>CM022406.1:38153192-40868588 GCA_011833715.1 Carcinoscorpius rotundicauda | reverse complement strand
AAAAGGTTTAATGTATAAATTAAAAAGTTAAATGACACTAAAAAGATTAATGGCCTTTAAAAAACTAAGAACTTTTTTCAAAGTGGACAGTGTCACCATCACCAAAAACACTGCTGAACGTTACGAACAAACCTTGGGACCGAACATTTTTAAAATGGTGCCGTCGTTAAAAGAAAGCAAAATATTGTTATTAATTGACTTGCAAACAATCTGTACACTGGTTAAGGTTGCTTTAGTTTCTGTTACGATCATGTTCTATTCGTCTTAGAAAAGATGGTATGTATTCAAAAGTTCAAAAACTACAAAGATTCATGAATGGAAGGATTGACTCATTGGAGTGGGTTAATCATGCAGTCTATGCTGAGTTAAAGTGCACATGTCATGACCTAAAAAGTTGCATTCAAAATTGAACTGAACTTTATTATCCGTGGATGTTAATAAACTAGCCATTGAAGCATATTCATAATTAAACGTTTAATATTATCTGCTGTTTGTGATTTGATTTTTCAGGTATACAGATTTTTCAGCTTTGTGCTCAGCAGCAAAGTAACATTTTGATTACCTAGATAATTCGAATTATCCAATATCTATTTGCAATTAGTTTATTATTATAGTGACAAATAATTTAGTTATAATTTTGATTAGGCTGCATAAAACTAATCAGTGTAAATACTGCCTAAAGTTAACCAATTAAATTTTCCGGTTCTAAATAGTTCTTTCAGTTGTTTAGCATGCAAGTGGCACTACAATACATGCCACAATAACGTAAAGAGGGAAACTTCAAGTCAGTTACATGTAGACCACAAATTATTTGTAGACACTAGAAGGTTATATTTAATAAACTATACTGTCATCATAAACTGAGACAAATACCTTTTAACGTAATTTTTTATAAGTATGATGTAATGTAGGTTTTTCCATACCTACTGAATGTTGAAGAAATCCTCTTCATTCTCTTACAAAATTCAACTTCCAGAATTTTATTTAGTCATATCACAGAAGGGAAATTATGTATGCAATTGTTCTTTTAAAAATTTCAATAATACTTAATATAGTTGAAGTGCTAGATAGATTTAACCTACTAATGTTTTAACAGATGAAAAATTAAATAATTTTTTCTGCACCAACATTTTAATAACTGGTAAAACCTTCCCTTATTTCATTATTACATACAACTTGCTTTCAAAATTCTGAGATTTATAATTGTGGTTTAAACTGTAAAACGTCACGATAATGACAGAAATAGTTCTTCACATATGTTCAATATGTTGAAAATTTGTTTGCTGACTATAAAACTTAGTACCAATAGAAACCAATTGGCCACAAATGAGCCTAAATATTTGCAGAACAAGTGTCTAATTCTCCATAAAACTATTCTCCTGTTTATCTCATTAGTGAAAAACATTTTCTAAATTCGTGTTCACTCATTAAATCTTTAAAATTAAAGACTCTCAAAAGCACCATCTTATCATCAGAATAATCGCTGTCTCAAGTCTTTCAAAATAATTGAATTTGTTTGATTTTCATTTTTTTGATTTTATAAAATTTTGCGCGAACAACTTTAGTTATGCAACATGAATGTACAACCTGTTTCCGTCAGTATTTTTATCGCAATCATTAATATGTATTGGTGAAACTAAATCAATTTATTAACGCTAATTACAAAATTCAACGACTACATCGTTCTCGTTCTCAGGGTATATATGTGTGTATACGTAGGAGGGACAGATGCTTGTTGTTTTGTTGTTGTTTAGAATTAAGCACAAAGCTGCTCAATGGGGTATCTGTGCTCTGCCCACCACGGGTATCGAAACCCGGATTTTAGCGTGTAAGTCCGCAGACATACCGCTGAGCCACTGGGGGGCGGGACAGATGCACTTGACCTCTTCCTTTTCCTTGTTAGTGCGAACTGCTTAGTATATTAAAAATTATTACATGAGGGCCAGAGTTATACACGTCTACTCGTGCCACTTTCAGGTCAACTAACGACCAAACGTACAAATTATATTATAACTTAAGCATGTTGCTTTATCTTCACAACTCTGTACTTTGAATCGATTTGGTCAGGTAGCGTATGTGACAACTCCACAGAGATTACGTTTTAATGAAGTATAAAAAAATAAATGAGTTTCTTTTGAATAAACCTATTTGTAAAAATTATGTGATTTGAAAACATTTAATAATTATAGATTTTTTTATTTTCAAAGCTCATCAAATAAGTTTCTACGCCCATAATTTTGAAATGAGTTATCTTTTGTATTCTGTTTGTTTTGAAATTCGCGCAAAACTACACGAGGGCTATCTGCGCTAGTCTACCCTAATTTAGCAGTGTAAGACAAGAGGGAAGAAAGCTAGTCATCACCACCCATCGCCAACTCTTGGACTACTTTTTTACCAACGAATAGTGGGATTGACCGTAACTTTGGAACGCCCTCACAGCTGAAAGGACGAGCTTGTTTGGTGTGATGAGGATTCGAACCTGCGACTCTCGGATTACAAGTCGAACACCTTAAACCACCTGGCCATGCCGGGCAGTTTGAAATGATAGGCTAAAATTTGTTTATTTGATTTCTGAATTTCGTACAAAGTTACATGAGGACGACGATGGTTCCAACTCACCTCTTCATGACTTTCCTCAAGTCATCGTTCGTCATTGTTTCACGTTTTGTGTTGATTGATCAAGAAATGGAGAAACGTGGCCATCCACCAAAGGCCAACAAACAATTTAAAAATCTTGGATGGAAGGTGTCCATGTGTTTTAAAAAGTATTATAAGTTTGTAATGGCATTATATAATTGCATCCTGTTTCAATCTGTGTCAAAACTAGGATACACCGTCACGCTTCTAAGTAGCGCAACAAATCAACTGAAAGTCAATGGTTACTTCACAGACAACGCATTATACGGGAAGAACAACCAAAACCAAACACGAATAAAATTAAAAAACCTAATTCAGAGATTGAAATTTTGGAAAACAAAAAAGTCGATTTTTAATTTGAATTAAACTAAATAGTTACTACTTTAAAATTTACGTGTACTAATATTAATCGAATTTATAGTTTTTGCTGATGATATATGAGACCAATATAATCTTCATGACTGCTTCCTTGAAGTCCACGGTTCTGTATGAAAAATTGATATTGATGTTTAAATCACTAATTGAATAAATGTTTACAGAAAAAATAAAATTATGTAAAATTTATGTAATTTAAATAAAAAACAATAAAGTATTTTTTGCATCTGTAGCTCAAATAAAGATTATTATGAAAAGTTGGTAAAATCTAAAGTAGGCTTCTCGGATCGTATTTTCTTTTTACATAACTAAATTTTCTTAATTCAAATGAAGAAACTTATTTGCTATCGGATAAACAAAAATATTAATCATATAATTACAACAGCTACATCGACAAATAATAATTAATCTCGTAATCTAGGAAATACAAAAGCTAACATAATGTTTTGAGACAACAACCGGCCATTTCGTCTGTCCCACACTCTAAACTAAGCTAAAACTGTTAAATTAATAAATGAAAAATATCTTCAAGCCAGTGTTTAAGATTCATATGTGTATTAAGCGTTCTCCTCAACTCGCGTAAAGTTACTGCCTCAACAACAATTCATTCTAAAGGTCAACCTCTCTGTCAGAAAAATAAAATTATCTTAGTTGAAGTTGACTTTTATCCTGCCAAAATTTATGCATGCGTACCCTAGTCCTACTGTTCTCGTTGCTAAATACGAAAAGAGATGGCGCATCAACATTATCAAATCTCTTTAAAATTTTAAACACCTTAAACTCTTCCTTTTCCAAGAAAAACAATTTGAGAGATTTCAAGCTCTCCTACTCTGACAATCCTTCCATCCCAGATGCAATATTTCTGTAAATACAACCTAAAATTATGTGTTTTCTACCACTAGCAACAACACAATGTTTAGATGATTTAAGAGACTGATGAACCATTACACTAAGATCCTTTTCTTTTACGAAACTGTTATTTGCATCTAAATTTTACTCATAATTCAAATTGCGATATCTTATATACAATACTTTGCATTTGTTATAATTAAAACTCATTTCCCATTTACTTGCCTAACTCACTAAATGATCTAAATCCATTTGTAAGTTAGCTGCATTCTTTTTTACAGATAAAAACACTCAAAACCCGAGTGTTATTTGCACATTTTTTTCACTTTATTAACTATTCATCTACCATGCCATTGATGTAAATATAAGAAACACAAAGGTCTGAAGACTGAGCCCTAGCGCACTTTATTTGTGACATTAGTCCAATAAGACTGAACTCCATTTGTTGCAGTCCTTTACTTTCTTTATACAGTAACTTATTTTCCAATTAGTTAACTTGTTCCCCACACCTATAGAGATAATTTTTATAAGCCTTGTATGTAGTACTTCTCAAATGCTTTTTCAAAAATTCAAATACATAAAATCTCCACCCTCACTTAAATAATCAGTAACCTTTCCAAAGAATGCCAAAAGATTTGTGAAGCATGATTTGCTCTTAGTGAAATCATACTGAGTATTCGATAACATGCTAAACATTTTCATATTTTTCTAAGAAATGATGTAAGACTAATGGGCCACTAATTATGGGCACTTTCCTTGAATAGAGGAGTGACATTAGTTATTTTTCAACCCTTTGGTATCTGTCAACTGTTTAAGAATATTAAAAGGTTGCAAGAGGCTCACAGACGCGCGTGTTTTTCTTATAGCAAAGTCACATCGGGCTATCATCTGAGCCCACCCAGGGGAACCAAACCCCTGTCTTTTTCAGTAATATAGTGACTTCGTTCGTACCGAAAAGGTTTGTCTTACTGATGGTTCAGTTTTAGATTGTGAAAGCAGGATTTATACGAAGTACAATAATACACATTGAAACTTACACAGATTCTTTCTTTTCATTTAGTCTACAGTATCGCCTTACAAAGAGTAGTAGGAACGATCTTACATGGAAACAATAGTTTAGTGGATATGTTTATTTAAATTATTTCTTAGTTATTCTTGGCGTTAGAAATTACTTTTATATCGTATCGAATAAAATCAAGAGATTTTATTTAAGAGATAATCGCAGATTCTAGTTTTAGTTAAGTGAAACATTAAAGCCATGAAATGTTAGTAGGTACTCTATTTCCTTATGTTAAAAATACTGCTTCCAAAGTCGAATTATGCTATAGAAATAAAACTATTTAAATAAATAATAAATATTTTTGAGGTCAATTATTTCTGACACAAACTTTTGGTTTACATTCACAGTAACATTTACTTTAAAAAATGTAATTACATTATTATTTTGAAAGCTACGTAAATGTTATCCTGCTATTCATCATTCCATGTTGATGTAAAATAGTTGAACTGTCTGAGAAATATAAGATCTGTAAGTATATATCGTTATCTTCCACGGTTTATGAACCCTGTTCCTGGTTACCTATTTATAATAGATTTTGAGGAATCAAAAATTTTGTTGGTACGTTGACGGTTTAATATGAATTGAAACAAAATTTCCAAGAATAGATTCAGTTGCGTTTTACTTTTATCTTTTGACTGATTGATTGTTTTATATTTAAACATAAAGTCACAGAAAGGTCTATCTGTGTGCTCTACTCACCGCAGGTATCAAAATTAGGTTACTAGCGGTGTAAATATGCAGCACAACTCTGTGTCAATGAGGGGGTTTTATCGTTGATCTGTTATACCTATTTGCATTGGTTCTGGAACCTATTTGATGTTTTTTAGCTCGAAAAAGAAGACTTTCTTCCAAGAAAATTGTTAACCATTGGTCCTGTGAGTAGTTAGTTGATTTGTTTGTTGTTAAGCAGAAACATACATACACAGCAGACTGTGTAAACCCTATGAACAGACATTTAGAACAACTTTTTCATTTGTAAATAACAGACAAATACTACTCTACAGCGCTAAAACATGCAAATACAATAGTGGTCAAAACGGTTTTAAAATGGAGAACGTTATTGTATGTCAGTCAAACATTACATTATCCTAACTCATTAGGAAGTTGTAAAAACAGGTGTAGGAGAAAACAGTGACTTGAATTGATTTTCTTTGTTTGTTTTTAATTTTGCGCAAAGCTACACGAGGGCTATTTGCGTTAGCCGTTCCTAATTTAGCAGTCAGTGTAAAATTGAAGGAAGGCAGCTAGTCATCACAATTCACCAACTTTTGGGCTACTCTTTCACCAAAGAATACTACGATTTACCGTTACATTATAACGCCCCAAAAGGGCAAACATGTTTGGTGTGATGGGTTTCGAACCTGTATCAGATTAAAATTGCGGCTGAAATTAAAGTTCTCAATAAAAAGAAATGCCCATCCTTGGGTTTTATTTAAGAGAAAGGTGTTCAGGTTATCTTCCGCCGGCTCTAATTTTGACTGACTGAACAGAGAAAAGGCTGCCTGTCAGCAACACACTGACATCTACCACTTGAGCAAAGGAACTGACTGTCACTCTTAGATAGCAAACAGACCTGAAAGTGCGTAGAGTATTTGATGGTAAGATATGGATTCAAATAATCTTCGAAGTTTTCGAATTTCATAATTCTAAACAAATATAAGAAATACTATAATAATCCTTCACGTATTGTTTAATGTGTGTTTGCTTTCTTATAACAAAGCCACTTCAGGCTATCTGCTGAGCACACCGAGGGAAATCGAACCCATGATTTTAGCGTTATAAATCCGTAGATACACCACTGTACCATCGGAGGCCATTGTCTAATGAAATCCAAGGGACACAATCACAACAAACTGAGATACCTCGATAGTTACGAACATTAAAAGTGTATCTTCACTGTATAAGAGAAGTTTCTTTATGATTGCATGTGCTGGTTCTGTCTTAAGCCTGTGCTGCTATTTTGGTTCATCATACAAAATTACATTTATGTATTTAAAATTAAAAAGGAAAAGAAAAAAAGAAAGTACTTTTTTTCTTGTTTGGAATTATGCGCAAAACTACACGAGGGTAGTCTGCGCGAGCCGTCCCTTATTTTGCAGTGTCAAACCAGCGGGAAGGTAGCTATTCATCATCACTTACCGCCAACACTTGGGTTACTCTTTTACCAACAAATAGTAAATTGACCGTCACCTTATAACGCTCCCACGACTGAAAGGGCGAGCATGTTTGGTGTGACGGGGATTCGAACCAGTGACCCTCAGATTACGAGACAAGTGCCTTAACTACTAGGCCATTTCGGTCCTTTTTTTTTCTATTCTCACAGTTTGTTTTCCATACTTATTTTTTCCATAACATGAATAATAGCAAACGTTCTGCTTTATTCTGAATTTTAAGCACCTCTAGGATAGGTCTATAAAACTTCAAGAAACAGCTTGGCTTAATTTTGAATATAGAGGCAAGTGAATTTTTCCATAAAAATTATAAAGTTTCGTTATCCAAAATATTTGTACATCACTTTTCATATATTCTTTTTCTTGGTGGTGTAAATGTAAAGAGGAAAGTTCTTGTGCAACCTTTTATAAAGTTTAATTGTCGAAAATGTAAAATTTGCTTTCATATGGTTTTCAAAACTGCCCCTAGAAATTATAAGTACATTAAGGGTAGTAGCGACGCTGGTCTGAACACTTGCAACACGTGGATTTTGTTACCACAACCAGCGGATTCTTACTTCACCTTTCACAAATTTTACAATGCTACCAATTCTCACGGCCTGGCATGGCCAGGTAGGTTAAGGTGTCTAACTTGTAATCCGAGGGGCGCGGGTTCGAATCCCCGTCGCACCAAATACGCTCGTCCTTTCAGACGTGGGGGCGCTATAATGTTACAGTCTATCATACTATTCGTTTGTAAAAGAGTAGCCCAAGAGTTGGTGGTGATGACTAGCTACTTTCCCCCTAGTCTTACACTAATAAATTAGGGACGGCTAGCGCAGATAGTGCTCGAGTAGCTTTGCACGAAATTCAAAACACAAACTAATTCTCACGCTAGAATCATGAAGCAGAGGGTTAAATCTGTATCTGCTTAGACGAGACAGTTACATGATTCTCTTCACTTATAAATAAATACTTATTACTAAAAGATACCACATCAATTAATAAAAACTAATCCTCACTACTGTTACCAGAGACCATGTCGTATAGTTGAGCTCAAACTTAAAATTTCCATTTCCTTCTCATAAATAACCTCATACAGGCAACATGTTTTTAATCCTATTCTTGGTTTAATATTAACAATATCTTGATTTGCAAGCTACATTCCTGTATTAATTGCTTTTCTTTAAATTTTAATTAAACAATAATGATAATACGATTAACGTAACAAAAACATATGCAATTGAAACAAATAAAAATGCTTCAGTGAAGGAAAAAACAAATTATTTTTATTTCAAACAGTAAGTTATTTCTCACAAACACAGCAAAATGAAGCGATTTTGCGTCACTCACATTGAATCATTTTGGTTCCTAACTAACTACATAGTGTTTCTTCAGTGATGATTCTTTAGTATTTTGCAAACTAAATCGAACGAAGATGTAACGAAAAGCTGATTTTGTTTTTTTATGAAATTTTGGCTTCTTTTATTTCAGTTCAAGTGCTTTTGGATGAATTTGTATATATTTCAACAAAGTTAGCCTGTAAAAACCAACTAATGAACTCTAAGATTTAAAAGAACGTTAGATTCATTTATTTAACTATAATCGGTAAAATATTCACCCAGCAATAACAGTTCTGTGAGCCATTTTTCCTCACTAGCTCTCCTTTTCTCATGCAATGAAATTTTATCCATCATGTAACGGATTTACTTTCACACGTTTATTTTAATATCTACATTAATTTAAGTTTGATGAATGAACGTATATTTTAAAATGTGTACTGCGCAAGTCCCACCTGTTATCAAAATTTTTAGATTCTCGAGCATAAGAATCAACAATGTACGAAGTATACAATAACTGGTGATTGCCAGTATTGTTGCCTATTGAACTTTCTAGAAGCTCGCCTAATGAGCAGAAAAAGTTATCACAAGACGCGGGAAGAAAATAGCTATAGTATATTGTTTGGTCGCTACAGTCAGTACGCGATAAGCCTCGTATTCTATAATTGTGATCAATATTTTCTTATTAGCAAAGATGGCCCGGCATGGCCAAACGCGTTAAAGCGTTGGCTTAATCCGAGGGTGGCGGGTTCGCGCCCGAGTCGTGCCAAACATGCTCGCCCTCCCAGCCGTGAGGGCGTTATACTGTAACGGTCAATCCCACTATTCGTTGGTAAAAGAGTAGCCTAAGAGTTGGCGGTGGGTGGTGATGACTAGCTGCCTTTCCTCTAGTATTACACTGCTAAATTAGGGACAGCTAGCGCTGATAGCCCTCGAGTAGCTTTGTGCGTAATTCAAAAAACAAACAAACTCTTCTCCATTGTCTGGAAGAATCGGCATTTGATAAATGGGAAACCGATTTATCTGTATTCATCTGAAAATTATTCCAGGATTATTGTTATTGTTTTGAATTAAGCACAAAGCTGCACAATAAGCTATTTGTGCTCTGCCCACCACGGGTATCGAAACCCGGATTTTAGCGTGTAAGTCCGCAGACATACCGCTCAGCCACTGGGGGGCATTTTTCCAGAAAAAAGGTAAATACTATGATTTTTCAATATTTTACCACATATTTTTTAAAGAAGTGTTTTAAGGTAACTACATAAAATATTCTTCGATTTAAAGGTTTTTTTATGGAACTTAGTTGCTCAGAAAAAGGAAATAAAAGGATCATATGATACTTCAGAAATCAGTACGTACTTAAGTAGAAATTATATTCTTTAATAAATAACGAATGTTTAGTTTACTTATTTAAATTAAGTCACACAATATTAGAAATTAACCCTAAATTCATATACGCCTTTATGTACAGTATGTGAACAAAATGTACAGTATGCATGTCTAAAAAACTAGAGGTGATGAGTAAAAACGGATTTCAAATCAGAATTCAGCACCCCCAAATTAGGTTAAAAAAGCTATTTTTGTGCTTGCCTCAATTTCTTTGTAAACCAGTGTAATGGTTGTCACCTAAAAATTTCGAAGTCTGTCTGAAGAAACATTAGGTAGAATTGAAGACTGCACAGTTTTATATTACTGTTATTTGGTAAATATAGTAAGTATTTAAAAAAAATGTATATTGTCATATATATGAGTAAAATAGGTTTTACTGTTTTAGAAACTTGCTTAAATAACAATATTAAAATTACAAACTTCACACTGAAATAATTATTTCATGCTCTTTCTCTTCAATCTTGCACAAACCCACACAATTTTCTCCACTATAGACAATGGAATACTTACTACATTACACATACAGTGCAGAAAACCTCACAAATAATAAAATACTTCCTTTCTTCAGAATGCCCTCATTAGCTTACCTCAAAGTAGCAATGATTCAGGAAAACTTGTTCTTTTTGAAACTTCACTGAAACTATTTGTCAAGTAGCACTTTGATGTAACAACTGAAAAATGTTCTTCACTTCCAAATTAGTGTATGAAATAAAATAACTACTTAAAAGGTTATATTTCTTTAATGAGTTTGCCATCTCAGTTTTGTAATTATACCTTTATAAAAATGTATTATATACTGATCTAAATCTCCATATTACACTTTTATATATGAAAATTATGCTCACATAAATCTAATTATAAATTTCACAATCACACCAGATGTTTGAAAATTAAACCGTGACAAATTTCATTCTATGTAAAATACAGCTAATATCTGTTATCAGAAACAAAATATTTTTAATTCTATGGAAGACTAGAATGTATAATTAAATATTATTAAAAATATTGCCATCTAACTATAAAATATTTTATAAAATTAATATTACTTTATTGCAACAATTAAAACATTATATATTCTAAGTAAATAAAAACATAACATAATGAGCAGCTGCATACAGTATATTAACAAGTTTACATTGTCAGAAATATAACTAATGATTTTAGATGATAGGTAAAGAATGTTTTCAAACATAACAAAAACACATAAAATACATATGGTTGCTAGTAACTGGCTTCTTATGTGTAATATTCCATGCATAAGAAAGACGAAAGTCTTGAGAGCTATCATGATTCCTATGAAATAAAAAGAGCCTACAAATGATTGATGTGAAAAATAAATTTTGATTAATCAGTTTAGTCAGTGATTCATTGTGATGAAAAACAATTACATGTAGTTTATAAAATGTACATCAAAGTGGCATAATGATAAACAATAGTGAAACTAATTCCTAGTTGTTAACAAACGTTTGTGTGTAAAGAACTACTCAGTTTAATATCAGAAAAAACAACAGAACTTGCTGATTACCAGCTATTATTTATTTTATATAGACTTCTCAATATTTAGAGAACAGACAAATTTATGTTTATGAATTTATTACCATTTTTGAATTTTATATAAAGCTAAATAGGGGTTGTCTGTATTAGTTATCCCTTATTTTAACGTGATAGACAAGAGGGAAGGTAGTTAGTCACTATCATCCAAATTCACAAATTTGTCACACCAAATAGTGGGATTTGATCAACACTTTTTTATCATCCACATGGTCCTAACTGCTGAGTGATTTTTTGTTTGATTATTTTGCAATAACAGATCCACAGTATAGAATAACAAGCTAAAAATAAATTACATTTGCAGTTTTCATTGTTTCACACTTTTCAGAAACTTTTCCACTTGAACCAGAACAGCATTAAAAACAAACTGTAGGTAACATTCCACTTTCAAAATACTTTTAGCACATAAAGTACAATTACCTGTAGAAATATGATAATATAATGTCACAACAATCAATGCACTTTCAGCTAGTATCTTTATGGATTAATACTCAGAGATATTTTCTAACTTGAAATGTTTGATTTCCATCAAATTGAATTATTTGTCTAATTTAATCTGTTAAGTGACATTAATAGTTTATACATTTTGTTCAAAAGTTCTATACAAAAGTTAAATAAATATTGATAAATGTCAAGATTTCTACTACACTGTTTATAAATATACAATTTATTCTTTTATGAATTTCAGGTATTAACCCTCTGATTAGAAGTGGTTTGACTGCTATCTTCATCATGTAAACATAAGGGACTAGAGTTTGTTTGTTTGTTTTTGAATTTCGCACAAAGCTACTCAAGGGCTGTCTGTGCTCACCATCCCTAACTTAGCAGTTAGAGGGAAACCAGCTAGTCATCACCACCCATTGCCAACTCTTGGGCTACTCTTTTACCAATAAATAGTGGGATTCACCGTGGCTGAAAGAGCAAGCACGTTTGGTGTAACAGAGATGCGAACCCATGACCCTCAGATTATGAGTCACATGCCTTAACATGCTTGGCCATGCCGGGCCTAAGGGACTGGAGACCTGGGATCATTAAAATATCAGTTCCTATAGTGACAGTGATGTTCAGTAAATTACACTTATAAAATAAATGAAAACTACACATTCTCTGAACATGTTGAGACATCAGTCTACTGAAACAGGTTCCAAACATTAATCAGAAAGTTTATACATGAAGAACCAGGAAGATAAACACTCATCAGTTGCTGTTCTCCTTATTCACTTTCAGGCAAGTTTAATATTACAGTTTTGTTGCCATTTTATCAGTTCAAAACCTATCATACAAAAAAGTTCTGAATTAAAAAAAAAAGTCATACACAGATGTATCCATTTCAAGTTAATCCAGTCTAATCTGGCACAATAATGTTTAAAAATTACTAAATTGAAAAAAGTTTTGAGTCAGTATGTATGTGCTTAATAGTTTTAGAACTTTGTACTTACCAGATGTATTTTCTAACACAGATTCTACTTGAAATTCAGTTTTAGTTTCACATTCATGCCATTATAGTTTGAACTATCCAAATCATCATCACTGCTGTCATTGAATTTTAAATAACATCACCTTTTAACATTTTGTCAGGTTGTTCTATTTTCTCTTGGACAAATATGTTCTGAAACAAACAATATATTTAAACAGTCAATACAAGTAATAGCTAGTGTTATCAATACACAAAGTCTACACAATTTGTTTAAAATGTGAAAATATAATAAATAAACCTAATGCTTAAAATTAGTTATCATGACAGGCATTATTGTTTGATATAACCAAAAAACCACCTTCAAGAAACAGTGCATTACTAACAAGAATGACTATACCATTTTTCCACATTCCAAAAATTGGACATTTTTACTCCAAACTGTCACTTAGTTTCAGTGGATGTTCCCTATAGGACCTCTTCTTCATATACCAAATATCAGGCCAATCCATTCAGAAATACATGAAATACAAAATCTCTAATATTGATTGAATTTCTTCCTCTTTTATTCTTCTGCACACACAGAGAATGTAAAGTTTACTGTTGGAAAACAAAATTAACTTTCATGGATTTTTAATATTTTGTACACTAATGATACTTGCAACTTACAATTAGGTGTCAAATTTAAGCTGCATTTGCAATGTTATTCAACAAAAATCATTCAATTTTGACCAATGTTCTTTTGTTCACCTACACAAAAATACCAAATTATCAGTCTAACATTTTATTAAAGTAAATATTAAAGTAAATTACAGAATAAGAAAAGTTTAAAACAGAATAAACTGTTAAACACAGAATAAGGGTTTAGAACAGAATAAATTGTTAAACACAGAATAAGAAAATGTCATAACAGAATAAACTGTCAAATACAGAATAAGAGAAGTTTTATATAAGAAGAAAAATTCAAAGTTTAGGTTCTTTCTTATGCAGCCTACAAAATTTGCAGTATTTTCCTGAATAACTGCTAAGCATTAAAATGTGTGTAATTTCTTAAGCTTGTGACCACGATGTTGTAATTACCAATTAGTGTCAACAGAAAGACCAGAGAAACACAACTGCAGCTAAATATTTGATTTAATAACACAACTTTAAAAGTTTAGTCTACATATTACCTCAGTTTTCACTGTTCCTTTATCATAGTTATCTTCTTTCTCCTCTTTTATCACATTAAGCTTCAAAACGGTATGTAGAATTTTTCTTCCATGTTATCAACTGGTGCTGTAGCTAGGAATACAAACAATGAATACTTCTCTATAACAAGACTGAATGCAAAACGTATATCAAAATCTATACAGTGTATGATGAACAAGCCTCTTCTACAATTTTCTTACATAACATCTCAGTCCAAAGAAAAGTATAAACTTTCAGTAACTTGTCTGAAGAATGGAAATTAAATAAAGTGTATATATACTTCTGGATTTGAAATACACACTGTACAAAACTAATAACTAGCATATTAATACATGCAAAAACACAAGAAGCAGAAAAAGAAACAACTGGTCCTCAGAATGCAAGGACATTGCAATGGAAACATTTAGTAATAAAGTAAAAGAATATGGTAATTAAGCAACATGTTGTATTTCTTCCTATGAAATTATGAGTGGATTTCATGTCTGTAATGTGTCGATGCTATACTGACTTGGAAAACAATCTGTTATTTTCTATCCATCTCAAGAGGATATCACTCTCTACCAAAGTACCAGCAGAGGGTATGGTATAAATTAACAACAATTGTAGAAATTAATGTTCATCTAAAAGAGGATTGAAGCTGCCTAAACACAGTTTTGTGTTACAACAGATAATGTAGATTTGGTTTTTCAAGAATTGTAAGTGATCTTAAAAGTCAATTATTTGATCTGACTTGAAAAAATAATTAAAAAAATTGGGAATTCTTGAACTTAAAATTTAAGAGAAAATTACATAACACATAACAACATAATACTGAAATATTTAGCACCAGCATCATCAAAACATTTCAAACTACCCTAATAATGATAACTAACAAAGTGCATTCTGAAAAATGTCCTCACTTTTCAGAAAATTATGCCAGATCACAAAACTGTTGTGGAAGTATTTACTATGCCCCAAGACATTCCATATTTTTTGCAAAAAGTAACCTATGCTGTAATGCAAGTGATTTAGACACTACTGGTAAGATACACATGGTAACGTGAAATGTCTTTGTGTTACAGAAGTAACTTCTTGGTTCTAATACAAGTACAGAGTGTAAAAATATTTAATTTTATAAAGCTTGGTTTATTTTGAAATTTACACAAAGTTACATGAGGACATTCTGCACAAATCATCCCCAATTCAGCAGTGAAAGACTAGAGCAGGAGTCACCAAACTTTTTTCACAGGGGGCCAAATTACTTGGGGAATAAGAAGCGAGGGCCACATGATCATTATGTTCAATACTCATAAGCTAGAACAAAAGTTCTCTATAAAAGTCCTAACACTAAGTTTAGGATGCCACATTAATCATGTGGTAGTAGCATGCAATATGCATATATAATAAAAAACAAACAAAAATACAACCAACATTTTTATTTACCAAAAGGTTATCAAAGAAGATGACATCAGTAAAAACAATTGTCACATTATATATATAGTGAGTACATATCTGAATTTCACTAAGCTGCAAAAAAATTTGTGAGATTTATGAAATTAACATTTGGTTTTCAAAATATCTTCAATGTTCGGTTATGAAATACTGCATCCAATCATTAGAATTGCTTTCAACTGTTCATCAGATCAATGTATCGACTTCACATACTTAATTTTTGAAAATGCTTGTTCACAAACATAACTTGTTCTCAACATTGATGCCATACCAGATGCAAGCTGCTTCAGCTTTGGAAAATCATCTTCATGTATGCAGCTGTAAAATTCAATAAGTTGCCCCTCTCTGTGTTTTGCTTTCAACAAGTCATTTCCTTGCAAATCAATGACTTCCAGCTGAAGTTCCACTGGCATGTCATCAATGACACAATCAAAAGGTTTCTGAAAAAGGAGAATGCTTCTTTCGATTCTGTCGAGATCCAAAAAATCTCTCTAAAAATGCTTATTTAAATCACTAATAATCTTTTTCTGAAACTCCAGGTTGATATTTTCTGTGATTCCAGCATCAAACTGAATGACACCCTGATGTGAGAGATTTCCTCCTTCTTAATGTACTTCAAACAATGACAGCTTTCTCTGAAATCCTTTAAAGATTCTATAGAGATCACAGACAAGGTTATTCTTCCCCTGATGTTTCAAGTTCAATTGATTCATGTGGGATGTGATGTCAACCAAAAATGACAACCAGGTTGGATCCGACAGAAGTTGATCGGCTCTATATTTCTTGATAAGAAATATATCTATTTCTCTTCTCAGCTTACAAAAACAAGACAAGACTTTACCACAGCTGAGCCACCTCACCACCATGTGATAAGACAAGTCACAGGATTCTGAATCAATTTCTTCAAGAAATGCCTTAAACTGGCGATGATTAAGTGCATGACCCCAAATAAAGTTCACTGCAGAAATGACTGGTTTCAGTACACAAAAATTATCCAAGTCTTTTCCACAGAGTGCTTGCTGATGTATGATACAGTGTGTGAACAGAGCACTTGGTAGTTGGAGATCTTTCAGCTGTTTCCTGATCAGCCCCACCAGACCCTTCTTTACTCCAGCCATGTTTTTTCCTCCATTAACTGTTACACCTATAAGCTGATTCCACTAAATGTTATAGTCTTGCAAAGTTATATGTACTTTTATGAAAATGTCTTCTCCAGTTGTTCTTCCATGCATGCTGCAAACTGATGCCAACTCTTCCATGACGTGAAAGTCCAAGTTAAGTCTACAAATAAACACGAGAAGTTGTGATGTACTCGAGAGATCAGTTAACTCATCCAGTACCAGAGAATACCACAGGAAGTTTCTATCTTTTTGGCATATCTGTAATGCAATGTTCTCTCCATGTTCTTTTGCTCTCTGTACAACTGAAGTTGCTGAAAAGCTGATACTTTCAAAGATATCGGTTTTTTGAGGACACAGCTCATTTGCTGCTTCTCTTTGATGAAGTTGCCATAAGTAAAAGTTTTTCCTCACTCTGCCATCCTATGCACTATTTTGTAACTTGTACGAGTGACATTCATTTTCAGCAAACTTTCCCGTGAAGAGATTCTTTTGAGATTTAAAGACACGTTTTACGGATTCAAATTTCTCAGAATGGAACTTTCCTGAATATTTCAAATATGTTGATAGATGTTGTGTTTCATAGTGATGCCAAAGATTGTACTCTTTCAAAACAGCAACACTTTTGGTGCATATCATACAAGTAGCTTTCTGGTTTCTTGTTTCCACAAAGAATTACTTTTCTCCTCATTCTTCAATGAAAGCAAAACACTCAGAGTCCACTTTTCTTCTTTTAAAAGCAGCTATAACAATGGGTTGCAGTACACACCATGCGATTCCAAGTTAGACAGACAGTGCTTCAGTCCCTCTTGTTCCATGGTATTAGAACTCGTCACCTCATTTGACTGCAAATATTATAGTAATATGTTAAGGTTATACAACTATATCTAGACTGTATATTGACACAAAAACAGTATTTTTTTTCAAAGTATTGAGCAGATACATACTTTACAAATTTCACATTTTGGAAGTGTACTGTGTAATTAGTCTGAATAGATCACACATGTACATAAACCTCTATAATGAAAAGGTATAAAAATGTACCTGCACAAGCTGGACATCAACAACCTTGCAAGTAGATGTATCCATCAGAGAACAGATACCACATTTTGCACAATGTCCAAGCGAACAGCAATGTGCATCACCAGCTAAGGATATGTCATCAGATAATCTCAGTTCCTGAAGGAACTTTTTTTGGACAGTGGATCAAACAGAACTGACTGCTGAAAAAAGATAGCATCTCTCCATTCTGCAGAAAGTGGAAGCTGAAAATACCAACACACCAACAGACTTGAGGCAGTTCAAGAACTTAAGTGTGGTATAACCACTAAAATATACTGCAGAAGCTAGCTCCAGGTTTCTTTGGGCATAGTACCATGTTTTTCTGACTTTCCCAAATTTTATTATGTCCAATGGAGCAATACTGTTCAAATGTCACCATAGTTCCAGTGATCTGCTTGACTGAAGCAACACAACCTTGTCCACAAACAACACACAGGGACAGCAAAGCTCTCAAGCAGCTCTCAAAGACTATAAACTTTCTCTCTCTCTTGCTGTTGTGGGCTTCCCATTCCAGCTCTGCATCTTCTCTGAAATAAGTATTAAGTAAGGAATGACAGAAAATTTAAGGCCAGTGGTTATCAATATTATAAGTGTTGCAGCTTTTATAGACTCAATATGTTGACTGCTATTCTACAAACTATGTGTAACTTGAATATACTAAAAAAATTAAACTCAAGAGAAGAATGAACTCAAATCCACTCATAACAAAAATGAAAAGGTCCAAAATAAAGATGTTTTCCTGGATAAATCAAATAAAGAAGGGTTGGGTTTGGGAGGGTGCAACAGAAAAACAAACAAACTCCTGACATACTGGTGGTCTTATACCAGAATCATTTTTTTTTCTCATTTCTTGTATTCACTTCATACAATTACTTTTAATTATTAGTCCTCCTGGTTAATATGGTAATGTTGTTTTTTTTTGTCACATATATTAATCTAAAAATACATAATAAAATGATTTAAAGTGCATTCTGAACAAACATTTAGATAACATAATTAAGAAATTTCATACTCCTCAGTCTCACTGTTTTCATCCATTGTCCAGTCAGGATCACCATCTTCATCATCACTCATATGAACATCATCAGTATCTACAGCATCTATCACTTGTGATACAGAGGACTTCTTAACAGCAGGTGATGATTCTGTAAAAATCAGTGAAAGAATTACATGTATATGAACAATGTACTGTTTACCAACAACAGTTTATAATAAAAAATCAAAATAATATCAACAAGACTAATGTGACGATTAAATATTGTTAAATCATGAATGAACATTTCATATTCATATTCAAACTAACTTATCAGTACCACAAGCAAAATCTACTGTTGGAAGATTTTCTGTCTGGGTAGCTACAGTCTTCAAGCCAGATGGGAATACCTGTACACCTCTGGAAACAAAATACCAGCCAGTCTGTGTCCCTCTTGGGATACTTGGAATAGGCTAAAACAAAAGATTTTTATTTAGGTATTGAAATTATAACATTCTTTCATGGTTGGATTCAAATTAATGTAAATAAAATAATACATCAATTATTGAAACTTATGAATGTTTAATCTAACAATCATGATCTATTTACAAGAGTCTGAACAAAGAAACTCTGAAATGAGTCAGCTCTAGAGTCTTGGCAGTCATCATCATGGGTTGGCTGAATCACAAGTTCCTCTACAGAAGTAGGCACTGTGTCATCAGCAGCACTTTCCTCTGAAAGCTGAAGAAATAAGTTTATATATTAAAAGAACATGCTTTATGAGATTTACATTTACTATGACAATGCCAAAGTACTGTGTTAAGATTAATTTTATTATAATGAGTTATGGAAATATGTTATGGAGTTTATATTTGATTTTTTACAAATCTACAATTTTTTTTTAAATACATAACATGTACTTGATCACTTCAACACGTTCAAGACAGTTTTATTTCAATTTATCTTGAAATGTTAAATTTGAGAAATGGAATTCTTCAAACTTTTCCATATTTATAAATGATACAAAAACATCAACAGAATGATCTATCAGCATTTAAACTTGGAATATACTTTATTTAGGATATATTTGTCCACTGTTTAGACTAGGAGATCAAGGTTTCACTGACTTCCAGGTGCCACAAATGCTACACACGCTCATGAATGTGAAATGTGTATGTCCAGTTACATTCTTCAAAAACTTGTACTTTTTAAATTATTATACTATACTAATTATTGTTTATCACTTTATACTGCACACATACCTTTAAGTTTGTTTTTTTTATAATGGCAAGGGATGGCTTCAGAGGGGTAGAACCTATATGCTGCAGGCTGAAATCAGTGCTCAGCTCTACACAAGGAAAAATGGTGGGGAGGATCCTGTCTTCTGCTGATGGTTTCTTCAGTTTCAACCTGCCTGGCTTGATACCCACTGAATCCAAAACAGTGGGATCTGACACAAAACATAAGTGTTCAAGTGATTTTGACAAAGCTTTGCATGGTGTGAAGGAGACAGTTTTTCCTATTGACCATCTGCAGCCACTGTCGCCACCTTGTCAGTTCCTTCTCCTTGCACGGAAACGAAAAGACGCTTTTCCCCAAAGCTGAACTGTTTTTGAAACCATAAGCAATGCATTAAAACATGTTATTATAAAACAACAATAAAGTAGCAATATTAAGTCAAAAAATAGTCTCACAAAGTATGTAATCTGAAAAAAGCACTGATAGATTCACATAAAACACCAGCAATGAAAGGAACAAAATGGTCCACGCACAATGAAGCGTGTTTGGCAACTATTACGTCATAGTTGTAAAACATCACAGAAACAGCCAAATAACAGAAAGGAACTTAAGTTCGAGGACCCACATATTTTGTTTCATTTTTTACTCAAAAACTAAAGTGTTTAAAAATATGGCAACCACACAAGAATTATACCTGACTAAAATCTACCTCTATTTTCTTTATCTATCGATTTGTTTATCATTGTACTGATATGACAATTGATAAGGTTCTCATTGTTTTGTGATATTCAGAATGGCAGAATTTATATGAATATATGTGGATTTGATATTTATTTAAATGCTACAATTCATAGTGAAAACTGAATGATCATATTAAATCAACCTTCATTAATGTATGCATTGAACAAATATACCACATTTATCAATTAAACTTATAATTTCTAGAGAAGGTATCATGATTTTAAACAAATTGTTTAAATTTAGAGCTAATAACTCAATGTGACTGGATGACGAAAATCACCATAATATATGACATGTACATTCCAATACTAAAATTTAATATCACTCTCACACATTTCATAGCATAAGACACAATAAATCTTCGGTACTCGACATAAATATTGATTAGCCCAAGCAAAGTGGATTTGTAGTTTCTAGCTTAAGTTTTCTAACTAATTATAGAGGTTAATGGTTATTATTCATTCCTTACTTTTAAACATGAATTTCATAAATGCTATGAAAGTCTTCTACTTAAAAAGTATTAAGTTCAATGTGATATTAGCTTGGGAAGTAAGAATTAAAAATAACAATTGATAAGACAGGAAATCAGTACTTATCATTACATATTTACCCAGGTTTATTATTGAAAATATCTTAAACTTCCAATGTCTGAGTTGCATCAATACAAAAGTTCCCAAACATTTCAACAGGTAAAATTTTGTTTACCACTTCTAACTGTATGCACAATGACAAGAATCAAGATAATGTAACCTAATAACCTCAATATTCTATTACCCTATTGGTAATAATATTTAATACACAATTGTCCCATTACTAGATGTTTCAAGAACAGTAGTTTTGTCTTCTTTTCTGGAAAATAGCAATTAATGTCATCAGAATTAGTGTACCTTACTCATAACACACTTTTGTACAATTAGAAGGCAGTATTAAAATGATTAAAACTCCCAGAAATTTTAAGAATGGTGCGACATTTTACAAACTGTAATTATTTTCACCACTGACACACACAATACATTCTCACTGGTCTTCGTATCGACAACAGATATAAATAATGTCACAACTTGCTTCAATGTTGCTCAACTACAAGACATCATAATTAAGCACAACACTAAAATACACAACATTACAATTATAGAATTAAAGTTCCAACTTAAACTTAACTTGGTTAACAGTTTATAAAGTGACGATATGAAATACATAAAAAATGACCATATAACATTTTCTTAGTGCATCTGGTAACTCAATTTGCTGCTTAAAGATTTTTAAGCACAAACCTGTTTCTGTGAATTAATCAGTTAATGAAGTGTAATACATATAGCAGATGATAAAAATAGAATTAATTAATAAGGAACACCTTCTACAAAGTTCAATCTACCACTCTTGGAAAATATCTTTCATTTATGATAAGAATGATAAGTGAAGCAGTTGAGGAGAGTAGAATCTACTAATTAGTGCTGCTTGTTGGAGTGCTTTATCTTATATATTTACGAGTCTTGACTTTTGTTCCTGATAAATGTATGTAAAGTGGGAAAGGAATGTAGTACATATAAATAAGTATTGCTTTTAGCAGGGAACTGTCAACTATAATGAGAACATCATAATGATGTTATTCATGTAGAATCACTGGTAAGGAAGTGGTAAGTTCACACACAGTGCTGTAGTTCAGGGTTAATTCCTTGTGATGTTCAGACAAGACGAACAAAAGGGTCTTTTGTCGTCCATTAAAGTTACATTGTATAATAAGTAACAAACCACACAAAAGATTGTATGTGATCTTTTAGGCTACAACTACTTTGAAATATTTTTCATACCCTACACTGTAAAGCTTAATCCCAATGTGAGTTTTGAAGCAATTTTGAATTACCTTTTGCTCCAAACTCCTTGTCACAAAACATACAACTGTATGGTTTCTCTCCAATATTCTTTGATGCATTTTTAACACAACAATTTGGTCTAAATTGTTTTTCACAAACTGTACAACTGTACGGTTTCTCTCCAGTGTGTATTCTTTCGATGAAATTTTAAATTACCACTTATTCCAAACTGTTTACCACAAACTGTAGAGCAATAAGGTTTCTCACCAGTATGTATTATTTGATGTCTTTTTAACATACTACTTCTAACAAACTGTTTCTCACAAACTGTACAATTGTAAGGTTTCTCCCCAGTGTGTATTCTGTGATGTAATTTTAAGTAACTACTTGATACAAATTGTTTTTCACAAACTGTACAACTATAAGATTTCTTGCCAGTGTGTATTATTTTGTGTTTTTTCAAACTGTCTCTTGTTCCAAATTGTTTTTCACAAACTGGACAACTGAATGGTTTCTCCTCAGTATGTATTCTTTGATATTTTTTAATTCACTCTTTGTTCTATGTTGTTTCTCACAAACTGTACAACTATATGGTTTTTCACCAGTGTGTATTCTTTGGTGTAATTTTAAGTAATCATTAGTTCCAAATTGTTTTTCACAAACTGTACAAATGTAAGGTTTCTCACCAGTGTGTATTCTTTGGTGTGATTTTAATGTACTGCTTCTTACAAAATGGTTTTCCACACACTGCACAACTATAAGGTTTTTCACCAGTATGTATTATTTGATGTCTCTTTAATGTACTATTTCTTAAAAATTGTTTTTAACAAATGGTACAACTATAAGGTTTCTCACCAGTGTGTATTCTTTGGTGTGATTTTAATGTACTGCTTCTTACAAAATGGTTTTCCACACACCGCACAACTATAAGGTTTTTCACCAGTATGTATTATTTGATGTCTCTTTAATGTACTATTTCTTAAAAATTGTTTTTAACAAATGGTACAACTATAAGGTTTCTCTCCAGTATGTATTCTTTGATGTAATTTTAATTTACTGTTTCCTACAAATTGCTTTTCACAAAATGTACAACTGAATGGTCTCTCACCAGTATGTGATTTCTTTCCAGATTGTACCATCTGTTCTTGTAATAGGTTATCTATCATTCCAAGTCCTCTTCCACTGATTACACAGCTGTAGGTTTTACCTTTACACTGGAGTATATTAAAGTTGTTCAAGTTATTTCGATTTAAAGTTGTTTCTCCACATATATTACTGTTTGGATTTGGAGATTTTATAACTTCTGTATAGTTGTCATCTTGGTTTATATCATAATAACCAGAACACTGACTCACACAACACGTTTTCTCACTGTTCTTTGTATCTACAACAGATATAAACGATGCCACAATGTAGTTAATTATGAAACAGATGAAATTCTAAATACATATAACGTTTTAGCATGATCAGTACAAACATCAGTATGAAAATATTAAAGCTAAAAATGAATTGTTACACATTTTTCATAGTTTCACACTTGTTAAAACTTTTCTACATGAATCAGAATAGCAATGAAAACAAACTGTAGGTAACATCCACTTTTAACAGGTTTTTACAATCTCATGCAGACATACGACACTAGAGTGTTACAACAAACAATATACTTTTAGGTAGTTCTTTATGGATTAACTTTTACAGATATTTTTTAGTAATGTGAAATGTTTACTGTCAATAAATCTAATGGATTGTCTATTTTAACATGTCATTTAAGATCAGTAAAGTTCTATATGCAAATAACAAATCAGTGTTTATAATTGCCAAGGTTGAGACATAATTAAAATGCTCGTCAAAATTTTATTCATTAAGTTTAAGTATCATCTCTCTAATTAAAAGCTGTTTGACTACTGTCTTCATCATGTTAACCCTTTTGCAATGGGTTTGGTATAATATTCAAGAATTTGTTTGCACACTTGCACAAATTAAATATTTGTACTCTAACTTTTGTAACAAGATGAAACAAAATTTGGTAGACTTTTAGTAAAGATTAGACATTTTTTTGTACACAAAAAATAAATTTTTTTAATGACGTTTTTACTGAAGATTTGTGCGAGACTTTTGTCATACCAAAAATTTCAAATATTATTTGCATGATTCCTAAAAACTCCCAAATACAGTTGAAATGTTTGTTTTCAGTTAGACTATGTTATTTTCTATACCCTAACTATGTGTGGATCTGTCACTTGAAAGCTATCTATGATCGCCTCTTTAATTTTGCAGTGTAAGACAAGAGGGAAATCAGCTAGTTATCACCACCCAGCACCAATTCCTGGGCTACTCTTTCACCAATGAATAATAGGATTGACCAACACATTATAATTCCCCCATGGCTGAAAGGGCAAGCATATTTGCTGAAACAAAATTTAAACCTATGACCATCAGATTAAGAGTCGAGCACCATAACCACCAGCCATACCTGGCCTCAAATGTTTAGTCTAAGTCTCATAACACTATTTATATTTATTTGTTATTTTTTTTTGTTATATTGACCTTCCAGTGATGCCTAACTTACATAACTTGCATTGACGTGGTGTATGTGCACTTCTCTTACATATTCAACAATCTAAAATTAACCTTTTGTCTTCCCTGTCTTGGTTATGTTTTTGAGAACTAGAATTTCATAATATACAGTCACAATTCAATTATTTAACACCATATATGTATATAGATTATCACTCTTTAGATATTAATTATTACACTTATTTTTCTTGAGATACAGAACAATACATAGAGAAATAAAGCAAAAAATGGTCTCTTACAACTATGACCTTTGAACCTGGAATCTGCTGGACAAAGGTTCCAAAGCCTTTTAAAATTTTCAAAATGATTATATCAAATAATATTTGTTTTTCAGGTTTTATATATACATTTGAATGACAAAAAACATAATAACTGTACTGATATCACAGAATTCCATCATGATATATTAAGTTTAGTAATTAAAATGTATTTAATTTGATAAAAAAACATGAAACTTTGAGTAGACTAAACACGCAATTTGTGTTTTGAAATCATAGTGAAAAAGAACGCATTTTTTGTAGATTAAAATGCCTGAAGAAAACTCTTGGGGACATTCTAAGCTGTCAAATGGTGGTTATTCATGTGATATATCAAAGTAAGTGTGTGTGTGTGTATAAGGGACCATTTCCAAATATAAAAAGAGGTGAATGTTGCCACTATGTTTGATTCAGCACATAAGCCATATCTCAGCAAAACAAAAATATACAAAATTATTTCATGTTCCAACATACTAATATTGGTAATTTGAGTTCCTAATTTGAACAAAACTATAAAGTTAGTATTTTCACACTGCAAACAGCTAATTTGAAACACTACTGCATTCAATACACCATGCAAATCATTAAAATCTATATTTAGGTATTTTTTTTATACATTCTTTAAAATTAACAAATTAACTTAAAATGATATTAAAGTTGGAATTATAATCTACAAATTGAATCCAAGCTTCTTGACAAATTCATAAAACAGTAATTCAATAAAATTTTGCATGCAAGTTAACAAACACAATGACATGGCCTTTGACCCCCTGACCAGTTGCAAAAGGGTTAAATTAAGAGATTGATAATTTGGGATCATTGAAGTTCCAAATTCTAGAGAAGATGTTCCGTAAACAACAATTCACACTCTGAACATGCTGAAACATTAACCAACAGAAACAGATTCCAAATATTAATCATAAGGTTTATACCTGAAGAACTGCAAAGATAAACACTGATCAATTACAAATAATTATTTTTCTCCCTATTAACATTCAGTTTTGTTTAATGTTTTGTTACCATTTTATTACTTCAAAACATGTCACATTAAAATATTTCCCAGGAGAAAGTAGTCCTGTATGACTTGGTTCAGTAACTTTTAAAAATTATGAAGCAATTAAGCAATTCTTTTAAAGCTACTGTTAGTACACATAGACTTATATGTTTGTACTTACCAGATGTACTTACAAACACAGATTCAACTTCTTTCTGAAAGTCAGTTTCCGTTTTAACACTAATATCATAATAAGTTGAACTTCCCAGATCATCATCATTACTGTCACTGAACTTTGAAATAATATCTTCTTCTAACAGATCACCAGGCTGCTCTGTTTTCTCTTGGACAAATATGTTCTATAATCAAACAACATATTTAAATGGCCAATAAAAATAATTTGATTTTGTTAATACACAGGCTCCACAATTAATTAGCTTAAAATTCAACAATAATTAATAAACTTAATGCTTCAAATGTAGTTGTCATAATAAATGGTAGTGTCTAATGTGGCCAAAACAACCTGCAGGAAACAGTGTTATTTTGTGCAGTGGTAATTTAGCAGTTTTCTTTTGTAGCTTGGGTATTGGTGCTCTAAAAGATAACATTCTGATACAAAAACGCAATTATATTTCATGAATTTTCCATGTTCAGTGTGCTAACAGATATTTACAACCTACAATTAGGAGTCATATTTGGTTAAATTTAAGTTGCAGTTGAAAAGTTATTAAAACACACACTATACTTTGACAAAAGTTCTTGTGCACACTTATGCAAAAAGTCATTTAAGCTGTCAGTCCAGCATTTTTACTGAAGCTACCTAAAAGTGAAAGTTGACCAGTTTTAGTTTTTCCTTTGGATTTAACATGGCTGATTTAAAGCAGCAAAACTACAGGATGAAAAAAACTTTGTGTAAATATGTTAGTGTTGGTTTGGCCAAGGAAACTGTACCAGCAGTTTCTAATTAAGGTTTGCAAAATAATTGTATTGGTGTACAGTTATTATTCACAACTGAGTATCAACTTTTCAATATAAATTTGTTAAATTTTATGAAATTTTTCAGATTAGAGAATATCACGTGATATTAGTTTGAGCAATTTGCTAAAATTATAATGTCTGAGATGGTTGTATCAAGTGCACGTGACTGATGACAAGAAACTACTAATTTGATTTCCATGTCATAACCATAATAAGGTCTGAGATGGCTGTATCAAGTGCATGTGACTGATAACAAGAAACTATTAATTTCCATGTTGTTACCATGCAGGAAATTATTACTACTGTTTTAGAAAAATAAACTAGCATAACATTTATTAAATATCCTGTTTGGCTCTGTAAAGTACTGGTCTACTTTGGATAATAAGCCTGCAATCCTAGATCTAATGTTGGTTACGATCAAGTGTCACTTTCTTACTTGTCATTGTTTGTTGGGGTGTATTGATAAACCCTCATACTCTCTTATCAAAAAACAAGTTTGATGTGGAAAAAGGTATCTTGATAGCCTACCTTCGTGTTCCAAACTGAATGAGTTTTGCTGCACTTTTGTTTTTACATGGAAGGTATTTTTCATTAGATGTATATAAAAATGCTAAGACTATTTAAATGCTAACATTTTTATGTCTTACTCATTTAGCAAACAAAACAGATTGGAAAAGTGTAAGAAAAGTAGTTTATTTATATTACACATAGTTCAATATTTTGGACTAACACACAATAAAACTTATTTAGTTTGACACAATAACTACTTATTTCAACATATTTGTTGTGGTGCCATTTCCAATATAACTACCATTTGGTGGGAAGTTTAGCATCAATGATTGTTCAGTTGGTGTTTGATGGTGCAAAACAACAAAGCTATCTGCACCAAACAGTTGATAAGAAAGTAAATCAACCTTTATAAAATACAGAAATTGTTTCATTTCTTTTTGGAAGCAAAACAATTCCCTGAAAAACATGAAAAAAGAAAAAAATTGTGCATGCTAAAATATGGGATTTCCAGTTGTTTTTGTTGAAATCTCAAAAAGAGATAAAACCTGAATAAAAAAACCTGTAAAAAGCTAAAAACACAGTCAAGGTAGACAGTGTTACCAATGACACCACCCAAAATCGATAGTAAATTGTGAGCTTAAGCATTTCTAAAATGGTGCTACCACTCCAAGTCATGATCACGGTACAACAGTAAAATGCAGAATTTCATGACATGAGTGTTAGAAATGTCACAAAATGGTGGGTTAAAAGGCTGTAACTAATGCAGGGCTTTGTGAGGATAACTTTCTCCTTATAATCCCTGTGGAAAATAAAAACCCAAAGAGGAACAGTTAGTTTGATCTGGAAAACCTTGTTGTAATGTTCTTTACCTCACGTTAACTACTATATGGTGGTAAGTTTGGCATCAATGACATGCCTCAAGTCAACATCACAGACAGGCAACAGAAAACGACTGTTGCAGTGTTAGCAAGCTCATAATTGTGATAAAAGTTGATAATTGTGTCAATAATGAAAACAAGGTCAGCTTTTTATAAATGTCCAAGAAAACTGGTATCTGAACTTACATTAACCACTAAACATGGGTAAATGAATTAACATTTGTTCAACAAGGGAACAAAATATATCCAACAAAAATATCAAAACCTCTTAACACTTTGTTATGGTTTATAAGAATTTTGTACACAAAGAATAACATTAATTATGTCTTTCTATGAAAAATGTTATTTGTTTATTGTGATTATTTACACTCCAACCGTTAAAATAACTTAAGTGCAAAGTAACTGTCATTTCAAGTGCAAAAATACTTTTCTTCAACTTATATTTCTATATCTCATTTGCATAACATCTTGAAACCTTTCACATGAATATCAAAAGTTTTTAAGGTAAATTTCTGTATTTTAATATTAATTTTCTTTACCAAATAACTAACTTTTGCTGTTATCATAATTGCAATGAAATTATTAATATTAACAAGTAATAACAATGTACTTTATATTTTTTTGTAGAATATCCCTAAATATGTTATTTTGCTCATATTCATAGTCTTGGGTATTTTCCTTTTGACAAATATTCTAATCTTTAATGTTCTATTTTCTTTCCTTGTCCCACTTTCTATATTATTACACCTATTTAGATTATGTATCTGTGATACTTACTTGTCTTTATAAAATTTAAAACTTTTAACTACAATTGTTTTTTACATTTTTTAATCTATATTTTTGTGGACCAGCAATACAAAATGTGGACAATACTGAATTCTTCAAATCAATTTTAAGGACTACCACATTATCTATTTGTCTATTTGTATTTGTGTTTACATCTACATCCAGCATTTTTATTTGTTACTTATTGTTACTTTATGTAACAGTTATGTATATAATAGATCATCTCTAAATCCATTGATACACTGTCTGGTCAAAATATATGGATCAATGAGTTCCAACAAAGCATCTGTGAGTTTCCACAGTCAGATAATGAATAAAACCTCATGTGGAAATAGGTTAAATGTAGAACTGCAAATATGTATGGTGCAAGAACTTTACTAACACTATTTAATAGATTAATCCTTCATTTCAGTTTGTAAAACACTCACTTTGTATGTTTCATCCTAATCACAGAATCAGATCAAAATTCATGCAACCAAGACTAAAATAATCAAGAAAATACAACTTAATTTTACTGATACACAATCTTAGATCAGAAAACAATCATTCAGAAACAAAAACTGCTAAATTAAAAGTGAAATTTTAATCTATTTATGTGGGAAAATTGTATATATACTTACTAGTTAATGTGAAAGTTTCATCTTCAATTTTCTCCAATTTTATATCCAACACATCAGGAGGCTTCTCGTCAGAAAAAGGTTCAACCTTCATCTTTAATACTTCCCCAGTTACACAGACGCTTGACGTTTATATTCTTACCAAAACTTGCAGCTAGATTACACAGAAACAAATTAATAATTAGATGATGCATCCTTCAAAAAGGTTAAAAAGTCTTCAACAACTGTGTGCACCAATATTCATATCTCACTGTCATATCACGTTATGAGTTTCAACCTTTTTAAACTTTTACTGGCCACAAAGGGCAAAACATACGTAGTAGTCTTGACGCCCATTTGCAAGGTGCCAGATATGTTTCATCTCAGATTTAGCTGTTTTACCGAAAACACTTTGAACATCAAATGGCCCCCATTTTAGAGATTTTTGTGTTATTAATAAAATAAAAATATCAAAACATTTCAACCAAACAAAATATAAATTGTTCATTTTAAGATATTTAAGTACAAAGTCACTTGAATTAAAACACATTTTATTCTATGAGAGAAAATAAAATATATTTTAAGAACTTCTACAAAATTTAACCTTATTTAAATAATTCACTACATATTTTTAAAAATCCAGAGAATAAATAGACTGTGTTTATTCTCATTAATAAACATTTGGCATTCTACTTCTAATTTCATGTTTGTTACAATGTTCATCACATCACTCATGTTTAATAGGGTGAGTACAGCACATTGTTCTTCACCCATGCAACACATTAGCAATGTCACAATGTAAAAAGAAATCGGGAGCGATCACAACCACATTTCGTTTAATCTAAACGTCGGCCCCAGTAACGCAAACCCAACCTCACGACCAAAACTCTTTCCACTTCACTAATATTAACTGAAACAATTTAAGGCAAACTACAAACTCGTGTTTACGAAAGATTCGGTTATCACGATGAATATAAGCATCTGAGAAAACGTAAGGAATCGAAATTCTACCACTATTCAGTTTATCGACATATTTTTATTTACACATATACCTAACTTTCAACTGAACACGTTTTTCATACTCCACCAAACAATAACAACTAATACAACTTTAAGAGTACGACATCTGAACGTTCCAGTGTGGGAGAATAAACTCAGTACAACACTGAACATTTCTACTTTTCGCTTCAATTTTAAGAGCCCACAGTGGCTGAGCGGTATGTCTGCGGAGTTACACCCTAAAATCCGACTTTCGATACCCGTGCCGGGCAGAGTACAGATAGCCCATTGTATAGCTTAATTCAAAAGAACAACAACAATTTCAAAAGCTCAGTATAAAATTGGAATATTAAATTCTCTTTGTGCGAAAATTCATATTTTTATTTTATAATTAATTATGGGCTTTGTCATTCGCCACAAGTTAATAAGTATTTGATATAAACTAAGTTTCTAATAACTAGATCATATTTATTTACCTTTAATCTCTATTACTACACAACGTCCTACTTCAATCACATATATCCTACAAGTAATGTGCATGCCTTTCAATACAAAAGACACCGTCGTTGAAATTTCGCACACAAAAATTAAGCGATCTAATTTTCAAGCTTGTGTGTAACATAATTATGTACACATTTCTACACAGTGTTGTGACTCCAACTGTGATACAGACAAACGCACAATATTTAAGACTAAAAAATATTCACAATCAAATACATCCACTCATATCCTTCATATTTGCCTCCTCTGATTTTCGAAGTAATATTAAATAAAGTTTGTTTGTTTTGTTTGAATTTCGCACAAAGTTACTCGAGGGCTATCTGGGCTAGCCGTCCCTAATTTAGCAGTGTAAGACTAGAGGGAAGGCAGCTAGTCATCACCACCCACCGCCAACTCTTGGGCTACTCTTTTACCAACGAATAGTGGGATTGACCATCACATTATACACCCCCCACGGCTGGGAGGGCGAGCATGTTTAGCGCGATGCGGGCGCGAACCCGCGACCCTCGGATTACGAGTGCACGCCTTAACGCGCTCGGCAAAAGCAACCCCAAAAATAACTACTGTCAGATTTCAAGTCACACCTGCCAAGAAGCATTCATAACAGAAGCTAAACTTCAAAGATTCAAAGACATGTCAATGCAAACTGCACAATCTGAGAAGGAACCTGAACCAACAGAGAAAGAAGCTCATTGGCAAGGACATGTTGAAGAATCAATCCACACAGACTCAAGTACATGTATCACTAAATCATGCTTCAACAATCATTAACTCCTTCCAAACGTCAACCGTTAAACCAAAAATTCGTCTCCAAAAGAGACAGGAAAACCCAGACAAAAAAACACCCAAATGACAACTTTTACAGATTCGTTTGCTCTTTATCCAGACAGTCCGAATCACCTTAAGAAAACATGACTGATATTAAGTTTTTTCACAGTTTCCTGTTGCTGTGCTCCTATCAGTACAATATCATAAAAACAGTGTGTTACGTTTTTTATGTTTTATGTTTTTTGTAAACTAAACGCAACAGAAAAACACAGATAACAGCTTGTATAATTTATTACACTAAACTATTAACAGATATAACATAAATTATATAATAAAATGACAGATATTAAGTTTAAACCTTCAAAATTAATTACAAAACAAAATGGTATTAGTTTCAACCCTCAAAATTAATCACAATACAAAATGGTACTGGCCTGTATCTAATATAATGATCTAAAATGAAAGTCTCAAATTCCAGTCTAGGGTGTGAATTTGGTCCCACGAAGAAATTCCGAAGTTTAAATGAAGAAGTTCAGAAACAGTTCACAGTTCAATAAATTCGACGAAGTTCTTTTCACGATACCTCCGATGAACGTCACAAATTTGTCGCCTTCAATTTTTCCGATCTGCCCGGACGTGTCGACCTTCAGCACAACCAGTAATTCGAAAGAATAGTAGAGATTGACGAAATAAAATCACAGCTTCCTTAGATCTAACTTCAGTCCCATATCCAAGTTGAATAATCACAGCAAACACTTAATCTTTCTCAAATAACTGACTCATCTTCTTTTGAAATAAAACTAATGTCTGACTCTCCTTTCTTTCTCGCATCTTCGTCTGTTTATATATTGTAGGCCTAGACTCCTCGAAACACCGCGAAACTTCTACAGATCTCCAGAGCAATCCGCGCATGTCCGTTCTTGCACGAGACTTAACGTCTAGACACGAAGCCGCCAACCTTTCATTTACAAACATATGATTGGATCTACTTAATTCTAGAAAATTCTAAATGTTACCCTAAATGAATAACAACATATTTTATTAGTTTAAACTTTGAAACAATGATATAAATATGGAAATACGAATAATAGAAATGAAAATTCAAACACAACACGACACGCTACAGCTCACAAAACACTTACACGACATTTACATAACAACTGTCTCTGAATTAGACTACTATCAGATTTTCCAAGCTTTACTATCGGCCTGCCACCAGATTAGCCAATTTTAAGATGTTCACTTATATCTAATGTGTATTAATTTCATGTTTTTTTCTCCCAAACAATGTCGGGGAATTTGTTTTGGCTCCCCAGCCGTAATAGTGGGTTTTATTGATGAATTTCCACAGCAGTTGAATCCTCTAATAGCAACTCTGAAAGGAACTACTTTGAGATCTTAAACTAATTCAGGAAAAGAATCAGAATTGACAAATTAGTATCAGATTCAAAGCAAGGAAAATAAGATGATGCACTCTTATTAAAAAAGCAGATTCATCACTGTGTACTTCTAAAGAAATTTGAAGTTGTTGAAACACTTTTTAGCGTATTGCAAAATTTTATCACTTTCGTTTACAGAACACGATTAACATTGAATTTAATGCTTTTGTCATAGCCTTGGTCTGCATCAAGTAGTTATTTTCGTGTACCATTAAGCATTATTCCTCACAATGATTTCCTGTTCTCAGCTCAAGACAAACAGCCTTTCTGAATTCATGAAGCATTTATTTCATTTCATAAGTTGCATTTAGAACAAACACTATCCAATCTACTCATTCAATAATACTGTGTTAAACCTTCTCACCTAACCAGTAAATTCTAATGTAGCTCCTCAACATAGCAACTGGGTCAAAATTTAGTATCATTCACTTAATAAACTTTAATCTACAAAAGAATCGAAGAGAAACAAAATTCTCTGACCATCACTGACTGTTTTGTTTAGACCGTTAAGTGGTCTGAAAGATTTAAATTAAATTCTTATCAAAAATTAGATTAGACATCCACTTGCTAAGTAAAGAACACCGAGCCAGCAACCAAGTCAAAGATCACAGCATGTACATGACACATAAACAACATACAAACCATCGCCTACAATAATTATAGAAGGAATTCCTGGTACCTAAAACAGAAAGATATCATACTAGCCATGAAGAGGCTTTCTCGACAATCATTTTCACACATCTCGGACGACTGGTCATTGGAATAGTATGCATCGGATGTTCTAAACTTTTGAACAACAAGCTGGATGACTGATATCAGTAGTTCCAAGGTCACTCAGTACATTGCTGAGGAACTATCCACCAGGAAAGCCATTGTCATCAAGGGTGTACCACAACACACTGAAATCCACGAGGAACTTGCTCTTTCGGACATCAAAATAATCAAAATTCATTACATCACCCCCTATGTGCTCGTTGAACATATAATTCTAAAACTATGATCATTAATATGGAGTTAGTCCTCCTATTGCTACTATAACAGCTTTCAGGGAAGGCCTTTCACTAAATTCTGGAACACAGCTGGGAAGATTCACTCCTATTGAGCCATAAGAGCGTTAGTGAAGTCGGGCACTGATGACAGATAAGAAGGCAGCGCTTTAATTCATCCCAAAGGTGTTCGATGGAGTTGAGATCAGAGATATGTGCAAGGCAATCAAGTTCTTCCACACCAAACTTGGCAAACCATGTATTTATGGACCTTGCTTTGTGCATGAAGGCATTGTCATGCTGAAACAAAAAGGGCCTTCCCCAAACTGCTACCATCAAAGTTGGAAACACACATTAAGATTTCCCTTCACTGTAACTAAGGAGACTCGCCCTAACCATGAAAAACAGCCCCAAAACATTATTCCTCCTCTGCAAAACTTTACAGTTGGCACTATGCATTCAGGCAGGTAGTGTTCTTCTGCCATCTACCAAACCCAGATTTATCCGTCAGACTGCCAGACAGTGAAGCGTGATTCATCTCTCCAGAGAACGTGTTTCTACTGCATCCAGAGTCCAATGGCAGTGTGCTTTACACCACTCCAGCCAGTCCCTTGGCATTGTGAATGGTGATCTTAGGCTTGTGTGCGGCTTCTTGGCCCTGGAAACTAATTTCATAAAGCTCCCAATGAACAGTTCTATTGCTGATGTTGCTTCCAGAGGTAGTATAGAACTCGATAGCGAATGTTGCAACTGTGGACAGATAATATTTATGAGCTACGTGCTTCAGCACTCAGAGAGTCTGTTCTGTGAGCTCGTGTGGACGTACCTATTTGTGACTGAGCTATTGTTGCTCCTTAGATGTTTCACTTTACAATAATAGCACTTATAAATGACTGGGGCAGCTCTATCAGGGCAGAAAATTGACAAACTGACTTGTTGGAAAGGTAGCATTCCATGACAGTGCCACGTTGAAAGCCACTGAGCTCTTCAATGTGACTCATTTTACTGCCAGTGTTTGCCTATGGAGATCACGTGGCTGTATGCTTGACTTTATGCACCTGTTAGCTATGGGTGTGGATAGATTGGCCATGATGTGTAGCATACATTACAATAAAACCATAGCAGCCACCAACCAAGAAAAGCTAACCTCTATGTAGTATACTTAAAAATACTTTTATAACTCCTACAACTGACTCCTTTGATAATAATCACTACAACAATGTCAACAATCAAATAGCAACAACTGAAATATTTAAACCCTCCCTTCCTACTTCATTAGATCACCACCTTTCTGCACACTACTTAAACATGCAACCCATAATTACCACAGACATAAATCTCAGTAAAGCTAAAACACAGACCCAAGTAAAAATAAAATCGACAATAGTTTTAAAAATATATCTGACATTACATCAGCATATTTTGCAACCATACACCTTTGTGCAAATTAATTGAAACATGGCAGCCGGTGTAGGCTAGCTTGACCCGCTGATTTCCTTTAACAGTCTCTTTTTTTACACAGACGGCGTCATTGGCTGTGTTTAGCTGTACGGTCGATCTATTTTTGGGATATATGACGAAATTTTGAGGAATATTATGTCATTCGAAGTTGTGTTAAAAGGGCAAGGAGACCAGTCAAAAAACAACTTCTTACCAACTCAATGAAGAAAAAACGGTCTGAAATACAAGAACTGGACAAAAGAACAATGGAGGAAGGTGTTATTTAGTGACGAGACTTATTTCTTAGTACAGGGTAAAAGAAGTCTGCATGTTCGCAGATCTCCAGGTGAAAAACTTCGAGAATCTCACATCAATCAGTTCGTAAAACATCTCTTGAAGATGTTTTGTGGCTTTTTCAGCTACTATGGTGTCAGAGGCCAACACATCGTAGAAGGTATGATGTGAGAACCACAGTACATCGAAGTTTTCCAGAGAAGAGTCGTTCAAAAATTGAAAAAGATATTTCCAGATGGATCTGGTATTTTTAGCAAGATCTGGCTCCGTGCCACACATCAAAACTTGTGAAGAATTTTATGACTACAACGCGAATAAAGGTGCTTGGTTGGCCTGGAAACTCTTCGAACTTAAATCCTATTGAAAATCTTTGGGTGATTTATGAAGAAAGACTTCAAGGAAGAGACTGCATTACGAATGATAAGCTAATAGATGCCATAATTGAGGTGTAGTACCGCGATCCATAAATTAGTAAAGATTGCAGTCAACTCGTGAGCTCTATGCCCAAGTGGATTAATGATCTTCTGAAAAATAAAGGACGGTCTTATCATGTATTAATTTGTGAGTGGTTTTTGGATTCTCAGAAATAAAACGCAAAAACTTGAAAAAAATCGTAATTTTCCGTGTTGTTTCAATTAATTTGCACAAGGGTGTATATAACCTTTCCCTGCAACTAGGATACTGTCCATCAATCTGGAAATTGACAACAATTAAAGTCATATCCCCAAAAACATACCAACTGCAACAACTATAATTATTATCAACCATTCAGCTTCCTGTATACACGAGATCAATTAATGGGGAAATAATCATTAAATGTCTCTCCAACTTTCTTTAAACATACAATATCATCAGTGATCTCCAAAATGCTTCCAGAAAGAAAAAAAACAAACGAATCAACATTTTAAAAGCCTAACTGAACCTATATACCAAGGTTTTAGTGAAAAATTCACTCCCACAACTACCTTTCTCGAATTCAGGAAAGCTTTTACTACTGTACGACATAACAGTTTCAGATATAAGCTACATACAAACCACTTCCTGACCAAACTTATAGTTGGATTTCTAATTTTTTACCTTAATGAAACTGGTAAAATCAAGATTAATAATTTCTCCTCCAATTATAATTCCCAAAACTCAGAACTAAGCTACTATAATTTTAGATATAAATTGACAACATACCATTTCCCACAACTTATTCATTATCACCTCAATATGTTGACAACTTTGCCTTTTATAGCACTTTATGCAGCACAAAAAGTTTAAATACACTCAATGCAACAGAGCAATGATGCAATATGTGATACGTTACACTCAACGAGACAAAAACGTTGCATAAAATTAGGATTATATGCCTCTGTCTTAATAAATACATTTGTATTCATAATATATTACATTAATAAATGTAGTTCTTACGTTATTTTTCTAAGTAAATTTTTACGTTTGAATTTGGGGTGCTTGGTTCCCATTTTTGCCACTGTATGTCAGCCACTTTGCGACTCGAACACCCAAACTGCAGTCACTTGATAAAAACAAACGAATGGCCCAAGCTCTTTGCATAGATCTTCAATATGTATCTTTTATTTCTTGAGTTTACTTTCAGCTGAAAACTATAAGGTTTCTCTTCTATGTGCATTCTTTTGGTGTAACTTTATATTACTACTTGTTCCAAATTGTTTTCCACAAACACATAGCTATAAGGTTTTTCACCAGTATGTATTCTCTGACGTATTTTTAATGCACTGCTTTCTTGCAAATTGTTTTTCTTATACTGTGCAAGCTGTAAGGTTTATTCCCAGTGTATATCATTTGAAGTAATTTTTAAGTAACTGTTTGATTCAAATTATTTTTCACAAACAGTACATCTGTTAGGTTTCTCCTCAACATATATTCTTTAATGTGATATTTAGTAACTACTTGATACAAATTGTTTATCACAAAGTAAGGTTTCTAACCAGTGTGTATTCTTCAGTGTATTTTTAAACTACTGTTTCATACAAACTGTTTTCCACAAACTCCATTATTATAATATATCTTCCCTGTGTGATATCTTTCATGTTGTTTTTTTAAGGGGCTATTGCTATCAAAGTGTTTTCCATAAACTTCACAAAAATATAATTTCTCTGCACATTGTATCCTCTTCTCTTGGAATAAGTTATCTGCTGTTTCAAGTTGTTTCTCTCTGACTACACAACTGTATGTTCTACCATTACACTGAAGTATATTAAATTTGTTTAGGTTTCTTCTATCTAAAGTTGTTTTTCTACATATACTACTGTTCGCATTTGAGGCCTTTGTAACTTTTCTATAGTGACCCCCACAACACATGCTCACACTAGTCTTTGAATATCAAATAAATAATATCAAATCACAGTTAACAACAAATCTGGTAAACTTATAACTATATTTAATGTTGTAATATAATCAGTACATATACTGATGAGTATGAATATAACCTGAGAATCTGAGTGCTTCCTTGGAAAGGTCCAGTTTGTAGAATACTTACTTTACACTTGAAGAGATCTCACATTTAACTCCACTCATAGGTTATGTTATAGACTAAGATAAGGAAAGTGTCACTAAGTTCAGGTTTATGCAATCAAAGACCAAAATAACCAAGAGGGCATGAAATAAAATCATGCTATCATCTGCTAAATTAAGAGGGGTAAATTCCACAGTATTTATGTTGATAAACAAATAAATACAAAATAAAACTAAAAATGTATTCACATATCATCAGTTATAGTGCCACTTCCACCCTCATTTTTTTCCACTTTGATACCCCACAGACCATCAAGCTTCTCATAAAAAAAGATTCAACCTTCATATTTAACACTTCCACAATTACACAGAAGGTTCGTAGAGAAACATAAGTATACGAGTTGCATGCCTGAAATAGGTTACAAAGTCTTCAGTATTTATGAATGCTAAAATTCATATAATATTGCCACCATATCAAATTATAAGCTTCATTTTTTTTGACCAGCCAGAACAGCAAACCATTTGTGATAGTTTTCTAACCCATATGCAGGATGCCTTAAAGGTTCCAAGCACATTTTATGTTAGTATTATAGTAAAATACATTTTCAGTACCTTGATGTGGATTATCACACGTAGTATTCACAAAGTGACAAGCATATGGCTTCGAACAAACCATGCATATGTATGCATGACCTAAGTATGTTCATGAAAGCCCATAGTAATAGTACTTATAGCAATGTTCATTTATTTAAGGAAATTATACGTAAGTTAGATCATTTGTGTGAAATTTTTAAAAATAAAAAAATTAAAGTTTAAGCCTCTTAAAGCCATTTTTTGTGTGATAAAAATGACATTGTATAGAATACTTGTATTATGTAGTTTGAGTAGGTTAAAAAAACTCGTTGATTATGAATGGAAAAACATCTCGAGATAACTACTGTAGAATGCGAAATAAATGTACATTCAGTGTTAAGCTTAATACATATGCCAAATCAGGAAACAACATGGGTGATCTGCCAAACGTTAAATGAAAATTGTTATCATTTAAATTATCCAAGTCTGCATGAAGAAATATGAGGAAGTTTTCTATCACAATCCTTGATAACACCGGGAACACTCATTTTGTTGCATTTAAAAAACGACCTTTCAATAGTCAATTTGACTGTGTTGATTTCAAATCTGAAGTAGGTTTTGTCTGCAAGCTACAGATTTTATGCAATTTGACATTTTTATTTATTTTTTAATTTTTCATCATTTTAGGAAATTATAGGAATAGCTTATCAATTTGTTTGTGTATTTTATTCAGGTAGGAATTTGCGTTTGTAACTTTTGCGTTTGTACACTTCATCTGGACAATCTCGTTTAATGCTCCAGCAGTAGTCAGCCATCATACTTTTGTCCCAGCGCCCTTGGTAGCGTTCTTCCATGACCTTTAGGTCTTGATGGAATCGTTCTCCTTGTTCGTCACTCACAGCTCCCAGGTTGTCAGGGAACTTATCAAGGTGGCTGTTCAAAAAATGAAGCTTGATGCTCATGTTGCACCCGAGATCACGAAAGAAAAGCGAGAAGCATTCTGTTCACAAGTTCACTGTAGTTCTCCGCCTTAGTGTTTCCAAGGAAGTTCTGAACGACTGCCACAAAGGATAACCATGCTGCCTTTTCTAAAGCGGTCATCTTAGCAACAAACTGATCATCACAAATTAGGGTTCGAATCTGTGGGCCATCAAACACGCCTGCTTTGATCTTCTTAAATGATAACCCTGGTAAAGCTGTGATGATGTGTTGGAAACATTCACCTTCGGTTTCCAGTGCCTTGACAAATTGCTTCATCAAACCTAATTTGATGTGAAGCGGGGAAAGATTGTTTTGTTTGTTTGTTTTGAAGTAAGCACAAAGCTACACAATGGGCTATATGTGCTCTGCCCACCACGGGTATCGAAACCCGGATTTTAGCGTGTAAGTCCGCAGACATACCGCTGAGCCACTGGAGGGCAGGGGAAAAGATGATTTTATCTCTGCTTACAATTGGGTCTTGTATGATATTTGGCATGCCTGTTTCAAGGGTGTCACGAATAGGCCAGTCCTTCTGGACCCAATGTCTGTCTCGTGCTCGGCTGTCCCACATACAGAGAAAACAAGGAAACTTGGTGAAACCTTTCTGTTGTCCAAGAAGAAAGTTGACCATCTTTAAGTCTACACAAATGATCCAAATGTGCTCATGATATTTTAATAAGTCCATGACCATTCTCATATCATCATAGTCTTCCCGCAAATGCACTGAGTGACCGACAGGTACTGCTCCATAAACATTCCCATTATGTAAAAGAACACACTTTAGACTGCGTTTTGAACTGTATAAAAAGAGTCTCCATTCAGCAGGACTATAGTAAGGTACACCCAGTTCTTTGAGAAGCCCTTGGATGTCATGGCAGTAAACAAACTGTCTGTCTTCTGAAAAGAAGGTCACAAAAAGCTGGTCACGCTTTCTGAAATATGATACTTTAACAGAGTGATCAACAAGATTTCTGCCTTGTAATCTTGATGCCAAAAGCTCTGCTGCTTTCTTTGAAAGACCTAAATCCTGCACTAAATCATTCAGTTCAGCCTGGGGAAGAGGCTTGGGGGCGGGGAAAGGTTCAGTGTCTGAAGAACAGTTCTCCGATTGTGTACACTTTTCTGACAATTCACTGTCACAACTGTTTTGTTCGCTTGTATCATGTCCAATGTCTTTATCGTCCAATGAAGGCAAGCCTTTGAAAACTGGAACAGGAACTTCTTCAGAGTGCGGAGCAGGCCGAATAGCTGAGGGAACGTTCGGATACGTAATCTTATGTCGGTTTTTCTTCCCAACACCCGTTGTGTTTACCATGCAGAAATAACAGTCAGTTACATGGTTGGTGGGTTCGCGCCAAATCGTTGGAACACCAAAAGGCACACCATTGCGTTTTACTTTGGTCCAGTCTCGAAGCATTTCCTCACAATTATGGCACACAACATGAGGAGCCCATTGCTTGTCTTGATCAGCAAGATGAAGTTCAAAATATGCCTTGTAGGCACGCTTGACGAACGAGGATATGTTACGTCTCTGACGATTGAGTGTGTAGCATCCACATATGTAGCAGAAGGCATCAGTCTTGTTTCTGCAATGATATCTATTTTTGGAAGCCATGTTTGATCTGAAACAAAAGAATAATGATCAAAATATTAGAAGCTATCTGTATATATGGACGTGAAAATGCTTATACATGGTTTACGCAAGTTCACATTTGTATAATTTAATTAACCTCACATTGCATACAAACTAGAACTTGTAGAGAAAAACTAATTTCAGATTTGAAATTAGCGCCGTAAACTCCTTCATAACCAGTTAAATATTTAATGCAACTCAAAGTTACTGAAAAAGTGTTCCCCAGTGTAATCATAACTGGGTAATTTAAGTTATTGTAAAACGTTATATTTTTGATAAAACAGTGTCAGACAACAAAATAAGATTAATTTAAATGTTAAAACTGTAATTTTAATAGTACCAGTTTCGCTTAACATTTAAATAATTATTTAATACAATTTTTTGTTTGATATCGTATATCTTTTATGGAAAATGTTCTACATTATACAAAGTGAAATGCTACGTTACACTATCAGATTTTAAGGTTGCATTCGCCAGTTGAGAGTTAAAGGCTTCTCACTTACGCTTCTTTACAGCACAAATACATAATCTGCTGTTGTTGGGTGTAGAATTCTTTTACAGTAGTTGTCCTGACTTGTTGGCAATATAAGAACAGCATGCAATCCACTTGTTTACAATTTAAAATATACATTCGAAACAAGTTCAACGTATGTACAACATTTTATTTTTACACAGTAGTGTGACAGGTATATCATACACGTCAAGGTGACTTCGTCAAAAGTCAATTTAATCCAATTCGATTAATTTTTGAAATCCAGTTGACAAGCCGAAAAAAATTTCCCAATATCTATTGTATTAGTAATGTGTACATCATCGGTTTACAATCATCACGCGACTTAACGAACTCAAACAATCGTTTGGTCTTCTTTCTTCCAAATATCCTGTGGTCCTTTTGTTAAATTACACTCGAGTTGATGAAACTCCTTTCGTACAACGTTTTACAGAATAAATTATAATTCCTCTTATCTCCTTTTTATTCTTAGTCTTACTTTAGCATGTTAAAGATTAGGTTTATCACTTCTACCAAAGTTAAATTCACACCGAAATTTTTCATGGCCACAACTTCTCCCTCATCTGAAATTGTCTTCGCTGTTTCTTGCTCATCTCATATTATTTATATGTTAATAATTAAATCGACTGGTCGCTATAATCTCGGAAGCAAAGAGTTAAAAACGCTCCTTCCAACAGTCGTCTGCTGACAGCTCTCTTATAATAAAAAATGAACAACTATGAAATATTCATTCACAAAATAAATTAAAATTATCTATAATTAACAGCCTTTTACATCGAAAGACATAAAAAGAATCAAATGATTTTTAATTTGTTTTTCTCTCAGAATGCTACCATTAACAACATCAATTAAAAGGAGTTTAACTTAATTACATATAAAACACATTTTTCACTTTGATGTTTACGCAAATCAAGTAATTTAACTTTAAACAGAGGATATCATTAAGAGGTTTTTCTCTGAAAACGGTGGCAATCATAGTGTTGATGATACTGGCTCAAAACATAAGTTGGCAACCTCCCTTACACCGCAGTGAACGAACCTGCTCAAAGCGTTGCGGCTTAGTCATTTTCTCAGTGAAAGTTATAGAGTAGAAAAGAAAGGGTACATTCGTTAAGGGCATGGCGTAAAAACGTTTTTTCATCATATGACGAAACTGAAGTATTTGTACGTGATAATTATTCTAACGACGAAGATAACCATCAGATTTTTCATCATCTTCAAATTCAATTGTTTTAAGCTCTGAATGTGAATTAGATAGTTAATCAGAATCCATTGGTTCCCAATGGGTGTAAGGTATCATGATTTGAACCATTTATTCGTTTACAATGGGTAAAGTGTCACGATTTTGATCCATTTGTTCATTCTTTTAACAGTAGAAACACTAGACTCGCAGATAAATTTAGGCTCACAGATGATTCTAAAGAATATTTTTTATTGCTATATTTGACCAAAGTATAGTGAGTCGTATTATGCGTGAAACAAACTGTTTTGTAAATTCTTGAATTCCAGAGAAATTGAAAGTAACACTCCCTCTACTTCACGAAATTAGAAACTGGAGGATACAACTATTGGAGAAATTGATTGCCTTCATAAAGGTGAGGTGAAACACGCTCTTTTTCACCTAATTGATATTCTCAATTTTGAATTTTTCTAACATGTATCTTGTAAAAACTGGCAAGAAGCCATCGTTGAGGCTGTTTAGTGACATTATAATTCACCAATTACTGGAAGGGTGACAATAACTTTTCTGGGAAGACCTACATATCTTAACTCTTCCTGATAGATTTGTTAGAAAAGAAGCATTTTCCACGCTCTTCTCAGAAAGCATTCCATCCTCAGGAGTAACAAAAAGTAGACAATTTTATAATAAAAATGCCAAAGATTACGTTTAACAATTCTTTTACGTCTGTGGTGAGATGCTACCTATAACATACCTGCTGTTTAAGGGTTAAAACAAAAGAAAATTTTACATGTTCTAGAGTAAAATTGTATATTTCAAACTATTCTGCTCAGGGACGTAGCCAGAAATGATCATTTTGGGGGGGATAGTTTGAGTGCTTGATGCAAGCGCCGCAGGCGCGAAGCTACACTAGAGGGTCCAGGGGCATGCCCTCCCGAGAAAATTTACAATAAAAACATAAAAGAAAAGCCTGAATTATTCATTCTGAGACCACTTTTTTTGGCAAATTTCAGAATGGCATACTGAGGTGTTTGTCTTATTTTTTAATCATAAATAAACATATAGGCCTATATATATAATATATAACTTAAAGTTACCAAGTTAAGGCGTGCGCTTCGTAATCTGAGGGTCGCGGGTTCGCGCCAAACATGGTCGCTCAATCCCACTTTTCGTTGGTAAAAGAGTAGCCCAAGAGTTGGCCGGTGGGTGGTGATGACTACCTGCCTTCCCTCTTGTCTTACACTGCTAAATTACGGACGGCTCGAGTAGCTTTGTGCGGAATTCCAAAACAAACAAACAAACAAAGTAGGTCTGCAGTCCTGTCATCAACATGTAAAGAGTAACTCAGGAGAGTGCAAAATATATGTATAGTGTCTATAATCTGTATTCAAATATCATGGACAGTATATGTTCAGATTCCATGGATTTCAAGAATTAACATCACAAATAAACAGTGAGTGGCACCGTGGCAGGGTGACAGCACCATGGCACTAACCTAGTACCATTAGCGCCATCTATAGTGAATCATACTGTGAATGTGACGTTGACAAACACAAGTTGCGCTAAACAATCATTCACTATGTCTGAAAGAGCAAAAGACGCTCATGGGCTGAACTTGATCGATCTGCTGCAGCCAATCAGGTTGAATCAGAATTGTCAACTGAATTCTTAGAGTCATCACCTTGGCCTTCTACCACTTAAGGTCCAGTCTGGGACATAGGAAATTATACTCCTGATGATGTAAGCATTGGTAAACAGGCAAGTCGACTTCCCATTATATTAATTTTGTATTAAAATCATGCAAACACAAATGAGTTTTAGACTGAATATTCATTGCTGCTAGTGATTGTACGTTTACAATCCTGTGGTTTACATCCACAGGATGTTAGACCTGATCTGTGAAGTACAGCTCTAAGCCTTTCTCTTAACAAACTTTCCTATGTGCAAAATAACTTAAAAAGAACAATGTCTTTCTGTCTCTTCTAGACAAACGCTGAAACCACAAAATGCCTCCTTGAGAATGCCTGGAAGCCAGGGAGTGATTATGTATTCCCCAAGAAAGCTGCGTTTTCAGCATCGTAGGCTTTCACAGTGGAGATGGCTACTCAATATTCAACATGCAAAGGATACTTTTTGCAAGAACTGCTGTCTTTTTGTTCCTGATGGTGCTGGTGTTGGAAGCCAGAAATTGGGCCAACTAGTGAAATTTCCAAACACAAACTGCAAAAGGCTGTTAAACCTCAAGGCACATGAATTGAAACAGTACCACCAAGACAGCAAAGAAAAAGCTAACAATTTTCTACAGGTCATAAACACAAGTTCATCTGTGCACTTGCAGCTTGATGCAACTTCCAAGCAAGAAATTGAACAGAACCGGCAATATTTAATGTCTATTATTGATACTATACTGCTGTGTGGGAGACAGGGTTTAGCTTTGAGGGGAAGATATGATTCTGGTCCAATGTTTGTTGGTGAAACTGATGAGGAGCCCATCAATAATGATGGAAATTTTCGGGCAATTTTGCACTACAGGGCAAAGGGTGATGTCAAGCTTTCAGCAAGCCTTAAGAGTACAAAGAGGAATGTGAGTCTTCAAATTCAAAATGAAATCATCAATGCATGTAATACTCATGTTCTTGATGATATGGTCAACAGGTTAATGCTGCAAAGTGTTTCTCAATATTAGCTGATGAAACAACAGATATTTCAGACATTGAACAGTTTTTGCTGTGTGTTAGATATTTGCATGCCAACGACAACTCTGTTGCAATGAGAGAAGATTTTTTGCAATTTATACCTGTTTTTGATGTGACAGACAGAAACTTGGCTGATGTTATCACAACCAATCTGACAAAATATGGTATTGACATGGCTTACATACGAGGACAAGGGTACGACGGTGCTACCTGTATGAGTGGGAAATTCAATGGTGTCCAGAGACACATAATTAATAAATTCCAACTTGCACCCTATGTACACCACAGTGCCCATTCCCTAAACTTGGCAATTTCTGATGCTTGTAAAGAAGTTTCTGTGCAAAATTGCATGGGAGAAATTTCTAACATTGAAAACTTTCTCAATACACCCAAACAATTGTAAGCACGTTTTGGTGAAGAATAAAGCACCTGAATTAAAAAAAAGGTTTGAAAGGTCTCTGGCCCACCCAGGGGGTTGAGAGGCATGACTCAGTTATTGTCTTTCTAGAATTAATCCATACAGTTTCAGACAGATATTCTGCCACAAAAGCCAATCAATTGTTGTGTTCTATAACACAGCCAGAGTTCATCATCACTCTACTTACCATTGTTAAATTGTTTTTCTTTAGTTTACCTCTTTGTAACTTACTGTAGTAACAGAACATTGATTTAGGTGCTGCGATGCATCACATGGAAATAGTGGAAGATTTAATCTGTTAACTCAGAAATAATACTGTGAATGAATTTAACAGCATTTGCTGTGAGGCTCAAACTCTGTGTAGTGAGCTTCAAATTGACATCATAATGTCAAGGCAGGCTAAAAGACAGATGTACCATACTAACCCAAAAACCACCAGTCTTGAGGAGAACTTTCGTATTGTTGTATTTGTACCATTTGTTAATCACTTTCTTTCAGAAATATGTGACCGTCTGTCCAGTCACAAAACTCTCCTTACAAACTTCATGTGTCTACTACCATCAGGATCGACCACAGAACAGTCAGAACCTACAGCACAACACTGTGACAAAATTAAAGAGTTGGTCAACATATACAAGGCTGACATTCACTAGCTGTAGTAGGTGAACTTAGGGTTTGGAACAAATCACTTGCAAACAACAGACCAAATAATGTCATAGATGCATATGCAATGTGCAATGCAGAAATGTTCCCAGTCATTTATAGACTGTTGAAAGTATATGTCACGTTGCCTGTGTCAACGAGCCCAGTGGAGCATTCCTTTTCAACTCTCAAAAGACTCAAAACGTATTTGAGTAATATCACCACTGAACATCGATTAAACAGCCTGGCCTCATTATACATTCACTGTGATATTAAAGTTGAATCAAATTGTGTTGTAGATGTCCTGGCAAGAATGAACACACACATTTGAGCCTTTCATAGATATTTCATTGTATTTTCCTAGTTCTAATAAAACTTGCTGTATTAAAAGTGTTCAATAAGAAATTTGCATTTGCCCATTTGTTGTGTGTGAAATTATCTGCCGTGCAATACCAGATCTTTATGAAACTTCACAGGTGCAACTGAACTTGTCTAAAAAGTTTGGGTCCATGAAGGGTGTTCCGCTCCAAACAGTTATGTGACAACATTTGTGCCTAGTTACGATATAAAAGATTTTGAGAAAACAATAGCTGTTGAGTCATTAATTACAAATAAATGGCATTGAAATAGCTACATTTCTCATAAGTTTGCAGACTAAACTCCTTTGTATTACATCTATAAAAAGTTTGTTATTTATTGTTTGAAATTTTCTTATTCTACTCTCACATTTGCAAATTATGCTTAAACAAACACACAACACAAATACCACAATCACAAAGATGTGAAAATTAACCATTTACAATTTTCATAAGTGAAATATGTATTTTATCACAAAATTTCAGACATCCTATGTCCTAACCCAATAAAAATAAAGCCAATCAGCTGCTACATACTTTGTAATAACATGACTAATATAAGAAATAGCCTTCACTGACAAAAGTGTTTCATTCAAGTTAAACTTCTATTATCATATTCTGTTTTATCACATTTATATTGTGGTAACATTATGGTGCACTAATAATGGAAACATTAAATCCCAGTTGAAGTTAATCATTTAGTTAAGAATCTGTAATACCACAAGGCAAAGAAAAACCAATGCTAATAATAAGCTATAATTGACTTTGGTTAGATTTTCAGTCACAGAATATCTATAACAACCAATTATTACTTATTTATTAACTGATCATGTAAGTGTATGTTTGTTAGATTTTGCAAAAAACTAGTTAAGGACTATCTGCATTAGCTGTTCTCACGTTTTTCAGGTGACAGACAAAATGTAAGATGGCTAGTCATTACCATCTTCAACAAACATTTGTCAAGACAAAATATAAGATTTGAATGTTATATAGCCACAGCTAAGGGTGAACTCTGTTTTTTGCAATAACAAATCATAAATCTTGGAACCTTAGATTTATAGTCTGCCACACTACCTGTCAAGTTAAACTCAATATGTTTATGTTGTTGATAAATTATATCTTCTATAACACCAATCAAACATATCTTGTCTTTGTGTACATCACTCATAATGAAATTAAAATACAAGAAATGTTTAACAATATCTGTCAAAGGAATTTCATGAGACAAGCATTCTCAGTAATCTTTTTTAACAATGCAACGATCTTAGTGATATGGAAGATAAAAACTAGTCATCTTCATACACTGCTGGTTTAAACCTGATCATTAGATCTTAAGTTATCATTACTTAATAAATTATTGGTTGTTACAGGTAGGGAAAACCTAAATAACTTTTAAGATCCTTTCATTTCTCCCCTAGAAGAACAACACTAAATTAGGAGTTTGATTCTCTCCAAATATAAACAGTACAGAGCTTCACATGGCTTCAATATAGAAAAATAAATACAAAAAATTATATTTTCACATAAGAGATTAATTATAAAAACAAAAAAAGTTAAAACTTTATATTCAACATCAATCATTTACTCATATTTTATGATTATTTTATCATGACTTCTAATTATATGCACAATTACCAAAATCAGAATAATAACACTACCTAAATAATCTTAAAACATTTACTGCAGTAGTAAAATATTTTAGTACATATCTCTCTCTCAGCACATTATACTTCTATATCTGTAATCTGTTTTATTTCTGGGAGAAGGGATTATAACATCAGAATAGTTTTGCTTGCAAACTATATTGCAAAAGTAGTTAAGTTTAAAACAAATATGGACTTTCTTACATTTTTTAACCTTGGAAAACTTTTAAAACCTACAAATTAAAATTGGATTTTATTGATGTTTTAAAATTAGTCTACATAACTAAACAGTAACTTTCATACAGAACAAATAAAGTAAATTAACTCTTACCAACATTTACTCCATTACAAGAATTACAGATCATCACATATATCTTACAAATTCAAAAGCTCAAAAGAAAATCTCATGCATTTTAATTTCCATTGATTACAAATCTTTTATTTCCTGCAGAAAATATTTTGTAAAATAGAAAGCCAGTGTTCACAGAAGGATAACATACAGAAGTTTAAAAATTAACATAATGACATCAGAAAAAACAAACCACCTACATTTCTGAATTTGATTTCAGTTCTACACTTCTCCCAGGTTTGATAAGTAGATACAACCACAAACTTTCATAAGGATATAATTTTTAGGTTGAAATTTTGATTTACACTTTTCTAGGGCAACAATTTAAATACTAACTGTATGATCTAAAGGAAAAATATCCATATAACAATAACTGTGGAAAGTTTGTTTTGTCATAATTATCACCAAGTCAGTAATTATGTAAATAGTCTTCCCCACTTACAGAAATTATACATAAATATTTGAATGTGTGCAAGTGGAGAACAAAACAAATCAAGCATCTTTAACATGTTATAAATTTAAGATATTAAAAACAATTCAGGTGAAAATGTTAGCAATTTATGGTTATTATATGGCAAAACAAAACAGAGGATGAAAAGTATGAGTAACCATGAACAACAAACTGACTGGTGTGAAAAAATGTAAATATTATTAACATTAAATGAAGGACATAAATGGTGTGTGATGGTGAACATTGTTCATTTTTCACTTGTGAGTAGTTCATGCATTACAGATAAATCCATACACAAGTTTTAGAAGAATATACAGTGAACTATGAAGTTCTTATTAGTATCTGTGTTTTCCTCAATATTCTTATGTTAACTTACTGTATTAGGCACTATTTAGGTAAGATTGAGGTTACACCAGCTGTGAATATGCTGCAAGATTCTACTACACCATAAACTGTTGCTTCAAAATTTAATGTGACTCCAATGTAGTAACAAGATTTTAGAAACATGAGCAATTCATTGAATCAAAAGCCAGGAGACCAGGTTAGGACCACCCATGTGAAACAAGACAAAGGAACAACTGTTACTTTGTGAGCTTAGCATTACAGAATTCTCAAAGTACTGCTTGAAGCCCACAAACTGATCATCAAATAGCAACCTGTGTCCACGAATCTAACCTAGTTGTTCATAACAGACTTCATTAATATCAATTAAAAGCCAGATGATGCACTCATGTCCCAGTTTTTTACCATACAGTACTGTGCTACATGTTGCATTTACATCACAACTGGTACATTTGTTACTGAAGATTTATTCTGTGTTGACAAAATTTGGTTTCATCTCTTCATTCCTGACAGATATGACATATCCATGTATTGCAATGGTAGAAAAGCTTACAATACTGCAGAATTTGATCATTATGGTTTGATTCTGTTACATTCCAAATGGAGATTAGTTTGACCTAATTTTTGATGTTGCTTATTTGCAAAATTGCATTGAGATAACCCTCTACCCCTGTTGCAAGATTTTTTGCACGTGTTTCAGGACAAAATTTCACATTGGTGCAGGATAATGCCAAGTTATCCATGGATTACTCAGAACAACACAGTGATGGAATGGCCTTCAAAATCATCAGACTTTAAACATCACTGGAACAAACAGTGTAGACAGGTTCATTGCAATACAATTTCCCTCTCAAAGTTGGGAATCTGCAGCAAACCTTGACAGGCAAATGAAATGCAGTGTCTCAGGGCTACATCAAATGCATTAAGAAGTATGCCAGCATACTGTCATTAATATATACAGACTCAAGGCAGTCATACCTCTTACTGGATAATAACTACAAACAATAGTTTTGTGTTCCTTATGATTTCATATTGCATACTGTACCTACGATTAAAATTAAGGTGCTTTGAATTCATTTTATCTAGGTCATGCTCAAAACTGTGAGAACTAAATTGAGCTTACTATGCAGTCGTTCTATTGGGGCCAACTACCTAAACCAGGAGCACAAAATCAAATTTGAGTTGTTCTAATGTGCAAGTATTACGGAAGTAAAAGATGGCAAGACTAGGCCTACCATGTTTACATTGTTTATGTTAAGTCTAAGACTTAACCATAGTGTGTGAATCTATGTTCATATATTAGAATACTTAAGTAATTGTGGAAAAGTATGTGTGTTTAGTGATTGTAGGACAGTCGACACAACCACTGATTGGTCCAACATAGCACATAAAACCTGTTGCAAAATGTGCACAAAGACACTTTAACTTTGAAAAATGGGCATCATAATCATTCATTCACACAAGGAAAGTAGAAAACACAAATCTAATTTATGTAATTTACAATATATGCATTCAAGTGTCATTACATATTTCATGACAGATAGTACAGTTACAACTAGGCCTACAGCGACAAGTACTGGGGCCAGTACAGAAACGTATGTGCCTCGAGTTATATAGGCTAGATCTAGGGCAATGTATCCAGAGGCTGCCAACCTATATCAATGAAGATATTCAAAATAGATATTCCTTGGACTTTAGAAACTGTTACTCAGCATAACTCATCTAACAACAAAGAAAAGGGTTTAAACTGTCAACGTACATATAGGAACAAGTTAGCAATTTGGCATTAACATTTAAAAATTCTAAACAACAAAATCCAAATAACCTGAATTGCAAAACTGTTACTGGATAAAACTTGTAACAAGTGAATATATACTGACTAGAAGAGAAACACTCTTCAAAAACAATAAATTTGCTCAGTGAAGTCTACAAGGTAAGTGGAACTGTTAATAAGTAAAACCTTCTATATGGCTCTATCTATCATATTTAGAACCTAGATTTGAATTCCTGATAAGGACGTATGTAAAGTAGATGACGAAGGTAGAATCTATTAATAATTAAGATTTTCTGCATGGTTCTATCCACTATAATTAAAACCTTGACTCTAGTTCCTAGTAAGGACATACCTCAAGTAGGTAATCAAAAGGATAAGTTATAAGAACTTATTGAGGGTTTTACCCACCATATTTAGTACAGTGATCTTAGTTCCTGAAAAGTAACCTCACAAAGTAGAATAACATGGTGAAACAGTGATCATTCCAGTTTATCAATGCTGGTTGCAGGGTTCAATTCCCTATAGTGGACACTTGGAAATGGACTAAAGGATCCCCACTTTTGGTTTTTTAATATTTCATGACATATTACAAGGTTATACAATGGGCTGTGAGTAGATTTGCCAACAAGTATCAAACCTTAATTTGTAATAATGTTAGTACTCATAATTAACAGCTAATGTAAAATTTCTTCACATTTCATTTATGTTCCTTTAATTTAATGTTTCTTCCAGAGCATTTTCAACAAAACTCAAAAACTTTATCATATTCAAAAGGAATGTATACTTTGATATTTTATAAAGTTATTACCTGACACAAAATTATTCTATTGCATTTTTGATGTGATTGCAGTAAATAATTTTGGTGACAAATTTAACAACTAAATGTTCCCCTCAGTATGTATTCTTTGATGTTTTTTTAAGTTTGATTTTTTTCCAAATTGTTTTTTACAAATTTCACAACTATAAGGTTTCTCTCCAGTATGTATTCTTTGATGATATTTTAAGGTACCTTTTGTAACAAAGTGTTTTCCACATACTGCACAACTGTATGGTTTTTCCCCAGTATGTGTTCTTAAATGACTTTTTAAATCACCTTTTGATACAAATTGTTTTCCACAAATTTCACAGCTGAATGGCTTCTCTCCAGTATGTGTATTATGATGTCTTTTTAATGCCGAGGTTCTAGCAAAGTGTTTTTCACATAATGCACAACTGTAAGGTTTCTCCCCAGTGTGTGTTTTTAAATGATTTTTTAATTCACAGTTTGATATAAATTGTTTTCCACAAACTTCACAAGTGTATGGTTTCTCTCCAGTATGTATTCTTTGATGAAGTTTTATGTAACTGTTTGAAACAAAGTGTTTTCCACATACTGCACAACTGTAAGGTTTCTCCCCAGTGTGTGTTCTTAAATGACTTTTTAAATCACCTTTTGATATGAATTCTTTTCCACAAATTTCACAACTGAATGGTTTTTCTCCAGTATGTGTGCTATGATGTCTTTTTAATGCTGAGGTTCTAGCAAAGTGTTTTTCACAAAATGCACAACTATAAGGTTTTTCCCCAGTGTGGATTCTTTGATGACCTCTTAATGAATCCTTTGAAATAAAATGTTTTTCACAAATTGGACAATTATACAGTTTGTCCCCAGTGTGTTTTTTTTCATGTTTTTTCAAGGCAGAGTTTGATCCATATTGTTTTTTACAAAATGTACAATTGTAAGGTTTCTCTCCAATGTGTGTTCTCAAATGACTTCTTAATGAATCCTTCAATATAAAATGTTTTTCACAGACTGCACAACTATAAGGTTTCTCCCCAGTGTGTATTCTTTGATGATTTTTAAAGACAGTACTTCCCGCAAAATGTTTACCACACACAGCACAACTGTAAGGTTTCTCCCCAGTGTGGGTCTTTTGATGCATTTTTAAGTCTGAGTTTCTTACAAACTGTTTTTCACAAATTTCACAATTGTAAGGTTTCTCTCCAGTGTGCTTTTTTTTATGGTTTTTCAAGGCAGAGTTTGTTCCATATTGTTCTTTACAAATTGTACAACTGTAAGGTTTTTCTCCAGTGTGTGTTCTTTGATGCATTTTTAAATCTGAGTTTCTTAAAAAATGTTTTTCACATACTGCACAACAAAAGGGCTTCTCTCCACTATGTATTATTTGGTGGTGTTTTAAGGTACTGTTTGTACCAAAGTGTTTACCACACACTGTACAACTGTAAGGTTTTTCACCAGTATGTGTTCTTAAATGAATTTTTAGTTCACTGTTTTTTCTATATTGTTTTTCACAAATTATACAACTGTAAGGTTTTTTATCCATGTGTATTACTTGATGTAATTTTAAAATATTCATTGTACCAAAGTGTTTTCCACACACTAAACAACTGTATGGATTCTCTGCTGTGTGCATTTTTTGATGATTGTTAAAATAACTCCTTGTCACAAACTGTTTATCGCAAACCGTACAACTGTATGGTTTCTTACCAGAATGTGATCTTTGATGCAGTCTTAATTCACTATTTGTTCTAAATTGTTTTCCACATACTGTACAACTGTATGGTTTCTCCCCAGTATGTATTCTTTGATGTTCTTTTAAATCACCACTTCTTCTAAAATGTTTTCCACAAACTGCACAACTGTATGGTTTCTCTCCAGTATGTATTGTTTCATGTTGTTTTAATTCACCCTTTCTTCTAAATTGTTTTTCACAAACTCTACAAATATATGGTTTCTCCCCAGTGTGTATTGTTTGATGTGATTTTAAGTTATATCTTGAAACAAAATGTTTTCTACAAATTCCACAACTGTAAAGTTTCTTCCCAGAATGATTTTTTTCATGTTGCTCTGAGGGACTGTTGCTCTTAAAATGTTTTCCAAAAACTCCATAATGAAATGGCTTCTCTTCAGATTCTATCCTCTCTTTTTGTGTTAGGTTATTCATTGTTTCAAATTCTTTACTGCTCATAACATAACTGTCACACTGATGTATATTAAAATTGTTTTGGTTGTTTTCATTTGAAGTTGTTTCTCCACATTTATCATTATTTGGTTTTGAGGAGTTAATAACTTCTACAATGTAATCTTCTTGTTTCATTGTATAATAACCAGGACACTGACTCACACAGCAGTTCTTCATGTCTGAAATAAACATAAAAAAATATCTCATTATAGTTTACATCTTTGATGAACTTCTATATATATTTATGTTCTCACATGACTGATATCGATATGAAAATTTTAAAGCTAAAAGCTAATTATATTGGAGTTTTCATAGATTCACACTTTAGAGCAAATTTTATACCTGAATAAGAATAGCATTAAAAACAAACTGAAGGTAATTTTACATATTTGAAGAGATTTTTACTAGATAAAGTTAATACTCTTAAAAAATACAATAAAACAGGGTCTCAATGATCAATTCACTTTTAAATGGTATCTTTAATGATTAACTTTTAGAAATATTTTCTTACTTGAAGTGGTTATTTATAATAAAATCTTCTGATATTTTGTCTGCTGAAACATGTTGAATAATGTTAATATTTTATACATTTGTTCAAAAGTGCTGTTGGCAAGTTATAAATTAATATTTATAAATGCATAGGTTAAGAGAGTACTAAATAATTTATCAGCCGGTTCATTATAGTTTATTTCCATTTCATTTCTCAGAAACAATTGTTTTTCTCCTTATTCACATTAAATGTTTTGTTGGCATTTTATCACTTCAAAATCGTTACACAAAAAATTTCCAATTATAATGAACAGAAGACATAAAATCTAGATCTACACACTTCAAACTAATCATGTTTCATTTGGTTTAATAACTTTTAAAAATTACCAATAATTTAACCATTTGCTTACCCCAGTATCAATGCACTTTGAGATTTAGATATTTGTACTTACCAGGTGTACTTTCTATCACAGATTCAATTTCTTCTTCAACTTCAGTTTTTGTTTTCACATTCATGTTATTATAAACTGAACTATCTTGAGCATTATTACTGAATTTTAAAATAATACCACCTTCTGTTTGATCACCAGGCTGCTCTGCTTTCTCTTGGATAAATATGTCCTGAAATCAAACAATATATTCAAAAGTTAATAAAAATAACAGTGTTATTATTACACAATCTGCATTGCTAATCAATTTAAAATATTACAATAAAACTTATTAACCAATGCTTTTAATTTAAGACTAAGCAGTGTCATGTGGCCAAACAATACACAGGAAACAGTGTGTATTATTAACGGGAATGACAGTTAAACTATTTTCTACCTTTTGTAGTTTTGATTATGGAAATCCAAACAACTACATATTTTCAGTGGAGGTGCTTTACTCTTCCCTTAATTCATATTTCCAGTTTCAAGACAATCCTTAAGAAATACACGAGATATAAAACTTTATATTTTTATTCAATTTTCTTGTTCTTAAAGAAGGTATGTACTTCCATTGAATCATGGTAGAATAAATGAACCATGAAACTTAGCAATATCATCACATCTCAAATTCAGTTCAATGAACTTCTCCTTGATGCTGTGGTCAAAGGTTGGAATAAAGACCATTTATTTACAAAATTTTAAGTCCACTGGGCTATAAAGATAGCCAAGTAGGATGCTGTGGTAAGGACAAGAACATGCACCACACTGCAGAGAAAGTTGTAAATGTCTGAGATGAAGTGAAAGATGATAAGATTCTCAGTCAGTTTACAAATGCTGTAGTGTATACAAAAGTAAAGATCCCCAATGCAGTAACCAAGACACAGATTATGTGACAGATTAAAAGACAAAATGTTAACAACAGATGACTGAAGATCCAAGATAGGGAAAACTCTGTGAACATATTCCAGCTGCCATCAGGGAAAGAAGTGGAGTAAATTATTGGCAGTGAAATAAGGTAAGGCACTGACATAAGTAGATAAGAAGAAAGGGAGGTTGTGATCAGATAGCATATATACTATACTACTTGACACTTTCCATCAGTATCTGCATCACCTCAGTTAAGACTGTGTTTGTTAAAGTAGGTAGAATGAAGAAGAATTTCAGCAAGGCCTGTCTGATCAAAATGCTGAGGTGCAATGGTTGACAAGTGGAAACACATATGGCAATAGCTTTTACTCTTGTACTGATTGTCCAAGTCATAATGTGTGCACTCTGGGCAAAATACACAGCATAGCCCCCCCCTACGTGAACTTATCCAACATATAACTTGTTTTTTTTCTGTTCAAAGAAATATCTCACATGATGACAGTATTGGCAGGTGTCAGGTATACACAGGATGTTAAAAACTGACCAATGTCTTAAGGTGATATAAACTATAACTCAAACCTTGACAGTTCCACAATATCTGCATCAAAGTGACCACTTTTGGATACAAGGATCAATAAAAATGGGTAAGAACCTTTATTTTTATCATTTTAAAAAGACATAACTTATGTGTTAATGTAACGAATATCATCCACTGATAACATCTGTCCACTTGATTCTCAAGAATGCTTTCAGATAGAAGGCTAAGTGAGGACAAAAACATAAATAAAAGAAAAAATAAAAACATTATAAATTTTTGTACAAGCCTGTTCCTCAAATAACAATTAATAATAAAGTTCAATTGTAACATGTTATTTAAATAATGAAAGTAATTTAGCTAATTAATGAAGTAAAAGAAACTTAACAAAACCTGCAGAATAATACATACTGTCATACTTTGATAAAGATCAGGAAAATACTGAGTTAAAATATTATATTAATATCCTTAGTAAAACTAAAATGTCATCAAAAGCCACAAAAAAAGAAAAAATATTTAAGGAATACACATATCTAATAACCCTTCCACAATGACCTCAGTAGAATGCAAGAGTTCGTCTGCACATTTCTACACAAAAAGTATTTACAATATTACTTTTGATACAACATGTACATCTTTACAAAATTTGGAAATCTATAAGTAAAGATTATAATTTTCTGAACAAAAAAAATAACATTTTTTAATGAAATATTTTAACTAATTATTTGTTTGTGAAAATGTCTAGATTATTTTATTAGTGGTCAGAGTGGAAGGTTATTTCATGTTATGATTAAAAAACTATTATTCACACCAAAAATCTCAAATATTATTTTCATAATTTTTGAAACCTAAATACATTTCAAATGTTTGTTGTCAGTTAGACTTTATATTTTATATTATTTTCTGTACCTGAAATATATGGAATCTGTCACTTGACCAACATCGTAACTATCATAAAACAATTATAAAAGAAATACAAATTATGCTTTTTTCATGTTGAAATGATATATTATGCTAAAAAAATACAAATGTTTAGCCAAAGTAATTTAAGTGTAATAAATAGATAAATTTTTTTGTTAAATTGACCTTCCAGTCATAATTTGCACTGACAAGGTGAACGTGCAATACACTCACATTATAAAGTAATATAAAACTTGACCTTTAATCTTCACTGTCTTGGCTGTGTTTTAGTCAGTTAGTATTTTGTAATATACAATCACATAATATATGAAAATAAATTATTACTCTTTGGAAATAAATTATTAAAAACTTATTTTTCTTAAAATATAGCATAATAGACAAAGAACTAAAGCAAACAACTGTCTCTTCTAGCTATGACCTTTGAACTTATTTGCTGCTGAACACAGGTTGCTAAACCTTTCAAATTTCGTGTGTGTGATACCAAAGTTTTTGTAAGGTTTTAAACATAATTATACCAATAACATTAGAATTTATTACATTTAATGCCTAAGATGTATTTAGATTTGAGAAAATACGAAACTTTGAACAAACTAAAAACAAAACCAATATATCTAGAAGGTAGGTTGCGTCTTTAGTTTCTTCGATAGCATAAAATGTCTCCATTGGTTATTCATGTCACATATTGAAGTAAGTGTATTTAAGGAACTGTTTCCACATTCAGGAAGTGAATGGGGCAACTGTCTTTGATTCAGTAGATAAGTCATATCTCAGCAAAATAGAAAGATGTCACATTCTTATTTCAGATTCTAGCTGCTTAATATTGGTAATTTTAGTTCCTAATTTCTGCAAAACTACAAAATTTGCATCCTAAGATCACAAACATCTAATTTAAAAGAGTGCTGCATTCAACATACAAAGTAACTCACTAATAGATTTCGGTGTGTTATTTTAACATTTACTTTTAAATTAAGAAAATAACTTAAAAATAATACTAAAGTTGAAATTATAATTTGATTCCAAACTTTTTGATATGAATTAATAAAACTATAGAATTTTGAATGCAAATCAACAAATGCAAAGACATGGTCTGTGATCCAACTCCTCGTGAAAACGTTAGATCAATGGCACTCGTACAACTTCAACTAAGAATTTTATACTGATACATGTGGATGGCTCTTTACTAAATTTACTAAATCATTACATGTTCAAATCATAATCAACAATAATCTGATCTTAAAGAAAATTTTAACATTTCATGTTGTTTACAAAATTATGAGTGATTTGACATTGCATTTTTGCATTATGTGAATCATTATAGCTGACTTGAAAAAGAAATTACTGAAAGGCATTATATACCTCACAAGTGGAATAACACAAGATTCTACACATTCACACCATAAATAAGATTGATGTTCACAGAATTATACACGATGTAATCTGAGGCAACTTGACACAGAACTCTAGATATTCACGTAATGTACATCATTGACCATTTGACATTGCATTCTATACAGTCATATTAAGTTCTAAATATTTTTTTTAAAGGGAATCACATTAACAGACTAGGCTCGATTAATAAGAATTCTTATAACTCAGTTTAAAAGCCAGAAAGATTATAATAATTACAGAACATTGTTTGCTTTGTGGATGATTTTACTGTGTTCTTGGGTGCATTATTTGATTAAATAGAAATTTACAACATCTGAACCCAGTGGCAGTGCATGGGAGGGGGCTAATTGAGCCCCCTCAGTCACCCCCCAAATATTGTTACCTACATATATTCATAAAATATGGAAAATGCAATGGTCATTGTTGCTTAACAATTAACATCAAAAAGAAACAGATCTGTAGAACTCAACATCTTCATTAAGAGATAAGTACGTGTCATGTGTCCCATAGCAACGTACTGAATGCACTGAAATGCATGTGCTGTATTGCCGCTCCCTGTGTAGCTTTACTCTTAGTGGTATGTTAAATATTCAATCTAAGCTAATCTTGATTACCTTAATTATTATTTGTTACCTTGGGTGGAATTTAGGTGAGCTTTCTCTTTTACATATACACATATTTTCATAAACAGATTATTTCTAATTTGGAATGATGAATTAATGATCAAAATATGAGTAACCAATGAAAACTGCATTGAAAACACAGTTCAAAATAGCACACCTTTCTAAAATATACCTTGATATTTACATTATTATAATTTACCATCAAAACTTCACATTGATGGCATTTTGGGAAGCCCCTCACACTTGTATCTCCACAACAGACAGTTGACATCTATTCTACAAAGTTTCATCAAGACACGAGTAAGTAATAGACTAAAGAAACAAATTACCTTCTTGAAATATTGGTTCAAAATAATATGGTAGCCTTTTAACAGATTAAAAATCCCCTCAGAAGACATTACAAGCTGTTGATTGGTTCTTCATATATCACATATTGAAGTGAATATGAGGTATTGTTTCCAAAACTTTTAATATGTGCATGTTGCCACTGTCTTTGATTCAATAAATAATCCATATCTCAGTCAAATAAAAAGATAAAAGGTTTTTATTTTATATTCTAACTTGTTAATATTGGTAGTTTCCCTTCCTAATTTCTACAAAACTATAAACTTAATATCTTGATATCACAAACATCTAATTTTAATCAGTGCTGCATTCAACATACCTCATTATTTAAGTTGTTGTTCTAATATTAACTTTTAAATTAAGAAATTAATTTGCATATAATATTAAAGTTAGAACTATAATCTACAATTTGATTCAAAACTTCTTGAATAAATTCATAAAATAGCACTTCATTAAAAATCAACAAATAACCTGTGACACTACAACTTGTTGAGAAAGGGTTAAATAAAAATTTAACATATTTGTACCATAAGAATAAAAAATCATTAGCTTATATTTCATTGACAGACAAAACAAGTCACAAGTAAGTATTATGTTTCTTATTTTTCACATATATTCTTTACTTAATATTTTGAAATTACCTACAATTACACCATTCTAGATGGTAACTTGACATGAACATCCTCCATGCGTTTGAAAACTTGCAACATGGAATTATTAATTTATCATGATTCATACGTCAATAAAACAACAGACTTAGATTGGTAATTACAAGCTACAAACTATTTGGGACACACAATTTTCCTGTTGCAATATGCAGTCAATCTAGTATGAAAAAAGGTACTTAAATTTATTTTATGTATTCTTATGACGGTGATAAGGTGACTTAAATTGATAAGTCGTCATAGAGTTAAGGTTGAGAAAATAACAAATAAAATACAGTATTTTGATTTAAAACCGACATTTATTTAAGAACAAGTATTTTCAAACTTAATATGAAAATCACTTTTTACTAAGAATAGTCCACACACTGATTCTATGAATATAGATACGTATTGAATCACAAATATTTGTGTAAAACAATCAATTAAATAATGTTACTTCTTGTCCTGTAATATTTAAGAAAACAATACCATATTTTATGAAGATACACTAAATATATAACTTAGAGAGTGGAAACACTGATGGTCTCCATGAGATAAACAGTCACAGGAATCCACCAAGTCTACTACAACATGGTTAAAACAGAAAACTGAACGATGAACTGGAACAAATTTGCAACAAGTTGAACCATACAAATTGTAAAGAAGTGTTGCAATATCCTAATGACATAAAATTCAGAAATGGAAAAATTCATGTAAGGAATCATCTATCTGCACTTACAACAATACACAATATAATTAAAACAAATCTCTGCTTAAACAGCAACAAAGCTCACTTGTATAGAAGTCACTTTCACAAAATATTTGTTCAACTTTCACATGTCTCATGCAGCAGATGAAAGAAATGAGTGACCAAACTATTTCATTCCAAGACATAGTGACAAAGACACTAGTTGTAGTGCCTGCAGAGTTTTATGGAAATGAACTGTTTTTGAAAGGTACTGCTAAATCGTCACTCTAGTACACTAGATTGAATATACAAGGAATATAGGATGTAACATCACAGCCTTACAGAATGATAGAAATTTAAACTCAGAAGAATCTAAGCTTTTATATGGAATAATTACTATAAAGTTAAGAGTATTTTCTGTGGAAAAATTCAAAATGAAATTTGTGAACTGTTGCAATAAAAGAGCTGAAAATAGTTTGTTTATAACAAGGCAACAAATCAGTGGTGAATTTCCTAAGCTTGTAACTGCAACTATGTAATAACCAATTCATCTCAAGAAGGAAAGACAGAATTAAAACAATGTATATTCTCTTCAAAAACACAACTGTAAAAGTTCTAATTTACAACTTACCTCAATTTCCTCTACATCTCCATCACAAATATCTTTTGTCTCCTCTTTTATCACATCAAACATCAAATTGGTATGTGTAGATCTTTCTTCTAAGTAACTAGTTTTTCCTCTAGCTAGAAACACGAACAATACAGACTTCTTACTTGTTAATTATAGCTAATAAATCCTGTTTAAAGTGGATAAATATAAAACTGTGAATAAGTATGATGCTTGTATTGCATTTTATCAAGAACATTTAAAACTTAGGTAATACTGAAAGAGCAATAAAAGGAGACAGAATAATTCTGTCTTCAAACTACAAATATATAAAAAAGAAAAAATGACAGATAAATAAAATCTTACACTGAAAAAATCATACGTGAACTCTTCACTAACAGTACATAGTAAGTTAATCATTCATCTCAGTTAGTACTTGAATGTTCTCAGCTATACCCCACTCACAGATGAGAGTATAAAATAACCTTAGGAAAGTGTAAATAGATTCAAGTTTATCTAATCCGGGATGAATATGACCACAAGAATGAAACTATTTTATTGGTAAATATCTCTGGGACACAAAATATCACACATAAAAATTTGAAACAATAATTACAAATTTAGAAATTCCGTTAAATTAAAACAAGCAAGTCTGACACTATAAAAACACATTTATATTCTAAATATATCTGCTTACTATTCATTGTTGTGAAAGTTTCATGTTCATTTTTCTCCAATTTCATATTCAACAAAACATCCTGTTCCTCTTCAGAAAATGGTTCAACCTTCATATTTAATACTTCACAATTATACAGAAGCTTCACTTTATATCCTCATCAAAACTTGTATCTAGACTACAGAGAAACAGATTAAAATGCTACATCCTTTAAAAAGGTAACAAGTTTAAAATAATTATATTTCTCTAAATCAATATTATCTTGTTACATTTTACATGAAATTAATAATTTCATCTGTTTTACACGTTTATACTAAATTGGCGACATAATTTAACAAAAATGTTTTGAAACTCCTTGTCATAAACAGACCAAGACAACTTTTAAAAAAAGTTTCACACAGTTCAAACTTGTATGTAATGACTGGAAGGAAGCTTTTAATCTTTGTACAAATTGCTATTACTTGTATCTTGTAAAAACTTTTATTTTATGCACAATATTTCATCTGATATACCTGGCATCATCAAATGATATTCAAGAACCAGGTAAAGCTGGTGAAACGTCACAATAAACAAAATACAAATATCAAATTGAAAAACATTGTTCATTCTGATATTTAATTCAGGTTTTTATTCTACTATATACCACATATAAAAAACTACACTACAACATGGCAGAACTACAACTACTGAAAAACCTTTAAACCATTTAGTGCGTGAACTGTTGATCATTTCTATTATTCCATAATTCATAATAATTTCTACTACAGAATAATTACACAAATACTAAACCCAACATAAAGAGCTTCTTGACAAATCAAGATTAAATATGTTAGAAAGAAAAATTAGGCGTTTGTGTCACCTGATTTTTATAATAAATTAGAAAATCTTGAAACATTAACAAAACCCATTATACCACACAAACAAAAATCACTCATTTAAAATATGAAAACAAGCATAAAACTTACATTGAGAAAAATAAAGTAAACAATAAAAAAAGCTGTTGAATGATGAATATAAGCATTATATATCATAATTTTTTTCAATTAATGTGTGTTTGATGTTTTTTTTCAAAGAAGTGAAATGTTTAATACACATTAATGATAAACTTATAAATACATTCCATCATATGGCTATGCTTGTTCAAACTGTACACTAACAATTTGTCTAAATTTCAGTAGTTGAAAAAGCAACACATAAAATACTGTTGAAAAATTAAAACTAAAGGTAGTACAAGTCAAAAAAGAGATACATATCAAAATGAAAATCACAACAGCTTTTATTATGTTTCATAGAACTTACAATGTTCATGTACCATACACAAAAGTTTCAAACCTTGAGAAATTTTATCTTTAAAAGTCATAATTTTATATTTAGTGGGATGAATGAATGCTAATATTTCAGAATGATCATTTGTTTGTTGAAAAATCTTCTACAAAGTTGCAATGTTCATGATTTAGTTAGATTACATAAAAAGTATTTTACAAACTCCATGTACATAAGTATTTCCTTTTGTACTGAATATTTTCTGATTTTCATACTCTTTCGAGCCTGAATGAACACTTATTATTCATTATATTAAGGTTAATACAAAATTTCTTATTCCTATTAATGTTACGATATTGGACTCATACTTACTTTATAGTTCTTAGAAGTTAGTCAAATGTGGCAAATATCAACATGATAATAAACTTTTACTTTTTGTTGTTTAAATGCTGATACTTAAGTTACAGTTGAACAAAAATAAATTTCAAAAAATATGGAAACAAACACTCTTTGAGTTCATCAATCTAACCCTCTTTACACATAAAAGCTATCTTACAACTTCAAATTACACATTTGTCAAATTTTCACGAAATACGACAGTACCAACTTCTATATTTCATACACCTATTACTGGACGGCAATATTTATCACTATACTATAACTTATTACCAGTTTTTATTTCATGATTCATTGTAGATTTACTCGTATTCTGTTAATTAATTTAAACATTTTGTATAAATCATATTTTTCCTGATATAAATTATCTAATAATAATAGTACTACAATTACGTTTTGTTTACCCACTGTACTATCACTACGACATTCTATCAATTTTTTCTCTTCCGGTGGCAGTAATACTCATGCGTATGACGCAAAAAAGACCATTCTCCATACCATATCTTTTTCAGTTCTATCAATGTAGTTTTGAAACAGCTGTTTGTGAAGGAAATTTTACAGATATATTTCATGCAACTTTTATCATATGCTAATTGTGAGACACGAAATTCACCCACAACGTTTATAACACTGTTATAATGAAATTGAAAATGATGTTTTTGAAATAATTTATTATACTAGTCTTTGATATAATTAGCCACATAAGAATACTGTTACCCTCTTTAAATATTTCTACTCCTCTAAGGCGTTAATTCTCTAATTATATTGTTCCAATATTCTTTGGTATTTTCTCTATAGCAGTTACGATTTTCCTGTTGTTTTTCTACCATATGTGAACCTGACGATGACCGAAGAAGGTCGAAACGTTGTTCGCTCTTCTAAGTAAAATATTTTCTCAACCCAAACGAGCCGTTTTTGCATATATATTTCTCAACAAGTGGATTTTCTCAACATCACTGATCATATGTTTGTTTGTTTGTTGTTGTTTTTTATTTCGCATGAAGCTACTAGAGGGCTATCTGGGCTAGCCGTCTCTAATTTAACAGTGTAAGCAGCGAGGGAAAACAGCTGCTCATCACCATCCACCGCCAACTCTTTTACCAACGAATTGTGGGATTTTCCGTCACATTATAACGGCTCCTCGGCTGAAAGGGCGATCATGTTTGGTGCGATCGGGATTCGAATCCGCGACCCTCAGGTTACAAGTTGCATGTCTTAGTGCGCTTGGCCATGCCGGGCCTATTTGGAAAAGAAACACATAAACAAAAAAAACAATAGCTGGTTAACATGCTCGTTCAAATTAGATATTTTTATGAAGTATTAAATAGCTTTTAGGGTGAATAATTAAATAAAGATACTATGTATATGATACTTTGTTGAAATAAAGGCAATTATATCCACTTTAGATATAAGTGTGATAGCCAATATGATAAAACGAACTTTTGTACATACATTTCACTCATCACTTGTTCAATGAAAACACTCGTTTCTTAAACAATTTCTTCAAGTTTTTAAAATTTTGCTGACATTTATGTAGAAATTAAAGCCAACTCAAAATAATAAATGCGTGGATTCTCAATATGTTCTTTATTAATATTCATCTTGCAGTATTATGTGATCACACAAATATCAAACATACATCTTTTCCAGTTTTAAAGTTAATTACCTGATAGTGCTAAGAACCCTGTAAACTCATTTCTCTTGTTTGCATCATAGTGAGGTACAGCTTGAGCTTTTCTTTGTGCAATTGATATTTCCATTTGCTGAATAAACATTACAAAACAATTAACTTTTTCAGTCAAGAAGATTAATAAGTAACACCTTCTAAAGGGTTCCATTTACAATCTTTCGAGCCTTGACTTGAGTTCCAAATAAGGATGTATGTAAAGTAGATGAAAAAGGTACAGTTTATTAATCATTAAGATTTCACTGCACAACAAAGTTTTTGCTTTTTGAACACTGTTGGGTATTCCTTGTAGATTTGTGGCTGATGATCACGAAAATAACATCCAAATTTGCCCATCACATACCGTTTCATCGAAATCTTCAGTTTTGCTACAATAGGCAACTTGAATCCATCAATGCTATCTACTATAATTAAAACCTTGTTTTTAGTTCATGATGAGGTCATACCTCACACAGGCAATCAAAAGTTTTAAGTTAATTACAACTTCTTGTGGGTTTTACCCACTATATTTAATATATTGATAAGTAACGACAATATAGTACCTGATAAGTAACTATATGATGTAGAGTTATCTGGTGAAACATTGATAATTTCAGTCTATCAATGCTGGATTGCAGGATTCATTTCCCTATGGTGGACATGGGAAATGGACTAAAGGATCCTCCTTTTTCACCTTCAATGACATTTTACAAAGTTACACAATGGGACATTGAGATGTGTCAACTACAGTTATTAAAACTTAATTTGTAATTTTGTAAGGAATAATAATTAACTACTAAGATGTGGATGCAACAAAAATGCACCATTTCTTCAAAGTGTATATTCTCTTTGTCCTTTTAATTTTAATGTTTTTTCCAAAGCATTTTTCATAACTGAACAACTTTATAGTTTTCAAAAAGAATGTATTTTTTCTGATTTCTTTCTTTATACAAAATCATTTCCATATGCATTTTTTATGTTATAATAAATAAATATATTCTCACACATTACACAACTGTTAGATTTCTCCCCAATATGTATTCTTTGGTGATATTTTAATGAACTTTTACAACAAAGTATTTTTCACATATTTTGCACAAGTGTAAAGTTTTTCCCAGTATGCGTTATTTGATGTCTTTGAAACCTTGAATTTCTTCTAAACTGTTTTTCCCAAATTGCACAAGTGTGAGGTTTCTCTCCAGTATGTATTTTAAATGATCTTTTAAGGTACCCTTCTAATCAAAGTGTTTTCCATAAACTGCACAAGTGTAAGGTTTCTCCCCAGTATGAGTTCCTTGTTGTCTTTTTAATTCTGAATTTCTTCTAAACTTTTTTTCACAAATTTCACAACTGTAAAATTTTTCTCCAGTATGTATTATATGATGTTGTTTTAAGGTACTATTTTTACCAAAGTGTTTACCATACACTGCATAACTGTAAGGTTTCTCACAAGCATGTGTTCTTTGATGTGATTTTAAGGTATATCTTGAAACAAAATCTTTTCTACAAATTCCACAACTGTAAAATTTCTTCCCAGTGTGATTTCTTTCATAACTATTGCACTGAAAATGTTTTCTAAAAATTGCACAATGATAAGGTTTCTCTCCAGATTCTATCCTCTCTTTATGTGTTAGATTTCCCAATGTTCTAAATTCCTTTCTACTGGTTACACAACTGTATGTTTTGCTATTATACTGGGGTATATTCAATTTGTTTAGGTTATTTCCATTTAAAGTTGTTTCTCCACATAAACCACTATTTGGTTGTGAAAAGTTCATAACTTCTGTAAAGAAATTTTCTTGTTTTACAACATGGTAACTGGGACATTGACTTACACAGCAGGTCTTCATATCTGAAATAGATATAAAAAATGGTTGATGATAGTTGAGGTCTTTGATGAACTTCAAGACATATTTAATGTTCTCCTATGTTTAATAACAATGTGAAAATATTAAAGCTAAAAACTAATTACAATGAAGTTTTCATAGTTTCTCATTTTATAGAAACCCTTACACCTGAATCAGAATAGAATTAAAAACAAACTGCAGATAACATTAAACTTTAAAGAGAGGCTTTTAGTAGATAAGGTAAGTTCATCAGTAGAAATATGATAAAACAGGGTCATAACAATCAATGCGCATTCAAATAGTATCTTCAAAGACTAATTTCCAGAAACATTTTCTAAGATGAAGTGGTTATTGTGACCAAATCTTATTATGATTTGTATTCCTACACATGCTTATTAATATTTTATACATTTTGTTCACAAATTCTGTGTGGAAGTTATAAATTAATATTTATAAATTCCAAGGTGTATACATTACTAAAATATTTATCAACATACTATTTTTCTTTTTACCAAGTTGAGATATGATCCTACTGATTCTACATGGATAACAATGTTCAGCATGTAACATTTATAGAAATAAATTACAGAAATATACTCTCTGAATATGTTAAAAATAATCTATCAAAATGGGTTCCAGCCATTAGTCAGGAAGTTTATACTTGAAGAATCATGAGTTGGTTGGTTGGCATTAACTGGGACAAAGCAACTAGGCTATCTGTAACAAACAACCAGTGAAAAAGTAAAAATAAAGGTAAAATTATTAAAATACATAAAAAGGAATCATGTTAAAACAAAACAGTCTAATTTTCAAATTAAAAACATAAATAGACTTGAAAAGGCCATTGGCCCTTGAAAATTTAAAAATACAACTTCAGTGGACAGTGTCACCATTGCCAATGCCTCCGTGTCAGGTCACGGGTGAACACATGGTAGAAATATGTCTAAAATGGTGCCATCACTCACAGTCATAACAATGGCATGACAGTAAAATGTGGGCTGTTGTGATTTGAGTGTTACACAGACCACACTTTGGTGCATCAATCCCAGATAAAATAAAACAATGAGTTAAAAAAAATGTGACCAATGTATATCTTAACCAGGAAAACTTCTTCATTATGATCCATATAGGAGTAAGACATCCATAAAGCAATCGAAGATTTGATCTGGAAAAGCTTGTTAACACGTTGCTCACTCCAAATCATCTGCTAACTGATGCAGAGCTAAGCCTTGAATACAGGACTATAATCCATGCATGGCAGTGATAGTACCAGAGTAAACAGACTGAGGTCGCCTGGTTGCAATATCTGTGAGCTTGTTCCCATAAATATCAATATGGTTTGGTATCCAAAAACTGGACAGAAGTATGTTATACAGAGTAATGGCTTTGAATACTAATGAGAACTATGATTAAGCAATTCTAGGGCCAGTACAGAGCTAAACAAGTCAATATAAATAGTACAGTTCATGAACTGCATAGCTTCTATGTGATCCAGAGTAAGTGTACTGGTGGGCAGTGAATTTAGTGGTTGTATACAGACTCCCAAAACAAACCGTGTACTATAGAATTACCTGATTTCGAACCATCCGTATAAATGGGAATGGGAGGATTCAAAAGATGTTCAGCAATAGAAGTCAGTATTTCTAAATGGGAGTATCCATCTTCTTCAAATGACTCAAAGAAAGGTCACATATGGAGATGGTAATGGGCCATGGTGGGATGGACTGATTTGTGGTTACAGTAGCATTATCCAGGTACAGACCCAATTTATCCAATTGTACCTGGATATAAAGGCCAAAAGAAACAATGGCAGAACATCTATTCTGAAAATGCATAGCATACTGATGAAGGAAAACATAACCCTAGTGGGATGCTTTGGTAAGGACTGAAGTTTTGAAGCATAGAGTAATGACAGTTGCAAAATAAAGGAGGTTCCTGACACTTAGTATTCAAATTCTGAACTGGAAAATTGTAGAGGGCACCTGTGCAGTGCCAAAGCCCCTGGTGGTGTACAAGATCCAACAGCTTCAAGGCTGAGGTCCTGGCAGAGTCATAAACCAGAGACCCATAGTCCAGTTTCAATCAAGTGAGCGCACAATAGATCTTGAGCATAGAACATCAATTCAATCCACAACAGGTGGAAGAGAAGACATGGAGGATTTTCAGTGCCCTTGTACACTTGACAAGTATCTCCTTGATGTGTAGAATAAAACTTATGAACAAAGATAAGCCCCAAGAACTTTGCCTTAGAGATCATAAGAAGCACAATTTCTCTGAGACAGAGCTAAGAATTGGAGTCAACACTCCACTGGCAGAAATGTTTATGCAAACAGTTTTGCAATGAGAAAAGGTTGAATCATTTGCTGTGGTACACTTAGTGAATGAGTGAAGGCAGTCTCTTGCTCATGCTTGATGAATGATGAGATGTGGAAGTTGTCAACATAAAGACCATTTGCAACTATACGGAGAAGCTATCCACTGATGGCATTAATCTTTATAATGCAAAGTTGGACACTCAAGACACAGCTCACAGGAACTCCAAGTTCTTGTGGGAAAGAACACGAAAGTGGGTAAAATGTCACACAACCCATATGGATGTCTCATAGGATACCAAACCTCAACATAGTGTTATAAGCTTTCTCAAGGTCAAAAAATACAGAAACAAGATGTTGTCACTTGAGAAAGGCTTCTCTGATTTACATTTCAAGTTCATGCCGGTGGTACACAGTGGAGCACTGTCACAGAAACTGACACTTGGTGGAGCAAGCATCACCCATCCTCTCTAAGATTTTACAGAGACGGCTCATCAAAGCAACTGCACTTATGTTGAAGAAATGTTGGGATCCTTCCCAGCCTTAGGAAAATGGAGGACAATAACATGGCACCAAGCATCAGAAAATCATTTTCCGGCCAGATCCAGTTAAAAACAACCAGAAAAACAGCAAGAGAGGCAGAAGAGAGATCATGCAGCATCTCGTAGTGAATATCATTAGATTGATGAAGCTCAAGCTTGAGTTCCACTAGCATAAAGTGACAATTATAGTCATAGAGACAATCAGCACAAAAGGAAAGAATTTATCACTCTGTCTGTGTCTTTATGGCCAATTAGGTGGGGGATGAAGCAGAAGTGCTAAATGCATGACAAAAGATTTTGCCAAGAGTATCAGTAATGCTCTGGTCTTCAGCAACTTCCTTGCAATAAGAGGCAAGATCAAAAGGATGGCAGAAGTATATTGTCCATTGACCTGTCAAATCTAGTCCCATATGACTTTGGAAATGGTAGTAGGAGAGATGCTAGATGTCTATTTAATTAAGGATTTCTTCTGACTTTCATAGATGACCTGCTAAGCAGGTGCATGGGCCCACTTAAATACAATGCAGTTTAAAAGTGTGAGATACCTGCACAAAAGGTATTCTTGACCCATTTTTGAGCCTTCTCTGCCATGTGGCTGGCAGGATCCCACCACAGATGACGATATTGTGGAATACATGTCAAGGTTTTAGGAATACAGTGAATATCTGACTGGACAATACAATCAGTTACTGTTGTGATGCAGTCATCTATCAATGGCTTATAGATGATGGCAGGAACAAGTTCCATGAGAGATGTAACAAAGGGCCAGTTGGCCTGGTCAAACTTCCATTGGACAGTCAGGTCAGGTGGAAGTCTCTCTCAAAATGATCACTGTCCCATGAGTTACTGTCAACCTTTCAAGAAAAGTAAGAGAAAAATGAAGGGGAGCAGACAGAGAGATCAATAGCAGTAACTGACTGACTAGATGCATGAAAATATGTATAAGAACCAGTACTGAACAGAAAAGGTTGTAATCTGGGAGCATAAGTTCAATGAAACGAAACCTCCCATCAAAATCAGCAGCACACCAGAGAGGATTATGTCCATTAAAATCCCCCAGCATTGAAAAGAGAGATAGTAACTGCTAAAATGTGGGCATCATAAGGTTTCTTCATGAGCATGGTAGAAAGAATAAATAGTGATGGTATGGCCAAGGAAAACACGGATAGCTACAGCCTCTAAGGGTGTATCGATCAGAGTATCACTCCTCCATGCACATATCTGTCACACAACCTGTCATTTCTGTACAAAGGAAACTGCTGAAGGGTGAATACATTGGCAGCTTTCAGAAAGGTTTTCTGTAAGGAGACACACACAGGATGGTAAGAATAAATAAAATCCTTAATGTGATCTGTATTCACACAAAAATCCCAACAGTTTCACTGTATCAAAGTGGTAATTTTTATTTATGTGGAGAAGAATGAAGCAGGGAGCAAGTCCTGCTTTCTTCTACCATTTTTCTTTTATTGAAGAAAGATTGGGTAGATTTTATCTATGAACACTTTGAAGTGATTCACTTGTTGTATATCAGTGATAGAATAATTTAAAACCAGTTCCAAGCAGTTATTTAAGGAATGCAAAATTATAATGTCTGGAAAATCATTTTTAAGTTTAGTGCTCACCACTGACCTGCAGCCAAACATTACACTTGTGTCATCTGAGCAGAATGTGACCAAATTAGTTTTAAAATATCCACTACCAAATCCTGCATAATGCGAGCTCTTTAAGAAAGATGTGTATATAATTTTAACATCCTGTCCTTTCAACTCAACCAAATCCAGAAAAATTAATGGCAACAGATTACAATTTTCAACCTTTACAAAAATTATGATCATTGGTTTACTAGATATGGTTGAAATTTCATCAATGATGACACAGTTTTAAAGTTTTTCAATTGTTTGAGTAAATATTTCATTTTTAATTTCTTTTGCAATGTGATCAATTATTTTAACAGCAGTTTTCTAAAAATGATGTCTTATTCCCAAATCCAACCAATTTTTTATTTGTAGCCCAATCTCATTTTGAACGTCACAAAATGGCTTGCTTTGTTTTCCTACACTGTAGATTGTATTAAAAACTGTACACATAGAGCTGACACATTTTTGGTTTATTTTACCTGGGCATTTGGTAATTACGTCATCTGTATGATCTTTTAATTGCATTGCACATTTATTGTGCCTTCAATGAAAAACGTTCATTCTTTTTTTTTCTCTCTGAGAAATGCTTGCTGGACAGTTTTATTCCTTCCTGATGCTTCACACTATAGCTTCTCTTTATCTTCAATACGTCAATTCCTTTCACATTTATGGAATCAAATCTGGCACAGTGATTATTTCCAAGTTTCTTGCTGGGAACAACAAAACCACCATATTTTTCTTGAACTCCAGACTAAATCTCCTATCCATGAACTTTTAATTTTGCTCTAGAGTAGTAAAACCTACAAAATAATATTAAGTCTCACAGTTTATTGTTAATAGCATAGACTACATCATTTTTCAAACTCAACTTCTTTTCTCTGTCTGCTACAAGTATTATAGATGACTGATACCAAATGTTCACACAGCATAATGTAGGCCTACATTAGTCTATGGCAATACTTTTCTTCCTTCGTCTGAGATGGCTGATCTGTCACTTGAAGAGGCTCATGCAAGTTAGGCCTTAAACGTTATCATGCTAATTTACAATTATGTTACGTGTTACTTAACATAGCAAAAATCCCCATAGTGACAGTTGATTGCATAGTATCAATTCCCATAGTGACACTGCATTAAGCATCAGAGGATTAAGAAGTGATAAGAACCAATTCATCGAACTCTTAACATTTTAAATTTTTTTTATCTTGGACAAATGTGTTCCACAGTCAAACAAAATACTTAAAAGGTGAATAAAAATAACAGTTGGTGTTAACATAACATGCAGTTTGCACAGTTAATACACTTGAAATAAACAAGTATTTATTAGGACAAGCACACTAGATTAACAGTTTCTGATTCAAGTTTCCTGAACAATAATATAGATGGATAGTTACCATTCACTGCCAACTTTCAAGCAAATAATTCTTACTTTTTTTCTAATTTTCCTAATTAAAGAACACCATGTTATATTTGCTAATGCAATTATTGTAGATAATGTCTGTATCAAGTGCATGTTGGTGATAACATTAAACTTTTAACCTAGTCTCAGTCCCATTAATATGAGTCATTAACATTGTTTTAAAGAGAAGAAGGTACTACCATGTACGTCAAGTAATCTGATTGGTTCTGTTAAGTACAGATCTGTAATGAATGACAGGCTTACATTCCTAAAACTAATACTGGTTACTGTTAAGTGTTACTTTTTTAATTGCTGTGGTTTGTTTGCATGTATTGACAAAAAGTCATGTTATCTAATAAAATGCACTTTAAGTGTAAAATAAAGTTCCAACTAAAAAGGAATTGAGCAAGCAATTTAACTCTCTCTCAGCCAATCAGAACAACGAGATGCCTACTTTGTACTGGTTTGATTTTCATGGATTTCATACCACTAACTACTAAAATGGTATGTATATCTTCACAAAATTCCACAGTTTTTCAGTAAGCATAATAAGTGTTTCACATAAAAATGTCTTGTTTTATAGTGAAGTATTGTAAATACTCTAAAAAAGAAAAAAAATGTTTGTGAATGTTGGGTATTTGATTTCAATTCTCTATATGCAAAGTGATTTTCATTTTAAGGCAAAAATTCTTTTCTTCATCCCAAATTTATTTTATGTAATTTCTAAAACTTCCTAAATGCATTTGGAATCTTTATTTTCAGTGGAACTAAATCTATACGGGGTTGGTAAATTTAACTAATCTTGTAACTAAAAAAGAAAAGAAAAAAAGGAAATATATATTAGTTGCTCCTTTTTTCAGAATGAATTCAAATTGTGACATCAAATTTCAATCACTTATCCCAGGTAACTTTAAACTGATAACAGTATGCATCTATATGTAGTTTATTGCCTTATGAATTCTGACTCGCTACAATTCTTGCCATTGTAAGCAGTTCATGTAACACTATAAAATTATCATTCTCAGAAGTCATTCACGTACAGATCTTATGAAACATTTTTGTGGTGCACTAAATTTTTATTTAATTAAATAATGCACCAAATATCATACAATAATAACCTGTAAGAAGCTGACAATTTCCTTTAATTATAATATTTACCGTTCTTTTTCTTTATTCAACAAAAACCATCACTAATTCATCCAAGCTAGTTGTTGTCTTTCCTATGGAATGAAACTTCTGCTGAAAAACAGTATGTCAACTGATAGGTGAAACCCTTGGCCTTCTATTAGCTGAATGAAATTACACTTAAAAGAGAACTATAAAATCTTGAAAGAAAGGATTGGAATGGTGGTTGTGGCAAACAGTCTGATTTTCCACTTCATAGCTCTGAAACCAAACAAAATTGAAGGTTATAAAAATTATGATTTGTCTGAACAATGGCAATTTTACAGTAAGTAGTTTACCTTTAATTTCACAGCTATTGGAGTGATGGTGGATAAAACAATAAAGATTAGTAACACACATATGGGTTATTCTCAATAAATTTCAAGATTTTTGAAAACATTGCCTTATAAGTATAATATTTTAATTAAATATGAATTAAAAGCTAATATTATGCAATACTAACAACTATTACACAAACAAATGGTAGTTTAATAAAATTTTTAGTGTAAAATTAAAACCTTGTGACAGGTACAGTAAAAGATGGAAGTGGTAATTAGGTTAAGAGAATAAACTCAGCACTGGAAACCAAACTTACACCCACATTTATTGCTTTCTTAAGAATTTTACCCACCATCGTACCCCAAACTGAACCATTTTGGTCCCAGTTTTGATTTAGTTTCTTCAAGTTGCAGATTCAAACCATTTTTTGGTTGCACCTTTCTTTCTTACCTAAAATGTTTTTTATTACATGCACATAAACAACACTGAAACTACTTAAATACGTGGATTTCTTATGGTTTATTCTGTAAACAAACAAAACAAAGAGGAAAAGTTTAAAGAATAGCAGCTTTATTTCTGTTTCTGAATAGTTCATATTTTGGATTAACATACAAAACATTATTTATAAGAAACAATAAATACATTTTAATTAAACAAATTGAGAGTAAAAAAGGTTGGTTGGTCATTTAAAGATTTATAGAGCAAATCAGTAGGGATATCTACAGGAAACAATGGGTGTTGAATGGAGAGAGAAACAAAATAATGTGAAACTAAGAAATAAATTACATACAAATAAAACTAAAGAACATGTAACCTATATACATCAGAAAAAATGATCATTCTAAACAATTCCATCATCTACAATGCCACTTTTGAACAAAAAGCAAATTTTGAGATAAAACATACTATCTTTCATATTCATATTGCTGTTATGAAAGCTGAAAGCGAGCATATCTTTACCTTAGTATCATTAACTGATTGAAAACAATGGAAAGTGGGTTAGTTTCAGAATATCTAAGAAAACAGAATTAGAACTCACATTCATTAATTTCAGAGCCTTCCGTGAGCTAAGCGAAACAGTGAGGATCATATAATTAGTGTACTGCTCAGCTTCAATGAACTTTAAAGCAAGGAAATCACATACAACTCAGAAGTGAACAAAGAAACTACACAAATAGATCCCACAACAAACTACAGCAGAGCTCACAGTCAGGTTATTTTAAACCTTTCATGAAAAAAATGGCTTGAAAGACATTTCTAAAAAGAAAAAAGTTTCATACATCCATCAGATGACTGAAGAAGAGATCACAAGTATGAATGGTAACAAGTCATAGTAGGATAAACTGATCATGAGATTTAGCAATATCATCAATATTCAAATTCAGTACAATAAACTTCTCCTAGATACACAGACCAAAGGTAGGAATAAAATCCATCTATTTACAAAATTCTAAGCCCAATGGGAAATAAAAAACAGCCAGGTAGAATGCTGTGGTAAGGACAAGAACACAGTACCATACTGCAGAGAATGTACAGGGTGGTCGCTAGAAAAGCAGAAAATTTGTCAAACAGCTATTTATTTTTACAAAGAATAACTTTTACAAAGTTTCTTAAAGGCATATGTTATATTACACTCATAGATGCTCAAAATGTCGTCCGTGATATTAAAATCATGCATTTTATTCATGATGTAAAGAAATCAAAATAGAAATGAGTAAGCACGCATTTTATTCATGATCTCATCTGACCCTCAAATTTTCCGCTTTTCTAGCGACCACCCTGTAGTAAATGTCTGAGATGAACTGAAACTTAATGGGACTGTTTCTCTGTATGAACTCTGGACTACAGAAGTAACAAAAAAAACCAATGCAATAACTAAAACACTGATTATGTACAGTGTCCAAGATCCTCAAGACAAAATCCTTGACTGAACCACAGAACAGCTATGATTAAATGAGACATTCAGCATCAAAAACATGTATGGTCAGGAAGAAGTGTAAAACAGCAAATCAGTGATGTATGTTGCTCTTGTATGCTTCTGCCAAAATTCAAGCAAATGGTTTAAGAAGAAAAAACATGAAACAGATTTATAGATCCCAGCACCCTGCCCCTAAAAGAACTTCTTTCCCCCATTTCTTCTCTCCTTTTTTCTCCCCTCTTTATCACTCCCAAAGGGCTTTTTTTCTTCTTCCCTTCATTCTCTCACTGCTTTCTCTTTACTGCCCTCTCCACCTGACACTTGACGTGCTTCAACTCGGATCTCTCTACTCAACCATCATTTTCACCACCAGATGTCTTTAAATGCAAGAGAAAGTGTGGCTGCACCATGAGTAATGACTCCTCCAGGCTTCTTCCCAACTCCCAGATTCTCTCCATCTAAAATAACCAGAACTCACCCTTGTTTCCTAAGTTATGTCTAAACTCTGAACACATGTGGAGTTAAAGAGAAATAACAGTTTCTGAACATCCCTGGTATGCCTCTCAGTCAAAAAAGTGAGACCCTGAGATAAGTACACAGAAATACTGAAGAAAGGGAGGTTGTGATCAGATAGTATACACTTCAGTACCTCCATCACCTCAGTTGCCACTGTGTTTGTTGAATACTACAATAATTGAGAAGGAAGATGGTTATTACAATTACAAAATGCATATTTTAAACTATTCTGCTCTAAAAACGTTATCTGATAACATTTGTACCACCTAGTTTCAATGTAAAATAAAGGAATTTGTTAAATAATAGCTGTTGAGTCACAAATTACAAATAAATGGTATTGAAATAGCTACATTTCTCAGTAAGTTTGCTGAGACAAACACACAACACAAATACCACAATCACAAAGTTGTGAAAATTAACCATTTACAATTTTCATAAGTGAAATATGTATTTTATCACAATATTTAAGACATCCTATGTCCTAACCCAATAAAAATACAAGACAATCAGCTGCTACATACTTTGTAATAACATGACTAATATAAGAAATAGCCTTCACTGACAAAAGTGTTTCATTCAAGTTAAACTTCCTATTATCATATTGTTTTATCACATTTATATTATGGTAACATTCTGGTGCACTAATAATGGAAAAATTAAATCCCAGTTGAAGTTGGCCATTTAGTTAAGAATCTGTAATACCACAAGGCAAAGAAAAACCAATGCTAATAATAAGCTATAATTGACTTTGGTTAGATTTTCAGTCATAGAATATCTATAACAACCAATTATTACTTATTTATTAACTGATCATGTAAGTGTATGTTTGTTGGATTTTGCAAAAAAACTAGTTAAGGACTATCTGCATTAGCTGTTCTCAAATTTTTCAGGTGACAGACAAAATGTAAGATGGCTAGTCATTACCATCTACAACAAACATTTGTCAAGACAAAATATAAGATTTGAATGTTATATAGCCAGAGCTAAGGATGAACTCTGTTTTTTGCAATAACAAATCATAAATCTTGGAACCTTAGATTTATAGTCTGCCACACTACCTGTCAAGTTCAACTCAATATGTTCATGTTGTTGATAAATTATATCTTCTATAACACCAAACAAACATATCTTGTCTTTGTGTACATCACTCATAATGAAATTAAAATACAAGAAATGTTTAACAATATCTGTCAAAGTAATTTCATTAGACAAGCATTCTCAGTAATCTTTTTTAACAATGCAACATTCTCAGTGATGTGGAAGATAAAAACTAGTCATCTTCATACACTGCTGGTTTAAACCTGATCATTAGATCTTAAGTTATCATTACTTAATAAATTATTGGTTGTCAGAGGTAGGGAAAACCTAAATAACTTTTAAGATCCTTTCATTTCTCCCCTAGAAGAACAACACTAAATTAGGAGTTTGATTCTCTCCAATATAAACAGTACAGAGCTTCACATGGCTTCATTATAGAAAAATAAATACAAAAAATTATATTTTCACATAAGAGATTAATTATAAAAACAAAAAAAAGTTAAAACTTTACATTCAACATCATTCATTTACTCATATTTTAAAATTATTTTATCATGACTTCTAATTATATGTACAATTACCAAAATCAGAATAATAACACTACCTAAATAATCTTAAAACATTTACTGCAGTAGTAAAATATTTTAGTACATATCTCTCTCTCAGCACATTATACTTCTATATCTGTAATCTGTTTTATTTCTGGGAGAAGAGATTATAACATTAGAATAGTTTTGCTTGCAAACTATATCACAAAAGTTCCAGTTACAAAAGTAGTTAAGTTTAAAACAAATATTCATTTTCTTTCATTTTTTAACCTTGGAAAACTTTTAAAACACTATAAATTAAAATAGGATTTTATAAATGTTTTGAAATTAGTCTTTACATAACTAAACAGTAATTTTCATACAGAGCTAATAAAGTAAATTAACTCTTACCAACATTAACTTCATTACAAGAATTACAGTTCATCACATATATTTCACAAATTCAAAAGCTCAAAAAAAATCTCAAGCATTTTAATTTCCATTGATTACAAATTTTTTATTTCCTGCACAAAATACTTTGTGAAATGGAAAGCCAGTGTTCACAGAGAGATAACAAACAGAAGTTTAAAAATTAACTTAATGACATCAGAAAAACAAACCACCTTCATTTCTGAATTCTATCTTCGTTCCACACTTCTCCCAGGTTTGACAAGTCGATACAACCATGAACTTCACAAGGATATAATTTTTAGGTTGAAATTTTGATCTACACTTTTCTAGGGTAATAGTTTAAATGACTAACTAAATGATCTAAATAAAGAATATCCAGATAACAATAACTGTGGAAAGTTTGCTTTGTCATAATTATCAGTAAGTCAGTAATTATGTAAATAGTCTTCTGCACTTACAGAAATTATATATAAATATTTGAATGTGTGCAAGTGGAGAACAAAACAAATCAAGCATCTTCAACACATGTATATTATAAATTTAAGATGTTAAAACAATTTAGTAAAAAAATTAGCAATTTATGTCTATTATATGGCAAAACAAAACAGAGATGAAAAGTACAAGTAACCATGAACCACAAACTGACTGGTGTGAAAAGAATGCAAGTAGTAATAACATTAAATGAAGGACATAAATGGTGTGTGATGGTGAACATTGTTCATTTTTCAGTAGTGAGTAGTTCATGCATTACAGATAAATCCATATGAATTTTGTAAATGTGGACTTCCTAAACATCTGTGGAAGAATTTATAGTGAACCATGAAGTTCTTATTAGTATCTGTGTTTTTCTCAATATTCTTATGTTAACTTACTGTATTATGCACTATTTAGGTAAGATTGAGGTTACACCAGCTGTGAATACGCTGCAAGATTCTGCAACAATGTAAACTGTTGCTTCAAAGTTTAATGTGACCCCCAATGCTGTAACAAGATTTTGGAAACATGAGCAATTCATTGAATCAAAAGCCAGGAGACCAGGTTAGGACCACCCATGTGAAACAAGACAAAGGAACAACTGTTACTTTGGGAGCTTAGCATTACAGAATTCTCAAAGTACTGCTTGAAGCCCACAAACTGATCATCAAATAGCAACCTGTGTCCATGAATCTAACTAAGTTGTTCATAACAAACTTCATTAACGTGAATTATGAGCCAGAAGATGCACTTATGGCCCAGGTTTTAACCATACAACACTACTACATGTTGAATTTACATCACAACTGGTACATTTGTGACTGAAGATTTATTCTGTGTTGACAAAATTTGGTTTCATCTCTTCATTCCTGACAGACATGACATATCCATGTATTGCAATGGTAGAAAAGCTTACAATACTGTAGAATTTTATCATTATGGTTTGATTCTGTTACATTCTGAATAGAGATTTGTTTGACCTAATTGTTGTTGATGTTCCTTATTTTCAAAACTGTATTGAGATAACCCTCTACCCCTGTTGCAAGACTTTTTGCAGGTGTTTCAGGACAAAATTTCACATTGGTGCAGGAAAATACCAAGTATCCATGGATTACTCAGAACAACGCAATGATGGAATGGCCTTCAAAATCATCAGACTTTAAACATCACTGGAACAAACAGCGTAGACAGGTTCATTGCAATACAATTTCCCTCTCAAAGTTGGGAATCTGCACCAAACCTTGACAGACAAATGAAATGCACTGTCTCAGGGCTACATCAAATGCATTAAGAAGTATGCCAGCATACTGTCATTAATATATACAGATTCAAGGCAGTCATACCTCTTACTGGATAATAACTGTAAAGAAGAGTTTTGTGTTCCTTATAATTTCATGTTACATACTGTACCTACGATTAAAATTGTTAAGGTACTTTTGCATTCATTTTATCTAGGTCATGCTCAAATCTGTGAGAACTAAATTGAGTTTGCTCTGGAGTCATTCTATTTGGGCCAACTACCTAAACCAGGAGCACAAAATCAAGTTTGGTTTGTTCTAATGTGCAATGTTGCTAATGTAAAAGAGGGCAAAACTAAGCTTACTATGTTTACATTAAGTCTATGTTCATATATAAGAATATTTAGTAATTGAGGAAAAATATGTTTATATTTTCTTCACATTTCATTTATGTTATTTTAATTTATTGTTTCTTCCATGGCATTTTCAACAAAACTCAAAAAAATTATCATTTTCAAAAAGGATGTATTCTTTGATGTTTTTTCAAGTTATTACCTGACTCAAAATTATTCTATGTGCATTTTTGATGCTATTTCAAGTAAATAATTTTAGTAACAAATTTAACAACTAAAGGTTCCTCTCAGTGTGTATTCTTTCAAGTTTTTTTAAAGTTTGAATCTTTTTCAAACTTCACAACTACAAGGTTTCTCCCTGGTATGTATTCTTTGATGATATTTTAAGGTACCTTTCATGACAAAGTGATTTTCACAGTGTGTGTTCTCAAATGACTTTTGAAATCACCCTTTGACACAAAATGTTTTTCACAAATTTCACAGCTGAATGGTTTCTCTCCAATATGTGTATTATGATGTCTTTTTAATGCTGAAGTTCTAGCAAAGTGTTTTTCACAAACTTCACAACTGTAAGGTTTCTCCCCAGTGTGTGTTTTTAAATGATTTTTTAATTCACAGTTTGATATAAATTGTTTTCCACAAACTTCACAAGTGTATGGTTTCTCTCCAGTATGTATTCTTTGATGAAGTTTTATGTAACTGTTTGAAACGAAGTGTTTTCCACATACTGCACAACTGTAAGGTTTCTCCCCAGTATGAGTCCTTTGATGCACTTTTAAGTCTGAGTTTCTTATAAAACTTTTTTCACAAATTTCACAATTGTAAGGTTTCTCTCCAGTGTGCTTTTTGTTATGTTTTTTTAACGCAGAGTATGTTCCATATTTTTCTTTACAAATTGTACAATTGTAAGGTTTTTCCCCAGTGTGCGTTCTTTGATGCACTCTTAATTCACTATTTGTTCTAAATTGTTTTCCACATACTGTACAACTGTATGGTTTCTCCCCAGTATGTATTCTTTGATGTTCTTTTAAATCACTACTTCTTCTAAAATGTTTTCCACAAACTGCACAACTGTAAGGTTTCTCCCCAGTATGGGTCATTTGATGCATTTTTAAGTCTGAGTTTCTTACAAAACGTTTTTCACAAATTTCACAATTGTAAGGTTTCTCTCCAGTGTGCTTTTTTTTATGGTTTTTCAAGGCAGAGTTTGTTCCATATTGTTCTTTACAAATTGTACAACTGTAAGGTTTCTCTCCAGTGTGCGTTCTTTGATGCAGTCTCAATTCACTATTTGTTCTAAATTGTTTTCCACATACTGTGCAACTGTATGGTTTCTCCCCAGTATGTATTCTTTGATGTTCTTTCAAATCACCACTTCTTCTAAATTGTTTTATACAAACTGCACAACTGTAAGGTTTCTCTCCAGTATGGGTCCTTTGATGCATTTTTAAGTCTGAGTTTCTCACAAATTGTTTTTCACAAATATCACAATTGTAAGGTTTCTCTCCAGTGTGCTTTTTTTTATGGCTTTTCAAGGCAGAGTTTTTTCCATATTGCTCTTTACAAATTGTACAACTGTAAGGTTTTTCCCCAGTGTGCTTTCTCTGATGCAGTCTCAATTCACTATTTCTTCTAAATTGTTTTACACATACTGTACAACTGTATGGTTTCTCCCCAGTGTGTATTCTTTGATGTTCTTTTAAATCGCTAGTTCTTCTAAATTGTTTTCCACAAACTGCACAACTGTATGGTTTCTCACCAGTATGTATTGTTTCATGTTGTTTTAATTCACCCTTTCTTCTAAACTGTTTTTCACAAATTCTACAAATATATGGTTTCTCCCCAGTGTGTACTGTTTGATGTGATTTTAAGTTAGATCTTGACACAAAATGTTTTCCACAAATTCCACAACTGTAAAGTTCCTTCCCAGTTGGATTTTTTCCATGTTTTTCTAAAAAACTATAGCTCTCAAAATGTTTTCCAAAATCTGCATAATGATATGGCTTCTCAACAGATTCAATCCTCTCCTTTGGTGAAAGGTTATCCAATGTTCCACATTCTTTTCCACTGATTACACAACTGTATGTTTTAACATTACACTGAGGTATATTACATTTGTTTATGTTATTTCCATTTGAAGTTGTTTCTCCACATTTATCATTATTTGGTTTTGGGGAGTTAATAACTTCTTCAATGTGATCTTCTTGTTTCATTGTATAATAACCAGAACACTGACTCACACAGTTCTTCATATCTGAAATAAATATAAAAAAAATATCTCATTATAGTTCACATTTTGATGAACTTCTATATATATTTAACGTTCTCACATAACTGATATCTATTTGAAAATTTTAAGCTAAAAACTAATTATGATGCAGTTTTCATAGATCCACACTTCAGAGGAAATTTTATACCTGAATAAGAATAGCATTAGAAACAAACTGAAGGTAATGTTACATTTTTAAGAGAGATTTTAGTAGATAAAGTTAATACACTTAAAAAATACGACAAAACAGGGTCGCAATAATCAATTCACTTTTAAATAGTTGTTGTTCTGAATTAAGCACAAAGCTACACAATGGGCTACCGTGGGCCCACCACAGGTATCGAAACCCGGATGTTAGCGTGCAAGTCCACAGACATATTGCTGAGCCACTGGGATGCCTTTTAAAAAGTCTCTTTAATGATTAAATTTTAGAAATATTTTCTCACTTGAAGTGGTTATTTATAATAAAATCTTCTAATATTTTGTCTGCTTAAACATGTTGAGTAATGTTAATATATTATACATTTGTTCAAAAGTTCTGTTGGCAAGTTATAAATTAATATTTATAAATGCATTGGTTAAAACAGAACTAAAATATTTATCAACCAGTTTATTATAGTTTATTTCCATTTCATTTCTCAGAAACAATTATTTTTCTCCTTATTCACATGAAATGTTTTGTTGGCATTTATCACTTCAAAATCCATTACACAAAAAAACATCCAATTAGAATCAACAAAAGACATAAAATCTAGGTTTACACACTTCAAACTAATCATGTTTCATTTGGTTTAATAACTTTTAAAAATTACCAATAATTTAACCATTTGCTTATCCCAATATCAATGCACTTTGAGATTTAGATATTTGTACTTACCAGGTGTACTTTCTATCACAGATTTAATTTCTTCTTGAAATTCAGTTTTTGGTTTCACGTTCATGTTATTATAATCTAAACTATCTTGAGCATCATCACTGAACTTTGAAATAATACCACCTTCTGAGAGATCACCAGGCTGCTCTGCTTTCTCTTGGATAAATATGTCCTGAAATCAAACAATATATTCAAAAGTTAATAAAAATAACAGTGTTATTATTACACAATCTGCATTGCTAATCAATTTAAAATATTACAATAAAACTAATTAACCCAATGCTTTTAATTTAAGACTAAGCAGTGTCATGTGGCCAATCAACACACAGGAAACAGTGTGTATCATTAAAGGGAATGACAGTTAAACTTATTTTCCACCTTTTGTAGTTTTGATTATGGAAATCCAAACTGCTACATATTTTCAGTGGAGGTGCTTTACTCTTCCCTTAATTCACATGTCCAGTTTCAAAGCAATCCTTAAGAAATACACAAGATATAAAACTTCATATTTTGATCAATTTATTTTTGTCTTTTTAAAGAAGGTATGAAAACTTGTAACACTCTCAAGAATTTTACAGCTTGTGAGCATGGTCATATATATATTGTTTTACCCACCATCTCACCCCGAGGTGAATCAATTTGGCCCCAATTTTTATTTCATTTTCTCAAGTTACAGGTTTAATCCTTTTTTGAATGCACTTTTTTTCTTACCTAAATGTTTTTGTTTTATTGCATGCATATAAATAGCACTAAAACTCCTTAAATACATCGATTTCTTATGGTTTATTCTGTAAACAAACAAAATAAAATGGAAAATTTTAAAGAATAGCAGCTTTATTTCTGTTATAAATAGTTCATATTTTGGATTAACATACAACAACAAAATTAGTTATAAAAAACAATAAATACATTCTTAATTCAACAAATTGAAAGTAAAAAGATTGGTTGGTCATTTAAAAATTTATAGAGAAAATCAATAGGGATATCTATAGGAAACAATGGGTGTTAAATCAAGAAAAAAAACATGAAACTAAGAAAAGAAACTACTCACACAAATAAAACTAAAGAACATGTAACCTGTAGGAGTCCTAAAAAAACGATTCTAAACACTTCCATCATCTACAAGGCCACTGTTGAACATAAGAACAAATTTTGAGATAAAATGTCCCATCCTCATATTCATATTGCTGCTATGAAAGCTAAATGTGAGTAAAATGCTGTAGTAAAAACAAGAGCATGCAACATACCGCAGAGAAAGTTGTAAATGTCTGAAATGAAGTGAAAGGTAAAAAAATCCCCAATGCAGTAATCAAGACACAGATTATGTACAGGACCCAAAATCTTCAAGATAGAATCTTTGGCTGAACCATACAACAGCTTCGTCTGAATGAGACCTTCAGCTTCAAAAATCTGTATGGTGAGGAAGAAGTGGAAAAGAGGGGAACAAAGATGTATGTGGAACCTGTACACTTGAAACTTAGCCCCTAAACATGTAGAATAAAAACAGATTATTGTTGAAGGGAAGTTCTATGAACTTTATATTAGCCAATATATGAAAATTAATATCTTCCAGATAAAACTCTATTCAAGGTGCAATTCCTGTTGCTGACAAAATGCACATCAATGGTTTTATAAGAATAAACATGAAATTGTTTGCAAGTGACACATTCAGAAAAAGAGTTGAGGGAAGATTAAAGTGAGATATTATGAACTTAAAGTGCCTCAGAATGACCAAACATGTAAAAATCTCTACAAATGGTTCAGTGGTCATGCAATGCATAGTAACAAAGGTTCTGTATGATGCTGGTCCTCCATATAAGGTCACAAGCCTTGAAGAGAACAAAAAAACCAAACCAAGATGCTTCCATTCAAGAAAGGCATCTCTAATTGAAGTCTAAGGCTAATTCGTATGGTGGACAACGAAATGATATATGTGGAAATCATACTTAGTGAGAAAGAGATTATATGATTCAAGGATACCATACAAGATGTGTATGAACTATACAAACATGGATGAGGTTACTATGGTGAGAATATTGAAGTTTAAGGTATCAATCTAACAGCTACCTGGACAATAGAATCACTTATTATACTCACACAGCTGTTAACAGACAAAATGTTAACAACAGAAGACTGAAGATCCAAGACAGGGAAAACTCTGTAAACATATTCCAGTTCCCATTGTTTTTTTCTATCCAAAGAAATCTGTCACATGATGACAGTGTTGGCAGCTCTCAGGTATACACAGAATGTTAAAAACTGACCAATGTCTCAAGGTGATATGAACTACAATTAAAACTTTAACAGTTCCACAATATCTATATCAAAGTGACCACTTTTAGATAAAGGGATCAATAAAAATGCATGAGAACCTTTATTATTTTGAGTCATGAAGGTTTTATTTTTACTTATATGAAGGCTACTCACCTCCATAAACATACTGGCGTTTTTTATTATTTTATAGTATTCGTGATATTAACAGAAAACAAAATAATTATGTATCCAAAACTATCCACTTTCTAATATAGGTAAGCTCATACAAACTTAAGGGTTAAAATATAGAAAAAGGTTTGTTGCAAGAAAGTTCTGTGAAAAGGTAAAAAAAATTCCAATTCATAAACCAGTTACAGAAAGTAATAAATTTAAGAATTTTTGTCATATTTTAAAAAGATTTATAACTTATATTTTAATGTAATAAATAACATCCATTGATTACATCTGTCAACTTGATTCTCAAACATGTTTTCACAAAGAAGGCTAAGAGAGGACAAAAACATAAGTACCAGAGATAAAATAAAACCAAATTTTTGTACAAGCCTGTTCCTCAAATAACAATTAATAATAAAGTACAATTGTAACATGTTATTTAAGTAATGAAAGTAATTTAGCTTATTAATGAAGTAAAAGAAACTTAACAAAACCTGCAGAGTAATACATTCTGTCATACTTTGATAAAGATCAGGAAAATACTGAGCTAAAATATTTTATTAATATTCTTAGTAAAACTAAAATTTCATGTAAAGCCACAAGAAAAGATAAAATATTTAAGTAATCCACGTACCTAATAACCCTTCCATAATGACCTCAGTAGAATGCAAGAGTTCATCTACACATTTCCTCACAAAATATTTGCAATATTACTTTTGATAAAACATGTGCATCTTTACAAAACTTGGTAAACTATTTGTAAAAATTACAATTTTTTGAATAAAAAATAACAGATTTTTGTGAAATATTTTTACCAATTATTTGTTGTGAAAATGTCCTGACTGTGTTATTACCAGTCTGAGTGGAAGGAGATTTCATGTCATGATTAAAAAACTATTATTCATGCCAAACATCTCAAATATTATTTGCATAACTTCTGAAACCTCCTAACCACATTTCAAATGTTTGTTATCAGTTAGACTTTATATTTTACATTATTTTCTCTTCCTGAAATATGTGGAATGTGTCACTATAATAAAAAAATTATGAAAAAAATAAAAATGCATTTTTTATGTTGAAATGACTACATATGCTAAGAAAATTATGAAAGAAATAGAAATTATGCATTTTTCACGTTGAAATGACTACATATTATGCTGAAAAAATACAAATGTTTAGCCTAAGTAGTTTAAGTTTCACAACTATATATATACAATTTTATTTTATTAAATTGACATTCCAGTCATGTCCAGCTAACATAACATGCACTGACAAGGTGAACGTGCAATATACTCACATTATAAAATAAAATAAAACTGACCTTTAATCTTCACTGTCTTGGCTGTGTTTTAGTCAACTACTATTTTGTAATATACAATCACATTTCAAATATTAAACATTATATACGTATATAAATTATTATTCTTTAGAGATGAATTATTAAAACTTATTTTTCTTAAAATATAGCACAACAGATAAAGAAGTAAAGCAAACAACTGTCTCTTCTAGTTATGACCTTTGCCGCTGAACACAGGTTGCTAAGCCTATCAAAATTTCACGTGTGACACCAAAGTTTTTGTAAGGTCTTATATATAACTATACTGATAACATTAGAATTTATAAAGTTTCATGCCTGAGATGTATTTAGGTTTGACAAAATATGAACTTAAAACAAACTAAAAATACAACCAATATTTCCAGAAGGTAGGTTGCATCTTTAGTTTCTTCACTAGCATAAAATGCCTCTATTGGTTATTCATGTTACATATTAAAGTAATTGTATTTAAGCAACTGTTTCCACATACAAGAAGAGGTGAATGGGGCAACTGTCTTTGATTCACTAGAAAAATCATATCTCAGCAAAATAAAAAGATGTCACATTCTTATTTCACATTCTAGCTACTTAATATTGGTAATTTCAGTTCCTAATTTCCACAAAACTATAAAATGTGTGTCCTGACATCACAAACATCTAATTTATAAGAGTGCTGCATTCAACATACCAAGTGACTCACTGACAGATTTTGGTGTGTTCTTTTAATATTTACTTATAAATAAAGAAAATAACTTACATATAATACTAAAGTTGAAATTATAATTTACAATTTCTTTCCAAACTTCTTGATATAAATCAATAAAACAACAGAATTTTGAATGCAGATCAACAAATGCAAAGACATGGTCTGTGATCCAACTCGTCATGAAAGGGTTAAATCAATGAAACTTACACAACTTTACATGAGAATTTTAAACTGATACATGTGGATGGCTCTTCACTAAATAAAACAGTAAATTTACTTAATCATTACACGTTCAAATTATAATCAACAATACAACTGATCTAACAGAAAATTTTAATATCTCATATTGTTTACAAAATTACGAGTGATTTAACATAGTATTTTTACATTATGTGAATCATAAAAGCCGACTTGAAATAGAATTTACGAAAAGTTATTATGTACCTCACATTGGTATGACACAGGATTCTACACATTCACATTATAAACATAATTAATGTTCACAGAATTATACTGATACATGATGTAATCTGAGGCTACTTGACACAGAACTCTAGATATTCACGTTATGTATATCACTGCTCATTTGACTTTGCATTTTATACATTCATCTTCAATTCTTAGTATTTTTTTAAATGGAATCACATTAACAAACCAGGCTGAATTGTGAAGAACTCTTATCACTCGGTTTGAATGCCAAAAAGATTATAATAATTATAGAACATTGTTTGCTTTCTCGACGATTTTACTGTGTTCTTGGGTGCATTATTTGAATAAATAAAAATTTACAATATATGTACCATCAGAACAAAAAAATCTAAGCCTAGATTTCATTAACAGAAAGAAAACAAGACACTAGTAATTTTTTGATAGACTGTTTAGACAGAGGATTCATGATGAAACTTTGTAGAATGGACGGCAACTGCCTGTTGTGGAGACACAAGTGTAGAGGATGATGTTTCGAGAGATTTTCACCTTTGAAGCTGAAGACTTTCAAAACATTGTCCTCTACACTTATATCTCCACAACAGGTAGCAGCTGTCCATTCTACAAAGTTTCATCAAGACACAAATAAGTAACAGAATAAAGAAACAAATTACCTTCTTGAAATATTGGTTCAAAATAATATGGTAGCCTTTTCACAGATTAAAAATCTCCTCAGAAGACATTACAAGCTGTCGAATTGTTTTTCACATATTATATATTGAAGTAAGTGTATATAAGGGATTGTTTCCAAAAATGTTAAGAAGTAAATGTGGCCACTGTCTTAAATTCAATAAATAAGCCATATGTCAGTCAAATAAAAAGATACAAGGTTTCTATTTTATATTCTAACTTGTTAATATTGGTAATTCTCCTTCCTAATTTCTACGAAACTATAAATTTATTATCTTGATATCATAAACATAAAATTTAAATCAGTGCTGTATTCAACATAACTCATTATTTTGGTTGTTGTTCTAATATTTACTTTTAAATTGAGAAATTAACATAGACCTATTATGTACAATTAGATCCCAAACTTATTGACAAATTCATAAAATAGTACTTCATTAAAGATCAACAAATGGCTGTGACACCACAACTTGTTGAGAAAGGGTTAAATAACAATTTAATATATTTGTACCATCAGTATAAAAAAACAAAAAACATTAGCTTATATTTCACTGAGAGAAAAAACAAGACACATGTAAGTGTTATGTTTCTTCTTTTTCAAGTATGTTCATTACTTAATATTTTAAAATTAACTGCAATTACACCATTCAAGATGGTAACTTGAGATGAAATCCTCTATGTGTATCAAATTTGCAACATGGAATTATCAATTTAACATTATTCAAGCATCAATAAAACAACAGAATTAGACTGATAATTACAAGCTATAAATTATTTAAGACACACAATCTTCCTGTTTCAATATGCAGTCAATCTAGTATGAGAAAAGGTAGTTAAATTTATTTTACATATTCTTATGACGATGATAAGGTGACTTAAATTGAAAAAGTTGTAACAGATTTAAGGTAGAGAAAATAACAAATAAAATACAATATTCTGATTTAAAACTGACATTTATTTAAGAACAAGTATTTTCAAACTTAATATGAAAACCACTTTTTAATAAGAATAGTCCACACACTGATTCTATGAATATAGATACGTATTGAATCACGAATATTTACGTAAAACAATTAAATATTTTCACTTCTTGTCCTGTAATATTTAAGAAAACAATGGAATATTTTGAGAAGATACACCAAACATATAACTTGTAGAGTGGAAACTCTGATGGTCACCATGAAATAAACAATCACTGGAATCCACCAAGTTAAAAAGCAGGGTTAAAACAGAAAACTAAACAACAAACTAGGACCATACAGACAAATTTGCAACAAGTTGAGCCCTAACGACAGAAAATTCAAAATGGAAAAATTCATGGAAGGAATCATCCATCTGCCCTTACAACAATACACAATATAATTAAAACGAATCTCTGCTTCAACAACAACAAAGCTCACATGTATAGAAGTCACTTTCACAAAATATTTGTTCAACTTTCACAAATCTCATGCAGCAGACAAAAAAAATGAGAAACCAAACTAGTTCATTCCAAGACATAGTAACAAAGACACAAGTTGTAGTGCCTGTAGAGTTCTATGGAACTGAAGTGTTTTTGAAAGGTGCTACAAAATCATCACTCTTGTATGCAAGATGGAACATAAAAGGAAAGTAGGATGGAACATCACAGCCTCAGAGAATGATAGAAATTTAAACTCAGAAGAATCAAAGCGTTTATATGGAATAATTACCATAAAGTTAAGTGTATTTTCTGTGGAAAAATTCAAAATGAAATTTGTGAACTGCACAAAAAAGAGCTGTAAATAGTTTGTTTATAACAAAGCAACAAATCAGTGGTGAATTTCCTAAGCTTGTAACTGAAACTATGTAATAACCAATTCTTCTCAAGAAGGAAAGACAAAATTATAACAATGTATATTCTCTTCAAGAATACAACTGTAAAAGTTCTAATTTACAACTTACCTCAATTTCCTCTACATTTCCACCACAAATATCTTTTGTCTCCTCTTTTATCACATCAAACATCAAATTAGTATGTGTAGATCTTTCTTCAAAGTAACTAGATTTTCCTGTAGCTAGAAACACGAACAATACAGACTTTTTGTTAATTATAGCTAATAAATCCTGTATAAAGTGGATAAATATAAAACTGTGAATAAGTATGATGCTTGTACTGCATTTTATCAAGAACATTTAAAACTTAGGTAATACTGAAAGAGCAATAAAAGGAGACAGAATAATTCTGTCTTCAAACTATAAATATATAAAAATAAAAATGATAGATAAGTACAATCTTACACTGAAAAAATAATATATGAACTCTTTACTAACAGTACATAGTAAGTTAATCCTTCATCTCAGTTAGTACTTGAATGTTCTCAGCTACACCCCACTCACAGATGACAGTATAAAATAATCTTAGGAAAGTGTAAATAGATTCAAGTTTATCTAATCCGGGATGAATATGACTACAAGAATGAAACTATTTTATTGGTAAACATCTCTGGGACATAAAATATCACACAAAAATTTTCAACGATAATTACCAATTTAAAAATTATGTTAAATTAAAATAAGTTACTTTAACACTATTAATGTTATGAAGAACATATTTATATTCTAAATACATCTGCTTACTATTCATTGTTGTGAAAGTTTCATGTTCATTTTTCTCCAATTTCATATTCAACAAAACATCCTGTTCCTCTTCAGAAAATTGTTCAACCTTCATATTTAATACTTCACAATTATACAGAAGCTTCACTTTATATCCTCATCAAAACTTGTATCTAGACAACAGAGAAACAGATTAAAATGCTACATCCTTTAAAAAGGTAACAAGTTTAAAATAATTATATTTCTCTAAATCAATATTATCTTGTTACATTTTACATGAAATTAATAATTGCATCTGTTTTACACGTTTATACTAAAATGGTGACATAATTTAACAAAAATGTTTTGAAACTCCTTGTCATAAACAGACCAAGACAACTTTTAAAAAAAGTTTCACACAGTTCAAACTTGTATGTAATGACTGGAAGGTAGCTTTTACTCTTTGTAAAAATTGTTATTAGTTGTATCTTGTAAAAACTTTATTTTATGCACAATATTTCATCTGGTTCACCTAGCATCATCAAATGATTTTCAAGAACCATATAAGGCTGGTGAAACATCACAATAAATAAAATAAAAATTTCAAATTAAAAAACATTGTTCATTCTGATATTTAGTTCAGGTTTTTATTCTACTATATACCACATATAAAAAACTACACTACAACAAGGCAGAACTACAACTACTGAAAAACCTTTAAACCATTTAGTGCGTGAACTGTTGATCATTTCTGTTATTCCATAGTTCATAATAATTTCTATTACAGAATAATTACACAAATACTAAACCCAACATAAGGAGCTTCTTGACATATTGAGTTTAAATATGTTAGAAAGAAAAATTAGACATTTGTGTAATCTGATTTTTACAATAAATTAGAAAATCTTGAAACATTAACAAAACCCATTATACCACACAAACAAAAATCACTCATTTAAAATATGAAAACAAGCATAAAACTTACATAGAGAAAAATAAAGTAAACAACAATAAAAAAAGCTGTTGAATGATGAATACAAGCATTATATATCATAATTTTTTTCAATTAATATGTGTTTGATGTTTTGTTTCAAAGGAGTGAAATGTTTAATACACGTTAATGATAAACTTATAAACACAATCCTTCATATGGCTATGCTTGTTCAAAACTGTACACTGACAGTATGTCTAAATTTCAGTAGTTTAAAAAGCAACACATAAAAGATTGTTAAAAAATTAAACTAAAGACAGTATGGGTCAAAAACAGAAATACATATCAAAATGCAAATCACAACAGCTTTCATAATGTTTCATAGAACTTACAATATACATGTACCATACAAAAAAGTTTCAAACCTTGAAAAATTTTATTTTTAAAGGTCATAATTTTATATTTAGTGAGATGAATGAATGCTAACACTTCACAATGACCATTTGTTTGTTGAAAAATCTTCTACAAAGTAGCAATGTTCATGATTTTGTTGGATTACATATAAAGTATTTTACAAATTCCATGTACACAAGTATTTCCTATTATATTGAATATTATCTGATTTTCATACTCTTTCGAGCCTGAATGAACACTTATTCTTTATATTAGGGTTAATACAAAATTTCTTATTCCTACGAGTGTTTTAAATCATTGGACTCCAATTTACCTTCTACAAGATATTCGCAAAGTCACTGTGCAGTTTTGTAATCATATTTTATTCAGTCTATTTCAGGCCAGGAACTTGTAGCGGCGTTCAGAAACAAAATAAGAAGGATCCGAGCCTGTACTGATGCCAACGGAGGTCACTTTCAATATTGTTTATAATTCTCATAATATTTACCTGCTGTATTCCATACTGAAATATGTCTATTAATAAATATATAAATGCACAGTGAATTTCCGAACACCCTATAGTTCTTAAAAGTTTGTCAAATGCAGCCAATATCAACATAATAAATCTTTACTTTAATGTAGTTTAAATGCTGATACTAAAGTAACAGTTGAAGAAATATAAATTTGAAATGATCTGGAACAAAAACTCTTACAGTTTATCACCTTTTCACTCTTTACACATAAAAAGTTAAATTACAACTTCAAATAACACGTTTGTCAAATTTTCGCAAAACTTACGACAGTACTAACTTCTAAATTTCATACACCTATTATTGGACGGAAATGTATATCGTTCAACTACAACTTATTTCCAGTTTTTATTTCATGACTCATTGTAGACTTACTCGTTTTCTCTTAATAAATTTAAATACTTCGTATAAATCATATTTTTTGCTGATATGAATTATCAAATAATAATTGTAATTCAATTACGTTTTGTTTACCTACTGTACTTTCATTACGGCATTTTATCAATTGTTTCCTATCCCGCAGCAGTGACCTAAAAAAAAAAGACCATCCTCCATACCATATCTTTATCAGTCCTGTTCATGTAGTTTTGAAACAGCCATTTGTTAAGGAAATTTTATAGATTTATTTATGTAGAACTTTTATCATATGCTAATTGTGAGACACGAAATTCACATTTATAACACAGTTATACAGAAATTGCAAATACATCCAATGAAATAGTTTATGAAACTGGTCTTTGAGACAATTAGCTTCATAAGAATACAGTAACACTCTTAATATTTTTACTTATCTTAGGTTTTAATTCTCCAATTCACAATTATATAATTTCGATATAATTTAGTATTTTCTCTTTTGCAGTTACTCTTTTCCTGTTGTTTTTCTACCATATGTTAACTCTTGTTTAATTATTTTTATGTTCTTTACGTATATAATTTATCTAATCAACCTTATTTTCACACGTAGGAGGCACTTTTAAGGTCTTAAACATTTTGTTTGTATTCACAGTACCATTGCCATGGTTTTCATTGTGATATAACTTTCAGTAAAAACTTTTAATGTTATATAATGGCTCAGTGTTACGTTTAATTTATGTTTTGCTTTTATGCACCAAAAATAACTCTTTCAAACATGTAATTTGTAGGTGCTTCTTAAAATATAGTTTTAAAGTAATGTACTCGAAACTTTTAATACACATCAACTTGAATTAAAATACAATAAAGTATTATTAATAACCGCAGCACTTGAATTAGTGAAAATTAATATTTGAGACATTCTTCCCACCTTTTTATTGGCTACATTTTTGTGTGCAAGCAATATCAAGCGCGGGACACGCATATACCCGATGGAATTCTTGTACTCATCAAAAGATCTCTTAGAGTACTTTTAAATTGAAATGATTTTGGGCAGGATTTAAATAAACATAAGTGGCCTTAGGCAAGGTCAAACAGTAACATTCTTAATATTTTTACTCATTTAAAATTTTAATTCTACAATTTACAATTATATTATTCCAAGATAATTTGGTATTTTCTCTGTAGCAGTTACTGTTTTCCTGTTGTTTTTCTACCATAAGTTGACTCTTGTTTAATTATTTTTATTTTAACGTTCTTTACGTATATAATTTATCTAATTTACCTTATTTTCCAACGAGGAAACTTTTGCAGCCTTAAACATTTTGTTTATACTTACAGTACTTGGAAAAAAATACAACAAAAAAACAATAACAATCGGTTAACATGCTCGTTCAAATAGTATACAGGGTGTCCCAAAATAACGTTTACACACTTTGACTGTGTATATCTAATAAACCGTTTTTGTTTGTGTTTTTGTTTCAGATTTGACTTGTGTCCAAGGATGGCGGATAATCAGCTTACAATCGAGCACAAAATATTCATTCTCAAAACTTTTTGGAAAGTCGAAAACAAAGCTGAAGTGCAAAGACGTTTTACTAGGAAGTTCCATGTGGATGCGCCACATTTCACGCATCAAAGCCAAGTTTAATGAACACGAAACTCTCCACCATATGAGAAAGGGTCGCTTCAGTCGAAAAAGATCATCAACAACCCCAACAAGAGAGCAAGAGGTCATTGATAATGTTCTAAGTTCTCCACGAAAATCAGTGCGCCAACTGTCTCGTGAAACAGGTATCCCTAAATCCAGCGTTCATCGCATTTTGAAGTGTTCCCAATTCAAAAGCTTCATCCCATCGCTTGTTCACGCTCTGAATGAAGATGACCCTGATCGAAGGGTTGAATTCTGATGTTGCTACCATGGTGCTTGAAAAACGAGTCGAGTCGTCCTACCAACTATTTTCCTAGATAGTCCAATCTTCCAAGTTCTTCCTAGATATCAAAAACCCGGATCCGTATGCTATACATCACTGGATTGAAACATAAAGGACCGAGGCCACCCCCAGATAAGTATAATGGTTTATTTTATATATATATATATATATATCCAAGGTGACCTTTATTTCAAGAAATATGAACTTTTTACCTCTGTAATACGCTGATATAATCTCCTTTAATGAAACCCTTTCAAGTAGCAATCATTCTCTCACCCTCCCTGGTTATAAAATTTTCTCTATGTCCCATTTTGCCCCTACTAGAAGCATCGCTCTTCTTTCTAAACCTAACTTAAATATTAAAATTCTAAAGTCTCCCACCCAGCCCCTTAACGAAATTATTTCAGCTGAATTAACTCCCTTTAACTTCCCCCATCATTCTAGTCTTAATTTATGTCAGCCCCCGACTATGTTTTTTACAATACGCCCTTTCTCTCAACAAGCACTTCATAATCATAAACGATTTAAATTCCAAGCATAAATAATTATTTTGCCTCACTAACACTCACAATGGACTTATTATTCATAATTTTCTACGTTCGAACAATTTAATATGTGTCAACAGCAATCATCAAACACATACACATGTAAACGATTTCCAAGACATGCTTGATCCGGTTATAGTTACTTCTAACCTTCTGTCTCACACTTCTGATTTTCAAGTTGACGATCATATTGGTAGTGATCACCTTTATGTTTCCTTTCGTCTTTTTAATAATTCTACTCGCTCTCCCGCTCCTACATCCCTTACCCTTAACTTTTCTAATACGAACTTTGGATGCTTTCAACTCTATTATATCTAACACTCCATTCTATGTTTCTCCCGTAATCTCTGGTTCCCAAGTTCTTGTCGACCTTGTGTTTAAATTCGTTATATCTAGTATTGATGACCCCCATTCTGTCACTCTCGCTTTGGCCCGCACTCTGCCATTAAACTATTGGACTTTAACCCTTGAAATCCATTGTCAAATTACTGAAAGACGCCGCCGACAGAGACTTATATTTTTACGCGCAATCAACATATTAAAACATCAAATCAATCAATCAAATAATACCATTAAACGACTAATAAAATAACAACAAAAATTATGTGGGAAAAATTCTGCGCCTTAAAAGACAATTCTTGCCACCACCTCTCAAGAATTCTGGAAGATTGTTTGTTTGTTTTTGGAATTTCGCACAAAGCTACTCGAAGGCTATCTGTGCTAGCCGTCCCTAATTTAGCAGTGTAAGACTAGAGGGAAGGCAGCTAGTCATCACCACCCACCGCCAACTCTTGGGCTACTCTTTTACCAACGAATAGTGGGATTGACCGTCATATTATACACCCCTACGGCTGGGAGGGCGAGCATGTTTTAGCGCGAAGCGGGCGCGAATCCGCGACCCTCGGATTACGAGTCGCACGCCTTACGTGCTCGGCCATGCGCACAAAGCTACTCAAGGGCTATCTGTGCTAGATGTCCCTTCTTCAGCAGTGTAAGACTAGAGGAGAGGCAACTAGTCTAGTTATCACCAGCCACCGCCAACTTTTGGGCTACTCTTTTACCAACGAATAATGGAATGGACAGTCACACGGCTTAAAGGGCGAGCATGTTTAGCGCGATGGGGATCCGAACCCGCGACCCTCGGATTACGTTTTTTTGTTTTGTTTTTAATTTCGCACAAAGCTACTCGAGGGCTATCTGTGCAAGCCGTCTCTAATTTAACAGTGTAAAACTAGAGGGAAGGCAGCTAGTCATCACCACCCACCGACAACTCTTGGGCTACTCTTTTACCAACGAATAGTGGGATTGACCGTCATGTAAAAAGTTTGTCAATGAGAAAAGGTTAAACCTTTTGCTGTGGTACACTCCAGTGAATGACTGAGGACAGTCTCTCGATCATACTTGACAAATAATGAAATGTGGAAGTTTTCAACATAGAGACCATTTGCAGCTATACGGAAAAGTTGTCTGGTGATGTCATTAATCTTTATAACGAAAAGTGTGGTACTCAAGACAGCCCAGACAAATTTCAAGTTCTTCTGGGAAAGAACGCAAAAGTGTTGAACCCACACTGACTTGGAATCGCTGACCCATTAAATAACATTTAATAAAAATGGGCAAATTGTCACACAATCCAAATAAGTGGAGGTCTCATAGGCATCAACATTGTGTCATAAGCTTTCTTACAGTCAAAAGATAAAGAAACAAGATGTTGTCACTTGAGAAAGGCTTCCCTGATTAACATTTCAAGTTCATGCCAGTGGTCCACGGAGGAGCACTGTCACAGGAACTGACACTGGGTGGAGCAAGGATTAACCATCCTCTCCAAGATTTTACAGAGACAACTCGTTAAATCAATTGCACTGTATGTTGAAGGAATGTTGGAAACCCTTCTCAGGCTTAGGAAAATGGAGGACAACAGCATGGCATCGAGCATCAGGAAAACATTTTCCTGCCAGATCCATTTAAAAACAACCATAAAAATAGCAAGAGAGGCAAAAGAGAGATCATGCAGCATCTCGTAGTGAATATCATTAGATTGATGAAGCTCAAGCTTGAGTTCCACAATCATAAAGTGACAATTATAGTCATAGAGACAATCAGCACAAAAGGAAAGAATTGATCACTCTGTCCGTGTCTTTATGGCCAAGAAGGTGGGGGATGAAGCAGAACTGCTAAATGCATGACAAAAGATTTTGCCAAGAGTATCAGTAATGCTCTGGTCTTCAGCAACTTCCTTACAATAAGAGGTAAAATCAAAAGGATGGCAGAACCATATTGTCCACTGACCTGTCAAATCTAGTCCCATATGACTTTGGAAATGGTAGTAGGAGAGATGCCAGAGAGATGCTATTTAATTCGGGATTTCTTCTGACTTTAATATATGACTTGCTAAGCAGGTGCATGGGCCCACTTAAATGCAATGCAGTTTAAAAGTGTGAGATACCTGCACAAAAGTTATCCTTGACCCATTTTTGAGCCTTCTCTGCCATGTGGCTGGCAGGATCCCACCACAGAAGACGATATTGTGGAACACATGTCAAGGTTTTAGGAATACAGTGAACATCTGACTTGCCAATATGATCAGTTACTGCTACGACGCAGTCATCTATCAATGGCTTACAGATGACAGCAAGAGAAAGTTCCAAGAGAGATGTAACAAAGGGCCAGTTGGCCTGGTAAAACTTCCATTGGGCAGTCAGGTCAGGTGGCATCAACCACAGCAGGTCTCCCTCAAAATGATCACTGTCCCATGAGTTACTATCAATCCTTCAAGAATAGTAAGAGAAAAGTGAAGGGGAGCAGAGAGAGAGATCAATAGCAGTAACTGACTAGGTGCATGAAAATGAGTATAAGAACCAGAACTGAAGAGAAAAAATTGTAATCTGAGAGCATAAGCTCTATGGAACGACCCCTTCCATCAATATCAGCAACTCACAAGAGGAGAATATGTCCATCAAGGTCCCCCAGCAATGAAAAGGGTAATAGTAACTGCTCAAATGAGGGCATCAAGGTCTGACTGATCATAAGGTCTCTTCAGGAGCATGGTAGAAAGAACAAATAGTGATGGTATGACCAGAGAAAACAAGGATAGCTACAGCCTCTAAGGGTGTATCAATCACCAGTATCACTCCTCATGCACTCGTCTGTCACACAACCTGTTATTTCTGTGCAAAGGAAACTGCTGAAGGGTGAAAACATTGGCAGCATTCAAAAGTGTTTTTTGTAAGGAGACACACACAGGATGGTAAGAATATTTCAAATCCTTAATTTGATCTACATTCAAACAAAATCCCCAACAATTTCACTGTATCAATGTGGTAATTTTTATTTATGTGGAGGAGAATGGAGCAAGGAGCAAGTCTTGCTTTCTTCTACTATGTTTGTTTTCTTTATTGGACAGAAGTCTATTGACTTCATTGGATCTTGCCCTGGATCAAGTAAGCAGGGCAAGATCTGTAGACAAAGATCTCAGTGACTGAGGGCATGAACAAATAATCATTTTGAATCTGAAGACTGCACAAGAGGATGAACCTGAGGAACCACCCAAAGTCAAAGGAAGTGGTCCCAGGCAGTCACTGGGAGTGGCAGTATCAGGTGTAGATTCATCAAACTTTCACCATGGAGGGCAAAAGACTGTTCAGATGGTTTGAAAATAACTCTGCTGGAGGCATGAAGAGATCTGTTGGCACTTCCACTGTGAAAGTGGAATGGAGTGCAGCAGCATATATCTGAGATGGAGTGGGGAAAATAACTTCTGAATCTTTGGGTAGGAAATTTTGTTTCCAGTGTTCAAGCATTGCACCTCTTTCTCTTTCATCCACAAAGAGCAAGAAATAGAACAAGAGGGGTGTGAACCACTACAATCAACGATTTGTGGTTCCTGTTTGCACTCGCAGGCATTGTGGTCTCTGCCACCAGAAATAGTATGTGTTAAAGAAGCAGAACATAATGTCTTTGAGTGGCTGAATCCCTGACAGTGGAAGCATCTGAGAAGTTCCAGAATGTATATGGCCTTACCTTACAGTTCAGGTAAACTGCTTTCACTGTGGTAGGAGAAAGTGGCAATGTAAACATTCATGTCAGAACATAAGTAGGCTTCACAACTCAGTTTCTGCAAGTGGAGATTCGAAGCACTGTAGAAACACCTTTGCTGGAGAAACCAAGAAAGATGATCTCAGACATTGGAATGTTCTTTTATTTCCTCTCAACTAAAACTCCTCTGGAAGAACTCAAAGTTGCATGGAAAGTAACCTTGATGGATATATCCCTAATGGCCTTCCAATTTAAGAGGAGTTTGGTATATTGTGAAGAAGATGTTTCCACCAAAATGTCTCCAGAGCATATCTTCTGTATTGACTTGGGGGAGCCAACAAGTCTCTCTTTTGAATAAAAATGTGAGGCATCTGTCATCAGGAATTCTCAAACAGGGAATGCATAATTAGAACTTGAAATACAGAATCTGACTGAAGGACAGAGTTGTCCACACATGGTCATTCTCAGATAATCTGTTGTTTGTTTTCAGTATTATTTATTTTTTCATGAAGGGCAATACGTTTCAGTGCCTCCACCAACCACAGAGCTCTCTGAAGGGACACATTAAAATGCCAAACAACAACACTGCAGCAACATCATGCTTTCGTAAGCACTATACCCAAACAACAGCATCAGGCATAATGTCCACAACACTTATTCAGAATGCCCAACATTAATACTTGATTGACCCTAGCCTAAGAGGTTCAGCCTGACCCTAGGGGAGGCTACCCCAAGGCTGTTTATCTACAGGATTCCAAACCAAACTAGAGTGTTAGGGTTGGACCTTCAACAATAAGGTTTTTCTCCTCCTTTTCAAGGGCTGCCATGCATGACATATACATTTATGTTTAGATCCCACAGAAGGTCCTGTACTTTCATTTTACCCCTCATCACATACAGGAATCCACCTTGAAGGATAGAACCATAAAGATAGTCTGATTACTTATAGTTTCTTTCTGTTTCACTTTTCAGAAACAATTATTGTTTTTCTTCTTTGCATTAAATGTTTTGTTGCCATTTTATCATTTCAGAACCAGTCATACATAAACTTTCCAATTAAAATTTAAAAAAGATAAAATTTACATCAGTGGACTTCAAAGTAATCTTGTCTCATTTGGTTTAATAACCTGTAAATAATTATGAAGAATTTAAATATTTTTTTGAGTGAGTGTTAATCATTGGTGAGATTAAAAAAAATTAACAAATGGTTCTATCTCGCTTCACACACCCCTATTTTTTGCAATGAAATATAACAAAAATATCTTATTAGAATAATTTATTAAGCATACTTTAAATATTTCCAAATCACCACTTGATTATCATCAAAATCTTTGTTCCTTCTATGCTTGTCATAAATTGTGTGGTGTTTTTAGTCACATTAGAAGTGAAGAAGTGAGATCCAATGGGAAGCTGATCCAATTAATTGTCATCAACATTTTCAACTGCAAGGCAGCTTCTTTTATCTGAATATATGATATTCATTACTGAAAACCCTCTTTCTGCCTCTGAAAAACTAAGAGCAACAGGACTGTTGTTACTTTTAGCCTTTTGTATAGTTCTTGGAAACTCATGATTATGGTAATTTTGAAGGACATTTTCCACATATAATTATTATAATTATCAATAATTAATTAATTAATAATTAATGACGATTTCATGAGCTTACTGAATTCACACAATTTTTTCTTCAGTAGCTTTCCAAAGGATAACAACTTCATCAATATTCCAAGAATCTGGCTAAGGTATGTTTACCAGTTCATTAATTTTATTGTTATTTTCTTGTGTATTATTTTTTAATTTTTAGTGATCACAATCCATCAATCTAGCTTTAATATTTTTTTTACTTCTGGTTCCAATAGTTTTCGATCAGGAAGACCAACATATCTTTGATTTTCAACAAATTCAATATTCCTAAAGGCATCAGAAACAATAGTTTCATCAATTTTCTTTCTAAAGGTTCCCCTACTTTCTTTGAGCATTTCAAATGCCTTAATGGTCCTTTTTATTAGTTTTTCAGCCCTTGTTAAATTTAACTTTCTGGCTTGAAAGGTATAAGAAAGTAAAGACACTTCTTGCAGTATATCTATCATTATTGCTAAATCCTCTAGTAAGAAGTTCTATCAAAGATGGCGAGCCATTTCTGAATATTTTTTCTCAGTAGAATAATATATGTATAATGCTGGAAAAGCATGCCATACAGCATTTGCTACTCAAAACAAAACAATAATAAATGGTTAACATGCTTGTTCAAATAAGATTTTTTTATGAAGTATCAAATAACTTTTAAGATGCACAATTAAATGAAGATATTATGTCTATGACACTTTGATGACAAAAAGGCAATTATTTCCACTTCTGGACATAAGTGTGATAGCCAGTATGATAAAACGAACTTTTGAACATACACTTCACTCATCACTTGTTAAATGAAAACACTTGTTCCTATTTCAATTTCTTCAGATTTTTTAAAGTTTTTGAAATTTTGATAACATTATGTTCATTATTAATATTCATCTTGCAGTATTATGTGATCAAATAAATATCATACATGTATGTTTTCCAGTTTTAAAGCTAATTAGCTGATAGTGCTAAGAACCCTGTAAAAGCATTTCTCTTGTTTGCATCATAGGGAGGCACAGCCTGAGTTTTTCTTGGTGCAATTGATATCTCCATTTGCTGATTAAATATTTTAAAACAATAAACTTTTTCAGTTAAGAAGATTAATAGATAACACCTTCTGAAGGGTTCCATCTGCCATCTTTCGAGCCTTGACTTGAGTTCCAAATAAGGATGTATGTAAAGTTGGTGAAGAAGGTACAGTCTATTAATAATTAATATTTCACTGCACAACAAAGTTTTTGCTTCTTGAACACTGCTGGATGTTCCTTATAGATTTTTGGCTGCTAATCACAAAAATCTCATCCAAATTTGCCATCACATACTGTTTCATCAAAATCTTCAGTTTTGTTACAATGGAGAAATAGTATTATGGCAACTGGTATCCATCAATGCTTGTTGACTACTGCTGAACACTGTAATACTTTACAGTAACAATTAGTTGTTTTTTTCTTTGCACGAAATGTTTTGTTGTCATTTTATCATTTCAGAACCTGTCATGCACAAAAATTTTCAATTAAAGTTAAAAAAAAAAAGATAAAATTTACGTCATTAGACTTCAAAGTAATCTTGTCTCATTTGGTTCAGTAACCTGTAAATAATTATGAAGAATTTAAATATTTTTTTTTGAGTGAGTGTTGATCAGTGGTGAGATTCAAAAATTTTAACAACTGATTCTATCTCACTTCACAAACCCCCATTTTTCACAATGAAAAATAATAACAAAATATCTTACTAGAATAATTCATTTAGCATACCTTAAATATTTCCAAATCACCACTTGATTATCATCAAAATCTTTGTTCCTTCTTTGCTTGTCATCAGTTGTGTGGTTTTTTCTTAGTCACATTAGAAATGACGAAGTGAGATCCAATGAATCCAGTGGGAAGCTGATCCAATTAATTGTCATCAGATTTGCCACATTGCCAACTGCAAGGCAGCTTCTTTTATCTGTATATATGATATTCATTACTGAAAATCCTCTTTCTGCTTTGTAGAACTACGAATCTCATGATTATGGCAATTTCGTAGAGCATTTTCCACATATAATAATTATAATTTTAAATAATTAACTAATAAATCATTCATGCTGAAAGAACTCACTGAATTCATACAATTTTTTTTCATAGCAGCTTTCCAAAGGACAAGAACTTCATCAATATTCCAAAATTTTGGCTCAAGTATGTTTACCAGTTCATGAATTTTATTGTCATTTTCTTGTGCTTTACTTTTAGATTTTAAGTGATCACAATCCATCAATCTAGCTTTCATATTTTTTTTACTTCTGGTTCCAGTAGTTTTCGATGAGGAAGGCCAACATATCTTTGATTTTCAACAAACTCAATATTCCTAAAGGCATCAGAAGCAATGGTTTCATAAAGGTTCCCCTACCTTCTTTGAGCATTTCAAATGCCTTAATGGCCCTTTTTATTAGTTTTTCAGCTCTTGCTAAATTTAAATTTATGGCTTGAATGGTATTAGAAAGAAAAGAAGTTTCTTGTAGTATATCTATCATTATTGCTAAATCCTCCAGTAAGAAGTTCTTGCAAATATGGCAAGCCATTTCTGAATATTTTTTCTCAGTAGAATAATATTTGTATAATGCTGGAAAAGCATACCATACAGCATTTACTACTCTTAGGCTGCAAGCAGCCAATCTTGGTCCCAAAACTCTACCAACCTTCAAAATTTCTAGTCCAATTTCTTCCAAAGTGTTGAAAATTTATTTTTTTTTTTATTGGAGAAAGATTAGGTAGATTTTATGTATGAACACTTTGAAGTGATTCACTTGTTGTATAACAGTGATAGAATAATTTAAAACCAGTTCCAAGCAGTTATTTAAGCAATGAAAATTATGATGTCTGGAAAATCATTTTTAAGTTTAGTGCTCACCACTGACCTGCAGCCAAACATTACACTTGTGTCACCTGACCAGAATGTAACCAAATTAGTTTTAAAATATCCACAATCAAAACCTGCATAATGCAAGCTTTTTAATAGAGATGTGTATATAGTTTTAGCATCCCGTCCTTTCAACTCAACCAAATCAAGAAATATTACTGGCAACAGATTACAATTTTCAACCTTTACAAAAATTATGATCATTTGGTTTACTAAATGTGGTTGAAGCTTCATCAATGATGACATAGAATTTATAGTTTTTTCAATTGTTTGAGTAAATATTTCATTTTTAATTTCTTTTGCAATGTGATCAACAACTTCAACACCAGTTGCTTGCTGGACTGTTTTATTCCTTCCTGATGCTTCAACACTGTAGCTTCTCTTTTGCATCAATACATGAATTCCCTTCATGTTTATGGAATCACATATGGCACAATGATCAGAACCATGTTTTGTACTGGGAACAACCAAACCATCATATTTTTTTCTTTAACTCCTCAGCCCACCTTATACTCTAGCAATCCATGACTGAATAAATTAAATGTTTAACTGGCATAATTTGGCTTTAAAAATGTGAGGGGCAGCAATATTAACCAACCAGCACTGTAAAGATGGACACCAAAAACGTCAATTCAGACTAAATCTCCTGTCAATGAACTCTTAATTTTACTCTAGAATAGTAAAACCCACAAAATAACATTAACATCTTGTTATGTGTTACTTTACACAGCAAGAATCCCCATATTGACAGTCAATTACGTAGCATCAGTTCCTACAGTGACAGTACATCAAGCATCAGAGGACTAAGAACTGGAAAAACAATTCATCAAACTCTTAAAATTTTGAGGATAGATTCTCATGAGCCAATGCAAGCTGGCTGAATCCTATCACTGGTATAAATGTACCCAGAAGTTCAGATATTTGTACTTACCAAATGTATTTTCACACACAGGTTCAATTTCTTCTTGAAATTCAGTTTTCATTTTCACATTCATACCATTATAACTTGAACTATCCAGACTGTCATCGTTGGTGTCACAAAACTTTGAAATAATATCACTTTTCAACACATCACCAAGCTGCTCTGTTTTCTCTTGAACAAATGTGTTCTACAATCAAACAACATACTTAAAAAATGAATAAAAATAACATTTGGTGTTACCATGACATGCAGTGTGCACAGTTAATACATCTGAAATAAACAAATATTAATTAGGCCAAGCACACTGGATTAACAGTTCCTGATTCAAGTTTCCAAATGAAAAATATGGTTGGCAGTTACTATTCACTGCCAACTTTTAAGCAAATATTTCTTAATTTTATCTAATTTTCCTAATTAAAGAACACCATGTTATATCAGCTTATGCATTTTGTGTAGATAATGTTGCGTGATACGTCGGTATCAAGTGCATGTTGGTGATAACATGAAACTGTCAACTTAGTCTGAGAGAAAATGTAACCAACATGTATTTTATAGAATCTGAGTGGCTCTGTAAAATACAGGTCTTTACTGAATGACAGGCTTACATTCCTGAAGCTAATCCTGGTTACTGTTAAGGAATTGAGCAAGTAATTTAACTCTCTCAACAAAAGCTCAGCCAATACTTTGTTCTGGTTTCGTCTTCATGGATTTGATACGACAAACTTCTAATGTGGCATGTATATCTTCACAAAATTCACAGTCTTTCAGTCAACATATTAAGTGTTTTACACACACAAAGTCTTATTTTCTAGTGAAGTATTGTAAATACGCTAAAAAAAAAATTTGTTCAAAATGTTGGGTATTTGATTTCAATAGTCTATATGCAAAGTAATTTTTATTTTAAGGCAAAAATTGTAACATCAAATTACAATCATTTATTCAAAGTAACTTTAAACAATATGCATCTATTTGTATTTTATTTCCTTAGGAATTGTCACTAACTACTATTCTTGTCATTACAAGTAGTTCATGTTGAACTGTCAAATTATCATACTCAGAAGTCGTTCATGTACAGGTCTCATGAAACATTTTTATTATATTACTTGTTTTAACCACTCAAACCTTCACTGATGAAGAGATATTGCGATTTTTATATTTCAGTTATTTTTATAACCACAAATAAAGAATAAACATGAAATAAAGAACTTAATCATATCTTTGTTTTTTGCTGTCAGTTAACTGTTAATGACCTTTTACCCTAATTTTCTATACAAATGGTTGCAGTGCATTCAATTGAATAATGCTGCAAACAATAATAACCTGTAAGAAGCTGGCAATTTTCTTCAGTAATAAAATTTATTGTTCTTTTTTTTTTATTCAAAAAGAACCATCATTAATTCATCCAAGCTAGATGTTGTTTTTCCTATGGAATAAAGCTTCTGCTGAAAAACAGTATGTCAACTGAAAGGTGAAACCCTTGGCCTTCTATTAGCTGAATGAAATTACACTTAAAAGAGAACTATTAAATCCTGAAAGAAAGGGTTTAACTGGTGGTTGTGGCAAACAGTCTGATTTTCTACTTCATAGCTCAAAAACCAAACAAAATTGAAGGCGATAAAAATTATGATTTGTCTGAACAATGGCAATTTTACAGTAAGTAATTTACCTTTAATTTTACAGCTATTGGAGTGATGGTGGATAAAACAATAAAGATTAGTAACACACAGATGTGTTACTCAAAATAAATTTCAAGATTTTTGAAAATATTGCCTTATAAGTATAATATTTTAATTAAATATGAATTAAAAGCTAATATTATGCAGTACTAACAACTATTACACAAACAAATGGTAGTTTAATAAAATTTTTAGTGTAAAATTAAAACTTTGTGACAGGTACAGTAAAAGATGGAAGTGGTAATAAGGTTAAGAGAATAAACTCAGCACTGGAAACCAAACTTACACCCACATTTATACCATTCTTAAAAATTGTACATCATTAACGAGTTGGGCCACATATTTTGTTTTACCCATTACTCTGCCCCAAACTGAACCAATTTGGCCCCAGTTTGGTTTCATTTCTTCCTTAAGTATGTGGATTTCTTACTGTTTATTCTGTAAACAAAGAAAACAAAGAGAAAAATTTTAAAGAATAGCAGCTTTATTTCTATTATGAATATTTCATATTTTCGATTAACATACAAAAAAATTTTTTTTTTTAATTGAACAAATTGAAAGTAAAAAAGATTGGTTGGTCATTTAAAGATTTATAGAGCAAATCAATAGGGATATCTACAGGAAACAATGGGTGTTAAATGGAGGGAGAAACAAAATAATGGGAAACTAAGAAAAGAAATTACATACAAATAAAACTAAAGAACATGTAACCTATATACATCAGAAAAAATGATCATTCTAAACAATTCCATCATCAACAATGCCACTGTAGAACATAAAAGCAAATTTTGAGATAAAAATTCAATGAACTTCACCTGGATTCTCAGACCAAAGGTAGGAATATAAACCATCTATTTACAAAATTCTAAGCCCAATGGGATATAAAGAAACAGCCAGGAAGGATACTGTGGTAAGGACAAGAACACAGCACCACACAATATATGCAAAAACGGCTTGTTTGGGTTAAGAAAATATTTTACATAGATGAGTGAACGTTTCAACCTTCTTTGGTCATTGTCAGGTTCACAAAGAAAGAGGTAACTGTCCGGAAGGTGACCATATGTTTAAAAGGGGTTGTGTTAGTGAGTGTCAGAATGTAGAGAGTAGTGTTAGATATTTGAATATATAATTTCTTTATTTTATAATATTAATATAGGTATAAAGGCGTTCCTTTATATTGATTTTGGGTTTAAGTTGCATCAGTAAGGCTTCTTTAATTTTGCATTTGTTTCTTTGTTCAGTGTTTGAGTGTTTTCTATGGTTATGTTGTGTTTATTTGACAACACCATACTACAGAGTATGAGTAAATGTCTGAGATAAACTGAAACTTAATGGGACTGTTTCTCTGCATGAACTCTGGACTACAGAAGTGAAAAAAACAAACAAAAACCAATGCAATAATTAAAACTGATTATGTACAGTGTCCAAGATCCTCAAGACAAAATCCTTGACTGAACCACAGAACAGCTATGATTAAATGAGACATTCAGCATCAAAAACATGTATGGTCAGGAAGAAGTGTAAAACAGCAAATCAGTGATGTATGTTGCTCTTGTATGCTTGAGACTAAACCTCTTAATATGCAGACAAAGCAATAGATTACTGAAAAAGAGAAGTCCTAAGAAGTCCTTCTCTCCTTTTTTCCCATCTTTATCACTTTAAAACATGAAACTGCTTGGTGTTGTCCATTAAGAAACTGAGGACAAAACTGTTTGGAGTTAAAACTTATGGACTTCAAGTTCCTGAGAACGACCTGACAGCGAAATATCAAGTGATCATGCAATCCATAGCAATAAAAATTCTGGAGCATGCCAGTCCCCCATATAACATCATAAGCCTTGTAAAGAATGCAAAAACAAAAATCAAACCAACATGCTTACACTTGAGGAAAGCGCCTCTGATTGAAGTGTAAGGATAAATCATGTGGTATGGAATGAAATGCTATCAGTGGAAATCACACTTAATGAGAAAGAGAACATCTGGTTCAAGATACACATTAACCAAACAAGTAAGGATGAGGATACTATGGTAAACATGTTGAAGTTCAATGAGTCAAACTAACAGTTGCCAAGACAACAGAATCACTTATTATGGCCAGAGATATGTTAAAATATTAACAACAGGTGACTCAAACTCCATACTGATTAGTATTACCTTATTCATGTGTGAACAACTTTCAACATTTCAAGTTTGAGCACTGGGCAGGTAGATTATTCAGCACCCAGTGTAACTGGTTTTCTCTGGGCACTCCGGTTTCCCCCACAAATACATCTCTTCCCATCAGATTTATAAATCCTGGCACCCTGCCACTAAAAAGACCTCTTTCCCCCCATTTCTTCCCCCCTCTTTATTACTCTCAAATGGTTTTTTCTTCTTCTCCGCATTCTCTCACTGCTTTCTCTTTACTATCCTCTCCACCTAACACTTGACATGCTTCAGTCCGAGTCTCTCTACTAAACCATCATTTTTGCCACCAAAAGTCTTAAGGGCAAAAGAAAGTGTGGCTGCACCAGGAGTAATGACTCCTTTAGGCTTTCTCCCAACTCCCATATTCTCCATCTAAAATAACCAGGACACACCCTTGTTTCCTGACTTATGTCTAAACTCTGAACACGTGTGGGGTTGACAAGAAACAACAGTTTCTGAACACCCCTGGTATGCTTCTCAGTCAAAAAAGTGAGCCTCTGAGATAAGTACACAAGAAATACTGAAGAAAGGGAGGTTGGATCAGATAGTATACACTTTAGTACCTGCATCACATCAGTTGCCACTGTGTTTGTTAAATACTTCCAAAATTGAGAAGTACGATGGCAATTACACCTCAGATTCATAGTCTGCCAAACTACTTGCAAATTTCAACTCAACATATTCATGTTGTTGCTAAATTATATCTTGTATAAAAGCAAACAAACATATCCTGTCTTTGTGTACATCAATCTGTCATTATGAAATTAGATTACAAGAAATGTTTAACAATATCTGTCAAAGTAATTTCATTAGACAAGCATTCTCAGTAATCTTTTTTAACAATGCAACATTCTCAGTGATGTGGAAGAAAAAAACAAGTCATCTTCACACACTGCTGATTTAAACATGATCATTAGATTTTAAGTTATCATCACTTAATACATTATTGGTTGTCACAGAAAAGGAAAACCTAAATCACTTTTGAGATCCTTTAATTTCTTCCCCAGAAGAACAACACTAAATTTAGTGTTCATTTCCTCATATTTTATGATTATTTCACCACAACTTTTAATTATAAGCACAATTACCAAAATCAGAATAATAACAGCACCTAAGTAATCTTAAAACATTTACTACAGTGGTAAAATATTTTAGTACATATCCCTCTCAGTACATTATACTTCTATGTCTGTAATCTGTTTTATTTCTGGGAGAAGGGATTATAACATCAGAACAGTTTTGCTTGCAACCCATATCACAAAAGTTTAAGTTGCAAAATTAGTTATGTATGAAACAAATATTCACTTTCTTACATTTTTTAACCTTGGAAAACTTTTAAAACACTATCAATTAAAATTGGATTTTATTAATGTTTTGAAAAAAGTTTTTACATGACTGAACAGTAATTTTCATACAGAGCTAATTAAGGAAATTAACTCTTTCCAACATTAACTTCAACACATGAATTACAGATCATCACATATATTTTACATATTCAAAAGCTCAAAAGAAAATCTCAAGCATTTTAATTTCCATTCATTACAAATCTTTTATTTCCTGCAGAAAATATTTTGTGCAATGGAAAGCCAGTGTTCACAGAAGGATAACATACAGAAGTTTAAAAATTAACTTAATGACATCAGAAAAAACAAACCACCTTCATTTCTGAATTCAATCTCAGTTCTGTACTTGTTCCAGGTTTAATAAGTGGGAACAACCATAAACTTCAAAATGTTAAAATTTTGACTTACACTTTTCTTGTGTAACAGTTTAAATGATTATGGTTAAACAAAATAGAGATGAAATGTATGAGTTACCATGAACAACAAACTGACTGGTGTGAAAAGAATGTATGGAGTATTAACATTGACTGAAGGATATATATGGTGTGTGATGATGAACATTGTTCATTTCTCAGTAGCAAGTAGTTCATGCATAACAGATAAATCCACATATAAGTTTAGTAAATGTGGACTTCCTAAACATCAGTGGGAGAACATACAGTGAACCATGAAGTTCTTATTAGTATCTGTGTTTTCCTCAATATTCTTATGTTAACTTACTGTATTAGGCACTATTTAGGTAAGATTGAGGTTACACCAGCTGTGAATATGCTGCAAGATTCTACTACACCATAAACTGTTGCTTCAAAATTTAATGTGACCCCCAATGCTGTAACAAGATTTTGGAAACATGAGCAATTCATTGAATCAAAAGCCAGGAGACCAGGTTAAAACCACCCATGTGCCACAAGACAATGGCACAACTTTGTGAACTTAGCTTTACAGACTTCTCAAAGTACTGCTTGAAGCCCATCAACTGATCATCAAATAGCAAACTGTGTCCATGTATCAAACTAAGCTGTTCATAACAGACTTCATATATGTGAATTAAGAGCCAGAAGATGCACTTATGGCCCAGTTTTTAACCATACAACACTGCTCCATGTTGCATTTACATCAGAACTGGTACATTTGTGACTGAAGATTTATTCAATGTTGACAAAATTTGGTTTCATTTCTTCATTCCTGACAGATATGACATATCCATGTATTGCAATGGTAGAAAAGCTTACAATACTGCAGAATTTTATCATTATGGTTTGATTCTGTTACATTCTGAATAGAGATTTGTTTGACCTAATTGTTGTTGATGTTCCGTATTTTCAAAACTGTATTGAGATAACCCTCTACCCCTGTTGCAAGACTTTTTGCAGGTATTTCAGGACAAAATTTCACATTGGTGCAGGAAAATACCAAGTAATCCATGGATTACTCAGAACAACGCAGTGATGGAATGGCCTTCAAAATCATCAGACTTTAAACATCACTGGAACAAACAGTGTAGACAGGTTCATTGCAATACAATTTCCCTCTCTAAGTTGGGAATCTGCAGCAAACCTTGACAGACAAATGAAATGCAGTGTCTCAGGGCTACATCAAATGCATTAAGAAGTATGCCAGCATACTTTTATTAATATATACAGACTCAAGGCAGTCATACCTCTTACTGGACAATAACTATGAACAATAGTTTTGTGTTACTTGTGATTTCATGTTACATACTGTACCTATGATTAAAATTGTTAAGGTACTTTGCACTCATTTTATCTCGGTCATGATGAAAACTGTGATAAATAAATTGAGTTTGCTCTGCAGTCATTCTATTGGGGCCAACTACCTAAACCAGAAGCACAAAATCAAGTTTGGTTTGTTCTAATGTGCAATGCTACTCATGTGAAAGATGGCAAGACTAGGCCTATCATGTTTATGCTAAGTCTGAGACTTAACCATAGTGTTTGAATCTATGTTCATGTGTTGGAATACAAAAGTAATCATGGAAAAATATGTGTGCATATGTGTTCAGTGTTTTGTGGCTGTAGGACAGTTGACACAACCACTGGTTGGTCCAACATAGCACATACGAAACCTACTGCAAAGTGTGCACAGAGACATTTCAACTTTGAAAAAATTGGCATCATAATCATTCACTCACACAAGGAAAGTAGAAAACACAAATCTAATTTATGTAATTTACAAAGTATGAATACAAATGCAATAACAATGGAACACCTCTAAACAGCCACCACTTGAAAGCAGTCATTTAGTCACAATCCTTTTTTTTTGTTTATATAATTCCTAATTATGTACATTGGAACCCCTCTAATCAGGTTAGTTTGTCTCAGTCCCGAAGGTGGCTGCTTTAGGGGTTCCACTACACATATTTCATGACAAATAGTACAGTTACATCTTGGCCTATAGATGCAAATACTGTGGCTATTAGAGAAATGTATGACCCTAGAGATATGTAGGCTAGATCTCAGGCTATGTATCCAGAGGCTGCCAACCTACATAAGGCTTTCAGATCTATAAAGATATTCGAAATAGAAATTCCATGGACTTTAGAAACTGTTACTCAGCATTACTCCTGTAAGTCAAATGAAAATACTGGGTTGCTACAGCTATCCATATTCACTAATAGTAATATTTAAAAAGCATTCAAATGTGAAAAGTTAGAAAAGGGTATTTGACAAGGTTTAAACTGGCAACATACACATAGGATAAGCTGATTCTATAGGAACAAGTCAGCAATTTGGCATTAATGTTTACAAATTCCATACAACAAAATCCAAATAACTTGAATTGTAAATCTGTTACTGGATGAAACTTGTAACAGGTGAACATATACTGACCAGAAGAGAAACATTCTACAAAAACAATAAATTTGCTCAGTGAAGACTATGAGGAAAGTAGAACTGTTAATAAGTAAAACTTTCTATATGGCTTTATCTATCACATTTAGAACGTAGATTTGAGTTCCCGATCAGTGTATATGTAAAGTAGATGAATAAAGTATAATCTATTAATAATTAACATTTTCTGCATTGTTCTATCTGCTATAACTAAAATCTTGACTTTAGTTCCTGGTAAGGGCATACCTCAAGTAGGTAATCAAAAGGATGTTATAAGAACTTCTTGAGGGTTTTACTCACCATATTTGGAAAAGTGATCTTAGTTCTTAGTTCCTGATAAGTAACTTCACAAAGTAGAATAACATGGTGAAACAGTGATCATCCCAGTTTATCAATGCTGGTTGCAGGGTTCAATTCCCTATAGTGGACATTGGAAATGGACTAAAGTATCCCCACATTTGTTCTTTTAATATTTCATAACATATTAAAAGGTTATTCACTAGGCTGTGTGTGATGTGCCAACAAGTATCAAACCTTAATTTGAAATATTATAAGTACTCATAATTAATAGCTAATGTAACATTTCTTCACATTTCATTTATGTTCCTTTAATTTAATGTTTCTTTCAAGTTATTATCTGATACAAAATTACTTCTATGTCCATTTTTGATGTGATTTCAAGTAAATAATTTTATTGACATATTAAACTAAAGGTTCCCCTCAATGTGTATTCTTTGATGTTTTTTAAGTTTGTATTTTTCCAAACTGTTTTTTACAAATTTCACAACTATAAGGTTTCTTCCCAGTATGTATTCTTTGACGATATTTTAAGGTACCTTTTGTTACAAAGTATTTTCAGTGTGCATTCTCAAAAGACTTTTCAAATGACCCTTTGATACAAATTGTTTTCCACAAACTTCACAAGTGTATGATTTCTCTCCAGTATGTATTCTATGTTGAAGTTTCATGCAACTGTTTGAAACTGTTTTCCACATACTGCAAAACTGTAAGGTTTCTCCCCAGTTTGGGTCCTTTGATGCACTTTTAAGTCTGAGTTTCTAATGAAATGTTTTCACAATTGTAGGGTTTCTCTCCAATGTGATTTTTTTTATGTTTTTTCAAAGCAGAGTTTGTTCCAAATTGTTCTTTACAAATTGTACAACTGTAGGGTTTATCCCCAGTGTGTGTTTTTTGATGCACTCTTAATTCACTATTTCTTCTAAATTGTTTTCCACATACTGTACAACTGTATGGTTTCTCCCCAGTATGTATTCTTTGATGTTCTTTTAAATTGCCACTTCTTCTAAATTGTTTTCCACAAACTGCACAACTGTAAGGTTTCTCCCCAGTATGGGTCATTTGATGCATTTTTAAGTCTGAGTTTCTAACAAAACGTTTTTCACAAATTTCACAATTGTAAGGTTTCTCTCCAGTGTGATTTTTTTTATGATTTTTCAAGGCAGAGTTTGTTTTATATTGTTCTTTACAAATTGTACAACTGTAAGGTTTCTCTCCAGTGTGCGTTCTTTGATGCAGTGTCAATTCACTGTTTGTTCTAAATTGTTTTCCACATACTGTACAACTGTATGGTTTCTCCCCAGTATGTATTCTTTGATGTTCTTCTAAATTGCCACTTCTTCTAAATCGTTTTCCACAAACTGCACAACTGTAAGGTTTCTCCCCAGTATGGGTCCTTTGATGCACTTTTAAGTCTGAGTTTCTAACAAAATGTTTTTCACAAATTTCACAATTGTAAGGTTTCTCTCCAGTGTGCTTTTTTTTATGGTTTTTCAAGGCAGAATTTCTTTTATATTGTTCTTTACAAATTGTACAACTGTAAGGTTTTCCCCCAGTGTGTGTTCTTTGATGCAGTCTTAATTCACTATTTGTTCTAAATTGTTTTCCACATACAGTACAACTGTATGGTTTCTCCCCAGTATGTATTCTTTGATGTTCTTTTAAATCACCACTTTTTCTAAATTGTTTTCCACAAATTTCACAATTGTAAGGTTTCTCTCCAGTGTGTATTCTTTGATGTTCTTTTAAATCGCTACTTCTTCTAAATTGTTTTCCACAAACTGCACAAATGTATGGTTTCTCACCAGTATGTATTGTTTCATGTTGTTTTAATTCGCCCTTTCTTCTAAATTGTTTTTCACAAATTCTACAAGTGTATGGTTTCTCCCCTGTGTGTATTGTTTGATGTGATTTTAAGTTATATCTTGATACAAAATGTTTTCTACAAATTCCACAACTGTAAAGTTTCTTCCCAGTATGATTTTTTTCATGTTGCTCTGAGGGACTGTTGCTCTTAAAATGTTTTCCAAACTCTCCATAATGAAATGGCTTCTCTCCAGATTCTATCCTCTCTTTTTGTGTTAGGTTATTCATTGTTTCCAATTCGTTACTGCTCATTACATAACTGTTACACTGATGCATATTAAATCTGTTTTGGTTATTTTCATTTGAAGTTGTTTCTCCACATACATCATTGTTTGGATTTGGGGAGTTAATAACTTCTTCAATGTAATCTTCTTGTTTCATTGAATCATAAGTAGGATACTGACTCACACAGCAGTTCTTTAGATCTGAAATAGATGTAAAAAAATGTCTCATCACAGCTCACATCTTTGACAAACTTCTGTATATATTTAATGTTCTCATATGACTGACATCAATATGAGAATTTTAAAGCTAAAAACGAATTATAATGCAGTTTTTATAGATTCACACTTTAGAGCAAATTTTATACCTGAATCAGAATAGCATTAGAAACAAATTGTAGGTAATATTACAATTTAAAAGAGATTTTTAGTGGATAAAGTTTATACACTTAAAAAATACAATAAAACAGGGTCGCAATGATCAATCCACTTTTAAATAGTATCTTTAATGATTAACTTTTCGAAATATTTTCTTACTTGAAGTGGTTGTTTATAATCAAATCTTCTAATATTTTGTCTGCTTAAACATGTTGAATAATGTTAATATTTTATACATTTGTTCAAATGTTCTGTTGGCAAGTTATAAATTAATATTTACAAATGCATAGGTTAAGAGAGTACTAAAATATTTATCAACTGGTTCATTATAGTTTATTTCCATTTCATTTCTCAGAAGCAATTGTTTTTCTCCTTATTCACATTAAATATTTTGTTGGCATTTTGTCACTTCAAAATCATTACACAAAAAACTTCCAATTAGAACGAACAAAAGACATAAAATCTAGATCTACACACTTCAAACTAATCGTGTTTCATTTGGTTTAATAACTTTTAAAAATTACCAATAATTTAACCATTTGCTTATCCCAATATCAATGCACTTTGAGATTTAGTTATACTTACCAGGTGTACTTTCTATCACAGATTCAATTTCTTCTTCAACTTCAGTTTTTGTTTTCACGTTCAGGTTATTATAATCTAAACTATCTTGAGCATTATTACTGAACTTTGAAATAATACCACCTTCTGTTTGATCACCAGGCTGCTCTGCTTTCTCTTGGATAAATATGTCCTGAAATCAAACAATATATTCAAAAGGTTAATAAAAAGAATAATGTTATTATTACACAATCTGTGTAGCTAACCAATTTAAAATATTACAATAAAACTAATTAGCCCAATGCTTTTAATTTAAGACTAAGCAGTGTCATGTGGCCAATCAACACACAGGAAAGAGTGTGTATCATTAAAGGGAATGACAGTTAAACTTATTTTCCACCATCTGTAGTTTTGATTATAGAAATTCAATCTTCCAGGTATTTTAAGTGGAGATGCTTCACCCTACCCTCAATCGATATGTCCAGTTTCAAAACAGTCCTTAAGAAATACACAAGATATAAAACTTTATATTCTGATTGAATTTTCTTTTTTCTTCTTCTTAAAGAAGGTATGAAAACTCGTAACATTCTTATGAATTTTACAGCTGGTGAAATGGGTCACATGTATTGTTTTACCCACCATCACGCACTGAGGTGAACCAATTTGGCCCCAATTTTGATTTCACTTTCTCAAGTTGCAGGTTTAATCCTTTTCTGGCTGCACTTTTTTTCTTACCTAAATGTTTTTGTTTTATTGCATGCACATAAATAGCACTAAAACTCCTTAAATACATCGATTTCTTATGTTTTATTCTGTAAACAAATAAAACAAACTGGAAAACTGTAGAGAAAAGCAGCTTTATTTCTGTTATGAACTGTTCACATTTTGGAATAACATACAACAAAAAGTTAGTTGTAAAAAACAATAAATGCATTCTCAATTCAACAAATTGAAAGTAAAAAGCTTGATTGGTCATTTAAAGATTCATAGAGCAAATCGACAGGAAACAAAGGGTGTCAAATGAAGAGAAAAAACATGAAACTAAGAAAAAACTGCACATACAAAGAAAACTAAAGAACATATAACCTATATTAGTCCCAAAAAAAACAACTATTCAAACAATTTCATCATCTACAAGACCACTGTTGAACATAAGAAAAAAATTTGAAATAAAATGTCCCATCTTTCATATTCATATTGCTCCAGTGAAAGCTGAATGTGTGTAAATTTTTACACGAGTATCATTAATTGATAGAAAACAATGAAAAGTGGGTTAGTTTTTCTGAATGTTTAATGAAACTAAATAAGAGCTTATATTAAGTGATTATGCAACCTTCAGTGAGTTAAGCAAGACAGTCAAGATCATACCATTAGTATATCACCTACCCTCAAAATAATTACAGAGCAAGTGAAATATATATAACATAATTTTTGAATAAACATATAATCTATGCACATGCATCTCACAGCAAACTATGGCAGAGCCCACAGTCAGGTGACTTTAAACCTTTAACAAAAAAAACAAAAACAGAAGAATTGCTTGAAAGACATTTCAAGTTTGTACTGCCATTCAGTCATAGTAGAATAAATGAAACATGAAATTTAGCAATATCATCACATCTCAAATTCAGTTCAATGAACTTCTCCTAGATGCTGTGGTCAAAAACAGGAAAAAAGACCATATATTTTGAGAATTCTAAGCCCAATTGGATATAAAGACAGCCAAGTAGGATGCTGTGGTAAGGACAAGAACATGCACCATACTGCAGAGAAAGCTGTAAATGTCTGAGATGTAGTGAAAGGTAATAAAATTCTCAGTCAGGGCTGCATACAAAAGAAAAAATCTCCAATGCAGTAATCAAGACACAGATTATGTACAGGACCCAAAATCTTCAAGATAGAATCCTTGGCTGAGCCATACAACAGCTTTGTCTGAATGAGACCTTCAGCTTCAAAAACCTGTATGGTGAGGAAAAAGTGGAAAAGAGGGAAACAAAGATGTATGTGGAACCTGTACACTTGAAACTATGCTCCTTATCATGTGGAATAAAAACAGATAACTGTTAAAGGGAAGTTCTATGAACTTTATATTAGCCAATATATGAATGTCAGTATCTTCCAGATAAAACTCTATTCAAGGTGCAATTCCTGTTGCTGACAAAATGCACATCAATGGTTTTATAAGAATAAACATGAAATTTTTTGCAAGTGATACATTCAGAAAAAGAGTTGAGGGAAGATTAAAGTGAGATATTATGAACTTAAAGTACCTCAGAATGACCAGACACATAAAAATCTCAACAAATTGTTCATTTGGCATGCGATGCATAGTAATAAAGGTTCTGTACGATGCCGGTCCCCCAAATAAGGTCACAAGCCTTGAAGAGAACAAAAAAATGCTTCCATTCAAGGAAAGCATCTCTTACTGAGGTCTAAGGCTAAATAATAGGGTGGATAACAAAATGATATCTGTGGAAATCATACTTAGTGAGAAAGAGAATATCTGATTCAAGGATACCATTCAAGATGTGTATTAACTATAAAAACATGGATGAGGTTACTATGGTGAGAATGTTGAAGTTTGAGGTATCAATCTAACAGCTACCTGGACAATAGAATCACTTATTATACTCACACAGCTGTTAACAGACAAAATGTTAACAACAGAAGACTGAAGATCCAAGACAGGGAAAACTCTTGTTTTTTTCTATCCAAAGAAATCTGTCACATGATGACAGGATTGGCAGGCCTCAGGTATACATAGGATGTTAAAAACTGACCAATGTCTCAAGGTGATATGAACTACAATTAAAACTTTAACAGTTCCACAATATCTATTTCAAAGTGACCACTTTTGGATAGAAAGATCAATAAAAATGGTTGAGAACCCTTATGATTTCGAGTCATAAAATTTTATTGTTACTTACATGAAGGCTACTCACCTCCATGAACATACTGGTGTTTTTTTTATTGTTTTATGGTATTTATGATATTAACAGAAAACAAAATAATTCTGCATCGAAAATTATCCACTTTTTAATATAGGTAAGCTCATACAAACTTGAGGGTTAAATTATAAAGAAAGGTTTGTTACAAGAAAGTTCTGTGTAAAGGAAAAAAAAAATCCAATTCATAAACCAGTCACAAAATGCAATAAATTTATTAATTTTTTTCTTATTTTAAAAATACTTTTAACTTATATATTATTGATATAATAAATAACATCCATTGATAACATCTGTCAACTTGATTCTCAAACTTGATGTTTTCACATAGAAGGCTAAGAGAGGACAAAAACATAAGTACCAGAGATAAAATAAAAACATAAATTTTTGTACAAACCTGTACTTCAAATAACAATTAATAATAAAGTACAATTGTAACATTTTATTTAAATAATGAAAGTAATTTAGCTTATTAATGAAGTAATACATCCTGTCATACTTTGATAAAAATAAGCAAAACAGGACTTCAAAATACCAAGTTAAAATATTTTTTAATAACCCTTCCACAATGACCTCAGTAGAAATCAAGTGTTCGTCTACACATTTCCATACAAAAAGTATTTGCAATATTACTTTTGACACAACATGTACATCTTTACAAAATTTGGTAAACTATATGTAAAGATTACAATTTTTGAACAAAATATAACAGATTTTTGATTAATTATTTTAACTTAGTATTTGTTTGTGAAAACGTCTAAGACTTTTTTATTACTAGTCTGAGTGGAAGGAGATTTCATGTGATAATTAAAAACTATTATTCACACCAAAAATCTCAAATATTATTTGCATAATTTCTGAAACCTCCTAAATACATTTCAAATGTTTGTTGTCATTTGGACTTTATATTTTATATTATTTTCTATTCCTGATATATGTGGAATCTGTCACTTGACCAACACGGTAACTATCATAAAAAGTTATGAAATAAATAGAAATTATGCATTTTTCATGTTGAAATGACTACATATTATGCTAAGAAAATACAAATGTCTAGCCTAAGTAGTTTAAGCCTCAAAACTACATATATATACATGATTTTTTATTATCAAATTGAACTTCCAGTCATGTCTAGCTAACATACCTTCCCCTGACAAAGTGAACGTGCAATACACTCATATTATAAAGTAATATAAAACTGACCTTTAATCTTCCGTCTTGGCTGTGTTTTAGTCGACAAGTATTTTGTAATATACAATCACATTTCAACTATTAAACATTATATATGAATATAAATTATTACTCTTTAGAAATAAATTATTAAGAACTTATTTTTCTTAAAATATAGCACAATAGATAAAGAACTGAAGCAAACAACTGTCTCTTCTAGCTATGACCTTTGAACTCATTTGCTGCTGAACACAGGTTGCTAAGCCTTTCAAATTTCATGTTTGTGATACCAAAGTTTTTGTAAGGTTTCATATATAACAAAACTGATAACATTAGAATTTATTAAGTTTAATGCCTGAGATGTATTTAGGTTTGAGAAAATACGAAACTTTGAACAAACTAAAAACACAACCAATATTTCTAGCAAGTAGGTTGTGTCTTTAGTTTTTTGATGGCATAAAATGCCTCCATTGGTTATTCATGTTATATATTGAAGTAAGTGCATTTAAACACCTTTTTCCAAATACAGAAAGAGGTGAATGGGGTAACTGTCTTCAATTCAGAAGGTAAGTCATATCTCACCAAAATAGAAAGATGTCACATTCTTATTTAAGATTATAGCTTCTTAATATTGGTAATTGTAGTTCTTAATTTCCACAAAACTATAAAATTTGTATTCTGACATCACAAACATCAAATTCAAAAGAATGTTGAAATTTGTCACACCAAGTGACTCAAAAATAGATTTAGGTGTGTTCTTAAATATATTTACTCTTAAATTAATAAAATAACTTGTATATAATACCACAGTTGGAATTATAATTTACAGTTTAATTCCAAACTTTTTGATATAAATCAACAAAACAATAGAATTCTGAATTCACATCAACAAATGCAGACACAGTCTATGATATGACTCGTCGTGAAATCAATATAATGTACACAACTTTAAATAAGAATTTTAAACTGATACATGTGGATGGCTCTTTACTAAATTAAACACTAAATTTACTAAACCATTACACATTCAAATTATTATCAACAATACATCTGATCTCACAGAAAATTTCAACATTTCATATTGTTTACAAAATTTAACATAGCATTTTTGCATTATGTAAATCATTACAGCTGACTTGAAATAGAATTTACTAAAAGGCATAATGTACCTCACAAGTGGAATAACACAGGATTCTACACATTCATGTTATAAATAAGATTAATGTTCACAGAATTATACATGATGTAATCTGAGGCTACTCGACACAGAACTCCAGATATTCACGTAATGTACATCACTGACCATTTGACATTGCATTCTATACATTCATTTTCAGTTCTAAGTATTTTTTAAAGGGAATCACATTAACAGACTAGGCTCGATTAATAAGAATTCTTATAACTTAGTTTAAAAGCCAGAAAGATTATAATAATTATAGAACATTGTTTGCTTTGTGGATGATTTTACTGTGTTCTTGGGTGCATTATTTGATTAAATAGAAATTTACAATATCTGTACCCAGTGGCAGTGCTAATTGAGCCCCCCTCAGTCACCCCTCAAATATTGTTACCTACACATATTCATAAAATATGGAAAACGCAATTGTCATTGTTGCTTAACAATTAACATCAAAGAGACAAAGATCTGTAGAACTCAACATCTTCATTAAGAGATAAGTACGTGTCATGCGTCCCATAGCAACGTACTGAATGCACTGAAACTCATGCGCTGTATTGCTGCTCCCTGAGTAGCTTTACTCTTAGTGGTATATTAAATATTCAATCTAAGTTAATCTTGATTTTCTTTGTTATTATGTATTAGCTTGGGTGGAATTTAGGTGAGCTTCCTCTTTTACATATACTTATATTTTCATAAACAGATTATTTCAAATTTGGAATAATGAATTATTAATCAGAGTATGAGTTTCCAATGAAAACTGCATTGAAAATGATTCAATATGCAGTCAATCAAGTATGAAAAAAGGTAGTATAATGTATTTTATGTATTCTTATGATGATGATAAGGTGACTTAAATTGATAAAGTTGTCATAGAGTTAAGGTAGAGAAAATAACAAATAAAATACAATATTCTGATTTAAAACTGACATTTATTTAAGAACAAGTATTTTCAAACTTTATATGAAAATCACTTTTTACTAAGAATAGTCCACACACTGATTCCCTGAATATAGATATGTATTGAATCACAAATATTTATGTGAAACAATTAAAAATTTTCACTTGTTGTCCTGTAATATTTCAGAAAACAATACCATATTTTATGAAGATACACCAAACATATAACTTATAGAGTGGAAACTCTGATGGTCACCATGAAAAAAACAATCACTGGAGTCCACCAAGTTAAAAAGCAGGGTTAAAACAGAAAACTACACAATGAATTAGAACCATACAGACAAATTTGCAAAAGTTGAGCCTTAATGACAAAAAATTCAAAATTGAAAAATTCATGGAAGGAATCATCCATCTGCCCTTACAACAATACACAATATAATTAAAACAAATCTCTGCTTAAACAGCAACAAAGCTCACTTGTATAGAAGTCACTTTCACAAATCTCATGCAGCAGACGAAAGAAATGAGTGACCAAACTATTTCATTCCAAGACATAGTAACAAAGACACAAGTTGTAGTGCCTGTAGTGTTTCATGGAAGTGAAGTGTTTTTGAAAGGTGCTACAAAATCATCACTCTTGTATGCAAGATGGAACATACAAGGAAAGTAGGATATAAAATCACAGCATTACAGAATGATAGAAATTTAAACTCAGAAGAATCTAAGCTTTTATATGGAATAATTACTATAAAGTTAAGAGTATTTTCTGTGGAAAAATTCATTACGAAACTTGTCAACTGTTGCAAAAAAGAGCTGACAATAGTTTGTTTATAACAAAGCAACAAATCAGTGGTGAATTTCCTAAGCTTGTAACTGCAACTACGTAATAACCAATTCGTCTCATGATGGAAAGACAGAATTAAAGCAATGTATATTCTCTTCAAGAACACAACAGTAAAAGTTCTAATTTACAACTTACCTCAATTTCCTCTACATCTCCATCACAAATATCTTTTGTCTCCTCTTTTATCACATCAAACATCAAATTGGTATGCATGAATCTTTCTTCAAAGTAACTAGTTTTTCCTATAGCTAGAAATGTGAACAATACAGACTTCTTGTTAATTATAACTAATAAATCCTGTATAAAGTGGATAAATATAAAACTGTGAATAAGTATGATGCTTGTGCTGCATTTTATCAAGAACATTTAAAACTTAGGTAATAGTTTTAATACTGAAAGAGCAATAAAAGGAGACAGTATAATTCTGTCTTCAAACTACAAATATATAAAAATAAAAATGATAGATAAGTACAATGTTACACTGAAAAAATCATATATGAACTCTTCACTAACAGTACATAGTAAATTAATTCTTCATCTAACTTTATATTTGAATGTTCTCAGATTTACCCCACTCACAGATGACAGTACAGAATAACCTAAGGAAAGTTAAAATGGATTCAAGTTTATCTTATCCAGGATGAATATGACTACAAGAATGAAACTATTTTATTGGTAAACATCTCTGAGACATAAAATATCACACAAAAATTTTAAACAATAATTACCAATTTAAAAATTATGTTAAATTAAAACAAGTAAGTATTACACTATTTATGTTATGAAGAAAACATTTACATTTTAAATATATTTACTTACAATTCATTGTTGTGAAAGTTTCATGTTCATTTTTCTCCAATTTTATATTCAACAAAACATCCTGTTCCTCTTCAGAAAATTGTTCAACCTTCATATTTAATTCTCCACAATTATACAGAAGCTTCACTTTATATCCTCATCAAAACTTGTATCTACACTACAGAGAAACAGATTAAGATTTAGATATTACATTCTTTAAAAAGTTGACAAAGTTTTCAATAATTACACATCTCTAAATTCTCATTATCTTGTTACATTTTACATGAAATTAATAATTGCATCTGTTTTACATGTTTGTACTAAAATGGTGACATAATTTAACAAAAATGTTTTGAAACTCCCTGTCATTAACAAACCAAGACAACTTTTAAAAACATTTCACCTAGTTCAAACTTCTATGTAATGACTGAAAGGTAGCTTTTACTCTTTGTACAAATTGTTATTAGTTGTATCTTATACAAACTTTTATTTTATGCACAATATTTCATCTGGTTCACCTAGCATCATCAAATGATATTCAAGAACCATACAAGGCTGGTGAAACATCACAATAAATAAAATACAAATATCAAATTAAAAAACATTGTTCATTCTGATATTTAGTTCAGGTTTTTATTCTACTATATACCACATATAAAAAACTACACTACAACATGGCAGTACTACAACTACTGAAAAACCTTTAAACCATTTAGTGCGTGAACTGTTGATCATTTCTGTTATTCCATAGTTCATAATAATTTCTATTACAGAATAATTACACAAATACTAAACCCAACATAAGGAGCTTCTTGACATATTGAGTTTAAATATGTTAGAAAGAAAAATTAGGCATTTGTGTAACCTGATTTTTATAATAAATTAGAAAATCTTGAAACATTAACAAACCCATTATACCACACAAACAAAAATCACTCATTTAAAATATGAAAACAAGCATAAAACTTACATTGAGAAAAAGAAAGTAAACAACAATAAGAAAAGCTGTTGAATGATGAATACAAGCATTATATATCATAATTTTTTTCAATTAATATGTGTTTGATGTTTTGTTTCAAAGGAGTGAAATGTTTAATACACGTTAATGATAAACTTATAAACACAATCCTTCATACGGCTATGCTTGTTCAAAACTGTACACTGACAGTATGTCTAAATTTCAGTAGTTTAAAAAGCAACACATAAAAGATTGTTAAAAAATTAAACTAAAGACAGTATGGGTCAAAAACAGAAATACATATCAAAATGCAAATCACAACAGCTTTCATAATGTTTCATAGAACTTACAATATACATGTACCATACAAAAAAGTTTCAAACCTTGAGAAATTTTATTTTTAAAGGTCATAATTTTATATTTAGTGAGATGAATGAATGCTAACACTTCACAATGACCATTTGTTTGTTGAAAAATCTTCTGCAAAGTTAGAATGTTTATGATTTAGTTAGAATACATAAAAAGCATTTTACAATTTCCATGTACACCAGTACTTCCTATTGTATTGCAATATTATCTGATTTTCATACTCTTTTTGAGCCTCAACGACACTTGTTATTCATTCTATTAAGGTTAATTCAGGTTATTAAGGTTATTCCTCTTAGTTACAAAATTGGACTCAAACTTACCTTCTAGTTCTTAGACCTAACAATCAAATGTAGTCAATATCAACATGACCATAAACTTTTACTTAAATGTAGTTTAGAGGTTGATATTAAACCTGAATAAATATAAATTTGAAAAGATGTGGTACAGAAACTCTTACAGATAATCAATATATTACTCTTTTCACATAAAAAGCTGACTTAGAACTTCAAATAACACGTTCGTCAAATTTTCGCCAGAATAAGGCAGTACTAACTTCTAAATTTCCTACACCTATCACTGGACAGCAATGTTCAGGGTGGCCCCTAAGTTTCTTCCCATCCATGTTGTTATGTTATATTCAATCAATAATTCATGTATTGTAATTTTTTTATTTTTTTCAGAGAAATATGGTCGATGTAAGACCACTTACACTTGAAAATGTCTCACAGAATATGGCGTCGCATAATATTATTCAGCAAGAATGAGGGACAGCATATAGACAGATCAGACATATGAATGGGTTAATACTTACGGGCCACCCTGTACATAACTATACTGCAACTTACTTCCAGTTTTTATTTCATGATTCATTGAAGACTTACTCGTTTTCTGTTAATTCATTTAAATATTTCGTATGAATCATGTTTTTGGTTTTTTCACACACAGTGCTACCACAAAGACGTTCAATCTATTTTTCCCTCCCCGCGGAACTCATACACATGCGCATAACGTAAAAGAGACCATCCTCCATTCCATATATTTATCAGTTCTGTTCATGTAATATTGAAACAGCTATTTGTGAAGGAAATTTTACAGATTTTTTTCTGTACAACTTTTATGACATGCTAATTGTGAGACACGAAATTCACCCATAACATTTATGACACAGTTATAGTGAAATTGCAAATACATCCAATGAAATAATTTGTGATATTGGTTTTTGAGATAATTACTGATGCCTTAAAATAATGCAGTAACACTCCTAATATGTTTACTCATCTAAGGTTTTAATTCTCCCACTCACAATTATATAATTCCAATATACTTTGATGTTTTCTCTGCAACAGTTACTCTTTTCCTGTAGCTTTTCTTCCATATGTTGACTCTTGTTTAATTTTTTTTATTTTAACGTTCTTTACGAATATAATTTATCTAATCTACCTTATTTTCCTACGTAGAAACTTTTGCAGTCTTAAATATTCTGTTTATATTTACAGCACCATTACAATATTTTTCATTGTTATATAACTTTCAGTAATAACTTTAAATGTTATATAATGGGTTATTTTTTAAGTTTAATTTATGCGTTACTTATAATGCACCAAAATAACTTTCAAACGTGTAATTTGTAGGTTCTTCTTAAAATACAGATTAAAAGCAATGTACTCGAAACTTTCAACACACATCAAATTGAATTAAGATACAATAAAGTATTATTAATAGCCGCAGCACTTGAATTGGTGTACATTAATATTTGAGACCTTGTCCCCGATTTTTTGCAGCTACATTTTGGTGCACGATCAGTATCACGCGCGGTACACGCCTATATCGAAAGAATTTTAGTACTCATCAAAAGATCTATCAAACTACTTTTAAATTGAAATTATTTTAGGCAGGATTTAAATAAACATAAGTTTGTTTTGTTTTTTTGGAATTTTGCACAAAACTACTCGAGGGCTATCTGTGCAAGCCGTCCCTAATTTTGCAGTGTAAGACTAGAGGGAAGGCAGCTAGTCATCACCACCCACCGCCAACTCTTGGGCTACTCTTTTACCAACGAATAGTGGGATTGACCGTAACATTGTACACCCCCACGACTGGGAGGACGAGCATGTTTAGCGCGACGCGGGCACGAACCCGCAACGCTCGGATTACGAGTGCACGCCTCAACGCGCTCGGCCATGCCAGGCCAAATAAACATAAGTTGCCTTGGGCATGGTAAAACAAAACCAAATGAAATGGTTTGACCTATATGGTCTAAAACTGTATTTCGATCTCTGAATCACGAGTAAATGTTGGAACTAAAAACTGAATGATGTACTTGCAAAAGAAACACACCAAAAACAAAACAATAATAATTGGTTAACATGCTCGTTCAAATAAGATTTTTTATGAAGTATCAAATAACTTTTAAGATGCATAATTAAATGAAGATACTATGTCTATGAACCATTTTGGTCCCAGTTTTGATTTAGTTTCTTTAAGTTGCAAATTTAAACCCTTTTTGGTTGCACCTTTTTTCTTACCTAAAATGTTTTTTATTAAATGCACATGACCAGTACTGAAACTACTTAAATACATGGATTTCTTATGGTTTATTCTGTAAACAAACAAAACAAAGAGGAAAAGTTTAAAGAAGAGCAGCTTTATTTCTGTTATGAATAGTTCATATTTTAGATTTACAAACAAAAAATTATTTATAAGAAACAATAAATAGATTTTTAATCAAACACATTGAAAGTAAAAAAGATTGGTTAGTCATTTAACACTCCTACGAAAATTAGGGCCTAATAAGCCCTAGAGCAACTTGAAAGGTTATTAATATTAGGCTGATAATTTTGTACTTAAATGAAATTGCCATTAACTGACCCTATCCCTTTATATTTTAAGGAGAAATAATATTTTGACTTTTCAGACATTTGCGAAATAATATTTAAAAAATTTTTTTAAAACATCCACTCAGGGTATCACTTAAGTGTATGTAAATATTTTTTTCGTAGGAATGTTAAAGATTTATAGAGCAAATCAATAGGAATACCTACGGGAAACAATGGGTGTTAAATGGGGAGAAAAACAAAATAATGGAAAACTAAAATAAGGAATTACATAGTAATAAAACTAAAGAACATGTAACCTATATATATCAGAAAAAATGATCATTGCAAACAATTCCATCATCTACAATGCCACTTTTGAATATAAAAGCAAATTTTGAGATAAAACATCCTATCCTTCATGTTCATATTGGTGTTACGAAAGCTGAAAGTGCATATTTTTACCTTAGTATCATTAACTGATTGAAAACAATGAAAAGTGGGTTAGTTTAAAAATATCGAAGAAAATAGAATTAAAACTCACATTCTTTCATTTCAGAGCCTTCCGTGAGCCAAGCGAGACAGTGAGGATCATATAATTAGTGTACTGCTCAGCTTCAATGAACTTTAAAGCAAGGAAATCACACACAACTCAGAAGTGAACAAAGAAACTACCCAAATAGATCCCACAACAAACTACAGCAGAGCTCACAGTCAGGTTATTTTAAACCTTTCATGAAAAAAATGGCTTGAAAGACATTTCTAAAAAGAAAAAAGTTTCATACATCCATCAGATGACTGAAGAAGAGATCACAAGTATGAATGTTAACAAGTCATGGTAGGATAAACTGATCATGAGATTTAGCAATATCATCACAATTCAAATTCAGTACAATAAACTTCTCCTTGATACACAGACCAAAGGTAGGAATAAATCCCATCTATTTACAAAATTCTAAGCCCAATGGGAAATAAAAAAACAGCCAGGTAGAATGCTGTGGTAAGGACAAGAACACAGCACCATACTGCAGAGAATGTTGTAAATGTCTGAGATGAACTGAAACTTAATGGGACTGTTTCTCTGCATGAATTCTGGATTACAGTGATGAAATGGCCTTCAAAATCATCAGACTTTAAACATCACTGGAACAAACAGTGTAGACAGGTTTACTGCAACATAATTTCCCTCTCAAAGTTGGGAATCTGCACCAAACCTTGACAAACAAATGAAATGCAGCGTCTCAGGGCTACATCAAATGCATTAAAAAGTATGCCAGCATACTGTCATTAATATATACAGACTCAAGGCAGTCATACCTCTTACTGGAATAATAACTATAAAGAAGAGTTTTGTGTTCCTTATAATTTCATGTTGCATACTGTACTTGTGATTAAAATTGTTAAGGTACTTTTGCATTCGTTTTATCTAGGTCATGCTCAAATCTGTGAGAACTAAATTGAGTTTGCTCTGCAGTCATTCTATTGGGGCCAACTACCTAAACCAGAAGCACAAAATCAAGTTTGGTTTGTTCTAATGTGCAATGCTACTCATGTGAAAGATGGCAAGACTAGGCCTACCATGTTTAAGTTAAGTCTGAGACTTAACCATAGTGTTTGAATCTTTGTTCATGTATTAGAATACTAAAGTAATCATGGTAAAATATGTGTGCATATGTGTTCAGTGTTTAGTGGCTGAAGGACAGTTGACACAACCACTGGTTGGTCCAACATAAAACACATGAAACCTACTGCAAGGTGTGCACAAAGACATTTCAACTTTGAAAAAATTGGCATCATATTCATTCACTCACACAAGAAAAGTAGAAAACACAAATCTAATTTATGTAATTTCCAAAGTATGAATACAAATGCAATAACAATGGAACACCTCTAAACAGCCACCCCTTGAAAGCAGTCATTTAGTCACAGTCCCTTTTTTTGTTTACATAATCCCTAATTATGTACAGTGGAACCCCTCTAATCAGGTCAGTTTGTCTCAGTCCTACAGATGGCTGCTTTAGGGGTTCCACTACACATATTTCATGACAAATAGTACAGTTACATCTTGGCCTACAGATACAAATACTGAGGCCATTGGAGAAATGTATAACCCAAGAGATATGTAGGCTAGATCTAGGGCTATGTATCCAGAGGCTGCCAACCTACATAAGGCTTTCAGATCTATGAAGATATTCAAAATAGAAATTCCATGGACTTTAGAATCTGTTACTCAGCATTACTCCTGTAAGTCAAATGAAAATACCGGGTTGTTACAGATATCCATATTCACTGATAGTAATATATGAAAAGCATTCAAATGTGAAAAGTTAAACAAGGGTATTTGACAAGGTTTAAACTGACAACATACATATGAGATAAGTTGATTCTATAGGAACAGGTCAGCAATTTGGCATTTATGTTTACAAAGTCTAAACAACAAAATCCAAATAACTTGAATTGTAAATCTGTCACTGAATGAAACTTGTAACAGGTGAACATATACTGACCAGAAGAGAAACACTCTTCAAAAACAATAAATTTGCTCAGTGAAAACTATGAGGAAAGTTGAACTGTTAATAAGTAAAACTTTCTATATGGCTTTATCTGTCACATTTAGAACCTAGATTTGAGTTCCAGATAAGTGCATATGTAAAGTAGATGAATAAAGTATAATCTATTAATAATTAACATTTTCTGCATTGTTCTATCTACTATAATCAAAATCTTGACTTTAGTTCTTGATGAGGACATACTCAAGTCGTTAATCAAAAGGATAAGTTATAAGAACTTCTTGAAGGTTTTACCCACCATATTTGGAAAAGTGATCTTAGTTCTTAGTTCCTGATAAGTAACTTCACAAAGTAGAATAACATGGTGAAACAGTGATCATTCCAGCTTATCAATGCTGGTTGCAAAGTTCATTTCCCTATAATGGACATTGAAATTGGACAAAAATATCCCCACTTTTGGTTTTTTAACATTTCATGACACATTACAAGGTTATACACCGGGCTGTGTGTGATGTGCCAACTACGAGTATCAAACCTTAATTTGTAATATCGTAAGTACTGATAATTAACAGCTATTATAACATTTCTTCACATTTCATTTATGTTCCTTTAATGTTTCTTCTAGAGTATTTTTAACAAAACTCAAAAATTTATTATATTCGAAAAGGATGTATTCTTTGATGTTTCTTTCAAGTTATTACCAAATACAAAATTACTTCTATGTGCATTTTTGATGTGATTTCAAGTAAATAATTTTAGTGACAAATTTAACAACTTAAGGTTACCCTCAGTTTGAATTTTTCCAAACTGTTTTTTACAAATTTCACAACTATAAGGTTTCTCCCCAGTATATATTCTTTGACGATATTTTAAGGTACCTTTTCTAACAAAGTACTTTTCACAGTGTATGTTCTTAAATGACTTTTTGAATCACCCTTTGATTCAAATTGTTTACCACAAACGTCCAAGCTGAATGGTTTCTCTCCAGTATGTGTGCTATCATGTCTTTTTAATGCCAAGGTTCTAGCAGTTTTTTTCAAAAAATGCACAGCTGTAAGATTTCTCCCCAGTGAGTGTTTTTAAATGATTTTTTCATTCACAGTTTAATATAAATTGTTTTCCACAAACTTCACAAGTGTATGGTTTCTCTCCAGTATGTATTCTATGATGAAGTTTTGTGCAACTGTTTGAAACTGTTTTCCACATACTGCACAACTGCAAGGATTCTCCCCAGTATGAGTCCTTTGATGCATATTTAAGTCTGAGTTTCTTACAAAATGTTTTTTTACAAATTTCACAATTATGAGGTTTCTTTCCAGTGTGATTTTTTTTATGTTTTTTCAAAGCAGAGTTTTTTCCATTTTGTTCTTTACAAATTGTACAACTGTAAGGTTTATCCCCAGTGTGTTTTTTGATGCACTCTTAATTCACTATTAGTTCTAAATTGTTTCCCACATACTGTACAACTGTATGGTTTCTCCCCAGTATGTATTCTTTGATGTTCTCTTAAATTGCCACTTCTTCTAAATTGTTTTCCACAAACTGCACAACTGTAAGGTTTCTCCCCAGTATGGGTCCTCTGATGCACTTTTAAGTCTGAGTTTCTAACAAAATTTTTTTCACAAATTTCACAATTGTAAGGTTTCTCTCCAGTGTGCTTTTTTTTATGGTTTTTCAAAGCAGAATTTGTTCCATATTGTTCTTTACAAATTGTACAACTGTAAGGTTTTTCCCCAGTGTGTGTTCTTTGATGCAGTCTCAATTCACTATTTGTTCTAAATTGTTTTCCACATACTGTACAACTGTATGGTTTCTCCCCAGTATGTATTCTTTGATGTTCTTTTAAATCACCACTTCTTCTAAATAGTTTTCCACAAACTGCACAACTGTAAGGTTTCTCCCCAGTATGGGTTCTGTGATGCATTTTTAAGTATGAGTTTCTCACAAAATGTTTTTCACAAATTTCACAATTGTAAGGTTTCTCTCCAGTGTGTATTCTTTGATGATCTTTTAAATCGCTACTTCTTCTAAATTGTTTTCCACAAACTGCACAACTGTATGGTTTCTCACCAGTATGTATTGTTTCATGTTGTTTTAATTCGCCCTTTCTTCTAAATTGTTTTTCACAAATTCTACAAGTGTATGGTTTCTCCCCTGTATGTATTGTTTGATGTGATTTTAAGTTATATCTTGACACAAAATGTTTTCTACAAATTCCACAACTGTAAAGTTTCTTCCCAGAATGATTTTTTTCATGTTGCTCTGAGGGACTGTTGCTCTTAAAATGTTTTCCAAAAACTCCATAATGAAATGGCTTCTCTTCAGATTCTATCCTCTCTTTTTGTGTTAGGTTATTCATTGTTTCCGATTCTTTACTGCTCATAACATAACTGTCACGCTGATGTATATTAAATTTGTTTTGGTTGTTTTCATTTGAAGTTGTTTCTCCACATTTATCATTATTTGGTTTTGGGGAGTTAATAACTTCTTCAATGTAATCTTCTTGTTTCATTGTATAATAACCAGGACACTGACTCACACAGCAGTTCTTTAGATCTAAAATAGATGTAAAAAAATGTCTCATCATAGTCCACATCTTTGACAAACTTTTGTATATATTTATGTTCTCATCATAGTCCACATCTTTGACAAACTTTTATATATATTTATGTTCTCACATGACTGATATCGATAGAAAATTTTAAAGCTAAAAGCTAATTATATTGGAGTTTTCATAGATTCACACTTTATAGCAAATTTTATACCTGAATAAGAATAGCATTAAAAACAAACTGAAGGTAATTTTACATATTTGAAGAGATTTTTACTAGATAAAGTTAATACTCTTAAAAAATACAATAGAACAGGGTCTCAATGATCAATTCACTTTTAAATGATATCTTTAATGATTAACTTTTCGAAATATTTTATTACTTGAAGTGGTTATTTATAATAAAATCTTCTAATATTTTGTCTGCTTAAACATGTTGAATAATGTTAATATTTTATACATTTGTTCAAAAGTTCTGTTGGCAAGTTATAAATTAATATTTATAAATGCATAGGTTAAGAGAGTACTAAAATATTGATCAACTGGTTCGTTATAGTTTATTTCCATTTCATTTCTAAGAAACAATTATTTTTCTCCTTATTCACATGAAATGTTTTTTTGGCATTTCATCACTTCAAAATCTGCTGCACAAAAAATTTTCCAATTAGAATGAACAGAAGACATAAAATTTAGATCTACACACTTCAAACTAATCGTGTTTCATTTGGTTTAATAACTTTTAAAAATTACCAATAATTTAACCATTTGCTTATCCCAATATCAATGCACTTTGAGATTTAGTTGTACTTACCAGATGTACTTTCTATCACAGATTTAATTTCTTCTTGAAATTCAGTTTTTGTTTTCACATTCATGGTATTATAATCTGAACTATCTTGGGCATCATCACTGAATTTTAAAATAATACCACCTTCTGTTTGATCACCAGACTGCTCCGCTTTCTCTTGGATAAATATGTCCTGAAATCAAACAATATATTCAAAAGGTTAATAAAAATAACAGTTATTATTACACAGTCTGTGTAGTTAATCAATTTAAAATATCACAATTAAACTAATGAAACTGATGCTTTAAATTCAAGACAAGGCAGTGTCATGTGGCCAAATAACACAGGAAAGACAGTTTCACTATTTTCCACCTTCTGTAGTTTTGATTATAGAAATTCAATCTTCCAGGTATTTTAAGTGGAGATGCTTCATCCTACCCTCAATCCATATGTCCAGTTTCAAAACAGTCCTTAAGAAATACACAAGATATAAAACTTTATATTCTGATTGAATTTTCTTTTTTCTTCTTCTTAAAGAAGGTATGAAAACTCGTAACATTCTTAAGAATTTTACAGCTGGTGAGCTGGGTCACATATATTGTTTTATGCACCATCACACCCCCGATGCACTTCTGGCTGCACTTTTTTCTCACTTAAATGTTTTTTTTTAATGGAGGCAAAGAAACAGTACTGAAACTACTTGAATACATGGATTTCTTACAGTTTATTCTGTAAACAAACAAAACAAAGTGGAAAAGTTTAAAGAATAGCAGCTTTATTTCTGTTATAAAGAGTTCATATTTTGGATTAACATACAACAAAAAATTAGTTATAAAAACAATAGATACATTCTTAATTCAACAAATTGAAAGTAGAAAGATTGGTTGGTCAATTAAAGATTCATAGAGCAAATAAATAGGGATATCTACAGCAAACAAAGGATGTCAAAAGAAGAGAAAAACAACGTGAAACTAAAAAAAAAACTACACATACAAATGAAACTGAAGAATATGTAACCTATATCAGTCCCAAAAAAAAAACCATTCTGACAATTCCATCATCTACAACTCCATTGTTGAAGATTAGAAAAAAATTTTAGATAAAATGTCCCATCTTTCATATTCATATTGCTGCTATGAAACCTGAATGTGTGTAAATTTTTACCCAAGTATCATTCATTGATAGAAAACAATGAAAAGTGGGTTAGTGTTACTTAATATTTAATGAAACTGAATTAGAGCTTATATAAAATGAGTTATGCAAGACAGTGAAGATCATATCATTAGTATGTCACCAAGCCTCAAAATAATTACAGAGCAAGTGAAATATATATAACATATAATTTTTGAATAAACATATAATCTATGCACATGCATCTCACAGCAAACTATGGCAGAGCCCACAGTCATGTGACTTTAAACCTTTAATAAAAAAAACAGAAACAGAAGAATTGCTTGAAAGACATTTCAAGTCTGTACTGCCATTCAGTCATGGTAGAATAAATGAAACATGAAATTTAGCAAAATCATCACATCTCAAATTCAGTTCAATGAACTTCTCCTAGATGCTGTGGTCAAAAACAGGAATAAAGACCATATATTTTGAGAATTCTAAGCCCAATTGGATATAAATACAGCCAAGTAGAATGCTGTGGTAAGGACAAGAACATGCACCAGACTGCAGAGAAAGCTGTAAATGTCTGAGATGAAGTGAAAGGTAATAAGACTCCAGTCAGTTTACAAACTCTGGACTGCATACAAAAGAAAAAATCCCCAATGCAGAAATAAAGACACAGATTATGTACAGGACCCAAAATCTTCAAGATAGAATCTTTGGCTGAACCATACAACAGCTTTGTCTGAATGAGACCTTCAGCTTCAAAAATCTGTATGGTGAGGAAGAAGTGGAAAAGAGGGAAACAAAGATGTATGTGGAACCTGTACACTTGAAACTATACTCCTTAACATGTAGAATAAAAACAGATAACTGCTGAAGGGAAATCTATGAACTTTATATTAACCAATATATGAATGTCAGTATCTTCCAGATAAAACTCTATTCAAGGTGCAATTCCTGTTGCTGACAAAATGCACATCAATGGTTTTATAAGAATAAACATGAAATTGTTTGCAAGTGATAAATTCAGAAAAAGAGTTGAGGGAAGATTGAAGTGAGATATTATGAACTTCAAATACCTAAGAATGACTTGACAGACAAAAATCTCAACAAATGGTTCAGCGGGCATGCAAAGCACAGTATTAAAGGTTCTGTATAATGCCAGTCCCTCATATAAGGTCACAAGCCTTGAAGAGATAAAAAAAATCAAACCAAAATGCTTCCATTCACGGAAGGCACCTCTCACTGAGGTCTAAGACTAAATCATAGGGTGGATAACAAAATGATATCTATGGAAATCATACTCAGTGAGAAAGAGAATATCTGATTCAAGGATACCATTCAAGATGTGTATTAACTATACAAACGTGGATGAGGTTACTATGGTGAGAATGTTGAAGTTTGAGGTATCAATCTAACAGCTCCCTGAACAACAGAATCACTTATTATACTCACACAGCTGTTAACAGACAAAATGTTAACAACAGAAGACTGAAGAACCAAGACAGGGAAAACTCTGTGAACATATTCCAGTTCCCATTGTTTTTTTCTATCCAAAGAAATCTGTCACATGATGACAGTATTGGCAGACCTCAGGTATACACAGAATGTTAAAAACTGACCAATGTCTTAAGGTGATATGAGCTACAATTAAAACTTTAATTGTTCCACAATATCTTTATCGAAGTGACCACTTTTGGATAGAAAGATGAATAAAAATGGTTGAGAACCTTTATGATTTTGAGTCATGAAGGTTTTATTTTTACTTATATGAAGGCTACTCACCTCCATAAACAAACTGTTTTTTTATTGTTTTATGGTATTTATGATATTAACAGAAAATAAAATAATTCTGCATTGAAAATTATCCACTTTCTAATGTAGGTAAGGTCATTCAAACTTTAGGGTTAAATTATAAAAAAAGGTTTGTTGCAAGAAAGTTCTGTGTGAAGGAAAAAAAAATCCAATTCATAAACCAGTCACAAAAAGTAATAAATTTATTAATTTTTTTTCTTATTTTAAAAAGACTTTTAACTGCCATATTAATGTAATAAATAACATCCATTCATAACATCTGTCAACTTGATTCTCAAACATGCTTTCACAAAGAAGGATAAGAGAGGACAAAAACATAAGTACCAGAGATAAAATAAAAACATAAATTTTTGTACAAATCTGTAGCTCAAATAACAATTAATAATAAAATACAATTGTAACATTTTATTTAAATAATGAAAGTAATTTAGCTTACAAATGAAGTAAAAGAAACTTAACAAAACCTACAGAATAATACATCCTGTCATTCTTTGATAAAAATCAGAAAAACAGGATTTCAAAATACAAGATTAAAATATTTTATTAATATCCTTAGTAAAACTAAAATGTCATGTAAAGCCACAAGAAAAGAAAAAATATTTAAGTAATCCACGTATCTAATGACCTGTCCAAAATGATCTCAGAAGAATGCAAAAGTTTATCTAAACATTTCCACACATAAAGTGTTTGCAGTATCACTTTTGAATCAACATGTACATCTTTACAAAATTTGGTAAACTATCAGTAAAGATTACAATTTTCTGTTGAAAAAATAACAGATTTTTAATGAAATATTTTTACTAATTATTTGTTTGTGAAAATGTCTAAGACTTTTTTTATTGCTCATCTGAGTGGTAGGTGATTTCATGTTATGATTAAAAAACTATTATTCACACCAAAAATCTCAAATATTATTTGCATAATTTCTGAAACCTCCTAATTAGATTTCAAATGTTTGTTGTCAGTTAAACTTTACATTTTTTTCTATACCTGAAATATGTGGAATCTGTCACTTGACCAACATGGTAACTATCATAAAACAATTATGAAAGAAATAGAAATTATGCATTTTTCATGTTGAAATGACTACTCATAATGCTAAGAAAATAAAAATGTTTAGCCTAAGTAGTTTAAGCCTTATAATTATATATATATATAATTTTTTATTATTAAATTGAACTTCCAGTCATCTCCAGCTGACATAACTTGCACTGACAAAGTGAACGTGCAATACACTCTTATCATAAAATAACATAAATTCATGTGAGCTTCCTTTTACATATCCACATATTTTCATAAACTGATTATTTCTGATTTGTAATTATGAATTATTAATCAACGTATGAGTAAACAATGAAAATTGCATTGAAAACGCAGTTCAAAATAGCAGACCTTTCTGAAATTTACATTATTATAATTTACCATCTATACTTCACACTTACGGCATTTTGGGAAGCCCCTCACACATATATCTCCACAATAGATAGTTGCCATCCATTCTACAATGTTCCATCAAGACACTGGTAACTGATAGACTAAAGAAACAAACTACCTTCTTAAAATATTGGTTCAAAATAATATGGTAGCCTTTTGACAGATTAAAAATCCCCTCAGAAGACATTACAAGCTGTCAAATGGTTTTCCGTGTATCATATAATGAAGTGTAAATGAGGGATTGTTTCCAAACATTTTAAGAAGTAAATGTAGCCACTGTCTTAGATTCTATAAATAAGCCATATCACAGCCAAATAAAAAGATACAAGGTTTCTATTTTATATTCTAAATTGTTAATATTGGTAATTTTCCTTCCTAATTTCTACGAAACTATAAATTTACTATCTTGATGTAACAAACATCAAATTTAAATCAGTGCTGCATTCAACATACCTCATTATTTTGATTGTTGTTCTAATATTTACTATTAAATTGAGAAATTAACTTAGAACTATTATCTACAATTTGATTCCAAACTCACTGACATAAATTCATAAAATAGTACTTCATTAAAGATCAACAAATGCCTTTGACCCTTCAACTTGTTGAGAAAGGGTTAAATAACAATTTAATATATCTGTACTATTAGTATAAAAAAACGAAAAATGTTAGCTTATATTTCACTGAGAGAAAAAACAAGACACGTGTAAGTATTGTTTCTTGTTTTTCAAGTATGTTCATTATTTATATTTTAAATTAACTACAATTACACCATTCTAGATGGTAACTTGACATGAAATACTCTTTGTGTATCAAACTTATCAATTTAACATTATTCAAGCATCAATAAAACAACAGAATTAGAATGATAATTACAAGCTATAAACTACTTAGGACACACAATTTTCCTGTTTCAATATGCAGTCAATGTAGTATTAAAAAGGTAGTTAAATTTATTTTATGTATTCTACTGACGATGATAAGGTGACTTAAATTGATCAAGTTGTTATATATTTATGGTAGAGAAAATAACAAATAAAATACAATATTCTGATTTAAAACTGACATTTATTTAAGAACAAGTATTTTCAAACTTAATATGAAAATCACTTTTTACTGAGAATAGTCCACACACTGATTCCATGAATATAGATATGTATTGATTCACAAATATTTATGTAAAACAATTAAAAATTTTCACTTGTTGTCATGTAATATTTGAGAAAACAATGCCATATTTTATGAAGATACACCAAACATATAACTTGCAGAGTGGAAACTCTGATGGTCACTATGAGATAAACAATCACTGGAATCCACCAAGTTAAACAACACGGTTAAAACAGAAAACTAAACAACAAACTAGAACAATACAGACAAATTTGCAACAAGTTGAACCACAGAAGTGGTAAAAGAATGTGTGATATCCTAACGACAGAAAATTAAGAAATGGAAAAATTCATGTAAGGAATCATCTATCTGCACTTACAACAATACACAATATAATTAAAACAAATCTCTGCTTAAACAGCAACAAAGCTCACATGTATGGAAGTCACTTTCACAAAATATTTGATCAACTTTCACATGTCTTGTGCAGCACATGAAAGAAATGAGTAACCAAACTATTTCATCCCAAGACATAGTGATCAAGACACTAGTTGTAGTGCTTGCGGAGTTCTGTGGAACTGAAGTGTTTTTGAAAGGTGCAACATCATCATCACTCTAGTATGCTAGATGGAATATACAATGAAGGTAGGATGGAACATCACAGCCTCAGAGAATGATAGAAATTTAAACTCGGAAGAAATATATGAAATAATTACCATAAAGTTAAGTGTATTTTCTATGGAAAAATTCAAAATTAAACTTCTGAACTGTTGCAAAAAAGAACTGTAAATAGTTTGTTTATAACAAAGCAAGAAACCAGTGGTGAATTTCCTAAGCTTGTAACTGCAACTACGTAATAACCAATTCGTCTCATGATGGAAAGACAGAATTAAAGCAATGTATATTCTCTTCAAGAACACAATGGTAAAAGTTCTAATTTACAGCTTACCTTAATTTCCTCTACATCTCCATCACAAATATCTTTTGTCTCCTCTTTTATCACATCAAACATCAAATTGGTATGCATAGATCTTTCTTCTAAGTTACTAGTTTTTCCTATAGCTAGAAATGTGAACAATACAGACTTCTTGTTAATTATGGCTAATAAATCCTGTATAAAGTGGATAAATATAAAACTGTGAATAAGTATGATGCTTGTACTGCATTTTATCAAGAACATTTAAAACTTAGGTCATACTGAAAGAGCAATAAAAGGAGACAGTATAATTCTGTCTTCAAACTACAAATATATAAAAATAAAAATGATAGATAAGTACAATCTTACACTGAAAAAATAATATATGAACTCTTTACTAACAGTACATAGTGGGTTAATCCTTCATCTCACTTAATACTTGAATGTTCTCAGCTTTACCCCACTCACAGGTGACAGTACAGAATAATATAAAAATAGTGTAAATAGATGGAAAAAAATGAAAATATTTTATTGACAAACATCTCTGCGACATAAAATTATTAAACAAAAATTACAAATTTAGAAATTACGTTAAATTAAAACAAGTAAGTTTGACGCTATTTGTGTTGTGAAGAACACATTTATATTCTAAATATATCTGCTTACTATTCATTGTTGTGAAAGTTTCATGTTCATTTTTCTCCAATTTCATATTCAACAAAACATCCTGTTCCTCTTCAGAAAATGGTTCAACCTTCATATTTAATTCTCCACAATTATACAGAAGCTTCACTTTATATCCTCATCAAAACTTGTATCCAGACTACAGAGAAACAGATTAAGATTTAAATGTTACATTCTTTAAAAAGTTGACAGTTTTCAATAATTACATATCTCTAAATTCTCATTATCTTGTTACATTTTACATGAAATTAATAATTGCATCTGTTTTACACGTTTATACTAAAATGGTGACATAATTTAACAAAAATGTTTTGAAACTCCTTGTTATAAACAGACCAAGACAACTTTTAAAAAAGTTTCACCTTGTTCAAACTTGTATGTAATGACTGGAAGAAAGCTTTTACTCTTTGTACAAATTGTTATTAGTTGTATCTTATAAAAACTTTTATTTTATGCACAATATTTCATCTGGTTCACCTAGCATCATCAAATGATATTCAAGAACCATACAAGGCTGGTGAAACACCACAATAAACAAAATACAAATATCAAATTGAAAAACATTGTTCATTCTGATATTTAATTCAGGTTTTTATTCTACTATATACCACATATAAAAAACTACACTACAACATGGCAGTACTACAACTACTGAAAAACCTTTAAACCATTTAGTGCGTGAACTGTTGATCATTTCTATTATTCCATAGTTCATTATAATTTCTATTACAGAATAATTACACAAATACTAAACCCAACATAAAGAGCTTCTTGACATATCAAGTTTAAATATGTTAGAAAGAAAAATTAGGCATTTGTGTAACCTGATTTTTACAATAAATTAGAATATCTTGAAACATTAACATACCCATTATACCACACAAACAAAAATCACCCATTTATACATAAAAACAAGCTTAAAAAAGCAAAGAACAATAAGAAAAGCTGTTGAATGATGAATATAAGCATTATATATCGTAATTTTTTTTAATTAATGTGTGTTTGATGTTTTGTTTCAAAGGAATGAAATGTTTAATACACATTAATGATAAACTTATAAACACATTCCTTCGTATGGCTATGCTTGTTCAAAACTGTACACTAACAATTTGTCTAAATTTCAGTAGTTTAAAAAACAACACATAAAATATTGTTAAAAAATTAAAACTAAAGGTAGTACAAATCAAACAAGAAATACATATCAAAATGCAAATTACAACAGGTTTTATTATGTTTCATAGAACTTACAATGTAGATGTACCGTACACAAATTTTCACCAAAGACAAACAGTACTAACTTCTAATTTCCAACACCTATTATTGGACGGAAACGTATATCACTATACTACAACTTATTTCCAGTTTTTATTTCATGATTCTTTGTAGACTTTATTGTTTTCTCTTAATAATATTTAAATATTTCGTATAAAGCATGTTCTTTCTGATATAAATTATCTATTAATAATAATAACGCAATTACGTTTTCTTTACCCACTGTACTACCAATCCAACATTCCATCAATTGTTTCCCTCCCCGCGACAGTCATATACATGCGTATTACGTAAAAAGACCATCCTCCATACCATATCTTTATCAGTTCTCTTCATGCAGTTTTGAAACAGCTATTTGTGAAGGAAATTTTATATATTTATTTCTGTACAACTTTTATAATATACTAATTGTGAGACTCGATATTCACCCACAACGTTTATGACACAGTTATAGAGAAAGTGCAAATACATCCAATGAAATAATTTATAAAACTGGTCATTGAGACAATTAGCTTCATAAGAATTTGTTTGTATGTTTTGGAATTTCGCACAAAGCTTCTCGAGGGCTATCTGTGCTAAACGTCTCTAATTTAGCAGTGTAAGACTAGAGGGAAGGCAGCTAGTCATCACCACCCACCGCCAACTCTTGGGCTACTCTTTTACCAACGAATAGTGGGATTGACCGTCACATTATAACGCCCCCACGGCTGGGAGGGCGAGCATGTTTAGCGCGACGCGGGCGCGAAACCGCGACCCTCGGATTACGAGCGCACGCCTTAACGCGCTCGGCCATGCCAGGCCTTCATAAGAATACAATAACACTCTTAATATTTTTACTTATCTGAGGTTTTAATTCTCCAATTCACAATTATATAATTCCAATATAATTTTGTATTTTCTCTATTGCACTCACTCTTTGCCTGTTGTTTTTCTACCATATGTTAACTCTTGTTTAATTATTTTTATTTTAATGTTCTTACGTTTCACGTTTAATTTATGTTTTGCTTTAATGCACCAAAAATAACTCTTTCAAACATATAATTTGTAGGTGCTTCTTAAAATATAGTTTTAAAGTAATGTACTCGAAACTTTTAATTCACATCAACTTGAATTAAAATACAATAAAGTATTATTAATAACCGCAGCACTTGAATTAGTGTAAATTAATATTTGAGACATTCTCCCCACCTTTTTATTGGATACATTTTTGGGCGCAAACAATATCAAGCGCGGGACACGCCTATACTTTTCATACATTTTCAACAGTGTATAGTGTAATTATTTGTTAACAACTTGTATATTTTCAGAACTATTATTTTTCACATAAGATGTTGTATTATTCCTCACCAAATTCATGAAGCCACTTGTTTGCCTTCATTACGACATGAAAAATAACTTGCTAACGATCGCTTAAACACTTTAAAATTCTATTTGTAGTTTTGTGATATATAGTTTTCAAACGCAGACATAAAACTTATATCTAACTTAAGAAGATACTTCGTTTTATTTAACAGAACAGAATTTTCTACCAGATAACTAGATTGTGCACGATGCATTATCTGCGCTCTATCCACCACAGGTATCGAAACCTGATTTGTAGCATTGTGAATCATCATGCATACCACTGTTCCTCTAGGGGGCTAAATGAAAGGAACAGTATTATCCGTATTCTATAATCTTACATAAAATATAAATCCTATTCGTTCTATGTGTTTGAGCTAAAGAATAAAAGTGAACACGAACATCTAATTTGTGGTTCTTCGTTCATTTATGCATTGATGCTGATTTGCAGTTAAGTTCGTAATTTCAGGACAAGCAGGTTGTATATTTTCAAGAAGTAATACAAGATGGAATAAAACTTTTACATCTGAGTAATGTTTTGACCTTTATTCTTTAAACATATGGCCATAAGTCATCTTGTCTTGGTAAAAAGAAAACCTGTTCTATAGTCATTTTCAATTCGAAAATAATGAAAACAAAAACAAACACACCGGGTGCACCTGACACACGAAAACACAAAACACCGGTACAAACTGTATAATGCATTAAAAAGTATTAGAAATATTCAATTTCTAACGACAACGTTTTTGATACGATGCAATACCATTTAATTATGGTTTATGGAAATTTATATTTTAAAGTAGCATTGATGTCGATCGAAAATGTGATGTGTTCAGGATCTTACCGATTCTTATGAAACAAATTTTAATATTCTTAGTTTTTTTACGATATGAATATCACGCAAGAATGTTCCATCACTATTATGTTCAAACTCAGTCCAGTACATCTTGGGGTAGCTACTGTTGAATGTTGGGTTTCTTTCGAATTTCCCACAAAGTTACTCCACGGCTATCTGTGCTAGCTGTCCCTAGTTTACCAGTATATGATTACAGAAGTCAAGTAGTCATCACCATGACTATCTGTGCTAGCTGTCCCTAGTTTACCAGTATATGATTACAGAAGTCAAGTAGTCATCACCATCCAATGTTAACTCTTAGGCTATTCTTATACCAACGAATCGTGAGATTGACTGTCACATTATAACGCCCCCATTGCTGAAAGGGCGAGTATATGTGGTGTAATGGGTTTTTGAACCCTTGACCCTCGGATAACGAGCGTCGTACCTTAATCACCTGGCCATGTCAGGCAACTGTAGAATGTAAGATATATGTACATTAAAACCTGAGCTCAGTACAAATGACCAGTTAGAAAACAACGTGGTTGATCTGTCAGAAGTTAAATGACAATTGTTAAAAATTTAAAAATATATAAATCTGTTCGAAAAATACGAGATAAAAAGAAATAGTGCGTAGATTTCCTATTACAGTTCCTTGGAAATCATAAGTTGGCAACTTATAGTAAAATGTTAAATTTAATAAATACCGTATCAGACAACGAAATGAAATTATTTAAAAAATAAAACTTATATTTTTTTTTATCGGGGTAAAGTTTCTAAAACAAGCGACTTCACTTTGGTCAAAAATATACAGTGAAATTCCTCCAAGTAGTACTTGTTTTGTTGCATATTTAAATAATCATTTGATACAATTTTGTGTCTGGTTTTATATATCCTTTATGAAATATACATTACACACAGTGAAATACTGTTAAGGATACATTCGTCAATGTACTTGTCACAATAAGCTCTTTAAGTGTAAAGGGACTTACATCGACCATATTTCTCTGAAAAAAAAAAGAAACAAATTTATAATATATGCGTAATTGAATATAACATAATAACATATGGATGAGTAGAGACTTACGAGCCGCCCTGCAGAATAAATACATATTTATGTATTGCGGTTCTTGAGTGTAGCACTCTTCTTGAGTAGGTACCTCCAACTTGTTGGTGATATATAAACAGCACACACTCCACCTGTTTACAAAATAATATATATTTTATATGCAAAAACGGCTCGTTTGGGTTGAGAAAATATTTTAAATAGAAGATCGAAACGTTGTTTGCTCTTCTATTTAAAATATTTTCTCAACCGAAATGAGCCGTTTTTGCATATAAAATTCTCAACAAGTGGGTTTCTCGACATCACTGATTGAAAATAATATATACTTTGAAAACTAGTTTGACGTATACAGAATAAGTTCTTTATATTCATCATAGGAATATCACAAACATTATGTGGTTCCCATGTCGAACAATCTTTTCCATATTTTTACTACATAAGAATCTGCATATAAATGCGCAACTTACTGTTTTTTTCTTCTTTCGTTTTGGTTTCTCGCCGATCACTCAAGCTGAGTAGACGTCTCTTCTTTACCTCCCTAGATAGAGTGTGATTAAATTAATTAGGACGATGCGGCTGTTTCAGCGTTTTCAGCGATACAAAGACTGCGTACACGCCGCCGGGCTGCAAGGAAATCTCTCAACAAATCTGTTGACTCTGCAGACCGAAGTCTAAATTCGTTGTTATTTTTCACGGAAGATCCCGTCCCTGTAGAGTCTAACAAGCCCACGGCCACTTCTTCATTGCCTCGTCTTCCAGCCTTAGCCCCCTCCACTTCTAGCAAGACTGCACCAACAGAAGTCTGTGAGTCTTCACCTACTCGTAAACCCCTCCAGTCGTCAATAAAAAAGTCCACAGTCAGGTCTACCAATCCTAAAACTCCCTCTACTATCATCATTGAAGGTGTTCTAGCTTTTTACCGCCAGCGCGACGTTGCTCAAGATATATTTAAAAAAGTTTCAGACATTTAATTCACAGAAATAAGAAGACTCCCGAAGGGGGGTATAGTCGTTAAGTGTTCTCATCCGAGACACTTCGCCAAATTATTATCTCCATGGCCCGAATCCTCATTCAAAGGATCCAAAATCTCCACTCACGTTCCTGGTGAACCTCAAAATAAGTTTTACGAGGTTGTATGTGGCATCCTTTTAGACATTATCGCAAATGAAATAAAACTTGAATTTGTTGCCATCAATATTAATGCACTCAGTGTAGAAGGGATTAAACTTTTCAAGACCGACATCCCTGCCCCTCTTGTGAAACTTGCCATCGAAGATCAACTTATAGCCAATAGCCTCGTTGCCAATGGTATAACTTGCTGGTTTGCTAAATACCCTGTCAAGACAGCTAAAACCTCGTCAGTGAATGCTGTCCCCAAGTGTTACAACTGTCAACGTTTTGGTCACATTCGTACCACTTGCAAACCTTCTCCACTGTGTGATCGTTGTGGAGGTCTTCATCACGTAAGTAACTCCCCAAAAGCTCCGTCTGGAAGCCACTTGCAGCGACTGTAATGTTAATCACGCTGCATCCTACCATGATTGCTCCAAATATCAACAAGTATTAGAAGTGACAAAAATTGAAGCTTAGTAAACCAACACTCATGGCTGGACCTTCTATTAATTTCTCCAGCCTTCCTGCAACCAATACCAAGTCCGTCCAAGCACAGAATGTCGACTGTCCAGCAGCCCTGAAATCACAGAGCTCAAATGTCAACAGGACTGAAGCACAACAAACCTCAAAGACTAACTAAAGGAATTCCAGGACATGCTTGATCCGGTTATAGTTACTTCTAACCTTGTCTCACACTTTTGATTTTCAAGTTGACGATCACATTGGGAGTGATTACTTTCCTGTTTTCTTTCGTCTTTTTGACAATTCTACTCGCTCTCCCCTCCCACATCCCCTACCCTTAACTTTTTAATGCCAACTGGGATGTTTTCAACTCTATTCTATCTAACATTCCCTTTATCTCTGGTTCCCAAGACCTAGACGATCTTGTACTTAAATTCACTAAATGCAGTACTGATGTATTCCATTCTATCACTCCCACTTAGGCCCGCACACTGTCATTAAACCATTGGACTTTAACTCTTGAAATCCATAGTCATATTACAGAAAGACGCCGCCTGCGCAGACTGTTTATCTCTACACGCAACCAACATCTTAAACAATGAAACAATCAATCAAATAATACCATAAAACGACGAATAAAATAACAATAAATAATTAAGTGGGCAAACATCTGCGCCTGGATAGACAATTCTTTCAACCACCCTAATGAATTCTGCAAGAAACTTAAATTTGTTTGTAAAACATCACTAAACCTTAACTCTCATAATTTGGTATATAACAAACAAATGGCCTCTACTGATAAAGATAAATGCACCATTTTTCCCGAAGTCCTCTAGAAATCCTTCACTACACCTAACATTCTCACTTTTGTCAGCACTTATTTTCTCAAAGTAAATAATTTCACACCCCAAGATCACGAAGTATTAAACCCCAACTTTAGTTTAAACTTTCCCATCCATAACTCCTGTATTACCAAACCGCTCACGTTAGCCGAACTCAAAATTTCCATTAAACGACTCAAAATCAATAGCGCTCCCGAAGAAGATGGCATAAAAAACCTTGTCATTGAACCTCTACCCTTAAACTTTCTAATTCATTATTTTCTATTTACGATTACTCATTTTTGCATGGTTACTATCCTAATTGTTGGAAAAAAGCCACAAAAACGGTCATCCCTAAGTCTTCAACTAACTTGTCTGATCCTTCCAATCACAGACCTATTAGCCTTATTAACATCCAAGGCAAATCACGAGAGAAAATTGTTACTAATAGACTTATTTTCTTCGTTGAGACTAATAATATCCTATCAAATATTCAGAATGCATCTTGGCAAAAACGTCAAACTGCTGACCACCTAGTTAGACTTTCCGAATTTCTATTTCAAGCTTTTAACCGGAACCAGGTAGCCGTAGGCGCATTCTTTGATGCCAAGCAAGTTTTTGATTCGGTGTGACATAACGCTTTCCTCTATAAGCTATTCTCCATGAACATTCCATATACCTTTATCCGTTCGATAGCTACCTTTTAAATAATCGTTCCGCCAGAGTTAAAGATAACAATTAAATCTCTCACTCGTTCCTCTTATTGGTGGGAGTCTCCCTAGGCTCCGTGCTCAGCTCTTTGCTTTACATTTTCTTTGTGAAAGACATTCCTTTCTCTGCCATAACTCACAATACAACGATGACACAGCTGTCTGGAGTACGTCTACTAACCCGGTTAAAGCAGCTTATCGTGTTCAGACTACCATCAACTTCATCACGCAATGGTATGACAAAGGGTGGGTAGCATTAAACTGTCAGAAATATCAAGCCATTTTATTTTATAGATGATTTAAAAAGAAAAAGAAAATAATGCCCAAGATACAAATTAAAATCCTTGATACTGTAACCCCCTCTCAAAAAGTTGTGGAATTTCTAGGTGTCCATTTTAATTCTAAACTTACCTGGTCAACCCATATTGATATAATTGCATCACGTATCAGTTAACGCATATCTTTCCCTCGAAGGATTAGCGGAATAAGCAAAGGATGTGCGCCTCAAACTATTATGTTCGCATAGAGTGCACATTAGACCGCTAGTCGAATACGGTTGCATGCAACTCTGTAACATGCCCGACTCTCTGACCAAAAAATTACAAGCATCATAATATACGGCTTTCCGTATACCATGCTGCACTCCTCATTACTACCTCGAAAAAATATACGACATACCATCTATTAAAACACGTTTAATTAAACTTGCCATTAAATTTTATAAAAGGATAGGAAACCATAACTCACTTACAGCTCAGTTTATCGAAATATCAGCTACCTTGGCAAAAGCACATTTCACCCTTTAATAAACTCAAGACATATTTGCTAATGTCTTTTATCTAAATTTGGGTATGATTATCTTGGGTAATTATCTTTTTTTTGTTGACAGCTCAGGCACTAACTAGATTTATTTTTCGGCATCTCGTTCGTGAAAATGGGTTTTGCTCGGGGTACTTCCGTTTTCCTCCCATAGCTAAATAACCGGGTGTTAGGATTTACAAATCCCTACCCTTGTGTTGTTGTTGTTTTTTAATGGAGTCAGTATTTAACCTGTCGCGAAACATCAATGTACCTTCACCACCAGTTGACTGCATAATCTCGTTAACTTTAAATTTTCTATGTATAGCTATAAATCATCAGTCCAGCTAAATCTAACTTCGCGAGATGCAAAGTATGAAATCGAAATACCTGTCACGAATTTTATTTTATTCGCAACTTACCGCACTCGTATACTACTCTTCTAGTACTCATTTGGTCTTCCTTCTCCAGAATACCCTTTGTTCCTTTTGTTAAATCATGCTCAGACTAATTTAACTAGGATAAATTATTCGTTTTATTTCATTTTCTACTGGTTATCTTACTCTTGAAAGATGTTAAACTTTATGCCTATCATATCTACTGACGCTAACTTCACGACGAACCTTTCCTTGAAGTGTTACTTTACTTTCTTCTGTTCTCGTATGTCTTTCTGTCTGTCATTACCCTCTCATATGATAATGCTCATTACTAAATTGTCTACTTGCTATATTCTCTAAATCAAAGAGTGACAAACATAACTTCCAGTCGTCTGCTTTTAACACTATTTCAATAACATTTAAACAAACTAGACAGTAATATTTGCACTAAATAATCCTTTACAACACACATAACACGAAATAATCACATGGGCTTTCTGTTTTTCATAATGCCACCATTAATAAAATTACCTTAACGTAACATTTTAACATTTACATATAAAATAGATACATAATTCACTTTGAAGTTTGTTTACGTAAATCAAATTATTTAAAACAAATGAAAAACGAATTATGGGTGAAACCTTAGAAATCAATCATATGCTCTCCAGTAAAAATATATATATTCTTTAATTTTCGAAAATGCTTTCTTTTTTCAGTTAGCATCATCTGGGCCTGGCATGGCCGAGCGCGTTAAGGCGTGCGCTTGTAATTCGAGGGTCGCGGGTTCGCGCCAGCAACGCGCTAAACATGCTCGCCCTCCCAGCCGTGGGGGTGTATAATGTACGATCAATCCCACTATTCGTTAGTAAAAGAGTAGCCCAAGAGTTGGCGGTGGGTGGTGATGACTAGCTGCTTTCCCTCTAGTTTTACACTGCTAAATTAGGGACGGCTACTACAGATAGCCCTCGAGTAGCTTTGTGCGAAATTTCAAAACAAACAAACTTCTTTGCATTAAATGTTTTGTTGCCATTTTATCATTTCAGAACCTGTCATGCAAAAAAATTTCCAATCAAAATAAAAAAAGACAAAATTTACATCATTACACTTCAAATTAATCTTGTCTCATTTGGTTTAATAACTTGTAAAAAATTATGAAGAATTTAAAAACTTTTGGAGTGAGTGTTAATCTGTGGTGGGGTTAAAAAAAATTTAATAACTGGTTCTATCTCGTTTTAAACTTAACCCCATATTTTTGCAATGAAAAATATTAACAAAAATAACTAACTAGAATAATTTATTCAGCACACGTTAAATATTTCCAAATAACCACTTAATTATCATCAAAATCTTTATTCCTTCCATGTTTGACCCTGTTGTCATCAGTTGTAGTTTTTTGTCAGCATCATTTGAACTGAAGAAATGAGATCCCATGAATCCAATGAAAGGCCGATCCAATTAATTGTCATCAGGTTTGCCACATTTTCAACTGCAAGGCAGCTTCTTTTATTCGAATATATGATATTCATTATTGAAAACCCTCTTACTGCCTCTGCAAAACTAACAGCAACAGTTCTGATGATATTTTTAGCCTTTTGTACAGTTCTTGGAATCTCATGATTATAGTAATTTTGAAGGACATTTTCCAGAGAGTCAGGGAAATCATTAATGCTGATTTAATGATGAAATACAATTTTTCTACAGCAGCTTTCCAAAGGATAACAACTTCATTAATATTCCAAAAATCTGGCTTAAGTATGTTTACCAGTTCATTAATTTTATTGTCATTTTCTTGTGCATTACTTTTTGATTTTAAGATATCACAATCCATCAATCTGGTTTTCATATTTTTTTTACTACTGCTTCCAGTAGTTTTCAATTAGGAAGGCCAACATATCTTTGATTTTCAACAAACTCAATATTCCTAAAGGCATCAGAAGCGATGGTTTCATCAATTTTCTTTTTAAAGGTTCCCCTACCTTCTTTGAGCATTTCAAATGCCTTAATGGCCCTTTTTATTAGTTTTTCAGCTCTTTCTAAATTTAAATTTATGGCTTGAATGGTATTAGAAAGTAAAGAAGTTTCTTGTAGTATATCTATCATTATTGCTAAATCCTCCAGTAAGAAGTTCTTGCAAATATGGCAAGCCATTTCTGAATATTTTTTCTCAATAGAATAATATTTGTATATTGCTGGAAAAGCATACCATACAGCATTTACTACTCTTAGGCTGCAAGCAGCCAATCTTGGTCCCAAAACTCTACCAACCTTAAGAATTTCTAGTCCCATTTCTTCCAAAGTGTTGAAAATTTACATTTGTTTTTTTTTCATTGGAGAAAGATTGGGTAGATTTTATGTATGAACACTTTGAAATGATTCACTTGTTGTATAACAGTGATAGAATAATTTAAAACCAGTTCCAAGAAATTATTTAAGCAATAAAAATTATGATGTCTGGAAAATCATTTTTAAGTTTAGTGCTCACCCCTGACCTGCAGCCAAACATTACACTTGTGTCATCTAACCAGAATGTAACCAAATTAGTTTTATAATATCCACAATCAAATCCTGCATAATGCAAGCTTTTTAATAGAGATGTGTATATAGTTTTGGCATCCCGTCCTTTCAACTCAACCAAATCAAGAAATATTATTGGCAACAGATTACAATTTTCAACCTTTACAAAAATTATGATCATTGGTTTACTAAATGTGGTTGAAGCTTCATCAATGATGACATAAAATTTATAGTTTTTTCAATTGTTTGAGTAAATATTTCATTTTTAATTTCTTTTGCAATGTGATCAACAACTTTAACACCAGTCGCTTGATGGACTGTTTTATTCCCTCCTGATGCTTCAACACTATAGCTTCTCTTTTGCATCAATACATGAATTCCCTTCATGTTTATGGAATCACATATGGCACAGTGATCACAACCATGTATTTTACTGGGAACAACCAAACCATCATATTTTTTTCTTTAACTCCTCGGACCACCTTATACTCTAGCAATCCATGACTGAATAAATTAAAAGTTTAACTGGCATAATTTGGCTTTAAAAATGTGAGGGGCAGCAATATTAACCAACCAGTACAGTAAAGATCGACACCAAAAATGTCAATTCAGACTAAATCTCCTGTCAATGAACTTTTAATTTCACTCTAGAATAGTAAAACCTGCAAAATAACATTAACATTGTGTTGTTATGTGTTACTTTACATAGCAAGAATCCCCCATAGTGACAGTTGATTACGTAGCATCGATTCCTACAATAACAGTACATCAAGCATCAGAGGACGAAGAACTGGGAAAACAATTTATGTTGGGTATTTGATTTCAATTGTCTATATGCAAAGTAATTTTTATTTTAGGGCAAAAATTGTACCCTTTTTTCTTTTTTTAGAATGAATTCAAATTGTAACATCAAATTACAATAATTTATTCTTAGTAACTTATAACTATATACTAATAACAATATGCATCTATTTGTATTTTATTTTCTTAGGAATTGTCACTAACTACTATTCTTGTCATTACAAGTAGTTCATGTTAAACTGTCAAATTATCATACTCAGAAGTCGTTCATGTACAGGTCTCATGAAACATTTTTATTATATTACTTGTTTTAACCACTCAAACCTTCACTGATGAAAAGATATTGCGATTTTTATATTCCAGTTATTTTTAAAACCACAAATAAAGAATAAACATGAAATAAAGTACTAAATCATATCTTTGTTTTTTGCTGTCAGTTAACTGTTGATGCCCTTTTACCCTAATTTTCTATACAAATGGTTGTAGTGCACTCAATTTTCATTTAACTGAATAATGCTGCAAACAATAATAACCTGTAAGAAGCTGGCAATTTTCTTCAGGAATAAAATTTATTGTTCTTTTTTTTTTTATTCAAAAAGAACCATCATTAATTCATCCAAGCTAGATGTTGTCTTTCCTATGGGATAAAGCTTCTGCTGAAAAACAGTATGTCAACTGATAGGTGAAACCCTTGGCCTTCTATTAGCTGAATGAAATTACACTTAAAAGAGAACTATTAAACCTTGAAAGAAAGGATTTGACTGGTGGTTGTGGCAAACAGTCTGATTTTCTACTTCATAACTCTGTAACCAAACAAAATTGAAGGCTATAAAAATTATGATTTGTCTGAACAATGGCAATTTTACAGTAAGTAATTTACCTTTAATTTCACAGCTATTGGAGTGATGGTGGATAAAACAACAAAGATTAGAAACACACAGATGTGTTACTCAAAATAAATTTCAAGATTTTTGAAAATATTGCCTTATAAGTATAATATTTGAATTTAATATGAATTAAAAGCTAGTATGTTATGCAATACTAACAAGTATTACACAAACAAATGGTAGTTTAATAAAATTTTTAGTGTAAAATTAAAACCTTGTGACAGGCACAGTAAAAGATGAAAGTGGTAATAAGGTTAAGAGAATAAACTCAGCACTGGAAATCAAACTTACACCCACATTTATACAATTCTTAAAAATTGTACATCACTAGCGAGTTGGGCCAAATATTTTGTTTTACCCATTACTGTGCCCCAAACTGAACCAATTTGGGCCCCAGTTTGGTTTCATTTCTTCCTTAAGTATGTGGATTTCTTACTGTTTATTCTGTAAACAAACAAAACAAAGAGGAAAAGTTTAAAGAATAGCAGCTTTATTTCTGTTATGAATATTTCACATTTTCAATTAACATACAAAACATTATTTGCAAGAAACAAACAACACATTTTTAATTGAACAAATTGAAAGTAAAAAAGATTGGTTGGTCATTTAAAGATTTATAGAGCAAATCAATAGGGATATCTACAGGAAACAATGGGTGTTAAATGGAGAGAGAAACAAAATAATGGGAAACTAAGAATTTTACATACAAATAAAACTAAAGAACATGTAACCTATATACATCAGAAAAAATGATCATTCTAAACAATTCCATCATCAACAATGCCACTGTTGAACATAGAAGCAAATTTTAAGATAAAAATTCAATGAACTTCTCCTGGATACTTAGACCAAAGATAGAAATATAAACAATCTATTTACAAAATTCTAAGCCCAATGAGATATAAAGAAATAGCCAGGAAGGATACTGTGGTAAGGACAAGAACACAGCACCACACATTATATGCAAAAATGGCTTGTTTGGGTTAAGAAAATATTTTACATAGAAGAGTGAACGTTTCAACCTTCTTTGGTCATTGTCAGGTTCACAAAGAAAGAGGTAACTGACTGGAAGGTGACTACGTTTAAAAGGGGTTGTGTAACTAAGTGTCAGAATGTAGAGAGCAGTGTTAGATGTTTGAATATATAATTTCTTTATTTTATAATATTAATACAGGTATAAAGGCGTTCCTTTATATTGATTTTGGGTTTAAGTTGCATCAGTAAGGCTTCTTTAATTTTGCATTTGTTTCTTTGTTTAGTGTTTGAGTGTTTTCTATGGTTATGTTGTGTTTATTTGACAGCACCATACTACAGAGAAAGAGTAAATGTCTGAGATAAACTGAAACTTAATGGGACTGTTTCTCTGCATGAACTCTGGACTACAGAAGTAAAAAAACAAACAAAAACCAATGCAATAATTAAAACACTGATTATGTACAGTGTCCAAGATCCTCAAGACAAAATCCTTGACTGAACCACAGAACAGCTATGATTAAATGAGACATTCAGCATCAAAAACATGTATGGTCAGGAAGAAGTGTAAAACAGCAAATCAGTGATGTATGTTGCTCTTGTATGCTTGAGACTAAACCTCTTAATATGCAGACTAAGCAATAGATTACTGAAAAAGAGAAGTCCTAAGAACTTTATTTAGCCAATATGAGCAACAGTGTCTTCCAGACAGAACTCTGGATCAGAGTGTAATTCATGCTACTGCCAAAATTCAAGTAAATAGTTTTAGAAAAAAAAACATGAAATACATTTATAAATCCTGATACCTCGCCCCTAAAAGAACCTCTTTCCCCCATTTATTCTCTCCTTTTTTCCCCTCTTTATCACTTTAAAACATGAAACTGCTTGCTGTTGTCCATTAAGAAACTGAGGACAAAACAGTTTGGAGTTAAAACTTATGGACTTCAAGTTCCTGAGAACGACCTGACAGTGAAATATCAAGTGATCATGCAATCCATAGCATAAAAAATTCTGTAGCATGCCAATCCTCCATATAACATCATAAGCCTTGTAAAGAACGCAAAAAAAAAAAAAATGAAACCAACATGCTTACACTTGAGGAAAGCCCCTCTGATTGAAGTCTAAGGATAAATCATGTGGTATGGAATGAAATGCTATCAGTGGAAATCACACTTAATGAGAAAGAGAACATCTGATTCAAGATACACATTAACCAAACAAGTAAGGATGAGGATACTATGGTAAACATGTTGAAGTTTAATGAGTCAAATTAACAGTTGCCAAGACAACAGAATCACTTATTATGGCCAGAGATATGTTAAAATATTAACAACAGGTGATTCAAACTCCATACTGATTAGTATTACCTCATTCATCTGTGAACAACTTTCAACATTTCAAGTTTGAGCACTGGGCAGGTAGATTATTCAGCACCCAGTGTAACTGGTTTTCTCTGGGCACTCCAGTTTCCCCCACAAATACATCTCTTCCCATCAGATTTATAAATCCTGGCACCCTGCCACTAAAAAGACCTCTTTCCCCCATTTCTTCCCTCCTTTTTTCTCCCCTCTTTATCACTCTCAAAGGGTTTTTTCTTCTTCTCTTCATTCTCTCACTGCTTTCTCTTTACTGTCCTCTCCACCTAACACTTGACATGCTTCAGTCCGAGTCTCTCTACTAAACCATCATTTTTGCCACCAAAAGTCTTAAGGGCAAAAGAAAGTGTGGCTCCACCACGAGTAATGACTTCTCCAGGCTTCTTCCCACCTCCCATATTCTCCATCTAAAATAACCAGGACACACCCTTGTTTCCTGACTTATGTATAAACTCTGAACACGTGTGGGGTTGAGGAGAAACAACAGTTTCTGAACATCTCTGATATGCCTCTCAGTCAAAAAAGTGAGGCCCTGAGATAAGTACACAGAAATACTGAAGAAAGGGAGGTTGGATCAGATAGTATACACTTTAGTACCTGCATCACATCAGTTGCCACTGTGTTTGTTAAATACTTCCAAAATTGAGGAGTAAGATGGCAATCACACCTTAGATTCATAGTATCCCAAACTACTTGCGAAGTTCAACTCAATATATTCATGTTGTTGCTAAATTATATCTTGTATAATAGCAATCAAACATATCCTGTCTTTGTGTACATCAATCAGTCGTTATGAAATTAGATTACAAGAAATGTTTAACAATATCTGTCAAAGTAATTTCATTAGACAAGCATTCTCAGTAATCTTTTTCAACAATGCAACATTCTCAGTGATGTGGAAGAAAAAAACAAGTCATCTTCACACACTGCTGGTTTAAACCTGATCATTAGATTTTAAGTTATCATCACTTAATAAATTATTGGTTGTCACAGAAAAGGAAAACCTAAATCACTTTTGAGATCCTTTAATTTCTTCCCCAGAAGAACAACACTAAATTTAGTGTTCATTTACTGATAATTTATGATTATTTCATCACAACTTTTAATTATAAGCACAATTACCAAAATCAGAATAATAACAGCATCTAAGTAATCTTAAAACATTTACTGCAGTAGTAAAATATTTTAGTACATATCCCTCTCAGTACATTATACTTCTATGTCTGTAATCTGTTTTATTTCTGGGAGAAGGGATTATAGCATTAGAACAGTTTTGCTTGCAACCCATATCACAAAAGTTTAAGTTGCGAAATTAGTTATGTATAAAACAAATATTCACTTTCTTACATTTTTTTTAACCTTGGAAAACTTTTAAAACACTATCAATTAAAACTGGATTTTATTAATGTTTTGAAAAAAGTTTTTACATGACTGAACAGTAATTTTCATGCAAAGCTAATTAAGTAAATTAACTCTTTCCAACATTAACTTCAACACATGAATTACAGTTCATCACATATATTTTACATATTCAAAAGCTCAAAAGAAAATCTAAAGCATTTTCATTTCCATTGATTACAAATCTTTTATATCCTGCAAAAAATATTTTGTGCAATAGAAAGCCAGTGTTCACAGAAGGATAACATACAGAAGTTTAAAAATTAACTTAATGACATCAGAAAAAACAAACCACCTTCATTTCTGAATTCGATCTCAGTTCTGTACTTGTCCCAGGTTTAATAAGTTGGAACAACCATAAACTTCAAAAGGTTAAAATTTTGACTTACACTTTTCTTGGATAATAGTTTAAATGATTATGGTTAAACAAAATAGAGATGAAAAGTATGAGTTACCATGAACAACAAACTGACTGGTGTGAAAAGAATGTATGGAGTATTAACATTGACTGAACGATATATATGGTGTATGATGGTGAACATTGTTCATTTCTCAGTAGCAAGTAGTTCATGCATAACAGATAAATCCACATATAAGTTTAGTAAATGTGGACTTCCTAAACATCAGTGGAGAACATACAGTGAACCATGAAGTTCTTATTAGTATCTGTGTTTTCCTCAATATTCTTATGTTAACTTACTGTATTAGGCACTATTTAGGTAAGATTGAGATTACACCAGCTGTGAATATGCTGCAAGATTCTACTACACCATAAACTGTTGCTTCAAAGTTTAATGTGACCCCCAATGCTGTAACAAGATTTTGGAAACATGAGCAATTCATTGAATCAAAAGCCAGGAGACCAGGTTAGGACCACCCATGTGAAACAAGACAAAGGCACATCTTTGTGAACTTAGCATTACAGACTTCTCAAAGTACTGCTTGAAGCCCACAAACTGACCATCAAATAGCAACCTGTGTCCATGTATGAAACTAAGTTGTTCATAACAAACTTCATTAACGTGAATTATGAGCCAGAAGATGCACTTATGGCCCAGGTTTTAACCATACAACACTGCTACATGTTGCATTTACATCACAACTGGTACATTTGTGACTGAAGATTTATTCTGTGTTGACAAAATTTGGTTTCATCTCTTCATTCCTGACAGACATGACATATTCATGTATTGCAATGGTAGGAAAGCTGACAATACTGCAAAATTTGATCATCATGGTTTCTGTTACATTCTGAATAGAGATTTGTTTGACCTAATTTTTGATGTTCCTTATTTTCAAAACTGTATTGAGATAACCCTCTACCCCTGTTGCAAGACTTTTTGCAGGTGTTTCAGGGCAAAATTTCACATTGGTGCAGGAAAATACCAAGTAATCCATGGATTACTCAGAACAACGCAATGATGGAATGGCCTTCAAAATCATCAGACTTTAAACATCACTGGAACAAACAGCGTAGACAGGTTTACTGCAATACAATTTCCCTCTCTAAGTTGGGAATCTGCAGCAAACCTTGACAGACAAATGAAATGCAGTGACTCAGGGCTACATCAAATGCATTAAGAAGTATGCCAGCATATTGTCATTAATATATACAGACTCAAGGCAGTCATACCTCTTACTGGATAATAACTATAAAGAAGAGTTTTGTGTTCCTTGTGATTTCATGTTGCATACTGTACCTACGATTAAAATTGTTAAGGTATTTTGCATTCATTTTGTCTAGGTCATGCTGAAAACTCTGAGAACTAAATTGAGTTTGCTCTGCAGTCATTCTATTGGGCCCAACTACCTAAACCATGTGCACAAAATCAAGTTTGGTTTGTTCTAATGTGCAATGCTACTTATGTGAAAGATGGCAAGACTAGGCCTACCATGTTTATGTTAAGTCTGAGACTTAACCATAGTGTTTGAATCTTTGTTCATGTATTAGAATACTAAAGTAATCAAGGAAAAATATGTGTGCATATGTGTTCAGTGTTTAGTGGCTGTAGGACAGTTGACACAACCACTGGTTGGTCCAACATAGCACATACGAAACCTACTGCAAGGTGTGCACAAAGACATTTCAACTTTGAAAAAATTGGCATCATAATCATTCACTCACACAAGGAAAGTAAAAAACACATATCTAATTTATGTAATTTCCAAAGTATGAATACAAATGCAATAACAATGGAACACCTCTAAACAGCCACCACTTGAAAGCAGTCATTTAGTCACAGTCCCTTTTTTTGTTTACATAATCCCTAATTATGTACAGTGGAACCCCTCTAATCAGGTTAGTTTGTCTCAATCCTGAAGATGGCTGCTTTAGAGGTTCCACTAGACATATTTCATGACAAACAGTACAGTTACATCTTGGGCTATAGATACAAATACTGAGGCCACTGGAGAAACGTATGACCCTAGAGATATGTAGGCTACATCTAGGGCTATGTATCCAGAGGCTGCCAACCTACATAAGGCTTTTAGATCTATGAAGATATTCAAAATAGAAATTCCATGGACTTTAGAATCTGTTACTCAGCATTACTCCTGTAAGTCAAATGAAAATACCGGGTTGTTACAGCTATCCATATTCACTGATAGTAATATTTGTAAAGCATTCAAATGTGAAAAGTTAGACAAGGGTATTTGTCAAGGTTTAAACTGACAACATACATATGAGATAAGTTGATTCTGCAGGAACAAGTTAGCAATTTGGCATTTATGTTTACAAAGTCTAAACAACAAAATCCAAATAACTTGAATTGTAAATCTGTCACTGAATGAAACTTGTAACAGGTGAACATACACTGACCAGAAGAGAAACACACTTCAAAAACAATAAATTTGCTCAGTGAAAACTATAAGGAAAGTTGAACTGTTAATAAGTAAAACTTTCTATATGGCTTTATCTGTCACATTTAGAACCTAGATTTGAGTTCCCGATAAGTGCATATGTAAAGTAGATGAATAAAGTATAATCTATTAATAATTAACATTTTCTGCATTGTTCTATCTACTATAAATAAAATCTTGACTTTAGTTCTTGATGAGGACATACTCAAGTCGTTAATCAAAAGGATAAGTTATAAGAACTTCTTGAAGGTTTTACCCACCATATTTGGAAAAGTGATCTTAATTCTTAGTTCTTGATAAGTAACTTCACAAAGTAGAATAACATGGTGAAACAGTGATCATTCCAGTTTATCAATGCTGGTTGCAAAGTTCATTTCCCTATAGTGGACATTGAAAATGGACAAAAGTATCCCCACTTTTGGTTTTTTAACATTTCATGACATATTACAAAGTTATACACCGGGTTGTTGTGTGAGGTGCCAACTAGGAGTATCAAACCTTAATTTGTAATGTCGTAAGTACTCATAATTAACAGCTATTGTAACACTTCACATTTCATTTATGTTCCTTTAATGTTTCTTCTGGAGTATTTTCAACAAAACTCAAAAATTTATTATATTTGAAAAGGATGTATTCTTTGATGTTTCTTTCAAGTTATTACCAAATACAAAATTACTTCTATGTGCATTTTTGATGTGATTTCAAGTAAATAATTTTGGTGATAAATTTAACAACTAAAGGTTCCCCTCAGTTTGAATTCTTCCAAAGTGTTTTTTACAAATTTCACAACTATAAAGTTTCTCCCTAGTATACATTCTTTGACGATATTTCAAGGTACCTTTTCTAACAAAGTATTTTTCACAGTGTACGTTCTTAAATGACTTTTTGAATCACCCTTTGATTCAAATTGTTTACCACAAACGTCCAAGCTGAATGGTTTCTCTCCAGTATGTGTGCTATCATGTCTTTTTAATGGCGAGGTTCTAGCAGTGTTTTTCACAAAATGCACAACTGTAAGATTTCATCCCAGTGTGTGTTTTTAAATGACTTTTTTTATTCACAGTTTAATATAAATTGTTTTCCACAAACTTCACAAGTGTATGGTTTCTCTCCAGTATGTATTCTATGATGAAGTTTTGTGCAACTGTTTGAAACTGTTTTCCACATACTGCACAACTGCAAGGATTCTCCCCAGTATGGGTCCTTTGATACATATTTACGTCTGAGTTTCTTACAAAATGTTTTTTATAAATTTCACAATTATAAGGTTTCTTTCCAGTGTGATTTTTTTTATGTTTTTTCAAAGCAGTTTGTTCCATTTTGTTCTTTACAAATTGTACAGCTGTAAGGTTTATCCCCAGTGTGTTTTTTGATGCACTCTTAATTCACTATTTGTTCTAAATTGTTTTCCACATACTGTACAACTGTATGGTTTCTCCCCAGTATGTATTCTTTGATGTTCTCTTAAATTGCCACTTCTTCTAAATTGTTTTCCACAAATTGCACAACTGTAAGGTTTCTCCCCAGTATGGGTCATTTGATGCATTTTTAAGTCCGAGTTTCTTACAAAACGTTTCTCACAAATTTCACAATTGTAAGGTTTCTCTCCAGTGTGCTTTTTTTTATGGTTTTTCAAGGCAGAGTTTGTTCCATATTGTTCTTTACAAATTGTACAACTGTAAGGTTTTTCCCCAGTGTGTGTTCTTTGATGCAGTCTCGATTCATTATTTGTTCTAAATTGTTTTCCACACACTGTACAACTGTATGGTTTCTCCCCAGTATGTATTTTTTGATGTTCTATTAAATCACCATTTCTTCTAAATAGTTTTCCACAAACTGCACAACTGTAAGGTTTCTCCCCAGTATGGGTCATTTGATGCATTTTTAAGTATGAGTTTCTCACAAAATGTTTTTCACAAATTTCACAATTGTAAGGTTTCTCCCCAGTGTGTATTCTTTGATGTTCTTTTAAATCACCACTTCTTCTAAACAGTTTTCCACAAACTGCACAACTGTAAGGTTTCTCCACAGTATGGGTTCTGTGATGCATTTTTAAGTATGAATTTCTCACAAAATGTTTTTCACAAATTTCACAATTGTAAGGTTTCTCTCCAGTGTGTATTCTTTGATGATCTTTTAAATTGCTACTTCTTCTAAATTGTTTTCCACAAACTGCACAACTGTATGGTTTCTCACCAGTATGTGTTGTTTCATGTTGTTTTAATTCGCCCTTTCTTCTAAATTGTTTTTCACAAATTCTACAAGTGTATGGTTTCTCCCCAGTGTGTATTGTTTGATGTGATTTTAAGTTATATCTTGACACAAAATGTTTTCTACAAATTCCACAACTGTAAAGTTTCTTCCCAGAATGATTTTTTTCATGTTGCTCTGAGGGACTGTTGCTCTTAAAATGTTTTCCAAAATCTCCATAATGAAATGGCTTCTCTTCAGATTCTATCCTCTCTTTTTGTGTTAGGTTATTCATTGTTTCCGATTCTTTACTGCTCATAACATAACTGTCACGCTGATGTATATTAAATTTGTTTTGGTTGTTTTCATTTGAAGTTGTTTCTCCACATTTATCATTATTTGGTTTTGGGGAGTTAATAACTTCTTCAATGTAATCTTCTTGTTTCATTGTATAATAACCAGGACACTGACTCACACAGCAGTTCTTTAGATCTAAAATAGATGTAAAAAAATGTCTCATCATAGTTCACATCTTTGACAAACTTCTATATATATTTATGTTCTCACATGACTGATATCGATATGAAAATTTTAAAGCTAAAAGCTAATTATATTGGAGTTTTCATAGATTCACACTTTAGAGCAAATTTTATACCCGAATCAGAATTGCATTAAAAACAAACTGAAGGTAATTTTACATTTTTAAAGAGATTTTTACTAGATAAAGTTAATAATCTTAAAAAATACGATAAAACAGGGTCTCAATGATCAATTCACTTTTAAATGGTATCTTTAATGATTAACTTTTAGAAATATTTTCTTACTTGAAGTGGTTATTTATAATAAAATCTTCTGATATTTTGTCTGCTTAACCATGTTGAGTAATGTTAATATTTTATACATTTGTTCAAAAGTTCTGTTGGCAAGTTATAAATTAATATTTATAAATGCATAGGTTAAGAGAGTACTAAAATATTTATCAACTGGTTCGTTATAGTTTATTTCCATTTCATTTTTAAGAAACAATTATTTTTCTCCTTATTCACATGAAATGTTTTTTTGGCATTTCATCACTTCAAAATCTGCTGCACAAAAAATTTTCCAATTAGAATGAACAGAAGACATAAAATTTAGATCTACACACTTCAAACTAATCATGTTTCATTTGGTTTAATAACTTTTAAAAATTACCAATAATTTAACCATTTGCTTATCCCAATATCAATGCACTTTGAGATTTAGTTGTACTTACCAGGTGTACTTTCTATCACAGATTCAATTTCTTCTTCAACTTCAGTTTTCACGTTCATGTTATTATAATCTAAACTATCTTGAGCATTATTACTGGTCTTTGAAATAATACCACCTTCTGTTTGATCACCAGGCTGCTCTGCTTTCTCTTGGATAAATATGTCCTGAAATCAAACAATATATTCAAAAGGTTAATAAAAATAATAATGTTTTTAGTACACAATCAGCATAGCTAATCAATTTAAAATATTACAATAAAACTAATTAGCCCAATGCTTTTAATTTAAGACTAACCAGTGTCATGTGGCCAATCAACACACAGGAAAGAGTGTGTATCATTAAAGGGAATGACAGTGTAACTATTTTCCACCTTTTGTAGTTTTGATTATAGAAATTCAATCTTCCAGGTATTTTAAGTGGAGATGCTTCACCCTACCCTCAAATCCATATGTCCAGTTTCAAAACAGTCCTTAAGAAATACACAAGATATAAAACTTTATATTCTGATTGAATTTTCTTTTTTCTTCTTCTTAAAGAAGGTATGAAAACTCGTAACATTCTTAAGAATTTTACAGCTGGTGAGCTGGGTCACATATATTGTTTTATGCACCATCACACCCCCGATGCACTTCTGGTTGAACTTTTTTCTCACTTAAATGTTTTTTTTTAATGGAGGCAAAGAAACAGTACTGAAACTACTTGAATACATGGATTTCTTACAGTTTATTCTGTAAACAAACAAAACAAAGTGGAAAAGTTTAAAGAATAGCAGCTTTATTTCTGTTATAAATAGTTCATATTTTGTATAATATATAACAAAAAATTAGTTATAAAAACAATAGATACATTCTTAATTCAACAAATTGAAAGTAGAAAGATTGATTGGTCAATTAAAGATTCATAGAGCAAATAAATAAGGATATCTACAGCAAACAAAGGATGTCAAATGAAGAGAAAAACGTGAAACTACGAAAAAAAACTACACATACAAATAAAACTGAAGAATATGTAACCTATATCAGTCCCAAAAAAAAAACCATTCTGACAATTCCATCATCTACAACTCCATTGTTGAAGATTGGAACAAATTTTGAGATAAAATGTCCCATCTTTCATATTCATATTGCTGCTATGAAACCTGAATGTGTGTAAATTTTTACCCAAGTATCATTAATTGATAGAAAACAATGAAAAGTGGGTTAGTTTTTCTAAATATTTAATGAAACTGAATTAGAGCTTATATTAAACGAGTTAAGCAAGACAGTGAAGATCAAACCATTAGTATATCACCTACCCTCAAAATAATTACAGAGCAAGTGAAATATATATAACATATAATTTTTGAATAAACATATAATCTATGCACATGCATCTCACAGCAAACTGTGGCAGAGCCCACAGTCAGGTGACTTAAAACCTTTAATAAAAAAAACAGAAACAGAAGAATTGCTTAAAAGACATTTCAAGTCTGTACTGCCATTCAGTCATGGTAAAATAAATGAAACATGAAATTTAGCAATATCATCACATCTCAAATTCAGTTCAATGAACTTCTCCTAGATGCTGTGGTCAAAAACAGGAATAAAGACCATATATTTTGAGAATTCTAAGCCCAAATGGATATAAAGACAGCCAAGTAGGATGCTGTGGTAAGGACAAGAACATGCACCACACTGCAGAGAAAGCTGTAAATGTCTGAGATGAAGTGAAAGGTAATAAGACTCCAGTCAGTTTACAAACTCTGGACTGCATACAAAAGAAAAAATCTCCAATGCAGTAATCAAGACACAGATTATGTACAGGACCCAAAATCTTCAAGATAAAATCTTTGGCTGAGCCATACAACAGCTTTGTCTGAATGAGACCTTCAGCTTCAAAAATCTGTATGGTGAGGAAGAAGTGGAAAAGAGGGAAACAAAGATGTATGTGGAACCTGTACACTTGAAACTTAGCCCCTAAACATGTAGAATAAAAACATTACTGTTGAAGGGAAATCTGTGAACTTTATATAAGCCAATATATGAATGTCAGTATCTTCCAGATAAAACTCTATTTAAGGTGCAATTCATGTTGCTGACAAGATGCACATCAATGGTTTTATAACAATAAACATGTAACTGTTTGCTGTGATACATTCAGAAGGAGAGTTGATGGAAGATTAAAGTGAGATATTATGAGCTTCAAATACCTAAGAATGACTTGACACCCTAAATCATAGGGTGGATAACAAAATGATATCTATGGAAATCATACTCAGTGAGAAAGAGAATATCTGATTCAAGGATACCATACAAGATGTGTATTAACTATACGAACATGGATGAGGTTACTATGGTGAGAATGTTGAAGTTTGAGGTATCAATCTAACAGCTCCCTGAACAATAGAATCACTTATTACACTCACACAGCTGTAAAAACAGACAAATTGTTAACAACAGAAGACTGAAGATCCAAGACAGGGAAAACTCTGTAAACATATTCCAGTTCCCATTGTTTTTTTCTATCCAAAGAAATCTGTCACATGATGACAGTATTGGCAGACCTCAGGTATACACAGGATGTTAAAATCTGGCCAATGTCTCAAGGTGATATGAACTACAATTAAAACTTTAACAGTTCCACAATATCTATATCAAAGTGACCACTTTTGGATAGAAAGATCAATAAAAATGGTTGAGAACCCTTATCATTTCGAGTCATAAAAGTTTTATTGTTACTTATATGAAGGCTACTCACCTCCATAAACAAACTGTTTTTTATTGTTTTATGGTATTTATGATATTAACAGTAAACAAAATAATTCTGCATCAAAAATTATCCACTTTCTAATATAGGTAAGCTCATACAAACTTGAGGGTTAAAATATAAAGAAAGGTTTGTTGCAAGAAAGTTCTGTGTGAAGGAAAAAAATCCAATTCATAAAGTAGTAACAGAGAGTAATAAATTTATTAATTTTTTTCTTATTTTAAAAAGACTTTTAACTGACATATTAATGTAATAAATAACATCCATTCATAACATCTGTCAACTTGATTCTCAAACATTCTTTCACATAGAAGGCTAAGAGAGGACAAAAACATAAGTACCAGAGATAAAATAAAAACATAAATTTTTGTACAAATCTGTACCTCAAATAACAATTAATAATAAAGTACAATTGTAACATTTTATTTAAATAATGAAAGTAATTTAGCTTACAAATGAAGTAAAAGAAACTTAACAAAACCTACAGAATAATACATCCTGTCATTCTTTGATAAAAATCAGAAAAACAGGATTTCAAAATACAAGATTAAAATATTTTATTAATATCCTTAGTAAAACTAAAATGTCATGTAAAGCCACAAGAAAAGAAAAAATATTTAAGTAATCCACGTATCTAATGACCTGTCCAAAATGATCTCAGAAGAATGCAAAAGTTTATCTAAACATTTCCACACATAAAGTGTTTGCAGTATCACTTTTGAATCAACATGTACATCTTTACAAAATTTGGTAAACTATCAGTAAAGATTACAATTTTCTGTTAAAAAAGTAACAGATTTTTAATGAAATATTTTTACTAATTATTTGTTTGTGAAAATGTCTAAGACTTTTTTGTTTCTCATCTGAGTGGAAGGTGATTTCATGTTATGATTAAAAAACTATTATTCACACCAAAAATCTCAAATATTATTTGCATAATTTCTGAAACCTCCTAAATACATTTCAAATGTTTGTTGTCAGTTAGACTTTACATTTTTTTCTATAAGATAAACAATCACTGGAATCCACCAAGTTAAACAACACGGTTAAAACAGAAAACTACACAACAAACTAGAACAATACAGACAAATTTGCAACAAGTTGAACCACAGAAGTGGTAAAAGAATGTGTGATATCCTAACGACAGAAAATTAAGAAATGGAAAAATTCATGTAAGGAATCATCTATCTGCACTTACAACAATACACAATATAATTAAAACGAATCTCTGCTTAAACAGCAACAAAGCTCACTTGTATAGAAGTCACTTTCACAAAATATTTGTTCAACTTTCACGTGTCTTGTGCAGCAGACGAAAGAAATTAGTAACCAAACTATTTTATTCCAAGACATAGTGATCAAGACACTAGTTGTAGTGCCTGCAGAGTTCTATGGAACTGAAGAGTTTTTGAAAGGTGCTACAAAATCATCACTCTAGTATGCTAGATGGAAGGTAGGATGTAACATCACAGCCTCAGAGAATGATAGAAATTTAAACTCAGAAGAAATATATGAAATAATTACTATAAAGGTAAGTGTATTTTCTGTGGAAAAATTCAAAACGAAACTTCTGAATTGTTGCAAAAAAGAGCTGACAATAGTTTGTTTATAACAAAGCAAGAAACCAGTGGTGAATTTCCTAAGCTTGTAAATGCAACTATGTAACAACCAATTCGTCTTAAGATGGAAAGACAGAATTAAAACAATGTATATTCTCTTCAAGAACACAACTGTAAAAGTTCTAATTTACAACTTACCTCAATTTCCTCTACATCTCCATCACAAATATCTTTTATCTCCTCTTTTATCACATCAAACATCAAATTGGTATGTGTAGATCTTTCTTCAAAGTAACTAGTTTTTCCTCTAGCTAGAAACACAAACGATACAGACTTCTTGTTAATTATAGCTAATAAGTCCTGTATAAAGTGGATAAATATAAAACTGTGAATAAGTATGATGCTTGTACTGCATTTTATCAAGAACATTTAAAACTTAGGTCATACTGAAAGAGCAATAAAAGGAGACAGTATAATTCTGTCTTCAAACTACAAATATATAAAAATAAAAATGATAGATAAGTACAATGTTACACTGAAAAAATCATATATGAACTCTTCACTAACAGTACATAGTGGGTTAATCCTTCATCTCACTTAATACTTGAATGTTCTCAGCTTTACCCCACTCACAGGTGACAGTACAGAATAATATAAAAAAAAGTGTAAATAGATGGAAAAAAATGAAAATATTTTATTGACAAACATCTCTGGGACATAAAATTATATCACACATAAAAATTATTAAATATTAATTACAAATTTAGAAATTCCGTTTAATTAAAACAAGTAAGTTTGACACTATTTGTGTTGTGAAGAACATATTTATATTCTAAATATATCTGCTTACTATTCATTGTTGTGAAAGTTTCATGTTCATTTTTCTCCAATTTTATATTCAACAAAACATCCTGTTCCTCTTCAGAAAATGGTTCAACCTTCATATTTAATTCTCCACAATTATACAGAAGCTTCACTTTATATCCTCATCAAAACTTGTATCTAGACTACAGAGAAACAGATTAAGATTTAGATATTACATTCTTTAAAAAGTTGACAAAGTTTTCAATAATTACACATCTCTAAATTCTCATTATCTTGTTACATTTTACATGAAATTAATAATTGCATCTGTTTTACATGTTTGTACTAAAATGGTGACATAATTTAACAAAAACGTTTTGAAACTCCTTGTCATTAACAGACCAAGACAACTTTTAAAAAGGTTTCACCTAGTTCAAACTTCTTTGTTATAACTGGAAGGTAGCTTTTACTCTTTGTACAAATTGTTATTAGTTGTATCTTATAAAAACTTTTATTTTATGCACAATATTTCATCTGGTTCACCTAGCATCATCAAATGATATTCAAGAACCATACAAGGCTGGTGAAATATCACAATAAACAAAATACAAATATCAAATTGAAAAACATTGTTCATTCTGATATTTAATTAAGGTTTTTATTCTACTATATACCATATATAAAAAACTACACTACTGAAAAACCTTTAAACCATTTAGTGCGTGAACTGTTGATCATTTCTATTATTTCATAATTCATAATAATTTCTACTACAGAATGATTACACAAATACTAAACCCAACATAAAGAGCTTCTTGATATATCGAGTTTAAATATGTTAGAAAGAAAAATTAGGCATTTGTGTAACCTGATTTTTATAATAAATTAGAAAATCTTGATACATTAACAAAACCCATTTTACCACACAAACAAAAATCACCCATTTATACATAAAAACAAGCTTAAAAAAGCAAAAGAACAATAAGAAAAGCTGTTGAATGATGAATACAAGCATTATATATCATAATTTTTTCAGTTAATGTGTGTTTGATGTTTTGTTTCAAAGGAATGAAATGTTTAATACACATTAATGATAAACTTATAAACACAATCCTTCATATGGCTATGCTTGTTCAAAACTGTACACTAACAATTTGTCTAAATTTCAGTTGTTTAAAAAACAATACATAAAATATTGTTAAAAAATTAAAACTAAAGGAAGTACAGGTCAAAGATGAAATACATAACAAAATGCAAATCACAACAGCTTTCATTATGTTTCACAGAACTTACAATGTAGATGTACCGTACGCAAATTTTCACCAAAGACAAACGACAGTACTAACTTCTAATTTCGAACACCTATTATTGGACGGAAACGTATATCACTATACTACAACTTATTTCCAGTTTTTATTTCATGATTCTTTGTGGACTTTATCGTTTTCTCTTAATGATATTTAAATATTTCTTATAAATCATGTTCTTTCTGATATAAATTATCTGATAATAACAATAATAATACAATTACGTTTTCTTTACCCACTGTACTACCAATCCAACATTCCATCAATTGTTTCCCTCCCCGCGACAGTCATATACATGCGTGTTACGTAAAAAGACCATCCTCCATACCATATCTTTATCAGTTCTGTTCATGCAGTTTTGTTTGTTTGTTTGTTTTGAATTAAGCACAAAGCTACACAATGGGCTATCTGTGCTCTGCCCACCACGGGTATCGAAACCCGGATTTTAGCGTGCAAGTCCGCAGACAACCGCTGAGCCACTGGGGGGCACATGCAGTTTTGAAACAGCTCTTTGTGAAGAAAATTTTGTATATTTATTTCTGTTCAACTTTTATAATATGCTAATTGTGAGACACGATATTCACCCACAACGTTTATGACACGGTTATACAGAAATTGCAAATACATCCAATGAAATAATTTATGAAACTGGTCTTTGAGACAATTAGCTTCATAAGAATACAGTAACACTCTTAATATTTTTACTTATCTGAGGTTTAATTCTCCAATTCGCAATTATATAATTCCAATATAATTTGGTATTTTCTCTATTGCAGTTACTCTTTTCCTGTTGTTTTTCTGCCATATGTTAACTCTTGTTTAATTATTTTTATTTTAATGTTCTTTATGTATATAATTTATCTAATCAAACTTATTTTCATACGTAGGAACTTTTAAGGTCTTAAACATTTTGTTTGCATTCACAGTACCATTGCCATGGTTTTCATTGTGATATAACTTTCGGTAAAAACTGAAACTAAGAGCTAAATGATGTACTTGGAAAAAGCACAACAAAAAACAAAAACAATCGATTGTTCGATTTTGGAAATTCGCACAAAGCTATTCGAGGGCTATCTGTGCTAGCCTTCCCTAATTTAGCAGTGTAAAACTAGAGGGAAGGCAGCTAGTCATCACCACCTACCGCCAACTCTTGGGCTACTATTTTACCAATGAATAGTGGGATTGACCGTCCCTGTCGAGTCTAACAAGCCCACGGCCACTTCTTCATTGCCTCGTCTTCCAGCCTTAGCCCCCTCCACTTCTAGCAAGACTGCACCAACAGAAGTCTGTGAGTCTTCACCTACTCGTCAACCCCTCCAGTCGTCAACAAATAAGTCCCCAGTCAGGTCTGCCAATCCTAAAACTCCCTCTACTATCATCATTGAAGGTGTTCTAGCTTCTTACCACCAGCGTGACGTTGCTCAAGAGATATTTAAAAAAGTTTCAGACATTTAATTCACAGAAATAAGAAGATTCCCGAAGGGGGGTATAGTCGTTAAGTGTTCTCATCCGAGACACTTCGCCAAATTATTATCTCCATGGCCCGAATCCTCATTCAAAGGATCCAAAATCTTCACGCACGTTCCTGGTGAACCTCAAAATAAGTTTTACGAGGTTGTATGTGGCACCCCATTAGACATTATCAGAGATGAAATAAAACTTGAATTTGTTGACATCAATATTAATGCACTCAGTGTAGAAGGGATTAAACTTTTCAAGACCGACATCCCTGCCCCTCTTGTGAAACTTGCCATCGAAGATCAACTTATAGCCAATAGCCTCGTTGCCAACGGTAAACTTGCTGGTTTGCTAAATACCCTGTCAAGACAGCTAAAACCTCGTCAGTGAATGCTGTCCCCAAGTGTTACAACTGTCAACGTTTTGGTCACATTCGTACCACTTGCAAACCTTCTCCACTGTGTGATCGTTGTGGAGGTCTTCATCACGTAAGTAACTCCCCAAAAGCTCCGTCTGGAAGCCACTTGCAGCGACTGTAATGTTAATCACGCTGCATCCTACCATGATTGCTCCAAATATCAACAAGTATTAGAAGTGACAAAAATTGAAGCTTAGTAAACCAACACTCATGGCTGGACCGTCTATTAATTTCTCCAGCCTTCCTGCAACCAATACCAAGTCCGTCCAAGCACAGAGTGTCGACTGTCCAGCAGCCCTGAAATTACAGAGCTCAAATGTCAACAGGACTGAAGCACAACAAACCTCAAAGACTAACTAAAGGAATTCCAGGACATGCTTGATCCGGTTATAGTTACTTCTAACCTTCTGTCTCATACTTTTGATTTTCAAGTTAACGATCACATTGGGAGTGATTACTTTCCTGTTTTCTTTCGTCTTTTTGATAATTCTACTCGCTCTCCCCTCCCACATCCCCTACCCTTAACTTTTTAATGCCAACTGGGATGTTTTCAACTCTATTCTATCTAACATTCCCTTTATCTCTGGTTCCCAAGACCTAGACGATCTTGTACTTAAATTCACTAAATGCAGTACTGATGTATTCCATTCTATCACTCCCACTTAGGCCCGCACACTGTCATTAAACCATTGGACTTTAACTCTTGAAATCCATAGTCATATTACAGAAAGACGCCGCCTGCGCAGACTGTTTATCTCTACACGCAACCAACATCTTAAACAATGAAACAATCAATCAAATAATACCATAAAACGACGAATAAAATAACAATAAATAATTAAGTGGGTAAACATCTGCGCCTGGATAGACAATTCTTGCAACCACCCTAATGAATTCTGCAAGAAACTTAAATTTGTTTGTAAAACATCACTAAACCTTAACTCTCATAATTTGGTATATAACAAACAAATGGCCTCTACTGATAAAGATAAATGCACCATTTTTGCCGAAGTCCTCTAGAAATCCTTCACTACACCTAACATTCTCACTTTTGTCAGCACTTATTTTCTCAAAGTAAATAATTTCATACCCCAAGATCACGAAGTATTAAACCCCAACTTTAGTTTAAACTTTCCCATCCATAACTCCTGTATTACCAAACCGCTCACGTTAGCCGAACTCAAAATTTCCATTAAACGACTCAAAATCAATAGCGCTCCCGGAGAAGATGGCATAAATAACCGTGCCATTAAACATCTACCCTTAAACTTTCTAATTCATTATTTTCTATTTACGATTACTCATTTTTGCATAGCTACTATCCTAATTGTTGGAAAAAAGCCACAAAAACGGTCATCCCTAAGTCTTCAACTAATTGGTCTGATCCTTCCAATTACAGTCCTATTAGCCTTATTAACATCCAAGGCAAATCACGAGAGAAAATTGTTACTAATAGACTTATTTTCTTCGTTGAGACTAATAATATCCTATCAAATATTCAGAATGCATCTTGGCAAAAACGTCAAACTGCTGACCACCTAGTTAGACTTTCCGAATTTCCATTTCAAGCTTTTAACCGGAACCAGGTAGCCGTAGGCGCATTCTTTGATGCCAAGCAAGTTTTTGATTCGGTGTGACATAACGCTTTCCTCTATAAGCTATTCTCCATGAACATTCCATATACCTTTTTCCGTTCGATAGCTACCTTTTAAATAACCGTTCCGCCAGATTTAAAGATAACAGTTAAATCTCTCACTCGTTCCTCTTATTGGTGGGAGTCTCCCTAGGCTCCGTGCTTAGCTCTTTGCTTTACATTTTCTTTGTGAAAGACATTCCATTCTCTGCCATAACTCACACTCATACCTCACAATACAACGATGACACAGCTGTCTGGAGTACGTCTACTAACCCGGTTAAAGCAGCTTATCGTGTTCAGACTACCATTAACTTCATCACGCAATGGTGTGACAAAGGGTGGGTAGCATTAAACTCTCAGAAATATCAAGCCATTTTATTTTATATATGATTTAAAAAGAAAAAGAAAATAATGCCCAAGATACAAATTAAAATCCTTGATACTGTAACCCCCTCTCAAAAAGTTGTGGAATTTCTAGGTGTCCATTTTAATTCTAAACTTACCTGGTCAACCCATATTGATATAATTGCATCACGTATCAGTTAACGCATATCTTTCCCTCGAAGGATTAGCGGAATAAGCAAAGGATGTGCGCCTCAAACTATTATGTTCACATAGAGTGTACATTAGACCGCTAGTCGAACTGTAACATGCCCGACTCTCTGACCAAAAAATTACAAGCATCATAATACACGGCTTTCCGTATACCATGCTACACTCCTCATTACTATCAGGAAAAAATATACGATATGCCATCTATTAAAACACGTTTACTTTAACTTGTCACTAAATTTTATAAAAGGGCAGGAAACCATAACTCACTTACAGCCCAGTTTATCGAAATATCAGCTACCTTGGCAAAAGCACATTTCACCCTTTAATACAGTCAACCATATTTGCAAATGTCTTTTATCTAAATTTGGTTTTGATTATCTTAGGTAATTATCTTTTTTGTTTACAGCTCAGGCACTAACTAGATTTATTTTTCGGCATCTGGTTCGTAAACATGGGTTTTGCTCGGGGTACTTCCATTTTCCTTCCATAGCTAAATAACCGGGTGTTAGGATTTACAAATCCCTACCCTTGTGTTGTTGTTTTTTAATGGAGTCAGTATTTTACCTGTCGCGAAACATCAATGTACCTTCACCACCAGTTGACTGCATAATCTCGTTAACTTTAAATTTTCTATGTATAGCTATAAATCATCAGTCCAGCTAAATCTAACTTCGCGAGATGCAAAGTATGAAATCGAAATACCTGTCACGAATTTTATTTTATTCGCAACATACCGCACTTATATACTACTCTTCTAGTACTCATTTGGTCTTCCTTCTCCAGAATACCCTTTGTTAAATCATGCTCAGGCTAATTTAACTAGGATAAATTATTCGTTTTATTTCATTTTCTACTGGTTATCTTACTCTTGAAAGATGTTAAACTTTATGCCTATCATATCTACTGACACTAACTTCACGCCGAACCTTTCCTTGAAGTGTTACTTTACTTTCTTCTGTTCTCGTATGTCTTTCTGTCTGTCATTACCCTCTCATATGATAATGCTCATTACTAAATTGTCTACTTGCTATATTCTCTAAACCAAAGAGTGACAAACACAACTTCCAGTCGTCTGCTTTTAACACTATTTCAATAACATTTGAACAAACAAGAAATATTCTTCACATAACAAACTAGACAGTAATATTTGCACTAAATAATCCTCTACAACACATAACACGAAATAATCACATGGGCTTTTTGTTTTTCATAACATTACCTTAACGTAACATTTTAACATTGTTACAAATAAAATAGATACATAATTCACTTTGAAGTTTGTTTACGTAAATCAAATTATTTAAAACAAATGAAAAACGAATTATGGGTGAAACCTTAGAAATCAATTATACGCTCTCCGGTAAAAGTATATATTCTTTAATTTTCGAAAATGCTTTCTATTTTTCAGTGAACATCATATTTTAAACAAACAGCAAACGTTTTAATTATTTACTTAAATAATAACTTGCCTGATTTCAACTATTCTACTTTAAACCATTATTTTTTTACATTTGTGCCTACCTATAATATGAAATAATGGATATGAGACATTAATTACTAATAGATGGTACTGAAATGGCTACATTTCTCAATGTTGGCTAACACATTTCGTTCGTGTTATACCTTCATATGAGTTCATTATTTATTGTTTCAAATATTCATATTCCAATCTTACATTTGCAATTTTAAAAAACACAAAGTCACATCATAAACACCATAATCACAAAGATATGAACATTAACGAGAGACAATTTTTATAACCAAAATACATTTAATAATAGTTATCAGACAAAAAAATTTCTAAACCAATGGATGACTATGGCTTACAATTAACGATTATTAAATCAATCATCATTTTACTTGAAAAACATTTGAAAAATATAATGATTTTAACACAACATATAAAACATTCTATGTCTGGGTCAATAAAAACATAAGACAATTAGTATCTGGATAAACTATATTGACATGACTACTGTAAGAAGTATAAAAATCTGAACTAACAAAACACTTTCATTCTAGTTAAACTTCATATTATCATAATTATATTCAGGTAACATTATGGTGTACTGGTAATGAAAGAACTAATTTCCAGTTAATAATCACCAATACCAGAGGACGAAGAAAAAAAAACTATTGCTAATCACAAGCTAAAAATTCAATTAAGTTAAATTTTACAATAGGAGGTAAAATGCTCAGAGAATTTCACTAACAACCAATAATTAAATAAGCTCATAAAGTTGTTGTTGTTTTGAATTAAGCACAAAGCAACACAATGGGCTATCTGTGCTCTGCCCACCACGGGTATCGAAACCCGGATTTTAGCGTGTAAGTCCGCAGACATACCGCTGGGCCACTGGGGGGCAGCTCATAAAGTAAATGACATTATTAGTGTACATTTGTTGGATTTTGCAAAAAAATAACTGAGGACTATCTATATTAGCTCTCCTTAACTTTCAGGTGGCAGATTAAATGGAAGAGAACTAATCATTACAATCTGCTAAGAATAACTTTCAGGACAAAATATAAGATTTGAACATTCTTATTTAATATCCATGGCTGAGGGTGATTTATTTGTTGTTCTTTTTTTTTCAGTTACAAGTCATTAACCACATTAGGTCCACAGTCTGGCACATTACCCATCAGGTTTAACTTAAACTATTCATGTTGTTACTAATAAATAACTTCTAGAATATTAAACAAACATATCCTACCATGAACATGTCAAATAGTCAAAGCAAAAATTAACTGAAATATTTTATGATATCTATCAAAAAGAATTTCATTTGTCAAGCATTATCAAATATTTTTTTTGACAACATAACTCAATCATGTAGAAGATAAAAACTAGTATTCTTCAAATATAAATGAAACAGACCTGCTCATTAGATCTTTAAATTATCATTACATAATACATCAAACACATTGTGAGGAGAATCCCAGCATGTTGTCGATAACATATACAGGCTCAAGGCAGTCATACCTTTTATTGGATATTAATTATGAACAATAATTTTGTGTTCCTTATGATTTCATTTCATATACTGTACCTACCATTAACATTGTTAAGATACTTTGCATTCATTTCATTGAGTTCATGCTCAAAACTGTGAGAATTTACTATGCAACTGTTCTGTCCAGGACTACTACCTTGTCCAAAAGCACAAAACGTAATTTGGCTTGTTCTCATGTGCAATGCTACAAATGTAAATTGCAGCATCAGGCCTACCATGTTTGCATTAGGTCTGAGACTTAAGCATAGTGCATGAATCTAGGTTCATGTCAGAATATTTAAGTTATCATGGAAGAGTAAGAATGTGTGTATGTGTTCAGTGACAAGTGGCTGGAGGACAGTTGACACAGCCATTGGTTGGTCAGCCACAACATATAAGAAGCATTTTTCAAGGTGTGCACAAAGACATTTCAATTTAGAAAAATGGGCATCAAAATAATTTATTCACACAAGAAAAATGAAAAACAGAAATCTAATTTATGTACTTTCCAGTGTATACACTCAAACGTCATAACAATTTACATGATAAATAGTACAGTCAAATTAAGGCTAACAAGTGTTGGGGCCAGAACAGGAACATACGTGCCTACAGATATGTAGACTAGATCGAGGCCTAAATATTTAGAGGCTGCCAACCTATGTAAGACTTTTAGAACTATGAAGATACTCAAAACAGAAATTCCTTGGATTAAGGGAATACCAGGTCTCTGTTCCTATCCATGTTCACTGACGGTATTATTTGCAAAGCATTCAAATGTGGAAGAGTCAGAAAAACAGTATCTGACAAGATTTACACTGAAAATATACATATAGGATTAGTTGATTTCACAGATACATGCTAGCAATTTTGCATTCCTTTTTATAAAAATTAAAACAGTTTGACTTGCAAATATGTTATTGGATAACACTTGGAGCACATGCTCATGGACACTCCAAAAGAAGAGAAACTCTGTCATGAAGTAACACAATCTATTCAACTGAACGGAAAAAAAATTACTGAAAAGTTCACAAATGCAGATAAAGTAAAATGGCTCACATCACCACTAAATATAATGTAATAAGACAAATGAAAGAAAAACTTACTAAAATATAGTTACTGATATTGACAAAAGTTTGGTAATTTGAATACACCAGTTCAATGGAAACACTTGTTCCTAATACATTTTCATGATTTTTGCAAGTTTTAAAATTTTGCTAACATTTTAGTCGAAATTAAAGCAAAACTCAATAAAATAAATGTGTGGATTTTCAATATGTTCTTTATTAGTATTCATTTTACAAAATTATGTGATCAAATAAATATCATACATAATGTTTTCCAGTTTTAAAGTAAATTAGCTGATAGTACTAAGAACCTTGTAAAAGCATTTCTCTTGTTTGCATCATAGCGAGGTACAGACTGAGTTTTTCTTGGTGCAATTGGTATCTCTATTTGCTCATTAAATATTTTAAAACAATAAACTTTCTGTCAAGAAGATGAGGAAGGTAGAATCTATTAATAAGTAACACCTTCTAAATGGTTCTATCTACCATCTTTTGAGCCTTGACTCGAGCCCTGATAAGGACGTACATAAAGTAGATGAAGAAGATGCAGTCTATTAATAATTAAGATTATCTGCATGGTTCTATCAACTATAATTGAAACCTCAACTTTAGTTCTTGATAAGAACATACCTCACATAGGTACTCAAAAGTTATAAGTTACTTTGAAGTTCTTGTGGGTTTTACCCACTATATTTTGCATATTGATTTTGGTCCCTGATAAGTAACTATATGAAATAGGGTTATCTGGTGAAACATTGATATTTTCAGTCTATCAATCCTGGATTGCAGAATTCAATTCCCTATGGTGGACATTGGAAATGGACAAAAGGATCCCTCTTTTTGGTCTTTTAATGTTACCTTCAATGACATTTTATAAAATTACACAATGGGATATGAGTGATGTGTCAACTACAGGTATCGAAACCTAATATGTAATATTGTAAGTAATCATAATTAATTGCTAAGGTATGGACGCTACAAAAATATATCATTTCTTCTCAGGGTTTTTGTTTTTGTTTTTTGTCCAAAGCATTTTCAATAACTGAACAATTGTATGGTTTTCAAAAAGAATTTATTTTTTCAGTTTACTTCAAGTTATTACTTAATACAAAATCATATCTATAGACATTTTTATGTGATATTAAGTAAATATATTTCCACAAACTCCATAACTGTAAGGTTTCTCCACAGTGTGAATTCTCTGAGGTTTCTTTAAGTTCAAATTTTTTCCAAGCTATTTTTCACAAATGGCACAATTATAAGGTTTCTCTCCAGTATGTATTCTTTGATGATATTTTAAGGTAACTTTTGCAAAAAAGTGTTTTCCACATACTGTACAAGTGTAAGGTTTCTCCCCAGTATGAGTTCCTTGATGTCTTTTTAATTCTGAATTTCTTCCAAACTGTTTTTCACAAGTTTCACAATTGTAAGATTTTTCTCTACAATGTATTATTTGATGCTGTTTTAAGGTACTATTTGTATCAAAGTGTTTACTATACACTGCATAACTGTAAGGTTTCTCACAAGCATGTGTTCTTTGATGTGATTTTAAGGTATATCTTGAAACAAAATCTTTTCTACAAATTCCACAACTGTAAAGTTTCTTCCCAGTGTAATTTCTTTCATAACTATTGCACTGAAAATGTTTTCTAAAAATTGCACAATGATAAGGTTTCTCTCCAGATTCTATCCTTTCTTTATGTGTTAGATTTTCCAATGTTCTAAATTCCTTTCTACTGGTTACACAACTGTATGTTTTGCTATTATATTGGGGTATATTCAATTTGTTTAGGTTATTTCCATTTAAAGTTGTTTCCCCACATAAACCACTATTTGGTTTTGAAAAGTTCATAACTTCTGTAAAGAAATTTTCTTGTTTTACAACATGGTAACTAGGACATTGACTTACACAGCAGGTCTTCATATCTGAAATAGATATAAAAAAATGGTTGATAATAGTTGAGGTCTTTGATGAACTTCAAGACATATTTAGTGTTCTCCTATGTTTAATAACAATGTGAAAATATTAAAGTTAAAAACTAATTACAATGAAGTTTTCATAGTTTCTCATTTTATAGAAACACGTGAATTTATACCTGAATCAGAATAGAATTAAAAACAAACTGCAAATAACATTAAACTTTAAAGAGAGGCTTTTAGTAGATAAAGTAAGTTCATCAGTAGAAATATGATAAAACAGGGTCATAACAATCAATGCGCATTCAAATAGTATCTTCATACATCTTGAAAGTAAAAAAGATTGGTTGGTCATTTAAAAATTTATAGAGCAAAACAACAGGGATATCTACAGGAAACAATGGGTGTTAAATGGAGAGAAAAACAAAATAATGTGAAACTAAAAAAAGAAATTACATACAAATAAAACTAAAGAACATTTAACCAATATATATAAGAAAAAAACGATCATTGTAAACAATTCCATCATCTACAATGCCACTGTTGAACATAAAAGCAAATTTTGAGATAAAAATTCAATGAACTTCTCCTGGATACTCAGACCAAAGGTAGGAATAAAACCCATCTATTTACAAAATTCTAAGTGCAATGGGAAATAAAGAAACAGTCAGGTTGAATGCTGTGGTAAGGACAAGAACACAGCACCATACTGCAGAGAATGTTGCAAATGTCTGAAATGAACTGAAACTTAATGGGACTGTTTCTCTGTATGAACTCTGGACTACAGAAGTAACAAAAAAATCCAATGCAATAATTAAAACACTGATTATGTACAGTGTCCAAGATCCTCAAGACAAAATCCTTGACTGAACCACAGAACAGCTATGATTAAATGAGACCTTCAGCATCAAAAACATGTATGGTTAAGAAGAAGTGTAAAAGAGGGAAACAGTGATGTATGTTGCTCTTGTATGCTTGAGACTAAACCTCTTAATATGCAGACTAAGCAATAGATTACTGAAAAAGAGAAGTCCTAAGAAGTCCTTCTCTCCTTTTTTCCCCTCTTTATCACTTTAAAACATGAAACTGCTTGGTGTTGTCCATTAAGAAACTGAGGACAAAACAGTTTGAAGTTAAAACTTATGGACTTCAAATTCCTGAGAACATCCTGACAGCAAAATATCAAGTGATCATGCAATCCATAGAAATAAAAATTCTGGAGCATACTAGTCCTCCATATAACATCATAAGCCTTGTAAAGAATGCAAAAAAAACCCAATCAAACCAAGATGCTTGCACTTGAGGAAAGCCTCTCTGATTGAAGTCTAAGGATAAATCGTATGGTATGGAATGAAATGCTATCAGTGGAAATCACACTTGATATGAAAGAGAACATTTAATTCAAAGAAAATCATACAAGATACATATTAACCAAAGAAGTAAAAATGAGAATACTATGGTAAGCACGTTGGAGTTTAAGGAACCGAACTAGTAGCTCCTCTTATTATACCCATAGAGTTGTAAAAATATTAACAACAGGTGACTCAAACTCCATACTGATTAGTATTACCTTATTCATGTGCTAACAACTTTCAACATTTCAGGTTTGAACACTGGGCAGGTAGATTATTTGACACCCATCCAGTGAAACTGGTTTTGTCTGGGTGCTCTGGTTCCCCCCACAACTGCATTTCTTCCCATTAGATTTATAGATCCCGGCACCCCACCCCTAAAAGACCTCTTTCCTGTCATTTCTTCTCTCCTTTTTTCTCCCCTCTTTATCACTCTCAAGGTGTTTTTTTTCTTCTTCTTTTCATTTTTTCACTGCTTTCTCTTCACTGCCCTCTCTATCTAACACTTGACGTGCTTCAGCCTGGATCTTTCCACTTAACCATCATTTTCACCACCAAAAGTCTTAAGCACAAGGGAAAGTGTAGCTGCACCATGAGCAATGACTCCTCCAGGCTTCTTCACAGCTCTTCCCAACCAGGACTTACCGTTGTTTCCTAAGTTATGTCTAGCTTCTAAAGATGTGTGGGGTTGAAGAGAAACAATAGTTTCTGAGCATCCCTGGTTTGCCTCTCAGGCTCCACTCCTGACCTGTGAGGTTTATAAACTGAACCACTGCCATGATGGATTGACTCAAGCTTTTAAAGAGGGACAACCCTGTGAACATGCTTCAGCTACATTAAGGAAAGTAATGAAGCAAATGGAGGAACCACTGGTAGTCAGGAAAGTGAGGCCCTGAGATAAGTACACAAGAAATACTGAAGAAAGGGAGGTTGTGATCACATAGTACATACTTCAGTGATTGACCCTTTCCACCAGAACCTGCATCACCTCAGTTGGTATTGTATTTATTGAAGACTACTAGAATTAAGGATGAACATGGCAAGGTCTATCTGATCAAAATGCTCAGGTAGAGAAAAAGTGTCATGGTATAACAAGTGGAAATACAGATAGCAATAGCTTTTACTGTTGTGCTGATTGTCAAAGTTGTAATGTGTGCACCTTGGACAAACTGCAAAGCATGGCCCATGAACCTATTCAATTGAAAACGTTTTTTTTTTTGTACAAGAAAATCTGTCATATGATGACAGTATTGTCAGATCTGAGGAATAAATCCATAAGAAGAAATACACAGGATATTAAGAGCTAACCAATGTCTAAAAACTACAACTCAAACATTTACAGTTCCACTATTTCAAAATGACCTCTTTTAGATAGAAGAATCAATTGAAATTTGATTCATGAAGGTTTTATTTTTACTTATATGATGGCTAACTCAACTCCATTGATCCACTGGTGTTTGTTTCTTTTTTTATTATTTTATAAAATTTAAGTTATTAACAGGAAACACAAAGAGTGTAGGATGGAACATCACAGCCTCACAACACAAATATATTTAGTAGAAGCTCTGCTGTTTTGCTGTATAATGAAGAAAAAAAGTCAGATTGATAATCACCAGGTGAGAACTGAAATGGTGTGATGATGCTCCAGATTATGGCTAATTCTGCACAGAATAATAAAAATTTACACTCAGAAGAAGAATCTAAGATTTTATATTTTTTTCTGTACAAACAATGAGATTTGCTTAAGTGATCAGTACAAAGGTTGCAGTATGTTCCATGGAAACATTAAAAATTAAACATTTGTGAACTGGCAATATCACTGTTACAAAAAAGATCTGTAAGGAATCTATTTATAACAGTGCAACAAACCAGTAGTGAAGTTCCTAAGCTTGTAACTACAAACATGTAATAACTGATTAGTCTCAAGTACATATCCACAAAGACAAAGTTACAACTATATATAATCTCTTTGAAAACGCAACTGTAGAAGTTCTAATCTACAAATTACCTCAATTTTCTCTACATCTCTCTCACAGTTATCTTCTTTCTCCTCTTTTATCATATCAAACATCAAATTGTTATGCAGAGATCTTTCTTCTAAGTGACTGGTTTTTCCTGTAGCTCGAAATACAAACAATACAGATTTCTTTATAATGAGACACGATACAACTTATGCATCAATCAATCATAAACAAAATCTATACGTTATGTTTAACTGATCTGACCTCTTATATAATTTCTTACATAATAAACTGGTCAATATAAGAGTATAAAATTTCACCAAAGAGCAAGTTCATAAAATATATCTCAAATTCCATGCACATAATTAGTTGTAATCTCAAATCATGGCTAAGCAGATAGCCAAGGTGAGAGACAAAATTATTTGCTAAAGAAATGGAAGAAGAAAGATATCAATGAGGAGGAATGGTTATTTAGTATATTATTATTGGAGTTTAAATACACACTATCCAAAATTGATAAGCAAAGCAAACACTTTTAAAATGTACCTTTTGAAAATGTATTTGTTTGACTGATTAACTGAATATAAACCTTTTTCCTTCCTTGTATAATTCCATTGTAATTATTTTAAGACATTGTATTAAACTACCCTCAACTAAATCTTTTGAATGTTACAGGATTTGCTTCTTCTTATGTCAAACTGGGATTCCTGGTTTAAATATCAACATAGTGGACTGTACTTTTAGCTTCTAAATATTTTGCTAGGTTGTGCTGTAAAAATTAATTTGAAGCCAAGAAACATCTGGAAGCAGCAGTTTTGGATCCTAACCACTGTTGCAGGCGTAACTATTATTTATATTTATTTTAGATTCAGAAAGAAGCATTGATAAGTTGTGAGTAAATAGCTTGGAGTATTAAGGATAGAAGCAAGCAAAAACAAATTAAATGTTAAAGTTATGCTAAACCAAGAACTTAACTGAACTACAAACTGAACAGCATTGACCAAAAAAATATAGAGATGGAAATAAATATAAAAATAGTAATTGATCTAAAATTTAATCTGTGACAAAGAAAAGTAAACAAAGACGTGGGAGCATCCATAGGCTTGGCCCAGGACAGCATAGCAAAGAAAAAAGGTGGAAAAAAAAAAGACTGCCCAAAACATGAACTAATCCAAACACATCTTGGATTGGTCTAAATGACATTGGGTAAAAAGTCACAACAAAATATATAACTGATTCCAATTCACAGAGATCCAAGTTGTAAACCTATTCTTCAGCAACAGAATAGCCTCAAGTCATAAAAGCAACAGGTTGTTGAATAGTGGTGAGAATAACAACAGAAGTTATAATAATTGAGTAACACTGTGGAAATCTTGAATGACTAAATCAATAAATTCCACAAACCAAATCAACAAAATCTGACAAAAACAATACTATACAATAAACAACTAAGCTAAATTTTAAGTTGATCATGTTAAAAAATGGAATAAAAACAATTAAAAACTGAACACATCTACATGCTAGAATACTAAATTCCAAAGTAAAACTTGGCTCTACAGTATAGAGGAAGCCAGCAACACCTGGAGGGTATATAACACTTTTACTGTTGGACAGTTCTTGCAAGTTTATTTCTATGCCATATTTCAAGTGTACAATGTTTAAACATGCAGGATAAGTGGAAGTATCATTGAACAAGAAGAGCTATTATGTGAGAGAAATAAACTATTGTGTGAAAAATTGAAATTAAGATATGATTTGATGTCAAGTTTATTTATAAACAACAAAAAATATTTTAATTAAAAGTTGACTCTAGCTCTCTAGAAAGCAAAAGCCAACAGTAGAAAGCTTGAAATTTAGTCAAGTACCAGAAAAGCAAATAACAAAAATAAAATAGATCTTTTGAAGTTCAGGATTATGATAACAAACCAGATAAATATTACTAAAATATATGTCTTATCCTTTATTTGTGTTTAAATGTACATCCAGAGTTTCTTATTTTTTAATTCACAAGACAGTGATGTAGGTAACAGATCCCTTCTACATCCATTGCCTGACTGTAATATGTGGATTAATGAGCGACAATGATGCATCTGTGGATTTCCATAAGATAAGGAATCTTAATTAAAGAAGAAGTTTCTACCATAGCTAACAACTCCTGTATAAAGTGGATAAATGTAAAACACTGAATAAGTATGATGCCAGTACTGCACTGCATCAAGAACATTCAAAGCTTAGTAATTTAAGACTGAAAAGCAACAGAAGAAATACAGCATGATTTTGACTAGTCTTAAACTACTAATACATAAAAAATAAATAATGAAAGATAAAAAAAACCTACAACCAGAAAAATCACATGAGCTCCTCACTCTGGGATGTAAAATTATATCACACATAAAAATTATTAAACAATAATTACAAATTTACAAATGCTGTTAAATTAAAACAAGTATTACACTATTTATGTTATGAAGAACACATTTAAATTCTAAATATATTTGCTTACCATTCATTGTTGTGAAAGTTTTATGTTCATTTTTCTCCAGTTTCATATTCAACAAAACATCCTGTTCCTCTTCAGAAAATGATTCAATCTCCATATTTAATACTTCACAATTATACAGAAGCTTCACTTTATATCCTCATCAGAACTGGTATCTAAACTACAGAGGAATAGATTAAGATTTAGATGTTACATCCTTTAAAAAGGTAACAAGTTTTCAATAATTTCAAAATCCATAAATTGTCATTTTGCTCCATTTTTACATTAAAAAAAATTTTCATCAGTTTTACATCTGTACACCAAAATGATGACATAATTTTGACATAAAAGTTTTGAAACAGTAATTCTCATAAGATACCATGACAACTAATGCTAACAGTTTCACACAGTTCAAACTAATATGTAATTACTGGAAGGTAGCTTTTGCTCTTCACACAAATTATTTTATTTTATTCACAGTGTTTCATCAAGTATACCTGACATCATCAGGTGATATTCAAGAACCAGGTAAACCAGATGAAATATTGTGAATAAAATAAACACACTTTTTACTATGTACAACCAAAGAAACTTGTAAGCATTTTAAAAACATACTTTTTTCTAATATTTAATTCAGGTTTTCATTCTACTGAGGAGATGTACTTTATATATAATACTTCACTAAGACATGGCAATACTAGAAGTACTGAAACACTATTAAACCATTTAGGGTCATTCCATGTCAAATGATCCAGGGGGCTGCAGGTGACCCCCACAGAATGCCTTGAAAACATTCACATGTGCTCATCTATCCATATAATGAAAAACTGCCAAATATTAGATCAATATCTCTAATAGTTTCTGATTTACCACCCTGTAAAATTTAATTAATTTGTTTATTATTTCTGGCAAATTCATTTTTGGGCAACTTTGGCTGCTTAAAGCTGCAAGAGTAATGGTGGTAGAAGGCTGAAATATTCTACACTGACTAAATTAATCTCAGAACTGAAAAATGGTCTCAAACCAAGTTTATCTCTCTTAGGATTTGCATAGTGAAGCAGTTAAATCAACTGAAAACCCAACATCGTAAAAAACATTGGTTTATGTAACAAGCCATAGCTCTGAGACTTAATATGATACAAAGCTGAATTCTTTTTTATAATTTCCTATAACATATCAGTTGATAAATCAGCAACTGTTGTAATTAAAAGTCTGTTAGATCTCCTGTAAAAAAATTTAGCTGCATGCAATTGTTCATGATTTGGCTAAAAATAGTCCTACTTCAGGCCACAGTTTGACCATGATACCAGCTATTCAGCCTTTTCAGATTTTTACCATATATTCTGACATCTCTGAATTTGATCTACAAAAAAATATATTTCATTATCGCTGTGTCTTAAGGCAGTGCTAACTTTTAAGTTTCAGATGCCTATTACAAGGCAGTGATTCATATCCTTATATACAACTTGTTTCAAGTTCTTATTTCATGATTCATTTAAGGCTTACTTGTTTTCTGTTTATAAGTTTAAAATATTTCGTATAAACTGTATTTTTCTCTTGATATAAATTATCTAATAATAATAGTAATACAATCACGTTTTGTTTTCCCACTGCACTACTCCTGCCAGATTTTATCCAATTATTTTTCACCACCTTGTAAATAATATACGTGCATATAATGTAAGAAAGACCATCACCCAAATTCTATCTTTATCACTTTCGGCTATGTCATTTGGGAACAGGCTGTTTTTTTTTTGTTTTTTTGGAATTTCGTACAAAGCTACTCGAGGGCTATTTGTGCTAGCCGTCCCTAATTTAGCAGTGTAAGACTAGAGGGAAGGCAGCTAGTCATCACCACCCACCGCCAACTCTTGGGCTACTCTTTTACAAACGAATAGTGGGATTGACCGTCACATTATACACCCCCACGGCTGGGAGGGCGAGCATGTTTAGCGCGCCTCGGGCGCGAACCCGCGACCCTCTGGGAACAGGCATTAGAGAGGGAAAATTTACAGATATATTTCTGTACAACTTTTATCATATGCTAATTGTGTGACACGATGTTCGCCCACAACCTTTATGATACTGTTATACTGAAATTGCAAATAAATTCAATAAAATTACTTTATTTACCTTCCTCGTTTTTGATATAATTAACTTGATACGAATATAGTAGCATTATTGATGTTTTATTCATGTTACAGGTGACAATTCTCTTTTTCACATTGCTTCTATAATTTAATAATTTGGTGATTTCTCTATAGCAGTTACTTTATTTTGTGTTGTTTTCTACCATATGTTAAATTATTTTAATTTTCTTGTCTGATTTTCCTACGCAGAAACTTTTGCAGTCTTAAATATTGTATTTATATTTACAGTACCATTACCATGCTTTTCATTATTATATAACTTTTAGTAGAAAAATTTAAATGCTATATATAGATTTAGTTGGTCCGGCATTGTCAGGTGGTTACGTAATCTGAGGGTCGTTGGTTTGAATTTGTTTCAGAAAACATGCTCGACTTTCAGCCGTGGGGGCGTTATAATGTACGATCAATCCCACTATTCGCTGGCAAAAGAGTAGCTCAAGAATTAGTGGTGGGTGGTGATGACTAGCTGCCTTCTCTCTTGTTTTACACTGCTAAATTAGGGATAGCTAGCGCAGATAGTCCTCGTATAGCTTCGCGCGAAATTCAAAAACCAAACAGGTTTACTTTTACTTTTAATTTATATTTTGCTATTATTGAACCACAACTAGTTATTTTCAACATGTAACTTGTGAGTGTTTCTTAAAATATAGATTTTGAGGTAAAGTTTTCGAAACATTTGTGAAATATCAAATTTATTACTTAATTAAAATACAGGAGAGAGTACCCAACAGCCGCGGCAGTTGAAATTCCTTTAGATTGAATCAGTATAAATTTATGTATGAGACTTACCCCCTTTTTATTAGCTACAGTTTTGTGCGCCAGCAATATCAAGCTTAAAGCGTTCCTTTACTCGATTGAATTTTATTACTCGTCAGGATCTTTACCAACATAACTGAAATTTTTTTTAAGCAAAATTAAAATAAATGAACACAAAAAGGACTTGGGCGAGGTAAAAATATGAAAGGGTTTGACCTATAGAGTCTAAAACTTTAATTATATCTACAATTTGTCAGGAAATGATGGAGCCATGAGCTAAATCTTATTTTTGAAAAAAGAACAACAAATACAGTGCTATTCTATGTGCCGCTGATTGTGTGAACTTTGAAGAAAAAAGGACAATAATTGAAAGTTCTGGTACAAGTGTAATAACCAATGTTATAATGAATTTTTGTGCAAACGTTTGACTTGGCTTGAATGTATTGTATCGAAAATATCAGATATTGGTTTATTGTTGAAATTTATCGCCAGTTAGTCATATACACAATATGAAGGATATGACCCTATAAAAACCTGACAATTAAGTATGATAAATATGGAAAACATTTCCGTGTAGATAATTTATTCTAATTCCATATGTGTTTGTGTTGTTTATAACAAATACGTCAAAAAAGGAATTGGCGACATTAATGTGATTTATACATAAAACTTTATAAAATGTATCAAAACTGGCATGACTAGGTGGTAAGGACGCTCGACTCGTAGTCCGAAGACGGCGAGTTCCAATCCCTGTAACATCAAATATGCTTGCAATTTCACCCCTGAATACACAAAGAATTCTTGAAAGTGATAAACAACAATATTTGTTCACGAAAACACACCAGATCATAACTGAAAATTTTTGAAACTCGCGTGACTGGTATATGAAATTCGACTCGTCGGGAGACAAATATTTGAGAATATTATTGAACAGCCACCGTCAATACATTTCGCGTCAGCAAGCTATAATTGTAATCAACGCCTATGCATCGGAAAAGTGAAGAAGTTGGCCAGGAACATGTTTATGGATTTCGAGCATTACAAACCCTTCACCGTCAGTGAATTACTTCGGACGTTAGAATTTCTACGAATAAATTAAATATCTTCATTTAAGTTACACTGATACACTTTAACAACTTTCACAATTAATTTGGTGTAAAATTTCCAGTTGACAGCAAAAATCATATGAATGAAATTAGCCGTCTGAAAACACAACTTCATGAATAAAAGGAAGCCTAAAAAAAATTTATCATCGATAAAACTAGTAACGTTAATTTGCTATAAAGTTTGTTTGTTTGTTTTGGAATTTCGCACAAAGCTAATCGAGGGCTATCTGTGCTAGCCGTCCCTAATATTTTCTATTAGATGGTCTATTTGTGCTCTGTCCATCACAGATATCGAAATCCTATTTATAGCGTTGTACGTCCGCAAACATTCCATTGTTTTACGAGAGAGCTAGATGAATTGAACAGTATAATTTGCATTCCACTGTAATAGCGATATAAACTCTCCACGTTCTGTGTTTTAGCAAAAGAAAAAGTGAACACGCGTTCAAGTTGCCACTTTGTTCACTTATGCATTGATAATGATTTGTAATTAAATTCATATTTTTATAACCAACAGGTTGTATACTTTCAAGAAGTAATACACGATTGAATAAAACTTTTGTTTGGAAGAATTGTTTTGACTATTATAGTTTTATAACGTGGCTATCAATCATCATAATTTAGTAAACAACAATCTGTTATATTATCACTTTCAATTTGAACATAATGAAAACAAAAACTGATACACTTCAAATTCACCTGAGATATAACAACACAGAGTATAGGAAAAAAGTGTGACATACATTAATAGACGTTAGAAATATTTAATTTGTAATGATAACGTTTTCGATACGGTGCAATACTGTTTAATTATGTTTTATAAAAAATCATAATTTAAAGTAGCTTTGATGTCGGTCGAAAATGTGATGTGTTAAGAATTTTGACAATTCCTTTAGAGTGAAGATTAATATAATTGGGCTTTTTTTTTACGATACAAATATAACAAAAATATATATTTAAAAACGGCTGGTATAGTGTGAGAAATTTTTTAAGTAGAGGAGCGAACAACGTTTCGACCTTCTTCGGTCATCGTCAGGTTCACAAAGAAAGAAAGAGGCAACTGATCATAGCTGACCACATGTTTGAAGGGGGTTGTGTAATTGAGTGTAGGAATGTAGAGACCGTGCTTAGATGTTTGATTATATTTATTGATAAAGATATAAAGGTGTTCCTTTGTATTGCTTTATTTTGAGCTTGAGTTGTTGTATAAGTAAGGCTTCTTTAATTTTACACAACCCCCTTCAAACATGTGATCTGCTATCGGTCAGTTACCTCTTTCTTTTTTATGAACCTGACGATGACCGAAAAAAGATTGAAATGTTGTTCGCTCCTCCACATAAAAAGTTTCTAAACTCATACCATCCGTTTTTAAATATATATTTTTTCTCTACAAGTGGGTTTTCTCGTCATCACGGATAACAAAAGGATGATCCATCATTGAAATTTTGATATTCAGTACATTAAAATCTTAGCTCAATAAAAATGGTTTGGTGTTTCATGGCGCAAAACAACTTGGCTATCTGCCAACACAAATGACCAATCAGGGAACAACATGGCTTATCTGTCAGTAGTTGAATGAAAATTATTATGGTTTAAAAATATCCAAATCTGTGTGAAGAAATATGAGATAGAAATAAAGAGTACATAGATCGTATATTACCGTCCCTTGGGAATCATAACTGGGTAATTTGTTCTAGTAAAATGTTAAATTTTAATAAATACGATATCAGACAAAAATAAAATTGTTATTTAAATAACATTACTGGAGTAAATTTTTAAAAACGGTAATACCTACTCTGGTAAAAAATATGCAGTGAAAGTCTTCCTACTAGTTCTAGTTTTGTTTCACATTTTATAATAATTTAATACACTTTTTCTTCACTTCTATAAATCATCTTTGAAAAAAAATTTAAATTACACGTTGAGATACCAAGTTACAAGATGTCACATTTTGAGATTGCAATCGGCAATTGCGAGTTAAAGGTATTAACTATACTTCTTTATGTATACTGTGTTGGTGTTATTGGGTTTAGGATTCTTCTACAGCGGCTGCCTGTGAGTTGTTGATGTTAAATTAAAGGATAAATGAACAGCGTGTATTTTTCTTGTTTACAAAATAATATGTACTTCGGAGACTAGTTTAAGGTGTATACAGGCCCAGTGTTAAAGCATGCGACTAGTAATCTGAGGGTCGCGGGTTCGCATCCCCGTCGCGCCAAACATGCTCGTCCTTTCAGCCATGGGGGCGTTATAAAGTTACGATAAATTCTACTATTCATTGGTAAAATAGTAGCCCAAGAGTTGGCGGTGGGTGGTGATGACTAGCTGCCTTCCCTCTAGTCTTACACTGCTAAATTAGGGAGGGCTAGCACAGACAGCCCTTGAGTAGCTTTGTGCAAAATTCAAAAACGAACGAACGTGAATATATCATAAACATTATGGTTTCTGTCTTCTTGTCAAAAATCAATTTTGAGTTTTTCATTTTCAATTCACAAGCCTGCCCCCCAGTGGCTCAGCGGTATGTCTGCGGACTTACACGCTAAAATCCGGGTTTCGATACCCGTGGTGGGCAGAGCACAGATAGCCCATTGTGTAGCTTTGTGCTTAATTCTAAACAACAACAATTCACAAGCCGAACTACTTTTCTCGATTTTTCTGCGTATAAATCACTTGCTCTAATCGCATGACTCACTCCACGTGTACTACTCTTTCAGTAATCGTTTCGTCTTACTTTAACAAAATATCCTCTGGTCCTTTTTGTCAAATTACACGCAGGCTTATTCAACTGCTTGAGAGCCACGATTAGGTGGAATAAATTCTTTTTATTCCCTTTTCAACTCTTTTAAGATATTATACGTAAGGCCTATCATATCTACCGAAGTTTTCTTTGGCTGTTACTTCACTTGCCTATGTCTTTCATTACCCTCTCATACTATTATGTTTATTTCTTGTGTCTACTCACTCCCTATGTTTTCCAAATGAAATAGTTACAAACAACTTTCAACAGTCGTCTTCTTTTAACTCTATTATAATAAAAATTAAACAAATATTCTTCATAAAACAAACTAGATAGTAATATCTACATAAAATAATAATTTATTTTATACATAAAAATAATCACGTGTTTTTTTCAGAATGTCAACATTAATAACATTACTTTAAAGCTGCATTTTAATGTTATTACAAGTAAACTAGATAATTCACGATAAAGTTTGTTTGTTTGAAATAATTTTATTCACATAAAAGAAAAACGAATTATGGATAAAACTTTAAAAACCAAACGTGTTCTTCAGTAAATGCTTATTGTTTTATTTTTCAAAAATGAATTCTATTCTATTTAAAAATTTTGACACTACAACTAGGTACAAATATAAGGTCAGAGATATCAATTATGCATAATTGGTACTGAAATGGCCTGGCATGGCCGAGCGCGTTAAGGCGTGCACTCGTAATCCGAGGGTCGCGGGTTCGCGCCCGCGTCGCGCTAAATATGCTCGCCCTCCCAGCCGTGGGGCTGTATAAAGTGACGGTCAATCCCACTACTCGTTGGTAAAAGAGTAGCCCAAGAGTTGGCGGTGGGTGGTGATGACTAGCTGCCTTCCCTCTAGTCTTACACTGCAAAATTAGGGACGGCTAGCACAGATAGCCCTCGAGTAGCTTTGTGCGAAATTCCAAAAAAACAAACAAAACAGGTACTGAAATAGCAGCATTTCTCAAAAGGTTTGTTAACTGAATACCATCGTGTTATACATTAATAAAACTTTGTGATTTATTGTTCCATGTCTTCTTTTTCTGCTCTTACATTTGCAACTTACCCTTACACAAATAAACACCCTAATCACAAAGAATTAAAATTAACCAGTGACATTTTTTATAACCCAAATATATTTAGTGACAGTTCTTAGACAAAATGTTTCTACACCTTTCGATCACTATGACATAGAAGTAACTATTATTGAAATAATCATCATTTAATAAACTTGAAAAAATAAAATAATTTTATCCCAACATTTAAAGCATTCTATGTCTAAGTCAATAAAAACATAAGACAATTAGCAGTGGTATAATAAGGAAAGCTTGATACATTTTAAGAAAAGCCATTATACCACACAAGTAAAAATCCACTCACTTTTTATATGAAAAAACCTTAAAACTTACATGAAGAAAATGAAAGTAAACAATAATAAGAAAAGCTTTTGAATGTTTTAATGATGAATACAAAAATTATATGTAACACAATTGTTTAATATTTAATATGTATTTGACCTCTTTCGTTCAAATCATTGAGTTGACACACACATGAATGATCACTAATTTATAAACACAATTCTTTAGAAGGTTGTGCTTGTTCAAACTCTATGTTTACATTCTGACTAAATTCAGTAGTTCCAAAAATACCACTTAAAATACTGTAAAAAAAATTTAAAACTACAGGTAGTATAGGTTGTTACGTTTTTTTTATGTTTTATGTAGACTGAACGCAACAGAAAGACACAGATAACAGCTTGTATAATTTATTACAATAAACTATTACGTATGTAACAGTTATAACATAAATTATATAATAACAATGACAGATATTCAGTTTCAACATTCAAAATTAATTACAATACAAAATAGTACTGTTTCAACCTTCAAAGTTAGTTACAATACAAAATGGTACTGGCCTGTGTCCAATATAATGATCTAGAATGAAAGTCCAAAAGTTCAGATCAGAAATCCAAAATTCCGGTCTAGGGTGTGAATTTGGTCCCACGAAGAAATTCCGAAGTTTGAATGGAGAAGTTCAGAAACAATTCACAGTTCAATAAATTTGATGAAGTTCTTTTTACGATGCCTCCGATGAACGTCTCAAACTTGTCGTCTTCCAACTTTTCCGGTCTCCCCTAAACAGTTCTACACGTGTTGACTTTCTGTATAACTAGTAATATGAATCGTAAAGAATGACGAAATAAAATCACAGCTTCTATAGATCTAACTCTAGTCACAAATCCGAGTTGAATAAACACACAGCAAACGTTTACTTTTCTCGAGCAAAGACAATATCTCTTGAATTGAATAAAAACTAATGAGTGACTCTTCTTTTTTTTCGCGTCTCCGTCTGTTTATATATTAGTAGGCCTACACTTCTCGAACCATCGCTTGACTTCCACAGAGTTCCAGAGTAATCTGCGCATGTCTGTTATTGCACGAGACTTGTCGTCCAGACACTAGGCCGCCAAACATTCCATTTATAGTCAATTGATTGATCTACCTAATTCTAGAAATTTCTAAATGTTATTTTAAATGAATAACAACATATTTTATTAGTTTAAACTTTGAAACAATAATATAAACAACAACATGGCATTCAAACGCTTTATACATAACATTTTTCAAAAAAGAAATGTCAAAAACAATTTATCAACTGAAGGTCATAACAAAGTTGTGTAGTTTCATATTATCAATAATGAACATGTCTCATACACAAAAGTTTTAAATCTTATCAAATTTTATTCTTAAAAGTAATGAAGTTTGTACTTGGTCAGATAAAAAATGCTTATATTTCAATATCAGCACTTGTTTGTTCAAAAGTTTTCTGGAATGTTACAATTTTTATCATTTAGCTAGATCACAAAAAAAGTATTTTGAGAATTCCATGTACATTACTTTAGTATTTCCTATTGTATTGGAATATTACATGATTTTCAGACTTTTGAAACCTGTATTAACATATACTATTCAATGACATTAAAATTAACACAAAACATCTTTTTCTGATGACTATTCCTCACAAGTTACAGTCAACAGCAACCAATATGAACATGATAATCAATGAACCTTTACTTTAGTGTAGTTTAAATGCTGATACCACAATGATGGTAAGGCGAATATAACTTTTAACAAGATATGGAATGAAAAGCAAACTCCTAAAGTTTATCAGTATATGCCTCTTTATACATTAAAGATAATTTACAACTTCAAATAAAACGTCTGTCATATTTCATTATCACTAAGACTTTTGAAGTATTAAATATTTTATTTATATTTACAGTACCATTGCTGTGCTTTCCATTGTATATAACTTTTGGTAGAACACTTTAAATGTTATTTTCAGATTTAGTTGGCCCTGCATGGCAAGGTGGTTACGTTGCTTGATTCGTAATCTGAGGGTCATAGGTTTGAATTTCTGTTTCAGCACATATGCTTGCCCTTTCAGCTGTGGGTGTGTTATAATGTGATGGTCAACTCCACAATTTGCTGGTAAAAGAGTAGCTCATGAGTTAGTGGTGGGTGGTGATGACTAGCCGACTTCCTTTAGTCTTATACTGCTAAACTAGGGACAACTAGCAAAGATAGCTCTCGTATAACTTTGAGCAAAATTCAAAACCAGACAACTTTACTTTTAATTTATGTTTTACTTATACTGAACCAAATATAGTTGTTTTAAATATGTAGCTTGTGTTTCTTATGTGTAGATCAAATTTTGACTTTCATACATTTGTTAATCTTGGAAAACTTTTGACACACTATAAATTGAAACAGACTTTTATTAGATTTCTAAAATAAGTCTTTACGTATATGAATGATAATTTTCATCCTGAATTAATTAAGTAAACTAACACAAACCTTAACTACCATACCAGAAATTGCAGTTCATCATAAAATATTTTACAAATTCAAACATATTTATAGAAGCTCAAAGAAAGATTTTAAGCATTTTAATTGTGAACTTTTTATTTTCTGCTGAAAATATTTTGTATAATGGGGAAGACAGTTTTAATATATGTAAAATCTACAAACATTTTTACATTAAATTAATGATATGAGAGAAAAATACAGCAGAAAAACCTTTATTTCTGAATTTAGTTCTAGTTCCGCACTACTCCCAGATTTTATAACTTCAAACAACCACAAACTTCAATGGAAGATAATTTTTAGGTTGAAATTTTGATTTATGCTTCTCTGGAGTAACAGTTTAAATGACTGACTGCTTGATCCAAGTAAAGAATATCCTTACAACAATTAGCTGTGGAAAATATGCCTTGTCAAAATTATAAGTCAGTCAGTAATTTTATAAATATTCTTCCCTATTTATGAAATTTGCATATAAATATATGAATGTAACTTATAAATTTCAGACATAAAAAGCAATCAGCACAAAGGTTTGTTATTTATGATTATTATACAGCTAACAAAATTATGGGTGCAATAATATGAATAACCATCAAAAACAAATTGATTATTGTGAAAAGAATGTTAGCAGTATTAACATTAACTGAAGAACACAAATGGTGTGTGACAGTTAACACTGTTCATCTTTCATTGTTGAGTAGTTCATACATTACAGATAAATCCACACATAACTTCTATATATGTGGACTTCCTATATATTTGTGGAACTTACAGTGAACCATGAAGTTTGTTAGTGGTATCTGTGTTTTTCTCAGAGCTTAGATCTTGACAGACTGTGTTAGGCACTATTTACATGATTCTGAGGTTACACCAGCTGTGCACATCCTGCAAGATTCTGCTACACACAGAGTTGTTGCTACAAAGTTTAATATGGCTCCCAGTGTAGTGGCAAGATTTTTGAGGCATTAGCAATAAACTTAACCATAGACCACAAGACCACACTAGGCACGACTGCTACCTGGTGAACAATCCAGTACAGAATTTTGAAAAGACTGCTTGAAGCATACAAACTGACCTTCACTGAGCAACCTGCACCCACGTATCTATCTCAGCAGTTCATGACAGAAGAGCTAGAAGATGCACTAATGGCCCAGTTTTTACTACACAGCATTGTGCTGCAAGTTGTGTTTACCTCACAACTTGCACATTTATCACACAAGATCTGCACTTTTACAGACAAAATTTGGTTTCATCTTTTCAGTTGTGATATACATGTCTGTGTATCACAATGCCAAGATTAACGCTAGGCATGCTTGTACACTGTGGAAATTAATCATTAAGGTGATTTTGTTATATTCTGAATGGAGATTTGCTTGAAAGATGTAATGATTTAATTTTTGAAGTTCCTCAATTGAAATCTGTACTGATATGACACTTTACACCTTGTTATTGGATTTTTTGTACATACCATAGGATACAATTTCACATCGGTTCACGATAATTCCTGATCTAACACTGTCAGGTTATCTAACAATTACTTAGAGCAGTGCAACACAGGATAGAAGTGATGGAGTGACAAGCAAAATAATTGGACTTCAAATAGGAATGAGCCAAACAGTATGCAAACTGATTGTCATGTCACTTTCCTTCCATGGTTGGAAATCTGCAGCAAATCTTAACAGATAAATGGAATACTGTGTCTGAAGGCTACAAGAAATGCATTGTCAGAAGCATACCATCACATTGTCAAGAATGAATACAAGCCAAAGGAAGTCATGTCTCTTTATGCAGGGTAATTATTAGTTTTTGTGTTCCTCACATTTTTATGTTATATACTGTACCTGTGAATAAAATTGTTATAGAGTTGTGCACGTATTTTATCTTGGCTATGCTCCAATCTGTAAAAAATAAATTGAGTTTGCCATGTAACTGTTCTGTCTGGGCAAATTACGTGGACTGGGAGAAACAAATATATAGTTTGGATTGTTCTCACAGACATACACAATGCTATTAATGTGAATGCAAGATTAAGCCTACCATGGTTACAGTCTGCTCACATCAAGTCTGGGACTTAACCATAGTGTGTGAATTTCTGTTTAAATAAGAATGCTAATACAATAATGAAAAAGCATGTGTTCAATGATAGGTTCCTGTAGAACTGTTGACACAGCCACAGGTTGGTCCAACACAGCGTGTAAGAAGCCAAATGCAACATGAACACAGAAACATTTCAAAAAACATAGTAAAAAATGCATCACGATCATTTACTCACATAGTGAAAGTGGAAAATAAAAACCTAATTTACATACTTTCTGGTATATGCATACAAATGTAATTACAAATTTCATGTCAAATAGTAAAGTCAGATGTAGGCCTACAGAAACAAGTACTGGGGCCAGTATAGAAATATACGTGCCTCGAGATACGTAGACTACATCTAGGCCTATATATCCAGGGGCAGCCAAGCTATGCAAGGCATTTAGATCTACAATGATACATAAAACAGAAATTTCTTGGAATATGGAAAATATTATTCAGCATAAATCACGTAAGTCCAATCAAATGTGGAAGAGTCAGAAAAGGGTATTTGACAACGTTTAGACTGGCACAATACACACAGGATTAGTTGATTCTGTAGGAACAAGGTAGTAATTATGCATTAATGTTCAATAAAATTCCAGAAAAAACTGTAAAATCTAAATAATTTGACTTGTAAATTTGTTATAGATAAAACCTAGAATATGTACAATGAAGAGAAAATACACTTTTATGAAATAAAAAATATCTTCAAATGGATAGATAAAAATTTACTGAAAAAGCTGAAAAAGGCACAGGAAACAAAATAGCTCAACTCACCTCTAAATATTATGTAATAAGGATACAAATGAACAAAAAACTTACTGAAATAAAAGAGCTGATAACCGATATTGACAAAAACGTTCACAACCTACTGAAATTGTGAAACATTTGAGTGACAATTTTGAAACAATAAATTTGTTCAATGAAGTAGATCAGGTGGGTACAATCTATTAACAATTAACAGTTTCTGCAAGTATCTGTGTACCATAATTAAAACCTTTTAGTTCCTTATAAGGATATATCTAAAGTAGATGAGGAAGGTACAGTCTATTAATAATCACGATTTTCTACATTGTTGTATCTACTATAATTAAAATCTTAACTTTAGTTCTTGATAAGGACATACTTGAGTAAGTTATGAAAGGAAAAGAACTTCTTTAGGGTTTATACCTACCATATTTAGTATCTTACTTTTAGTTTCTCATAATTAAGTATTTGAATTAGAGATAACAATGATACTTTCAGAGTATCAATGCTGGATTGCAGGGTTCAAGTCCCTGTAATGGACATTTTAGATGGATTAAAGGATACATTTTCGTCTTTTGATGCTATATTTAATAACATATCAAAAAGTTATACAATGAATTATGAGTTTTATGTCAACTAAAAATGTCAAAACATAATTCATAATGTAATAAGTTTTCATAATTAACTGCTGAGGTATGGAAGCTACAGAAATGTAACATTAACTCCCAGTGTTCATTCTGTTTATATTCTTTTAATATATTGTTTCTTCTAAAGTATTTTCGACAAAACTGAACAACTTTACCATTTTCAAAGATGTTTCTTTTAATTATTACTCAACACAAAATTATTTCCATATGCATTTTTTGATGTGATTTTAAGTAAATATTTTTTGTAAAGAATTTTCCACACACTGCACAACTGTAAGGTTTCTCCCCAGTGTGTGTTCTTTGATGTATTTTCAAGTTTGAATTTCTTCCAAACTGTTTTTCACAAACAGTACAACTGTAAGGTTTCTCCCCAGTATGTATTCTTTGATGATATTTTAAGGTACTGTTTGTAACAAAGTGTTTCCCACATACTGCACAACTGTAAGATTTCTCCCCAGTGTGTGTTCTTAAATGACGTTTTACATCACTCTTTGATACAAATTGTTTTCCACAAATTTCACAACTGAATGGTTTCTCCCCAGTGTGTGTTCTATGATGACTTTTTAATCCTGAGGTTCTAGCAAATTGTTTCTCACAAATTCCACAACTGTAAGGTTTTTCTCCAGTGTGGATTCTTTGATGTATTTTTAAATCTGAATTTCTTACAAAATGTTTTTCACAAACTGCACAACCGTATGGTTTCTCTCCAGAATGTTTTTTTTCATGTTTTTTCAAAGCAGAGTTTGATCCATATTGTTTGTTACAAATTATACAACTGTAAGGTTTCTCTCCAATGTGTGTTCTTAGATGACTTCTTAATGAATCTTTTAATATAAAATGTTTACCACAAACTGCACAACTATAAGGTTTCTCCCCAGAATGTATTCTTTGATGATTGTTAAAAACAGTACTTCCTGCAAAATGTTTACCACACACTGTACAACAGTAACGTTTCTCCCCAGTATGGGTTCTTTGATGTATTTTTAAATCCGAGTTTTTTACAAAATGTTTTTCACAAATTTCACAATTGTAAGGTTTCTCACCAGTGTGTTTTTTTTTATGGTTTTTCAAGGCAGAGTTTGATCCATATTGTTCTTTACAAATTGCACAACTGTAAGGTTTCTCTCCAGTGTGGGTTCTTTGATGCATTTTGAAATCTGAGTTTCTTGCAAATTGTTTTTCACACACTAAACAACTATATGGTTTCTCCCCTGTGTGCATCGTTTGATGTATTTTTAAATAACTCATTGTTACAAAGTGTTTATCGCAAACTGTACAACTGTATGGTTTCTTACCAGTATGTGATCTCTGATGCAGTCTAAATTCACTATTTGTTCTAAATTGTTTTCCACATACTGTACAACTGTAAGGTTTCTCCCCAGTATGTAATCTTTGATGTTCTTTTAAATCACCATTTCTTCTGAATTGTTTTCCACAAACTGTACAACTGTATGGTTTTTCTCCTGTATGTATTGCTTGATGTTGTTTTAATTCTCCCTTTGTTCCAAACTGTTTTCCACAAACTATACAAGCATATGGTTTCTCCCCAGTGTGTCTTCTTTGATGTGATTTTAAGGTATATCTTGACACAAAATGTTTTCTACAAATTCCACAACTATAAAGTTTCTTCCTAGTTTGATTTTTTTCATGTTGTTCTAAATAACTATTCCTCTCAAAATGTTTCCCAAAATCTGCACAATGATATGGTTTCTTTCCAGATTCTATCCTCTCTTTTTGTGTCAGGTTATCCAATGTTCCAAATTCTTTTTCACTGGTTACACAACTGTGTGTTTTACCATTAAACTTGGGTATATTAAATTTGTTTATGTTATTTCCATTTAAAGTTGTTTCTCCACAAACATCAATGTCTGGTTTTGGGGAGTTCATAACTTCTGTAAAATAATCTTCTTGTTTTATTCCATGATAACCAGAACTCTGACTCACACAGCAGTTCTTCATATCTGAAATAAATATAAAAAAAATATCTCATTATAGTTCACATCTTTGATGAACTTCTATATATATTTAACGTCCTCATATGACTTATATCAATATGAAAATTTTAAAGCTAAAATCTAATTATGATTCAGTTTTCATAGATTCACACTTTATAGAAACCTTTACACCTGAATCAGAATAGATTATAAACTGTAGAGAGATTTTTTGTTGATAAAAAGATGACAAAACAGGGTTACAATGATCAATTAATTTTTAAATGATATCTTTACAGATTAACTTTCAAAAATATTTTCTAACTTGAAGCGGTTAATTATAATCAAATCTTCCAATATATTATTTAACATGTTGATTTATATTAATATTTTACACATTTTATTCAAACATTTTATATGGAAGTTATAAAGTAATAGTTGTAAATGCCCAGGTGTATACAAAACCAATGATATTTATCGACTTTTCCAACTTTTTCATCATTCAAGTCCAAGTTTCAACAAAGATAGCAGTAATCAGCAAGTTGCAATTATGGAAATAAATGACAGAAATATACTCTCCATATATGTTTAAACAATCTACAAAAACAGGTTCTAGCCTTCAGTCAGGAAACTTATATATGAAGAATCATGAGGATAAAGTCTGGTTAGTTATAGTTTCTTTCTCTTTCATTTTACAGAAACAAGTTCTAGTTTTTTTTTATTCACACTAAATCTTTTTTTGCAATTTTATCACTTCAAAACCTGTCATGCAAAATTTTTACCAATTAGGATAAGAAAAAAAATAAAATATCTTAAACCAGTGTCAATGAACTTAGATATTTAGATGTTTGTACTTACCAGATGTAGTTTCTAACACAGATTTTTCTTGGAATTCAGTTTCTGTTTTAACACTAATATCATCATAATTTGAACTATCCAGATCATCATCATTACTGTCACTGAACTTTGAAATAATATCATCTTCTAACAGATCACCAGGCTGCTCTGTTTTCTCTTGGACAAATATGTTCTATAATCAAACAACATATTTAAATGGTCAATAAAAATAACACACAATGTTATAATTACACATAGTCTGCACAGTAAATCAGTTCAAAATATTACAATATAATTAATAAACCTGATACTTTAAACCAAATAAGAGAGAGAACTGTCATGTGGTCAAAACATGTGCAGAAAACACTGTAATTAACAGGAATGACACTAGCTATTTTTAACCTTCTGCTTGGGATTACAGTAATCCAAATTATTACATATTTACAGTGTATGTGCTTTACTTACCCTAAATTCACATATCTACTTTCAAGATAATCCATTAAAGAATACAAGCGATATAAAACTTCTAATTTTTATTAATTTTCTTTCATTTTATTTTCTTCTAAAAAAAATATGAAAATTATTTGATAAAAAAACATACTTAACTTGCATGGATTTCTTTTGGAAATTTATATACCGAAGTATTTAAAATCTCCAATTACATGTAAAACTTGGCACACATATATATTGTTATATATAGCTCCATATTTTGAATTAACATATAACAAGATATTATTTAAAAAGAAACAATAATTACATTCTTGTTTCAACAAATTGAAAGTAACAAACCACATAAAGATATACTGAAATGAAGTTTGTTTGTTGGTCATTTGGAGATTTATAGAGCAAATCAATAGAGATTCCTGCAGAAAACATTGGATATTGAAAAGTGATAAAAACAAAATAATGTAATACTCAGAAAACAAAATTTACATAAAAATAAAATGCAACTAAACAAAGAGTAATTTTTACATATCACAAAAATACAATCAATAAATCTACACAACTTCACCATCTCTAATGCCACTGTCCAAGATGCTGTTGTAAGAACATAGCACCCTACTGCAGAGAAAGATTTAAATGTCTGAAATGAAGTGAAACTTAACAACACTCTATTTCTGCATACAAATTCTGGACTACAGAAGTAAAAAACCTCAAAGCAATAATCAAGACACAGATAATGAACAGGATCCAAAATTTTGAAGATAGAATGTTTAACTGAACTATACAACAGCTTTGACTGGATGAGACCTACAGCATCAAAAACCTATATGGTTAGGAAGAACTGAAACAGAGGAAACCAAGGATATATGTGGTCCTTGTGCACTTGCAATTAAGCTCCTTAATGTGTGAAATAAAACAGATTACTAATAAAGAGAAGTTCTAAGAGCTTTATCACAGCCAATATATGAATAATAGTATCTTCCATGCAGAACTCTGGATTAGAGTGTAATTCTTGCTGCTGTCAAAATTCATGTAAATGGTTTAAGAAGACAAAACTTGAAATTATTTGCCATTGTCCCAGAACAGTTTGAAGTTACACCTTGTGGACTCCAAGTTCCTAAGAATGACCTGACATCTAAAAATCAATACAAATGGGTCAGTAGTCATACTATCCATAGTAATGTTTTCTGTAAGATATCAGTTCTCCATAAAATATCAAAAACATTCTAAAGAACAAAAAAATCAAACTAAGATGCTTCTACTCATGTTTAATAGCCAAATCACATGATTGATAATTAAATGTTATCTGCAGTGGAAACAGAACATTTGATTCAAGGAAACCATATAAGATGAGCATTAACACACAAGCATGGATGAGGATACTATGATAAACATATCAAAATTTAATGAATCAAATGAACAGCTGCCTGGACAATGCAATCACATATTATGCCTATACAGTTCTTAAGAGACAAAAGGTAAACAACAGATGACTGAATCTCTGAATGAAGAAAAACTGTCAACATGTTCCAGTGCTATCATTAGAAAAAGAAATGGAGCAAATAAAGCAAGCAATCACAGTAAAAGAAAGATATAAGATATTATGGTATGTACACAAGCAATAATGAAAAAAGGGAGGTTATCATCTAAGAGTTTACTCTCTGGTGTTTGATCCTTTCATCAAAACTTGCATCACTTCAGTTGGGATTGTGTTTGTTAAAAATTCACAAAATTAAGATAGAAGATGGCAAGGTCCATCTAACTAAAATTTTACATGATGATATGTAAGGAAAACAAAGTGAAATGGGATAACCAATTGAAACACAAATAACAACAGCTTTCACAGGTGCACTGAGTGTCAAAGTCATGGTGGATGCACAAAGGGTAAACTATAAAGCATGGCCTGATTACCCCATCCATAACACAACTTGGTTCTCCTGTACAAAGAAATATGTCAAATGGTGACAGCATTAGAAGGCCTCAGGAATGACTCCAGTTAGCAGGAGAAAGATCAAGTGAGAAAACAACAGATATCATATACTGTTCACAAGACTGTTCCTCAAATAACAATTAATAATAAACTATGATTGTAACATGTTATTCAAATAATGAAAGCAATTTAGTTTATTGGTGAAGAAAAAGAAAACATAAAATCTATGAAGTAATACACCCTATTACTCTTTGATACAAAATAGTAAAATATGGGGTTACAATATTGTATTCACAAAATAAATAAAACTAAAATTTCATGTAAAACCACAAAAAAATTGTTTTACGTGTGTCTATTACTGACAATATCACTATTACAAAAAGAACTGTAAAGAGTTTATAAGAAGTATTGCATCAAACTAGCAGTGAATTTCTTCAGTTTGTAACTACAGTCATGTAATAACCAGTTAGTCTCAAGAAAATGTCCACAAAGACACAATTACAACTATATATTCTCTTCAAGAACACAACTGTTGAAGTTCTAACCTACGAATTACCTTGATTGTCTCTACATCTCTCTCACAGTTATCTTCTTTCTCCTCTTTCATCATATCAAACTTCAAACTTGTATGTAGTGATTTTTCTTCTAAGTAATTCATTTTTTCTGTAGCTAGAAATACAAACAATACAATGTAACACAAATTTTGATCCTGGATAGTATGAGTTATTTCTCAATTGCTTATGTTGTAAAAGTACAGAAAATGGCCCTTATTCTCTTTAAACTTTGCTTTTGTGATCTGGATAATGAAATTAAGAAATTAACCTATTTTCTATGTAAAAATGGATAAATTTGCATATTTTCATTTACATAAGGTCCGAATAAAACAACATATAAATCACAATTCACATGTATTTATATTAAGGCACACAAAAATGTTTAGAAGTGAGTAGTTTTATGAGATTTGTGAGTGTAATGTAAATCACTTTCACATATCAGCCCCCAAATATAGTCTCCCATCATGTTTTCATTATACACTCCTAGGTAGCAGTGTTCAAAGTCCACTATATCTTGGTGGAAGCACTCACCTTGCTCTTCCGAATATACTCCCATGCTCTCCTTGAATTTATCAAGATGAGCATCAAGGATATGGACTTTCAAGGGCATCCAGCAGCCAATTTTGCCGTAGTTCTTCACCAGAGCCTCAACCAGTTTCATATAATTTTCGGCCTTGTGATTACCCAAGAAGCTCCGAACAACTGCAACAAAGCTTCCCCAAGCTACTTTTTCCTTCCTACTGAGCTTCTTGAGGAATTATGTGCACTCCAGAAGCTCCTTTATTTGTGGTCCAACGAAGACACCAGCTTTGACATTTGCCTTAGATAGCTCAAGGAAAATATCTCAAAAGCACTTGAATGCTGCAGACTCCTTATCAAGAGCAGTGACAAATTGTTTTACGAGACCGAATTTTATGTGAAATGGTGAGAACACCTGCTGGAGATCCACTAATGGCTCACACTTGACATTATGCCTCCCCACAGAGAAATCAGTTCATTGTGGCCAGTGCTTTCTCTTGTAGTGTGTTTCAGTGTTCCTGCTGTCTCAAAGGCAAAAATAACAGGGAAACTTGGTAAAGCCTCCTTGGAGACCCATCAGGAATGGCACCATTTTGAAGTCTCCGATAACCTCCTAGCCATACTCATCATACTTCAAGGCTTCTAGCAAGATCTTGATGCTGTTGTATTCCTCTTTGTGGTGTACCAAATTTTAAAAGGTCTAAAATTTGTATAATATAAAATCTTACTTTTCAAGGAAGCAAAAATTGCCCATCTTCTAGAGTGTTTTGCAGTGCTCGCAGGTAAAATGAGGTGCATGGGTTTGTCTTGATCCTCGACAGGCATGCTGAAATATACCTTGTAGGCTTCACACATTTTAGCAGATGCTGTCACAGAAGGCTTTTTCACTCGTTTTAGTAAATTGGCCACGTGCATAGCAGAATGCTTGCAGCTCTTGATGCCATCTCTGATAAAATCAAATAGGTCTCTGTGTTCACTTAAGCAGCTAGAACTAAATTGAAGTGGTGAGCCCCTATATATATATTACTATGGAAAATTTTTCTAGAATATTCTCATAAGTTCTACAACATTCAAGAAAATTCTTGTATATTTGAAAAAAATTCTCTATCAGCTACTCAGCACTGAATTTACCTGGAATGTTCTGGAAAATAGATAAATTTGGAAATTTCATTACACAGGTCACAAAAGCAAAGTTTGAAGAGAAAAACAGGTCTTTTCCAATTACTTTAGGCATAAGCAGATGGAAAATAACACTTTCTGCCCAGGAACAAGAAAAAGTAAAAATTCTGTTATATGGTGCAATATAGAGATCTATTTTGAAATACAATATAACTTATACATCAATAAATCATACCATAAATACAGTGTAGTTTGCTGTTCTGATCTCTTAAATAATTTCTTACATAATACAATGGTCCATGAAAAAGGATCAAAATTCAGTAAAGAGCAGGTTATTAAAATATACCTTGAATTGCTATGTACATAATTGCAGTCACAAATCATGGCTAAGCAGATAGCCAGGGTCAGAGATAAAAGTATTTTCTGATAAATCATGAAAGAAAAATCTCAATGGAGAATAATAGTTATTTAGCAGAGTACATATGCTTTTGCAAATGACACACATACACACACAATCAAAAAGTGAGAAGTCACAAGACCTACAAGAAGAAACAAAAAAGAGCAAGGTGGTTGTCAAAATGTAAGGTCATTTTAATGTAGATATTCAATAAAAAAAAGAGAATATAAATTAAGAGAATTATACACTACACTTTCGTGATTAAAACTATGAAACAACCACTGACGGATGGATGTGAAATCTTTAATGTATCAAAATGCTATGCTTAATGGAGAACAAACAACTATCTATCCACATCCGTCTAACAGTAGCAAGACAGAGGGTGGAATAAAATCCACAACTGTTGCAGGTATGATTATTATTTATATTTATTTTTATAAATTGAGAAAGAAGCATTGATGAGTTGTGAGTAAATAGTTTGGAGTATTAAATAAAGAGACAGGCTAAAGCAAATTAAAGTTCAAGTTATGCTGACCCCAGAAATTAACCTGATTACAAATTGAACAGTATGGAGAAGTAAATCTGGAGAGAGAAAGAAATATAATAATAACATAATAGTAAATTATGAAAAACAAAGAATAAAAAGATGTGGGAACATTCAATACACAGAGATCCAAGTCATGAACCTGTTCTTCAGAAACAGAACAGCATGAGGCTATAGAAGCAATAGATAACCTGTTTGTACAGTGGTGAGGATCACAACAGAAGTTACTATTATAACAATTAAGCAACACTGTGGAAATCTTGAACGGTTAATTAAAATATTCTACAAAAAAAATCAACAAAATTTTAAAAAAATTACAAAAGGAAGAAAAAGATAACTAAATTAAATAATAAATAAATCAAGCAAAAAATGAAATAAAGTTTATTAAAAACTGAACATACCTGCATGCTAGAATTCTTAATTCCAATGTCAAACTTTGCATCAAAAATATTCATAACTTAAAATCATTTGAGACTGAAAATAAACAACAGAAGGCAAATGGTATAATTCTGACTGTCTTCAAACTATTAGTACCCAAAAAATGAATAAATAAAGACTAAAAATCTCTCAATAATAAAATCACATACAACATATTTGCTAACAGTATATAGTACATTAGTCTATCTCAGTTAACACTTGAAAGTTCTCAGCTTAACCTCACTCACAGGTGACACAACAGAATATGATTATGAAAGTGACAACAGATTTAGGTTAATCTAAACAAGGACTGTCATAACAACAAGAATGAAACATTTTTAGTGATATACATGTCAAGACTTGAAATAATATCACACAAAAATATTGAACAATAATTAAAAAATTAGGAATGCTGTTAAATTAAAACAAGTAAGTTTAACACTATTTATGTTATGAAGAACACATTTACATTCTAAATATATTTGCTTACCATTCATTGTTGTGAAAGTTTCATGTTCATTTTTCTCCAATTTTATATTCAACAAAACATCCTGTTCCTCTTCAGAAAATTGTTCAACCTTCATATTTAATACTTCACAATTATACAGAAGCTTCACTTTATATCCTCATCAAAACTGGTATCTAGACTACAGAGAAAGAGATTAAGATTTAGATGTTACATCCTTCAAGAAGGTAACAAAGTTTTCAATAATTAACATCTCTAAATTCACATTATCTTGCTAAATTTTATATAAAATTAAAAGTTTCATCACTCTTACACATTTATACCAAAATAGCGATGTAACTTGGCACAACATTTTTGAAATAATACTTGTCATAAATGACTGGAAAGAAACTTTTACTCCTCATACAAATTGTGATTAGTTGTACATGGTAAAAAACTATTTTATTTACAGTTTCACCAGGTTTACCTGGCATCATCATGTGATATTCAAGAATCAGGTAAACCTGGTGAAACTGTAAATAAAATAAACAATAGTTTCAGTATGTACAACAAATACAAACTTGTATGAATTTTAAAAACACCGTTCTTTCTGATACTTAATTTAAGTCTTTGATCTATTTGGTAAATATACCACATATACAAAACTAAACAAAGGCATAACAATATTAGAACTACTGAAACATCTTTAAACCATTTAGTACTCAAACTGTTGATTATTTCTGTCAATCCATTATTCATAACAAAATGATTCACAAATACAAACCCAATATCAGAAACTTCTTCATATTTTAGTTAAAATATGTTAGAAAGAAAAACTAGACCTTTTTTTTGTAGACTTGACTTTTAGTAATAGATAAGAAAAAGTTTAATACATTTAACCAAAACCATATTTAATATGTATCTGACCTCTTTATTTCAAATCAATGAGAAATGTTTAACACACATATAAATGATTAGTAACTTGTAAACACTATACTTCAGAAGTCTGTGTTCATTTAAACTATATCTTAAAAATTTATCTAATTTTCAGTAGTTTTAAAAATAGTACATAAACAACTGTATAAAAAATATACCAAAAAGCAAGTTATCAATTGTAGATCATAATAAATTTGAATATTGTTATATACTGCTTACAATGTACATGTACCACATTACATTAGTTCAATCCTTACCAAATCTCAATTTTAAAAGTAATGAAGTATTGATTTGGTGGAATGAATGAATGCTTATACTTCTATATCACCACTTGTTTGTTGAAAAGTGTTATACAATTTTTAAAAAATGTTTATCATTTGGTAAGATTACATAAAAATATTTTGAGAATTTCAATAAGGTTAAAATAAAATTTATTATTTTTGACAACTATTAGTATTACAATATTGAATGTCAGACTTACCTTTTAGTTTTTACACGTTACAGTTAATAGCAACCACTGTCAACCTTTTGATATATGTTCATGATTTAGTTAGATTACATAAAAAGTATTTTTACGAATTCCATGTACATCAGTATTTCCTATTGTATTGCAATATTACCTGATTTTCATACTCTTTCGGGCCAGAACGAACGCATACTTTTCATTACATTAATGTTAACAAAAAATTCCTTATTCTGACAACTATTAGTATAAACAATATCGGAGGTCAAACTTACCTTCCAGTTCTTAGAAGTTACAATCAAGAGCAACCAATGTCAACACATTCAATAAACCTTTAGTACAGTTTCAATGCTAAAATTAAAGTGACAGTCGAACGAACATAACTGTGAAAAGATAAAGAACTAAAACTCTTACAGTTTATTAACATATCCCTCTTAACACATAAAAAGTTTATTTACAACTTCAAATAGCACGTTTGTCATATTTCATTTTCGCCAAAGCTTAATGCCAGTACTAACTTCTAAATTTCAGAAGCCTATTATTGAACAGTGATTAATGTCACTATACCACATATTGTTTCTAGTTTCCATCTCATAATTCAGTACACACTTGCTTGTTCTCTGTATTTCGTATAAAATACACTTTTCCAAATATCAATTTTCGTATAATAACAGTAATAAAATTACGTTTCGTTTTCCCACTGTACTTTCCCTACCATATTTCATCCTTTTTTCTTTTCTTTTTTGCATCCAATTATCGGTAATACACATGCATATAACGTAAGGAAGACCATTGTCCAAATTCTATCCTTATTAGCTCTGGTCATGCAGTTTCCAAAAATCTTTTGTGAAGGAAAATTTATGGATTTATTTCTTTACAACTTTTATCGTGTACTAATTGTGAGAAATGGTATTCACTCGCAATGTTTATGACACAATTACAATGAAATTGCAAACACATCCAATGAAATAATTTGTGATACTGGCCTTTGAGATAATTAGCTTGATACGAATAAAGTGGCATTCTTGATGTTTTATTCACGCAAGGATTTTAAATCTCCGATTCACAAGGTTTCTATAATTTAATATAAAATATTATTTAATATTATTTTCTCGATAGCAGTTACTTTATTTCGTGTTCTTTTTCTATTATATATTAAATAATGTTTAATTATTTTATTTTTTTACATGCAGTAGTTATTTTCTTGCCCCCCACGGCATATATTCAGATTTGCAACGCAAATATCAGCAATTCGATACTCCTCGGTGGGCTCAGCAGATTGCCCAATGTGGCTTTGAGATAAGAAAACACACGCACAGTTATTTTCTTGTCTGATTTTCCCATGTAGAAACTTTTGCAATCTTAAACATGTTTTTTTATATTTATGCTTCCCAATGGCACAGAGGCATGTCCGCTAAAAACCGAATTTCGATACCTGTTATGTGAATAACATAGATAGCCTACTGTGTAGCCATATGCTTAATTAAAAACAAACAAACTTTACAGTTACATTAGCGTTGTTGGCATGTTTTTCACTGACATACAACTTTTGGTTTAAAACTTAAAATGAAGCCTAGCATAGCCAAGTGTGTTAAGGCATTTGACTCGTAATCTGAGGGTCGCAGATTCGAATCACCGTCACACCAAATATGCTCCCCCATTCAGCCGAATGAGCGCTATTATGTCACAGTCAATCCCACTATTCGTTGGTAAAAGAGTAGCCCAAGAGTTGGCGGTGAGTGGTGATGACTAGCTGCCTTCCCTCTAGTCTTACACTGCTAGATTAGGCACGGCTGACGCAGATAGCCCTCGAATAGCTTTACGCGAAATTCAAAAACAAACAAACAGATTCGATCGAATATGATATTCGCTTCACTATGCAGTGGAGAACTGGTTTGTCCTTTTGATTTTGTTCCATCACTGATACATAAGAAATCAAACCCACTATTTGACTGTATCGTATCTACCAATTTAAAGTTATCGTACACCACAAAATTAAAGGCTCACATTTCATACCTGATGTACAAGACGACATCTAGTTTTCAGGGATTTTTTTAATCTTCAAAGTCATCTCATACGGCAGCACGTTAGACGTTTTAAACATGTAACTTGTGGGTACTTCTTATAACATACATTTAGAGTAAAGTACTAGAAACTTTTAATACAAATCAAATTTATTGCTGAATTAATATGGACGTAAATTATCAATAACCGCGGCACTTTAATTAATATAAACTAATGTGTGAGACCTTTTCACCCTCCCTTTTTATTGTACCCCGCTAGAACAGCAGTAAGGCTAGGTATTTACAACGTTAAAATCAAGGATTCGGTTCCCCTCGGTGGAGTCAGCAAACAGCCTTAGGCGGCTTTGCTATTAGAAAAACAACCACACACATACACACCCTTTTCATTAGTTACACATTTGTGTGCAAGCCTTTACCCAATCAATTTTATTACTCATCAAGATCTTTGCTAGTCTACACTCAAATTGAAATTATTTTAGAGAGGATTAAAATTAATTAACATAAGAAATTTTGGGCGTGGTTAAAAATCAATTGAAAGACTTTGACCAATAGAGTCTAAAAGTGTAATTAGATCTCATATCCGTCAGGAAATAATGGAGCTATTAGCTAAATGTTATATACGAAAAAACTTGTTGTTGTTTTGAATTAAGGACAAAGCTACACAATGGGATATGTGTGCTCTGCCAACAACGGGTATCGAAACCCGGATTTTAGCATGTTATTCCCTAACATACCGCTGAGCCACTGGGGGGCACGAAAAAAACATAAAACAAACTAAGGGCCTTCTTTGAGCCACTGTGCCGCGGCTGTAGATCAGTTATATTGTCATTCAAATAATATATTTACTTGTAAAATATGAAATAACTTTTACAATGTATAATGAAATAAACGAATTGTGTGTACTTTGACGGAAATGAAACGGTTTTTTAAAGTTCTGGATATAATTGTAATAATCAATATTGTGAGGATTTTTTTGTACATACGTTTGACTTGTCTCGAATTTATTATTTTAAAACAATTGGATGCTATTTTATTATTAAAATTTATCACGAACAAATTACACACGTACTGTAGGGAATATTGCTCAATACAAATATTACAATTAGGTATGACAAACTTTTCTGTTTAGATGATTTCATGCTATACCATACATATATCAAAGAAATTTTTGAAAATAGGAACATTAACCCATTTTATACATAAATCTGTGGAAATTACGTAATGTACATTATTGACTCTGCTATGGGTAATAACTAGGTGGCTAGGGTGCGCAACTCGTAATTTGAGGATTGCAAGTTTGAATCCCCGCCACATCAACCGTGCTTGTTTTTCGGCCTTGGGGGTGCTAAAATGTCACGGTTAATCCCGCTATTCATTTGTAAAAGAGTATCCCAAGAGTTAGGTGTGATATATATTTTTAAATTGTTGTTGTTGTTATATCAGCAATGATATAACGATTATCTTGTTGATGCTGTTGTTTATTGTAAACATTAGAAGTAGCAGACTGTTTCATCATTAAAGGTAATATATATAATTCTAGCTTTCTACGTTATCTGTATGAATCACCATTTGTGATGCCCATTTCTCTGTATAGCTTCAGATCAGTATAATAATATCTGTGGTACATCCAAGTCTTTCTATCATGTGATAAGTTAAAAAGAATACATCACCCTAAAAGGCACATTACCAGAGGTGATAGTATCTAGAATTATCACACAATGCTCATTCATTTAAGAACTACAAAACAGCACTAAATTATGGTAGTATTTCGTTTTGTTTTGGATTCAGCAATTGTTGTTGTTGTTTTGAATTAAACACAAAGCTACACAATGGGCTATCTGTGCTCTGCCCACCACGGGTATCGAAACCCGGATTTTAGCGTGCAAGTCTGCAGACATACCGCTGAGCCACTGAGGGGCTGGATTCAGCAACTTCAGAGCTATTAGGTCTCTAACTGATAAATGAAAGAGTAGAAGGAAGGCAACTAATAAACATCACCAACAATTAGGCCACAAGGAGTAATATTTATCTTTACATTATAATATCCCATAGCTGAGAGAGTCGGCCATATTTGACAGTATGCACATTCTGAATTTGGTGCCCAAACAAAGTTGCCTTGAAATTCATATATTAAATCTTTTGAGCCTCTAGCTACAGTTTTCCCACTGCTTAAAACTCGCTGCATAAATGGCCTTGATAATAAATTCAATCCTTAAATAAATTAAAAATGGTAGACAGTTTAATTATTTGTTCGCAAATCAAAAGTTGAAATTAATTTATACGTTCAAAATTGTTATTATTTAACTTAATATATTGTATTATATGTTATGTTTTTCTCTACGTCGCTCAAATCATGAAGCAATTTCTTAGCGTTAATTATAATATGAAAAATAACTTCCCTACGATCGCTTATTGACGAAACTTAATATTGGCTTTGTGATTTCCACTTTTCAAACACAGACCTACAACTAATATCCAACCAAAAAATGTTCTACATTTTCTTCAACAGGGCAATATTTTCTCCTAGATGGTCAGTTTGTTCAAGACGGACTATGTATGCTCTGCCCATCACAGGTGTCGAACCCCGAGTTGCAGCGTTGATAGTCCGCATACATACCACTGTGCCACTAGGGAAATAGAGTAACGGATTTTTTTTTTTTAATTTCGCACAAAACTACTCGAGAGCTATCTATGCTAGCCGTCCATAATTTAGTTGTGTAAGACTAGAGAGAAGGCAGCTAGTAATCACCACCTACCATTAACTTTTGGGCTACTCTTGTACCAACGAGTAGTGGGATTGACCGATACATAATAACGCACCCACGGCTGGAAGGGCGAGCATGTTTAGCGCAACAGGAATGCGCACGCCTTGACACGCTTGGCTATGCCGGGCCCTAGAGGAACGGAATAATATGATTTGTGTTAATAAATCACCCTTATTTTGTTTATCAATCAATTTAATTTTCACAATACAGTAGAGGCATATTTTTGCCGGTGAGTTTGGTTTATTGCACAGTATAACTTGTGTTCCATTGTTATAATCTTATATAACAAAGGAAATAGACTTGTTTTGTGTATCTGAACAAAATAATAAAATGTAGCATGTAAGATAAATATACATTCAAATCTTAACTCAATACAAATAACTAATGAGGGAACAATATGGCTGATCTGTCAGTATTCGAATGGAAATCGTTATAATTTAAAAATATCCAAGAGAAATGTAAAAAAATATGAGGTAGAGTTGAAGAGTGCATAGATTGTCTATTACCGTTCCTCGGGAATGATAACTGGAAACTTAAGTTATAGTAAAGACTCAGATTTTAATAATACTGTATCAAACAACAAAACAAACTTATTTTAAAAAAATAAAACTGCTTTTCATAACACTACAGGAATAGGTTTTCTGAAAACAACGTGAAAAATGTTCTATATTATACACAGTGAAATACTAAGCCACACACTGTCAGACGTTAAGGGTGTATTCGCCAAATGATTGTTAAAGGTTTTAACTATATTTCTTTATGTATAAATAGATGTATACCGTGTCGTTGTTATTCGGTTTGGGATTCTTCTACAGAAAAGTGCTTGTGATTTGTTGACGATAACGAACTTGTATTCTAAAGTCGGCTAGCATGGGTATTAACATTTTAGTTAAAATACAGTACATAACAGCTCGTTTGGGTTCAGAAAATATTTTAAATAGAAGAGCGAACAACGTTTCGACCTTCTTCGGTCATCGTCAGGTTCACAAAGAAAGAGGTAACTGACCGGAAGCTGACCACATGTTTCGAAGGGGTTGTGTAACTGCCAATTATACCTATATTAATATTATAGATAAAATTATATATTCAAACATCTAACCCCGCCCTCTACATTGCGACACTCAGTTACACAACCCCTTCGAAACATGTGGTAGGCTTCCGGTCAGTTACCTCTTTCTTTGTGAACCTGACGATGACCGAAGAAGGTCGAAACGTTGTTCGCTCTTCTATTTAAAATATTTTCTCAACCCAAACGAGCCGTTTTTGCATATAAAATTCTCAACAAGTGGGTTTCTCGACATCACTGACAGTACAGAACAATGTTTCGACCTTCTTAGGTCATTTTCTGGTTAAGAGGGAGAATTTATAATTGACCGTTATTGTGCACATTTCTTAAAAACGAGAGTTTAAACGGTTACGAAATTGTAGCAGTAAGGTGTTGTGTTATTGATTAATATCGATATAAAAAGTAGTTTTATATTGGTTCATTTTTGGTTTGGGTTCTTGTAAAAGAAATGGCCCGGCATGGCCAAGCGCGTAAGGCGTGCGACTCGTAATCCGAATGGTGCGGGTTCGCGCCCGCGTCGCGCCAAATATACTCGCCCTTCCAGCCGTGGGGGCGTTATAATGTTACGGTCAATCCCACTATTCGTTGGTAAAAGAGTAGCCCAAGAGTTGGCGGTGGGTGGTGATGACTAGCTGCCTTCCTTCTAGTTTTACACTGCTAAATTAGGGACGGCTAGCACAGATAGCCCTCGAGTAACTTTGTGCGAAATTCCAAAACAAACAAAAAATTTTGTAAAGGTCAGGCTTTTTTTATTTTTCGGTTGTTTATTTGTTTCCCTATTTAATATGTTGGTGTCTTCTATTATTATGTTGTGCCTAATTGGTTTGCAATGTTCAAAAATGTGCGAACGAGGTTTTTGTTATTGTTCTTTAAATCTAATTTTTATTTCTCTACTTGTCTCTCCAATATAGAAGTCATGGCAGTTGTTGCATTATATGTTACAAATAATGTTGGTGTTACATGAAGGGATTTTAGTTTTGTTCCTGGATTTTGAATAAATTTATGTTTACTGGAATGTTGTGTTTTTTCTCCAAATGTTTATTTTGTCACTGATATATGGTATGCAGCAGTGTAAGGTTTTATAGCTTGTTGTTTCTTTGAATTTACTATTGTTTATTTGTTGTTGGTTTAGGTGTGTGTAATTTCACATCAGTCTATATGCCGAGTCCACCGATTGGAATTGAACCTCTGATTTTAGCGTTGTAAATCCGTAGATTTTTCGCTGTACCAGCGGGGATTACCAACAGTTTCTGAAGGAGGCATAGTTTTGTTGCTGCGTTTATTTTGTTTCTTGATATATGCTGAGTCTTAGGGAATGTATAGTCCAGTAGAGATGATTTTTCTACGAATTTTTGTTCTGTATTATCGGTCCTTATGATGTTGAGAAATGCTATTTGTTTTGTTTTCCCGTATTAACAGGTGAACGTAATGTTGAGGTGTACTTAGTTAACGTAGTGGAAAAAAAACTGTGTTCTGCAGATGTGTTTCCAACAATTGTATCGTCAACATATCTGCACCAGTTTCGTGATGGGTGTAAAGCTAAATTGATCGCTTAAGGTTCATTCTATGCCATGACATTGTTGGCGAGAACTGGTGGCATAGAACTGCCTATACTTAAAAGCATTTTTTTTGTAATTAATTTTAGTCATCGAACATAAAATTAGTTTTGGTGATAGTTCTATACGAGTAGCTAATTTGTTGCTGGAAACGTGTATCAATGGATTGGCGTTTGTTTGTTTTTGGAATTTCGCACAAAGCTACTCGAGGGCTATCTGTGCTAGCCGTCCCTAATTTTGCAGTGTAAGACTAGAGGGAAGGCAGCTAGTCATCACCACCCACCGCCAACTCTTGGGCTACTCTTTTACCAACGAATAGTGGGATTGACCGTTACATTATACACCCCCACGGCTGCGAGGGCGAGCATGTTTAGCGCGACGCGGGCGCGAACCCGCGACCCTCGGATTACGAGTGCACGCCTTAACGCGCTCGGCCATGCCAGGCCATGGATTGGCGTCCTGAATATAAAGTTCTAAAGCTATATTAAGACTGACCATTAAGAATTTATGGTTTAGTTGATCAAGAATAGATTTAAAGTTAGGGGTGTCTTTGAAAAAGAAGCCGGCTGATGTTACACATTAAGAAAATATCCACGCTGTGTGTTTACCGGGGTTCGTGTTGAATGATTCACAGGTCAACATTATGGGTCGCTGTGGACAATCAAGCTTAGGGGTTCCGTATAGTTAAGGTATGCGTTAGTTGATCTTGCGTAGGTGGGAATAAAAGTTTTTCGAGATTGTGCTGATTTTTGTCATTTTTAGTTTAGATTATTTAGTTAGTTTCATGTTCGTACCTGGTAAGATATTATTCGTTTCTTGAATGTTCTCATTTGTGATCTATATTACTACTGCATTGCCTTTATATGTTTTAAGAATGTTGATGCTCTTGTCCTGTTTTAGGTTGTTTTTTAGCTTTCTTTTCTGTTAAATAACGTTGATGATTTCGTGTAAGAATTATTTGAAAAAAAATTAAGATATTGTTTTGTGATGTTTTCAGTTCAACCTTGACAGATAGGTTATCAATAGAACTGCTGTCGAAATTGTGTTCTTGATGGTGGCTGTTTTTCTTTATATTGTCGGTGTTCAATAGATCAAAATCTTCTGGTTAAATCTTTCAAGACTTTTATTTCGATAGATGGAATACATCTTGCTGTTACTGCGAAGCTGACCAGATGTACCCATCCCTTCAGTGGTTAATTGTCAGTCGAATCTGTTAATTATGATGCTGGTTAACGGTTCGTCGTGTTGGTGTCTTATTTGTTGTTGACACCTTAGTTGATCGAGTTTTTTGGGTGGCGGATCTACTTTTCCTTGCCCCTCTTACTGATGATTAGATTGGTGTTTCGTTGTTTGAGTCCTTAAATGTGTGGTTGAACGTAGCAGGAAAATTAGTTGATGGTCTAGATTAATTTTTGTTTCTGCAAGTCATTCTGTTTTTTGTATTTTAAGTTTAACATAGCTTTTAGCACTTTTCCTGTAAGTTATGGATAATGTTTGGGCACTGATTAAAATTCTTAGTTACTTTCATTTTCACAAATTTTAGGATTAGTTTTTAGTTTCGGCACTGTTGGAAAAAAGAAATGTCATTTCTTCCATTGCCAATTTTTTAATTTTTGTTAGGTTCGCACGAGAGTGTACAGTTAACAACGGCGTAACGTAAGTTCAGTCACAATGAAGTTTAAACAGATAACACGGTACATAGATGCACGCACGCACGCACACACACATTGAACCATATAATAACAGTATGCATTCCACTGGTGGCAAAACAGAATATTTGGAAACTATTTTAAGGAATATATAGTAAGTTCTTTATATTGATTATTGGGATACCATAAACACTGTATAAATTTCGTCTTCTTGTCATAAGTCCATTCAATTTCTTTAAATTTCGGTTGAATCGCCGAACTACTTTTCCCTATTATTATTGCATTAGCAATCTGTATATAATCGTGGGACTTACCGCACTCGTGTATTACTCTTTTGATCGTTTAGTCTTTGTTCAAAGTATCCTGTTCCTTTCGTCAAGGCCTGGCATGGCCGAGCGCGTTAAGGCGTGCACTCGTACTCCGAGGGTCGCGGGTTTGCACTCGCGTCGCGCTAAACATGCTCGCCCTCCCAGCCGTGGGGGTGTACAATGTTACGGTCAATCCCAATATTCGTTGGTAAAAGAGTAGCCCAAGAGTTGGCGGTGGGTGGTGATGACTAGCTGCCTTCCCTCTAGTCTTACACTGCTAAATTAGGGACGGCTAGCACAGATAGCCCTCGAGTGGCTTTGTGCGAAATTCCAAAACAAACAAACAAATCCTTTCGTCAAATTACACTCGGGCTGATTCCACCACTTTTTATTTCCTTTTCTTCTGTTAGCATTACTTTAAAATATTAAACATTAGTCCTATCATTTCTGCTTTTAACATTTTTATAATAGAAAAAAAATACTAAAAACTCAACAAATATTTATTTACAAAATAAATTATATAATATTTACACTAAATAATCTTTTATATTACACGTAACAACATCTTTGCATGTTTTTTTTCAGAATGTCACCATTAATGACATTACTTTGAAGTAGCATTTTAACATTATTACAAATAGAATAGACATATAATTCACTTTAAAGTTTGCGAAAATCAAACATATGCTCTCCAGTAAGTGTATACTCATTAATTTTTGAAAATGCATTCTGTTTTCCAGTAAGTATTACATTTTAAACAAATAGCAAACGTTTTAATTACTTGAATAATAACTTGGCTGATTTAAACCATTCTACTTTAAACAGTTATTTGTTAACATTTGTGCTTACTTGTAATATGAAATAATAGATTTGAGACATTAATTACCAATAGTTGGTATTGAGACAGCTAATTAAATTCTTTCGTGTTATATCTTCATAAGATAGTTTCAAATCTTCATATTCTAATCTTACATTTGCATTTCATGCTCACACAAAGTCACGTCAAAAACACCATAATCATGAAGATATGAAAATTAACCACAGACAATTTTCTTGCATGAAATATATTTAATAATAGTTATTAAACAAAATATTTCTAAACCTATGGATGACTATGAAATGCAATTAACTATTATCGAAACAATCACCATATTACTTTAAAAAAACTTTCAAAACATAAAATTTTATCTTAACGTTTAAAGTGTTTTAAGTCTAAGTCAATAAGTCTTCAAACAATTACCAGCTGGATACATTAAATCAACATGACTACTTTAAGAAATATATTAATATGCACTGACAAAACAATTTCATTCCAGTTAAACTTCATATTATCATATTCTGGTTTATCACATTTATATTAGGGTAACATTCTGGTGCATTGGTAATAGAAGAACTAATTCCTAATTTAAGTGGGCCACCCAATTAAGAATTAACAATACCACAAGGCAAAGAAAAACCATGGCTAATCACAACCTATTACTAAGTTAGATTTTTCAATCATGGATAACATTCATAGAATTACACAAATATTTGTTAGTGTACATCTGCTGGATTTCACAAAATGGTAACTAATGAGTATCTACATTAGCTGTCTTTAATATTGAAGTGACAGACTAAACGGAAGACAGCTTATCATTACCATCTACTAGAAACAACTGTCAAGACATAATACAAGATTTGACCAACATTCTCATATCTTATCCATGGTTGAGGGAGATCTCTGCTTTTTGGTTTTTTTCAACAAATCATTCACCATGGAACCTTAAGTCCATAGTCTGGCAATTTACCTTTCTGGCTCTACTTAAATTATCTATGTTGTTACTAAAATATAACTTCTAGAATATTAATCATACATATGGATCAAATAATCACAACAAAAATAAACTGCAAAAAATATTTTACAATATCTGTCAAAAGAAATTTCACTAGACAAACATTATCACAGTTATCCTTTTTAATAACAAAAAATCTCAGTGGCATGGAAGATAAAAATCAGTCATCTTTATATATTATTGGTATAAACCTGCTAATTAGATCATTAAGTTAGCATTAATTAATAATTTATTTGCTGTCATAGAAAATGAAAACCTAAGTAACTTTTTAAGATCTTTTCATCTGTCCCTTAATGTGACAACAGTAATATTATGGGTTTGGTTCCCTTCAATATACACAGCAAATAGCCATATGTAGCTTAATTATAGAAAATACAAAAATAAATTTCATTTAATAAGAATAATTATGAAAAACACAAATAAATTCTGTATTCAATTTTGTTCATTTACCATATTTTCTAATTGCAAAATATTTTTAACTTGCAATAATACAGTTTCACTTACACATAAAATCTTGCATTAAAAAGGAATTAAAATATGATCAATATTTCTAATTATATGCACAATTACTGGAATCAAAATAATAACATAACCAGAATAATCTTAAAACATTTACTGCATTAGTAAATTATTTTAGTACATATTTCTTCCATTACTCTACATTTCTACAGCTGTATTCTATGTTTCTTTTGTTGGAGAAGTAATTATAACATTATCAGAATTAGTGCAGTTTTCATCATAACCTATAATGCCAAAGCTTCAGATGCAAAATAAATTACATGTAAATAAGATATTCACTTTTGCACATTTGTTAATCTTGGAAATGTTTAACACATACTATAAATTAAAATTGAATTTTATTAAATTTATGAAATAAGTCTTAACATAAATTAATAGTAATTTTCACAATACCAAAAATTACAGACCATCACAAAATATTTTACAAATTCAAATGTATTTGTAGCAGTTCTAAAGAAGATACTAAGCATTTTATTCTCTCTTAATTATGAAGCTTTTATCTTTGAACTCAATTCCAGTTCTGCACTACTCCCAGATTTCATAAGGAAAAACAATAAACTTCAAAAGAATATATTTATCAGGTTGAAGTTTTGACTTACACTTTCTAGAATAACAGTTGAAATGAGTTTCTGCATGATCTAAATAAACAATATCCTTAGCTATAGAAAGTTTTGTTAATATATAAAAATTTGAATGTTTTTATATGCAGAACAAAATAAATCAAACATCTTTAACACGTGTACGACATACATTTGAAATATTAAAAACAATTTAGTACAAAGGTTGAAAATTTATGCTTATTATACAGCTAACAAAATTAAGGGAGCAAGACTAAAAAAGAATGAATAATAAATTGGTTGTTTTGTTGAGAATGTTAGTTGTATTAATATATTTTGAAGGGCACAGTTCATCTTTCAATGGTGGGTGGTTCATGCGTTACAGATAAATCCACACACAAATTTTGTAAATGGACTTCCTTCACATCTGTGGAAGAATTTGTAGTGAATTATGGAGTTCTTCATCAGGACCTGTGCTTCTCTCATGGCTCTGATGTTGACAGATGCTGCAAAATTCTGCTACATAAAAAACTGTTGCTACTAACTTTAATGTGGTAAGATTTTAAATATCAGCAATCCAGTGAATCATACATCAGAAGATCATATTAGGGCCACCCATGTGCTACAAGAAAGAGGTGGGACTTATACTTGATGAATGTAGCACTACAGAATTCTCAAAGTACTGTTTGACACCAAGAAATTGATCTTCACTGAGCAGCTGACACACACATCTCAGAAGCTTATTGAAAAGTGTACACAAAGGCATTTCAACTGAGGACAGTGAGCATTAAGACTGTTCACTCACACAGTGAAAATAGAAAACCCAAATCCAATTTTTTGTACTTTCCAATGTATGTACAACAACATTAACACTGCACCTATCCATGTTCACTGACAATATTATTTGCAAAACATTCAAATGTGAAAGGGTCAGAAATGGGTATTTGACAAGGTTTAGACTGAAACCATACATATAGGATAAATTTATTCTTTCAGAAACAAGCACATAATTTATTCATTAATGTTTAACAAAATCCAATTAACTTGACTTCAAAATTTGTTATTGGATAACACTTGAAACAGGTGAACATTACAGTCAAGAAGAGAAAAACTTTTATGAAGCAAAAAATGATCTCTGAAAGAACTGATAAAAGCATGGGAAGCAAAATGGTTTACCTAATCATTAAATCTAATATAGCAAGTGAACAAATAAAAGCAAAATTTTCTGAAATAGAATAGCTAGTATCTAATATTGCTAAAAAAGCTCTGAATCAACTGAAATTGTGAAATATTTGGATGACAAAAGTTTGAAAAATTTGCAGTGTTTCAATGCAAGTATTCGAGTCTCAAACGTTTTCTTAATTTTTGTGGCATCTGAAAGTTCACTAGCTTTTTAGTAGAATTTAAAGCAAAATTCAACATAATAAATAAGTGGATTATAAATAATGTTATTTATTAATATTCATCTTGCAGTATTATGTGGTAAAGTAAATATCCACATAAACATGTCTTAATGTATCAAAGATCTCTGCAAAATCACTTCTCTTCTTTGCATCAGAATGAGGTTAAAATTTGAGTTTTTCTTGGTGCAACTGGTATCTCAACTTGCTGATTAAACATTTTAAAACCATAAACTTTTTCAACGAAGTAGATGATGAAGGTACAATCTATTATTAATGAACAGCTTCTGCAAGGATCTGTGTACTGTAATTAAAACCTTTAGTTTCTAATAAGGATATATCTAAAGTAGATGAGGAAGGTACAATCTATTAATAATTAACAGTTTCTCCAGGGATCTATGTACCATAATTAAAACTTTTAGTTCTTGATAAGGATGTATCTAAAGAAGATGAGGAAGATACAATATATTAATAATTAACAGTTTCTGCAAGGATCTATGTACCATAATTAAAACCTTTAGTTCTTGATAAGAATATATCTAAAGTAGATGAGGAAGGTACAATCTATTAACAATTAACAGTTTCTGCAGGTATCTGTGTACCATAATTAAAACCTTTAGTTCTTGATAAGGATGTATGTAAAGAAGATGAGGAAGATACAATATATTAATAATTAACAGTTTCTGCAAGGATCTGTGTACCATATTTAAAACCTTGCCTTCAGTTCTTGATAACGAAGTACCTTAAGCAGGTAATAAAATAATAAGTCATAACTTAGTAAGAACGTCTTGAGGGTTCCACCTACCACATTTAGTATTTTGATTTTAGTTCCTGATGACAAAATATATTAAGTAGTCATCTTGTGAAACAGTGATAATTCTAGACTATCAGTGTTTGATTGCAGGATTATATTCCCTATAGTAGACATTGAAAATGATGAAAGGATCACTTTTTTTTGTATCTCAGGATGGCTGGTATTGGTATAAACACCATTATTACTAAAGCAAAAAAACGTTTTGACCTTCTTGGGTCATCTTCAGGTTAATAGAGAGAGAATTTGTAACTGACTGTTTGATCCCTTTTAAGTCTTTTAATGTTATCTTTAATGACATACTACATAACTTTTCTTTCAAGTGTGTATTCTTTTAATTTAATGTTTTTTCTAAAACAATTTCAATAAAACTGAACAACTTTATGGTTTTCAAAGAGCATGTATTCTTCACGTTTCTTTAAATTATTACAATATTATTTCCATGTGTTTTTTGATGTGATTTTAAGTATATATTTTTAGTAAAGAACTTTCCACACACTGCACAACTGTAAGGTTTCTCCCCAGTGTGTGTTCTTTGATGTTTTTTCAAGTTTGAATTTTTTCCAAAATATTTTTCACAAACTGTACAACTGTAAGGTTTCTCCCCAGTATGTATTCTTTGATGATATTTTAAGGTACTGTTTGTAACAAAGCATTTCCCACATAATGCACAACTGTAAGGTTTCTCCCCAGTGTGTGTTCTTAAATGACTTTTTAAGTCACCCTTAGCTACAAATTGTTTTCCACAAATTTCACAACTGAATGGTTTCTCCCCAGTGTGTGTTCTATGATGTCTTTTTAATGCTGAGGTTCTAGAGAACTGTTTTCCACAAATTCCACAACTGTAAGGTTTCTCCCCAGTGTGGATTCTTTGATGAATTCTTAATGAATCTTTCGATATAAAGTTTTTTTCACAAACTGCACAATTATACATTTTCACCCCAGTGTGTTTCTTTTCATGTTTTTTCAAGGCAGAGTTTGATCCATATTGTTTTTTACAAATTGTACAACTGTAAAGTTTTTCTTCAATGTGTGTATTTAGATGACTTCTTAATGAATTCTTTGATATAAAATGTTTTTCACACACTGCGCAACTATAAGGTTTCTCCCCAGAATGTATTCTTTGATGATTTTTAAAGATTGTACTTCCTGAAAAATGTTTACCACAAACTGTACAACAGTAAGGTTTCTCCCCAGTATGGGTTCTTTGATGCATTTTTAAATCTGAGTTTTTTACAAACTGTTTTTCACAAATTTCACAATTGTAAGGTTTCTCACCAGTGTGTTTTTTTTCATGATTTTTCAAGGCAGAGTTTGATCCATATTGTTCCTTACAAATGGTACAACTGTAAGGTTTCTCCCCAGTGTGTGTTCTTAGATGACTTTTCAGTAAATTCTCTGATATAAAATGTTTTTCACATACTACACAACTGTAAGGCTTCTCTCCACTATGAATTATTTGATGATGTTTTAATGTACTGTTTGTACCAAAGTGTTTACCACACACTGTACAACTGTAAGGTTTTTCACCAGTGTGTGTTCTTAGATGGATTTTCAGTTCACTGTTTTTTCGATATTGCTTTTCACAAACTTTACAACTGTAAAATTTTTTATCCAAGTGTATTATTTCATGTAATTTTAAGACAGTCATTGTACCAAAGAGTTTTCCACACACTAAACAATTGTATGGTTTCTCTCCTGTGTGCAATTTTTGATGATTTTTAAAATAATTTCTTGTAACAAACTGTTTTCCACAAACTGAACAACTATATGGTTTCTTCCCAGTATGTGATCTCTGATGCAACTTTAATTCTCTATTGGTTCTAAATTGTTTTTCACATACTGTACAACTGTACGGTTTCTCACCAGTGTGTATTCTGTGATGTTCTTTTAAATCACCATTTCTTCTGAATTGTTTTCCACAAACTGTACAACTGTATGGTTTTTCTCCAGTATGTATTGCTTGATGTTGTTTTAATTCACCTTTTCTTCTAAACTGTTTTCCACAAACTATACAAGTGTATGGTTTCTCCCCAGTGTGTATTGTTTGATGTGATTTTAAGGTATATCTTGACACAAAATTTTTTCTACAAATTCCACAACTGTACATTTTCCTTTCACTGTGATTTCTGTGATATTGTTCTGAAGGACTATTGCTCTTAAAATGTTTTGCTAAAAGTGCACAATGATAAGGTTTCCTTCCAGATTCTATCCTCTCTTTTTGTGTTAGATTTTCCAATGTTCTAAATTCCTTTCTTCTGATTACATAACTGTATGTTTTACTATAACATTGAGGTATATTCAACTTGTTTAGGTTATTTCCATTTAAACTTGTTTCTCCACATATAACACTATTTGGTTTTGGGGAGTTCATAACTTCTGTAAAGAAATTTTCTTGTTTTATACCATGACAACCAGGACATAGACTTTCACAGCAGGTCTTTATATCTGAAATAGATATAAATGATGGTTGATGATACTCGGGATGTTTGATGAACTTCTAGATATATATTTAATGTTCTCATATGATTGATACTAATATGAAAATATAAAAGCTAAAAACTGATTATAATACAGTTTGCATACATTCACACTGTAGATAAACCTTTATACCTGAATCAGAATACCGTTAAAAACAAACTGTAGGTAATATTACATTTTTAAGAGAGGTATTTAGTTGATAAATATTTTTCAACTTTTTTTTTTTAATCAGGTTCAAGTGTAATCCTTCTGATAGGCATTTGATGACTCTTTTTGGTATCATTCAGATCCCAGAGTCATCAGTGATAGCAGTATTCAGCAAGTAACATTTATGGTAATAAACTACAGAAATATATTTCTGTATATGTTTAAACTAATCTATCAAAACAGATTCCAGCTATTAGTCAGAAAGTGTATACATTAAGACCCACAATGATAGAAACTGGTAAGTTAAAGTTTCTATCTGTTTCATTTTACAGCAAAAGTTACTGTTTTCCTCATTCACATCAATTATTTTTTTTTGCATTTTATCACTTCAAAACCTGTCACACAAAAAAGTACCAATCAGAAATTAAAAAAACAAACAAACAGAACATAACATTCATACAAGTAGACTTCAAATTAATCTCATCTTATTTAGCTTAATATATTTTAAGAATTATTAAGAGGTGATATATTTTTGGGACATTATTAATGAATGTAGATGTTTAGATGTTTGCACTTACCAGATGTACTTTCTAACACAGATACAATTTCTTCTTGAAATTCAGTTTTAATTTTCATATCATTATAGTCTGAACTATCCAGAGGGTCATCATTGCTGTCACTGAACTTTGAAATAACATCACCTTCTGACAGATCACCAGGCTGTTCCGTTTTTTCTTGGATAAATATGTTCTGATATCGAACAACATATTTTATAGGTCAATAAAACTAATAGTTAATGTTATAATTACACATGGTCTGCATAGTTAATTAGCTTAAAATGTGACTATATAATTAATACATCTAATACTTCAAAATAAAGAAATAAAGCAGTGTAATGTGGACAAACAGCCTACAAAAATACTACATCATTGACAGAAATGACAGTTTAGCTATTTTCCAACTTCTGTACTTTGAATTATGGTAATCCAAACTACCATATATTTTCAGTGAATGTGTTTTACTGTACCCTTAAATCACATGTACAATTTCAAGAGAATCCATTAAGAAATACACAAGGTATAAAACTTCAATTTTATTCAATTTCTTTTTTTTTTTCTCTCTCAAAGAAATTATGGAAATTACATGATATAAAACATAATTTAATGGGCTTTTTTTTTTTTAAATTTGGTGAACTTGCATACATTTAAAATCTGCAATTACGTGTGAAACTAGGTTTAAATATAAGCCACATTTAAAAAGTTATTTAAGAAAAACCACAAAATTTCGTCCAAAAATTCCTGTGAGTTATCAGTTTGTGGTTTTTATAACAGCTTCACCTAAGAATAAAGGAGGACTATTTCTAAGTTTTCAGTCAGTCAGAATAAAGACACCTGATTTAGATCTAAAGAAACTATAGCATAAAACACAAGTATTCACTATACCAAGTAAACTAGATTAGCAGTTTCTGGCCCAGCTTTCCAAAAGAATAATATGGATGAACAGTTACCATTCACTGCTGACTGTTGAGCAAAAATTTCTTACTTTTATGCAATTTAGCTAATTAAAAAGCATCCTTTTATCTTAGCTAATGCAATTAGTGTAAATAATGTTATGTGATACAGTTGTATTAAGTGGATGCTGGTAATAACATGAAACTGTTAATCTTGTTTTAACGGCATTACAATAAACAAAATCATTAACATTGTTTTTCATAGGAAAAGTTACCATCATGTACTTTAAAGAATGTGGTTAATTCTTTAAAGTATAGGTTTCAAAGGAAACATGGGTCAATATTTTTCTAAATATAGAAAACAGAGGATAACTCACATCAAGTGATTTCAGAGCATTCAGTGAGCAAAGCAAGAGAGTAAGGATAACATAATTAGTGTATTGTTTAGCCTCAAGATAACTCAGAGCAAAGGAAATGATATATCACTCAGAAGTCAACAAATAATCTTCACAAATGCATCCAACAAAAAACTACAGCAAAGTGATTTTAAAGCTTCCATAACATAAGAACAGTTTGGTGGGTTGATTAGAATTTATTTGTGCACAGCTACTAGGGTTTTAGCACAAAACAACCAGTAAAATAAAAAATAGATGTTAAATCTTTATAAAATGTAAAAATGAATCAATGTAAAAATAAATAAACTTTAAACAGCTGGTGAAAACTTAAACACAGTTTAAAAGGCTAATGGCCTTTAAAAATTTAAAAACATAAATAAGGTGAACACATTGCCAATAGCACTGCACATAATCAAAGGTGTATCTATGTTTAAAAAATTTAAAAAATAATACTGTCACTCATTGTTGTAATGGTGATGTGCCAGTAAAATGTAGGCTATTGTGACTTGAGTGATCAATGCAAAGCCTAGCCAGGAAAACTTCCTCCTTCTGATCCTTGTGGAAGCAAAATGGTCAAAGAACAACTGAAACTCTGGTCTGGAAAAGCTTGTTATCACATTGCTCACTCCAAGCCTTGAATACAGGATTATAGTCCAAGTATGGAATAGGAGTGGCAGTGATAGTGCCAGAGCAGAGAGACTAAGAGACACAACCCTGATGGACTCCAAGCTCCTGTAGGAAAGAACAGGAAAGTGTTGAACCCATACAAATGTGGAATTGCTGGCCCATTAAATAAATATTTAATAAAAATAGGCAAAGGGCCACGCAACCCATATGAGTGGAGGTCTGTCAAAATGAGTACTTCCACATAGTATCATAAGCTAATTCAAGGTTAAAGTACACTGACACAAAATGTTGTCACTTGAGAAAAGTTTCTCTAATCAACATTTCAAGTCAAATTAAGTGGTCAGGAGAGCTGTTGTCAGAACCCACACTTGGTGAGCATGAGAAGATTAAGAAACCATACAAAAGAAGCATTAACCATCCTCTCTAAGTTTGTCAAAGCAATTGGTTGAAAGTTTGAAGAAATCTTGGGATCCTTTCCAGGCTTAGAAAAAGATGCCAAGCATCAGAAAAAGCATTATCCTACAAGATCTATTAAAAAAACAACCAGAAGAAGAGCAAGAGAACCATGAGAGAGATGACACAGTATCTTGCAGAAAATATCACCAGATTCAACTAATGAAGAGCAAGCTTGAGTTTCACCAGTGTAATTTCAGAGACACAGAGAGATATGTCTCCACTAACACTGCAGCAGTAGCATAAAGTGTAGCAGCATGATTCTGAGATGGAGTGGTGAACAGTAGCTTTTAAGCCTTGGGATGAGAATGCTGTAAATAGTTTTCAAACACTTTACCTCTTTTACCTCCACCTACCTATGGCATGGATGAAAGTAAGCTAGGTGAGAGTCACTACAGTTAACACAATGAGGGTTCATTTCACACTTATAAGGTCCTTACCACTGCAATGAGCCACAATATGATATCTTTGAGTGACCAAACCACTGACACTGGAAACATCCAAGAGAATTTGGAATATATAACCATACCTTGCAATTTAGATAATCTACCTTGATGGTGACAGGTGGATATGGAGATGTAAAAGTCAAAATTAGGACACTGGTTGGCATCATGATTCTATCTTTGTAAGTGGTGATACACCTCAGCATGGAAACTCCTTTAAAGGAGAAACTAGCAAGAATCTCTAACTCGGGGATGTTCTTCAAATCCCTCTGAACAATAACTCATTGTGATGAATTCAAAGAAGAATGGGGAGTAACCTCAATAGGTATATCCCCAAAGGTCTTTAAACACAAGAGGAATTCACTGTGTTTTGGAATGGATATTTCCACCAAGATGTCCCCAGAATAAAAAAGGGAGACATTTACCCTAAAGATTTGTCTGATAAAGAATGTAATATCAGAAAATGAGGTACAGGTGTTGAAGAAATTGATGATTGCTCTTCAGAATTTTCAAAATGTGATCATTTATCTATGGTCTGTTTTTTCACTGTTTTTATTTTTATTTGGGGGATCCATAATGAACAAAGAATATTTTGGTGTCCACTGACCCTATCTACCATGGATCCCAACGAGTGGATGCACTACCATGCCAAACAAGGACAATGCAGCAACATCAGGATTATGCAAGTACCATACCCAAACAAGCTTGACAAGAGAAGGAGGCCAGGGTGGCTACAGTCCTGGGATCTGGGGATATAAGGGATAAAGAATAATGTATTCTCACTTTCATAATATACTTAAGGAAAATCACAGTACTGTGGGGAATTACTTTGTCTCAAAAAATGTAAATTATCAACACATGGCTTCCTCCCACCACAAAATCTCCTCATATGCCCATGACTTTATGAAGACTTCAAAAAGGGGCCCAGTGACATAAATGTACCCGGAGCCTGACCTGCCTCTTGACACCCCTGGACACAATGTCCATGACACCCATTGAGAATATCCAACTCTGGAACTTGGTTTATTCTAGCCCACTGGACCAACCAACTGATCATGTGATACCCCCCCCCATCTACAGGAATTCAAGGCCAAAATGGTGTGTTAACATCAGCATCTTCTCCTCCCCTTCACAGACTGCCACTCACGGTAAACATGTGGCTGAATATTTAGATCCCACAGAAGGTAAACTGAAATAGCAGAGCCATTGCTGGGAGGTCCCATCACCATGTAAAAGAAGCCACACTGAGGGGCATAAAAACAGAAGAATGGTTTGAAAAATATTTCAAGTATGGAATTCTGTACTTCCATTTAGAATTATCAGATTTCTTTTACTGACTTGGAAATTGGCACAAGTAGGAATGGTAACAAGCTATGGTAAAATGAATTGTTCTTGAGATTAAGCAATATCATCACATCTCAAATTCAGTTCAATGAACTTCTAGATACTAAGGCCAAAGGTAGGAATAAAGACCATCTATTTACAAAATTCTAAGCCCACTGGGATATAAAGACACAGCAAGGTAGGATGATGTGGTAAGGACAAGAATATAGCACCATACTGCAGAGAAAGCTGTAAATATCCAAGATAAAGTAAAAGGTAATAAGACTCTGGGTCAGTTTAGAAACTCTGGACTGCATAAGTAAAAATCCCCAATGCAGTAATCAAGACACAGATTATACAGGACCCAGAATCTTCAAGATAAAATCTTTGGCTGAACTACACAACAGCATTGACTAAATGAGGCTTTCAGTATGAAAAACCTATATGATTAGTAAGAAATGAAGCAGAAGAAACTAGGATGTATTTGGCCCTTGTACACTTAAGACTTAGCTCCTTAATATGTGGAATAAAAACATATTACTGATAAAGATGAGTCCTAAGAGCTTTATTCCAGCCAACACATAAAAAAAAGTACCTTCTGGACAGAATTCTGCCAAAATGCATGTAAGTGGTTTTAAGAGAAAAAAAAAACATGAAACTGTTTGCTCTGACCCATTCAGACATAAAAGTCAGGCCAGTCTGAAGTTGGATCTTATGGACTCAAACCTCCTGAGAATGACCAAACAGCTAAAAATCAATACAAATGAATCAGTAGTCATGCTGGTGAAGAAAAAGAAAACTTAAAATCTATGAAATAATACACCCTGTTACACTTTGATACAAATTAGCAAAATATAGGGTTAAAATATTATATTAATATCCTAAGTAATGTTAAACCACTGTTGCAAAAACAGCTGTAAAGAGTTTAATAATAAATTTATTTTCAAGATGGCTGATATAAGTATTAGAACTTTAATTCAAATCAAGTACAGAACAACATTTCATTTTGACCTTTATTTAGGTAGTGCAACAAACTAGTAGTGAATTTCTTTGGCTTGTAACTACAATCATGTAATAACCTATTGGTCTCAAGTACATATCCACAAAGACACATTACAAATATATATTCTCTTCAATAACACAACTGTTCAAGTTTTAAACTATAACTTACCTCCACTGTCTCTACATCTCCACCATACACATCTTCTGTCTCCTCTTTCATCATATCAAACTTCAAACTGGTATGCATAGATCTTTCTTCAAAATAATTGGTTTTTCCTGTAGCTAGAAATACAAACAATACACAGATCTATTTTGAGATACATTATAACTTATGCATAAATAAATCATACCATAAATCTATACATTATAGTTAACTGATCTGACCTCTTATATAATTTCTTACATAATAAACTGGTCACTTTAAGAATATCAAATTTCAGTAAAGGGTAAATTTGTCAAATATACCTAGACTTCCATGCACATAGTTGTAATCCCAAATCAATGCTAAGCAGATAGCCAGAATGAGAGATAAAAGTATTTTCTAGAAAATCGTGGAAGATCTCAATGGAGAGAAATAGTTATTTAGTAGAATACATTGACTTTTGAAGAAATACACACTACACAATAGTGATAAGCAAAATAAGCACCTGAAAAAAGAAGAAAAAAAAAAGATAAATGGTTTTCGAAATGTCAGGTCACTGCAAAGCAAACATTTAAAAAGAAAATGAAAAAAAATTAAAAATTGTATAGTATCCATTCCTAACTAGAATTATGAGACAACCATTGGAATGTAGATGTGATATCTTTAATGTCTCAAAATGCTATTCTGAATGGTGAACAAACTTCTGTCTATCGACCTCTAAAGGGTATCACTCTCTATCAAAGCACCATCACAGAGGGTAGAGTAAAACCTACAATTGTTGCAACTATGATTATTATGTATATTTGTTTTAGATTCATGAAGAAGCATTGATAAATTGTGAATATAGAGCTTGAAGTATTAAGGGTAGAGGCAAGCAAAAACAAATTAAAGATTCATGTTATGCTAATCCAAGAACTTAACTGGACTACAAATTGAATGGTACGGACCAATAAATTTGGAGAGGGAAAGAAATATAATAATTAAGAAAAACAAAGAACATAAAGATGTGGGATGTGAACATCCATATGATTGGTATACCTGACCTGGGTTAAAGAGACACAACAGCACACAATTGATTCTAATACACACAAATTCAAGTTATAAACCTTTTCTTCAGAAACAGAGAAGTCCAAGACTGTAGAAGCAACAAGTTGTTGTACAACGATGAGAATCCTAACAGAAGTTACTATTATAATAATTAAGCAACAGTGTGAATATTCTGAGTGACTAAATGAAAACATTCCAAAAAAACTCAACTAAATTTTTAAAAATTACAAAAGAAAAAATAATAAAATTAATTTTTAAGTTAATCGTGCAAAAAAATGAAACAAAAACAATTAAAAACTGAAAACAACATCTGCATGCTAGAATTCTAAATTCCAAAGTAAAACTTGGGCTCCATAGTATAGAGGAAGCCAACTGCACTGTAGGGTGTATCACACTTTTACTGGTGGACAGATCTTGCATATTTCTTTACATACTATAACACAACTGTACTGTGTGTAAACAAGCAAGGGTAATGGTGACAAAAAACATCATTTAACGCAAGAAACATCGAACAAGTATAGCTATTACGTCAGAGAGGTCAAGCACTGCATCAAAAATATTACTTATCAGCTAAGATACGATGTCAACTTTATTCATTAACAAGTAGCGACACATGCAATTTGACCCAATGGTGAAAAGAGGGTTAATACTGAATTGATTCTTTGAGAGTGGACTATGTGTGTAGAAAGCTTGGAATTCAGTAATCAAGTACCAAAAAGGATAATAACAGAAATAAAAGAGATCTTTTGAAGTTAACTTGAACTATCCAGATAACTAATAACTAATTATTGAATTATATGCACTATCTAAGCTGTTGTATTTGTGTTTTAATCTACATTCTGCATTTCTTCCTTCATAAAACAGTCTGTTTGCAATATATAAATCAAGTGCCAATGATGCATCTGTGGGTTTCCATAGTGAGATAAAAAATAGTCTTTATTAAAAGAGAACCTTTCAAAACAGCTAATAATTCCTGTATAAAGTGGATAAATGTAAAACTGTGAATAAGTATAATGCCAGTACTGCACTGCATCAAGAACATTTAAAGATATAGTCATTACGACTGAAAACGAAACACAAGTGAAATGGTGTAATTCTGACTGTCTTCAAACCACTATTAGATAAACAATAAATAAAGATAGATAAAAAATATAACAATGATAACATCACAAATGAGCTCTTTACTAACAGCACATAGTTGGTTAATCCTTCACCTCAGTTAATACTCAAAAGTTCTCTGCTTGACCTTACTCACAGGTGACAGTATTGAATATGATTATGAAAGTGTCGAAAAATTCAACTTTATCTAATCAAGGACTATCATAGCCACAAGAATAAAACATTTTTAGTAATATACATGTCAAGACTTGAAATGATATCACAAAAATTATTGAACAATAATTAAAAATTTAGGAATGCTGTTAAATTAAAACAAGCAAGTTTAACACTATTTATGTCACGAAGAACACATTTACATTCTAAATATATTTGCTTACCATTCATTGTTGTAAAAGTTTCATGTTCATTTTTCTCCAGTTTCATATCCACCAAAACATCCTGTTCCTCTTCAGAAAATGGTTCAACCTTCATATTTAATACTTCACAATTATACAGAAGCTTCACTTTATATCCTCATCAGAACTTGTATCTAGACTACAGAGAAATAGATTAAAATTTAGATGTAACATCCGTCAATAAGGTAACAAAGTTTTCAATAATTAACATCTCTAAATTCACATTATCTTGTTAAATTTTATATAAAATTAAGTTTCATCTGTTTTACACACTTATACTAAAATGGTGACATAATTTAACAAAAATGTTTTGAAACAATACTTTTCATAAGCATCCAAGACAACATTTACCAACAGTTTCATTCAGTTTGAACTGGTATGTGAATACTGGAAGGTAGCTTTTACTCTTCATACATATTGTTATTAGTTGTACATTGTAAAAACTTTTATTTTATTCACAATGTTTCACCAGGTTTATCTGGCATCATCAGGTGATATTCAAGAACCATGTAAATCTGGTGAAACATCATGAGCCCCCTAGTGGCTCAGCGGTATGTCTACGGACTTACACGCTAAAATCTGGGTTTCGATACCTGTGGTGGGCAGAGCACAGATAGCCCATTGTGTAGCTTTGTGGTTAATTCAAAACAAAGCAAAACAAACAAAGAAACATCATGAACAAAGCAAACAAACATTTTACTATGTTCAACCAATACACACCTTATGTAAATTTTTAAAACAGTTCTTTTGAATATTTAATTCAGGTCTTTAAATATAAAGACTATAATTTTTTTTGTAAACATGACTGTTGGTAATAAATAAAAAAAGCTTGGTAAATTTTAACAAAACCCATTACACCCCAGCAACAAAAATCCACTCACTTTATCCACGAAAACAACCCTAAAATGTAAAGAGAGAAAAGTAAACTATAATATGAAAGCTGTTGAATATTTTAATGATGAATATAAACATTACATGCGTCTCAGCTGTTTAATATTTAATGTGTTTGTCCTCTTTATTTAAAATGAATGAGAGTTGTTTGACACACATATTAATGATTACTAACTTATAAACACAATCTTTCTGAAGCTTGTACTTGCTCAAACTATACCTGAAAAATCTATCTATATTTCAGTAGTTTTAAAAATAATACATAGCATACTGTAAAAAAAATAAAAACTACATTTAACACAACTTTAAAAACATATCAAAGTGGAATTCATCAACTGCAGATCATAGCAAAGTTGTGTATTGTTTTATACTATTTACAATATGCACATGGTATATCACACTAGTTTCAAACCTTACCAAATTTTATTTTTAAAAGTAATAATGTTTCATATTTGGCAGGAAAAATTAATGCTAATGTTTCCATATCACCACTTGTTTGTTGAAAAGTCTTCTAAAAAATTAAAATGTCAAGATTTAATTAGATTAAACAAAAAGTATTTTCAGAATTCTACTTATTTTACTCAAGTATTTCCTGTTGTATTGTAATATTACGTGACTTTCAGACCCTATGGAGCCTGAATAAACATAACATAACATTGAGATTAAAATAAAACGTATTTTGATAAATATTAGTATTGCAACACTGGACTTTAACAAAGTTTTTACAAGTTACAGTTAACAACAAACAATATCAACATGATAAATCAATAAACCTTTAATTTTGTGCAGTTTGAATGCTGATACTACAGTGATAGTAGGGTAGATAAAACTTAACATGATATGGAACTGAAACTTAACTGGTAAAGTTTATCAACACACTGCTCTTTACACATACAGAGCTAACTTACAGCCTTAAACATCACATTTGTCAAATTTCATTTTTGCCAACGACAGAAGTAACTTTTACATTTCAGATGCCTATTATTAGACAGTAATTTATATCCCTATACTAAAAATTGTGATCACAGTTTTTATTTCGTGATTCATTATAGACTTATTCATTCGTTATTATGTTTAAATATTTCGTATAAACATTTTTTTTTTTTTTCAAATATAAGTTATCTCTTAATAATAGCAAAACAATAATGTTTCGTTTTCCAACTACCACTACCACACTTCATCCAATTCTTTTGGTTCTCCTTACCAGTAAAGAACATGCGAAAGGCATTAGACCAGTGTTTAACTCTTTGTCAGTTCTAGCTATATAGTTCTGAAACATATGTTTGTTAGGGATAAGTTACGGATTTATTTCCACACAACTTTTATCATATGTTAATTGTGAGATATGATATTCACCCTGAACGTGTATGATACAGTGACACTGAAATTGCAAATTCATCCTATCATACTGGTATCTGATAAAATTATCTTACTAAGAGTATAGAAGTGCGCTTGTACTTTATTCATGTAAGGTTTTGATTTTAATTTCTTTACACACAGTATTTATTTTCCTACCTGATTTTCGTATGTGGAAACTTCTGCAGGCTTAAATATTTTATTCGTATGTACAGTACCACTGCAAAACTTTTCACTGTTGTACAAATTTTGGTAAAAGACCTTAATGTTATATAAAGGTTTAGTTTTACGTTTGTGTTTTACTTACATTGCTTCAGAAATAAGTTTTAAACATGTACATCGCAGTTGCTTCTTAAAATACAATGCACATTAACCTTTCATGAAATATCAAATTTAACACTGAATTAAAGTATAGCAGAAAACAGCCGCGGCACTTTTTTTTGGGGGGGGAGTACGACTAGTATAAAATAATCTACAAGACTCTCCCCCTCTTTTTATTTATTATTAGCTCAACATTTACGCACTTTCAACATCAAGCGTAGGGCGCGCCTATACCAGAATCAATTTTATTACTCAATAGGATTTCTACAGCCTAACCTCAAACTGAAATTATTTTAGACAGGATTGGAATAAATTAACACAAGATACTTTGGACGAGGTAAAAAACAAAAACTGAAAAAACTGGCCTATATTATCTAAAATTGTAATTATATCTCCAATTTCTCTGGAAATGATGGAGCTATGAGCTAAATATTACACTTATAAAATAAAATAAGCTCAGAGCTATTCTATGAGCTAACCGGACGCGGCTCAAAATCGATTATATTAACTCTTGTTTAAATAACAGATTTACTTTAAATAAATTTTAGAATGCGTAAATAAATAAATGGATTGTGTGTACTTCAACGAAGAAGAAACAATTATTTAAAGAATTGAATACAAGTGTGAAAACCACAATGCAACGAGTTTTTATGGAAACCTTTCACTTGTCTTGAATGCAATATTTTGAAATAATTTTCTCTTAAGATAATTTCATGTTATACCATATACACATATATCAAATATGAAAAAAAAAATGAATTGAATACGAATCAAAGCCGATCACTCTTATAAAGTGACAGTCAATCGCACTATTATTTGGTAAAAACAATAGCCCAAAGAGTTGTTGATGAGTGAGTTGCCTTAAGTATTGTCTTGCACTGCTGAATAAGGGAAAACATGCGCAGATAACCCCAGTATAGCTTTGTGCGAAAATTCTAAACAAACAGGATACTCTAAATATTTGTCTTCTTGAAATTATGCCCCCCAGTGGCTCAGCGGTATGTCTGCGGACTTACACGATAAAATATGGGTTTCGATACCCGTGGTGGGCAGAGCACAGATAGCCCATTGTGTAGCTTTGTGCTTAATTCAAAACAACAACAACAAAATCTTGAAATTATAATTTTAACTACAAATTAATAAATAATGTGTCATAAATGTTATTGCTTTTGTTAAATAACACATAAGTAGTACAATTTATTACCTGGAAAATTATGTTGGTGTTTATTGTAATAATTCGACTTTACAAACTTTTTCAATCAGTAGAGGTAATGTGTACAATCATAGCTTTCTACGTGGTACCTTTGAATCTTCACTGATGATGCCGATTTATCGGTATAGATACAGACCAATATTATAATATCTGTGGTACTGAATATCGAAGTCTTCTGTCATGTGACTAGTCAAATAGAATACATCACCCTTAAAGGCACATTACCCAAAGTTACAGTATCTAAAAATTATCACACAACATTCATTCAAGTTGTTGTTTTGAATTAAGCACAAAGCTACCCAATGGGCTATCTTTGCTCTGCTCACCACGGGTATCGAAACCCGGTTTTTAGCGTTGAAAGTCCGCAGCCATACCGCTGAGCAGTGCACTGGAGGGCCATTCATTTAAGAACTACAAAACATTGCTAAATTAATTATCCCGTAATACTAGTATTCAGATTTGTTTTGAATTTAGCGCAAAGCTACACTAAGGCTACCCGTCCCTATCAAAGAAGTGAAAGAGTAGACGGAATTTGCAGCTAATGAACGTCGCAAAATATTATGATACACTTTTCATAACAAGGAGTGATATTTGTATTTACATTATACTGACCCACAACTGAAAGAGTCGACCATATTTGATTCTACGTGGATTAAAACCCGCATATCCCGATTCTACTACCCAAACCAAATAAATGGTCTAGAAATTTAGATATTTAATCTTTTTCCTCGCTTCTGTTTTTAAAACTCACAAAATAAAATGCCGTGAATGCAAATTCAATCTTCACACGATTTCGATATAGTATATAGTTTAATCACAAAATATTATTATTTCACTTAAGATATTGTATAATACATTGTTTTACTCTTTCTCGCGAAAATCATAAAGCAATTTGTTTTACTTAATTATGACATAAAAAATAATTTCCTTATGATCTCTTATTGCTTTAGAATAAAATTCTAGTTGCAGCTTTCTAATATCTACTTTTCAAACGCAGACCGAAAAGTTATATCCAACCAAAGAAGGCACAACTTTTTCTTCAACAGAACAATATTTTCAACTTGATGTACCGTTTGTACACGGTAAGCTACCTACGCTCTGTAAGTTCGCAGACATACAACATTGTGGTTAGAAGAACGGAACAGTGAGATTTGTGGTCCGCTGTTATAATAAACTAAATCCTATATGCGATTGAGCAAAGTAATAAAAGTAAACACGACGTACACATTGGTTCTTTATTCTCTTAGGCATTGATGACGTTTGTTTTTTAATTTTGCGCAATATCACACAAGGGCTATATGCGATAACCGTCCCTAATTTAACAGTGTAAGACTAGAGGGAAGGAAGCTAGTCATCATTACCAACCGCCAACTCTTTTACCAACGAATAGTGGGATTGATTGTAACATTATAACACCTCCACGGCTGAGAGGGCGAGCATGTTTTGTGCGACGTGGATTAGAAACCGCAACCTTCTGATTACGTGTCGAGTGCCTAAACCACCTGGCCACACAGAACAGCATTGACACTGATTTTCAATAAGGTTCATATTTTCAGAACCAACAGGTTGGATACTTTCAAAAGGTAACATAGGTTTGAATTAAACTTTTATTTGTAAGTAATGTTTTCACCACTGCTCTTTAACCATATGGCTATCAATCATCATAAATAGGTAAAGAACCTGATCCATTGTTACTTTCAACGTGAAGATAATGAAAACAAAAACTAATACATTTCAGATTCACCTGACATATAGCAACTCAGAACACGTGTAAGAAAATTTTGAAATACATTAATGGATATCAGAAATATTGAATTTGTAACGACAATGTTTTTGATACGATGCAATACCATTTAATTACGTTTTATAGAAAACCATAATTTCTAGAAGTTTTGATGTCGATCAAAAATATGATGTGTTGAAAGCTTTAACGATTCCTATGGAGCAAAGGTTTAATATTATTAGACAATTTTACCATATAAATATCGCTAAAATGTTCCATAATTATTATTTTGATATTCATTCTTCGTCCAATATATCTTGGGGTAATTACTGTAGAATGTAAAATAAATATGTATTCATATCTTAGCTCAATACAAATGACCGATCAGGTAACAACATGGCTTATCTGTCAGTAGTTGAATTAAAATTGATATAATTTAAAAATATCCAAATCTGTATGAAAAAATATGAGATAGACTTAAGAGTGTATAGATTATCTATTACTATCCCTTGGGAATCATAACTAAGTTACAGTAAAACGTTAAATTTTAATAATACATTTCCAAAGAACAACAAAATTATTTAAAAAATAAAACCGCAAACAGTAACACCTTCACTGTTCAAAAACAAACAGTTAAATTCTTCCTTCTAGTACAAGTTTTGCTTCACGTTCATACATTTTCGTTCGGGTTTACACATCCTTTTTAACATATACATTAAGTTCTTTACAGTATCCAGTGTCATCATAAACACTATTTGGTTCTCGTCTTCTTGTCAAAGTCCACTTAGAGTCTTAGACCCATTTAGATACTTACTTATCACACGCTGAAATACTTTTCCCAATTTCTATTGCATTTGCTACCTGTTTTTAACTCGCAATTGTCAGGCACTTGCCAACTGCTTTTCCAGTAATCGTTTGGTCTTTCTTCTCCAAAATATCCTCCTCTATATTTGTCAAGTTACATTCAGGCTGATTCAACAACGGGAGAACCATGATTTGATGGAAAAAAAATATTATTCTTATCTGCTTATCAACTGTTTGTCTTACTCTAAGATAATGAACATTAGGCCTATCACATCTACCAAAGTTAACTTTATGCTGAACATTTCCCTGTCCATTACTCTCTTATGCTCTTGTCTGTGTCTGTCATTACCCTCCCATACTATTTATATGGTTATTACTAAATTGTCTATTTACTATATTCTCTAAATCAAAATGTCACAAAAGCAACTTCCAACAATCGTATGTTTGTAACACCATTATGCTAAAAATTAAACAAACATAATATATTCATGCAAAAAATAACTAGATAATAATATCTACACTAAATAATCTTTTATAACACATAAAATGAAAGAATCACAAGGTTTTTTTTTTAGTTTCATTATGCCACTATTATTAGCATTACTTTAAAGTAGCATTTTAACGTTATTACACATAAAATATGTAATTCACTTCAAAGTTTGTTAATAGCTCAAACTTTAGAAATCAAATAAATGTTCTTCAGTCAAACTGTATAATGTTTATTTTTTGAAAATGCATTATATTTTCCAAGTTAGCATTACATTCTTTACCAAATTACTAACGTTTTAATTTACTTGAATAATAAATTGCCTATTTTAACTATTCCTCCTTGGACCATTATTTGTTAATATTAGTGCATAATTTCTGTATCATAAAATATTTTATAAAAAATACCAATTGTTCATTGATTACAAATAAATGGTATTGAAATAGTTGCACTTCTCAATACATTTCTAAAGTCATATATTTATAGAAATTTACAACTTATTGTTTCAAATTCTCTTATTCTAATCTTACATTTGCATTTCGTGCTTACACAAAGTCACATCATAAACACCATAATCACAAAGATATGAAAATTAACCAGTGACAATTTTCAAAAGTAAAATATACTTAATAGTCATCAAACAAAATATTTCTAAACCTATAGATTACTATGACATACAATTAACTATCATTGAAATAACAATCATTTAATAAACTTAAAAAATAAATGATTTTATCCCAACATATAAAACATTCTATGTCTAAGTCAATAGCAGCTGGACAGACTACATTAACATGACTACTATAAAAAATATGATAATATGCACTGACAAAACAGTTACATTCCTGTTGAACTTCATGCTATCATATTCTGTTTTATCACATGTATCACATATTTTATGAAGAAAACATTCTGGTGCACTGATAATGGAAGAACTAATTCTAGTTAACTCCCAGTTGAATAGGGCTGCACAGTTACGAATCAGCAATGCCAAAGAGCAAAGAAAAAATTGCTTTTGTTTGTTTGTTTTGGAATTTTGCACAAAGCTACACGAGGGCTATCTGTGCTAGCCACCCCTAATTTAGCAGTGTAAGACTAGAGGGAAGGCAGCTAGTCATCACCACCCACCTCCAACTCTTGGGCTGCTCTTTTACCAACAAAAAGTGGGATTGACTGTCACATTATAACGCCCCCATGGCTGGGAGGGCGAGCATGTTTGGCACGACCCTCAGATTACAAAGCCCACGCCTTAATGCGCTAGGCCATGCCAGGCCTGAAAAAATTGCTAATCACAAGCTATCATTCAATTAAGTTATATTATCCAATTGTAGATAACATAGTCAAAGAATTACACTAAGCAATTATTATTGGATCTTGTGAATTAATTGATTATATTAGTCTATATTTGTTGGATTTTGCAAGAAAACTAAATAAGGATAGAAGATAGCAACACTATCTATGAAAAACAGTTGTCAATACAAAATACAAGATTTGACCAACACTCTTATATAATATCCATGACTAAGAGTGATTTCTATTTTGTTTTTTCAATAATAAATTATTAGCCATGAAACCTTAGGTCCATGGTCTGGCACACTACCTGCCAGGTTCAACTCAATCTATTAAAGTTGTTACAAAATATAATTTCTAGAAATTTAATCAAACATATTCTGCCCTTGTATAGATCAAATAATCATAACGAAAATAAATTGCAAGAAATGTTTTACAATATCTGTTAAAAGGAATTACATTAGACAATCATTATCAAAAAAAATATTTTTTTTTAACAACACAACATCTAAGTTATATGGAGGATAAAAATCAGTCATCTTCATATATTATTGGTGTAAACCTACTCATTAAATCTTTAAGTTATCATCACTTTATAATCTGTTCGTTATCAGGTAATATCACAGAAAAGAAGAACCTAAGTACTTTTAAGACCTTTTCACTTGTTTCTCAATGGGACAACAACAAAATAAGGGATTCAATTCCCTTCAATAGACATAGCTGTACATGGCCTCATTATTAAAAAATAAACACAAGAAATATTTTGGTTTAATTAGATTAATTATGAAAAACGAATGAGATAAATACATCTTGTATTCAATCTCATTCACTTAACTATAATTTATAATTACAAATATTTTTAACTTTCAGTAATACAGTTGCACTAACACGAAAGTTCCAGAAGTTAAAAAGTATTAAAATGTGATCACTATTTCTAATTATATTTACAAATACTGAAATCATAATAAAATGATAAACTGAATAATTTTTAAAAAAATTTAGTACACATCTCTCCCATTAATCCCCATTTCGATAGCATAATCCGTTTCTTCTATGAAGTGTAGATTAAATATTCATTTCCATAAATTTGTTAATCTCAGAAAAATCTTGTCACACACTATAAATTAAAATTCACTGTTATTAAAATTTTGAAATAAATTTTTACTGAATAGTAATTTTCATTTAGTGGGAATTAAATATATTAATTTTATGAACCTTAACTACAATTCCAAAAGTTACACTTCACCATAAAACATCATACAAATTCAGACATTTGTAGAAGCTGAAAGCATTTTATTTTTCTTCAGTTATGAACCTTTCATTTCTTGTAAAAAATATTTTGTACAATGGAAAGAGAGTATTGGTATAAGAAAAATTTACAGAAATTTTTTAGCTGACCAAGTTATGACTATACATGTGCCACAATCCAAAGACAGAACTGCAACTTGGTGAACTTAACATTACAGAAGTGTCAGTGTAGTATTTACAGCCCTCAAACTGACCTTCACTGAGCAACCTGCACCCATGTATCTAACTAAACTGTTCATAACAGATTTCACGAATGTTGATTAAAACCCAGATGATGCACTCAAGGCCCAGTTTTCACCACACAGCACTGTTGTGCAAATTGTGTTTACATCACAACTGGTAGCTTTATCAAGCAAGATTTGTATCCCCTTTACAAACAAACTTTAGTTTCATCTTTTGAATTGTGGTAAACAAGTTTGCATATTGTAGCTCTAGAGTGAATGCAGCTGGCAATAGTGTGGAATTTCAAAACAAAAAAATTGCAATGATCTAATTTTTGACGAGTACAGTTCCTTATCTGTAAACCTGTACTGAGATGACATCCTACACCCTGTTGTAGGATTTCTTAGCAGGTGCCATAAGAGACAATTTCACACTGTTAGAGGATAATGCCAGATCCTACACTGTCAGGTAATCCACAAATTACTTAGAGCAACACAGGATTGATGTGATGGAGTGAGAAGCAAAATAACCAGACTTCAAACATGAATGGCCCAAACAGTATATGCCTGACTGCCAAGTAATTCCCTTGCCAAAATTGGTAATCTTCAGTAAACCTTGAGTGACAAATGAAATATTGTGTCTCAAGGCTACATGAAAAGCACTGTCAGAAGCATGCTAGCACACTGTCAGTAATGTATAGAAGATCAAGGAGGGTAATTATGAACACTAGTTTTTGAATTCCTCACAATTTCATGTTATATACTGAACTTACAATTAATATTGTAGTACTTTCCGTTCATTTTATTCAAGTCATGCTCTAAATGAGTTTGCCATGCAATGTCTAGGCTGATTAAAGGACTGGGAGTTTGGTTTGTTCTCATATGCAATGCTACCAATGTAAAAAGTAAGACTAGGCCTACCATGGTTACAGTCTGTTTACATTACGCCTGGGAATTACTGAAGTGTGTGAATCTATGTTCATATTAGAATATGAAAGTCATCATGGAAAAGTGTGTATTCAGTGATAAGTTGCTATTTTTGATAAGGATGTACCTTAAGTAGGTAATGAAAGAATAAGTTATCAGTTAGTAAGATCTTCTTGAGTGATCTACCTACAACATTCAGTATCTTGATTTTAGTTCCCAATACATAAGTATGTGAAGAAGAGGTACCTGGCAAAACACTAATAATTCCAGACAATCAAGGCTAGATTGCAGGGATCCATTCAATGTAGTGGACACTGAAAATGGATGAAAGGATCCATTTTTTTTTCTCTTACAACATATTACATAATCTTTCTTCCAAGTGGATAATTTTATATTTTCTCATTCTAATGTTTCTTCTAAGGCATTTTCAACAAAACTGAACACATTTATGGTTTTAAAAGAGGGTGTATTTTTCATGTTTCTTTAAGTTACTACTTATTACAATATTATTTTCATGTGTTTTTTGATGTGATTTTAAGTAAATATTTTTAGTAAAGAACTTTCCACACACTGCACAACTGTAAGGTTTCTCCCCAGTATGTGTTCTTTGATGTTTTTTTAAGTTTGAATTTTTTCTAAAATGTTTTTCACAAATTGCACATCTGTAAGGTTTCTCTCCAGTATGTATTCTTTGATGATATTTTAAGGTACTGTTTGTAACAAAGCGTTTCCCACACACTGTACAACTGTAAGGTTTCTCCCCAGTGTGTGTTCTTAAATGACTTTTTAAATCACCCTTTGATGCAAATTTTTTTCTACAAATTTCACAACTGAATGGTTTCTCCCCAGTGTGTATTATGTGATGTCTTTTTAATGCTGAGGTTCTAGAAAACTGTTTTTCACAAATTTCACAACTGTAAGGTTTTTCTCCAGTGTGGATTCTTTGATGAATTTTTAAATTTGAGTTTCTTACAAAATGTTTTTCACAAATTTTACAGTTGTAGGTTTTCTCTTCAGTGTGTTTCTTTTCATGTTTTTTCAAGGCAGAGTTTGAACCATACTGACTTTTGCAAATTGTACAACTGTAAGGTATCTCCCCAGTGTGTGTATTTAGATGACTTCTTAATGAGTCCTTTGATATAAAATGTCTTTCACACACTGCACAACAATAAGGTTTCTCCCCAGAATGTATCCTTCTGTGATTTTTAAGGTTTGTACTTCCTGCAAATTGTTTACCACACACTGCACAACTGTAAGGTTTCTCTCTAGTGTGTGTTCTTAGATGCATTTTTAAATTTGAGTTTCTTACAAATTGTTTATCACACACTAAACAACTGTAGGGTTTCTCCCCCGTGTGTATTGTTTCGTGTATTTTTAAAATACTTCTCGTCACAAATTTTTTTTCACAAACTGTACAGCTGTATGGTTTATTCCCAGTATGTGATCTATGATGTACTTTTAAGTCACTATTTGTTCTAAATTGTTTTCCACATACTGAACAACTGTAAGGTTTTTCTCCTGTATGTATTCTTTGATGTTCTTTTAAATCACTCTTTCGCCTAAATTGTTTTCCACAAACTGTACAACTGTATGGTTTTTCTCCAGTATGTATTGCTTGATGTTGTTTTAATTCACCTTTTCTTCTAAACTGTTTTCCACAAACTATACAAGTGTATGGTTTCTCCCCAGTGTGTATTGTTTGATGTGATTTTAAGGTATATCTTGATACAAAATGTTTTCTACAAATTCCACAACTGTACATTTTCCTCTCACTGTGATTTCTGTGTTGTTGTTCTGAAGGACTATTGCTCTTAAAATGTTTTGCTAAAAGTGCACAATGATAAGGTTTCCTTCCAGATTCTATCCTCTCTTTTTGTGTTAGATTTTCCAATGTTCTAAATTCCTTTCTACTGATTACACAACTGTATGTTTTACAATTACATTGAGGTATATTCAACTTCTTTAGGTTATTTCCATTTAAAATTGTTTCTCCACACATTACACTATTTGGTTTTGAGGAATTCATAACTTCTGTAAAGAAATCTTGTTTTGTAATATGATAACTAGGACACTTTCTTTCACAGCAGGTCTTCACATCTGAAATAGATAAAAATGATGGTTGATGATAGTTGAGATCTTCAATGAACTTCTAGATATATATTTAATGTTCTCATACGATTATTAATAGCGTGAAAATATTAAAGCTAAAAACTGATTATAATACAGTTTGCATACATTCACACTGTATAGAAACCTTTATACCTGAATCAGAATAGAATTAGAAACAAACTGTTGGTAACAATCCATTTTCAAGAGAGGTTTTTAGTAGATAAAGTAAGTTCATCTGTAGAAATATAAAACACAGTGACAAAAACCAATGGACTTTTAAGTACTATCTTTAAATATTAACTTTTAAAATTTTCCGATACAAAGTGGTTGATTATTATCAAATCTTCTAATAATCTGTTTGCTTAAATTTATTAATTAATATTATGTTCAAAGTTCTATGTGCAAGTTAAAAATTAATATAAATGCTCAGGTTTAGACAATACTAAAATTTTATAAACATACTACGTTTCTTTTTATCAAGTAGAGATATAATACCTCTGACTGAAAGCTTTGTGATTACTATTTTTCACAAAATGCAAATCCTATATTCTACAAGGATAGCAGTATTCCATATGTTACATTTATGAAAATAAATGATAAAAATATACTCTTTGTATGCATTGAAACTAATTCACAAAATGTATTTTAAACATCAGTCAGAAAAGTTTATACATGAAGAACCATGATGATAGAGACTGGTCAATTGTAGTTTCTTTTCATTTCATTTCACACAAGCAGTTACTTTCCTCCTTATTCAAATAAGTTTTTTTTGGATTTTATCACTTCAAAACCTGCCACACAAAAAATTACTGAAAGTTCTACCTACAATTTATAAATTAATATTAACAGATGCTCAGGTGTAGGAATACTAAAATATTTATCAATATACTACTTTTCTTTACATTAAGTTGAGGAACAATCCTCTCATTAAAAGTTATTTGATTACTATCTTTGACACAATTCAAATAAATCACAGAAATATACTCTCTTTATATGTTGAATCTAATGGTTTCAACCATTAGTCAGGATATTTATACATAATGAACCATGAGGCAAGACTTTAGTGACTATACTTTGTTTCATTTTAGATATCAATTACTTTTTTCCCTATTCATATAAAATGTTTTGTTCCCATTTGATCACTTCAAAATTTGTCACAAAAACAACACAAAAAACTAATTGGTAACTGAAAAAAAACAACATAAAATATGTACAAGTAGACTTCAACTTAATATCGTCTCATCTGGTTTAATAAAGTTCAAGAATTACTGAGAGTTAATATATTTTTGGGGCCATTATTAATGCACATTTCGATGTTTGTACTTACAAGACGTACTTTCTAACACAGATGCAATTTCTTCTTGAAATTCAGTTTTCATTTTCACATTTGTATGATTATAACTTGAACTATCCAGATCATCATCATTGCTGTCACTGAACTTTGAAATAACATCACCTTCTAAGACATGATCAGGCTGTTCTGCTTTCTCTTGGACATGAATGTTCTGAAATCAAACAGCATACTTCTAATGTCTATAAAATAAATGGATGGTGTTATAATTATGTGAAGTCAGTATACTTAATAAGTTTAAAATGTGACAAAATAATTATTAAACCTAATTCTTTAAACTCAAAAGAGGAATCAACATCATGTAACCAAAACAACCTGCAGGAAACAGTGTGTGTTATTAATAGGAATGACAGTTTAGGTATTCACCATCTTCTATAGTTTGGACTGTGGTAATACAAACTACACATATATTCAGTGGATGTGTTTGCATATCCAATTTCAAAACAATCCATTCAATAAAATGCGAGATATAGCAATTCAAATTTTGATTCAATTTCTTTTTTCTTTCCTTATTAAAAAATATGCAAACTACTTGGTAGAAAAACATATTTACCTTCAATAGATTTATTTTAAACATGATATACTAACAGATATTTACAATTAGATGTCAAACTTGGTTTAAATATAAGCCACATTTGAAAAGTTATTTAAAAACTTATTAAATTTTTACTAAAACATTCCTTTGAGTTATCAGTTTGTAGTTTTTATGACAGCTTCACTTAAAAGTAAAGAACTGTTTCTAAGTTTTTAGTCAGTCAAAATAAAGACACCTGATTTAGATATAGAGAAACCATAGTGAAAAACCATGGCAAATACACGAGTATTCTTTAGACCATGTAAACTAGATTAAAAGTTTCTAGCTTTTAGATTTTGATCTAAAGAAACTATAGTGTAAAACCATGTGCAAGTACACAAGTATTCTTTAGACCATGTAAACTAGATAAATAATTTCTAGCTTTTATATTTTGATCTAAAGAAACTACAGTGTAAAACCATGTGCAAGTACAAAAGTATTCCTTGGACCATGCAAACTAGTTAACAGTTTCTAGCTTAGGTTTTCTAAAGAATAATACAGGTGGACCATTACTATTCTCTTCCAAATTTTGCAAAAATCTGCTAAACTTTATGTAATTTTCTTTATTAAAGAGCATCATGTTATATTAGCATATAGAAATAGCAAAGATAATAATGTGTTATATTACAAAACTGTTAATCTAGTTTCAATGGCATTGCAATCAATGAAGTTATTGATATTATTTTAAAGAGGAAAAGTTACCATCATGTATTTTAAAGAATCTGATTGGTTCTGTAAAGTATGGGTCTATACTGAATAATAGATTTGCAATCCTAAAGCTAATACTAGTTACTATCAAGTATCACTTACTTGTCGTGGTTCACTATAGTGTATCAACAAAATATCATGTTATCTCTTCAAACACACCTAAGGTGTGAAATAAAAATGCAGCTGAAGAGGAATCAAGTGAGCAATTTCACTTTCATAACAAGAGCTCAGTCAATCTGACCAACCACATGACCTCTTTGTTCTGTTTTAAAGTTTTTAAGAGATTTGATACTATTATATTTCAATGCAGAAGGTATATCTTCACAAAATATGACAGTCCTTCAGTAAATGCAATAAGTATTTTACAAACACAAAGTCTTACTTTCTAGTGAAGTAATGTAAATAATAATAGAAAAGAAACGTTCGTAAATATGTTGAATATTTGTTTTAAACTATGTATGGAAAGAGATTTTTATGACAAGATAAAAATGCTTTTCTTTATCTAGTATTTCATTTCTACAATCTCTAAAAATTTTAATTGCATTTGAAATGTTTATTTTCAGTAACACTTCATTTTTTATCTACCCTATATCTATAAAGGTTGGACAACTTTTTTACATGAAAAAACAGAAAACATAACAAATTGCCCTTTTTTTTCCATACTGATTTCATATTGTGACATCAAACTACATTCACTAAGTAGATTTAAACTCCTAACAGTAAACATCTATTTATAATTACATTTTATTGTTTTATTGCCTTTTTAACCACATCCAATTATTATTCTTGCTATTTATAAGTTGTAGAACATTATGCTATCTAAGGAGCTTAATCACAAGTCACTCATTATGTAGGCCGTATGAATCATTTTTATAATATTATTTATTTTACCTAATCTTTCATTAACTTCTTGTTGTGATGAAATTTTACCTTAATGTTTTATACTAATGGTTGAAGTACACTGAACTTTTATTTAATTAAAAAATGCACCAAAGAACATGAGAACAATAACCTGTAAGAAACAGACAATTTCATCTGAGTATCACAATTCTTTTTATGTGTAACAAGAGCCATAACAAATTTGTTCAAGCTAGTTATTTTTCTCATAGGAATGAAGCATCTATGAAAAAAAAGTTGACAATTCCATTTTCAGAAGTAATATTATATATCAACTAACTGGTGAAAACCTTGGGTTTTAATGATTTTAGATAATATAGAATTAACCATAAAAGAAGACTATTAAATCCTGATTTTCTATTTAATAGCTCTGTAGCTAAACAAAATTGAAGACTAAAAAAATTTATGGTTTGTTTGCATAATTACAATTTTATAGTGAGTAATTTCATACTTATTGCAGGAGTGGTTTGATAACATTTTCAATATAAGACAATAAAACCTCATGACAGATGCATTAAAATATAAGACAATGGGGTTAAAAGGAATAAAATCACAACTGGCAACCAAATTTGAACCCACACTTAACATTATTATGAAGTTTACAACATTTATACATTCAGTGAAATAGCTGTGCCATATATTTTGTTTTATCCACCCATCATGTCCAAAGTTGAACCAATATGGCTACCAATTTTGATTTCATCGTTTTTTGATTGCACATTTTAGGGTATAATTTCCACTGCTTAAAGAATCCATGTAAACGGTTTTAGAAGAAAGCATAAAACTTTCTTCTGTAGTCCATTCAGACATAATGTAAGGGAAATTTGAAGTTATACATTATGGACTTCAAGTACCTGAGATGGCCATACAGATAGAAATCAATACAAATGGGTCAGTGATCATGCAATCCACAGAATTAAATGTTCTGTATTATACCAGTCCTACATATAATGTCATAAGCATAATCAAGAACAAAAAAGATCAAACCAAGATGCTCCCAAGCAAGGAAGGCCTCTCTCATTGAAGTTTAAAGCTAAATCATATGGTAGATAATGAAATGCTATCTGGAAATTACATGCAATGTTAACCATAAAAGAGGAGCATTTACCATACCAGCATAGATGATAATACTATAGTGAATATTTTGAAGTTTTAGAACTGAAACTAATAGTTACCTTGACAACAGTCACTTACTACTCCCCTCAAGTTGTTAACTGGCAAAAGGTTAACAACAGATGACTAAAGCTCTGAAAGATGAAAAACCTATCAACACGTTCCAGAGCTATCATTTGGGAAAGAAGTGGAGCAAATGGAGGGAGTAATGGCAGTAAAAGAAAGATATGTACACAAGCAACAGTAAACAAAAAAAGATATTATCATCCAGAAGTTTACACTTGACCCAGACATCAGTATCTGAATCATGTCATTCAGGATTGTTTGTCAAAATTTTCCAGAACTAATAAGGAAAATGGCAAAGTTTGTCTGATCATAATGCTCACCTGGTGATAGACAGAGTATAATTTGATTTAATACAAATGTGGTATATTTGTATCATTAGTATAAAAGAAAATCTTAGATTTCATTGACAGAGAAAAACAAGACACAAGTACATATGACGTTTCTTGTTTTACATGTATATTGTTTACTTATTATTTTAAAATCAACTAAAATTGGGTCATTCACAATGGTAACTTGAGATGAACATCCTCCATATGCTTAATAACTTACAAGATGGGATTATTCATTGAACATGCTTCAAAGGTCATTAAAACAACAGAATTAAATAAGATAATTACATGCTTTAAAGTACTTAGGATAAACAATATGCATTCAGTCTAGAGTGAAAAAAAGGAAGTATAAATTTATTTCATACATTTTTATGGTAATGAACAAGCCCTAATACAGTTACAGTAGAGAAAATAACAAATGAAACATAGTATTTCGATAACAATAATAATAAATGACTAATTTATTCAAGAAAAAGTATTTTTAAATTTCATATAAAAATCACTTTCCACTAAAAGCAGTAAACACTTACTCCTCTTACTCCATTTAAATAGAAACATATCGAGAGATAATTTTTTTATGACAAATAGTTAATTAAAAACATTTTCTTTTTTTCAAGACAATTATTGTCATATTTACTAAAAGACTGTCATATTTTATGAATATACACCAAAAATATAACCTACAGAAAAAAGTCACTGGAATCCATCAAGCCTTACAAGAAAATAAAGACAAAAAACTGATCAACCAACTAGAACTAAATCTATTTGGGCAGATATGCAACAATTTGAGCCCGAGGTGAAGTAAATATAATATTGAACAACAGAAAATTTAGAAACAAAAATGTATGCTGTAAGAATCACCCATCTACCCCTGCAAAAGTACACAATATAATTAAAAAGAATGTTTGCTTCAACAGCAACAAAGCTCACGTGTACAGAAGTGACTTTCCTAACATATTTGTTCAACTTTCAAATACCTCATGCAGCAGAAGAAAGAAAATGGAAACCAAACTATTTAATTCCAAGACAATGTGATCAAGACACTAGATGTAGTGCCTGCAGAGTTCTATGGAACTGAACTGTTTTTAAAAGGTGCTGGTAAATCACCACTCTAGTACACTGGATGGAACAAACAAAAAATGTAGGATGAAACATCACAGCCTCACAACAGATCCTTTTATACTAGAAGCTCTGCTGTATTACTATATAATGAAGAAAAAAGTCAGATTGATGACCACCATGCAAGGGCTGAAATGATGTAGTGGTGTTCCAGATCTAATTTAATACAACATATTAAACCACTACAAGTTCTTGGGCAGATTCAACACAGAATGATAGAAATATATGCTCAAAGGAAGAATCTGAGATTTTATATTCTTTTCTATACAGGCAATTACATTTGCTTGAGTAATTAGTATAAAGGTTACAATATGTTCTATGGAAAAATAAAAAATTAAACATTTGTGACCTGACAATATCACTGTTACAAAAAGATCCAAAAAGAATTTATTTAGAAGTGTAACAAACCAATAGTGAATTTTCTCAGCTTGTAATTAGTCCTGTAACAAAGAATTAGTATCAGTGTCCAAAAAGACACAGTAAAAATAATATACTCTCTTCAATAACACAACTGTAAAACTTCTAATCTGCAAATTACCTCAGTTGTCTCTACATCTCCATCACAGATATCTTCTGTCTCCTCTTTTATCATATGAAACATGAAATTGGTATGCATAGATCTTTCTTCTGAGTAATTGTTTTCTCCTAAAGCTAGGAATACAAACAATACAGATTTCTCTGCAATGAGACACTATAATATATGCATCAGTAAATCATAATCTAAATCTATACAATATAACTAACTGACCTAATCTCTTCAGTAATTTCTTACATAATATACCGATCAATAAAAGAGTATCAAAATTCAGTAGAGAGCAGGTTATTCAAGTATACTCTAAACTGCTATGCACACAGTTGCAGTCACAAATGATTGCTAAGCAGATAACCAGGGTCAGAGATAAAAGTATTTTCTAAAAAATAAAGTAAAAAAGATCTCAATGGAGAGGAACAGTTAATTAGCACAGTACATATACTTTTGGAGTTTAAACACACACTATAAAAAACCCTTAAGGAAAACAAGCTCCCAAGTCAACACACCCACACAAAGAAAATGGTTTTTCAAAATGTCATGTTGTTTCAGTGGAAAAATTTATTAAAAAAGTAAGACAGTGTAAAAATAAGCATTATCCCTTCCTAATTAGAACTATGAAACAGCCACTGAAGGGTGGATGTCACATCTTTGATGTGTTATGTTGCTATGGTGAATGGACAACAAACCACTGTGTCCATCTCAAAAGGGCATCTCTTTCATGGAATACCTATAACAATTGTAGAATTGAAGTAGATGAATAAAGCTGCTTAAAAGCATTATTCAATGCCAACTCACCCAGAAAAGAGAACATATACCCAGATAATGTCAGATTTTCTTGAAAAACTTCATTTTGACTTATGCAGCCACGGAAAATCCTGAAGCTGTACTCCAAACAGTTTTTTTAAATGAGATTTTTTAAATAATCCCAACTCTCAATTTATTATTGCAAGTCTGTGCATTTTGTGCCTTTATAAAACAGTAACTGTTACCATCAAATTTAGTAATACTATTTTTTTCTAATGTATCCCAAGAGTATGGCCAGAAATTTGCTCCGTACCCATATCTCTGCAGTTAGTAGATTGAAGTGAGTGACTAAAAATGGCTATGAAACTGATTATCCATTTTTTTCTGAAACTCCACATTACATTTTAAATTGAACAGCTCACAAAATGCAGAAATCTGCATTTATTGAGCTGAAATTTCTACTAGTTATAAATAAAACCATATAAATAATACTTCACTTGCAACAAACTGCATTCCTGCCAATAAAATCATTCTGCAAGTTGATTCAATGGATGGCATCCATTTTTCATAACTGAGTGCAAAATCACTCACCTTTAAAATTTAACACCTTGGTCACTTTTTGATATTTTCAAACAAAATTTTGGATACATATAGAATTACAACAACAGTATCGAACCTTAAAATTGTACTTTTCTGCATGTAATATCCAAAGCTACACTCTGACTTGAAAACGGCTTCAGAATGGAAAATTATGTTTTTGATGAGTTATTCACCTCACAGTAACTTGAAAGGAACAAATCTTATTTGCACCAGTCTTTTTCCTTAATAAGAACATTCACTTTTCTCTAGTGTACAAAAAAAATTACAGATGTGCTAAGACTCCATCATTTAATGATTTTCTGAAAACATGGCATTCTGGTACCCTCTGCTGGCTGTAGTACATATTGTTACTATGTAATATTTTGACTGGATTGGAAAAATAACTTTTCAAAAACAGCGTTTTTTTTTTTATAATTTTGGAAATTTCTTTATTTGTTGTTCATTATGATGAATTTTGATTCATCTGCAAAATAATTTTAACCAGTTTAGTGTTCATCTTAGGAAGGTTCCTCACACACTAAAAAAATGACATCATGCTAAGCAAGTTTGGGCAAATCCTAGTTTATGGCAGATTTTGACATATTTCCAGGGATTGCTGTTGTTGTTGTTTTGAATTAAGCACAAAGCTACACAATGGGCTATGTGTGCTCTGCCCACCACGGGTATTGAAACCCGGATTTTAGCGTGCAAGTCCGCAGACATACCGCTGAGCCACTGTGGGGCTCCAGAGATTGCAAAATACCATGCAGTGTATAAGAATAAGAATCTGCTAATCACATCACTCAGCATTCTGATGTAAAGGTCACAACATCATGGAACCCTGCTGTGTTATACATTATGGAATCCTGCTGCATTAGGAGAGTTCTACAAGAGGAAGATAACTGACACAAGACAAACTACACCAAAGGGAAAGTAGCTCTTTTGAGTTTAGCAGAATTGAAATCAGAAGAAAAAGAATTACTGAAATGGAGAAGTGGGTGTGCCAACCTTCAAGTCAAAATTTAATGTGCAATTTCAGAAAAAAAGAACAGGGAAATCAGCTTCATGATAATTTTTAGGTACTCACTAAAAGCTACTGGCTGTAGGGATACGGGTACATAACAAATTTCTGGCCCTACTCTTGAAATATATTACAAAAGAACAGTATAAATATATGTGTTGGTGACAGTCATTGTTTTATAAAGGTTCAAAATGCACAGCTAGAAAATGAAGAAAAAAGCCACATTTTTGCTTTACAATATCAATTAAAAAAAAATCACATTTAAAAAACATTTGAAGTACAGGATTTTGCATGGCTGAATAAATCAAAATGAAATTTTTGCTCAAACTGTATCAAGGAAATCTATCACATGAGCTGGGAAACTCTAGGTGAGTTAGCATGGAACAACCCATAAACAAAGTCTCATACTTCAAGACATATCACGTTGATTTTGTTTTTGAAGCAAATTGAGTGATCTTCACAGTTAGGAGAGTAACTTGTCTTGAAGAAATAACACAAAAATTGGGTTGGGCAATTGTTCATTTTACCTTAATGTTAATATTTTCATTACATAACACTGTAACATGTTAAACAACCCCAATATTTACAACTAATAAAGAACACGTTATAGAGTCTTATCAGTTTTTCAGGAAACTATGCAAACCATAAAAATAAGTGATTTTCTTATGAAATCATTTATCATGCACAAACATTTCAAAATTGTTGCAAGTAAACCTTCAGGTAATGCAAATGAGTTTTCACCAAAGTTGACAAGAACTCCTTGGAACTCCACTGTTTACTCCATGATTCTTAAATACTGACAGTTCATAATCCAACTATCAAAAATTATTTGCTTCACATATTAAGTGACTTAATATGAATCTTTTTCTTTCCTTATGTAATCCTGTTGTACCAGGCATTGTATCAAATTAACCTCAACTAAATCTTTTACAAGTTTTAAGATTTGTATATGTAAAAATTGCTCATTTGGGTTGAGAAAAATTTTTTATGTAGAGGAGGGAACAACATTTTGACCTTTGGTCGTCGTCAGGTTCACAATGAAAGGAAGAGATAATTGACCAGCACCTGACCACATGTTTGAAAGGGGTTGTGTAACCAAGTCTCGGAATGCAGAGGGCATACTTAGATGTTTGAATATATAATTTTATATTATTTATTTTGCTATTATTATTTATTATATTACTTTTAATATAGGTATAAAGGTGTTCCTTTGTGTTGGTTTATTTTGCGTTTGAGTTGTTGTATAAGGAAGGCTTCTTTACTTTTGGTTTTTTTAATATTTGTTTCTTTATTTAGTATTTTAGTGTTTTCTATGGTTATGTTCTGTTTATTTGACTTACAGTGTTTGAAAACGTGTGAAGGTGTCTTTATGTGTTCTTTGAATCTGGTTTCCATTTTTCCACTTGTTTCTCCAATATAGAAGTCATGGCAGTTATCACATTGTATTTTATAAATAATGTTGGTGTGGTGTTTGTCAGTGTAGTTTTCACATAGCATAGACCTCAGTTTTGTGTCTGGTTTTTGAATAAATTTGGTATGAACTGGAATGTCATATTTTGTTACTTGTTTTTGCCAACTGTTGGTTTTGTTTCTGCTGATGTTGGGAATATGTGATATGCAGCAGTATATAGTTTCATGATTTTTTGATTTGCGAGATATATTTACTTTCGTTGGTTGATTCTGCTTTTTGTTTAGGTATGTGCGTATAATGATTTCTACAGTTTCTGGAGGAAACTTATTGATGTTGATGAAGTATTGTTTTAGGATTTGTCTCTCCTTATTTTATACTGATGTTTTTGGTTTAAATATCACCACAGTGGACTATATTTTTAGCTTCTAAAAATTTAGCTAGATTGCAATGTTGAAAATTCAGTTGAAGCAAAGAAACAGCTGCAAAGAGCCATTTTGGATTCTTTAAACTGTTGTAGGCATGACTATTCTTTATATTTATTTTAGATTCAGCAAGATATATTGATGAGTTGTGAATAAATAGCTTGGAGTATTAAGTGCAGAGGCAATCAAAACCAAATTAATGGTTCAAGTTATGCTGACCCCAGACCTTCACCAGAGCACAAATTGAACAGTATGGACCAGAAAATCTGGAAAGTAAAAGAAATATAATAATCAGAAATACAGTAATTTATCTCAGAATTTACGAGAAAGAAGGAACAGCTGATTGCTTGGTAAAGGAAGGGCATGGAAAAAAAAGACTGCACAAAACATCTGCTAATACAACAATACACAAGGGGTTGCTATAACTGGCTTTGGGTAAAGCAGAACAACGGGCCACATGATGAATTCCAATTCACACAGATCTAAGACCAAAGCATCCTCTTCAGGAACAGAGGAACCCAAGAACACAAAAGCAACATATTATTGTACAGTTGTGAGAATCACAACAGAAATTAATAAAAATAATATCATGGAAATCTCAAGAGGCTAAATGAAAATATTCTACAAAATTTGAGAAAAATTACAACAGGAAAAATGAACTAAGTTAGTTAAGTTAATCATACAAAAAAATAAAAAAACATTTAAAACCTAAACACATCCACATGCTAAAAATCTTAATTCCAAAGTAAAAATTGAGCTCTACAGGACAGAGGAAACCAGTTGCATCTGGAGGTTGTGTCTCACTTTTACAGGTGAACAGTTCTTGCATGTTTATTTGCATGCTATAGCATAACTTTACCATGTGTGAACAAGTAGGGGTAGTGGTGACAAAATACAGGGTTTCCTAGGAAGAAGTAATGAATAAGAATAGCTATTATGTCAGACAGGGAAAGTAGTATATCAAAAATGTGATTTATTAGCTATGATATGATATCAAATTTATTCATAAAACAAAATGACAATTTTATTAATTTATGAATGCAGCTCAAAAGAAAGTAGTGACATGCATTTTGACCTACTGGTGAAAAGAGCGTTAAATACTGAACTGACTCCTTGTAAGAAAAAGGCCAAAAATGGATTCTGTAAGAAAACTTAGTCATTTGAGACTGAAAAAGCAACACACGTAGAATGGTATAATTTTGTCCTTAAACTACTAGCATGGAAAAAATGAATAAAGATAGATAACAAAAAATCTCACAATGATAAAATCACATATGAGCTCTTTACCAATATTACATAGTTGGTTAATTATTCATCTAACTTAATATTTGAAAGTTCTCAGCTTTACCTCACTCACAGGTGACACAACAGAATATGATTATGAAAGTCACAACAGATTTAGGTTTATCTAAACAAGGACTGTCATAACAACAAGAATGAAACATTTTTTAGTGATATACATGTTAAAAATGTGAAATAATATCACAAAATTATTGAAGAATAATAAAAATTTAGGAATGCTGTTAAATTAAAACAAGTTTAACACTATATAGGTTATGAAGAACACATTTACATTCTAAATATATTTGCTTACCATTCATTGTTGTGAAAGTTTCATGTTCATTTTTCTCCAGTTTCATATCCACCAAAACATCCTGTTCCTCTTCAAAAATTGGTTCAACCTTCATATTTAATACTCTACAATTATACAGAAGCTTCACTTTATATCCTCATCAAAACTTGTATCTAGACTACAGAGAAATAGATTAAGATTCAGATGTTACATCGTTTAAAAAGGTAACAAGTTTTCAATAATTTCAAATCCCTAAATAGTCATTTTGCTCCATTTTTACATTAAAAAAAATTTTCATCAGTTTTACATCTGTACACCAAAATGATGACATAATTTTAACATAAAAGTTTTGAGATAGTAATTCTCATAAGATACCATGACAACTAATGCTAACAGTTCCACACAGTTCAAACTACTATGTAATTACTGGAAGGCAGCTTTTGTTCTTCATACAAATTGTTATTAGTTAGGCATAATAAAAACTGTTGTTTTATTCACAATGTTTCACCAGGTTTACCTGTTTTTTGAATATCACCTGATGATGCCAGATAAACCTGATGAAACATTGTCAACAAAATAAAGTTTTACTGTGTACAACCAAAAAAAAATTGCATGAATTTTAAAAACACTGTTCTTTCCGATATTTAATTTGTGTCTTTAATCTATCGAAAAAATGTACCCAATATACAAAACTACACTAAGACATAACAATACTAGAACTACTAAAGCACTTAAAACATTTGGTGCTTGAACTGTTGATCATTTCTGTCATACCATAATTCAAAACAGAATAATTACGGAAGTACAAGCACGACATCATAAGCTTTCTAAAAAATTAAGTTAAAATATGTTTTGAAGAAAAAACTAAAAATTTTTTGTGAACTTGATTGTTGATAATTAGTAAGGAAAGCTTGATGCATATTAACAAAATCCATTATTCTGCACAAACAAAAATCCACTCACTTTATCTATGAAAACAACCTTAAGACTTACAGAGAGAAAAGGCAAACAAATAATAAGCAAGCTCTGCTTGTTCAAACTATACCTTAAAAATCTGTCTAAATTTCCGTGTTTTTACATAAATAATAGATAAAACACTGTAAAAGAAAAGATTTAAACCTACACTTGTCCAAGTCAAAAAACGAAATACATATCAAAATAAAAACACTATCAACGACAGGCCACAACACAGTTGTATATTGTTTCATGTTACTTACAATATACATATACACAAGGTTTTAAACCTTACAAAATTTTACTTTTTAAAAGCAATGATGTTTTGTATTTGGTGGAATAAATATTTCAATATGGCCACTTGTTTGTTGAAAAATCTCTTACAAAATTACAATGTTCACCATTTAGCTTGATTACATAACAAGCATTTTGAGAATTCAAAGTACATTACGCTAGTATTCTGTATTCTACTGGAATATTATATGATTTTCACTCATTGGAACCCGTGTGAGCATCTACTATTCCATAACATTAAGGTTAACATAAAGCTTCTTATTTTGAAAACTATTAGTATTAAATTATTTGACATCATACATTCTTTCTAGATTTCACAAGTTACATTCAACAGCAACCAATATTAACACAATATTCAATAAACCTTTACTTTATAGCAAGGGTGGGCAACTCTATGGCCACTGGCTTCATGTGGTCAGTAGATAGCACAATTATGGCCAGCTCGAGTTTGGAAATAAACTTTTTCGATTATTTACTTTTCATCGCAACTTAGGTACATTGCAACTAACTGAACTATATATGCAAAAACGACTCGTTGAACCTGACGATGACCGAAGAAAGTCGAAATGTTGTTCGCTTTTCTGTGTAAAATATTTTCTCAACCCAAACCAGCCGTTTTTGCATATATATTTCTCTGCAAGTAGTTTTCTCGACATCACTGACTAACTACACTGCCTCACTTCTCTTTACCGCCGCACGTTTCATCACTGACACAGATTCCGCCCATTTTGTAACGTCAATCTGGTTTAGAAGTTTGTCAACGAGGGTGCGTTGTTTTCCATGCGCTTGCAAACACATTTTTATTGTGCAACTTTCATGTGTTTACATGTATCTTTTTTTTTTTAATTCCATAACATGGATAAGTGAATAATTCGAAAACGAAAGAATCCAAATGATGATGAACACTCAGAAAGTAAAGACAATTTAATTGTTTCTGGCATTATTGTTGAAAAGGGACTGGAAAAACGTGAAACAAGAATTTAATGAAAGTTGAAGTGATTGAAGCAAATAATAAGCTGGTGTGTCTTTTGTGAAATAAAGTTTACAACTTCAAGGAACACTTTAACAACTTTCACAATTAATTTGATGTAAAATTTCCAGTTGACAGCAAAAATCATATGAATGGAATTAGCCGTCTAAAAACACAACTTCATGAATAAAAGGAAGCCTAAAAAAATTTTTTATCATCGATAAAACTAGTAACGTTAATTTGCTATATAGTTTGTTTGTTTTGGAATTTCACACAAAGCTAATCGAGGGCTATCTGTGCTAGCCGTCCCTAATTTAGCAGTTTAAGACAAGAGGGAAGGCAGCTAGTCATCACCACCCACCGCGAACTCTTGGGCTACTCTTTTACCAACGAAAAGTGGGATTGACCGTCACATTATAACGCTCCCACGGCTGGGAGGGCGAGCATGTTTGGAGCGACTCGGGCACGAACCCGCGACCCTCAGATTACGAAGCGCACGCCTCAACGCGCTAGGCCATACCAGGCCAATCTTTCAGGAACACCCAACAGTGTTCAAGAAGCAAAAACTTTGTAGTGCAGTGTAATCATATTGGTGGGTAAAAAAATAGAGGAGTGATTATTATCACACGAACATAAATTGTACTATTCCATTCGTTTCAATCCCAATGGCATAGCGGTATTTCTGTGGGCTTACAACGTTAAAGATCGGGTTTCGATACGTGTGGTTGGCAGAGCACAAATAGCCCATTGTGTAGCTTTGTGCGAAATTACAGAAAATATTATTCAGCTCATGTAGCCTCCTAGTTGCACAGTGGTATTTATGCGAACTTATAACGCAGCAAATTAAGTTTCGTTTACTGTGGTGGGCACAACGCAGATAGCCAATCATGAAGAAACTGTACATCTGGTGGAAAATTGTATTGTGTTGAAGAAATAGTGGTACTTTCTTTGGTTGGATATGTATTTTAGGTCTTCATTTGAAAATAAAATATCACAAAGCCACACGTAGAATTTTATATTCAATTAGTGATCATACGCAAGTTATTTTCCCGTAAAACATAAACGAAGAACTAAATCCGTATGTAACATTAAACGTTTTCTACTAGAAACTAAATAACAATAATAATATGACAGCGGTAGTGTAATAACAAATAAAACGTTTGAGACTAAAAAGTTTCTACTTAGAAAAATCAGGTGAGAAAATAACTACCATATCAAAATAACACTAAACATAAGATAGGATAGGAAAGCAACACGAAATTATATGAAATTGCAGAAGCACACTGAATGGGAAAATTAAAACATTACATGAATAAAACATCGAAGAGCGCCATTATATTCTTACTAAGTTAAATTTTTGGAAGACAAATATCACAAAGTTATTTAATTGGATGCATCTGCAATTTCAGTATAACTGTATCACAAACATTGTGGGTGAATACTGTTTTGTAATTAGCATATGATAAAAAGTTGTACTGAAATAAATCTGTGAATTTTCTTTAACAAACAGCTATTTCAAAACAACATAGCAAGAAGTGATTAAGGTAGAATTTGAACGATAAAGAGTCAGGTGATTGTTTAACGTAACATGAATGTGCATTACCGCTGAAGGAGATGCAAAAGTTTGTTTGTTTTGGAATTTCGCACAAAGCTACTCGAGGGCTATCTGTGCTAGCCGTCCCTAATTTAGCAGTGTAAGACTAGAGGGAAGGCAGCTAGTCATCACCACCCACCTCCAACTCTTGGGCTACTCTTTTACCAACAAAAAGTGGGATTGACTGTCACATTATAACGCCCCCACGGCTGAGAGGGCGAGCATGTTTAGCCCGACGCGGGCGCGAACCCGCGACCCTCGGATTACGAGTCGCACGCCTTACGCGCTCGGCCATGCCAGGCCCGAGATGCAAAAGAATTGGATGGAATGTGGTAGTGGTAGCAAAACGGAAAACGATTATTATTAGATAACTTCTATTTAAAAAAATAAGTTTATACGAAATATTTAAGCTTATTAACAGAGAATGAATAAGTCTATAATGAATCGCGAAACAAAAACTGGAAACAAGTTGTATTATAGGAATATAAACCATTGTCCAGTAATAGTCATTTGAAATTTCAAATTTACTTCTCTTACTCATCTTCGCCAAAAATGGAATTTGACAAACATGTTATTTGAAGTTGTAAGTTAACTTTTTCACGTTGAAAGAGAGAGTTGATAAACTGTAATAGTAGAATTTCGCTTTCATATATTGTCAAGAGTTATATTTAGCCAGCTATCGTAGTATCAGCATTTAAACTACACTACAGAACAGGGGTAAGCAACTTATTTTTCATAGTGGCCACAACTATGGCTAATGAAAACAACGTCGGCCATACTATTAAAAAGTTGAAAGATGTTAGTTTAATCAAATTAATTGCATTTCAACTAATTTTCAGTGTGAAAATTGATGGGGTTTACATCAACAAGTTTCGTGAAATTTGGTTTAATATCTTTGCTTAATGAGCATCTTAGCTCTGCTTCCAAATTTATGTTAGTAAGCCGAAATCTGTTTCTAGACTTGAGAAAGTCTAGCATAGAAAATGTTGACTCACACACCCATGTGGATACAAACATAGAAAATGATTTTGAAATTGCCATTTTCAACGCCCTACGCTAGTGCAGCGGTATGTCTCCGGACAACGCTAAAATCAGGAATTCGATTCACCTCGGTGGGCCGAGGAGATAGCCCTTTGTGGCTTTGTTATACGAAAAACACACACACAAACACACGCTATTTTTAAATTGGGGAGATTCTCACTTATCAGAATAATGAGCCACATCTTTCTGATAGAACATTTTTGTTTACCTTTAATATGTTCTCCACTTTGCAGGGTAAGCATCTCGTCTTCAAATCCACACTTAACCAAAGACCAAAAAGATGTAATTTCCGCACTGAAAGTTCCTCAGTCAAATTGAAACGGATCATGCAAAATTTAAATACCAATTTCAAGTGTTTAAATTCAGAGAAACGTTATTCAAAGTTTTAAGATAGATTTTTGACCCAGTTTACATAGAAATAATTTTTAGCATCAGAGAAATCATAGTCATTATTATTTTCTAGAAAACTATTAAACTTTGCAAAATGTGTTAATTCATTTTTTTTGTAATTTTTTTGCAAGGAGGTTTAGCTTTAATTGAAATTCATGAATAGACTGTGATTGGTCTCTTATTATTTCACCCCTTTCCTGAAGCTTCGTATTCAAATTATTCAAGTGAGCCATCATGTCGCACAGAAAGTGAAAACTACACTGCTATAACAAAATTTCAATTTCAGGAAACTTTTCAATCTTACCTTTTTCAACAAGATACTCATTTATTTGAAAAAAATAAGGAAGTAAGTCGTTCCAAGACATTTCCTGTACTTAACCATCTTACATTTGCAAAGTCAGTAAGATCATCAAAAGTACAGTCACTGCTTTTCTTCAAAGACTCAACAAACTGTCGATAGATGAGAGAGCTTCCACTTCTAATATAATTTATAATTTTCACATTGTCCATCAAATTTTTCAATTCATCACTTTTATACATCTGAGCACAAATTTTCCTGATGCAAAATGCAATGGAAAGTTAGCAGCATGGATTTCATATTATTTTCGATTAAATGTTGCTTCGAAAGAGAAAAAATTCCTAATTTAGCCCCAGTCATGGCATACACTCTATAAGGCGACCCCTCCTATTAATATCAGCACTTCCCCAGAGGAGATGATGCCCATTAAAGTCCCCAGGATTAAAACGAGAGACATCAACTGTTAAATGAGATCAAGGTGTGATTGATCACAGGTCTCTCTAGGCAACAGGTAGAGAGAACAAATAGTGATGGTATAATCCAAGGAAACACGGATGGACACAGCCTCCAATGGTGTGTCAAGTGGAAAATACAAGGTGGGCACATGCTGATTAACCAACAGTGCCATTCCTTCATGCACTCATCTATCACATAGTCTGTCATTTCTGTACAAAGAAAACTACCGAAAGGTGAATGTATCAGCAGGTTTCAGAAATGTTTCCTGTAAGGAAAGGCATACAGAATGGTAGAAAACAATCAGTTTTGATGTCATCCACATTAGAACGTAAACCTCGACAGTTCCGTTGTATCAAGGTAGCCATTTTTTTCACGGGTAGTTGAATTGGGTGAAGAACCTTTCTGTTTACGACCACGTTTTTTTCTTTTGTATCTTTATTCGAGGATGGTCTATCGACCTCCATGGATCTTGTCTTTGGTCGATTGGGCAAGTTTTGCTGTTAAAAGAGGATTCCAGTGACTGACGATGTGAACGAATTATCGTTTTGCATCTTGGAGTGGGAGAAGAAGATGTACCCGAGGAAATGCCCATACCCAGAACCAAAGTGGATCTTGGGATTTGCTGGAATGTAGTAAGGAACAGAGATGGGTGTTGAAGTTGATTTATCAACTTTTTAACCGTGGAGGTCAAAAGACTTTTCATTTGGTTTGAAAACGATTCTTTTGGAGGCACAGAGAGATCTGTCTGCACTCCCACTGTAGTAGTGCAATGAAATGCAGCAGCATATGTCCAAGATGAAATGGTGAACAGCAACTTTTGATCCTCAGGGTATATAATGTTTCAAATCGTTTACAAATGCTGCACCTCTTTTTCTTCCAACCATTTCGGGCAAGAACGAAGGTAGGATGGGTGAGAGCCATTGCGATTGATGCAATGAGGGTCTGTTTCACACTCATAGGTATCGTGGTCCTTGTCACCATGACATGCACACATCAAGGAACCACAATAAAACGTCTTTAAGTAACCAAACCTCTGACACTGGAAACATCTGAGAGGGTTAAGAATGTATGGCTGTACCCTGCAATTAAGATACCCTGCCTTGATGGTGGCAGGTGAACACAGTGATGTAAATGTCAGAATGAAGACATTGGTCAGCACCATAATTCGATTTCTGAAAGTAGAGATATACCTCACTGCAGAAACTCCTTGAGTGGAGAAACCAGCGAGAATCTCCGATTTGGAGATGTTCTTCAAATCACTCCCAACAATAACTCCTCATGATTAATTCAAAGTAGCACTGGGTGTAACCAGAATAGGTATATTTTCAATTGAATACAAGAGAAGTTCATTGTATTGAGATGTGGATGTTTCAACCAATATGTCACCAGAGCAGAGCTTCTTTACCAACTTTGGAGAGCCAGTAAGTCCCTCTAGTCTCTTCTGACTTAAAAAGGAAGACATCTGCCCTACAGGTTTGTCAGAAAGAAAATGTAGTGAAAGAAAATGAGGTACAACAGGTGATACAGATGTTAAAGACTACTGCTCAGAATCTTCAAGACATGGTGGTTTACCTGTGGACTGTTTTTTCATTATTTTATTTAAGTTTTTATCTGAAGGATCCATGATAAAAAAGGAATATTTCAGTGCACACTAACCCCACCCACCATGAAACCCTATGACGGGATGCACTACAATGCCAGGATTCTGCGAGCACTATACTCAAACACCAGCATCAGACACAATATCCTGCTGAGAACATCCAACAATGGTACTTGGTTGACCCTAGCCCAAGTGGACCAACTGATTAACCCAACAGGGCCACCCCATGACTGCCTGTCTACAGGAATTCAAGGCAAAAGTGGTGTGTTAGTGTTGGACCCTTCTACTATCAGGATCCTCTCCTTCCCTTCATAGGTCACCATGTATGGCAAAGTGGGTGAATGCTTAGATCCCAGAGGAGATAAACTGAAAGAACAGAACCTTCCATGGGAGGTCCCCTCACCATGTACAAGATTCTACACCGAGTTGTGAAAAGGAATTTCATTAGACAAGCAGTGTCACAAATGTTTACAACAAAACAGCATCTCAGTTTTGTTGAAGATAAAAATCAGTCACCTTCATATATTATTGGAATTCACATACTCATCAGATCATGAAGATATTATTACCTAATAATTTGCTCACCATCATGTAATGTCACATAAAAGGAAAGCCTAAATCACTTTTAAGATCTTTTCACTGGTTCCCCAGTGGGACAATGCTTAAATCAGGAGTTCAGTTCCTCTCAACAGACAAAACAGATAGCCTTAAATGGCTTGATATTATAGAAAAATAAACGTGAAAAAAAATTTTAATTTAATAAAATCAATTATGAAGACAAAAAAAGAAAAAGGGATAAATCCTGTACTCTACCTCATTCACTTTACCCATAATTTATAATTTGCAATTACAGTTACACCGATACAAGAGTTCCTGAAGTTACAAGGTTTTAAAACCTGATCACTATTCGTAATTATATGCACAATTATTGAAATCAGAATAACAAACTGAATAATCTTGAAACATTTACTGCAGTAGTATGATATTTTAGTATATAACTCTTCTATTACTTCACAATTATACAGCTGTAATTTTGGTTTCTTATCTGGGAGAAGCAATTTTATCATTACTAGAATTAGTAGAGTTTTGCCCATAACTTGCATCACAAAACTTCCAGTTACAAAATTAACTTGACATAAGTCAAATATTCACTTTCATAAATTTCTTAACCTTAAACATTTTTTAACATACATTATAAATTAAAATTCACTTTTATCAAAGTTCTGAAATAAGTCTTTACATAACTGAATAGTGATTTTCATTCAGAAGTAATTATGTGAAGTAACTTTTACCAACCAAAAATTACAGTTCATCACAATATATCTTATAAATTTAAACGTATTTTCTTAAGCTCAAAAGAAAATTTTAAGCATTTCAATTTCTTTCAATTATGAAGCTTTTATTTCTTGCAGAAAATATTTTGTTGATTGGAAAGGTATTTTTAATGCAAGTAAAATGTACAGAACTTTTAGAATTGATGATATGAGAACAAAAATTTCTGAATTTAGTTCCAGTTTTGCATCACCTTCAGATTTCATAACTAGGAATAACCATTAAGATATAACTTTAAGGCTGAAGTTTTGATCCACACTCCTCTAGGATAACAGCTTAAATGACTCTCTGCATGATCTAAATAAATAATGTCCATATTACAAATAGCTGTGGAAAATGTGTCATAGTTATCAGTAAGTCAGTAATTATGTAAATATTATTCCCTACTTATAGAATTTACACATAAATATTTGAATGTGTGTAAGTGGAGAAAAAATATCATTCATCTTTCACCCAAGTATGTTATAAATTTAAACCAAAGGTTTGTAATTTATGGTAATTGTACAGCTCAACAAAATTAATACAGCAAGAGGACAAGTAAGCATCAAGAACAAATCAGTCTTTGTGAAAATAATGCAAGTAGTACTAACATTAACTGAAGTACACAAATGGTGTGCGATAATGAACATTGCTCATCTTTCAGTGGTGAGTAGTTCACACATTTCAGATAAATCCATACATAAATTTTGTAAATGGGCTTCCTTGACATCTAGTAAAGAATTTAAAGTGAATGATGAAGTTGCTCATTAGAATCTGCTGTGTGTTTTTAAGGGATCTAATGTTAACAGACTGTGTTAAGCATCACTCAGCTGAGACTGAGGTTACATCAGCTGTGCATATGCTGCAAGATTCAGCTACCCACAGCTCTGTTGCTACAGTATTTAATGTGGCCCCCAGTGTAGCAACAAGATTTTGGAGACATCAGTACATTGAATAATACACCAGGAGACAAGTCCAGGGCTATACATGTGTAAAAGCCAAGACTTCTGTTTGGGAAGCATTGCACTAAAGATGTGTCAAAGTGCTGCTTGAAGTCTACAAACTTATCTTCATTGAGCAATCTGCACCCAAGTATCTAACTAAACTGTTCATAAAGACCACAAGAATGTTGATTAAGAGCCAGAAGATGCACTCAAGGCGCAGTTTTCTAACATACAGCATTGTGTTGCAAGTTGTGACTACACCAAAACTGACAGCTTTATCATTTGAGACCTGTACTCTTTTAGAGACAATATTAAGTTTTTATCTTCTCACTTGTAACAGAAAAGTCTATATATTTCAGTGCCAGAGTAAATGCAGCTTGCAGTAATGTGCAATTTGATCGTTATGGTAAGTTTCTGCCGTAGTCTAGATGTAGATTTACTTGAAAAGTCACAATAACATAATTTTTGTTGACTTTTTGCAGGTGCCATATGAGACAATTTTACATTTGTGCATAAAAATGCCAAATTAACAATAATTACTTATAGCAACAATGGATTGAGGTAATGGAGGGGTCATCAAAATAACCAGGTTTCAAACATGAATGAGATTTATTGCCATGCAATTTTCCTTCCAAAGTTGGGAGTCTGCAGCAAATCTTGACAACAAATGGAATATTGTGTTTCAAGTCTACATCAAATGTATTTTTAGAAGTGTGTATATTGTAGTGCTACAGTGAATGTAGCTAGCAATACTATGGAATTTCATCCCTGAAAGATTGCAAAGATTATTTAATTTTTGATGAGGGAATTTTCTTTTCTGCAAACCTGTATTGAGATGACACTGCACGTTGTTGTAAGATTTTTTACAGGTGCCACTGGAGACAATTTCAACATATTGTCAAGAATGTTTACAAGCTGAAGGTTGTCATACCTCTTACTGGAAGTTGATTACGAGCATTAGTTCTGTGTTTCTCATGTTATATACTGAATCTATAATTAAAATTGTGATACATGGAATTCATTTTATCTAGGCCTACCATGGTTACAGTCTGTTTATATTCAGTATGAGACTTAAACATAGTGTGAATCTCTGTTCTTATTAAAATGTTACAGTTTTCATGGAAAATTGTGTGTGTTCAGTGATAAATGGCCATAAGACAGTCAATACATCCACTGGTTGGTCCAACATAGCACATAAAAAAAACCAATAGCAAGGTTAGCACAAAAATATTTCAACTTAGAAAAATGGGCATCATGATTATTCACTCACAAAAAGAAAGTAGAAAAGTGCAATTTACTTCATGTACTTTCCAATGTATGCATTCAAATGTAATTACAAATTACATGCCAAATAGTATAGTCAGATCAAGGCATATGAAAACAAGTACTGGGGCCAGTTCAGGAATACATGTGCCAAGAGATGTGAAGACTAGATCTTGGCCAATGTATCTAGAGGATGCCAATGTATGCAAGGCTTTTACATGTATGAAGATACTGAAAACAGAAACTCCTTGGATTCTGAAAACTGTTACTTGGCATAGCTCAAATAAATTTAATCAAAATGCTAAGTCACTGTTCTTATCCACGTTCACTGCAAAGCATACAAACGTGGAAGAATCAGAAAAAGGTATCTGACAAGGTTTAGAGTGGCCCCATACATATAGGATAAGCTGATTTCATAGGAACAAGCACACAACTTTGCATTAATGTTAAATAAAATTCCAGAGAAAACTAGAGAATCCAAAAGACTTTCAAATTTGTTACTGAATAACACATGAAACAGATAAGTACAGTTGAGAAAAACAGAAAAACTCTTTTATGCAGCAACAAAATTTCTTCAATTGAATGGAGAAAAATTTACTAAAAAAGCTGACAATGGTACAGGAAGCAAAATAATTTACCTTCTAAAACTGTGAAACATTTGAATGATAAAATTTTGGAAAATTTGAGTGCAGTATTTCACTGCATCTACTTGTGTTTAACATATTATTTTCTTGGTTTTTAAGACTTTTGAAATTTTACTAACTTTGTAGAAAAATTCAACATACTAAATGAGTGGAATATCAGTGATGTGATTTTCATTAATATTTATCTTGTAGTATTATGTGGTCAAATGAATATCATACACATACGTTTTCAGGACTTAAAGATAGTGAGCTGAAAGTGACAGGAACCCTGTAAAATCACTTCACTTGATTTTTACCATAATGCAGTAGAAACTGAGCTTTTCCTTGATGAAACTGTTATCTCCACGTGTTGGTTAAATATTTTAAAACAATAAACTTGTTAGGTGAAGTAGATGAGAAATGTAGAATTTATTAATAAGTAATACCACCTACACTGTTCTATCTACCATCTTTTTCAGCCTACATTTGAGTATATTATGAAAAGTACAACCTGTTAATAGTTAACAGTTTGTGCATTGTTTTTTCTACCATGTTTAAAATCTTGAGTTTTGTTCTTGATTAGAATATACCTTAAGTAGGTGATGAAAGGATATGTTATTAGTAAGAACTTCTTGAGGATTCTACCGACTTTATTTTTTATCATGAATTTAGTTCCTGATAAGTACATGAAGCAAAGTGGTGAAAAAGTGATAATTAAAATCTATCAATGCTGGATTGCAGAGTTCAATCACCTGTAGTGGGTATGGCAAATGGATAAAAGAATCTTTCTTTTGTCATTTAGTGTTATGTTAAATTATATATTATTAAGCTACAAAATAAGCTTTGTGTATGCTGTATCAACAACAGTTATCAAAACCCAATTTGAAGTACTGTAAGCTCTCCTGCTTAACTGCTGAGATATGGAGGCTACAAAAATGTAACATTTGTTCCCAGGGTGTATTCTTTAATCTTTTTTTAATTTAATGTTTCTTCTGAAGTATTTTTAACTAAACTGAACAACTATACACTTTTAACTGAGAATGTATTCATTCATATTTCTTCAAGTAATTACTTAATACAAATTATGTGTTTTTTGATGTGATTTTAAATAACAATTTTTACTAAAGTGTTTTCCACACACAGCACAACTGTATGGTTTCTCATCAGTGTGTAACTTTTGATGCTTTTTTAAATGTGAATTTCTTCCAAACTGTTTTCCACAAATTGCACATATATAAGGTTTCTCCCCAGTATGTGTTCTTACATGACTCTTTAATTCACTGTTTGATATAAATAGTTTTCCACAAAGTTCACAACTGTATGGTTTCTCTCCTGTGTGGGTTCTGTGATGTCTTTTTAATTCTGAGGTTCTAGCAAACTGTTTTCCACAAAATTCACAACTGTATGGTTTCTCTCCAGTATGTATTCTTTGATGATTTTCTACTTGACTCTTTGAACCAAAGTGTTTTCCACATACTGTACAATTGTAAGGTCTTTCCCCAGTGTGCATTCTTAAATGACTTTTCAAATCACCATTTGAAATAAACTGTTTTCCACAAATTTCACAACTGCATGGTTTCTCTCCGGTGTGTGTTCTATGATGTCTTTTTAATTCTGAGGTTCTAGCAAATTGTCTCTCACAAATTCCACAACTGTAAGGTTTCTCCCCAGTATGGGTTCTTTGATGTATTTTTAAATCTGAATTTCTCACAAAATGTTTTTCACAAATTACACAGTTGAAAGGTTTCTCCCCAGTATGTTTTTTTTGATGATTTCTCAAGGCAGAGTTTGATCCATATTGTCTTTTACAAATTGCACAACTATAAGGTTTCTCCCCAGTGTGTGTCCTCAAATGATTTCTCAATGAGTCCTTTGATATAAAATTTTTTTCACATACTGCACAACTATAAGGTTTCTCTCCAGTATGTATTCTTTGATGGTTTTTTAAGATAGTACTTCCTGAAAAATGTTTACCACACACTGTACAATGGTAAGGTTTCTCACCAGTGTGTGTTCTCAAATGACTTTTCAGTTCACAGTTTATTCTAAATTGTTTTCCACAAACCATACAACTGTAAGGTTTTTCATCCATGTGTATCACTTGATGTGATTTTAAAATACTCTTTGTACTAAAGTATTTTCCACACACTACACAACTGTATGGTTTTTCCCCTGTGTGCATTCTTTGATGTATTTTTAAATAACTTCTTGTAACAAATTTTTTTTCACAAACTGTACAGCTGTATGGTTTCTCCCCAGTATGTGATCTCTGATGCACTCTTAAGTCACTATTTGTTCTAAATTGCTTTTCACATAATGAACAACTGTAAGGTTTCTCACCAGTGTGTATTCTGTGATGTTCTTTTAAATCTCTATTTCTTCTAAATTGTTTTCCACAAACTGTACAATTGTGTGGTTTTTCTCCAGTATGTATTATTTTATGTTCTTTCAATTCACCTTTTGTTCTAAATTGTTTAGCACAAACTATACAACTGTATGGTTTCTCCCCAGTGTGTATTCTCTGATGTGATTTTAAATTACTGCTTGATCCAAATTGTTTTCTACAAACTGCACAACTGTAAAGTTTCTTCCCAGCATGATTTCTACCACACTGTTGTAAGGCACCGCTTCTCTCAAACTGTTTTCCATAAAATGCACAATGGTATTTTTTTTCATCAGATTCTGTCTTCTCGTTTTGTGTGAGGTTATGCAATGTTACTTCTGTTTTACTGATTACGCAACTGTATGTTTTACAATTACATGGAGGTATATTCAACTTGTTTAGGTTATTTCCATTTAAAGTTGTTTCTCCACACATTACACTATTTGGTTTTGAGGAATTCATAACTTCTGCAAAGAAATCTTGTTTTGTAATATTATAACTAGGACAATTTCTTTCACAGCAGGTATTCACATCTGAAATAGATAAAAATGATGGTTGATGATAGTTGGGATCTTTGATGAACTTCTAGATATATATTTAATGTTCTCATACGATTATTAATAACGTGAAAATATTAAAGCTAAAAACTGATTATAATACAGTTTGCATACATTCACACTGTATAGAAACCTTTATACCTGAATCAGAATAGCATTAGAAACAAACTGTAGGTAACAATCCACTTTCAAGAGAGGTTTTCAGTAGATAAAGTAAGATCACCAGTAGAAATATGATAAAACAGAATCACAACAGTCAATGCACTTTTAACTGGTATCTTTAAATATTAAATTTTAGAAATATTTTCTGACTTCTAGTCGTTGATTACTTTCAAATCTTCCAATAATGATTTGTCTACTTAAACACATTAATTAATATTTATACTTTATACATGTTGTTCAATAGTTCTTCATACAATTTGTAAATTAATATTGATAAATGCTCAGGTGTAGGCAATACTAAAATACTTATCAACATACTACATTTTTTTTTTTTTATCAACATGAGCTATAATCTCTTGGATGAAAAGCTATTTGATTACCATCTTTCACATAATTCAAATCTCAGATTCTACAAGGACAGCAGTATTCTCAAGTCACATTCATGTAAATAAATGATAGAAATATACTTTCTGCATACACTGAAACTAATCTATAATATAGGTTTTAACCATTAGTCAGAAAGTTTATACATTAAGAACCATGACGATAGACTGGTCAGTTATAGTTTCTTTTTGTTTCATTTTAGAGAAAGACTAACTTTACTTCTTATTCAAATTAAATGTTTTCTTGGCATTTTATAACTTCAAAACCCGTCCCACAAAAAAAAATTCAATAAGAATGAACAAAAGATATTACATTTAAAACTATACACTTCAAATTAATCATGTTACATTTGATTTAAAAACTTTTAAAAATAACCAATTACTTAACCATTTGTTTACCCAAGTATCAATGCATTTGGAGATTTAGATATTTGTACTTACCAGGTGTACTGTCTAACACAGATACAATTTCTTCTTGAAATTCAGTTTTTGTTTTGACGTTCATATTATTACAATAATTTGAACTATCCAAATCATCATCATTGCTGTCACTGAACTTTGAAATAATATCATCTTCTGACAGATCACCAGGCTGCTCTGTTTTCTTTTTGACAAATATGTTCTGAAATCAAACAACATGTGTAAAAGGTTAATCACAGATAATGTTATCATGATAGTTTTTGGTCAATCAATTTAAAATATGAAAATAAAACTAATAAACCTTGCGCTTTAAGACAAGAAACAGTGTGTCAGGTGATCAAAGCAATCTGGATGAAACACTGTGTGTCATAGACAGTTGTGATGGATTAGCTATTTTCCAACTCCTGCAGATTGGTAAACTATAACATATTTTCAGTGAATATACTTCATTGTACCCTATCTTAACATATCCAATTCCAAGAGAATTCATGAAGAAATTAATGATAATATTTTTCCCTTTTCTTCTGAACAAAAAGAAATTATTTTATTGAAAACCATAATTAGCTTTATTAGATTTTTTTTTTAATTTGGCACACTGACATACATTTGCAGTCTGCAGACAAATGTTAAACTTGATTTAAATATAAGCCACATTCACAAAGTTATTTAACAAAAACTGCTTAATTTTTACCAAAATGGTTTGTGAGTTTCCAGCTTATAGTTTTTATAACAGCTTCAACTAAGAGTACAAAAGCACTGTTTTTACATTTTTAGTTTGTCAGATTAAAAACACCTCATATAGAGCAGAAAAACTACAGTGGAAACCATATGCAGAAATGCAAGTATTACTTAGGCCAAGCAAAGTAGATTAACAGTTTCAGGCTCAGGTTTTCAAAAGAATAATATAGTAGACAGTTATTATTTATTCCCAACTTTTAAGCAAAGATTTCCTGAACTTTATGTAAGTAACCTAATTAAGAAAGCATCATGTTATATTAGTTTTGGCAATTAATGAAGATAAAGTTGTATCGTACAGCTGCATTGAGTACATGTAGATGATAATATGAAACTTTAGTATGTATATCTTCAAAATATTTGCCAGTATTTCAGTAAACAAAAAATAACTTTCACATAAAAAAGTCATATTTTCCAGAAGTATTTTAAATAAACTAAAAAAAACAAAAAATCACTTATTTGTGAATATCCTGAGAACTAGTTTTGAATTGTCTATACGAAAAGTGATTTTTGTGTTACAATAAAAAATCTTTTCTACATCCCCAAATTCATTTCTGTGATCTCTGAAACCTCCGAAATTCATTTGAAGTATTTGTGTTCATTTAATTATCTTAAGTAGTTTTAAGCTTGTAACAACACACATCTATTTATAATTACATTTTACTGCCCTCTGAACCATGTCAAACTACAACTACTGCCATAAGTTGTCACTTGTGGAACACGTAGCTCATGTTACTATATCAAATTATCTTATTCCCAAGTTGCTCATGTGTAGGCTTCATGAAACATTCTTATTATTTTATTTATTTTACATAATCTGACATTAACTTGAATAAAGAAATCCCCATTTTTCATTTTAGTTAATTATATAATAGTAGACAAACATGAAAAACAAGATATAAAATACGTACACGTTGTTGTTTTTTCAGTCAACCTTTGATGAAGCTCAATCCTAACTATGTATACTAATGGCAGTAGTACCCTAAATAAATTTTTTTACACTAATGGAATGGTAGTAGTGCACTAAATAATTATATTATTAAATAATGCTCCAAAAAGTAAAATAATAACATGAAGGAAGCAGGTAATTTCCTCTGATTATGATAATGTTTCTATGTTTTAGTATGCAACAAAAGCCATTACGAATACATCCATGTGAGTCTTTCATCTTTGTCATGGGAATGAAGCTTATACTAAAAGAACAATTGTCAATTCTCTGTTCTGTACACAATGTCATATAACATGTGAAATTATAGGTGAAAATCCTTGGCTTCCTATTGGTTATAATGATACAGAATTAATCTTCTGAGACAACTCCTGAATTCTGAGAGAAAGGATGCAACTGGTGGGTGTAGTAAATGGTATTTAATTTTCAACTAATAGCTCTGTAACCAAACAAAACTCAAAACCATACAAATTATGGTTTGTTTGGGCAATAACAATTTTACAGTGAACACTTTGCATTTAATTTCATAATTACTGAAAAAGTGGAAGATAAAATGAGGAAGAGGAGATACAGAGAAAAAATATGTCACACTAGAAGAAATTCATAATTTTATAAAAATATTGTCTTGCAACAAAGAACTTTAATGCAAGTACAAATAAAATATTTATCATTAGCTAATATTTTATGCTACACTGATCAGTATAACATAAAAACTGTAGTATAATTAAAATGTTTAATGTAAGACACTAAAACCTGGTGACACGCCTTCACGTTGGTATTGTTGCCAAGAAAGTTCAGTGTTTGTAATTACAATCTGATCAGTTTTTCTAAGCATCCAAAAAACTTGAGGTAAACTATCTGATAAAATCACAAAAAATGAAAAACAACTTTGGTTAAAATTTCACACTGTTTAATATTATGGGTGAATTCACGTAGCTTTCAATCATTATGTAAATCATTTTAGCTGATTTGAGAAACAATTCTATGCAAATGCATTTTCTATCTTATAAATGGCATGACACAAAATCCTACACAATCACATCATAAACAAAACTACAGCTCATTTCACGCAGAATTCTACTGATTCAAATTTGGTACATGTTATGGTTTATTTGAAATATGATTCTATATATTCATAGTGTAGTCAATATTATAACTGGTATGACTACAGATTTACATGACATAATCACTGCTGATTTGACATGGGACTATACACATTCATTTTCAGTTCTCAGAATTGTTTAAACAGAATCACATCAACAAACTATCTTTACTGTCATTAAGAGTTCTTATCATACAGTTTGAAAGCCACAAAGATTAATTATAAAAGTTATAGAACAATGTTTGCATTGTGTGTGTTATTACTATGTATCCTCACATGCAGTATTTGATTAAATAAAAATTTAGTAATTTGTATCATTAGTGTAAAAAAAGTAATCTTAAATTCCATTGAGAGAGAAAAACAAGACACAAGCAAATATGATGTTTCTTGTTTTTCATGTATATTCTCCACTTAGTATTTTGAGAGCAGCTGAAATTGAGCCATTCATGATGGTAACTTGAGATGAACACTCTCCATGTGTTTGATAACTTGCAAGATGAAATTATTCATTTCATAAGGATTAGAGATCAATAAAAAAAAATTAGATAGACTGGCCGAAAACCTATGGCATCAGTGCTCACTTCAGGTGCCTGCAAATAGCAGGGATGACAGCGCGTAGTAGCTATGAGTGATTTGCAGCCTTTTACAGTAATCTATGTTGAATTGTTTTTTTTTGTGTGTCCAAATACAAAAGCACACCAACTACTCTGGACATCAAATCTGCATGTGACCTCTTCACTATCATTTTGCTCCACTATACACACTAAATTCAACTGTCCAATTTTTTTCTGTCCACTTGAATGGAAAAAATAGTTCTCCACGACTGGAAACAGAGGCAAGATGGGAAAATCATGACCTCAATTGTATTCCAAATCTACATGCACACAGGATAAACATTTTGTAAAATTAAGAGTTGCACATTCCTTAATAAAAATGTTTTTCCAGTATTCCAGTATAAACAAAAGTTTCATTGTTGCATTACAATTACAAACCATAAACTATTGAGGATATACAAATTTCCTCTCACAATATACAGCCAATCTGGTTTGAGAAAGTTAGTCTAAATTTATTTTATACTTTTTCATGGTGGTAACAAGATCACTTAAATGGATCAAGCCCTTATAAAGTTAAGATAAAGAAAGTCACAAATGGAATATAGCATTTGGATTAAAAGAAAAGTGATATTTAGATAAAAAAAAGCATTTTCCAATTTCATATTAAAATCACTAGCCACTCAGAGCAGTAATCACATTGATTCCATGTAAAAATATATTTTGACAGAAAAATTTTCATAAAAGTACTTAATTAAAACTATCAACTTCATGTACAAAAGTCTTCTAATATTGACTAAAAGACTGGCATATATTATGAGGGTACACTAAAATTGAAGTCACAGAATGGAAACAATGATGGTAACTGTGAGGTCAAAAAGTCACTGGAATTGACCAAGCTTTTCATAAGAGAGACAAAAAAAAACTAATCACCCAACCACAAGCAGACCATCCAAACAGACCTGCAACAAGTTGAATCACAGGTGTGGTAAGCAAAATATGTAATATCCTTGTAAAAAAGAATCCAGGAACACAAAGGTAAGTGCCAAGAAGTATATATCTTCCCCAGACAACTGAACACAACATAATAAAAATAAATCGCTGTTTGAACAGCAATACAGCTCACACATGTACTAGAGATTTCCACAAAATATTTGTTCAGCTTTCACATACCTTATGCATCAGAAAAAAGAAATGGAAACCAAACTATTTCATTCCAAAACATAGTGATCAAAACACTAGTTGTAGTGCCTGCAGAGTTTTGTGGAACTGAACTGTTTTTAAAAGGTGCTGGTAAATCATAACTCTTTTTATAGTGGAAGCTCTGCTGTATTACTATATAATGAAGAAAAGTCAGACTGATCATCATCGTGCAATTACTGAAATTATGTGGTGGTGATCCAGATCTAATTTAATACAACACACTAAACCACTACAAGTTATAGGGCTGATTCAACACAGGATAATAGAAATTTATACTTAGAAGAAGAATCTAGTATTTTATATTATTTTCTACACAGACAATGAGATTTGCTTAAGTAATTAGTATAAAGGTCACAGAATGTTCTATGGAAGAACCATTAAATATTTGTGAACTGACAATACCACTGTTGCAAAAAGATCTGTAAAAAAAATATTTGTAACAGTGTAACAAACCAGCAGTGAATTTGCTCAGCTTGTAGCTACAATTATGTGATGAAGAATTAGTCTCAATAGAATGTCCAAAAAGACACATTACAACTATATATTCTTTTCAATAACAGAACTGTAAATGTTCAAATCTACAACTTACCTTGGTTGTTTCTGTTCCTCCATCATAGTTATCGTCTTTCTCCTCTTTTATCATATCAAACTTCAAATTGATATGTATAGATCTTTCTTCTAAATAATTAGGTTTTCCTGTAGCTAGAAATACAAACAATACAGACTCCTCTACAACATAACTTATGCATTAATAAATAATAATAAAAATCTGTACAATATAATTAACTGACCTCGCTCTTATGTAGTTCCTTGCATTACATACTGCTCCATGGAAAACTTTCAACATACAGTAAAGTGAAGGTTACTGAAATATACCTGAAGTTCCATGAACATAGTTAAATTCCCAAAATCATGGCAAAGTGTAGGGGAACCAACTGCACCTGGAGAGTGTATCTCACTTTTACTGGTGAACAGTTATTGCATGTTTATTTGCATGATGCAGTTCAATTGCACTATATGTAAACATGGAAGGGTACATTGGAATGTGAAGGATAGTGGCAAAAACAATCTGTGTATATTGGAAGAAGCACTGAACAGGAAAAGCTATTATATGAGAGAAGTCAGGTATTGTGTCAAATATTTCATTTATCAGTTAGGATTTGATCCAATGCTTATACATAAACAACAATAATGTAAATTATTAATTACATTTTGAATGTAATTCTTTAGAAAGTTGCAACATGTTCAATTTTACATAATGGTGAAAAAAAGGGTTACTACTTAACTGATCCCTTGACAGCAAAAAGCCTATAGTGGAGTGTATGTGAAGAAAACTTGGAATTTAGTAACCAAGTGCCAGAAAGGAAAACAAGATAAAAATGAAGTAGATCTTCTGAAAATTGCTTGAAGGACCATCACAACAAACCATACAAGTAATTCATTAAAATACATGCATTAACTAAGTTAATGTATTTATGTTTAAATCTACATCCAGTGTTTCTTATTTCTTACTGATTGTTGCTTTACATAACAGTGATGTATGAAACAGATCTCTTTTAAATCCACTGTCTAATCGAAATATGTGGAACAATGAGTGACAATAATGCATTTCTGGATTTCCTTAATCAGATAAGGAATACAATATCAATTAAAGGAGAAGCTTCCAATATAGCTAATATCTTCTGTATGAAGTGGATAACTGGAAAACTTGGAAAAAGTATGATACCACTACTACACTGCACCAAGAACATTTACAATTTAAAGTTATATCACAATGAATGAACAAAAAAGTAAAGCAGTATAATTCAGTCTACAGAAAACTTGTACATAAAAAATGATAGATAAAAGAATCTAACATTGAAGAAATCACTACTAACAAAACATAATCAGATAATCATAATATCCCACATATTATTTACTTCACACTTTGAAAGTCCTTAGGTTAACCTCACTCACAGGTGACACAGAATAATATTAGGAAAGTGTCAATATATTCAAATTTATCTAATCAAAGACGAAAATAACCATGAGAATGAAAGAATTTAATTGGTATACACCTCTTGAACATGAAATAATATCACCTTTAACAAACGATTAAATATTTTGGAATGTCGTTAAATTAAAACAGATAAATTTTACACAAGTTTTGCTGCTAAGAACACATTTAAATTTTAAACATATTTGCTTACAAACTGTTGTTGTGAAAGATTCATGTTCATTTTTCTCCAACTCCACATGCAACAAAGCATCCTGTTCCTCTTCAGAAAATGGTTCAACCTTCATATTTGATACTTTCATAATTATACTGAGGTTTCACTACAAAAAAACAAATTGTAATTTAGATGTTTCAAGCTTAAAAATATTAAACATTTTTGAATAATTACACATCTCTAATCATATATAATTTTGAAAAATTTTATATAAAATTGCATTTCATCAGTTCTATATTTTTATGCCAAAATGGTGACATAATTTAACAACAGTTTTGAAACTGTTTGTCATTAGAGACCAAGACAACTTTTACCAACAATTTCAAATACTTCAAACTAGTATGTAATGACTGGAAGGTTGCTTTTAATCTTCATACAAATTGTTTTAGATGTACATAGTAAAAACTTTTGTTTTATTCAGAATATTTCACCAGGTTTACCTGGCATTATTGAATGATGTTCAAGAACCAGGTACACCATAAAAAATGTTGAGAATAATTTAAACAATAGTTTTAGTATGTAGAACAAATACAAACTTTTGTGAATTTTAAAAATACTGTTCTTTCTAATACTTAATTCAACTATTTAATCTACTGAGTAAATATATACATATATACAAAACTACACAAAGACTTGACAATACTAGAACTACTAAAACATCTTTAAACCATTTAGTGCTTGAACTGTTTATCATTTCTATCATTCCTTAATTCATGACTGAATTTTTATTACAAGATGATTACACAAATACAAACCCAACATCAGAAGCTTCTTAAAATATTAAAATATATGAGAGAAAACCAGACATCTTTTGAAAACCTGATTGTTCATAATAAATTTAAAAACACTTCATACATTTTAACAAAAGCCATCACACCAAACTAACAAAAATCCACTCACTTCATCTGTGAAAACAACCTTAAACAACTTAGAGAAAACATGAAAGTAAACAATATGAAAGTTGTTAAATGTCTTAATTATGAATATAAACATTATATTCAATCACAACTTTTTTATATTTAACATGCTTGTTTCAAATGAATGAGAGTTGTTTAGCACACATATTCTCGATTACTATCTTGTGAACACAATCTTTCAGAAATCTGTACTTGTTTGGACTATGCCTTAATAATTCATTTAAATTTAAGTAATTTTAAAAAGAATAAATAAAAAACTGTAAAAATACATCAAAAAGCAGCTTATCAACTACAAATCATAACAAAGTTTTTTTGTTTCATACTATTTGCAATCTACATGCACCATATCACAATAGTTGCAAATCTTACTAAATTCTAATTTCAAAGGTATTGAAATTTGATATTTAGTGGAATAAATAAATACCAATATTTCAGAATGACCACTCGTTTGTTCAAAAATCTTCTACAAAGTTAAAATGTTCATCATTTGGTTAGAATTCATGAAAATCATTTTGAGAATTTCATGTACATTAACTTTGTATTTTCAAAACGACAAAATTTTCTATTAGATGAACAGTTTGTTGACGATGGGCCGATTCTTCTCTGCCCACAGTTTCAAAAACCCCGAGATGTTTCGACACTTTGGAGCCTGTATGGCCATTTTCTATTCATTAACTTTAAGGTTAACACAAAACTTATTTTTGACAATTGTTAATGTTGGACTTCAAAATTATTTTCTAGTTCTACATTTTATAGTTTACAGTCAACAGCAATCAATATCAACATGATAACCATTACTTTAGTGTAGTTTAAATGCTTATACGACGACATTAGGTGAATTTAGCTTTGACAAAATATGAAAACTTTCAGTGATGTCGAGAAACTCACTTGTTGAGAATTATATGCAAAAACGGCTCGTTTGCGATAGTTTATCAACAAATCCCTCTTTACACATTAAAAGCTAAATTACAACTTCAAATTACGCGTCTATCATATTTCATTTTCCCTGAAGAGTAATAACAAGTAGTGACTTCTCAATATCATATATAGTACGTACCTATTATTTAACAGTAATTTATATCACTATACCACAATTTGTTTCAAGTTTTTATTCCATGATTAATTGTATGCTTACTCGTTCTCTGTCAGTATGTTTAAATATTTCGTATAAATCATATTTTTTCAACATAAGTTATCCAATAATATCAGTAATAAAATTACGTTTTGTTTTACCACTCTACCACAACGACCATATTTCATCGAATTCTTTCACATCTCCTTAGCAGTAATAAACACGCGTATGACGTAAGAAAGACCATCGTCAAATTGTACGCTTATCAACTCTGGCTATACAGTTTTGAAATGGCTGTTTGTGAATGAAAATGAATAGATTTATTTATGTGCAACTTCTATCATATGTTAATTGTCATACATGATATTCACCCACAACGTTTATGATACAGTTATACTGTAATTGTGAATACGATCAAATTACTCTTATGTATTGCACGGGTCTTTGAGATAATTAACTAAAAATGAATATAGTAGCGCTCTTCACGGATTGTTCATTGGACGTTTTAATTTTCCCATTCATATTACTTCCATGATTTAATATAATTTTGTTTTAATTTCGCGCAAAGATACACAAAGGCTATCTGCGTTAGCCGTCCTTAATTTAGCAGTTTTTTACCAACAAATAGTGGGATTGACCGTAACCTTATAACACTCCCATGGCTGAAAGGACAAGCATGTTTGGTGCGACTGGGATTCGAACCCGCAACCCTCAGATTACATATAACTTCGTGTTGCCTCTGTAATAGTTACTTCATACCTTGTCGTTTTTCTTTAATATGCTAACTTGTATTTAATTATTTTCGTTTTAATATTCTTTACGTACAGTACTTATTTTCCTTTCCGATTTTTCTACGTAGGAACGTTTGGAATCTTAATCATATTATTTACATTTGCTGTGCCATTCTTCATGTTTTCCATTGTTTTATAACTTCTGGAAGTTAACTTTCAAAGTTATATGCGGGTTTAGTTATATGTTTTACCTATATTGCACCAAAAATAGCTCTTTCAAATGTGTAGTATGTAGGTGCTACAAACAACTAGACTTAAAGTTACGCATTTGAAACATTTAATTCGCATCAAATTTGTCATTTAATCAACACACAAAAAGAAATCTCAATATTCACAGCGCTTTAAATTCTCTTGGGTGTTTTTAGTGTAAATTAATCTATGATGCCTTTTATTAGCTACTTTTCCGTGAGCCGAAAATATCAAGCGTACAGAGAGCTTGTCCCAATTCAGTTTTATTACCGATCAGGATCTCTACTTGCTTACCCTAAATTCAAATTATTTTGGAAAGGTTTACACAAAATTAACACATGATAAATCAGATATGAACAAATAAACTATGTGAAAGAGTTTGGGATACAGAGTTTAAATCTGTAATTAGATTTGTAATCGGTCGGAAAATGAAGGAGCTATGAGCTAAAAAGTTCTACTTCAATAAACAAACTCAGAGCCATTCGACCCCGCTAGTTCAGCGGCAAGTCTTCGGATTTATAACGGTAAAATCAGGGGTTCGATTCCTCTCAGTGGGCTCAGAAGATAACCTGATATGGCTTTGCTATAAAAAACACACACACACACATATACAGACCCATTCAATGAGCCGCCTTATCGAATCCAGGACAAATTCTCACCTCTATGCTCAGACACTCGCTTTAAAACAAAATAATTTTTGATGTTGCATTCCTTCATGGCCAATGTGTTAAGGCGTTCGACTCGCAATCTGAGGGTCGCGGATTCGCATCCCCGTCGCGCCAAACATGCTCGCCCTTTTAGCCGTGGTGGCTTTATAATGTTACGGTCAATCCAATTATTCGTTGGTAAAAGAGTAGCCCAAGAGTTGGCGGTGGGTGGTGATGACTAGCTGCCTTCCCTCTAGTCTTACACTGCTAAATTAGGGACGGCGAGCACAGATTGCCCTCGAGAAGCTTTGTGCGAAATTAAAAAACAACAACAAAGCATTTCTACTCATAAATACAGTGTTTTGCAAACAATTGCCGTTATTTTGATTAAGGATAATATGCATTTTTTATAGAAAATTGTAGCTATAAAACTTGAATGTGGTAATCAAAAAACAAACTCTCTCTAACTTTTATAAATATTCAAGATGTTATTAAACGATGTTTCAATTGTGGACAATTATTCGGAGTTTTTCTTTACAGTAATTGAATCGTCGTATTTTTGTCTTGTTTTGTGTTCAGACAAAAGTATGTCTTTTGTATTTTCCAGTCATATTTTTGGAATTTTTTAACAGCTTATATTCCACAGAAAAATGTGTTTGGAAATTGTTTCATCGAAAATGAAACATTTCTTTCTAATGATACGTCAGTTTTATGCAACAAAGTGCGAATTTTTTGCAACAATATGTAATTTCTCATCTTGAGAAATACGAGCTACATTACCAAATCACCTACTTAATTAGATTTTCACTTTGGAACAAACAAACTTTCAAGATGTTAACAAAAAAGTTGTAAAACATAAATTAATAGGTAAACTACGTGAAAATAGTTGGGTAAGGCATTGTCCTTCTTTTTCCAAAACCTGGTGAGACAATGTCCGTATCCCGGGACTAACAGTCAATTGTGTTAACTCTCTTGTTCAAGTAACAGATTTACTTGTGAAGTAATAAATAACTCTTAGAATGCATAATTGAATAAACAAATTGTGTATACTTCGAAGAAAAAGAGACTTATTTAAAGCTCTAGACACAAGCGTAATAACCAGTATTGCAACGAATTTTTGTGCATTAACTTGTACTTGAACCATATTTTGAAACAACTGGAGGATGGTTAATTGTTGGTGTAGCCACGTGGTTAAGACAATAAGCTCTTAATTCGAGGATCGCGGGTTCGAATCCGCGTTACACTTAACATAGTCGCCCTTGCAAGCATGACAGCTCAATTCTACTATTCGTTGGTAAAATAGTAGCCTAAGAGTTGGCTAGTCTTACAGTGCTAAATTAGGGACGGCTAGCGCAGATAGCCTTCTTTCGGCATTACGCGACATTGAAACACGTCGTTTATTGTTTTGTTTAAGAAGTCACACACTCTAAAAAATATAGGCCAGGGAAACCTAACAACTAGCTGTGATAGAAATCAGAAACTTTTCTGTTTAGACAATTTCAGATGATACCATTTTTTATTAAAAGGTAAAACAGTTGAAAAATGAATTGGCGTTGTATACACAAATATGTGAAAAAATGTTGTAACATACATCAGTGATTACCATATGTTTGTTTTAAATTATGGTCTTGCCTACAAATTAGTACAGTGTAACTTTTTCTTTACACTACACGTACATAGTATAGCTTATCAGCTTATTTATAAAAGTTATCTTGTTGATGTTTGTTCTGAGTATAATCATAACTTTATTCGTGGTCTTCATGAATCTTATTTCGCTTATTTCTCTGTATATCTACACCTCAATGAAATAATATCTGTGGTATATCCAAATGTTCTATCATGTGATTTATGAAATATAATATCCCACCGTAAAAGGCACATTACCAGAATTTATAGGATTTAAAATTATTACAACATCTCCATTCATTTTGAGAAATATAGATCAGCACTAAATCAAATACCTCGTTATGCAATTATTACCGTCGATCTCGGATTTAGTGCAAAGATACACCAGAAATATATTTTCGTTAGTGAGAAGTGAAAGAGTAAAGAGAAGGCAGCTAATCACCATCATCAACAATTAGGAAACACTTTTACCAGCAAGGAGTGAGATTTATCTTTACAATATAATGTCCTGTAGCTGAAATGGGTGACGATATTTAATGTTTGTGTGTGCTTTTCTTATAGCAAAGCTACATTGGGCTATTTATTGAGTCTACTAATGGAAATCAAACCCATGATTTTCTTTGCAAATCCGAAGAGTTACTGCTGTATCAGTGGAGAACGACCACATTTGATGGGATGGGTATTTGAATCTGCGATTCGCATATTCCGAATCTACTAACTTCACTAACAGTCCATGAAATTCGGATATTTGAATCTCTCACTTCAACTTTCCTATTGCTTAAAACTAGCTTTACAATGTCTTGAAAATAAATTCAATCCTCACATAAATTCAAAATAGTAGATAGTTTAATTATTTCTTCACAAATCAGAAATTGATATGACTTTATATTTTCAATATTACAATTTTTCACTTCAAATATTTTATTGTACATTGTTTTACTCTCCCTCGTGGCCCGGCATGGCCAAACGCGTTAAGGCGTGCGCTTCGTAATCTGAGGGTCGCGGGCTCGCGCCCGAGTCGTGACAAACATGCTCGCCCTCCCAGCCGTGGAGGCGTTATAAGGTCACGGTCAATCCCACTATTCGTTGGTAAAAGAGTAGCCCAAGAGTTGGCGGTGGGTGGTGATGACTAGCTGCCTTCCATCTAGTCTTACACTGCTAAATTAGGAACGGCTAGCACAGATAGCACTCGAGTAGCTTTGTGCGAAATTCAAAAAAACATACTGGCCCTCGCCAAAATTATAGTAATTTGTTTTTTCTTAATTATGACATGAAGAATATTTTGCTTATATTCGCGTATTGACTTCAAAATTCTAGATGTAGCTCTTTGATATTTACTTTTTAAACAAAGGCCTAAAACTAATATTCAACAGAACAATATTTTCTATAAGATGAACGACTTCTTCGTGATAGATTACCTGTGACTCTACCCACAAGTACTGAAACTATTTTCAATGTTGTAATTCCGCAGACACACAACTATGACAGGATAACGTGTATAATTACACTGCACAACAAAGTTTTGCTTCTTGAACAATGTTGGCTGTTCCTAATAGATTTTTGGCTGCTGATCACAAAAATCACATCCAAATTTGCCCATCACGTTCTGCTTCATCGAAATCTTGGCTTCTCCAGAACATTGCTACAACGGAAAAACGATATCAGGGCAATTGGAATCCGTCACTGCTTGCTGACTACTGTTGGACACTGCAACGTGATGCACCAGACATTGAATACAAACGAAAATAAGAAGCAAAATACTTAATAATGTGGAACTTAATAGCGTATTAGAAACATAAACGCAATTAAATACGTTATTGATGGTAAACAGTTAGCTGTTTATTTCTCAGAGTTCCTACGTGACGAAGCAAAACCAAAACTATTTTTGTGCGTACCCACCAGGTACCTGTCACAATCAGCAAAAACTTTACAGGAAGCAAAACTTTTTTAAAAAATTGTTGTGCAGTGTTATTGTTCCGGAGTTAGTAATATCCCTTCTTATTTTAATTACCAATTGATTTGATAATTGTGGTACTGTTGTGGTGTATTCTGACCAGTGATTGTGATTTATCGCACTGAAATATACAATTGTAGCAGAGTAATAACAACATATAAATATGTTCAAAACCGTTATGAAAAATGCGCAACTTAAAATAAATTGGCATTTATCATAGACCATACATATAACCAGTACTCGCAGTCAGTGCTGTCAACGATGGTTATATCTCGTGTCACTGCCATTTCAAAACCGCCGTAATTATATTTTTTAATTCTCCCAAAACTAGTTTACTACCATTAAACGCTGTAACACAGCACTGTGACATTACAGAACAATAAAACATTGTCATTTGCCACATCACATTCAAAATAACAGAATTTGTATGAAAAATTGTAATTTTGATACCTAATTAAATGCGATTATACCTCATGAAAATGAACTTAACAATAAGATAAAATGAACCCTTATTAAAATAAACCATGTTCTCTATTTACCAAGAAACTTATGAGATAATATTATGAATTTGGATCATTTGTTTAAATTTTTGTTACACATTCACCATGATTGGATATATAACACAATATAATCATTATTATTTTGCTATTCAAACTTACAAAACTATCACTTTAGAAACATTATACGAGTAAAACTTATGGTAAATGATAATGCCTACTTTGGTCAAAAATACACAATGAAAGTTTTCCTTGTACTACCAGTTTTGCTTCATATTCAAATAATAATTTGATACATTTATTGTTTAGTTTTGTCAATCCTTTAACAGAAATGTTTTACATTTCGCACAGTGAAATATTAAAGGTTGGATTTGCCAATTGTAATCCAATGGCTTTTACTCATACTTCCTTATGGCATAAATATATGTACAGTATGCTGTTGTTTCATTTAGGATTCTTCGGCAGCAGGTATTTGTGACTTGTCGATAGATTTAACGTTGAATGAAACAACATGCATTCCACGTGTTTTCAAAATATTATATGCATTCAAAACAAATTTAAAGATATGTACAACATATTCATTTCCCAATACTGATATTATCAAACCATATAGTTTTCTCTTCTGGTCAAAAGTGCAGTTTGCAATTCTTTTTTTTTTTACTTCAGAATTTCAATTGTCAAGCCAAACTACTTTACCCATTTCTGTTGCATGAAATACTGGTGTGCAATCATGGCACACTAACCGCACTCGTATACTGCTCTTCTAAAAATGATAAGGTCTAATTTCTTCAAAATATCGTGTGTTCCTTTTGTCAAAGCATACGAAGATGATTTAATTACTTTACAACCATGCTTTGACGTTTTTCCCTTTTCTACTGTTGGTCTTACTCTGACATATTAAATGTTAGGCTTATTATTTATACCGAAGTCCACACCTATCTTTTCCGCTGTCGTAACTTCCTACTCTTTTGCTGTTTATTTCTGTCTCCTGCTTCTCTGTCATCTCATACTATTTATGTTTATTATTAAATCGCCTGCTCGCTTTACTCTCGAACACAACCTGCAATCGTCGTGCGCTTTCATATCACTAACAATAAAAAACAACAGACTAAACAATAATAAAATATTCATTAAAAATAAACTAATAATATCTACACTAGATACCATAACACACAAAACATGAAAAGTTTCACAAGTTTGTTTTTTTCTTGGAATTCCACCACCAAAAGTAGCATTTTAACGTTAATACATATAAAATATATATTTCACTTAAAAATTTAGAAAAATGAAATTATTTTAAACCAAATAAAACATATTTTATGCGAAACTTTAGAAATTAAATGAACGTCTCGAGTAAAATGCAAATGCATTCTATTTTCCAGTAAGCATTATAATCTTTGATAGACTTAAGTGTTTTAATTATTTACTTTGTTCAAAAATTATTTTTTTTATCAAATCTTTCATTTCATACGATAAATTGGCACAACTATTATCGAATAATGGTTTAAAGCATAATATTTGTGTCAAATTATGGAATGAAATGAAATATTTTGATAAAAATAGAGCAAATGTTCATTAATTAAAAATGAATGTCATTGAAACATTGACATTTCTTAATAAATTTGCAAACTCAATTCCTTCATTTATATCCTCATGTTTATTATTCACTGCTTTTTAAAACATTCATCACTTTATTTTAAAAAAATAAAATTATTTTGTCACAACATTTACAGCACCATATATTCTAATTCAACATGAATATGAGACAATCAGCAGCGAGATAGACTACATTAACATGAACATAGAAAAACAATTTTATTCCCATTAAACTTCATATTGTACACAACTGTGAGGTTTCTCCCCAGTGTGGATTCTTTGATGCAATTCTAAATCAGTTTCTAACAATATGTTTTTCACAAATTCCACAACTACAAGGTTTCTCCTGAGAGTGGGTTCTTTGAACTTCCTCATAAAATCTTTTTCACAAACTGCAAAATGGCACATTTTCTCCCTAGTATGTTGTTTTTATGATTTCTCAAGGCAGAGTCTGATCCATATTGCTTATTACAAATTGTACAACTATAAGGTTTCTCCCCAGTGTGTCTTCTTAGATGACTTTTCAGTAAATTCTCTGATATAAAATGTTTTTCACATACTACACAACTATAGGGCTTCTCTCCACTATGAATTATTTGATGATGTTTTAATGTACTGTTTGCACCAAAGTGTTTACCACACACTGTACAACTGTAAGGTTTTTCACCAGTGTGTGTTCTTTGATGGATTTTGAGTTCACTGTTTTTTCGATATTGCTTTTCACAAACTTTTCAACTGTAAAATTTTTTATCCAAGTGTATTTTCTGATGTAATGTTAAGATACTCTTTCTACTAAAGTGTTTTCCACACACCAAACAACTGTATGGTTTCTCTCCTGTGTGTATTCTTTGATGTATTTTTAAATAATTCCTTGTTCCAAATTGTTTTCCACAAACTGTACAACTGTATGGTTTGCCTCCTGTGTGCAATCTTTGATGCATTTTTAAACAACTGCTTGTTCAAAACTGTTTTTCACAAACTTTACAACTGTATGGTTTCTTCCCAGTTTGTGATCTATGATGTGTTCTTAAGTTACCGTTTCTTATAAATTGTTTTCCACAAATTGTACAAATATGTGGTTTCTCCCCACAATGTATTCTTTGATGTTGTTTTTATTCACCCTTTGTTCTAAACTCTTTTTCACTAACTACACAACTGTAAGGTTTTTCATTCATATGTACTACTTGATGTAATTTTAAGTTACTATTTGTACTAAAGTGTTTTCCACACATTAAACAACTGTATGGTTTCTCCTCTGTGTGCATTCTTTGATGTATTTTTAAATAACTCCTTAGTCTAAATTGTTTTTTGCAAACTGTACAACTGTATGGTTTCTCACCTACATGCATTCTTTGATGATGCATTTTTAAATATCTCCTTGTTCCAAATTGTTTTTCACAAACAGTACAACTGTATGGTTTCTCAACAGTATGAGATCTATGATGCATTCTCAAGTCACTGTTTCTTCTAAACTGTTTTCCACATACTGTACAACTGTATGGTTTCTCCCCAGTGTGTATTCTTTGGTGATTTTTTAAATCACCACTTCTTCTAAATTGTTTTCTACAATATGTACAATTGAATGGTTTTTCTCCAGTATGTATTGTTTCATGTTGTTTTAATTTTCCTTTTGTTCTGAATTGTTTTTCACAAATTATAGAGCTGAATGGTTTCTCCTTAGTGTGCATTGTTTGATGTGATATTAAGTTACTGCTTGATCCAAACTGTTTTCTACAAATTCCACAATTGTAAAATTTCTTCCCATTGTGATTTATTTCATGTTGCTCTGAGGGACTATTACTCACAAAATTGTTTTCATTAACTACACAAAGATCTGGTTTCTCTCCAGATTCTATCCTCTCTTTTTGTTAGGTTATCTGTTGCTCCATATTCTTCTCCAATGATTACATAACTGTATCTTTTACCATTACATTTAGGTATATTAAATTTGTTTATGTTATTCTCATTTAAATTTGTTTCTCTACATACAGTACTGTCTGGTTTTGGGAAATTCATAACTTCTGTAATGTAATCTTCTTGTTTCACATCACAATAACCAGGACTCTGACTCACATTATAGGTCTTCATATCTGAAATAGACATAAATGATGCCTCATCATAATTAATAATATCCATGATGGACTTCTAAATCTATTTAATTTTCTCATATGACTGATATCAATATGAATTTATTAAAGCTAAAACTTATGATGATTCAGTTTTCATAGGCTCATACTTAATAGAAACCTTTACACTTGAATCAGAATAGCATTAGAAACAAACTGTAGGTAACAATCCTCTTTCAAGAGAGGTTTCTAGTAGATAAAGTAAGATCACCAGTAGAAATATGATAAAACAGAGTCACAACAGTCAATGCACTTTTAACTAGTATCTTTAAATATTAACTTTTAGAAATATTTTCTGACATGTGGTAACTGATTACTACCAAATCTTCTGATGATGATTTGCCTACTTAAACACATTAATTAATATTAATACTTTACACATGTTGTTCAAAGGTTCTATATACATTTTAAATTGATGTTGATAGATGGTCAGGTGAAGGCAACACTAAAATACTTACAAGGATAGTAAGTCACATATATGTAAATAAATGATAGAAATATACTTTCTGTGTAAACTGAAACTAATCTCCAAAGAAGAACCATAATGATAGGGACTGGTTGATTGAAGTTTCTCTCCGTTTTATTTTACAGAAACAATTACTTTCCTCCTTTTGCAAATTAAATGTTTTGTTGGCATTTTATCACTTCTGAATCTGTCACACAAAAAATGACCAATTAGAATGAACAAAAGATGTTACATTTAAATCGATACAGTTCAAATTCATCATGCTTCATTTGGTTTAATAACTTTTAAAAATTACCAATAACTTAATCATTTGTTTACTGCACAATCAATGCACTTGGACATTTAGATATTTGTACTTACCAGGTGTACTTTCTGACACAGATTCAACTTTTTCTGGAAATTCAGTTTTTGTTTTAACGTTCACATTATTACAATAATTTGAACTATCCAAATCAACATCATTGCTGTCACTAAACATTGAAACAATATCATCTTCTAACAGGTCAGCAGGCTGTTTTGTTTTCTCTTTGACAAATATGTTCTGAAATCAAACAACATGTGTAAAAGGTTAATCACAGATAATGTTATCATGATAGTCTTTGGTCAATCAATTTAAAATATGAAAATAAAACTAATAAACCTTGTGCTTCAAACTTAAGACAAGAAACAGTGTGTCAGGTGTTCAAAGCAATCTGGATGAAACACTGTGTGTCATAGACAGTTGTGATGGATTAGCTATTTTCCAACTCCAGTAGATTGGTAAACTAAACTATACCATATTTTCAGTGCATGTACTTCACTGTACCCTATCTTAATATATCCAATTCCAAAAGAATTCATCAAGAAATTTATGATAATATTTTTTTCTTTTCTTCTAAAACAAAAAAAGAAATTATTTTATTGAAAACAAAAATTAGCTTTTTTAATTTTTTTAAAAATTTGGTACACTGACATACATTTGCAGTCTGCAGACAAATGTCAAACTTGATTTAAATACAAGCCACATTCACAAGGTTATTTGACAAAAACTTTTTTTACCAAAATGTTTTGTGAGTTTTCAGCTTATTGTTTTTATAACAGCTTCAACTAAGATTACAAGAGCACTGTTTTCACATTTTTAGTTTGTCAGATTAAAAACACCTCATATATAGAGCAGAAATACTGCAGTGTAGAATCATATGCACAAATGTAAGTATTAGTTTGGCCAAGCAAAGTAGATTAACAGTTTCAGGCTCAGGTTTTCAAAAGAATAATACAATGGACAGTTATTATTCATTGCCAACTTTTAAGCAAAGATTTCCTGAACTTTATGTAACTAACCTGATTAAAAAAGCATCATGTTATATTAGTTTTGGCAATTAATGAAGATAAAGTTGTATCATACAGCTACATTGAGTACATGTAGATGATAATATGAAACTTTGGTATGTATATCTTCAAAATATTTGCCGGTATTTCAGTAAACAAAAAGTCACATTTTCCAGAAGTATTTTAAATAAACTAAAAAAAACAAAAATCACTTATTTGTGAATATCCTGAGTACTATTTTTGAATTGTCTGCATGAAAAGTGATTTCTGTGTTATAATAAAAAATTTTCCTACATCCCCAAATTCATTTGAAGTATTTGTGTTCATTTAATTATCTTAAGTAGTTTTAAGCTTGTAACAACACACATCTATTTATACTTACATTTTACTGCCCTCTGAACCATGTCAAACTACAACTACTGCCATAAGTTGTCACTTGTGGAACACGTAGCTCATGTTACTATATCAAATTATCTTATTCCCAAGTTGCTCATGTGTAGGCTTTATGAAACATTCTTATTATTTTATTTATTTTACATAATCTGACATTAACTCGCGTAAAGAAATCCCTATTTTTCATTTTAAGTGATTATATAATAGTAGACAAACATGAAAAACAAGAAATAAAATATGTACACTTTGTTGTGTTTTTTTCAGTCAACCATTGATGAAGCTCAATCCTAACTATGTATACTAATAGGAGTAGTTCCCTAAATATTATTTTTACACTAATGGAATGGTAGTAGTGCACTAAATAATTATATTATTAAATAATGCTCCAAAAAGTAAAATAATAACGTGAAGGAAGCAGGTAATTTCCTCTGATTATGTTAATGTTTCTATGTTTTAGTATGCAACAGAAGCCATTACGAATACATCCATGTGAGTCTCTTATCTTTGTCATGGGAATGAAGCTTATACTAAAAGAACAATTGTCAATTCTCTGTTCTGTACACAATGTCATATAACATGTGAAATTACAGGTGAAAATCCTTGGCTTCCTATTGGTTATAATGATACAGAATTAATCTTCTGAGACAACTCCTGAATTCTGAGAGAAAGAATGCAACTGGTGGGTGTGGTAAATGGTGTCTAATTTTCAAATTATAGCTCTGTAACGAAACAAAGTTCAAGACCATATAAATTATGGTTTGTTTTGGCAATAACAATTTTACAGTGAACACTTTGCATTTAATTTCATAATTATTGAAGAAGTAGAAGATAAAATAAGGAAGAGGAGATACAGAGAAAAAATATACACTTGAAGAATTTCAGAATTTTATAAAAATATTGTCTTACAACATAAAGAACTTTAATGTAAATACTAACAAAATATATGTTATTAGCTAATATTTTATGCCACACTCATTATTTTTACATAAAAATTGTAGTATAACTAAAATGTTTAACGTAAGACACTGAAACCTAGTGACACATGGAGTCAAAGATAAGAGCTGCCAGAGGGTAAAGGGAATAAAATTGGCAACCGATACTTACAGCATTATTAAGAATATTTGGGTAAATATTTATTCATTGGTTAGGTCAGCTACATATTTTGTTTTACTCACCATAATATCTAAATCTAATACAGTTTGGCCACTAATTTGATTTAATTTCAATCAGTTGCATTCACAATGTTTTGTTTTCAAACTTAAAGCACTTTTTATTATATGTACATAAACAGTACTAAAATTATACATGATGACAAGAAACCCACTTGATGTAAAAATATATTCTAAAAAGTATTTAAGTACATGTATTTTTATCTTTTATTATACAAGCCAACAAAACAGGGAGTCAAAGTTGGGTATAGAGCCATATCTCACTCACATACAACAATGATAGTTTGAAAGAAACAATAATTAGATTATTTCAATAAATTCACACAAAAACAGATTGAAAGTAAACTTTAAACTTTAGTATCCAATACAAACAATCATTCTAAACAATTCTCTCATCTCTTATGCCACTTTTCAACAAAAACTGCAAATTCTGAGATAAAATGTACTGTCCTTCATGTTGGTATTGTTGCCAAGTTCAATGCGAGCAATAACAATCTGATTAGTTATTCTAAGTTTGCAAATAAACTGGAGTCAAACTATTTGATAAAATCATAGAAAATTAAAAACCAATTTTAGGTAATCAACGTATGAAATAAGTCAGATCATATAAAAATATTCAACCTAAACAATAAAATTTTCAAAAATCAGACATTCAAATTATGACCAACATTAATGCTGATTTTACACATAATTTTAAAATTTCACACTGTTTAATATTATGGGTGATTTCACATAACTTTCAATCATTATGTAAATCATTATAGCTAATTTGAGAAACAATTCTATGCAAATGCATTTTCTATCTTATAAATGGCATAACAAAATTCTACACATTTGCATCATAAATAAAACTATAACTCATTTGATGCAGAATTCTATTGATTTAAATTAGATACATATTATGGCTTATTTGAAATATAGTTCTATATATTCATAGTATAGTCAATATTATAACTGATATGACTACAGATTTACATGACATAATCACTGCTGATCTGACATTGGATTATGCACATTCATCTTCAGTTCTAAGAATTGTTTAAACAAAATCACATCAAAAAACTATCTTAACTGTTGTTATTAGTTTGTAACAAAGATGACAGTGAATGGTGGCGATGAGTGATTTGCAATCTTTTATAGCAATCTGTGTTGAATTTTTGTTTCTTGTCCTAATAGAAAAACATGCCTGATACTCTGTAAACATCAAGTCTGCATGTGACCTCTTCACCTTCATATTTTTCCACTACACACAGCATATTTAGTTGTCCAATTATTTTTCAGTACATTCTTATGGAGAAAAATAAAGTTCTTCGTGACAGGAAATTGGAGCAAAATGGGAAAATCATGACCCCTGTTACAAATCTTCATGTACACACAAAATAAATTTCGGAAGTTGGGGGTTGCACATTGCATATTAAAAACGTTTGTCTGGTATCATAGATATAAGTAAGAGTTTCATTGTTGTGTGATAATTCCAAACTATAAACTGTGTAGGATCAATAATATTCCTGTTGCAAAGTGCTGCTAATCAAGTACGAGAAATAATAATAACAATAAAATTATGGCAGGCATTCTGATTTAACATTTAGCATCTCACGAGGGTGCTCGGGAGAGACCTTCTCTTAGCCCTACTCGCAAAGTTAATTTTAACTGAGCTAGTGAATAAAGACTGAACCGACAAGATTTAAAGTTAATGAGATTTTGCTGCAATCTGGTGGCAAAGGTCCGTTAGTGGTCAGCGAGAGGTCAAATATTAACTCTTAAAATACAAAAACTCCCAAGAGGATAGGGATATGTAAATCCACAATCCTCAAAATTTGATGTGGGAAGAAACTACAAGTATCCCGAGAAAACCCACTTTCACGATCAGGGCGCTGAATTCGAGAAAAGGAAATGTAAATTTATTTTATACTTCTTCATAGTGGTAACAAGGTCACTTAAGTGGATTCAAATTGCTCATGAAAATCATAAGAGCAGTAAAACACTCTAATTCCATGTATAGATATACACTGCTGGCCAAAATCTTAAGGCCAATGAACATAAAGAAAAAATACGCATTTTATATTGTTAGACTCAATCCCTTATTTGAGTAGAGCTTTGAAAAATGAAAATAAAAATAAAAACTTGAGGGTTTATAGTTAAAACAAAGCGAAGAGACTTGAGACAAAGATTCCCAATAACACTTTTTATTTAAGTCATCAAACACTTAACATTTGCACAGACACATACATACAGTTTATCTTCACTGATGTTTATTATAGGTAATCATTTTAACTCTATTATCATGATGAGTGATTTTTAAGAAAGAATGGTATTAAAAATACGTATAAAGAGCTTGGGCGAGAAATTGCGTTTCTACTAATGTTAAGAGACACCGTCTCTCCTTTGTTGAAATGACCTGAGACTTGAATGATCAGATTACTTCCGATTGCTTGCTAGATTTTTGAATATTCTCGCATCTATTTTCGGGATTTTTATAGAAACTGTGGGTGAATTGTCGGCCTATTCGTTGTATCATGGTGTCAGCTAGCTTCCTGTTTGTGATTTCTTAAGCTTATTTCGTGATAACTTATACTAAAGAGTCGTCAAGCGGTCACAGCTTCTTCTTGTTTATAACTCCAAAACCGTGAGTTACATTAGTCAATCAATCACCATAGTCCATACCGTCACGCTGTCCAGGGTTGTTCGTTTCAACGAACAAGTTCACTTAAGCCCTCTTAACATCGACAGCGTCAATTTACTTCAACTCAAACACACAATGGACAGTTTCTCATATTTAGTTTATGCATTGAATAACCTGTTCTAACCTTAATAGTGTTTATCTGTTCCCAGTTAAACAAACATCAAATGTTTTTCAGTGGCATTTTTGAATCTGTTTGAAATAACCTCTCTGTTGTCCTTGATAGCATCAGTTACTCATTCAACTCGCTATAACTTAATCACATGTTGTTGAGCTCTCGTTATTCTAAAAACATCATTGCTTTGAACATGTATTCTTATACCACACTATTTTCCGTTTCTTGTTGCAATTACTTACACGAGACATCCAAATATCTGGCGATGCCTCATAACATATAAAGTATTTGAAACCTTTAAAAGACATCAAATTTATCATTGAATCAACGAACAATATCTCAATCTCCACAGCGCTTTAAATTCTCTTGGGTGTTTTTAGTGTAAATTAATCTATGAGACCTTTTGTTAGCTATTTCTTCATGGGCAGAAAATATCATACGAACAGAGCACTTGTTTAAATGCAATTGTATTACCCATCAGGATCTCTACTTGCCTACCCTCAAATTCAAATTATTTTGGGAAGGTTTAGACTAAATTAACACATAATACATCGGGTGTGAACAAATGAATGTTAACTCTCTTGTTCAAATAACAGATTAATTTGTGAAGTAATAAATAACTTCTAGGATGCACAATAAAATAAACAGATTGTATGTTCTTCGACGGAAAAAAAAAGAGACTTATTTAAAGCTTTGGTTACAAGCGTAATAACCAGTATTGTAACGAAACAATTGAATGTTCGTTTATTGTTAAACAAGTCATACAAATACATTAACGATTATGAACTTATGAAAACCTGACAATTAGCTTTGATAAATATCAAAGACCTTTCCGTTTAGATAATTTCATGTGATGCAACTTTTTATTTATTGGTCAAAAAGATGGAAAATAAATTGGCAACATTAATGCGTTTTACACATAAATATGTGAAAAAGATGGTGTGACTGCCTTATAACGTTTATATCGTGCAAATTATGAACTTACCTACAATTGTTTTCGTTACACTACACATATATAGCATAGCTTATCAACTACGTTATAATAGTTATCTTGTTGATACTGGTGTTTATTTTAAGTATTAGAAGTTGAAAATTTTTCTATCAGTAAAGGTGATAAGTATAAGAGTTCCACATGAATTTTCATTTATGATGCCTCGATGAAATAATATCTGTGGTATATCTAAGTGTTCTATCAAATGATTTGTCAAATAGAATATACCACTGCCAAAGGCATATTACCAGACGCGATTGTATCGAAAATTACCACACGACGTTCTTTCATTTAGAGAACTACAAATCAGCACTAAGTAAAATAACTCGTTTGTCTTAGATTTAGTGCAAAGTTACGTCTGAGCTATCGGTCCCGAAGTGAGAAGTGAATGAGTGGAGAGAAGGCAACTAATCAACATCACCAACAATTAGGTTACACTTTTACCAACAATGGGTGAGATTTATCTTCACATAATTATGCCTCATAGCTAAAATGGATAACGATATTTGGTAGAACGCGGATTTGAACCCGCGACCCGCATACTCCGAATCCAGTAGCCTCACCAACTGGCCATGAAATTCAGATATTAAATCTTTTGTACCTCTCGCTACAACTTCCCTATTGCATAAAGTTGGCTTGTTAAAAGTCTTGAAAGTAAATCTAATCCTCTCATAAATTAAAAATAGTATAGCTTTTGTTCACAAATCAGAAATTGATGTATTTTTATTTTCAAAATCACTATTCTTTCGCTTCAAATATTACATTACACATTGTTTTAATCTCACTTGCCGAAAGTATGGAGCCATTTGTTTTTCTTAATTATGGCATGAAAAATATTTTGTTTATAATCGCTTATTGACTTTAAAATTCTAGATGTAGCCTTTTTGACATATTCTTTTAAAACACAGGTCTAAAACTTACACCCAACAAGACAATATTTTCTGCTCAATGAACGATTTCGTGAGAGATAACCTGTGCTTTGACCACCACAGTAACGAAACCCTGTTTTTGGCGTTTGTCACAACTATGCCACTAGGTGGCCAGATATGTTTGTTTGTTTTGGAAATTCGCACAAAGCTACTCGAGGGCTATCTGTGCTAGCCGTCCATAATTTTGCAGTGTAAGACTACAAGGAAGGCAACTAGTCATCACCACCCACCGCCAACTCTTGGGCTACTCTTTTACCAACGAATAATAGGATTGACCGTCACATTATACACCCCCACGGCTTAGAGGGCGAGCATGTTTAGCGCGACTCTCGGATTACGAGTGCACGCCTTAACGCGCTCGGCCATGCCCAGATAAACTGAGGTGTATAATTACAGTTCCGCGAGTTGGTAATGTCCCTTCTTATTTCACTTGCCAATTGATTTGATAATTATGGTACTGTTGTGGTGTATTCTGGCCGTTGGTTGTGATTTATCGCACTGAAATGTACAATTGTATCACAGTTATCGCAACATATAAATGTACTGAAAATCGTTTTGAAAAATAAGCAACTTCAAACAAATTAGCATTCATCATAGACGATATATATAATCAGTACTCGCACAGTTGTTGTGGTCATCGATGGCTTTATCTCGTGTCATTGCCTTTTTCAAATTGCCGTAATTATATATTTGTATCAATAATGGATGAGCTTCAAATATTTTTACACCGACCGAAAAAACTTTTTTTTTTTATTCCTCCCAAACTGGTTTACTTCCCTTAAACGCTGTAACACGTCAAATACGGAACTGCGATATTACAGAATAATGAAAACATTATCAAATGTCATATCACATTCAGAACAACAGAATTTGTACGAACAAATTATAATTTTGATCCTTAATCAAATGTTATAATAAATCATGACAATAAATCTAACGAATATATAAAATCAAACCCTTATTAAAATATACTCTGAGGTGTTCTCCATTTACTAACAAACTTATGGTATAATATTATGATTTTCGATCATTTGTTTAAATTTATAGTTAAACATTCAATATTATATATCCAATAATGCTAAGTGCGTGTTATTAATTCGATATTCAAACGAATGCATCAGCGAATAGCTAGCTACTGCACAATACGACATAAATGTACATTCAAAGATGAGCTCAACGCAACATAAATAAACAATTAGTGGTGACTGATCTGTCAGATGATGAATGAAAACTAACTTAAAAATATCCAAGTATGAATGAAGAAATATTTAGTAGAAATGTAGAGTACCTTAGATTGTCTATTATCATTGTCGGTAGTTTTCACGATAAATAAAACAGCTTGCCCTCCACATGTTTTCAAAATATAAACATTCGAAACTAGTTTAATGTTTGTACAACATATTTTTTTCTCTATACTGATTATAAGAATATCATACAACCATACGGTTCTCTTTTCTTAAGTTGCTTTCGAATTTCAATTGTCAAGCCAAACTACTTTACCCGTTTCTCTTGTTTAAGTTACCTGTGTATAATTCACTTGCAATTATGGCACACGAACCGCACCCATATACTGCTCTTCTAAAAGTCATACAGCCTTATTTCTTCAAAACACCGCATGTTCCTTTTGTCAAAGAACACGAAGGTGATTCAGTCACTTCACAACCACGCTTTGACGGAACAAATTACTTTTCGTAATTCTTTTTCTACTGTTAGTTTTACTCTGACATATTAAATGTTAATCTTACCATTTATAACAAAAGATAGTTCACACCTATCTTTTCCGTGGTCGTAACTTCACACTCTTTTGCTGTTTATTTCTGTCTCCTGCTTCTCTGTCATCTCATACTATTTATGTTTATTATTAAATCGTCTGCTCGCTTTATTCTCTACATCGAACCGTCACAAACACAACCTGCAATCGACATGCGCTTTTATATCACTTAAAATAAAAAACAAACAAAACAATAATAAAAATTTCATTAAAAGAATAAACATGTTATGTATGTAAAGATTCACAAGTTTTTTGGGTTTTTTTCTCTCAGAATGCCACCATCAATAACATCACTACAAAATAGAATTTTAACGTTATTGCACGGAAAATATTTCACTTCAAAATTTAGGAAAGGAAAATTATTTCAAACAAAAGAAAAACATTATACTTGAAACTTTAGAAATTAAATACCTTCATAACTAAAATGTAAATGAATTCTATTTCCAATTACGAATAACATTCTTTGACAGAGTAATGTGTTTTAATTATTCACTTGACTCAAATTGTTTATATTTTTATCACATCTATTATTTCACACTATAAATTGGCACAAATATTATCAAATAATGGTTTACAGCATATTTGTGCTAAATTATGGTATGAAATAAAAGATTTTGATAAAAAAATAGTAACTGTTCCATAATTACAAGTTATTGTCATTGAAACAGCTACATTCCTCAACAAGTTTGAGAACTCAATTCCTTCATATTATATCCTCATAAAGGTTTATTATTCATGGTTTCAAATTTCCTTATTCTACTCTTACATCTGTAATTTATGCTTACACAAAGCCACATCACAAATATTTGAAAATCAACCAGTGACAGCTTTCATAAATAAAATATACTTAATAATAACTGTCAGACAAAATATTTCTAAGCCTATGGCATACAGTTAAGTATTATTGAAACAATCATCACTTAAAGAAATGTTTAAAAATAAAATGATTTTATCACAACATTTACAGCATCCTATGTTATAAGTCAATATAAACATAAGACAATCAGCAGCTAGATACACTATATTAAACATTAATACCATAAGAAATACAATAACTGAGCACAGAAAACAGTTTCATTCCAGTTAAACTTCATATTATGTTTTATCACATTCATATTAAGAAAAAATTCTGGTGCACTGGTAATGGAAGAATTAAATCCTAGTTGAATTGAGCCACCCAGTTAAGAATCAGCAATATCGCGAAAACATAGAAAAACCAATACTAATAAAAAGCTATTATTAAGTTAGATTATCCATTAGTAGATAACACAGTCACAATATTACACTGACCAATTATTACTGAGCTTATGAATTAGTTTATCATGTTAGTGTATGTTTGTTGGATTTGGAAAAAAGGTACATAAGGACTATGTGCTTTAGCTGCCCTTCATTGTGAAGTGACAAACTAAATAGAAAAGAGCTAGTCATTACAATCTGCTCCAAATGCTTGCCAGGATAAAGTACAGAATTTGAAAAACACTCATATATCATAACAACTGAGGGTGATCTCTTCCTTTCCAAGTGTGTATTCTTTGATGTTCTTTTAATGTTTATTCCAAACCATTTTTTACAAACTGAACAACTGTACAGTTATAGGAGGATGTATTACATGATGTTTCTTTAAATTATTATTTAATTCTAAATTATTTCTACATGTGTTTTTTTATGTGATTTCAAGTAATTACTTTTACTAAAATGTTTGCCACACACTGTAAAATTGTAAGGCTTCTCTCCAGTGTGAATTCTTTTATGTTTTTTTAAATGTGAATTTCTCCCAAACTGTTTTTTACAAATTCCACTTTGTAAGGTTTCTCCCCAGTGTGTGTTCTGAGATGACTTTTTAATTCACTGCTTGATATAAATTTTTTCCCATAAATTTCACAACTGTATGGCTTCTCCCCAGTGTGTCTTCTATGGTGTTTTTATATCTCTGACGTTCCAGGAAACCGTTTCCCACAAAATTCACAACAGTATGGTTTCTCTCCAGTATTTATTTTTTGATGATTTTCAACATGACTTGTTGCACCAAAGTGTTTTCCACATACTGCACAACTGTGAGGTTTCTCCCCAGTGTGTCTTCTTGAATGTCTTTTCCAACCTCCCTTTGAAACAAACTGTTTTCCACAAATTTCACAACTGTATGGTTTCTCCCTAGCGTGTGTTCTGTGATGTCTTTTCAATTCTGAAGTTGTAGCAAACTGTTTCCCACAAAATTCACAACAGTATGGTTTCTCTCCAGTATGTATTTTTTGATGATTTTCAACATGACTTATTGCACGAAAGTGTTTTCCACATAATGCACAACTGTAAGGTTTCTCCCCAGTGTGTGTTCTTGAATGCCTTTTCAAATCTCCCTTTGAAACAAATTGTTTTCCACAAATTTCACAACTGTATGGTTTCTCCCCAGTGTGTGTTCTGTGATGTATTTTTAATTTTGAAGTTGTAGAATACTGTTTTCCACAAAATTTGCAACTGTATGGTTTCTCCCCAGAATGTATTCTTTGATGCTTTTTTAAGATAGTACTTCCTACAAAATGTTTGCCACACACTGTACAATGGTAAGGCTTTTCACCAGTATGTGTTCTTAAATGAATTTTTAGTTCACTGTTTTTTCTATATTGTTTTTCACAAACCATACAACTGTAAGGTTTTTCATCCAGATGTATTATCTGATGTAATGTTAAAGTACCCTTTGTACTAAAGTGTTTTCCACACACCAAACAACTGTATGGTTTCTCTCCTGTGTGTATTCTTTGATGTATTTTTAAACAGCTCCTTGATACAAATTGTTTTTCACAAACTGTACAACTGTAAGGTTTTTCATCCAGATGTATTTTCTGATGTAATGTTAAAGTACCCTTTGAAGTGAAATGTTTTCCACACACCAAACAACTGTATGGTTTCTCTCCTGTGTGTATTCTTTGATGTATTTTTAAATAACTCCTTGTTTTAAATTTTTTTTTGCAAACTGTACAACTGTACGGTTTCTCACCAGTATGTATTATTTCATGTTGTTTTACTTCACCTTTTCTCCTAAATTGTTTCTCACAAATTATACAGCTAAATGGTTTCTCCCCAGCGTGTATTGTTTGATGTGATTTTAAGGTACTGCTTGATCCAAACTGTTTTCTACAAATTCCACAATTGTAAAATTTCTTCCCATTGTGATTTATTTCATGTTGCTCTGAGGAACTATTACTCTCAAAACTGTTTTCATCAACTGCACAAAGATCTGGTTTCTCTCCAGATTTTATCCTCTCTTTTTGTGTTAGGTTATCTGTTGCTCCACATTCTTCTCCAATGATTACACAACTGTATGTTTTACCATTATATTTAGGTATATTAAATTTGTTTATGTTATTCTCATTTAAATTTGTTTCTCTACATACAGTACTGTCTGGTTTTAGGGAATTCATAACTTCTGTAATGTAATCTTCTTGTTTCATACCACAATAACCAGGACTCTGACTCACATTATAGGTCTTCATATCTGAAATAGACGTAAATAATGCCTCATCATAATTAATAACATCTGTGATGGACTTCTAAATGTATTTAATTTTCTCATATGACTGATATCAATATGAATTTATTAAAGCTAAAACTTATGATGATTCAGTTTTCATAGGTTCATACTTCATAGAAACCTCTACACATGAATCAGAATAGCATTAGAAACAAACTGTAGGTAACAATCCACTTTCAAGAGGTTTTCAGTAGATAAAGTAAGATCACCAGAAGAAATATGATAAAACAGAGTCACAACAGTCAATGCACTTTTAACTGGTATCTTTAAATATTAACTTTTAGAAATATTTTCTGACATGTAATAACTGATTACTATCAAACCTTCAAATAATGATTTTTCTACTTAAACACATTAATTAATATTCATACTTTACACATGTTGTTCAAAAGTTCTACATATTATTTATAAATTAATATTAATAGATACTCAGGTGAAGGCAATACCAAAATAATTACAAGGATAGGAGTGTTCCCTAAGTCACATTTATGTAAATAAATGATAGAAATATACTTTCTGTATATACTGAAACTAGTCTACAAAGAAGAAATATGATGACAGAGACTGGTTGATTGTAGTTCCTCTCAATTTCATTTTACAGAAAAAACTACTTTTCTTTTTTATTCAAATTAAATGTTTTGTTTGAATTTTATCACTTCAAAACCTGTCACACAAAATATTTTGAATTAGAGTGAACAAAAGACATAAAATATGGATCTATATACTTTAATCTAATCATGTTTCATTTGGTTTAATAACCTTAAAAAATTACCAATAATTTAACCATTTGCTTACCCCAATATCAATGTGCTTGAAGATTTAAGATATTTGTACTTACCAGATGTACTGTTTAACACAGACTCAGTTTCTTCTTCAATTTCAGTTTTTGGTTTCACGTTCATACTATTATAATTTGAACTATCTTGAATATCATCACCAATCTCTTTGGACTTTGAAATAATATCACCTTCTAACAAATCACCAGGCTGCTCTGCTTTCTCTTGGACAAATATGTTCTGGAATCAAACATGCTTAAAAGGTCAAAATAAAAATAATAGTTTGTGTTACTATTACACAATTAGCACAGTCAATCAACTTAAAACATGACAATAAACCTAATAAGCCTAATGCATGAAACCAAACAGAAAGTAGTGTCATGTGACCAATATACCCTGCAGAAAACAGTGTGTTATTAACAGAAGTGGCACTTAATTATTTTTCACCTCCTGTTGTTTGGACTGTGGTAATATGAACTATCACATATTTCATGTGAATGTCCTTTACTGTACCCTCACACAAATCCAATTTCAAGCCAATCCCTTAAGAAATATGGGAAGTGTAAAACTTTCAATTTTCATTGTACTAGTTCCTTTTTTTTTTCCCAAAGAAAATATGGAGCTATTTGGTAGAAAAACACACTTAACTTTAAATAATTTTTTTTTGTAAACCGGATGTGAAATCTAGTTTAAATATAAGCCACATTTGCAGTTATTCAACAAAAACTTTTAAATTTTGACCAAAGATCTTATAAGCTATAACTTCATAGTTTTTATAACAGCTTCACCTATGAGTAAAGGAGGACTGTTAAGTTTTTAGTCAATCAGTCACATTAAAGACACATGATATGGAGTAGAAAAATTATAGTGTAAAACTGTGTGCAGATAGAAAGGTTTTTAGTGGGTAATTTAACTCCCTCAACAAGAGCAAGTCAGTCTGACAAACCACATGACTTCTTCATACTGGTTTAAATCTTGATAGATCTGACACAACTAACTTTTAATGTAGTACGTATATTTTCACAAAATTTGACAATCTTTCAGTAAACAATACAATTCTTTTACACTCACAGTGTCATATTTCATAGAGAAGTAATTTAAATGAACTAGAAAAACAGCAACAAACACTTGTTCATCAATATGTCAAGGAAATGTTTTGAATTGTCTACATGTACAGTGATTTTCATGTTGCAACAAAAATATTTTCATCTCAAATGTTATTTTTGTTTTATCTCTAAAACTTTCTAAATACATTTATATTTTACCTACCCTAAATCCATACAGTGTTGATCAATTTGACCAATCTCATAACTATAAAGGAAATCTGAATTATCTTTTTCTCTTTCTAGAATGACTTGAAATTGTAACATAAAATGGGAACGAAGCTGCTGCTAAAAGACAAACTGATAATTCTGTGTTCAGAACACAATGTAAACTAATACATCAATTGATGCATGAAAATTTTGGACTTCTACTGGATAAAAATAATATTAAATTAAATTTAAGAGAGAACAAGTGAATCCTGAAAAAGAGAATTTGACTTGTAGTTGTGACAAAAGGGGTCTGATTTTCTACTTGATAATTCTATAACCAAACAAAAATTATGGTTTATCTGATCAATGACAGTTTTACAGGGAGTTGTTTATGCTTAATTTCAGAGTTATTGGAGTGGTGGTGGATAAAATAAAACACAGGTGCTACAGAGAGAAAATGTGTCACACTTTTAAAAGTTCAGAGTTTTTAAAATATTATGCCACATAATGAAGAACTTAAAACTTATACATTATTAAAATATGGATTATTAACAAATATGTTATGGTATACTAATTGTTGTTAAATGAAAAAACAGAGAGTAGTTTAATACAATTTTTAATATAAGACACTAAATCCTTGTGAGAGGCACAGTAAAAGATAAGCAAGACAAAAGGAAGTAATAACATCAAAATTGATAATCAAATTTGTACCCAAACTTTGACTATTGTTAAGAATTTTACAGCAGATATACATTCATTGGTTAGCTAGGCCACATATTTTGACTTTACTCGACATCATGCCTATAGCTGAAACAATTTGGCCCCATTTTGATTTCATTTCTTTAAGTTGCAAGCTCAATATTTTCTTAGCTACACTTTCTTTTCACACCCAAGATATTTTTATTAGATGTACATAAACAGAACTAAAACTATTTAAATACATATATTTCTTATATTTTATTCTGTAAGCAAACAAAACAAGGAGGAAAAGTTTAAAGAATAGTGGGGCTTTTTCTATTATATATATATATATATATAATTCCATATTTTCAATTAATATACAACAAAAATATTTGAAAAGAAACAGTAAAACATTCTTATTTCAATTAATTCAAAGTAAAAAATACTTTGCAGCAACATCATACTGAAACAGTTTGTTGGTTGGTCATCTGATGATTCATGGAAAAAATCAGAAGAGAAACGTACAGAAAACAAAAAGTACTAAAAAATAAAAACAAAATAATGTAAATCTCCAAAATCAATACTTCCCCTCAAGGAAAGCATCTTTGATTGAGGTGTAAGGTCAAACCAAAGGGTAAATAAATGTTATCTACAGAAATCACACTCAGTGGGAAAGAGAACATTTGATTCAAGGGAAACATACAAGATAAGTATTAATCATTCAAGCATGGATGAGGATACCATACCATGGTGAACATGTTGAAGTTTTTGGAATCAAATTAATAGATGTCTGAACAATACAATCATAAACAACTCTCTTGTAGTTGTTGATAAAGAAAAAGTTAACAACAGATTACTGAAACTTAAAAAGAGGAAAAAACCTGTCAACATGCTCCACCTAGCACGAGGGGAGAAAGTGGAGCAAATGGTAAGAGTGATGGTAGTAAAAGACAGAAATGAGGCATTAACATATGTACATGAGCAATACTGAAAAAAGGGAGGTTGTGATCAGACAGTACACACTCTAGTGTTTTATCTCTCCATCAGTCAGTACCTACATCACCTCAGTCAGGACTGTGTTTGTTAAAGATTCACACAATGAAGAAGAAAAATGGCAATGTCTGTCTAATCAAAGTGCAAGCATGGTGACAGGTAAAGAAAACAAGGTGAAAGGAATGACCAATGGAAACACAAATATCAATAGCTTTCACCGTTATGCTGAGTGTCAAAATCATGGTGGATGCAAACAAAGCAATCTATAGAGCATAGCCCCATAACACAATCTGTCATACAACCTGTTTTTCTCTGCACAAGAAAATCTGTAAAATGAAGACAATATTCCATGGATCTGCCAGTGTTTTTTATTATTTTAATTTATAATGTTTATGATATCAACAGCAAACATAATAATTCAGTATCTACTGATCTTTATCACATGAAGTCCTACAAGGGACATACCACACTGTCAAACTCTATAATAACCTGCTTTCCAGCACACATCTTGTCACGCAAACTTGGGGGTTAAAATGTAGATAAAGGTTTGTTACAAGGAAGTTCTATGTAGAGTTTTAAAAAAATCCAATTCACAAACTAATTGATGCATGTAATAAATCAATATATTTTTTCCTATTATTCAACAAGATTCATTTCTTCTATATAAATCCTACTAATGCAGTAAATAACATCTATATTTTTGTTTGTGTTAAATCTGTCTACTTGTTTCTCAATCACACTTTCATTTAGGAGAAAAAGAGGTATTACTTTACTTACAGAGGAAAACAAAAAAGTATATATTTTTTGTACAAGTCTGTTCCTCATATAACAATCAATAAACTATGATTGTAACAAACTACTTAAAGAATTAAAGTAATTTAGTTTATTAGTGAAGAAAATACACATAAAACCTGTGGAATAGTATACTTGTTATACTTAAACATAAAATCAATGAAATAGGATTTAAAAATATGAGGTTAAAATATTATATTCACATTTTTACTAAAACTAAATGCAAATATAAATTTAAGGTAATACATGTATCTATTAATCGTTTTGCAATGGGTTTGGTATAATATACACAAATTCATCTACACATTTACACATGTTAAGTATTTGCATTATAGCATATGATACAGCATGTGTATCTTCACAAACTTTGATAGAATTTTAATAAAGATTATAAGTATATTGTACACTGAAAATTAGAATTTTTGATGAAATATTTTAACCAAAGATTTGTTTGTAAAAATAGTCTGTTTTTTTTACTAGTCCAAGTGTAAATTGATTATATTATGATTAAAAAAAATTCTTCCTCTAAAAATCTCAAATAATATTTTCATAATCTCTAAAACATTCTAAATACATTTTAAATGTTTGTTTTTAGTTAGACTTCATATTTTATGTTATTTTCAGTACCTTAACTACAAAGGGTCTCTCACTTGACCAATGTTGTAACTATAATAAAAAATTAGGAAATAAAAATAATGTTTTTGTCTCATAATGGTATACATTTATTTTTTTATCATGCTGATCTTTAAGTAATGCTAACCTAACATCACATAACTTGTACTGATGTGGTGCATGCACACTCATTTCATGTATCCAATAATATGAAAACATACCTTTAGTCTTCTCTGTCTTGGCTATGTTTTAGTGGACTAGTATTTTGTAAAATAGTCAAATTTCAATTATTATACATTATATGTACATGAATGTAGATTATTACTATTTGGAAATAAATTATTAAATTTATTTGTTTGTAAAGTATAAAACAACAAACCAAGAAGTAAAGCACACAATTATTTCTTCTCACTATGTTCTTTGAAACCAGTTGCTGCTGAACATAGGTTATTTAGCCTTTTAAAATTCACACGACATATCAAACAAAATTTTTTCAGGTTTTGCATGTACAGCTGAATAACCAAAAAAATTGCGAATAATTACACTTATAGCATAAAACTCCCTATAATTTAATAAGTTTAGCAACTAAGATGTATTTAGATTTCAAAAAATATAAAACTTTGAGCAGACTAAAGACACAACTTACCTCCTTGAAAACTTGGATCCAAGGAATATGGTTGCCTTTTTACATATTAAAATGGTTAATAAATCCACTCTGAAGACATTCTAAGCTGCTGATTGATTATTCATGTGTCATATACTGTAGTAAGAGTATGTAAGATTCTGTCTCAAAAGATGGAAAGAGTTCAACAAGGCCAACTCATTTGATTCAGTATATATGCCATAACTCAACACATACAAGATTATTTTATACTCTAGCTTGTCAATATTAATAATTTGAGTTTCTAATCTGTATTTTCATACAAACAGACTAAGCATTTTGATATCACAAACGTCTTATTTTAAACAGTGTTGCATTCAACATACCACGTGACTCACTAAAATCTTGATTTAGATGTGTAATTTTAACGTTTACTTTTAACTTAATAAACTAACATACATACAAAATTAAAGTTTGAATTATAATACATAATTTGATTCCAAAGTTATTGATATATATTCATAAAATAGTAGTTCAACAGAATTTGGAATGTCAGTCAACAAACAGGATGACATGGCCTTTGATCTATGGTGAAAGGGTAAAGTCAGTTTAAATAACAATACAAGTTACACGTGGAGAATGCTTCAATATGACCAAGAGCACAGCTAATGCTATGTAAAATTTTTTAAAATACCAAACTGTTTACAAGATTATAGGTGATTTGACATAGCATTATCATATCACATAAATCATTACATACGACTTGAAACACAGTTCCACTCAATTGCATTCCATACCTTACAAATGATCTGACAAACAATTCTACACAATTACATTATAAACAAGATAACAGTTCACTTGAAATAAAATTCATGGATTCAAAAAATGTACATCACGTTTCCAAACAGTCATCTCAGTTCTCAGTATTTTTTAAAGAGAGTCATGTCAGGAAACTAGGCTTAATTGTCAAATGCTCTTATTGGAATAGTTCAAAAGTCAAAAAGATTATAATAGTTATAAAACATTGTTTACTTTGTCCATGTTATTACTCTGTGTTCTTATGTACATTATTTGATTAAATAAATATTTAGTATATTTGTACAATTAGCATAAACAAAAATCATCTTATACTTCACTAACAGAGAAAAACAAGACACGAGTAGGTATGACGTTTCTAAAAATTGGGCCACTCAAGATGGTAACTTGAGATGAACATCCTCCATATGCTTCAAAACTTACAAGATGGAATTATTCTTTCAACTTAGTTCAAGTCAGTAAAACAAGAGAATTAGATAAACAATTACAAGCCACAAACTATTTCGGATACACAATATGTAGGCAATCTAGTGTGAAATAGAGGTAGTCTAAATTTACTCTATATGTTTTTATGATTGTGACAAGATCATTTGAATTGATCAAGCCCTTATACAGTTATAGTAGAAAAAACAGAAGAAATATATTTTAATAAAAAAAAGATTACTGATATTTATTTATTATAAGTATTTTCAAATTTTATATAAAAATCACATTTCTTAAGAGCAGTCAACACTAATTCCATGTATATGGACATATTCTGACAGACAAAAATTATAAAAAAAAAAAATTTTTGTGCCCAAAAGTCTTGCAATATTTGATAAAAACTGCTTATGAAAGTAAACCAAAAATGTAAATTATGAGAGTCACTATGTGATCAACATGTCACTGGGATCCACCAAGCTCATTACAAGAGACACAAAAGAAAAAGGTAATCAACCAACTATAACTAGAACCACATAGACAATCTGAACCACAGGTGTGGTAAGCAACATGCGTAATATCATAGCAAAACAGAATCCAGGAACATAAAGGTAAGTGGCAAGAATCATTCATTTGCCCCGATAGCAATATACAATATAATTAAAATAAATCTCTGCTTGAACATGATACAAATCACATGTGTGCAAGTGGCTTTCACATACCTCATGCAGCAGAAGAAAGAAATGAGTTACCAAACTATTTCATTCTTAGATACATTGGTGAAGACACGAGATGTCGTGCCGTTAGAGTTCTGTGGAACTGCAATGTTAAAAGGTACTGGTAACTCACCACTCTAGTACACTGTACAAATTAAGCAAGGAGTGTAGGATGGAACATCACAGCCTCACAACAAATCCTTTTACAGTTGAAGCTCTGCTGTATTACAATATAATGAGAAAAAAGTCAGACTGATGACCACCATGCAAGGGCTGAAATGATGTGGTGGTGTTCCAGATCTAATTTAATACACCATATTAAACCACTACAAGTATTAGGGCAGATTCAACACAGAATGATAGAAATTTATGCTCAGAAGAAGAATCTGAGATTTTATATTCTTTTCTACACAGGCAATTAGATTTGCTTGAGTAATTAGTATAAAGGTTACAGTATGTTCAATGGAAACAAAAAATTAAACATTTGTGACCTGACAATATCACTGTTACAAAAAGATCTGAAAGGAATTTATTTATAAGTGTAACAAACCAGTAGTGTCAGTGTCCAAAAAGACACAGTAAAAACAACATACTCTCTTCAATAACACAACTGTAAAACTTCTAATCTGCAAATTACCTCAGTTGTCTCTACATCTCCATCACAGATATCTTCTGTCTCCTCTTTTATCATATGAAACATGAAATTGGTATGCATAGATCTTTCTTCTAAGTAATTGTTCTCTCCTGTAGCTAGGAATACAAACAATACAGATTTCTCTGTAATGACACACTATAATATATGCATCAATAAATCATAATCTAAATCTATACAATATAACTAACTGACCTAATCTCTTCAGTAATTTCTTACATAATATACTGGTCAATAAAAGAGTATCAAAATTCAGTAGAGAGCAGGTTACTCAAATATACTCTCAACTGCTATGCACACAGTTGCAGTCACAAATCATTGCTAAGCAGATAACCAGGGTCAGAGATAAAAGTATTTTCTAAAAAATAAAGTAAGAAAAATTTCAATGGAAAGGAACAGTTAATTAGCACAGTACATATACTTTTGGAGTTTAAACACACACTATTACAAACCCTTAAGGAAAACAAGCTCCCGAGTCAACACACCCACACAAAGAAGAAAATGGTTTTTCAAAATGTCATGTTGTTTCAGTGGAAAAGTTTATTAAAAAAGTAAAGGAGTGTAAAAAATAAGCATTATCCCTTCCTAATTAGAACAATGAAACAGCCACTGAAGGGTGGATGCCACATCTTTGACATGTTATGTTGCTATGGTGAATGAACAACAAACCACTGTCTGTCCATCTCCAAAGGGCATCTCGACATGGAATACCTATAACAATTCTAAATTTGAAGTAGATAAATAAAGCTCCTTAAAAGGGTGATTCAATGTCAAGTCACCCAAAAAAAGTAACTTATACCCAGATCATTCCATAGATTTTCTTGAAAAACGTCAAGCAAAAACTTCATTTTGACTTATTCAGCCACGGAAAATCCTGAAGCTGTACTCCAAACAGTTTTTTAAATGTGATTTTTTAATAATCCTCACTCTCAATTTTTTATTGCATGTCTGTGCATTTTGAGCCTTTATAATACAGTGACTGTTATCATCAAATTTATGAATACTATTTTTTTTTGTAATGTATCCCAAGAGTAAAACCAGAAATTTGCTCCGTACCCATATCTCTGCAGTTAGTAGATTGAAGTGAGTGACTAAAAATGGCTATGAAACTGATTATCCAATTTTTTCTGAAACTGCACATTACATTTTGATTTTAACAGCTCACAAAATGCTGAAATCTGTATGTATTGAGCTGAAATTTCTACTAGTTATAAATAACTGCATTCCTGCCAATAAAATCATACTGCAAGTTGATTCAATGGATGGCATCCATTTTTCATAACTCAGTGCAAAATCACTCACCTTTAAAATTTAATACCTAGGTCACTTTTTGACATTTTCAAACAAAATTTTGGATACATATAGTATTACAACAGTATTGAACCTTCAAATTGTACTTTTCTGCATGTAATATCCAAAGCTACACTCCGACTTGAAAATGGCTTCAGAATGGAAAATTATGTTTTTGAGGGGTTATTCACCTCACAGTAACTTGAAAGGAACAAATCTTATTTGCACCAGTCTTTTTCCTCAATAAGAACATTCACTTTTCTCTAACGAACAAAATAAATTGCAGATGTGCTGAGACTCCATCATTTAACGATTTTCTGAAAACATTGCATTCTGGTACCCTCTGCTGGCTGTAGTACATATTCTGACTATGTAATATTTTGACTGGATTGGAAAAATAACTTTTCAAAAAAAGAGATTTTTTTATAATTTTAGAGATTTCTTTATTTGTTGTTCATAATGATGAATTTTGATTCATCTGCAAGATAATTTTAACCAGTTTCATGTTCATCTTTGGAAGGTTCCTCACACACTAATTCACCATGATGCAACCATTTTGAACATGTCTGGACAAGATAAACCACCACTGTCTCCACTGCTTTGTTCTTAAAAATGACATCATGCTAAGCAAGTTTGGGCAAATCCTAGTCAATGGCAGGTTTTGACAGATTTCCAGGGATTGCAAAATACCATGCAGTGTATAAGAATAAGAATCTGTTAATCACATCCCTCAGGATTCTGATGTAAAGGTCACAACATCATGAAACCCTGCTGTGTTATACATTATGGAATCCTGCTGCATTGGGAGAGTTCTACAAGAGGAAGATAACTGACACAAGACAAACTACACCAAAGGGAAAGTAGCTCTTTTGAGTTTAGCAGAATTGAAATCAGAAGAAAAAGAATTACAGAAATGGAGAAGTGGGTGTGCCAACCTTCAAGTCAAAATTTAATGTGCAATTTCAGAAAAAAAGAACAGGGAAATCAGCTTCATGATCATTTTTAGGTACTCGCTAAAAGCTACTGGCTGTAGGGATATGGGTACAGAACAAATTTCTGGCCCTACTCTTGAAATATATTACAAAAGAACAGTATTAATATAAGTGATGGTGACAGTCATTGTTCTATAAAGGTTCAAAATGCACAGCTAGAAAATGAAGAAAAAAGCCACATTTTTGCTTTACAATATCAATAAAAAAAATCACATTTAAAAAACATTTGAAGTACAGGATTTTGCATGGCTGAATAAGTCAAAATGAAATTTTTGCTTAAACTGTATCAAGGAAATCTATCACATGAACTGGGAAACTCCAGGTGAGTTAGCATGGAACAACCCATAAACAAAGTCTCATACTTCAAGACATATCACGTTGATTTTGTTTTTGAAGCAAATTGAGTGATCTTCACAGTTAGGAGAGTAACTTGTCTTGAAGAAATAACACAAAAATTGGGTTGGGCAATTGTTCATTTTACCTTGATGTTAATATTTTCATTACATAACACTGTAACATGTTAAACAATCCCAATATTTTCAACTAATAAAGTACAGTTTATAGAGTCTTGTCAGTTTTTTAGGAATCTATGTCAAACCATAAAAATTAGTGAATTTCTTATGAAATCATTTATCATGCACTGAAAAATTTCAAAATTGTTGTAAGAAGTAAACCTTCAGGTAATGCAAATGAGTTTTCACCAAAGTAAACGAAACAGCATGTGGAAACTCCTCAGTACTCCACTGCTTACTCCATGATTCTTAAATACTGACAGTTCATAATCCAACTATCAAAAAATTATTTGCTTCACTTACTAAGTGACTTAATATGAATCTTTTCCTTTTCTTATATAATCCTGTTGTACCAGACATTGTATCAAATTAACCTCAACTAAATCTTTTAAAAGTTTTTGGATTTATATATCTAAAAATTGCTCATTTAGGAGGGAACAACATTTCGACCTTCTTTGATCATCGTAAGGTTCACAAAGAAAGAGGTAACTGACCACGTTTGAAAGGGGTTGTGTAACTGAATGTCGGAATGTAGTTGGCAGGCTTGGATGTTTGAATATATAATTTTGTATTATTTATTTTTATTATTATTTATTATATTATGTTTAATATAGGTATAAAAGTGTTCCTTTGTATTGGCTTATTTTGGGCTTAAGTTTTTGTATAAGTAAGGCTTCTTTAATTTTGTGTTTGTTTATGTTTGTTTTTTTATTTAGTATTTGAGTGTTTTCTATGGTTATGTTTTGTTTATTTGACTTGCAGCATTTGAAAACGTGTGAAGGTGACTTGCGTTCTTTAAATCTGGTTTCCATTTTACTACTAGCTTATCCAATATAGAAGTTGTGGTAGTTATCAAATTGTATTTTACAAATAATGTTGTTGTGGTGTTTGTCAGTGCAGTTTTTACACAGTATAGACCTAAGATTTGTGTCTGGTTTTTGAATGAATTTAGTATTAACTGGAATGTCATATTTTGTTACTAGTTTTTCCCAAAAGTTGGTTATGTTTCTGCTGATGTCAGGAATATGTGGAATGCAGCAGTATATAGTTTCATGATTTTTTGATTTGTGAGATATATTTACTTTTGTTGGTTGATTATGCTTTCTGTCTTGGTATGTGCATATAATGTTTTTTACCGTTTGTGGAGGAAACTTATAAATGTTGGTGAAGTACTGTTTTAGGATTTGTCTCTCCTTATGTTAAACTGATGTTTTTGGTTTAAATATCACAACAGTGGACTATATTTTTAGCTTCAAAAATTTAGCTAGATTGCAATGTTAAAAATTCAGTTGAAGCAAAGAAACAGCTGCAAAGAGCCATTTTGGATTATTTAAACTGTTGTAGACATGACTATTCTTTATATTTATTTTAGATTCAGCAAGAGATATTGATGAGTTGTGAATAAATAGCTTGGAGTATTAAGTGCAGAGGCAATCAAAACCAAATTAATGGTTCAAGTTATGCTGACCCCAGACCTTCACCAGAGCACAAATTGAACAGTATGGACCATAAAATCTGGAAAGTAAAAGAAATATAATAATCAGAAATACAGTAACTTATCTCAGAATTTACAAGAAAGAAGGAACATCTGAATGCTTGGCAAAGGAAGGGCATGGAAAAAAAAAAAAGACTGCCCAAAACATCTGCTGATACAACAATACACAAGGGGTTGCTATAACTGGCTTTGGGTTAAGCAGAACAACAGGCCACATGATTAATTCCAATTCACAGAGATCTGAGACCAAAGCATCCTCTTCAGGAACAGAGGAACCCAAGAACACAAAAGCAACATATTGTTGTACAGTGGTGAGAATTACAACAGAAATTATTAATAATAATATCATGGAAATCTCAAGAGGCTAAATGAAAATATTCTACAAAATTTGAGAAAAATTACAACAGGAAAAAAGTTAATTAAGTTAATCACAAAAAAAAACCCATTTAAAAACTAATCACATCCACATGCTAAAAATCTAAATTCCAAAGTGAAAATTGAGCTCTACAGGACAGAGGAAACCAATTGCACCTGGAGGTTGTGTCTCACTTTTACAAGTGGACAGTTCTTGCATGTTTATTTGCATGCTATAGCATAACTTCACGATGTGTAAACAAGTAGGGGTAGTGGTGACAAAAAACAGGGTTTCGTAGGAAGAAGCAATGAATAAGATAGCTATTATGTCAGACAAGGAAAGTATTGTATAAAAAATGTGATTTATTAGCTATGATATGATGTCAAATTTATTCATAAAATAAAAGGACAATTTTATAAATTTATAAACGCAGCTTAAAAGAAAGTAGTGACGTGCATTTTGACCTACTGGTGAAAAGAAGGTTAAATACTGAACTGACTTCTTGCAAGAAAAAGGCCAAAAATGGATTCTGTAAGTAGAAAACTTACTGAAAAAGCAACACACGTAGAATGGTATAATTCTGTCCTCAAACTACTAGCACAGAAAACAAAAAATCTCACAATGATAAAATCCCATATGAGCTCTTTACCAATATTACATAGTTGGTTAATTATTCATCTCACTTAATATTTGAAAGATCTCAGCTTAACCTCACTCACAGGTGACACAACAGAATATGATTAGGAAATTCACAACAGATTCAGGTTTATCTAAACAAGGACTGTCATAACAACAAGAATGAAACATTTTTTAGTGATACACATGTCAGAAATGTGAAATAATATAAAAAATTATTGAAGAATAAAAAAATTTAGAAATGCCGTTAAATTAAAACAAGTTTGAAACTATTTATGTTATGAAGAACACATTTACATTCTAAATATATTTGCTTACTATTCATTGTTGTGAAAGTTTCATATTCATTTTTCTCCAGTTTCATATTCAACAAAACATCCTGTTCCTCTTCAGCAAATGGTTCAACTTTCATATTTAATACTTCACAATTATACAGAAGCTTCACTTTATATCCTCATCAAAACTTGTATCTAGACAACAGAGAAATAGATTAAGATTTAGATGTTACACCCTTCAAGAAGGTTACAAAGTTTCCAACAATTACTAATCCCTAAATTCACATTATCTTGTTAAATTTTATGTAAAATTAAAAGTTTCATCAGTTTTACATGTTTTTACCAATATGGTGGCATAATTTGACAACAGGTTTGAAACAATAATTTTCATAAGCAGTCAAGACAACTTTTACCAAAAGTTTCATTCAGTTTAAACTAGTATGCAATGACTGGAAAGTGGCTTTTACTCTTTGTACGAACTGTTATTAGTTTTACATTGTAGAAACTTTCGTTTTATTCAAAAGATTTTACCAGGTTTACCTGGCATTATCAAATGATATTCAGGAGCCAGGTAAACCTGGTAAAACATTTTGAATAAAATAAACAAAAGTTTCACTTTGTACAATCAATACAAATATGTGTAAATTTTAAAACACTGTTCTTTCTGATATTTAATTCAGGTCTTTAATCTATAGAGTAACCACATATACAAAACAAAACTAACACATGACAATACCAGAATGACTGAAACACCTTTAAACCATCTATTACTTGAACTGTTGATCACTTCCATCATTCATAACATGAATTCATAACAACATTTCTCTTACAGAAGTACGAAACCAACATCAGGAGCTTATAAAAATATTAAGTTAAAATACATTGTGGGGAAAAAAAAAAGACCTTTTTTTGTAAACCTGATTGTTGATAATGAATAAAAAAAGCTTAATACAGTTTAACAAAACCTATTATACCACACTAACAAAAATTCACTCACTTTATGAAAAGAATCTGAAAACTTAGGGATAGAATAGGTAAGTGAACAATAATGAGAAAGCTGTTGAATGTTTTAATGATCAATATAAAAAAGTACATGTATCATACCTGTGTTTTATTTAATATGTGCATGACATCTTTAGTTTAAAGGAATGAAAGTTGTAATAGAGGAGTGAACAATGTTGTTTACTCCTCTATTAGTGCTTTCTCTACCCATACCAGTCATTTTTAAATATATAATTTTCTCTGCAAGTGGGTTTTTTTGTCATCATGAATAAAAGTTAACACATATATTAATGATTACTAACTTTTCATCAATATTTGAGAATCCTGTACTCATTCAAACTATATCTTAATAATTTATTTAAGTTTTAATAGTTTTTTTAAATAATAAATAAAATACTGTAACAAAGGTTTAAATTTACATGTAGTACAAGAAAAAAACCAAAAATCAATTTGTCAACTGCAGATCATGACACAGTTGTACAATGTTTCACACTACATATTTATTATGCACATGTCCTAAACACACAAGGTACAAACCTTGCCACATTTTGTTTTTAAAATAAAAAGTTTTGTATTTCCTGGGATGAATGAATATTAATATTTAAATATCACCTCTTGTTTACACTAAAGGTAAAATGTTCATCATTTATTTACATTTCATAAAAAGTATTTTGAGAATTCCACGTACATTACTTTAGTATTTACTATTGTATTGAAATATTACAATGTTTTATGAACGCTTTGGACCCAGTATGATCATTTACTATTCTTTCTTGTTAACACTAAACTTTTAAGTTTGACAACTGTCAGTACAACCATATTGGACGTCAACCGTCCGTACCTTCTAGTTCTTACAAGTTACAGCCAACAGCAACCAATATCATAATAATCAATAAACCTTTAGTGTAGTTTAAATACTGATACTACAAAGGTTGAAGGGCAAATATAACTTTTGACAAAATATGGAACGAAAACTCTACTCTTACAGTATATCAACATACCCATCTTTACACACAAAACACTAACTTACACTCCTCAGAAAACACGTTGTCAAATTTTATTTTCGCCGAAGTCTTAATGACAAGTAGTAACTTGTAAATTTCAGATGCCTATTATTGGACGGTAATTTATATCTCTACAATACAATTTTTATTTCTAGTTTTTAATTTCATAATTCATTGTGGTTTTACTCTGTTAATAAGTTAAGATATTTCGTACAAAATATACTTTTTACAATACAAATTTTCAAGTAACAATTTTAATACACTTACGTTCTGCTTTCCCACTGCACCACCAATACACACACCACCCTTATTCTTTTGCATTACCTTCGCAATATTACACATGCCTATGACGTAATAAAGACCATCGTCCAAATTCTATACTAATCAGTTCTGGCTGTACAGTTTTGAAATATGTTCCACAAGGAAAATTAAAAGATTTATTTCTCTACAGCTTCTATCATACGCTAATTGTGAGACACGATATTGACCCACAAGGTTTATGATACAGTTACATTTAAATTATAATACATCCAATGAAATAACTTTATTTGTGAAACTGGTCTTTGAGATTATTAACTTGATAAGAATATAGCTGATGTTTTATTTATGTATGATTTTAATTCTCCGATCCACAGTAATTCTATAATTTAATACAATTTGGTATTTTCTCTACAGAAATTACTTTATTTCGTGTTGTTATTCTCTAATATATTAACTAGTGTTTAATTTTTTAGTTTTAATGTTCTTTACATACAGTCCAAATTTTCTGTGACGGTCAATCCAATGGTAAAAGAGTAGTTCAAGAGTTGGGTGGTGATGACTAGCTGCCTTTCCTCTAGTCTTAAACTGCTAAATTAGGGACGGCTAACGCAGATAGCCCTCGAGTAGCTTCGCGCGAAATTCCATAAAACAAACTACAAATTAATAAAGTAGGTGTGATAACGCTTTTCCACTATTAAACTGATATGTTTAATGGTAGTTTGATACAGTTACGACAAAAAGTGTTCGTACCCCTGCGTCGTGAGTAGTTTTTCCTCATAACTTATAAAGTATCATGATTAGGGTAATGAAAGTGGAGTATATTATAAATATTGTACTACACATATCGACATATTTTTTTTATGTAAATTGAACGACAAATAAACTGTTTATAAACAAATGACCAAACATAGACGGGGCAGAAAGTGTTCGTGCGTCGAATTTAATGGTCAGGTGAATTACTTGGCGCAATCTCTCCTCATAACTCTCCATGATCGTTTGACAGTACTCGGGCTTCGCATGGCCAAGCGCGTTAAGGCGTGCGCTTCGTAATCTGAGGGTCGCGGGTTCGCGCCAAACATGCTCGCCGTCCCAGCCGTGGGGGCGTTATAATGTGACGATAAATCCCACTTTTCGTTGGTAAAAGAGTAGCCTAAGAGTAGGCGGTAGGTGGTGATGACTAGCTGCCTTCCCTCGTCTTTCACTGCTAAATTAGGGACGGCTAGCACGATAGCCCTCGAGTTGCTTTGTGCGAATTTCAAAAAAACAAACAGACAGTACTCGACTGGTATTTTCTTCCATTCTTCTTTACAGAAGACCTCCAACTCTTGCGAGTTTTTCGGATGACACTGATGAACCCTGGTTTTCAACTCGTGCCAAACGTTTTCGACTGGGTTGAGATCGGGTGACTGTAATGGCCACTCTAGAACGCTTTTTGGTTCCTTTGCAACCAGAATTGCTCATATGAGCATCAATATTGATATAAGTGCTTAATATATCAACATAGTTTTCTTTTTTCATGATTCCATTGACGCAGTGAAGGCTGCCTACACCAGAGGAGCTGAAGGAGCCACATTGCATGATCGAGCCATCTCCGTGTTCAAGTAGAGGAACGGTGTTCTTTGGAAAATGCCGTAAATGTTGAGGTGCTTACTTCAATCCCAGTTTCTGTATGTCATTACGTGATAAACCACGGTTCCTGTTAACTTCTCTGATAACCTTCCTCTTGGTTTTCTCTGGAATTTTAGGGTGGTGTCCGGAACGAGGAAGGTTAGCAGTTGATCCTGTAAGCGAAACATTGGCAATAATGCTTTGAACAGTAGATTTTGGCACATTAAATTGCATAGCAATAACGGAAAGAGACTTGTATTTTACAATAATTCGTTTTTTTTTAATCACTGGACAGTTGTTTCCTGTTTGCCATGATGACCAAGCATATAATGATGAAAATGGCGTTAAATTGCCGGAAGTAAATTTTTTGCTCGCTAAATTCAAATAATTATAAGCCAAGTGTCTGTTTCTGGTATGGTTTAATGTAGTTTACTCGTCAAACTAAACAATTTTTTACGGGAATATCATTTTTTTTCACATGTTCTGAAATGTACGAACACTTTTTGTCGTAACTGTAAATCTATGGGTAAGCTTTGTAAATGTAGGCTTCCTTTTCATTTATGGAAGAATTTACAGTGGACCATGAAGTTCGTTACTAGCAACTGCGTTTTTCTCAATGCTCTGATATCAACAGATTGTGTTAAGCAATGTTTACATGATACAAATATTAAAATAATTTTCCTTGGAATTACAATATGGTTCATAGCAATTCTTAAAAATTTTCTAAATTCACGTTTTGACTTCTCAAATCTTAAGGCTAATTTCTATGGGTACTAATGATGCCACATTTTTGTAGCTCTGGTTTCTTTTCCATTGTAACTATGATTAAAATTGTTGAAGTTATTTGCATTCATTTTATCAAGGCTCTACTTGAAACTGTGAGAAGTAAATTCAACCCGCCATGTTCAGTGATGATAATGTAGGGAGAATCTATTAATAAATAACACCTTCTACCTATCATATTCAGAACCTTTATTTGAGTGCCTGATAAGGATGTATGTAAAGTAACAGTTTCTGTTCAGTTCTGTGTACTATAATTAAAATCTTGACTATAATTCTTGATAAAGACGTATTTCAAGTAGATAATAAAATGATATGTCATTAGTTAGCCAGAACTTCTTGAGGGTTCCATCTACAATATTTAGAATTTTGATTTTTTGTTTCTGGTAAGTACATACACGAAGTAGAATTGCCTGGTGGAACATTGACAATTTTAGCCTAACAATGCTGGACCACATGGTCTGATTCCCTGCAGTGGAAACAGAAAATAAAAAAAGGAATCCCATTTTTGTTTTTTAATGTTATGTTAAAGTATCTTTACAAAACTTAACAATGGGTTATAAGTGCTGTGCCTACTACAGGTATCAAAATCCAATTTGTAGTACTCTTATACCCTCATACACAACTGTTAAGAAGTGGAGGCAAATAAAAATGTAACAGTTGTCCCCAGTGTGTATTATTTGATGTTCTTTTAATTAAACGTTTCTTGAAAACCATTTTTCAGAAACTGAACAACTGTATGGTGTACAAAAGAGGATGTATTCTTTGATGTTTCCTTAAGTTTTTACTTCCTACAAAATATTTTCCCACATACAATATTTGATGAAATTTTAAGTAATTCTTTTGGTAATATGGTTTTCAGGCACTTCACAACTGTATGATTTCCCTCAAATGTGTATTCTTTGATGTCTTTTTAATTGTGAATTTCTTCCAAATTTTTTTTCACAAATTATACAACTGTAAGGTTTCTCCCCCGTGTGCGTTTTTAAATGACTTTTTAATTCACCATTTGATATAAATTGTTTTCCACAAACTTCACAACTGTATGGTTTCTCTCCAGTATGTATTCTTTGATGATGTTTTAAGTTACTTTTTGTACCAAAGTGTTTTCCACATACTGCACAGCTGCAAGGTTTCTCTCCAGTGTGTGTTTTTGAATGACTTTTTATTTCACCCTTTGATATAAATCATTTTCCACAAATTTCACAACTGTAAGGTTTCTCCCCAGTGTGTGTCCTCACATGAAATTTTAAGATACTATTTCGTATAAAGCATTTTCCACACACTGAACAACTATACGTTTTCTCCTCAGTGTGTATGTTTTGATGTTTTTTCAAGACAAAATTTGATCCAAACTGTTTTTTAGAAATTGAACAACTGTAAGATTTCTCCCCAGTGTGCATTTGTAGATGATTTCTTAATACACCCTTTGATATAAAATGTTTTTCACATATTGCACAAGTATAAGGTTTCTCTCCAGTATGTAATCTTTGATGATTTTTTAAGATAGTACTTGCTACAAAATGTTTACCACACACTACAACAGAAAGGTTTCTCACCAGTGTGTGTTTTTTAATTCACTGTTTATTCTAAACTGTTTTTCACACATTGTACAACTGTAAGGTTTTTCACTCAAGTGTATTCCTTGATGGGATTTTAAGATACTTTTTGTACCAAAGTGTTTCCCACACACTAAACAACTGTATGGTTTCTCGCCTGTATGTATTCTCTGAAGTATTTTTAAATTACCCCTTGTTCGAAATTGTTTTTCACAAACTGTACAACTATCTGGTTTATCCCCAGTGTGTATTCTTTGATGTCCTTTCAATTCACCATTTGTTCTAAATTTTTTTTCACACACTGAACAACTATAAGGTTTCTCCTCTGTGTCTATTCTTTGATGTCCTTTTAAATCACTGTTTCTTCTGAACTGTTTACCACAAACTGTACAACTATATGGTTTCTCCCCAGTGTGTATTCTTTGATGTCCTTTTAATTCACCATTTGTTCTAAACTATTTTTCACACACTGAACATCTGTAAGGTTTCTCCCCAGTGTGTATCCTTTGATGTCCTTTTAAATCACTGTTTCTTGTAAACTGTTTTTCACAAACTCCACAACTGTAAGGTTTTTCTCCAGTGTGTATTCTTTCACGTCATTCTAAGGAACTATTTATTTCCAAGTTTTTCACATCAACTGCACAATTATATTGTTTCTCTCTAGATTCTATCCTGTATTCTTTTATTAGGCTCTCCACTGTTTTAAATCGTTTTCTACTGTCTACAGAACTGTATGTTTTACCATTACACTGAGGTATATCAAATTATTTTATGTTATTTCCATTTAAAGTTGTTTCTCCACATATTTCATTGTTTGGTTTGGAGGATTTTATAATTTCTGTACAGTAACCTTCTTGTTTTACAACATGATAATCAGGACACTCACTCACACAGTGGATGTTCTCACTGGTATTTGTATCTGAAATAAATGTATAAATGATGTTATATGAAAGTTAATAATAAATTTAATAAATATCTAAATACATGTAATGTTCTAATACAATTAATACAAATACCAATATTAAAACTAAACCTAATTATTACAAAGTTTTCACAGTTTCACATTTGAAAACTTTTCTACCCAAACCTGAAACTCGTTAAAACAAATTATGTGTTACTCTACATGTTTAATAGATTCTTCACATTTGAAATATAAATTTCATCATTTAAATATGATAGTATAGGGTCAGTGTCACAACAACTAATGTACTTTCAGCTAGTGCCTCTGAATTAACTTTTAGAAACATTTTTCTTTTATTTTACGTTTAAATAATATGTCCGAAAGATGTTACTTTATATCAATAATTTATAAAGTTTGTTCAGATGTGGTATATGCAAATTATAAATTAATATTTTAAAATGTCAAGATTTTAGTTTTATGAAAACGTTTATGAATACAAGGTATTCGGGAAGGTCACTGTGCAGTTCTGTAATCATATTTTATTTAGTCCATTTCAAGCCAGCAACTGATAGCAGTGTTTAGAAACAAAATAAGAAGAATCCAAGCCTGTACTGATGCCGGTGGGGGTCACTTTCAACATTGTTTATAATTGTCATTCATATTTACCTCCTGTATTCTATATTGAAACATGTCTGTTAATAAATGTGAGTGCACAGTAACTTTCCGAACACCCTGTATATTATTTACTATTTTTTTCAAAGTTCAGGTACCATCCCTCTGATTAAAAGCTATCTGACCACTGTATTCAGCATGTTAAATTAAAAGAGTGAAGATTTAGTACCATTTCTTCTAGTCTTTAATTCTATACGGGTGGTTTTTAGTTAATCACAACTACAAATAAAAGTGAGAACAATACATTATCTGTACATGTTTTTATGTCAATCTGTTGAAATGGCTTCCAACCATTAATCAGAAAATTTATACATGAAGAACCAAGAAGATAAACACTGGTCAATTAGAGTTTCTTTCTTCTTCATTTCATACAAACAGTTATTGTACTTCTTATTAATTTTCAGGCAAACCAAATATTTATTTTTTTAATGTTTTTTTGACATTTTGTCATTTGAAAACCTTTAACACAAAAATCCCAAGGTTGAAGTAAAATAGATATATTAAACTTAGATCTACACACTTCAAATTAATCTTGTTTCATTTGGTTAAATGACTTTTTAAAAACACCAATATTTTGAACAATTCTTTTAAGTCATTGCTAATACACTTAAGTTTTAGATATTTGAACTTACCAAATGTACCTTGAAACAGAGATTGAATTTTTTCTTGAAATTCAGTTGTCACTTTCACATTCATATCATTATAAGTTAAACTTCCAATGTCATCGTCATTACTGTCACTGAACTTTGAAATAATATCTTCTAACAGATCACCAGGCTGTTCTGTTTTCTCTTGGACAAATATGTTCTGAAATTAAACAACATATTCAAAAGGTCAATAAAAATAACAGTAAATGTCATCATTACACACAGTTTCCACACTTAATTAGTTTAAAACACAACAATGTAATTAATAAACTTAATGCTTCAAATTTATGTATGTATATCAATACTACTAACACAACTTAAGTATATAGGACATTTTTGCTTCATTCTTTAAGCAAACAAAACAAAGAGAATAGAATGAAAGAAATGCAATTTCTTTTCTGTTACTTGTTCTATATTATGGGTTCAGGTAAAATATGTTAAGCCAATAAATAATTCAACAGAAAACACCAGATTGATAGGTTATAAAAAACTTTACATGAATATCCTATTAAAATAAAGTGTGTTATTTGGTGATTTGGAGCTTTATGAAGTAGAGCATTATGGATACATACAGGTAATGATGGGTACTGAAGAGAAAAAAAACAAAATAATATAAAACTCAGAAATGAAAATATACACACCCAACTGTGACCTATACATATCCTATAACAACAATCAATATAAAGAATGCAATCGTCTCTAATGCCAGACTGTCCAACATAAGAACAGGTCTTGAGATAAAATCTGTTTTCCTTCATGTTTGTAATGTTATTATGAAAGTTGAATGTGAACAAGTTTGATCTAAGTATCATTAACTGAGGGACAATAATGAAAATTATTTCCTCAATATCCAAGAACACAAGATGAGCCAAAACATAATTCTGAACAACTAAAAGAAGTGAACACAAAATCTATGCAATTGCATGCCATACGAAACCACAGTGGAGCCCACAGTTACATGATTTTAAACTTTCCATAAAAATAAGAACAGAAGAGTGGTTTGAATGTTGTTAAAAAAAGATTAACCGATTTCTTCAGATAACAATGTTAAAGTGGGTCACAAAAATGGGATGTTAACAAGTCATGGTGGATTGAACTAATAAACAGATTTACAATATCATTGTTTTTCAAATCCAGTTCAGTCAACCTTGTCTGCATACTAAGAAGAAAGGTAGCAATACAGATATGAAGACACAACCAGATGAGATGCTGTAATATGAACCTGAGTTTAGCACCATACTGCAGAGAAAGCAGTAAATATCTGAGATGAAGTGAAACTTAACAAGACTCTGAGTTAGTATACAAACTCTGGACTACAATAGTAAGGATCCCCAATGCAGTAATCAAGACGGATTATATATAGGACCAAAAATCTTCAAGATAGAATATTTGGCTGAAATATACAACAGGTTTGACTGAATGAGACCTGCAGCATCAAAAACCTATATGGTTACAAAGAAGTGGAAAACATGGAACTTGTACATTTAAAACTAAGCTCCTTATTATGTAAAATAAAAACAGATTACTGATAAAAAGAAGTCCTAAGAAATTTATCATAACCAATACATGAGTAACAGAACCTTCCATGCAGAATTCTGAATCAGAGTGTAATTACTGCTGCTGTCAAAATGCATGTAAATGGTTTTAGAAGAAAAAACATGAAAATTTTTACTAAGATTCATTCAGACAAGAAAATGAGGCAGTTTAAAGCTGCTGCTCAAGCAACTCGCATCTGATAACATACATAAACATGCAAGTCAATGATATAGAGACTGTCTGAAATTGTTGGAGGAACTTGTTCAATGATAGCATGGATTTTTAATCCTAAAATTGTGTCACTTGAGACTTAGCCCTTATGGTCTCTAAGTACCTGAAAATATTAGTTCTGTAAGATACCAGTCTCCATGTAGTGTCATAAACCTTCTACAAACAAAAAAATATCAAAACAAGGTTCTCCTACTTGAAGAAGCCCTTTGATTAAGGTTTAATGCCAAATCACGTTGAACACAATGAAATGCTATCTGTATAAATCACACCAGGTGGAAAAATAGAATATTCTTTAATTCAAGGAAACTGTACAAGGTAAGAAATGAATAAAAACCCTATAACCTGAGTGTTTTTTAAAGGCACTCAGGTTATAGAGTTTTTATTCATTTTTATTAATACTTCTTAAACTAACATGTTTTTCTAACATCATGAATATAAGATGAATATAAATCATTATCTCCAAAACTTTATCAAGACAATCACAGAAATATGTCAATACTTAGAAGGAATCTTGAGATTCTTTGCCTGTTTATAAATTTGATTAGAATTGCTCTTCGCTACATATCTGTAAAGTACTTAACTGCAAAATCTGTTTAAAAACAAGGAGAATAAAAGATATAGGAGAAAAATGACTAAGGATCTCATTATGAAAGTTATCCAACCCTGCAGATGCATTGCCAAATCAATGAAGAGCAACTTTAATATCCACCACAGTAAATGGTTGATTATAATCAAACCTTTCTGGCTCATGATTTAATGGCCAAGTAGGCAGAGGAAATGATACATGTGACTGAACAGTGAGAGGAATGATCTTCAATGATTCAGGAATACCTTGTAAAATAATAACCATTTGGTCATTGTAAGGCAAGATCAAAAATAGATGGAAGGTACAATATCCACATACATTTTGAATTTTATCCCAAACAGCTGTGGAACTGGGCAGTGGTAAACATATAGGACGTGAACTTAATCCACAATTTCTTCTGAACTTGATGTCTGATCTGCTAGACATAAATACAAACCTTCTGAAAGGACAAGTGTGTAGAAACAGTGGTATATCAACTCTCCAACTGTTTTTGGGCCTTTTATGTCTGTTGTGAGCCAGGACACCAATATGGATAAGAATACCATGGTAAACATGTTAAGACTTTAGGAATCAAACTAATAACTGCATGGACAATACAATCACTTATTACTCTCATACAGTTGTTAATAGATTAAAGGTTAACAACAGATGACTCATGCTTTAAGAGAGGGTAAAACCTGTCAACATGCCAGATACTATTAGAGAGAGAAGTGAAACTAATGAAAAGAGTAATGGCAGTGAATAACAGATGTGAGGTATTAAGGTACGTACAGGACTAATACTGAAGAGAGGGAGGTATTGTGATCTAAGAGTATTTACTTATAAAGGTATTTACAGGACAAATACTGAAGAGAGGGAGGTGTTGTGATCTAAAAGTATTTACTTATTAAGGTATGTACATGACTAACACTGAAGAGAGGGAAGTTGTGATCCAAGAGTATTTACTTAATATCATGAAAATAACTAACATAAAGTAATTCGAGATGGTAACTTGAGATGCACAACCACAAAGTGTTTGGTGACTCGTGTGATGGAATTACTTATTTAATAAGGTTCAAAGGTCAGTAAAACAATAGAATCAAAATATAAATATGCAAGCAATTATGCGCTTTAAACCATTTAGGATAAAAAATTACAATTTCTTGTTACAAGATGCAGTCAATCTAGTACAATAAATGGTAATTTAAACTTATTTTGTTCTTTATTTTCATGGTGACAAAGCAGTTAAATTAATTGAGCTATTATAGAACAGGGTAAAGAAAATAAATAAAATATTTCAATGAAAAACTATGGTATTTATTTAGGAAGTTTTAAATATTATGAAAATGAAATTTAATAATTTTTAGATGAAAAAGTACTTTCATCTTAAGACTGAAAACTACTTGGCACTAAAAGCAGTTAATATGCTGATGCCAATTAAACACATTGACAGACAAATTTTAGGAAAAATAATTAATTAAAAGTTTAGCTATTTTCTTTGCCTACAAAAGTATTAAATATTTACTAAAAGGTTGCCATAACATTTTTAAGATTACACAAAAAATATTAAACATTACATAATGGAAACTAATAGTCGTAAAATCATTGGAACTCATTACAAGAAGGTTTAAGACAAGAACAAGGTGAATGGACACTATAAGAGAAGTATGATGTTAGAATAATTCAGTTGCTTAGAAAATTATGAAGCAAACATTATGGAGCTCACTGACTAATTTATTAATAAACATCACTAACCGACCAACTATAGCCAGAAACGTTTAGACAGATCTAAAACAAGTTAACTCCAGATGTTGGAGACATGTGTAATATTGTAATAAAAGAAAATCCACAAATGTGTATTTATGTGGCAAGAGCCACCTGTATATCCCAGACAACAGTACACAGTAAAACCAAGAAGGATTCCCACTATAAAAATGACAAATCTCACATGTACGCAAGTGGCTTCCCTAATATATTCATTCAACTTTCATATACCTCATGCAGCAGCAGAACAAAACGAGTTATCATATTACTCCATTACAAGGCACATCAGTCAAGATACAAGATGTATTTCGTACACAGTTCTGAGGAACTACATTGTTAGAAAAGCGCCAGTAAACGATCATTCTTGTATACTAGATGAATTACAGAATAAAGGATAGAATATTATAGCCTTGCAATGAAGCCTTTTATAGAAGGAACTCTGATGGAGGGCTATAATATTTGTTTGTTTGTTTTGGAATTTCGCACAAAGCTACTCGAAGGCTATCTGTGCTAACCATCCCTAATTTAGCAGTGTAAGACTAGAGGGAAGGCAGCTAGTCATCACCTCTTGGGCTACTCTTTTACCAATGAATAGTGGGATTGACCATCACATTATAATGCCCCCACGGCTGAAAGGGCGAGCATGTTTGGCGCGATGGGGATGCGAACCTGCAACCCTCAGATTACGAGTCGTACGCCTTAACATGCTTGGCCATGCTGGGCCAGGAGGGCTATAATAAAGAAACAAATTTATCAGACAGAGCATCACCAGCTGTAGACTAAATTTAAGTGGTAAGGCTTCAGAAGTAGGTTTAATGTAGTACCAAACCACTGTAAATAATATGGATTATTGAACACAGAATATGATAAGTTTTATAATCAGAAGAAAAACATAAAACTTTAGGTTATTTTTTATGCAACATAAAAATTTAGTAGAAAATTTCGAGTAAAATCTGAACAAACATTACAAATGAAACACTAGTGAAATAACAGCATGACGGTTACGAGAAGAGCTGAAATGAGTTTATTCAGAGTGGTGTAGCAAACTTATAGTGAACTTCTTCAACTTGTGATTACAAACATGTTACAATCAGTTAGTCTCAACAAAGTCCAGAAAGACATAATTACAGAGAAATATTTTCTTCAATAACACAACTGTAAAAGTTTCAATCTACATATTACCTCAGTTTTCATTACTGATCCATGATAGTTATCTTCTTTCTCCTCATTTATCACATCAAACTTCAAAACTGTTTGTAGAGATCTTTCTTCTGTGCAATCAGCTTTTACTGAAGCAAGAAATATAAACAATGCAGATTTCTCTATAACAAGTCTTTATACTTCATGTATCACTAAATCATAATGAAAAAATATACAATATATTTAGCTGAACATTTCTTCTACAATTTCTGATATAATATATTGGTCAACAGAAAAGTATCAACATTCAGCAAAGAGCAGGTTCTTAGGCTCAAATTAAAAAAAATCTAGATGGTCCTTGGAATGCAGAACCATAGCAATGGGACTGAGAAAATAAAAGAATGTCAAAATTAAGCACTATGGTGTACCCCTTCTCACTGGTATTATGAGACAACCATTGCAGGATAGGTGTCATGCTTCTAAAGTATCCAAATATACACTGACGGATGGAAACCAGCCAAAATCCAACCCTAGAAGGTATCACTCTCTGATGGAATATCATCTAAAACAATTGTTGAAGTAAATGTTTACTTCATAGATGGATGAAACTCTTTAGACATGCAATCACATACCACAAGAGATCATGTAAGTTTTGTTTTTCAAGCACTGTAAGTGATCTAAAATATTAAGAATTTTACTTGGCTTGAAAAATAATGTAAAGTAATATAAAAAATAGGAATTTGGCAACTGTTGAAATTTACCTCACACAGCACTTCACTTTTTAAAAAATAGCAGCACTCTTACACTGCAAACCACTACAATACTGATAACTGCAAAGTACAATCTGAAGAGGTTTGTTAGCTTTCAAAAAAATTTATTATCACAGAAATAACTGAATTTGTTATAAAGGTATTGGTCATGAACCAAGTGTTATGTAAATATCATGTAAATGTTGTCGAGAGTGTTATGTAAATGTTATGTAAACGACAACCATGTCTAGTGTTATGTAAATGTCATGTAAATATAATGTAATGTCGTATTTGAATTCCAATATTTATTATTTATATTATTGTTTCGAGGTTTAAATCGGTGAAATTTAAAATAACACTTTAGAATTAATTAAAATTCATTTAGAATTATTCATGTAGAAATTTTTAAAACTAGATAGATTAATCACTTGTATTGGCCTGGTGTTTGTACCGTGGAATTCTGGGAAGTTACGCGATATAGTATATAAACAGACGGCGATGCGAGGGAGATCATCCATTTTTACTCGGGTCAAGAAGTGAATCATCCATTTTTACTCGGATCAAGAAGTTTGTCTCGTTTGAGAAAGTTTAAACTGAATTTGTGAATAGAGCTAGATCAACTAAAGCGGTGAAATTTTTATTCTGTCAATCTTTACAATTCAGTCGGATTACAGATTATACCGAAAGTCAATACGAATTGGGCTGTGAATTTTTGTTTGAAATTACCCATTCAAACTTCGAAAATTTCTCCGTGGGACTGAATTCAACGCCTAGACTGGAACTTTGGATTTCGGATTTGGACACTTATCCTGGATCATATTATTAAGCACAGGCCAGTACTTTTTGTATTGTAAGTTGTTTTGATGGTTGAAACTGGATATCTGTTATTGCCATTAGATAATATATCTTGTGTCTATCACATAAGTAGATAATTATAATAAATTAAACAAGCTGCTATCTGTGTCTTTCTGTTGCGTTCAGTCCGCAATAAAAAGCGTAACACCAAGACATTCCAAAATTATCTCCATTATATATATTTACACACACTAAAAATAAAAGCAAACACTTTTTAAAACTATCAAAATAAAATTAAAAATAATTTTTTTTGTTTTATTCATTAACTGCATTAATGTAAATATCAAGTGTTAAACTGAAGTGTACTTTTAACTGCTAAAACATTCATTAGGTTATGTTGTTTGGAATTTGTATAAAGCACAAAAAAGCTGAAAGCAGTCATTTTCGGTTCTCACAACTATTGCAAGTAAGAATAATATTTTCGATTTCAGATTCTGGAAGAGAAGTGTATGAGGTGTGAATTCAACAAAACCTGATCTACTGTAGGTAATGAAAAAACACTTCACTGAAATTCATATTCTGGAAAGAAAGAAATTCAGAAATGAAATTTCATTTTCTGAGGTAAAGTAACTCTCACGATCCCAAGGTCTTGGTTCAAATTAGAATTGCTTCAAAACCAGTTCAACCTGTCTTTGTTATTGCAAGACTACAAAGGCTGTCTTTTACTGTTTTTAAACTGCTGACTAAAGAAAAGGTGCCCCCCAGTGGCTCAGCACTATGTCTGCAGACTTACACGCTAAAATCCGGGTTTCGATACACGTGGTGGGCAGAGCACAGATAGCCACTTTTGTAACTTTGTGCTTAATTCAAAACAACAACAAAAAGAAAAGGCAGGCAAGTGGCTAATAGCAGCAACCACTAACTTTTTCTTTTATTTTTTAACTCTCTCACTATAGGCTTGATTGATCTGTAAACTGTAAACTGAACTGCAGTGTTTCCATACTATTTTTTAAATTTTTATGTTTTACTTTTTCACATTATTTGCTGAAGTGTTCCCTTCTCTGAGTGCAAAGTACTTGCATGCTAAGATTAAAAACATTTTACCTTAAAACTGTGAAATTCCACTTGTAAAGTTCCTAGATTCTCAAAAATAAAAAACTTCTTTAGCAAAACTAGATATTTTTTATCTTTTTTGCATTAGTTATTTCCATGTGATCAGTTTTACCAAGCTCAGAAACCACCATAAAAAGTATCAAAAGTCAAAATTAATCCTACAGCTAAGAGCTCATAATAGTATACATGTTTGTATCCTTTATTGTTTAATTGCTACTTGAACTCTGTGTAACTAATAATCCAGCAGCCCTAATTCCAAATCATTCAGTATACAAGTTCCTTATGTAATTTTTTCAAGTCATAAAACAAGAGCATGCTTCATGAAGAATTTTTAATTTTATTATTGTTATTATTTTTCATTCTATTATTTAACTGTAACCTAGTAAATTTATTATACTTATATTGTAGCTACTCTTATAATAATAAGTAAAAAATATGTGTGAAAAACAAAAATACAGTACTCCTCTGGGTGCTCTTGTTTTTTGCTCCCAACTGTTGATGAAACTTAAACCTATTTTTTATACTAATGATATTACTACACTAAAGTTTTATTTAAATACTTAATGCATCTAAGGACACATAATAAAAATGCATAAATCAGACCATGTTCTATCATGATCATAATTTTTCCAGGCTTTCCAACTGTGTGATAAAGCTTTAAAAAATTCAGTTAAGTTTGTCAGTGTGATGCTCTTGGAAAAATACCTCGGAACTCAAAACAAAATGTACAAATCTCTTTAGAAAAAGCAATGTACAGTTGAACCTCAATTAGAGAAAAAGAGAAAAGTAAATGGTGATGAAAGAGGATCTTGTGCAAGATTTAACTGCAAGAAGTAAGTGTCTGAGCTAACAGGAAATGATAAACTAAAAGGTCCATAAAACACAGATGTAAAGATGTTGTTGTTGTTTTGAATTAAGCACAAAGCTACACAATGGGCTATCTGTGCTCTGCTCACCACGGGTATCGAAACCCGGATTTTAGCGTGTAAGTCCGCAGACATACCGCTGAGCCACTGGGGGGCCAGATGTAAAGAAGAAGAGAGAGTCTAACTGATATTGGAGATGAAGAAGACCTACAAATGCACAGAAATTAGGTGGGTTAAAATAGGGTTCTCTCTATTGTAAACAACCAGTCTTAAGAGCTACTACAGAAGATACGTAATAATTGTGAGGGTTGATTTCAAAGAAAAACTCATACAATATTACAAAACACCTATGAAGCCAAGCCAAGTTTGAAGGGAGTGCCCAAAATTGGTAAGCTACCCCAAGATGGAAAAATCAAAGAGAAGGTTGAAACTGAAGTGCTAATGTGATGTGGAGGTATGCAATGGAGATATCATTATTGGCCCTTATGACAAGGAAAATGCTTATCTCTGTGTAAAAGAAGGCTCCATGGTGAACTTGGAGATTATGACATAGCAGTTAAGGTGAGAAATTGATGATCAACTGTTAAAGCCCAACTGTCACAGAAACAGCAATAAAAGAGGAAGAACAATCCCTGGAGGGTTGGTAAACTGATTCAATTGCTTGATTCAAAGTAAATCCTGAACTGCCTGTGAGAGATGCAGGCATGACATAGGATCTCAAAGAGAAGAAAAGGAAATAAATAATGAGAGATGGAAGAAGAATGAACTGGATAATTAAATCTTCCAAAAGAACCCTTAGCACCCAGTGATCATTGACAAAGGAAAGCCAGGGAGGTATAAATACCAACAGTCAAGCCCTCTCAGGACCTAAACCTTCAGGGTAGTTACCAGTACTGGTGGCAAAAGATGGTACTACATTAAAGAAAACAGTAAGAAAGATACACCCAAAACTGTAGAAATGAGGAAGGGTTGGAAGGGACAAGTGACATAAAGGTTCCAACTGAAACAAACAGTCTACAAACTTTTTAAGGGTAAAAATGCAGTAATGACAGAATTAATTTTGCTTTTGTTTATGTTTATTTCTTTATTTAGTATTTGGGTGTTTTTATGGTTATGTTGTGTTTATTTTATTCATAGTGTTCGAAAAAGTGTGAAGGTGACTATTTGTGTCATTTGAATCCAAAATTAAAGAAGCCTTACTTATTCAACAACTCAAGCACAAAATAAATTAATACAAAGGAACACATTTATTTGTTTGTTTGTTTTGGAAATTCGCACAAAGCTACTCGAGGGCTATCTGTGCTAGCCGTCCCTAATTTTGCAGTGTAAGACTAGAGGGAAGGCAGCTAGTCATCACCACCCACCGCCAACTCTTGGACTACTCTTTTACCAACGAATAGTGGGATTGACCGTCACATTATACACCCCCACGGCTGGGAGGTTGAGCATGTTTAGCGCGACGCGGGCGCGAACTCGCGACCCTCGGATTACGAGTGCACGCCTTAACGCGCTCGGCCATTCCAGGCCCAACACATTTATACCTATATTAATAAATATAATCAAACATCTATGCACGCTCTCTACGTTCCTACACTCAATTAAACAACACCCTTCAAACATGTGGTCAGCTATCGATCAGTTGCCTCTTTCTTTCTTTGTGAACCTGACGATGACCGAAGAAGGTCGAAACGTTGTTCGCTCCTCTACATAAAAAAGTTTTCTCAACTCATACCAGCCGTTTTTACATACATAAACTGTCTTTACTTTTTGAGTGTTCACCATCATCTGGATTATTTCATTTTCGAATTATCCACTTATCCATATAATGTGATTAAAAACAACTATCCCCCCCGTGGCTCAGCGGAATGTCTGCGGACTTGCAACGCTAAAAACCAGGTTTCGATATCTGTGGTGGGCAGAGCACAGATAGCTCATTGTGTAGCTTTGTGCTTAATTCAAAACAACAAACAATTTTTGAACACTTGAAAGTTGCACAATAACAATGTTTGCACGTGCATGCAGAAAAACGCACACTACAGAACAAACATTTCAACCAAACTATCGTTTCAAAATGGGCGAAGTCTGTGGAAGATATGAAGCGCGCGACAGTAGAGAGACGTGAGGATGTGCAATTGCTGATTACCAAATTTGCAATAAAAAATAAATGGAAAAAGTTGCTTCCTAAACTCGAGTTAGCCACAATTGTGCTATCCCTTGGCCCATCCATGTTCCATCATATATTAATTGTCAGACATGATATTCACCCACAACGTTAATGATACAGTTGTACTGTAATAGTAAATACATCCAATCAAATTATTAAGTTTGTATGGTACTGGCCTTTGTGATAATTAACTTGATACGAATTTAGTGACGCTCTTGTTTTATCCATTCGACGTTTTAATTTTTCCATTCATAACGATTCTATAATTTAATGTAATTTGGTGTAACCCGTGTTTATTATTTTCGTTTTAATATTCTTTACGTACAGTGCTTATTCTCTTATCCGATCTTTTTTTCGTAGAAACGTTTGGAGCCTTAAACATTTTATTTATATTTACTCTGCCATTTTTCATGTTTTCCATTGTTTTATAACTTCTGGTACAGATCTTTAAAAGTTATATACTGGTTTAGTTGTATGTTTTCCTTATATTGCACCACAAATAGCTGTTTCAAATGTGTGGAATGTGGGTGCTACTTAAATGTAACGCGGTCGTGAGCTGACTGAGCGGATTCTCTCGGAGTTGCCATTGGAGTTCAACTAATACTATCTGATGTTACATGAAATATTTGTTTAAAGCGAGGATGCAGTAGGCGAATGGAGCACATAGGCACTATGCTGTCCTTCATGTTGGTATTATTGCCAAGTTCAATGTGAGCAATAATAATCTGATAAGTTTTTCTGAGTTTGCAAAAAAAACTGGAGTCAAACTATTTGATAAATTCACAAAAATAAAAAAAACAATTTTAGGTAATCAACGTATGAAATAAGTCAGATCAAATACAAATATTCAACCTAAACAATAAAATTTTCAAAAATCAGACATTCAAATTATGACCAACATTAATGCTGATTTTACACATAATTTTAAAATTTCACACTGTTTAATATTATGGGTGATTTCACATAACTTTCAATCATTATGTAAATAATTATAGCTAATTTGAGAAACAATTCAATGCAAATGCATTTTCTATCTTATAAATGGCATAACACAAAATTCAACACATTTGCATCATAAATAAAACTATAACTCATTTGACGCGAGAATTCTATTGATTTAAATTAGGTACACATTATGGCTTATTTGAAATATAGTTCTATATATTCATAGTATAGTCAATATTATAACTGATATGACTACAGATTTACATGACATAATCACTGCTGATCTGACATTGGACTATGCACATTCATCTTCAGTTCTAAGAATTGTTTAAACAAAATCACATCAAAAAACTACCTTAACTGTTATTAGTTTGTAACAAAGACGACAGTGAATGGTGGCGATGAGTGATTTGCAGTCTTTTATAGCAATCTGTGTTGAATTTTTGTTTCTTGTCCTAATAAAAAAAACATGCCTGATACTCTGTAAACATCAAGTCTGCATGTGACCTCTTCACCTTCATGTTTCTCCTCTACATACAGCATATTTAGTTGTCCAATTATTTTTCAGTATATTCTTATGGAGAAAAAATAAAGTTCTTCGTGACAGGAAATTGGAGCAAAATGGGAAAATCATGACCCCTGTTACAAATCTTCATGTACACACAAAATAAATTTCGGAAGTTGGGGTTGCACATTGCATAATAAAAACGTTTTTTCTGGTATCATAGATATAAGTAGGAGTTTCATTGTTGTGTGATTATTCCAAACTATAAACTGTGTAGGATCAATAATATTCCTGTTGCAAAATGCTGCTAATCAAGTATGAGAAATAATAATAACAATAAAATTATGGCAGGCATTCTGATTTAACATTTAGCATCTCACGAGGGTGCTCGGAAGAGACCTTCTCTTAGCCCTACTCGCAAAGTTAATTTTAACTGAGCTAGTGAATAAAGACTGAACCGACAAGATTTAAAGTTAATGAGATTATGCTGCAATCTGGTGGCAAAGGTCCGTTAGTGGTCAGCGAAAGGTGAAATATTGACTCTTAAAATACAAAAACTCACAAGAGGATAAGGATCTCTAAATCCAGAATCCTCAAAATTTGATGTAGGAAGAAAATAAAGAGAAAACCCACTTTCACGATCAGGGCGCTGAATTCGAGAAAAGGAAATTTAAATTTATTTTATACTTCTTCCTAGTGGTAACAAGGTCACTTAAGTGGATCAAGCCCTTATAAAGTTAAGGTAAAGAAAATAACAAATGAAACATGGTACTTTGATTAAAGAAAAAGAAGGTGTGATATTTATTTAAGAAAGAAGTATTTTCAAATTGCTCATGAAAATCATAAGAGCAGTAAAACACTCTGATTCCATGTATAGATATACACTGCTGGCCAAAATCTTAAGGCCAATGAACATGAATATTTACATTGTTAGACTCAATCCCTTATTTGAGTTGAGCTTTGAAAGATGAAAATAAGAAAATGGAAAATAAAAATAAAAACTTGAGGGTTTATAGTTAAAACAAAGCGAAGAGACTTGAGACAAGGACTCCCAATAACTTTTTATTTGTCATCAAACACTTAACATTTGCACAGATACATACATACAGTTTATCTTCACTGATGTTTATTATAAGTAATCATTTTAACTCTATTATCATGATGAGTGATTTTTAAGAAAGAATGGTATTAAAAATACGTATAAAGAGCTTGGGCGAGAAATTGCGTTTCTACTAATGTTAAGAGACACCGTCTCTCCTTTTTTGTTGAAATGAGCTGAAACTTGAATGATCAGATTACTTCCGATTGCTTGCTAGATTTTTGAATATTCTCGCATCTATTTTCGGGATTTTTATAGAAACTGAGGGTGAATTATCGGCCTATTCATTGTATCAGCTAGCTTCCTGTTTGTGATTTCTTAAGCTTATTTCGTAATAACTTATACTAAAGAGTCGTCAAGCGGTCACAGCTTCTTCTTATTTATAACTCCCAAACCGTGAGTTACATTAGTCAATGAATCACCATAGTCCATACCGTCACGCTGTCCAAGATTGTTAGTTTCAACGACCAAGTTTACTTAGCCCCTCTTAACATCGATAGCGTCAATTTACTTCAACTCAAACATACAATGGACAGTTTCTCATATTTAGTTTATGTATTGAATAACCTCTTCTAACCTTAATAGTGTTTATCTGTTCCCAGTTAAACAAACATCAAATGGTTTTCAGTGGCATATTTGAATCTGTTTGAAATAACCTCTCTGTTGTCCTTGATAGCATCAGTTACTCATTCAACTCGCTATAACTTAATCACGTGTTGTTGAGCTTTCGTTATTCTGTAAACATCATTGCTTTGAACATGTATTCTTATACTATACTATTTTCTGTTTCTTGTTGCAATTACTTACACGAGACATTCAAATATCTGGCGATGCCTCATAACATATAAAGTATTTGAAACCTTTAAAAGACATCAAATTTTTCATTGAATCAACGAACAATATCTCAATCTCCACAGCGCTTTAAATTCTCTTGGGTGTTTTTAGTGTAAATTAATCTATGAGACCTTTTGTTAGCTATTTCTTCATGGGCAGAAAATATCAAGCGAACAGAGCACTTGTTTCAATGCAATTGTATTACCCATAAGGATCTCTACTTGCCTATCCTCAAATTCAAATTATTTTGGGAAGGTTTACACTAAATTAACACATAATACATCGGGTGTGAACAAATGAACTATGTGAAAGAGTTTGGAAAACAGAGTTTAAATCTGTAGTTAGATGTGTAATGGATCGTAAAATAAAGAAGCTATGAGCTAAAAAGTCTACTTCAATAAACAAACCCAAATCCATTCTATGAGCCGCCTTATCATGGCTGAGCTAATGAATCCGGGACAATGTCACACCTACATGTTCAGGCTCTCGCTTTGAAACAAAATAATTTTTGATGTTGCATTCATGATCATAAATACAGAGTTTTGCAACAACAACAAAAATTGACGTTATTTTGATAAGGGGTAAAATGCATACTTTCTAGAAAATCGTAACGATAAAACTGGAATGTGGTAATCAAATGAAATCAAAAAAGAACATTCTTTAAGTTTTATAGATACAATTTTCCACAAAGTTTTGCAAATATTCAAGAAGTTATTGAACGATGTTTTAATCGCGGACAATTATTTTAAGTTTTTATTTACGTCAATTGTGCCCCCAATGGCTCAGTGGTATGTCTACAGACTTACAACGCTAAAAACCGGGTTTCGATACCCGTGGTGGGCAGAGCACAGATAGCCCATTGAGTAGCTTTGTGCTTAATTGAAAACAACAACGTCAATTGAATCGTCGTATTTTTGCGTTTTGTGTTCAGACGAAAGTGGGTTTTCGTATGTCTTTTGTATTTTACAGTCATTTCTTTTGACAACTCGTATTCCACCGAAAAATGTGTTTGGAAATTGTTTTATCGAAAAAGAACCACTTCTTTCTCACGAGACACCAGTTTTATGCAGCCATGTTCCTAGTTTTTGCAACAATATAAAATTTTTCATCTTGAGAAATACAAGCTATATGACCAAATCTCCTACTTAATTAGATTTTCAATTTAGATCAAACAAACTTTCAAGATGTTTACAAAGAAGTTGTAAAACATGAATAAATAGGTAGACTATATAAAAATAGTTAGGTAAGACATTGTCCTTCTTTTCCCAAAACCTGGTGAGACATTGTCCGTATCCCGGGACAAACAGTTATGTTAACTCTCTTGTTCAAATAACAGATTAATTTGTGAAGTAATAAATAACTTTTGGGATGCACAATTAAATAAAAGATTGTGTGTTCTTCGACGGAAAAAAAAGAGACTTATTTAAAGCTTTGGATACAAGCGTAATAACCAGTATTGTAACGAAACAATTGGATGTTCGTTTATTGTTAAACAAGTCATACAAATACTTTTACGATTATGAACCTATGAAAACCTGACAATTAGCTTTGATAAATATCAAAGACCTTTCCGTTTGGATAATTTCATGTGATGCAACTTTTTATTTATTGATCAAAAAGATGGAAAATAAATTGGCAACATTAATGCGTTTTACACAGAAATATGTGAAAAAAATGGTGTGACTGCCTTATAACGTTTATATCGTGCAAATTATGAACTTACCTACAATTGTTTTCGTTACACTACACATATATAGCATAGCTTATCAACTATGTTATAAAAGTTATCTTGTTGATACTGGTGTTTATTTTAAGTATTAGAAGTTGAAAATTTTTCTATCAGTAAAGGTGATAAGTATAAGTTCCACATGAATTTTCATTTATGATGCCTCAATGAAATAATATCTGTGGTATATCTAAGTGTTCTATCAAATGATTTGTCAAATAGAATATACCACTGCCAAAGGCATATTACCAGACGCGACAGTATCGAAAATTACCACACCACGTTCTTTCATTTAGAGAACTACAAATCAGCACTAAGTAAAATAACTCGTTTGTCTTAGATTTAGTGCAAAGTTACGTCTGAGCTATCGGTCCCGAAGTGAGAAGTGAATGAGTGGAGAGAAGGCAACTAATCAATATCACCAACAATTAGGTTACACTTTTACCAACAAGGGGTGAGATTTATCTTCACATTATTATGCCTCATAGCTAAAATGGATAACGATATTTGGTAGAACGTGGATTTGAACCCGCGACCCGCATACTCCGAATCCAGTAGCCTCACCAACTGGCCATGAAATTCAGATATTAAATCTTTTGAACCTCTCGCTACAACTTCCCTATTGCATAAAGTTGGCTTGTTAAAAGTCTTGAAAGTAAATCTAATCCTCACATAATTAAAAATAGTATAGTTTTTGTTCACAAATCAGAAATTGATGTAATTTTTTTATTTGCAAAATCACCATTCTTTCGCTTCAAATATTGCATTATACATTGTTTTAATCTCACTTGCCAAAAGTATGGAGCCATTTGTTTTTCTTAATTATGGCATGAAAAGTATTTTGTTTATAATCGCTTATTGACTTTAAAATTCTAGATGTAGCCTTTTTGACATATTCTTTTAAAACACAGGTCTAAAACATACACCCAACAAGACAATATTTTCTGCTCAATGAACGATTTCGTGATAGATAACCTGTGCTTTGCCCACCACAGTAACGAAACCATGTTTCTGGGGTTTGTCCACAGACATACAACTATGCCACTAGGTGGCAGATAAACTGAAGTGTATAATTACAGTTCCGCGAGTTGGTAATGTCCCTTCTTATTATACTTGCCAATTGATTTGATAATTATGGTACTGTTGTGGTGTATTCTGGCCGTTGGTTGTGATTTATCGCACTGAAATGTACAATTGTATCACAGTTATCGCAACATATAAATGTACTGAAAATCGTTTTGAAAAATAAGCAACTTCAAACAAATTAGCATTCATCATAGACGATATATATAATCAGTACTCGCACATTTGTTGTGGTCATCGATGGCTTTATCTCGTGTCATTGCCTTTTTCAAATTGCCGTAATTATATATTTGTATCAATAATGGATGAGCTTCAAATATTTTTACACCGACCGAAAAAACTATTTTTTTTTATTCCTCCCAAACTGGTTTACTTCCCTTAAACGCTGTAACACGTCAAATACGGAATTGCGATATTACAGAACAATGAAAACATTATCAAATGTCATATCACATTCAGAACAGAATTTGTACGAACAAATTATAATTTTGATCCTTAATCAAATGTTATAATAAATCATGACAATAAACCTAACGAATATATTAAATCAAACCCTTATTAAAATATATTCTGAGGTGTTCTCCATTTCCTAACAAACTTGTGGTATAATATTATGATTTTGGATCATTTGTTTAAATTTATAGTTAAACATTCAATATTATTGGATATATAATGCTAAGTGTGTATTATTAAATCGATATTCACACGAATGCATCAGCGAATAGCTAGCTACTGCACAATACGAGATAAATGTACATTCAAAGATGAGCTCAACGCAACATAAATAAACAATTAGTGGTGACTGATCTGTCAGAAGATGAATGAAAACTAAATTAAAAATATCCAAGTATGAATGAAGAAATATTTAGTAGAAATGTAGAGTACCTTAGATTGTCTATTATCATTGTCGGTAGTTTTCACGATAAATAAAACAGCTTGCCCTCCACGTGTTTTCAAAATATATACATTCGAAACTAGTTTAATGTTTGTACAACATATTTTTTTCTCTTTACTGATAATAAGAATATCATACAACCATACGGTTCTCTTTTCTTAAGTTACTTTCGAATTTCAATTGTCAAGCCAAACTACTTTACCCGTTTCTCTTGTTTAAGTTACCTGTGTATAATTCACTTGCAATTATGGCACACGAACCGCACCCATATACTGCTCTTCTAAAAGTCATACAGCCTTATTTCTTCAAAACACCGCATGTTCCTTTTGTCAAAGCACACGAAGGTGATTCAGTCACTTCACAACCACGCTTTGACGGAACAAATTACTTTTCGTGATTCTTTTTCTACTGTTAGTTTTACTCTGACATATTAAATGTTAATCTTACCATTTATAACAAAAGATAGTTCACACCTATCTTTTCCGTGGTCGTAACTTCACACTCTTTTGCTGTTTATTTCTGTCTCCTGCTTCTCTGTCATCTCATACTATTTATGTTTATTATTAAATCATCTGCTCGCTTTATTCTCTACATCGAACCGTCACAAACACAACCTGCAATCGACATGCGCTTTTATATCACTTAAAATAAAAAACAAACAAAACAATAATAAAAATTTCATTAAAAGAATAAACATGTTATGTATGTAAAGATTCACAAGTTTTTTGGTTTTTTTTCTCTCAGAATGCCACCATCAATAACATCACTACAAAATAGAATTTTAACGTTATTGCACGGAAAATATTTCACTTCAAAATTTAGGAAAAGCAAATTATTTCAAACAAAAGAAAAACATTATACTTGAAACTTTAGAAATTAAATACCTTCATAACTAAAATGTAAATGAATTCTATTTCCAATTACGAATAACATTCTTTGACAGAGTAATGTGTTTTAATTATTCACTTGACTCAAATTGTTTATATTTTTATCACATCTATTATTTCACACTATAAATAGGCACAAATATTATCAAGTAATGGTTTACAGCATATTTGTCCTAAATTATGGTGTGAAATAAAAGATTTTGATAAAAATAGTAACAGTTCAATAATTACAAGTTATTGTCATTGAAACAGCTACATTCCTCAACAAGTCTGAGAACTCAATTCCTTTATATTATATCCTCATAAAGGTTTATTATTCATGGTTTCAAATTTTCTTATTCTACTCTTACATCTGTAATTTATGCTTACACAAAGCCACATCACAAATATTTGAAAATCAACCAGTGACAGCTTTCATAAATAAAATATACTTAATAATAGCTGTCAGACAAAATATTTCTAAGCCTATGGCATACAGTGAAGTATTATTGAAACAATCATCACTTAAAGAAATATTTAAAAATAAAATGATTTTATCACAACATTTACAGCATCCTATGTTATAAGTCAATATAAACATAAGACAATCAGCAGCTAGATACACTATATATGCCATAAGAAATACAATAACATGAGCACAGAAAACAGTTTCATTCCAGTTAAACTTCATATTATGTTTTATCACATTCATATTAAGAAAAAATTCTGGTGCACTGGTAATGGAAGAATTAAATCCTAGTTGAATTGAGCCACCCAGTTAAGAATCAGCAATATCGCAAAACATAGAAAAACCAATACTAATAAAAAGCTATTATTAAGTTAGATTATCCATTAGTAGATAACACAGTCACAATATTACAGTAACCAATTATTACTGAGCTTATGAATTAGTTTATCATGTTAGTGTATGTTTGTTGGATTTTGAAAAAAGGTACACAAGGACTATGTGCTTTAGCTGCCCTTCAATGTGAAGTGACAAACTAAATAGAAAAGAGCTAGTCATTACAATCTGCTACAAATGCTTGCCAGGATAAAGTACAGAATTTGAAAAACACTCATATATCATAACAACTGAGGGTGATCTCTTCCTTTCCAAGTGTGTATTCTTTGATGTTCTTTTAATGTTTATTCCAAAACACTTTTTACAAACTGAACAACTGTACAGTTATAAGAGGATGTATTACATGATGTTTCTTTAAATTATTATTTAATTCTAAATTATTTCTACATGTGTTTTTTTATGTGATTTCAAGTAATTACTTTTACTAAAATGTTTGCCACACACTGTACAACTGTAAGGCTTCTCTCCAGTGTGTATTCTTTGATGTTTTTTCAAATGTGAATTTCTCCCAAACTGTTTTTCACAAATTGCACATATGTAAGGTTTCTCCCCAGTGTGTGTTCTGAGATGACTTTTTAATTCACTGCTTGATATAAATTTTTTCCCACAAATTTCACAACTGTATGGCTTCTCCCCAGTGTGTCTTCTATGGTGTCTTTGAATTTCTGACGTTCTAGCAAACTGTTTCCCACAAAATTCACAACAGTATGGTTTCTCTCCAGTATGTATTTTTTGATGATTTTCAACATGACTTGTTGCACCAAAGTGTTTTCCACATACTGCACAACTGTAAGGTTTCTCCCCAGTGTGTGTTCTTGAATGACTTTTCAAACCTCCCTTTGAAACAAATTGTTTTCCACAAATTTCACAACTGTATGGTTTCTCCCCAGTGTGTGTTCTGTGATGTCTTTTTAATTCTGAAGTTGTTGTATACTGTTTTCCACAAAATTTGCAACTGTATGGTTTCTCCCCAGTGTGTGTTCTTTGATGATTTTCTATGTGACTTTTTGCCCCAAAGTGTTTTCCACAAACTTCACAGCTGTAAGGTTTCTCCACATTATGTGTTCTTAAATGACTTTTTAAATCACACTTTGAAACAAATTGTTTTCCACAAATTTCGCAACTGCAAGGTTCCCCCTCAGAGTGTGTTCTGTGATGTCTTTTTAATGCTGAGGTTCTAGAGAACTGTTTTTCACAAATTCCACAACTGTATGGTTTCTCTCCAGTGTGGGTTGTTTGATGCATTTTTAAATCAGAGTTTCTAACAAAATGTTTTTCACAAATTCCACAACTGTAAGGTTTTTCCCCAGTGTGGGTTCTTTGATGCATTTTTAAATCAGAGTTCCTTACAAAATCTTTTTCACAAATTGCACAATAGTATGGTTTCTCTCCAGTGTGTTTTTTTTTATGATTTCTCAAGGCAGAGTTTGATCCATATTGTTTATTACAAATTGTACAACTATAAGGTTTTTCCCCAGTGTGTGTTCTTAGATGATTTCTTAAAACAACCTTTGATATGAAATTTTTTTCACATACTGCACAACTATAAGGTTTCTCTCCAGTATGTATTCTTTGATGATTTTTTAAGATGGTACTTCCTGCAAAGTGTTTACCACACACTGTACAATGGTAAGGTTTCTCACCAGTATGTGTTCTTAAATGAATTTTTAGCTCACAGTTTACTCTAAACTGTTTTTCACAAACCATACAACTGTAAGGTTTTTCATCCAGATGTATTTTCTCATGTAATGTTAAAATACTCTTTGTACTGAAGTGTTTTCCACACACCAAACAACTGTATGGTTTCTCTCCTGTGTGTATTCTTTGATGTATTTTTAAATAACTCCTTGTTCCAAATTGTTTTTCACAAACTGTACAACTGTATGGTTTGTCTCCTGTGTGCAATCTTTGATGCATTTTTAAACAACTGCTTGTTCGAAACTGTTTTTCACACACTTTACAACTGTATGGTTTCTCCCCAGTATGTGATCTATTGTGTGTTCTTAAGTCACTATTTCTTCTAAATTTTTTCCCACAAACTGTGCAAATATGTGGTTTCTCCCCAGTATGTATTCTTTGATGTTGTTTTAATTCACCCTTTGTTTTAAACTGTTTTTCACAAACTACACAACTGTAAGGTTTTTCATTCATATGTATTACTTGATGTAATTTTAAGATACTATTTGTACCAAAGTGTTTTCCACACACTAAACAATGGTATGGTTTCTCCTCTGTGTGCATTCTTTGATGTATTTTTAAATAACTCATTATTCCAAATTGTTTTTTGCAAACTGTACAACTGTATGGTTTCTCACCTACATGCATTCTTTGATGATGCATTTTTAAATATCTCCTTGTTCCAAATTGTTTTTCACAAACAGTACAACTGTATGGTTTCTCAACAGTATGAGATCTATGATGCATTCTTAAGTCACTGTTTCTCCTAAACTGTTTTCCACATACTGTACAACTGTATGGTTTCTCCCCAGTGTGTATTCTTTGGTGTTCTTTTAAATCACCACTTCTTCTGAATTGTTTTTCACAAACTGTACAACTGTATGGTTTCTCACCAGTATGTATTGTTTCATGTTGTTTTACTTCACCTTTTGTCCTAAATTGTTTTTCACAAATTAAACAGCTGAATGGTTTCTCCCCAGTGTGTATTGTTTGATGTGATTTTAAGTTACTGCTTGATCCAAACTGTTTTCTACAAATTCCACAACTGTAAAATTTCTTCCCATTGCAATTTATTTCATGTTGCTCTGAGGGACTATTACTCTCAAAATTGTTTTCATTAACTGCACAAAGATCTGGTTTCTCTCCAGATTTTATCCTCTCTTTTTGCGTTAGGTTATCTGTTGCTCCATATTCTTCTCCAATGATTACACAACTGTATGTTTTACCATTATATTTAGGTATATTAAATTTGTTTATGTTATTCTCATTTAAATTTGTTTCTCTACACACAATACTGTATGGTTTTGGGGAATTAATAACTTCTGTAATGTAATCTTCTTGTTTCATACCACAATAACCAGGACTCTGACTCACATTATAGGTCTTCATATCTGAAATAGACGTGAATGATGCCTTATCATAATTAATAACATCTGTGATGGACTTCTAAATGTATTTAATTTTCTCATATGACTGATATCAATATGAATTTATTAAAGCTAAAACTTATGATGATTCAGTTTTCATAGGTTCATACTTCATAGAAACCTCTACACATGAATCAGAATAGCATTAGAAACAAACTGTAGGTAACAATCCACTTTCAAGAGAGGTTTTCAGTAGATAAAGTAAGATCACCAGTAGAAATATGATAAAACAGGGTCACAACAGTCAATGCACTTTTAACTGGTATCTTTAAATATTAACTTTTAGAAATATTTTCTGACATGTAATAACTGATTACTATCAAACCTTCAAATAATGATTTTTCTACTTAAACACATTAATTAATATTAATACTTTACACATGTTGTTCAAAAGTTCTGCATATTATTTATAAATTAATATTAATAGATGCTCAGGTGAAGGCAATACTAAAATAATTACAAGGATAGAAGTGTTCCCTAAGTCACATATATGTAAATAAATGATAGAAATATACTTTCTGTATATACTGAAACTAGTCTACAAAGAAGAAAGATAATGACAGAGACTGGTCAATTGTAGTTTCATTTTACAGAAAAAACTACTTTTCTTTTTTATTCAAATTAAATGTTTTGTTTGAATTTTATCACTTCAAAACCTGTCACACAAAATATTTTGAATTAGAGTGAACAAAAGACATAAAATATGGATCTATATACTTTAATCTTATCATGTTTCATTTGGTTTAATAACCTTTAAATATTACCAATAATTTAACCATTTGCTTACCCCAATATCAATGTGCTTGAAGATTTAAGATATTTGTACTTACCAGATGTACTGTTTAACACAGACTCAGTTTCTTCTTCAATTTCAGTTTTTGTTTTCACGTTCATATTATTATAATCTGAACTATCTTGAACATCATCACCAATCTCTTTGGACTTTGAAATAATATCACCTTCTAACAAATCACCAGGCTGCTCTGCTTTCTCTTGGACAAATATGTTCTGGAATTAAACATGCTTAAAAGGTCAAAATAAAAATAATAGTTTGTGTTACTATTACACAGTTTTCACAGTCAATCAACTTAAAACATGACAATAAACCTAATGAGCCTAATGAGCCTAATGCATGAAACCAAACAGAAAGTAGTGTCATGTGACCAATATACCCTGCAGAAAACAGTGTGTTATTAACAGAAGTGGCATTTAATTATTTTCCACCTCCTGTTGTTTGGACTGTGGTAATATGAACTATCACATATATTATGTGGATGTCCTTTACTGTACCCTCACACAAATCCAATTTCAAGACAATCCTTTAAGAAATATGTGAAGTGTAAAACTTTCAATTTTCATTGTACTAGTTTCTTTTTTTTTCCCCAAAGAAAATATGGAGCTATTTAATAGAAAAAACACACTTAACTTTAAATAAATTTTTTTTGTAAACCAGATGTGAAATCTAGTTTAAATATAAGCCACATTTGCAGTTATTCAACAAAAACCTTTAAATTTTGACCAAAGATCTTATAAGCTATAACTTTATAGTTTTTATAACAGCTTCACCTATGAGTAAAGGAGGACTGTTAAGTTTTTAGTCAATCAGTCACATTAAAGACACATGATATGGAGTAGAAAAATTATAGTGTAAAACTGTGTGCAGATAGAAAGGTCTTCAGTGGGTAATTTAACTCCCTCAACAAGAGCAAGTCAGTCTGACAAACCACATGACTTCTTCATACTGGTTTAAATCTTGATAGATCTGACACAACTAACTTTTAATGTAGTACATATATTTTCACAAAATTTGACAATCTTTCAGTAAACAAAACAATTCTTTTACACTCAAAGTGTCATATTTCATAGAGAAGGATTTTAAATGAACTAAAAAAACAGCAACAAACACTTGTTCATCAATATGTCAAGGAAATGTTTTGAATTGTCTACATGCAAAGTGATTTTCATGTTGCAATAAAAATATTTTCATCTCAAATTTTATTTCTGTTTTATCTCTAAAACTTTCTAAATACATTTATATTTTACCTACCCTAAATCCATACAGTGTTGATCAATTTGACCAATCTCATAACTATAAAGAAAATCTGAATTATCTTTCTCTCTTTCTAGAATGACTTGAAATTGTAACATAAAACTACTCATGGGAACGAAGCTGCTACTAAAAGACAAACTGATAATTCTGTGTTCAGAACACAATGTAAACTAATACATCAATTGATGCATGAAAATTTTGGACTTCTTCTGGATAAAGATAATATTAAATTAAATTTAAGAGAGAACAAGTGAATCCTGAAAAAGAGAATTTGACTTGTAGTTGTGACAAAAGGGGTCTGATTTTCTACTTGATAATTCTATAATCAAACAAAAATTATGGTTTAATAAACCATATAAATTATGGTATTACAAACCAAAATAAAAATTATGGTTTGTCTGTTCAATGACAGTTTTACAGGGAGTTGTTTATGCTTAATTTCAGAGTTATTGGAGTGGTGGTGGATAAAATAAAATAGAGGTGCTACAGAGAGAAAATATGTCACACTATAAAAAGTTCAGAGTGTTTTAAAAATATTATGCCACATAATGAAGAACTTAAAACTTATACATTATTAAAATATGGATTATTAACAAATATGTTATGCCATACTAATTGTTGTTACATGAAAAAAACAGAGTAGTTTAATACAATTTTTAATATAAGACACTAAATCCTTGTGAGAGGCACAGTAAAAGATAAGCAAGACAAAAGGAAGTAATAAAATCAAAATTGGCAATCAAATTTGTACTCAAACTTTTACTATTGTTAAGAATTTTACAGCAGATATACATTCATTGGTTAGCTAGGCCACATATTTTGACTTTACTCTACATCATGCCTAAAGCTGAAACAATTTGGCCCCATTTTGATTGCATTTCTTTAAGTTGCAAGCTCAATATTTTCTTGGCTACACTTTCTTTTCACACCTAAGATATTTTTATTAGATGTACATAAACAGAACTAAAACTATTTAAATACATATATTTCTTATATTTTATTCTGTAAGCAAATAAAACAAGGAGGAAAAGTTTAAAAAATAGAGGGGCTATTTCTGTTACATATATAATCCCATATTTTCAATTAATATACAACAAAAATATTTGAAAAGAAACAGTAAAACATTCTTATTTCAATTAATTCAAAGTAAAAAATACTTTACAGCAATATCATACTGAAACAGTTTGTTGGTTGGTCACCTGATGATTCATGGAAAAAAATCAGAAGAGAAACCTACAGAAAACAAAAAGTACTAAAGAATAAAAAACACAAAATAATGTAAATCTCCAAAATCAAAGTACACACAAAAAATGAGCCTTCTAAAGAGCATAAAAAATTAAACCAAAATACTTCCCCTCAAGGAAAGCATCTTTGATTGAGGTGTAAGGTCAAACCAAAAGGTAAATAAATGCTATCTACAGAAATCACACTCAGTGGGAAAGAGAACATTTGATTCAAGGGAAACATACAAGATAAGTTTTAATCATTCAAGCATGGATGAGGATACCATAACATGGTGAACATGTTGAAGTTTTTGGAATCAAATTAATAGATGTCTGAACAATACAATCATTAACAACTCTCTTGCAGTTGTTGACAAAGAAAAAGTTAACAACAGATTACTGAAACTTAAAAAGAGTAAAAAACCTGTCAAAATGCTCCACCTAGCATTAGGGGAGAAAGTGGAGCAAATGGTAAGAGTGATGGTAGTAAAAGACAGAAATGAGGCATTAACATATGTACATGAGCAATACTGAAAAAAGGGAAGTTGTGATCAGACAGTACACACTCTAGTGTTTTATCTCTCCATCAGTCAGTACATACATCACCTCAGTCAGGACTGTGTTTGTTAAAGATTCACACAATGAAGAAGAAAAATGGCAATGTCTGTCTAATCAAAGTGCAAGCTTGGTGACAGGTAAAGAAAACAAGGTGAAAGGAATGACCAATGGAAACACAAATATCAATAGCTTTCACTGTTTTGCTGAGTGTCAAAGTCATGGTGGATGCAAACAAAGCAATCTAAAGAGCATAGCCCCATAACACAACCTGTCATACAACCTGTTTTTCTCTGCACAAGAAAATCTGTAAAATGAAGACAATATTCTATGGATCTGCTGGATTTTAATTTATAGTATTTATGATAACAACAGCAAACATATGAATTCAGTATCTACTGATTTTTATCTCATGAAGTCCTACAAGGGGACACACCACACTGTCAAACTCTATAATAACTTGCTTTCCAGCACACATCTTGTCACACAAACCTGGGCAGTTAAAAAGTAGATAAAGGTTTGTTACAAGAAGTTCTATGTAGAGTTTTAAAAAAATCCAATTCACTAACTAATTGAAGCATGTAATAAATCAATATATTTTTTCCTATTATTTAATGAGATTCATTTTTTCTATATTAATCCTAATAATGCAGTAAATAACATCTATATTTTTGTTTGTGTTAAATCTGTCTACTTGTTTCTCAAGCTCACTTTCATTTAGGAGAAAAAGAGGTATTACGTTACTTACAGAGGAAAACATAAAAGTATATGTTCCTCATATAACAATCAATAATAAACTATGATTGTAACATACTACTTAGAGAATTAAAGTAATTTAGTTTATCAGTGAAGAAAAAGAAAATACACATAAAACCTGTGGAATAGTATACTTGTTATACTTAAACATAAAATCAATGAAATAGGATTTAAAATATGAGGTTAAAATATTATATTCACATTTTTACTGAAACTAAATGCAAATACATATTTAAGGTAATACATGTATCTATTAATCGTTTTGCAATGGGTTTGGTATAATATACATAAATTCATCTACACATTTACACATGTTAAGTATTTGCATTATAGCATATGATACAGCATGTGTATCTTCACAAACTTTGATAGAATTTTAATAAAGATTACAAGTATATTGCACACAGAAAATTAGATTTTTTGATGAAATATTTTAACCAAAGATTTGTTTGTAAAAATAGTCTGTTTGTTTTACTAGTCCAAATGCAAATTGATTATATTATGATTAAAAAAATTCTTCCTCTTAAAATCTCAATTATTTTCATAATCTCTAAAACATTCTAAATACATTTTAAATGTTTGTTTTCAGTTAGACTTCATATTTTGTTATTTTCAGTACCTTAACTACAAAGGATCTGTCATTTGACCAACTATAATAAAGAATTAGGAAATAAAAATGTTTTTTTCATGCCAGAATCACTCTGTATTATAACACAAAAATACAAATATTTAGTCTAAGTGGCTTAAGTCTCATAATGGTAAACATTTATTTTTTCATCATGCTGATCTTCAAGTCATGCTAACCTAACATCACATAACTTGACTGATGTGGTGCATGCACACTCATTTCATGTATCCAATAATATGAAAACATACCTTTAGTCTTCTCTGTCTTGGCTATGTTTTAGTGGACTAGTATTTTGTAACAGTCAAATTTCAATTATTATACATCATATATACACGAATGTAGATTATTACTATTTAGAAATAAATTATTAAATTTATTTGTTTGTAAAGTATAGAACAACAAACCAAGAAGTAAAGCACACAATTATTTCTTCTCACTATGTTCTTTGAAACCAGTTGCTGCTGAACATAGGTTATTCAGTCTTTTAAAATTCACACGACATATCAAACAAAATTTTTTCTGGTTTTGTATGTACAGCTGAATAACCAAAAAAATTGCGAATAATTACACTTATAGCATAAAACTCCCTATAATTTAATAAGTTTAGCAACTAAGATGTATTTAGATTTCAAAAAATATCAAACTTTGAGCAGACTAAAGACACAACTTACCTCCTTGAAAACTTGGATCCAAGGAATGTGGTTGCCTTTTTACATATTAAAATGGTTAATAAATCCACTCTGAAGACATTCTAAGCTGCTGATTGATTATTCATGTGTCATATACTGTAGTAAGAGTATGTAAGATTCTGTCTCAAAAGATGGAAAGAGTTCAACAAGGCCAACTCATTTGATTCAGTATATATGCCATAACTCAACACATACAAGATTATTTTATACTCTAGCTTGTCAATATTAATAATTTGAGTTTCCAATCTGTATTTTCATACAAACAGACTAAGCATTTTGATATCACAAACGTCTTATTTTAAACAGTGTTGCATTCAACATACCACGTGACTCACTAAAATCTTGATTTAGATGTGTAATTTTAACGTTTACTTTTAACTTAATAAACTAACATACATACAAATTTAAAGTTTAAATTATAATACATAATTTGATTCCAAAGTTATTGATATATATTCATAAAATAGTAGTTCAACAGAATTTGGAATGTCAGTCAACAAACAGGATGACATGGCCTTTGATCTATGGTGAAAGGGTAAAGTCAGTTTAAATAACAATACAAGTTACACGTAGAGAATGCTTCAATATATCATTGCAACTTTGAATTATGACCAAGAGCACAGCTAATGCTACGTAAATTTTTTTAAAATACCAAACTGTTTACAAGATTATAGATAATTTGACATAGAATTATCATATCACATAAATCATTACATACGACTTGAAACACAGTTCCACTCAATTGCATTCCATACCTTACAAATGATCTGACACACAATTCTACACAATTACATTATAAACAAGATAACAGTTCACTTGAAATAGAATTCATGGATTCAAGTAATGTACATCAAGTTTCATTTGAAATAGGTTTCTATACATTCATCTCAGTTCTCAGTATTTTTTAAATGGAATCATGTCAGGAAACTAGATTTAATTGTCAAATGCTCTTATTGGAATAGTTTGAAAGTCAAAAAGATCATAATAGTTATAAAACATTGTTTACTTTGTCCACGTTATTACTCTGTGTTCTTATGTACATTATTTGATTAAATAAATATTTAGTATATTTGTACCGTTAGCATAAACAAAAATCATCTTATACTTCACTGACAGAGAAAAACAAGACACGAGTAAGTATGACGTTTCTAAAAATTGAGCCACTCAAGACGGTAACTTGAGATGAACATCCTCCATATGCTTCAAAACTTACAAGATGGAATTATTCTTTCAACTTGGTTCAAGTCAGTAAAACAAGAGAATTAGATAAACAATTACAAGCCACAAACTATTTCGGATACACAATATGTAGGCAATCTAGTGTGAAATAGAGGTCGTCTAAATTTACTTTATATGTTTTTATGATGGTGACAAGATCATTTGAATTGATCAAGCCCTTATACAGTTATAGTAGAAAAAATAACAGAAGAAATATAATTTAATGAAAAAAAGATTACTGATATTTATTTATTATAAGTATTTTCAAATTTTGTATGAAAATCACATTTCTTAAGAGCAGTCAACACTAATTCCATGTATATGGACATATTCTGACAGACAAAAATGATTAAAAAAATTTTTTTGTGCCCAAAAGTCTTGCAATATTTGATAAAAACTGCCATATTTTATGAAGGTAAACCAAAAATGTAAGTTATGAAATGTAAATTATGTTCATCACTATGTGATGAACATGTCACTGGGATTCACAAGAGAGACAAAAGAAAAAGGTAATCAACCAACTATAACTTGAACCACACTGACAATCTGAACCACAGGTGTGGTAAGCAATATGCGTAATATAATAAGTGTGGTAAGCAACATGCGATATATCACAGCAAAACAGAATCCAGGAACACAAAGGTAAGTAGCAAGAATCATTCATTTGCCCCGAGAGCAATATACAATATAATTAAAATAAATCTCTGCTTGAACATGATACAGATCAAACGTATACAAGTGGCTTTCACATACCTCATGCAGCAGAAGAAATAAATGAGTTACCAAACTATTTCATTCTTAGATACACTGGTGAAGACACTAGATGTCATGCCTTTAGAGTTCTGTGGAACTGCAGTGTTAAAAGGTACTGGTAACTTGCCATTCTAGTACACTATACAAATTATGCAAGGAGTGTAGGATGGAACATCACACCCTCACAACAGATTTTTTTACAGTAGAAGCTCTGCTGTATTTCTATATAATGAGAAAAAAGTCAGACTGATGACCACCATGCAAGGGCTGAAATGATGTGGTGGTGTTCCAGATCTAATTTAATACACCATATTAAACCACTACAAGTATTAGGGCTGATTCAACACAAAATGATAGAAATTCATGCTCAAAAGAAGAATCTGAGATTTTATATTATTTTCGGTACAGGCAATTAGATTTGCTTGAGTAATTAGTATGAAGGTTACAGTATGTTCCGTGGAAACATAAAAAACTAAACATTTGTGACCTGACAATATCACTGTTACAAAAAGATCCGAAAAGAATTTATTTATAAGTGTAACAAACCAACAGTAAATTTCCTCAGCTTGTAATTAGTCCTGTAATGAATAATTAGTGTCAGTGTCCAAAAAGACACAGTATAAACAACATACTCTCTTCAATAACACAACTGTAAAACGTCTAATCTGCAAATTACCTCAGTTGTCTCTACATCTCCATCACAGATATCTTCTGTCTCCTCTTTTATCATATGAAACATGAAATTGGTATGCATAGATCTTTCTTCTGAGTAATTGTTTTCTCCTGAAGCTAGGAATACACAAAATACAGATTTCTCTGTAATGACACACTATAATATATGCATCAATAAATCATAATCTAAATCTATACAATATAACTAACTAACCTAATCTCTTCAGTAATTTTTTTCCATAATATACTGGTCAATAAAAAAGTATCAAAATTCAGTAGAGAGCAGGTTATTCAAATATATTCTCAACTGCTATGCACACAGTTGCAGTCACAAATGATTGCTAAGCAGATAACCAGGGTCAGAGATAAAAGTATTTTCTAAAAAATAAAGTAAGAAAAATTTCAATGGAAAGGAACAGTTAATTAGCACAGTACATATACTTCTGAAGTTGAAACACACACTATAAAAAACCCTTAAGGAAAACAAGCTCCCGAGTCAACACACCCACACAAAGAAGAAAACGTTTTTTCAAAATGTTATGTTGTTTTAGTGGAAAAGTTTATTAAAAAAGTAAAGGAGTGTAAAAAATAAGCATTATTCCTTCCTAATTAGAACTATGAAACAGCAACTGAAGGGTGGATGTCACATCTTTGATATGTTATGTTGCTATGGTGAATGGACAACAAACCACTGTGTCCATCTCAAAAGGGCATCTCAACATGGAATACCTATAACAATTGTAAAATACAAGTAGATGAATAAAGCTCCTTAAAAGTGTGATTCAATGTCAACTCGCCCAGAAAAAATAACTTATACCCAGATCATGCCATAGATTTTCTAGAAAATCTTAAGCAAAAACTTCATTTTGACTTATTCAGCCACAGAAAATCCCAAAGCTGTACTCCAAACATTTTTAAATGTGATTTTTTAATAATCCTCAATTTTTTATTGCAAGTCTGTGCATTTTGAGCCTTTATAAAACAGTGACTGTTACCATCAAATTTAGAAACACTATTATTTTGTAATGTATCCCAAGAGTAAGGCCAGAAATTTGCTCCGTACCCATATCTCTGCAGTTAGTAGATTGAAGTGAGTGACTAAAAATGGCTATGAAACTGATTATCCATTTTTTTCTGAAACTGCACATTACATTTTAAATTTAACAGCTTACAAAATGCTGAAATCTGCATGTATTGAGCTGAAATTTCTACTAGTTATAAATAATTGCATTCCTGCCAATAAAATCATACTGCAAGTTGATTCAATGGATGGCATCCATTTTTCATAACTGAGTGCAAAATCACTCACCTTTAAAATTTAATACCTAGGTCACTTTTTGATATTTTCAAACAAAATTTTGGATACATATAGAATTACAACAACAGTATTGAACCTTCAAATTGTACTTTTCTGCATGTAATATCCAAAGCTACACTCTGACTTGAAAATGGCTTCAGAATGGAAAATTATGTTTTTGAGGGGTTATTCACCTCACAGTAACTTGAAAGGAACAAATCTTATTTGCACCAGTCTTTTTCCTCAATAAGAACATTCACTTTTCTCTAACGTACAAAATAAATTACAGATGTACTAAGACTCCATCATTTAACAATTTTTTGAAAATATGGCATTCTGGTACCCTCTGCTGGCTGTAGTACATATTCTTACTATGTAATATTTTGACTGGATTGGAAAAATAACTTTTCAAAAAAAGAGATTTTTTTATAATTTTAGAGATTTCTTTATTTGTTGTTCATAATAATGAATTTTGATTCATCTGCAAGATAATTTTAACCAGTTTCATGTTCATCTTTGGAAGGTTCCTCACACACTAATTCACAAGCTTTGTGCTTAAAAATGACATCATGCTAAGCAAGTTTGGGCAAATCCTAGTCAATGGCAGGTTTTGACAGATTTCCAGGGATTGCAAAATACCATGCAGAGTATAAGAATATGAATCTGTTAATCATATCCCTCAGCATTCTGATGTAAAGGTCAACATCATGGAACCCTGCTGTGTTATACATTATGGAATCCTGCTGCATTGGGAGAGTTCTACAAGAGGAAGATAACTGACACAAGACAAACTACACCAAAGGGAAAGTAGCTCTTTTGAGTTTAGCAAAATTGAAATCAGAAGAAAAAGAATTACTGAAATGGAGAAGTGGGTGTGCCAACCTTCAAGTCAAAATTTAATGTGCAATTTCAGAAAAAAAGAACAGGGAAATCAGCTTCATAATCATTATAGGCACTCATTAAAAGCTGCTGGCTGTAGGGATACAGGAACAGAACAAATTTCTGGCCCTACTCTTGAAATATATTACAAAAGAACAGTATTAATATAAGTGATGGTGACAGTCATTGTTCTATAAAGGTTCAAAATGCACAGCTCTAAAATGAAGAAAAAAGCCACATTTTTGCTTTACAATATCAATTTAAAAAAAAAAAAAGCATTTACAAAACATTTGAAGTACAGGATTTTGCATGGCTGAATAAATCAAAATGAAATTTTTGCTTAAACTGTATCAAGGAAATCTATCACATGAGCTGGGAAACTCTAGGTGAGTTAGCATGGAACAACCCATAAACAAAGTCTCATACTTCAAGACATATTACGTTGATTTTGTTTTTGAAGCAAATTGAGTGATCTTCACAGTTAGGAGAGTAACTTGTCTTGAAGAAATAACACAAAAATTGGGTTGGACAATTGTTCATTTTACCTTGATGTTAATATTTTCATTACATAACACTAACATGTTAAACAATCCCAATATTTTCAACTAATAAAGTACAGTTTATAGAGTCTTGTCAGTTTTTTAGGAATCTATGTCAAACCATAAAAATTAGTGAATTTCTTATGAAATCATTTATCATGCGCAGAAACATTTCAAAATTGTTGAAAGAAGTAAACCTTCAGGTAATGCAAATGAGTTTTCACCAAAGTTTACGAAACAGCATGTGGGAACTCCTCAGTACTCCACTGCTTACTCCATGATTCTTAAATACTAACAGTTCATAATCCAACTATCAAAAACTTATTTGCTTCACTTACTAAGTGACTTAATATGAATCTTTTTCTTTCCTTATATAATCCTGTTGTACAGACATTGCATCAAATTAACCTCAACTAAATCTTTTAAAAGTTTTTGGATTTATATATCTAAAAATTGCTCATTTAGGAGGGAACAACATTTCGACCTTCTTTGATCATCGTAAGGTTCACAAAGAAAGAAAGAGGTAACTGACAACGTTTGAAAGGGGTTGTGTAACTGAATGTCTGAATGTCGTGGGCAGGCTTGGATGTTTGAATATGTAATTTTGTATTATTTATTTTAATTATTATTTATTATATTATTTTAATATAGGTATAAAAGTGTTCCTTTGTATTGGCTTATTTTGGGCTTAAGTTGTTGTATAAGTAAGGCTTCTTTAATTTTGTGTTTGTTTCTTTATTTAGTATTTGAGTGTTTTCTATGGTTATGTTGTGTTTATTTAACTTGCAGTGTTTGAAAACGTGTGAAGATTATTTGCGTTCTTTAAATCTGGTTTTCATTTTACTGCTAGCTTCTCCAATATAGAAGTTGGGGCAATTATCACATTGTATTTTACAAATAAAGTTGGTGTTTGTCAGTGCAGTTTTTACACAGTATAGACCTCAGACTTGTGTCTGGTTTTTGAATGAATTTGGTATTAACTGGAATGTCATATTTTGTTACTAGTTTTTGCCAAATGTTGGTTATGTTTCTGCTGATGTCAGGAATATGTGGTATGCAGCAGCATGTAGTTTCACGATTTTTTGATTTGTGAGATATATTTACTTTTGTTGGTTGATTCTGCTTTCTGTCCAGGTATGTGCATATAATGTTTTCGACAGTTTGTGGAGGAAATTTATTAATGTTGGTGAAGTATTGTTTTGAAATTTGTCTCTCCTTATGTTAAACTGATGTTTTTGGTTTAAATATCACAACAGTGGACTATATTTTTAGCTTCAAAAATTTAGCTAGATTGCAATGTTGAAAATTCAGTTGAAGCAAAGAAACAGCTGCAAAGAGCCATTTTGGATTATTTAAACTGTTGTAGACATGACTATTCTTTATATTTATTTTAGATTCAGCAAGAGATATTGATGAGTTATGAATAAATAGCTTGGAGTATTAAGTGCAGAGGCAATCAAAACCAAATTAATGGTTCAAGTTATGCTGACCCAAGAACTTTACCAGAACACAAATTGAACAGTATGGACCATAAAATCTGGAAAGTAAAAGAAATATAATAATCAGAAATACAGTAACTTATCTCAGAATTTACGAGAAAGAAGGAACATCTGAATGCTTGGCAAAGGAAGGGCATGGAAAAAAAAAAAGACTACCCAAAACATCTGCTGATACAACAATACACAAGAGGTTGCTATAACTGGCTTTGGGTGAAGCAGAACAACAGGCCACATGAATAATTCAAATTCACAGAGATTTGAGACCAAAGCATCCTCTTCAGGAACAGAGGAACCCAAGAACACAAAAGCAACATATTGTTGTACAGTGGTGAGAATTACAACAGAAATTAAAAATAATATCATGGAAATCTCAAGAGGCTAAATGAAAATATTCTACAAAATTTGAGAAAAATTACAATTGGAAAAAAGAACTAAGTTAATTAAGTTAATCATACAAAAAATAAAAAACATTTAAAAACGAAACACATCCACATGCTAAAAATCTAAATTCCAAAGTGAAAATTGAGCTCTACAGGACAGAGGAAACCAGCTGCACCTGGAGGTTGTGTCTTACTTTTACAGGTGGAAAGTTCTTGCATGTTTATTTGCATGCTATAGCATAACTTTACCATGTGTGAACAAGTAGGGGTAGTGGTGACAAAAAACAGGGTTTCGTAGGAAGAAACAATGAATAAGAATAGCTATTATGTCAGACAAGGAAAGTATTGTGTCAAAAATGCAATTTATTAGCACTGAAATGATGTCAAATTTATTCATAAAATAAAAGAACAATTTTATAAATTTATGAATGCAGCTCAAAAGAAAGTAGTGACATGCATTTTGACCTACTGGTGAAAAGAAGGTTAAATACTGAACTGACTCCTTGTAAGAAAATGGCCAAGAATGGATTTTGTAAGTAGAAAACTTAAGGTATTTGAGACTGAAAAAGCAACACATGTAGAATGGTATAATTCTGTCCCCAAACCACTAGCACAGAAAACACGAATAAAGATAGATAGCAAAAAATCTCACAATGATAAAATCCCATATGAGCTCTTTACCAATATCACATAGTTGGTTAATTATTCATTTCACTTAATATTTGAAAGTTCTCAGCTTTACCTCACTCACAGGTGACACAATAGAATATGATTATGAAAGTCACAACAGATTCAGGTTAATCTAAACAAGGACTGTCATTACAACAAGAATGAAACATTTTTTAGTGATATACATGTCAGAAATGTGAAATAATATCACAAAAATTATTGAAGAATAATAAAAAATTTAGGAATGCTGTTAAATTAAAACAAGTAATTTTAACACTATTAATGTCATGAAGAACACATTTACATTCTAAATATATTTGCTTACCATTCATTGTTGTGAAAGTTTCATGTTCATTTTTCTCCAGTTTCATATTCAAAACATCCTGTTCCTCTCCAGCAAATGGTTCAACCTTCATATTTAATACTTCACAATTATACAGAAGCTTCACTTTATATCCTCATCAAAACTTGTATCTAGACAACAGAGAAATAGATTAAGGTTTAGACGTTACATCCTTCAAGAAGGTTACAAAGTTTCCAACAATTACTAATCCCTAAATTCACATTATCTTGTTAAATTTTATGTAAAATTGAAAGTTTCATCAGTTTCACATGTTTTTACCAATATGGTGGCATAATTTGACAACAGGTTTGAAACAATAATTTTCATAAGCAGTCAAGACAACTTTTACCAAAAGTTTCATTCAGTTTAAACTGGTATGTAATGACTGGAAAGTAGCTTTTACTCTTTGTACGAACTGTTATTAGTTTTACATTGTAGAAACTTTCGTTTTATTCAAAAGATTTTACCAGGTTTACCTGGCATCATCAAATGATATTCAGGAGCCAGGTAAACCTAGTAAAACATTTTGAATAAAATAAACAAAAGTTTTACTTTGTACAATCAATAAAAATATGTGTAAATTTTAAAACACTTCTTTCTGATATTTAATTCAGGTCTTTAATCTATTGAGTAACCACATATACAAAACAAAACTAACACATGACAATACTAGAATGACTTTAAACCATCTATTACTTGAACTGTTGATCACTTCCATCATTCCGCAATTGATAACAAAATTTCTATTACAGAAGTACGAAACCAACATCAGGAGCTTGTAAAAATATTAAGTTAAAATACATTGTGGGGAAAAAAAATAACCTTTTTTTGTAAACCTGATTGTTGATAATGAATAAAAAAAGCTTAATACATTTTAACAAAAACTATTACACCACACTAACAAAAATTCACTCACTTTATGAAAAGAATTTGAAAACATAGGGATAAAATAGGTGAGTGAACAATAATGAGAAAGCTGTTGAATGTTTTAATGATCAATATAAAAAATTACATGTATCATACCTGTGTTTTATTTAATATGTGCATGACATCTTTAGTTTAAATGAATGAAAGTTGTAATAGCTGAGTGAACAATGTTATTCACTCCTCTATTAGTGCTTTCTCTACCCATACCAGTCATTTTTAAATATATAATTTTCTCTGCAAGTGGGTTTTCTTGTCATCATGAATAAAAGTTATAATATATATTAATGAATACTAACTTTTCATCAATATTTGAGAATCCTGTACTCATTCAAACTATATCTTAATAATTTATTTAAATTTTAATAGTTTTTAAAAATAACATATAAAATACTGAAACAAAGGTTTAAAATTACATGTAGTGCAAGAAAAACTCAAAAAATCAATTTATCAACTGCAGATCATAACACAGTCGTATGATGTTTCACACTACATATTTATTATGCACATGTACTAAACACACAAGGTACAAACCTTGCCACATTTTGTTTTTAAAATAAAAAGTTTTGTATTTCCTGGGATGAATGAATATTAATATTTAAATATGACCACTTGTTTACACTAAAGGTAAAATGTTCATCATTTATTTACATTTCGTCAAAAGTATTTTGAGAATTCCACGTACATTACTTTAGTATTTACTATTATATTGAAATATTACAATAATTTTTGAACGCTTTGGACCCAGTATGATCATTTACTATTCATTATTGTTAACACGAAATTTGAGTTTAACAACTGTCAGTTCAACATTGGACTTCAACTGTACCTTCTCGTTCTTTCAAGTTACAGCCAACATCAACCAATATCAATTTGAAAATCAATAAACCTTTAGTGTAGTTTAAATGCTGATACTACAAAGGTTGTAGGGCAAACATAAATTTTGACAAAATATGGAACGAAAACTCTACTCTTACAGTATATCAACATACCCATCTTTACACATAAAACGCTAACTTACATTCCTCAGAAAACACGTTTGTCAAATTTTATTTTCGCCGAAGTCTTAATGACAAGTAATAACTTGTAAATTTCAGATGCCTATTATTGGACGGTAATTTAAATCTTTACAATACAATTTCTGTTTTTAGTTTTTAATTTCATAATTCATTGTGGTCTTACTCTGTTAATAAGTTAAGATATTTCGTACAAAATATACTTTCTACAATATAAATTTTCAAGTAACAATTTTAATACAGTTACATTCTACTTTCCCACTGTACCACCAATACACATACCAACCTTATTCTTTAGCATTACCTTCGCAATATTACACATGCCTATGACGTAATAAAGACCATCGCCAAATTCTATACTGATCAGTTCTGGCTGTACAGTTTTGAAATGTGTTCCATAAGGAAAATTAAAAGATTTATTTCTCTTCAGCTTCTATCATACGCTAATTGTGAGACACGATATTGACCCACAAGGTTTATGATACAGTTACATTTAAATTATAATACATCCAATGAAATAACTTCATTTGTGAAACTGGTCTTTGAGATTATTAACTTGATAAGAATATAGCTGATGTTTTATTTATGTATGATTTTAATTCTCCGATCCACAGTAATTCTATAATTTAATATAATTTGGTATTTTCTTTACAGAAATTACTTTATTTCTTGTTGTTTTTCTCTAATATATTAACTGGTGTTTAATTTTTTTAGTTTTAATGTTTTTTACATACAGTCCAAATTTTCTGTGACGGTCAATCCTAATGGTAAAAGAGTAGCTCAAGAGTTGGGTGGTGATGACTAGCTGCCTTTCATCTAGTCTTAAACTGCTAAATTAAGGACGGCTAACACAGATAGCCCTCGAGTAGCTTCGCGCGAAATTTCATAAAACAAACTACAAATTAATAAAGAAGGTGTGATAACGTTTTTTTCACTATTAAACTGATATGTTTAATGGTAGTTTGATACAGTTACGACAAAAAGTGTTCGTACCCCTGCGTCGTGAGTAGTTTTTTCCTCATAACTTATAAAGTATCATGATTAGGGTAATGAAAGTGGAGTATATTATAAATATTGTACTAACACATATCGACATATTTTTTTATGTAAATTGAACGACAAATAAACTGTTTATAAACAAATTACCAAACATAAAAGGGGCAGAAAGTGTTCATGCGTCTAATTTAATGGTCAGTTGTGTAGCCTTTCAGGTGAATTACTTGGCACAATCTCTCCTCATAGCTCTCCATGATCGTTTGACAGTACTCGGGCTTCGCATGGCCAAGCGCGTTAAGGCGTGCGCTTCGTAATCTGAGGGTCGCGGGTTCGCGCCAATCATGCTCGCCGTCCCATCCGTGGGGGCGTTATAATGTCGCGATCAATCCCACTTTTCGTTGGTAAAAGAGTAGCCCAAGAGTTGGCGGTAGGTGGTGATGACCAGCTGCCTTCCCTCTAATCTTACACTGCTAAATTAGGGACGGCTAGCACAGATAGCCCTCGAGTAGCTTTGTGCGAATTTCAAACAAACACACAGTACTCGACTGGTATTTTCTTCCATTCTTCTTTACAGAAGGCCTCCAACTCTTGCAAGTTTTTCGGATGACACTGATGAACCCTGGTCTTCAACTCGTGCCAAACGTTTTCGATTGGGTTGAGATCGGGTGACTGTGATGGCCACTCTAGAACGCTTATATGGTTCCTTTGCAACCAGGATTGCTCATATGAGCATCATTATTGATATAAGTGCCTAATATATCAACATATTCTTTTTTTTTCATGATTCCATTGACGCAGTGAAGGCTGCCTACACCAGAGGAGCTGAAGGAACCACATTGCATGATCGAGCCACCTCCGTGTTTAAGTAGAGGAACGGTGTTCTTTGGAAAATGCCGTTCCACATTGTTACGGAAAATATATCGAACATAGCTGTGGCCTAAAAGCTCGATTTTAATCTTTTCTGACCAAAGAATACTATTCCAATAGGTAAAGGGTTTATTTACATACTTTCTTGCATACCTCAATCGTGCTTCTAAATGAACAGGCTTTAAATATGGAGTTCTTCGAGGACGGCATGCTTTGAACCCAGAAGAGCGTAACATGTTCGTAAATGTAGAGGTGCTTACTTCAATCCCAGTTTCTGTATGTCATTACGTGATAAACGACAGTTCCTATTAACTTCTCTGATAACCTTCCTCTTGGTTTTCTCTGGAATTTTTGGGGGGTGTCCGGAACGAGGAAGGTCAGCAGTTGATCCTGTTAGCGAAACATTGGCAATAATGTTTTGAACAGTAGATTTCGGCACATTAAGTTGTATAGCAATAACGGAAAGAGACTTGTATTTTACAATAATTCGTTTTTTTTTTTAATCACTGGACAGTTGATTCCTGTTCACCGTGATGACCAAGCAGATAATGACGGAGACGGCGCTAAATTGCCGGAAGTAAATTTTTTGCTCGCTAAATTCTAATAATTATAAGCCAAGTGTCTGGTTCTGGAATGGTTTAATGTAGTTTATTCGTCAAACTAAACAAGTTTTTTACGGGAATATTATTTTTTTCACGTTCTGAAATGTACGAACACTTTCTACTATTAGCCTAATCGTGATACTTTTTTAGTAATAAGCAAAAACTACTCGGGACGTAGGGGTACGAACACTTTCTGTCGTAACTCTAAATCTATGGGTAAGCTTTGTAAATGTAGGCTTCCTTTTCATTTATGGAAGAATTTACAGTGGACCATGATGTTCGTAACTGGTATCTGCGTTTTTCTCAATGCTCTGATATTAACAGATTGTGTTAAGCATTATTTACATGATACAAATATTAAAATAACTTTCCTTGGAATTAAAACAGGGTTCATAGCAATTCTTAAAAATTTTCTAAATTCACGTTTTGACTTTTGAAGTCTTAAGGTTAATTTCTATGGGTACTAATGATGTCGCATTTTTGTAGCTCTGGTTTGTTCACATTGTAACTTTGATTAAAATTGTTGAAGTTATTTGCATTCATTTTATCAAGGCTCTACTTGAAACTGTGAGAAGTAAATTCAACCCGCCATGTTCAGTGAAGATGATGTAGGGAGAATCTATTAATAAATAACACCTTCTACCTATCATATTCAGAACCTTTATTTGAGTTCCTGATAAGGATGTATGTATAGGGACAGTTTCTGTTCAGTTCTGTGTACTATAATTAAAATCTTGACTATAATTCTTGATAAAGACGTATTTCAAGTAGATAATAAAATGATATGTTATTAGTTAGTCAGAACTTCTTGAGGGTTCCATCTACAATATTTAGAATTTTGATTTTTTGTTTCTGGTAAGTACATACACGAAGTAGAATTGCCTGGTGTAACATTGACAATTTCAGCCTAATAATGCTGGACTACATGGTCTGATTCCCTGCAGTGGAAACAGAAAATAAACAAAGGAATCCCATTTTTGTTTTTTAATGTTATGTTAAAGTATCTTTACAAAACTTAACAATGGGTTATAAGTGCTGTGCCTACTACAGGTATCAAAATCCAATTTGTAGTACTCTTATGCCCTCATACACAACTGCTGAGAAGTGGAGGCTACTAAAAATGTTACAATTGTCCCCAGTGTATTATTTGTTGTTCTTTTAATTAAATTTCTTGAAAAAACATTTTTCAGAAACTGAACAACTGTATGGTTTACAAAAGAAGATGTGTTCTCTGATGTTTCCTTAAGTTTTTACTTCTTACAAAATATTTTCCCACATACAATATTTGATGAAATTTTAAGTAATTCTTTTGGTAATATGGTTTTCAGGCACTTCACAACTGTATGATTTCTCTCAAATGTGTATTCTTTGATGTCTTTTTAATTGTGAATTTCTTCCAAATTTTTTTTCACAAATTATACAACTGTAAGGTTTCTCCCCCGTGTGCGTTTTTAAATGACTTTTTAATTCACCATTTGATATAAATTGTTTTCCACAAACTTCACAACTGTATGGTTTCTCTCCAGTATGTATTCTTTGATGATGTTTTAAGTTACTTTTTGTACCAAAGTGTTTTCCACATACTGCACAACTGCAAGGTTTCTCTCCAGTGTGTGTTTTTGAATGACTTTTTATTTCACCCTTTGATATAAATCATTTTCCACAAATTTCACAACTGTATGGTTTTTCCCCGGTGTGTGTTCTATGATGTCTTTTTAATTCTGAATTTCTCCCAAATCTCTTTTCACAAGTTGCACAACTGTAAGGTTTCTCCCCAGTGTGTGTCCTCACATGAAATTTTAAGATACTATTTCGTATAAAGCATTTTCCACACACTGAACAACTATACGTTTTCTCCTCAGTGTGTATGTTTTGATGTTTTTTCAAGACAAAATTTGATCCAAACTGTTTTTTAGAAATTGAACAACTGTAAGATTTCTCCCCAGTGTGCATTTGTAGATGATTTCTTTATACACCCTTTGATATAAAATGTTTTTCACATATTGCACAAGTATAAGGTTTCTCTCCAGTATGTAATCTTTGATGATTTTTTAAGATAGTACTTCCTACAAAATGTTTACCACACACTACAACAGTAAGGTTTCTCACCAGTGTGTGTTTTTTAATTCACTGTTTATTCTAAACTGTTTTTCACACATTGTACAACTGTAAGGTTTTTCACTCAAGTGTATTCCTTGATGGGATTTTAAGATACTTTTTGTACCAAAGTGTTTCCCACACACTAAACAACTGTATGGTTTCTCACCTGTATGTATTCTCTGAAGTATTTTTGAATTACCCCTTGTTCGAAATTGTTTTTCACAAACTGTACAACTATATGGTTTCTCCCCAGTGTGTATTCTTTTAGGTCCTTTAATTCACCATTTGTTCTAAATTTTTTTTCACACACTGAACAACTATAAGGTGTCTCCTCTGTGTGTATTCTTTGATGTCCTTTTAAATCACTGTTTCTTCTGAACTGTTTACCACAAACTGTACAACTATATGGTTTCTCCCCAGTGTGTATCCTTTGATGTCCTTTTAAATCACTGTTTCTTGTAAACTGTTTTTCACAAACTCCACAACTGTAAGGTTTTTCTCCAGTGTGTATTCTTTCACGTCATTCTAAGGAACTATTTATTTCCAAGTTTTTCACATCAACTGCACAATTATATTGTTTCTCTCTAGATTCTATCCTGTATTCTTTTATTAGGCTCTCCACTGTTTTAAATCGTTTTCTACTGTCTACAGAACTGTATGTTTTACCATTACACTGAGGTATATCAAATTCTTTTATGTTATTTCCATTTAAAGTTGTTTCTCCACATATTTCATTGTTTGGTTTGGAGGATTTTATAATTTCTGTACAGTAATCTTCTTGTTTTACAACATGATAATCAGGACTCACTCACACAGTGGATGTTCTCACTGGTATTTGTATCTGAAATAAATGTATAAATGATGTTATATCATAGTTAATAATAAATTTAATAAATATCTAAATACATGTAATGTTCTTATACAATTAATACATATACCAATATTAAAACTAAACCTAATTATTATATAATTTTCACAGTTTCACATTTCAAAACTTTTCTACCCAAACCTGAAACTCGTTAAAACAAATTATGTGTTACTCTACATGTTTAATAGATTCTTCACATTTGAATTATAAATTTCATCATTTAAATATGATAGTATAGGGTCAGTGTCACAACAACTAATGTACTTTCAGCTTGTGCCTCTGAATTAACTTTTAGAAACATTTTTCTTTTATTTTACGTTTAAATAATTTGTCTGAAAGATCTTAATTTATATCAATAATTTATAAATTTTGTTCAGATGTGGTATATGCAAATTATAAATTAATATTTTAAAATGTCAAGATTTTAATTTTATGAAAACGTTTATGAATACAAGGTATTCGGGAAGGTCACTGTGCAGTTCTGTAATCATATTTTATTTAGTCTATTTCAAGCCAGCAACTGATAGCAGTGTTTAGAAACAAAATAAGAAGAATCCAAGCCTGTACTGATGCTGGTGGGGGTCACTTTCAACATTGTTTATAATTGTCATTCATATTTACCTCCTGTATTCTATATTGAAACATGTCTGTTAATAAATATGAGTGCACAGTAACTTTCCGAACACCCTGTATATTATTTACTATTTTTTTTAAAGTTCAGGTACCATCCCTCTGATTAAAAGCTATCTGATCACTGTATTCAGCATGTTAAATTAAAAGAGTGAAGATTTAGTACCATTTCTTCAAGTCTTTGATTCTACATTGGGTGGTTTTTAGTTAATCACAACTAAAAATAAAAGTGAGAACAATACATTATCTGTACATGTTTTTATGTCAATCTGTTGAAATGGCTTCCAACCATTAATCAGAAAATTTATACATGAAGAACCAAGAAGATAAACACTGGTCAATTAGAGTTTCTTTCTTCTTCATTTCATACAAACAGTTATTGTACTTCTTATTAATTTTCAGGCAAACCAAATATTTATTTTTTTAATGTTTTTTTGACATTTTGCCACTTGAAAACCTTTCACACAAAAATCCCAAGGTTGAAGTAAAATAGATATATTAAACTTAGATCTACACACTTCAAATTAATCTTGTTTCATTTGGTTAAATGACTTTTTAAAAACACTAATATTTTGAACAATTCTTTTAAGCCATTGCTAATACACTTAAGTTTTAAATATTTGAACTTACCAAATGTACCTTGAAACAGAGATTGAAGTTTTTCTTGAAATTTAGTTGTCACTTTCACATTCATATCATTATAAGTTAAACTTCCCATGTCATCGTCATTACTGTCACTGAACTTTGAAATAATATCTTCTAACAGATCACCAGGCTGTTCTGTTTTCTCTTGGACAAATATGTTCTGAAATTAAACAACATATTCAAAAGGTCAATAAAAATAACAGTAAATGTCATCATTACACACAGTTTCCACACTTAATTAGTTTAAAACACAACAATGTAATTAATAAACCTAATGCTTCAAATTTATGTAAGTATATCAATACTACTAACACAACTTAAGTATATAGGACATTTTTGCTTCATTCTTTAAGCAAACAAAACAAAGAGAATAGAATGAAAGAAATGCAATTTCATTTCTGTTACTTGTTCTATATTATGGATTCAGGTAAAATGTGTTAAGCCAATAAATAATTTAATAGAATACACCAGATTGATAGGTTATAAAAACTTTACATGAATATCCTATTAAAATAAAGTGTGTTATTTGGTGATTTGGAGCTTTATGAAGTAGAGCATCATGGATACATACAGGTATCGATGGGTACTGAAGAGTAAGAAAAAACAAAATAATATAAAACTCAGAAATGAAAATATACACACACAACTGTGACATATAGATAACAACAATCAATATAAAGAATGCCATCATCACTAATGCCAGACTGTCCAACATAAGAACAGATCTTGAGATAAAATCTGTTTTCCTTCATGTTTGTTACGTTATTATGAAAGTTGAATGTGAACAAGTTTGATCTAAGTATCATTAACTGAGGGACAATAATGAAAATTATTTCCTCAATATCCAAGAACACAAGATGAGCCAAAACATAATTCAGAACAACTAAAAGAAGTGAACACAAAATCTATGCAATTGCATGCCATACGAAACCACAGTGGAGCCCACAGTTACATGATTTTAAACTTTCCATAAAAATAACAACAGAAGAGTGGTTTGAATATTGTTAAAAAAAGATTAACCGATTTCTTCAGATAACAATGTTCGAGTGGGTTACAAAAATGGGATGTTAACAAGTCATGGTGGATTGAACTAATAAACAGATTTACAATATCATTGTTTTTCAAATCCAGTTCAGTCAACCTTGTCTGCATACTAAGAAGAAAGGTAGCAATACAGATATGAAGACACAACCAGATGAGATGCTGTAATGTGAACCTGAGTTTAGCACCATACTGCAGCGAAAGCAGTAAATGTCTGAGATGAAGTGAAACTTAACAAGACTGAGTTAGTATACAAACTCTGGACTACAATAGTAAGGATCCCCAATGCAGTAATCAAGACGGATTATATATCGGACCAAAAATCTTCAAGATAGAATATTTGGCCGAAATATACAACAGGTTTGACTGAATGAGACCGGCAGCATCAAAAACCTATATGATTACAAAGAAGTGGAAAGCATGGAACTTGTACATTTAAAACTAAGCTCCTTATTATGTAAAATAAAAACAGATTACTGATAAAAAGAAGTCCTAAGAAATTTATCATAACCAATACATGAATAATAGAACCTTCCATGCAGAATTCTGAATCAGAGTGTAATTACTGCTGCTGTCAAAATGCATGTAAATGGTTTTAGAAGAAAAAACATGAAACATTTTACTAAGATTCATTCAGACAAGAAAATGAGGGCAGTTTAAAGCTGTTGCTCAAGCAACTCGCATCTGATAACATACATAAACATACAAGTCAATGATATAGAGACTGTCTGAAATTGTTGGAGGAACTTGTTCAATGATAGCATGGATTTTTAATCCTAAAATTGTGTCACTTGAGACTTAGCCTTTATGGTCTCTAAGTACCTGAAAATATTAGTTCTGTAAAATACCAGTCTCCATGTGGTGTCATAAACCTTCTACAAACAAAAAAATATCAAAACAAGGTTCTCCTACTTGAAGAAGCCCTTTGAAATTCTATCTGTAAAAATCACCCCAGGTGGAAAAATAGAATATTCTTTAATTCAAGGAAACTGTACAAGGTAAGAAATGAATAAAAACCCTATAACCTGAGTGTTTTTTAAAGGCACTCAGGTTAAAGAGTTTTTATTCATTTTTATTAATACTTCTTAAACTAACATGCTTTTCTAACATCATGAATATAAGATGAATATTAGTCATTATCTCCAAAACTTTATCGAGACAATCACAGAAATATGTCAATACTTAGAAGGAATCTTGAGATTCTTTCCAGGTTTATAAATTTGATTAGAATTGCTCTTTGCTACATATCTGTAAAGTACTTCAACTGCAAAATCTGTTTAAAAACTAGGAGAATAAAAGATGTAGGAGAAAAATGACTAAGCATCTCATTATGAAAGTTATCCAACCCTGCAGATGCATTGCCAAATCAATGAAGAGCAACTTTAATATCCACCACAGTAAATGGTTGATTATAATCAAACCTTTCTGGCTCACGATTTAATGGCCAAGTAGGCAGAGGTAATGATACATGTGACTGAACAGTGAGAGGAACGATCTTCAATGATTCAGGAATACCCTGTAAAATAACAACCATTTGGTCATTGTAAAGCAAGATCAAAAATAGATGGAAGGTACAATATCCACATACATTTTGAATTTTATCCCAAGCAGCTGTGGAACTGGGCAGTGGTAAATATATAGGATGTGAACTTAATCCACAATTTCTTCTGAACTTGATGTCTGATCTGCCAGACATAAATACAAACCTTCTGAAAGGAAAAGTGTGTAGAAACAGTGGTATATCAACTTTCCAACTGTTTTGGGGCCTTTCATGTCTGATGTGAACCAGGACACCAATATGGATAAGAATACCATGGTAAACATGTTAAGACTTTTGGAATCAAACTAATAACTGCATGGACAATACAATCACTTATTACTCTCATACAGTTGTTAATAGATTAAAGGTTAACAACAGATGACTCATGCTTTAAGAGAGGGTAAAACCTGTCAACATGCCAGATACTATTAGGGAGAGAAGTGAAACTAATGAAAAGAGTAATGGCAGTGAAAAAAAGATGTGAGGTATTAAGGTATGTACAGGATTAATACAAAAGAGAGGGAGGTGTTGTGATCTTGGAGTATTTACTTATTAAGGTATGTACAGGACTAACACTGAAAAGAGGGAATTTGTGATCTGAGAGTATTTACTTATTAAGGTATGTACATGACTAACACTGAAGAGAGGGAAGTTGTGATCCAAGAGTATTTACTTAATATCATGAAAGTAACTAACATAAAGTCATTCGAGATGGTAACTTGAGATGCACAACCACAAAGTGTTTGGTGACTCGTGTGATGGAATTAATTATTTAATGAGGTTCAAAGGTCAGTAAAACAATAGAATCAAAATATAAATATGCAAGCAATTATATGCTTTAAACCATTTAGGATAAAAAATTACTATTTCTTGTTACAAGATGCAGTCAATCTAGTACAATAAATGGTAATTTAAACTTATTTTGTCCATTCTTTTCATGGTGACAAAGCAGTTAAATTGATTGAGCTATTATAGAACAGGGTAAAGAAAATAAATAAAATATTTCAATGAAAAACTCTGATATTTATTTAGGAAGTTTTAGATATTACACAAATGAAATTTAATAATTTTTAGATGAAAAAGAAGTTTCATCTTAAGATTGAAAACTACTTGGCACTAAAAGCAGTTAACACTCTGATGCCAATTATACACATTGACAGACAAATTTTAGGAAAAATAATTAATTAAAAGTTTACCTATTTTCTTTGCCTGCAAAAGTATTAAATATTTACTGAAAGGTTGCCACAACATTTTTAAGACACATAAAAAATATTAAACATTACGTAATGGAAACTCTAATAGTCGTAAAATCATTGGAACTCATAACAAGAAGGTTTAAGACAAGAACAAGGTGAATGGACACTATAAGAGAAGTATGATGTTAGAATAATTCAGTTGCTTAGAAAATTATGAAGCAAACATTATGGAGCTCACTGACTAATTTATTAACAAACATCACTAACCAACCAACTATAGCCAGAAACGTTTAGACAGATCTAAAACAAGTTAACTCTAGATGTTGGAGACATGTGTAATATTGTAATAAAAGAAAACCCACAAATGTGTATTTATGTGGCAAGAGCCACCTGTATATCCCAGACAACAGTACACAGTAAAACCAAGAAGGATTCCCACTATAAAAATGACAAATCTCACATGTACGCAAGTGGCTTCCCTAATATATTCATTCAACTTTCATATACCTCATGCAGCAGCAGAACAAAACGAGTTATCATATTACTCCATTACAAGGCACATCAGTCAAGATACAAGATGTATTTCGTACACAGTTCTGAGGAACTACATTGTTAGAAAAGTGCCAGTAAACGATCATTCTTGTATACCAGATAAATTACAGAATAAAGTATAGAATATTATAGCCTTGCAATGAAGCCTTTTATAGAAGGAACTCTGATGGAGGGCTATAATATTTGTTTGTTTGTTTTGGAATTTTGCACAAAGCTACTCGAGGGCTATCTGTGCTAGCCGTCCCTAATTTAGCAGTGTAAGACTAGAGGGTAGGCAGCTAGTCATCACCACCCACCACCAACTCTTGGGCTACTCTTTTACCAATGAATAGTGGGATTGACCATCACATAATAATGCCCCCACGGCTGAAAGGGCGAGCATGTTGGGCTACTCTTTTACCAACGAATAGTGGGATTGACCGTCACATTATACACCCCCACGGGTGGGAGGGCGAGCATGTTTAGCGCGACGCGGGCGTGAACCCGCGACCCTCGGATTACGAGTGCACGCCAGGCCTAAAGATAGTGAATTTATCACAAATGTTATGGCCTGCTATTTCCCTGATTGTAGCTGCTGGAAGATTTGTGATCTTTTTTCTGTTGTGAGCACTGTATTTCTTTTTTTTTTTTTTTTTTACAATCACATGTTTACACTTTTACACTTAATTGTTACAGTTTTCTTTTTATATATATATTCAGTTGTTATTTTCTTACCTGCTTTCCCAATACAGAAAATTTTCGGCTTAAACATCCTATTTTATATACAGTGCCATGCTTTTCGTTATATGCACAAAACTATACAAAGGAATACCTGTGTTTTGCCCACCATGGATATCGAAACGCGATTCATTGCAGTATAAATCTGCAGACATACCATTATGCTTCTGGGGCTTTGATGTTAGATCCTGGTTTCGTTGCAACTTTAGTTTGCGTTTACGTTTTATTATAATAATAATATTTTGTTTAATTTTAAACCTATGATCTGTTCCTATGTTAAGTCGGTACCTTTCTGAAAAAAAACTGGCTTCACTTATAAGTTGGATAGAATTCAAACTTTTATAGTACATGCAGATTAATTACGAAGCGTTTATTTGGTTGTTTATTAATTTCGCGCAAAGCTAAACGAGGGCTATCTGCGCTAGGCGTCCCTAATTTTGAAGTGTAAAACTAAAGGGAAAGCAGCTACTCATCACCACCCATCGCCAACTCTTGCGCTACTCTTTTACCAGCGAATAGTGGGATTGATCGTTACATTATAACATCCTCCAAGCTGACGGGAATTCGAACCACGACCCTCAGATTACGAGTCGAGCACCTTAACCACTTAGCCGTACCGGACCTTTCTGTAAATGTTCTTTAAGTTGTCTAGATTTCTATAAGCTTTACCAACATAGGTTCGTAATCGTCACAGTTAATTTAATAGATAAATCCACTTGTGGATCCGTTTATTACGGAACAAAAAGACAATCAGATATATTAACTCGTGATGACGAGAAAACCACTTTTAGAGAAAAATATATGTGTAAAAACGGCTGGTATAGGTATAGAAAGCACTAGATAGAGGAGCGAACAACGTTACCACCTTCGTCGGACATCGTCAGGTTCACAAAAAAAGAAAGAGGTAATTGACTGATAGCTGACAAAATGTTTGAAGGGAAACACTGTAAGTCAAGTAAGCACAACATCACCACAGGAAACACCCAAATACTAAATAAAAAAACAAACATAAACAAACGCAAAATTAAAAAAGCATTTCTTATACAACAACTCAAGCCCTTTATACCAATATCTATAAATATTATCCAACATCTAAGTACGCCCTCTTTATTTCTACACTTAATTACACAGCCGCTTTAAAACATGTGGTCAGCTGTCGGTCAGTTACCTTTTTCTTTCTATATGAACCTGACGATGACCGAAGAATGTCGAAACGTTGTTTGCTCATATACATAGTGCTTTTTCTATTTATACCAGTTGTTTTTACATACATAGATATATTAACCGCCTCGTTCAAATTATACTTGTTGTGGTTGCAAAGTAATAAATAACCTTTTAAGATTCATTTTCAAATACAAAAGTAGAAACAACAACGTGATAAAAGTAGACATATATGAGGAACTGCATGCAGTTCGGTGACATCGTCAACCAACGAAACTTTAGAAACACTGTCTTTGGTCCACTTGTAGGAAATTAATAGTACTTTCTACCTCTGGCAATATGACATCTAGTGAGACATATTATAATGCCACCTCGTTCTATTCATGACTGTGCAAGATAAATGAGTATAATTATAAAAAGTTCAATGTGAAAATTAGATTAACTATTACTTATAAAGTTTTTACTGTTACTGTCGCGAAACTTACAATATATAAGGTTAAGACACGTTAATATCCGCTGATCTGTATTATTACCTGGAACTTTTCTCGTAAAATATCTGTGTGCTCGTCACACTTCTTGATTATCCAACGCCTTGCATCACACTATGACAGATCGAAAGTTAACTCACTTTGGTATCGGTTTGTTTTATCCTACGATGCTCAAATTTTGATGAATTCTTAACCGTGAAAAAGCAGAAGCATTTATCAAAGAGTATTTGCTTGTTTGTTTTTGAATTTCAAACAAAGCTACTCGAGGGCTATCTGCGCTAGCCGTCCGTAATCTAGCAGTGTAAGACTAGAGGGAAGGCAGCTAGTCATCAACACCCACCGCCAACTCTTGGGCTACTCTTTTACCAAACAATAGTGGGATTGACCATCACATTATAACATCCCCACGGCTGATAGGGCGAGCATGTTTGGCGCGATGGGGATCCGACCCAGCGACCCTCAGATTACCAATCACACGTCTTAACACACTATATGTATAATATATAACTTGAAGTTATCAGGCCCAGCAAAGTAGGCCTACAGTCCTGTCATCAACATATAAAATATAGAGTCACTCAGGAGAGTGCAAAATATATGTACGGTGTCTATAATATGTATTCAAATATCATGGACAGTGTATGTTCAGATTCCCTGGATTTCAAGAATTAACTTCACAAATAAATAGTGAGTAGCACCGTGGCAGCACCATGGCAATATCCTAGTACCATTAACGCCATCTATAGTGAATGATTCACTATAGATGGCGCCAATGGTACTGTAAATGTGACGTTGACAAACAGAAGTTGTGATTCATTATGTCAAGTCTGAAAAGACAAAAAAAAAAAAAAAAAAAAAAATCCAAGGGTTCTTCAAACCCATTCATGAGGCTGAACCTGATCAATCTGCTGCAGCCAATCAGGTTGAATCAGAATTGTCAACTGAATTGTCAGAGTCATCACTATGCTGTAACTACCACCTCAGGTCCAGTCTAGGATATTGGAAATTACATTTCTGATGATGTCAGCATTGTTAAACAGGTAAGTCGACTCCTCATCATATTAATTATATTAATTTTGTATTAAAAATCATGAAACACTTTGATGAGTTTTAGACTGAATATTCATTGCTGCTAGTGATTGTAGGCCTACAGCCAAAGGATGTTGGGCCTGCTCTGTGAAGTACAGCTCTGAGTCTTTCTCTTCGAGGTTATTGTACTCTCATAACAAACTTTCCTTTGTGCAAAATACCTTAATTAGAATTATGTCTTTCTATCTCTTTTAGATGAACGCTGAAACCAAAAATGTCTTCTTGAGAATACCTGGATGCCAGGGAGTAAATATGTTTTCCCCCAGTGTGGTCTAAAAAAGCTGCGTTTTCAGCATCGTTGGCTTTCACAGTGGAGATGGCTATTCTACAGCCAACATGCAAAGAGTGCTTTCTGCAAGTACTGCTGTCCTTTCGCTCCTGATGGTGCTAGTGTTGGAAGCCAGAATTTGGGACAACTCGTGAAATTTCCATACACAAACTGGAAGAAGGCTGTTGAAGACTTGAAGGCAAATGAATTGAAACAGTACAACCAAGATAGCAAAGAAGAAGCTAACAATTTTCTGCAGGTCGTAAACCCAAGTTTATCTATGCACTTGTAGCTTGATGGAACTTACAAACAAGAAATTGAACAGAACCGGTAATATTTAATGTGTATTATTGATACTGAATTGTTGTGTAGGAGATAGGGTTCAGCTTCAAGGGGAAAATATGTTAGTGAAACTGATGAGGAGCCCATCAATAATGATGGGAATTTTTGGGCAATTTTGCGCTATAGTGCAAAAGGTGATGTCAAGCTTTCCACAAGCCTTAAGAGTACAAAGAGGAATGTGAGTCTTCAAATTCAAAATGAAATCATCAATGCCTGTAATACTCATGTTCTTGATGCTTTGGTCAACAGGAATAGTGCTGCAAAGTGTTTCTTATTATTAGCTGATGAAACAGCAGATATTTCAGGCATTGAACAGTTTTCGCTGTGTGTTAGATATTTGCATGCCAATGACAACTTTGTTGTTGCAATGAGAGAAGATTTTTTGCAATTTATACCTGTTTATGATGCGACAGGAATAAACTTGGCTGATGTTATAATCAATCTGACGAAATATGGTATTGACATGGCTAACCTGCGAGGATAATGGTATGACGGTGCTGTCTCTATGAGTGGGAAATTCATTGATGTCAAGAGACACATAACTGATAAATTTCCACTTGCACCCTACGTATGTACACTACAATGCCCATTCCCTAAACTTGGCAATTTCTGATGTTTGTAAAGAAGTTCCTGTGCGAAATTGCATAGGAGTAATTTCTAGCATTGAAAACTTTCTCAGTACGTTTTGGCTTTTTCGGTGGAGAATAAAGAACCTGAATCGAAAAAAAAGTTTGAAAGGTCTCTGCCTCATCCGGTGGGTTGAGAAGCATGACTCAGTTATTGACTTTCTAGAATTAATCCATGCAGTTACAGGTGCCCTTAAGACCATATCAGGTTAGCAAGACAGAGATTTTGCCACGCAAGCCAATCAATTGTTGTGTTCTATAACACAGTCGAGTTCATCATCACTCTACTTAACATTGCTAAATTGTTTTCCTTTAGTTTACCTCTGTGCAATTTGCTGTAGCAACAGAACATTGATTTACGTGCTGCGATGCATCACACGGAAATAGTGGAAGATTTAATCCGTTCTCTCAGAAATAATACTATGAATGAATTTATCAACGTTTTTTGCGAGGCTCAATCTCTGTGTATTGAGCTTCAAATTAACATGGTAATGCCAAGACAGGCTAAAAGACAGTGTTACGTTTTTATGTTTTATGTTTTTCGTAGACTAAACGCAACAGAAAGACACAGATAACAGCTTGTATAATTTATTACACTAAGCTATTATATATATGACAGATATAACATAAATTATATAATAACAATGACAGATATTAAGTTTAAACCTTCAAAATTAATTACAACACAAAATAGTACTGGCCTGTATCTAATATAAAGATCTAGAATGAAAGTCCAAAAGTTCAGATCAGAAATCCAAAATTCCGGTCTAGGGTGTGAATTTGGTCCCACGAAGAAATACCGAAGTTTGAATGGAGAATGACGAAGGTCTTTTTACGGTGCTTCTTGATGAACGTCTCAAACTTGCCGCCTTCTAATTTTCCCAGTCTTCCCTAAATAGCCCGTACGTGCCGACTCTCAGCACAACCAGTAATTCGAATGAATCGCAAAGATTGACGAGACAAAATCACAGCTTCTATAGATCTAGCTCTGGTCACAAATCTAAGTTGAATAAAATCACAGCAAACACTTAAACTTTCTCAAACGAATCACTGACTCTTTTTTCTTCGAATAAAAACTAATGACTCTTCCTCTTCTCGTGCGTCTTCGTCTATTTATATATTAGTAGGCCTAGACTTCTCGAATCATTCGTAACTTCCACAGAGCTCCAGAGCAATACGCGCATGTCCGTTCTTGCACGAGACTCAACGTCTAGACACCAGGCCGCCATACATTTCCGTTTATAGTCATATATCTGATCTACCTAATTCTAGAAATTTCTAAATGTTATTTTAAATGAATTACAACATATTTTATTGGTTTAAACTTTGAAACAATAATATAAATATGGAAATGTAAATAACAGATATGGAAATTTAAACACAACACGACATGTTGTCGTTTACAAAACATTTACATGACATTTACATAACAACAGATGCACCGTGCTAACCCACAAACCACTAGCCCTGAGGAGTACTTTCGTATTGTTGTATTTGTACCATTTGTTGATCACTTTCTTTTCACAAATATGTGACCGTCTGTCCAGTCACAAAACTCTCCTTACAAACTTCTTGTGTGTACTACCATCAGGATGTACCACAAAATGGTCAGAACCTACAGCACAAGAGTTGGTCAATATATACAAGGCTGACATTAACAGCACTTCACTAGCTGCAGTAGGTGAACGTACAAATCACTTGCGAACAACAGACCAAAAAATGTCAAAGATGCATCTGCAACGTGCAATGCAGAAATGTTCCTCGTAATTTCTAAACCATTGAAAGTATTTGCCACGTTGCCTGTGTCAACGAGTTTAGTGGAGCATTCATTTTCAGTTTTCAGAAGACTCAAAACGAATTCAAGAAATACCACCACTGAAGATCGATTTAATGGCTTAACCTCATTATAAATTCATCGTGATATTAAAGTTGAACTGAACTGTGTTGTGGATGTCCTGGCAAGAACAAACAGGTGTTTGAGCTTTCATGGATGTTTGATTGTATTTCTCTAGTTCTGACAAACTTGCTGAATTAAAAGAGTGTTTAATCAGAAATTTGCATTTGACCATTTGATATGTGTGAAATTATCTGCCATGTAATCACGGATCTTTATGAAACTTCACATGTGGTAACTGAACTTGTCTAAAGAGTTTATTATTGTTTAGAAGAGTAGTCACCTTCCATAAAAACTTCAGGTAACTTTCCTTCTGGGGTTCTTTTTTTCTGTCTCTTTGCACCACTACAACCTGCTTGAGACTCATTGGACCTATTTCTCACTAAAAACTTGTCTAATGAGGTGTGTTTTTGCCTGCATTTTAAAATGTTTCTGAAGTAAGACATGACATTGTTATTGAAAAGGTTTATGCTGCGGTTTGCTACAACTTTTTCAGGGTGAACTTCTTCCACAAAACGTTGCAACTCTCCCCATTTTCCACACATCTCCTTGATTGGTTAACTTGGATCATCCTACCTTCCCTTCTCACTTCCTCAGTTGCCTTCTGTTGCTGCTCCTTCTGAAGGTGTTGGAGTTCTTCTGTGGTGAACTCAGTGTTGTGGTCTTCCACCAACTCCTCCACATCATCATCACTCACATTCAAGCCCATACACTTGCCTAATGAGACAATATCCTCAACAACAGCCTCAGCCTCAAAGTCTCTATGTGCTGCTGAGTTTGGCCACAAATTCTTCCAGGCTGAGTTTATGGTCCTCAAAGACACTTTCCTCCAGGCTTTATTTATGATCTTCAAGCAATGGAGGATATTAAAGAGATTTTCCAGAACTCTTTGAGGGTTAACTCTGTGTCAGAGGTTACTTCAAAGCACCTTTGAAACAGTGCTTTGGTGTAGAGTTTTTGAAAGTTCGATATGACCTACTGGTGTATGGACTGAATGAGAGGAGTCGTGTTAGGGGGCAACTATTTTTTCAGTATGGTATAGACTGTAGACTCTGCCATACCAAACTGTGTAGCAAGGTCAGACACGCGAACACCACTCTCATACTTCGCTGTGAGATCTTTTTCACCTCTATTGTGGCTCTAGCAACTTTTCTTTTTGGTTTGCTGTTTTCATTATCCTTCTTTGACCCCATGGTAGTTTATTTAATTATAATATTTAAAAAAAACAAAATGAAAAACGAGAACGTTCACATGTTGTTGTTGTTTCAATTAAGCACAAAGCTACACAATGGGCTATCTGTGCTAGAACGTTCACAACGGATTTTAGCGGGGTGTGTAGGCTAAGCGACTGGTGCGAGTAAAATGTTTTGGGCAAGCTTGGTGTGGGCTGTAAATGGTCGAAGGGTCATCAGTCGGGTTATTTTGGGGGTTCAAGCCGAGAACTAAGTTTATGTTCGACAACCGAGACATTTTTTCTCAAACAATATTTTCGAGAAGAGAGTCGTTCGAGAACCGAGGTACCACTGTATATATATAATTTTAAGTGTGTAATGTGAACTATTGTGAGAGATAGAGATGACTCTAGATGGCGAGTTTAGTCCTAAAGTACATACAATGGCGGTTTTAAGGTTAAACTATTCCAAAATGTATTGTAAATTATAGAATAAGATGTAATAATTTGTTTCATCAACGAGGTTCTAAAGTGACTGAGCTGGATCGTGTCCTCTTCGACGAAAAAGATACAATCATTTAAAGCCATAGATAATTAAAAGTATAATGAATTTTTATGCATATATTTTATTTATCTTTAATTTATTAGTTTTAAACAACTGGATAAAACGCTGTCCATTCATTGTTGAAATTTATCGCCAACAAATCACACATGCACTGCAAAAAATATAGCTCTTTAAAAACTTTTTTAGAGTATTTCACCTTATAATAAATAAATAAATATATATTAAACTAGTGAAAAAATGAATTGGCGAAACTAATATATTTTATAAATAAATATAAAAGGGATGAAAGTACATTATTGACAACACTATAATACTTATATAAATTATGGATTCACCTACAATTTAAGACAGTGCGTGTGATTTTTTTTATATAACACATATAGTATAATTCATCAGCTGTGTTATAATAATTATTTTGTTGATGTTGGCATTTACTGTATTAGAAGTGATACATCTTTTTCACCAGAAATGGTGACAATTGTAATCATAGCTTTTTTTGTTGTAGGGCAATTCATTATTTGTAAAATGTAACGCTGATTTCCAATTTATTCAGCAGTCCAATTTAACAATGTGCAAACGTTCTATCGTGTGATTAGTCAAAGATAATAACTTACCATAAAACCACATAAGGAACATTAAGATATCTAATATAAGCAAAGAATACTTCTTTGTCAAAATAATATGCAATTCAAATCCACAAATTGAGTATCCCATTTAGTCATTATATCTTTTGACCCTCTTGTTTATACCTCTCCTTTTGCTTAAAAATGATCCAGTATTAGGCCAGTAGTTTGGAACTTAAATTCAGACTTTGCACAAACTTAAAATAGCAATTAATTGGTTTAATTGTTTTCATATATTTTACATTTTGAAAGCGATTATTTTTTTACTTAGATATTTTAAATAGATACGAATAAATACGTGTTAGAGGACATGTTACCACTTAAATTCAAAATTTTATTTAACAATTATATTATGAATGTATGTGAAATTCCTCTGTTGAAGATAAAACAGAGGAATACTTGGTTGGACATAGATTTTAGGTTTACGTTAGAAAAGTACGTGTCAGAACGATACAATTAGAATTTGAAAGTCAATAATCTATCATAGATATATTTTGTGTCTTTCATTTTATAATATCGAAAAATAATTTTGTGACTTGCGAAAATGAAGTAAAAGAATAATATTTAAACAGTAGAGTCCAGCCATTAATGTAGATGTACAAAGAAAAACTGAACAAAAAATTATCCTAAATGAATGCTATCATATAACTCTTACTCTATGTGTTAATAATATCGCATTTATTTTGTTTATCTTTCGATTAGTTTGTCACAATAATGATGTGACATTTAATAAGCTTATCGTTTTAGGATAGAGTAATAGAATTTATGTGTACACATTTATTATTTTGATACTTGTTTAAATACAACAGTTGATATTGAAACTGAATGATTAAGGTATATAAATATTTATTGATTTCAAGTGCAAAACTTCAAGTATCACGAAGGGTATTATGTTCCTTAAATAATTTTTTTCTAAATTTGAAACTAATATTTCTATGTCACTATATACAAGACGCAAACTGATCTCTCCCTCATAAGGAATATTACTAGAATACATAGAGTCAATACGTACATTCCATGACTGAAATTGTAAGCCAATCTTTCATATTTCACAGCATAAAACAAAAGAAATCTTACGCGTTCGATGTATTAGAGCAAAAGAATAAACTAAACATAAGGTTTACGTTAATTCGTCTGTTATGTAAATGTCATGTAAATGTTTTGTGAACGACAACATGTCGTGTTGTGTTTGAATTTCCATGTCTATTGTTTACGTTTCCATATTTATATTATTGTTTCAAAGCTTAAACCAACAAAATATGTTGTTATTCATTTAAAATAACATTTAGAAATTTCTAGAATTAGGAAGATCAATCAATTGACTATAAATGGAATGTGATGGCCTAGTGTCTAGGCGACAAGTCTCGTGCAAAAACAGACATGCGCAGATTATTCTGGAATGTTGGGAAGTTACGCGATGGTTCGAGAAGTCTAGGCCTACTAATATATAAACAGACGGAGATGCGAAGAAGGGGAGTCATTAGTTCTTATTCGAAGAAAAGAAGAGTCAGTCATTCGTTTGAGAAAGTTTAAATGTTTGCTGTGATTTTATTCAACTTGGATTTGTGACCAGAGCTAGATCTACAGAAGCTGTGATTTTGTCTCGTCAATCTTTGCGATTCATTCGAATTACTGGTTGTGCTGAGAGTCGGCACGTACGGACTGTTTAGGGAAGACTGGGAAAATTGGAAGGCGGCAAGTTTGAGACGTTCATCAAGAAGCACCGTAAAAAGAACTTCGTAGTTCTCCATTCAAACTTCGGTATTTCTTCATGGGACCAAATTCACACCCTAGACCGGAATTTTGGATTTCTGATCTGAACTTTTGGACTTTCATTCTAGATCATTATATTAGATACAGGCCAGTACCATTTTGTGTTGTAATTAATTTTGAAGGTTTAAACTTAATATCTGTCATTGTTATTATATAATTTATGTTATATCTGTCATATATATATAATAGCTTATTGTAATAAATTATACAAGCTGTTATCTGTGTCTTTCTGTTGCGTTCAATCCACATAAAAAAACGTAACATCGTCATAGCAGTCAATACACATATTTTAACTTGTATATTCATACTAATTTGCAACTAGGTTCATGTTTCATGCCCCAAAATGCTATTTTCAAGACGTTATACAAGATGCAATAAAACTTTTGTTTTTAATCAATGTTTTTATCTATGATCGAGATACTGTTTATTCTATTGACCTTCATTTGCTAAATATATGGCTATCAGCTATCATAACTTCAGAAACAATCTGTTTTAACGATACTTTCAATTTAAACATAATGAAAAAAGAACTAAAACAGTTCAGATTCATCTGACTTATAACAACACAATATGGGTAAAAAAAGTTTTTAACGTGATGCAACATAACACGTTTATGCTTGTAAAATGTGATGTGTTAAGATTTTCGATGATTCCTATGGAGACAGTGTCAACACCACCTTGTTGTTTTACGATATTACGGTCACTAAAAATACTTCCATCGTTATTGTTTTTATAGCCAAACACTGACCAAAATATCTTTAAGTTGATACTTGAAAGTGTTGGGATTTGGCGAAATTCCACTATTACAGAATTGAGGAAAAACAAAATAATTGTACGTTTCATAAATTTGTGAAACGTATAATTGTTTTGTTTTCCTCAGTTATGTAATACTTTGGAGTAACTACTTGATACTGTAACGTTAATGCACATTCAAGCTGAGCTTAATACAAATGACCAAGCAGTAAATACTACAGCTGATCTATCAGTAGTCGAGTAATAACTATTATCATTAAAAAAAATCAGTAATGTTTTTTCAAAGCAGGGCTATTAACTTAACTACATAAAAAATGTTTGAACTTGTTTACATAAATTAAATTGATGAAAAAAGGAAAGAAAATGGTTTTAAATGAAACTCTAAAAATAAATATATGTATGTCCTCGAATCAAATCGTATATCATCATTTTTAAACTGCATTATATTTTCCAACATGCATTACAATATTTAACAAATAATGAGTTTTAATTGTTTATTCAAATAATTAATTACTAGTTGTGCTTTAAATTATTATTTCATAGTACTTTGATATGATTTAAAAATGGCAGCTGACTTATTAATTACAAATAAATGATATTGAAATGTTGGAATTTCTTAGTAAGCTTGATAACTTAATTCGTCAGTAATGTATCCTCATATCAATTTATTATTTCAAGTCTTTAAATTCTTCTCTTAAATTTGCAAGTTGTACTTACATACATCTACTTCATAAACTTCATAATTACATCAAAGGTTTGAAAATTAATAAGCAAAGCTTTTTATATATAAGTAGAATGTAGTTCATAACAGTTATGAACAAAATATTTTGAACCTTACGGAATGACTACCATATATAATCAAGCATTATCGAAACAATCATTTCATTTTAACAACTTTTATAAAAATAAATTGATTTTATCACAACAATTAAAGCATTCTGTGTTATGAATCAATAAAAACAAAAGACAGTCAGAACTGTATGCACTATACTAACATGACTACTGGAAGAAATATAAAAACTTAATAATTTTTAGATGATACATAAAGAATGTTTTCAAACTGAAAAAATAGCCGTCAGCTATCAAAAACATATTGTTGCTAGTTGCATGCGTTTTAGGCGTATCATTCAAAGTACAAGAATACATAAAGATCTCAAGAACTAACTTGATTTCTAAGAATTAAAAAGAAGATACAGATGATTGCAATGACAAGTATTGTTGATGATTCAGTGATTTACTGTATTGACATTAGTTTCATTCAAGTTAAACCTCACATTATTACATGATGTATTATTAACTTATATCAAGGTAACATCATGATGTATTGGTAGCGAAAACTAATTCCTAGTCTGAAGTAGGCAACCCCGTTAAAAATCAACACCATAATTCAAAGAAAAACTTGCTGATCACAAGGTATTATTTATCTAAGTTAGATCTTCCAATGGAAGTTAACAAACAATTAAACTACCAACCATTTATCTTTGAGCTTAGAACTGATCAGTGCTACCTGCATTAGATGCCTCTAAATTTGAAGTGAGAGAGTGAAAAGAAGGAAGATAGTCATCACCATTCCCCATCAACCCTTGCCAGACCAAACAATAAGATTTCAACACCACTTTCATATCATACCCATGGCTCCAATTTCTGATGGTAATTTTCTTTTTCTTTTTTTGTTCCTTGCAAAAACAGGTCATGAACCATATAATACTGGATCCATAGCTGGTACACAACCTGCTGGTTTTATCTCAGTCTATTCATGTTCGTACTACAGTCACCTCTACAAAATTCACCAAATAGATCCTGCTGTTCGTTAGATCAAATAATCACAATGAAAATAAATTGCATGAAACGTTTTACCAAACCAGTCCAAAGGAATTTTATATTAACAACTACAGAATTATAACAAACCTATCTTAACAACAAACATCTAATTTTTGTAAAGAGAAAAATCAGGAATCTTCATAAATATTTAACATAAATCTGCTCATTAGATCTTTAAATAGTCATTACATAATAATTTATCAATTATTGTGTAATGTTGCAAAAAAAGAAAAAAAACCTATGTAAATTTTCAGGCGCTTTTATTTAAGGAAAATAATTATGAAAAGAAGTTATATAAATGAAATCAATATTCACTCTCATACATTTATTCACATTTTTTACAACTGCAAATATTTTTAATAACCAATAACATAGTTACACTTATACAAAAGTCTTTTGATATTAAAATGTATAAAAGCTTAATCACAATTTCTAAGTGTTATTAGTGTAGACACACTTTTGTTCATAATCTGCACCATAAACTTTCCAGTTATTATATTAATTATGTCCAGATTGAACAAAGATGCTTTTTTAGATTTTCTAATCTTGAAAAAAAAACACACTTAAGAAATACTATAAATCAAAATTGATTGTTAAAGTTTTGAAACAGATTTTTAACCACTGAACTAATGAATTACAGATGAAAAATCACAACTAGAATAAATCACAAAATTTAAGCACTTCAAATGTAGTTTTAGCAGTTCAAAGGAATATTTAGGCACTATTTCTTTTTATTATGATGCTTTTATTTCTTGCAGAAAAGCATTCTCAGAAATGGTTAATTTAACAGCATTATGAAATAGCAAACCTTATTCATGAATTTAGGTATTTCATTGATGCCCATTTTCATGATTACATAATTGGGTACAGCCATGAAATACATAAAGTTGTAATTTTTAGGTTACAATTTCAACTTACTCTTTCCTAGGTTAACAATTTAGATGACTGACTGCATGGTCTACATAAATATAAATATAAAAATTGACTTTGGAAAGATTGTTTTATCACAACTATAAAAAATTATTCTTCCTATCTATGAAATTTCTACAGAAATTTGAATTTTTGTAAATGAAGAACAAAATAGATCGAGCCTTTCTAGATGCACTTGATTTGACATATTTAAGAGATTAAAAACAATTTAGTACATTGGTTTGTAATTTATCTTTATCTTGAGAAATGGAGACTGAATAAAATCAAAGCTCAAACGAAGTTTGCTTGGAATTAAAATCACTATTTCTCTTATTTGCATCATAGGGAGGAGGAATTTGATCTGCTTCTTTGTTCAAATGGTATCTCCACTTGCTGTCTATGCTTTTCAAAGCATTAATTTTATTCTTCTGTGAATTATTCAGTGGATTATTAAGACCCAATGCCTCAATTTCCTTTTCACTGATGCTTTTATTCCCAGTGGTTGGTAATATTGTAGGTGGCACAGGAAGGGTGTTAGGAACAGGATCAGCTGGATCATTCATAAATCCAAAGTTTTCTTTTCCACTTATTCCAGATTTGTTCTCAAAGTCTTGCAGGGTAAAAGAGTCCTCACTGCCATCCATGCTGTTGTAATACAAATAGTATAAATAATAGAAATTCAATGTATTTTAAGCAAATTAATAAAACAAATGGGAAAAAAAGTGATATGAAGCATTATCTGCAAGTTTTTTTTGGTTTTTTTTGAAAACATAAATGGCATTTTTTTCTGTTTTTCACAATAATTTAAAGTATTTAATAAATGTATTGATCAATCTCTGCAAGAAACTGTACAAAAATAACCTTGGTTTTATTTTATTGGTGTATTTCTAAATCTTGAAACAGTTGCAAAACTCTCTTTGTTAACCTGAAGAAGACCTAATGTCAAAACGTTGTTCTGTACTTTATTTTAATTAAAGTTTTAATACCTATACCAGCCATTTTGAGTAACAACAATTGTATTATATTTAGAGTACAGAACTATTGTCGAAACACGGTTCTGTACTTTATTTTAATACCCATACCAGCCATCTTGAGTGACAACAATTATATCATGTTTAGAGTGTACAAGTATTGAATTTAAAGTTGATGAAACATTTTGAATCACAATTTTTCTCCAGAGACCTAGCCAGCTAATAGACTAAGTAGTGGATGATGTTTCCAGAACAAAGAAATATGCAAGTCAAATGTAATGTTATTTTTCGATCTAAATATGATAATTTGATACATTTCATTAGATGAAGAATAAACATACAAGTGTACCAACTGATAATCTGATGACCATATAATTCATCAATTTAACTACACAGCTAATAAAATGTGCATAGCAACTAAAGGCCATCCTCTAAATATTAAAACTTACCTTACATCATCTGGTTTGTAGTTGAGGTCTTCCTGCTGATTCCACATGGGATTAGATCTGAAAAAAAAAATGTATTTATACTTATTAAATGTAATCAACTGAAAGTAAGTGTGTCAGATAATGAAGAAAGAGTTAGAGAATAAAATCTCTATTTGTTGAAACTACTAATTACAAATGTATGAATATTATTTGTTTATTTGTAGTTAAGCACAAAGCTACAAAATGGATTATCTGTGCTCTGCCCAATATGGGTATGTCTTCATTCTAAGTCTATAGATATACTGCTGTCTGCTGGGAGAGAGAGAGAGAGAGACGAGATTATGAATAATGAAAATGTGCAAATTAATCTCTAGTTTATTTAGCAAATCCTAAAAATGTGTTTGTTCTAAGTGCAACCCCAGTAAAAGTTATGTTATTTAAAACAAAGAATAAATTCAACAAATTTTCTATCCAGTGAACAGTTAAATTTGAAATAAATACACACACACACAATAACATTTCTTTCCTTAATATGCAAGTAATGTGGTTCATCCATTGGTTTTTCAATACAAATCAGGACATAAAACACTATCTTTTAATGTTAGGGTTACACCCAAGAAACTTATTTGGGTAGTGGAGAAGTTTAAAGTAAACATAATAGAAGTGTGTAAGTTGTAAGCATGTCTATAAGAGGACAGTAATGAATCTACTTCTACCCAAATGAAAAAAAATATCACTAATGTAGTTGATTTGTCTGTGTATTTTTCCATAACTTTTGTCTCTTAGTTTCCTACGAAAATGTTAGCATAGTTTGATACCATCTTGTTTCCCATAGCTCTCTTTTGTTTGAATACAGAATTCATTATTAAATTCAAAGCCATTAAGTGTAAGTACCAGTTCAGCTAAGTGTAATAATTTGAGTGTTGGATTTGTCTAGCTTTTGTAAAGAAGATTCTTAGACTTTTAGGCTTTCATCGTGGGGAATGTTTGTGTAAAGAGAAGAAACATCCATGGTAAACAGTATTTGGAGGAAGTTTTCTGTTGTTGTTAATGTCAGAGATCATGTTTAAAAAATGTGTTGTATCTTTAATGTAAGACGTCAAATGTGGAGCATTGTTGGGTTTGTGTATTTTTGGCAATATTTAAAAGCGACTTGAAACTTGATGTTTAGGTAAAAGGTAATGTTTCATAGCTGATGTGTTGGCTTTTCTGTAAGCTACGTAGCTTATCTTTGATAGTTTTAATAAAATGTGGTGTGGGGTCCAAATTACCTTTCTATAGTGATTTGTCATTAAGTTGTCGATAGGCTTTGTTGATATAATCAGTTATATCTTGAACAACAATGACACCACCCTTACCAGTTGGTTTAATAATAATTTCATTTTCATGTTTCAGTGAAATTAGAGCAGAATGTTCACTATGGGAGAGATTTTTTCGTACTTTTAAGTCAGAGTTGAGAGCTTGATATTCTTTATTTTCAATTGCAGTAATAAAACTCTCTAGATGTGGTTCCCCATTAGTTGGGAGTGACTAGAAGGATTTTTCTTTAAATTGTGAGCCAAAACTTTTTCTTTCAGTTGTTTGGTTGTGAAAATATTCTTGAAGTCTTAATCTGCATGCAAATTCTTGGAGGTTGGAAATGACTTTAAAAATATCTATGTTTTTAGTGGTAGGAGAAAAATTATGACCTTTACCAAGAAGTTTGTGTTGAGCTTCTGATAGTGATTCAGCCGACAGCCTGACGACATTGGAAGTGTTCTTGGATTTGTGTTGATCAGATGGAGAAGTGACTATGTTAGTAGAATCAGAAGTAGGATCCATTTTAGGAGAGACTTCAATGTATTTGTTTACACTGTTGGAATTATTTACCAGTGGCTCACATGTGGTACTAGAATGAATTTGTTTTATAAAGTTAATATTTTGTTGTAAACAGAAATTGTGGCTTTGATGGGAGAAACGCTTGTGAAAAATCATGATGTATTTTTGTTGTTAATTTTTGCATTATTTTCAAAAGCCTTGACTGTTTTTTTTAATAAATGCATTAAGTTTCTGTTGTTCAGTGGAACATATTGTGTTTTTGGAATTTGTAGCAACAATTTTCTTTTCCAGATTGTCAATTGTGGATTTGCAGAAGTCTTACATGGGTTTACTGAAAATGGTTTAGATATTCGAATCTTCACTGCACCGACTCAAAACATTATCTTTGAAACTTTCATTGTTAAACTACTTCTTTAGCAAAGTCCAAATGTTCAAGTTTTTGTTAAACAGTAAAAGCATTCAAGTGTTTGTTGAACCAGTCAAAATAGTCATGTCTTTGCACCATGGTAAAAATATGTTTGTCTTTGTATTATTTTGTCTTGTTCAAGTGTTAATAATACACACTTGAAGATCACGTGTTTTTTAAAGTAAAAAACTGTTAAAATATATAGAATCATGTAAAAATGTTCATTACACATAATGTGTAACTAACCACACTAATAACAAATAATTTAATCAGCATTATTTTGTATTCATGTATCAAACTCTCTAATGATAAATTAATTTTTCAAGAATAAATAATTTACCCTTCCACAGCATGTTTATTCGTATTTGGAGGATCATTTACACCAATTCGATTGAGACCTGAATCCTGGGATCCTGGAGATTTAGAAACAATATAATATTTATCATTTGGATTTTAAATAGATTTTACTGACAGATGATTTATTAATATAGCTATGATTTAAGTTGTCTAACAAAAATTGACATTTAAAAAACAAAATAATTTAAATAGAAAGTAGAAGCTTGCAGCAATAGTCTGAATCACTTCATAAATATAATTATAAAAATAGGTATTGCTTGAAATTAAACTTGTTACTTTTGAAATTTACATAAAAGTATAATAATTCCATGTATGGTTGCTAAAAGCCTTGATTTATTTTTTGTAAAAATATCTTCAAGTAACACCAAAAAGACTCGTATAAGAAAAGTTTAATGTTAAGGTATAATGATGCAAAATTATACTATATAAATCAAAGATACATTACCAAAAGAGGTTGCATTGGCAGCTCTAAGTTTTCTTGAGAGGCTATGTAGAGCAAAGAAAAGGAAATGTGAAGTAAAACAAGAAATAAAAACCCAAAATTAGTTCAAAACATCCATGAAACGAATGAACCAATTGAATTATTCATACTGATTTGTTATTGTATAATACAAAATACTTCATATGAGCTTAATATCATGTTTCTTTATATCAAATTACAATTATGTCAACACATAGAATGTTTATATATTCCAAGCCTATTGTTGTGGAAAGAAGTCTTAATAAAAGTTGAGTAATACACATGAATATTAATAAATTTATTTGAGGATGTCATTTAAGACATCAAAGGATTGACATAAACCTTGATTTTAGTTCTGATTTATAGTAAATGCAGAATATCGGATACAATCTGGAACCTTGATCATAGTTTTTATCCATACTAAAAGTTGAATATCAGACACAATCTGGAACCTTGATCTTGATTTTTATTAATGATAAACGTAGAATAGCAGACACAATGTGGGACACGGACCTTAGTTTTGATCCATAATAAATGTGGAATATCAGAAAGAATAAATGTTAAAGGAAATAAACAGGACTAAATTTCAACATTTACATCAGCCATGTATTAATGCTGTACAAATTCAATAAACCAATATTCAAATGTATTTGTGTAGGGTATATACATGTTTAAAGCACTTTGTTATTCTCTCACCTTTTTATTACAAATATTTGTGAATTAAGAAAGAGGGTTCTTCACACTGTAGAAATTATAAATCCAAATACAAATTTAAAAGTTACATTTTAAACAAATGTTTCATAAAAATAATGCATTTTATTGCACAAAAAATACTTGCCAACTAAATTTATTTTGAAGTTCATGATTAAAAATATTATTTTGCATGTTATAATGAGAAGCGTGTGAAAATATTCTTAGCAATGAATTTCAATAAATATTTGGTATTTAATCTGTGTAATAAAATACATGTTTGTTTTCTGTTTCATTAGTCACATGTTTGAAATGTAATTTTTAAATTGATACTGATTTCATGGCCCATTGAAGGCACCAGTATTAGAGTTAAAAGTTATGAGTAGTGCATTTGTTAAAATGAGAGAAGTCTGAAAACCTTAATTCTAATATTTGTTGATTGTTAGTTCCAATACACTGTATTGAGAAGCTACTTTATTGTTTGTATCTCCTTATTTGTGAAAATAAACATACCTTCGTCAATTGAAAAAATTTACATCTCTGACAAGAAACTTTAGTTTGCTATAACACCTGAAGAAAGCTAAGTTTAATTCTCCACTAACAGCTTATAGTAGTTTGCTTTTAACATAATTTTTAAAAGTTATGTGATACATACACCTCCATTATCAGCAATTATCACAAAAAATAAAGATTTCAACAACAATGAAAATGGGTAATGAATTTGAGCAACACTTGCAGTTTTTTTAAAGCAAAATACAATAAATAGGAAGGTTCATTGAACATAAGTAATGAGTAAAGTCTATGAAATCAATTTTTAGTAAAACTTACGAACTTATTTTCATGCAGGAAACCAACAACAAGACAATGAAAGCTAATACAAGGCCTGCCAAAACTCCAAATAAGATGAATTTTAGCTTTTTTTCCCAGGAATCACTCACTTCATCCTTTCCAATTTTCTAAAGATAAATTAAACCAATGAATAAAACCACAATATTTTCATGTGATGAAGAAGAAGAAGAAAAAAAAGCATGAGAGAGAAAATGTTTCCGTTGAAGATAATTAAAAATATTTGAATATTAACAGTATTAACCACAGCTTGGATAAAAATGAAATAGAAACCCGAAAACCTGATAACTTTTGAAAGGTCCTCCAATTGAAAGTGCTCATGTTATCGGGTTTCTATTTCATTTTCATCAAGACTTCTTGGACCTATGTGTTTTTATGACATAATGAAACTACAGACTGGTATATTTTTTGTAAACATTTCTTCCATTCCAAAGTTTTAACTCCTGTTAAAATAAAAAAAATGATCTCTATATATGATTTCACAGTGTATGAAATGGTGAGGCAATTATAAATTTATTGATCAGTGGTTCCCAACCACTGGCCAAAAGAGAGATCTTAGCCAGTCACCAAAATAGTTGAAAAAAGGTGTTTGAAATTTAGCTTCTGAGTATACTGTTTTATGAAGTTCATAAAAGTATTGGATTAGAAATGGCTGATCCCTTGCTGGTAAATGGTTTGAAATCACTCATGTAGATTACAATCATTATGAATAAATTCTGAAAAGTCAACAAATTTTGATTCATATATTTAAATTAGTGTACAGTTATGTGAAAAATGCACATATGTATGTGTATGTGTGTGTGTGTGTATATATATATATATCACATATACATCTATTCTACTTCAGTGCTGCATTCTATAGGAAAAAAATTGTCAATGGTTGCCACTGTTTCAATTGGTTATCAAGAAAAATTATATTAGATTATTTCAAATGTAATACTAAACTACAAATACAGTTGGGAATTAGAAATGCCATGAAATATTTTGTTAGAATACTGTAGAGTTTTAAAAGAGTGACCTCCTCTGTCTTGGGAGTAAATAAAAGTAAAGAGAGAATTTTTATTGTGGTTGAGAAAACTTATCTATTTAGTTTCTTGGTTTGTCTTGAATGTTGTGCAAAGCTACTTGAGGGCTATCTGCACTAGCTGTTCCTGATTTAGCAGTATGAGACTAGAGGGAAGGCAGCTAGTCAAGACTACTCAAACCCAACTCTTGGGTTACTCTTTTCCCAATGAATAGTTGGATTGATCATCAAATTATAACATCCCAATAGCTGAAAGTGTGAGCATGTTTGGTGTGACACGGATTCAAATATGTGATCCTTGTCAAGTAACTTGACCACCTGGCCATGCTGGGCCTTCTAGTTACTCGCAGAAAGTTCTATGTAACATCACCAGAAGGGCAGAGTGTTAGGATAAACTAACCAACTAACTTGCTAATACGATTTTTTTGCACAATATCTATACAAAGTTAGACATTTTTGTAACACAAAAATAAATTAGTTTTAAAATTAAATTCCTATATAACTACAAAAATACAAGAAATAAAGTTGTGAAAAAATACACAAAAGTTAAATCAACAAAGAAATTAATATTTTATTGTTATACAGCATTAAAAAGATATTTAATTTCAACTTAATTTAAAAATTATGAATAAATGTAACTTACCAATTACAAATAAATTACTATAAACTTTAGACAAATATGAAACATATACGAGTTTAATACCACAAAATTGCTTATCTGTTTTATAATTTTTACCACTCAATTACAGGCCATCTGTTCACCTATTTATTTATCAGTTCTTTAGATACATATACTTACTAGGCAAAGGGAAGAAGATGCTAGTGCTAAAATAACTGGCCACTTTATATCACCAATATGATAAGCGTTTTTTAATCACTACATTTGCATGATATACCTTTAATTACAATAATAATTACAACATTTTGAAAAAAGTAAAAAAATATTCATATATTGTTAGCTGTTCTTGTTTATTGAGTGACTATAATGACATCAACCTAACAATCAGGAATTTCTTTTTTAAAAATATTTTGGTTAATTACCACTTTTTGTTACTGTGTGACCTTAAATATAACTTTTACCAGAAGAGCTGCTAAAACTGCACAATATTAACAAATAGTATTTATTACCAGTAACAATCAATCTACAAAAAGATAATTTAACCACTCTGCCTTAGTCACTATATTATTGTTATTTACTATTAATTACTTAAACCTAATTAAAGACATACACCACATTAGTTAATAATTCTAAACAATACTTATGGCTTTAAAGAGTTTATTTGTGACGAGTGTAAAAAGAAATATTTCCATACTGTATTAGACTTACATCTATCAAAACAACATAAAAATCTTCTTTCCTTAATTCAAGAACTTTTCCCCAGTACTTGTCAAATAACCTAGAAAAAAAAAAATAACAGCATGCAATGCAAACATATATTCAACCAAGAAATTACGTAAACTGGAATGGGAGATAAATTTATCATACTATTTCAACTTTTTTCTCCTTTTTCATTTATGCAAAAGGCATGAACCTAGAAGCATTTTTTTCAGATATTAAATACTCGTTTGGAAATTGTGAGGTGAGTTTAAATACATTATTATACATTAATTTTCTCTAACTCATCAACCAAATCTGTTTACCTATTCAGTACATTTATTATGAATAATTCACCATTTATATAAACATTATTTATTTCAGCAGTCTTACTTTCTTTTCTGTGATATCTTTCCCCTACAAAATCAAATCAGAATAACTTTTACTAGTTAAACTAAAAAGATTTACTTATTAGATACTGTAAACGAGTCAACTGTAAAAACTCTTAGACTACCTGGTTATCATAAGCAGAACCTTTCATTGCATCTGTAATTTAGACTTCTGTACTTTTGTTCTTACCTGGAATATTGCTCAGGTTTTATGTTCTTTAATTCAATTAAAATTCCTGATATATGGAGAAATGTCATCACTTGTAACAATATTAGCAAACCCATTAAAATAAAGAGCTTATACAAACCGAATTAAACAGTTGCACCATTAACTATTGGTAAAACAGTTTAAAGCTTTTGGGCTGTAACAACTGTTTTACTGGCTCTTAATAAATTGCTCATTTTCTTGTTGACAGTTTCACTTAACAGATACCATTGTTTTGCACTAAAGAATATAATAGTTTCAAGAAAACTGAAGCTCATAAGTCGTATTCCAATACTACACCGAGTTTGAACATTTGAAATAATTTTCCATTTCTTAAGAGAAAATAGAAATTTTTTTTAACAACTTGGAAAAAAATGTTTTTACAATAAATTTCACCTTTTTTCCTTAGTTTTTATTACTTACAAAACCTTAATTTTCTAGTTAACTTTTAATCTCATCTCATTTTCAATTATTTAAAACAAATGTACAAATATAACAAAAATCATTACAAAAATAAAATGCTTGTGCATACACAGACAGAAAAAAAATTACGGAATTGAAACACAACATACTTTAGTCTGAAAATGATGCTTATCTGTCCTAAGATAGATTCCTGAACTTCCTATATTCAAATTTTCTCATGACAAAAAGCACTCTAACTAAGAACCCCAAAAGTATTTTATGCAGTGTACCACATTTCAATCTCCTATAAAGACTAATACAGTCTTTAGGAAGTTCAAGACTAAGTGTTGCAAAACATATGCAAACTGTAATTTATCATACATAAAAACTAGCATGTGATATAAAAGACCAGGATAGAGAATGGCTGTTTTACTAGCATATTTAACTATTTTGCTCTGGGCATTCTTTACTTTGCATAACAGAAAGTTTTAACGTTTTACATTCAAAATGTTAGATTACTTTCTGTTTATGTAACATCAATTAGCATAAAATCTTAGCTAACAATCTATCTTTAAACAATATATAACTTTTAAGTTCCTAATTCTACAAAGAAATATTTTTAAAAATCCTAAATTTCCTCTAGTATAACACATGACATTTCCTTTGGGCACTCCATCTTTATTTTTCCTGCTATCCCTTGAAAGAGTAAGGAATTAAATGTAAATTACTCACCACAGAAACATTATTGCTCAGATAAAACATAACTTTTTTAAGCCTTCAATTTTTTTTGGTTATAGAGCTATCAATATAAAATCAGATCCTTCCTATCAAATCCCTCTTTCAGAATAGGTTAACAGTTCCCTCTCACATTTAATTACACATTGCATATAATGAATAGAAAGTCAAGGTTTTCATTTATCAAATGATGTATTGTATAATGCTGTGTTATGAACAGATAACAGTTAATTTCACTTGGAGTACAGCTCTTGTTGAATACTCAGAAAGCCAGAAACATTGCAAGAGGTAGGGGAAATCGTCTACTTTTTGCATGGTATTAGTCTATAATTTGGTGCATTATTAAATTAAATAAATTATTAATTGCATTAACACCATTAGTATAAAAAAGTAGACTTAAATGTCCTCAACAATCAATGGCAAGAAAAATAAGATTGGGTGAGTACTTTATTTTGTGTTTTTATTTATTTTTTACAATTAAAGTAATTAAAATGTAAAAATGGTAAATTATTTAGGTTAGTAAAAATTAGATAAAATAAATAATAATAATAAGATAAACAGCATTGGGGAGTAATGATATTTGATGGTATAACGTGAGCTGTATGGGCCTAAAGTGATTTACAATTTATAAATATACAGATAGTAGTTAGATGTGATTCACATGGCAATCAAAAGGGCAATACAATAATAATTATAAATCAATGTATACTGTTACAAGCTTAAGGCTACTTAGGATAGGTGAACATAGTTTTGAGCTACAAATTGAAATTATTCTGGAAAAACAAAGAGGGTAATGTAGATTTATTTTGATTTTTTGTTTGGTTCCTAAAAGATTGGTGTAATTGAATGATCCAATTTTAAGTCAGGATAGAGAAAGTAAATAATAAAATATCATGTTATACTGAAAAAAATAGTTTGAAATCTATTTTTAAGGTTTCAAAGATAACACAGAGGAAATTTGCAATTTTTGACATAAGAAAAGGTATTTTAAATCTTCACATGAAAATTACTTTGCACAGGAACTGTTAAAACAACAAACACTCAATAATAAAAGGACAAATATTCATTTTAATCTATTAAAAATGCTTGACTAAAAAAATGTGATTTTTATTGGTGAAAGACTTCTAATGTTAAACAAAAGACCATCAAATTTTGTGAAGATGTACATGCTTTATTGAAAGTTAGAAGTATTAAATCTATAAAGATTTTATATGAGTAAAAAAAGAGGTTTTGCAGTTGGTCAAATTGACTGAGCTCATGTTGAGTGCGATGATTATTTTATTAAAGCCACAGCTGTCTGATTGTAACTAATGGCTGTAACAAAATAGCACAATACATTTGGAAATTGTAGGGATTGCCTTACACTACTTGAGGTGTCTAGAAATTAGAAATTCCTTCTTCTAATGATCCCCACACACAATTCTTTTTGCTAGGCAACTAGTTTGTAGCAAGTGCATCTTATAAGTTGGTATATTACTTAAAGTGTCACATATAAATATCTCTGTTTTCATTACAAGTTTTGACATAATCATTATTATTACTTTGATTAAAGTTTTTATAGATATTGTCGTCTTTCTATTTTTTGCTGTTTGCCATGTTTCTAGTATTTGTATGTTACAAGCTTAAGGATGTATTAGTATGTACATGTACATACATGCACTAACAGAGGGGAGCTGTTATGTCTTATTACATTGTAATATTGTACATGTGTAGGATTATATTTTGGTACTTAAAAATATTGTAATCTGTCTGATATAAAGCCTCTCCCAAAGGAACAAATAAAAATTTAATCATTGTGTACACACCAAAGGACCACGTTTGTACATAATGTAAGAAAGTTATAATTTAAAACTGGGTGATGAAAAAGGTGGCAAGTCAATAAAGAGAGAAAGTTTTGGTGTTGATCCTAGTAAATCTACTAATTCAGTTTTAGAGTTATTTAAGAAATATTTCTTTTTCACCCACCATTAGGGTAGAATGAAAAAAACATTTATGTGTAGTAATGCCCACATATTTACAGAATCCAGTTTATCATGTTTCAAGTAAAGGTGGTGAATAAAATACCGAAATATGAAGACATGTCAACTGGCCATGACACATCTGTAATGTATGGTTTAAACAACTACATAATAAGTTCTTTACTTATATTAAATAAACTACTAAATATATATGTATATATGTTTTATGTAAGATGAAAAGTCAATTTCAAAAACTATTTATGCTACACAGCAGCTAATTAAAGCATAGAATCTTGCTCTGTTATGCAGCATAACATAAAGAATTGAAAAAAAAACAAAAAACATTTACATATTTTTTATAGGGAGTGTTCATTTGTTTCTCAGGAAAAATAAATTCTATGGATGAAAAAAAACCCTGCAAAGTAAATTCCCCCATCTACCACTGAAATTGCACCAAGCATCTATAATACAGTGACAAGACACCAAGAGTTTTAGTTCTGAACTTTGTAAATATGCTATTCTTTATATAATGTTCTGCTCTTTCATGCAATAGTTTCATTGTATATGACACAAACCTGAGAATGAGGCTATTTCACAACTGATATATGAAAGAGAGATTGCTGATTTTCAGTTTGTCACTGGTTAACTATATATATATATATATACATATACACACAAACACACATATAGTTTGTTTTGTTTTTAATGTTGCAAGAAGCTGATGAGTCATCACCAACAACCCTGAATGAATGCTGGGATTGGTTGTCACATTACAACCCCCACAACAGAGTAAAAGACGAGCATGTTTGTTGTGATGAGGATGATTCACACTGCGACCCATAGATTGCCTTAACTACTTTGCCATACTGGGTTGCTATATGCATAGAATTATAAAATTAGAATTGTTGGAATAAATTTGGCACTTTCTGTGGGAGTTGCCCCAGCTTTAATAATAGAGCTATGCCTTAGTTTGTTGCTTTTTGTTCAGACTATTTTTAAGTTATTTTTACACTGTCCTTCTGTAAAAATAAAATGTGCTTGTTTTCATTCAGGTTCTATCTTTCATTAATGTAGTTACCAAATTCTTGTATATCATGTTTTCCAAATTATGTACTTTGCAATAATTTTGTTTCCTAATGTAATGATACCTTCTATTAGTATAGACACTTCTGTTTACAGATACTAGGGTCGTTTGAGAAGGAATATATATATGCTGTAATACCATTAAACCATATCATACCCTGCCATTTTGGGGACCCCTGACCTAAGTAAAAATTACAAGCAAAATAATGAATTCCTTCAATGTGTGTGTTTAAATCGATTAATTTATGCCTTTATCATTAAATTTCATACTTCAACGCTTCATCTACTTCCATAACAGAATTGTCTTCCCTCCGAACAACATGAATATAGACATCAGTGCTATAAAAAATAAGAAAAATACATTTAGTCAAAACAGCTCATCTTGACAAAAAAACACAAATATTCATATTCCGTAAAATGTGCAATCATAAGACATACTATAAAATTTATCATACAAATGTTAAACAATTTTATTTGAACAAAAATAGGTTCTTATATGAAACTAAACAGTAAAAGCTATGAAAGAATTTACTTGTATGAGAAACAGGTAAAAAATACACATGGTATATGAACAAATGACTTGTTTCTATCTTCTTGTAGCATCATAATATTTATTCTGAATATGTGCACATCATACATGACATATTGTAAAAAATAAATTTGATTTTGTTTCAAGTTTTTACCTCTGTTCTTTTATTGTTCTTTAAGTATATGATACCTGTTACCACCCAGGAAGAACTTAAGGTAATACAATATTGTACTAAATTGATGATAGCAGTGTCCTTCAGTGGTTGTTAAGGTGAAATCTAAGAATTATAGCCTGATCTATATTGTAATGAGAATAAACAGTGATATGGGAATGCATGTTCTAGGTAAATGTAAGAACACGAAGAAATCCATTCTAAATACCATATGCCTTTCTAGAAGTTTCAAATCTAAATATATTGTTAGAGTGTGAGACAGTTATAGCAAAGATGTTTAATGTGAAAAGCTGACTGAAATTCCACCTAAGGTGAAGTAATCTTGTGTATTTTTTTCTCTTTACAAAACTTCAGAGTTATTTGTTTCTATGTTGTGTTAGAATCATTAGTATTAGTATCCAGTCCAGTGATAGCATTGGCTCAACATAAGCAAATTGTATCTGCACCTGCTGTATTTGTTGTACAATAAATATTATTCCTTTGTATTTGATTTTGTGTTCAGTCATTTTGTTTTATTTCACATGACTCAGTTAAATAAGAAATTGAGTTATACTCTGTATTTAATACTTTGATTGAATCTTCTGTCATTTAGAGAACTTATCAAATAACATAACATGATGTTCTGAGAAAACATGGGATGTAGCTGTCCATCTTGGCTGTTACATCCTCTGAACTAATATAAAATACTTTTTAAAAAATCTTGAAGCCAGACCTTAACATTCATATTGTTATTAATCTTTCTCTTAAATTCAATCACATATACTGCCTCTACAACATCCAAAAGCATCCTATTCTAAGGGCAACCACTCCATTAAAAAAATGATACAATATTAGTTGAAAATGACACCTACCCTGCTAACATTTATACTTGTATCATGTATTCCTACTATTACCATTGTTAAAATATGAAAAAAATAATTAAATTTACAATCTTAAACACCCCAAACTGGTCTCCCTTAACTCCCCCATTCATTTAATTAACTTCATTTTTTATGAGACTTTCCAAAATTTTTCCCACAACCAATGTATGACAAATGGTTTTATAATTACTAGGTACATTATTTTGCACTTATTATAACTAAAATCCATCAGATATTTATTTGCCCAACTCACTAAATGATCTAAATCTTTTTGTATATCAGCAGTATCCTCTTCGTAGCCAGCAACACTCAAAACCTTGATATCACCGATAAATGTAAGTAATTTGTTGATCATTTCATCATCTATATCATTTACATAAATCCTAAAGAGCAAAGATTCTAAGACTAAGCCCTGAGGTATCCCACTTGTGGCATTAATCCAGTTTCATTAAACTCCATTTACAACAATCCCCTGTTTTCTTCCATCCATGTACTCTTCAATTGAACTAGCTAATTTATCTTCCACACCTATTTGATGTTGTTACAATCCTTTTATGTGGCACCTTATCAAATGCATTCTGAAAATCCAGATACTTCAAATCTACACCCTTACCCTCATCTACATAAGAAGTAACCTTTACAAAGATTATCAAAAGATTTGTAACACAAGATTTTCCCTTAGTGAAACTATGTTGGCTATCCAATAAAATTCTGAACTTTGTTAAATGACTTTGTGAAATATTTTTAACAGACTTTCTAACACTTTTCCAACAATTGAATGTGAAACTAATGGACCTGTAATTATTGGGACAATTTTATCACCTCCCTTGAAAAGAGGAGTTACATTAGTAACTACTGTATCTGCTCATTGTTCAAGGACTAACAAAAAATAGCAGCAAGTGACTCCTATGTCCAATCTTTAACCTTCTTCAAAACCTTTGGGAAAATATTATCTGGCCTTATCTTTTTTAAACATCCAAATTTTTCTTAACTAGCTCAGAATTAATGCAATCATCTTGTTTCCATCAATTTGAATGAATATTCAGTTCACCTGAATACAGAAATGTAGAGTTTAAAATCATGGATAAGTTTCAAAAATATAAATGCATGAGATACATAAAACACTAAGTCGTTCATATGAGATTTATTTTTAAATGACATCCAGTCTTCACCAAAAGCCTAATACCATTTAACCAGTTTCTGAAACATTCCAACTTTCTAGCCAAAATAATTTTCATATAACTCATTTTCTTCATACAGTCTTACCTAAAAAGTAAGAATGTTTCACAAGGAAATATTTGAAAAAAATATAGAATTTCTAGTAGTATAAGTCTCTTTAAAGTGAGATGGATGAAAGACTAATAGAGATTTTGGTTTTCTGTTAAAGTTTTGCAAAGTTACTAGAGAACTACCTGCAATAACCATCCCTAATTTTGAATAGAAATACAAGATGTAAGGTAACTAGTCAACACCACTCACTGCAAACTCTTGGTTTACTCTCTACTCACAAGTAGTGAAAATGACCACCACATTAATATGACCCAACAGCTGAAGGGGCATGTATATTTGAGGCAAAATTCATACTTGTACTTAATCCACATATTAAAGTCCAGTACACTAACCACTAAGCAAGCCAAGTTATTTGCAGAGAAAATGTGTTTAGTGGATGTTATACTGCAAAAATATATTATGTATATATTATGTATAAACAGTGTTTACATACAAAACATAACTATGATCAAAGCAGCAATAAATGAAATCTTTTCACAAAATTTCAATACATTTAATAACTTACACTTTCTAGACTTTTTAAATACAACTTACAGTGGCATTGATAATTTTATGTAAAATTACTTGGGATGAAGAGCCCACAAAAGTTATAGCCCATGGGACCATACAATCTTAAATCTACCATTGACAATTTATGAAATATATAGAGCATCGATGTTTTGGGGGCTAATTTTCTTTTAAAAAAATATTCCATAATCACGAAAGAAATACTTTGAGAAGTGAGCTGAGAAATTAAAAGACTAAATAAAGAGGACAGGATGCACTCACTATTCTTCAGGGTTGTATCTGTTATCATCACCTGCATAAGCATTGTAGTCATCAATGATAACTATCTCAGATGTAATATCTTCCAATGATCTGGAAATAATTAAACAACATGGTAAACAAATATGTCTCTCCAGAAAATACTCTATAAATAAACTGTTAGACTGGGATACAGTTATAACAAACAGAAAATGTTTTTAGACAAATCACTCCTGTACATAATTATGATACATTATAGGTACAATAATAATACAGTTGAGATTATTCAAACAGTAAGATGATGTGAAAAGTAAAGATTATATTACAGAGAACAACAACCACTAAACAGTTGAGACTCCATCAAGTGGCAATATGATGTATTAAACAAAGATAATATTACATAAAATAATCTTAAATAAACAAGTTAATAACATTTCATAGATATAATGGATATGCGAAATAAGAAAATATTTATAACATCATGAATCTTTAATATGAAAACTAATAATTAAAAGTGCATTCTATTTTAAATACAGCTTTCATAAAATATATTCATATTGAATAACTGAGGTTTTACTTTCTAATTAATTTACCTTTTTATCAGCATTCATGTCATGAGCTAAATTCTCATTTCCATTAAATTATCAAATTATATTTTGTGTATTAGAATTAAAATTTCAAGCCGCATTCTTAACTTCTTTGTTAAATCATAAACCAGACATGCAAGTTTCCTTTTCATCTCTGTTGAAATATCAACCTGTCTGTTTTGTTGTTGTTGATACCTACCTTTTGAGCTTCATTCCCATCTCCTTTGTAAAATCACAATCTGTATTCTCATATTAATATTTACCTCTTGAGCTTCATTCTCATCTCTTGTTTCAAACCATCAACTGGTATCTTGAGGATTATATGTAACTGTTGATCCCCTCGCAACAGGTAGATCTAAAATGAAAACGTGCATATTAGTACTTACTGAAGGAGAGAGAAATTTAAAAAAAAATATCATGCTAAACTTAATATATACTAGAAATAAATCAAGTAGTCACTGCAGATGTGTTTAACATATTTTGTTTTCTGTGAAAAGTCGGTAAAGTGAACTCACACAGAACTTGCATGTATGCTGAACAGAAGTTTATTTTCATTGTTAATTACTTACTTCTTAGTATTCCTCCCAAAGTGAAATGTTATTATTATAAGACAAAAAAGATGAAAGTATGATATGTACTTAATTCTTTTCTGAAAACATTTCAACACTAACTTATAGTACAAATACACAATATTGCATATTTTCACAGTTAATAATAATTAAAGAAGAAAGTTATTTTAAGATTTCAGTGATGTACAACTACATTTCAAAACTTGCTGAAAAATATTTCCATCATGGAGAAATATATTTCATGTTCATCTAATTTAAAATAAAAAAGAAGAGAGACACTTGGTTTTAGCAAGAAAAGTATTTGGAAAGAGGTAAATTTTGCAAAAAAATTTTTTTACAGATATCATAGATGTATTTTGGTTAGATTTTCATAACTCTTAATTTTATAATTATGAAATGCAAAAAGGAAGAAACAGTTTTATAATTAATAAATTAATTACACTTTCTACTCAAACAATATATTATCTGTTAATCCACTAAAAATTATAAGTCTTTCCATCCCACCTTATGATTAGACACACAACAAATTTATGAAACATGTATGGTGACAGAGGGAAGTAAACCAGTGCAGTACATAGGTGGCCCACTGTTAGATCAAACAATTAAAATTCTGACATAAAATATATTTCAAAATCACAATATATTTAAGATTCTTTCTTTTACATTGTAAGTTAAGTTATGCAACTTGCTTTTACAAACACTTTTTTGGTATTATATACTTCTCAGATGGGCATCTGATGGGAAATTAAGCACAAAGCTACACAGTGGGCCATCTATGCTCCATTTACGATGTGTATTGAAATTCTGTTTCTAGCATTTTAACTTCACAGACATATTACTATGCTACTGGGGGACAAAAAGATATTTAATGTGAGTGGTTTATTGAAATTTCACCTAAGATGAAGTAATCTTGTGTATTTGTCTATTTAACAAACTTCACAATTATTTGTTTCTATGTTGTGTTAGAATTACTATAACTGTTAATAAATGTTTATAAATGTAATTTTCCATAATATGTAGTATATATCCTCACATAAATATTAGTCTATACAATATACAAAGACCAATTATCTGTCCACTTTTGTGTCTCCAAAATGTGCATAGTCTTTAAGACTAGATTTTATTTAGTGAACTAAGTAATACAATACTTACCAATACTTTAGTAATGCTGTTTAAATTATCATGATCATATGCCATTACATCAAAATCAAAATGTCCTTTCATGTTACTTTTGGGGTGAAAGTTAAGGATTACTTCTCCTGTAGTTTTATTCACATAAAATGGGGCCTTGATTTCTTCAATGTTTTCAGCATTATTCATTTTAAAATCACTATTTAGCTTGTAGAAAACCACTGCGTTTTCTCCTTCATCAGGATCATTAGCCTATGGAGAGTCAACATAATTCTTTGTTTGTACATCTGTCTTTAGCAAACAAAAATATTCTGTACATTAAATTCTAAAAAATAATTTTCAATATTCACTTCATTGTTAGCCATAATAAATAAATTATTTTACAGTATAAATTACGAATATAATAAAATAATTCCTGAAAATTTTCAACATTCACATGATGAAGATGGCTGTTCAATGATCTTTCTTCAAATAACTTTCTTTATACCATAAGAAATGTTTTAAACTTAATGATTATATTTATTTTAGGTAACAAATTAGGCCATAATTAAGAAGATTTATTTTTTGCACTTATTTATAGTTACAGAACTGCTAATTATATGAATCTTTATATTTTAATATTTTATAATCACCTAAACCAACATGAAAGATCTAGGTGTTATTATAAAATCTCAAATAAACATTTTTTTAAAATCTCCATTCATGGATAATTACTTTAAAAGGATGTTTGAAAATCTAAAAACTACTGTTAAAAGCTATTTTCCACAATTAAAATCATATTCTGCTTTAGTGAATAATAATCCCTCTGATAAATGTAACTGGGCTGATATAATCACTGACACTGAAACTGCAGATCTCTGCTGCTTATGATACAATTTTGTTGCCTGAAAAAAATCTTGTCCATCTTTATTTTATGAAAATTAAGCAGTGTGAGAAAAGATATGCTGTAATATTTACTTTCAAAAATATACAGTATACATACTGTATATTGTATGTTGCTAAATCAATAACATCAGGTTATATGTATAGTTGTTAACTACTACAGATATACATATAGTTGAAGAAATATATAGTCTTTTCCAAATTAAAATATTCACATAGGAAGATTATATTTGTTTGTTTGTTTCAGAGAAAATACACTGGGCTATTAGCTTTTTCCACCATTGGAAATCAAACCCTGGATCTGGCATTTTAAGTCCTTAAACTTACCATTATTGCACCAAGAGAAAAAAAAAGAATTACAAAAAATAATATAGAGTGTAAAGGTAATATTCTGCAGAAAAATAACACCTTCAATATTGTTCAATCATGAGAAAAAACCTGTGCAATAATATATTTAAGATAAGAATGTTTTCAAGCATTATATTTCATTCCAATATGCAACAAGTTTCACCTGTAAAAAGAAGGCTATTCTTAAAAAAAAACAAAAGGTGTCAAAGTGAAAATGGACAAATTTCCCGTTAACACTAACAAGAAATAATAACAAAGATTTAAAATGATGGAGGTTTAGAAGTTAAAAATTTATAAGATTATAGCTACTCCTCTATATCAAAGACAGTTTCCATAAAAACAAGTGAAAAAACATTATTCATAACAATTTATTTTGACTCCTTATGTGACAAATTACCAATTTAACAACAATGTTTTCTGTGCCTTTTGTTTTGGACTCCAATTTCCATGTGCACTAAGAGATCTCTAATATATTTCCTGAAGTAATGGAGAGTAAGAATTATTCCTGCTCTCCTTTGCTGCAGAGGTTTGTTTACAACGAAAACTGCAGAATAGTCCATAACCATTGCTTTTGACAGAATTGGAGACAGGTATGCACTATACTAAGGCCTTGAAACATGAAGCCCACCTCAAAACTTTCAATACTGTTATTTTATGCTTATTATAGAATTATGACTAATTCTGTATCTAATTTGTTTATGCATATACTGCCCTTTTTATGTTTCCTGTAAAATTGGACTAAGAATTAAAAGAATTCGTCATAAGACTCAGGGTATGAACACAAAAGATTGCTACTAGTCCTGACCATAACTATTAAAATGAGCATGACTGATAGGTAGTAGTTGTTCTATGGGCAAGTACAGATAAAAAATCATCATTCTGGTAAAATAGACCTTAGCAGTAAAATTTAATTATTCAAATACATTACAACAAGAAATGAACAATAAACTGGAATCTAGATTTCAAAAAAACATTACTACATGTAATTGACACTTCATATTTCAAATATTTTATTTTGGGTATTTGGATACCTTATGGAAGTTTTAATAATTTCAAGAAGTGAAGAATCATGAAGCATGCATTAAATTAGGTTTTCTTTGAAGGACTTAGAACCAAAGTATTAAAAGTTTTATAATAATAACTTCCAAAAATCCACCATCATTTAATTTGAAGATTTTTTTTGCAATAGTATAAAAAAGAAATTAAATGACATACCGACACTTGAACCACTGTCTTCTCATATTTGTCTGTAACCTTGACCCCACCTGTAAATCTTGGATCTGTGAATTTTGGAGGATTGTCATTGATGTCAATGACGTTTACTGTTATTTTTATTGTTGTTAAATCCAATAAATTAAACTCAAATACTTTATCAGGTTCACGATCACAGTTTTCTTGTGCTTTCACAATCACATCATGAAAAGGTATGCTTTCTCTGTCCAGCTTCTTTTTCAGTGTTAATTCTCTTGTCATTTTATCCAATTTAAAATACTCTTCATCACCACCTATACAATAATTTGTTGAAGCTTTCAGATAAGTAGATAATGATTTATAAACACTTTTCAAACAAATAGTATATATAAAATTATAGTAAAGTTTATTTCATATGGTGCAAGTACAGTGAGAAAGAAGTACATAACACACAAAGAACAGATCAAAACCATTTTCCCCACTATTTCCAGTCTAAAGTAAACAGTAAAAGTCCATATTTTCAAAATTTACGTAATAAAAATTTGCATGTTAGAAATCCTATATAGTTGACAAATGATAGAACAAAATTTTGTCTATGCACACTACACACATATAACTTTACAAAATATTAAGTGTATCTGGAATAATTTACAGGAATTGAGTACACAACCAAAGTAATGAATGTTACAAAATAATTTCAACATGGAGTATTTCTGTAATCCAGCATTTCACAAACGTTAATCATCCACACATCCCATAAGATGTACATGCTCTTTTAAACTTACATGATGAAATATTACACCAAGATACACATTAAAAAACTGTAGTTAATTTGTAACAGTTACTTACTATTTTCATGAAAAAATATATTAAAACAATTAATTTTGCATGATTGCATTATTCATGTTCTCAAAAATATCATTTGTACAGGTATGTGATTTAATAGTTCAGTTACTCATTATCACAACTAACCTATGATAAAATAACAAATCGACTGATTTTCATAATTTTCATTGAATTCTTCTTGATATGTAGCTTCTGGAATATAGTCCTTTCCTTCAAGAGTTTCTTCTATAATGTGTAGTTCACCCTGGAATATAACATTTTCATTATAACAAGATACAACTGAAGATATGTAAAAATGCATTCAATATAGCTCTAAAATTAAAAGGTTATATTGTATGGAATTATTTTCTCTTTTATACAGTGTGTATTCTGACTGTTTATAATTCCACTTAATAACTAAAGAGAATCAAATTATTTGAATTTTCTCAAACTAACAAACAAAACAAATGTAAAGGAAGACAGTGATTTATATTTTGAGCAAGAAGTCTTTGCAATAATTAGTACAGAAAATTAAGTTATCCCTTCTAAGACTAAAATAAAAAGAACATCCACTATAAATAAATCCTAGCTTCTATTACTCACAGTTCTCTGCCTGAACTGAGGCAATTTGTCTTGTTTATTACGAACATAAACCTGAATTTCTGCATGCCCATTATCGGAATCCAAATAATGAGTACACAGAGGGGGGTTTCCTTTATCACAAGCCTTGATAAAGAGCTGAAATAATAAAATGTGACTTTGAAAAAATAAATGCAATCATGAAAAAGTTTGTTTTAACAATATTCTGTATATTATAAACCTGTTACATATCAAAAACACTGTATTTTTGACCATACGCAACAAAAACAATAAATTATGCATGTTATAATAACATAATAAATTATCTTTCACAATAATGATAGGCTTAATATCAGTTTCTTTTTGGAAAAGGAAATATATACCCTGAATTATACAAATATTAATTCTCACTGAACTACTATACATTCTAGTGATTTCATTTCCTTTTACAATTATTCATACTATATTAAACTAATTAGTTCTTAATATTTTCAGTTTTTATATACAGTTATTCAGATCTTACTGGTTTGTTTTATACATTAATTTTCAACTGAACTAATCAGTTCTAATTAATTTTACAATACACTGTAATCAGCATTTCAATAAATAATCATTAATTCCTGTTAAATAAAGTATCTATTTATACAATTATTTATTTTCAACTGAAATAATCATCTCCTGATAGTTTTAATTTTACTTATACAATTATTTACTTTCTAGTAATTCATCAGTTCCTACTAAACTTGTTTTCTGTAGAAAGGAGACAAATCAGAGGGGATTTTATTGAGGTATTTAAGATTATTAAGGATATTAATCCATCAAACTTTTTGTGTTTAGCAGTGAAAACAATAGAACAAAGGGTAATAAGTTCAAATTCTAACAGCATAAAACTAATCTTCAGTTTAGATAGCATAACTGTTCAAACAGGATATTTGGACTTCGGAATAAGCTACATTCAAGGTAGTGCTAATGAAGCACTTCTGATTTAACAAAATTCTTATTTTTAAGTATAAGAACTTAAATGTTATGAAATTAAAAGGTTTAAAGCTCTAACGTATTCATATTTTCAACTCTCCCTTTTTCCAAATAGAAATTACTTTATAAAACATTTTCGTCAAAGCTCTTATAGCAGTTAACAAAGCATTATTTTAAAGACACTTTTTTAATAAAAAGGAATTGAACTGTTAAATTGAAATCACACTACAAAACTGTTGCTTCTTACTGTGTAATTTGATTTTGTAGCTTTATTCAGCAAACCTTTAAGTCTGATTACACCAGTATTTTCATCAATTGAAAAGGTTTCAGTATTTTCCTTTCCTTCTTCACAATCAGAACAGATCTCATAACGAATTTTTGAGTTATCTGTGAGTGGAGAGTCTTTATCTTCAGCTGTTACTTTTGTTACAGAGTATCCCTCTGGCTCATCCTACAAACACACCATTACTCTCAATTTATCTTTTAAATATATCAGCTTTATTATACACAGATCATGTTACAAAGAATTATTTACAATACTGGGATATTTTTCTACACCTGTAAGTCATCTTTTACTTCATGTCTTGGAATATCAATGAAAAGTACCTGTATAATTCCTTCTACAAAAGGTACTACCATGAATATGTAAAAACGGTTCATTTGGGTTGAGAAAATATTTTACGTAAAGGAGTGAACAATGTTTTGACCTTCTATGGTCATCGTCAGGTTCACAAAGAAAGAGAGAGGTAACTGAACAGAAGCTGACCACATGTTTGAAAGGGGTTGTGTAATTGAGCGTTAGAATGTAGAGGGCAGGCTTAGATGTTTGAATATATACTTTTATATTATTTATTTCATTATTATTATTTATTATATTATTTTTTAACCCATCTATAAACATTCCCAGCAACCAATTAGCAACCCTCATAGAATTCACCATGATGAAGACAAACTTCATGTTCAACAACCACAACTACATACAAACAAATGGCTTAAGCATTGGCAACCCAGTATCACCACTTCTAGCCAATATTTTTATGACACAAGTTAAAACACAAGCAATTAACACAGCATTACATCCACCACTATACTGGTACAGATATGTAGATGACACAGTTGCGGTATTCAAATCTACAGAACACATACTTAATTTTTTCAATCACATTAACTCTATACATCCCAACATTAACTTCACATGTGAACAGGAAGAAAGCAATCAAATATCATTTCTTAACCTCAAAATTATAAGAACTGACACACAATTCAAAACAGAAATCCACAGAAAAATCACCCATACTGGACTATACATTCCTTTGGACTAAGCACATGAAACAAAACAAAAACTCAACATACTGAGAAACCAGATAAACACAGCCATAAAACTATGCTCACCAGATAAAATTAACGATGAATTAGACAAAATAAAACAATACTTCATCAACATCAATAAGTTTCCTCCACAAACCGTAGAAAACATTATACGCACACACCTAGACAGAAAGCAAAATCAACCAACAAAAGAAAATATATCTCACAAATAAAAAAAATCACGAAACCATATGCTGCAGTATACCATATATTCCTGATATCAGCAAACAAATAACCAACATTTGGCAAAAACTAGTAACAAAATATGACATTCCAGTGAATACTAAATTTATTCAAAAACCGGGCACAAAACTGAGGTCTATACTATGTAAGAACTACACTGACAAACACCACACCAACATTATTTATAAAATACAATGTAATAACTGCCACGACTTCTATATTGGAGAAATGAGTAGAAAAATGGAAACCAGATTTAAAGAACATAAAAAGTCACCTTCACACATTTTCAAACACTGCACGTCAAATAAACTCAACATAACCACAGAAAACATTCAAATACTAAATAAAGAAACAAACATAAACAAATGCAAAATTAAAGAAGCCTTACTTATACAACAACTTAAGCCCAAAATATACCAATACACAGGAACACCTTTATATCTTTATTAAAAAATAATATAATAAATAATAATAATAAAATAAATAATATAAAATTATATATTCAAACATCTAAGCCCACCCTCTACATTCCTACACTCAGTTACACAACCTCTTTCAAACATGTGGTCAGCTTCCGATCAGTTACCTCTCTCTTTTTTTGTGAACCTAACAATGGCCAAAGAAGGTCGAAATGTTCACTTCTCTGCATAAAAAATTTTCTCAACCCAAACGAGCCATTTTTACAGATATATTTCTCTACAAGTGGGTTTTCTCGACATCACTGAATATTACCATGTACAAATTATCATTAAAAATGACTGTTCAAAACATTAGTAAGTTCACTTAGCACAGGTAATTTTAAAAACAAAAAATGACAAACTTTTAAATTAAAGTGAATGTAAAAAGTTATTTTCCTTTGAACTAATAGAAAACACATACAATGAAACTGTTGAATCATAACTTTTCCATCTTCCATCACAACTTTCAATTTAGTACATGCTGTTCAGAATATATTGTTCTGCATTAGATGACTTTGGAGAGTAAAGGAGAAGAAATTTGGGATTTTTCCCTCCATAAATATATTTGAAACATATTCTTTACATAGGTATTGTTATAAGAATCCAGAAATATTCCTGCCTGTGTTACAGTTGTAAAACTATCCTCTCTACAAGAAGTAAAGGTAGAACGATACAGCTGTACCATGAAATAACAACTAGCTTCTAGAATCAGTCCTTTCTCAAGCCTTTACCTAGAATGTGCAAAGAGATGGGTCCTAATTTGCTAGATCAAAATCCAATGTATATTGTGCAAAGAAAAACCACCATGAAAAGCATAATGCTATAAGGGTCTAGGAGCACATCCTCCACAATATTTTTAAAAATAAGTGCTATGAGATTAAATATAATGACTGCTGAAGTGAATTTAGAAATGATGAAAAGGCAGTCATAATTGAAAGAAGACTGTCATTGTGCAATAATAGTGGTAATTTTACAGTGGAATGGGGTTAAAGGTTACACATGTTGTGGCATTACATCTTTGTATGTACACAACTTATTCCATTTAGACTTACATGTCATTTAATTTGAGAATGCTAAATATTTTAATAGCTTCAACAAATATATTTTAGATTTGAAGGATTTTATCTGAAAATTAATATACTGAAAGTTATGTGTATAAACATATTCAAAATGGATGGCTGAATTTCCAGGTAGTATGCAAAACAAAATACAAAATATATCTTGAACCTGAAAAGCATTTATCTGTTATATTGCACTTCACAAAATACCAAGGAACACTGTCTTAACATCAATAATGACAATGTTAATGAAGTTCAATATGAAATTTTAACCAGGATGGAAATCTGTGTTAGTTGTGATTACACTGTGTAATATAATTTTTACTTTTTCTTGTTCCTAGGCAGAAAGTGTTATTTCTCAATTGTTTATGCCTACAGTAAATGGAAAAGACCCATTTTTCTTTTCAAACTTTGCTTTTGAGACCTGGGGGCATATAATAGAAACATGATAGAAGACTATATTTGGGGGCTGATAATTCTAAATTTAATTATCCAGGTCACAAAAGTAACGTTTGAAAGAAATAATAGCCATTTTCTATACTTTTACAACAAAAGCAATTCAGAAATAACACATACTATCTAGGAACAAAATTTGTGCTACATAGTGTTATAGCTTAAGCTACTGTACTGAGTTAGACAGAACTGCTGTACAGTATTGGGTTGCATGCAGTTTTTCAGCTGCTTCAGTCCAGAAGTATGCAGTGCTAGTGTTACACCAATTCAAGACTGAGGTATCTTCCTGTCCATGATGGATCTGCATGCTACTCAGATCTTCTAATCAGACCTCTTGTTCCACCTGTTACTCCTTACCCATGAGATCAATGGAAAACTAAAACAAATCCCAGCCCTCTCATACATCTCTCTGTGTGGGGTCAAATGGTTTGCCTTAAGACATCTTGCTGGTTTCCATAACCTATGCATACAAGGGGCAAGGCTCACTATGATCTGGCCTTGAAAAACTGGGAGAAAGTCTGTTGTAAAAAGCAGTGAAATATTTAATTAGATTCTGAGAATCAAATATCATTGAATTGTGAAAAAGGCCCTGCATAAAAATGAGTGAATAATTCCCAAAATGTGAAATTCAGTTTGCCCTACTGAATCCAATTCAAATCATGTGGACTGAAACACTCTGTGCAAACGTTAACCTTAAAAACAAGTATTTTCAGTGGAAAGTAATTCAAATGTGTGTAAAGATAGAGTTATTAAAGCTATAAGTTTCCAACACTGAAAATGTATTTCTGATGGGTACTTACCTACCTCACATAAATAACTTTTCTTGTTCAGTGCTTCTCTCTGTTTGGAAAACAAATTTTTACATATTTCACAAGCTTTCTTTCTGCCCTCCATTGGAATTGACTGATTCTCATGCATTTCTTATGTAAATTGTCATGCACCAACTTTCCACCAACAGCAGTCAATATATTCTAATGATACATGCAATTCTCTCTGTACCATTCATGTACTATATATGTATGTAAGGCCCAAGAAAGACAGAATTATGAAGCAATTCTATTACAAAGATAGACCTACAAGTGATTTGTGGAGCACCTTATCTCTGCAGTGTGTGCTGTGGGGGAAAAGGTCACAGAATTAAACATGCAAGTTGAGATGGCTTGACAATGAAAATCTGAACAGCTTAAGAATACCTGGTCAGGTGCTACTTGCCACAGAGCAGGATCCAAATAATTAGCTTTAAGAAAATGGGAAAAATGACCTCTGAAAAGGAAGAAGTAAGAAAAAAATAACTTACTCAGTCAAAGTCTCACTGAATTTTGATATTTTAGAAAGGTACAGGCAAAAGATAACCCAAAGAGGAAGAAATTGAAATCCAGTGCAAAAAGTGAGATATGAATATATCACAATCCACATGCCTGACTGAAGACATACTTTTAAATAACAATGTAATGAAATACCAATGATAAAGTAAAGTGTCAACAAAGTGGGTGAAAACTTACTCAGAACAAAGTATAAGAGGAAGATGAGAAAGAGGAAGTCAATCAATTGAAAAAAGTTTAATACAATTGGTGAAGAAAAAAGAGGTAGAAGCAGACACCACTGAAGGAAGATGTGCAGGAAATATAATAGAAAACAGCAATTACACAACATGGAATTCTGTATGAATCTGGAAGAGGACAGAGGTGTGAAATGGAAGCTGAAACAGTTAAATGGAGAAATTACCCTCATAAACTACTGAAATGTGAAGGAGCAAAAAACGAATTGGAGAAAAAGAAAAAGACATGAAAAGGATAAAAAGAACATGAAGCATTGATGGCAAAGAAACAGACCAGTGTATCCACAGGCATATATGAAAAGAAAGAAAAACATGTAGTCTTGATAAAATGGTCCAAATTAAGGCAGTGCAGGATCACATATGGATCCCAATTCAGAAGATCATTCCACTACAGTAGACAAGATCTGAAAGTAACACATATACAGATAATGTGTAAGAGAGGGAAATAAATACAGAATGGGATTACTTGAAAATCTGAGACCAAGGAAACAGATCTCTGATCCAAATGTCAAGAGAGAAAATTTTCATAACTAAAAATGATGGACTAATCAAGGGAAAATATTGAACCCAGAAACAAAAAAATGGAAAAATCTATTTACATTGAGAAACTTTCAAGTAAGAATAAACTTAATAAGAAAAAAAAAGATGTAACCATTGAGAGAAGCAGGATCACTTCTCCAATAATCTGAGTAAAAACTAGACATAAAGTAAGAGACCAAGAAGGTCTGGATGAAATAAAGTGACTAAGGGTATCAAAGAAGAGTTAAAAACAGTAAGAAGTTTTCTCTCACAGGGTGGAGAAGATGTTAAAACAACAGCAGAGATGGTCAGGAAAGAAACATTATAAAGAATGAACCCACTGCATCAAGAAAGCAAGAAAACTCCCAGAGAAGAAAGAGAATAGACCAGTGATTCCCAATCAGGGGTGTGAGATAGCATTCCAGGGGGTGCATTTGTTTTGGCCACCTTCACCTTTATTCTTAAATAAATAATTACTGTGAGGAATGCAAGAACATATTAAAATTTTTTTAGAGGTGTGGGGTAAAAAAAGGTTGGGAACTACTCTAATAAACAAATGTGTAAATCCAATTCTGGCTAAAAACATTGATAGCCCAAGCAAGAAAACAAGGAATTGGAATCCAAAACCAAGGCAATTTCTGGTTAAGGGAAGCAGCCAAAGCGTTAACATGATAATTATTACACTGATGTCAAAAATACTGTAAACAATAGGAAACTGATCCACAAAAACAATAAAAGTATTCAGAACATGTGAGGCCATAAAGAAGATCCAGTGTATGAATAAAGAGGAATGGAAAATGGGTGCAATCCTAGTGAATGAAATAAGCAATAACAGAAGAAAAGTTTAAATGGACCATTACCAGACAATTTCCAGCCAGACAGAGAAAATAAACCAAAACACATTACAGTGAAAAGTTCCAGGACAACGATAGGATAAAACCTCTTAGTCACTGACAAGAAACTTTGAGCCTTCAATACGATCAACCCACATTCTTCCCATCCCTGAAGGGATGCATCTCGGAAGCATGGAAAACCAGAGGAGGAAGTTGAAAACTCAATTATGTGCAAGTCATATCTAATCACCAATCAATGAGAAGGATAGGTAAATGGGTAAGAAGAGGTGATAAAGAGACCATGTGAAATTTCATCAGGTGTAAAAAGTTCATGAAAGAACCCTTATATAAGCCATACCTAAGGGTATAAGGGCTACCATTGAAGATCACATCCTAAATGTGACAGAACTCTACAAGCTGTAATCAAACTGAAAACCCATTGAATGTGGTCAAAGAAGAGAAGGGCAAGCCTAACTGAGATGTGTAAAGAAAAAGAAAAACAACTAATGAACAAGATACTGGATAGGTTGCAGTATAGACCTCTCCAAATTAATTAACATCCCCTTATAACCATCAAGAAAATATTCAGTTAACCAAAGAAACAGGAAAAGACCACACAAGAACACAGAAGTGACAAACAAATGCTCTGAACACCCAACAAAACATACAAAGCTGAAGCAAGTTTGAAGAGCAGTGGGTGAAACAGAAAAACCACCTCAAGGAGATAAAACCAAAGCAAGGGTTGTTAGAAATGAAATTTCAAAATATGTGAATAATCACTCCACTGTGACATCAATGAAGCCAGAGAAAATGATCACATAAGAGTGAGAAATGAGTCCCAGGCAAAATAGGACTGACTGAAATAAAAATGAGGTGGGATAAACCTAACACAGGTTGACAGGCTCTGGTCTGATGCCAGGACAACAAACAGCCTGGAAAAAATTATGAATAAATCCAACAGTTTGTAGAGACAAAAATTTGATGCCTTCTTATGAAAGACACAGGCTGGTTGCAGAATTCCAAGACATGGGAAAGGGTACCAGGGACAAAGGAGACAGGAAGGAAATAGTAGGACAGGTCCTTCTGTTAAAACCTAAGAAACGTATGGAACTATAGCAAAATATTGCCAATGGGTAACAATATAATATAGTCAAACTCCGACTGAACTGGAACCATATGGTTAACATCTGATATTATAGGTAACATGCCAAACAACATTAATTGAAATAATGAGATGAGAAACCCCCAGAAAAAAGACAGGGAAGAACAGATAAGGATCTAGATGGGAAAGGAATAGGTATGTCATGACTGCAACTTCCTCAAAAAAGCAACCAAATAGGAAAAAGTTGAATGTTGATGCACAAATTACACAGAGATACCAAAGTCTCTGAAATATGAATGAAAACTTATGAAAGAAAAATCCAAAATGAAAGAGGCAGTAAACTTACCTGGGACAAGATCACCCTGTGATCCAAAAATTCCTAACTGCAACAAAACCATGTATGTAAAGTGAGAGCTGAAGATGACAAACTAGACAGTTTTAAGAAATCCTTGAAAAACAGGGAATTAGATAAAATTTGACTGGAAAACAACTAAGTGAAATTAAAAAATTTCTTCAATGTAAAGAAAAATAATAATAATGAAGAAATCCCACTTCAAAAATTAAACCATTAAAATCGCAATTCACACAAAAAGCACTAAAAGGTAAAAAAATCTAAATATTAGTGTTGCCAAACGAAAAGTGATAGTTTGGTAGAATGGAATAGAGTGAGTCACATGGGAAATTAAAGTATGTCACACTCCTACAGGTGGAGAATTCAAGCATGGTGATTTACATGAATTACTCACTGGAATCAGTCAATTCCAATAGAGGGGAGATAGAAAGCTTATGTCACACATAAAACTTTTTTTTTTGCATATAGAGGGCAACACTGAATGAGAATAGGTATTTATGTGAGTAGAGATAATGTACTATATTGGAATAAACATTGAGACACAACTTAATCCACTATGAGGTAACAAAAGATAAAAAATCTCACCTCTTGAATATAAATTTTTTCTTGAGACTTTACAAACTTAGGAGTATTCAAGTTCACATCTTGAACAAATATACAAAAAGTTTCAACAGAACTTAGGGATGGTTTTCCCTTGTCTTTTGCTAATATAGATATGTTGAATTTTCGGTGAAGATTTAGTAAACTATCACGAACAGTTATCATTCCTGTTTCACTGTCAATTTCAAAGAGGTCTAAATTGAAAAGAGTAGCTGTTAACTTTTAAGTAACATTTTGCTTTAACACCAGTAAAACATGTTTGAATAAACAAAAATTAATGAAAGTAGAAAGAATTATTAATGTTTATATATTCAAACAGACTTTATACTGTCATCCAAAACAAAAATACAGTGAATAAGTGTTTAAATTAAAGAAAATATACTCTGCTAATAACTTGTTAAAATGTAAATTTCCTTCACCTTTAGATTGACAGTATCAGAATCATTTGTAAAATATAATGAAATTTGTTTCTGCATACATGTATGAGAAATATAAGACAATTCTTTTGTTTTCATAAAAAAAAACACAACAAAAACACATTATCACAGAATTAAATACAGTAATATCCCAAATGAATATTCAAAAATTAATTCATAGTGGCATTAAGTTATGTCAGTATATTGTCAAAATCCAAGTTAAAATACTATTTCTCAAGTACAACCTGTTGGAATGAAAAATAAAAAGTGTTATACCAGCTACTACCCTGTCACAAGTAGTGGATAAACAGATACATGTTTAAAGGTTCTGCAGGCTCAGACTATTTATTGAGCAAAATTTGGTGAACAGTAAAATGAGATGATTGAGTACAAGGTATGTTATGTTAAATTCTTCTTTCTTTTTATGGATAAAGATATTTTTACACACATTTTAGTCTATAAACCTTTTAAAAATCACTAATTTATTGAAATGATAAACATACTTTCTATTTCTCCATTGCTATTAATGGTATATTGCACATAACCATTATCTCCCTTATCCTTGTCTGTTGCTTTTACTGTTTTAACTTGAAATCCTGCAATGGTAGTTTCAAGTACTTCAACACAAGCATCCCATTTCTCAAACTCTGGTTTATTATCATTAATGTCCATGAGGGTCACAAACACCTGAAGATAATTGCCATAAGTAAAAACAACATTAAACCTTCTTTCTTATCAACTTTTAGCTTTACTTATGAAAATTATTCAGTTTATTCATAATGTGGATTACCTTAAATAGTGTATTTTATAACTGGTGAATGTTGAGAATAAATAAATAAATCTTAAGGTGAAGAATGTAAAAGCAATATATTTAGCACAGCCATAATATATTCAAACATACTGAATGGTTAGTCGTCCATTTTTTCTTGCAAAGCGAATGAGCAAATAACATATTATACTGACCAGTCAAATATGTAAAAAGTTAAACCTTTAAAATGATGTTCTGATCAGAACATATCTTTTAGATTGTCATTTATGTTGAGGTAAGTAAATATGTTTCAGAAAAAAACTGACTGTTTATTCACACCTACATAACACTAACCACTTCAACACAATACAATATGGTACTTCAACTGAATAATTCAAATGACAATATGTCCATTCAGTGTTATGTGCTAAAATAATTGTTAAAAACTGATTTTGACATACATGTATAGATAATTGTGACATGCTCATAAACATCAAATAAGTGATGAACAGGTTGTATCCAGTTTATTTTTAAAACTTTGCAAATATTTTTATACATGCAAACACACACACATGAACTTGTATCTAAGGTACATCATGAACAGCTCCCCTAAAAAAACAACAACATTCTAAGTGATACCAATGAAACCAAGGGTTGGCTTTGCAATAAATATTTGAGTAATCAATTTGGTCAAAAGAATTATGGTGAAGGCCAAATGTGCAACATTAAATTACAACTTTCCTGGTTCACATATCTGTAAAGTTGTTCCTAAATTATTTTTGTAATTTTATTGGCTTTCAGCTATTAGCATTCTTGGTATATTTAACTATATTGTAAACTTCTTTAATGTTCCTAGTAAATTAAAAAAAAACCTTTTTGTTCATCAGTTATATCTATAGTGACCTTAGTGAGCTGTTTTTGGAAAAATGAAAAAAACATGAAAATTTCCTGTATTCGTTTTATAATATTGTAGCCTAAGTTTATATAACTAATGTACTTTCACTACTTTGTTTGATTACCATAACTATTTATGATTGTAATCATAATGCTTATTATAATGTTAACAGACCTGGGCTGTACTCTTCCTGCGATCATTAGGATTTTGTGGATTATCAAATGCCTCAACAATAAATTGATACTTTTCTTGGTTTTCCCTATCCAAACGATCTCTGTTAGTAATGGCTCCCTGAAAAAGAACAACAATAAACCACAGATTTATTATACAGTTCACTTAAAACATTTGTAATATCAAAGGTATATAGTTTGTATTTTTGTTGAAAAAACTTAGACAATATTTTAAGAATATTTTTAAAACTTTAAATATATTTAGTAACCTAAACTTTGATGTATGAAAAATGTTAATTTTAAATATTTAGACAAATAGATGATTTAAAAAAAAACACAAGTCTGTTTCCTTGTACTTGTAAATGATTTATTTGTTGACCATTCAACAAAATCAATACAAAGAAATGGTTTTTAGCAATATAAATGCATTAAAGATAGCATTTTCCTTACTCAAAAAAAGTTTTTCCCAAAGACACCCACCTCTTCTTATAGAATAGCTAGTTTGATCTCTTGAGTATTTACCTATAATACTTGCAAGTCAACAGTTTTGCACAAATTCCCTTTAAAATTCACATGGTTAATGTGCACTGTGCTAGTGTATAATCATATCATCATGCAACAATATCTCTCCACCAATAAACGGGTATCACAATGTCCTTGCACAATAATTTACCTTCACCAATTTCATTTGAAAGAATTTCATTCTTAGCCATGATAAAAAGAAAATTGAACTTTTGAAACACTATCTCACCACATTACATAGAATACCCATGATTTCATTGATTTATCCTCTGGAATAATTAAGCCATCCCAAGAAAATGTAGACAGGTCATGTATGGGTAAAACTGAAATAACAGGACATCCTTACCTACAGGATCTTAGCAGCAGAGGAATTACATTTAAAGGAAAAGATGAACATGCCTCTATAAAGAAAATAAGAATGCAAGGCCCCTCTGTAAATATCATGTGTGAATAGAAGACAGACTCAGAGAAGAGGTGGATGATGAAAAAGTCCCTAAAATATAAAGGTAAGACTCAGCCAAATCCCAGAAAATTGAGTCTTTTAAAACCTAACCAGTGAAGTTTATATTGATTAGTACAAAGGGTGTAATTGCATCATAAGAATATTTGGTGCTCCTTTTAGTAGAGGGTTGTGCCATGTATATTTTTTTGCGTGCAAAGATGTTGCAAAACCATGTTAAATGTTTGCAAATTTCAAATCCATTGACAAGCAAAGAATTGTGCATCTATAGAGGTCCAAATAAGAGAAGCTCTTATGTGAGAGATGATAAGATAGCATGTTACAACTTCCCTATTTAACGACGATACTGAATACAATTTGAGTACTTTATTCTCATGAAACACTTATAAGGGTTTAAATTCCAAACCTGATAAGACTAGTATTCTAAAAATCTCATTTACAATTTTAAATTGGGTGATTTGTAAAATATTTTAGATAAAAAACAGTTCATTGTTTATTTAAAACTAACTAATCTGTTTGTGTGGATGTCTTCTTCTATTAAGAGTAAAATTTGATAAATTGAGAAACTGTTATTTCTCTTGAAAATACACATTAATCACATATTTTACTAACAAATTTAGAATACCTTGTGAATGAAAATGTTGACTTACAGTTTCAGAATGAACAGAAAAAAACTCAGAGTCTTTAGTTCCTCCTGGTATCCTGTAGTTTACCAAGCCAAAGTTGCCATAGACATTTGAATCTTCATCAGTAGCTGTAACTATAAGGGAACCAGTAATGTTTACCTCTTCATCAACCTCTAAGTTATAGGTGGCATCAGTAAACTTTGGATCATTGTCATTTACATCACCTATTTCAAGGAAGACCCACGTACTAGTAGAACGGCTAGGAGTACCACTGTCTGTTGCTGTCACGGTGAAGTTCATTGTCTGATTCTTTTCATAATCAATTTCTTCAATAACTTTTAGTTCCCCTGATAAATGAAGATCAGCTAATTAATGTGCTTGTCATCAAACATTAGTATTAGGCCAATTATGTGTTTAACATTGTATTCTTTATCAAAACTACTAATTTTTCCATAAGAACGACAGTGATGAGAATTCACATATATAGCTATTTGCAGCAAAAACAGCATTCTCATCATATGGTATTGTTTGACACTGTCATGATATGTAGACATTATTAATTTATTTACTTTGTTCATAACAAGAGAAATAGAAGCAATTATTTTAATGTAAATAATATGATAAATTTAGTTATGTAAATTGATAAGAGTAGTATGTTACATAACTCATTGATATTGAGAGCATAGAACATCACATGAAATTCACTGACATCAAGAATACAGAGCAAGCAGCCAATTAGGTAAACAAACTAAAAAAAGTGTGAAATGAGAAGTAAAGTACATAGACAGACAAAGACAAAGCAGATGAGAAACAAAATAAAGACTCATAGCAGACATATGGAGAGAGAAGTAAATCCTAATGATAAATAAAGGCCTAACAGTTGATATTAACACTGTTGAAGGAGATCAAAAGACTAGTTCATTTTGTCAAAGAGAGTTCTAAAGTAATTGAACCTCTGGTATACTTTGACAAAGGTAGACATTTATTGAAAGTAGGTTTTAAAATACCAAAAAGGAGCAAATGATTTTAAAAGTATAGGATACAACTATGGTAAACTTGGAAAAATGTTTGGATAGTTTAGTGATAGTAATACAGAACAATAGTTTGGTGGTCAACTGAAATCCTAAAGCAACTGAATTGGCCTAACTGAACTTTTGACAAGAAGATAACTATATAGTTTTAAAAATATATCTATGATAATCTTTTGCATAAAGAATTTGTTGTAAATCGATTTAACTAGTTACAAATATATATACAAATTATTTTGAAAACGAGTAAAGTGAGTGCTGTTTTTTTTCAAATTTATCACCATAAAGTCACAGACACTTACTGTAAAAGATTCCTAAGCTTAACAACAATACAATACACCACATATGGCAAAAGTTTAGTGATTAAAAGGAAAAGAAATGCAATTTGACAGTCTTCATATTTTAAGTCAGAGCTAAGAACTCTGCTGTATAACAAAACTTTTACTTTTAAAACCTTTAATCTTAAAGACAGACAAGTAAAAGTACCCTTCTCCAGTGATGGGAAAAGTTTAGATTATTCTCTCAATTTAGTTATTTCATGGGTTTTAAAAATATTAATTGTGTTGAACTCTTGTTTTCACTCAGAGCCAAAGCTCTTAGCTACTTATATTCCCCACCATGAAAAGTAACTGTTGAGCATTTCAGTTATGTCAAGAATTTCTGAACAATAACATATGGAAAAATCTACATTTTTAAAGTTACATCACATTTTGAAATAGAAATGACAGTTTGATTAATTCCTAACATTTGGTGTAGAATATCCTACTTATGAAAAAAAAGGCAACATTATCATTTGTGCATTTTCTACTGTCATTTCACAATTGAGTGCTCAGCTTTTGAAACAGGAGACAGACAAACAATTGAACAGACACAACAGTTCACAATACACATATGATATTGTTAAATATTTCTATAGTTCTGTAAAATTATTATAAATATACAATACTAAGACTTAAACCATCTTGGAGTTTATAATTAATATATGCATGTTAGTCACCACACATAAATATTCACAGCTATTTTTTTATTCTGTGAGCTTAAAAGTACTTCTTATGGTGATGTGTTATACTTGTGTGTTTTTTTACTCTTAGGCAATTGTTAAAATGAATATCTATTACACACTTGAATGATCATTATTTGAAATAAACAAAACTAACAGACTACAAGTCTTACCTGTAAAGAACTGTTGATTTGAAAATGAAATTAATTATACCTTTTCAATACTTTTTAAGATCTTTATTTTACATTATTTAACATTTCAGAGTAGATGGAGGGTTAAGACTAATGTCATTTTACAGTTTGTCTTTTTCAAAATGTCACAGTATAACAAACTGCAAGAACCATTTGGTATTTCAAGTACAATACTAAAAGAGCACAATAGTTCAGCATATATTGATATTATGGTGTAACATGAAAAAGCACAGCCACACATACATAGATGCAAGCCCAACTTAAGAGCAAGAAGAAATTAAGATATGCATCAAAACACAAAGGCATAAACATTGTTATAAATCTTGTATAAATAAATGTTTCTCAACATTAGCCAAATTCCTCTAGAACTCAAAGCAAATTTTCTTTTGAAACATAATTGATGAACAGCAAACCCCTGATCTGGTAGTCAAGGTTCAAATTTAAGTCACCAGGTGTGATTGCCATTTCAGCCATAGGCTAAAAAATTAGCCTAATAGTTAAGGACAGCCTGTGCAGGCTACTGTCATGGAGATTCATGCAAAGTTCAATTCATAGAGTAAACCAAACACACACACACAAACAAAAAGACTGTAATACAAAAAGTACAAGAGACATTAACCTAACAAAGTAGTTTTACAGAAATAAAAATAAAATATTCTCTCTTGAATAAATATAAATGGACTATAATAAATAGAAATAATGCCAGGCCTTTGTAAAATACTTAAAATGTTATTTAAAACATCCTTTCCCTTATCTTAAACCTACCAAAACATTTTCATAATTTTTGTTTCACAAACAGATGAAAATTATTTTTTTTTTACATTTAAGATAATTTTGTATATAAATAGGTGTGCACTACTAAACATGTACATCAAGATGACACACTTTTCAAACTCTACAAAATATTTACCCTAAATATACCTTTACAATCTTGTTGCTTCTCTGTAGTTATTGACATATCTATTTTCAATATTAATTATATTTGTATTTATTCCCAAAATTTACTGTAATTAAAGTTTTCATATGTAGTTAATGGGTTTTCACAATTACTTGTTTTTAATATTATATTATATTAAATTACCCAAACTTTTTGGTGACAAAGCACACAGCATATCTGTTTGTATGTTATTTACACAGAGCCCAAAGCTCTGTTGTATGGCCAACTGAAAAAGGGTAAAAGATTCTAGACAGATATTTTTAAAGACCATATTAAAGTATAAGTTATAGGCAAAGATATATGGGAAGAGTTGGTTTTGGATCACGTGAAGTGGTAAACAACAGCTAATGAAGGTCTCAAGGTGCTAAACAACCAATGCATCTATAATACCAAACCAAGTCATCAGAAAATAAAGAGTGGCCAGAATAATACCATTGGCAATAAATGTTTACACCTGAAACATCTGTGGCAAGACTCTGTGCCAAAATAGGAAAAATCTATGTGAAACATCACAAGTCTCTCAATAAGAATTCATACATCATTCAGACATGACACCCTATCATATGCTGTGATTATCTGTTTGTATATGTACAGTGTGTCCTCAGGAACCTTTGACATATACTCTAGCTTACACCTGTCGCAAATCTGTTGTTTAGAGCTCATACATACTTCCAAGTTTTTTGTAGTCTTATATATATGACAAAATTTGTGACTAGTTCACATCTTCAGAACAAATATTTACTTACAAAGAATATTTGTAATAAATTTAGGTATTCACTGTCTTACTTAAACAACTGTTTTGTTATGTATAATCATAAAAACAAAATTATGATCAACTATCCTTTCAATTGTACAAGTTATTCTCCCTTGCATCCCACCAAAACAACTAAGAAAATACAATTTTTTTTTTAACTTACCAGATTTTTCTCCCAAGGAAAATACTTCCAGATATTTATCACAATTCTCTTTCAGACTGTATGTTATATCATTATACTCATCATCATCTTTGGCAAGTATATTTTTCAGGAATGAGTTTTTTGCACTCCCTTCCCATACAAAAGCTTTGTAGCCATATAGGGTATCATTGTTCACAAAATACGGATCATTGTCATTTGCATCTATCAGTATAATTTTCAGTCGTAAATTGTTGCTGTTGCCTCTACCATTATCGTCTTGAGCTTTAATGGTAATGTAAAAGTCAGGAACCTTTTCTCTATCAAGTTTATGATCATCAGTTTTTACAGTAAGAATTCCACTCTCATGGTCAATAGAAAAGCTGAAATGCAGAAAGTGTGATTTACATAAATCAAAACAATTTTTTCTTCAAATTTCATTCAGTTGAAACTGTGTATGGCCTTCAACCTAAATTTACACGATAAAATACATTTGTTCATTAAAACAAAATGTCATCTATTGCAGCTGGAAGTCTGGGACTAAAATTTTAAGCATTAAAGTTTATTTTGAGTTAATTTGATTGTAATTAATTTATATACTTATTTACAGATGGAATAAAGAAGTACAAGTTCAATATAAACACTTCAGTGAGAGTACCTTTATGACTAATAGTTATTAAAAGGTCCTTCAACAACAACAGTCTGATTTTTTAATTCATGAATTGATGCAGCTTTCTATCTAACTTTACACACTGTCACTAATATTTAAGACTGATACTAGGGTAGACTTTTAATTATTCTTTTTGTGTATTTCTTTCTAATAAGATGTAATTAAAGACATAATTTGCAAGTTTAACTAAAAGTTATTTATGATCTGTATCCAACAACACTTTTACAGCAGTGGATGTAGAAAGATAAGATCAGTTCTATCAAGTATTGGGTCACATGCATAGCATGTATCAACATACAGTGGCCACTTCAAGAAATTATATATTCCTTCTCAATCTTTTTTTCCAACTAAGAAGGTTTACTTTTTTTAATACTTGGCTCATATACTAGGATATTAGTAATTGTGTAAAATTATTTGAGATATAAATTTTATTTACTGGAAGAAACTGATTTGTTTGATTCTCACCTAAAGTTACATGAAGGCTATATGCACTAGCTGTCCCTAACATAGCAGTGATAGACTACAAGAAATTCAGTCAGTCAAAACTACCCACCATCAGTTTATTTGTTTTGAATTTCGTGCAAAGCTATATGAGGGCTATCTGCGCTAGCTGTCCCTAATTTAGCAGTGTAAGATTAGAGGAATAGCAGCTGGTCACCACCACCCATTGCCAACTCTTGGGCTACACTTTTACCAACAAATAGTGGAATTAACAATCACATTATAACACTTCCAAGGTTGAAAGAGCGATCATGTTTGGTGTGATGGAGTTTTGAACCCGCAACTCTCAGTTTACAAGATGAGTGCCCAAACCACCTGGCCATACCAGGCCACCTACCACCAGTTCTGGGGTAATTCTTTTACCAATAACTAGTGAGATTGACCATCACATGCTAATAACTCACAAATGAAAGAGTAATCATATTCTACACATATTTTTTGTTGATTTCAGTTTCATAAAATGATTTAGTTTAAATTTTTTTAATCAATCTTAGTTGAAGTATACAAAAAACAGTTTTTTATTTTATTGTCTTACATTAACTTAAGTCTTATACAAATTAGCAATATTTTTTAAAAATTCAAATGGAATAAAAGACAAAACTCTTACTCTTCCAAAAAACTTCCACTCACAAGTGAATATCTGATACCTTCTGTACCATATGCTCCCATATCTTTATCTGTGGCCTACAAAAAATTTTGCATATCAAGAATTGTTAATAAATAAATTATCAAATGGTGTACAATGTGGGGCAAAAGTAACCATACAGAACATAATTTAATTTCAAACATCTTACTATGAATGAAAAAATAATAAATTGGCATTAACTGTATTCACATTTTTAACAGCAAAAATATAATGCCAAATGCATCAACTGTATACTAAAGTAAATCATAATTATATAATGGTTATTATAATTCACAAAATATTTTCACATGTGCAAATTTGATACGTAAAACAACAATGTATACTTCTTGAGAACATACTATATGCATTTCTTCTCATCAATGAAGCTTTATAAACATTACTATAAAATGGTTTTCTGTAATTTTTGAGACTGAGTACTTCATTTTACACTTCAATAATTTAAAATACACACAAGAAGAATCTGGAATCCAATGCTTCCAAAATGTGTTTACATACATAACAATGCTAGACCAAATACTGCAAATACTTAAAAAAATAAATAAAAATTCAGAGGTTTCCATAATTAATAGAAATGAAAAACATAAAAGTAAAAAAGAATATTGTGTAAACTGTTAATTGTTTCTACATGACTGATCCATTTTTTTTAGTAAAACAGTTATTTGGATTAAGGGAGGTCTCCAATTTGATCCTTGTTTGCAGGCATTTTGCAAAATTTGGATTACTAAATGTATTAAATGTGTGTGTGTGCATGCATATATAGATATAAACAGAACTGCAATACTTCCTGAAATGCCTGAGCAAAGATTTTGAAAAAAAAACTTTTAAACTAAAAAACATGTACTGAATAATATAAAAAATATGAAATTATATCGTGTAATAAGAATGCATTATGACCTAAATTACAAACAAATTAATGAAATGAAGGAGAAATGTCACCTTAATTTATAATTTGCTATATGTATCTACACATTTAGTAGAAAAAAAATGGCATGTTATAAACATACTTGAATTCTTAGATATATCATTCAATTGCCAACATCAGACTGACTCAGAATGCAGTGATGTTCATGTGAGAAAAAACCAGAAAACTCTTATTCATCACATGGTAAGCATATTCATACAGTATGTGAAATGCATATCGACAGTTATTTCTTCAGTATTAATGTATAATTTATACAATATTTACTCTTCTGCACAAAAATTGTCTCTAACTGAAAAATGTTGCAAATAAATGTATGTGTTTCCCATTTTATCAGGTGTCTTAACTAGGTTAATTAAACTTTGTTTTAGAAGTATGAATTTACTAACAGCTTGTTTTGAAATTTCTCACAATTATTTATGGTCTTGTGGTATTTTGAGTTAGATAATAGTCAAAATCTCAATACCCCACTGTAATAAGTTGGATGGATTAAATAGGTATTATCTAAGAATGAAAGATAATACCAACAAGTCAGATAAACACAAAATTATTTTTATTTACTAAATTTATTTGTACCTTCCATGTGATCACATTGCAATGAAGAAAAATTGCATGAGAGATTAAAATTCCATATTAAACCCAATATCATTTTAAAACAAAAACTAAAAAGAAAGAGCTGTTAAACTATTGCACTGAAATTAATGAAAAAAAAAGAGAGAGGTTAATTCCAAGCAACTGAATGAAAATAAAACAGGAAAAACTTATAAAATGCTCTCTGGCTGGTCAACCAAAGAATTTATGCATATCTTTTCAAAAAACATTTGTTGTTCAACAAAGTGAGGTTCAAAGTTCAGGAAACTTCTGCCTGAGTGACAATTCACTGAATCTCAGCCAAAAAGCAATAAACAGATATTCTTGGAAATAGGTAATCTTTCCACCTATTTATGACAAGTGCAAAAATTGTTGTCTCACACCAAGAAGAGGACTGACAACTAGGTCGTTCAATGACCTAGAGCTTTCCAGTTCATGTCCAGCCATGCAGTACAGCTTTTGCATGGCTGAATAATTCAAAATGAAGTTTTTGCTCAAATTTTTTCAAGGAAATCTTAGACAAAAACTAAGAAACCCTAGATGAGTTGGCATGGAATGACCCAACTGTGCCACGGAATCACAGTGATAAGTTTTATTGGTCTTTGATGACTCTCCAAAATTAAGTTTTATAAGAATATCATGGCACTTAACTCCAATGTCAAGTCCAAAAATGATGGAAAAACTAAACATTGTTATTATATATTCACTAGTTACAGATGAATAATTGTAGAAAAATCACCACATTCTTTTGTGAAATGAATATGGCAGAAATTTAATGGTTTCCTACACATGCTTTGCCTACAACTAACTTAAGAGTTGACTGAAAATTTTTATGCATTTTACTGATATTAGAAAATTTAATGTTATCAAGAATACATAACCTGTTTAACAACAGATTTTATTTATATATAAGCTCAAACTAAATCAATAAAAATAAATACTTTTTTAATGGTTTCCTACACATGCTATGCCTACAACTAACTTAAGAGTTGACTGAAAATTTTTATGCATTTTACTGATATTAGAAAATTTAATGTTATCGAGAATACATAACCTGTTTAACAACAGATTTTATTTATATATAAGCTCAAACTAAATCAATAAAAATAAATACTTTCTTAAAGATCATAGCTGTAAACTGTAGTGTGCTATATATTAATTCTATGGGTTTATTTACACAAATGTTAAGTAAAGTAAGCAAAAAATACTCGAATTAGAACTTACATTAATCTGTGTAACAACATCTCCAGCTGAAGCATTTTCACTGATACTTGCTTCTTCTATATCTCCAAACTCAGGAAAATGGTCATTCTCATCTTGCATGGTTATTTTTATTAAAGCCACATCACTCCCATAATCACCATTGATATTTTGCTTTGTTTCAATAGCTGTAAGCTTGGTTGTAAGAATGTATAAACAGTTGTAAGTCTAAATTAATTGATACACTACCTGTCAAAACAGAATGAGAAAGAAACACTGCTTCTATCTTTAGTTTCACATGGGCATGTTGAAAGATATGATAAAGTGAAACAAAACTTGTGAGACTGTAATGCACATTAAGCACATGATCAAACACAAAAGTTCAGCTTTATAAAGACTTGGACTGAAACATGACATCTACTCAGAACAAAAGTTAATTTTTTCTTACCTGAAAATATATTTCTGATTAATACTCACCTCTACTCACAATTTAACTATCTTACTTGCACATTCTGCCAAACAGATTTGTATGCCACCCGCCTTGTGAAAACTTCTACCTAATTTTATGTGATTTTGCATCCTTGCATGATGGTGTTATCATGCAACAGACGCTCTCCATTAATAAGAGGGTGATACAATTCCGTGCATTTACAATAAATCTTCATTCTTTGATGAGGTAAGTAGGGAAATGTGTGCCACAGGGCTTATGTGAAGAGGTGAATATCTACAAGAAGTACGTTTCCAGATAGGGAAAATGTAAACTTCTAAAACTACTACTCACCTCCTTATACAGTTTAGTTAAAATTCCACATTGAAGTTGCATTGGAACCAGCGAAAAAGCTACATAAATGAGCCTACTTCATAAACAGACTGTAAAACCAATGAGAGTTTCCTACAGTAGCCATTTCTAATTTAGCAATGATATGCTAGAGAAAAGGCAGCCAGTAAACACCATTCTCTGCAATTTCTTGAGCTACTTAATTTTAGCAACAAATGGTGGGATTTACTATCACTATACTGCCCACAAGGTTGAAAAGATTAGCATAATCAGTATGATAGGGATTTGAGCCTGCACCCCTCAGATTGCTTGTTGAGAATCTTAACCATCAGACCATGCCAGGTCCCACAAGAGAAGACAGGCACATGCTAGTTGGATGAGCAGAATCAGCAAATGACTATATAAACACTTCATACAAGATGTTAGACAGCCAGTATAATATGTGTAGTGAGATTGGGGGTTGTTCAGACTGTACTTACCTTTTCTGCCATCAAAATCAATAGGTCAAAATGAACTGTGTGAAAAGCATATTTACAATAAGTACTATGTTAATTTCCTTTACTATCAGTCTCTATGGGCCCCATGCCAGTTGTAAGATGGAAAACCATATTGCATTTTTGTAGTATGGACATACACACACCTCTACATGACCATCAGTATCTACAGGGCCCTTGTAAGCAACAAAATCTTTGTCAATGTTTTAAAGAGAATGCTCATTTCAACACTATGACTAGACAGTTTGAGCTCCCGTGCAGCTGCAGGAAGGAGACTGTAGTAAGGAATATTAATAGTGTATTCACCTAAACTTTACTGAACAGACACTGGCTGCACAAGAAGGACTTGTGAGATATAGATACTGAATAGCTTGGTACAGTGAGTTCTAACCTCTATTTAACTGAAGTATATTGTGGGATAAATGATCTATAGGTGGAGGGGAGTGTAATATATATTACTGGTACATGTATAGATTTTGATGTACAATGTATCATAGTCACATATATGGTAACTCATGCTACATTATTGATGTCACAATAAACTCACTTCTCATAGTAATAGTAATTGTTCTTACCCCATTGCTGAGAATTCTCTCTGGCCCACCACCTTATATAAGCAGTAATAAGCTTATAAGTGGCAGGGATCTCCTGTTTTCTGTTCAACATCCTAATTTATAAAGTCAGTGCACAGGAAATCACTAGCTTTAATGAAGAATGCAAAGCAATTTTAAGAGTAATTATTTTTCCTCTTGAATGAGAAGAAGCATTGCTCTAGGGATAGGTTTTTGTTTTAATACATTACATTCTGTATCAGACAATAAAATTAATGTTACACACACACACATACATAATTATATAAAGAGAATGCCTTAAAGGGTCTTTCAGAACAACCCAACTCACAGTGGACAACACACATACAGCCAGAGCAGATGGTATGAGTCTATACCAATATGGATCTTTGGCCATGTCTCCCTAGAAAAGGGGTAGGAAGCTTAAAAGGAGGAAGATAATGAAAAGGATGATTAGTTGGAAGAAAGCATTAACATCCTGAGTCAATGAACCCACCTTGAAGAGGAAGAAATAATGAGGTGCGTGGAAAATTGAAGTCCCAGAGTGGAGACAAAAGAAGACTGGAACCCTTAGAAAGAGGTCCATGAAAAGGTACAAGAACTTGAATAATAAGGGACAGGAGCCAAGGTGGGTTCAACTTGGTTCAACAGTACAGAGATGGAACAGAGATAGAAGCAAAGAACAGCTTTCTAAATATCAGGAATAAAGTATTTGTACATAAAGAGGAAGCAAAAATGTAGTGGATGAGGATGCAAGAAGTATCTTAAGGACAGACATTAGAACAACAGTAATTATAGAAACAAGTAGAAAAGAACAAGTCAGGAAGTCAATAGCTTGAAGACAACATGCCTGGATCAAGCTAAACCTCAACAACGTCTCAGTTGACAAAAGGTCAGGATCAAGAAAGAGTATGAAGAAGAAAGGGTAACACAAACCCAACTGACAACCAGAAATTACTGAGACTAAGAATTCAAAGATCAAGCTAGCAAGATAAATAAAAAAGTATTGCCTAGAGAAAAGGAATGTCAGAAAGACTAATGATAAAAGATCCACCACTGATGATCACAGACAAATAGAGTGGAAGGACAATAAAAAGGTATTACAGAAAGGAAACAGCACAAATACTAATAAAAAGCCCCCCCCAAAAAATCACAACATAATCCCAAGAAATGTGGATCATAAAGAGAAAGAATATCAAATAACAGAGAAAATGGTCAAAATATTGGTTTGGTTTGTTTTAAAATGTGTCAAAGCTGTTTGAGGGCTATTTATACTGGCTGTTCCTAATTTAACAGCTATAGATTAGAAGAAAAGCAGCTAGTCAAAACCACCATTTATTGAGCTACATTTTTACCAGCAAGAAGTGATTTTATCATCCCATTATAATGCCCCACAGCTGAAAGGGTGAGAATTTGAACCAATAATCTACAGATTACGAGTCAAGCACCCTAACCAATAGGCCATGCAGGCCTTAAAATAAGAGTGAAGGAAAGGAAAAAACCTGAGAATAAAAGTTAGTAGGAGATGGAAAGGTTTAGGTAGTTTAACAAATGAAAGAGTATTACCTGAAGCATAGTAGATGAAGGATATAGTCTAATAGATCATTCCTCAATAGCAGGAAATTCAGGAATGAGCCATGTATAGCAGTGCAAGTAAGTACGTGATAATTCATGACACTTCGAAAGTGGCTGCAAAGACCTTGAAAGATGACAGGCCTCCAAAACTCAAAGCATAAATAAGGGCTAAATTGAATAATGTTTCACATTGAGGATTAATTATAAATAATTGTCATTTGAAAATTCACAATATTAAAACTTTTGAAACAAGAGCTAAAGAGAGTGGAAATCAAAGTTTAGTTAATAATACAAAGCTCATTAAATTGAACACAGATTAGAAATATAAATACATCTTTTCCATACATTGTCAATGAAAACAATTTATGAGTGCAAATGTACAGTAAAAGTTAGGATGCATAAAGTTCATTTCTCTTCTACTGGTCGAGAGCTCTAGCTGTATATTAACATCATCATGTGGTAGCAAAGATTCACTTGAAATCACATGAAATTAGCTAGTAGCATAAAACATGAAAAACATAGCTAAACTGTATGAGGAGGTGAATAATCATGTAAGAACATTATAATACTTTTAAAAGTAGGATTAAAGGGCTAGTGGCATTCTTTATGAAATGTACAAGCAACTCAAACACTCCATCTGTGTTCTTCTCTCCTCATTACCCAGGAATATACAGCAAAATAATCAAGAATGTGCTCCCCATAAAGATATCAAACCCATCTAAAATCAAAGGAGCATTTCAAGTCATTTTGCACCATTTGTTATATAAACATTAATTTTTTTTCAGCTCTGTGTGTAGTGCTTGTTAGTTTAAAATTTTATCTTGCAAAGTCATATATTAATATAAAACATATGTTATCACAAATTCATACAAGTTGTGTTATGACTAAAAATATATAAATTTATACTTTATTTCACAGTAAGTGCTTTTAAGACTGAAAAACTGGTTACATTCTTAGCTATCAAAAGTTATTTTCTTAGATATAGCACAGCTTATTTGTATAAATACTTACCCGCAAGTTAAAAACTTTTTCTGTACATTCTTTTGAGCAATCATATTTAAGCTTAGAAGAATCATTTACACGTATGAGAAAAGGAAGTTTGTTCATCCCCGAATGTGGCGTAACTTCAAATATGTTATCTTCCTGTAACAACTCAAGACTAAATGCAGCATTATCACCCTAAATGAGACAGAAATAGGCCAAAACAATAGATATCAAATAGTATAATATATTTAAAATTTATTGTTTTCATAATGTACTTCAATATACTTTAATCAGCAAAGTCATCTAAATGTGAATCTTTCACATTTTGTTTTAAAATACTAATGTAATAAAAAATACATAATGCTCCTGTTGGTTTGCCATGTTCTCAATGTACATTCATGTGGAAAAATTTTATATTCTATGTTAAATCTGTTGATGATTCCAAATACCAGTTGTAATAGTGTAATATGACTGTTATTTATCAGTAAGTATACTGCATACATGTGATCTGAAAAACAGTAATAATCATAATATGTTGTAATCATTTATTTTTTGGTTACATACTTTATACCATATTTCTAAAACTGCCTAATATAAAATAATAAATAAACAGCAACATTAAAATCAAAACACGATTACAAACATTTTGAATTCAAACTGGTAAATGATCTCTAAAATGTGAACTCTACATGTATTAATGCTCATCATGTTATCACCAGGAGTAAAAGTGCAAGACATAAGTATCACACTTATTCATTCTTAAACAGGTTATGTGACCCGTTTGTACGTTTACATTTTGTACAGTTCTCAGGAGGCCATGCTACTTTCTTACACGGATATTTGCCAGACTTTCATCTCTATGAAATAACTTTTGACCTTTTTTGAACCTTATTATTTCTAAAGATTCATGGATATTATTTGCTCCAATTTGATTGAGCAAATGTTACTATTTTTTCCACAATATTTTTATGTTCTGTTTTTTTACACATTCTCCTATGGCTGAATTTTCAATTCTTTCAATTTTTACACATCCTTTATATTTCAATAAACGATATTTTCAATTATGTTTTATCTGTCCAACATAAACATATTCACATTTGCATTCAATTTTATAAATTCCAGTTTCTTTCATTACTTTTGCATCATCTTTAGTATCACTAAATATTTATCTTATTCATTGGTTTAATTATAGACTAAAATATTTGTGTTTTTTTTAAATACTTCAATTACACAATATCTGAAAATAAAAATGTTATGTGACTTACCATATCAAGGTCTGTTACAAATGACTCATATTCGAATTCAACAGGAATATTTTTCTGTGTGTTTTCTCGAACGACAGCATTATAGCTTTCGTGATTAAACATTGGAGCATTATCATTAATATCTTCAACAATGATGGTACAGGGTATTTCCTTTGATCTATTTGGTACTTCCTTTTCATTTTTCCATTCTGATGCCTTTAAAAATTACAAGCAGATAGTTAACCAAATAGTTATATATGTGTCTATAGATACATATATATAAATTAAGCTTCAAACTTATTTTTATTTTAAAATTCCACTGCCATTTCTTCAGTTGTAATCTTAAAGTCACAAATGAAATTGATGTGGTAATAGAAGATAAACGTCCAGGATATCCAACCTATCAAACAAAAGCTAAATGCAGATGCAAAACTAGTCAGCAGTTGTGGAAAATAAAATAAGGATGCAGAGTTGAGTGCTTACACCTACAACGTCTCAACTTCTACTGATTTTCACTGTCTGCGGCTAGTTCTAGGATGGCAGATACCCTTAAAAGCCTCTCTATTATTAAAAGTAGAAACAAAAACTAAAAAACCTGCTCTGGATGATTTAATAGCTATAAACTGAACAATGGTTATAATCTTCACAACTGTTGTAGCAGTTATAAATTAGATTACTCTGCAGGAAACAATAAACAGTATCAACTGTTTTTATTTCATGCAAAGCAATATGAGAGGTGCTAACTTTCTAATTTAGTAGTGTAACAACAGAGATAAGGCAGCTATTCATCACCACCAATCACCAACTCCTGGGCAGCTCTTTTACCAATGAAAAGTGGGATTGGCTATTATTACGTAATAACACCCTCACAAGTAAAATGGAGAGCATGTTTGGTGGGTCAGGGATTTAAACTTGTGACTCTCAGATTGCAAGTTAAGCATCCTAGCCATTTGGCCATGCTAGGCATCAAAGTGTGTTTTTATTAAACACTTAAAAGTGAGCTATTTCTTAGTTTTACTTTAAAAATATATAAAACCATATGTTGTAAAATAAAGAGGATTATACACTGAAATACATATGTTTATGATGAAGCTTAACTCAAAAGCACTACTTTCATGAAATAAGTGTGTTACTGTGTGATAAAACCTATTTGAGGAAGAAAATATACAGGCTTGTCTGTAAGACTTCTTCAGGGAAGTAAGGTTGTGAAGTCTGAAAGGAGTAAAAAATTTACTTGTAAAAAACATGTGAACTGATTACAAAGTTTCTAACAATGCAATATATAGTTCTTGTAAGAAATTCATGTACAACGTCTATAAAACATATAAAGAAGAATACTGGAAATTGATAAGGACTCCTATACCTTACTTGAAGAAGAAAAGTGAGCATGCATTGGATAATCTATAAGAACATTATTACTGGAGACAGTGAAATGATTGAGCTTGAAACCCTATTTTTAAAAGCAGGCCACACAAAGTTATTCACTCAAGACATGGAAGAGATGGGCAGCTGCAAGTGATGGACATGTTTATGAAGCAATTATCATGAGATATATAACCTTCCAATGATCTCGTGAAATGCCTGATATCTATGGAGATTATGTGATGCTAGAGAGCATGAGTCAATGTGGTTTATGGCATGGATTTGAAATTAAATAATACATGGGCAGCACAACCCTTCACAAATCGATTGGAATCCAAGTGATAAAAGGAAAGAAAGAAAGGTCTCTGAAAAGAGAATAAAATGTACAAGTTAAAATTGCATCAAAGTCTAGAGCATGGCCAGAGATGGAAAACAAAACCCCAATTTGAACAAAAGCTTGATGTCATGAAGATAGTGGGAGACAAATATACTGGGCATGGTCTACATGTCAACAAAGAGAATTTCTTCCAAAAAACAATGAAGATGAGAAGTGAAAGGATGATTGATCCAAATTATCCAACCCTGAAGGTAAGCATCCACAAAGGAGGAAGTAGCATGCCCACTAACTTTTGGGTTCAATCCAGCCACTACTGCATATCAGAGAAAGAGGAAAGTAAATGGTGATGAAAGAGGATCTTGTGCAAGATTTAACTGCAAGAAGTAAGTGTCTGAGCTAATAGGAAATGATAAACTAAAAGGTCCATAAAACATAGATGTAAAGAAGAAGAGAGAGTCTAACTGATATTGGAAATGAAGAAGACCTACAAATGCACAGAAATTAGGTGGGTCAAAATAGGGTTCTCTCTATTGTAAACAACCAGTCTTAAGAGCTACTACAGAAGATACGTAATAATTGTGAGGGTTGATTTCAAAGAAAAACTCATATAATATTACAAAACACCTATGAAGCCAAGCCAAGTTTGAAGGGAGTGCCCAAAATTGGTAAGCTACCCCAAGATGGAAAAATCAAAAAGAAGGTTGAAACTGAAGTGCTAATGGGATGTGGAGGTATGCAATGGAGATATCATTATTGGCCCTTATGACAAGGAAAATGCTTATCTCTGTGTAAAAGAAGGCTCCATGGTGAACTTAGAGATTATGACATAGCAGTTAAGGTGAGAAATTGATGATCAACTGTTAAAGCCCAACTGTCACAGAAACAGCAATAAAAGAGGAAGAACAATCCCTGGAGGGTTGGCAAACTGATTCAATTGCTTGATTCAAAGTAAATCCTATATGCTGTAAACTGAGCATCATAAGTGACTTCTGAATAATAGGATACATCTTAAAACATGGAAAACAAACCATACCTTTACTGAGAGAACCATCATTGGGTTACTAATCAATTCTAGTTTTGGATCTTCACGATCAATTTTCTTCTTAATAGAAACATCTCCATTATCATCAATTTTAAAGAATTCCGTGGTAGTGCTTGACTTTCCTGAAGAGATACGATAATTTTCTTACTTGCAGAATTTATCATAAGAATGTAGAACACAATGAAAAATTCTTTGAGCATAACTTATTCATTTATCCATCTACTCTAAATCCTACTTTGCTTTCCAGTCTCTAGCTTTCTAATACCTTGCGAATTTCTAAATGCTCATTGGGCATTATCTCTTAATATTTGATACATGAAATTTAAGAGAGCTATCTTATTGCTTGATGAAGGCTTTAAAATTTTCATTCTTTGTCCATCTCAGGCATGATAAGTTTATCATAGTTTGAGATGCTGTTGTGCTGTAAGCTGGATATCCAGCATTGATTTTATATTTCAGATTTGGAGGGCTTCTTTTATTTTATTCATAATGTTAAGAAATGTAAATCCTGCATTCAGCTTGTGCTGAATCTTCATGCTGCACTCCTATTACTTCAATAAGCTAGTAGCTTGGAGACTGAAGTGACAACACGTGGCTTCCTTTGTAAATATATGTTATTGATTACTTATATTCTTACAGATTTGCATTTCTATTATAGTAAACATTCTTCTTAATGTTATTTAATAATTAGAACTATTATTAAGGATATTTACAGACTTCAGTTATTGATTAAAATAATATTGTTAAAAGGTTAATAAATACTGTAAAAATTATTAGTGGAAATGTTTTATGTACATTTGTTTAGTGATATAGCATGATCAAATAAACCGTAGATTGTACTTTTACCAACACCTGAATAAAATACCAGTAATTCCAAAACTTAGGAGGTGAGTACTGTTACTAATCTAACTGAATGTGTGTTTTGTAGTTTGTTTTACTGCAATCTCACTAGAGCACCTAATTAAATGGGATCACAAACCTATGATTAAGCTGTGTCAGAATAAACACAACTTGTTCTTTAATACTAAAAAGTAAATATTTACAATGAATTAACAACTAAATATCAAAGTCAATTACACCTATAGTTTCTTTTTTACTTTTGTATATTACAAGCCCTAGTAGTTGGTGCCTCATAAGATTGAGCAATACAAGTTAATACCATACAAACTATTCTGGAGTCTAAAAAAGTAAATAACTTATTTTTGAAATACTAATATTATAAATAGTAATTCTCTTCTTAACTAATTAGAATAAATTAAGTTCAAATACAAAATAATTTTTTTAAAAGTTACAACTCCATCACAGACACATTTACAGAAAATTAGTAATTATAGCCTTCTTAAGAGAATGTGAAGTACTCATTTTCACATGAGGTGTTGGCTGATCTTTCACAGCTACTGACTTCTATTGTTACAATCTCAGATTAAAAAAAGTAAATATCTTCGTTGGTCTACTTATCAGAAGAATACATTAAAAACATGAATATTTAAGCCAAATGTCTCAAATAATTACCAAAATCTCAAATTACCTGTTAGAAGAGTCAGGACGTAATGTCTTATTCTCACCAATCATTAAACAAGTTATGACAATAAGAAAATAAGTCATATTTATCTACCCAAAAATAAGATGCTGACTCTTAAGTATATCTTTTAAAATAGTTTAATTAATTGGTTTTAATTTCCAGTGAAACGCATAATTGAACTTTTAATTACTGACACATCAAAACACCACCTTCATGTAAAGCTCCTAACTTATGAATAAGTCAAAGACAAATGTATGTGGCCTGTCATCACAGATTATTTTAAGTCAATGGAAAGTTAGTTATCTGTGTGGCATGAATGCTGATTTGCCATTTATGATCTCTATGGAGATACTGTATACTGTATTTATCGCTCCTTTGATTATAGTTGAAAAATAGTCACAATCTCTACCTAAGAATTTTTTTTTTACTTTTTTTACTTGCTCACTAATTACAGTCATTAAAATTACCTCTTTAGTTATTAAAATGCATATTTACTTAGTGGCTCAGGTTATTCGAGTGTGTAATTTTTATATTGTAGTTATAGATTCCATTGCACTATAAGATTAGTAAATCCTCTGGATAGGATGCCATTTCATTATAGGTTAATTCCTAATTAACACCTTGTATCCATTATATGGGTGGTTAAACTGGAACACGTGGGATAAAGTCTCTTACTCGTGGACGTAAGAGAATAACATGATGTGAGCCAGATTTTAACTTGCAATAATCTAATTAGGATTACAATATACAGAGTTACTGGGTAACTGTTCTTAATTTATTTATTAAAAGATTCTTATTATGAACAAAAGATCACAATTTTACTGTTGAACATTTGTTTTTCACTAATCAAAAATTACAAACAAAAGTTTTAAAGTGAAGAAGAGCTTTCTATAAAATCTATTGCTTAAAGACACTCCAGAAACCACTTGAGAGTGAAACTAGTATTTCTAACAAGAGTATTCTTAAAGCCAAGGTATGGTAAACATTTTGATCATTATATTTATAAAGTTGCTTAGCACAAGAGAGACACATGGTGATTAGTAGATTATAAATATGGTCCACAGTTTCAAAACACTGGGGACTGAAGAAATACCTGAATAATTTAAACCTGTTTGACACTCAGGATGGTTGCTTATCTGTCGTATTAACTTAGTTTTTTTTTTGTACAGGTGGGGTGAAACCACCCACATATTTTGTGTTTCAGCGAGAATCTCAAAAAAAAATGTTTCTCGTTAAGTTAGATGTATTCAGAATTAATGGAAAAGTTAAAAAAGAACTAATAACTATTTTATTCAGAGAAAACATAAAGTAGTTATAAATGGAGATTCTTCTGAATGGACAAAAGCAACAAAAAGATAATTTTCATGAGTCTGTTTTTTGGAACATTTGTTATTCATTACTTACTTCAAGAATGTAAAAATTTGTAATTATACAAAAATACTTCCACATTCACCAATGATGTTAAAACACTGGTAAAGGGCTGTTTTTGATAATGGAAATTGCCCCCCAGTGGCTAAGCGGTATGTCTGCAGACTTACACGCTAAAATCCGGGTTTCGATACCCATGGTGGGCAGAGCACAGATAGCCCAATGTATAGCTTTGTGCTTAATTCAAAACAACAACAACAACAATAATGGAAATTTGAACGAGTAGATAAAAACATTGATATTGAGTTTCAGTAAAGTGGTTCATAGATGGAACTTTACAACAGTCTAACATGTACTCTTGGGTGAAAGAAGCACTGAGCTTACAAGGAATTAAAGACTTAGTTTTAATTGCTGATAACTGATTGAAATCTTTGTTTGTTTAAAATGTTAGGCTTTGCACTACTCAGCTAAACAGTCTCATTCAAAAAATTTTTATGATGAGATATACATACATGAAAAAAAGCAGAAACAAGCTTCTAGGGTTATGCACAATTTGAATAATTAAGTTATAAAGAAAGTAATAAAGACCTAAATTTGTTTATTTATTTAAGGTGTTTAAAATTGTTAAGTTCTTTGATAAAATATCCATATAAATTCTATTTTCACGGTGGAAGACAAGCAGAAGATTAAAAATGAGAAAAAGAGTATCCTATATGTATACCATCATCATGATCCATGCTTAGCAAAAAACAAAACAAAACACAAATTAAAATAAATAAGTAATATTCCGTAAAAGAATTCCAGCATTGTGTATAAATTAAAGTAGTCACAAGGAATAATACCATTTACAAGATGTTTTACTAAAACTGAGCAATTTGAAGGAAAGAATTACTTTCAAATCGAATTCTTCATTTTTGAATATGTTTGGATTTTATCTGAAAACTTGCAAGAAAAACAGTGCAGTTGCAGTAAAGAAAAGTAAAAATGCTAACATACTGCTAATTTAAAAGCTTTCATTTATATTATACAGTCAGGAAAAGTTCTTACATTAGAAAATACATGCATATAGACCACTTATTTAAAGCCCTGAAAATAAAATAACTAAAATTTAGAATCTGAACATATATTTCTCTTTTTAAGTTTATTTATTAATTTTTCACTATTTTCCTTTTTCTCTATATTTCACTCATAAAATGAAAAACTGAAAAAATCTGTTCAAATACTCTGGGGAAAAATAAAAATCTCCTAGTAATAAGCATAAACTATAAAAGCCAATTTGAATATTTTATTTTACAAGGTAAATTCTAGAGCTACTAATTGGTGGATTGTTTTTTACTGATATGTTGTTGCCTTAAATTAATATATAATACATTGAATGACAGGCAATCAAGCTTGATGTTACTATACTTTTATTTTTTTTGTAGTGATTACATGGCTGGCCGAGATATTAAGCTATTCTCTTGCTTGTACTTGTGTTTTTGTTACAAATATATAAATAAGTTGTTTTATAAAATAAAAAACAGATTAAATACACTCAACAAAAAAAATAATAATATAAATTTATAGTATTGCCTTGAAATTTATGAATTATGCCACTCTATCTGACAAATTTTGTTTCTCATTTCCAACAAACTCATATTCTACAATTCACAATTAAAGTAAACTTTAAGAAAACTAATTATTTCATTCATACCCATACATTTATGTCTAAAAATAGGAAAAACAAAAACAGTACATTATTTTGAAAATACTAAATATATTTTTGCAAAACAATGGGTTCCTCTGAATTGACAAAACCTTTAATTTATAAAACAATGAATGATAGAGGAACATCTTTCATTTCAAACAAGAAGTGTTATTAATTTAATTCTTTATACTTACCAAAAGAATATTTTATAGTATTCCTAATTCCATAGTCACCATCTTCTGCTTTCACGTCAAATACATGTGTATTCTACATAAACATAACAGACAGAATATTATATTTCTCTATGTGGAAAATTTACTTTAAAAATTATTTATTTTTCTATGATTATTTATCATAAGAATAAAATTTTGTGATTCAGAACTATTACTGTCATTAAGTATTAATTTATCTATTTAAACTTGGAAGTTCTGCAAACAGAGTGCAGATAATAATCACACACTTTGTTGTATTATTCAGTGTTTTTTTACAAATAGTGTTGTTAATTAAAATAACTCATTATGTGAATTTTCAAAAGCCGAATGAATAAAAGGTTCCATGAAAATGATCAAACTTTTATTGTTTCTTAGGAATTCATATCATTACTTTATGAACTTGGTAGCCAGCATATTAATATTTTTGTTTTCAGAGCCAAAATATAACTTGTACAAATAAAAAGACTATGTACCTCTACTATTTATAATTAAAATATAAAAAAGAACTAAAACATTAAAGCAACTGTGCTACTTGATTAAAGGTTTTCAACAAATTAATTAATACAGTTTTTGCTCATTCATAGTGCTACTAAGTTATATTTTTGGAAGAAAATATTTTGTTCATGCATATCCATCAAATGAAAATATAATAGTTTGCTACAAACAATTTATTCTGAATTTATTTCATTTATAATATATTTCTGGTTAATTAGCTATTTTTAAATTAATATTTTTCTTACCTGAAAGTGTATTTTAGGTAAACATTTAACCTTCTACCAAATAAAAACTAAATAGTTTTTGCATGTGAGCCATGTTGTTGAACAAGACCTTTCTCCTGCACATAGGAGATTGACACACAACTTCCTTATACAGTACTCTCCTTAAGCACGTTTTGTAAACCAAAAGCCCATTCTTAACCAAGGAGAAGTAGGGTGGAAGGCAGATAGTAGTTACTAGAACAGAGAGAAGTTCACATACAGTAGAAAACCAGAGAGAAAAATGGACTAAATAAAAATCATTTCATCCACACAATGTTTATCACTGAGAGACTGTGCAATAGGCTACTGTGAAAAATGCTTGCAGAAACTCTCTTACTTAGTGACTGTTCAACCACTTTTTTTTATATCAATTTTGGCTTTGAAGATAATTGTGTATGCAATACTGAGTTAGTTTTGCAGAAAATCCTATCTCTTCAGTGGGAACATACTATAAGCAAAATATTTTGTGTTATTATTTATATGATGCAAGTTTGGTTAGAGAAGTATTACTCCACCTTAGATCCTCTGCAAAGGTTGGAAAATAACAACCAGAGAAAGATGAAATCTAAAGGCTAATGAGATTGTAATATTATGTAATTAGTGCAAAACAAATGTATCTGATATAATCTCCACCTGCAGAATTTTTTTCATGGAACACTGATAGTAAGATTCAGGAAAAAAGATGTGATGATGAGCTAAATGGAAAGAGAAATTGAAAGGATGAATTGTCCTCCCTAATGCAAAAGTAGACAACAAGTGAGTTGGTTGATCCAATTAGTCAAAGTCAAAAGTAGTTGATAACTCCCAAGAGGTAAAGTAAACTCAAGGCAGGAAAAGACAACTTAGACTGCCTCTAAAGGAAATTGTGCAAGTAAGGTAACACTTTGCAACCTGCACAGAACAAAAATGATCAGACTCTCAACAATGATATAGTGAAGAAAGTAAAGGAAAGACTATTGAATAAAACATTCTTTCAATTGGTCAGCTCAAATTCTGAGATGTAAAGATAGAATGGTTTTCATGCCTGTGAAAATATGTGTAAAAGGGAGTCTATGACAAAAATATCAGAGCAGCATCTATAAAATAGAAGAAAAAATACATCTTGATAAAAAAAATGGTACAGGGAAAAAAAATGGTCAAAAGTTTGAACATAGAATTTGTGAAACCCCTGAAAATGAAACATAGATAACAATCTGAAAGATTAACTGGATGAGAAAAACAACAGATGAGAAAGGCTGCAAATAACCTTGTAAGAACTGCAGGTATGGAAAATGGTGAAGTAAAACATGGAAGTTCATTGACAAAAGCCATATAAACTAATAGCTTGATCTTGAAAATAAGATATGAAAAAGAAATAAGAAGAGAAAAAGTCAGTAACCAGTGTCAAAAAATTATTTCTGTTCAAAAACTATAAAGATGTATGGCCAACAAGAGTGAGGATAACAAAGCAGGCAACTCTGATAGAGAAACATGCTTGTGATGTGAGAAACCAAACAAAAACCACAAAAGAAAATTATATGAGGTATGAACAGAAATGAGAACTGAGCTGGCTAATACTACAAAAGTGAAAAAAACCTGACAAGGTGCTTTGCAAGTTATGAAGCACCTTAAGAAGAATGTGAAGAGAAAAGCAGGCATACAGAAAGAGACAACCTGTTCTCATTCATGAGAGTCCACTGTTAGAGTAGTAGTTTGGAATTCACAAGCAAAAGTGTGAAAAACTTGGCTGAAGGAGAGTTTCAAAGGCATTGAGAAGAAAGTTCTCACAATTGGAACAAGCTAACAGAAATATCAGAATATAAATGAACTGTTGGCAGGATCTAGCTTGGATAATACAACTGATCAGTCATTAATTCAAAGCTCAGAAACTAAGTAAATACACAACCATATTTTGCAAGACAAAAGAGGAAATATATAAAGCTAAGTACAAGTACCACCTTATCAAGTAATAACAGAAATTACAGTGATGTTATCAAAAGACATTATGGTACAATTTCCAGACATATTACAAAAGATGGTGAGAGGTCCATAGAACTGCCAAAACATGTGGAACATTTATATGACAAGAAATCTCCTCCGGAGATCAAACACATACCTACAACCAAGGAAACAAACATTATTTTACAGATTTAAGTATGCATGGTGTCAGAAAAAAAAAATTGCCCAGGGTAAGTGATGTGGGATTAATTGAACCAATCATGACCACAAGAAGTAAAGATACTCAAGGAAAGTAACTGAAGATAACAATGGATCACTGTACATGTTCCATCAATGTGATACAGTCTATTAAATGAATGCAAGTTGCCATATCCATAAAAATGAGGGATCCTAAAGAGGTAGAGGCCCCCAAAACAGCGATGACAGGATGAAGAGCAGGAAAAGAAGAACTCCATAAAGAAACAACTTCTTTAAGGAAAGGCATAAATAGTGTTATAAATGATAAAAATGACAAGTCTAACCATAAAAAATTACCTCAATTCAGAAAATTCCAGAAACAAAGAATCCAATTTAAGTTGGAAATTAATGAAGAGGAAAGAGTTTGGAAAAAGGAAAGTGTGACCTTCTCCAGTAAAGTTATTGTAATTATGATGCAAATAGAGAAATAAAGAAGACAAATAGCTATGAAGTTTAGCAAACAAAACATGAAGACAGGCAGAGTGAAGGCAAGAGGAGAAGAAGGTCCCACCAAGAAGAGTTTAAAATGACTGGATCTCTAAGAAACAGGAAAGATTCTGCCCAAAAGCCACAGAAAAATCTGAAGTTCATACAGTCCTGGATTACCCAATAGGCAGACTAAACATGTGTTAAAGGCACAAAAAAAGAAGAAAAAAATGTTTTGGAAAGAATTTGAAATTTGATATTTCAAAGAAAGCATGTAAGTAGTCATCATTGCAATCAGAAAATCCAGAAAGAAGTTATTTTAATTTCAGCATACATCTAACTTTTGTTTTATTTTGAAATATAATCATTTCACAGTTTAGTATTTTTTATTTCAAATTACATATATATGGGGCACCATAATATTTTCAGTGCTTTTGTGTCTATAAAGGTCTCAATCCATCTCTGATGTCAGTTGAGTTAGAAATGAGAAAGAAAAATTAAAAAAATATTCCAGTCGTAAAGCAATAAATCAGAAATAAATGGATGAAAAGAAAAACACTTCACATGCCTGAGTTAAAAAAGTGATAGAAGTTATTTAATTTTCATCAGAAATAGAAAAACCAAAAACAAAGGCTAAAAGACGAGCTGATCAAAATTATTAAAATACAGTACACAATTAACAGAATTAAACTCTAAAAGCAGGAAGCTACAATTTATGGGTCCAAAACAAAGAGTGTTAGCTGGAGCTAACCAATTTTTATGCAATGGTAATTACATCACTTATCATCAAAATACCTCCAACTACCAATAAAACAGAATTATGCACCTCCTGTTGAGAAATGTCTGGACCTAAAGAGGCTTCAGAAACTTGGATACAAGAATTCTTGCTCAGTAAAAGCCATGAAACGACATTATTGAAAATAATATATTTGTATATATTTTTGCTCTTTAGGGAACTATGATTTAGTTATGTAAAGAAATAAAATTAATGTAAAAAAGATAATTATTTTCTGAACATTTAAATGAAATTAAAGGCTTATGAAAACAACACATGTACATAGTGCTCAAGGGAAGTACTTTCCAAGTAGGTCACATTACTTTCTTATTGGTGATGGAGTACAGTCTAATATTGGTAACATCATAGAGTACCACAATATATGTTGTTTTGTCCAGGGATGAAACTTTATTCAGTATATTGAAGCACAAGCAAAAGGTTTTGTTTCGGCAACATGGTGCTTCCTGTTTCGTCTGTGAAAAGGTGAGAAATGTAATCTCAATTAAAGGATACATTCTGTTTACAACAGGAAGTTAAAAATTAAAATTTACGCACAATATCTTCCATTTCAGGGATACTTGTGACAGAACAAACTTTGGTAAAAATGGGACCATTGTCATCTTCATCCTCTACATCTATGAAGATGAATGTTGATCCATTTTTAGGTGGTTCACTGCTATTTCTACCAGTATCCTAATGAATTTGAAAGAATTAAAATTACTTCCCAAATAATGTCACTTTCAGTATTATAAAGCAACATGGTTAATGCCAGTAAAATACTATTCATACAATTATAATTATCCATTTAAACATAAAAAAATATATTATTGCAATTCAATTTTAGTCTTTCTTTTTTTACTACAGTCAAGTAACACTGTGATAACCTATAGGATAAACAGTACTTTGAAGTATACAATATTAGCTTACAAAGCTGTATCCTACCATCAACCTATTCACACTTGTACTCTCTCTCATAGTACCAATATTTGAACATTAGTTTGGATTATCTTGATTTCAAAGCAAAACGTGGTTTTTGATACATAAGTTTTCATGGATATTTGATCATTTGTAAGTACTTTTAGAGAATTAGTACAATGACCAGCAAATCAAAAATTCCTAAATCTACCTTTAGAATATAAACAATGCTTTATAAAATGTCACACTTCCTTAAGTTGTATTTGGACATCAGTTTCATTACAGTTTAGACATGAGAGATTTGGAAACCAGAAGTTCCATATCTTAGAGACATAAAGGGCATCAGTTTCATTACAGTTTAGACAATTTCAACGTTCCAGTAGTATTGTAATTCTACAGACAAAGCTTTACATCTTCAGGCTGCTACACAGTTTCTTTATAGACAGCATAAGATTTACACTGACTACAAAATGACTCCATTATTGTAGTACTGTAGACAATACCAAACAGGTTTCATTATGGTAATGTGATATTTAGGGATAACGTGGAACCTACTAGTCAAACTAGGCTTTCCCATTCATTAAACCAAACAAAAATTACTTGAAAACAAAACTCTCAAAGTCAGCCCTTATCATTTACATATTAAACAAGCCTTTTCTTAAACACACTTAAATTTACTGCTTGTACAACATCCAAAAGCAACCTATTCCAAAGGCCACCTATTCTGTTAGAAAAATAAAACTGTCTTAGCTTAAGATCACTTCTATTTTGGTAAAATTTATACTGGTGCCCTCTAGACTTACCATTCTCACCATTAAGCATGAGAGATGATACTTCGACACTATTAATTCTCTTTAAAATCTTGAACACCTCAAAATAAATGCATAAAACCTGCTATAATATTAATATGAACCAGTTCTACTTCAAACATGAATAATAAAATGGTATTGCAAAAATAAACTGCACTGTCTCTCAAGTTCTGGGTATTTTCCAGTCTACTGAATGCAAAATTTTGAGGAGTGGGTTATTTTTAAACTCTGCTCTTAATATTGAATACAAAATAGCTGCAACAAGCATGCTTCTTTCAAAGAGAAATCAGCAGACAAGTCATTATTTTTTTGATACTCAAATCTCCATAACAAAATATATTGAGGATTGTAATAAAACCTGGGTAATATCACAAAATCCATCATAGGACATTGTGTAGTATAGTTTTCTAAAGCTTATTTGGCCATCTGGAAAATAATAACAGCTTTATAAGTGTTGACAACCAATCATTTTAATTTAGTCTGTACTTTATATGGAGTTGCATGCATATACAGCCACCACAGACCATGGATTAAATTTAATATTTAAGTGGCTAGCATGATTCACGTATCATGGTGATTATTACCTTAGTGTTACAACTATTTAAATGGTGCACATCACTTGTGTGTGTACTGGGTTCCTGCTCTTTAGAATATGATATTGCAGGCAGGATAACAGTTGTTTTACCACTGCATAACCAATTTTGACCATTTTACACAAACATCTTAAATGTTATACCAAAGACTATACTGTCTCTCACAAGAAAAATCCTTAAGCTATAGTTTAAAAAAAATCTCCAAGTTAGTTTCAAGCATTGGATCAGCACTTATTATGAACTAACACTGTGCGATTGAGGATTTTATAGAAACTACAGTTTAGCAGCCATCCTTGAGGCTGCTTATAAGGTGTGACAAGAATCACAAAAGCAGGAAATGGTGAAAATTATTGACAAATTCTAGACAAAAATGAGGCAGAAATTTTGTGGTTGCATATTTTAACGATACATTATTTAGTTTCATATGAAGTGTACAACAGTGATGACCTAACACAGTGGAAGATGGTTATAGAAGTGACACAACCCAAACTCCATCATAAATGGATGGGGGGGAGGTATATTACTATAACGAATTCTTAACTGTTAATTAACATGTTTGGCATTGTTGGGTGCACTGAGTCAGTTAAAGAGGAAGTTTTGTTATATGCAGCAAAATTCTAACCAGCTTTACTTTGGCCAGCAAAGGAGAAGAAGAAAAGAGAAATGTAACAAAGATAAGAAATATTAAACATGTTTTTTGTATACATATGGAATTATATTGTGGCACATTGTCTTATATCTGCATTGAATGTAAATGCACGCATCTACACATCTTGAAAAATTTACATGTCTATCTATCAGTGCAGCATTACAACTTAAAACCAACTTTTGCACGTGTATGTCTACAGATAGATATAAATACTAACAAAAATGTATTGCAGGTGTCAATAAAAGTTGCATGATTACAAAATCCATTCTGTGGACCAATACAGTACAGCTCAGCAGTTCCTTCAATCCAGTTTATACAAACTCCTTATATATCTACAGAGTTTAAATATAGTGGCTATATACATTTTAGAACCATACAGATAACATGATACATTGATTCCCCATGCATGTCAATGATAACTGGAACAATAGCCATTCAGGCTTCATAAAGCCAATCCAAAAGTTGTCACTGTTTTTCAAGAAAGCATTATATGCCAATTATGTATTTCATTAAGCTAAACTGTTTCAAACAGATCAGTATTACTTTTATACAGACTTAATCCCATGATGGACATAAAAAACCTAAAGAAACATTAATAAAAACTGGTAACTTAGAAAAGCAAGATAAGGATATTTAAAAACAACAACAACATAGAAACAGGGCAGGCATCTTAAAGCAAAAAATGCTACTGTTAAGATAGTAAACAGACATGCTTAAAGTTTGAGGCATAGTGTTGCCATTATTTCCTCAAGCTGCAGATCCCTGTTTTGACCCTTCTAAATATTATAGCTTTCAGACATGGAGTCAAAATAGGGACTTGTTATTTTTAGGAAATAATGTTAACACTATGCCTGAAACCTTAAGCTTTTTGTTTATTATTCTGGTGATAGCATTTTTGCTTTAAACTACCGATCTTGTTTCTGTGTTGTTGTTTTTTAAACCCCCATTCCCCCTTTTTAAATAAACAATTTTTAACAAATTTATACATTCGTTTTTAAGGCATTTTATCTTAATTTATACTTTAATATCAAATGTTTTAAGGTTCCAAGTATTAGAGTTACTATGAGACCCATAAACACTTCCTTTCCACAATTAAGTAACCTCTGACTGGACTATTGGAAGAAGTTTGTGAACAAAAGTATGGAAATAATTCCACAGACTGTTACATTGTTTCATTATAATAATACTGTGTACAGTATCACTCTTCCACAGAATGGAAATACTCTAAATAATGCCACACATGGCTAAAGTAGGAAAATTCTTCCACAGAACTGCAACATTACTAAAACATGGCAACTCTCTAGATAATATCAGATTTCCACAGACTATTACATGTATGGTCATATTTGAGATAATACCACACATTTACAGACTGCTACATAACTAAAGCATGATAAATCCTCAAATAATACTATACTTTTACAGAGTTGCAATATGAGAAAGGTATGGTAACACTTTAGATAGTAGCACACTTCCACGCACTACCACATGATTCCTGTACAGTTATACTTGAGACAACATCACACTTTCACAGACTACTAGATAGCTTCAGTACTGTGATGTTCTGAATAAAATCACAGTTTTGTTAGTTATTACACAGCAAAGTATATTGTGCTCTAGATGATCATAATAAAGCATCTTTTCAGTATATGTAGCATAAGTTAACCATACTCTCCCCCCAGGCTCAACTCCAGACCCTCTCCTTGGAGAAGGGAGGGGCTGTGGAGCTTTTCTGGGCTCATCTTAACAAGATTTAAAATTATACGCTTTTAAAAACTGATAATAAACTACTATGCCCATCCTGGTGTGTGCCTAGAGTCAACCCTGATTCACACAAATAATACATTGCAAGTTAATGTGCAACACACCCATGTCTATAAAAATCTAATTAAGTTATTGAACTAATATATTTTAAGTAAAATCTAAAAGTGAGTGCATGATCAGAATTGTCTTTTAACATCATTAGAAAGGAGGCATTTGATTTTAAACATTGATAATTTTATCACTCAACTATTTCACATTAAAAATGTTATAAGTAACAAACAGAAATTACATTTAATTTGAAACCTACAATATACAAAAGAAAATAAAAAAGATTGAAATCATCACCTCTGCAACAACTTCAATTCGGTAGAACTGTTTTGTCTCATAATCCAGAGGATTATTGAGAACCAATGATGCAACACTGGAGCCTTTTTCCCATTCAAGTTTAAACTTGTCATCCAGTGAATTATCATCCTGGAAATAATAAGGATTCTGATAAGTACTTTTTGAAAATGAAAGGAAAAATAGGCAAAAAAACCTTTACTTGAAAAAGAAAAAAAGCAAACAATGTTGGACAACATTTTTTATGAAATATGTGAAAAATTTTCCCACTCATTATTACCAAGACGTTTATTTATTATAAAAGCGCAACATGATTTTCAATATATTTTTAAAAGATTTTGCATATCAAACAATGGTAAATTGAAATTGATGATTTATAACTTGATAAAAATTCTATATTGACAGACATTTCAGATAACAGTTTTATATTATTCTGAGTTAGCAATAATGGTGATAACAGTATATTTCTTTCATTGCTGTTCAAAGGCAAATTATTTATTTACATGTAGCATAAGTATATGCTGAGCCCAATTGTTTCTATATTTGGAAGTGGACCAGAACTACCCCTTTCAATCCTACAGAAGTAGTTGCATTCATTACTGTACTTAGTAAGTCGTAATTCTGTTGTGTGTTTCATAACTCTTAAATTCCATTTTTGCACCTCTGCCCCATAATGGCTTTTTACATTTGCAACTGTTTCCTTTCAAATGTATTACATTACAAAGAATTAGTTAAACAGTTTTTTATTTGGTATATCAACTCTGTTTTGTAAAGTAGTATAACAAAGAAAAGTACAGATTTGAGAAAAGATCTTGGTAAAAAAATTGATTTTTTTAAATTTCTGATTGCTGTGATTGGTGATTTTCGAACATAAATCCCAACTAAAACTTTCTGCAAGATCCAATTCAGATAGAAAGGGCTTGTCAGGGCAAGTGTTTTCTTTGAAACTGGTGAAGAAAATGTGTAAAGAACTGACCATCATAAAATTTCTTAATATTCTAATTTGTTATAATAATCTGATATCAAGTTTCACATCTATTTTAATTCATTACTAGAAAAAATATAATCAAACACCAATTAATGTAGTCTGCTTTTGCCATATAAGTAATATATTACTTAAAATAAACAACTACCATAAAAAAATTTTAATGCAAATAAATATCACCGCTAATGATTTTTTAGATAACATTCAAAATACCACATAATAACATTAAAGTGTATGAAAAACTTCGTTTATCATTTACGTTGCACAAAATATTTTGTGATAATATATGTATGCTAAATACTTTTTGGGTTCCTGAAAATGGATAATTTAACCACTAGCTATCATATCTGCTTGTTTGTCAGTTAAAGCTGCAGATCTAAATCCATAACAGAGACAATTTTTAGCAGAGGAAGTCTAGCAAAATATTCCTAATTGATTTTATAATTTTACTGCATGTACATTTCCCAAAAAAACATCTGAATAAAATATATTCATATTGTTATTTGGAATTACATGTGAATGTTATAACAGAGTAAATGTAACTTAACAGTAATTTCAAAATCTTGTGACAAATAATGCACAGATTTTGTATGAATATTTAAACAAGTTTGATAACTTTTATGTAAAATGGGTAAATACATAAGAATAGGTTTATCTGAGGATAATATAACTGTCACGAATCAATTATTGTTATGTTTATAATCTAAGAAATATAAATAATCACAAACTCCACCATTCTTCAACTCTTACTGGTTCTTCATACTCTCACCAACTCTTGGACAAATCCCAAACCAAACAATGAGTGTCCAATATCCTTCTCATAAAGTAATTGTGAATGGAAAGTTAGCATTCTAAACATTACTGACTGGAGCTCCAAGGGAAAGTCAGAAGTGACTCACTAAGAAATTAAAGTGAATTTTAAACATACTTTTTATTCAACAATTACTTACTTTCATATAGATATTTGTGATCTTGTTGATTGGTTCTTTATCATCATCTTTTGCTTCTAACTTCACTATTTCACGAAAATTGTTTTCATTCTGCAATAAAATAATATGAATAATAACTTTTAAACAAAAACATTTATGTATGGTTAAAGAGCATTTGGTTTTACAACAGTTTAATTACATAAAATATAAGTACTTGAATCTTCATGATAAAACGTAAATTAATGCATGCAATTCTGTATTTTCAGTATTGCATTCCACTTTTAAACTGTAGTTCTCAACAACTTTTCATTTTATTGAATGATTAGGGTTATTGTTAATGAAAGTAACATATATGTATTCCATTATTATTGTAATAAAATATTAATAAAATTATTTCACAAAACTTAACTGCCACACTCAGGTTTATAAATTGATATGTTCTCTCAGCATACATTTTATATCAATTTCTAAATTAATGTTTTAAGAGTGTTATTTTAAAAATTAGAAATATTAAAATCAAAACTGGAGTAAAAACATGCAATACTCATAAACAGATTATTTTCACATAACCTTAAATTTACTTGTGTCATATTCCAAATGTATAACAACTTTTAGCTGACAAAGTGTTGAAATATAACCTCTGTTCACTTTAGTGACAAAGATAATAAATGATAATGATCTAAAGTACATTTTCAAATGCTTCAGCTAAATACTCTGACATTTGACTTATTGTTGAATAAATTAAAACTTCACAACCTTAAGATAATTTATCTTGGTAGGATTTATGTTAATTGCAGAAGAAAATCCTACATAGTAAATATGATTAGAAATGGGTGTTCACAAAGAACTCTAACCAGAAATATTATTTCCACAAGCTTCTAGCAGATTTTATGTATTTATAAAAAAAAGTAACACAACTCCTCTTTTCCAGATCATTAATCAAATAAACCCTAATGAAGATGAATGTGTTTAAAGAGCAAATTAGACATATAATGCTTTATGAGTTTAAAAAAGAGACAACAGTGCAGCAGAAACTACATGAAACATTCAAGGTGTTATAGTGCATAGTTTCTCTGTAAAAGAAAATGTTGAGGTGGTTTCAGAAGTTCAGATCAGGTAACTAAAGCTTAAGTAATGTGCAACGTTCAGGTTGTCCTGTTGAGTTTAATGATGACTTGTTGCTGGCTGCACTTGATAAAGATTGTGTTGTAACAGTTGAAGAACTAGCACAGAAGCTTAATTTAATCCATTCAATAGTTCACTGTCATCTGCAACAGTTTGGAAAGGTGTCAAAACTTCTAAAATGGGACCCCATGATTTAACAGAAGCCAACCTCAGAGCAAGAGTGGACTTGTACTTCTAGCTATAATCCCACACTGAAGTCATGAAGAGATAAGTAAAAAACTTTACCTACATGATCCCCCTTCATGAAGCACCTGAAATGCACTCCTGGACTATAATACTACAGAAGAAAGGTTGTGAGAGATGACACTTTATCTGCACCAGGCTGCACTCTTCACTTGCAAGAAAAGGAACTGTTGCAAGAACATAAAGAAGATACAAGCACTGTTTGCACCAATAAAACATGTTCAAAAACATTATATGCCGACTATGGCTAGGGTTTGTCAGCCCATACACAGTGAAATATGACTACCAAACTGTGATAGAAGAAGGTTCCCAATCATCTTCAATTCAAGCCCAGTAAGTCAGAACAGGAAAGTAACATTTGTCTTGCAAATAAGTGAGAATTTACACTGGCTGGCTCTACACCAATATGATACCAGACAATTGGGGAATCTCACTTCCAGAAATGAGCTCTTTGAAAAACCTCCCAGCAAAACAGTGGATTACTTCCAAAAGGAGTTTTGTAGTCCAAAAAAAAAAAGAAACTTCAATCTAATTATATGTCAAGATAAGTGTCAATCAGTCGAAGATGAAAAGGCATTCTGATACCAGAGCAAATTCTGACAAAAAAATTTCAGAATAGACTCTGGATATCAGAGGAAGGAGGAAGAACAATGTCCTGAAGAAGAGACCAAATGAGGGAGGAGAGAAAGTGAAGAATCATAAGAAATAGGAGACAGTGAGAGAACATAAGATACTTGAGGAACCATGTGAAGAAAAGACATAAAAGTTGAGATAGGCCCTTAACATCACTGGAGAAAGTGTTTGCAAAAAAAAAATGTATCATGCCATCCACTCAAAAACAAGACATCTTTAGAAGAAATTCACCATACAGCAAAACACTGATGCCAAATGTGCAGCAAATGTAGTGAAATAAGAGTGGGAAGGAAAACCAAACCAACGAAATACTCACAATAAACATTTAGCTTATGTAAGGTATCAATATTGACACTGTTAGGTTTATAAAGACTTATACTGAAACTGACACTCAAATGTCTATCAAACAACTTGGCTGAAAAACATGGAGTAATATCAGTCATTTGAAACAACATTCACAAGCATACAATACTGATAAACTTGTGGCTGCCAAAAATACGGTAAATTGTTTTATTTAAAGTCAATACAAAATACTAGGGTATTATAATACATGTAATAATAAATTTACCATTTGCAACTTATTACTGTTTATGACTCCTGTATATGTGTCATCTACCAGATTTCATATTGTATATATTAAGCAGACAAAAGCTAAATTGAAAAAATGAAACATTAAAAATTATGATTTTATCTTTATGATTGATAAAGCATTTTAAATTTTTCATCCAGTTATCACTTAAAATTGACACACAAATGGAACTAAAATATATTCTTTAACTTTGAAATAGAATGTTACACTAAACTTTTCTTTCTCTTTAAATGAAATAAAAGTTCTTAATTTTGCACTCTTTTTACAAAGAAGAAAAAAGACTGCATGTTGAATAAAATGTTTCACGCACAACACAAACAATAACAAGTCAATGTACATACATACCTCAGGCACGAGAAATTTATTGTTGTGAGAAACAAAGTATGGTGGATAATGATTGGCTGGATCTATCTTAAGGATCACAATGCAACTCTGAAAATTTAAAACAAATGTTTTTGTTCAGTGTTAGAAGTTCCATAGGTGATACTTTCTGTTCAGAACACTTATAACTCGAACAAAGCGAAAATATCATATTTATGCAAGATGCAATAAAGTAACAATATGTCATTTTTAAATCACTGAAGTCCACAATGAATATTAGACATCTCGATGCTCTTGTTAAGGTGGCTTTTAAAGATTAAATTGTAAGCACCAATTTACGTTTGTTTGTTTTGGAATTTTGCACAAAGCTACTCGAGGGCTATCTGTGCTAGCCGTCCCTAATTTTGCAGTGTAAGACTAGAGGGAAGGCAGCTAGTCATCACCACCCAACGCCAACTCTTGGGCTACTCTTTTACCAACGAATAGTGAATTGACCATCACATTATAACGCTCCCACGACTGAAATGGCGAGTATGTTTGGTGTGACGGAGATTCAAACCCGCGACCCTCGGATTACGAGTCGAGTGCCTTAACTACCTGGCCACGCTGGGCCTTTGTGTGTATGTGTTTTTCTTATACAAACGCTACGTCGGGCTATTAGCAGTATATACCGATGGGAATCGAATCCCTGGTTTTAATTTTGTCAATCCATAGACTTACCCCTGTCCCAGTGTGGGACTACTCTATGTTGAATTAGAGAGTAATCTGGGTTTTCAAAGGAACGGCAGTTTGACATTTGTATTCTTTTGCACTGAATGTATTTTGTTTGTCAATTGGACATTTGTGTATTGCATCAGTGTTTGTTATTAGGCCCAGCATGTGCATTGTATCTCTGTTTGTTATTTGGTCTGGCATGTGCATTGTATCTCTGTTAGTTATTAAGCCCAGTATGTGTATTGTACCTGTTTATTAGGTCCGAGAAGAGTGTTGTATCTCTGTTTGTTATTAGGCCAGGTTAGGGCTGGTTTTGTTATCTGAAGATTGCGGGTTTGAATCCGCGTCACATCTAACATATTCACTCTTTCAATTGTGAAGCCGTTATAATGTACTGATAATTCCCACTGTTTGTTAGTAAAAGAGAAGCTCAAGACTTTGAGGTTGGCACTGATGACTAGCTGCTTTCTCTCTAGTTTTACACTGCTAAGTCAGGGACAGCGAGCGCGAAATTTAAAACAAAGAAACTATTTAACATTTTCTTTGTGTAATATACCTGATTCAAGAATGGGACAAAACAACATTTAATACTTGGTATCTTAGTAATTCCTGGAGTACATTCTTGAACGACAGGACACTACATAAAATTACCCTTTCACTCATGTTCTTTTTTTTTTAATGAAATGAACAGAGTTATTTATTGCATATTAATCTGAAAGAACCTCAGTGGAAGATATATCATCACTGTTGAGTGAGTCCTACTCAACATTATCAATCTAATTAAATTTTTCATTCTTCAATTTTATATGGCTTGTGTCAGTTCAACTTAATGGGCTGAGTCTCAACTTTAGTAAATAGTAGTTAGCTATTGTTGAATTTGTTCCTATGACAAATAAAACATATATTGTATCAATATTCTTGAATGCAGCTTTCCTCATCTGTATTAAAAGGTATATCGAAATTTTAGAAAGACCCTCACTCTAATCAACAGATACCGACGGCAATCAACAATTTTCAACATATGATTTATCGAAATCACTAAAAACAAAAGCATTTCAGTTTTATTATATAATATATTACCGTTACTGAACAAGTTCTACTTCATGTTTGATAGGCAACGTTTGATTAAATCTAAACATATCTAATCTTTAATAGATGGCATGTCACTGATAACTTTACCTCAACCTTATTATACAGCATTGACACCTTTAAATAGGTCCTACCTTAAATTAACAAAAAGTGCAGGGTTAGCACAGCCAATTTGTAAAGACAGTTGACTCACAGTTTGGAAGCTGCAGAGTCAAATCTTGTTACCAAATATATAGGAGTATTATAACGTGACAGTCTATTATTCATTTGTGAAAAGAAGCCCAATAGTTAAAAGCAGGTGTTTTTAACTGTCTATTTTCAGTCAAGTTTATAATGTAAAACTTAGGGATGGATAGTGTACATGGTGATTCCTAGTTTGCCTCTGAAGAAGAAAAGTCACCTTTCGAAAGCACTGGTTTATGTAATTGCAGGCTATCGTATTTTTAGAGTTAAATTGATTCATTAACTACGCGTGTTTTTCTAACCTTATGAGGATGGTTAGTGTAGATAGTCGTTGAGGAGCTTTGTGTGTAACTCAACAAACGAATAAAAAATAGCTACCACAAACAGTTTTATGGTAAGTTTGTGAATCATTATACTAAGAAAGGTAAACACTTTATCACTGTTACTTAATGCTTAACTTATCTCGACTTTCAATAATAAACTCTCTACATCTACCTCTTAATAGATTCTATCTCAACTTTGATATATAGTATTGCGATACATAAATGTGCTACATGTTTTTACCTTCTCCTGTTAATATGATATTTATTTAAAATGTCTTAGTTATTTCTGATTGTTGCCGTTTTCACACAACACGTGGTCAAGAAAGACGTTACATTAATTTCGTTCTATCTGTCTTTCTTTTTCTAGAGTTAACACCTGCTCTGCTTATGATGTTTATGTTTGTAATGCTATATCTTGTACAGGAATATTTAAAACAGTGTCCTCCAATGGTAGATCAAATGATATATCGAGGTTAAATTTTCCCTTATATTTCAATGGGATTGTCCAGCAGTGACATAAATACGCATGCCATACTTGGAGTACAGTGTTATAGATTTTTGGTATACAGTATTGTAATATATTAGTTAGTTATTTTTCACTCCCAAGCTCAAGAATTAAATAAAACTTAAATTCTTTATTTATAAATCGTAGTACTCTTCTAAGTTTAATTTGTAAGAGTATTGGATAGATAACTATAAAGTAAAGGTGTTGACTGATATCCTGAGCACACACGTTATTTTGATTGTGTTTGTGAATTTAAATAAAGATTATTTCCTTCTGATTTACTGAATTTGTATATACTCTTTATTTCTTCTTAAACTCAGTCAAAGTCAGAATTACTCCACAATGAATATTTCATTAGTTTATGTTATTATGCGAATTTGTCCCATTGAAGTTAACTCGGATTTACCTGAAAGTATCACAATGCATTTGGGGTCAGTGAAAACTTCTAATTTTAAATTTATCAGTGGCTTAATGCCGTTCTTGAATCAACCATACCCAAACCTTAATAAAGAGTATGTTATTGCTACTCAACTTTACTAAACAATGTATTGCTCTTGTTAAAAAGAGTTTACACGAGTAGACAAAGCATCATTATGCTGAAAGTTTGTTTTTGAATTTCACACAAAGCTACTCGAGGGCTATCTGTGCTAGCCGTCTTTAATTTAGCAGTGTAAGACTAGAGGGAAGGCAGCTAGTCATCACCATCCACCGCCAACTCTTGGGCTACTCTTTTACCAACGAATAGTGGGATTGAACGTCACATTATAATACCCCCATAGATGAAAGGGCGAGCATATTTGGCGCGATAGGGATGCAAACCCGCGACCCTCAGATTACGACTCGCACGCCTTAACACGCTTGGCTATGCCGGGCCTCATCATGCTGAAAAGATTCTACCTCAGATTCAGTATATGATATAACACAGATAACATAACATTAGTAGACTATGAATAAGCGTTCATAATGACCCCTATTCCAACTTTAATTACAGAAGTTGCATCATCATCTCTCAATGTATCCAGCTATATCTTTTATGGACTGTGCATCAAAGATGCTCGAAATGAATCCTGATCCAACTTTAAACAGAAGTTGCATCACTATCTCTGGATAGATCTAACCATAACTTTAATGGAATGTGTGTAAAGGTTGCAAAAAGTGACGTCACTCCAACTTATCTTATATTTAACAGAGAGTATGTTTCCATTACAACGTGATTCTTACTAATCTTGAATAATCGGTGTATTATCACCATGACACGATTCATAATCAACTTTCATAAACAGATGTATTGCCATTAAAATATTAAATACCCTCAGCTTTTATTGACAGAATACTACCATCATATAATAAGTTCTTCTCAAGTTTAATGGCTACCTTGAGTTTAACCCTTTAATTATTAACGATATTCCTATGAAACCCATTGAATGTTCAAGCATATTTGTCCATATTATTTATGTGTTAAATAGCTTGAACCAATTTGTTTTGAATTTTCACATAAACTACCCCAAAGCTGCTTTGGTTTGGCATGACTAATGTGGAGTAGTAGCCAAAGAAAAAACAACTAAGAGACACCACCCATTGTCAATTTGTTATTCTTAAACTACTTTACTTGAAAATTGAGATTGATCCATCATTTTTATACAGATATCCTCAAAGAGCAACTCACAAATTTGTGGCAAAAGGGATCTAAATCATGAATCTTCAGTTTCTCGGTCTGGCATGCTAATTATTTAACAGTATTGGGCCCAATTAAAACAGGATTCATGAGCTGTTCGGTTGAATTATGAATTGAACTCTTTAGAATGATGATAATATGCTATCTGTTAAAATGTATATAGGAGTTACTCACATTAGTGTTAAATTATTAATTCATCTTCAACTTACCACTTTTTATGCTGTTCATAAACATAAGGGTTCACGACTTGTGTCATGTTTACTAATTCTATGCTGTTTGTTTTATATATATATATCAGAAACAATGAACGAAATTATTATTTACATGTAATATGCAGAGGAGGCCCACATAAGTAGTTAGTAGGATTAATTACAAGATAAAAGTGCCTTTTTATTGTTATTTTTGAAAGTTTTGTGTGTAGTTTGTACACGTGCTACTAGAGACATTGTAACAAACAAAGTTAAGAACCCATAAACAATTTTGAGCCATAAATGCATTATTATTTATATTAAGGTCAAAAATAAAAATAAAAGGAATTTTCTTGTAAAAATTTGAAATCTACTATATCCAATGCTTGTTTCAATATAGGTTTCTTTTTTACGTGTGATGTACATTGCTGGCTGTGCATTGTACAAGTTCTACCTGTTTTTTAAATTTACAGAAAATTCTCGAGCGTAAGAACCAACCCTGTACGAGGTGTGTATGTAATACTCGTGATTGGCAGTATTTTGCCAAGTGAACTTTCGAGAACGTCTTTTTAAAAAAGGAACATAAATCGACGCTTTAAGATTTAGAAGATTATTATTTGTCAACTACAATTGTTGTGTTAAAGGCCTCGGTCGCTTTAATTGTGAATCACGCCTATTAATAGGAAAACTACATAATTTGCCTGGGAATGTATATAGATTTCAAACATTACAAACTGTTCAATTTCAGCGGATTACTTCGAACTATATTATTTATATGAGACATACGAAAACATTGAATCTATTGGTCGATAAGAAGTGAACTTGTAACCGGTGTGAGGCCAGTTAAGAAAAAACAGCCTTAGCTCAGACGGGGTGCAATAACATCAATTGAGAATTATTTTACTCATCGTGGACCTAGACCATCGATAAAATATTTAATTCTAGACCAGATAGAAGACTCAGTATGGTTTATAAGTTTGTAAAACTCTTACATATAAACCAATATTTGTAATATCTATAATTAATAACCATTATTATAAATTGTATTTTTATTTTTGTATATTAAAATATATTTGCGTTAAGAAAAAATTGTGTACCAATCTTGTTGGCAAATATAATAAATTAAATATATATCAACATTTAATTAACTTCCAAATTAAAATTAAAATTTCCGGTTATTTGAAATATTAATACGTAACATATGTAGCATAATAGATCGGAGAATCGTCCGAAATAAATGACAAAACGTAACAACAGAATGTCAATAAGTTTACCTGTTTACAATTGTTGTTGGACTTCATTCCAGAAATTGTTACGGTATGTAAGTAGAATTTTATATCCTGAAAAAAAAAGCAAAATTGAGCTTGTATAACTTATATAAATTGTATTACCTTTATCGAATAGTGTAATTTAAACAATCTATAATTAAAATTTGCCATGAAAACATTCAACGAATATAAAAATACAAAATACACAAAAATGTAACTCAAACGCACTGAATTAAATTCAGTGTTTAGAAGTTTTAAAGAATAATATTTAACATTAACAATAAAACAGATCAAAGAGTATTTGCGTTGGTGTATTACGATTAAACACAAGCCAAAAAGACATACACTGAATCAGTGTTACCAACGCTCAAAAAAAAATTGGAGATTTGTAGTAATGAACGCAAAATACACGCTAAGCAGTTATTCACCTTAAGAAGCGCTAAGATTTTTCGTATCTCAATTTGTCTCCATAACGAAAGTGGTTGACCTTCTATGTACATTTATCAAAAATTAATCAGTTACTCCTTGGGAAAAGTAAAAAATTTTGCAAAATTAGAACAAAACTTCTCTGGTTATTTTACACAAAAAGATAGAAATACAACAGCCGGAATGAAAAAAGTGAGTCTGTCGAAATTACAGAATTGATTAGGACAGTCAGAAACACACAGACACGTTCGACCAGAAGTACAATTGACTTTTTTTCTCTGTCGACATTGCAACAAATGGCACAAACAAATGTAAGTTCTATAAATAATGCAATATGTTTATGCATCATTGTACGAAACGGCACAGAGACATGTATAATCGTGGGAAGAATGGCAGCAAGCGTTAAATTTTCTTGATAAATTATTTTACAATGGAGGGAAATATTTTATTTGCAAAAACGGCTCGTTTGGGTTGAGAAAATATTTTAAATAGAAGAGCGAACAACGTTTCAACCTTCTTCGGTCATCGTCAGGTTCACAAAGAAAGAGGTAACTGACCAGAAGCTGACCACATCTTTGGAAGGGGTTGTGTAATTGAGTGTCGCAATGTAGAGGGCGAGGTTAGATGTTTGAATATATAATTTTATCTGTAAAATATTAATAGAGGTATAAAATAAACCAATATAAAGGAACGCCATTATACCTCTATTAATATTTTATAGATAAAATTATATATTCAAACATCCAACCCCGCCCTCTACATTGCGACACTCAATTACACAACCCCTTCCAAAGATGTGGTCAGCTTCTGGTCAGTTACCTCTTTCTTTGTGAACCTGACGATGACCGAAGAAGGTTGAAACGTTGTTCGCTCTTCTATGTAAAATATTTTCTCAACCCAAACGAGCCGTTTTTGCATATAAACTTCTCAATAAGTGGGTTTCTCGACATCACTGGAGGGAAATATTATTCTCTATAAGCAGAACGACATACATTTGTATGACAATTCAAAGGTGAAGTTTCTTCAGAAACGATATCTAACTTCTGATGCTAGCATTTTCTGCTTAATCACTTAACAAAAAATGACATCTACAAATTTTAACTAATTGGCACATGATACGTTTTGTAATGCTAATACTAACGCGTTTAATATGTATATACTTTTGAAATATTTAATGCAGAATACATTTGCGCTCAAGTTTTAGGGAGCCTCTCATCTCACAAAGCTTTTCATAATTATTATATAGTTTTTCTGTGTTTCTACTGTGAAGCTATTACAATAATAAAAGCATTCCACATAACACACAAACAATATTATTATTAACTCTATAAACACACATAGAAAAGTAAGAATTTTTTAAAGTTTAACTATATTCCTATATAAGCAGGGTAAAGCAATGATCATAGAGATCTTGTCAGAAACTAACAGTAGTCTCAAAACATGATGGATCATAGATCCTCAACGAAATAATACAGTTAGAAAACTAAAAAAAAAGAAAAGAAAAAGAAATAAATTAAAGTTGCATCTTTAAGAGTAATAACAACAGAAGACGTACATCAAATACGAATTTATGTAATAATTACCCGACTATTGTTTTTCTTGTGTTTTATACACGGTGTATTTTTTGTTATTTCTACAAAAACGACCCCCTCGCTATTACAGCGGTATGTCTGTAGATTTACAACGCTAAACTCAGGGGTTCGATCCCCTCAGTGGGCTCAGCAGATAGCCCGATGTGGCTTTGCTATAAGAAAATCACACACACATTCTCCAAGAAATTAGAACACTTCATAAAAAATAGGACATTTGGCTAGTTGGATAAAATCACCTAAAGCAGTTTATTTCTTGCTATTCAAGAAATGGAACAAAGAAAAAAAAACAAATTGAAATACATTTTTCTTTAAAAATTAATAAGCCATAGTTTCCTAAACCTATTCATTCCTAAAATAGATGAAACAAAATAAGAAAAGCAGTCTATTTCCCATTGCTTTCTTTCAAAGGATATAACCATTCACCAAAAATAGCCAGTTTACCACTTGTTTTCTCAAGAAGTTAGAACAAACCAGAAAAGACTGTTTCTTTCATGCTTGTTTTTGAAAGAAGTTGAAACAAAAAGACAGGAAACGGTTATTAAACAAATTAATGAAAAATAATTGATTTCATAACTATTTGTCAAATAATTAACAATCCATTTTATATTTCGCTCTTCATGAAGTTGAAACAAAATCACCAAAAATAGTTTATTTTGATTTTCATTACAACTGAATAAAGTGTCACAGGTTTGAATCTTTATCCCCGAAATTGCACCGCCTTTTTAACCCTAAGGGCGTAAAATTTGACAGTAAAAAAGTTAATCCCAATTTACCACTCCAAAGTTAGGTATGACTCGTGTAGATAGCCCTCTTGTATCTTTGAGAGAAATTTTTAATTTGTTTTTTTGTTTGTTTTGGAATTTCGCACAAAGCTACTCGAGGGCTATCTGTGCTAGCCGTCCCTAATTTAGCAGTGTAAGACTAGAGGGAAGGCAGCTAGTCATCACCACCCACCGCCAACTCTTGGGCTACTCTTTTACCAACGAATAGTGGGATTGACCGTCACATTATACGCCCCCACGGCTGGGAGGGCGAGCATGTTTAGCGCGACTTGGGCGCGAACCCGCGTCCCTCGGATTACGAGCGCACGCCTTAACGCGCTCGGCCATGCCGGGCCAAAATGAGTAACACGTCGTCGAAATTTTTAATAAAACAGACTTAGCGATCTCGCTCATTTCTTTGTAAATAGTGTTATGTAAACGACAACCATATCGTGTTGTGTTTGGATTTCCATATTTATATTATTGTTTCGAAGTTCAAATCAATAAAATATGTTGTTATTCATTTAAAATAACATTTAGAATTAATTAGAATTCATTTAGAATTAATCATTTAGAAATTTCTAGAATTGGGTAGATCAATCATATGTTTATAAATAGAATGTATGTCGGCCTGGTGTCTAGACGAGTCTCGTGCAAAAACAGACATGCGCAGATTACTGTGGAATTCTGTGGAAGTTACGCGATTGTTTGAGAACACAGTAGGCCTACTAATATATAAACAGACGGCGATGTGAGGAGAGTCAGTGAGTCAGTCATTCGTTTTTATTCGATTAAATAGATGTATCTTTGTTTGAGAAATTTTCAACGTTTGCTGTGTGTTTATTCAACTTGAATTTGTGACTGGAGCTAGATCTACAAAAGCTGTGATTTTATTTCGTCAATTTTTACGATTCATTCGAATTACTGGTTATACTGAAGGTCAACACGTATAGGACTGTTTAGGGGAGACTGGAGCAAGTTGGAAAACAACAAATTTAAGGCATTCATCTAAAACATTGTAAAAAGAACTTCGTCAAATTTATTGGACTGTGAATTGTTTCTGGACATCTCCATTCAAACTTCGGAATTTCTTCGTGGGACGAAATTCACACCCTAGACTGGAATTTTGGATTTCTGATCTAGACTTTTGGACTTTCATTCTAAATCATTATATTGGACATAGGCCAGTACCATTTTGTATTGTAATTAATTTTAAACTGAATATCTGTCATTGTTATTATATAATTTATTTTATATCTGTCACATATATAATAGTTTATTGTAATAAATTATATAAACTGTTATCTGTGTCTTTCTGTTGCGTTCAGTCCACACATAAAAAAACGTAACAATAGTAAAAAGTAACTAAGATATTACATAATAACTATAGAGTACCTTATTAGGGCTTTACATATTAATGCATACAATAAGATTTGTTTACTGCTTGAAATTATCAATAGGGAGTAAATAAAGGTAACCTACCTTTTTGTGAAGTTCGTTGTCAATCAGTGTTAGCTTTACTTTTTCAGTTTCTATGTTGCTTTCCAATATTAATTTGCCACCTTTTGATTTCACATCCACATTACTGATCTCTACTGTTTCTGGGATTGTTATTGTTTCAACAGGTATTTCTGTGTTTTACAGTTAAATATACAAATTAATAAATAAAATAAAATTTGACCATAAAATAAACGTTCATTTAAGCAAACTAAATTGAAATGTGATTTCAGTGAGCTTTGAAATGTATTGTATTTTCAAACAAATATATTATTTCAGTAATATTTGTAGATTCTATGAACCCCACGTGTAAATAGATACATATTTTTTTAAAGTTATACTTATTCTAACAAAAAATTATTGTCGCCATGAATAAAGAACTAACTTAAATGAAGTCACCAACCGATGTTTATTTTGCAGAAGGAATACATTTAAAATATAATTACGTAATTAAATCATTAAGATTATAGTTATAAAAGATATGCAATTAAATTTAGTTAATTTACTGGGATTTTGATTATTTCAAATGTGCAATTACCTCCAGTAAACCTGTCATACCAAGAATATTTTAAAAAATTAATTTTAATTTTAGGAAAGTTACTGATATTAATCTCAAGTTAAGTTGTTGTCAGTAAAAGTAACGAATGTGGTTGTAATCACTTCAATTGAATATTATTTTTACTACTTTACTGCGTTGAAGTTATGAGAGCTTTAAAAAATTGCGTGTTCCAAATGATGAATGAAAGAATTTTATCATTAAAGTCAGTAACTTTTTTACTATTCAAAATTTGAGATTTATGACGATACAATTAGAGAGACTATGATTATCCAAAATAATTATGCAATTTCATTAAATTTGCGGAAAGTAAACTGATCTCAATTGATTTAAGTAGGCTTACCAAGTTTGTGATCATCCCATATCTTTATATCCACTTTTGCTTCTGAACACCAGTCTAAACATTCTTGTCTTGTACCTATGATAACAAAAATAATGACACTTTAAATGAAACGTATTTGATATTTATGTTGTGTTTTTCTTCACTTTTGCGTCATGTGGTGGGTCAGTTTGCTAGTTTGTTTTGGAATTTCGCTATCTGTGCTAGCCGTCTCTAATTTAGCAGTGTAAGACTAGAGTGAAGGCAGTTAGTCATCACCACCCACCGCCAACTCTTGGGCTACTATTTTACCAACGAATAGTGGGATTGACCGTCACATTATAATGCCCCCACGGCTGGGAGGGCGAGCATGTTTGGCACGACTCGGGCGCGAACCAGCGCCCCTCAGATTACGAAGCGCATGCCTTAACGCGCTAGGCCATGCCAGGCTTGTGGTCGGTTAGAAGTAAGTTCACAGACTTTACGATTTCCCACGATAAACAGAGTACATATAGATTACTATTCATTTTTCACGAAGAAAAGAAAAACAATTACAGGGTTTTAAAATTATATTTTAGCAGAAAGATGTTTTTTTATGATCTTTGAATAAAGTGTTTTTATTATTATTCTTGTTAGATAAAGGAATATTGTTACCAGAGGAACAATTTTAAACAATGATGTAATCACAGATAAATTATTAATTAATCTTGTTACGACAGATTTGATTTGAATTTCTCGCAAAACTACACGAGGATATCAGCTCTAGCCATCTCTAATTTAGTAATCTAAGACAAGAGGGAAGACAGCTGGTCATCACAACCCATCGCCAACATTTGGGTTATTCTTTTACCAACAAATAGTGAGATTGACTGACACGTTATAACGCTCTCACGGCTCAAAAGGACGAGTTTGTTTGGCGTCACAAGGATTTAAATCCATAACTCTCAGATTGGGAAAGATGAGCGTCCTAAATACCCAGTTATGCAGGATCGTTGAGAAAAACTGATATTAAAGTTTTTACTTTGTAAGTTACTGTAATGTATTGTTATTTCTTTCTGATATTCGAATAAAGTTACATAGGAGTAACTTGCGCTTGCTATCCATAATTTTGAACTAATAGACCAGAAGGAAGAAAGTTATTCAATAGAACTTTCCGCTAACTTAGATATTCCAAGAGTAAAATAGAAACAGATCATTGTTTTTATATACTCATGATCCTAAAACAAGGGTGATGCAATTTGCGGTGATGAAACTTGAATCATGAACACTCGGAACGCCAAGTCAAAATAACAACAACAAAAAACACGTGAAAGTAATATTGTTACTGTCAAAACAAATGTGTTTATGCAATGTTATTGTTGTCATTGGAACACATAAAGTATGTAATTTTAAATTTTAAGAGTTGTTTATACTACCGTAGCTTGTTGTAGGAAAATAATTCCTTACTGATACTTAATCAAAAGATCTAATTTATGGCAACTAAAACTGTTTTAAGATTTATTGAAATGAAATTTTATTTTTGTATTTTTAAAATTAATTGTCAGATAATGAAATATAAGCCCACAGAAAAATGAAATGAACACACGTTGAGCAAAAACACAGAAAACCATATTAAAATAAGCAAACTATAATCTTTTAACTATAAAGATATGAAAAGTATGAGGGTGTATGTGTATTTTAATAGAAAAGCCACACTGGGCTGTTTGTTGAGTCTACCGAATGGGAATCAAACCCCTGATTTTAGCGTTGTAAATCTGTCTACTAATATGGAAAGTGCATGTTATACTTTAATGACGTCTGGAGCTGGACAGAAAAATAATCTTTTGGAAACTGTTATTAAATCATTTTAAATAAAAATTATGATGTTTGACATGGGCTTCAAAACTGTGCTTTTAAAATCAATATAATTTTTTTTTATAAATAAATAACAGTTATAAAATCCTGATGGTTGAAATTCATAAAATATATTTTTTTAAAGAGTTATTTATTTTCGGATATTTGCAAGAAATTATTCAGGGGATGCCTACCCATAATTTTCAATTAATAGAATAGATGAGGAGCTGCTTCTGTATGACTGAACAGTGAGATTTAAATCATTACTCTTATAACTCATTCACGGCACCAAAGAGTGAACGCTTTTTGCAATGCTGGAACGCGAATCGTAAGACCTAGAAGTTACAGACGAATTATGCTTAACACTTACCCATGTATGACCTTACAAGGATATAAAACCGTTAGAACTGTTAGAAGACTGTTCAAAATGTGTTATTAAATGAAGTGACATCAACCTTTCATCAAATGTGCGGCCCGGCGTGAAAAGGTGATTAAGGCGCTCGACTCGTAATCTGAGGGTCGCGGGTTTGAATCCCTGTCTCATCAAACATGCTGCCCTCTCAGCCGTGGGAACGTTATAATGTTATAGTCAATTACACTATTCGTTGGTAAAAGTTTACAGTGGGTGGTGATAACGAGCTGTCTTCCTTCTAGTCTTATACTGCTAAATTAGGGACAAGTAGCGCAGATAGCCCTCGTGTAACTTTACGTGAAACTAAAAAAACACAACAATAAATCATTGTCAAATGAGTAATTCAGCTATCTATGGTAGTATCTGGAGCATATCCAGATGGTTGGTTTATCGTGCTAGGAGCACGAGAATCTGAGATTCGAAGCGTGGTGTTATAAAACACGCCTCACAGTTTCTTCTGTGGATGCTTTATAATAGTGACAGTAAATGCCACTGTTCTTTTTAGTCTTGGGTGAAGGTTAATAATTATTGGTTGCTTTCTCTCTGGTCCACAATTAAAAATTAAGAGCGACTATATGAACCATAGGAGTTCTATTCTGTTCACTTGGACTATTTTTATACATTAGGTACCCTAAAAAAAATTTGTTTATTTGTAGGTAAGCATAAAACAACACAATGTGCTAGCTGTGCTTCCCTACCACGGGTATCGAAACACGATTTCTAGCGTTCTAAGTACACAAATATAACATTGTGTTACTGACACCGTTCAGGAGAAAAAAGTATTATAGTAATTGTAACCTGATCAATAACATTGTATTTTCCGGGGGTAAAAAACCCCATTAAAAACGACTATTTTTTTCGAAGAAATGTTTGTTTGTTGTCAGACACAAAGCTACATTTTATGAGCTATCTGCGTTGTATCCTCCACAAATAACCAAAACATGGATCTTAGCGCTGTGAGTCTTCAGACTTTCCACTTGGGTCAGGGTGAAGGGAGCCGACAAGCTATGTAAAAAAATTAACGTCCACAAAGTAGAAAGTCATGTAATACTAATATATAAGTTATGTAACTAGTATTTGCCTAATGATAAGCTATTACCCTCTATTTTTAAAATTTAGAACCAAGATATGCAGCAGCACATTAGTGATACGTTATCTTTTCTTCTTTTTTTTGCTATGCCATATTTCACTTTGAAATAGAAAATTAATTCGTTTACTTAAGACGTGATTTATGTTTATAGTGATACCAATGCTTAAGTAAAAATGAAAGACATTTGTTCGGCAGATAACATAACCGCTGATTTGTTGTTTACAATTTTCGACACTATTTTGTAAATAAACAACTATAAATATATGTTACAGCAGTTTTTCATGAAAATTAATGATAAATATAGTGCGTAGCAACCTATACCCCTATTATGTTTGTCGTATCCCGGCCAGGAAGATGAACCATGGTAAAACGAAAGGCCTCGTCGACATCGAATATAGCAGATACAGCGTGGTGGAAGTATTATAATACTAGCATAAATCTACGAAATATTTAAGTTAGTCTTTGAACACGAGGTTATACAATGATACAAAATAGTTTTAATTGCAGAAACTAAAGTGTCTGGTCCAGCATGGCCAGATGGTAAAGGCACTCTATTCGTCATCTGACGGTCGTGCGTTCGAATTCTAGTCAGACCAAACATGCTCGCCCTTTCAGTTGTAAGGGCGTATAATGTGTCAGTCAATCCCACTATTCGTTTGTAAAAGAGTAGCCCAGGAGTTAGCGGTGGGTAGTGATGACTGGTTTCCTTCCCTCAAGTCTTACAATGCTAAATTAGGGACGGGAAGCTCAAATAGCTCTCGTGTAGCTCTGCGCTAAATTCTAAACAAACCACTAAAATCTCTCTACTTCTCTAAGGCCAAGCATTAATTTAGACTGTAAAGATAAAGAGATCAATCAGCACCGAGTTTTATGCGCTTTTTTGTTAGTTTAGTTATGGCTAAACTTTACTGTATTATTATCAATAAATAAACTTATAATGTTATTTCAAGATCTAACGTTAAATCTAAAAAGAAAAAAAAACAACAACAAAGACATAAACCTAAAGCTTTTATTATTGTTGTACAAAATGTGTACTAAAGTATGTTTGTATTCGCCTTTTGTTTAAAATTGTTCAAATAAAGTGCACGCGCATTTTCTGGACAAGCAAAAGTTGTTGAGTTGAATAATTGAATTCAGCTTTCTAGAATAAAGAATTGGCCTGGCATTGCCGAGCGCGTTAAGGCGTGCGCTCGTAATCCGAGGGTCGCGGGTTCGCGCCCGCATCGCGCTAAACATGCTCGCCCTCCCAGCCGTGGGGGTGTATAATGTGACGGTCAATCCCACTATTCGTTGGTAAAAGAGTAGCCCAAGAGTTGGCGGTGGGTGGTGATGACTAGCTGCCTTCCCTCTAGTCTTACACTGCAAAATTAGGGACGGCTAGCACAGATAGCCCTCGAGTAGCTTTGTGCGAAATTCCAAAAACAAAAACAAACAAAACAAGAATAAAGAAAAATATATGAAAATAATAATACGAATAGTGATATCTTCTCGCTAAAATGTAGTGATGTCTAGGTGAATATCGACATTTCAAAATAAAATAATTACTCAGAACAGTTCCAGATTATGACATTTCCCTTATTTGTGGAACGAGATTCGTCTAAAATTACTTTTAGAAATAAATTTTGAATCGTCGCTTGGTGCTTAATAGATTCGGAAATTCGATCCATAGGCGCGGCAACTTTCGTTGTTTCAGTGTGCTAACGGTCTCTGTTTTCTAATCTGATTTTTTAAGACACTAACTTATAATTCGTGATACAGGTCTCTTGTGCCAGTTTCTAACGGCGCCCCTGAGTTAAGGATAATTTTTTACTTGATTATTTGTCCTAAAATGCACGCAAGGAAAACGATGTTTGTTTGTTTGTTTTTGGAATTTCGCACAAAGCTACTCGAGGGCTATCTATGCTAGCCGTCCCTAATTTAGCAGTGTAAGACTAGAGGGAAGGCAGCTAGTCATCACCACCCACCGCCAACTCTTGGGCTACTCTTTTACAAACGAATAGTGGGATTGACCGTCACATTATACACCCCCACGGCTGGGAGGGCGAGCATGTTTTAGTGCGACTCGGGCGCGAACCCGCAACCCTCGGATTACGAGTGCACGCCTTAACGCGCTCGGCCATGCCAGGCCTTAAGGAAAACGAAAAACAAATTTTGAAGTATATTGTTGTGTAAGCGAACATTTGAATTTCAGAAGTACCTCAAAATGAAGTGGTTAATTTTTAAAGTATGGTTAAACAAGCTAGCCGATAATAGGTCTGGAAATATTGTTATAAACAAAATGTGTATAAAAGTTTGTTTTGAATTTGGCGCAAAGCTACACGAGGGCTATCTGCGCTAGCTGTCCCTAATTTAGCATTTAAAGTCTAGAGAGAAGGCAGCTAGTCATCAACGCCAACTTTTGGGCTACTCTTTTTACCAACGAATGCTGAGATTCATAGTCATATTTTATGCCCTCACGACTAAAAGGGAGAAGATGTTAAGATTCGAGCCTACGACTCTCAGACCGAAACTCGAGTGTCTTAATCATTATGACCAATAACATTCGACTATTAAAGCACTGCCAGTGGACGACATTCGTTTTATTCAGTTTCACACAAACAATGGGCCCAGCATGGCCAGTTGGGTTAAGACATTCAACTTGTAATCTGAGCGTCGCAGATTCAAATCCCCGTCGCACCAAACATGCTCGCCCTTTCAGCCGTGGGGATATTATAATGTTACGGTTAATCCCATTATTCGTTGGTAAAAGGTTAGCCTAAGAGTTGGCGGTTAGTGGTGATGACGAGCTGCTTTCCCTATAGACTTTAACTAATAAATTAGGGACGGGTAGCGCAGATAGCCCTCGTGTAGCTTTGCGCGAAATTAAAAAACAAACAAACACACAAAGCTACATAAAAAATCAACCTAATATATGACTGAAAAAATAAAGGGAAGAAATCCGGCTTTTTTGTTTATTTTTAGTGTTGTAGACCCGTAGTTTCACAGCTGTTTCACAGGGAGACTGAATTTGGTTAACAATATTTATCGCCATACCTTGGATTACTTTTTTTTTTATTGAATAGTGGAATTTGACAGTCACTTGTGTAAAACACGCATGATGAAACGCATTTTAGATTTTCTTGCAATTTTAGTATTTTTCAGCCTGTGTAAATATGAAGTAGTTTAAAGTAAAAAGAAGCTCAATATTATTTGATTAATTTTGAAAAGTTTGCATGAAAATGTCAAAGCCATACAAAACAACTTACTATGTGACTGAAGCATTAGGACCAGGAAAACATGGAACATAAACTTCCTTTTCCAGATCATCGTTTTCATGTTCCATACAACTCTGAAAAAAACTAGAAATACTTGATAAACGTCGATCACGAAATCAGTTGTAAACCAGAAGTTTGAATTAATTGAAATAACCACACTATTAAAATTTATACCTAATAGATACTACCTCATTAAACCGAGAAAAAAAAATCCATAATTTCAAACTAACCTAGTATATTTATTGAGGTTTCAGAAACAAGAAAGTCGCGTAGTCAGAGCTAACTGAAAACGTTTACGAGAGAACGAGCTGCGCGACACTCCTTTCAGGAGATGTTTTTGTGATAAGGAAAGTGTTCAGAGAAAATAGTTTAGATACTGAAAGTAAACACTGATAAACCATAGTGATGTATACAGAGTGCTAGTTAAATTAACGGATAAATAGATATAGATAAAATTGTGTATGATAAATTGTCACAAGCTTTGTTACTAAATGCACTTGCGCGTTATAAAAAATGGCATTTTGATAAACGGTGCGGATTAGCAGGGTGATTTTTTAAAGGAGGAGCCAAGTTAGATAAATTATATCAAATATAAGTTGGCCATGAACAAAATTATAAACTATGTTAAGAAAGAAGAGTTCCTGCTATGTGTCATGGAAGTGATATTATTATAATCTACTGTCACGTGGGAGCTTCGTTGGTTCATGGAAAGCGAAGACAATGCAAAAATGATACAGCTCATTTTCAATGCTCGTGAGATATCAAATTAATTTTAAAATTTTATAAAGATCATTAAATCAAAAAACTTTAACTGTCTTAGAAGTAGGGAGATTTTCTGTGATAGTAGATTCACGTTTTAGATTGACATAAGTCGTTGTATAAAATCAACACAAACCTACATGTCACATTTAAACAAGAGGGAATTCACAATAGCCGCAGCACTTGAAAATGCTTTGGTCAGGATTAGAGTAAATTAATCAATGAAACTTTGGGCATAATCATGTAGATCAAACGAAATGATTTGACTTCTTGAGACCAAAACTGTAATTACATCTCAAAAGTTCAAAATGTGACGTAGCTTTGATCTAAGAGTTGAAATAAAAAGTCAGACAAAGAAACTCATAGCTATTCTTTTAGCTTCTATAAGTTGTTTATCAATACGAAGTTGTTCCTCAATTTTTGTTTATATTCTGTGAAACTCAGAACTACTCAGTAAGTTATTCGTACTGTAGATACCGCGAATGCCAAACAACTGTGTATGAGTTTCGGAGAGAAGCAAGTGGCAGTTGAATTATTAAAATTAGTGACAAAAATGTGTCATGAACACACTTCACATGACAATAACACACCTAAATTGTTATTTTCGTTATAATTTTTATTTGTCATGACGTTTGTGTCAGAGTTTTCTATTATTTTTATCTTTTTGGTTATGGTAATAACTTCGGAGACTGAATAATTATTTGCTGTCTCAAACGTCTGTTATGTTATCATTCGTGTTACAAATAATTTTTACTCAAGATAAGCTCTAATCCGTTCGTAATAATGCAAAGATATTCGTAATTGTTTTTTGTTCCTTTTCTGAATTTCGCGCACAGCTACACGAGGACTATTTGGACTCGCCGTTCCTAATTTAACAGTGTAAGATTAGATGGAAGGAAGTTAATCGTCGCCGTCAACAGACAGTTCTTGGGCTACTCTTTTATCAACGAATAATGGGATTGATCGTATCATTATAACGTCCACACGTCTAATGTTTGGTGTGATTTGGGGGGTTCGAACCCCCAACCCTGGATAATGAGTTAATCTTAGTACTTTGGGTAAATGCAGAGTTTCTTATAAAGTAAGGATTGCTGGTTTTGGATAGTCTAGTAAATGGATTCAACCTTGTCGGATGAAGCTAGAAGGTCCAATTAAAGTTGTTGTCACATGTAAGCACACACACAGACATTGTGCTTGTGCTAGGTATTTTAATTTAGTCCTTTACTTATTTCATTAATTCTCACAATTCATTTACTCAAGGATATAGCATTGTCTTTTAAGAGGTATCTTGACTAGATCTCCTGTTGTTAAGTGGAACTATTCATTACTCTAAGAGTAAGTTAGTTTTACCTGAATGGGATTCAAATGTGAACTAATTTTCACACAAGTATGAGATAGACAGAACTTCTAATAACAAAGGGTCGACTACACAACATGTCGAATAATCTGTATTTGAAAATCTGACTGAGTTTTTGTTTGTGAAATAATGGAACAAAAAATATTTATTGTGAAACAAAATTCCAAATACGTATTTGCATAAATAGAATCATAGTGTATTATCTACAATAATACACCGAGGGTAGTAGGTTCGAATCACTATCGCACCAAACATGCTAGTCCAAGAGTTGACGGTGGGTGGTGATAACTAGCTGCCTCTCCTCTAGTGTTACTCTGCAAAGTTAAGGATGGCTAGCCCAGATATCCCTCGTGTAGCTTTGCTTGAAATTCAAAAAACAAACAAACAGACTTTCATCGAAATAGTAAAGAAAGTGGAAAAGGTCTGACTTAATTAATGAATTAAACAATGATTAAATTTAATTCTCAATATATTCTACAGTTAGTACGCAATATATTTAATTTCAGATTGTGCTTTTCAAAATAAATCTTGATTTTTGTCTCACAAAATAGAACCCCTCTTTCAAACATTTTGCGTATGGGTCTGATTACTTATGTTGATTTTTCGGATATAATCTGAATTGATTAAACAAAAGTGAAATAAACTTAAGATAACGAAAAATGGTGGCTGTTCTTTAGGCAGATGTGATGACATGTTATCAGAGCTTTACAAAACAGAATAATATTTTTATGTTTGATATGTTTTAAAGTATAGTGTTTACAGATAATCATTTTACTTCAAGTGACTTACACTTGGCTCCCCAGTGGCCCAGCGGTATGTCTGCAGATTTACGTCGCTACAAACCGGGTTTCGATATCCTTGATGGGCAGAGTACAGAATGCCCATTGTGGAGCTTTGTGCTTATTTCAAAACAACAATAACGATTTACACTTTTTGATTTTCTCTTTTTAATATTTCGCAAAGCATGGTAACAAAAACTAATAAAACTATTGCGTTCAAAATATAGTTTCAAGCATCAAAATAACTCAAGCACAGAATAATTAACTTCCTTTTTAATATTTAGACAATTTTCTTTATTCACAAAGATAAATTCTAAAATACGAAAATAAATATTTGTCCAATGTATGGTGATGTCTGCCACCTTGATTTTAAATAACTAACTAATGATCGAGACAACGGTGTTAAGGTTACTATGGTACTCTAAGAATGGGATAACTATTTTAAAAATTTAATTGATAGGGTGTAGGTGCTGTGCGGAAGTGTAGAATTGTGTTGTGTTAATGATTTTGTAAATGGGGTTAAATGCAACTAATTTACGGAGTATATAATGAACTTTTACGATTCACTGGTTATGCTGTTTGCGGTGTGGTTGTTTTGGTAAGTCCTAACTTCTAAGTCTACTAAAATTACTATTATAATATGTTTTTTTAATTTTGTAATTCCTGAAGTGTATCGTACTTTATTAATATTAGAGTACACTTATTGTGCACTACAGTGGAGATTTTATTATTTGTTATTCTTTAGTGTTACATACTAGTAGTTGTACTGTTAATAAAGCTACTGACATACTACTTATAGTAATACTAGTTAAGCGAGGTTAAGGTTAGGCATCAGTAGAAGTGTCTGGTGTTTTTATAGCACTGTTATGTAGAAGTGCATCCGTAACTGTGTTATTGACAAATTGCAATATCAATTACATTTTAGCAATTCTTGGATATCTTACAAAGTACACTTAACTGTTAACGTTAATAAAAGTTGAAGAATTAATGCTATTATTATGTTGTGCTAGTAATAATTATAGAATGAGTAAAATTCATTGACTCATTGTGAATGTGAGTAGAAAATAGCCATTATTTTGGAGTTGAAATATAAAAATGTACTTTTATTTTTCAAACAAAAACTTCAGTTTCTGTCTTAATTTTGTAATATACTTGAATGTCAGTGTGAATAGTAGAGTTTACTGCAGATTATACAATCAAGATTCATAAGATTAATAATTCTCAGTTGGCATCTTAGAAAATTCTGTTTCTTTTATTAATTTATTTTTCTTAACTGCTCAAATCATTGCTTCGTTATAATTTTTATTTCATACCTGCTTCATTTCGGAAGTCTCTTTTACCAATATTTTTCATTTGTGAACTGTTTAACTTGCTTCTGACTGATCTGTCTGGTCTTATTCTGTTCTAATTAGACACTTTTTTGTTATTTCTTTCATCCACCAACAAAGAAATAATCATCATAGGACCCCTGTTTTCTTTGCTTTATATTATATTTTCATTATTGGATTCATGAATATCACATTTGGTTGTCAGTGTATCATATCTTGTGAGCTTTTACCCTGCATTCCCATTACTGAGGTAAGGTTTTTCAGACCTTATATATTCTTCCAGGCCTTATTTGAGTTAAAAAAAACAACAGCATCAGGTGTGTACCTGCCCTCATACTTGGTTAGAATCTATTGTTCTTTCTTCCAGTAACTTGTTGTATAGTTTCAGTTCAGGGACCCTGTGTACATATGATTATTTCTGTTTGGTCTGAGACCTTTTCTGGCACTCTGCTGTATGGTGGGAATTTCCCTGTTTTTTTCATCTAACATAGAAACTGGTGGGACCTTTACTTCCCCAGTACCAAGCCCAAAGAGAGCAATGTGAGGAGTTCATGCTCTTATCAGTACAAGTTTATATTAAAAGAAGACCATTTGAAATAGTTAGGATGCAAGTCTGGGATGATTCCATCTGTACTTTATTATTCAGGTATTTTAGTTAAGTATTTTTCTACTACCTTACCACACTACTACTTTTATCAGGAAAGTATTAAGTAGACTGATACTGCAGAAAGTTTTTGCATTAAAATGTATAGCTTAATTACTGATAGTTTTGGAATTTCAATGGTTATCCCTATAAACAAAGTTGCTGTACTTTGCCATGTTAAAAGGACAGATACTTCTGTTAAGTGTTGTAATGTGAAGAATATACATTCAATAATAAGTATCTATTGCTGATGGTATCCAATTTTGAAAATAAAATGGATAATGTTAAATAAACAACCATACTTTTAATAAGTAATGCTACATTTGCTAAATTATTATCATTGTGACATTAATATGTTCAAATGTTTGCAACTCAGTAGGTTGAAACTAATGAGAAACTAACTTCTGTCATAATTTTAATAATTTATGTGGGATAATTGAATTAATGTTGGTTTTCTACTAAATAAAATATATTTTATTCAGAAAACTTTCACTTGTTTGGTTATTTCTAACTCTCTTTTATGTTTTATTGGTAGGCTGGGTTTCAGTTTGGGAACATTTCTACATCTGTATGTGGACATTCATACTGCTAAGTAGTTCTAAAATAAACTTGAACTATCATCTTGATTAAGGTAACTACTTTTATTCTACACTGTGTATTATTTTTTATATAATTTATTAAACTTATTTACTATGCTAACCTTTTATTTAATCTTAAATTTATTGTTACTTTGTTTTTTTTTATGAAAGTGATGAATTAGAAAATTGCTATGGCTAAATAATCTGTCTTTTTTTGTGGTATAAAATTTGTTGCAACATGTAATGTTCCTAGCAGTAATTCATCGTTTACCAGTTTATATAGATACCATATTTGTTTGTGTAATCTTGATTGTAAATTTTTTTTAACAAATGCTATAAAAAATTTTTTTGCTGCATATTTATTTTAATACATTGTATAACTTGTAAGAGTAACCTGCAACTGTTTATGCTTATCAGTATGATGGATAATTTATTGTTTTTATTTTACTCTTTAGTCTCTAATCATTTAATTCTAATCATCTAAAAAAACAACTTTCTAAACAAAGTTTCTATATTTTCATGAAATGGTAATTTTACCATTTAAACTAATTCCGATATCTTACCTATACAGTACTCACAAAGAAGCTTTTCTTGATTGTACTAACAGCTGGAAATTTTTAATACTTCCCATTAGCCTTCTACCTTTTACTTCTGCATATCTGCATGTTAATGATTATGCAGAAATCACAGCTATTTATGTATGAAAGATATTTTAGGTTTTGTTTTGAAGTCTCCATGTTTTCTTGTGCTGTGATGTTCTTATAATTGTAATTAGTAATTAGTTTACATTATGCATAGAGAATTTCTCTCTGTTACTGTATTACAAAGAATCTTTGATTTCTGACCAAGCTATGTCTGTAATTTTGATATATTGTTGTATTTTTTATTTTAAACTCACTTTATTTAATAGCATAAGAATGAACTGTTGAAAATGTTAACAGGATGATTTATAAATTTCAGGTTTTTAAAGATGTCAAGACTGGGCACTAAAACATATAACCAAAAACAGGACTGTAAATCCAGCATAAAATTTGATCAACTTTTATCTGATAGTTGTAACAAACCTTCAACGGCAAAAGTATCAATGACATCAGTTAGACGTTGGGGAATGACATCATTTACCTCGCTCAGGAAGTCTCGATTACATGGACGTTCTAATAGTCCCATTGAAGATTTTAATATATTAAAAAAACCTAGAATAGAATCAACTGGAACAAGTGGAAAAATTGATCCTTTTAGCTTCAGTAACAAACAACATTTTTCATCATCTGTTTTTAGTTCCAAAATTGCATTACACCCAGCAACACGTAATTTATCTTGTATAAATTCTAATGTGAATGAATTAGAAAGTAATAAAACAAGACCAAAAAAGTTTTTTAAGAGTAGTGATCATGGTTTGAAAATTTATGAATCTTTATTGAAAACAAATGAGTTTTTAACCCTAAAACCCCAGTGTAATTTAGAAGGTGGGAATTTAGAACTTGATACACTTTCCCCTGGAGATGCTACCAAAACAATAATTTCTGTTAAGAACTTTGATGATAAGAATATATTAATGCATGAAAATGCAACAGCAGAAAATATTCAGCCAGATCTAACCACGAGCATGTCATGTGACAGTTCTTCTTTTAATATGTGTGAAAACATTTCTGAAAATGATAATTTTGACAACTTTCTTAAAGAGGATTTGGTTATGAAGAGAAAACCAGTGAGAATGGGCAGAAATTACTTGAGTGATATTTTTGACCAGAAGAGTGATGCATCTCTTTTAACTTTTGATTCTCAAGAGAACCAGATGATTACGTTTAATGAAACTTCTGTGAATTCAAAGTCAAAACAAGTCCCTACAGTTATTCATACTTATTCTCAAACACATGTAAAACCAGTAATAATAACTTGTGAAACGCATCATTCTGTTGAATTGAAGTCTTCATCGGATTACTGTGGAAATGACATAACCAAGAGTAGCAATGATTCTGAAACTGTTGCAAGTACTTTGCCTCAAGAAGAATTTCTTGTAAGAGATACCTCTGAGAATTTTCGAGATAAAACCAAGCTTTTAACTTTTAGTCAGGGTGTTTCCAATAATATTCAAGATACCACTGTACAAGACACCTTTGGTCAGAGTATTTCAGAAGATACAACTGAGTTGCACAGTTTTGACCAAAATTTTTCAAAAGATTCTACGCAATTGAAAGTTAATCAACCAGCTAAGTGTTCGAAGAAAATTTTCAGCAACTCAAAAAAGGTCTTAACAGATATTTTTAATTTTAAGAAATATGTAAAATGCTATTATTTAATATTGTAAAATTCTGAATTCAATCTACATGTATAGTTTTAATAGTTCATTTACAAAGGTTTCTTTTGTAATTTTTTTTACAATATTCCAGAAAAAAAAGTGACTTGTCTATCAGTTGTTTTTATATTTATCATAAGTCTGTTTTTCATTCTTAATATTTCCAGCATATGATGGATGAAAATAAAATAATACATCAACCTAATTGATGAAATACATGTAGTTAGTATTTAGCATGAGCAGACTATGAAATGTAATGAATCATCACTCTTTACAAAAACTATTTTCCTCATGGTCTATTACCTCCACTCATATAGTTATTCTCATTCTGAGTTGCCATCTATATGCAAATTTATTTTTCACATAGCACAAGCCTTGAACTTCTGTGTACATAATTTACTGATTGAAATGCATCTTACATGCAAATAATCATGTGACAACCTTCCACCACTGAGAGTGTAACATACATTCCTGACATTTGTGGCTTTCTCTGTTTGTTCTTCATATGTTAATGTTGTGGAATCATCTAGGCTTAATGACTTTTTTTTTTTAACATGATTTCACAGGCATGGTCTGTTATATCCATTGCCCCAATTTCATCATGATTTCCATCCTTCTTTGTTACACGATACCTCTTCCTCTTAGTTTTTTTTCCTCCTTCCTTGGAGGATTTTTTTTCTAACATGATTGAAATTGCCAGCATGACACATTCTCCATGGGCTTCAACTCAGTTTGCCTTGGCCTATCATTGGGCTGAATGCTTTTTCTCAACTCTGAACAGTTGAAATCAATTTCTGCTTGTAGGGGTGAATCTTGATCATTCTATTTGTTTATCTTGCACCTAATTTTCTCACCCTCATCTTACACTATTAACTCTTGTACACTCTTCTTCTTTTTCTTGAAGCAATCCTCAGAGATCCTTAGAATTTTTTTGAGGGATTGTCTTTCACTCATAACTTTTATGTTGTCACGTTTATTGTCTTCAGCTCTAGCTGTAGATGTGGATTCTCTGTTCTTTTCACACCCTGGGAAGGGATGCAGTCATATTCTAGGATTTTAGGTTTTCACTGCCTCCCTATCTCCGGAACTTGTGTAATTGCCTCATTTCTTCAACAGTATGTTTTTAGTAGACATGCCTCTATTTTTGTTTCTTTTCAAGCTTTTCCTGAGTCTTTACTTGTTCCTCCCTCTGGAGGTTCCTCATTTCATTGTTTTAATTGATGCAGGTGGATGTATCACCTACATTACTAGTGATTATGTGGTATCCTTTTTAGTAAACATCCTCTCAGTATTAGAAGCCCTTGTATCCTCAGGTAAAGCACATATGCAGTCTCTTTAGTGGATTCTGTAAGACCAATGGAATCTTGCACAGGATTTATTGGAGCCTTTTATTTCCCTTCCTCTTATCCTTTACAAAATCTGTAGTTGTGGATGGACAAGGCTCACATGTCAGTGAGTGTTTTGCTTTCTCTAGATTTACATATCTTCACAGATGCTTTCCTCTAAACTATGTAGTGCAATTCCTTCTCCCCCTTTCTTGCAGTGTAGCATGGAAGCCTTTTTCACTTTCCAATTCCAAGCCACAAGGATGATGGACCATGGAGGTATTCTCCTGAATGTAATAATTCGTGGTAAAACCATTAATTTGAAAGTAGGGCAGTGGTGTTATGCACATTTAGATGACAAGATGTCCTCTGCTATGTTTTAATTGCAGTGACCAATGACAAATGCAATTCACCACTTCAGTTGTGATCCATCACCTTACCCACTCTTTGATGATGATTCCTTGTGGCTAGGCCTTGGATTATTGTTCACTTTCCAACAGTATGATCCTCATCCTGCACCTGTGGTGTTTTTTGAGTTTCTTTTGAGAAGATTTCATTCTTGATAATTTTCTTTTGTCTGTTTTAAAACTTGTAGGAATAATCTTTTATAAGGAGGAATTAGAATACTTAGGGATAGTGACTGCAGTAAGCCAGAAGCTTTGCGAGATTAAATTACTGAGATGATAGAAAAGCATTGTATTAGAATGAGAACTTGTATAATTATTAGTGAGAATATGAGTTTCACCAAAGATGTTGGAAAAATATTGCCTGCATAAATGTAAACCTAGTATATGACTATATATTGTATTTTTATTGGTTGATGCTTTTACTGTTTATTGGTGTTTGATGCAATTTGCACAGCTATATTACTCTGTTATTTACAGTGAAACTGCAGTTAGAGATGTGTACATTTAGAAATTGAATAAAAAGTATCTACCTGTATAATACTTTTAAAAATAAAATATTAGTGTTCAAAGTATAAAAAGATGATGCCATACATACTTGGATTTTACAGTCCACAGTCATTTTGGAAAGAAAGTTTTTACTTGGGTTTGAAGTTTGGAGATTTTTTTTTTATTTCTAAAATTTAAGATGTATTTTATACTTTCAAGTATTAGATGTTTTGTCATAATTAATAGAATGAGAAGAAAAAAAAATTTTTTTTCTCAGATTTGAATCCCCATCTCACCAAATATGTTTGCTGTTTCAGCTGTGGGGGCATTCTAATGTGATGGTCAATCCCACTATTTGTTGGTAAAAGAGTAGCCCAAAAGTTGGCAGTGGATAGTGATGACTAGCTGCCATCTCTATAGTCTTACACTGCTAAATTAGAAATGGCTAGCACAGGTAGCTCTCATGTGGATTTACAAGAAATCCAAAACAAAGAAATCTTCTTTAACATTTCATATGTACAACAAAAGTCTCAAAATATAACTTTATTTATTTGTCAGCCTGCCATGGCCAGGTGGTTAGGGCTCTCAACTCATAATATAAGGTTGCAGGTTTGAATCTCTGTCACACTAAATATGCTTGCCCTTTTAACTGTGGGGGCATTGTATGATGATGGTTAATCCCACTATTCATTGGTAAAATAGTAGCCCAAGAGTTGGCAGTGGGTAGTGATGACTAGCTGCCTCTCCTTCAGTCTTACACTGCTTAATTGGAGATGGCTAGTGCAGATAGCCCTCATGTAGCTTTGTATGAAATTCAAACAAAACAAACAATCTTTTACAAGTCTTGTAACAGCAACTGTTAAGCTGGTTTTACTCCAATTTGGGAAGAGTTAATGCAGAATCAGTTAAGTAAAATTAGTAGGGCTAACATGAAACTACTTGAAGGAAAATATTCTTTCTATCAGCGAAATAAGTATATTCAGGTCAGTTCTATTTTAATTTTATTTTATATTTGCAATACTGTCTGTTATACTGCAACCATTTTCGATTTTTTTTTATATAGCTACAGTATAGCAATTACAAACTTGTTAAAACAGACTTGTAGCAGTTTATTTTATTGGTACTATGATGCATGTTATGACTCTTGGATAATATTATTTGCATTTACACAAAAACTGTTTAAATATTTCATGTTGTTTGCCAAAACTGACCTTGAAGAGCTCAGTCATATATTCAAATCTGCAACCTGTATTTTTACAATATGCATTTAAATCTTTAATAACAAACCTTGTTGAAATAATAAATTACAAACTATAGTAAACAAAAATTCAGAGTTGCAGATTTAAACAATAAAAGAAATAATTATAAGCTCTGTTCTTGTTCTCTATTCATTAGTGGCCAGTTTTTCAATAAGAAGAGTTTATTTAAATTATCTGTCAGTATACTTGACGGCATTGGTAATGATGTATACAGAGATTAATGGATTCACATAATTGTTAATTGTCCATTATTTGTTAAGAAATTATGTGTAGCTGTGCTTCTTCTGAAACACACCTCTTCTTTCTCAATAGCTTTATCTCAATGAAAGTTTCTCTTCTCTGACATCTAAACATCTTTAAAAGTCTTTGTACCCCACTATATTTTCCAAAGCAAGTTATCTCTTGTGATTTTCTTCACCTACCTTTTGTGCATCCCTATTCAAAATTTGTATGTAAATTTTCTATTACTTCTTATTCATTTTTCTCAACAGCAGAATGTGATCTTCACTGGCTTGTGCAGTTCTATCCTTAGGTCCATATTGCCTTTTATGCCTGTTTTGGTCTGTCTGATGTTATGTTGTGCATACTAAAGGGTTTGGGGGCTCATGTTATAAGTTGCTTCTACATTATGTGTCATGTAACTTATTTCCTGTCACTTTAACGGGTTGGTTAATATTTGTTCTTATTGCTTATTCTGGGATTTCCTGGAGAAGCAGAGACTTCTTTGGGCCTCCCTTCATCTGGTTCACCATATCCCTTGGGTTCCTAGTGGCTCAGTTGTACAGGCTTGTATGTGGACAATGCTTCATATACTTATATCTTGTTTACATAATTTATTGGTTGCTTCCTCAGGAGGTCTTTCACTACCCCCATGTCTATAATCCACATTCCAGCTAATTTGACCATGAGCTGAGTGTCTTAACTGTGTTTGTGTTTATTTTTACTCTTCCCATAATTTTCATTTGGATTCCACTTAGTGGCAGGTGTAATTTTATATAAATCCATATTAGCTACCAGTCAATCAATTAAAAATATTTCCTGGTAGCAAGAAACTTTTCTAACTCCCCCATCTTATCAATATGGAATTATAGCTGTCGTGTAAAAGAAGCTAAGTGTGTTTCTAAAGTTAACATTTTTCTTGACTGAAAATATATTTTTGATAACTCTTACCTCCTCTAAAACTTTTCCTCCCATGAAATGACAAGTTTTTGACCTACTAATTTGTCCATTCTTGAAAAGTGTAGAGGAAGTAATAATAGGGAGCTTATTTTCAGATCTTGAATATGAGGCTTGTTGTAGGAGGGGATAATAATGTTTAAATTTCTTTAGACAGTATGCTTGGGTATAAAGGCTGATGGAAGCGAGGTAAGATTCATACCAATGTTTAGATGCACAGAGAACAGAAACTTTCATCAGGATAAAGTTATAGTATGAATGGAGATAAGAATTATTGGAAATATATTTTCAGTAGAGGTTAAATACATTAACTTTTAATCTGTATGCTTATTATTTAAATCAATTAGTGCTTCATAATTTTGTAGAACATTAATGAAGAAGGTGCAGAGCAAAACTCTGGTTAAGGAATAAATATTAAATTTAATATCACAATGTCATTTATTACTGGAATTGAAATGTCTTTTATACAGAAATATGCATTACAGTTGTGTGTGTTTGTACATAAACATACTCATTTGTGTGTTTTATCTTTAGAACAAAGCTGTGTACAACCATAGGTATTGGCAGTCAACTAAGGAAATGCAGGAAATCACAGAGGTAACCATAAGATAAGTTCAGTAAATGTAGTGTGGATGCATGATACTTTCTTAAAACAAGCAAAAGTATATTAACTTTTAGAAACTAAACTCTCAAGACTGGAATGATTTGGGGTGCTTTTCTCTCTAATTAAACTAATTTTATATTTCTCCGTTGTCTCTTTTTTTTTTCCATAAAGGTTTTATTTATGTCTACACAAGTTTATACATCAGAGATTGTTCTTTTTAAATTTGAAATTAAAAACAGAAGCAGCTAAAGTTAAATATGCATACTCTCTCTTTCATATACATATAAAAACTATCATGCTCCCAACCTCATTTAATCTGGTGCCTCGAGTAACTTTAATGATGTGAAGATCTAGTTTCCAAAAGCATACAGACTTAACTTATAAAAGAAATATCAAAGTATCCTAATTTCCTAGTGTCTTATTTTGCATGATAATTTTGGAGACAAACCCGTTACATAAGTGAGGCATATTTTAGCTATTATTCTGGTCCATAAATAGTTAAATATGTTCAAAAAGCTGTGCCAGGTTTTAATGCTTTCTGATGAAAAAAAACTTCTTAAAACAGATAATTTTTATGGATTTCATTCAATAAAAATGATTGATTGTAATTCTTCATTAGCACATTCATTAAAATTTAGTTGTAAAAAGCTTTGTTATACCATACACTGAAATAATTTACTCCTACACCTCACATCTGTTACAGATATACAATAAATTATTTTTACATTATTAATAATATTGCTTCACAACAAACAGCAGCAGACTTAACTCCAAATACTCAATTGAGTAACAGGCCTCAAATTTTACTAGATTTATATTTTTCCTACTGCACTTTTCATTCAACTACGTTTTTTTTTATTTTGTCACATCACACCCATCAGTATGATGTTTTTTGTGTTGAAGTAATACTACTTAAAACATTTGAAGATTCATTTAATTCCTTTTAAATGTATGACACAGCATGTGTGTGATAAAGTTTAGAAGAAACTAAAATTTTTTAAAGATAAGTAATAAATTGTTTGTACCATTTTTATTTTACTTGTCTCTGAAGCATACCTTTTACTACTATAATGTGGATGATGTCCAGAAGTACTTATATTGATTTGTTGTTAAGTTTTGTAAGTTATATATACAAAGTGTAAGTTGTTAGCTCTTCTATCTTATCAACATTGGTCATGTGTCAGACAATGTCATTGCATTTGTTGACTGACATCCAAAATTTTATTGAACTGCAATTTAATGAATGTATGTCAGTAAGTATGATTTAAATTTTAAATTAAGTCCTACATATCAATTTTTGTGTGCCAAGTGGTATGTTGAATGTAGCATTAGATATTTGTGATGTCCAAATACAAAGTCTGCAGCTTATGTATTAGGAACTTCATATTACAAAAATTATCATCTGTATTTTCTCTTTGCTGGTATATAACTACAATTATTGACTCAAATAATGGCCCCATCAACCTCTTTCCATTTTTTTGGAAACATTGTTTGTGTACTGTCTTAATATGAATAACCAATCAAAAGCACAGAATATTTCCCTAGATTTTTTCCCCACTGATTTTCTAAGCCCATTCCATTGGTTTTGGTTTTGCAAGATAGGGTTAGTGGGAATATCTATAATCCATTCATGCATGTCACTAATTAGATGATTAGGCATTTGGTTATCTTAAGAGAGTCGTAGTTACTGACTAGTGGCTTTCTCAGCATTTTTGAAGTATCCAGGTGGTAAGCTCTTTCTTTTCATGCTAGATTCAGAGTGGTACAGTAAGACTTTAGTAAGCTTGATATTTTGTTGACACCCAAATATAGCTTACTTACTAAACTTGAAATGGTATTTTGTTTCACATCCTCCATATGTAAAATTTGACAAGGCTTAGCAACCTAAATGAGTACAAAGTTCATAATTAGAAGAGATAATTGTTTGTTATGCTTTATTTACTGTCTGTTTTGAGAAAATTAAGTTTAAGGACTTGTTTGTGAATAGTAATAATGTATATACATATATAACTTATTGTGACTGAGATCTTTGTATTTTACAAAGTACTCGTCCACTAAAACACTATCAAAACAGGTCAAGGTAAAGGTCAGTTTTATACTTTTGATGCATATGGACTGCATCAATGTAACTTGTATAATATTAGCTAGGTCTGTTTGGAAGGTTAGAAAAATGAAAATGGTAAATATACAATGTTATGAAATTTAAACTGTTTAAACTAAACACACTGCACAACAATTTTTTTGAAAAGTTGTACTTCCTGAAAATTTTTTGTTGATTGTGACAGGTACCTGGTGGGTATGTACAAATATAGTTTTGGTTTTGCTTCATCATGTAAGACCTCTGACAAATAGACAGATTACTGTTTACCAGCAGTAACGTATTTCATTGCGTTTATGTTTCTAATGTGCAACTGAGTTCAACGTAATTTAAAAGTGTTTTGCTCCTGATTTTCACTTGTATTCAATGTCCAGTGCCTCACGTTGCAGTGTCCAACAGTTGTCAGCAAGCATTGACAGATTCCAGATGCCCTTATATTGTTTTTCCATTGTAGAAATGTCCTGGTGAAACCAAGATTTCGATGAAACGATATGTGATGGGCAAATGTGGATGTGATTTTCATGATCAGCAGCCAAAAATTTATAAGGAACACCCAACAGTGTTCAAGAAGCAAAAACTTTGTTGTGCAGTGACATCGGTGTTTTTGATATAATTTGTAGTTATTCTGGACTGAAAAAAGCATAATTTAAATTTAGTTTACTCAACCACTTCAGAGATATAGTAGTGAAAATAATAGCTAAAATAAAAATTGTTTAATAAAAAAAAAAAAAAATTGATAAAAATCTGTAGGTTTTAAATGTTTCACATGTGAAATTTCAAATGTATAAAAGTATTATTAATCTTAAAATCAAAATTACTTTGTATTTTGAATTGTCAAAGTTTAAAAGGAAAAAAATAATAAAAACATTGCTTTAGAAATCTTAAACCTTAGTAAAAAAATATTTAATGTACAAAAGTCATGTAACATTTACCAATAGGATAAATTTTACAACAGTATTATTACTCTTCTGAGTACTTTCTTGTTTAAAAGCTGGGAAGACCTTGCCCACACCATATTGGTAAGGTTAAAGTATATGAGGATAATCAACCAAGACAAAATGTTTAGGCCAACTGTATTTGGGTTTGCAATTAAAAATGGATTAGTTGGTGTACTTTTGGTTTCTTCATTGGTAAAAATGTTTTAATAAGTTTTGAGTACATTAATTAAAAATAACTAACTTAAAAGTAAAAGTTAAAACAAAAAAAAGCCTATTGGGTAGAGGCAGGATGACAAAACACATAACCAGAAATCTAAAATATCCAGGACAAATATGCACAACAAAAATTTAAAACTAGCTGAAAATGTTTTGGATATTGAACAAATGCAGGAAATGAAAGAGAACTTAAAAAAAAAAAAGGAAGAGATAAACTGAACAAATAAAATAAAGAAATAGTTCTAGTTCTTGGAAAAGACTAGTCTCTTTCTCCTACATAAAATATCAAAGTCACATTATCTTTTACGTTAGGTTTTTTGTTGGCTGGAGAACATTTTCTTCTGGTATTTGTTTCAGTGCCTAAATAAAGTGCAAAAAAAATATGTGGGCAAATATACCATGTTGAACAGGGTATAACACAATTACTGTTTGAGTACATAATTCTAATAAAGAATTCACATGCTATCTTATTTTGCTTCTGATTTTTATTTTTTGTAAATTTTAAAGTTGTAATTGAAGCTTAAACGAGGCTTATTAGAACATTGAAAATAAAATGTCTCAGTTGATATATGATTAATAAAATAGTGTGTGTGTGTGTGTGTGTGTATATAAAACCAGAAGCTGTTTATATTTTTATATATTGTGTAACAACATTGTAAGTTGACATACATGCCACTGTAATTTTTCTAATGAAATTCAGCAGTTTTAGTTTCAAGTATTGCTAAAAAAAATATCACACAGACAAAAATATCATTCATGTGAATAAAAATTAAAGGTTATGTTTTATCCCATTGATAAGTAGATATGAGAAACAGTTGCTGAATTGGCATGTTAAAGTGATTTACATTTCAACTATATACATCTGACTTTCTTATTCAATAATTTTAACAAAATTGTACATGGATTTATTTCTTTTGTGTAAGTATTACATAAAGGTATATTTAAGTTTATGTTAGAACATGCACTCTCTAATTTTTGTCTTTTATTTTTTGTGTTTTTTATACTCTAAATGGTAATTAAAAGAAAAGGCTTGAGGATATTTTGCAGTTTTGTATTTGACAGTGCATTACTAAAATTGTGCTGATTTTCCTCTGTGTAGTGAAGCACATAAACAAATTATTGTAGGTTTTGCTATTGGATTCTTTCAAATTTAAAAATTAAAAAGGCAGTCTACTTTACATATCTCTAGGTAACATTCCTTCTTATGTCTTGTTTAATAAAATAATCTTTTTATTCATTGGGATGCAATTTTGAAGAAACCACAACTACCAGAAGAGTTTGAGGAAGTACCAGAGACACAGACAATCTTAACAAAATTGATACATCATCCAGCCAGACCATGGCATGATCCCGTCACTTCTTACAAATGTCCACGGAAAGTTAAAGAGGTAAGATTCAACCACTGTTACATTTTATCAGTATGTCTCAGTTAGCTTTTGTGTGTTTTTTAATATGTGGTAACACTTAAATTTACACATTTTAAAAAAAATTATTAACACAAATAGTTCTTGATTGCTCTTTCAGCTGTATACTGTAGTCAAGAATGTGAAGAAAGCCCATCAGTGCCATGAATTTGGTGAAACCCAGGAATTCAATGATGATGTAGAATACCTCTTAGAGGGTATTCAGTTTGTTAATAAAACTGAAACAAGATGTTTAAGGTAAAATTAAAAGTTATGTTAAACTATTAAATTTGTAAGAATAATATTATGACCAAGCTACATTTACTTAATTTAAAAATATCAATTATGAACTCTATTGATAAAGTGGACATATCAGAAGTGAAATTTGAAACTGGGCAACATTCAAACCTTTAATCAGACATGATATTTAGGTGCTTTAGTAAACTAGGCAATTGCTTAACAAATGCCTCAAACTCAGTTTTCTCTTTATTGGAGTGTATGGATAGCATTTGGCTGGACTTCTTAAATAATGAAATGTGAAGATTCGCTTATTGTCTTTGGATGCTTGAAAATATTCCAACAACTTACACTAATGTACAATCATTAAAAAAATTAGGACATTTAAGATGTAAAATGGTACTATTATCTAGAAATTGTCAAATCTGAAAATTATGATAATTTGACAGATAATTATTTTGGATGACAAAGTGTTAAAGACTAAATCAGTCTTGTACAAACATAAAAGTTTACTTATTCATTATTACAAAGTAATTGCTTTCTATAATAAACAAATATGCAGTATATTATTCTCCTGTTCATGTAATAATGGAAATGTGATTAGTAGATATCTGACAAGAAACACTCTTTTCCTGTTCATGTAATAATGGAAATGTGATTAGTAGATATCTGACAAAAATCACTCTTTTCCTGTTCATGTAATAATGGAAATGTGATTAGTAGATATCTGACAAAAATCACTCTTTTCCTGTTCATGTAATAATGGAAATGTGATTAGTAGATATCTGACAAAAAACACTCTTTTCCTGTTCATGTAATAATGGAAATGTGATCAGTAGATATCTGACAAAAAACACTCTTTTTTATTATTTTACATGAATAAAATATACTTATTTGTTATACCTGTGTGACATACCCAAGTTAACTTAAGTTAATGAAATACTGTGAAGTAGTTAAAAACTTTTCCACAAAACTACTTCCAAGAAAAGTTATTTTTCTGCATACTGTAGCAAAAGAATGTGGTTTCCTTTTCATCTTCACTGTATAAAAAATGCAATTTTCTGTAAGGGGAAGTAACAAGTTGGTTTTCTGTTGAAAGCTGCTTTTTGGTTAGCTAACTTTATGTACATTCTGCCATAAACTTGTAATGAAATCCAGCATGAATAAGAATTAACTTTCTTGATTATAAAGTAGCTTGTAATGTTTTGTTATTTAGTCAGCTAGTTCCTGCAAAAGAGTTTATTTTATTGTATATTGAAATGTTATTATTACTATATATTATGATAGCCTATTTGTAAAGGAATTTTTTGTCAGCAAATATATTGGGTGTAGTTAGGAAACAATTTTTAAAGATGATATGGGAAAAAGGAATTTTGATATAATTATTTTACTGATCAGCAATTTCAACTAAAACTTTTTTCTTCTATATTTCAGTGTTCTCAGCCTCGCCACTAAGTGTATGGTTCCCTCCTTTAGAATTCATATTCGTGCCCATGGAACTGCTCCCAAGATTTTCAGTGCCTTAATGGATGCTCCCACAGAGCCTGTAAGTTCATCTGCATGTATTTAAAACTGTCAGATAAGCATATCCTGTTTCAAAAATAACTTGAGCATACATAACTGAAACGCTATGCTAAATAATAATAATAATACTTAAGAGTTAGCCAGATGCATAATGTACATAAAGCATAAGAGGAAGTAATAGTAAGGTAATACAAAATTGGTAACTAAAAGTGACAGATACACCTCAAAATTAATTTTTATCCTAGTGTTTGACAAGAGAATATTTGTAGAAGTGACTCACAACTGTGGTTGTAAAGATAGCCTTATTCTATATAAAGAGTAATTTCAAAACCATGCCAAAACCAGATTATGAGTACTCCTTAACTTTAAAACAAGCAAGCTGCTTAGTGAAAAGCTATCTACATAACTTTTATGTAATATTTGTGCATGTGTTAATGGTATATTTAAATTTAACTGGTTTGTAATTAATCTTAAAATTAAATATTTGGTACATAAAATAATTATTTATGCTTTACATGAAAATCATGTATAAAACCATGTTTTTCAGGCTTTTGGCTTGTCAACTAAGTCGTCAGTATGAACAGAAACAAAGAATATTGAAGATCATATTAGTAATTTGAGAATAATTCATTATACAGGGTGTTCGAAAAGTCAACGTGCAGTTTTGTAATCATATTTTATTATATTTCAAATTTTTATCCCAATATGGTTTTAACAACTGAAGAATGTGTAAGGATCCAGGCCTGTATTGAATCCAATGGGAGTCACTTTAAACATTGTTTATAATTGTTATTCATATTTATCTCCTGTATTATATATTGAAACATATCTTTTAATAAATGCATAAGTGCACAATGACTTTCTGAACACCCTGTATAATGCTAATTATTTGCAATTCTTCAGTGTGTGGTTTCTTGTTTAACAAGTAGTATATTACAACTATAATTTTAACAAAAATAATGAAATGGTTGGCATTAGTTTCAGCATGAACAAAGCTTATTTATGCTGTTTGATAAAACTCATATTTTAATTAACGTCGTAAAGGCAGGTAAAGAAGCTAGTTATGTTTTTTTCTGAACTGAACCTAAAAATATACTATGATAGAACAATATTGTTAAAAATAATGCTTTTAATTTTTGTTTATTAGAAACAAAAAGAAAGTTGTTCATCTTATTTTTCTTTACTTTTATCTATGTGTGTGTGTGTAATATAACTTATTATATAAACATCTTATCTGAGTAATTCTTTTCATCAAACAATTTTTTGCTTTTTATGCTTCTGGGGTATATACTTCATAACAGAGAATTTGTAGTTTTTTGTTTTATTATTATTAAAGCATCGATTTAAGATTTAAAAGTATTTTGACACTACTGTACAGTTATATAAACATTATAATCCAGTACAACTGCATTTCAAAATTAAATATGAAATGTCAGTTGTAGAACATATTTCCAGTTTTATTGAATGTATGAGAAATTATAGAAAGTTATTTCTTGTAAATGGACATCTCATTTTGTATATTTATTTCTGTTTTTTTTTCTTATACATGATTTAGATATTTTGTTCCTTTACCATCAACTGGTAGTGTTATTTCTGTTATTTTTTATATTACTGGTGATACCATCCTTCATACTCTAGTTACACACAAACAGTATGTTCTCCAGATTGGTTACTAAGTTTCAACAGTACGTGGACAACTGATTGTTTAGAGTTGTGTCTCTTAACAGTTTTTGTTGCTTTAGATGGCAAAATACAGAAGGAATCATTATACTACAATAGCAAATATTGACATGTTAATTTTGTATAGTTCTGTTGTATAAATATAAATGCAATTTTCTGATATACATGAAAGTATACTTAATTGGGTGAATCACATTTTATTAAAGTAGTTTGCATATTTCAATACAGTAGAATTTCAAGACTGTTTTATGATATACCACACACCCCTTTCAGCAGTTTGCACCCTCCTATTGGGGGAACTAGCTGTACACACATTGGAATTATTGTTGCAATGTCCTGTTCTGTCTTGTGTTATTAGGTCTCCACTGCATGTCACGTGAAGAAGAAATATATCTGGTTTCTTATGATTCACTCTTCTGTTTGGTCAGCTAAATGTAAATGCAGTTTTGATGCTGTTAAACATTTTCTGACTTTATAAGAGCCAAGACTTGTCTGTGATGTTTCATTCCTGTTTTTAACTGCCTTTGTGAAACTTGTTTTATATATCTTATTGCATCTCTTTCGATCATCTAGTCAGTCAAACTATTTCAGTCTCTTTCAAAGCAAGGTTTATTTTAATTTTTGTTCATTAAATACAGTTCACTTGTTTCATTATGACGAGAATCCCAATACTATTCTAATTTCTTGTGCCCATCAACGGTCAATTGCAATCTCTCTTTGTTAACCTGAAAGTGACCTTAAAACATTGTTCTGTATTTTATTTTAATTGAAGTTTTAATACTCATACTAGCCATCTTTTAGAATATAGTTCAATTTTTTTATTTCTCTTTTAACATGAACAAATGTCCTTCATCCATACAATTTGACTGTTTTACTGTTTTCTCATCTATTTTATTCCACTTGTCAATCCATATACTCAGCCCTTGATTTTCTAGTTATTGCACAATTCTAGTTTTTGTTAATACTGATTTCTATGATTTATTTGCTTCTGGTTGTGACTTGCATATATTTTTGTTGCATAATTGGGTTGATAATATTTGGTGGTATCTAGAATAATTTCTAAAGAGTACTTAATTTTATGAGTTAATTTCTATTTTTATTACCAGTAACATCAAACAAAACTCATGTTGAGTTATGGAACATAGCGTGTACACACAAACAATTCACATATACTTTTTTGATGGTGTAAGTGGTCTTTATTACATTGTGTGATTCAAACTGGGATTAACAAAATTAGGATATGGATTGTAATGGATTAATTTTGTACAAAAAGACCATATAATTATTTGGTATGATAAACTGTGTAAACATTATAATTTGCTGGTTTCTGTTATGAAGTAGATGATTGTAATTGCAATAAATGTATTAATAGTTATTCAAGCAGGTATAATATAATTTTTACCCATAGAACCTTGCACTTTGCACAGCCCTGCTCCTATTTATTCTCAGTCAAGACCAACTTACCATAGATCTTGATGTTAGATCGCTTTCATTGATGCTACAACTTCTGGAAACTGACCCTGAAGATGTTGATCTTGAAGTAATGTCACAGAGCTCTTTTGAAGATGGAGATGCTCTTTCAAGCAGAGTACAAGTGTCTAAAAACAGAGAGAAAGTTATACAGCTTTGTGAACAAATGAAACTCAATGGACATGCAAAACATCTGAGTTTAGACAAAATTAACGTAAGATATTTTTATTGAATGAAAAGAATACATATTTTAAATGAGGAATTGTCTTTTAGTGAAAAGTGGAAAAAATAGTGTTTTTTACTGATGAGTCATTTACAGAGTTCATTCAATAAATATATAAAAAATAATGACAAATTTCATGAGAAAAAAATATAATTCAGCTGGTTGATTGGGTACAATTTAGCATAGTAGTATGTTGACATTTACTTTGATAATATTTTTAAAAAAGTTAATTGTCTTACCAAAATTTAAATTTAATTCCTTGAACATATGTTAATATATTTTAAAGATTTTTAACAGCTAAGTGTTTTTGTTTTTTGACTTATCATTTTATAGACTGGTAATTTAGCTATGGAAACACTCTTGAGTTTGTCTTCTCGAAAAGCTGGTGAATGGTTTAAAGAGGACATTCGAACTCTTGGAGGCCTTGATCACATAGTGGACACAGGTGTGATAAGTGATACTGTTCACTGCAAATATTTTTTCTTTCACAAGTGGAAAGGGTGGTTGAGAAATTACAGTGATGGTCAATTGCTCCATAAATTGTTAATGTTCCATTTCAATGGAAGTAGTCAATTATGTATACATTTAAACTGATAACAAGATGTACTTACAACTAATTTAAAATATATAAGTCATTATATCCTGCTGCATGGTATTACCTAGTTGTTATGGCAGTAGACTCAGTCTGATAGTTGTAAGATTGAAAGCCATCACCAAGTGTAGTCATTATTTCATCTGTAAGGGCATAATCATGTGATGGTCAATCCCACTCTTCATTGTTAAAGAGTAATCTGAGAGCTGGTTGATGATAGTGTTGAATTCCTGATTCAAATTTATACAAGTTCAAAATTATGGACTGGAAGCATCTTTTTTTATTTTGATAAATTTGTAATTTCATGACCTGTTCTAGAAAACATCAACAAATGCTTGCATTTTTCAGTTGTAATAATATTCTTAAGATTCTTTTGTTATTGTAGCATAGCAAAACATTAACTATAATCTCTTTATACATACTCAAACTGATGTGAAGAAGAGAGAAAAAAAAGCAGAATACATTATTTTTTGTATTATAATGTGGATATTTAAATAATTGTTAATTGATAAACATTTCTTTATTTTCTTTTTTTATTTCCAGTTAAAATGTGTGTTGCATATTTTGATCCACAAGAACCATTCCAACATAGAGAAGATGCTCAGTTGGATAGGATACGAAAGATTGATCAATGTCTTCAAGTTTTAGAGAATGTGAGTTCTTGAAATCATCCTAATGATAATATTTTTTTACGTTTTTTTCTTTGTAAATAAAGCTCAGTTAAAAATAACCAGATATTTAATGTTGACAGAATCTTTAAAAATTAAACATTTTCAAATTAACATAATTCCAAAGAAAATGCAAACAAGGCTTAACATTCTTCTTAATAATAAATGCTTTCATTTGCTTTAAAATATTCTAATATTGCATTGATGATTTTTAATCTGTTGTATTATGTGTTCATGATAATTTTGAGTCATGCAACACCTTTATATAAAAATTTTAAGACTGCCTGACTATGTAATAAAAAACTATATTATAAATATACAATGTTTCAACAAGATTTTATAACATTTTCAGGTGTAAACTGTTCTCAACGTGCCCAACGTTTATACTAATATTTTTCATAACCCAAGCAACCTCCTCAAAACTTTTATTTGCTAAAAATTAGAATCCTTGTTATCAATTTTGGCACAAAATATTTATTTTAATATATATATTTTTTTAGTTTTAAAAAAGAAAATAGCATGGTTTTAGTACAGTGATTATTTACAGTGGCAACCATTCAGTATGTTGTACTTTGTCAAAGAAACTTGGCATGTCTGTTTTTCTCAGTTTCTAATCTTGTACTTTTTACTGTATTTATCTTATTAAAAATGTATATATTCACAGGTTTTTATGTGATATATTTGCATTCTGTGTGTCAAGAGAATTTGTTGAGAAAAGCTTACACTTATAAAATTGTTTGGTACTTCAACCTTTCTTACATACTGATCTACCAAATTATTTATTTAACTACTCTTAACATCCTTGAAGTAAGTATAAAATAAACTTGTGACTAATAACAGGTAATAAATTGGTTAAATAGTTAAGGCCGTTCACCAGTTCTCTTAATGTAAGTTTTTGTGCTTATCTGTTATGATTATGGAAATATATAGATATCCTTGCACTTTTGCACTGAAAGATAAGTCACTTTACTTTAGAGATGTTGTATTTTATCAGGTGACGTATACGAATGGTGATAACCAAGCATATCTTCTTCGCTATAAGGAATCTACTTTGGTCTCATCATGTGTAAGGTAAGGCAAACATTATCATCATAACCAGATTTGTTATTCTCATGTGTTACTCAAAATAGTAAAACAGTTTTGTGATTGACCAGCTCTGGTTGGGTTATGTTTCTACTCAGTCAAACAGTATGGCCATTTACTTGACACATAAGAGCTAGTTAGCCAAAAGGTATGGAAATTAACTACCTCTTTAATTCTCATGTATCACTCGGATTAATAAAGCGGTACTGTCACTAACTAGGTCTGGGAGCCTTGTTTCACTCAGATTAATAAAGCTTTATTGTCACTAATTATCTCTGGTTGTGTCATGTTTTTAAGTCTACATTATTATCATTAATTTGCTTTGGTATCATTGTGTGTCAGATATGTTAGGCATGATATTGTTAAGTAGCTTATAATATAATATATAATGATATGATATATTAATATAATATATAATTTTTTTATATGAATTGTAAATATTTGAGGTTAAACAAATGTACCATGATAAGTCGTGTTTTAAAACAAACCCTTAAATATATTCTGCAAATTTACACTTTTGCACTGAAGTATTAAGTAATTGTTGTTATCTGTATTATCCAAACTTCAAATTTCTTCAGTTGAATTAGCACAAATTACTAATTGTAAAATTATCAAGCTTCACCTAAGATAAAAATGCTGAAACTCATTGAGCAAGTAATATCAGTTATTGTAATCTACAGCAAAAGTTCTTTGCTATGTTAGACTGAAAGCTCATTGCATGGTATGAATCATTTTTTCAATGTTGCCTCTAAGACTGGGCAACAAATAGTACCAATGTTACTCAGTTAAGGGTTTTGCAGTGTATATATGATGTTATAACAGATGGTGATTTGTTTAGGGTTAATTATAAACAATTTGCTCTACTGTATAAGATTTAATTACTTGCAGATGAGGAGCTGCAACGGTTTGCAGACAGCAGTTTGTCCATCACATCAAAACATGCTAATGCATTTAGTCATAGTTTATAAATACCATTGGAACCTTTGTCTGCATTTTAATCAAATTGTATGCTGAAGCTAAGCAGCTGTGCACTTTATGCATTTATTGGTATGAACACATTGTGATGTTACATTATGAAAATTATACAGTTTCTAAATTATTGATTCATAATTAATTCTTAAAGTAAGATTAAAATTTTTGATTAAGCTTTAAGGTTTTCATATAAGTCTAGAGATGTAAAATAGAGAATAGACCAGTTAAAACACAGGTTTAACATGTTTTGTTTATTGTCTTGGACTTAAGGATATTCTTTAATCTGAAGAAATATTACATGTAACAATGTTGAGCCTAACATGACCTAGAAGTTAGCACCCAACCTGTGAATTCAAGGTTCACAGTTTAAATCTCATCATCTGTGCACCACAGTTTTTTTCATGAAAGAGTGACATCATATCCTACCATCTGATTAGAGTGACTCACAAGTTGATATTACTGTTGTTTTCTTTCTAGTCTGTAATTTTAAAATTAAGGATGACTAGTGCAGATAGGCTTTGCATAGCTTTGTATAACTTTTTAAAACAAACATTTAAAAGTATAAAATGCAGTCTTTTAAATCAGATTATAATTATGTCAGCATTCAGTAACAAATGTTAAATTATCCCATTTTATCAGTGATGCAGCCACAATGCCAATAAAATAAAAATAGATGATGATGAGTTCTTTGTTTAAATGCACTTACATCAATCTTATAATGGTTTGTATTGATAATGAGAATATTATGTAAATTTAATTTTTTTTGTTTTTTAGAATGCTAAGAGCATGCAGAGTAAGCATTCCTCACCATCCACTCTTGTGTACACCAGCCAGGAATCAAGCAATCCCTCTCAGCAACCTTGGAGGAGTTGGAGCTGCTCTTTTGTCTTGTTTGCTCTCACTTTTGAAAGTTCTTCTAAATTTAACTCATGAAAGTTGTAAGTATGTACGAGGTTTATTTCTTGAGAAATTCTTATGTTAAGAAATTAATGAAGAGTATTAGATTATACCAGCTTTTGTGCTTTATCAGTCCAGAATTTTAAAATAACATGTAAAGTTAAGTGTGGTAAAGTAGTAAACTATTATTACTACTACTACTACTAGGCCAGAGCTCTCATTAATGTTACTAAATAGTATCATATTTATAGAAACATTGAGTAGAAGTTAGAACATGAAAGTGTAATTGTGTTGTCTCCCTTTTATTTTATTTTTTTAGTTTTAGGTTGTCAGCTAGTAGGTTCTCACCCTGGCTTGTTGGACTGTGCTTTACTGTGCATTCTTCAGATGCCTCAATATATGCCCCTGGAACAAAGATTTGATCTGCTAGTGCTGGTAGGAAGCAGTTATTACATTTAAACCTTTTTTTTTTTTCATTTGTGGATCACATATTTAGAAGTCTGTTTTCATACTGATATTTTCTGTGCCTTGGCATGACTTTGAACAACTTGTATTAATATTTGTTACTAAATTTTGTTTTTTGTTTGTTTAATTTCTAGCCTCACTGTGGCAAGTAAATACCTTTTCAAATGTTGATTAGATGTCTCCATGTCAAATTTCAAACTTTAAATAGAAGTGATAGTTTTAACTTTACTACAACAATTTTAACTCAAAAACACTTTGGAGCTCATAACTTGTCATTTTGTAACACTAACTTAGTGTAATGTGCAAAGAAAATTGAAAAGAATTAAAGTAACCTTTTTTGTCTAATTCCAAGGAGCCTCACTTGTAAATGACAAATTAATCTTTTTTTTTTTTCAATTTTTCAACCCATCTAAGAGCATAAGTGAATATTTATAAAGAAACTATCATCTCTTGAGAATACAGTTATCATTGTCTTGTTTCTCACATGATATTTACAAAGAAACTTGTCTCTTGAGAATACAGTTATCATTGTCTTGTTTCTCACATGATATTTTTAAAGAAACTATCGTCTCTTGAGAATACAGTTATCATTGTCTTGTTTCTCACATGATATTTATAAAGAAACTATCATCTCTTGAGAATACAGTAACCATTGTCTTGTTTCTCACATGATATTTATAAAGAAACTATCATCTCTTGAGAATACAGTAACCATTGTCTTGTTTCTCACATGATATTTATAAAGAAACTATCGTCTCTTGAGAATACAGTTATCATTGTCTTATTTCTCACATGATATTTATAAAGAAACTATCATCTCTTGAGAATACAGTTATCATTGTCTTGTTTCTCACATGATATTTATAAAGAAACTATCATCTCTTGAGAATACAGTTATCATTGTCTTGTTTCTCACATGATATTTATAAAGAAACTATCATCTCTTGAGAATACAGTTATCATTGTCTTGTTTCTCACATGATATTTATAAAGAAACTATTGTCTCTTGAGAATACAGTAATCATTGTCTTGTTTCTCACATGATATTTATAAAGAAACTATCGTCTCTTGAGAATACAGTTATCATTGTCTTGTTTCTCACATGATATTTATAAAGAAACTATCATCTCTTGAGAATACAGTAATCATTGTCTTGTTTCTCACATGATATTTCTTCTCGGTTTGAGTTTTTATTATTATAGCTCTTGTTACTATCTTTTACTACTTTCAATATTGTGGTTTGAACACTCATTAGTGAAGAGTTTGGTTTGGAAAGTAGCTGTAGGTTATGTCTAAGTACTGTTAGATAGATCATGTTGTAAGCTGTTTATCTTGTAGAGTAAATAATGTAAGTTATGTCTAAGTACTTTTAGATAGATCATGTTGTAAGCTGTTTATCTTGTTGTAAAGTAAATAATGTAGGTTATGTCTAAGTACTGTTAGATAGATCATGTTGTAAGCTGTTTATCTTGTAGAGTAAATAATGTAAGTTATGTCTAAGTACTGTTAGATCATGTTGTAAGCTGTTTATCTTGTTGTAAAGTAAATAATGTAGGTTATGTCTAAGTACTGTTAGATAGATCATGTTGTAAGCTGTTTATCTTGTTGTAGAGTAAATAAAGTGGTATGAGCAGTAATTTATCATTGTGGAGGAAAGTGACAAGGTGAATCTTCTGAAGAAGTGAACAAAGGTATCTAATGGGAATTTTTAGATCTTGAAATGAACCACTGATCTGGGACTATTTTCGCAGTTTGATCAGACAATATTTTCATTCCTGAAAATGTTGTCTTAAATTGTATCATTTGAAACTTTTATTCCATGTAAAGGTATTATATAAGCTAAGTTAGGTTTAGCAAGTACAGTAGATGACATTAGAATGTTTAACTAAATTAAATCTATATTTATTCAATACAAGCTGAATTTATGTCGTGTGATCAGAAATAAAGGATTTATTTTTGTTCTCAAAATTATATCTAAGTAAATGTGTTGTAAAAAATTAATATAGTAACAACATAATATGAAGAGTGACTGTTCTATTTCACAAAAACATTTTTTTTAAATATCTGATCACCTACATCATGTTATTGCTTGATTACACTTTAACTTCTGTGTGTTTTTAAGTTATATTCAAATTTTTCTTCTTGATAATTCCATATATATTGAAACATGCAAAAAAATGTTCAACTGTATTACCTTGCAAATTATTAATTGTTATGGTAAAGACAGTGAATTTTGGGAGTTTTCTTTGTGCTTTCTTCCTAGTTTTGTTAGAGTACTGAGTTGCGAAACAATGCTGGTTCATTCCATGTCAAATCATCTAGATTTTGGAAAATTTTCCAGGTGACCCCCACAGGATGCCTTGAAAAATTCCCGTGCTCATCTACCTATATAATGAAAAATTGCTAAAGATGAGATCAATATCTCTAATAGAGTCTGATTTACAGCCCTGTAAAATTTTTATTTTTTTTATTTTTGGTAAATTCATTTTTGGGCAACTTTGGCTGCTTAAAGCTGCAAGAGTAATGGTGGTAGAAGGCTGAAATTTGCTACACTGACTGAATTAATCCTACAGAATTCAAAAATGGTCTCAAACCAAGTTTATCTCTCTTAGGATTTGCATAGTGAGGCAGTAAAATCACTTGAAAACCCAAAATTGTAAAAAAAAACGTTTATTTAATAAGCCACAGCTCTAAGACTTAATATGATATAAAGCTGAATTTTGTTTTCCAATTTCCTATAACATACAAGTTGATAAATCAGCAGTTGTTGTATTTAAAAGTTTATTAGATCTCCTGTAAAAAACTTTAGTTGCATGCAACTTTTTATGATTTAGCTAAAAATAGCCCTACTTCAGGCCACAGTTTGACCATCTCACCAGTTATTCAGCTTTTTTGGATTTTTAACATATATTCTTATATCTCTGAATATGACCAACAAAAAAATCAGGATGGTGTTCAACCAACTTTTTGAGTTATAATTTTTTAAAGTATCATCTGACCATACATTTTTATTGTAAAAAATTCAGTTCAGGTGTGTTAGTGTATGCAAATATATCCTTAGAATTTTGAAAAATACCTGTCAGAATTTTATGATTTCCACTGAAATATTCTAACCAGCCTTTCACAATGTTAAATAATAAAATTGTAAGAAACAAAAAAAGAATTAATTCATTCCTGAACTAGCATAACCAGTTAGATCACGTGGCAATGCAAATATATAGTGTATGCATTACAGTTATGCAGATATGGCTGAATTTAAGATTCATAATATAATAAATACAAAGGTAAATCAGATATAAAGAGCACAGTGCTACAACAGGGGACAACTTAGAAATATTATAGTCACACCAAACTGAAATATTGAGGACAATGAAATGTTTCAAAAACTGCTTTGGCAATAAATTAGCCTTAACAACATCAAATAAACATTGCCTTGTTCAGACAACTTGAATAAATTTCTGAAATTCAAGTTTGATTATGTTGAGATCACTTTGACTTAGAACGTAGTGACAAGCACAACTGCCTTGCATGGTAGGTGCACTTATCAGACAAAGAACATGTTGGAAAGGAATCCAACTTTTATCTTTATGTGACCTTGCAGGCCATGAGAACAGTTCATTTCTTGATTTTTTCATAAATGACACCAACACATCGGAATGTTCATCTGATATATCTTTTGTTTCCCACATACCATTCATGATCATGTACATTTGCCACATATTTCCCTGGCTGATAATTGTCATTGCTATCATTAGAACCTATCTGAGCTGCTGCAGCATCACTTTCACTGTTTTATCACAGAAATTATGGTGATGCCATTGTGAAAGATCTCGTCATTAGTCACTGATAAATATTTGTCAGATGTCACAATATGATTTTTTATGATTCGTTGTCAGTAGTGATTAGTGAATTCAGCAAAACAGTCTATTAAAGGAAATATATTAATAAATATCAGTGAAGTTGAAACAGACTGGATGTATAAAATGAAACTTTCAGATCAACAATAGCTCACACACACACAGACAGTTAAATTTTAAAATGAAAGAACTTTCATATTTTTCAAACAAGTGTCTCATGAAAAGTTTGGAAATTTTATAAAGTAATATAAATTTTTTTGAAAAGCCAAAGCTAGATTCCATTTGGCAAATTGTTATTAAATTGTATGCAACTTGGTTTAACAGTTTTACAGTGAAAAGAACAAAATATAAGAGATATTACCAGAAATTTGGAAATTAATACTTTGTCTGCCCAAAATAATGTGTAATTTAGTAAAAGTGGATTTTTACTTAGACTCTTGTACAGTCGATTATTCTTGAAATTGATTTAAGATATTAGGAAGTAGATTAAATATTACAATGTTTTGGTCTCATATTATTCACTGACAACTTTTCACAATTTTAAAAATAAATTTACTGTTTGGTAACATTTTGTTATACTATTACCAGAGGGAGGTCAAACTGTCACTCTAATATCCTGAAAAGTCTGATACATCCATTACCATTAATTTGTTTATTTTGATAAATGTTTGATTCCATTAAATCTAAATAATTTTATTTTACAAGTTTCATGTTTTTGTGCTGGTTGGCTTTATGTATGTGTGTGAAACAGTATAGATAAAAACAAGAGCATGCATGATCTGACCATTGAAAAGAGTCAAAAGATGATTTTTTTTTCATCTCTTTTTGAATGGTAAAGGACGCTTTTTCTGGTCTTTATTGAAAATTTTTGTTTTGTAGTCTCTAGGCTTGATGATCAACCTGATGGAAAATTGTAAGGACAACAGGGAAAAATTTATCTTTGCTCAAACGGTCAGATCGTTTGATTCCCAGAATGACTGTGAAGAAGTATCAGCAGTTGAGGCGTTTGTTGAGGTATGACAGGTTTATGGTGCTCTTACAACCTTCAGTATCAGTAATTAAATCTAGAGGAGCAGAATGTATGAATACATTGTTATTCTTGTAGTGATGAATAATGTAACAGTTGGACCCTCTTTGGGACCTAGATCAACAAGATCAAAATTTTCAGTGTTTCATGTGAAGTCATTGTTTTAGTTGGATGTAATTCTTTGCTATTATTTAATTACCGGTATTGTTTTAACTGAAATTAATTCAGTTTATTCACAAAAGATGTATTTAATGTGTTCTCCATCAATACTTGTAGTTTGTCCCAACTGCTAGTTAGTATGTTCCTTAACTTGTATTGCTTGAAAGATAATTCATATATTTTTTACACTCAACATTTCAGTTTCACATACAGGTAGTATCTACAAGAAATACGTTCACAGTTCAGTTGAATAAATTATTATTTATTCATAATTTGCATGTTATAGTATGCAAACAAAAGCTAAGCCAATCTTGCACATTATAAATAGTAGCTTCACAAGTGACTCAGTGTGACTCTGCCATCATAAAAACAAGTAATGTTAAATTAACAATTGGCTTAACAAATTGTTTTTCTGTTTTTTACATAGAATATTTTGTTATCCTTGTACATTAAAAAATTTTATAGCAAGACTGAATATTTATCATACTACACTTGTTGACTTGCATTCAAAATTTTTATGCACACACACACACACACACACAAAATACAGTCATAGTAAACTATCATTGTACTGATGTCATGTTAATTAGTGCCTCTACTTTATTGGGGGCAGGAGTGCTAACTTCAAGAGGTAAGTTTTATCTTTCTTACCTGAAAGTGATTGTACCTTATTTTCCTTTTTTTTTTATTTTATTTTTCATCTTACGTTTATCTTGTTCTTATTTTAACTTGGGAGAACAGTTATCTTCCCACAACTGTCTGCAGGTAGTGAAGAGTAACATAGATATGGGACATTGTGGGCTTGAGTACCCTCATCTTGATCACTTAATTTCTGTATTTCTACTCTTCTTATGTGAGACTAGCAGATTGGGTGTCAAGATGATGTATCCCCACTGCAATGTGGGTCCTACTTCTTCAGTCACCTCCAAAACCTAGGATACATTTTACAATCCCACATGGTAGCTTGTACCCAAAGACCTTTTTAAAAACATGCAGCATATGCTATGTAATTTTAATGTGCTTTGCTTATGGCATAGAATTTTATGGTTATAATCAATATAACTTAAAAAAAACACCTGCATGCATTCTACTGCTTGTTTTTTGCCAAATGAAAGTATGTTTTATGTCAAGCTTGCTTGTAATATACATTATTTAAAGAATATTTTGTATATTATCTTTCTCCTGCTGTTTTTCTCTCACAGCATCCCAATCAGTTGTGCTCTTACATATGTATTTGATCATAGCAATTACATATATTGGTTTTACATGAATTTACTTAAGAATTACTCACCTGTACTTACTTGCAGCCCCAGTGTTGTTTCAAAAGAAAACTTAAAGGACTTATTCATCCTTTCAGTGAACATTAATTAGGAAAAAAAACCCCAAAAAATAGTTTAGTTGGCATAGTGCATTGTATTTTATTTAGATCTATTTTCTTACCTTTGAACAAAATTTATCTTTTACTTAACCCTTTTGCTATGGGGTTGGTATAATAAGCTCAAATTCGCCAACACATTTATACATGTTAAGTATTTGCACTGTAATTTTTGACATATCATGTGTATCTTCACAAAATTTGGTTGATTTTTTAGTAAAGATTATGAGTGTTTTGCATATAAAAAAAATTAGATTTTAATGAAATATTTTAGAAAACATTTATTTGTGAAAATAGAGTATTTTATTACTAGTGTGAGTGCAAAGCAATTTTGTGTTATGATTAAAAAACTGTTCTTCCCAGAAATCTCAGATAATATTTGTGTAAATTCTTAAACCTCCTAAATACATTTCAAATGTTTGTTTTCAGCAAAACTTTATATTTCACATTATTTTCTATATCTGTGTGGGGTTTGTCACTTGAACAACCCTTTTATCCATAAGAAATATATTTAAATTATGCTTTTATGTGCTGCAATGACTACATATTATGTCGTAAAAATGGAAATGTTTAGTCTGAGCAGTTTAAGTCACACAAAGCGATACATGAACATGTGTGTTTATTATTTTTCATTATATTGACCTAACTAACATTACATAGCCTACATTAATGTGATGCATGTGCTTTCATGTTACTGTATCCAGTATTATAAAACTGACCTTTAGTCTTTTCTATCTTGACTGTGTTGTAGTGAACCAGTATTTTGTATATATTTAGTCATATTTCGGTTATTATACATATATAGATAGATTATTATAATTTAGAAATAAATTATTAAACATATTTCTCTTAAAATGTAGCACAATAAATCAAGAAGTAAAATAAACAATTATTTCATCTTCCTACAACTTTTGTACTTTGTTATTGCCAGACTTAGGTTGCTAAGCCTTTTATCATTTTGCACGTGGAGGATATCAAAAACACTTTTTTTTAAGTTTTATATATGCAGTTGAATAACCAAAAAAATCCTTAATAACTACACCTGATGTCATGGAATTTCATTGTAATTTATTAAGGTTAGCAACTAAGATTTATTTAGATTTCAAAAACTATGAAACTTCAACTAGACTAAAGACAACACTTACCTCATTGAAATCTTAAACTGAAAGAACGCTGTAGCATTTTTAAAGATTAAAATGGCAGGGAACACCATTCTGGGAACATTCTAAGCTGTTGATTGATTATTCATATGTCATATATTAAAATAAGCGTATGTATAAGAGACTATATCAAAAGTGAAAAGAGTTGGATGGGGTCATGTACAGTAAACTCTCGTTGTAATGAAGTCGTAGGGACCAAAGAGAATTGTTCATTAAAAAGGATTTTTTTTTCATTCACTAGCCAAGTCTGGTAATGGTAGGCCCTATAACTGACGGCTGTTGCAGTACCGGTAATTGGATTAAAGACTCAGAAGTCACTCGTGTGTAAACACTTAAAACACATTTAATGAAATTCAAAAGGACAATTAAGAGCACTTGTAAAAAAAAAAAAAACGTCAAAAAAAATAACATTCATAATATGGACATACATGTATGTAATTATAATGTACAGGATACAAACACCAGCAAGAACGTCTAACTGGAGTCACTTGAAATATTGCACAATGCTTTTCTGCGAACTGCTGTCCCTCTGGCACTTGGTCACAAAACGCTCCATTATGTTTAATTGTTTAATTTGACTGTGATTAGCCTTTTATAGGCCACAGCATGCAGGCTACCCAGGCATAATCTACTCAAGCCATAATCTGAAAATTTTATATCTAAGCTAATTTTTGCTGGGAGGGCAGGTGAGTTGGGGCGGGCAGGGGTTTAAAGTGTTGTTGACCATAATTGTTGTAAAAACATTGCTAGGCTAATCTAATACCCCATCTGCAGTCCGCTATTTCTCAAGTGTAAGATTTTGATTGTGGCATCACACATTGTTGTGCAGAGACTGACTAATTGCACTTGCTAGCGGCATAGCGGGTGGTCGGCAGCCGGCAGCGGTGACAATTAATTTAGGGAAGAAGAGAAAAATAAATATCTTCGTACCTGGTTCGACACAAAGGATATAATATTGATGCTTTTCACACCCTAGGGACTGTAATTATACATCGTTACAAGCCGACACTTCAATACATGCAGTTCTGTTCAAGGGGCTTTTGTTACTATGTATTTATATGGACAGTTGGCCAGACCAGTCAACAACTTTGATACAAGTGATATATTCAGTTCTAGCGACTTCGAAACAATGAGAGTTTACTGTATATAAGCCTTTGAACCCTGACCTGTTGTGAAAGGGTTAAACTCAAGTTTAAGCCAACCCAGCATTTTTCCAAGGTGCACATGGTCAAATTCAGGGACATCTTATTTTCAAGTGTTTCACACCTTGTAAATATTTGTAAATACAGTAATCTGATTTGTAACTTATATTCATTATCTTATTATCTTCTCATTTGAATACTTTCTTTTTTCATAAATCAGACCACCAAATGCTTGTTGCTGAGCCTGTGTTGAGCAAAATCAGAAAAATAGTAAGAGATTTTTTTTAATCACCAAAATCCAACAAGACATAGAACGTATAATACTGTGTTTGTGTTGTCTTGATAAGAGCATTTATTACTAGCAGAACCGATAATGAACATTTACTTGGCTGTGTTAAAAGTCCGCTTAAATAAAAAAAAATGTATTGCAGCAGCAATGCAGTTACATAAACATACTGAATTTAATACCTTTTAACTTTTACTTTTTTAATGTATGCTTGTTAGTGGATTTTATGACCAGTATATAAAGATTAGTTTAGGACATTAAACTAAAGAAATATGTTTTGTCATAGCCACCAAAACTCTTGAACAAGGGCCACACTTATAGTTGGTTTATCAAAGCGCAGAGTGTTCACTTGATGTTAGGGTCACTTCATTTGCTAAAGTGTCAAAGACTTAAGGGGTTAAGCATTTGACATTATATGGTTGGCATGGGTAGGCCCACGTGGTGAGGAGTCATAACCAACTATTATTTATTATTACATTTACCTTTCTTTTCTTATCATAATAATATCCTTTTTTTAAAAAAGAAAATGCAGTTAAAATCATGTTTTCATTACAATTTTATCATTTTTCAAATGGAAAAAAAATTAAAATCTAGAAATTATTTTCATCATGTGGAAAGGGGAAGTCTTCTATAAAAAGAAAAAAAAAGCATGTTTTCTGCCCTGAGGTTGAGATAATCTCACATTCTATAAAGATGATTTCTGAAAAGTATTTTAATTTTCATATTAATTCTGAGCATCCTATAGCTTTATTCTTTAAAATTGGTAGATAGCATCCTCCACCTGTATGTGTTCATATTCTCTTTCTGTAACTTTGCACGAGCTTAAAGTCATGGCGTCATTATTTACTTCTCAAAGTCCTTCATAATTTAGAACATATATTAATGATTATCCTGTAGGTTTTTATGGATCGTGTTGAAGCTGCACGGCAATCTGAGGAACAGGCAGATGCTCTACTTAGCACACCTGAAGAGAAACAGCAGCAGGCTGAGAAACAAAATACACAGGAAAAAAATCAGGACATGGGAACTGCAACACCTCAGTCAGTGCAAACAGATGACCTCGAAGACACTCTGATGAAAGGTAGGTGAAAACTTAAGTTCTGAATTTACCAGTGTTGTGTATGTACATGTTAAAAAACAAAAGGGCAAAATGCAACAAAGCATGCATGACTACATTTTTTTACTCCATAAACATAGGATAGATTATATAGGAGATATGTGAAGAAGGTAGTGAATGTATACAAGACAATATATGCTTATTTTACATAGAAAAAAAAGTTTTGGTTCATTTAAAGTATTGAAATATGTAAGATGTATGAGATTTGTAAGAAGATTATCACATGAAAGAGTCTAAATCTGTTATAAGGATGAAGTAAATAACATAACAATGTTTGAATTAAACAAATAAAATTGTGCGTTTGTTGTTCAAAAGCTGTACAAAGTAGATTTGCTTTTGGTAAGAGTTGCATATTGTTAATGTTGACAGGGATGATTAGTTGTTTAAGGTTACAATAATCTGTATAGATAAAATGTACAAGGTACTTGGAAACAAAAAATATATGTTAGCTGTACAAAACGAGGAAATCGCAACATGGAAAAATTAAATTTTAAAGATGTATGTTTGAAACTAGAATCTTAAATTCAATTCTGTTGCCTATATGATACCTAGCAAACTGAACTTAAGAAGTTAGCTTCAATTGTGAGCTCATTTTTCCATTTACAAGATTAGCTATTCTTATCAGTGTTTCACTTTATACACAGACTTTTCTTTACACATACCACAAGTCTTCTCCTTCCTCCTGTTGGAATTTTAACCAATAGGACCATGACATGTTCACATGTTGGCTAAGGCTTCTCTGCATTCTGCTAGTGTGACAGAATCCCCTGTTTTTCACTCTGGACTTAACTTGATTTTACTGATTGACCTTTTTCTCCTTTATCAGCTTTCTGTTTCTTTTATCTCTTTTTGTTATGTTTTTGTATCAGAGTCTTGTGCTCTTTTGTCCAAGGGTGCTTCATTACTGTAGAGAAAGACTCTTCTGCAGTTTTCTATTCTTTCACTGTCTTCAGAGTATCATGTTGCTAATATTTCTTGATTAAACTGTATTAGCTAAACAAGCTTATGATAAACTTTTATTCAGGATGCTTTATGCATGAGTGAGGTCAAAGTATGCATTTTAGAGTTACATTCAAACTTTAAACAACTTTATTAATAATGAATGTTAGTAAATTTGACATACAAATGCTGTTTATAATTCAGTTGATATGTTTTTTTTTGTTTTAGAAGGAAGTATTGAAATTCATTATCAGTTTTCTCTTTTCTGCATCATGTAATCATTTCTTCAAATTGCTATTTTAGGTTTTCTCTCTATCTTGGTATAATCTTTTAAGTTTTCTATAAATTACATACTCATATTATAAATAACACCATGATAAAATGTAAATTTCTAACTTACTGCTTTTTCTCTTTAAAAATATTTCAGTAATTTTCTGTGATATCTACTGCTAGATTAAGTGATTCCTAATTAATAAGCATTAATCACAGTTATAGCTTCAGAGATTTATGGTATATCAACTGTATGTAGCAAACTAATAATAGTATACTGTTTCATGGTGCATTATTTTAGCTATATCTATTGGTGTGAGGAAAGTTTTTAGAAGTACTGGGATGTACAACAATACACACTATGCTATTGTTTACGTACATATGTTGTTTATTTCTGCAGTCAAGAATCTTTTACAGCTTATAGTAAATAAGCAAGAATTTCACAATACAGAGTTAACAGCACAAGTTATTTACATTTCTAAATATAATTTTAACTTGAACATTGGTGTTAGATATAGGATAGTAAATCTGTAACAGATTAAATGAAACCATTTGGGCAAAGGTTAAAGGTCTGAAGCTATTAAGATATATAATTATAATTGTTATGGTATGCAATCATTCTTGAAAAAATGTACTTTTGATTTTACATTTTCAAGTTTTAAATACAGATGTTGAGTCAGAAAAAAAAAATATTTAGGAAGTTTTAATAGTTATGAAAACTAAGATAAAAAAAAACTTAACATGAGATTTACCATCTGCTCAGACTAACTGTAAGTACAGTGTCAAATCATTAGTAAAAACACATTACTAAATAAACTGGTTTTTGTGTGCAACAGAATAGTAATCTTACTAAAGGTTTGTCAAATTTTATGAAGATTCACGTAGTATATTCTGAACTGTAATTCATAATAATTTTCCAGTATAAAATCAGACCAATGAACTAACTCTGTACACAAATGTGTATCTTTCTAATCTTGTTTACTATTATATGTAGTTACCTAATCTTCTCTCTATTAGCTGTGTGTTTTTTTCTATTGATTAATATTGGTTTCTTATGTTTCCAGTTGAGTGGTTTACTTATTCTTTTCCCATGAAAGTTTAATACACAATCATCTTGTACTGTTACATGAACAGTTGTATTGTTCCAGTTAATGTTCACGTTATGGACGCTGTTGCTCATAATTGGAGGTCATCAAAATATCTAAATATCAATTTCTTATTAGCTGGACTCAAGTTCCTGTTTTTATGCTCTAAAGTGACATTTTTTTCCCATATCATAAACACTGTTAACAACTACATCTCATTCCACACCTTGGTTGCTGTGAGGTATAAGGAAAAAAAAGAAATTCAGCATTAAAATAAATGACACACAGGATATTATAGGTCTCTATAGTGAATAAATCATTGTGATATGCTATTAAGTGTTGATAAGACCAATTTATCAGGAATGAAAAAGGATTTGTTTGCTTTTATGGCAACCCACTGTTCCCATAGTCTTCTCTAACACCCATCCTCAGAGATTAAATTTTAAAAGAATCTTGCCTTATGAATAGTGTTTATTTTATGAGTGTACTCTGCACGTTACTGGTGTTGGAGGTTATCCAGTAAGTTGATATTTTTAGCTTTAAAAGATGTGCTTTTTGGTGTTAGATTCCTCAAGATATTGCAGAAATTTGTACTAAGGTAAAGTAAAAACTTAAGCAGTTGAATTACCTAATGCAACAATTCTTCTTTTTAGGGGGATTTTAGCCCTCAAAATAGGCTGAATTATAGAAAAGCAGGAGTACTTGAAGTAACATTGATAAGGAGAAAAAAAATAACATTAACACTCCTGTTTGAAACTAATGAAAATGACAAAGTACTTTTCAATTTGCTTAGTTTTTGCCTATTTTACTTGTACTTGTAGCTCTTCAGAAAGCTGGAAAGAACATGGAACACAGCATCATTGGAGCCTACATTGCCATACTGCTTGGCTGTACCATCCAAAATAATGAGGTATGTATTGTTTTATCATAAGAGGTCCTGACATTTCTTTATTAGTCTGTGGAATTCTTTTGGTAAGCTTGTGGTCTAAAACTTTCCCCAAAAAATATTTGGTATTGTCAGAAAGTAGTATATTAATGTTGTTGCTTTTTTTAATTATGAGTTTTAATGTTTGTATAATTAATATTTTCTGTGGGTGGCCCGGCATGACCAGATGGTTAGGGCACTGGACTCATAATTTGAGGGTCACATGCTCAAATTCCAGTCTCACCCTTTTGTCCACGTGGGTATTATAATGTGATGTTTAATCCTACTATTTGGGAAGCTTTTAGTATTTAACTTAAATTTATTACCAAGTGGTTAAACATTTATGACAAAAATCATATTAACTACAGTTTTTTTTCCAATTCTTTGTGTATATGTGTATAACTGCTTCAGCAAAAAAAGTATATTACTGCAATAGGCATAATGGTATAAATGTATTACGTTTGAAAATCATTAGGTACATAATTTTTGTAAGTAAAACTATGTATGAATATGAAAGTTTACATAAGATGAGTCTGTTTTTAAAGTATTTAATTTTAGGTACTTAGTTTGCTTTAGAGTGCCCATCATAATGCACAAAATCAGAATTGAAAACCTTAAGTGACTTCACAAAAACATTATTAGATTACTGAGAAGTCAATGACAACTGGAGGACTGATCATTGCATAAATATGTTATTCTCTCTACATATTCTAAACAACCAAAATAGCTGGCAGTATAGAGAAATGATTAGTTTTTATATTGTCTAAATCTGCTTATATCCTATTTAAATAGCCATTATAAGTGTCACTGTGGAGAAATGATTATCTCTACGTAATGTAAAGTTTTTTTGTATTGTAGTTAAGTAAAGCAACAAGAATTCACATAAGCATGAAATCAGCCTTACGTTGAACAATAACACTTGCTATCATAATACAAATTTTATTGTAACATGCTGAACGAGATGCTGATACCGTAATACACTAATCTTATTACATGAAAGCTTTCCCTGCTACTTGAACTTCGTACTTCAAGTTTGACATCAGTTTGTATACTGCTTTTGTTTTCTTTTTTTTATCACATTTCTTTTCTTATTCTGAATATCTGTTTCATGTTTCAGGACTTTGCCAGTATTCTGAAAAGCCACATGCCACAAGAAAATTTCACTGTTATGGTAGAGGTTCTCAAGAAATTCTATAATTTTGTAAACTTGACTGTAAGTGTTTTTGTTGATTTTCTTAGTAATTATGAGATGGGATTGTGTTATCTACAACAGAAGCTGCAAAATTAGAATATGTAATTATTTATTTGTTATTTAGGACAGTACAGAGATCAGAATGGTATATTTTGGTAGTATTTACAATACAAAACTATGTGTTTGAGTAGTGTTTGCAATATTGGGCAATATATTTTAGTTCTCCTTTACCACACAGTGTTTTAAATTGTGCTTATGTTACAGTATATTCCACTGTTATCATAAAGGAACAGTAATTTATTACTTGTTATGACACTATGATTCAGTATTACTCCAATGAGATAGTATTATATTACTTTCTATGACAATATATCTCAGCATTACCATAATGAGATAATAATTTATTACATGCTGTCACAGTATATTTCACTATTATCATGATAAGACTGACTTCATTACTTGTGTCAGTATTTTGTTCCACATTGCATGGTGATTCAGTGTTAACATGACTGACTTCACTCTATTGTTACATGTTTACTGATTCAGGACTTTGTGTGTTACATAGTGATTTGGTATTGACCTCATGGGAAAGTTTTTGTGTTCTTATCCATTGATGTTCTCTGTGAATGATAAATTATCTTGGGAAAATGAAGTAAACAGCTTTATCAATCAATAAGTAAATTTAACAAATTTATAAACTACACTGCCACTTAGTTTAAATTATTTATAATATTATTTAAAAGTAATATGAATGACAGCCAACCTGAGACTTCCAATTCTTAAAACTGGATATTTCTTATAAAAATGAAAGTTTAATCTGTGAAATGAATTCAGAAATTAAAAACAGTATATAAGGTTCACTTTAAACTGATTAACATGTTATATTAGTGTTTCTGTGCCTCACAAGGTATAGTGTGTAATTCATAATGTTGATCTGAAGTGACTGATAACATGAGATGTGAGACTTCCACTGTATCATTGAAAACTTAGTTTTAAAACGTTGTGAAATCATGAAGTATTCAAAAAATAATTTTATGGAATTGAAAGAGATTTATCTTTTGAATTGTGTGATAATATGCTTTTAACAACAAAGAGGTTAAAAAAAACTTATTCAAACAGTAATGCTTAGGTCAAAAGTGAAATCGCTCCTATACTGAGGTGGTACATAACATCTGGTGTTAAACATGATTTAATTGGTACAAGTAGGACAGTGTGTAAACAGTCATGTGTGGTTACTATTAATAGTGCTAATGTTGTAATTTGCTACTTTTTTTCCCAGGGGGCAGTTGGAAATACAGGTGTCAAATCAATACAACGGGTGATCAGTGTACTAGGAAGAAGCTGACTGGTGAAAGTTTAATAAACTGACAAGATGAACAGGAGATCTGCCAGAGTGCTTTCATAAAATCGTGTATGATTTACCAGAGAGCCTTGCTGTCATCTTTAGACATTCTTGATACATTTTTTGATTGCCTGGCTTAATGTTGTGCCTCTTCTTTAAACAATTGTTCACTATTGCATTTCCATACTTCGTCCCTGTGTTCTGTCAGAGTTACACAGCCACAAGTAACAATGCTGTCTGAGCAGTCATTTGTTTACATTTTTCACATTTCATATTGTCTGAAATTCAGATCCTGACATGGACACATCAGCAAGTTATTGTCTCTACTCGTCTTTCTGGCAGTTGTTCATTTGCTTGCTGAGGCTTACTTTTTTTATTATTTATGAGCTCTCATAGTATTTAGTTCTTTTATGTGTAATGTAATTTCTCTGCTACTCAGAAAATATTTGTAGTTTTTTCATTTTAATTCATAAGAACCAACTTGAATTTTTGTTTTTTTCAATGTTGCAAGTAAATTTATTAAACACGATAATTACTTTTATTTAGTATACTGTCAGATGTCTTAAGTGTTTTTACAGAATTCACTTTCATGAAACATTTGTAAAGTTTCTAAATACTAAAGTTTAATATTATGAAACATTCTACAATGTTTGATATATGGGAACAGTTTCATCTGTGTAAATGAAGGTAATGGTGTGAGTGTTAATGAAAACAAGCTGTGTTAGGTATAGAATGTAGCTGGAATATTCATTTCAGTAATGTGATTTTTTTTTATTTAAGATATTTAACTTTGAGACTTTCACTGTATTTATAGTGAACTTTTAATGAATAATGCTTATTTAATAGTCTAAAGAAATAGCTTGATGAGAGTTGATATATATCGCTTTAGGAATTACATTTAGAATTGGTTGTTTTGAAAACTAATGAATTGCAACTGTAATACCAAAGAAACCAACTTAGATTCTTAATTTTCAAGTAAAACTGTATAAATATATTTTCAAAAGTTAAAAATTAAATCTCTGAAGTTTTATCTGAATAGGTATTGTTGTCACTCACCATTTCTGTTTTCATGTTGTTGTTTTGGTTTACCTTATTTTTAGTGCATCTTGGGTATATACAATGTGATTAAAGGAAAATATTTATGTAATTTTTATTTTTTACCATCTTTAGTTGTAAGTACATTGAGACCAAAAGGAGGTTAAAGTGTTAACTTTGTTTAGTGATCTCTTTATTTCCTTATCTTAGTTTGAAGGATTCCTGGCATTGGATTCATGATGGGGAAAATGAAGTCTGTTATTAAAAGTGGAGACACTTCACAAGATGTAAAGCATTTTATAGAAGCTTCAATTTTTTTAAAATGTGCTTTTTCCATCCACAGTAAAACCTGAGAATAATTATATAATCATTTTGAACTAGTTAATGATTTTATTTCCAGATTTCACTGAAGATGAAATAGTGAATTCCAAAACATCAAAGCTTTTTTAAGAAAAACTGTTTTTTCTGTTAATTGTCTTCATCTGTATTATTAAAGGGTTTTTATTTTTAACATTTGCTGTTTCTTGTGTGTGGTGGGAAAACTAAAAACTTGTTTTTTACCTTTATCAAAATTAGTGTTATGAACTGTCACTGTCTATAAATTCATTTTTTTAAAATAATTGGTGTTTATTTAAACTACTGATTATTTTTGTACTTAAATTACAAAACGATGGCATTTTGCTTCCATATGTTAATGAAGACTTGAAAGAGCGAATTAATTAAATAGACCACAAGTTTCTTTGTGGGTAAATACAATTCCAAATGATTTAGTACATAGTAAATCTTATTATGCAATTAATAATGAATTTTGTTGATAAAACATGGCAAAGGTTAGCAGAACAATACCTTTGTTTTTTCTTTCTGAAAATATGCTCAAATTCAGTTTACTGTATTTATAAATAAAATGTCAAACATATAATATTTGATACTGTAAGTACTGTTGTACAATGCTCATTTTTAATATCAGCTTAAAAATAATGTCTTTTCTGTCTTGTTTTTTAAGAATTAATATTACAGAACTGAAAAACATTGAATCGCGTTAATTTACTAGATATCTATATTGTTGTCTTTCTTATTTTAGGTTTTAAGAAACGTATCTTTTCATATAAGAATCTGTTAACATGAGACCATCTGATTTTAAGGAATTGACTAAGTTTAATGCTCATGTACTTTGTTGTGGTTACTTCTCAAGCTATATTTAAAATGGTTTAAATTTCTTTTACTGTTTAAAATGTGTGATAAATTGGGTGGAGAATTTCTCTTCAACACTGAAAATATGGTTCCTTGATCACAGAAAAAATATATACATTTTGTAGATAACATCATTGTTCTGTCAATCATACTCATAAAAGGAAATTACTTGTTTTCCATATTCCAAATATATATATTATACAGACTCAGTTGTGCAAAAGATGAACTGAATAAAATGTTTATAGATTCCTTGGTCTGCTATTACTTGTTCAATTCATTTCACTATATGTATATTTAATCTGCTCGGCTATTTATAGGCATTTTCCCACCGAATTGGTATGTGGATAGAATTTTATACGAGTTACATAAAAGTATGTAATTGCCATAGACAGCAAATTGAATTGAGATATAATGAGGAAGGAGGTTTATGACATTAAAGATTTTTTTTTATGCATCACTGATGGTAAGACATTTTACCTTATTTTTTTATTTGTAACGTAATTTATTGTTAGAATGTAGGGATAGAATAGAAACGGAAACTGGATGAGCTTTTGGGATGGGAGAAAAAACTGCATTACCCATTCATACTTTTACAACCTCCCCTTACACCAAATATTCTCGCTCTTTCATTTGTGGGGGCGTTATAATGTGATGATCAATCTTACTATTCGTTGGTAGCAGTAGCCCAAGAGTTGGTGAGTGGTGATGACTAGCTGCCTTCCCTCTAGTCTAACACTGCTAAATTAGGGACGACTAAGCCCTCATGTAGCTTTGCACGAAATTCAAAAAATATTTACCACCTAACGTATGTATACATCCACCATGTAAATGCGCAGTGTATTAAGTGGTGGAGTGAAGATTTTAATTTTTTTATCCCAAACGATTTCTAATTTCTGATATTTTTCCATCTCTACATTCTAACAAATTTAGAATAATATGGTTTATTACTAGTTTCTACACATTTTATAAGTTGAAATCTTGACTTCCAGGTGGGCTGTAACATCAATATAAAGAGAAGGTATGTTACGTTTTTTTTATGTTTTAGGTTTTTCGTAGACTAAACGCAACAGAAAAACACAGATAACATAAAAAAACACGTAACAGAAAATTGGGAGCTAGTCCAGGATTGATCAAACAATTTAATTATATTCCAAAATTAGATTTATATTCTATACAGATACAGCTTGTATATTCAAAATGGCATTCCAACTTGAAGAGTTTATAAACAAATTTAATCAGAATCCCTCTTTCGAATTGATCAGTGAATTAAAAAAATCTGAATTGCTTGATGTTGGAAAACATTTCGATTTAGAAGTGAAGCAAGCAATGAAGAAAGCAGATATTAAACGAATTATTGTTGAACATTTGGTCAGCCAAAAGTTTTACCTCAAAAAGTTGCACAACAATTGCCTGTCGCTCATTTTGACTCAGATGTTGAATTAAAAAGAATGGAAATGGAAATGAAATTTCGTTTAGAAATTGAAACAAAAGACTTGAGACAGAACAGGAAAACAGACGCCTTGTTCTTGAGGCAGAACAAGAAAACAAACGCCTTGATGCTGAAATACAAATAGAACGCATTAAAGCTGATAAGGAAATCAGTATGAGAAAGGCACAGACAGAAGAAAAGGTTGTCCAAATGCGGTTGGATAATTTTGATGCTTCCAAACAAATTCGTTTAGTGCCTCCATTCAATGAAAAGGCTGTAGATAAATATTTTCAGCAATTTGAAAAATTGGCCCTCAGGCTAAAATGGCCTACGGAATATTGGACAGTATTAATTCAGAGTGTTCTCAAAGGTAAAGCTCAGAAAGTATTTTCCAAACTCACGGCCGAGCAAAGTTAAGATTACGAGCACGTCAAAAAATGCATTTTGAATGCTTATGAATTGGTACCTGAAGCATACAGACAAAAATTTTGTGGTTACAAAAAGTTTGACAGCCAAACTTATGTCGAATTTGCTCGTGAAAAAGAAACTCTATTCGACAGGTGGTGTGATTCCAAAGAAATCAAAGATGATTATACAAAACTCAGAGAACTCATGTTAGTTGAAGAATTTAAAAGATGTATTCCCGTGGAGCTCAAAACTTACATTGACGAACAAAAAGCTTCCAAAATTCTTGATGTTGCTGTCTTGGTAGACGAGTATGCTTTGGCTCACAAAGATTTCTCGTACAAAAGCAAAACAAATCACACAGCTTTGTCATATCAATTTGTTGAAACCCTATTATGTGCGAAAGAAAACAAATGTATCGAATGCTGTTTCTGTGAATGTGACAAGTGGTGTGAATGAAGATCATGATCCTCCACCTTCTCCTCCTGAAATTATAGAAAATAGCATTCCAGACACTCACGTTAAACTCAAAAACTCACATGTATTAGCAAACTTAGATGAAAAACTCAATCATTTAACCGAACAACAAAGTCAAGAGTTGAAAGGTTTGATTTTAGAGTTTGCTTATTTGTTCCCTGATGTTCCTGGTAGAACCATGTCATAGAACATGATGTTGTTATTGAGAACACTCGACCAATAAAACAACATCCATATCGTGCCAATCCTGCGAAATTGTCAAAAATCAGGTCAGAGGTACAATACATGCTTGAAAATGATTTCATTGAGTTGTCAAATAGTAATTGGAGTTCACCTTGTATCTTGGTACCAAAGTCTGATGGTTCAGTTAGGTTCTGTACAGATTTCAGAAGGGTTAATGATGTGACCAAGACTGATTCATATCCTATTCCTCGGATGGATGATTGTATTGACCGTGTAGGTAACTCAAAGTACCTTACCAAATTTGACCTACTCAAAGGTTATTGGCAAGTACCTTTAACTCCTCAAGCAAGAGAAATTTCAGCTTTTATAACACCCGATGGTTTGTACCAATACAAAGTTATGCCATTTGGGATGAAAAACTGGTGCAACATTTCAAAGGTTGATGAATCATGCCACTGCAGGATTAGAAAATGTGTATGCTTACATTGATGATGTACTTGTAGTAAGCAGTGACTGGTCTGAGCATTTAAGTCACATTCGTGCATTCTTTGAGGTGTTCCGAGGCTCAGTTGACTATCAACCTGTTAAAAAGTGAACTTCGGTAAAGCAACAATTGTGTACTTAGGCCATGAAATTGGTCAGGGTAAAGTGAAGCCTATCCAAGCTAAGGTACAGGAAATAGCGGAGTATCCAGAGCCGACGAATAAAAGAGGTATTATGAGATTCTTGGGCATGGCAGGATATTATAGGAAATTTTGTCCAAATTTTTCTGATGTGGCTGTACCTTTAACAGCCTTACTAAAAAAGAATGTAAAATTTTCCTGGAATCAGAATTGCCGGACTGCCTTTGAAAGGATAAAGATCATGCTCATGAATGCTGCAATCCTCAAAGCTCCCGATTTTGACAAACCATTTAAGCTTGCTGTAGATGCGAGTGACATTGGTGTTGGTGCTGTGTTGTTGCAAGAGCAAAATGGTATTGACCACCCTGTGTGTTACTTTTCAAGAAAACTTAATAAGCACCAAAGAAACTATTCAACAATTGAGAAAGAAGCACTTGCATTGTTGTTAGCCTTACAACATTTTGATGTTTATTTGTGTTCTTCACCATGGATTGTTAATGTTTACACCGACCATAATCCACTCGTGTTCGTAAACAAAATGAAAAACAAAAATCAAAGGTTACTCAGGTGGAGTATTATTTTGCAGCAATACAATGTGTCCATTAATCATATCCGTGGTTCGGACAATGTCATTGCGGATACATTGTCACGGTAATTAAGTGGTTCAGTGTTTCGTTATAATTAACGGTTGACTAAAATTTGTTTCTTAGTTCAATGTTATGTATAATAAGTAAAAAAAAAGTTTTCTCAAGTTCAAACTTTTTTTTTACTTTTAAGGGGGAGAGCGTTATGTAAATGTCGTGTAAATATTTCGTGTTGTGTTTAAATTTTCATTTCTATTATCTATATTTCCATATTTATATTATTGTTTCAAAGTTTAAACTAATAAAATATGTTGTTATTCATTTAGGGTAACAGTTAGAATTTTCTAGAATTAAGTAGACCAATCATATGTATGTAAATGAAAGGTTGGCGGCCTCGTGTCTAGACGAGAAGTCTCCTGCAAGAACAAACATGCGCGGATTGCTCTGGAGATCTGTAGAAGTTTCGCGGTGTTTCGAGAAGTCTAGGCCTACAATATATAAACAGACGAAGACGCGAGGAAGAAAAAAGAGAGTCAGACATTAGTTTTATTCAAAAGAAGAGAGTCAGTCATTTGAGAAGGTTTAAGTGTTTGCTGTTATTTGTGACTGAAGTTAGATCTACAGAAGCTTTTATCTGCGTTTTTCTGTTGCGTTTAGTCTACGAAAAACCTAAAACATAAAAAAAACGTTACAAGGTACCATTTCACCAACTTATTCACTTCTGTATGAACCCATAATATAATTTATAGACTTCTTGAAGCAAGATGAGTGAAGACCGGAGTATTATGCAGTTTGGTAAAGATTATATAAAACATTATCTACTTCCGTATAACACAAATAATGGTGTACTGGTCAAAGGCCATGATGAGTGAATCAATCATTGTAAAAGCCCTTTTATCGGAGATTTCTTCTGTCTGATGTCTTCCCTCTTTCATTCCATTATTTCAATAATCGAGACCAGCTATACCTGAATCCTTAAAGTCCTTAAGCTCACTCCCTTCCATTGGTACAGCGTTATGTCTGTAGACTGACAATGTTAGAAACACCATGTATATCTCTGCTTACCTTCAAATAGACAAACAAAACTCAAAGCCAACATATACGCATAAGTGAGGTGCCTTTCGGATTAAAAACTAATTTTTGTTTAAAATTCATGTAGACTTTCTATCAAACGAAACTAAAGTATGCCTTGGAGTAATTGAACATTTTATGTAAGTGTACTGGGTGTTTTATTTGTAGCAATTCATGATGCTTAAGTAAAACAGTAGAAAAAAATCACAATAATAGGGCATTAAAGATTTTGGAAAGTAGGCATTCTTTCTAAATGGATGAACTGATAATGGCCTCAAAGTATGAAGCAAAAACATTTGCTTACTCGTTTTCAGTGATGGTAAGTTTGTCTGTGTCAACCTGTCATGACAACCAAAAAAATGTTTCGTTCGGTTTCGAAAAGGAATGTTTTTGACCTGACGGTGATTTCTGGTGTGAAGAATATGGGACAGGGTTGGTTAAGGAAAATTTGGAAATTATTTTAAAAATAAACTTTATGAATAAAAGATAATTTCAAAAGTGACTTGGGAACTAAAATTGCAAAATATTAAAAATAAGAAATAGAAAATTAGAAGAATATAGTCTATTCCTAAGAACTTATGAACGAAGGAAGAGAAAAATATGTTAACCAAGCTATATCTGCCATATCCAGTACCAATGAGCAGTGGCGGATTTAAAGTTGTGAGGCCAAGGAGCTAATAACTATTGTGGGTCCAACATACCATATAATTTTACATAGAATAAAATTATATCAATGGTCACCCATTAATTAAGATCATGGGCCCTCGGGTTGAGCCCCCTTTTAACTCCTACCTGAATAGGCTATTTCTAACGAGGCCTTTCGTCTAATTAAGGTTCACCAGGTCTGCTGTGATACCAATAACGCCAAGATCACTTCAATTTATATATATAACTCGGCTTTGAGTTACGTATAGTGCCTTATTTTCATTCACTTCGTAATTTATAATTCTCAGTTAAGTGTAATATCGTTACTTTTCCGTGAGGATATAAAACTTGTGTTTTTGTTACATGTTACACCACTACTTTTTAAAATGAGGCTACGTACAACTATTTTTCCTCAGTTACGTATTAGGTAATTTAATACTTTTTCATCTGCAAGCAGCTAAGATAAATAAGGTATTGACTGTGCATACTCCTTACTAAATTTAAGATGGCAGTTTAAAATTACATTTGAGTCAAAATAAGGATGTGTAGTTTAAGAAAATAATGTCTACATTTTCACCAGCCTTGTTCCCGTGTTTTATTTTACAATCCACATTTGCAGGTTTTTTTAAATTCCCAATTATCTGTTTATTTTGTACTTACAATAGGCTTAATGCTATAGAATTGTATTTATTCAGAGCCACATGAAAGATATTATAAGTTATACAATTTATTAATGACCCATTCACTTCAAGCTGTTCACTTGTTTCTCATGGACGATTACCACTCGACACAGCAAAATGAGATCATTCTGTTCCTGAAAGGTGATGTTAAATGAAAACCAAACATCTCGATAAATTAATAACGTGTTTCAATACAACCTTGGCACATGATATTTACAACACATAAAGTGTTTACATTTTTATCATAAAATCTTTAGCTATGAATAAATGAGTGTATTAAAGTAGAAGGATACTTTTTAATCGCAAACAGAAAAACACTACAAGTTGCTGCTACGAAAGAAAAAAACAACTATTTGCGCTTTGTGGCAGTAAATACTTGACAAGAGTGACGTTAAAATTCCACTATTATAGCGCAGTTAATTCAAGATTTGATAGTGGTTGTTGTTTAGCAGTTACCGTACTTTTAACCTATTAATTCAATTATAAAATCATAAATAAGTAGAATTTTAGCCACTGAGTGGCTGCGCTAATATTCCAAACAAAACAGGCAAAAATCTTATTAAATATTCATCAAAAATTCATTAAGTATCACGAATAAAAAGATTACATAATTAGGACCATGTACAAAATGTTTGAAAGTGAGGTTTTAATTTATGAGATAAAAAACCCAACACATATTAGGCAAAGTACGATAAGTATACTAATGCCCCCGAGAAATGTATAAAAAAAGAGGCGTTGTGAGTTTAAATCTGGAAGCAATTTTGAAATATAGCTTAAACAATTGCATGGCTGCTCACATAAAAACCATAAACATCCATAGAAAAAATCACTGTATATAACAAAAGCTTTACTTTTTCTTGTTCTTGGGCAGAACTTATTTCTCAATTGCTTATGCCTAAAGTAAATGGAAAAAGACCTATTTTTCTCTTCAAGCTTTGCTTTTGTGACCTGGGTAATGGAATTTTCAACTTCACCTATTTTCCAGAACATTCCAGGTAGATTCAGTGCCGAATAGCTGATAGAGAATTTTCTCAAACTTGCAAGAATTTTCTAAAATGTTGTCGAACTTACGAGAATATTCAAGAACCTTTTAGAATTTTCTAGAACTTTCCATCGTAATATATATACGAGGGCTCACCACTCATCATTTCAGTTTATTTCCAGCTGCCTAAATGAACACACAGATTTTACCACGTTTCCCTGTTATCTTTACCTTTAGGACAGCAGGAACACAGCAGTGCACTACATGGTGCCAAGAGTGAACCTCTAGTAGGTGTTGTTTCCATTATTCCACATAAAATTGGGTCTTATGAAACAATCTGTCCAGCTTTTAATAAGGAGTTTGAAGCCTTCAAGTACCTTCGAGACTTCTTCCCTAGCCTGGCATGGCCTAGCACGTTAAGGCGTGCGCTTCGTAATCTGAGAATCGCGGGTTCGCGCCCGCGTCGCGCCAAACATGCTCGCCCTCCCAGCCGTGGGGGCGTTATAATGTGACGATGAATCTCACTATTCGTTAGTAAAAAAGTAGCCCAAGAGTTGGGGGTGGGTGATGATGACTAGCTGCCTTCCCTCTAGTTTTACACTGCTAAATTAGGGACGGCTAGCGCAGATAGCCCTCGATTAGCTTTGTGCGAAATTCCAAAATAAACTTCTTCTTTAAGCTGTCTGAGGCAAAGCTCGAAAATGATACTTTGTTGGACCACAAATAAAGTGCATAGAAATCCCCAAGAAGCTCAGTAGAAAGAGAAAAAATCTTGTGTCAGCTTTTTCGCAGTGGTTCGGAGCTTCTTGGGCAATCACAAGCCCAAAAATTATGTGGAACTGGTTGAGGCTGTGGTGAAGAACTACGGAAAAATGGGTTGCACAATGTCCCTGAAACTCCATATTCTTGACATTCATCTTGAAATTTCAAGGAGAACATGAGAGCATACTCAGAGGAGCAAGGCGAGTGCTTCTTCCAAGATATACTGGACTTTGAACACTGCTACCAAGGAGCGTATAACAAAAACATCATGGGAGATTATATTTGGGGTTTATACGTAAAGTGATTTAAATCACAGTCACAATTCTCGAAACACTACTCACTTCCAAACATTTTGTTCATATTTACATAACTTTAGCATAAATACACGTAAATCTTTATTCATATACTGCTGGCCAAAATTTTAAGGCCAATGAACATGAAGAAAAAATATGCATTTTGCGTAGTTAGTTGAGTAGAGCTTCGAAAGATGAAAATAAGAAAATGGAAAATAAAAATAAATCACTTTTTTAGCATTTAATAGGGAAAATGTGAACACTAAAAATTAGCTTAAATACTGGCTGGTCAAAAGTTTAATACCATACTGAAACGAAGCGCTGATCAGCAAACACATAACGAAATTTAGTCATTTGTGTTCAAGCATTAGTGTTGTTAACATCTTCCACTGACATCTCCTGTGTTACATTGGATAAAAACATGGCAAAGGCTAAAATGTTGACAGAGTTTGAACGTGGCAAAATTGTCGAACTGCAAAAGCAAGGTCTCTCTTAACGTGCCATTGCTGGTGAGATTGGGCGTAGTAAAACTGCAAATTTCTTAAAAGACCCTGAGGGATACAAACGAGAATTTTAAGTGGTCGGCCCTAGAAAACTTCGCCGGCTTTGAGCAGGATGATTTGACTGATTTTCCGACAAGACACTAACCGATCGTCGAACCAGATTAAGGTCCTTACAGACACAGAATGCAGCTAAAGAATAGTAAGGCGGCATCTACGAGAGAAAGGCTTTAAAAACCGGAAATGTCTTCAAAGGCCACTCCTCAATAGAAACCGAAAGCGTCTTCAAAGACCACGACTCTTTCCACACCACGAAACAACTCGGTTAAACTTTGCTGAGAAGCACCAAACATGGGATGTAGAAAAGTGGAAGAAGGCTTTCTTCTCTGATGAGAAAAAATTTAACCTAGATGGTCCAGATGGTTTTCAACGTTACCGGCACGATCAGGATATCCCACCGGAGACATTTTCTACGCGACACAGTAGAGAAGGTTCCATCATGATCTGGGTTGCTTTATCCTTCCATGGAACAATGGAACTTCAGGTTATACAGGGGCGTCAAACAGCAGCTGGCTACATTGGTTTGTTGGAGAGAGCATTTTTATTAACTGAAGACTCTCATTTGTGTGGAAATGACTGGATCTTTAAGCAAGACAACGCTACAAACCATAATGCCCGCAGGACAAAGAACTCTTTCATGGCGAATAACGTGATTATTTTGGGCCACCCAACGTGTTCGCCCAAACTGAATCCCATTGAAAATGTTTAGGAGTGGATGGCAAGGGAAGTCTATAGAAATGGACGTCAATCCCAAACAGTGCATGATCTTCGTGATGCCATCTTCACCACTTGGAATAACATTCCAGCCAGCCTTCTGCAAACGCTTATATCGACCATGCCAAAGTGAATTTTTGAAGTTATTCACAATGACGGCCGTGCAATTAACTACGCAAAATGCATATTTTTTCTTCATGTTCATTAGCCTTTAGGTTTTGGTCAGCAGTGTATGTTGTTTCATTCAGACCTTATGTAAATGAAAATGTGCAAAATTTCCCGTTTTTACAGAGAAAATAGGTTAATTTCTGAATTTCGTTATCCAGGTCACAAAAGCAAAGCTTGAAGAGAATAATGACCATTTTCTGTACTTTTACAACATAAGCAATTAAGAAATAACACATATTATCCAGTAACAAAATTCGTGCTACACAGAGTCATCATTCTCTTGCGACAGTACAGTGTGGGAAGCTAGACTTAAAGTAGCACAAATATGTATGTTTTATTACAGTAACAATACAACATCGGGATTACAATTACAAAGTGCCAACCTATGTCATTGCATGTGACTATTTCAAACCCCCAAAAAATGAGCTAATGCTGCATCGAAAGAAGTTAGACTATCTAGAAAACGTTAAATGTTATAAGCTGCTGCACTATACTTTATAAGCATAATTATCTTTATATAATAAAAATAGTAGGTTTGGACGAATACCAACGCCTGCTTAGAAGTATCCGAGTTTCGAGCTGCGATAATGGTTAAACACGCATCATACTTTTAACTGTAGAGGCACTATTATCATGAGAACGTATTTTCAAGATGACTGTTGTAGGTATTAAAATTTTAATCGAAACAAAGTGCCCCCTAGTGGCTCAACGGTATGTCTGCGGAGTTACGACACTAAAATCCGGGTTTCGATGGCCGTGGTGGGCAGGTAATAGAAAGCTCATTGTGTAGCCTTGTGCATAATTCAAAAACAACAACAAAACAAAGTACAAAAAACGTTTCGATCTTCTTAGGTCATCTTCAAGTTAACAACAAAACAAACAAACCGGCCTGGCGTGTCCAGGTGGTAAGGCACTCGACTTTTAATCCGACGATTGTGGATTCGAATCCATGTTGCACCATGCTCACCCTTTTATCTGTGGGTGCGTTATAATGTTACGGTCAATCCCATTATTCGTTATTAAAAGAGTAGCCCAAGAGTTGGCGGTGAGTGGTGATGACTAACTGCCTTCCCTTTGGTCTTACACTGCTAAATTAGGGACGGCTAGCACAGATAATCCTCGTGTAGCTCAAAATAAACAAACAAACCTGTCAACATGAAGATGACCAAAAAAGGTCGAAATGTTATTCTATACTTTGATTAAAGTTTTAATACCCATTTCAGCCATCTTGAGAATGCATTTTTACTTCAAATGGTTTCGTGTCATCATAAATACCATCATGTTTGGTCAACAGTTTACGTGTAGGTGTCGGTTGTTGCTGACAGATTGTCTAAACTAGGGATGTATGTAACTGTGTCGTACCTATCGTATAAGCCCCTCAGTGGCTCAGCGGTATGTCTGCGGACTTACACGCTAATATCCGGGTTTCGATACCCCTGGTGAGCAGAGCACAGATAGCCCATTGTGTAGCTTTGTGTTTAATTCTAAACAACAACCTATCGTATAAAGTTACTTGCTGTAATTCACGTTTTATTGTTAAATCTGGTATTCTGAAACTGTAGTGCTTTCAAGATATATAAAATTATCTGTGTTTCAAGATAAAAAGGTAAAACAAGTTGACCATTACACTTCAGATAAATTTTTATTTAAACAAACATTTTGTTTTTGCAGTTTCTTCAGGATTACAAAACATAACTGTTTGATATTACAGTATTGGTTAAATTACAAAAGTGTTTGTAATGCTATTCTTCTGAAGTCTGTCGCAAGATATGTCTAACAATGTATAAAATATTGTTATTGGCTTATATATATTTTTTTTTGTTTTTGAATTTCGCGCAAAGCTACACGAAGGCTATCTGTGCTAGTCGTTCTTAATTTTACAATGCAAGACTAGAGTGACGGCAGCTGGTCATCATCATCCATCGCCAACTCTTGGGCTACTCTTTTACTAACGGATACTGAGATTGATCGCACATTTTAACGCCCTGTCCGGCTAAAATGGCAAACATGTTTGGTATGACGGGGATTGACTCTCTGATGACGAATCAAATACCTTAACCATCTGGCGATGTAATAATTATATATTCATAATATAGTTTTTTTAAAATTTCTTCCAGGACGTTCTTTAAATTTTCAAAATATTTCTGCGTTGGAGTTCTAGAATGTTCCGGATATTCCAAAATATTTCACAAAATATCCTAAGGTGAGTAACGTATATCCAAAGAAATATTTCTACGTGAAGAAAAACTACCGTGTAACTTAATGGCTAACCCTGTATCGGTATACCTCATGGTCATCACCGTAACTAAGGTCAAACTTAGGTCGCGTTCGAGCTGTAAGAGAGAGAATGTAGGGAGCTGAAAAACAACCGAGGTTATAGCGTCCCAGCTACTTATGGTTAATCTAATACCTTGAAACACCGGTTTAGAGCTCAAGTAATCCGAAAACGCTGGAAATGGCAAATAAGGCTGGATAACAGACCCTAGATTAAAAGATATTATTCTTTCTAATGGGAGATTTATTTACCCTGGTTCGACACTTAGCAACAGAATGAATATACCATTAATAAGGTGGCACACAACGATTTACAAGTATAATAAGTGATTTATTTTGGAGAGAACATACTGTATGTTTCGACAGAACATTGGTGTGTCTTTTTGTTCTTTCGAGCTATACAGTATGTCGTTTCTCTAAATATACACTTCATTATGCTTACAAATCAATGTTTTCCAGGTTGTTATCATATTGGCATAATATTCTACCTTACCCAGGTTTGAATATACTACTTTCTTGTACCTAAACTAACACATTAGACAATCTGTATTAAGAAGGACATTAGTCGATCGCTTCTTATTCTGCCCCACGGGAACGACGAAGTTATCAGTTACATTTTACTTACATGATCTAATCTAAGTTGAGAGCAATGATCTAGTACATCCTAATTTATTTTGCTTTAATTCGATATCTTTATTCACGTTGAAAGGAGTTGAAACAATGAGCACCTTTGCTAACCCAAAAGTGGTAATAATTACAAATACTGGAAGAACAAAATTTATAGTTGCCCACAAATTTTAGCAACAATTTACAGTCTATTTTCATATTTGAGATATTGGGTTTGGCGTAGCCTGACAGCAAGCGTGTAGAGCTGTTAGATGTTTACAAGTCATGACACGCAATTTGTTCCTCAACACTGCGCGTTCAGTCACGTCATAAAAGTAAGATTCAGTCCCATTATGCAGTTAAGAAAAGCCATGTTGGCGGCGAATGCTGTTTATTACTGCCATTTATGTACTTATCAGTAATAAATTAGAAGTTATGCCTTAACCTTGGCATCGTAACCTGTGGGATTTCCGGCTTTGTTTATATATTTCAAGTAATATTAATTGTTAATCATTTTATATTCAAAAGTATCGTAATGAGTCAATAGCAAATTGCTTTTATATTTATAAGTTCAAGATTATGCTGAGACTGAATGATTTTTTTCTTTCTTTTTAAGAAAAATCGTATTCTCACGTAGATGAAAAGTACACTGTGTAAGGATGTGAAGAGATCTGCCCTTCTATTTATGAAGAAGTAACAGGAAGTACTTTGTGGTGACGAGAAACATTTGAAATAAAAATGTATCTCAGGACAGCTGGTATGGGTATTAACATTTTACTGATAAAGCAGAGAATAACGTTTGGACCTTCTTAGGTCGTTTTTTTTGCTCAACATAGACGTTAGATGTTTAAGTCAACCTGAAAATAACTTGAAAGGTCGAAACGTTGTTTTCTGCTTTATTAGTAAAAGTGTTAATACCCATACCAGCCGTCCTCATAAGATACAACAACAAGCACGGTGAGCAATGCACGAAACAAAAAAATACATTAATTTTACTAAGCCTTGACAACGGCTAATGGTTATTCTAACATCGTTTTACTCTTTTGGTGGCCTGGCATGGCCGAGTGCGTTAAGGCGTGCACTCGTAATCCGAGGGTCGCGGGTTCGCGCCCACGTCGCGCTAAACATGCTCGCCCTCCCAGCCGTGGGGGTGTATAATGTGACGGTCAATCCCACTTTTCGTTGGTAAAAGAGTAGCCCAAGAGTTGGCGGTGGGTGGTGATGACTAGCTGCCTTCCCTCTAGTCTTACACTGCAAAATTAGGGACGGCTAGAACAGATAGCCCTCGAGTTGTGCGAAATTCCAAAAAACAAACAATACTCTTTTGGTTGTTTATTGTACGTGGTGTTGCCAAGTTTTTCAGTCGGGGGGTTGGAAACTTTTAAAGGGAAGCTAATAAATTAAAAAACTGAAAATTGATCTAAAATTTAATAAAATGGTCATTAAAATAAATCATATATAACAGTGCTTATAGAAGTTTTATTTTTTAATTAAATGATACAAAACGAGTTTGTTATATATGAAAACTGAAAGTTTTGCGCAATATTGGAAGCAGAACAGTGGAAAATTCACACTGCGAGAAACCGAGTTTCGATACCTGTGGTAACTAAATCCAACGTATAATTTTGTGCTTAATTTCAAACAAACAATATTATTGAATTTTTTTCAAGTAAGCCTGATCCACTGACCTCCCAACCTGGGCTGAGGCTCTGTCCGTTGTTGCTGAACGCAAAGCAGAGATTAAGCCGTAACATTTAACGTTGTAAGCCCTCAGTCTTAGCGTTTGACAATTTATTCATCAGCAGACTTATTCACAGATACGGTATAGAGGATGTCGTGCTTCGAGGTTCAAATAACCACATTTTCTAATTCAACGTCCAGGGTGAGAAATAGAATATTGTCAAGGGATGTAAAGACACAATAAAGTCATTATGTACGGTTGGATTAACTGGGAAATAAAGAGGAGAAATGAGAGGCGATTGGCTGTTATAAATGCTGTAATTATAGTATTTTCCTGTCAGGCTTGCGATAAAGTTAATAATATGGCCTTACAAGAGTAGTCTGGTATCGTGAAGAAGAATTACACCAAATGTTATCCAGGGTTCGGTGAACATTTATCTTGATTAGAAAAACATTTGTTATAATAATTGCTTTTCGTGACGTGTTAAAACACAATAGCGTTTTTATCTTTTGAATATTGTTCCAATAATCACAGGTAATCTGTAGCTACTGAACGAATATCTTTAAACAAGCTGAGATACAATATAGACAACACAAAAGAAATGCCTGTCAGACACTGGTATGAAACGACCATGTTTATACATCACGCCGTCTCGGTTTTTGTGCGTGTTTTTTTTTTTTTTGTTGTTGTTGTTGTCGGGTTTAAAATATAAATCAACAGCATGACGAGTTTCCGTTCTCTTCATCTAACCTGTACTCATTGTCTAAAATAAATCTACAAAACTCGATTTTTAACCATATTATGAATATTTATTGCATCACAAATATAAATCAGCCATAATTTAGTTTGTTGAGATAGTGCTACCCCTGGGGCCTTGCATGGCCGAGCGCGTTAAGGCGTGCACTCGTAATCCGAGGGTCGCGGGGTCGCGCTAAACATGCTCGCCCTCCCAGCCGTGGGGGTGTATAATGTGACGGTCAATCCCACTATTCGTTGGTAAAAGAGTAGCCCAAGAGTTGACTAGCTGCCTTCCCTCTAGTCTTACACTGCTAAATTAGGGACGGCTAGCACAGATAGCCCTCGAGTAGCTTTGTGCGAATTTCCAAAACAAACAAACAAACAAGTGCTCCCTGGTGGGTTTTTATCGTTATAACTTTACTCAATAACATTCAAAAATAATTATTTTGGACAAAAAAAGATTAATTCTAATTCTGCAGTATATAAAACTTCAGAATCTGGTTATTGTTATTTCGTCAAAACATAATTTATAGTTACATAGAGTTAGTTACAAGGGCCTATATTTTATATCGATGTATTTGTAATCATATCCAATATTTCTCGAAACTGATCGCAAATGAGAGTAATAAAAATTATTTCCTTTTACTAACTTTAAATTTGTTGAAGGTAGTTTCCATAGTCTTTAAAAGAAAGATTGTTTTGTCTAAGTTCTTCAAACAAAAATCAAGCTATTAATTCATAGATTCCTTGGTTCGTGTTTTAGCTCAGTATTTACAATAAAAAATTGTGTTTTATACACGAAAAACGTCGATTGAACTCATCTAAGGTAAAACTCCAAATATTACAACTTTAACTTCTATTACGCTTTTTTTCCCATATATAACAAAAGGAACACGTTTCGTAAATATATTATTAAAGAGTTGGATACTGTGTTTTGGCTATATTTCTTACAGATATTTACCACTTAAAATGAAAGATCTTTGGATATAAAAATTCTTAAAGACATCAAACTTCTTTTTGAGGGGCTTTCAAAAATTGAAAAAAATGGATGATCCCTCTGAAGAATCGTAACGAAAAAAATGTGTTGGCAGAAAACATGATGATAAATTCTTAACAGATGAAGAGATGGTTATACTTCATATGCATATGTCTGTAAATTGTTTTGCTTGTATTCGAATATCTGTACAAAATTACTCGAACGTAAAATGCGCTAGTTGTCCATAATTTTAAACTGATGTGCTAAAGAGGGAAGAGAGATAGATAATTATAACCCGCTCATCACCATCTCGTAGGCTAAGCTTGTGTGACTGTATGCGTTAGTTAAACGTTAGCCTTATAATTATAATTTGTAGCAGCGAGATGCAAATGACGGACCTGCAGGCCCAATACGATAACCATTGAGCCACTATCGACCCTATTTCCGAAAACAGACCCAGCATGACCAGGTGATTAAGGCATTCGACTCACAATCTGAGGGTTGCGGGTTCGAATTCCTGTTGCACCAAACATGCTCGCTCTTTCAGCAGTGTGGGAGCGTTATAATGTGACGGTCAGTCCCACTATTTATTGGTAAAAGACTAGCCTAAGAGTTGGTGGTGGGTGGTGATGACTAGCTGCCTTCATTTTACTCTTACACAGCTAAATTAGGGACGGTTAGCGCAAATAGCCCTCAAGTAGCTTTGCGCGAAATTAAAAAAAACAATGTTTTTTGTTTGTTTTTTGAATTAAGCACAAAGCTACACAATGGGCTATCTGTGCTCTGCCCACCACGGGTATCGAAATCCGGATTTTAGCGTGTAAGTCCGCAGACAAACCGCTGAGCCACTGGGGGGCAAAAACAAACAAACTATTTCCGTAAACCCTATGTTTTCGCAGCATCTTCCTTCCTTTGGTATTTGTGTCAGGGAAACTGTTTATTCTTGAGCAAAGCCACATTGGATTATCCGCTGTGCCTACCGTAGTGAATCAACCTCCGGATTTTAGCGTTATAAACATAAATTTTTCGCTGTCCCACCAAGAAAGTTCAGGGGAAGTGATAGAAATCGAAGTGGAATTTGTTCTCAAAACAATATAACCTGTACGAGTGAAACTTTGTAATAAAGATTGTGTTACTTTTGAAAATATTTGTGAATTTCATTAGATTAAAAAATAGTTTTAATAATCACTTCTTTCACTTACATCGGTGTGATATTGTGTACGATATACTTTCTTTTTTTTTCCTGCTTTCTTGGTTTGTTTTGAATTACGCGCAAAGCTACTCAAGGGCTCTCTCCGCTAGCCGTCTATAGTTTAACAGTGTAAAAGAGAGAAGGAAGATCGTCATAGCCACCCGCCGCCAACTCTTGGGCTACTCTTTTACCAAGGAATAGTGAGATTGACCATCACATTATAACGCTCCCACAGCTGGAAGGGCGAGCATGTTTGGTGCGACGAGGATTCGAATCCACGACCCTCACATTACGAGTCGAACGTCTTAACCCACCTGGCCATGCCAGGCCTTCTACTTTCTAAAATAATTGTAAAACTTTTATTTAATATTTTTTAATGAAATGCAAATCCAATGTGAATTTAGACTCGTTTCATGCTTTGTTTTCTAGCTTTGATTCGTGGATGTTGAAACGTATATCTCCCAATCAGTGTCATAGATCTGTAGTAATAAACTGAATTTGGTAGTATACATTCTTTTTTACTTTCCAACTCTTGGGTTCTTAGAATTGTTGTTTCGATCTGAGTCGATTTCCAGCAAGTCTTTAAGCTTAAATAGGTAGATCTTTATCTTAAAATAATAACAAGTTCATTTTGCGCTACACGACAACGGAATTCTAAGAAAATCTGGATATGTGCGACATTAGCTTAAGTAAGGCGAACTCCTTACCTCTACGTGAAGCAATTGAAAGAATTTTTTTGTCTCGCATTACCACGTTTTATCTCTGTTCGTTCAGTGGCGGTTCTTTTCAACTGTCAAGCTCAGTTTAAACATAGAAATTTATGACCATGCTTTTTCAAAGGGTGACCCGAAATTTAACACGATTTCCTTCTGTATACTTATTTATAGAGTATATAATGATACCATATATCAACTTACGGCAGACAACCGCACAGTAGGTGATATAATTTATAACTCTTGTATATCATGTTATCTAATCACAAGTTTCTTAATGTAATTGAAGAACGAATACGCTAGTATCGTTAACCTAGGCTTCTACTCTTATTTTTATTAGTGAGTTCAGTGGTTAGGCCTCGTTATGGGCCCTTGTTTCATCACGTACAACACGAAGTTTAAAAGTGAGAACATGTCGCTGTGGGTTGAAACTATCATCCCGACACTTGAACAATGATAACGTATTGAATATACATTTTATAAAGAAAATCGCACGGCGGCTTTGAATATGTGTGATCTGTCTATATTTTGAGAATTTGGAATTTTTTACAAGAAAATATTAGATGTTTCTTTGAAATAAAACTGTCAGCAACTGTTTTGCAAATCAGAATCTTTCAGTGAGTTTAATTCTGCTGCGTCTTCTTTTTGAGATATACTCATATTAAATAAACAAAATGTTTAATCATGCAATCCAGTTGATAAGTACATACACAAAATTAATGCTCTTTATACACTGCCGGAATAGACAAGTAAATAAACAAAAACAACAGACCTAGCAACACTTGGCTACATCGGACTCACAAACATACATACATGTCTTTTTTTAATGATGTTGTTACTTAACTAAAAATATATGCACAACTTGATCTAAGCATTATAAATCTTCTATATGTATATTTTGTTGTCCTTGAAAAATTGGGTTTCAAAGGTACAAATTAAAACCCCATTTCCTTCTTTTGTTTACAGTTTTGTTTATACAGCTGAGCAGTAATAGTGAGGTTTATAAAAGCTAGCGGAGCCAGGTAAAGGCATAATTGGTTGCTTACCACTAATCGAAAATTATAACTCAGTTATTAAAATAAAAGAAAATACACACACACACATATATATATACACACACAAAATACCTACGTGTGATTAAATAGTCCCCTGCTGACTCGTAATGCAGAGAATACAATATTAAAAGTGGGGTTTCAATACTCGCGCCGGGCAGAAGACAGCCCATTGTGTAGCTTAACAACAAACAAACAAAAAGTTATTAAATATTGACGAAGTCAACAGTAATGCTTATTCATAGAAAATATTACTTTGCAACAAACGATTACACAAGATTTAATGTAAAGACATTATTTGGTTTAGGTTAATATTCTAATATAGTAAGCTCATTTCTTTATTCAAAAACTTATGTTCTTCAAGTTTAACGTACTTATGTAATTAGAACATTCTATTATACTTCATTAATTAGATCGTAAGGCGTGCAACTCGTAATCCGAGGGTTGCAGGCACGTATCCGCGTCGCGCTAAACATGCTCGTCCTCCCAGCCGTGGTGGCGTATAATGTGACGGTCAATCCCACTTTTCGTTAGTAAAAGAGTAGCCCAAGAGTTGGCGGTGAATGGTGATGACTAGCTGCCTTCCCTCTGGTCTTACACTGCAAAATTAGGGACGGCTAGTACAGATAGCCCTCGAGTAGCTTTGTGCGAAATTCCAAAACAAACAAACTAATTAGATCTTTACACTAATATAAGAGAAAGTGAGACACGTAAAGTTATAGCTTTGGTACTTTTCACGAAAAAGAAGCACAGCGTCTCTATAATTAAATACTGTGACCTCTGAACGTGTCTGATTTACACATCTTAAAGGTGGTATTTCCTACCTGTAAGGGCCCAGCATGGCCAGGTGGTAAAGGCAATCGACTCGTAATCCGAAAGTCGGGGGTTCGAATTCCCGATCGCACCAAACATGCTCGCCCTTTCAGCCGTATGGGCGTTATAATGATACGATCAATCCTACTATTCGTTGATAAAAGAGTAGCCAAAGAGTTGACGACCAGTGATGATGACTAGTCGCCTTCTCTCTAATCTTACACTGCTAAATTAGGGACGGCTAGCGCAGATAACCCTTTTGTATTTTTGCGCGCAATTCAAAACAAACCAAAACCTACATGTAGGTAGTGCATAAGTAAGCCTCAATGGAAGTATGTGTGTACATGGCCAAGTGGTTAGGGCGCTCGACACAATCTGAGGGTCGCGAGTTCGAATCTCCATCACACCAAACATTCTCGTCCATTCAGCAGTGTGGGGGCGTTATAATGTGATGACCAACCCACTATTAATTGGTGTAAGAGTAGTTCTGTGGATGGTGATGACTAGCTGCCTTCCCTCTAGACTTACACTGCTAAATTGGGATTGTCTAGAGCAGATAGCTCTTGTGTATCTTTGCGCGAAAGTCCAAACAAACCAAACCAAAATACAAAACTGAAAATTTGTATGTACCCCTGCATTAACCCAATGAACTTGCATTCTAAATTTGGTGAAGATCCAATTAAACACAGAACTGGGGCCGCAATTCAGAACATCTTCAACTTTACGGAAGTTAGGACAGCTGGTGATGCTTAATGATTGCAGCAACCAGCCTGTTCTTTCATGTGGTAGTTAAACAGAATGACTGCCTTTCTATTTTTATCACTAATGTGAAATATTATGGAATACAGGTGTAAGAACAAGCGAAATACTTGTCCTTCATGCCCTTACACTGTTCGTAATATTGTCCTTATAATAATTGTCTCTTTCATTACTCCATTAGCAACCATAATTTCTCTGCCCACATCTTGAACATAAAATACAAATAAATATCAGCATTTAAACTGACGAAGATTTATTGTTGTTAAAAATCATAATAAAAATTATTAGATCGGTTAACATCGCCAAAACAAATGCGCCGACGTTGTACTAAAAAATACCACCGTCTTAAGAAGTCGGTCTTCTCTGTTCACATTTTTCAGACATATCATTATATTATGGTTTCTCTAATACAAGTGTGTATTAATGTTTAAATAATTGTATAACACCTTAAATTTAATAGTTTAAATACTTCCTATGAGTATCGGCGTTGGAAGGGCTTATGTAAATCGCGTAATTTTAGGTTATAATTCGTTTTAACGACTTTTCAGACTAACGACTGTGCTTATTGCCCAATCATGGTCGTTACGCTGAGTAATATCCGTACTAATAAAAACTAACTGGAACTATTAATTAACCAACATTAATTTAATTACATTTTGTAATTAAAAGTTAATATTATCCAAATTTAGTGATTGAAAACTATCAGGTCATCCCGTAAGTAATGTCGTTTTTAACACTAATATTTAAAATGAAAAAACAACAACTCAAATAACAATTTTAATTAATTTTGTATTTTCTATCACTTTTATTAACAGTCTGTCAACGTCTTAAAAGATTTTTAAACCAGGCTTATAAAAATTCGGGTGGTTTTGAGTGGTGTTTTTAATTCATCCATGGACGTAAACTGTTTTTCATTCAGATGATGTTGCAAGTTTCTGGAAGGATGATAGTTTGAAGGAGCAAGATTAGGAGATTATGGGGGATGGGGAACTTTCTCCTAGTCAAGCTCTTCAGTTTTGCTGAAAGTGATTTCAGCAGTGTGAGGACGTGCACTGTCATGGTGGAAAACAACTCCTTTCCTATTCACCAAAGTAGGTCTCTTTTTCTTTAGTGCAGTGTTCATTCGATCAAGTTGTTGACAGTATCTCTCAGTAGTAGTTGTTTGATTTGATTGTAATAACTCAAACTGTATTACACCACTTTTATGCCACCAAACACTAAGCAAAACCATCACAGGATGCAGGTTCGCTTTTGGTTACGGTGTAGCTGGTTCTCATGCACTATCCCACTGTTGTCGGCTCTTAACACTTTGTCAGAGCATCCACATTTTACCTCCAGCCACTAGGCAGTTCAAAAACGAAGCTTGAAGTTCACGAGAGTGAAGACATGTTTAGACGTCTACTCATTCTCTTAGATTACATTAAGTAACACAAATTTTATTCCTGGATGTTGTAAAAGAACAGAAAATTATCATTATTCCCTTCAAATTTTGCTTTTGTGACCTGGATAATGAAATTTAGAAATTAACTTTTTTTGTTGTTAAAACGAGCAAATTTGCACATTTTAATTTACATAAAGTCTGAATAAACCAACATATCAATCAAGATTTACATGTATTTATACTAAACTTACATAAATATAAACAAAAATGTTACGAAGTGAGTAGTGTTTCGAGAATTGCGACTGTAATGTAAATCACTTTCACGTATCATCCCCCAAATATAGTTTCCCAGGTCACAAAAACAAAGTTTGAAGAGAAAAATAGGTCTTTTCCATTTACTTTAGACATAAGCAATTGGGAAATAACACTTTCTGCCCAGGAACAAGAAAAAGTAAAATTTTGTTATATAGTGTTATCAGCTGACAACTCATATGGCACCTATTTTTCGAAATTTGAAACTCTACCAAATTTTTGCAAATGTCGATGAACAGTGGAAGGAAATAAATTAAGTTTTTGGGCTAATTATTCAACAGTTACAGCACAATCTTCCTCAAGCGTTACTAGAAGTAGGTCATTATCAAACTCAACAGGGCACCCAGTGCGAGCTGCATTTGTCAAACTGCAGTCACTAATTCTAAACGTATTGAACCATCTTTGACACTTCCTCACATTCAGAATGTCATTGCTGTACACTCTTAAATGCTTCCCGTAGCATCAGTATCACTCTTCCCTTTTCTAAATTCGTAAACATTATATGTCTTATGTGCTCCTCTGACACCTCCATGATAATTGAGGTTTCTAAAATAAATAAGACAAAAATTAGTTATTAAACGAACTGGCTTACACTTAATGCTATCAAGTCATCCCATATAACTTCATTTAACCAAGAAAAATGCATCCCAAAAAACGACATATCTTGTGGGATAATTTTATACAATATATTAATTTTATATAAAACTAAATTCCCAACCAACAACTAAATGTAACTTTTAAAAACAACAACTAGATAAAGCAGGAAGCGGCCTGGCATGGCCAGATGGTTAAGGCATTCGACTCGTAATCGAAGGGTCGCGGGTTCGAATCTCTATTACACCAGATATGCTCGCCCTTTCTGCTGTGGGGGTAATATAATGTGACGATCAATCCTACTATTCGTTAGTAAAAGTGTAGCCCAAGAGATGGCGATGGGTGGTGATGACTAGTTGCTTTCCCTATAATCTCACACTGCTAAATTATGGTGCCCCCAGTGGCTCAGCGGTATGTCTGCGGACTTACACGCTAAAATCCGGGTTTCGATACCCGTGGTGGGCAGAGCACAGATAGCCCATTGTGTAGCTTTGTGCTTAATTGAAAACAACAACAACAACAAGCTAAATTATGGACGGGTAGCGCAGACAGCCTTGTGTGTAGCTTTTCGCGAAATTCAAACCAAACCAAACTATTTCTTCTGACATTTATTTATAATTTTTTTCTAACATTTGTAATTCAAACACGATCTTTACCATAGAAGTAAAAGAGAAAAATAATTATTACTTATCGATAGGTTTACTCATTAAGAATGCTTTGTTGCCTGAATACAAATAATAGGCTTAGCTTAACGAAATGCATTACAATTTAAATTTAATATTATAAGAATGTTTTGTTGCTCGAGAAAAAAACAACAACATGTTTACCTTAAAGAAATACGTTACAAGTTGAGTTTAATATGTTTTGAGTAATTTATTTTTCTTGACATCCAGCACTGGTCGTAAGATTAAAATGCCTTAAGTGAGAAATGAATAACTGTTGTATTGTTTTGCTATTGCATCGAGTTTTAATCCCTAAATAAAGAACCTTTAGATTTAGCAGAATCATAATTTGAAGCTGAGTCTATAACATGATTATTGAACACAAAACATTTAATTTGTTCGGAATTATTTATGCTAGTTAAATTAACTAGCTGTGTCAAAAATATAGCATCACCTAATTTCACACACGTTGTACACAACGTTAACCGAAAAACTGTTGCAGTCAGTCAATATAGCTTGTCAGTGCCTTTGAATTTATATCTCGCAAGTCACCCCTGAAGTGGCTTGCGCTCAGAAACATTTCTCTTCAGGCCTGCTCGCGAAAGTAAGGTTAGGTTCTATTAGAAAGAATAGTGGTATAACTTGGAGGGTGTGATAAATTCTGAATTACTTGAAATGGATCTAAATTAACATTTAAAGCGAATGGTGGAAAGCTGTGAAACTGGAAAGTAGAGCAGGAAAACTGGCTGATTGAAGGTGGTGGTAGCTGTGAGGACGGCTAGTTGGTCTTCGGAAGCCGATGAAGACAAAGACGACTACCTGGATTAATAAAGAGTTGCTTAGACATTGGTGTTAACATGATTCTAACTGTTTTTTAATTTTAACTGGTTTTAGGTTAGCAGGCATCTTTTCATGGTATGGATTACAGGACCCAATTTTGCTGTATGTGTTTGTAGGGGTGAGGAGAGTATATCTCGAGATAAATTACTTTCACGGTCAGGTCGCTGAATAAAATACCTTGACCGTTGCATTTCGTTGTCTGTTTTTATATAATGTTGTGGCACATAAACAGGGTTGCGAACTACTTTTAAAAGAATTTTGAGCATGCAAATCAACAAATCATATGATAAACACAGCTAATATAAACATAATGTATCATTACTATAATTTGACTTTGTTTGATGTTTTGTAGGTAACGTTATGCTACCTAAAATTATTTATTTTTGGGATAATTACATAGCAATCCTTTCCGACACCAAATACTCTTACACTAACAAAATAAGATTTATTCAGCCCATGGATTAAGAACTTCCAAAGCGATTACATTACTTGTACTTAATTGTAATATAAAACAGTGGCGTACTCAGGTAGGAGATAGAGAGGGTTCAGCCCCAGGGTCCATGGTCTTAATGGGGAACCATTGATAATTTAATTGTATGTAAAATTACGGATGATGTAGGGCTCACACAACCTTAAATCTGCCACTGATGGAAAAGGAAAGAATATGAATCTATTTAGGGTACCAGGAACTTAAAAAAAAAATACTCACACTAAGTCGTATTCTAGCCATAGTAAAAAAAAAAAGTCGGAGTGTTGTAACAAATGAAAATCCACGAACACAAAGTTCAGTGCAAAATCAGTCCACGTACCCCTTGACAACGGTATACAACATAATCAAGAATGATTTCAATCTGCAAACAGATATGGGTTCACCAAGATAAGGCTTCTAGTCATACCTCCTTTTTGTTTGTTTTAAATTTCGTGCAAATCTAAACGAGGGCAATCATAATTAATCGTCCCTGCTTTAGGAGTGACGGATTAAATATAATACAGCTATTTATAGAATATCACCGTCCTTCTTGAACTTTTTGGTTACTCTTTTACCAGCGAATAATACGATTGATCGTAAAGTTATAACGCCCTTGCCTTTGGATTTCTCTGTTTCCAGACAGTTGAAATATGTGCTAGGAAACCTTCATCCTCGTACACTGAACATATTTATGAAATCCAGCAGGAAAGGGTGGTATGCTTTGAACATGACAGACTTACAACTAGGCCTTTCATAATGGAAATTGAACTGCAGGGCTGTTGTTAAAATACACAGTCGTCAAACATAGCACGACCGGACATTTTGACATGAAAGGTAATGACGTGGCGAGGTTCCCAAATTGTTTTAAAATAACTTACTCCACCCCCTGTATTACACCCTGATTGGTCGGTGTATTCGTGTTGTTTTAGGGCTTGCCGAGTGCTGACCGAAGAGTCACGTGGATAATTTGCCGAACAGCGTGACAAGCCTCTTCAGTTGGAGCCAGATCAAGTAGAGAATGGTGCCAGTAAATTGCCAGTGACTGGCCATTAAATTTTGATGAGAACAGACTGCGAAAGGTAAATTATAACACACAAAAACCGCATTATCACGCCGCGTTGAACGCGTCTAATATGTAGTAATGCCATTCGCGACACATTAATGTGATTTATTTTATAATCAATTTGAATTATAACACTATAAAAAACGTTAGGTCTCGCGGCTTCTTTCCAGGGCGCAGTAGGCGTTTTTAACCAAAACATGCGCTTTCTTTAGTGTTCACAAACAAGTCAGGGAGCCTAAAGTGCATTGGTAGAAAGCTGAAACGAAATGTTTAACACGTATACACCGGAACGTGCTTTTGATGATTTTCATATAAAAACAAAAAGTTTCTAGTTACATGTTACTTAATCCGAGAACTTGGACAATTTTTAGAATTCATGGTTCATATTCCGAGTGAAGTACTGTAAAATTATTTTATCTCCTAAACTTTTGTTTTCAAAGTGATTAACACAAAACAAAAACAATATGGTATTTCAGTATTATACTTTTAAATAATTATCTCTATTGATTACAAACAATATTCAGATACAATCTTTGTTATTAGATTAACTTATTAAATCAAAGTGAGGCAATACTGACCTTTGATTCCTAACAAAATTACATGAAACAGTATGTAAAAATCAGTTTTAAAAATTTATAGAACCAAAGTGACACAAGGAATACTTACTATAGAACCAAAGTGACACAAGGAATACTTAATATAGTACCAAAGTGACACAAGGAATACTTACTATGGTACCAAAGTGACACAAGGAATATTTACTGTAGTACAAAAGTGACACAAGGAATACTTACTGTGGTACCAAAGTGACACAATGAATACTTACTATAGTACTAAAGTGACACAAGGAATACTTACTATAGTACAAAGGGGACACAAGGAATACTTACACTAAAGTAGATATTAACTCAAATTGTTCAGAACTTGACTTGCTCCAAAATTGTGGTTAATTGAAATCTCAGTTTTCGTTCGTATGAATCTAAGCACGACATACACAATCAAGTTAAAACATTAATCAAAATAACGTTATAAATTAATAATGATAAATTAAACACATTTTATTTTGTAACTGAAGCTACGTGAAGCGAGTTGTTCTTTATTAGTTTTTGAAATAATTTTTCGTTTTATTGTTGTTTTTGTTTATTTTTATAAAACAAGTTTGTTTGTTTTAGAGTGAAGACACATTCTACTCTCTGTTGTATCTATTAGAGAAATCGAACCCCGGATTTTTTGCATGTAAAGTGAGTAAACTTACCCCTGCTCCTCCAAGGGATTATACCACACGAAGCAACAATGTATTAGTAGGACTATAATCACGTGTGTGCGTGGGGTTAAGGTGGTTTTCTAGTGATAGTATTAATGAAAACAATAGAGACGTGCATAAAATTTCCATAATTTACTCTGGCTGAGGCAATAGGTTCTTTCGGTTGTGCATGTATCATTTTTAATTACAGACAGAATCATAGCGAGTACAAGGGGCAACTGTTTCTAATTAATGATTAATTTAATTAGATTTTGATTTTTAAAAATGTATAGAGTTGAAAAACAGTTCCATATTCAATATACATTTCTTCATTCAGTGGTAAATATTGTAGATGTTTTGTTTGTTTTTTCGTTACAGTCACGCAAAGCTTCTCCAGGACTACCTGTGCTAGTCGTCCCTAATTTCGAAGTGGTAGACCAGATGGAAGGAAGTTAATTAACAACATCCGCTGCCAACTCTTGGGTTACTCTAACCGAACAGTATGACTGTTCTCCATGTTATAGCATTCTCACGGTGTTCGGTTTTGGGATTGCGAGTCAAGTGCCCTAAGAACACAATAAGCTTACTGCAAAGGAATGTCACAAAAGTTATTTAGCAGAAAAAAACAGTTTCTGAGTGTTTCCATTTTTGTCAAGATATTGAATTCTCTAGTAAATATCCAGGTGGGAATCCAGGAATTTAAGAAGGTGGAGTCCACTATCACAGGTGTATTAAAAATCAACAGTTATTTTCCCATCATTTCTACTACAATTGGAATAGAAACAAGTATTTGAATTTTGAAATTCTGGGGTGTCGGGAACCCCAGGGCCTCACACCCTGGATTCGTCCATGATATTAATGAATTTCTTCTGTGTTTCAAAAGTATAAGATCTGTAGTTGAGCATGAAAACAGAAAGATGTTTTGAAACTGGTGAATGTAATAAGCCGAACTATATCCTTATTCTCTTAGTTTTGTTTACAGAGCATTTAATGTCCACCTATTGAAAGCTCAGTTGAATCGTGTTTACAGGAATACAAATAGTTGTCTTCTGTTGCATGAAGAAATAAGTCGTTTAAAAATAAATGCATTGAATGCATTAAACGGTGTTGTTTTAGCGGCAGAAATATGAAACAAATGCGGAATAAACAGGGAGGCCCTTACATTGAAAAAATCTTTAAAATATCAGTTATATTAGTTTTCTCGTATGCAAAACCGCAAGAAAAAATTTGGTTTCTGTATTGAGCAAAGCCTATCTTACGTTAAAGTATCATCCTTACGAATAAGTGGTGTTTGCCTTCTGCAAACGTATTCTGACTATACCAAGAAGTACTTATCTAATCGTATAAAACAACACATTATTAGAAACAATAGAAAACTCTGAAAATACATTGAAATGTTTTGATAAAAACGTATTCTCACTAAAATAAGTAGCACATAATTAGCGAGAGATATTCTCACCTCAACAGAGGCAGTATACGTATTAATGAGGTCCAAAATGTTAATTTGAAACACGTTAAGGGTTTGTTTGTTTTGAATATTGTGCAAAGCTACACGAGGGTTACATGTGCTAGCCGTCTCTATCGTAGCAGTGTAAGGTTAGAGGGAAGGCAGTTAGTCATTACCACCCACCGCCCACTATCGAGCTATTCTTTTACCAACAAATAGTGGGATTGGCCATCACATTATAACGCCCCCACAGCTGAAAAGGCGAGCAGGTATTCGAACCCGTGACTCTCACATTCAAGCGCTCTAACCCCCAGGCCATGCCGGGCCTCACATAAAAGGAAGTTAAAAACTGAAAGCAGCATCAGCAGTAACTAGTAATTCTGGTTCTAAAATAAATTGTAGTGAAATTAGCTTCTGTAATTGGCCTATTAAAACTTTAAACGATATTTTTGTTCAAGTTTTTCTCATGAATTTGAGTATGTTTAACTCAAATTCAAAGTCAAAGCTGGAACATCAATAATTTCTCTAAGTATGAAACTCAATAATATTGTTTTCCATTGTCTCACAGGTAACAGTTTTTTCGGTTTTTCTTCAGCATAGAGAATTTATTGATTTTCCAGCTTTGAATTCACCTTGGTAAAGCCTATGTATGAGGATGTGCTGCTAGACTCAGGATAAAACATGGTTGCCAATGGCCTTAGTCTGAAGAACCCAGAGCCACTAAAGTTAGCAATAATATTATCAACTTTGAGGGAACCAAGAAGCCAGACTAGATCCAGTATACCAGTCATCCAACCAGTGATCCCAACACCTTAGTCTTAAAGCTAAAGTCCAAATCAAAGACCAATTTGAAATCAAAGCACTAAGTGAAAAGCTTTGCGTGTTACTGTCGAAAGGTGCTTCGTTGACAAGTGCCAAAGAAATCCAATAAACATAAAACCTATGGTTGTGACACCACATTTATAGAATGAACTAGACTTTTTCCCCATTGAAGTGTACCAAAATAAATTAGAGGTCAACCAAGTACCGCGGCTACAATGGCTCTATCAAACATCGCCAAATTAGTAAGGAACCAGATGGATGGAAGCCTGGCCACTACATAAGACTGTATGCAAAAGCATCAAGAGCTTCCAAAACAGATGGAAGAAGATGTGTGCCATTTTGGGGGGATCTCCCATGAACTCAGAGATTCACTGGAGGACCTGCTGTTAGGGCACTTATAGGTAAGTAGTTCCAACTTCATTGCAATTTTACGAAATATGTATTATAATCTATATTCATTTAATTAATTATTTTGTTTATTTAGCTCATTTAATGAGTAGCTATATCTGTTTTAATATAGTGTTTATGCTTTTGCAATAAGTTAAATGGTATTTCCTTGTTATGTGCCGATATTTTGTATGATCGATATGCAGGTTTGTAATTTGTAATACATATGTATAAAAGTTTGTGGAGAACTAGAAATATACAAGTGTCTGGATTGAATAGGTTTTTGTGTTTAATCATAAATTGTATTCTGTATTGATATAAAGATTCTTGTTTTGTGCACAGTTTGTTTGTTTCTTTTGAATTTCGCGCAAAGCTTTTTGTTTTTGAATTTCGCACAAAGCTACTCGAGGGCTATCAGTGCTAGCCGTCCCTAATTTACCAGTGTTAAATTAGAGGGAAGGCGGCTAGTCATCACCATTCACTGCCAACTCTTGGGATACTCTTTCACCAACGAATATGACCGTCACATTATAACACCCCCACGGCTCAAAGGGCGAGCTTGTTTGGTGCGACCGGCATTCTAACCCGTGACCCTTGGATTACGAGTCGAACACCTTAACACGCTTGGCCAGGCCGAGCCGTCTTGTGTGCAGAATATCTCTATTTTTACAGTTGTTTGTGTTTAAGGGGGTTTTTAGTGAATAAAATATATGTTTATTTTTGTTGTTGTCAAATTTTGAACAGTTTCTGGGTTAGTAGGAAGGACCATTGTTATTTTTGTTGCTTTTTCTTGATGAACTTTTTGTCTCTTTATTGAAATGTTGTTATCATGAAGAGTGTATATTGTTTAAATATGTCTGTTTAAATGAATTGTTTATCTTATGTTTTAATTTTATTAGAGATAGTTTCATAATATGTTTTGATTTCGTGTATTTCATTGTATCAGGTAATTTATCAAGTCACATTTGTTTCTTGTTAAATGGTTTGCTTTTATTTGTATTTCCTTGTTAAAATACTTGTTATTCTATTGAATTGATGTTACCTATATCGTTCACAAGGGGGAGTAGGTGATTGTTGTTATTAAAAAGTTTTATTTATTTTTTCCGTATTTAATTTTTCTTTTGTTTTATTTTTATTTTTTAAAGTCGTGTTTCACTGTGTTATTTAATTGTATTGTTAAATAAGTGTTTTTCCTCGGGGCAAGGATTATTTATTTAAATTTAATGACAAGTGCAAAATTAAAATTTGATTGAGTTTGAATTTTTGAAAATATGGATGACTGGATGAGCCTGAATTTAAATGGAAGAAAATAGATGTAATAAAGAAAGGTACCATATGTTGTTGTTTTTTGTCCTTATAGCTAATCTGATATATTTTTTTGAAATTTCTTTTCGCTTCAGGTTTTGGTTTGGACATAGAAAGTGAATCAAGCGAAATCAAATAATATTCTGATCCAGGGTCGTTTCATTGGTCATCAAGCATGTTTTCGTGCAGGAAATATAACTATAACTAAAATTATTACACCCAAAAATAGACAGCTGTCTTCTCTGTCGGCGAGTTGCGTAAATTACCTTAGGTCTTGTGCCACTAGATGATATGTGCGAGCCCTGAGCGACTTGATTCCGTTTGTTGGGACTATTATAGAATCCAGGATATTTCCTGTGTCAAGAAATTGGATTTGATTTAATATGCTATTATAATTTCAGACTGAGGTATTTAGGTTCTTGGAACTTGAAGTATTTTTTTTCGATTATTATTTGTTTTATTTTAATCGTTAGATTAGTTTACTCCTCTTTCAGGGTGAGGCTCACCCTGAACTGGTGCAAGAGAATTATTAAATTTATTTCTCTCTCATACCAGTGTTTCAAAACACGCATAACACTTGCTAGTGATTGATTAACTTTAATTTTGCTGAAATAAAGATTGTTCGTTTGTGCAGATTTTTGTGTGCAGTCACTTTCTTTGTGTCAGATACAGTCAGATTTTACAATAGAATACCTTTTACTCTGTGATCTTGTATCCAACGAATCTTCCGTTTTACTCATTAACTCTCCGATAAAAGTATTAATTTAAGTTCAGATGTTACTGAAATACCAAAGTTTATCTTTAGCATCACGTGAAAGTTACATAAAATAGCTCTAACTTTATATATCATGGATCTTTCATAATACCAACATACAATTACCGATAAGTTAGATTTTAAAAACGCTACTTTTAGGGTTCAGAACATGAGAGATATGTTCCAGCGTTTAATGCGGATAACTACAGCGTTCGGCCTAATAACTAGATTGTATCCAAGTGTTTATTAACCGAGATGTTTGCGCTATACACAACACAGTCATATCCCATAATTAATATTTATCGTATTTTAAATTGTTACACAACCAGGCTGGAGGACTCAACGTTCAAGTATAATCATCATTAATTTGGAATAACTGACTAGAAATGAGGCAGAGTTATTAGTACTAGACATCCATACCGATATTCGAAACCGAATAGTAGAATTAACTAAAATACTTTTACACCCTTGTAATTGAAATTACAGAACCATATAGTTCAAACCTATTGCTATTCGATCCGTAACCCGACACCATATAGATTGCAAATGTTAGAACACTTTATTTTTGAAGTATTTAAACGCCTCAGTCAAGTTTAAGGTTTTATGTTTGGACAATCTGTTTGTTTTTGTTTAATTGTTTTGAAGTTGAGCACAAATCTACACAATGGGCTATCTGTGCTCTGCTCACCACGGGCAAAAAAACAAACAAACTCGGTTTCTAGCGTTGTAAGTCTGCAGACATACCGTTATGCCACTGGAGGGGGGGGCGGTAAACCTCAAGAAGAGATATCTATGCTCTTCCCACCACTGGTATCAAAATCCAGTTTGTAGCAGTAAAAGTCCATAGACATTTTGCTCTTCCACCGGTGGGTTTAAACGATCTAAGGTGCAATGAGGGTAGTTTATGTTTCCGTACTTCGTTTTGGTGTACGGTACTGTGCTAGAAAGTGTTAGAACAAGAGAAGAGTTCGTCATTATTTCCATTTTATAGGGCTATTTTTTTTCGTTTCGTTACAGATTGTAGATGTCAACACTGTGGTGATGCCTCACTGATTCCTGTTGATAAATAATGATCCAGGTCACATGGGAATACTTGCTGTTGACATTTTGGGTCTGAAATAACTGTTGTGGTACCCAATGCTGTCTTAACTATATATAAATAATATAAGAAGGAACTATCATATGGTACCAGTATGTGCTAAAAGAAATCAAATTAGTAGCACTCCATGTAATAAGTCTTGATAAAAATCGCGTTTTAAACTATATATTAAGTTTAGCTGTCATGTGACGGCCAAAACAGTATAGAGAATTATCAACAGAGCAGAGTGTTCGCATTACGTGACGCTGGTTCGACTCTCTGACAAATTGTTGCAGACTAGAAGTGCTCCTCAAACGCTTTCAAATACACCCTAGATTGTGAGACCGAGACAAAAAAAAAATGAAAAGAGGAAAGGAAAAGGTAGAAGGTCTAAACTTAATAATACTGATGTTCAGTATCTTTCTTTATGCAGTCTTCAGAACAGAAGGAAGACTGCCACTGATCTCAAGCATAAGATGAACAACCATGTGCTAAATGACAGTAAAACGTCCAGATCTACAGTATCAAGACGACTCAACTAGAGGCCCGGGATGGCCAAGTGCGTTAAGGCGTGCGACTCGTAATCCGAGGGTCGCGGGTTCGCGCCCACATCGCGCCAAACATGCTCGCCCTCCCAACCGTGGGGGCATTATAATGTGACGGTCAATCCCTCTATTCGTTGGTAAAAGAGTAGCCCAAGAGTTGGCGGTGAGTGGTGATGACCAGCTGCCTTCCACTTACACTGCTAAATTAGGGACGGCTAGCACTGATAGCCCTCGAGTAGCTTTGGGCGAAATTCCAAAACAAACAAACAAACAGACTCAACTAGTATGAAATACTTGGTCATGTAGCAGTTAAAAATTTCGATCTCCAAATTTTTTTCAATAGACTGAAATTTACTAAAATGTACAAAAACTGGATTGTTGATGATTGAAAAAGATGTTATGGATGGATGAATTCAAGTCTGAAATATTTGGTTCAAAGCGTAGATTGTACATCCAGTGAAAGAAAGGTGAACGATACTTACCTACCAAGAAGCTTGAGGGAGACAGTGTGAAGGTTTGGAGGTGATGCGACAGTTGCTATTTGTAAAATAGATAAAATAATGGAGCAGCGCAAGTACCATCAGATACTAATCCGTCCTGGTATACCAGTGATTTGCATAGTATTGGTAAAGGATTCTACTGCCAAGAAGGTAATGATCCAAATACTTTTTTAACCTATGTAGAAATTACTTAGCTAAGAAAGAAGCTGAAAGAGTCATTAAAATGATGCAATCGCCCTCACAGCCCCGAATCAACCCAGTTGAGCAAATCTGAGATTTGATAGATCAAAAACTTAACGAATCAAACGTTACTTCTAAATAAACATTATAGGAGCATATCAGAGATATTTGGAGTAGAATCCCAAAGGACACACTCATTAAATTTGTTGCAACAATGCAGTTATTAAAGTAAAATGGGGACACACTTAATTGTTTTCTAAACTCAGTCACCTCCACTGAGTTTCTGTTGTATTAAATATGAATTTCAATAGAGTCTTAATGTTTCACCTGTGGTTTAGCTTCATTGTTCTTCGAAAGTAGCCTGAAATCTAATATTTTACTTTGTCCTAACATTTTTAGAAAACAATTAAGTGTGTCCCCATTTTACTTTAATAACTGCATTGTTGCAACAAATTTAATCAGTGTGTCCTTTGGGATTCTACTCCAAATATATAAAGATAGAACTGTGACCACAATAAAAAAGTCACCTCCAAAACCAATGAAACATTTTATAATCCCTCGTTGTAGCTTGTATCTCAGGATCTTTTCTTTAAAAAATGGAGTGTACTTAGTATATTTTTAATGTGTCTTGTTTTGGCTTAAAAATATTTTAGACCCGAAAAATGTAATAGTAATCGATACAGTTTCGAAAAATGAAGCGTATAAATACAACATTGGTATATAGTTTATTGCTATTTAATGTAATAACAGATTGTTAACGTGGAAACAAATCCGTTATATTACAAAATGTTCATAATTTATGAGCAAATATAAAGGATCCCAACCGGTTTGACGATCCATGTTATTTAGGATAGGACTCTTCGGCTATGGATATAACAGATAAAGTATGGTTGAAAAATTGTGTATTTACTGGAACAAATATTATAGTGTGAACTAGATATAAATAAGGCTGTAATAAATTCTGACATATTTTTTCTTAAATATGTCGGTGTTTCTTTTTAGGCCTAACAACTATCCTCAAATATCTATCATCGCCTAGCGGGCTTGTTAAAGGCATATTTTGCTATTCTTGTCGGTACTTCAAAATAAAGTTAATTGAAATAAATGGAGTTTTCTTAACTTAATGTAATAAGTTATATTGTGCCCTCAGGGAAAGGCGTTCTGACCAATATCGTTATTCTTCCGAATCAAGTGTAATAGACTGATATAATTAACTCAGACATAAAACCAATAGATCATAACAGAACACGAAAATACTATGAAGAATTCATTGCACCACGGACGGCCTCAGAAACAATATGTATTTCCAACTCAGAAAAACTTTCAAATGTTAACTTCTCGATTTACGGAAGAAGTTCAATTATATACAAGTTACCAAATAAGCCTAACTTAGCTATAAATTTAACAACGGTAGTACTAAGACAGTTAAGTACCTTTGACGAGATACTAAATATATTCATGCTATGAACGTTATATGATTTATAGCAAATGAAATTGGAAATTTTAACCAGGACGGTAGGGTTTAACAGTCAGATCACTGACTACAGTCACACTGGGCCCGGCATCGCGGGGTGGGTTAAATCGTTCGACTTGTAAGCTGAGGGTCGCAAGCTCAAATTCCAGTTGCACCAAACATTTTCAGCCGAAGGGGGTTATAATGTAACGATCCCACTATTCGTTGGTAAAAGAGTAGCCCAAGAATTGGTGGTGGGTGGTGATGACTAGGTGCCTTCCCTCTAGTCTTACACTGCTATATTAGGTACGGCTAGCGCAGACAGGCCTCGCGTTGCTTTGTGCGATATTCAAAAACAAACAAACATACAGTCATCTCTAAATTTTAACTACTGACCAGAAAAATATCTGCCAAACAGTAGCATACACCAAGACCACAAAGTACTTTCGTCGACTGTTTAAAGGATTTGTTTGTTTGTTTTGAATTCCGCGCAAGCTACTCGAGAGCTCTCTGCGCTGTGCCGTCCATAATTTATCAGTTTAAGATTAGAGGGAAGGTAGCTAGTCATCACCACCCACCGCCAACTCTTGGGCTACTCTTTTACCAACGAATAGCGGGATTGACCGTCACATTATAACGCCCCCACGGTTGAAAGGGCGAGCATGTTTAGCGCGACCGGAATTCGAACCCGCGACCCTCGGATTACGAATCGAGCACCTTAACCCACTTGGCCATGCCGGGCCATTGTTTAACGGAAATTGAATAACAGCCGGAATTTAGTGAAATCATGCCTGAAGTTCCCAGATTCGCAACCTGACACGCTAACGAATAGGCCACGCTTAACCAAGTGTAGTGAATGTACTCATTCTCATAAAGTAAGGAATCAATAGTGTAAAGACAGCAAATTTATTTTCATTTTTCACAGTTTGTTTTTTGTGTTAAAATCATTTAGTACAAACGATGACATTTCGTGAAAATAATTAAACGATTTTGTTTAGCATATTGTGAAGGTATAACTCTGTTGATTAAATAAATTAACAAACCTAAATTATTAGTTTATTTAACGAACACTTTCTGGGGGTAAATAATGAACATTTCATTGACATTTCGAGGACAGATGGGTGTCCCAACAGAAGAGATAAGTATAGGCACAAGGCTTAGTTAAAAGATGAAGATAAATGCGACTTGTAATTGACGGTGATGAAACAACCTTGTTTCACTCGTGGAGGAAACAAAGTGGATACTTGATAACTGAAAATAAGCTATATTTAAGCATTGCTTATGTTTGGTCTAATAAATAACAGATCTAACAACATGCCTATTTTCTTGAGGTTAGTTAACAAGTAAGGAGGTAACACATCGCGTAAGAAAAACGAGCCCTTTAACTCAAGAGTGTTCTGTCATTCATCAGAACTAACGAATGGTTGGCACTTGTGTAAAATTGGCGACGGGTTTTTTGTTATTTTTTTTATAAAGTGAGAGAGTAATCAGTCAGCATAAGACTTGGTTAATAGTCTCAGTTACGGCTTCCCTCTTGTTTATTCAAAACTTATCATCATTTTAAAATATTTATTACAGTCAAAGAAAGCGTTAAAGAACATGTTCTTTATATTTTGTTTTAAATGTTAAAGTTTCTTCCTTTTCAGAAAAAAATACTTTTATTTTAGGGAACAAATATAAAGAGTGACTTAAAATATTCCCATTCTATTCGTTGTATTCTTTGGGCCTGGCATGGCCTAGCGCGTTAAGACGTTCGCTTCGTAATCTGAGGGTCGCGGTTTCGCGACCGAGTCGCGCCAAACATGCTCACCCTCCCAGCTTTGTGTGAAATTCCACAACAAAAAAAACAATTCGATTCTTCTGCCCCATCATTGGCAGTTTACTTTAGAAACGACAGAATTAAAATTATAAGTGTTTGTAATATTTGTTTGTTTGTTAAACCCAAAGTTGCACGATAAACCGTTTGCGCTGTACCCATATCAGAATCGAACCGTAAATTTCAGCGTTATAAACTGTTTATTTGGGTCTGCTAGACATCATAAAACCGTATTAATTAAGTTAACGAAAGTTAGCGTGTCGTAAACTGTGTCAACGTTGTATTAGAGGTTGCAGAAGTTAACCTCGAAATGCCTCTTCTACAAGTTGCCCGCTGGTACAGCGACAAGTCTACGGATTCACAATGCTAAAATCAGCGGCTCGATTTTTCCTCTGTGAATTCAGCACATAGGTCGATGTGGCTTTGCTATAAGAAAGCACACACTTGCTTTTTCTAGACGTTACAGAATGTTTCAACACAAATAATTAACCACATTATCTGTGTACCAAATTTTCTCTGAAATACTTAAATTTATTGTTATGTGTAAGGTATAAACTTTATTCATTATTCAGTTGTATGTATATGGAAGTAGACCATACTATTATCACGTGACTCTGTTGAAATAAGTTTGTCCTTTTTACCTATTTTGTAAAACGGACAGGCGTGAGCTGGTGTTCGGCACATCGGACTGTTGATCAGAGAGTCCAGGTTTCACGTCCCGTTATTACACAAAATTCGTCATTTGCAAGTTGGAACTTGGACACAAGAACCAAGAATTGCAGTGAATGATACTGGCTAGCTCCCCTCGTTCTAGTTTATCAATCCAAAATTAGAGACGACCAGCGCTGATATTCAGTGATATGCAAAAACGTTGTTCGCTCTTCTATTTAAAATATTTTCTCAGCGTTGATGTTGTCCTTGAGTTGATATTGTCCTTGAGTTGATGTTGTCCTTGAGTTGATACTGTCCTTGAGTTGATATTGTCCTTGAGTTGCTTTGCGCGAGTATCCGAAACAAAGAAAGAAAATAGTCTGTTCACGTTTCACTCACTAAACATCAAATAACAGCTTCTAAATTACCTACAAAACTTAACTACGCCGTTAATTTTTATGTATTAAATCTCTCAACTTTATTTCAATTTGTAGTAAAAGAATGTTTGCTCTGTTCTGTGAAGCAGGCTTAGAGAAATGCTTACGTATAAGACATGTTATAACGCTCGTAAAACTCGTACATGTCTCACTGTAAAAATAAATATCTATCTTCCAAGGCCACACAACGCATTTTTCTTGTTAGTCTTATTACCCACTTTTTTGAAGAACGTTTCTAAGCCTTTCCAAAGATAGATAGGAGTACACGTAATGGCCTCCATGAAATCACGCTATTTTCGCAGGGGTAGTTCCTTAATCAAGTTGCTATAAATACATTTTTCTATCCGCAGTCACTCTCACCAAGCCACGTTTTTAATTTCCAACTGAAAACAATTTGCGAGAGTGGATGTAATTCTCTATAAATTACGTATGCATGATATTATCATAATTTTTTATTTATCATGTTTTTTCTCAGATTTGAAACGCTAAAATCAGGAGTTCGATGTCTCTTGGTAGACTCAGTAAATTACCCGATGTGGCTTTGCTATAAGAAAACATAAACACTCAGGCCTATCTGAACGTAATTTTCTTTTTTTATTTTTATTATTGTATTCCTTAATCCTTAACGTCTCATTCATCTTGATATCGAAAACACAGAAGTTTCTGTAAATAACGTTATTTACTGATAAGTAACTTATGTACGTCACTGCAGCATCTGGTAGCTTATGACTCTAAAAACTGGATTTTTATATTCTTAGTAAACGCAGCAGAGATAGCTGGTTCATTATAGATTTGCGCTTAACAACGAACAGTTCTGGAACGTAAAACTTAGTTAATTTGCTAATCTTATTTACGAGTTTTTGAACGTGTATATAATAATTTTAATGTCGCTTTAGAGTATTGATAATTTATTTTGTTATTGATGTTCATTAGAAATTACGTGAAAACAGAAAGGCCTTATGGTATCAGTTTGACGTTTTTATGTAAAAACTCTATTGCCCATTTACTGAAATTAGACGTAAAAACAAAAACAAGGGTGACAGTTCCATGTTCATTGTTGCTTTATCTTATTTTGTCTATGTTTGTTTCAGAATTCCGCGCAGAACTACACAGGTGTTATTTGCACACAATTTGTTTGTTTGATTTTGATCAAAGTCACAATGGCCTATCTGATGTATCCACCGCGGGAAATGTAACTCCGGATTTTGGCGTTGTAAGTCCATAAACTTAACACTGTCCTATCGGAGGACGTCAGCAAATAGTCGTCCATAATTTTGAGGTGATAGACTAGATGTAAAGCAGCTAATAAACAACAACAAAAATTTTGGGACACCTTGTAGATCGAATAATGGAATGGACTGTTACTCTTATAACTAGCCCGTGAGTCTAAAATGAAGAACACGTTTTTGCAGAGGTCACGAACCATGAGTCGTTGCATTTCTAAGCTGATCACACTAGTGAGATAGCTGTGAACAAAAGTGGTCGTCTTCAAACAGAGTCTTTGAAATGGCTATAACCATCTTCAAACAAATGAATATTATGCACTGATATAAAAATATTTAATCAGATTCTTTGGAACGATAGTAGACATTTTAGGTGGATTCCTTGATGTCATTTTAAGTATTTTTAAATATATTTTTCATTAAAAAGATATTTTTATAGTGTTAAATCGTCTTTAAACAGACTCTCTGACGTTTCTATGGCTTTGTTACACAGATACTTGGTAAAATTATACATTTTGTACGCATTATTTGCATGACTGTGACCAATTAAAATAAAGAACGTTGGAATGGCTCAACACATCTGTAAACGGATTCCTTGGCGTGGTTTACGTAAAGTGATTTAAGTTCAGGAATAGCATTATGCCATTATGCCTGATTTATTATTCGGTATTATACAGTGGACTAACTGTTTAATGATTATATTTCAAATTTCTTTCCAGTTTGGCATACTCTGTTTAATTAGATTTCTTGGTATTGTTTTCAATAACCATCTTTAAACAGATTTCTTGGATTTGTTATGGCTTTCTTTAATCGAATTTCTTGTACATTGTCGTGGCTATTTTTAACACGCCTTGTGATATTGTATATACATACATATACATATATACTAAACATTTCTTTTTACTAGTAACAAAATATAACATTCCAGTTAATACTAAATTTATTCAAAAACCAGGCACAAAACTAAGGTCTATACTATGTAAGAACTACACTGACAAACACCACACCAACATTATTTATAAAATACAGTGTGATAACTGCCACGACTTCTATGTTGGAGAAACAAGTAGAAAAATGGAAACCAGATTCAAAGAACATAAAAAGTCACCTTCACACGTTTTCGAACACTGCAAGTCAAATGGACACAGCATAACCATAGAAAACAGTAAAATACAAAATAAAGAAACAAACATAAACAAACGCAAAATTAAAGAAGCCTTACTTATACAACAACTTAAACCCAAAATAAACCAATATAAAGGAACGCCATTATACCTATATTAATATTATAGATAAAATTATATATTCAAACATCTAACCCCGCCCTCTACATTGCGACACTCAGTTACACAACCCCTTCCAAACATGAGGTCAGCTTCCGGTCAGTTACCTCTTTCTTTGTGAACCTGACGATGACCGAAGAAGGTCGAAACGTTGTTCGCTCTTCTATTTAAAATATTTTCTGAACCCAAACGAGCCATTTTTGCATATAAAATTCTCAACAAGTGAGTTTCTCGACATCACTGATCAATAATTACTAAATAATTATTTTTGTTAAATAAGCAAAACCAATACATCTGTTATTAAAAGGATCCGGCACGGCCAGGTGGTTAGGGCGCTCGATTCGTAATCTGAGAGTCAAACAAAACATGCTCGCCCTTTCAGTTTTGTGGGTGTTTTAAAGTGTCGATCAATCCCACTATTCGTTTGTGAAAGAGTATCTCAAAAGACGGCAGTAGGTAGTTATGACGAGCTGCCTTTCCTCTCATCTTACCATGCTAAGTTAAGGACGGCTAACGCAGGTAGCCCTCGTGTAGCTTGGCGTGAAATTAAAACAAACAAACAAAAAATGTTATTAAATTTCACGCAAAACTATACGAGGACCTGTTTTTAAAGGACAGATAGCCCATTCTATAGCTTTGTTCTTAATTCTAAACAGATAAATAAACAATTATTAAATATATATATCGATCATTAAATAAATAAAAGCATATATATAGGTTTTTAAATACATAAAAGCAGTTTGTCCATTTTTAGATAAACAATTTCTTTTCTGGTTACTCAGCCGTAAGTCTTAGGGCTAATAACGCTAGAAATTAGGTTTCGATACATGCGGTAGGTAGAGCATAGATAATTCATTGCATAACTTTGTGTTTAAATATTAACATAAACAGTTGTAATTTATATAAGGTAACTGTTTCGCTCTTATATATCCTTCTTCTGTGAAGGGAACATTTCTGGGTCCGTAAAACAAGTTTCAATAAGAGTTAAACCTTTTCTAAGAAATAGCCATCTATCGAGCATAGTAGTTCGTACTAATGTGTCGTGTGAGAAAAGACAAAGGAAAATAATAAGAAATAATCTGTCATCATCTGCTAAGAATTTGATTTATTTACAGTAACATTTTCTTGAACTTAAAACTTCAAAACGCAATAATTGTCATTGAAAAATGTTAATAACTAGACTGAAAAACTGTTCCTTTTTATTAAGTAGCCCCTTTGTTACGCACGCAAGTCATATATTATATATTTTTTCAAGTATTTCAAAATCTTGGCTGTTAACGGCCACGTGACACCGCTTAAGAAAGAACACGTGATCGATAAAATAGCAAATTACAGATTATAAATAGTGAATTGCACAGATATGTCAGCCATTGCTGTCCATTTTGGAATATGTTGACAACATTAACGAGGAGAAACGCAGCTCAGAGATTTCATGTTTATATTCTCAATATTACTCGAGGTTATCAAGATAGCAGACGTTTTTAAGCCCTCCAGGCCCTCATTAAACTATTGCAGCTGGAGAGAGATTCCAGGTTCATTATTTTGTCTTCGACATGGATTAAACAAATGCGAATTTATATATTTATTATTTCTTTGCCATTTCATGATTATAAAGATATGAGTTTTGAATAATAAATTTTCTAAACTTGTTTACTGCATTTGAAATTATAACTCATACATATATATTTTTCTGTTTAATTGAGTTTACGTTTCCCTTCGTCTGCTCCTTAATAACGTAATAATTCATAAAATTTGCTTCTCCTTTTTAATTTAATGCTTTGAACCGGTTCGATTTCACGATTTGTATAAACGACTCGACATCAAATTATTGTTTCACTGCTCACATTTAAATCTAGAAGGAATTCACTTAAACAATAACATTTTTGGCTTATGTAACTGGTCGTTGAAAATGTCTCTTTCTGCGTCATAGTTTTAATCCAAACTACTCATCTATCAATTAATAACCTCCACAAAATAACATTAATTTAGCTAAATTTTAAAAGGAACAAAAATGCGCAGTTAATGTGTGATACAAAAAAAGTCCTCACGAATATTACTCGTCTGTTTGTGTTTTTTAATTTCACGCAAAGATACGCGAGGGTTGTCTACCCTAGCCGTCTCTCTTACTAACGAATAGTGGGATTGACAGTAACATTATCACGCCTCCACGGATGAAATGGCGAGCATGTTTATTGTGACGGAGATTCGAATCCGCGACTATCAGTTTACGAATCAAACGTTCGAATCACCTGGTCTTGCTGTGCATTAGTCATCAATGAACTTATTCTGGTTGATAAGGTAATAATCTTTGCCATCTCGTATCGGGCTTCTTATCGAGGCTAAATATAATATCACTAAACAGGCTCTGTAATTTTAGCTGTGGGTGCGTGATAAAAGTAATAGTTATTCCCCTTGTTGTGTCAAACAATAACACACTAAATTCATATGGCTGGATATCTGCCCTATTTTTGGATAACATTCAAACTTACGAACAGGCCAGCACAGCCAGGTGGTTAGGGTGCTCAATTCGTAATCTGAGGGTCGCGGGTTCGAATCCCGTCACACCAAATATGCTCGCCCTTTCAGCTGTAGGAGCATTATAATGTATCAGTCAATCCTACTATTCATTGGTAAAAGAGTAGCCCAAGAGTTGGTGGTGGGTGATGATGACTAGCTACCTTCCTTCTATTCTTTTAGGCTGATAAATTAGAGACGTCTAGCGGAAATATCCCTCATGTATCTTTGCGCGAAATCCAAACAAACGAAACATCAAACGTATAGGCATTTATGGATAGATCCTATAGGCGCCTTTAACGTGGTCATGTATCCCAGGTTCACAAAATTCGTGCCTCTAATATACGGCTCTTCAACGTATCGGATACAACTCAACCCAATGCCAAAGACAGAAACTTCACAAAGAAAAGTATGTATCATAAATATATTTGAAAGTAAGACTAGTCTGTGAATGCTATTAGAATAATGGTGTACAACCTCAATTTGGAAATAGTCAATTTCACTAGACGATGGTAAAAGAGTGGCCCAAGAGTTGGCGTTGAGTAGTGATGATTTGCTGCCTTCCTTCTATCCTTACACTGCTAAATTAGGGACGGTTAGCGCAGATAGCCCGCGTGTAGCTTTGCGCGAAATTAAAAAATAAACAACAATCTAATAGGGGTACTCAGTTGAGCCATGAAACGTTAGCAGTATTCGACTTTGAAAAAAATACGATGTATCCATTGTTATCAACGGACACACGCCATTTTTAAGCAGAAGCATGAGGAATAATGTTCTCTATATTCACCATGATTTATTGAACTTTGATCATTTTTGACTGAGCTATAGAGTAATAATAGTGTGAAAAATCGGTTCCCATGTTAACAGATAGAAATTTATCTATTTTCGTGACCTTGATGTTCAATAACTAACCACTTCTATGTTGAATTATAGTCCAAATGTATTTCAACTTTCGTCCAAATCCACTCAGTCATATTAGAGAAATCTTTTTTGAGAAATACACACAACAAATACGTACGCAGAGGTGGAAATATATCCTCGGTCTGCATCCGACGGTTGAGATAATAAACGAAATAAAATTGGAAGGACCAGCAAAATAGGTTGTCCTTCATGAGTAACTGAGCCTAATGTATCACACATACAATTCAGTAAACATCCTTCAAAAAATTTACTTAACTTAAAGTTAATAGCTAATTTAAATAATCTGATTACAAATTGATTATTTATTATTACTAACGATAGCATGATATCCCCCTCTCCATTAGAAAAAATGTAAAAGCGAGAAATCTCATTCACTCCTTAAAAGTAACCTTACTGAAACAAGGTGGTCGCGAAGAAAAATATGTTCTTTGAAGTAATCTAAATTGTGTGTATCAATCTTGTTGGAAAATGTCACAAATTTAATACATTTTGGCATTCAGTTAACTGCTAAGTTGAAAGTTCCGGCTATTTGAAATCGTAACACGTGATGTAAGTAGCGAAATATGTTCCTCCTCTCCAGAACAAGTCCACTTCATGCAGCTGACTACCTTTACTTTTCATTTCTGGAAATTTCATCCCTGATTTTAGGAATTTTTAACCGGAACGCTCCTTATAGATATGAGAACTAAATGGTCAGGTCAGAAACCTCTGTGATTCAGGACAATAACCTCTTGAATTTTTTTACTCACAACCTGAGTGTCTAATCATTGTGCTATGTCCCGTCTCATTTCCTTCATACATAAAGCATTGTAGAAGTTTTTATGCTAAAATATTGCTTTTCTATATCAGCGCAAATTGAGCTAAGATGTTGTCAATAATAAAGTACGGTTTAAAGAATGCAGCCCCCAGTGGCACAGCAGTGTGTTTACGGACTTACAACGCTAAAAATCGAGTATCGATACTCGTGGTGGGTAGAGCACAGATAGACCATCGTGTTGCTTTGTGCTCAACTTCAAACAGTCAAAGATATTAAAGAATGCAAAACAGAGAAATTTTTTCACAATATCAGACGACAAGGAAAGAAACAAAACAGAAAACACCGAACCAAAAATTTTGGAAAACAACACTTAAAAAACAAAATAAATTCCTAACGCTAAGTGAAATCGCCTTTTCAGTGGTAAAGGAGAAGACAGGGCCATCTGTCGAAAGCAGTAAGAGTTTTTAACAAATCTAAGATTAATCAACATTAACTTTATTCCAGCGTGACTCTTTTCGGTCAGAATTACGTAACGTAAATAAAACAAATAAAATAAACATTTAGTGCAAAAAAACTCTGTATGTTAGTCGATATTTGTCGAAAGTCATGAATAAATTAGTAACACGTCCTATTCTTCCTGTTTCACAGTTGAATAATAATAGTTATCATTTAAGTATTCGATGACGAAAACTTAAAACGTGAAATTACATTTTCAAACTTATTACTCATTTAGTAACAAAACTTTTTTTGCTAATCGTTAAATTTTGTTTCGTCCTTTACATGGCATTACATTACAAAATTATTGTGAAAACACTGTGACTTTATCTGAGCTTTGAATGTTAGGTTTATTTATCAGTATCACCCTTTAGTCTGCTGTGAGGTTCAACTGGCAATTCTGATCACGTGCTTTTCAATAACCTAAAAAAACTGGAATTAATTGGTTTTGTGAAGTAATTTGCTTGTTATAAAATACATAAATAATAATTTTAACAAGTAAATGTATTCAAAAATTATTTTAATGTTTCTTATTCTTAAACAGAATTTTCTAAAAAAACATTTCTTCTTGAATATATGTTTGAAATTTATTTTTCGTTAAGTTAATACTCACTTTGAATAAATGAGTTTTCGAAGGTCCATGCTCTTAAAATGTAATAAGCATGCGTAAGTTTTTAAGTTGGATTTCGAAAAGGTTATGTCTCACACCATTTTGTGCGTACTATAGGTAGTTTAGTTGTTTATTTGATTTATAATGACAAATACTAAAAGCAGTTTTGTTTGTCAATCTGGGTTATGATAATGAAGTAGAGATCGCCGCGTTTTATATGCCCGTCCTAAATTAGGTTGTTCCCGAATAATTTGTGATTTACTGTTCTTCAGATATTGTCCGTGTTTAGGCTGAGTTAGGCCTGGCATGGTCAGATGGGTTAAGGCGATCGACTCGTAATCTGAGGGTCGCGGATTTGAATCTCCGTCGCACAAAACATTCTCGCCCTATCAGCCGTGGGGGTGTTATAATGTGAAAGTCAATCTCACTATTCGTTGGTAAAAGAGTAGCCCAAAAGTTAGTTGTAGGTGGTGATGACTAGCTGCTTTCTTTCTGGTCTTACACTGCTAAATTAGGGACGGCTAGCGCAGATAGTCCTCGTGTATCTTTGCGCGAGATTTAAAAAAACAAACAAACAAAAAACAAGCTTTGCGCGAAATGCAAAACAAAAAAAATCAAGATAAGTCTTGATTGTAACGACATGTTTAAACACTGAAAAAAAGAGAATGGATATTGTGATTAAAAATGTTAGAAAAAAAAACGATATTTAGACACCAGATAATTATTTTTAAAAAAGTTGTTTTTTTTTCAGGAAGTTTCACTTGGATTAAAACTCATCTCATGCTTTTGTATTACTCAGTAAAACTAACATTTTGATAAAAATTCAGTGAAATCAATTTTGACTTCTGTGGACTATTCGATGGGTTTGAGGTAATGTTTTTATATGTTTATCCTTAATATGCATCAATGGAAGAATTCAAATAAGCTCTTTCAACTCACGTCTTTTTGTTGTTGTTTAGTATATCGTGTTGATTACATAATTTTTCATTGACTGTATTCTGTCCCGTAATTGTTTGTTTCAAACAAGAGTTTAATGAGACACTGAAGCATAACATTAGGTGCAGTAATGAAAATATTGCAGGACAATCTAGCAATCTCATCAAAAAAGTCTACAAAGAGATCAAATGAAGATTTTGACAGATCAGAACAGATTAATTTCAGCATCTGCTTGCAGGTTTAACAGTAAGAATACCTTATTCCTTATCAGAAAGACATCTTTAGAATACATTTGTACTTCAAGTGGGTTTCTCATCATCACTAAATTCCACAAGATAATACTTATATTCTATCCTAATTTGAAAATCTTAGTCCCCTGGTGGGATAGTGGCAAGTCTACAAACTTACAATGCTAAAATCTAGAGTTCGAATCCCCGCGACAGACATAGCAGATAATCCCAATGTGACTTTTCTCTAGTCACAAACTAACGTTTTACTTGAGCTAAGGGCCTGGTATGGCCAGATGGTTAAGGCGCTCGAATCGTAATCTGAGGGTAGCGGATTTGAATCCCCGTCACACCAAACATGCTCGCCCTTTCAGCCATGGGAACATTATAATGTTTCGATCAATCCCACTATTCGTTTCGTGAAAAAGTAGCCCAATAGTTGGCGATGAATAGTGATGACTTGTTGCTTTCCCTGTGGTCTTACACTGCCAAATTAGGGACGGCTAACGCAGATAGCCTTCGTGTAGCTTTGCACGAAATTCAAAACAAACCAAATTGAAGAAGTCAAATGTACCTGACTCCCCCAAGTCTCTAGACCTCTATTCCGATAAAGATCACAAACGACAAAACCAAACTAATGACTTACAAAAAAAAAACACATATTATTGTTTATGGGGAGTATAAATCATTTTTAATCACCAATGTCAAATTCACTGTGGCCACAATCTTGAAGAACATGATGGAAATATTTTTTCGTCTGAGAACTGAGTCAATGTTGAGCCAGTGGTCAGTTGACGCAGCATCACGAATACTCGAAGTTACGGTATGAACTCCAGAAGCAACCTCATTAATAATTTCTGACACCTTAACAGTTTCACCCTGCTAAGGATGCAGTAAAATATCAGCGTACCTGAAGCACTTTTTATATATTTTCCATGGTAACACTGGACCAAGGAAAACTTACCATTTGTAAAGACTTATCGACATTTGCAGTTATTTTCCGCATACTTTATGGACTTTCTAATCAGTTGATGTTTGTAATAATCTTATCTTGGTGTAACATTACAAGTTGAAAGATACAAAGGCTGCTTCAAATCTAAATAAATCTTCTGAAATATTTGCCTACTTTTCTTTGCTTCAAAACAAATTTCAGATAGAGTTGGCTTTTCCATGAGGATATTTCTTTCCTCACTGAACTACCTATTGATGGTATTAGGGCCCGCACTAGTTACCTTCTTCCGTAAACAAACCTCGCGTATTGAATGATGAATTCATCTTTGACTTTGACATGACTGAAGCATAAATCACTATGACGACCTCTCAGCATCTGTTATAGTTTATATGTCTTTAATATGAAGCTCGCACTCAGAATATGTGTCATAAAGTGATATCCAATGTGAGTGGAACTCGTTCTTAAAAAATCTGTGGTAAACCGCTATTCACGTGTAGTTGTTCTGGTTTGGTTTGTTTTGAATTTCGTGCAAACCTACACGAGGGCTATCTGCGCTAGCCGTCCCTAATTTAGCAGTGTAAAACTAGAAGGAAGGCAGCTAGCCATCATCACCCACCGCCACTTCTTGCGATTGACCATAACATTATAACGCCCACACGGCTGAAAAGGCGAGCATGTTTTGTGTGACGGTGATTCGAACTCGCGACCTTCGGATTTCGAGTCGAGTGCTTTAACCACCTGGTCATACCAGGCCGCAATTGTTCTGTCGTCAGTAATTACCATCTTGCTTCCTGCTGTAAGTGACTGCTAATCGACTCTTGTAAATCACGTACGGACCACGGAGTCGTCTGTTCATAGAAAATACTGTTTGTTGTAAGAAGTAGCTGTTTGTATTTGGAACAATAATATACAAATTATTGATTCAACTTTCCGTTTGGTAGATTTGTCTATATAAGAAACCACGTGGACTGTCGATGTTTGAACTAAGTACGGTCCACATACAAACGACGCACAGTTGATAAACACACAAGAGTGACAAACGACTGAGCATTTACAACTCCCATGATTGATATATTACATTTTTACACAAAATCCAAATTAAAAGAAAACAAGTTCGTTTGTTTACGAATTTCACGCAAAGCTACACGAGGACTATCTGCGCTACCCTTCTTTAATTTAGCAGTATAAAACGAGAGGGAATGCAGCTAGTCATCACCACCCACCGCCAACTTTTGGGCTACTCTTTTCCAACGAAATAGTGGGATTGATCATCACGTTATAACGTCCCCCCGTCTGAAAGGGCGAGAATATTTGATGTGACGGAGATTTGAACTCCCGATCCTTAGAAAACAACTTAAACTGCGCACTAATATTTTATATTTTCTTTAAACAAAGAAGTACTCATTATTTTAACGCTACTAAAAGTTTACAATTGTATTGTCGCGAAATATGTTCTTCAAAGTTCTGTATTACTCTCAACAATCAGCCAATTTTTTATTGATTGCCATTTGGCTTTCTAAGTTTCCATATAAACCCATACAGCCTTAATTACATTCACATCGAATCTTTGTGCAGGCCAAGCCAAAGCTACGAGTGTTTTATTAGGTTTTTTTGTTTTTCTGATGATAGTTTTTGCTGCTTTAAAATCGTTTAAAATACCTAGGCAGAAGTTGTAATTAGGGCACCTGGAAGCGATGTTGATATATCATGAACACTCAAGATTTGTAGCTCATTCGGATAACTAGGTAAAAATACTGATTCGAACAACTCAAGCTAAAGTATATGAAAGCATTGAGAGCTCTCATTTTATTTACTATAAAAGACATTAACCATCTTTTTGAGTCCGGAAATGTCAGAATAGACGTTCCCCAATTGAACCTGATATGTTAGCGTTTCGAAACGCTGTTTACAAACTACCACAGTAGAACGAGGAACTTGTAGTACCCATCCAATCCGATGAGTCTGATGGCTTGTAAAGCTAAATATTAGGTTTTGATATTCGCAGTGGGCACATCAAAGACAGCCCATTATGTAATTTTATGCTTAACAGCAAACAAGAACTTGTAGCAATGCATTGTTATAAAACAAATTTGGATCATAACATCCTTTCGCGCAGTGATATCTAAACCGCTTATACAAGCACAAACACGCTTAGAATTTTTTCTCTACAACTGTTTTTTATCCTTGTGATCTCATTAAATAAGCAAATCTTTTCCTCTACTTAGCATTATAAACATCACACATAATACTCACAGACGACAACTTCAGGTATCTTGTTAAAGTCAGACTGTTTAAGTCAGACTCTGCGAAGTAAATGAAATGGAATTCCAAACGTATTAATCATTAAGATTTTTTCGAAGTCAATTTTCAATTGGTAATTATACTTTCCGCTTGTTTTTCCAAATTTACTTTAATCTCTTATGGATTAATACAGTTTGCCGCCCCTGATAATCCAGCGAGTTTAACCGCTGAAAATTAAGTTTCGAGACTAGCAGTAAGCTTAGCGTAGAAAGTCCATATTGTAGCTTCGTGCTTATCAACTAACAAACAATAAACGTTTGAGTAAAAAAATACGTATCGAGATTTTATTTTTTTGTTTATGAGTTACATTTTTTTGTTGTTAACTTTAAATATACATAGATATTTTCTCATATCGTAACTAAGCAATAAAGATTCCAAGTTTCTGCGTTTCGAGGTTTTTATGGGTGTTTTTGTTTTCGTTATTTGTCATAATTTCTTCCCCAGTTGCTCGACCTTCACCAAATTTAGCGTGAAAGTTTGTTATGTCTTTGCGGAGATACATGCAAAATTGCGGTTTTTCATTTAGAATTTTGTAGTTTTTATGTGCGTTTATTTCAAGTACACATAAGGAAAGCAACTTTTTATGCACTAAGGTAACCTTTCATTAATAATGAATTCATATAACTACTGTCGGTTACTTCAGCTACTATATCTGTATATAATACATATGTTCTTATACTCTAACTGAGCTCTACCATTGCGAATCAATGTTAAAAGTCCAGATTTCACGCAGCCGAAAATCTGTAATAATAAGAACAAAGGATAATCAATCCAAATCAGGCACGAATTTGAAAGTTATATGAAAAGAGTATAGAATAATATACAGATCCCGTATGTGAGCCATACATCTTGTTCTTTACAATAAAACGAGAAGTTTCTATAAACCACAACCAACTTAAGATTTGGTTAACACAATAAAAGGCCTAACTCCTAGCAAGGACAGCGATTAATGTCTTTGTGTGTTATAGATTATATTTCTAATAGGGTGTTGTAGCGAAGGTCGTTACTCAACCTTTACCCAAACGTATTGATGACCTGAGACTTTAATGTATAAAACAAACTCACTCTCCATTTTCCTCCAGTTCCGTCACGTTCTCTTGTGACAGTTTCATTTCCCTGAATCGATTTATAACAACGCTTAGAATCGCGATTACTTTTTTAAATACATTTTTAATCAAGTATTTAGGTCTACTCAATTGGAGTATACAATAATTCTTGGGCTTTTGTTTGTTTCTTTGTTGTTAAGCACAAAACTTCACAGTGCGCTATCTGTGCTGTGCCCACCACGAGTATTAATAACCACCATTATAAATCTTCAGACTTTCCACTGAGCCACTGGGATCCAGTTCATGGACTGGAAAGTGTCTTTGTTTGGAAAAGATCGCAATTTTGTTCTTATAGATATGAGATAAGTGTCCACCTCTCATATCTTATTCAGTATTTCAACCTGAAAAGCATACCACAGAGCCACTGTATGGCTTGTGACAGTTGCTTCTTTCTTCCATCATTGATTTAATAAAGATACAAAACGGTGTCGCACACTTTTTAAAGACCCGGGCATGGCCAACTGGTAACGCATACTCAAGCTGTCAGTTGCAAAAGCGTATTCCGCACTTTGGTGCTATAGGAACTTTAGCGGTGACGACAACCCCCACTTAGATTGCACTAAAATAACTGACAAGTTGATGGTCGGTACCGTCAACTAGCTATCTTCTCTATAGTCTTTCAGCTTTAAATTAGGTAGGGCTATGCGCAGATAACTATTGGGGTAGCTTGGTGCGAATGTTCTGAAACAAAAAAATACTCTTTCAGATAGATTCACAAATATCAACCGATCTTTGGTGAAATCTTCACATAACCTGACCAGCGTCTTTACCACATCAAGTTTTGAAAACCTGGAGGTATTACCAAGTTAAACCCATTTTTAAAAGATTGTTCAAACCTCGTAAAGAAAGAGTCATTATATATAAATCTATATAACTAATTTTTAAAGTTATATAACTATTGATCCTTCATTGAAGAGAGGCCCGGCATGGCCAAGCGCGTTAAGCGACTTATAATTTGAGGGTCGTGGGTTCGCATCCCTGTCGCGCCAAACATGCTTGCCCTTTCAACCGTGGGGGCGTTATAATGTTACGGTCAATCCCACTATTCGTTGGTAAAAGAGTAGCCCAAGAGTTGGCGGTGGGTGGTGATGACTAGTTGCCTTCCTTCTAGTCTTACACTGCTAAATTAGGAACGACTAGCGCAGATAGTCCTCGAGTAGCTTTGAAATTCAGAAACAAACAAATCATTGAAGAGAGTTGACTAAATTTAACTCCAAGTTAATAACGTAGTGAAGATCAATCGTTCAACAAATAATATTTGGAAACTCTTTTAAGTTACAAGTTTAACCATAATAAATTCACGAGCTTATGGCACGTGCGTACAAGTTTGTTTAAAAAGAAAACCGAGTCGCTTTTAAGAGAAAAATATTTTGCAACGTGTAAATAAACATGTATTATCTCAAATATTAATGTATTTTGAATTAGGCTTATGAACTGCCCTTGTTGAACAGTTTGACTCAGAATGAAAACATTTTTTCAAAAGTGTTTTATTATTAAATAACTGATACCAGGTATAATATTTTAGTTTCACAATAAACTGGGATATGCTTGTTTTTCTCCTTATCTTTAACTTTATAGAAAGAGTGGCGTTTTAACACACACATAAAATCTTTTACGCAATACACAAAGAAACTATTTTTTTTAATTATTCGTATTAACAGAACAAAGGGCGTGAAAAGATTTCTAAAAACCAGAATTCATAATACTGCAGCAATTTTTAAAGTTAAGCACAAGACTACACAATGGGCTATCTTTACTGTGTTTAACAGGTATCGAAACTAAGTTTCTGACGTAGTAAGTCAGCAGACGTACTGCTGTGCCACGGAGATGATGGGGGAAAGGAATAGTACAGCTGGAAATACGATACGTTAATAAGATGTACGGTTTTAAAACCTGTTGTAGCTGGCTTTTTTCTTGCTATTTAATTTAAATAAAGTCGAATTATGTACTTTCTCTCGATAATATATGCGTATTCGATTCAGTACTAATGTAAGTAGTTTTAAACACTTAGTTCCGCGTGTATTTTCTGTACATAAAAGTGGACTTACAGAAATGAAATTCAGGTTTAGAACGGGAGATCTTTACCATGGTGATGACAATAATACCTGTTAACTTTCGACAAAGCTCCGACTCTGTAAAATTTGTAACTGTACAGCTGTTTTTAGGAGACACAGTCTTGAAATATAACCCACCTATATATTTATAAGTATTCATATACCTATAGTATATTAAAAGTATAGATAAATTTTTCATCTGATTTCTTACCACAAAATTTCTTTGAAGTCATTGTTTTTCTTTGTTTTAGAACGATATTTTAGATCAATGTGAGTGTAACTGAGTGAAACTATTCATATTCAATTTAGAATTGAATACAAAAATAATGTTATTGATAAACGTATAAGTTGTTTGTTCATAGTTGATAAGAGGTAGCACTGGAAATAGCACTGGAATCTTCATCCTCGTAATTCGTGGGTCGCGAGTTCGAATCCCCGTCACACCAAACATACTCGCCCTTTCAGCCGTGTGGGCGTTATAATGTATCGGTCAATCCCACTATTCATTGGTAAAAGAGTAGTCCAAGAGTTGGCGGTGGGTGGTGATGACTAGCTGCCTTACCTCTAGTCTTACACTGCTAAGTTGAGGACGGCTAGTGCAGATAGCCCTCGAGTAGCTTTGTGCGAAATTCAAAACAAACCAAACCTTCTGCTAAATGTACAGATCAGAGACCCCTACAATTCAAGCACACTTTCCATAATTTTGAACAACTGAACAGAGAAAAGGCGACCTGACAGCTATACCCGTTGATACAATGGTTAAAAAGAGTTCATTTAATCGAATGCAGGAATGACTGTTACTTTTATATAACGTCTATGGTTAAAAATATGGAGCTTCTTTAGTGTCATAATGACTAAAATTCTGGACATTTTTATCCACAGCTAACCAAGTAGCCACGCCCAGCCACATCTTTATCAAAAGTTACCGTAACGATCACATCATATCTCTTTTGGTTTAGTCTCTGGATTATTGTAACCTGCACGTTTTCCGCTGCGGAATACTCGATTCCTACAATACGTATCAAAGTTTTTTATCCTAATAAATTTGAATAAAAACACTGACATTCGTGACTTGAAGTAGTTGTAATATACTGGTTAGTTCTCACAGTAAAGAAGCAGAATGAAAATAATGAAAAATTTATTCCATAATGGAAGAATATTTTCATGTGTAACATTATTTATATGGAACTGTAAAACTAATACAGTTATTAAGGCTCATACAGTTAAGGAGTTGTTCTGACTATTTAAATTTTGTATGATTAGAATCATTACGAAGATATCCACCTTATAAAGGCGTGAATACAATGATATTCGCCTTACAAATGTGCGAATACAGTAATATTTACCTTGTAAAGGTGCATATACAATGATATTCACATTGTAAAGGTGTGAATACAATAATATTCATATTGTAAAGGTGTATGTACAATGATATTCACATTGTAAAGGTGTGAAAACAATGATATTCACCTTGTAAAATGTAGGTACATGATATTCACCTCACGTGGTTTAATTGAAAAAAATAGATTTTCCACAGAAAGCGTTAATATTTTAGTGACATCAATTAGTTACTACTCCAACTGGAAAATGATTGCACGTGCCACTCCACTGGAAAGTAGGGACAGATATTACAGCTATTGTTGGAAAATAGTGACACATGTCGGTACCGTCACTGGAGAACAGTTGCACATGTAACTACTGCTACTAGTGTGTGTGTATATATATATATATATAACATTCATGTAGTGTATGTATATATATATATATATATAAAACATTCATCTAATGTGTTTATAAATATATACACAAAACAGGTTTTCGCAGTATGCAGTCAGTTGTACCCCGAAAGTACGATTCATTATATTTCACAACTCGCACTAACTTGTGTGATTGTACTTCGTGAACATTAGTAGTATACAAGAGTAGTAATGAAATTTCTCTGTTCTCCAGTAATAGTAGCAACATGTTTCACAATTCGTTGGTTGCAGTGGTAACAAATGTCACTGTTCTCCGGTGAGACATATCACAACTGCTATTAGAGAACAGTGACATTTCTTATCACTGCAACTAGCGAATAGTTCATGAAGTACAATCACACAAGTTAGAACGGGTTGTGAAATACAACGAATTGTACTTTCGGGGTACAACTGATTGCATACTGCGAAAACCTGTTTTATATATATATTGATAAACACATTAGATGAATGTTTGATATATATATATATATACTATATGAATGTTATATATATGTATACATAGACTGAATGAATGTTTCATATATATATATATACACACACACACTACTTGAATGTTTTACCTACATATATATATATACTCACTACATGAATGCTATGTATATAACATATACACTACTACATGAATGTTTGTATACATGTATATACAAACCACATGAAAGTTTTATCTCTCTCTCTATATATATACACACACTTCATGAATGTTATATATATATATATATACAATACGTGAATGTTTATATATATATACACACAACATGAATGTTTTATATATACAAGCATGATATTTGCAAGAAAATGAACAGAACCGGCAATATTTAATATCTATTACTGATACTATACTGCTGTGTGGGAGACAGGGTTTAGTTTTGAGGGGAAGATATGATTCTGGTCCAATGTTTGTTGGTGAAACTGATGAGGAGCCCATCAATAATGATGGAAATTTTCGGGCAATTTTGCACTACAAGGCAAAGGGTGATGTCAAACTTTCAGTAAGCCTTAAGAGAACAAAGAGGAATGCTGCGTATCTGAGTCTTCAAATTCAAAATGAAATCATCAATGCCTGTAATACTCATGTTCTTAATGCTTTGGTCAACAGGTTAATGCTGCAAAGTGTTTCTTATTATTAGCTGATGAAACAACAGATATTTCAGACATTGAATAGTTTTTTGCTGTGTGTTAGATATCTGCATGCCAATGACAACTCTGTTGCAATGAGAGAAGATCTTTTGCAATTTATACCTGTTTATGATGTGACAGGAAGAAACTTGGCTGATGTTATCATTACCAATCTGACAAAATATGGTATTGACATGGCTTACATACGAGGACAAGGGTACGACGGTGCTACCTGTATGAGTGGGAAATTCAATGGTGTCCAGAGACACATAACTGATAAATTCCCACTTGCACCCAATGTACACTGCAGTGCTCATTCCTAAACTTGGCAATTCCTGATGCTTCTAAAAATGTTTCTGTGCGAAATTGCATGGGAGTAATTTCTAGCATTGAAAAATTTCTCAATACACCCAAACGAATGTACGTTTTGCTCTTTCGGTGGAAAATAAAGAACCTGAATCGAAAAAAAAGTTTGAAAGATCTTTGCCTCATCCGTTGGGTTGAGAGGCATGACTCAGTTATTGTCTTACTAGAATTAATCCATGTAGTTACAGGTGCCCTTGAGACCATATCAGGTTGGTAAGACAGAGATTCTGCCACACAAGTCAATCAACTGTTGTGTTCTATAACACAGCCAGAGTTCATCATCACTCTACTTACCATTGATAAATTGTTTTCCTTTAGTTTACCTCTGTGTATCTTACTGTAGCAACAGAACATTGATTTAGGTGCTGCGATGCATCACGTGGAAATAGTGGAAGATTTAATGCGTTCACTCAGAAATAATACAGTGAATAAATTTAACAACACTTTCTGTGAGGCTCAAACTCTGTGTAGTGAGTTTCAAATTGACATCATAATGCCAAGGCAGGCTAAAAGACAGATGTACTATATTAACCCAGAAATCACTAGCCCTGAGGAGTACTTTCGTATCGTTGTATTTGTATCATTTGTTGATCACTTTCTTTCACAAATATGTGACCGTCTGTCCAGTCACAAAACTCTCCTTATAAACTTCATTTGTCTACTACCATCAGGATCTACCACAGAACGGTCAGAACCTACAGCACAACAATGTGACCAAATTAAAGAGTTGGTCAATATATACAAGGCTGACATTCACTAGCTGCAGTAGGTGAACTTAGGGTTTGGTACAAATCACTTGTGAACAACAGACCAAAAAATGTCATAGATGCAAATACAATGTGCAATGCAGAAATGTTTCCAGTCATTTCTAGACTTGTGAAAGTATTTGCCACGTTGCCTGTGTCAACGAGCTAAGTGGAGCGTTCGTTTTCATCTCTAAAAAGATTCAAAACGTAATTGAGAAATACCACCACTGAAGATTGATTGAATGGCCTGGCTTTATTATACATTAACCGTGATATTAAAGCTGAACCAACTGTGTTGTTGATGTCCAGGCAAGAACGAACAGGCGTTTGAGCCTTACATAGATATTCGATTGTATTTCTCTATTTCTGATAAAACTTGCTGTATTAAAAGAGTGTTCAATCAGAAATTTGCATTTGTTCATTTGTTGTGTGTGAAATTATCTGTCATGCAATCACGGATATTTATGAAACTTCACAGGTGGCAACTGAACTTGTTTAAAAAGTTTGGATCCATGCGAGGTTACCCCCCTAGGCTACTCCCCTGATCATTTCAAGTATTATTTGCATTTATTCTTGTCGACTTTAGACCATGACACAGGTTATAAACACATGATAATTTGAACTTCTTAGCTCACCACATATCTTCCAGAACAATGTAGTCATTTCAAGTATTATTTGCATTTATTCTTGCCGACTATAGACCATGACACAGGTTAAAAACACGTAATAATTTGAGCTACTTAGCTCAAGACATATCTTCCAGAACAATGCTGTTTCATCGCTATACTTTCAACAAACATCGTAACTTATAGAACATACACTGACATAAACAGAGTCGTGTATGTCACCAAATGGTAAAGGCACTCGATTCCTAATCAGAGCGTCGCGGGTTCGAATCCCAGTCACGCCAAACATGCTCGCCCTTTCAGCCGTGGGTGTGTTATAACGTAACAGTCAATCCCACTATTCATTGGTAAAAGAGTAGCCCAAGAGTTGGTGGTGGTGACTAGCTACCTTCTCTCTAGTCTTACACTACGAAATTAGGGACGGCTATCACAGATATCCCTCGAGTAGCTTTGCGCGAAATTCAAACCAAACAAACAAACCTACACTTAATTCTTCATGAAACTGAAGTGAGTGTCATACAGTTTCATCATTATAAAAGCTGCAACACCTGCTTGAGCTAATATTATTGAGAATAATTATACTTCTCTCTGTACGGAAGTGTGTGCCTGCTTTGCTTGTCGCCGTACAGTACAAAGATCTCAAATACGCACAGCAACGAATGCTCTTTTGTTTCGCCTAATCAGCATCCTTGGCAGGTGGTTTGCTACAGGAGCTAAACAAGTTCAATATACACCAATAACTGTAAAGGTTTATCTTCTTCTTATAAAATTCTAGTGGATGTGGATGTACACGTACCAAAACTTGATCCTATGCTACAACAGTAATGCGTTTATCTACAAGTGGTAAACATTATCCTGGTACAAGGACGCGTATATACACAGAAGGTACGATGTATGTCGACACTTGTCTTCATATAAACTTGTAGATCCGGAGCACTGTATACAGGCTCCGTATTAGATTTCTTTATACAGTATTGCATGTTTTACTAATATTGATAATACATTTACCTACTAACTGGAGTGCTCATCTTTAGGACAGAGGTTATGTAAATTCATGGTTAATGAAAGATTCAAACAGACAGCTGGCGTAAACGTGCTTTGTAGTCACGATGAGTAAACCCAATACATCGGACAGATGACGCTAAGACAAAGTGTCATTGGCCACTATTCAGTTCTTCACATTATATAGCCTTACAATAGCAAGTTTGATAAATAAACTTAGTATTTCAAAAATTGTTTAATTTCGAAGTCAGGAGACCTAGTTCAATCCACTTTGATCAACTTGTCTCCCTGTATTATTGGGTTATACCAATTTCGAATAAATGTTGATCAAAATGTAGATTGAACTAGGCCTCCATTGAAGGTGACCCCCAATGGCTAAGATGTACATGTATGTCTGTGGACTTATAACGCTAAAAACCGGGTTTCAATACTCGTGGTGGGCAGAGCACAGATAGCCCATTGTGTAGCTTTGTGCTTAATTCAAAACAACAACCCTTGAACGTGGACTTCCAAATTAAATAATTTTCGAAATACTAAGTTTAGTTATTGAAGAAAGGTTATCTTAGAACACGAAAAGTTGCTTCCTTTATATGTTATTATGAAAAAAAAACACCCAAAGAAAATTTAAAATGAAAAATGTGAAACCGTAATTTTGCATGTTTCTCTGTATGGTCCTAATAAACCTCCAACGCGAAATGTGATGAAACTTCATCGGAAGGGCGTGAAGTAGTGGTAAAAAACGCCCATAAAATCCACAAAATAAGAAACTGAAAATGTGTATGTACCCCCGCGTAGACCTGATGTGCCTTCATACCAATTTAGGTGAAAGTCCACCCACTTCCTGCGAAGTAGATACATGGATATACAACAGACAGTACTATTATATTTATATAGATAGTTACGTTAGCATAATACCAGTCCCAGTTAATGAATGTGAGCAGGACCATAATCCAAATATCAATGATATGCTAACGGACATATGAACTTGTCATATGTGTAGGAAAATTGTTCTCGTAAATACGTAAGTGCAAATACACAGTAATAATATGTAAATCTTATTCAAGGATAAACATATTTGTACACAAACAACTTTTTAGTGCACATCCCGTCAATACATTTATGTAAAACACACATGTGTAAGTGTGCGACGTTAAATCTATAGCTATTGTTGTTCCGTGTGACGGGTCGTATCTTTAGCCATCTTGTTTGATGTGATGGGTCGAATCTGTAGCTATATAGTTCGGAGTGTTACGATAGAGAGCTATCTAATCCTATTATTTAATTTATAACTATGTATTTCGATGTGTTATGTTAGATCTGTTGTTCTCTCGTTCGATGTGTTGTGTTAGATCTATGGCTATAAGTTCAGTCTGTTGCGGCTATCTAGTTCAAAGTATTAGGCTATACCTGTGGCTATCTAGTTCAAAGTATTAGGCTATACCTGTGGCTATCTAGTTCGAAGTATCAGGCTACACCTGTGGCTATCTAGTTCGAATTATTAGGCTATAACTGTGGCTATCTAGTTCAAAGTATTAGGCTATACCTGTGGCTATCTAGTTCAAAGTATTAGGCTATACCTGTGGCTATCTAGTTCGAAGTATTAGGCTATAACTGTGGCTATCTTGTTTAATGTTTCGGATTTGATCAATAACTATTTAGTTTGATGTGTTGGTTTAAATTAATAACTATTTCGTTTAACACGTTGGATTAGATTAATAAATATTTTGTTTGGCACGTTGGATTTGATTAATAACTATTCAGTTTGACATGTTGGCTTAGATCAGTAAATATTTAGTTTGATGTGTTGGATTAGATCAGTAAATATTTAGTTTGATGTGTTGGATTAGATCAGTAAATATTTAGTTTGACATGTTGGCTTAGATCAGTAAATATTTTGTTTGACATGTTGGCTTAAATTCGAGATTTCTTATTTCTGTTCAATATCATCTTTCTTCAATAAGCCTGTCAACTATCTAGTTCTATCAGTAAATATGATTTTATCATCAGTTGACACAGTAAAATAATCTTCATGATGTTGGACTATTTATTTTATTATTATTGTTACAAGTAATATTTATAAAGCTTTAGAATACATTCTATAACCTAGTAACCCATGTGCGCCATTTTATAAAAAATATAAACAAATAAACATTAGGAAAAAATTATCGCTAAATAAAAACTTTGTACAAGTGACTACAACATAACTTTAAAAAAACAACCAACCACGGAAGGAATGAAATTAGACATTTCATTTAATTGGTTAATGATCACATAGCAAATTAAACTATTTGTTGTTATTTTGTACATGGAGAATAAAATCCCTACATGACTGGTTTTCTCACTGTCAAAACGAATAGAATCGGAGTTTTCCAGTCGTAAAAACTTGCTGCATTGGATTTTATTCCCAAGATAAAAACAGGGCTTAGTCTGTTTTTATCCTTAACCGCATCAAGTGATATATCCAGTTTCAACCCTATCTTGTTTAGATCCTCTTTTGAAGTGTGGTAGTCAGCACTAGATAGTTCTGGATTTAGTGATGATTTTCTCTCTAATACTGGTATTATACACAAACCCCTACTGTATCATTATGTGTCTATTATGTCACGTGATAAACCCCTACTGTTCCATTTCCCAACCATGTTGTATTAAATTTTAAAAATAATTTATTTATTTTTCAAAGCAGTAATTTTATCAGTACACTCTGGTAAGCAATATGACAAACAACAAGATAAAACGAATAGCTAAATACGTTAACAGTTACATGAAGTTATAGTTCAGTGTGTGTTTTCTTGTAGCAAAGCCACATCGAACTGTCTACTGAGTCCGCCAAGGGGAATCAAATCGCTGATTTTAGCGTTGTTAAATCCGTAGACTTATCACTGTCCCAGCGGGAGACTTACAGTTCAGTCTTCACCTTAGAAACAAAAAACACGAGAAAACTTACATCGTCGATACTGGAATTTGTGTAATATGTTAGATGTTACTTACAGCTTCTAAATTAACAAAGAACGACTACTAATCAAAGTAAAAACCGTTCAAAAAGGAATTCGGATAACAACTACACAATGTCTTCTCTTTAACGTCTTTAATTTTTCCTGCCCTTGAGTATCGCAAAACAAAACTTCTCTGACGGCTTGGTCCTATAGGTCAGAGTTTATAATGCTGAAAATCACGTATCGATACCCGCAGTTGGGAGAGCACAAATAGCCCACTGTGTGTATTTGCGTTTAACAACAAGCAAATAAAACAAACGAATGAGACATAAAATTTTCACACTGATATAAACTGATAAAACTTTCAAATTTCACTGACATTCTCAAAAGCTTCTCGATTTTAATACTGTTCCTAATCTGTTACAACCAAACAAGAGCTACGGCAGCAAAAGTTAAAATATCTGAGGAGGAAATAACTTGGAAAAAGCAAATATGTCTGAATCTTTTCTGTACAATAAGAGGAAAAATATATAAATTTAAGTTATATGATTATTTCAACACCTTTGTTCAACGAAACGTCTAGGATCACAAAATAATTGATATATATAGATTACTTTGCAAGAATATTAAAAAGCGTACTTTTCCCCATGAAATATTAATTGTCTGTCATGCTCACATGTTCAGGCATTAATAAGGCTTTGGTTTCTCTTATTAAATTACTATTGCTCTGATTTCAAAATTGAACGGGCGGTCCTAGTCTCTGACCGTAGTAAGTGTTTGGCGAGTAGTAAAGGCCGAGTTCTGGGTAAGGAACCTGTGGAAGAGAAGGCGTGTAAGGGTGGAATCTATTTCTTACCGGACTGAGATTCGTGGGATAGGAGCGTCGAACCCCATTTTGGGTTGTGGGTGTAATGGGTGATCCACAATGAAAACGATAGGAAGCGGAAGATAACCTGTTATCTCCATCAGAGGGCGGGTGAGTTCGTAAATGTTGAAGCAGTTCTTCAGGAGAGTTTAAACGCTTACCACAGAAACTCTCCCCAACAATCCAGCTGCAGACATCAGGCCGAGGCGTCAAGGAGTTTGGGTAAAGGCTGGTCACGTTGGTGGGCAAACTGGATCCGAAGAGTCCAGGCACTGAGCCAGTAAGCTCCATTTTAGGCTGTCGTTCATGGCTGTATTTGCCACAATTGCTACGACACTGATTGAGCAGAACATTTTGAATACCAAACTGACAGCTGCCACAAGAAGGGTCTTGATATAGGGGTATAATCGTCGTTCCACCCCCTGGAATCTTAACTCGTGTATACCCCATGTAAGGAGATAACCCTCTTCCTATTGAAAACACCCCAGGTTTTACAGGGGTAGAACTCCTCTGTGTGGTGTAAGCAGATGAAGGAGTGTTAGTAGGTACGTATTCCAGGATGTGCGAACACTCTACACAACTGACCAGTGGGTTTCCCCCCGGCAGGTAAGTGCTCAAGGGGTTTATATTTGGAATCGAACCGAGCACAGTCTTGGTAGATCCCGGGTCCACTGCATATAAATTGTCGCTGCGTCCACCGCATCCTACCGTATTCTGAGTGACCGGGCTGGTCGACGTCGAAGTTCCTGATTTGGGACTGGCCACAGTTCGTTCTTCAGAATTACGCGAACCATTTCTAAGAAACAAACCGCGCGTTCGGATCTTTTCTGGGCTTTCATGTGCATTGGGAACATTGGATGTACGTAAAGGTTTTTCACCGTTGTCACTTCTGTTGGTCTTTACAGTAGAGTCAAATGGCTTGAAAGAAGTTTTCTCCCTGCTTCTGTCATTATGTTTTGTCTTTTCAAAGCTTACTACCAGAGGCTTGTCAGAACCTATCTGGCTACATGTTTGGGCCAACAGGGCTAAGGGGCTGCTCTTGGTATCAAGCTAAAAACATTAAAGGCAAAAAAAATAGTAGTCAAATATAGGAAAATCAATAAAATAAATATTATACAGACATCCACTGGAATCTTAACTTCTGTTTTATATTTAATAAACTGGACTTAAAGATTTGAAATGTTAGATTTTGCTTGAAAAAAAAAACGTTGCTCGTAAATTTTATTGTAACCCCAGCATTTCATGTTTTTCACTATGTCCCTGGGTAGTTCAGCTTTATGACTGCGGAACTATAACGCTAAAATTCGGTATTCTATTCCTACAGTGAGAAGATTTGGCATCGGCTGATGGTTAAGGCTTTCACCTCGTAATCTACTGGCCATAGGGTCGAACCCTGCCACTGAACATGCTCGCCAATCCGGCAGTGAGATAGCTATAATATACCGATTATTCCCTCTGTTCGGTGACAAACAGTATTACATGTGTTGCCTATTGGATGGTGTTGACTACCTGCCTTTCCTCTAGTCTACCAGTTTAAAATTTGGAACTGTTCAGTTCAGATAAGCCTTTGTGAAGTTTGCACGAAAACGCTAAAACATATCAGGGCAAGGATATATTTTTGAAGTATTTCCTACATAAAATGGCCCGGCATGGACAGGTGGTTAGGGCGCTCAATTCATAATCTGAGGGCCGCGGGTTCGAATCCATGTTACATCAAACATACTCGCCATTTTCAGCCGTGGGGGCGTTATAATGTGACTGGCAATCGCACTATTCTTTGGTAAAAGAGAAGCCTAAAGGTTAACGGTGAGTGTTGATGACTAACTGCCTTTCCTCTAGTCTTACACTGCTAAATTAGGAACAGCTAGCGCAGATAGCTCCTGTGTAACTTCGTGCGAAATTCAAGAAACAAACAAATAAACTTAAATCTAGAACCTCGTAATAATTTCCCCACAAGTACAAATATGCTACAGTAAGTTTGTGAGCAACTAAGTAACATTTTGCTCTTGTTTGGTCCTATTCTGATTTGTTATTAAAGTATGTCATGCTTCATCAGAAACGTTAGTGGAAGAACTGACCATCCTGTTAACCCGAGTCCTTGAAGACTAATCAAGTGGGGCCCTCCAGTGGCTCAGCGGTATGTCTGCGGACTTACACGCTAAATTCCGGGTTTCGATACCCGTGGTGGGCAGAGCACAGATAGCCCATTGTGTAGCTTTGTGCTTAATTCAAAAAAACAAACAAACAAACTAATCAAGTGGGCTTCATTATTGAATAGTACATATTTGACAGAACTGCCGTTTTACACAAGGAACTGCAGAATAAAATTTTTGAGTTAAAATACGAAAGTTTACGAACATGTTATGACGTCTAGTTTTAAGACTCCAGTATTTCATTCACGGTTTTACAGGAGTAAGGTGCATATTAGCACGTGCATACCGCAAATACGTATATATAAAAGTAATAAAAAATGAACTGAGTAATTTAAAAGGTGCTTATACTTATAGTTCTATTTGTTTCGTGAAATAATTTAACAAGACCGTGGGTAAACTTCAAATGAAGATAATTCAACCGAAGTACACAATACATAGTGAATATGACTCTTTTTGTCTTATCACAAGAAGATGAGAGAAATATATTTAATAATCAGTGCGTACTTCAATCAGTTTGCTTCTCAACTGAACATCTTTCTCTTCAATAAAGTTCTAAACTATGTTAATCCTGACATAAGTAAATCTTACAAATATAATTACATTATTACAATAGATCTAATGGACTTTACGTATTTGAGCTAAGCATACCTTTGTAGGGAGAGGAGACAAGTATTCTGTTTGGATGTAGTGGTGATTTGCGGAAGTAAACATCTTATAAAAATCTACAACCACATGTAAATCCTACTTTTATCACATTCGTTCCGCACTCGCAGACGATCAGAAACTAATGTACAACACGGTTTATACCACACTTCACGCAGCAACAGCTTTTAGCGCGCCACCTACGGCAGGAACTATAAACGAATGCATATAGCGCCACGCAAACTCTGCACCATAAAAAGTCTGTCAGGATTGATTGTGAAAAGATAATGAACTTGGTAGCACGTCTGCAACTGCGCCGTTTTCTGTAGTTAAATGTGTGGCGGGTGACCTCTTAACATGTGACAATTTGTTTTTTTTTCATGTATGGTTGGTTACGATAAGGGTAAGCAATTAGAACAAGGATTCCCAGACTGTGCAGACTGTCAATGATGACAATTGCAATGGTCAGTTGCAAACTCTCTTTGTTAATTTGAAGATGGCCTAACAAGGTCGAAACGTTGTTCTGTACTTTATTGTAATTAAAGTTTTAATACCCGTACCTTTGCCCCCCAGTGGCTCAGCGGTATGTCTGCGGACTTACACGCTAAAATCCGGGTTTCGATACCCGTGGTGGGCAGAGCACAGATAGCCCATTGTGTAGCTTTGTGCTTAATTCAAAACAACAACAACAACAATACCCGTACCAGTCGTCTTGAGAATACAATATCAATTTATAACTCCATTCATCAGTTAGATGTCAATCAGAAAGGATTTCAGTTACGAATAATTGTCACCTTCCAGTTGTTTGTGTTCTTTTGTTTTTGAATTTCACGTAAAGCTACACGAGAGTTATTTGCGTTAGCCATCCCTAAATTAGCAGTGTAAAACGAGAGTGAAGGCAGCTAGTTTCAACCACCCACCGCCAACACTTGGGCTACTTTTTTACCAACGAATAGTGGTATTATAACTCCCCCAGGGCAGAAAAGGTGAGCATGTTTGGTGTGACGGGGATTCGAACCCACAACCCCACGTTACGAGTTGTTCACTTTAACCACCTGATAATGCCAGACCACTTCCTAAATTCTGAGAAAGAGCGAGTTTTTGGATAGCCTAAACGTGCTTATTTTGTTTTATAATTGGAATAATAATTTTAGAGAACCAGTGATTTAATGAGAATGCTGCGTGGAGCATTTTCTGTGTAAACACTAATGCGAATCCTAGTGTTCAGTTTAAACAATTTTATTTTTTATTTAATATTCAATTGACGATAAAATGTGCAATAGAAACTTCCTGTTGCCGTTTATTCAAATGTACTCTCTCTCTTCCTGTGGTCGAGCGAAGTCACGTTTTTAACGTGTCAGGTTGAATATCGGAAAGTCCAAAGTTGGATGCATCTATAAACGCACTCAATACTCGCAAATGTAGGCATATTGCAAAAGGGGCTTGTTAATACCTTTATTAGCTTTAGCCCGTAGGCGGCGGATGCTGTTAATTAGCTGTTCTACATTAGGGATGACTATGCCTGAACCTTAGAGTTTTTGACCTGGCTTCTTAGATCCTGCGTTGCATAAGGTGCCATTCAAGTTGAGAACATCAAATAACACCATCAAATATTCTTGGCCGCTTTTTAGTCCTATCCATGAAATTTAAAAGTTTCACTTTGCTTTTACTTTCCATTTGTAGTGTTTTGTTTTAATTAACACTAGATGGAGTACTCGTCTGTTGGACAGGTGAAATGAAAACTCGCTTGCAGTTAATTATTTTCGGGTGGTTAAAACTAAAGAGATATTATTGAGGTTATAGCTGAAAATATCGTTATCCACAAGAGCACAGTTGACGAAATGATGCATTCTTATCTATTCAAGTCGAAACCAAAGAAACGTTTCTTTAATTAACTATACCGATGAGGTCAGAATGATTTTAGTTAAGTTTAAAGCACATAGCTTACTATAATCGCAAGTTAATATTCATTAATTTCATATTTGTGATACCTCTTGTGCTTAATAAGCGTCTTTCACAATATTAGTTCAAAGAAAATTTGACAGAGTTTCTGGAAATAGAAAAACACTTATTTTTCCCTTTAATACAGAAAAGGCGGCACTTTATAGTAGGTTTATTTGTTGTTTTTTTAATTTCGTACAAAGCGACTTCAGGACTATCTGCGCTAACCATCTCTAATTTAGTAGTGTGAGACTAGAGGGAAGGCAGCTATATTAACACCTACCATCAACTCTTGGGCTATTCTTTTACCAACGAATAGTGAGATTGACTGTCACATTATAACGCATCCACAATTGAAAAGGGAAGCATGTTTGGTGCGACAGGGATTCAAACCCGCCACTCTGAAATTACAGCCATAACCACCTGACTATGCTGGGCTTTCATAAGAGGCTAGCATTAAGAATGTAAAACGATATTATATCATAATGTTGAGCGATTTTCATAAATCGAATTGTGAAGGGAAAAAATGGCCGTTAACATACACTAGAAATAGTCCACGGACTCAGAGTATGTCGCCCAGAAGACTTTGCGAAATTCTAGAAACTAGACCCTACATGACTTACTTTTGTGTGGTGGAAGTGTTCATTAGTCTGTCGTTGCAAATACCCTACGGCAAGAAACGACGTATTTCAAGTTAAGTGCACCAGTGGCCTAGCCAGTTTAACAAGGCAGCTTTCAATACAAAAAACTAGGAAGGGTTCCCGATTTAGTGCCTTGTGCTACAGGGCGTATTAGCATAATCTCTCTATACTAAACAAATAAAACGCAGAGAAAAGATTCGAAGCCGCATAAAGATTGTTTTTGCGAGTTAATATGAAACAAAGAGGTGAACTTCAAAGTTGATTGCTCCACTTTAGAAGTTGTTGTTGTTTTGAATTAAGCACAAAGCTACACAATGGGCTATCTGTGCTCTGCTCACCACGGGTATGGAAACCCGGATTTTAGCGTGTAAGTCAGCAGACATACCGCTGAGCCACTGGGGGCCCACTTTAGAAGATATATTTTGTTTTTGGCTTGCACGATTACAATTTGAAAAACACGTAAGATATATATATATATATTAATTAATTAATTAATAAGAGTTGAGTTCATATATTTTAGTCTAAAATTGGTTCTTCAAAGTAAAGTATTGTATTTACAAAACATGTTTCACAACGGCAGAAACCGGGTTTCGATACTCGTGGAGAAGGGTCAAACACGAAGAGCCTTATGTGTATCTTTGTGGTTAACTTCAAAAACACGAAAGGCTTCAAATGTGTTACGAAACGGTACTATGGATCGCTATTCAAAATTAACAAAGTAAACAATAGCTGACAAAAATACAACTGACACTTGCTTTCCTTCCCAAATTTTTCTCAAATTGTCCTTTTTTACAGTGTGTTTTCTAAACAGGTGAACGTGAAAAGGAGAGACTCCTGAAAATATAACATTTTAGTTGTATTTTAGTTTTGCTTTCAGATTTACCAGAAAATAGCCAATCTTGACAGAAAAAAGTGTTTGTGCGAAAAACATTCACTTCTAACAAAATTTTTTGCGAGCTTCTAAAGAGCCAGTAAACAATAACCAGTGAAAGATGGTTTCGTTCCAATGTAAGAGTATTTTCCAGGTTCTGTAGCTAGAAATAAGCCTCTTATTGGGTTTGTTGCCATACCTTGTGGAGCCTTTATAGCTAGAAATCAGCCTCTTCTGAGGTTTGTTTCCATTCCTTCCGGTGCCTCTATAAATAGAAATTAGCTTCTTCTTTGGTTTGTTTCCATTCCTTGTGAGCTTCTGTAGCTAGAAATCAGCCTCTTCTTGGCTTTGTTTCCATTACTTGGGAAGCTTCTATAGCTAGAAATCAGCATCTTCCTGGGTTTCTTTCTATTCCTTGTAGAGCCTCTATATCTAGGAATCAGCCTCTTCCTGGGTTTCGTTCCATTCCTTGTGGAGCCTCTATATCGAGGAATCAGCTTATCCTTAGGTTTGTTTCCATTCCTTGAAGAGCTCCTATAGTTAGAAATAAGCCTCTTCTTGGGTTTGTTTCCGTTCCTTGTTAAGCCTTTATAGCCAGAAATCAGCCTCTTTTTGGGTTTGTTGCTATTCCTTGTGGAGCCTTAATAGCTAGAAATCAGCCTCTTCTTGTGCTTGTTCAATTCCTTGTGGAGCCTCTATAGCTAGAAATCACCCTCTTTTTGGCTTTGTTTCCATTCCTTGTAAAGCTTTTATAGCCAGAAATCAGCCTCTTCTTGGCTTTGTTTTCATTCCTTTTAAGGTTTACATTGCTAAAAATCAGCCTCTTCCTGGGTTTAGTTCCATTCCTTGTGGAGCGTCTATATCGAGGAATCAGCTTATTCTTAGGTTTGTTTCCATTCCTTGAAGAGCTTCTATAGCTAGAAATAAGCCTCTTCTTGGGTTTGTTTCCGTTCCTTGTTAAGCCTTTATAGCCAGAAATCAGCCTCTTTTTGGGTTTGTTGCTATTCCTTGTTGAGCCTCTATAGCTAAAAATCAGCCTCTTCTTGTGCTTGTTCAATTCCTTGTGGAGCCTCTATAGCTAGAAATCAGCCTCTTCTTGGGTTTGTTGCCATTTCTTGTAAAGTCTCTACAGGTAGAAATAGGCATCTTTTTGCGTTTGTTTCCATTCTTTGTGGAGCCTCTATAGCTTGAAATCAGCTTCTTTTTGGGTTTGTTTCCACTTTTTGTGGAGCTTCTACAGATAGAAATATGCCTTTTCTTGGCTTTCTTTTTATTCCTTGTGGAGCTTCTATATCTGGAAATCAGCTAGTTCTCTGTTTTGTTTTCATTCCTTGTGGACCTCTATAGCTAGAAATCAGCTTCTTCTTGTGGTTTTCTCCATTCCTTCTTTAGCCTTTATAATTAGAAATCAGCCTTTTCTTGGATTTGTTGTCATTCCTTGTGGAGCCTCAATAGCCTTTATAGATAGAAATAAGCCTCTTCTTGGCTTTGTTTCCATTCCTTGTGAAGCCTTTATATCTAGAAATCAGCTGCTTCTTGATTTTGCTGACATTACTTGTGGATTTTTTGTTGTTAGAAATCAGACTCTTCTTGGATTTGTTGCGTTTTCTTGTGGATCTCTATAGCTAAAAATCAGCTTCTTCTTGGGTTTGTATTTATTTCTTTTTGACCCTTTATAGCTAGAAATAAGTGTCTTCTTCGGTTTGTTTCCATTCCTTGTGGAGCCTCTATAGCTAGAAATAAGTTTCTTTTTAGGTTTATTGCCAATCCTTGTGGTGCCTCTATAGTTAGAAATCAGCCTCTTCTTGGGTTTGTTTCCATTCCTTGTGGAGCTTCTATAGATAGAAATCAGCCTCTTCTTGGCTTTGCATCCATTCCTTGTGGAGCTTTCATAGCTAGAAATAACCCTCTTCCTAGGTTTGTTTCCAATCCTTGTGTAGCCTTTATAGCTAGAAATCATTCTCTTCTTTGGTTTGTTGCTATTCCTTGTGATGCCTCTATAGTTATAAATCAGATGGTTCATGAATTTTTCCATTCCTTGAGGAGCTCCTGTGGCTGGAAATCAGCCTCTTCTTCTATTTGTTTCCATTGCTTTTTGAGCCTTTATAGCCATATATCAGTCTCTTCTTGGGTTTGTTGCCATTCCTTGTGGAGTCTCTACAGCTATGAAACAGCTTCTTCCTTGGTTTGTTACCATTCCTTGTGGAGTGTCGTTAGTTAGAAATCAGCCTCTTCTTGGTTTGTTGCCGTTTTTGTGGAGCCTCTATTGCTAAAAGTCAGCCTCTTCTTGTGCTTCTTCCAATTCCCTGTGGTGCCTCTATAGCTAGAAATGAGCCTCCTATTGGGTTTGTTGCCATACCTTGTGGAGCCTTTATAGCTAGAAATCAGCTTCTTTTGAGGTTTGTTTCCATTCCTTCTGGTGCCTCTATAAATAGAAATCAGTTTCTTCTTTGATTTGTTTCCATTCCTTGTGGAGCTTCTGTAGCTAGAAATCAGCCTCTTCTTGGCTTTGTTTCCATTCCTTGTAAAGCTTCTATAGCTAGAAATCAGCATCTTCCTGGGTTTCTTTCCATTCCTTGTGAAGCCTCTATATCTAGGAATCAGCTTGTTCTTGTGTTTGTTTCCATTCCTTGAAGAGCTTTTATATCTAGAAATTATCCTCTTCTTGGATTTGTTTCCGTTTCTTGTTGAGCCTTTATAGCCAGAAATCAGCCTATTTTTGGGTTTGTCGCCATTCCTTGTACTGCCTCTATAAATAGAAATTATTTTCTTTTTGGTTTTTTGCCATTGCTTTAAGAGCTTCTATATCTAGAAAACAGCCTCTTCATAGGTTTGTTGTCATTCCTTGTGGAACCTTTAGACCTAGAAATTCGTCTCATTTTGTGCTTGTTTCAATTCCTTGTGGAGCCTCTATAGCTAGAAATTAGCCTCTTTGAAACTGAAAAAAACAGCACTTCAGGCAAAACAAAAAATTTTGCCCTGATTCGCAAAACATTTCTGGTAGTTTCCATTCCCTTCACTTTAAATTTGCTTATTCTATCAATTCCTTGCACTTCATTTAAGCTATGCTTTCTTGTAGGCTTGTATGTTATATTGATAAATCCTGGTCTATTTGGAAAAGATTTACGTTAATAGACAAACAACCTCAGGCAGACATAACTTTGTTTAATATAACTACACATAAAGTAGACAATAAAGTAAAGCAATCCGTGAAGGTCGAAATATTGTTCTCTACTTTATCAGTGAAAGTGTTAATACCCGTACTATCCGTCCTCAGAAACAAAGTGTAGCAATGATATTTTATAACATAGTACAGAGTATGAAGCAGTTATGAGCACTCAGTGTAAAGTAAATGTAAATTTATAGTGAAGAGAGACTTAGCTGATTGTACAGAAACGTCAAAATGATTGTTCAAAAAGTGATAAGCGTATGGTATTGAACGAACTGCGCTTGTGTATTTTAGACCTAAGTCGAGAAAGCCCACAGTAACTGTATTTATTGTATTGTTCATGTTTTTAGAAAACCATGCATAGGTTGTTTGTGTGAAATACTTTGCAAATAAAAACTAAATTTGAAATAGAAGCTAGTCGTCATGTTATAGCTTTAACATTGTGTCGTCATGTAGCATACTGTATTTACTGTAATGTTCATTTTTTTATAAAACCATACATAAGTTGTTTGTATGTGAAATACTTTGCAAATAAAAACTAAATTTGAAATAGAAGCAAGTCGCCACGTGATTGCTATAAAGTTGTGCCGTCATGTAGCATACTCATTGCTCTTAAAAAGGTTTGACCAAGCAAAAACCAGATAAGGTGATTCTGCTCGGAAAAGCCAATATGCCATCCGGACTCCTGGGACAAAGACTTATCTAACGATATGAGACTTGTGCAGTTTGATTGAGAAATTTACAAGAAAAGTTCCGAACAGATAAGAACAAGCATATTATCTGCATAGGTTATTAATTATGTGTGTGTATTATTTATTACTTGAAAGTGAATTCAAAGTACATGATGTGAACTGTACAACCTTGAGGTTGTGTGTCGTTGTTGTTGTTGTTGTTGTTTTTTAATTAAGCACAAAGCTACACAATGGGCTATCTGTGCTCTGCCCACCACGGGTATCGAAACTCGGATTTTAGCGTGTAAGTCCGCAGACATACCGCTGAGCCACTGGGGGGCCAGAGGTTGTGTGTCATGTGATAATAAGCCGACAGAGACAATACTTTGAGATTAGCAAGATTTAAGAATCCACTTGCAAAGGTTACAATGCATTATTTCCTCAGTGGGGTACTCTCACTGTTAAATATATTTGCGTCCGCATGTCTCGTGCAGACCATTCATTTCCTCGTTTGAGCAGCGTCCTGCTCATCATAAAAGAATTCAATGGCACACCCTTTCCTCTCTTTGAACAGGGCGCAACTTCGGATTCTACAGAAAGTCTAACTTTCGTAGAAGTCGTGCTATTAGTTTGACTGGTTAGGCCACATACGGCCTGTGTGTAATTTGGGGTGTCGTACATTAGGAATTATTATAAATTGTTAGAAATGATTCAAAGGAAGACTGTTAGAGTGATACCTGGAATGGAAAAGTTATCATACGAGGACTGGTCAAGATCTATAAAACTGTCTGTTTTTCTTGTAAAAAAAAACAAACAGAATGAGGGGGTTTCTGACTTAAGTGTTTCAGATTGTCATGAGAACTGACGATGTTGGTGCGTAATATATATTCGTATTTAATTGTGAGACTTGAAAGACGAGGGATACAAATATAAATTTTGACAGGGTACTGGTCATCTTCAGCTAAGACAGCTTTATTTTTCAAACAAGATAGTATGCCTTTGAAATAGGATGTCTCCAGATGTTGTAGATGCAGTTAATATAAGGTAGTTTAATGGAAGTTTTATTACACATTTAAACGATAAGGGCTGGTTTTAAGTATTGTTTTTTTTTTGTTTTATAAGTTTCGTTTAATGGATGGAACGGACCCTAGATAGACCAATAAGTCCCTCGTTATCCTTAAATTATGTGTATATGTGTGTATTAGGTAGTTTTAATAATCGGTTTTCAGCTATTTGTTGTTTGTAACCAAACAGTTGTAAAAGACAGCCTGGAAAGCATATACACCACAAACCAGGTGTGACATTCCCAATATGTTTGTTTCATATAGAACAATCATTAATTGAAATTAGTAACGTTATTTTGAAATATATATAATTATATATCTACTTGAATCTTTCTCTCTTCAACGTTTTTAATCGGCTTCACACAATAGACTCTCTGATTTCATGAACAATGGACGACTCACACAATAGACTCTCTGATCTCATGAACAATGGACGACTCGAACAATAGACACTCTGATCTCATGAACAATAGACGACTCAAACAATAAACACTCTGCTCTCATGAACAATGGACGACTCACACAATGGACTCTCTGATCTCATGAACAATGAACGACTCACACAATAGACTCTTTGATCTCAAAAATGTTGATTCCATTATAGTTAATTTTTTTTATTGCTTCAGTTGTCTAAAAACTTTTGTTTTGATCCTTAAGTCGTCATCATATTTCATTTGTTGTCCAAAACTTCATATTCTTGGTTTTAGTTTTGTTTTTGTAGAAGTAACATTGGAAGCGACTAGACTTTTTGGTGAAGTTCTGGATTTCAAAGATAGAAAGCTGCGTTCAAATCCGTGCTATATCACAAAATATTTTATGCATTTTAACTTGTGTGCGTTATGAAAGCTAGAGTCAATCTCTTAGCATATACAGTAGTGACATAACGCTGTGAACAAGCTGAATCAGAAGTTCGTAATTAGGGACAGTACCAGATAGCTTTGGTGTTTTTGTCACAGATACAGATCTCACCCTTGTGGTTAGGTCATGAACTTCAGAACTTATGACACTTAAAATAGAAGTTCAGTCTTGACGTGGGCAGAGCACATTGTTCTGCATCTGCGCTAAAAACCAAATAAATGTGCCTCTTTCCCGCTGAATAGAATTCCGAGAGTTTTAGGTTCTCTTTCAAAAGTCTCCCGCTGGTACAGCGTTAAGTCTACGGATTTACAATGCTAAAATCAGGGGTTTGATTCCCTTCAGTGGACTCAGTAGATAGCCTGATGTGACTTTGCTATTAGAAAACACACACACTCTTTTAAAAACATTTCACGAAGAGAAATTTGTGTTTCCGTATTAGAGGTAAATTGGCCTTAAAACATGAACATATCCATCTATCCACGAGGCTTTTAGCCTTATCTCTACGAACAATACAAAAGCGAACTTCTAATATTTGCATAGAGAGAGACACATTTATCACGCCGTTTCAGCTAACATATAAGAACCCATCTTAAAGTTTGAAGAAAACAATGGAAGGTTTGGACTTTACTATCCTATTGTATGGCTCTAAAAAACAAATACAACTGCTTGCTTTTCAGACTGCACTTTTTTTCGAAAGGTACACAAAAACGTTTTAAAGAACGAATTTTATTGTGTCCAGAGACTGTTTAAACTCACTTGAACTCCTCTGAACAAATTAGAAGCTACATTCACTAGTCAAACAAGCAACCTTCTCAATATCAGTGTCTGTGTGTTCAGGGGCATCAAAGATCAAGTTCTTACGGCAAAGAACGAAACGTTATTCAAACGAGAACATCTTATTTTTATTGTTTCAGACAACGTGCTTGATAAAATACGTCTCTGATTGAAAATAGAAACTCTTATACCAGTTAAAAATATATTTTTGAACTCATTAAAGTTTGTGTATTTAACCAAGTTAAATGTTGCTATTACGGTATTACCTAATAGTTTTTAACAAACTTAATTTTAACGATTTTTCAGACTGTTGGGATGGCATAATATTGTCGTAGTCTTGAAAACAGCTATCTACTAGAGATGGACGGTTTTCTTAAAAATTTGTTTGTAATGTGCTATTGTTATAACAAATATCGCGTATAGATAAGTAAAAACAATAAAAAACTCAAGGACCAAAAGTACACATATTACGTTCTTTAAACGTCACATTATGACATTAATTTAATTTACTATCTTTTTTATAATATCATTTTAATACAGGAAACCGTTTTAAAAGTATTAAAAACATTATTTAGTTTTTAATTTCGCGCATTTTTGTTGTTGTTTAGAATTAAGCACAAAGCTGCACAATGGGCTATCTGTGCTCTGCCCACCACGGGTATCGAAACCCGGATTTTAGCGTGTAAGTCCGCAGACATACCGCTGAGCCACTGGGGGGCAATTTCGCGCAACGCTACACGAAGATTTTCTGCGCTAGCCGTCCCTAATTTAGCAGAGTAAGACTAAAGGGAAGGCAGTTAGTCATCACCACTTACCGCCGACTTTTGAGATATTCCTTTACCAACGAATAGTGGGATTGACCGTCAAATTATATATTTCAGAGAACTTCTAAATATCTTACGTCATATTAATACGACAAAATTTGTTACTTTACAAATTAATATCGTTTATTGTTGTGTTTTTTTAATCAGCCATGATGCCTTATCCTGAATTATTTAATTTCAAAATTAATTACCTTAAAACATAATTCTTAATGCAATAAAGTGCTTGAACTCTACATCGAGAGTTTAAGCGTATGTATTTGTTTAAAAATATTTCACCGTTTTTTAAAACATGCAAGAAATGCGTTAGTATCATGAAGAAGCGACAAAAGTAACATAGTAAACACAGAGCGAGGAAAGTAAATTATTTGAATAATTATATTGAACACGTAAATACTCACATTACAGGTAATAGATTATTCTATTCCCCTTTTAAGGGATTATAGGTCGTTCTCTGTTTGTTTTAGAATTTCGCGCAAAGCTGTCCCTAATGTAACAGTGTAAGACAAGAGGGAAAGGCAGCTAGTCATCACTACCCACCGCCAACTCTTGGGCTACTCTTTTACCAACGAATAATAGGATTGATCGTCACATAATAACGATTTCATATTAACAGGGGTTAACTTGAAAACGGGGGGTAATTTGAAATCGTTACACCGGGCCTAGGTCGTTCTCTACAATTGGAAGTGTAAAAATGACCACCCTTGTCAACTGACACTAAAACGTCGCACCAAACATGCCCGCCCTTTCAGCCAGGGGGCGTTATAATATACGGTGAATCCCACTATTCGTTGGTAAAAAGTAGCCCAAGAGTTGGCGGTGGGTAGTGATGACTAGCTGCCTTCCCTCTAGTCCTACACTGCTAAATGAGGGACGGCTTGCGCAGATAGCTCTCGAATAGCATTGCGCGAAAATCAAAACAAACAAACACTGACACTAAAACTTATGGATCACAACTGCATTTGACTATCTGAACCAAATCTGAACTGATCAGTGTTCCAGCCTCCAAATGGGTCAAGTGATGAGTCTGGAGGCTTATCACACAAAAACTGGGTTTCAATACTTTCAAATTTCACTGAAAAAAAAAATCCGGTATTTCAACTTAAAAGGTTTAAAGTGGAAATGAAACTATACTCTTTGTCACAGAATCGAGAAAGAGTTCTCTAATTGTGAAATATGGTAAAAGCTTAAACCAATGTTATGAACCATAAGAAACAAAGAGTCGTTGTAATTAGCCACAACTTTTTATTGTGGTCAATGACGTAATTAGTTATTTTCCGCGTAATTTCTGTAAACCTTGGAGGGAACGGGTGTTCGCTCCTGCACCCTAAAAAGGACTTTTTTATTTGGGGCTTTTTTAGCAGTCCTCAGACCACTTGCGTGTTTGTATTGTGACTCTCAAACTGCTTATTAAAGGTCAACAGCTATGAAAGTCTTAAAATGGATGAGATATCGTCAGGAGGGACTTCTTTTTTGTGTTACGAGCGCACGCCTTAACGCACTCGGCCATGCCAGGCCTACCTTAAAGACAAACTATAATATAAATATAAATCCTATGGATAAATACAGTATCGAAAGTGTTCATATTTAAGTTTTTACAAATATAATATCAATAAAGTGCCAAATTTAGATATAATTAACACAGATCTATGTGTGTGTGTTTTCTTCTCATACTAAATTTCACCAGCTTAACTAACGTGATTCACAATTATCAACAACCTAAAATTATCATTTTATTAATTTATGGTTTTAGAATAGAATAACAAAATATCTTAGGGACTGAGGACAGCCTGAGAGAGTCAGAAGGCTTAAGGTTTTAAATCAGGAACTGTTATACTTAAATCTTGGAATTTCTGATATTTTCCTTCAACTCATGCGTCACGTAAAGGTTGTTTTCGGATTGAAAATATCAACTATATAAATTGCCTTACACATTAGGCAATTGCAAGAGAGCTAAGAAATAGTATTTTTTGTTATTATCGTTTTATCCAAAACCGTGAAACATAAGACTTCTAAAATTATTTCCTCGCTTAAATGTTACCATGCATTCATTAGATGCACATGTACCCGGCAACGGTGAGTTGCATATTTTGTTCTGTACTTTATTTTAATTAAAGTTTTAATACTCATACCAGCCGTCTTTAGGTATAGGATTGTAGAGGGCGTTAGTGTCTGGATGTTTTCTGTGGTTATAAAGTTGTGGAAAAAATAACGTTGTTGTTATTGAATAAAGCACAAAGCTACACAATGGGCTATCTATGCTCTGCCCACCACGGATATCAAAACCCGGATTTTAGCGTGTAAGTCCGCAGACATACCGCTGAGCCACTGGGGGGCAGGAAAAATAACAAACATTTGGAAAAAAATTACAACAAAACACAGCATTCCAGTAAACACCAAATGTAGTCAAAATCCAGGAACAAAACTAATGTCCATACTATGTAAAAACTACACTGACAAACATAAATCATTTTTTCGATGATATCTGGAATATATGGTATGCAGTAGTATAAGGTTTTGTAGTTTTTTGTATCTTGGGATGTATTATTGTTTGTTTGTTGTTAATCTAGGTGTGTGCGTATAAATTTTTTTCAGCGGTTTTTGTCGGAAAAGTGTTGATGTTGATGAAGTGTTGTTTAATTTTATTGATTTCATTGTTAATTTTATCGAGTGAACATAGTTTTGTGGTTGTGTTTATTTATTTTCCTAATATGTTAGGTTTTTGTTTTGTTTCATGTGTTGAGTCTCAGGGAATATATGGTCCTGTGTGGATGATTTTTCTGTGAATTTCTGTTTTGAATTTGTATCGGTTCTTGAGATTGAAAAATGCAATTTGGTTAGTTGTTGTTCTTTTCTGTTCGTAGGTGAACTTAATGCTGGAGTGTATAGGGTTAACGTGGTTGAAAAAACTGTGTATCCTATATATGTGAATCCGGCAATTGTATCGTCAACATATCTGTACCAATATAATGGTGGGTGTAAGGATGAATTGATCGTTTGAGATTCAATGTGTCATGAAAATGTTAGTTAAAATGGTGACACGGGGTTGCCCTCCATGCTTGAGCCATTTATTTACGTAGTTTTGGTTATTGAATGTAAAATTAGTGTTGGAGGTCGTGAATTCTGTAAAGGTTTTTGATTGGTTGCTGTAGTTGTGTATTAATGAGTTAGGGTTTTGGATATAAAGTTCTAAAGCGATCTTGCAGGCTTCAGTAGTTGGGACTTCTTTATGGTTAAGTTGATCAGGAATAGATTTAAAGTTAAAAGAGTCTTTTAAAAAGGAGCCGGCTAATGTTATATATTTAGAAAATGCTCGATTTGTACACTTAGTGAGGTTATATTTCAATGATTCGAAGGTCGACATTATAAGTTGTAGTGGACAATCAGGTTTGTGAGTTTTGGGGGTGCCATCTAGTCATGGTGTTCGTGAGTCGGTCTTGATTAGGTAAGAATAAAGGTTTACTGAGATTGTGTTGTTTTTATTTGTAGTACTACTTTGCTTAGTTGTTTTTCGTGTGTATTGGTTTAAATTTGTTTGTATCTGATAACATGTTATTCATTATAACTATAGCATTGTCTATATCTGCTTTTAGAATTTTGATATTGTTGTCTTGTTTTAGGTTGTTTACAGAATTAATATCTTTCCGTGTAAGGTTGTTTTTAGCTTTCTCTTTTGTGAAATTATGTTGATGGTTTCAACATTCAATTATTTGAAAAACGTCAGTTATATTCGTAATGACAAAATGAAAGAAATGCAAAAGGACATCAACAACCCACAAGAAGTTACCACCCAAGAGTGGATAGTTTTATCCCCTAATAACAGATCATGAATTAAGAATACTTTTCCTCTTGAAATTTTAAATATCTAATACTATAAAACTCATTTTTGTCCTGCATCATATATTTTGGTGATTATCCAATTAAAAAACGTTAATAAAATGGATAGCTAATAATCTTTTTAAGTGTGTTTGTTTCTGCAATTTAAATCATTTCACATTTAATCCAATGGCTCGTTTTGTATCTAAAGCCAGCATAACCAACCAAATACACACAGACCATTAAGGAAAGCATTCTAAAGCATGGCATATTTCTTTCTGATGAAAATACTACTATCTGTTGACAAGATTCATGGCCCTCCATATGAAAAGATATCACACCATGTCTGCTGGATTATATGGAATTATTAAGCCTGTTTTAGTGAATGCACGCAAATTTGCTCGTCGACAACTTATAGAAGTCAGTCGTTAACAGAAGAAGAATTATGACAGGACTACAAGGGAACAGATATAACAGTGTGGAAGCATGGAAGCAACTCAGATCTGGCTAGATTGATTCATACCTTGTGCTTTGGTAGCTTGATATGAGTGTGAGGAATGTAAAAGTACATGGAACATTTCAGTAAACTATGTCAATTCATCGCAGACAAAACTTTTACACATTGGTTTGGTTGGGACTCTGAATTGAGACCAGTGAGTCAGTGGAGGATGTGGTGTTGTCAAAAGTTATAACAACTTACCTGATGAGAAAGATAGAGCTGAATGCACTTATATAAGAGCCTACAATGAACAAGTTGAGTAAATTTTGGAATCAAAAGCAAAAGTCATCTTAAAACGTCAGCAAAGCGGCCGACACTGACTTCCCAATTGATATGGATGAGACGAGATGATCATTACAAAGTAGAACAGTCATTTGGTCGAGTAACCAAAGAGCGAAAGGAAATGGCAATCTTTGCTTTCTAAGCTAGCAAGTGATATTTCCAATAATGTATATGAATTACATTATCAGATTTCCACTTGATTATCACAAGTTAAAATAGCTGTAGTGTCTTGTAAGTCAACGTTTTATACCATTGCAAATGGTAGCTAGAGGCTCAAAGACTCATTTGAGAGAACATTGTGGCCTTGCTTTCCAGGCCACCAATTGAATGTTTTGCTGTTCCAAGAACTGAGAGGTGAGTATACATTGAGCATAACATCTAGTACTTATTAGATTCTGCACTGCTTATCTAGAAAGAATGTCAGTTGCACATAATGTAAAGAAATTGTGCTTTCACTGAATGTAAATTATCATACAATAATAACATCTCGATTATTAGTTCTGGTTGACATCAATTTTAATTGAAAATTTTTGGTTTGGCTAAGCTCCATGTGAAATATCTAGATGGCAATATCTTTTATGAGACCATAGCTACAAAAAAAAGTATTGGAAGGTAATCCTAGAAAGTTTAATTTTGATTTATTTTGAATTTCGCGCAAAGCTACACGAGAGCCATCAGCACTAGCCGTTCATAATTTACCAGTATAAGACAAGAAGGAAGGTGTTACGTATTTTTTATGTTTTATGTTCTTCGTAGACTAAACGCAACAGAAAAACACAGATAGCAGCTTGTATAATTTATTACACTAAACTATTAACAAATATAACAGATATAACATAAATTATATAATAACAGTGACAGATATTAAGTTACAACATTCGAAATTAATTACAAAACAAAATAATACTAGTTTCAAACTTCAAAATTAATCACAATACAAAATGGTACTGGCCTGTATCTAATATAATGATCTAAAATGAAAGTCTCAAATTCCAGTCTAGGGTGTGAATTTGGTCCCACGAAGAAATTCCGAAGCTTAAATGAAGAAGTTCAGAAACAGTTCACAGTTCAATAAATTCGCCGACTCTCAGCACAAGCAGTAATTCAGATGAATCGTAGAGATTGACGAAATAAAATCACAGCTTCCGTAGATCTAACTTCAGTCACAAATCCAAGTCGAATAATCACAGCAAACACTTAATCTTTCTCAAATAACTGACTCTCTTCTTTTGAAATAAAACTAATGTCTGATTCTCCTTTTTTCTCTCTCGCATCTTCGTCTGTTTATATATTGTAGGCCTAGACCCCTCGAATAACCGCAGAATTTCTACAGATCTCCAGAGCAATCCGCGCATGTCCGTTCTTGCACGAGACTAAACGTCTAGACACGAAGTCGCCAGCACTTCATTTACAAACATATGATTGGTCTACTTAATTCAAGAAAATTCTAAATGTTACCCTAAATGAATAACAACATATTTTATTAGTTTAAACTTCGAAACAATAATATAAATATGGAAACATAGATAATAGAAATGAAAATCCAAACACAACACGACATGTTGTCGTTTACAAAATATTTACACATTTACATAACACTCTCCCCTTAAAAGTAAAAAAAAAAAGTTTGAACTTGTGAAAACTTTTTTTGTTGTTTATTTGTCTTTTTAAACCAACTTAAAAGGGTTAAATCCAGTAGATTCTGAAATAACCTCACGAACTTCAAACAATAACAAGGGAACACCCTCAACCCAGTTCTTTGAGTGTTTGTGGTAGTAATTTGGTGGAAACGATCAAAAATACCTTGTGACTCAGGATGCTATGCACAGGATGAAACTTGATGGAGGTTTAGATCATGCATGGCTTGTTGAAATAGCTTGTACATAAAATTTGAGCCTTGATCTGATTGCACAACTTTTGGAATCCCGAACATGGTAAAGAATTTAACAAGAGCCTTAACAATGTTGGGAGCAGTGATTTTTCTCAAAGGGATTGCCTCAGGGAAACGTGTAGAAGCACACATGATCGTCAAGAGGTATTCATTTCCGGCTTTGCTTTTTGGCATTGGTCCAACACAGTCGATAATGACTCTTGAGAACGGTTCTACAAAGGCAGGAATAGGGTGCAGTGGTGCTTTGGGAATCCCCTGATTTGGTTTTCCTGTCATTTGGCAAGAATGGCATGTCTTACAATAGTCAACAACATCTTGGCGCATCTTTGGCCAATAAAAATGTCGTTGGATACGATATGGGGTCTTTCTTACACCTAAGTGTCCCGACAATACATGATCATGAGCAAGACTAAGAATATCATTCCGATAGCATTTTGGAATGACGAGTTGGTGAATAACATTCCACTCTTCATCAGCAGCAACGTCAGGAGGTCTGTATTTTCTCATTAGCACACCTGACTTCTGGTAGTAACAAATAGGGACAGTTCCTATTTCATTTTCATCAACAGCCAGTTGTAGAAGAGAACGAGTTTCAGGATCATTGTCCTGTTCCTCAATAAGTTTGTTTCGATGAAGAGAGTCGAAAAATGTCTTAGAGTCATCAGTAGAACTTAAAGTTGAGTCAGAAATCTCATCGATGTGAGACATGAACGTATCAGATAAAGAGAAATCCTCTTTGGACTCCTGAGAACGTGTCTGAGAACGAGTAACAGCACAGGCGGGAAAAACATCAGGAAACTCTTCAACGAGTTGCTCTGTACTGGGGCTAATAACAGGTGCTTCAACAACACGAACCTCTGGTACCACCTTACTACCAGCCAAATCATTCCCCAAAAGCATAGACACACATTCAACAGGCAATGAAGCTTTAATACCCACAGTCACTGGGCCTGAAACTAAGTCCGAATGTAAATCTAATCTATGAAGAGGAATAGAAACGACGCCACCTTCTAAAGATAGTTATCCGTTTGCGTTACGCAGGTTCCACTATATAGAGGGCCTTACATGAGAGAAATCTTAAGATAATGTTGCAAAATTTTGATATTTCTGGCTTGTACAGGTTTTACTGTATATATACGTGTGTGTGTGTGTGTGTGTGTGAAAAGGGTTTTATTTCATGTGTAGTGCATTAGGCTACCCCTCCTGTGATTTTCTTCTTAAAGGGAATTTGTTAATGCTCATATGTTGTTTGGAACGGTTTAATTTTTGTAGAACGTATCTTTTATCATTATAGTGTTTTCTTTTTAAATGTCTGTACACATACCTTTATTGTATGATCTAAAATTGTATTAATTGCATGCAAATAATTTTATTTTTCTTGTTATATAATTTTGTATTGTTATTATTATGGCTCTCGATTTCATGAAGGAACATAGGGCCGCAATCACTTGCGGATTCATTAACATGCTGGTTTTTTAAGTGAGCAGATTGTTAGCCTACCGCACAACCCCCAAACAGAAGGAGAAACCTTAGCCGTCCCTAATTTTGCAGTGTAGGACCAGAGGGAAGGCAGCTAGTCATCACCACCCACAGCCAACTTTTCTAGTTCCTTTAATTAACCGAGTATTGTATCATATCTGGTAGTGTGTAAATAGTTCTAGGCCTTGGTCAGGCTATAAATACGCGTAAATATGTACTTCAAGTTTAATTAGATAGATAGGCCTAGATGTCAGTTTCGCTATAATAAAGAGCCTACGTGACAGTTTCTAAAGTGAAGTTATCACAGAATGTTTTGTAATAACAGTGTAAAAAAGAGTAATTTATCTTATCAATTGTGTTCTTAAGTAATTGAATAAACCTCGATGTACTTTATTCGGAAAGAGACAATAAATTAAAGCTTGGATAAAACTGTAGTAACTAAAATTGTAGCATGAGTAAGATTTTCCCTGATTGCATCGTAATAACAGAGCAGAAAAGATAAATTTATTTTGTCAAAATGTGTTTTAAAGTAACTGAATCATCTCTGTTTAAACTTTGGATTTGTGTGTTTGTTTTTGAATTTCGCACAAAGATACACGAGGGCTATCTGCGCTCGCCGTCCATAATTTACCAGTGTAAGACTAGAGGGGAGAAATGTAGTCATCATCACGATCCATCGCGTACTCTTGGGCTATTCTTTTACTAACGAATAGGTTTGTTTGTTTTGGAATTTCGCACAAAGCTACTCGAGGGCTATCTGTGCTAGCCGTCCCTAATTTAGCAGTGTAAGACTAGAGGGAAGGCAGCTATTGAGGAAGTTGACTAGTGTTGAACCTCTAGTCAAATTCATTCGGACCTAACTTACCATGAGACTAAAAAACTTTAAGATTTATTTTGTAATTAACATGGGCCAGTATGCAATTCAGTAGGGTGTGCAAAACTAGCAGTGTAAGTTACTAAAGTAGTTACTTGCAGAATTTCATGCTGCAATTTGTCATAATAATCCCTGATCTGTTACTTTATTACAGGACAAAATATACTATTAAGGAAGTGGATCTTGTTTAAAATAACTGTTCTTAATCATAAGTCAAGTAATGGTATTTGCTTCTAGCTTCTATATTTAATTGCAACAAAAAATGTAGCTTATTTGTTTTATGGCTTAAAAATGTCAATTCTGAACTCTCAGACATCATTAATTTAGATTTACTTACTGCTTGTCTCCACTGGCCTGTGTCACAATAGTTAACTATTTATCAGTTTTAGTTAAGCATGTTAAATTTTGACGTTTGAATTTGACTAACAATAAATCTTGGTTCATCATGCAAAAAAAAAAAAATCGCCAGAAGTCGTACTTGGTCAGTATATGGGACAAATAAACTCTTATGGTATGAAACATTGAAATGCGCGATTCGGGACCTTACCAAGCGATATTCGCTACTTCGAGCAAGAGCATCCAGATCTCGCAAATGTCACCTAGCGTCATCAATCGCTCGTGAGCTTCGAAAGCTGTCGAATTGCCCGGGAAGGTCCAAGGAAACATTGTATGAACTTGAGGTCGAATTGGAGACTTTGGATCACGATGCGATAGAGGGGGCGAGGATTCGTTCCCATATTCGTTGGTTTGAAGAGGGTGAGAGGTCTACCTCTTACTTTCTCCGTATGGAAAAGGTCCGTCAGAGTCGAATTGAGTTTCATTCCATGCTCAATGATGGGGGTGTGGAGGTGTTCAATGTGAATGATATCGCTGCTGTTCTGCACCAATATTATTCAGTGCTGTACACAGCAGATATTGTTTTGCAGGAAGACATCGATTTCGTACTCACATTTGTTGACAAAATTCTCACCCACGAACAAGCTCAGATGTGTGATGCTCCATTCACGGTCTCAGAAGTTATCGCTGCACTTGACAGTTTACCCGTTAACAAATCTCCTGGTCTTGATGGTTTTACGTCGGAATTTTACAAATGTTTTTTACCTCATTTTGTTGACGATTTTGTGTTTCTCTTATCTGACCTTTTCCGCTCTCCACAGTTGCTCCATTCTATGTGTTCTGGGGTGATTGTTCCTATCCCGAAAGGGGGAGATCGACGGTTGGCAGCTAACAGCCGGCCTTTGACATTGCTTTGTACAGACTATAAGCTATTGGCGAAAGTGCTGGCTCGACGCCTTTCGAACGTGATATCAAGTTTAGTTTCAGCTGACCAATCCGGTTGTATACCTGGACGGGATGTTATTGATACTCCGTTAACTCTTGTTTTGCTATTGCAATCGTTAGAGCGAACTGGTCAGGGTAGGATCTTTCTGAAGCTCGATCAGATGCAAGCATTTGATCGGGTTGACCATAACTATATATTTCAACTTCTTCTGCGTATGGGTTTTGGCTCTACTTTTGTTCATTGGGTTCGTCTTTGCTACACGTCTATATCTAGCTGTGTGAAGTTTAATGGGTTTCTGACTGATGGTTTTGCTGTAACTCGGGGTATTCGACAGGGCTGTCCCATGTTGGCTTTACTGTATGATCTCAGTGTAGAGCCATTGCACAACATGTTAGCTCAAAATGCTTTTATTACTGGATTAGGGGGTGATGTGTTCCTTAACAAGCCATCCCTTATTTATCAGCACGCTGATGACACCACGTTGACCTTACGGGATGCCTCTTCTTTGCCACACGTATTGAATGTATGCGACTCTTTTGGTAGAGCTACAGGTGGGAGGATTAACTGGATGAAGAGTAAGGGTTTGTGGGTTGGGTGTTTGGCCTCTTCTGCAGACCTTCTCCTGGGAGTATTAAGAATTTCCACGGATCCTATAAGGATTTTGGGCATCGTCTTCTGCTCAGATTTCGATGTCATGCTGCAAGATACGTGTCAAGGTGTTCTGCGCAGAATATCTCGCATTTTAGTGTCGTGGCGATTTCGTTCTTTGTCACTTAAGGGAAAATCTCTTGTGGTGAACTCGTTGGTGGCATCGGTATTGTGGTACCCTTTGCAGATTCTTCCATTGCCAAAACAGTTTGAGGCACGTTTTCGCAAATGTATACTGGATTTTATTTGGCGGGGAGGTATACATAAAGTGGCATATGGTATTCTGATACGGCATTATGATTGTGGGGGAATCAACTTGGTTGATGTTAATGCCCGTAAACTTGCTTTCCGTTTGAAATTGTTGCAGCGTTGTTTGGATGTTTCTTGTCCTTCCAACTTGCGACAAATTCTCTCTGGTTTCTTTTCTTGTTATGGGAATCTACATTTGGGTTTTCGGATTTTTCAGTGCCGTATTTTGCCACGTTTTGTGCAATTGTTACCTTTGTATATTCAGGAAATGTTTCAAGCATGGAAGGTTCTTCTTGGGGATAAAGGGCTCGTTCCAGCACCTCTTTCTTCACATATTTTTGATGAATCTTTGTTTTACAATCCAGCTCTTGTTGATGTTCGGCATCGCACGTTAAATTTTCCTGAATTTATCACTGCAGGTTTAACTCAGGTCCGACATTTGTTGTATGAGGTGCTCCTGGTTTTCTTCCTGTCAAGGCAGTGATAGAAATATGTACAGATGCTGACCCTTCAGCCAATGTCCGCGCTATTACTTCACACTTTAATTTGCTTAAGCGGGCGTTGCCTGCAGACTGGTTGGAGTTTTTATCTATCCAGATGGCTCCCTTACCATCGACCTCACGTATAGTGGATTTATACTTTCTGGACCGCACTGATACCCAAGTTCATTTTCAGGGGTTATCCCTGAAGCAGTTGGTCTTTCATTTACAGTGTTCACTTGCTACAAATGTTACTGCTCCATTCTACTGGGGGGGATATTGTTCCTCCTGGAGATTGGAAACGCATTAGACAAAACACTTATTCTTCTTTTGTTGGGTTTCATGTTTGTGATGTGGATTATTTAGTGTGGTTGCGGGCGATAACCACAAATGTTAAGCTGGTACACATGGACAGACATCCCACGTGGCTGTGCACTTTCTGTTCACAGGCGCGGGAAACAATAGAACATCTGTTTTTCCTCTGTCCTTTTGTACAGCCTTTGTGGCAATATGTTTATCAATTATTGGCGTACTATCTCGGTTGCCCTATCTCTAACAGGGTATGGAGGAGATGCCAATTGGTGGGATCTAGTCCTACGTTACCCAGGAGATGCTGCAACATTTTTCGTTTGTTTACCAGCTTGACAAGAGAGGTTATATGCTCTGCTCGCTCTGTTTGTTTGGCAAGTCATAGGGACATTCATTTACGTTCAATGTTTAAAGTACGTGTACGCAAATATGTTTATCTCCATTATCATAGATGTTTGTTGCATAACTCGTTAAATGTATTTTATTATATGTATTCTTATGTTGGTACCTTGGTAAACCAAGGTGCCCAGGGTTATTACTTATGTCCTTTGTTAAGATAAGTTATTCTTCTTTAATTGAACTGGCTTTTCATTTTTCTTGCTAATGTTTTATATGTATAAATTGTCATTTTTAGTAGATTACCTGCTGTTCATAATTACCACTTTTAATTTTTACTGACTTTTATTCACTTTGTGGCAATCTGTCTAATTTTCATTCCATATTAATCCAATAATTTCTGTTATATTTGTTGTATTTTTTGTTCATACCCCCTCATTGAGGTGGGATAAATAAAGAGAAAAAAATAAATAAATTTCGTGTTTATGCAAGGTGGTCGCTAGAAAAGCGGAAAATTTGAGGGTCAGATGAGATCATGAATAAAATGCGTGCTTACTCATTTCTATTTTGATTTCTTTACGTCATGAATAAAATGCATGATTTTAATAATTTTGAGCATCTATGAGTGTAATATAACATATGCCTTTAAAAAACTTTGTAAAAGTTATTCTTTGTAAAAATAAATAGCTGTTTGACAAATTTTCCGCTTTTCTAGCGACCACCCTGTATATGTTATTTCATTATTTAAATGTATCATAATATCTTGATGATATTTTTCTATCATGATAACAGATGTTTTTTTTATTATGTTTTAACTTTTTTTAGTTAAAGAATTTTATTTTCTTAATGCTTGAAATATAGTTCTTTATTTGAAGGTTATGTCATCCAGGTAGTGTGTAACCATTTTCAGGTGCAAGAGCAAGTTAACATACTTGAGCTTAAATTAATTGTTTTTTTCAGTTATTGGCTTAAGGTTAGGTCCGAAATAGAGGGCGAAGGAAAAGTGTGGTTTCAAGCATATCATGTGTTTCTTATTTAAATACAAAATATTGAAAATGAGTAGTTTTTCACATAGCATGTGGTCAAGAAATCTTCAAGCTTACTTTGATCTCGCTGTCTACGTTCGTTTGTTGTTCTCTACAAATAATGCGTTTTTTCTTGTGAGAGACGTCATTGTAATGCTACATATTCTGCAAGAAAGTTGATGGCAGTAGTGTCTGATTATATCTGGAGATCATGGTTCCTGAAGACACTCTTGATTACAACCTCTTACATTAATATTCTATGATTGGTGGCCTGACTATTTATCTATAGTAACAATAGGAAAATTTGATAATTTCTGTTAAGTAAGAAATATTAGATTTAATAAGCTGTTTATGATCTTAAGTGAATTGGTTGGTGGGAAGACATATCAAAGAAAAACCTGATGATCAATTCACAGTTTTCGGTGAATGGCAAGCAACCATGCAGTGTCTGTCCTAATGCAAGTAGACACACTGTGTCTACTAGATTTAGTGTTGCATATTACGTGCAGTCTCTCTATTTTTTAGCTTGAACTTATTTAAAAGCTAACTTCAGATTTGCTTCATAATATATCCTGTCAATCCTTTTGTTGTAAATCTAATAGTTTTTTAGAAATCAGTTGAAATAAAACTACAGCTGGTCATTCTCTTTTAAACATACATGAAACCATAATCCATTTCTACCAACTGAGTAACCACTAAAAATTGCTATCAATATCTTCGCACAAAGTCAGTATTTCACCAATATCTTACCCACATTCACTATTCGACAATGACAAAGGAACAAAGCTAGCTAGATGAATATCAAGTGTTCTCAACCACTTTCTATATGAAATTTGCACATACAGAGCATAAATGATAACTTCAGGATACGCAACAAAATATAATAAAATAGAAGTGCTCAGCATATTCATATGTTACACTTTCAAACGATTCCAGGTCTAGGAGTGTCTGTTATACATAAATTTAGAAATTATACGCAAAAAGTATACATACTTGTATGGTTGTAAAGTAGTATATTACCAGCCCTCCTTTGATTCAGTGGTACGTCTGAAGACTTATAACACTAAAAATCGGGTTTCGATACTCACGTCAGGCACTTACAGCTTGTTACATTGCTTTGCTCTAAACGATAAACAAAAGCACATTATTAAGTCATAAAGATTGTGTAATGTAAATAATAAAAATAAAAATAATAGATTCCGCCACTAATTTTGGTTTCACTAATATGACATTCCTTTTCTGTCAATACGTAGATGTTAACATAAATTAAAATTAAAACTTGAAATATTTGAAGTGGAATTTAGCGTTAAATCACAAAGGAAGTGCTTTATACGTATCATAAAGTAAATGAAGTAGAGCAAAATATTTTAAGATGTCTATAAATGTAATTTTAACAGTAATAGTAATTTTCCTTTCCAGAATTTCAGTGTGCTGAAGTAATCATATGTTGTGTCACATGACATTCTTCGTGTTACGCCTCGTGTTATTAGATTTCTTGCAGCGATGGAGGAGAAGAAATTGTAGGTTGTGTTTAGCAATTAGATTTATTGGACTTGGAAGAAATAGTTTACGATGTGACTGAATGAAAGCATTATTTCAATACTGCATTTCTGTCGTCAAGAGAAAACAAAAGTTAGGAATAGGATCAACATAGGAAAGGATCAGAAGCTGAGAACCTCATTGAGATAGAACCATAGTGGGGAGTACAGTGTACTAGTAACGCATAATTGGTGTGTAAGCGAGTAATTTGAATGTGTTCTAAATATTAATAAATGTATCATTATTCTTCTCTCTTTTTCATATATTTGTAATAAACGTTAATATTACTAGAAGCAATACTGATAGTAGTGCCATGGTTTATATAGAAACTTGGACTTTACATAATCAACTCAGAGCTTAGCTTTAGAACATATACCCAGGAAATAAACAGAAATACTGAAGACAGATCACTTTATTAAGACATACAAAAATAACTGCGTGCATACCCCATCAAAGCGCTATTATTTTAAGGCAGGATTTTAATTATTACGGTCGTTGTATCAGAATAGTCTAATAATAGCATTCAGAGTAAAAAAAGGGTCAAATACTATTAAAAATTAAGTAGTTTTAATTTAGTAAACTGTTACCACTCATAGATTGTTTATACAATTAGAAAGATTCAAAATAAGGTTTATTTTGCATGATACTAAAAGGCTTTGAAAAATGTAGTGACTATCTCATATTACTGAAATAACATGTTGGATGTCATTGGCAATACTGAGCATTAAGTAAATGGAGCTTATATATATTTTAATATTTGTACAGAATCATGTTAATAACAGACAGAGAATAATTTAATCTCGTAACTGAACTGAAAGCTTATCAAATAATATGTTTGAGATTTTAAAAAATGTGAAAACGTAATGCCAAAGGTGAAGATCTTCTAAAGTGATTACACAACTAAATACTTAGTCAACAGTCCATATTTTCCAATACGTGATACCTAACAATGGCTTTAACTTTAAGACTGTTGAAAATGAAAAGATGCTTACTGGCATTTTGTAGGAACTTTTTGACAATATAATTCATAGATACATATGTAGATTTATTATGCTCCTAACAGAAGTAGACTTATTGAAAGTTAAAAGTTTACATAAAATGACTGAAAAAAATTTATGGTATGGAAGGTGTTTCAGATATTATCCTTAATATCATAGAGTATGTTGTCAGGAATAGAGATGGGGAATAACTTTGTTTGTGGTACCATGAAATTATTATTAACTGTGTTTTTGTTGAACCCTGTTTCAGGAATAAGGGCCTTGGCTCTTATTTCTTTAAAAAACAAAAACATCTAAACACTTCAAGATATATTAAGAAAGAAACAAAATGCAATATAAGTGGAAATCGATTGTGTGTGTGTGTTTTTTCTTATAGCAAAGCCACAACAGGGTATCTGCTGTGTTCACTGAGGGGAATTAAACCCCTGATTTTAGCATTGTAAATCCAAAGACTTGTTGCTGTCCAAGCATGGAACCAGGAAATAAATTGAGTGAAGCTAAGCATACTTATTAGTTTTACCAAATTAGCAAAGAAGAAACTTATTACTTACAAGAACTGTATTTAAAACAATATCAAACTTGTGAATGGATGAGTTGGGGTAATTACTGACGTATGAAATTACCTAGCTTATAAAAAAAAGTTTAAAATTACTGGTATTATAAGAATGTGAAAGAGCAAAATGATAAAAAGCTATTTAGTGTACCAAAGTTACCATCAGCAACAAACCAAAAAATGAAAGGGCAGAAATTAATATGTTATTTCAGGTTAATATTCATAATATTTGTATTTACTCGAACATAAATGTTAATTACTGAATAACTTGTTCATTTAACTGTCTTTGTGAGAAATTACATTAAATGGACTAATAACAGTCCAGCAACATGCAATACTATTAAGGTGTTAACCTATTTACAGGACTCCTGTTTAATTTAGAATACCATAGGTAAGTAAATAATGTTGAAAAAGGAAAAGTGTGGCTGATGTCATGTGATGCTCAAACAACGTATTATATATAAGCTTTATTGACTGATTTCTCAGCATGTATGTGCTTACAGTTTCTTTGAACCTATAGTGTAAAATGTAAACATTAATTATTTTAATGTGTTTGTGAACGTGTGTTAGTACCGACAACTTCTCGGTTAAAAGCTTATGGTGTTTTTAACTTAACTTTTCATATTGATGATGAAATTGGAAAATAAATTCCAAGACACCTGTAATTGAACTTTGTTATCAAGCATTCAGAGGTAGTTTCTTTCTCTGCTACAGACTTGTGCATTCAGGAGTAAGACAACCATTAATGTTGACCGAAACAGCTGGTTTAAATCTCAGTTTTTGCCTTATGACTCTCAGAAGCAATACAGTCATATGCAGTAATACAACAAATCCAGAAAAACAGCAATGTTTCTTAGCTTGGACTTGAATGCACCTCTCTCACTAACATTGTATCACTGTGGGCAACTAGTCTTTATGAAAAGCACTTAGTAATATTGAGTTTTATGCATGTCTTGTTCATGTAATGTTAATTTCTTTTAATTTTTTTAAAAACTTGCAAATGATTCTTCATACACAAATCATTATGTACATTGAGTATCTCTGCATATAGTCATTTTATTACTTGTTTCTCATGAAACTCTGGACCATTTAAAATCGTTTTGTCTTCACATTATTCTGTAATAAAGTTAAAGTTTGTGATGCACCTGATTTTTACTTGTTTAATTTTTCAACACAGTGCAACTACAAATAAGATAGAATTTCAGCACACAAACTTGGGATTATTTCAGTCGTATATTTGGAAGTAATGATCTATGTATTAAATTAGTATACATATAGTTCAGTAATAAAGAGTTACTAAAGATTTTGATTTTCTTTGTGTATTGTAATACATTTTTAAATCAAGATTTTTATTTACTGTAACTATTTGTGAAAGCTTGATACTATTTTTTAAAATTTATTCCTATTTAGTTTTTAATTTTTGAATTTGACATTATACTACTGAGAATTTGTTTAGAATAACAAAACTAGATGTAAGAAAAATGAACTTTATAAGGTACTTTTTGGCACCCTTGTTTTGTCACTAACATTTTTAATACTTTTCAAGACTTCAATAAATATGTCAGGAATACGGTATGCTTGCATTGCTCGAGGCTCTGTTATCCTTGTTAGTCACCAGAAGGCATCAGGAGACTTTGAGAATGTGGCTCACAGCATGTTACCAAACATTCCTTTGGCAAGGGACACTAAAACAACTTACACGTCAGAAAAGTAGGTGGAACAGTTCTCTTTTGTTTTTTAATATAACATTCTTTTTTAACCTTTTCTGCAGTAAAGAAACATTTTAACATATCATTATACTGTTAATTTTTGTTAAAATTTACCTTCATTGTTTGACTGATTTCCATTGAAAACAAAGTTATATTTATTAGTTTAGCTCTTCATGTAGATATTGGACACAATTACAATTTGTGAGTGTAAACGATTATTATTATATTGAAACATTTAAAATTCTTACAATTCAGGACTTTCCACAAACTAACATCAAGTTGAAGTTAAATTGTTCTCTAGCCTGACAATTTGGTTTGTGTAGCTTTAAATGTAACATATGCTGCTATAAAAATCTTGTATATCATGTGATATCAATCCTATATTCAGTATAATTTTGTGAAGATGACAAATAATATACATTAATATTTACATAAAAGTTAAAGATGTTTTTTGTAATTTCTCCTTTTTTCACTTTGTTATATGACAAAATTCTACACACCATAAAAATTTCATGTATTGACATTATCAACAAGTTTACAACATTTTAACACTTAAGAGTAACTAATACATGTTGAGAAAGTGCTAAAAGTTTGTGTTTGTTGTGCAAATAATTATCATGACTATTATCTCATTGAGAAATGACATTGATTTGCATAATACGTAATCTAAGCATTTCCTATTGTCACTATTAAATACAGTATAAAACTTACTTGGCAAACTTATTATGTATCCATCATTTGACAGTTCATAGTTTCATAAGTAAATGTTTTGACATTATAATATGCTGTAGGTAATCATCAGAATGTTTGTATAGATTTGATATGATATCAGATGTGGACGCATACCAGGTTGAATTTCTTCAGTATATAAAACAAGTAATGAATGGTATAATTGCAATTCAGTGTTGTGAAGGTTATGGTGTTCCCTTTATTGACAGGCGTGTTATGTAGAAATCAGATACCTGCACAAATAACAAATTTGAAAAAAAAATTAATATAATGAGGTAGAAAATACATTGTATGTATTGTCAAATTCATGCACTCTGCTTTTTAACCATATAAAACTTTGTACAGTTCTTGTGGTAACTTGTCATAATTATGTATGACGCATTGCTCCTATTTATCCTATCAGTGTATCTACCCTTTATATAGTAAACTTTTATCTAAAACATAATTAGCAGAAACATTTCTTGTGCTACATTCATTTATAGAAATCTTTTCTCTTTGTTACATTGCATGGTGCGTCAAGTTTGAACATTAATTTTAATCAAAAATTCAGTTGAATGACATATTTTTCTTCAACTTTAACAAAAATCCATTAAGTAACCAAGGGTTTAAACTGATTAGTAAAGTAGTTAGAATATGCAACTTCTGTTACTTTGTTGTGACTATCAAAGAAAGATGCTTTGAGCTGTTACCTTACTTGTTTTATTCTTTAAGTGTATATTACAAAGATCAGTGGGTATGATAAAGTTCCCACCAATTAAGGTAAACATTTCTTGTAGCTTGCATTTTAAGGCAGGCTTTTTAATTAAAGAATAGCATTTAACATTACTAGAACTTAACAGATAGTAGAAAAATATGTGGTGTGAACCAGTGATGCTCATTTAGTTTTACCACAACTTGTAACTGTTTCTTTGTATCAAATGTTTTTTCTGGGTTTTGTTTTAATCAAAAGTTAGGCTCAAACAATTAAAACGAATAACTTATCTCAATGATAATTATTTTGGCCTGTTTTGTATGCATATGTAAAATAAAAAGTGTAATTTACGTGTATTGGTAATCTTTCTTTTCTTTTGTTTTTATCTAGTCATACAGTTTATATGACTTTCATAATGTGGCCACGCTGTCTTAACTGTAATTTTAATTTCAGTTATCTGTTTCATGTCGTCGTCGAGAATGGCCTCATTTTTCTTTGCGCTGCTCCACCCGATTTTGGGAGAAGATTGTGTTATTCATTTCTCAGTGAGGTAATATAAATAAAACAAATTTCATTATTAATCTTAACATTTTTAGATTCCAATGAAAGTAATTTATTTGTTTTTAGTTTGTATCATAGACATTTTATCACATCTTGAGTCTATGTTTAGGTGAAACGAAGATTTAACACAGACAGCCTTATGGCACGGGCTAGATCGGCCATAACTCATGAGTTGGGACGAGATTTTGGACCCATTTTAGCTGAAGAAATGGTGAGCAAAGTGTTTGAAGTATAACATATTTTTTCTTATTATGTGTAAATATTATGTAATTTTTAATGTTATCAGTAATGTGAAATTATCTCATTTTGAGTGTAACATTCAAACATGCATGTCACACGTGAAGTATTCAGTTTTTTTGTTTTTATTCATCCTACTATAGGTATTTGGATTTTGTAGACTTGTGTCTGGAAGATAGAGCTAGAATTACTGTACTTGTTTGTAGTATTATTTACTTACAATGAGTGACTTAAGTTTATAGACTGTAATTCATCACTACAACAAGACGCTTTCTCATTCTCTAGAAATATTGTTAATGGACGAAATTTCTATGTTGTGCATAATCAATGAGTATGTTAAGTAATTATTCAGAACTGTGTAAAGTTATTAGCTACATTATTTTTGTTGCTAAGGATTTTATTTGATAAAACTTAAGAGTTTTTGGATTAATATAACTGTTTGTCAGAAACATAAGATATTAAATTAGCTCCATGTAGATCTAATACCCATCCTTGTTTCAATACTATTTAAATTGTGACTCTACTGTTTATATTAATGACAGCTAGGTAACATCTAAAATACATAAAGTCTGTACTTATAGGAGCGATACAGTCGGGGTGAGTCGGGGGACAATATTAGTAAACTCCAGTCACAGGTCGAGCAGGTAAAAGGAATTATGACACAAAATATCGAAAAAGTGTTAGAACGGGGTGATCAGATTGATGTACTTCTGGATAAAACATCTGACTTAGAAGCAAGTGTAAGTATTGTGTGAACTAAATCTGACCTCAATATAAGGTAGCATTCCAAAATCTCAAAGAAAATTAAAACTTAGAGTTCAAAACTAAAATATGTTTCAGTTTTTCATTTTTTATCATTGTAACGTTTTTTTTTATGTGGACTAAATGCAACAGAAAGACACAGATAACAGCTTATATAATTTATTACAATAAACTATTATATGTGACAGATATACATTATATAATAACAATTAAAGCTTTTCAGTTTCAACCTTCAAAATTAATTACAATATAAAATGGTACTGGCCTGTGTCCAATATAATGATCCAGAATGAAAGTCCAAAAGTCCAGATCAGAAATCCAAAATTCCAGTCTAGGCTGTGAATTTAGTCCCACGAAGAAATTCCGAAGTTTGAATGGAGAAGTCCGGAAACAATTCACAGTCCAATAAATTTGACGAAGTTCTTTTTACGATGTTTTTTTCCAACTTGCCCTGGTCTCCTGTACGTGTTGACCTTCAGTATAACTAGTAATTCGAATGAATCATAAAGATTAACAAAATAAAATCACAGCTTTTGTAGACCTAGCTCCAGTCACAAATCCAAGTTGAATAAACACACAGCAAACGTTGAAAAATTCTCAAACGACGACAACATCTCTTGAATCGAATGAAAACGAATGACTGACTGACTCTCCTTGCATCGCTGTCTATTTATATACTAGTAGGCCTACTGTATTCTCGAACAATCGTGTAACTTCTGCAGAATTTCATAGTAATCTGGATTCGTCTCGTACAGACACCAGGCCAAAATAAATGATCGATCTACCTAATTCTAGAAATTTCTACATGAATAACAACATATTTTATTGATTTGAACTTCAAAACAATAATATAAACAACAACAACAAAATTTCGACCGATAGATATGGAAATCCAAACACAACACGACATGGCATTTCAAGTGCTTTATACATAACAATCATGTAGTATTGTGAATTTTCAATGATACATTATTAAAATATATCAAAACATTAGGAACTAACATATTTTGGTTGGGCTTCCTTGGTGTGGATTTCTGTATGTGGTGAGGAGACCTTCCAGAGAAGGTTCTGTACTTTCATTTTACCTCCTGTGTGGACACACTTTCTGTACGTGAAAACCCATGAAGGGAAGGAAAGGATCCTGATGGTTGAGGGGTCCAACCCTAACACATTATTTTGGCCTTAAATTCCTGTACATGGGCAGTCTTGGGTGTCCTCTCCTTTCATCCCCAGGGTCAATTGAATTGACTGGTACACTGGGATAGAGTCAGCTAGGTACTAGTGTTGGACTTTCTCAGTGGGTGTTGTGGACATTGTGTGTGATGCTGGTGTATTTGGGTATAATGCTCACAAAACTCTGGCATTGCTGCAGTGTCTTTGTTTGAAACTGTAATGCATCCTCTCATAGAACTTCATGGTGGGTGGAGTCAGTTGGCATTGCGATATTCTTTCTTTATTATGGATCCCCCTTGTCAAAAATAAAAAAAATAAAAAACACAACACGTAAGCAACCACATCTTGAAGACTGAAGTCTAAACAGCAATCTTCAACTTCTTTGAGACCTGTACTTCATTTTCTAATACTACATTCTTCATCTGACAAATCTTCAGAGGAAATGTCTCCCTTTTTTTTTTGTCAGAACAGATTAGAGAGGCTTGCTGGCTCTCCTAGGTCAGTTAAAAAGTCTCATTCTGATGACATTTTGGTGGGAACATCCACTCCAAAACAGAGTGAACTTGTCTTTAAACCAAGGGCCATTGGGGATATACCCATTGATGTTTCTCCCCATAATGCTTTGAATTTGTCACAAGGAGTTATTGTTGAGAGGGATTTCAAAAACATCCCTGAGTTAGAGATCCTTGCTGATTTTTCCACACAAGGAGTTTCTACAGTGAGGTGCATCTCCACTCACAGGAATGTAATTATGATATTGACCAGTGTCCTAATTTTGATGTTTACTTCACCACATCCATCTTCTATCATCAAGGCAGGTCATCTAAATTGCAAGGTGCAGCCATATATTCCAAACCCTCAGATGTTTCCAGTGTCAGCATGAAGACATGTTGTGGTTCCTTTATGTGTGCTCATTGCAGTGGCAAAGACCATGATGCCTGCAAGCATGAAATGGACTCTCATTATGTTAATTGTAGTGATTTTCACGCCTGTTACTTTTCTCCTTGTCCATGGTGAAATACTACCTGCCAAATGGCATGGAAGGCTAAAAAATGGGCCTAGGATACCTTTCGTAGATATCTCACACTTTCAAACCACATTGCTTTCAAGCAGGCCCATGCATGTGTTCTGCAGGTAAGACGTCAAAGCCAGAAGGAATCTTGGATTAAGTTCACAACTAGCATCTCTTCTACCACCAGTTACAAAGTCATATGAGATAAGATTTGGAAGGTCAGTGGGCAATATACTTCTGCCCCTCCCCCTTTAAATCTTGCTTTCTGGCCAGGAAGTTGCTAGTGCATCTAGCACTTCTGCCTCTTTCCCCATCTTAGTCATCAAGACTCAGGCACAGTAATCACCTTTTACCTTGTGGGCTGATTGTCTCTATGGGTATTATTGTCCCTTTTAAATTGGTCTGGCACTATATCAGTCATATCTGGTGATATTCACTAATAGATGCTATGTGTCAAGTGTACAAGAGCACTAAACAACCTCAGTGTCCTCTTTTCTTCCTCTTAGGGAGTGGATTTATGTTCTGTGCTAAAAATCTATTGTGTCCTTTTTCGATAGAAACCAGACTGTAGGTCTCTTGGTCTGTGTCTGCAAGGACCTCAGCCTCAAAGATGTTGGACCCTGTTCACCATCAGGGGCTTTGGCTATGCACAGGGGCTGTCCATACCTCTCCAATCCAGAGTTTGTACACTGAGTCTCAGGAATCTCTATATCTCTGCCATTTGCATCTATCTTTACTGTATGCTTCAAAATTTGATTCTTATCACAGCATCCCACCTGGGGTTGCATTTTCCTTCCTCATTGGATCTTACTTTTCAGAATAGACAGCCTGCCATTGCCTCTTTTGACCTTCGTATCCAGGTGCATTTGGCTGAATTAATCTGTCCTTGTATAACATTGCTTTCTCTACTGGTCAGCTCATCCCACCATGCCTTATTACCATCCCCAAATGTGGCCTTTCTTTGAGTCATCTTAAGAAGATGGATATTCCTGATTGGAAGTACCATCGTGTATTTGTCAAATGTCTTTCAAATCACCCTTCCATTTCCATTTATACAGATGATTTGAAATCAGGTGACTCTGTGGACTCTGCTATGGTTTGTTATGGTTAGGTTGTTGCACACAAGATACCCTCTACAGTTTCTGTGTTCATTGCTGAACTGTACACCATTTCTCTTGCCCTGAGTTACATAGAACTATGCAGTTCATGAACTGTACTATTTATACAAATTTGCTTAGCTCTCCACTGGCCTGGGAATCACTTCATGTTAGTTTTCATCCAGTACTCATTGATATTCAAAACTGATCAGCTTGTTTCTTTTTATAATCCATTTCTTCTGTATACCAGGTCATGTTGGTATTCACAGGAACAAGCCTGCTGACACTGCAGCTAAATCTGTCTATTCTGGTGCTATCATGACTGTGCCTGTTTCATACATGGACTATGATCCTATATTCATAGCTTGGCTCTGCACCAGTTGGTTGTTGACTTGGAGTGAGCGATGTGATAACAAGCTTTTGCAGATAAAACCTTCTGTTACTTTAGCCCTCTTGCTTCCATAAGGTTCAAAAGGAAGAAGTTGTCCTGAGTAGGCTACACATTTGCCACAATTTTTTAATGCATCATTTTCTTTTATCTCAGTCTGCACCAGTTTGTGGACTGTTGTAACCTGAGTGTCATACAGACCACAAACTGGTGCAGACCCAGATAAAAGAAAATGATGCATTAAAAAACTGTGGCAAATGTATAGCCTACTCAGGACAACTTCTTCCTTTTGAACCTTATGGAAGCAAGATGTGCCATCATTACAACCATGAGCAGTGGCACCATTTCAAACATATTTTAACTATGGGTTCACCATTGATGTTAGACAATATCATTGGCAATAGTGAAACTGTTCACCTCAGTTGTGTTTTTAAGTTTTTTTAAGGGCCCTTGGCCTTTGTAACGCTATTTAAGTTTTTAATTCAAAAATTGGGCTTTGTTTTGTTTTAACATTATTCCTCATTACATATTAATAATTTTACTTTTATTTTCAAGAGTTTACCAGTTTTATGGAGTAGATAGCCTAGTTGCTTTGCACCATTAAATGCCAAACAACCAGTTTTGGTCAGGTGTGGGAACTTACTGCTTATTCCTTAGAATTGAATCATTTAAGCTAAACTTGTACCAACCACAATTGACAACAAAACTTGGTCGCTGTTAAACTTTGTTTAATTGAAAAAGGTATTCAGAATTTGTAAAGTACATGTCTATAACAAAAAACTTTAATATTATTTACAATATTTCAGGAAGAAGCCCTTCATCATGCAGTTTGAACCAATTTACAAAGGAAAAAAACTTAGTCATTGAGGGGTTAGAAAATAGAGATGTTAAATTGCACATGTATTGCATGTTAACAGAATTTTTTTATTTTACTTCTACATTTTGCAGTCTTTTCTGCTGTTTTTTTACTTTGTTTAATTATATGTTTTGTTTTTCTATAAAACAGAGTAGTCATTTCAGAAGTTCAGCTCGCAGAGTTCACCGGAAGATGATGTGTCAAAACGTCAAAATGTGGTTAATTCTGGGTTTTGTTGGAGTTGTTATTATTACTTTAATTGTCCTTATAGCCACAAATGTTATTCCTGTGAAAAAAAGTTAAAATAAGCTCCAATTACTAATCTTTGTAGTGTGAAATTTAAATTAATTGGGAAGAAATTTATTTTTTTTAAATTATTTCTTTTGTTTTCAAAGTTACATAGAACGAAGTAATAACTTTGAGGGGAAAATCTGTTTTATGTATATATAGTGATTTAATGTTGTACCGAACCAGGTCTTCTACAAGTAAAGAATATTTGTACAAAAGCATAGTATTAAATATAACTTTATAAAGGAAAATTATTCATGTGGATAGTGCATGATTTCAAGTTGCCTTTTTTTAAAACATAATTTTATAGGTAAATAAGCTATAGCACTACTTCTTTTTTCCAAATAATATAAGAATATCATTGATATATCCATTGATGAATGAGCTCTAAATATCATTCTATTTTACCAAAGAATAGAGAAAAAGGTGTACCTCAACACAAATTGAAGGAAATATGTCTACTGAGCATTTGTTTTGGTATGAAATAATATTGTTACATAAATACACCTTTTATTTTGATAATTAATGAAAATTTAGTCTATTGCGAGTCAAATTATCATAAATTAAAAAATAAATCCTCACTGATTGTATATTCCTGTTGTGCAAGTTTTTAAAATTCAAGAAGCCATATAACTGTGCAATTAATTTTTTCATTGCTTTAACTCGTATATTTTGTCTACATGTTAAAGTTCCTTTAACCTGGAAGATTTGCTTTGATCCTAATAATAAAGAAGAAATGAAAACTTAAAATAGTGTTTAACAAACATCTAAAAAAGGAACACACACACACACCTGCAAGTAACAAATAGTAACTCTGATCATCTAAGTGTGCTCTTTTGTAAAGACAAGTATGTTGCTATTTCTACATAATGTGGCTCAAAAAAATCAGATTTGTTTTTAAAGATTATTCATCCTTGTTCTGTTCACTGTAGTTAAGAGACAATGATTTTATATGGTGATCAGAAAGTCATACCTTGTTACAACTAAGTGGTTTCATAGACTTTATATTGCTGTAACGAATTTAACTGATTTTACTTTGTTGCATCAAATGTAACCAGTTTCACAAACTTCATCTTGTTGCATCATGTATAATTGGTTCTATAAATTTTACCAGCATATTTATTTAAACTCTACACTTACAACAGCTGCCATGGAATGTAACTTAATTGAGATATCATACTTATTTCATTTGTCTGGAATTTCGTTTAAAAGCTGAAAACAGGTAATAAAGATTAACCCTTCAGTTACCATACAGTTAATTTGTAATTATCTTTTGACAGTTATGTAAAAAGTGATATTTCTGTTTTTATGAATTCCTGATTTGTTTACAGTACCTTACATAACTTCTATGAAAATTTTTGTGAAACACTTGTTTAGGTATTCTTTAATATCTTTATATATAAAAAAAACAGCAAATGGCTTTTGTGGAACATTTTTTTTTTACATTAGTCTGCTGAAAATCCAGTGCTGTAATGGATCTCATGAATTTCAAGACGGTTGATTTTAGTATTTATTTGTAGCCCTCTGTTCACATATTTATTGACTGGGCATGATGTTATTATGTACTGCACGTGATTTTGTACTTTTGAACTGAATTAAACTTTTAGTACATGAATATTTACATACATCTACCCTCTTGAATTGTGACATTACATATAAAAAAAAGGTTGACATGACTTGTTTAATTTCTGAGCTTTATCATTATATCGCCCATTATGCAATATATTAATTTAAAAATATTTAGTATGTGTTCACATATAAGTAGATTATTAGAAAGTTTCTGAGCACACATATCTCTTAAAGTGAGTTGTTAAAATGATACTGCTGTGATTAGTTGTACTTTACCTATATATATCATTTTTATGAAATATCTCTTTGAAATGACCTACTTAATAGTAGGGATTCCACAAGGTTTTCAAATAACTGTTGCATCAAAAAAAAAAAATTGCCCTGTTGAATTTCTAAGTGAAAAACTGATAATTGAGGGAACTGGTTACGATATATTATGTGCATATATAATGATACTGGTATTTATATCAACATTTCTGTGTAATATCTCTTTGAAAAGACCATAAGTTATTTTCAAGATGTAATGTTGGATAGGTAGAAGTGCTTATTTATAATGAATATTCCATTGAATTGTTTGAAATAAAACAAAGAAAAATATTATGAAATAGTTATTGTATATGTAAAAACGGCTTGTTTTGGTTGAAAATGTCTTTTACGTAGAGGAGTGAAAAACGTTTCAACCTTCAGTCATCGTCAGGTTCACAAAGAAAGAAGGTCAAAACGTTGTTCACTCCTCTACATAAAAACTTTCTCAACCCAAACGAGCCGTTTTTACATGTATATTTTTCTCTACAAGTGGGTTTTTTGACATCACTGATGGTTATTGTATGTTAATGAACTTGTAAAGTTTTGTTCTATTTAAAGTTTTAACAAGTTATTCACAGAAACATTCATTCAAAAATTTATGGCCTTATGAAATTTCACTGGTTTAATGATGAAAAAATTAATTTTTTTAACAAATAGAATCTGCACAGAGATTTGCTACTTTTTAAAAATAGTAAATTATGTTTGGAGTGCATTGTTTGTTTAGATAAAACTTTATTTCTACATTAAAACTGGAATCTGGACAAGTTTTATCAAGAACAAAAGCTTGTCTTGAACAATGTTAAATTACTATTAACTTTCTGTATTTGGCAGTCAGTTCAGTATTAGAAAAAAATTAAAATATGGGACCATTTTTAAATATTTATATACTTTTCAAACAGTTTTTGTAGTTAATTGTCCTTTGCAGTATAATTGATAATACTGTGATTAGTTGTACTTTACCTATTTTTTGTTGTGAGTGCTGGATTTGAGGATATTATAGTCCGCATATACCAGAGCATTCAGTTGAACACTGGTTTCAACGTAGTTATCAAAATATAGTTTACTCCTATATGGTTAACTTAAGTATTATTGTTTAAAAAGTGGTTAACTTGGACCAAAGTGAATGTTGCAGTACTTACGAAGTGATTTAAATTAGCTAATTATTCATATTATTATGAAGATTATTATGATATCATTAATTAAAAAAAAAGAGAAATTGAGCTCATTTACCTTCTATGGATTTCAAAATGATAAGTGTATAATGGCTATGTGGGATTGGTGTATGTAAGATTTGGAGTAGTCCAGTGGTGAGTGGGGAAAGCAAGTTGGTTAAAGTAGTGTCTCAGAATTGTACTTTCTACAGACCATAGTAATTATTTGAAGCCAAAATTTTTGTATATTGAAATTAAAACTAAACGTAATTTATTTTAAAGTTTTACTGAAATTGTTTAAATTATATCCTTCAATTAAAAATTGGTATTTTTAACTGTGGAACTTTAGGAGCTACATTAACTTTCTCTTTGCGATTATAATGCTCTAGTTATACATGAAGGCTGCTGTAAATAACATATTTAATATATTTAGAAGTGAATTTATTTTATGAAATGATGGTGTGAGCATCAATCTGTGTTAGTTGAATAAAAATGACTATGTACTATAGTAAGTTTATCCACCAACAAACTTACTGAAATTGCTATACAGAAATGTGCTAGTTGGTTGTGTTAATGTTGTTGGACAGGAACAATGGACTTTCTTTTTTTTTGTCCTGTTACTTGTCATTACTACTCGACAAACTTTCTTATGTGGAGTAAATAGTGCTGAACTGTTTTATTATATGTATAAATAATGTCATTACTGAACAAGAATAAGAAACAACTGTCAGATATGATATCTCTGTTTATGTTACTGTCAGTTATCATGTCACTGCAAACCTACCTGTAAAATTCAGTATTACCACTTAATAGTCAGATGTGATATTCCTGCAAAAAACTCCCTCTGTCCAACATCAAATGTTTGAGATACATGAAATGGGGTGAAACTGTACTTAAGATTGAAAACCAGTCATTAGCAAGAGCAAATTGCAGTTAAGGTGAATACAGGTTTGGGTTTTGTTTTCAGTCTTAAAATGTAATATTATGATGTTAATATAATTTTGGAGTTAAAAATTTAGCTAATAACTGTGGATACTTATAAGTTACTACATTATATTGAAAACTGCTACCAAGATGTAGTAAAAAGAAACTTGGTTTCACCAGCATATGTTATCTGCTTAACCATCTCGTATAAAGAAAATTTACTGCTCTGATACATTGAAAGAGAAGTGGTATGAATGCATTTGTTTCAAAGTTTTTATTTTTGAATTGGTGTTAAAAGTATTTTTTGATTTCCCTTAATAGCTTGTTTCAGTTGGCTATACAAACATCAAAATATAATTGTATAGATTGTATTATTGATTCAGAATATATTTTGAATTATAAATAAAATATCTTGTTTGTTTTAATATCAGAAGTTCTGAATGCTTTTGATAATTTTTCTGATCAAATTGCATGTTCTGTTAGACCATGTTACTTTAATTAATTTGCATCCTGCTGTGACTGATTTTAGGATTTCTAGTGGACCTAATATTTTCTTGATTGATAAAATCCTCCTCAAAATTAAGAATTTTTTTCTCTCACCTTGACTTTGACCTACATAAATACTTCATTGTTTCATGGATGATAATTGATCAGGAAATCAATTCGATAAAAAAAATGCTTTTATTTGTTTTGTTGTGGTTTAAAAAATGTTCAGAAAATCAGTAACAGCAGTAAAATATCTAATACATATTGTAACTATTCTTGTATTATCAGATAAAGAATATTGGATATAGTAAGTAAGTTTTAATGATCTTAGTTATTTACCAGCAAGCATTTTACTTAAAAATATCTTTATTATATGAAAATAAGTCAATATTGTACTGAAAGTTTGCTCTTATTTTCCTAATATGTTCACAAAAACACTTCTAAATACCAAATAATATTCACCCCAAGTAGCCCTATATTTATCCCTTTTCCTGTCTTGAAAGCTTGTAATTTAAACCAATTAGTTCAAACACTATGATTTTAAACTACTGAAAATGTATTCCATAAGGACATACATACAACAAAAAATATTCATGAGCACAATTTTATACCTGAATTTATTCCTCAAACAAATGAACAAGGGGCTAAAATTTTAAGTGTGTGTAAAGAGCACCAGAAAATTGACAAAACTTTATGAACAAAATAACATATTAAAACTTGCTAAATATGAACACACTTAGATTTCAAGGGGTCTGTATGAAAAGTTATAGAATTGTCAAAAGAGATAATAGCAAATGATGTGACCTCTAGCATAAAAACTACCCTTGCACTTTCATTCATTTGACGTTTAGGTACTGCTTTGAGCTTCTAAGGTATCATCTATGGATGGGAAACTATATGATGCATTTTTTGTTTACAGTATTTCATACTATGTAGAATCCTTCTTCAGGCTATAGAAACCAAAATGTCATCAAAAGAAAATTGTTTAGTACTTTCTAACCTACAGAAAATTCTTAACATTCTCTGCTCCTTCCATCATGACGAGAAAACCCACCTTTAGACAAAACTATATATGTAAAAACAGCTGGTATGGGAAGAAAAAGCATTATCTAGAGGAGCAAACAACATATATAAAAGTCTGCACCTGTCAGGCATATTTTCTGGTTGGTTAGCAGATGGCATTACATGGAATTCTGTCCTGTTTCTCAATCAGTACATTGTCCAATTTTCTGTAGTCACATGATGGGTCAATGGTGTGATTATTATGAAATGTAAAATAGTCTCAGAAGTATTCTGTGATATTTAAATTGGCCAGTTAATGATTTTTGTTTTATTTTTGATAGACCATCACAATCCTGATGTTATAAAATTTGTTATTTTAATATTATGATAATCTAACTTGGTTGTAATCATAAAGGATTATACAACTGGGTCCAATAAAATGGCAGTATCTTATCAAGCAGTAAATTTAATCATTAGAAGTACAGAAAGATCTGTACAGTCATTCATGTTGATGTCTCTCCACACCATAAATGAACTGTTTCTAGCTTTTCAAATATTAATCTATCTATCATTTATAATTAATAAAACTTTAACACACAAATAAGAGTATAGTTGCCTAGTAGCATTGCTTCAAATTCTTCAGACATTGTTTGTGGAAGTGAAACAAGTATTCTTAATCTTAACACATCATGAAAATTCCCTTCATGCATTAACATTTTAGTACCAAAAATATAACAACGTTTTACTACTGCCTTCATGTTAATGGTGTAAGTCACTTTTTAAGTTCTAACTGTGCATTGTGTTCTAAACCAGGAGTATCAGAAACTATAATTACCTTCCATGGCTTGTTGCAGATCCTAGAGTATATTCTGAAATAGTAATAGAATGACCAATTACTTCCAACTTTGCAATAATATAGAAGAGCTAAGAATTTGACCATAAAGTTAAATTTCAAAATGTAGGATAAAGTAAATTGGTAAATCAGAAAAACAATTTTCAAGAGTGTGGCTGAAGCTGTAAGAAGCCCAGGTACAACAGTCCTCTGTTTTAAAATGCCTTTCATGAGCAGAATGTAGAAAAAACGGTGGTTAAGCTCGTTGAAAACAAGTTATGTGTGCTTGTACCTAACCCACCTGAAAAATACAATCCCTACTATATGAGAACCACAGTTAGTGGTTTTGAGTTTCATCTAGCACCAGGAATGTACGTTCTGAGAGTCTTAACAATGAAGTTAATAGGAATGAAACCACAAACGTAGCTATTAGCATAATATAAAACAAAATTGGGACAGTTATGTTTGTTGTGGTAATGTATTAAGAAGAGAAATAAAAAGTGACACTTTGAAGAGCTCTTTCTCACCAGTCTTTATGTGCCTTTTCTGTAAATTAAATTACAAATATGTAATTTTCAAGTTTAGTTAGTTTCTTACTGCAATTTAAAATAAAGTACTCTACTATAGTTTTGAAAAAAGTTAAAGAATTAATAAAAGTAAAATTACATAAAATATATACAAATTTTAAGTGAAAAACATTTACCAAAATATTTAGTACGTACATATAACGTCAAAGATGGTTCTTTTACCAATGTCACGTGCTATATTTTTCCCTATTAAAAAAAAACTGGTAAATTGATAATCACAGGGCGAGTTCTTGGACAAAGCTGAAGCAAAATACAAAATTTGAAGGAGAAAAACATAAAAGCCTGAGTGGAAAAAAAGATGTGTAATCTTGTATCAAAGGTTGAACTTCATTATGACGTGAGTGATTTGAGTTAAAACGTTAGACTCTTGTTTCACTGCAAACATTTATTTATTCACCAAGCAGTTAGTTCAGTCCATAAAAGTATTCACTCAATATGATGCTCATTCTTTTCAGCATTTCATTAGTAGAAATTTCAGACTCTTCGGATATCTAAAAAATTTAAACCACTGATGCACAAAATATCAAGTTGCGCAAGCCTAAGGAAGTCTCAAGCGATGGTTTCTGGGGGTGAGATCATAGCTATCAAAGGGAAATGAACCATGACTATGTTAATGAAACAAAAGAAAAGCTATTTCTTTTCAAAGTCATTTGTCTGTACACTTTGTTAAATACATAGCCAACTATGTGCAAACAGTTCTGAATAAATATGTATATTTATGGTTATGTAATGAACATGAAGTGTTTAAATATTTAATCGTAATCACTAATGAAGTGTTCATCTTTCAAAAATTAAACCAAAAAAAGAAACTTGTAAGTTTATGTTTCATAAACTCAACAACTGCAGTTTTATTAATGTTCTTACAATCTGGACAAAATAAACAAGTATGATATAAAATAACGCTATCTGGTGGTTATATTTTGAACTATAAATGTTTGGCGTGACGTGGACTATCGCAGTAAAAGCGGTTGAGGAATCGAAAGAGGGGAATTTATGAATAAGAAGTTTACATATGATAATATTTGCGAAATTCAAATGCTTTGAACCTGAATAAAAATAATAATAGTTTGTTTTGTAATAGTTAATGTTCGATTTTTAGTGTATTGGTAGGTTTTTAAATTTCTGTATAATGAAGAAATTTCTCTATATTGTTCTAGTATTTGGTATTTGCTTTCACTGTTGTGATACCGATGAACATAATCATCAGGTGAGCGAGTTGTTTTTTAGTATTAAGCTAACGTTTAGGCCTACACGTAATTGTAATATAATTAGTCATTTGAGAAAGTATAACCTAACGACGTACAATGCTATTTTATGTAACCACTAACTCAAGCCAAGATGAAATAAATCATTAAGCTGATAATAACTTGTATAAGTTTTGTATAACTTTATAATTTAAGTATTTATATCTTACTACAAACATAAAGATAGAAAATAATGGAAAAGTGTTTACCACAAACAAGTAGAACCAGTAAAACTAGAAATAGAATCAGAATAAAATTAAGCTTTTATTGGTCCCAGTAACTTATTTACATATCTTTTTAACTTGGGTGTATATTAATATCAGGCTAAAGTTCAACAGTAAAGCCAAAGCTAAAGAAAAAAAAACTTTAAACTTTTAGATATGTGCTGGCGTTACTAATTAGCAACAAGAAATGACAAGAAGTCTCAATACATAGCATCTTAATTTCATAAAAACTTAAGGTAAAATGATCAAATATACAGAAAAGATCCTAAATTATTGGCATATTTAGGAATATGAAACAAGTAAACATTGTCAGAAATGAGATCATAAGTAATCTGTATTTAACATTTATTACAAGTGAGTAAAATTATTGAGTTTTATGATTTTTAGTTATGAGCTTTACAAGACATTTGTGTATTATCCCCACTTAATGGGTTTTCCTTTTGTTGAGATTTGAAGGTCATGAGAGACGTAATATACAGAAGACAGTATGTGGTTTTATATATTAAAAATAAGTATTGTTATACCAGTTAGCTATTTTTTTCATGAGCTTTAAATCATATTCTTATCTACATATTCCCATCTAAAAGCAGTCTCATCCTTATTTTCAGTTTGTTTCACACCCTACCCTTTAGACTGACTTATTTTGACATTGTCTTTTGTTTGGTGGTATAAGCCTTCACTCAACATCTTAATGCCCTTGGGTTGTGCTTTTAGTCCTACATGGATGACTGTCTTCTTGCCATTATTCTTAACAGGAATTGAACTGTGACACTTGTCAGCTCTGTCTCGAAACTGCTTGGGTGGCTAGTTTATCAAATTGGACAAGTCCTTCCTTCATCCTACCTGATACCCTTTTCATCTTAATGTTTTCTTCAACACTATCTCATTCAAGACCATTCTTCTCTTTTCCATTTCTGTTCTATGGAACTGATTATTTTATATGCACTTTCTTCTTGCTAAATTCTGTAGCTTTTGAGGATGTGGTCTTTTATAGTTCCTCTTGTATGTCTTGGTTAAGTTCATATGAGCTCCCTTCTGTGGGTTTTTCATGACTAATGAAATCTTACTCAGGAACATTTGGATTCTCACATCATCTTTCCTTCCTGCCTTAAGGATATTCTCAGATGGTGTTTGAACAAGATGCATACATTGGTGGATGTCTCATTTCCTCCTCTACTGGCTGATTACATCTATTTCATGGATGCATCCCTTTAAGTCTTTGGACTGTGGAGGGACATTCTCTTCATACTGGCACTCTCAAACTCATTGCTGTACATTAGATTTTGTATTATTTTCTTGCTATCTCCAAGGGTCATTTAATTGTGATTTACTCCAACAGTTCTACTGTGGTTGGTCCTATCAATCATCAAGGAGCATTTGGTCAAAATTCTTATATTTTCTCACCTTGGATCTTCTCATTTGAGCCCATGATCATCACATTTGTATGACTGCATGTCACATATCTGGTGCTTCAATCAGAACTGTGGCAGATCATCTTTCCTGACCCAACCAGGTTTACCCAATGGAGTGGTCCATTCCTGTCCTTGTTTTTTGTTGGCTTTGTAATTGGTTGTGTACCCATTATATGATGCATTTGCTACCTCTCTCATTTAGCACTTACCTTTTGTAAGTCCCCTGTTCCTCATCCTTGAACTTTGGTTGTATATGCTTTCAGCCAAATTTGGTTATAGAAGTTCCTTTATGTTTACCTTTCTAACCATTTACTTCATTGGGCAATCACCCTCATCCTTACTATTCCATGCAAAATTCTTTTGAATGCTCCTTACTAACCTATTCAACAGTGGTTCCCTTATTTACTGCAGTTGCAGCTATTCCGTTCCAATCCTCTACCATTATTTCCAAACCTCCTTTATCAGTCATGGTTTCCAGTTCTGCATCTTCCACTTCCCATCTTCCATTTTAAGCCTGGATTTTTTTCTGGTCCATGGCAAGGAGATCCAGTTTCTCATATCAGGTGGCATTTTATTTAGTTCATTCCATTTGTTTTTCATCCAAGGCTATGTATAAGTAGAAATGGAATGCTTTTTTCACACCTGGGCCATGGCTTTATGGGTTCATTTTCTCATACTAAAGTTACTGATGTCTCTGAGTTCTAGTGAATTTTAGTAAAGAAGTCTTTATGCTCCTCTATGTCTGGGTTTTCAGACAACACTGTCCTGTACTTTCCATTTTTCTCGTCATTGCATATTCTGTCTTTCCTTTGTCCCTATCCTTTCAATCCAATTTTTCCAGATACATTGTCTTCCTCAGTGTCCAGTACCTTCAGACTGGGTCATTTATGTTGTACTCCATTAACTACACCATGTGAGGATAGCTTCTCCTCTTTGCCCATTTCTCATCACTCTGTTTCTCATCTCTACCCTTGTTCTGATCCAGATAGAGTTGTATGCCTAGTGCTTGCCCTACAACATGAGTCCCTCACACAGGTTTGGGGTTATCTATCTTTCTTCCACAATTCTTCCCTCTGTGTAGTGGGTCACAGAAGGTCTATGTTGTTTGTTTCTGTATTGGGCATTCCCACATTTCTCTTTCAGTTGTAATATTATTGACCTTTCAAATGTTTTGGACTAAGTTTACAGTCACTGGAGTTTAATACATGCAGTTGACTTCTCTCAGACACTGGATGATACATTTTCAAATCCCTGGCTCAATTCCACTTCTGTGTCATGCTCTCGAGTTGTTTATTTCCTCACATCCATGTTTTTATGGCTTGAGTTGAAAATTGTGTGATCCTACTGCAGATGTCTGTACACAGCAGGAAGGTTTTGAATGTATTTGACTTACTGGGTACAATCCATCACATACTGGCCATTCTGTACCATGTCGTGACTTTTATATTAGAGAAACAAGTAGAAAATTGGAAACCAGGTTCAAAAAACACAAAGTCACCTTTCCTTGTTTTTGAACACTGCAAATCAAATAAACATAACCATAAAAAACACCAAAATACTAAATAAACATAAACAAATGCAAAATTAAAGAAGCCTTACTTATACAACAACTCAAGCCAAAAATAAACCAATACTTTGTAACACCTTTATACCTATATTAATAAATATAATCAAACATCTAAGCATGCCTTCTACATTTTTACATGCAGTTACACAACCACTTTCAAACATGTGGTCAGCTATCGGTCAGTTACCTCTTTCTTTCTTTGTGAACCTGACAATGACTGAAAAAGGTCAAAATGTTGTTCACTCCTCTACATAAAATTTTCTTAACCCATACTGCCATTTTTAAATATATACATCCTCTTTTGCTCACTTTCCTTCTGTGAAAGTTATTTATTTACCTTATGAGGATCACATTCTATTCCAGTTGGATGTGATCCCTTTTTTCTTCTGCTATGTTTGTTTGTACCTTTTCTTGGTGAGAAGATACTTGGTTCAGAATTGGTATAGTATCCTTCCTCAGATACTTGATTAGTTTCATGTGCAGAAGTATCTATTGAATGCTATCATGGGGTACATCTGTTCTTCCTTTACACCAATCCCTCCTTTTCGATATGGGATTCTAGCTAATCTTATGAGAGAAGTGCCTGCATTAGAAGTTATAATTTTCCTTAACTGAAAATGTGTTTTTCTCAGGTACTTCCCTCTTCTCATTCTTTAAACCTTTCACCCCACAGTCTTCTTGTGCTCACATCTTCTGCCAAACTTTAAAATTAAGGTTTGGTAGTGGCACACAGAGAGTATATGACATTAGCATTCTCTTATTGATGGAGAGAAGATGTGTGTTCATCTGAATGAGAGATGTTAAAACCTTTGATTCCAATAGGGGGTGTGTGTGGAAGGCTTGTGACATGCTTTATATATATACATATATATATATATAAGTTCACTTATAGAGGGTAGCACAAAATGAGAAAATGTTATTTTGTGAGAGGAGGGATGTATCTATTGGAAATACATTCTCAATTTAGGAAAATTACAATTTTACCCACAATTTAATTATTAGATTATATTTCAGTTAATAGAAGTATTCATTTAGCAAGATGTTTACTTCTGATAATTTTGTATATTGGTGGAAATATCAGCATCTTCAAGTATTCAGGTTTTTTTAAACCAGTGATGAAACAAAGAACCCATTTGTACAAGTCTGAGGATTTCTCAAATCACACATAAAGTGTACATCAACTTCAAAACAAATTTTTATTGTTAAATTCTGTTTTAATGACAATCTGTAAACTGCTGTACATGTAGCTTCAAGCAGTGGGGACAACATGTGGTGAACGTATTTATAGACAGTGATGCTTCATATTTATTGGTAACAATGGTTTTGATACTGTGGGCTCAGAAGATAGCTTTCCTATTAGTTAACATATACAGACTGATACTGTGCTGAGTTCTTCATGTCTTAAGAGTTTTCTTCTTCTTGTGGGTTTTATAGTGTTGGGAAGCACATTTACAGTGAAATGAAAAACTCCTCTCAAGACATTGACATAGACTCAGCAGGTGACATGAAAAGTGGTCACCAATAAACATGAAGCAAGAGTTGTCTACAAAAAGAAAAAAACAACTTTCCAAAATGATATACTTATGCATTATCTTCAAGTGGAATTATTTATATAAAATTAAATAAATAAAAAAGTATCACATTTAATCATATTTTGTGATCTGTGGGATTTAACATTAATACTCAATTTTAGCACAGTTTAAGCCTACAAGTTCTGTTTCAGGTACTTTTACTTCCCATTGGGGTAGTCTAGCAGATGTTATCTGGTTTTGAATAAAAGGCCTACACAAATTTTGTTGTATGAAAGCTTAGCATGTTTACTGTTAAACCGTTATATAACAATCAAATAATGTTGTTGTATCATCACTTTTATGAATATGAAGTAATTAATTAAAATACTTGGTAACATATTATTTTCATTTTCTCTTTGTAAGTATGAAGATAATGAAGAAGTGGTACTTTGGATGAACACTGTGGGACCATATCATAACAGACAAGAGACATATGCTTATTTTTCATTACCCTTCTGCTCTGGGCCAAAAAAAAGCATTAGCCACTATCACGAAACACTTGGTGAAGCACTTTTGGGTGTAGAGTTAGAATTTAGTGGACTAGACATTGACTTCAAAGGTGAGAATTTATTCCCTTATACATTTTTATACAAGATAAAAATGCCAACAGAGTAACACAGGAAGCTATTGATAATCTTCATATATTTTAATTCAATATACATATTTTTATCTGACCACATCAACTTTCAATTTGTATAGTGCTAATCATAGAGAGTCAGCTGCCGGTCTTTTTTTCCTTTTCGGGTATGTTCTATATTTAACTATTTAAGTTTATGCATAAGGGTTCATGCCATGAATCTTTAGATGATTTATTTTGTTTTAATGTTTATATTTGTTTTCTTCTCATGTTTTTGGGATTGTGGATTCTTTTGGAAACTAATTCTGTGCACTGCATGCTCCTCTTCTTTTTTTTACGAAGTTTTTGAGCCTCACTTTAGTTGTTGTTTGAGTGTTCCAGTTGTTTTCTACATTGACACATCACACTATGATCTCACTTGTATTAATATATTCTTATTCACCTGATTACTCATGATTACTTTTTTTTCATCTTTATTACCTAAGGTCTCACTGTTATTGTTTCTACCATCTTGCACTTCCTATGTTTTTTGACACTTGTTTATTGGGCTGTGTTGCAGGATACTCAGTTTTTAAGCAGATGACCTCCATACACACAGACAAATGTTATAAAAATATATAAAACTTTTTCATTTTTATCTCTGTGATATATTTAACTTTGTTCAAGGTGTTGGTTCAGTCAAATATGTTGTACACAAAATATCTGGAGTTTTAATGAAGAGTTCTTCCTAATTATATTTCTGTCAGTTTCTAACTTTATGGAGTCAGTTTGGCTCAGGCTGTAAACTGACTGTGTGAAAGGGGATTTCCATGCAATAGATGGTTATTGCATATTTGTTTGCTTGTTGTGCTATGTACTATGACTGACAGATTCTTCTGACATTTGATTTCTATGTATAGTCAGAGCCTTTGTTTCCAGTCCCTCCCATTTTCTTATTTTCCAAGAATGGAATTTTTTCAATAGAACCAACATTGGTTGTTTGTCCATTTTATGATATTTTTCATTCCACATATTTTGTTCCATCAACTTTGAATTGACTTGTGTTGCTGGCTCATCTTGTTCCTGGCAATTATGTATTTCGGGTTGCATCTTGTCGAATTGTCATTCCTTATGTCTTCTTTGTCTTTTATTGGATATGTTAAAAGGAAGCAAGTGAGCAAATATGCATATGCTTTTGTCATTGTAATATTTTTCACATCACTGTATTATAAATCTCAGGATTAAATCAACTAGTTTGACTCAGAATATTCAAATGTGTTGCACACAAAATATTAAAAGGTTTAACAAAGTATTTAACACAGATTTACATGCCAATTTCTAGAATAGAATCTTTGGTCTTCTGGTTCCTGTATCCATAGAAGAAATGACATTTATTTTATCCAACAGTGCTGAAAGAAAAAAAAAACAATCCCTATTTTTTCTTAAGATAAAACTATTCAAGAATTTTAATCAGTATCCAAACACTATCCATAATTTACAGAAAAAATTGTGTTAACCTAAAGATGACCTAAGAAAGTCGAAACATTGTTCTGTACTTCATTTTAATTAAAGTTTTAATACCCATACCAGCCATCTTGAGAATAAATTTTTTTCTTCAAGTGGATTTTGTCATCACAAATGGGGGAGATCTGCATATGTGTTTTATTATTTTATCACATCACTGTAGCATCAGTTTCAGGGTTCTGTTATCATATGTGGTTATTATTTCAGTCTTGAATTCATCTTTTGTGAGATTTTTGTATTTTATCCAACACTCATATCCATTTTTAACCATTTTCAGGGATGCTGTGGATTGTGAATAGTTGTGACTTAAAACCAAAAAATGTATTAAGAATTTATTTGTATAGATTCATCCAGTCAAGATTCTCACATGAATCTCTAATGCCTGTGTTCATCCTAGGCAACCTAAGTATTTCTATTCTGGCCAGTACTCCTATTTTCATATCTAGAAGAGTCTAAGGCTGTGAAATTTTGTCATGTTTATAACAAAAAATTGTTTGGAATATGGTAAATTACATAACTTTTGTTTTTCCAGAGGAACATTCTACTTTCTATGTTTAAGAATTAGACATGTTAATAGGGAAGGGGACAACTATTATCACTAGGTGTCACAATTCCAACCCTTTCCTATTAATATGTCTAATTCTTAAGCATAGAGAGTAGAATGTTCCTCTACAAAAGCAAAAGTTTTGTGATTTTTCTGAATATCCTTTAGACCTGTTTGTTTTGTAAAGCTGGTCTGCTCCACTTGTTCTCTCTCAAATCCAGTTCTGGATTCAAATGTGACTCTGAATAACTACATATTTCTTGTAGTTTAGACAATTATTTTCTTGCCCCTGTAGTTTGTAGTTTATATTTTCATTGGTTCCTACCTCCTTTACAGTACATATCTTCTGACCTTCATTGCATCAAGGGTAAGTTCACCTGATTGAATTTTACATTTTTAGAGTTACATTGAATTTCAAACATAACTGCCTCCAAAACACCTTCCTTCACATCTCTCAATAAATACCTTTTCATAATAACTGCAATTTTTAATAAAATCTTTTGGCAGGAAAGCAGAGCACATGTTAGATCTGATACTTCTGCAATCATTCATAGAAAGTAGGAGAGCAGAAAATTATTAGTCAGCAACATATGCTTTTTAATGCATACATTCAGAAATTTTTAGTTTCATTATTTATTACCAGCATGAATTTAAACTCAATTAGGAAATGCTTTCAGTATTTCAGATGTAAGTGTACATGTTTATTTTAAAATATATAAAATTTAAGCATTCTACTGAAGTAAAATAGACAAGTAAGGATAGATCTTGTGGCTACATTTTTCTTAATATTATGCTACTTTTGTTTGATTTTTATGAGTTTCAAATTATTGTACTATTTCTTGTCAGTTTTCATTGTTTCTATGTTTCTGTTTTACTACAAGTTGCTTTCAGTTTATGTCAAACACCTGAGCTACAAATATTTGGATTTCGATTGAGGATTTCATGTAAGCTTCTGTTCTGTTGTCATTTGTTTTCTAGCATTTTCAAGCTACTGTTTGTTGGATTCTAATGATTTGCCTCCTATAATATTTCTAATTAATATCAATGGTCTCTTATCTTTTATGGCATAGTAATTGATATTAACTAGTATTAGATTCATAGGTTCTGGTAGGCTTCAGTTCCTACATTTCTGTTTGATAATTCATAATGATTCTTAGATGTTTATGTTTTCAGTTATCTCATGCTGCTAGTGTTATATTTTAATTTTTGTATATTTCTGAGGTTCCTGAAATACAAGTGTTGGCAAAAACTTAATTTGTAAATATGTAAAAATAACAAACTTTTCAACATAGGAAATTAGAAGATAACATAATTTTTTGATTTATACAGCCAATGTTGCCAAAACTCAGTACTGTGAAGTGGACATCACCGATGAAATTCTTCTTGCTTTCACTTATGTAGTTAAAAACCACTACTGGTACCAAATGTACATAGATGATCTGCCAATCTGGGGTTTGTATGAAAATTATTTTGTAGTCAAAATGAACTCATTGTAAAAACAATGTATTACATAGGACTTTTTGATTATACAAGTTTAATTTTAGTTGGTTTTTTACTTGCATTGAAGTAGATTTTGAATACATAGTGTAGTTAGTGGTGCAAACTTTTAAGGAAACTTCCAAAAGTTGTTCTACAGTATAAAATAATATTTTGTTAGTGAGAAACTAAAATTAACAGTTTTTCTGTATGCAATAATTCTGTGTTTTGTTTAAATAGTTGGTGAAATTGTTTTGCTTGTTAAAGCTGAAATAAAAGGTTTCTGTGGTTAAATTATCTTCACTTAACTTTAAACAAAATAATTTAAGTAAATTGCTTATTTCTTGTGAAGTCATGAGATCTTTAAAAGGCACCTGATTGTACTTGCATCATATAATATAGCTATAATATCCCACAAGTCTTTTTTGTTTTAATTTTGTTTTTATTTTCTTTGTCTGTCTATATTTTCATAAACTGAAAAAAGAACCATTCTAAATTTGTTATTACATTTTCTTTTGTTTGATTCACTGATTCAAAAAATATATAAATGCACATAAATTAATTTGTGAGAAATTAAATTAAAGCTTTCTGAAAAAATTGATTAAAAAGTATTTTAAAAATAAAAAATAACTAAATGTATTAGTGAATCCTATAACACTTCTTGTAATTTTCTACAAAATAGTGAAACAACAGTTATTAAATAATAAAAAAAGAAATCTCACAAACACTTAACCATTTTATTAAACCTAATCTTCATAGCTTATCAAAAAAGTACAGGGTAAGAATATTATGGTGTTTATTGTTTACTTTTGAATTATTTTATCAATTATACCATTAATATTGTACTTACACCTACATAGAATTAATAAAATGAAAATATAATACACTTCTCTTAATTCTTTGTAATGTGCAAGATTTCTGTTAATCCTGAAATAAACAGAAGTGTTACACATTCAATAAAAGTATTACATTTTCATGTAACACTATGTAACACAAATTTTGTTCCTGGATAGTATGTTATTTCTTAATTTCTTATGTTGTAAAAGTACAAAAAATGACCATTATTCTCTTCTAACTTTGCTTTTGGGACCTGGATAATGAAATTTAGAAATTAACCTATTTTATATGTAAAAATGAGCAAACTTGCACATTTTCATTTATGCAAGGTCTGAATAAAACAACATATGAATCAAGATTTACATGTATTTGTACTAAAGTTATACAGCAATGAACAAAAATGTTTAGAAGTGAGTAGTTTTTCGAGATTTGCAACTGTGATGTAAATCGCTTTCGTGTATCAGCCCCCAAATGTAGTCTCTCATCACATTTTTGTTATACACTCCCAGCTCACAAAAGCAAAGTTTTCAGAGAAAAATAGGTCTTTTTCCATTTACTTTAGGCATAAGCAATTGGGAAATAACATTTTCTATACAGGAACAAAAGAAAGTAAAAATTTTGTTACATAGTGTTTTTTATAAACTAAACCCAGATACGTTTATCGTCCATAGAATATTCAATCTATCCATGTTAGAATTGGAACAGATATTTTGAATGAGAATTTACTTTAACAGTTCATGAAGTATGAGTAAATAGTCTGTGTATTAAGTAAGTGTTAGTAAGTTGTCTTTCTACAGGTATTGTTGGGGAGGTGGATGAATCCGAAAATGCGTTTTATATGTGGACTCACAAGAAATTTGAAATTGGATACAACGGAAAATTCATTGTAGACGTTAACTTGACGAGTGAAGCTAAAGTGAAACTTGAAAAGGGAAAAAAGTTAACGTTTTCTTATGAAGTAAGTGTTAATGTAGGAGATATATAACTTCTGTTGTATGTCACTAGAGTTCATCTGTTAATATAAGAGTATCAGTGCGTATATCTGCTAATGTTAAATGTTAGCTGTGTTATACAGGAAATCTTGAAATTATGTCAAGAATTTATTGTCTGAAATAAAAAATTAACATAATTTCTGAACATCTTCTATGAATATTTGTTAATGTAGTGTAGCAAATTTGTTTCTGTTAAAACAGGTGCCATTGTATACATAGGCTCAGTACCTTATTAAAACAGATTTGAATGTGCAAATTAGCAAGTTCCATGTTAATCACAACCAGTACATAAATACATGGTGGAACAGATGCATCAGAACTACATTTTGTAGATAGTTGTGCTACTGAAAATTGATTACTTCTAGGAAGTGTATGTAACAGTTCTTTTTGATTCAGAGTATTCATACACTTAGATCATAAAGGCGTGTTCATATTGAAGATATAGAATGTTGGAGTGAGGGATATTCATTGTGCTTAATGGAAGAAAGAAGAAATAAACTTGATCATCCAGAAAGAGATGTGTAACAAGTTTTACCACAATCAGAGTTAACAAAATATGGCATCTTTCAGAGGTGAAGGTTGACAAACACAAAAGTTAAGTGATAAGACCTTTCTACATTTTTCAAGTAACAATTTGCAACAAACTCAAGAAGGATATTCCATATGGACAAGTAACAAAAAGTAAATGTGTTGATTTCACATCATGTCTGTTCAGCTGTCACATATCTCAAACAGCTGGACAATGAAATGGGTATTTATGTTATTCCATATGAAGGCATACCAATTAATTCACCAGATACAACACTTGTGATTTTCTGTACGTGTTCAGACTATTAAAAGAACAGCTGGGAACCATAATCCTCATACGTCAGTTGGATTATAGAAAACCTGAAGGCAAGAGTGCTTTGTAAAATTCCAACCTTTTGAAATAAAAACTATACTGCAGGACTATTTTCAAAATTGTGGTTGTCAGATAAAGTGTGACCATTGTGATGATATGGATTTTAGCAATTTCTTGAGACCATTGAGTCATTTTAATATAATATATTCAAACTCTAGAAAATTGGCTGATACCTAATAAAGTGCCAGTGGTACCTTAGCTACTTACTTATTCATTTATAATTTTTATCAGATAAAATAAGAGATACTGATGAAATATTAAATATGCATTTGGGAGTTTTGAAGTTTATGGAAATTTAATTTGTAAACTGTATGATGGATAAAAGTATTTTTATTCCTCCCATCTACATTATCTTGCATTCTTGCTTGTCTGAGTCAGGCTGACTTCAGCATTTTATAAACGTATTTTTAGTGTAGAAACTGTAGTAGCACATCTTATTTGCTGGGTACAACAAACTTGCCACATCTTTATGTGAAGATAAACCTCTTAACTCTGAATTGTAGTCAGTGATACCTCTTCAGTTGGTCTGATGAACAGAATTCGTGCCCATTCAGTCAAAACAATTTTTATAGATTTGTTGTTAATAGTGTAAGATTATCATATCTTAAACTCTGTTAGTTTGTAAATAAAAATTTATATTATTTGAGATATGAATAAAGAATTCAATGCATTGAGACCATAATATGTTCCTTAAAATACTTCCCCAAGATGGGCAGAGCATAGAGAGCTCGTTTGTAGCTTTGTGCTAAAAAACGAACAAATCGTTATGAAACTCATTGAAATTAACTCTTTCTTGGACTGAAAAAGTGTTACTGAGATTCTTATAGTTGGTTTTCCTTCTCCCACTGAACAGTACACCGTAGTATTAAAATTAAGTACAAGCTTACTAAATAGATTATACTTTTAAAAAATCTCATGATTTTATATACTATTTCTATTAATTTTTTTAAATTTTAATATTTCAAAAATTTTGTTATGAGACACTTGTGTAAAAAAAACAGACCAAAAAAACTTTTATTGTTGTTCTGAAACTTACAATTTGTAAATATTAACTAAGTTTCAACTTTATTGGTGTACTTGAATGTATTTCTCTTCATAATTTAATTTGCCAATTGCAGTAGTTAATACTTCTATTGTAAATCATAAAAACATTGCAAAAGTAAAAAGATTTATTGGTGACCTTGAACCTTACCATTTAAAAAGCAGCAGTGGATTTAAGGCTGTGTGGGTCCAGATGCAAATAATTTTTGTGCACTCTACATCACATGCAATTTACACAGAATACAATTATCAGAAGGCCTCCATTAAGACCGTGGGTTCCTGGGACTGAGCCTCCTCTAGACCCTACCTAAATACATCACTGTTAAAAAAGTCAGTACAATATTTTACCTACTGTATGTGATAAACCTGAGTAAATTAACTAAATTTATCTGATTTCAGACAGATGTAATTGAACACTAAGACATTTTTAGTAGTGAGAAAAACATTTTCAAAATTGTAAAAAGCAACCTTGAGATCGAAAGTTTCCTTTACATTTCTTTGTCTAGTGGAAGTTCCAACTTGCCAGTTTCAGAAACCACAAATTACTGCTCTAGTCACTTTGATATATTTAATTTATAAATTGTTCTAGCCTTTTGTATTTAGCTATTGGCTTGAACTGCTCTCAAAGCAGAGCTTCATTAGTTATTTTTAGAGTACTGAGAATAAAATCATGAAAATAAGACAGATTATTATATTTTTAAGGAGTGTCAGTTTCTTAACATATAAATTTTTAATTTGTGATAGGTAAAACAAAAACAGTTAAAGGTGTTTACAGATGATGCTCCTTGGGGCTGGTTAAAAATTAAAATACTAAAAACAATACTGATTATAAAATATTTTTGAGTTAAAAGTTATAGGGTTTTGATTATTCTCTCTCTTAATACATAAGATTTTGCTAGTGTTTTATTAAGGCTGTTTGAAATAAGTCTGCTGATGCTCTATGAAAGTCATTGTAATGAATGTCTTGTAATGTTTCACTGAGGAGAAAATACATACTTAATTTATGAAATAATTTTTGTTTGTGATGTTTTTTTTTGAGTGTACAAAGTTTATAAAATATAAAGGAGTGGTGTGTATTTAAGGTAATTAAACAGTTAAGTGATCTTCGTAGACTACTCATGTATGAGGTCAGATTGGTAAAGTACTGAATGAGTCTGATGGCTATGTGGGGCATCATCTGCAACTGTTAGATTAAACTTAAGTAAAGCAAGTATATTTCACAACATGATATCCATCACACAGCTCTAGCAGAAAAGAGATGCTTTGAACCAAATGATCTGACAGTAAATGAAACTGATTTATCCAATAAGAGCTATCAGATCTATTGACACTTTCAAGCTCTTGATTATTGGAAACAAATATTAAAACTCATTCCTGTTGCTCCCAGACTCCTGCAAACAAATGTAGAAACTTACACACAAAAGTGTAGCACATAAATACTGCTGTCTGGAATGAGGTTCTAAGGTATAATATATTATTCTTCAATTACCTTTCCTTTTGCAATGCATAATGTTATCTGCACCCACCTCACCCTTATGGATGTGGTGAGTTATTCATTCTTCCCTACTACTTATTTAATTTATGTATAGTTTAATAAAGTTTAAGAATTTTCCTGCACGTACAGAAACACATTGCTCTTTTAATTACAGTGTATTTGTTGATATGTGTACGAGGGCTGTTCAAATAATATGCAGACTGATGTCTTAAAACAAAATGTACTTTATTTAGAAGTTACAGGTCTGGGACCCCTTCAAAGTACTTTCCTCCCCAACACATACACTTATCCCAACAGCATTTCCACTTGTTGAAACAGTCCTGGTACGCTTCTTTTGTAATGTCCTCCAGCTCCTTCGTCGCATTTGCCTTAATCTTGGGAATCGTCTCAAATCTTCTTCCTGAAAGGGTCTTTTGAGTTTGGGGAACAAGAAAAAGTTGCAAGGAGCAAGGTCAGGTGATTAAGGAGGGTAGGGAAGAACAGTGATCGAGTGTTTGGCCAAAAACTCACAAATCCTGAGGCACAAATATCGCAGCAACGAGATGCATTTTCAATTTTTTGGTCAAAATCTCGTAACAAGATCTAACTGATATCCCACACTCTTCAGCAAGCTTCCTGACAGTCAAACGTCAATTTGCCCGCACCAGGGTGTTGATTTTGTTGACGTGTGAGTTGTCAGTTGACGTGGAAGGAAGGACATCCAGGACACTCATCATTTTCAATGGACTGTCGACCATCCTTAAAACGTTCATGCCACTTGAAACATGCCGTATGCTTCATAGCAACATCACCATAAGCCATGTTAAGCATAGCAAAAGTTTCAATTGCAGATTTTCCAAGTTTAACACAAATTTCATAGCAAGTCGTTGCTCCTTCAGGTCATTCATTCTGAAATCCGCCAAACAAAAAAATCGCATTTCACTTAAAACCGCATAGCTGATACACAAATGAAGATATCTACAATCGGAAAATGGCATCGTAATCAGCTGATCTGTGTGAACCTAGTGACACCAAGCGTATTCCCCTGGAACCAACTGGAGCCACGCAATTCAAACAGTCCGCATATTTTTTGAACAGACCTCATACATGATGTCAGAGAAACATAGGCTCAGTATATCTTTATACAAAATGATAATAACCTGAGCACTTTTGAAAGGTGAACCTTTTGAAAGCACTTGGTTTATAGGGTTTTCAATGTTTTGTGGTATTTTTGTGTACTAATTCAACTGGTAAGTTTTTTAATTTTGTAATTTTTTTATTAAGACTGGTCTGTAATTTATCTGTTTTAGTAAACTTGGGGTGTTATTTTCACATTGAAATTATTTTTTAAATGGTATGGTTGTAATACAGTCCAGTATAAAATTAATGTTCCTTCAGATCTGTTTTGATGACTCTTGTTACTGTAATGTTAAAGTTAAACTTTTCATTTGGATACAGCAAGATTTAATATGTGATAATTATGAAAACTTGTATTTTTAGGTTATCTGGAAAACATCACCAATCAAGTTCGAAGACAGATTTGATAAGTATCTTGATCCAAATTTCTTCCAACATAGAGTAAGTTCTGTTTTTTCACTAGTGTCATCATTAAATAATTGTAATATTTTTTTCCAATGCAAGTTATAGAACTAAGAACTTTTGCCTCGTGACAATTTTGTGCAAGTTATGTTTCCATGCAGTAATTTTTAAATTAGTAAACATATATTAACAAATGTTAGCATTTAAATAATGTATAATACTAAAATTTGAATTATAAACTACAGTTTGATACCAAACTTACTGACATAAATTCATAGAAGTGGCAAATACATGTATAACTCATGTTGGGATGTCTCCTGTAATGTGCACAGGTTAACAAGATTTTGTCACTTCGGTGCATGTATAACTCATGTTGGGATGTCTCCTGTAATGTGCACAGGTTAACAAGATTTTGTCACTTCGGTGCATGTATAACTCATGTTGGGATGTCTCCTGTAATGTGCACAGGTTAACAAGATTTTGTCACTTTGGTGCATGTATAACTCATGTTGGGATGTCTCCTGTAATGTGCACAGGTTAACAAGATTTTGTCACTTCGGTGCATGTATAACTCATGTTGGGATGTCTCCTGTAATGTGCACAGGTTAACAAGATTTTTATAAGAATCAATTCTTTTAATGTAGATTCACTGGTTTTCCATTTTCAACTCTTTCATGATGGTGATTTTCTTGGTTGGTCTGGTGAGCATGATTTTGATGAGAACACTAAGAAAAGACTATGCTCGTTACAGTAAAGATGAAGAAATGGATGATATGGTAATGCTCTCAGAAGTAATAACATAAAATAATATATTTACCTTTTTATCAATTTTTTGTTTTTAAGCTTACTAATGTTTAAACTTATTTCAGAGATATAAATTTAACAGGTTAGCTGTAAAGCTGTTGTCTTCCACTTTTTTAAAATTTATAATGATATAACTAGATTTGTATGGATTAACTCAAGCTGAAGTTGATATAACATTTACTATTTCAGAAAAATATATCTTAAATATGACTGGATATAATGTAAGCATCATTTTCTGTTTTGAAATGTATAAAAGTACAAGAAATTTCTTCAGCATTTGAAATATGTATCTTGAAGTATTCCACCAAAATAGTTTTCTCACCCTCCCACAGGAGCGTGATCTAGGTGATGAATATGGCTGGAAGCAGGTTCATGGTGATGTCTTCCGTCCTCCATCTCACCCATTAATTTTCTGTGCATTAGTGGGATGTGGCTACCAGATTGCCATTGTTACTTTGTCTGTAATTATATTTGCCATTTTAGGAGAACTATACACAGAGTAAGCATTAGATATAAAGTAATTTTTCATCGCTTTAAGCATTAGAAGTAATTGCTTAAAAATTCTCATAGATTGGTTGTAAATCTAATTAGTCATACATAATTTTAAATGACTTGTGAAAGTAACATACAGCTCTAGTTGAACTTAATGATACTTGGCATTTTCATGTTAAAAAATGAAAAAAAATTAATTGTAGTATAGTAATATGTACTACTGCAGTCTGAAATTATTCAACTTTATCATTTTTTTACGTGTGTATATATTCTCTTACTCCATTGGACAGTGTAAATAATAAATTGTATTCCTGAGACTGAACTGTAAGTTAATGTGTGTGTGTTAGATTAGCTCTAAATATTTAATGGCTGATACATGGCTATATCATTATGTATTTAATTTTGTAGGTGTTAAAAGAAGGGTCATTACTCAGGATCTTATAAATAATAATTTAAACACTATCTGTATTTTCTGGTAAAGTCTCACCATTTTCTTATCAACAGGAGGGGTTCCTTATTAAGCACAGCAATATTTGTATATGCAGCCACATCTCCTGTGAATGGTTACTTTGGTGGTAGTTTGTTTTCTCGTATGCAAGGTAGGTCTGTTGTCAAATATTTTATGTCCCACACCACATGGTGGAATACGTTGTCTCAGCTGGAATGGAATCTTTACTATCAAAAAGGGATAATAATTAAGTATAAGATTTTAAACTATTAATAAAGTGGTTAAATCAAGTGCTGTACAGTTTGTCTGAAACTTTTATTATACAGTAAGCAAGCTAAAATTCCTGACAATGAACACAAAGAAAAAGACAGGAATAGTTAGTGTAATAGATTTGTTTTTATAACAGAATTTATAGATAGTATTGCTTATGAATTCACACCAGTCGTTCATTCATAAATAAAACTCGTAAATACTGATAGTGAAAGTAATTTTAACCTATGGTAAGTTTTAAGGGAAACTTTTAAAGTAATTTAACTTTCTTATCAAGCTGCTACTAACTTTGTCAGTGGTATTGCTTTTTTCATTATTACCAGCAAGTTCTATTTCTTTTTTAGAAGTAGCACGAAGTCTCATCTGTTTTGAAATTCAGTCACTATAAATTTGTTTTTGTCACTTTGAGGTTTGTAAGTTGATGACAAACATATTGTAATGTTCAAGTATTTAAAGTAACTTGCCATTTTTTCAAAACAAAAGTAGTAGTATTATATATCAATACTTGATACTGATTGTGCTCACAGCATAGTCTCTTTGTATCTTTCTGCTTAACAATGAACACAAAATAAATAATTAGATATGTGGAGAGTATCTCATTTTTATAGTATTCATTTATCTTCCTCTCCAGGCTTTAAAGTATTGATTCTTTATACAGAAAATTCTGCACATCTGCCTGTGGAATCTCGTGTCAGAATTATTCATCTTTTTGTATGTCAGTGGTTGGTATGGGTACAAACACAATTTTATTAATAAGGAGATAACAATGTTTTGACCTTGTTGGGTCATCTTCATGTTAACAAAGAGGCCTGAAGATGACCTAGGTACATTGAAATGCTGTTCTCTCTCAATCAATAAAAGTATTAAGACCCGTACCAGCTGTTTGGAGATGCATTTTTATTTCAAGTGGATTTCTTGTCAAGTATTCATCTTTATCTGTCCACACTTCATTCTCGCGTATAAAAATAACAGAATATTTTCATTGTCCTTCTTTCTGCCATTTATCTACAACAGTAAACATGGTTATACATTTCATTTTAATCAATAAAATCGACAGGCATCCTAGACCATGATAGGCTATATCATGACTTAACATTTGCCATCTGTTTCTTGTAAAAGAATTTTGATCAGTTTACAAGTACTCTGCAACTTAATAAGATGTTTTTTTCAATTAACATGTTTGCTACCATGTGTTCTATCAGTGTGTTACAATTGACTTTTAATAACTGACCATGTGACTTTCATTGGTTATGAACAGTTTTGTTTCAAAGCTAAATTTCGCTGGTAGGATATGAATTTGGGACACTGACTATTTCGTATATCTTGAATGTTCAATTTTTTTTGCTTGATATATTATGTTGCAGGGAATGTGTTAAGCAATAAAAAAATGCTTGTATTGAAACTGTAATCTGTTTATGCTTTTATTAATAATTTATAGTGTAAGTAGAAGTATATCAAAAGTTCCTGTTTCTAGGTTTTTACATTTTACAAATGTTATGGTAATGAAAAAGAAATGTTAAACTTTTATTTTTGTGTTTAAGTTGACTGAGCTGAATTTATATTAATTATCATGGCACACTATTGCAGGGAAACAGTGGATCAAGCAAATGATGCTAAGTGCATTCATGTTACCAGCTTTGATTTGTGGAACTGCTTTCCTTATCAACTTCATAGCTATATACTACCATGCATCTCGTGCCATACCATTCGGAACAATGGTTAGTGGGATGAAAACCTTAACCTCAACTGAAGTGTTGTAAAACAGTGTTTTAGAATACAAGTTTACACAATGTACATTTTTAGAGGTATATTGCATAAGTGCTTGTAATGTAACTCATCAACATCAGATATATTTTTTTCTTGTGAATTATGTTAAGTTGGGTATAGTGTATGAAGAATTACTCTCACAGTTTCAGGTAGTGTGCAATAAATAAACTTATATTTGAAAAACAATTTATATAAAAAGCACTCTTTCATGTTACACACAAGTGATTACTGGTTAGATTCTTTTAAGTTGGTTTTACACTTTTAATCAGATTACTAATCATGCAAAATCTGAAAGGAAGGTAAATTATTAATTCTACTTTAAAAGTTTACATGTGTGTATGAATATATTCAATTAATATTAAATGACAGTAGTTCATCTTGAGATTCTGAATAATGTATTTGGAAAATAATAACAGAATATTGAGAGGTCTTCTTAAAGTTATTGTTGTTCAATGATTAACCTCTAAACTTTTGGTAAATAATAAGTTTTTATGATTTGTCTTTTTTTTAAGGAGTGAAATAATACATTGGTACTGCTTATATTAGTACTGTAAACTTATGTATGGAAGAACATTATTTTTATATTAATTTGATAAGTAGTGATGTGGTTTTATTTTGGGGAACATACTACATGTTTCAACAAAGTATTGGTCTCTCTTTTTTTTTGTTTGAAGAAACGTATTATGTTGCCTACATTAGAACAGCTTCAGTATAATTTTAAATTGTTTGTCTTTTTTTTGTATTACTGCATGTAAAGAAGTTGTGAGTAAAATCTTTTCAATAGGGTTAACAATACTTGGCAAATAACACCTAAGAATTCCATCTTTGTTACAAAAAAGAAAATTAGGCCTGGTTTGTCCGATGCCCTTTCCTATCGTCTTGTACTTGAATCTTTTCTTTAATACACTTACATATCTGAACAGTGATGTATTCTGCAAGGTGGTGATTGTTGTGCTTATGTTAACAACAAAGTCTGAGAAAAAATGTGGTTTTTAATGATTGAAATTATTCAGTATTGGGAAACTTTCTGCTCCCCCACTCATAGTCACGTAATGTTTTTAGATTAACAATGAGAAGGGTGAGTTGTCTTTAAGAACTTTTTTATGGATTCTTTTGTTGCAACTAATAGTTGTCCCAATCCAAATAGTTCATACTATTCTCAATTTGATGTAAAGAAAGCTCTAAGAATCGTTGTTTCTCAATCAATTGTTGCTTTAGATAAATCACTATGGCAGTATAATGAGCCATAAGAGAAACATCATTTGAAATTAGAATGGTCTGTTTATTAAATATTTAAAAGATATTAAAGCGACATTAAATTATTTGAGAATTGCAGTAAGCTTGTTTCCATGTTTGCATGTTAACAGTGAAGGTAATTTGGCTTAATGCATTTTACTTGATTATAGATTAAATTACAAATGGGATTAAACTTAAATATTTTTACTTGTTTCTAGGTTTTGAAGTGACATCAGGTGTATTTAGGCTTACAGTATGCTTTTTACATACTTATAGGTTTTTATAATGTGTTGTCAACTGTAAAATATTTAGTTTATTACATTATAATATAAAGTGCAAAGTTAAGCTTAGAGTGTGCCCCTTACATACTTTTAGATTGTTACAGTGTAACAAATAATGAAATTAGGCTTACATTATATCTTTATTATCTTTCATGTTATTTTCATTTATGAAACCATTTTATGTGCTTACCATTAAATGTAATGATGTTTTCAAAATTTTGAGATATTTATATTGTCCACCCAAATGAAATTTAGTAGAAAGGTGTAAACTTGGTACAGGATTATTCATAAGAATAAATTGATCTTTTAATCAACTTTGTTTTGGTTTTAATTACCACATATTACAAGTACTTTTTTTATAAAAAAAAAACAAGCAAACTAACATTTGATTTTATATTATGTTGGAAAATTGAAGTTGAAGAAACAAAAAAAAAAAAATTGACATGTTTTTCTGATACTGTCTTATTTATTTTATCAAATTAACGGTACTTTTATTTCTAGGTTGCAGTAACTTGCATTTGTCTGTTTGTCATCCTGCCGTTGACACTTGTGGGTACTGTGCTGGGGCGAAACTTAGCTGGTCAGCCCAATCACCCATGTCGTATTAATGCTGTGCCAAGGCCAATCCCAGAGAAAAAGTGGTTCATGGAGCCTTTGGCTATTGTCATGCTGGGAGGAATCCTTCCATTTGGGTCTATTTTTATTGAAATGTAAGTAGTGTTACTCAAACTCAATTTGTTTCACTCTGTGATGATGTTGATTTGGACTGTTATGCTTTATTTTTCAAGCCCACTGAGTTTCACTGTATAAACATCTTAAATTGGACTTTCGTACAGTATTATTTACTCATTGAGTCATACTGTATAAACATGTTAATTTGCCTTTCATACAGTATTATTCACTCATTGGATTTCATTGTGTAATTGTGTTCCTTTTAATTTTTATACAGTGCTACTCTCTCATTGTATTTCACTTTATAAACATGCTAATTCAGTTTTTCACTTAGTAACTGTTAAACATGTTTTGAATTTTGGTTTTAGGTACTTTATATTTACCTCCTTTTGGGCCTACAAGATTTACTATGTTTATGGGTTTATGCTGCTTGTGTTTCTGATCCTAGCAGTTGTTACTGTGTGTGTCACCATTGTTTGTACTTACTTCCTTCTCAATGCTGAAGACTATAGATGGTAAGAATTCTGACTTTTTGCTTTACCTTACAGTTTCCAATGTATATTTGTTATAAAGCTTAACTGACTATGGTGTATACTTTTAACTGTCCCACTATGGGCTAGGCCAATTTTATGATCCCAGATTGACCATTCAGGTTTCTGTTTTATAACTTCTAATGTATTTTGTGCATCTTTATTAAATTTTCCATGCTTTCAGGAATTATTAAGTGCCATCTGTAGACAGAAGATCATATTTTTTTAATGGAATAGATAGTTTTGTAAAAAATATGTTTAAAATCTTTGAAATTTTTTTGGTAAAATTTTGTATATTGTCTGTTATTTTCTTTGCCCTAAATTTCTACATGATTGGTCAAATTGGACAATCCTGTAACCACCAAAGAAAAGTTCAAAATACATTTACTTGTTCTAAATAGCTTTGAAGCTGTAAATGTATACGTGTTTATGCATACATTTTATTGTAATACTACCCTTTGATCTGTGTTTAACTAATATTCCCACAATGAAATTTGTAAATCACTTGGTGATTGTGTAGCTCACATTATGCTATAGAATTACATAAAACACAGACTACTTGAGTTGCTCTCAGGTATACCTCACAAACAATTTACTATTTATTTTTACCTGATCTAACTAAACAGTTACTAATTTTTACATTTTAGTTACTTTTATAATAATAAATACAGAAAAGCAAGAAATAAAGTACTTACCTGGGTCTTTTTTTTTCTTACATTTTGCTGTTGACTTTCACTGAAACTTAGCTTTATACTAATGGTACTACAACACTAAATCTTTTGTTTAATGACATAACAAGCCAAATAATACAGAATAACGACTTGTAAAAAGCAGACAATGTCCAATAACTATCATAATGTTTCTGATTTTTTTTAATATGACAAGAACTGTATAAAATTCATTTAAGCTTGTCAGTGTGTTCCCATGAGAATAAAGTTTGAACTAGAAGCAAGGTATACAATTTTATGTAAAGAAAATAACATAGTTTATAACTTTTTAGTAGATAAAAACCTTGGCTTTCTAATGGTTATTAACAATAATATTAAATGTCAGAGAGAACTTTTGGCAATTTATGAAAGAGAGGGTGTGATAAGTGAGCATAGCAAGAAGGGTCTGCTTTCTGTTTTATGGCTCTGTAACCAAATAAGAGAAGCACTATAAAAATAATATTTTACCTGAGCAAATTCAACATTATAAGGAGTAATGTGTGTTAAATTTATTACTTCTTGGAAGGGTGGTAAATAAATTAAAGAGGGAATACCTCAAAAACAGTTTCACAGTTCTCATATTATGGAAAATTAGGATACTTTTTTAATATTGTTCTGTAACATTAAGAACTTGCATATTTAATATTAAATCTTATATTATTGACTACATATTTTCTTCATTAGTATTCCATAAAAGGAAAGTAGGTTAATTAAGTTTTTAATGTAACTCATTTAAATCATGTGACATGCAGGAACAAAAATGTCTGTAGCAAAAGCGTTAACTACTTCTATAAGAAATAAAATATTTGACATACAACAATAATGAAGAGGTTTTTTAATTTCAATTTTGAAGGATACTCATAAAGTAGGTTTTAATATTAAAATTATAATTATTTTAAGTACTCTAAAATTTTAGTCTAAATATTTGATAAAATATATAGAACCTAGGTTTCTCACTTTTCTGTATTTAGCCATAAGTTATAAATTTAAAAAGTTTAAATTGAAAAGTATATTATATTCATATATTCTCTAATGGTTAAGCACAAGTTTATAAGTGACGTCTTAGGATTATATTTGACTGTAAGCTTTTAAAGCATCTCTTATTTTTTCTTTCATAATTAAAATATTTGAAAACCAAACTTGAATCATAGGAGAGTGCTATTTTATCTCTTGCTGCTTCTTAGTTATTTGGTTGTTGTTGTTGTTGTTGTTTTGAATTAAGCACAAAGCTACACAATGGGCTATCTGTGCTCTGCCCACCACGGGTATCGAAACCCGGATTTTAGCGTGTAAGTCCGCAGACATACCGCTGAGCCACTGGGGGGCTAGTTATTTGGTAGTTTCACATTGAAATAGTAAAAACAGTTTATAAATTCTGTTTTCATTAAAATGAGCAAATTGTTTATTATGTTATATAAAGTGGTTGTTTTCTGTTTTATTTTATTTTTATTTATACCACTTGTATAACAAATTAAGTCTAGACATACTCGCTAAACAAAGGGTTTTTGTACCTTTGTATATGAGTATTGGGTGATGTATGAAAAATATGAGCCCCTGGAAGTTTTTCTTTTTTTTTTAGATTAAAAACTCTAATCTAGTCTTTTACCTTTACATGAATACACTTTGTTTAAATGTAAAATTTTATAATCAAATTGAAACTGACTTTCAAGTTAACCTGTTTGATTGTCTTGCTATTATAAAATACTTATAGAACAAGAAATTTAAATTTTTAGTATTAAAGTGATTTATTTATGTCTAGAATTATTCTTTTAGTTCTTATGTTAATAAAATATTCTAAAATTAGACAGTTAGGACTTTAGGACTAAAATGCTGAGAAACTAATTGAACTATGTATATTTTTTTTTATAACAACTAAAAATTGGATGGGTCCTATACACAGAACGTTGAGAATTTACTGTGTGTATATTCTGTTTTTACAACTTTCTATGGACAGGTTGTCAGACACAAGTCTGTAATAATATGAAATGTGAATATAATATTCCATGGCAGTATATTCTGATTTTTTTCTCCCTCAGGCAGTGGGCTAGCTTCTTGTCGGGTGCTTCTACTGCGGGTTACGTGTACATCTATTCCTTATATTACTTCTTCTTTAAAACAAAGTATGTAGCTATTGGTTTTTATCCCATACTTATGATTAGTGTTTTGGTTGATATTATGATACTTGAAATGTCTTAGATTGATATTTTTTTATTCATGAAAACTTAACTGAAAAACATTGCATCCATTCATGTTGTTTACCTTTTTCCAGTATTTTTAAATCATGATGTATTGTAACTGGTGCAGTGGTGATTGAAGTACATGATATATATATATATGTGTCTGTTGTTTGTCTGTGTGCACAAAAACACAAAAGGATAAAAAATATATAACTTAATATGTTTGTCAGATTTAAAGTTTGAATTAACATGTAAATTAGAAATGATCTTGGGATTATTTCTTAAAATAGTATTTTACCCTAAAAGTTTCAATAAAACACTTTGAGTTTTCAAATTTTTTGTCACTGTTAAAATTTACTGAAATGGAACATATTCAGAAAGGTGATAAATACCAGAATAATAACTATTTTTCATTGCTTTCAGTTGTATGTTCTGTTACCTGTATACTTGATTATTGTTCATGATGACGAGAAACCCATTTGAATTAAAATTATATCAGAACGGCTGGTATGGGTATTAACACTTTTGCTAATAAAGCAGAGAATAACGTTTTGACCTTCTTAGGTCAACTTCAGGTTATTGTATTGGCATTATGACAACAATTTTAAATATGTTTTATGTAACATATTGATTGGTCCATGAAGTAGACCTAACCTCTACTCACATGTGTACCATTATATTACTAAATATATGATTTTAAGTCATCTAATGGGCTTAGGTGTTATTATTGTTTTTTTATCTTAACCATTTTTTTCCACACATCTTAGTAGAGAAATAGGTAACTTCCTGTCATGTAAAATTCAAGTTGCTCTTATCCATTTTTACTCATTCAAAGATTTAATCTAAAATGTATCAGGTCATCCCTTAAGTAATGTCCTATTTTAGGTTCAGAAAAAGAGAAAGAATTTCAAATGCTTTTTATGTTCCATTATTATTAATTACTTCCTGCCAACAATTCACAAGCTTCTGAATGCTACCTCTATAAAATTCTTGAGGTTTGGAGGAAAAGAATGTAGAGAGGGTAGTTCTGACATCTTCATGTGTTTTAAGCTCTTTTCCATCAAGATAGTTCTGTAAACTTTGGAATAGATGATACCAGATGGGGCAATGTCTGGAGAGAAGTTTCTCCCAATCTAGCTCTTCAATTTTTGCAGATGTGATCCTTACTGTATGGGGCTGTGCATTATTCTGGTGTAACACAACACCTTTACAACTGATCAAAGCATGATTTTTTTTCTTTCAGCACAACATTCAAACACTATAACTGTTGAAAATAGAAGTTTGATATAATTGTTACACTGAGTGGCAGCAAGTCAAAGTAGATCACACCAACAATATCCCATCAAATGCTTAAAAAGACTTTCCTAGGATGGAAGTCAGTTTTGGGCTGTGGTTTAGCCAGATTACAACACTTAACATTTTTATAAAATATCCATTATTCATTTCCAATCACTAACCTGTCCATAACATAAGTTATGTTCACGAGAGTGCAGAGAAGTGCAAATGTCCATTCTTATTCTAAGGTTGACTTCTGTAAAATCAGGGGTGACCCATTGTCCAAGTTTTGACACATTTTCAAGCTGTTGAAAATGAGGGTGAACTGTTGAATGGGTTGAATTAAGCTTCTGCACTTGTTCTTCAACTGTTACAGCACAATCTTCAAGTGCAGCCAGCAGCAAGTCATCATTAAACTAAGCAGGACAACCTGAATGTGGTGCATCACTTAAGCTGTAATCACCTAATCTGAACTTCTAAAACCACCTTCGACATTTCTTTTATTGAGAGACTCTGCACCATACACACCTTGAATATTTCATGTAGTTTCTGCTGCACTGTTGTCTCTGTTTTTAAACTCATAAAGCATTATGTGCCTAATTTGCTCTTCAGACACATCTTAATAAGGGTTTATTTGATTAATGATCTAGAAAAGGGAAGTTCGGTTAGCTTCTTTTATTTGTCTGAAAATTTTTATATGCATTGTACTACATATTTCAGTCATTAAAGCCTCCTATAAACACATAAATGATGATATGATGATGCACGTTTTGTATTAAGTTTTCAGGAATTACATATGGGATGACCTGATAGGATTTGGGAACAGTAACATTTCTGATGCTGTTAGGTGTTTTGCAAGCTCACATTTTCTGCTGAGTAATTTTGAAGATTTATTCTTTTCATATGGATTGAGATGCATCTATTTTTATGCATCATTTGTGGCTAGTTTGCTTCGTGTAATGTATCTTTTACTGAGTGACATTTTCTTTTCTGACCGTAAGCTGATTTCAGAAAAAAAAATATTTTTTAACTTTTTTTTACCACAGTTCCTTTCACATCATCAAGTTCACTACTGTTTTAGTAGATTCATTTGATTTTTGTGTGTAAATTGATGCTAAAGTAGTCAGAGGAATCACTGTTATTGCACGTATGTAAAATCCTTATGTTTGTAAAAATGATGTAATTATAATGCACATGTCTACTTAAATATTCCAAAATCTTAGAGTTTTTCCTGTAAAAGAGGACAAGAAATAGTTCATATCTTACTAAGAACCAATGTGATTTGAGAAGTACTTGTTTGAAATGTATTCATTTAAAAAAATTGCAGTAGTAATGTGTTGTTTTTTTTCTTAAAATGTTTCAGAATGTATGGTCTTTTCCAGACTGTCTTTTACTTTGGTTACATGGCTTTATTTAGTATAGCTCTGGGAATTCTTTGTGGTAAGTTTCTATTAATGAAATGTGCTTTATCTCAAGTTACTTTTTGTAAATTTGAAAGTATTTTTTGCACATGTAACATATTTTCTTTATTTTACTTCTGGTAACCAGCATGGTTACAAGGTAGTGTCAACAGATCTCGCTTATTTCTTTGTGAAACAATTAATATTTAAAAAGTAATTATTATAATTTTTAATGAACTAGAAATATGTTATAAACATTTCTTCTGTCGTCATAAATAGAAGAAAAACTTTTAACATGTGCACATAATTTTACTTTGTTCTTGTTTTGTAGGAATATTTTATAACATTTTGTGGGAATTAGTTGTCAAAATGAAGGATACTGACACATGTTTAAAACATTATTATGTCACTAATATCAGACACACACACCTGTAGTTGTAAGTTCCAGTATTTTATCATCCACATGGAAAAGCATTTGATGTAAGTGTTCTTAAACAATTGGATAAATGTAGAACCTTCCTAAACTTTTCAAATGCATGACTTATGAATATGTTTAATATTAAAGTTGTTGTGTGAAGTTGATATTTTTATTTTCCCAGGTACACTTGGGTATGTAGGGACCAGCACTTTTGTTCGGAAAATTTATTCCACTGTGAAGATCGACTGAGAGCAAACTAAAAGTTTTTTCTGTGGACTGAAGTGTCAATGAACTAAACTAAAGTTCATGCATTCTTAGTATACGGTCAGTTGGACTGCATGAAAAAGTGTGGAATGTAATTAAAAACAAGAAATGTAGTAATTCTAAAGACACTAAACTTTTATTAATATCCACAATTGCACGACATTTTTTGTCACGGACGCTCACAGTTTTCGTGTTTGTACTATCATTTTGAGCCAGTGATTTATCAGTTTAGTTATGTTTTGTTCTTCATTGTACAGCTTTATCTGTTTAATAATTCTGTTCAAGATTTTTATGAAATCTGTCATACTAGTTGGTAATAATATTAGTCCATTTGCTGTTTAATACAAGAAAAGTCAGCATTGTCATCCAAATTGAGATGTCATGTTTTGTTATCCCCTCCCTCTTGTTAACGTATTTGCAGTATCATAAGATTTATTGTAATAACTGTCATCACCTATAATGGTTTTGTTGATCATAGTCCAGTGTAGGTGTTTCTGTAAAGTATTTATTTTCTGCTGATTCACATCTGTAAGCATATTACTTTCAAATAACAGGTTCTGTAGTTAAGCATTAAAGAAGTTAAAATCAAACAGTAGACAGTCTCGTTTTTCTTAAATTACATCTATTTATTATACAAGGTATAACCAAATCATGATTGTGTTGCAAAAGTGATATAAATAATGAGTTTTTTTTCCTTCTTTTGTTCACATTCATGTCACACTGAAAATCTGTCATGAATTTTCTCTCTTTCTTCAGTGTTTCTGTTTTGATACAATCATCATTCACTGGTATGTAAAAAAAATTGTACATCCCATATCTAATGGCATATGTACTCCATGATTTTCTTTTTAATTATTTTTATTGTGGTTTATATATAATTACATGGATGGATAGCTGCATTTATGGCAGTGATCTGTGTTGGAATTTATATTTTACGACGTACTAGGTTTGTTTGTTTTTTTCACGTTAAGATTACTGTTACTATTTTTTTGTAATAGTTTTAGTAAAACTAATCTCTCATGTGCTACACACAGTGACATAGTGGAAGGTGTTTATACAGTTTGCCCTTATCACTGTTTATTGGACTATAAAAACAGATTTTGTCAAACTGGGTTCATTAAATTCCTTTTGCAGTTTATAAATCATTCACTAAGTTATATTTTTGTCACCTGCCAAACCGAATCTTTACTTTTGGACTTATTTGTGAGCAAAGTTTCAAAGCATTTCTGGATTTATTTATTTAGAATTTAATAAGAAGGTTAATATGAAGTTAAGGCTTTGGAACTCTGTGACATTTCTTTTTATTAGTTGAGTTTGATTTGTTTTTAAATTATTGAATTTGAATTATTTTTTGTACTGGATTTAAAAAAACGAATATTTCATTTAAAATTCAGTTGGTTCTACTTTCCTTAAAATTAATTTTGTTCATTTGTATCACGTTTAATAGTAAGTGGCATCAATCTTTGAATTAATTACTTAATTAACCTGAGTTGATATAACAATTAAAACCTTAGTTGATTTCCTCCTAATGTGCGTTTGGAGATTTGTTATTAAATAAAGGGTATTGTTTTGAAAAATAAAATGCCTGTCAGTAATTATTACTGAATAAGCTGAACTCAGTAAGAGTCTCTGAATGCTTGTTCTAGAAAGTAATTTATTGTTGTATCATTTACTCAAGGCCAAATTTAATTATTTTTTTAATATTAGAAACAGACCACAAAAAAGAACTTCCAAAAGAACCTTCATGTTTTTCTCAATATTGTTTGTATCAGTATTGTTTGAGAAGGCTGTGATTGTGAAACTGGTCTGAATTTAATGTCTTGATTTGTTTTCACTTTGTGTAAAACACCTTACTTTCTTATTATCTTATCATATTTGCTTACCAAGTAGATGTCTGTATAATGTTATTAAAATATTTTATTTTTATTAAAGTATTTAAGGTAAGAACTAGCTATTTTCTCTTACTTGGCGTATGATGAGAACTTCATATTTTCAGATGAGCAAATAAGAACTAAGTTTCTTAAGTCTTTCCAGATTACCTAATTAGTCTTAACAAAATATTTTTAAACCTGTAAGTGTTGTTATTGCTATTTTAGCACAAAGCCACACACACACACTCACAATGTGCTATCTGTATTTTATCTAACAAGGAAACCAAATCCTGGATACAAGCAACTTATTTATGTTATTTGTATAGTTTTTGCAGTTATTGTAATTTGAGAACTAGAAGTTTGATTTTTTTTATTTAAAATTTTGATTTTCTTTAAATTTCAATCTCATTTTGGTTAATTAATCTATGAAATGGTCTTTAAACACTGTTTAAAAGTATCTAATCAAACAATTTGTATGTAATAAAGTGTTCTGTTTATAAAATCTTGGTTAAAATATGAATAACATTTGGACAATTAAGTTTTGAATAATTCTTGCACATTATAAACAATTTTATGAGGATTAATTTCCCTTATTAACTTAATGTATGCAGTTAGGCTAACATTTAGTCTAACACGCCATTACAATAGAATAATGATGAAAGTTTCCAACTTGTACTTAATGGGATTTAATTACTGTAAATTTTAGAACCTTTAACTGGTTTATATAATAAAATTGAAATAAATTACAATTCACGTGCTTGACATGGTTAATGTAATAGTTGATGCTCGTAAAAATTTATGATGTATACAGAACCTTGACTACTGGTATTTTTGTTGCATTTCAACCAATTTGATGAGCCCTAATATTGAGCCAAAAAGTTACGTTGCACTAGATATAGCGTGTAACGTGGTTTATATAACATATTCTTCTTTACCTTTTAGTTTGGTTGTGTACAATATATTCAGTACTAACTAGCAAATAACTCTTTAATTAGCATTACTGAAGTTTTTTATTTTTCTAAATATTATTTTAAATAGTATTAGCTTAACTTTATCCCAAAGTTACTACCCTTCTATAGGTATTAAAGGTATAATGTTTAAATTTCACATGCTAAAATAACTTTTAATTTTACCTTTTACAAATGTAGTCCATTTCTCAAACTATTAAGTAGCAGTTATTGCAAATACCGTGCATGTGTTGTTGATGTTTGCTTGACAATGGCTTATTAATGCATAGCCTTTGTATGTATATTATGTATGAATATAATTAACATATTCTTAGTAAAATTACTGTGTTGTTTTCACATGAAGTATAGAATTTATTGAGGAAGATTCCATCAAATAACATTTTATTCAGCTTGTGTGACTTTTCTTGAATTTCACTTCCATCAGTGTCACGTTTATTAACTTGTAAATGGGGCTATGGATTTTTCTTTAAATGATGCAGATGTTTATTTTTCAAGGGCATAGATTTAAATTAATTCAGTTAGGAGGAAATTGTCACATGAACAAGAGAATATTTTTGGTTCATGAGCATATTTGTGCATGCTTCATTTGGTCAGTCATGTGCATGTTACCACATTTCTGTTTAAAACTAGTCAGAAATGCACGTGTTTGTTACAGCGTAATTCATGTTTAAAAACAAATATTAGTTAGAAATTAACATAAGTACATTGTACTTTTTATACATGTGGGTAATTATTATATCAAATTTGGAGTTAAAAAATTATAAATAGAATATTGCAATTAAAGCTTGTTTTTTCTACTCATTAAAGAAATTATCTTATTACATTTTTAAAAATTTGGTATATATAGATAGATAGATTTTAGTAGGTTTGAAACTTGAGTGGTATAAATTTTGAAAATTAACCTTAGCCTCAATTCTTTGATCCTATCCTCAGCTATGCTTTTGATAATGTGAAAGTTATTTATAAGAATTTCCCACATTTTTTTCATTTCATTTTTCTGTTCATTATAGAAATTATATTGTCACATTAAAAAAAATTTGGCTTGTGTGTGTGTGTATATATTAGTAGATTATTTGTTTTTTTCATTTGATTGACTCGTATGTGGGACTAATAAGATGGTTTATTCTAATTTTTAGATCATTAACCAGAATATGTTGAAGTCATGTCCAATGATAAGGTAAAGAGTTATAAAATTTCAGTTTTAAAGAAAAGTCACCTTCACTGTTTTTTCCAGTAACATGGAAGACTAGTTTGTCTGCTACTTGTCATACGTATAAAATAAAATGCTTCATATTAACATTAGAGTGGAAAACTAATTTTACTAATATTAACTGTGTGTAATGTTAATTTGTTAAGTGTATACAATAAACTTACAAGCACGAAGCATATCTGAGCAGTTTAAAAAAAACAGTTTGTTTTCCCTCAATATTATAAGCTTGAGTGTCAGTGTTATATAGATTTCTAAATATTATGATGTTCATAATCAAGTTCTCTATAAGTCTTCCCATACCAATTTATTTTCTGTTATAACCAGTTTGGTTTTAAAATTTTACAAAGAAGAGACCTTTTTCCTTTAAATACATTTTGAAAATACGTTTCTTGGTCATTACAAACCTATTCAATAGTACTCAAAATTGTGTTATCAGTGTTGGATCATCACAGTGCCTGACAGCTACTGAAACTTATCATTTATTTATGGGCAGCCAAGATTTGTTTAGTAAATGAGTGAAATAGTCACCCTACACATACAATTGTGTAATATTCATATTGTATTACACAATTTATACTTTTTGTATACAAGGTGGATAGTGTTTTTTTGGAGCTACAAACTTTTTTAGTTTAACATCTTCATGTATTTTATATAATGGGAAAATTTGTAATGAAAAGTTCAACGTAGTAAACATTCTCAGAATTTTTAAAATTAAAAACATTCACTCTTAATGAACACTAAATTATGCAACTTATATTTCATTATTTGTTGTTATTAATCAGTTGTCTGAATATCGAAGCACAATTATTATTAGTTACATTTTATTAGTGTTCTCCACACCAATACAAGGTCAAAACATTTTTCACTTTCAATATAGGTTGCACTCAAACCAGAATCAAGTATGGAGTCTTATTTGATAATAAGTCATTTGTCTGAATAAAAACTGGTTCACAGCTGTTGGAAAATAAAAGTGTTAGTACAAATAACATTTATTCCAACATTGCTCAGATATGCTTTTTAACAAGTACGAACAAAGTGACTTCGTTGTCCTGGAAACAAGTGCTACAGGTTTTGGAATAACTGTTGTTGATGAGGTGGATTGACTACATTTAGGTATACTACATGTGACTTGCCCCTTTTGAAACAAATTCCACACTATTATAAGCACTTAGCTTTATTACAAACAAACTAGTACCTTAAGGAATATAAAACGATTCATCAAACCAACGTACACAATTTTCCACCTTTCACTGTCAACAAGTTGCATTTTAAACACCACTGAAGGCAAGTTGTCATGTGTGTATTTGACTTGAGCTTCATATGTTTAAATATAATTTAATTCTGATCACTTTGAATCAAACATGTCACAGTCTTTGGTCTGTTACACTGTACAAACTTGTCCAATTATCCTTAATCTCAGTTTTCCCCAGTAAAGACATTTTCTTAATGATTCTAATAAAAGACATCTCTGAAAAACTTGTTGTAGCTTTGTTCTTAAATACTGACACTTGTGGTAGACAAAACACGTATGTCATCTCCTTTTAAATATGTCAGCTATATGTTCTTTTTCTCATATGCTTACAGAATAATTTTAATGCAGAACTGTTTCTGCTATTTACAAGATCCAAAGTGTCACTGGACATATTGAATAATTAAATTTAGCATGTGACATTTGAAATTGGGTAATATTTACTGAGACTAGTGTTCTTCATACCATGAAATAATTGTAACAGTATTAATTGGTAACACACACACACGTCTTTTAAACAAAATGAATTTTAAAATTATCTGCCTGCTACTACAATAAGTAAATGTGAAGTTTACAACTTGCTTAGTCACATTTCCAATAAGTGCAATGACATGTTATTTTCAACTGGTTTATTTACGATCAACTTATGTAGAGTCACACAAATAGCACAGCATTACTTCATTTACAGTTCATTTTATTTCATAATCACATTCAATTAATGATAAGAAAAATATAAGCTTATGATGCCTCACTGGTCTCTATGTGCCAGATTTTATGAACATGACATTTTTATGCAAAAAATCTGGTGTCTGATAATGCAATGAGAAAAATATTGGCTGCTATTTCAAATAATAATGTTTTGTTCGATGCTTTTGAAATAATGATAATGGGTCTATCACAACTATTAGTAATTCACTAAATGTTTCAAGTCTGGAAGAATCAAATGTGAACTCATTAAATATTTCTCAAACAATTTATATATGCACTTCAAAAAAAGAAACACAAAAGGGATATTTTTTTTTATTATTAAGAGAAATATATGTACTAACGTTAAAAGCTCAGAGTATGTCATGTTACACGTGTTAAGGCACTGATTGTCAGACCAAAATGACAATAAAAGTTGTGCACTTTGAAAACGGATTTTTTGCAAAAATGCATTCATGTCCAATAAATTTGTCTGAGAGATCTGCAAGTGCAACGTGTGCAAAATCCCTATAAAAGTGACGGGTTCTCGGTTTCATTAGCTCAGTATTAAGCCACCAACACGCAACACAGTTACGCCAAGACTGACTGAAGCACAACGCAACAAAGCCATTGGTTGCTTGGAAGCAGGCTAATCTCGTTTGAATGTTTACCCAAGCACCATCACAAGGCTATGGAATCGTTACCAACAACATGGATCAACTCGTGACTGTCCACGATCTGGAAGACCACGCCCGCACGAGATCGCTACATCTGGTTACGTCACCTTTGGGATAGGACCATCACTGTGACATCTACTGCCTCAACCATATCAGGGCTGCGTAGGATTTCCAATCAGACTGTACCCAACCGTCGATGAGATTCTTAGGCCCCATGTGCAACCCATCATGGAGAACTTCGACATGACAACGCCTGTCCTCACACAGTCCGAGACTCCACAAAATCAATGTTCTTCCCTGGCCCTCTAGATCACCAGATTTAAACTTCCATCGAACATCTCTGGGATGAGTTGGGCCGACATCTGCGAAGGCAACAACCTCAGCTTTGCAGGCTGAGTGGACAGCCATTCCACCAGATGTGATTTGTCATCTCATCGCTTCCATGGACAGGAGATGCCAAGCAGTTATTGATGCTCATATGGGGGGCATACTCATTGACATTAAACTTCAACTAGTGAGGGTGGACTTTGGATGTTCAGCAGTGAATGTGCAGTGTCACACGTCATGCACAACTACCTGGAATAAACTTATTAACAATTTGTCTCAAATTCTGCATTTCTTTTTTTTGAAGAGTATATTTAAAAAATCCAAAACTCTGTATTTAAAGCAAAACTAAATATTTTATTCACTATGGGTACCTTATACATATTTTTCAGGCCAGTTTTATCCAAGTTGTTTAGCTGTAGAATAAAGCACAATATATATTACATTATGTGTTCATTAAATATAAATAAGAATATTTAATTAGTGCCATCTTGGTTGAGCTTCTTTTCTAATTTTTCAAATTCTCTTTCTGATATTTCATCCGTTTTATCCATTACCTAAAAAGCAAGACAAACGTCACAAAAGTGTACTCTCAATAAAAAATATCCAATACCGTAATATCAAAATACTTTACGTAATAATAAACTGTGTAAACAAGTAAAGCACAGCAAATTATGGTTTATTCCAGAGTTGTATTCACCTTTCTACAACTCCAGAGATGATATCGAAAAGAAATTGGGCTATTCTCATTTCAACCTTTCTGACTATGAATTAAACTTGTGAGTACAGCTAAAACTACTCAACCTTTCTGGCTAAGAATTAAACATTTAAGTATAGCTGAAACTACTCAGTCCTTCTGAATATGAATTAAACTGGTGAGTACAGTTAAAACTACTCAACCCTTCTGGCCAGGAATTAAACATGCGAGTATAGCTAAAACTATTCAACCCTTCTGGCTAAGAATTAAGCATGCAAGTACAGCTGAAACTACTCAACCCTTCTGACTAAACAGTACATACAATTTACACAAATATTGAATCAAAACCCAATGTTTAAACTAATTATATTAAAAAACTTAGCTGTATGTATTTCTTATATATTTTTCTATGACTTGAACAATCAACCCTCAATTACATACAACACAACATCTTATACCAAACAGATACGAAAAACAAGAAACAAGTCTGATGTTATACAAATGCACTAAAAGCGGTTTCAGCTCGAATCATGCAAGCCACTTTTTCAAATATGTACTTCATCATTTGTTCTAATTTTATTAGCTTATTTACAATTTCAAATATCTGTATGTAAAAACAAAACACTTCAGGTATACAGTCTTATGTTTTATCTCACTCAACTTTTTTCCAGGTCCTAGGAGTTCAAAAGAAACTATTATTACTTCAGGAAAAGGCTACCAGGTAAACAAATTATACCAAATTACAAGTCTAAACCAATGAAGAGTCCCTAAGATACTTGTAGGATGATTATTAGTAATGTAGTGCCATGAAAGAGTCTAAGGTAAAACTTTATAGCTTTACAGCTAGTTCCTCTACTTTTTATACTTTTGAAGATAACAATTCCATTTAGAGGAGAAATTGTTTGGACATTAAATGAAATGATATTTCATATTCATTCATTAGTTTTTGTTAAAACAAAATTTCTCTACTGATCTGCTGAGAGATGTTAAACTAAATTAAAATATAATATTACCTGGTTCACTTTTTGACCTGTCCAGTGAAATAAATCTTAGGACTGTGTGTTTTACAATAACCTGTTTTGTGTATAACACATGAATGAGAAAATTTAGCATTTAATGTAGGTAAAGAGTATAGCATGTTTAATACTAACTTGTTCAATGGAGAGTACTTCAGGGATGTAAAATTTTAGCATGTTTTCTACTCCACTTTTTAAAGTCACAACAGAACTTGGACAACTTGTGCACGCCCCTTGCATCTTTAGTTTCACCACACCATTACTGAATCCCTAAAATATTGTGTTAAAAATAATTTTAAGTCTGTCAACAAAAATATGAAAAGTCAGTTAATAAATGAAGACTTAGAAAATAAAATGAAAACTCTTGATATAACAGAACCAAATTGATTCAAAGAACACTAGAGAAAAAACATACTGCTGACTTTCTCAAAACAAAATCTAAAATAGTAACACATGTATTTAAACAAAACAGAATTACACCCAAGAATAAATTCTGAATGGTTTTGGAAAATACCATTTCAGCTTCTTAGAAATGTTAACCCAAATTATGTAAATTAACTCTCACAGATCAATAGTTCAACCTTCAGTTTCTGGGAAAGGAATATTAAATGCTGAGATGTTTAAAACCACAAAAAAACGATACTATAAAACACAAAACATTTCAACTGAACTGACCAGCAGTTGTAAAAGTCACTCTACATGTTTCAAAGTGGTTTAACGTCATCTTCAAGAGCATTAAAACAGTTACTGCGTGCTATATAAGTACAAAAACAATGGTCATGTGATGCCAGTTCACAATTCAAAAAAGCAGATAAACCCATCTACATACTTTCTGATTTTATATCCCTTCAATATTATTTAAGATCAAGTTGATTTTGCTTTGTTTCCTTATTTCAATGGTTTCTCTAACACTTCCAGCAGTCGTGTTATTTGAACCAAAATAACCATTTCCTCCCACTAGATGACAGTTCAGTATAATTTACATGTACAGCTAATGGAGAGATGTCAATTATTTTTTTAACATTTATCTTACTTAAAGTTCACTTATTCTAAACTAAGTTTATTTTAGTTTGACCAATGTATGCATGACCACTTTACATACACACCTGTTTCCTCTATGATATATATTTAATCTTTAGTTTTATTTGATATTTGACTAATTTTATTCAATGTTCTGTAAACAGAAACAAGATTTTTTGTTTTATTTTTCGAATTTATAGCACATCTAACATGATAAGTGTGAGTTACATGGTAAAAATGACATTTTTCTTATCTATTTTATCAAATGTTGATTTGATTTCAATTTATTTTGTTAAATTTCCTCCTCAGATATTTATCATTTCATATGAAAAGCACCTGAGCTGTTTTTATATCGCTCATCTACGGTATAAAAATCTAAATAGAAATGTGATATAAATTCACAAAAAGTCACGATAATTCCTTCACAGTCATGGAACAAGGAACGAGGTAAACACTTGTTAAATTTCCTGTTTGACTGAACATAAACTTGAGTCATTTTACATACAGGAAAAAGGAATATGTTAATCTTCCAGGGATTTTAGTGTATAATTTATAATTAAGAATAAAAAATAAGTTAGAAATTTAAAAATATAATGTTCACGAACTCAGTGAGAACATAAAAAGCAAACACATATCTTAATAAAGCTACATAACAAGCACTAACAATTTACAAAAATGGAAAAAAAAAAATTTAAAGTGAAGATACAATTATGAATAACCATAATGCAGAAGTCATGTAAAAGTGGTTCCATAATGGTTAACTTGGAGATTTTCAACAATAGCACGAATCTTTTTAAAGTGCACATATAAACTATCTAGTGAATAAAAGTAGAATTGGCAAAAATTGTAATTAAATAAAAAATATATATAATGTAATTTTCAGTGAAAAACTATGTAAATAATTAAAAGTTAAAGCAATGGTAGGAAGGTTTTTTTATTCTGTTAGAGGTCTTAAACTGCTACAAGTTACAGTAGTGGTAAAATGTTTGAAATTTATACTTACAATGTTACAAGTTACAGTAGTGGTAAAGTGTTTGAAATCTAGACTTACATTACTACAAGTTACAGCAGTGGTAAATTGGTTTAAATCTATACTTAAACTACTACAAGGTACAGTAAAGTGGTTTAAATCTATACTTACATTCAAACCCTAAAGAAATTAGACTTATGATTCTTCTGACACATTTCAATCTTGTTTCATCTGACCAGATATAAAGCAGAAAACTCACTGCTAGAAAAATTTTCATAACCATAACTGACTATAAAACAAGTTATTATTACCATGTAAACTATGTCACCTCCATCCTCTTGGACCACTGGACGAATTCTTGTTTCCAGGAGCTCCTTTATCATCTGCACTGTTTCGTTATCTTCTGGTTGAATTTCTGGACAATTAAAAACTTTAATTTGCATACAAAGCCATAATCTGTACAATGACAAATGGTTTCAACAACTTTTGTGGATATAAACCTCCAAATAATTAGTTCTACATTAACAGCTAATAAATGTTTCTAGTTTGGATGCTTCATTTTTATTTCAATAAGTCACTAGATAAAAACTATTATCCAGCAACTACCACAATTAGCAGTGCCAAATAAGCAAAAGTTCCAGTTATGAAAACACTTTTCAGATGATATTCAACAACAACAAAAGAATTTGACACCTTGTTAATGTTTTAAAGTGTGGTATTTCTACATCATCTATAACAATGAAACATTTAAACAACAATAAATGTTGTAAAAAAAAAACATTTCTAAGAATAGTATTTTAAACATGAATTACATTATAGATGGCTAACAACTGCATCTTGCTGGCAAGAAAAAGACATAGTAGGACCACTAATACAAAAAGCATTTGTATTTAAAGGTGTTAAAATGTATCATTACAAAAAGATTTCTGAGTGTGAAGATGTCAGGTAACAAAGATCCTACTGTACAAACATAATGTGAGTAACTCACTTTCCTTGCCTTTCTGACAAATCGAAAGTTTATAATAACAGACAATTATTTGATCCATAATTTCATGTTTTACATAAAAGATTCCATCTACCTTAAGATTTTTAAAAGTATATAACCTCTTTTTCTTTTCTAGACAACCAATGGTTATGTTTAAATTTTCCTAAATAATCAAGAAGTTTTAACAGTATCTATCTTCACAGAAAGTTTAAAATTGTAAAATATAATACAAATATTCATAACTATCTGGCTGGTCCTTAATTTAGCTTTCAAAATGTACTAAAAGCATTGTGAAATAGCCACTACTAAACCTGTGTCAGATGGAGGAGGTTCATCAGTCAAAAGTGGCAGTCCGGAAGCAAAAAAGTCCATAATTGTAGCAAAAATATTTGGTTTCAAAATCTTCCACTCTATTTCATCTTCTTCCTGGATTCAAAACAATACATCTAAAATTCTATAACTCAGTGTTAACCTCACAAGAAAACCAATCAATAAATTTCTCTTAATTTCATTATGATTAATTACAAATTTCAATTTAATACAAAACAACTTTCTTTTAAATAATAAAAAGGTCATTTATAACTTACACATGCCCCCAAAATAAATCATTACATTGTACTTAAAAATCAATATTCACCAAACTAATATAATATTATTATATTAGCATAATGTGCTTCTTTATTCAAGCAATGGAGCTATCAATTGAACAGTTACCAATTACCACTAATTACCTAGATTTATCCAGGTCTAGTTTAGATCTCTTAAGCTGGCGAAATCACATGAGGTAATACAACATTGTGACCAAAATTATCACTAACACTGAGGGTATCCAACTGATAAAACAATGATTTCTAATCTTCATAACAGAGAACACAAGGAAAGTATATTTTAATTAGCTGTAATAATTACCAACATCAGGTTGAATTTTAGTTTTGTTCTGAACAGGTTTCTTGTTATGATCAGAGTTTAATATTAATTTCATACAGATCTACATTTAAAAACTGCAATTTTCCAGACTTAAATCATACGAAGTAACATTCTTTTAACACCATTATCCAATCAAACTGACATAAGCTAATTACGTATGGAACTACGTCAATCTGTTGGCCATGAAATAGGTTTCTCTTGGAACACTTAATGATGTTCCATTAGAATTTTTTTACCTTTCTCAAGATATTTTTTACAAAGTACAACAAAGAGATCTTCATATTTGAACAATATTTTTTTCTAATAAAGTTGTTAACCTCAAACTTGCTAACAAAGTTATTAATTATGCAGCTTAAGAGAAATGAGAGACTATTTACTTTAGTAACTGTAATGAAATCTGGTCCAAAGAAAACAGCTTTTACACCTTCAATCCTGAAGAGCTGGCGAGCAAGAGGAGATTTATGAGCAGTCATAGCTGAAGGAAAATCCACTGTTCCTTTCTCCAACACTGCACAACCAGGTAAAAACTTGAGGCTATTGGGATTTGGTGTGTCTTGAGTTTGAATGAACATTGTTCTAGCTTGAAATTAGGTACAATTCAATCAGTTAGTATAAAAGAATCATTAAGAAGTAACATGAAACTGTTTTCCTGTCATATTAATGAAGGCTTATGCTATCAGATTATTATATACTATATTCTAATAACATATAAGGTTTTGCAATTGGCCTAAACTAGAATTTTGTTTACTTTATTAGTCAAGTGTAAGTAAATGTATTTCATTACTTCTACATGGCAAGATCAACCAGCCAATTAGACCACATCACATTACTTTTTCCATGAAATCACAAACTACACTAATTCCAAGTCTCAAGTACTTATCTATTAGTGACAATATTTATGAAAGTATACATTATGTAGAGTGTAAGTTTCTTTGTTGATAATTAGCCTTGTATACTACTGCAAAATTAAATAAAATAAAGTTTTTAAAGTGTGTAAATGTTGCATTTTATTTAATTGATTTTAATAAGCATAGGTTTCTTTTTACAACACTTTACAAAAATCTAACACTGTATTACATCCATTAGCATCAAATCTACATCAATGTGTTAGAACTTCCCACAGTTAAACGAAACATAGCCCCAAGTTTTCAACAACTCCATTTCCCGAAATCAGTGTAGAAAGAAACTCCACTGTTCATCACACAAAGACATTGACGTTTTCCCTGAAACACCCATACATTTTTTACAAACATAGTTCATTTTCACTAAAACAACACTTAACTGGGCAAAAAATAAATGACACAGCTCTACAAACACAGTTCTTAAAACAAAGAACAATGCAAGAATTGCAAAACACATACCTGATTGAAGAAAGAGAGGTTTTTCAATAGTTTGAAGGGCTCTCTGAAAAGTATTGTTACTAACATAGTTACTAATACTTCTGCACAGATGAAACCTCTGGAATCCATAAAGGTGTCTCAGATTCTGGAGTTGAATTCCTTTCCTAACAAGAAAAATATGATAATAATCAGAATATCATTAAATATAAAAATATATCAATTACTGGCAATCCTACATTTACAGTTTAAAACAAATATGTAACAAATTTACAAAACTCTGTAATGACTGGTAGATATGGGAGTAATAAAACAAAAATATTCAGAGATCAATTTCTTTTTCTAATTAATTTTTTTTAGTTTGCTTTTCAACCAAGATGATATGACACCAAACTACTATTCAGATATAAAATAAAATGATATTGAGTTTGATATATAACATCTGTTCACTTCTATATGGAATATTCTCTCCATGTCACTCATTAAAACACATCACCTACTGATAATCATTTTTCAACCACATCACTTTGCAAACGTTTTTTCTGAGATGTGCTGACATTTGACCACAGAAATTTCAATCACATTACTTTCTGATCATCATTTTTACTTGAAACACAAACTCTAAGATCACTTTTGTAGATCGAATCAAATTTGTTTTCGATTACCTGATTACCACTTTTATTTAGAACACGTGAATTTCTATTACTTACACTGAGATATATCAACTCCTGATCACACATTTCCTACAGATACAGTGCCCTCTCAATATTTTTTCTTGATAGACACTTATGTTTAATCATTTTTACTAACTGTTCTTATTAATCTATCTAAATTAATGTATAATATTGTAAATTATTTCACTTCATAGAAAAATTATTTTAGAAGTAACACTTTATACTGTTGAAGGGGCTGAAATATTGGATGAATAGATTAGGTATTTTATTCTGGTTAATAAATTCTTCATCACAGAAATAAATTAACATATTTCAAATGAATTACTTTTAAATTTCACAATATTCAAGCTTAGTGACACATGCAAAAAACCTTATCTATCCAAAATAATCTCAAAAACTTGAAATATTTTCAACTTTTTCAGCAAAATCAGGAGCATATTTATAACACATAAATTGTTTCACTTCATTAAAAAATTTATTTCTCAAGTTTATTCAAAAACTGGATAGGCATAAACAATTGAATGTTAAACAACATGCATGAAGAGGAATTGAAAAAGAGGATGTTCCAATGTGAATAAAAGGAAACTTGAACAATTTTGCATTTATTAGGTTTTAAAGTATATGTTGTTGTTGTTTTGAATTAAGCACAAAGCTACACAATGGGCTATCTGTGCTCTGCCCACCACGGGTATCGAAACCCGGATTTGAGCGTGTAAGTCTGCAGACATACCGCTGAGCCACTGGGAGGCTTTAAAGTATATGAAGAGAGAGTCAGTTAAACTGAAAAGTAATGTAAGCAAATGTGTCTTATGGTAATTAAGGGAAGATGCAGTTAAGAAGGATATGTAAAAACATGCAGTTATGGCTTGCAATTAGTGACTTGTAAGTAATTCTTAACAGCCAAAAGTGAGTATGATATTTCAACCACTCTAATTTCTGCCATACCCAGCACTAACAAGGTTTTTCACCTGACACAAGAGTTCTTCAGGTCAGCTGGGATATAACAGAAAAGTTGTAGTCTAGATATTATGTATATAGATCAACAATTTCATGAACAACTACTGTTTTTGTATCAGCCATAATGAACAAGTGAATTGTAATCATTATACTTTTAATGTATTTATTACACAACATTACTTATTTTTATACACATGATTACACTCATGTTATGGATGTGAAAGAAGAAATGATATATAGAATAATGTGAAAGCACATAAATTAAGTTTGACAGTATTATCATCTGTTTAATGTTGCCATGAAGAAACAAGCCACCTCCATTCAGGAAACACACTTTTGAACAAATAACACTGGTTTACAAAAAAATATTTTTGTCTGAGGCAAGAATGTGAATAGGTGTTTTTTAACTAATTTGGGTGTGCTGAATTCAAATTTATAAACAGTTTTGCTCTATCACCTCTAGTTTTCTGGCTTTTAAATAGTCTCATTTTAGTACATACAGAGTATATACGTGCTTATTTCAACAGTTGCAGCAGCTTATTACAGATAAAACAGGATAGATAAAGAACATTGATGAATAAATATACTTGGATGACACAATGTAGACAATTCATAGTACTGCAGACAGTTAGAAGTGTGTTTTCTTAGATGATCTGGTGTATTTTGCCTCCGGGATGTCACGCAAGAGCATCCAGCAGAAGTCTCCCATCATGCTGGGGTTCTACTTGCCTTGGTAGTTGCTCTCCATCTTCGTAATGTCTTGGTGGAATCTTTCTCCACTCACTGCTCCAAGGTTTGGAGGGAAGAAGTTGGGGTGGGAATGGAAAAAATGAATTTTGAGTGACATTCGGCATCCCATATCCTCATAAGTCTTTAGCAACTTCTCAATACAGGCTTGGTAATTTGGTATGCGTGTGTTACCAAGGAAGTCACTACAGACTGACTTAAATGCTTCCCATGCTCTCAGTTCCTTTAAGGTAAGAAGCTCCTCAAAATCAGTATCCTTCAGCACTTCTTGGATTTGAGGTCTGACAAAGATGCCCTCTTTGAGCTTAGCAGCACTGAGACCTGGGAATACAGTAAACAAGTGTTGGAAGGTAGCACCATTTTTGTCCATGGCCTTCACGAAATTCTTCATCAAACCAAGCTTGATGTGAAGAGGAGGAAGAAGCACCTTCTTCATGTCAACCAGAGGATTCTCCTTGACGCTGTGTTCGCCAGGAATGAAAGTTCTTCTAGACCCCCAGTCTTTCTCCTTGTAATGCTGGGATACAGCTCGACTATCCCAAAGACAGAGAAAGCAATAGTAATTTGTGAAGCCCGCTTGCATACCCATAAGAAGACCAATGACCTTGAGGTCCCCACACAGACTCCACTGGTACTGGTTGTACTTAACAGCTTCTAAAAGAAGCTCCATATTGTCATATGACTCCTTTAGATGGACAGAGTGTGCAGTGGGAATGCTGGGATATTTATTCCCGTTGTGCAGAAGCACAGCCTTGAGACTTCGCTTGGAAGAGTCTATGAAGAGACGCCAGTCTGAAGGATTATGTGGCAAACCAAGGAAAGTGAACAAGCCAGGTACATTTGTGCAGTAGCACAACTTGTTTTCCATGTTGAAAAATGAAGCAAGGTCTTTGTTCCGATTCCTGAAATTGGTGATCCGTCTTGATATATAATGTAATGCTATCACTTACATTTATTGCATAATAACTAAAAAAGAAGACATAAGTCACACAATATTAGAAATTAACCCTGAATGCATATACACCTTTATGTACAGTATGCATATCTAAAAAAATAGGTGATGAGTAAAAACGGATTTTAAATCTGAATTCAGCACCCCCAAATTAGGTTAAAACAGCTATTTTTGTGCTTGCCTCAATTTCTTTGTAAACCAGTGTAATTTTGGACTAATCAACTTATTTCTGCTATCTTGTGTGTAAAGTTACATTTTCTATGTTCTTATGTGCTTATACTGTTATACATATATGATTTATATTTCAATAACTCTTCCAGTTTCATTTTCGTTATAACAGAATGCGAATAAGATAGTAAACTGGCAATTTTTCATCATAAATTAGTTACAGTTACAGACTGCAACTTGTATTTAAACATCTATATTACAGAAGTACATAATATAATCATAACGTCCTTGTAATAGTCTTCTATTTGTTTCACAATTTACAAAATGGTCGTGTATAGTGGCTCAACCAACTTTTACCTTTAATAAGATTTTCAAGTTTTTTTTTCTCTTTTCTCACTTTACTTAAAAAGTACATTCATACTTTGTTGTACATATATTTTACCCTCTAATCTAATCATTTTCAATTTCTTAGAAAGACTAATTCAATGTAGTTTTAATTTTCTGTTGGCTAGTTGTTGTTTAAAGGGAGATTGAGTTGTATTCAAAGAGTTAACTGTACTCGGGTTGTTTTCAATCAGATGCAACTCAATCTGACCAGTAATGGATAAACAGAGTAAATGTCTCACATAAAATTGCGTAAGGCTTAAAATATATAAGTTGTTACAACTACACGACAATTTACGAAGCAGAATCTATATTGTTATAGTTTAATTACCTTTTCATAAGATGAGAACTGAGACCATTTCTGCAACTATAAGAAAAAATACGACAAAAACTGCATCCACTTGCTTTAACTGCCGCCATTTTGATTTCGCTGTTTAGTAATGTTTACAAAACGTAATCCGAAAATAAGTATATATTAATATACATGTTCTGAGATTTCAAAGCAATGTAATAAAAAAAAAGTTTTTCGTGGGAATTTGTTTATTATTACTTAATATATTGAATTTCACTAACGTAATGTTGTATGTTATTCCTATTGTTTTTATTCTTAAATATAATATTATTACAATAACACTGAATGAACGTGCCATGCACGATAAATTCTTTGATCTTGGGCGATGCCTCAGAGCCATTCTTATATCTGTTTATTTATGTTAATATTAATTCGAATTTGTTCTTGTGTGTTAGAGAGCTATTGGTTCTAATCTCTTTTCTGCTAAATCGCACTCCACACACTAGAGCTATGCTTCACAATAACAATAATGGTAATATTCCAATGTTTGATAAGACAGGAGTAAACCAATGTTAAAATTACTCTCTAGTCTGGACCTTACACATTGTTAGTGCAGAAATTAATTTTTGAAAATATATGCATTTACCAAAGTAATGCAAATAAATGTGTCTGACAGAAATTAAAGACATATGCAGTAAATGAGGAATAGCTTACAATTAGTAACTTGTAAGTACATCTTAACAATCCATGAGTGAAAGCAAAAGTGAATATGACGTTTTAACTGCTGTATTTCTCAAATACTTAATTATATTATTAGACTAGATTCTACCACAGATAAATAATATTCTACACATGTCCTCCAAGTTTCATCAGACTCCGATAGTTTTTGACATAGTTATCTGAGCAAAACCTGTGTGAAAGATCGATCCTTATGTTAACAGGTTTTTTGTTGTTGTTTTTTTTTGTAATCTTGATTCCACAGAACTAAGCAATTTTGAGTTTGGCCATAGTCTAAATGTAAACTAACTTTTGTCTAAATCTAATCGATGTTTTCAAAAAATTTTGCCGAAAAACACACATAGTGAAGAAAACAATGTTTGTTCACTTTCAGTGGCAGAGATAATAAGGAATTAACAGGATAATAACGTAAACCAAAGAATTATTCATCTTTACCTTATCCTTTAAATATACTTGTTGAAGTGAATACTAAAAGCCGCTAAGTTAAAATTAATATTTAGAAAAAAACAAATTACTGACTAGTTTACTTCATTTGTTTATTGCAAACATAGAAATGGTTTAACAAAAACATCAATGAACTATCTGAAAATACAGTCTGATTTTGAATTCAATAAACAATGGAAAAAAATTGGAAAAATTTAAAGTTATTTAGTTAATTAATTATCAGCCCAGCGAACAACCTTTTTTTAAAGTTTGGTGTCAAGCCACATAAAGACTAGTTGGAAAAGATATCCCGTCAGAAGACAGCAGTCATCAAACTTTATCAGTAAATGTACTAAGCCCAAGTCATATAAATGTATCTATTGACATTTAGAAACACGCAATAAAATGATTAGGATGTCTACGCAAGCCGTCCCCAATTTAGCAGTGATAGCCGAGAGGGGAAGTAACTCTTTTTACCAGCGAATAGTTGGATTAACCATTATATTATAACACTGTGATATCTGAAAGAAGAAATTTGATCGATGACAGGAAGGGGAACCTCTGACCATCACAATGCGAACCAAGTGCGCTAACCTCCAAGACTCTTAACAAAATTAAGATAAAAAATTTGACATTTTCACATTATAAAAATGTGTTGCTTTGATGTAAAAAATATGTTACTTAGAAACATACTGAAAACTAAACTTGTATTTTTAATTTGTAGTGTTTTAGTGCAAAGCTTCAAAATAATCTGTCAGTTTTTTATTCAACGATTGGGATTAAACTTTTGGTTTTCGTGTTAAAGTCCATAAACTTGCCGCTGACTGAGTAGGGGATTTTTTAATCAGTGGTAAAGAAATAATAATACAAGACAGTTCAGTATTTTCAAATCTTTATATTTACCGAAACATAACGCTACGTTTGAAAAAGTAATATGTACGTTTAACTAAAGTTTATTATCACAGATTTGTGTCATACCATTTCGCTAATAGTACAACTCAGCGGTTCCAAAACTGGGTGCCGCGAGATATTTCAAATTTTTACGGGAAATACAGCGATATCAACATTGGTCGGACACCGCGCAAACTACTAACCCGAGGTACTTCAGAATTTTAACATTAGATGGCGCTATGCTCCTTTCGATAACGTTCCGTTCTCGAGTGTTTAAGCTATGTTTTTATTCACTTGTAATTTCGGATACGCCAGTAACTTCTCAAAGTCTCTAGTTTCTTAGATTTTGTATATAAATACCTGTCGACTTTCCAGGTTCGTCAGTAATCAAAAAGAATGAATGGTGTTGTAGTCAAGGGTTTGCGAGTTCCAGCGAATATCAGCGAATTATTTTGTTGATTTTAAGTTTTTGTGCATAAAATTGGAAATATTTTATCGTCATATTTCAGATAGTTATCTGGAATTTGGTTTTACTTCAGTAGATGTCAATAATGAAGAGTGTTTGCAGTGTGTATTATGTCTAAAAGTTTTGGCTCCAGAGTGCATGCTTCCAAGTAAACTGATACGCCACTTAGAGACCAATCATCCTCACATTGTTAGTAAATCCTGTGATTATTTTTACCTTAGCCTCCCAGTGGGTTTCGATACCCGTGGTGGGCATAGCACAGATAGCCCATTGTGTAGCTTTGTGCTTAATTCAAAACAATAACAAACAATAACGATTATTTTACCAGAAAGTTAAAAAAACCAAAAAGATGCATTTTTGAAACAAGCATCACTACCAAGCGATGCTTTGCTATCATCCTACAAGGTGGCGTATAGAGTCGCGAAATGCAAAAAAAACCTGACACCATCTCAGAAGAACTGATTTTGCCAGTTGCAGTAGATATGGTAAACATTAAGGTCGGTAAATCTGTGGGAAAACTGCTTTAAAAGGTGCCTTTATCCAATATTATTATTAGTCGTATAATCCAACACATGGCTGAAAACCTCAACGATCAGCTAATTGAAAAAATGAAAGGGAAGGAATTTGAGTTACAGCTAGATGAGGCGACAGATGCTCATTTAATTTGCTTCAGACGGTTCGTAGATGGTGACAAAATTGTGAAAGTATCACTGCAGGAGGTGCAAAGGCTCAAGACTTACTTGAAATCCTTGACACTTTTATGTGTGAAAACACCTTAGACTGGACTAAGTGCATTGGCTTCTGTACCAATGGTGGTCTCTCTATGTCCGGCTTTTATGGAGAATGTCAAGCATTCATACGAAGCAAAGCTCTTGATTCACTGTGTACACACTGCATAATCCACAGGGAAGCCCTTACGTCAAAGCACTCGAATTTTCCACTGAACCTAGTCCTGGAAAGTATGTTGAAAGTGGTGAACTTCATAAAAACTCGGCCACGGAAGGAGAGATTTTTAAAAAACTGTTTGAGGATATGAGATCTGAGCACACATCTTTGTTGTACTACTGTAGCTAGCAATGGCTCTCCTGTAGGAATGTATTGTCCCGTGTGTTCGAATTACGACAGAAACTACTCTTATCTAAAAGTAGAACACAAATGTGCTAAAACCTTTTTGGTTTGTTTAGAATTTCGTGCAAAGCTACACAAAGGCTATCTACGCTAGCTATCCCTTATTTAGCAGTGTATGACTAAAGTGAAAGTTATCACTACCCAAAACCAACTCGTGGGCTACTCTTTTACCAACGAATAGTGGGATTGATCGTAACATTATAACCCCCCACGGCTGAAAGGGCGAGCATGTTTGGTGCGACGGGGATTCGAGCTCACGTCCCTCAGATTAAGAGTTGAACGCCTCAACCTACCTGGCCATGCTGGGCCAAATCTTCTTGGATACTGATTTTTGTCATAATTAAGATACCTGTACGATCTCTTTGAAAAACTGAATTCATTGAATTTCTCTCTGCAGGGAAGCAATACGCACATTTTGAAACTCGCAGAGAAGATTTAAGCTTTCAGAAAAAAAGGTACTACTATGGAAAAGAAAAAGTAAATGAAGTCGGTAGCAAAGACTGTTAATTTAATTCATGGAATAAAATCTGTTTATGAGGAGCACCTAACACTGATCAGTGACTGGTTTGTAAATTACTGTACTGAAAACGTGGAGAAGTTTACATGGATCCAAGACCCATGTAATCCAAGATCAAAGCTAATGCTCCATCTGAATTTACCTCTGCAGAAGAAGAAAAGCTTATTGTGGTGTTTGACGACAAGACTTCGAAGACAACATTTGGCAGCACTGAACAAACTGAGTTTTGAATATCAGTAAAAGATGAAATCACGAAATGAAAGGTGACGTAACATCACCAGTCAAATAACTGTCACTGGAAACTTTAATTATAAAAACCGTTAAAAGGCATTTCTAATTTCAAACATTTTATAAAATGAACTATGGACATTGTATCCACTAAGGAGAATCGAGAACAGGATTTGTTGTGAACTTTTGGCAAACCTATCATGGGAACGAGGCCACAACAGTTATTACAAGTCCCTCAAGCCAAATTTCGCAATTGAATACACATTGTCACAAAATTTCATTTACTTACAAGCAAAACACGTGTTTTTCATTATCTGTTGCTGTTGTTGTTGCTGTTGTTTTGAATTAAGCACAAAGCTACACAATGGGCTATCTGTGCTCTGCCCACCACGGGTATCGAAACCCGGATCTTAGCGTGTAAGTCCGCAGACATACCGCTGAGCCACTGGGGGGCTTTTCATTATCATCACCAAAAACCTGTTTATTATTCGCTTTCCTCGTATTTTCAGACTCTAAATGCTAAACTGACTTTATGTATCATAAACCATAATTTATTGTTATCCTAGCGAGTAGTTTAATATTTGAAAAATAAACGAAACTTACAAAAATATCGTTGTGACAGTTTTATTTATTTGATTTTTAAACACGAATATAATAAAAACAGAAAATTATAAAACCTTTACTTGTACATTTTCCAATACGTTAATTGATACGAATTTACCGTTATTCAGGTTATGATCAAATTACATGAAACCGACTGAAACGATGGACTCTTAATAGCTGTTTTAGTATTTTCAACCCAACAAATGAGCTTGTTTGGTGAATCTTGCGCAAAACCACTCAAGGGTTATTTTTTCATAATTTAGAAGTGACAGTCAAGACCAAGAATTATTTATCAATAAATAATGAAATCGACTGATACTTCATAACGCCCCTAGAGCTAATGGGGTGAGCACGATTGGTGATAACCAATCACTGATTTAAAATTTTGAAACGCTTAAAAACTGGATACGTAGAATTAAATGAATCAAGGGACACAACACTTCGACGAAATAAATTGTTAGTAATTAAGTGTGGTATCAAATATTAATTATTAATATTTGTTTTTTCTAATGTACATTAATAAGCAAAATATTAAAAGTGCTACTGCTGTGGTTGACTTAGAAATCACAACCAATATTTAATTAACAAATAAAATATAAAACAACACGAATAAACGACAGATGTTATATCATCGATAAACCTTTCTTTCCTAAACTTTTTAAATTCATTGATAATCGAAAGAAAAGTTCAAAAATATCCGAGAACCGCGATTCTACAAAGGTTACATCGAGGTGGGCAAAGGAGAAAAACAAAACAAATAAAAACTTCTAGACAATAACTTTATTCACCTACTGATTGGCTAATAATTTTACTTTAAAGCAATAATAAAAGCAACTTTGTTGATTATATCCGACTGTAGAGGACACCTTCTTACCAGAGATCGGATTTGTTTAAAAGATGACGGTAATGAAAAAGGATTGGTTTGGTGTGTTTTTTTTTTAATTTCGCGCAAAACTACTCGAGAGTTACCTGCGCTATCCGTTCCTAATTTAACAGTGTAAGACTAGAGGGAAAGCAACGAGTTATCACCATCCACTGCCAACTCTTGAGCTTCTCTTTTGCTAACTAATAGGAAGAATTGATCGTCACATTATAATGACCCCACGGCTGAAAGAGCGAGCATGTTTGATGCGACGGGGATTCGAACCCGCGACCCTCAAATTACGAGTCGAACGCCTTAACCCACCTTGCCATGCCGGGCAACGAAAAAGGAAACTTGCCAAAATTTTGAACTCTGCCCTATGAACTTTCGTTCCACCTCAAACCACATTCCTGTAACCGTCAAATAGAACAATTACTCTGAATGTAATATGGTCCCGTGATTTATGTATAAATAAACTTTCTTCTTTTAACAGTTTGTAAACTTCATTCATTCGATTTGTAAGCTGAATATTCATTAATAAATTCGTACTTCTTGTACTTGGTTGAAACGTGAAGAACGATGGTTGGCAATGTGCAGCTGCCATGCATTGTAACATTCTTCGAAAAATCTGTTCTATATAACACTCAAAAATTAATTTAGTCATTAGTTCCCTTTGGGTGAATAACACTTTCAGAGCTTTACATGATGCAAGTAGCAGTGAGAACATGAAGTGCAGTAAAATTAAAGTTATGTGGAATAAAATACAGAATGTGATATATCAATTATATATGTGTGTGCATGTATAACAAATAAACACCAGGGATACTACGCACACAAAAATTGTGACCATAATAATGACTACTAAACAGCGAAAGTTTTAATGATACAAAGCATTATCAGTATATTAGGTAGGAAAGTAAATAACGTTTTTATTCAGAAAGTTGTCATTCGGTTTGAGGAAAAGAACTCGCAAATTCATACCTTTTCTCAATGGCAATATTTGAAGCAATCCAAAGTTGACTACGCGAGAAATGGCTCAACAGCTCCATGTGTAACAATCATTACCTTCATTAAGAGCTTAGAAAAGTTTCGAAACTTGGACACTAGGTTTCGGATAATTAACATGTTGAGAGAGTCACTATTTACTTTTTGACAATGAAACTTGCTCATGAACCAATTCTGGAAAGAATTGTTACTGGCGATGAGAAGTTTTTTTTTTCTTTATGAGCACACTCAACTTAAGAGACAATTCTTGAATCTCTTTAACAGGTGTTTGACAACACCGAAGAATGGGCTATGTCTAAAAATAAGGTTTCGCTTTGTCTTTGGTGGGATCTGGGAAGTGTAGTTTATAACAAAATTTTGGATCCAAATCACGACAGAAAGATAGTGTCGTCAGTTGGAGTGCTAACACCAAGCACTGATAAGGAAAAGAGCTGCATTAGTCTAAACAAAAGGTTAATGTGTTTGCACGACTTAAGATTGTGTTTTGAATCCTACACACTTCAGGCCTTAAAATTGGAAGTTGTGCCTCATCCACCCTATTCACCAGATGCTGCTCCATCTTATTATTATCTTTTAAGATCCTTACAGCATTACTCGGATGAAAAAAAGGTTTGTAAAGAACGAAGAACTCAAAACTGACTTAAGATTGTTTTTTGAATCCAAATCAAAGGAATTTTACTCACGAGAAATCCGTAACTTACTTAAAATATGGAATGTCATAAAATGAAGGCAAATATCATGATTAAATTTGTTAAATGAAGACTAATTTCTGTTTAGTCTATTAAAGTATTTAAAAAACTACTATTTTTAGTCTGATACAAACGAAAAACAACTTAGGCCATACACTAGTATTTTCTATTGGAAACTCTTTGCTGTAGACGAAGAATTACAATAGTTTTCATGCTGCTAATTGTATATTATTCCAAATATCCTGTGTTACACCTCCCTCATTTCAGCCAAATTATTTTCCTTTAAGTTTTCAGTTTTCACATAAACCAATACAATATGAATAATGTTAAGGGTCTATAAAACCAAGTCATGGATATAGGAGTTATATCAGATTATTTAATGTCAACATACTGGTTAACCACACTTGATATCTGCACGTAACTCCTGGTAGTCATGAAGTGACTAATTTTGTATAGATAGAAAATACCATTGGATCAAATGTAGTTCAAAACTTAGTGGTTTCCCATCATGGTTCACTGTAGATACTGTACTTTCACTGTTACACTGTTCTCTCCTCCAACACTGAAGTTTTCATTGATTGTTGCTAAATTATTCGGATATAAAAACTCATGTTGAAACAGCATAAATTTCCAGCTTTGTTCATTCCATTATTTGTGGTCCAATACCCATCTAAACCTTTTGGCTGGTTACCTATTTTTTTACCAACAGTTTTGAGCCAGCTAAATGTCCAGTGAAAGCACTTAATGTTAATGTGCATGTTACTGTTTCCAAGGTAACACTAAACTATATTTACTGTAAGGTTATTGTCAAGATTTCTCTTGTAAAGACAATACCACAAATTGCTTAAATTTACTTTAAGTTTCTGATGTATACCTCAGTTTCTAATATAAAACACTGAGTCTCATTTGCCCTCTTTAGACTTGCATACAGCTCCTACAAAAAGATAAATTCTTGCTAAAATGTTTTCACATGGACTCTCTCTGACAATCAAACAAATGTCATTTATACATGTTTGTTGTGTGACAGTTTGGTCTCAACAGAACCTTTATTACTATTAATCAGCACAGTGTAGTTGGTTTTCATAATTTCTATAGTGATGTACATTATGTTATTAATACCAAGGGCAATAACCCAAACCACACTGAGATCCTCATATATCAACTCATTAGTGCTGACCAATGTACTACAAAATGGCACTTAACGGTGTGTGTGTGCGTGTGTGCGCGCGCGTGCGTGCGTGTGTGCGCTTCCTCATACATTTGTATTAAAGTAGAGGTCCCCAAATTGTGCTCCATGATAATACTTTGGATTACTACCAGGAGCACTATCCATAGTAATACATCAAATTAATGATGCCACCATTTTAACTGAAAGAACAAATATAATAAAATGCTAAGATATAAAAATAATATAGTAATATATACAAATCCAAACATTAATAATGGTAATTAACAAATTATGCAAATTTATTGTGCACCTGACATTGTTGCCAGCCAATTGCAAAAAAACAGGACAGCTGATTTCCAGTTGAACTGATACATATAAAATCAAAGTATAGAATGTGGAACTAGGTCTTTGTTAGAGATGATACTGCTTCACTGAAACAATCTTATGAATTTCTGGGTCAGTGTCTGGCAGTTTTAAACAGTCTTTTTTTTGATGTTTGAAATACTTTTGAATTCTTCCATCTTTATTTCTTTTCTTTGTTTTTTAAACTAGAATCAAACTGTAAAGATAGTAAAACGTACATAATACATCAGTTACACTTGATAAAACCTGTTTTTAAGGAGGTGGGGGGGCACCAATAACATAAAAGGTTTGAGAGAGTCTGCCGGTTGTCAAAGTTTGGGAGCCCCTGTATTAAAGAAGTTGGAACAAAAATGCCCATAATATTCACTAGACATGGGGGAGCGTATACACATAATAGGATTAAACTGTTATAGATTTAAGTGTGTCTGTGTGTGGACACATGTAATAGGGAATTAGCAAAGAACACATACACTTTACAAAACTATAACATGTATAATTATGTTCAAGCATATCTTAACATTCTAAACACAAAAAAAATTCCAAAAGTTATTAAAATAAAGACAGATACGAATTATTTTCCTACAAAAAATTGTTTGCAAAATTTTGGATGTCCAAATGTAAGCTGTGTACTGAGGGTATGAGAACAATTGTTACTCTTAGTGGATGAATGTTATTGCAATCAGAATTTATGTCTGTTAAGGACTTAAAACTTACAATGTACCAACTTTCAAAAGTATATTTAATAATTGTTATTATGATAAAACAGATGAAAACACGACTTCTGTCTTTACTAAAATTTATTTACCTTCCTCCCCACCTGTACAATTTAACAACCAGACAAAAACAAAGCATCAATGTTCATTAGTTTCAAATTTCACTTCATTCTTAGACTTTTCCAGCTAACAAAGACACTAATTTCTATTCAAAATTAGTTTTTATATATGCATATTTTACTGACAATTATTGTCTGACAAAACCAATTATCAATTATGAAGAAAACCAGTACTTCTAACATACGCAAAATCTTTCAGACACTATATTAAATTCATCAATAAAAGTACACTTTCTAATTAAGATTGTTGTACCTGAAAAACAAGTGATAAGTAAAACGTTCTGGAATTTTTAAATTATAAAAACCTTTCTCCAGATACTAGTCTACAATTTCTTTTAATAGGTTTCTTATAAAAAGAGCATTTTTAAAATGCATTTCCCAAAATTAAAGCTTTCTAATATATATATATTTTTTACGTGAACACTACTCTCTTCCACACGTACATACATCTTAATCATTCTAGTTTCTAGAAATACTTCCATTTCTCTAAAATTATGTACTAAATAAAAACAACAAAAACTGTACACTAATAGAATTTTATCTAAATACAGATTGAGAAAACTATTAATCTGTGGGGAGGAACGAGCCAGAATGAAGTTTACAAATGAAAAGCATCAATTAACAGTTTCTCTTGTTCCTTCTTGAACATCTGTTTACTTCCTGTTGCTGTTGATGGAGAAACGGCACGTCCACCATAGCTGAAATAAAAGTTTATTATACAATACATAAAGATACAACAACTATTAATTGACTATTTTTACCACTAAAAACTGTTTGAAAAAATCAAATTAAAAAACAAAGTTTGAAAAATAGTTCTTTAAGTTATGATGAGGTTACTGAAACAACATGGATGATGGTTACATGATGCAAACTTCATTAAAATCATGCAACTTACATTTAAACAACATTCTACATAAAGCTCATGTACAATTGTAATAATGTTACTCATAGGCATAGAATAGAATAGAATAGCCATCCTACAATTTGTTTTCGTCAAGCTTCCTACATATCCAATTTATTATAATGCTATGAACTCCTACACACACACACACACACACACACACATCTTCATGGACAGTTGCTACAACCCTATGCTACTTACGTTTAAATAATATTTGGTGTAATGATGCAACTTTCTTTTCAACATTGTGTTGCTATCTACTTTTCTTCACCATCATGCTACTTGTATTTTTCAAACTTATTATACGTGATGGTAGAATTTAAAAACTAAGTTCCCTTGTAAGTGGTATTTTAGACCAACATTTTTGTGCAAAAATAAAAAAAAATTTCTTTGTACTAAACCGATAACAGTCATCAAGTACTCACGTAATATGACGTGGATCATTAATGTTACGCAGACAAGACTCCAAACGAGGCTGCACGTGGCCCCAGAAGCCTTGGTTTTTATGTTCTTCTTGGGCCCAGGTTATCTTGGCATTGGGGTATTTTTTAATCTCATCTTTAAGCAGATCAAATGGGAAGGGGCACAGCTGAGGAAAGAAGAAATGGTTACTGGTCAAAATCTAAGACAACTGTAAGTAAAAGTTATGCAAACACTATAAAAATATCAGAATACTTCTCATAGCAAAATCTATAAAAATGTACTAAATTAGTTAGACTGATTATTAAATCTTGATCTGAAAAAACAAATTCATTGTAATGAAGTGTCACACATATATACAACTTGTATATTTATAAATCTTTTCTTCATTATAAATGTGAAAAAAAATAAAAATAAAAAATAGAAATATGTGAATCAAAAATTGTAAAAGTAAACAGAACTAAATTATATAAAGCAAAAATCAGAGGAAGATATGAGAAAAAACATAAATCAGAAGATCAAGGATAATACAAAGTGAAACTCAGAGGAAATGTGAAACAAAACTTTATGTGAAACAAAAATCACAGATACATGGACTATATCATGTGTATGTCAAAATTAAATAACTAATTCATTCCACAAAACTGTAAACAAAACAATGTATATTTCAATCATTTTCTACATAATAAAGCTACTTATTTTCAACAGTTTTCTAAGTAACAATGTTCCCTGTTCCCAACAATCTTCAACGTAATAATGTTACATTAAAACAGTTTTCTATGTAATGAAACTACTTATTTTCAACAGTTTTCTAAGTAACAATGTTCCCTGTTCCCAACAATCTTCAATGTAATAATGTTATTTATGTTAAAACATTTTTCTACATAATGAAACTACTTATTTTCAACAGTTTTCTATATGACACAAACTACATTTAAGCTTTTCATACCATGGAAAAGCAAGAATCGCAGATGAAGAGTTATGCCAAAGAAACAATCAATCAAAATCATAAAAATCAAACGGTACACTGATTACATAACACAGATACAAAACAAATCTAATTTAGTTTTATCCGTGGTTACTAACAGATAAAACTGTCAACTTACTTGCTCCACTCTAGTGATTGCAATATCTGACTGAAGATTCAGTTTCTCCCTTTCTTTAGCCAGATCATAGTACACTTTACCAGAACAAAGGAGAAGCTTCTTCACTTTTTCTGGATCTTTGCTTGCCTCACCTTCATCTGGTATAATACGTTTGAATGTAGTTCCTATAGAAACAGAAACAGTATTGCTAGATGTAGACAACCAAGTATTTTGGTGAAATTAATGCATTACGAAAGTATTAAAAAATACTTTCAATCAATCAATCACCATATAAATTCACTAAGGAATTTTTACACAACCAACTTATGTTTGCCCACTAAATTATTTTTAGCATGTCTGTCCACTGAAGTATTTTTTTATATAGCCAACTCTGCACATATGTACTAATAAAGTAGTTAGTTCTGAGATGTATTTCAAACCTGTAAGTGACCATGGAGATCTACATGGTAGGTTTGAGAACTTTAATGGGCTTCTGTTGTGTGAAAAGGTAACAACTCTTCAGCTTCTGTGTCATGACCTCAGTAAATAAACCGAAACCTCATCTGTTTTGTTTCCACCAACAGGCATTCGTAGTCCATTGTAAAGTTTTCCTTCTTATAAGCATGTTATAAATTTGAAAACTAAGTTTCCAGAAATAAGAATTGCCTTAACTGCTAAACTTTATCCCGTACTTTAGTTTCAATTCCACATTATTTACAAACACTTCAAACTTAAAAGTACCTTAGTCATAAAATGTAAATATTTCAGACTTCAGAGATGCTTTAACTGGAACACATATTTACTTCAAACATGAGAAAAACTTCATTCACAAAGTGTAAATACTTCAGACTCAAAAAATGCTTTAACTACAAAAATACAGAAAAATGAACTACAATGAAATACTAACACATTGTTTCTAGAGGACAGTAAGAACCAGTACAGACTGTCTTGTAAACTAAAATATAAATATTAAATAGAACCCTAGAGTACAAGCTTTTCAATAATTAATATGCTGTTAGTTTATAAACCAGTTTCACATGTCACATATTAAGATGAGGTAAACCCTTCCTGCAAGATTACAAGTACTGTCAAACTTTTCCAAAAACTCACCTATGTACTGAAGAACAACCACACGGTTCGTCCAAAGACACTAAGGACTTGTGAATGTCACTCACAAGTAATATATTACCAATCAAAATATTAGCATTCCAACCTGTGGATCTATCTTAACAAAGTATTGTAGTACTTGAAAGTTAAAATGGCTGAATGTGAGAGCTACGTCTGAATGCTTATTCTGTGTTATGGAGAGGAGTCAAAGTGCACATGATAACATTTAACCCTCCAGTTGGAACACATATTTTCCAGTGTTTCCACCTTTCCACACTGAACTTGGGACAAATATTTTCACAAATTCAGAATTATAGTTAGCATAACCTCTCCAACACAGGATGAATTCAGTGCACCAATTATATGCACATTTAATTAGCAAATAAACAATAAAACCTATTTTAAAATATGCTTATCACCCTAAAAATTAGAGATAAAAACAAAATCTATTTAACATAAAACAAGCAATAAAAATGTTTCAAACTGTGTTTATTCAACCCTTAGAGATAAGAAATAAAGTAAACCATCTAATAATCGTCCATTCAAACACACAACCAAATCATTATGTAGGGTGCAAAACAATTTTCAATTACTTTAATAGCTTCATTTGATCTAGAATAAGTTGGAAAACAGTATTATTTTTACAAGTTATTTCTCAAAAACATTATTCATCTACTGAAACTAAACCTTACTCTGAAAATATAAACCCAGGAAACAGTACAAATATAACTCAAAGTTCAAGAATCTGAAAATAAAGTTTATCCTGCTTATAAAACATTGTAGTGGTTCCCAATGAAACAAAGATGTTTATTCTCAGTTTATTCTGATGGCTAAAAACAGTAAATATCTGAATTCAGTACCAAAAATGAGCAAGGCCCAACCTATTGTACAGCTTTGCATTTAGAAACAAAATAGTGATGTAAAAAAAAATGATGCTGAATAATTTCTATGGCTTAACCGAATGAACAAATCTAGACGTTGTGATTAGTGGAAAGTTAGATAAAAATATTAGCTAAGTATGTGTGGAAAAATCAAGAAGTTACTGTACCTTCAATCATGTCATCAAAACTGGATTTTGCATCCGGGTGACGCAGCAAAGATTTGGGAGTGAAGATGATAAGCTGTCCAATAAGTAAAATATATATCATGTGATATTACAAATTATTATTATTATTATAAAGTACATTACAAACTGTTTAGATGACCTGTTAACTTCTTAGAGAAACTATGGTCTACTGGAAGACTTGGTTTGAACTGAGCAAGACTACTCTGAAACTACTTGATACAATACCTTGTGAAATAAGTATTAATAATACACTAATGATTGGTTGGTTTGGCTTGTTTTGAATTTTGTGCAAAATCCCACTATTTGTTGGTAAAAGAGTTGCAGTAGGTGGTGATGACCAGCTGCCTTCCCTCTGGTCTTACACTGCAAAACTATGCAAGGACTATCTGTCCAAGCCCTGCCTAATTTTGCAGTGTAAGACTAGAGGGAAGCCAGCTGGTCATCACCACTTACTGTAACTCTTTTACCAACAAATAGCGGGATTGACCATTATATTATAATGCCTACATGGCTCAAATGGCAAGCATATTTGGTGTGATGGAGATTCAAACCCACAACCCTCAGATTGCAAATCGAGTACTTTAATCATCTGGCCGTACCGGGCCATCTAATGACTGGTAATAATTCTGGATTTCCTATAATTAGGTGCTCAGTACTTTAATGGTTGGTTCGTTCAAATAGACAGCATGATGGACAGCTTGCTATTTACTTCCATACATATTCATTCTCAAAACACAGCTGAACAGAACCAAACTGTCTCATAGAACTGTTTCACTGCAATGTGTAGCTTTTCATTAATGAGATAAATTGATCCAAATAAATTCCAGGCCCCTGAAGTGGTTGTTTCTTGGCAAATGTTACTGAATAAATAGTCAATATACTTGCAAAAAACACAAGAGCAAACATACCCAAAGTTATTTCAGACAACACATTTAACTGCATGTTACTCCTTCCAAGTTTATTAAAACACTTGTCAGTTTTCTAACATTGTCTCAGAAGACTACAGCCAATTCTCTACTATCACTTTTCTAAGTTTTTCCATTCACTGCTGTTGCAAACTGTTTTTAATTTCTCTGAAACTTGTCAAAAGTATATTTATTTTATCTGTCAAATTCTTTTCTGATAATAAATGCTACGTGGTAGCTTTCAGCTGGCCACTTTTGGAACTGCTAAGTTTTACTCACTTTTTTCGAGATAAACTTTTTGAGTAGCTAGAGACAGAAAACAATGTAACAAAACCACACTGTCATACCTTTAGTCAAACATTCTCATAAAAAGATATCCTAATAAAAAATATTTTATATTAAAACATTCACTGTTATTTCTTTTTCTAAAAATGTTTTATAAACACGTCTTTCTTCACAAATTGTGATTTATGTTTTTCTATCAGCTCACAAAAGGCTTTAACAACACAATACGGTGTTGTTGTAACAAATAACTTGTATACATAGTGTTCCACCCATTGCAGCGTGTGTTGTGTAACAACCAGTCTGAGTGCTGGAATGAGCCAAATGCATCACCAGCAATGCATATGGTAAACATGGTATGGCTGCAATACCATTCGCTCTTCTAATTCTTAAAAATCTCTAAAATACTTGTTAAAGGATACAAATATTTGAGCTCTGCTGTCATATTAGACTAAAGACATAATATACATTTTTTTTGCAATTCTTGATATGCAAAGACTGAGTAATGACCAAAATTAAATCTTTCCAAAATATGAAAACTTACTGGTTTACGGAAAGGCAGAAGAATCTGTCGTCTCAGGACATGGAAGTAGTTAGCTGGTGTACTGCAATTGACAACAATCATGTTGATGTCCAACAGCTGGTGCATTGGATAGTCCTCATTTATTTCCTGAAATAAAATGAAATCAGCCACTCTTTCTAATATAAACTTTCCAAGTTATAAACACAAATTTTTCATTTTGAGCTTGAAGGACACAAATTAGTCATGTCTGATCTGGTTTGATATTAACTTTTCCAAATAATTTGATATTCTTTGATCCAATCAATTACCAGTAACAAGTCATTATTCCAATAATTTTAATAACTTTTGTCTTTCAGTTATTGAAAACAATTATAAAGCAATCCTCAGATTATAACCAAGCTTTGCTATTACATGGAAATTTTTTTATAAAGCCAATACAGAACATGCAATACTACTCATTATAGGTGTATAAGTATTGTTAATAGATTTACTTAAATCTAACTTAATTTATATTTAGAGCTCAAAATGTACCATTCTACTTAAAAAGTAGATTCTGTCATTATTATAATAGTATTTGTGCAGTTGAAAAGTTATGTTCTTGTCTGTTTGTGTGCTCTTCCAAAAGTTGATTCTTGAAGATTTGTACAAGTATGTACCACATGCTCAGAGATGCCAACTATTTCAAATGACTAAGCGTAATGATTGTAGACAGAGCCCTTAATCATTTGCAGTTACTAGGCCTGACTAATGACTCTAAGTTGTTTATTATTATATTATTATTATAACTATTATCATTTATTACTGCTATAGATTGCTCATTTATGACTGTTTTGTGTACTTAATAAATAAATTTTAAAAAAATCTTTTTAAATTACTTTTCATATTGTGAATTTTTACTCATAAATGTTGTTATCTGCATAGTTTTTGTCTTCACCTCAGCCTTTTGTTAGTAAGATGCCAATTTTGTTTGTCTGGAACAATCATTTATCTCGCCATGCACCACAGAAAAATCAATGTAACACACTGTAGAAAATGCATGGCTATCACTAACTATTGATGCAATGACCAGATATTTTGCACTATACTCCTTCCTAAATTTTTGATTCACAGTTTTATTCCTTTTAGATTTGCCAGAAACAAGACAATCTGGTGAACGAGGCCTCTTTTTTTCTCTCTAGTGAACAATCGCATTGATGTTTTTATGCCTCTTAGAAAACAAGAAATACTCATCTACGCAAGTGCTGATTGACTGACAAACACTGATGACATAACTGTGGATTATGTCATCACAAACCCAGCATGGAGAAGCACCGCACTCAAACTATTGGTAGATGTCAGAGATACAAATATTTTTTATTATTTGAAGCACAAACATGATTATCCCAAGTAGCCATTTGGACTATGTCTTTTATTTATTATCAAAATTTAGTTATATCTCACTAGAAATTTTCTTTTCACCCCTTTCAAGCCCCGGGGGAACAATTTATCACTATTATATAGACCTATATAATATATAATAATTTGGGAGTTGCAACAAGTCCTAATATTTGTCTGTATGAGCGTACAGTCATAATGTATACACCATTCTCATAATGATTATGCTCAAATCGTAATGGTTGGCATCTCTGCATGCTTTATCTCTGAATGATTTACGTTTTATTTGCAAAGACGGACAATAAATTAAAAATGCAATTGATACATTTGGTAAAGGTCCACATCATGCTAGATTAACTTTTTAACTTAACACCTGATTTTTAAATTCTAGTCCACATTAATGCCCAGAAGTTTCTACTAGAATACAACACCTATGTTTCTTGTGTGTTGCAAGAAGGAAATTTTCTTCACTAAAGTTTTTAATGAAATTAAACTCTGTTAAATTAGACAATACAGTAACAACTTGAATTTTTTCACAGTAACAATTAATTCTACACACAAGTTAACTTGTCAAATTTACTTTACCAGTGTTTGACTAACACAAGTAAACACAAAACTAGAAATATATTCAAACATTGTCACACAAGCATGTATAAATTATCACAATTATATCTTTTTACTTGGATTTTAAACTCAAACATTCTTCTACAGACTGAAGATGTTCTTCTAGTAGAAGATATAGATCCATACTTACTGGGAATTCATCAGGATCCTCACTGCACAACTGCAGAAAACGTTCAGGACGTCCACTAGAATGTTCCGGACCCTGCAATTATTCACAAATATTGTGGATTCATTTATCATAGTCATATTTAAGTTAAATCATCACCATGAACACAAAGATGCAAGATTTTAAACAGAAAAAAATAGGATATATTGAATTGTATTAAACACAAATATGCAAGTTCCTTAACAGATAAAATATGCTGAATGGTACTGAACACAAAGATGCAAGTTCTTCAACAAATAAGATATGCTGAATGGTACTGAACACAAAGATGCAAGTTCTTCAACAAATAAGATATGCTGAATGGTACTGAACACAAAGATGCAAGTTCTTCAACAAATAAGATATGCTGAATGGTACTGAACACAAAGATGCAAGTTCTTCAACAAATAAGATATGCTGAATAGTACTAAACACAAAAATGCAAGTTCTTCAACGAATAAGATATGCTGAATGGTATTAAACACAACGATGTAGGTTTATCAACAGATAAGATGTAGTGAATTGTATTAAACATAGTTCAAACATTCAAATTTTCTTTATTTCTCAAATGATTGGACACCAGTTATAGGGTTTGCTTTTTTTGTTTTTGTTTTTTATTAAGCACAAAGCTAGACAACTGATTATCTGCACAGTATGATAATGGGTTTCGAAACTTAGTTTTAAAATTATAAGCCTTCAGACTCAGTCCAGAACCACTGGAGAGGCATTGCTGACAGCAAAAAAATGTTACATAAAAGTTGTCAAAGCTATATAAATTAAACTTGTCATAAAAAGCCATAACATTAATTTTGCCTCCTAATTATCTGAAAAATATTTAATTCTAAGTAATTTCTGGGCTAATTTGTTCATTTTTAACCTCATCACACCCAAACTTTTTCATGCAGATAAGCACAAATGTGAGTGTCAAGTTTTTATGACTGACTTTCTCTGACGAATATTTCTTTCAATACAAATGTTTCTAAAACATACATTTTTAAGTTTTCTCATAAGTAATTTTAGTATGAATTTATTTTACTGAATATAAAATATTCATAAACTGAAAAACTAACATAGGGAAAAAAGCATTCAACAGTTATTGTTAGTTTTATGTTGAAAATAAATGTATTACAAATATGAAGAAAATATACAAGATACCAAAAGTTATATTGAATATGCTAAACGAGTAATAAAAACTGGGCCAGAAAGGGTTAAAAAAGTAATAAACTTAAGTACTGGAGTGTAGATTTAAAACAATAACAGGAATGTCAATAAGTGTGCATTCCTGCACATTTAGTAATTTTTGTTTTTGACTAAAACATCTGTATTTTTATCAAATGCTAGTGGATTTATATTTGCTGGAGTCAAGATAACTACATAAATACAATTAGGCATATTACAATTCATGTAATGTACAAAAAGTTTACACTTTTTAAAAACATTTTATGTCAATAAAATTAAAACATTAATAATATGCTATTACTTTCTTATTCAAATAGCTTCATATATACATATGAATGGTGATATAGATGTGGGACATCGTGGGCTTGGGCTCCCACATCTTGCTCTCCTAATTTCTTATTGTCTTATGTGAAACTAGTGAACTGACTAATAGATGGCATTATTCCCAATGCAATGTGGGTCCTACTTCTTCAGTCACCTCCAAAACCTAGGACACATTTTATAATCCCCCATGCACAAACACCTATAGTTGTTATAATAAAAAAACAATCCAAAACAAAAAAGGCTGCATTAATTGAAAAGACCCAAGGGTACAAGCTATAATGTGAGATTATAAAATGTACCCTAAGTTGTGGAAGGAACTGAAGAAATAGGACCCACATTGCAGTGGGGATACACTGTCTCTCAGTCTTAGTCTTAAACACAAAGTTTGTGTTATGCAAAGTAGAGGATACCCATGGTAACAGGGTTAACTACACCATCATGCTGCCAAATTAAAATATAGCACATTAAAAGTACCATCAGTTATACACATTAATTACTAAACCTAACACATTAAATGTACTACCAGTACAATTGTCTAATTATTGGTACAAGTTAATACCAAACCCAGCACATTAATTGTACTATCAGTTACACAATTTACAGACATATCAATTTTACCATCTAACAGTTACATTATGCAAAGAAACTTGTGATAATTAGTTTAACATCAGTGCAGTTTCAGATGAATATAGTAAAATGATCTGAGAGTTCATTATTTTAAAAGATAAAGAATACACATTTAAAACAAAAAATATAGCACTTGCATGGGCCTTTTTTGTCAACTATTAATGAACTTCATTTTCTTATATTAATGGTTCCACTACACTAAGTGATGCACCAAAGAGTACTGAATAATAACACAAGAAACAGATATTGTTAAATTATCACAATTTTTGAGTTTCAAACTATGCAACAGAAGTTGTTACAAATTCATTTAAACTTAATGTATTTAACTGGAAGCAAATTAAATAATTATCTGTACAGAAAACATAATATATCATTTGACTGATTAAACTTTAACTTCTATTGGTTGTAGATAATATGGAATTAAACGTCAAAGAGAACAATCTGCAATTTCTGAAATAGTACACATGAAGGATGTATACAGCTTTCTGAATTATGAAAACAAAATTAAAGGCTAAAAAAATTATGCTTTGCTTAATGATGACAACATTACAATGAGTAATTTATGTTAAATTTTACTTCTTGGAGGGGTGTTAAATAAATCAAAGAGATACTTAGAGAACAAATAAAACAGTTTTTACACAGGATTTTTTTTAAAAGTACTTCCTTAAAAAATAAGATCTTAAAACTTGTATATTATTAAAAATTGGACTACAAGGAACATTTTCTTTCAAAATTTATTAGTATTCCATAATAAGCAAGTAATCTAATTAATGTTTAAATGTAACTCACAAAAACCTTATAACATGCCCAGAAAAAGTTGCCTGTAGTGAGAGGGTTGATTGTTCTATAAATATTACCACAAATGAAAAATCAACATTTTTAAACTGTCATATCAGTAGGGAAAAACGATACGCTTACCATTCCTTCCATACCATGTGGAAGCATCAGAACTAAACCACTCTGTCGGACCCACTTAGCCTGACCACTGCTGAGGAACTGGTCAATTATACACTGTGCAGTGTTAAAGAAGTCTCCAAACTGAGCCTCCCAACACACAAGTGCATTAGGATTTGTCATAGAAAAGCCAAGTTCAAATCCTGTAACACGAAAATAATAGTGCCAACTGAACACTATCAAATGGGAACTAAAGTTTATAATGGAAAAAAACAAGTTCAAACACTATTACAACGAACAAAGACACTGCCAACAGAACACTAATAAATTAAAATTTGCTTTTTAGTTAACAAGACCAGAGGTCTTAAATGTCTTTGAATTCTTATAGACTGATTACATATAAAAAGTAATTACTGTAACGTCAAATCTAAATCATTCCACAGTATTAACAGATAAATATCCTACGTCAATAAGCTTACAGTGCACTAGAAAAACTACTGTAATAATATATACACACACACACATTTTTGCAAGTTTTAACTATTTTAACATACAGAACTGACTGATTTATGATCAGTTGTGATTTTAAGCTCCTGATTAAACATTTCCTCCTTTCAGAGTATTTTAATCTCAATGTCAAAAATATTTTAAATCCTGCATATTTAATAATTGATTGGTTTGGTTCTTTTAATTTTGTGCAAAGATATTCAAGGGCTATCTACACTATTTGCCCCAAATTCAGCAGTAATAGATTAAGAGGGAAGATAACTAATCAACTCTTGGGCTACTCTTACCAACAAATAGTGAGATTAAACATTCTTCCCCTTGCAGTCATTACTGTATGTTCAGTGATGGAGATTAAAACTGAGGATCTACAGAATGCAAATTGAGTATTCTTATCACCAGGCTGTGACAGTCCATGGGTAATCACTGAAGAAAACGAGTATGTTCGCAGGGGCATATAGACTTTAGAAATAAAAATTCCAAGACTTACCAGTACTTTTGTTTTTCCCAAAATTCTCACTACAATAACAAAAACATTCAAATTCTGCCACCCAGATGTAAACTTTTCCTGCCATTATTGTTTGCTAAATGTGTTTACCAACAGACACTGCAACAGTTCCCAGTAAACCTAGTTCTGCTAACCAAATTCTAGGTTTTCTTAGTTGTTTCTTTTTCAATATAGCAAATTATTTCATTAACTTTTTTTCCAGAACTTCAAACTTTAGGACTTAACCTAAATAAAATTTAATTCAATATTACCTAATTGTTTTCTCTGATATATTCTGATAATACATTTCAAGATGAGTTATTTCAAGGCACGCATTTTCCAGAATAACAAAGAGCACTAATGATAGTAAATTCATGTGTTTATGACAATGTTTTCATGTCCACATGTATGTTAAAAGATGCTAATCTTTTACATTTAAAAAGGAATACCACTTTAATACGTATCTATATGTATCAAACTTGTATGGCTGATACTTTCATTAACAGTCTACCTAAAAAAATTCACATTCATATAATCAACTGCAAAGTGTAAAATAATTTACAATAGAGTAAAGGTTAAAGTTCATATAAAGAATGGTAGGTTACTTTGTTCATCTTTTGGTAATGAATCATTCAAAAACTGTACATTAAGACCATACATGTGAAATTTTCAGTATAACTCACCTAAAACACCATATTCGGACAAAGAACTATTAGACACAGTGTAAGGGGCTTGATCAGGCCACAGTTGACACAAGGGCCGGTATGTTGTCTTATCAATAGTCTGGTGGTGGAGTACATGGTGGCGATGACTGAAAAAATATTTTACAGCAGACCATACAGTTAGTTACCTCTTCAAATATCTATCAGTCTAGTTTGATACAACAGTGCATACTCAGTTAAAGGTTTATACTTTGTTTTACTCTGTGTCCCAACTAGCCCTTGCCACATTTCTGGGACTTTGTTTTACCCTGTGTCCCAACTAGCCCTTGCCACATTTCTGGGACTTTGTTTTACTCTGTGTCCCAACTAGCCCTTGCCACATTTCTGGGACTTTGTTTTACCCTGTGTCCCAACTAGCCCTTGCCACATTTCTGGGACTTTGTTTTACTCTGTGTCCCAACTAGCCCTTGCCACATTTCTGGGACTTTGTTTTACTCTGTGTCCCAACTAGCCCTTGCCACATTTCTGGGACTTTGTTTTACTCTGTGTCCTAAATACCCCTTTACACAACTCCAGAGCTTTGTTCCACTCTACATCTGTGATAAATTCCAGCAAATAATTCTCAACAAGTGTGTCATGATTCTGCTTGTCTGAAACACACTATACCAGTACACTGCTTTTCTAAAAAATAATAATATTTAACAATTCTTTCACTATTTATATCACACCTACACTTAACATACTGCTTCAATGACAATCAGTACAAAAACACTCTGGTAAAATTCTGATTGACATTTATTAATACAGTTAACATTCCGGGCTTCTGCTCTTATTCATTGTAAACAAACTGCTATTGGAGATTACACATTTGAAATAAATTCTGGATAGAACAACCTGGAGTTTAAACTCAAACACACATGTTATTAAAACACTTAACAAAAATGTGCAGTAAGACAATATTAAGTTTTTAGTGATTTTATGAATGAGATAAATATTAGCTAAGTAAAATAAAAGGTATTTATTAACTTCCAAAAAATGGAACTTTAATAAAGCAATAGTTAAGATAAAGTGAAAACAAGATAAGAAACAGTAATTTTAAACTTGTAAATAATGATCAGTATAGCAAAATATGTATGTGTTTTAAAACTACAAGAGAGAAGCATTAGTTTATACCATTTGTACTAAGATTACATAATTTGTGAAACAACAGATTTCAAGGTGATTTCATTTAATGATATCCAAAAATATACACTTCAGCCCAACTACAGAGAAAAACATTCTGGACTATGAAAGTGCCATGCACAAGGATTGCATTTGTTTTGTTCTATCTCTGAGATGTTCATGGATTCTTGGTGACGATACGTTTATTCAACATATACACGTAACTGTCCACATTGTTTACAAGTTACATCACACTGAATGATATGGTGGGATACACTATTTTGGTTGTATTATTTGTGTATTCAGAAGTGATGAATGGGTCATTAACAATACTGGGTACCAAAGTCATGAGTATGGTTACTAGTTTACGTACCCAGCCATCTTGGCCAGTGGACAATGTATCATACTACCCAGTAAACTAGTTTCATGTTTGCATACTCTAGTAATGGAACATGGCAGGGTTAGTTCACACACAAATTGGTAACACAGTACCTTATGGTAATTGATGTACACTCTGCCTGGTAAAGTAGTCCAACAATATTTTATCACAAAAATAAAACAAGGTAACACTTTTAAAAATATTGGTAGTAACTGGTAAACATTACACTTGTAAAAGCAATCACTGATGTTGGATCATTCTAGTAACGAAATTAGTAGTTATCAGAAATGCTCTAACATATGAAACATTTAACATGGATCCATTGTATTTCCCCAGTGCATTACTTTAAAACTGATTTTTCAACATAAAAAAAATAAACAAAAAAGTTCACAAATGAAAATCTTATTTTGTGAGCAAACAGCAATATCACAACTTTGTTTAACCACTGTCAAGTAGAAGAAGGAAAGTTAGGATAAAGGATAGTTTAGAAAGATGATGTGTATGTATGGCAGGGAGGGTAATCTTCTGTCCCCAAGATCAAGAAAGACTTTCACAGAAAGAAACTGCTAAGTTATAGATGGATGACTGTTACGTTTTTATGTGGACTGAATGCAACAGAAAGACACAGATAACAGCTTGTATAACGTATTACAATGACCTACTTATATGTGACAGACATAAAATAAATTATCCAATAGCAATAACAGATATCCAGTTTCAACCTTCAAAACCACTTACAATACAAAATGATACTGGCCTGTGTCTAATAATATGATCCAGAATGAAAGTCCAAATCAGAAATCCAAAATTCCAATTTAGGCAGTGAATTTAGTCCCACGAAGAAATTCCGAAGTTTGAATAGGTAAGTTCAGAAACAATTCACAGTCCAATACGTGTTGACTTTCAGTATAATCCGTAATTCGACTGAATCGTAAAGATTGACGGAATAAAAATTCACCGCTTTAGTTGATCTAGCTCTATTCACAAATCCAATTTGAATAAACACACGGCAAACATCTAAACTTTTTCAAACGAAGACAACTTCCTGACCCGAGTAAAAACGGATGACTCACTTCCCTCACATCGCCGTCTGTTTATATACTAATCGCGTAACTTCCCAGAATTCCAGAGTACAGACACCAGGCCAATACAAGTGATCGATCTATCTAGTTCTAGAAATTTCTACATGAATTCTAAATGTTATTTTAAATGAATAACATTTTATTGGTTTAAACTTCGAAACAATAATATAAATATGGAAATATAAACAATAGATATGGGAATTCAAATACGACATGACATGGTGTTTGTTTACATAACATTTACATAACACTCTCCCCCTTAAAAGCAAAAAAAAAGTTCGAACATGTGAAACTTTTTTTTTAACTGAATAAGGTCCAAATTTTTTAACTTGAGGTGAAGAGCAACAAGACTAGTACTTGGTCACCAACATTAAAAGATCACTTCCTGGCCCTTTTGTCATACCAGGTTTTCATCTCTTCCTGAGAAGACTTCAGGTTTTCCCTGGCAACATTAAAAGCATTGTGCAATCTGGTTTTGAAATCAGAGACAAAGTTCAATTAGCTAATTTGTGAGTTATTGTCCTCCAACCATTTCTCCTTAACCAATTTCAATGGACCACGAACTGAGTGACCATAAACCAACTCAAAAGGGCTAAATCCAGTAGACTCTTGAACAACCTCACGAACTGCAAACAACAACAAGGGAACACCCTCATCCCAGTCCTTTGAGTGCTCGTGGCAGTAATTTGGTGGAAACGTTCAAGGACACCTTGTGACTCAGGATGGTATGCACTGGATGAAACTTGATGGATGTTTAGTTCATGCATGGCTTGTTAAAATATCTTGGACATAAAATTTGAGCCTTGATCTGATTGCACAACTTTTGGAATCCCGAACATGGTAAAGAATTTGACAAGAGCCTTGACAATGTTGGGAGCAGTGATTTTTCTCAAAGGGATAGCCTCAGGGAAGCGTGTAGAAGCACACATGATTGTCAAGAGATATTCATTTCCTGCTTTGCTTTTTGGCATTGGGCCAACACAGTCGACAATGACCCTTGAGAACGGTTCTTCAAAGGCAGGAATAGGCTGCAGTGGTGCTTTGGGAATCCTGATTTGGTTTTCCAGTCATTTGGCAAAAATGGCATGTCTTACAATAGTCAACATCTTGGCGCATCTTTGGCCAATAGAAATGTCGTCGGATACAATCTAGGGTCTTTCTTACATCTAAGTGTCCTGACAACACATGATCATGAGCAAGACTAAGAATATCATTCCGATAGCATTTTGGAATGACGATTTGGTGAATAACATTACACTCTTCATCAGCAGCAACGTCAGGAGGTCTGTATTTTCTAATTAACACACCTGACTTCTGGAAGTAACAAATAGGGACAGTTCCTATTTCATTCATCAACGACCAGTTGTAGAAGAGAATGAGTTTCAGGATCATTGTCCTGTTCCTCAACAAGTTTGTTTTGATCAAGAGAGTTGAAAAATGACTTGGAGTCATCAGTAGAGCTCCAAGTTGAGTCAGAAATCTCATGACATTTACATAACAATGACAACCATGTAAAAAAAAAATTACATTTCTGTAGGCTGTGAGAGAAAAAAAATTATGGCATGGTCCATATCTTTAATGCAACTTGAAGGGATGCTACGATGGGAAACAATTTCATTCAACCAGTGAAAATATTTTGGGTGAAACTGCAGGTGAAAACAGCTGGATGGCCTGGATTTATTTCTTCGTGAAGTTCAGATCAAAGGAAAAACACTGATATTCTTAGAGTTTTTAAAATCAAGTTTTAAACACTAGCAGTTTCATATGTTCAATTAATTCTTTATTGGTTCATGTTGCACATTCAAAATCACTTGAAAAAAAGGGTATTTTAGATCTGAATTTTTTTATTGTTAATTAACTGTATTATATATTCTAAATTTTGTACTTTGGAACACGATTCTACATTGGTTGTTATTAACAACATTAGTTTCTTCAAACTGTGTTACCTGAAAGTGCCCCGTTCCACATCTTGACCACTTAATCTCACATGAATACCTTCCTTTAACAGAGAGCCATATGCCATTGCTTCAGCTAGTGCCCAGTCAACTGTACGAACCTCCATCATCTCCATACGACCTTTGAGTATACGTCTGATGCCTGGGTGAATTTTGAAATTTCCTGGAGGTGGTGAACTGAATACATTCCCAATATGTTTCAAGATATCCTCAGATACTCCAGTAGGGTCACATTTGATGGGACTTCTGTCACCAAAGAACCCTAAAGAGAAAAAAACTTCAGGATTAACTCACAAAATACAGAAAAATAATACTGATGATAATGTTGTAATGAACTGTATTTAATGGAGTTAATTGTAATAAATTTGAAGTTTCTTCAAAAAGACAGTAAGTACTTGATTTAATGTTTTTCATAGTATTTTCCAAAGACAGTAATCATCTAGTGTATGATAGAAACAAGATCTTTGAGTTGATGTTTCCTTATAGTGTACTTAAATAATATTTCTCATGTGGTGAGTGAAAATGTGCTTGCATATGATGTTCTACACAAGTCACAAACATTCTGGCTTTAACACAGTCAATTCCACTTACAAGTGATCCAACACAAAACATCAATTGAGGCAAAATTCTGATCATGTTTCACTAAAGGTGCCAAAAAATTATGGTATTAACTGAGAGGATGAATGGGATCTATGAGAACCAATTTACCTATTTCATATGATTTTACATAAAATCATATGATGCAAGTGAATAAGGATTTGATTTATCAAATTGTCATCAGTTACTATACACATTAAACTCACCTAACCTGATGTCTTGCTTGATGTAGAAAATTTCTGTAGGTTTCTAACAAATAGTTTAACAGAAAAACATTTTTGTGAAGGAAAAAACACACTTGAGGATTTTTAAAATTTATTTTTCAATTTGTAAATTTTTCAATAGAATCTCTGTCCATCCCAACCAAAACCCTGGGAAGCCAACATCTAAAGAATCACTAAATTATTTCTCGTACACTTTTACATGTTCTACATTGATAAAAACAGTTCATAATCAGTTTTATCCAATCAGGTTTAAAAGTTGACTCTAGCCCCTTTCATTGCCAAGTTTTTCAACTCTTTGTTCACACCAATGGCATAAAATGAACTTCTAAGTTGTACTGGCAGAAAAGTTGGACATTTTTTCACTTTAATTTATGAATTACATATACAAGTTCCACATAATTTCATAAAATATATAATAAAACATTTGTGTTTAGAAAAATCCTTGAAACTGTATTAGAATTACTGTCTTAACTTTTAAACATTAGATATGCAGGTGTGTATCCAACACTTCAAAGGTGTTCAGTTTTCTATATAAAATTCATAAATACCCGACTCATGATCATCTTTAGTAATTTTTACATGACATTAATGAATGCTTGATTAACAATCACCTTCAGTAATTTTTACATAACATTAATAAATGCTTGACTCACTGTCATCGTCAGTGATTCTGTCATTAATGAATGCTTAATTCATTATCATATCTAGTATTTCTAGTGACATTAATGAAAACCAAACTTAGAAACTCTCATTAATAAGTGTTTCTATACAAACTTTCTGAATGCCTGACTCAAAATCAAACTGGAGTTTGATCATATATTTTATTTCTGTTAAATATATAATCATACCAATACAAAAAATTATGCTTTGTTAAAAGTGAAGAAAAACTGATTTTACCTTTTTTATTTTTGACAAACATATGGATTTTTAAAACTTCAAGTCAGTTTGACAGATGAACATAATAAAATCTACGTGACAACATGCAAGATATACATAAAATTAATTCTTCATAAAGAAAACCAATTTCGTCTAAACATAAACAAATTAATACTTTACCACTCCATGGGGAATCCAGCCAGTCTTTATTATAGGTTTTACTTTCTCTTTGTGCATTAGTATATGCTTCTTGCAAGATGCTCTCGTATCTTTCCTTTTCTTCCTGCAGATTGAAATGTCAATTAAATCTCTAATTAACTAATTTTTCAAAAATTAAAAAAACATATTTCCAATAGAACAAGCAAATAAGAGACAAATAAAAAGTTACAATGATGTCACAACACTATAACTTTCATGCTGCACAGCAATCAGCTTCCAAGGTTTTACCTAATTACATAATAGCTCTATTTATACAGGATCTTAAGATAAAGAATGGTTAATATTTCCCACACTGACAAAAAGTTAACATAATAAAAATAATCTATAAGAATAATAAAAGTATATAAAGCTTGGACCAATATTTATTATTAATATTTTGTTATACACAGGTATGTTATTAACAGACAAAGCGTGTCAATATAATATTACATACTTCAATTTCCTTCTCTGTTACTACACCTTCATCCACAAGCTTCTTGGTGTATTGGTCAAGGACAGGAATTTGTTTACGGATTTTGGTATACATCAGTGGTTGAGTGAACATTGGCTCATCAATCTCGTTATGTCCATTCCGTCGATAGCATACCTGCCAAAAATGTGAAGTAAAAACATTGTATTCATTCCACTCACAGCAGTCATGAGTGTTGAGGGAGAAATGGAAAATAACATTACTCAGAAATGTTCATTCCAATGGTAGCAGAAACACAAAGAAAAATTAAAATTATTTACACCAATCTCCAAATTAGTCAAAGGAGAATAACGTGCAATGAAACATTCATTTCGCTGTTACAGGTCAGCTATTATCAGAAGTGCAATGAGAAATGTGAAGTACAAATATTTTGATGTTTCCATTCTATTTAATGCTATCTGGACAGGAAATCTGAATTTCACAAAACCTTGTAACAAAGGCATATATCTTGTATCTCCACAAAATTTGGCAAGCTTTCAGTAAACTTCAAGTCTTTGGCACACAAAAATCAGAACTTTTATTCCAGTATTTTTACTAAAACTTCACGTTCAATTACATGCTCCAAGTTTAAAGTGAATTTCATGTTGTGATTAAGAATGCTTTTCTTCATCTGAATGTGTTTTTTTTTTTGTAAAACCCCTGAAACCTCTTACACAAATAGTAATTTTTTTCTAACAAATCTTTATATTTTATATTTCCTCCATCACAGCTCTATAGAGGATTGATCTCAATAAATCTCACAAACACCCTAAAAAAAATTCAATTTAAATGTAAATAGCCTCTTTTTCTCCTCTTTCTAGAAAGACTTCAAATTGTACTATGTAAATATTTTGCTTATCTTAAATAGCTTATACTCAAATTATTTCTCTTATTGCCCTTTTAACTGTACCTAAAATATTCCTACAATAAAATTCGAAATTACATGATGAATGTGCAGTTCACTTTCCTCTGTTGAATTTCATAATAAGTGGGCTACTCAAAATGCCCACAAACGTATCTCATAAACTTTATTTATTTTACTTAGCCTAACCTAAAATGTTTATACTTTCTTACATTTTCAGTTACTTTTATGATAATAAATAAAGAATACATTAAAAACAATAAATAAACTACTTACCTGGGTCTTCATTTTACTTTCAATTGTTCATGATACATAACCCTAATGTTTTTATACTACTGCAATAAATAATTTCTTTACTTTATTTGCATTCAAAAGAACGTAGAACAATATGTTAAAAGAATAATATGACCCATAAGTACTGCAGTTATTCTAGCTTTGTAACTATATAAAAAAGCCATGAGAAATTCAGTTTAGCTCAATGTTTTTTCCACAGAAATAAAACTTCAACTGGAAGAGAAACTGACAGCCATCTGTGGAGAAAATAGCGTAATATAACATGTCATTTGATTGATTAGAATACAGGCTTTCAATTTGTCATAAATAACATACAATTAAATTTCAGAACCATTGAGAATTTGTAAGTGAGAAGATGTGACATGTGGGATTTGCAGGTAAACTATTTTCTCGTTTATGGCTCTGAAACTACACAACATTGAGGATAAGAATTGTTTTACCTGAGTAATAACTATATTATAATGAGTAATTTATGTTGAATTCCAAAGTACTTGGAGGGGTGATAAATAATATTACATTAAGGGAATACATAGATAAATGTCACAGTTCTCATACTAGGTGAGTTTTTTTAAATATTTCCTTACAGAATTATAAACTTAAATAATGCAAGAATATGTTTTATTAATGTTTTGATACCAAGTTTATTTCTATATATATTGATAATAAAGCAGTTTAATTAAATTTGGAATTGGCTTAATAAATTCTGACACTTTGACCAACCTGATGCAAAATACATAGAAAGAATAGAGGTTTTAACACCTAATTGAGAAAAAGCCATCTCATTGCATATTTTACTGAAATCTGTATTCATAATATCTATCTTAAATCTTATGTCTTAATCTCTTATTAATAAAGGTCAAAGACAATAATATCAAAACCTTACACTTCCACTGTACACTCACATTACGTTTTTTAAAACAAATTATTCAGACACACAAAAGATCTCATACAATTTATCGACACACTTAAATTGGTTATCTAAAACAATATTAAAAATCACATAAAACATACAAACAGACAGTGAAAATATGAATTTACATAAGCTCATAATAAAACAGAAAGCTGCTTTAACATGTGAACAGACAAGCACGATCTCGGACACGATTAACAAATTATTTCCAGTTTAGTATTTATTCTTAATAACAATAATTTAGAAAAAAACAAACTTATTATCAAACTGAAAAAGTGAAAATTAAAAATTAACTTGAATAATAAGAAAATCATTTTTACTACTCCTTACTCAATTACCAAAGAACAATATTAACATTAAGCACATTCTAATGTTTCCAGTAGAACAGCCTTGTTGTTGTCTTTATGTTTCACTTTCTTTTCTAAATTCAAAATATTTTTTCCTGAACTTTTACAGATAACAAAATAACAAATTTACCAGCAAAACACAAGGATATATACTGTGTTTTTATTTGTCTGAGAATCGTGAGCTGCAAGCCATTAATTTTCTCGTTTCATTTATCTCTATGATAACACAAGTACAGCGTGTGAAACATCCTCCAAGGCACAGGTAAGATAGCAATTTTTTAACATACATGCAGGATATACAGTATAAAGCAAAGCTATATCCAATAATACATATTTTAATATTATACAAGTTTTAAGTTCTTCAATTTATAAGCCAATATTTAAGAAAAATATCCTGAATTCGCTTAGTGCGAGAAATGTGACATCTTTTCTCTAGCTATTTTCCTTCTTTATTTACCATCCCTCCAATAAGGAGGAAATTTGATGTAAATGACTCACCATTACCTATGCTCAAACAAAGCATAAATTCTAAGTCTTCAAACCTTCAAATTAAAAATTATTCTTCAGGCCACATACAGTTGTCACATCCTCTCTTTTTAGGATTCACTAATATTTCTCACTTACAATTAATTATTTATAACCAATAGAAAACCAAGGTTTTAATCTGTCAAACAACGTATTATAAATCAGGTTATTTTCTGTACAGAGAACTGTCAATTTCTCTTTTACTACACAAGCTTCACTCCCATAGGAAAGATTATCAACTAACTTGAGTTTGTAACAAGTCTAATTGCACAGTTAGAAAGCGAGAACTACAATAATTATGGCACATTGTTTACTTGTTGCATATTATTTTATATTCTTTGGTGCAATATTTAACTAAATAAAGATTATAATAATAATGGTATTAAAAAAAGTAGGGTTAAGTGTCAGCGATAGTGGTTAACAACAACAAACTAGGACCAGAGGAGTAATTTATTTATTGTTTTTCCATGTATATTTGTATTATTGTTATTATAATAATTATACAAGTTACTAAAATCTAAAAATAAAAAGCCATTCAAATTAGCTAAGTTTAGATTATGTAAAATAAAGAAAAAAAAATAATAATAATACAATAAGAAATTTTAGTCATGGTTAGATTGCAGGCAGAATAAAGTAACTTTGTAGCCTGTAAGTTGCAAGTGCCTCACAGTCTAATTTTGGCCCAGAAAGTGCATTGAACATGAAACCCATGACGAAAATTTCCATCATTTTTCAGAACATAACAAATATTTTCAACCCTGAAATTATAACAAAGCTCAAAGTCAGTATTAGTACTTCAATGTGATTGAAAATTTAGTTTTGAATTTTTATATTTTTTTTATTAAATTGCAATATTCATAACTAAATTAAAAAAAAATACTTTGCACAATGTAATGTGTAAGAACCTCTACAAATAAAAGGAATAAAAATAAAAAACTCAGTACTTTGAGAATACAGATCTTTAAAATTTAATGTTAAAACTAGTTTTATTATGTTTTATCTACTTTAAGATTCAAACCAACAAATAAAATTTAATTTTATTAAACACTTCCTCACCAAATCAACGACAACATCTTTGCCATACTTTGCCCTCCATTCAGCTGCAACATTACAAACATGTACTACAGCCTCAGGATCATCAGCATTAACATGAAAGATGGGTGCATTTACTACTCTGGCTACATCAGTGCAGTATGGGGACGAACGAGCCACTCTAGGGTCAGTAGTGAAACCAACCTACCAAAAAGTTTCCGTGTTAAATACTTTGATCTTTTTATTGTCTACCAGTTTAATACAGAATACATTAAGATTTTTCAGAATAATAAATTAACAAAATCTAACAAGTGTTACAATTTGTTTAATATAGCTCTCTATATGTTTTATATTTCTTTCTTGTCCAGGAAATGTAGAAAAAAGTTAATCAATCTGAAAATTTGTAAGACTCGTGTGAGATTATGATTGATAGATGGTGTATCCCCATTGCAATGTGGGTCTTACTTCCACAGTCAACTCCAAAACCTTGGATACATTTCATAATCCTATGTTGTAGCTTGGACCCTAGGATCTTTTTTAAAAATATGCAGCATATTTTATTTAATTTTAACACGTTTTGTTTATGACTTTAAAATTTGTGGTTATTATATACAACATATTTTTTGGGTTTCAGATAGTCTTTGACTATCTACATGCAAAAATAATTCAAGAATTTGTGTACATGCATGAAACAGCGAGTTACAAAGAGATGTGAACAAAATAAATAAATAATAAATACAATTATCAAAATTCTGTATTCTAATCTCTTTCTAAAGTTAAAGCAGTTCCAAATAAATGTGTCTAATAGATCAATAATTAATAAATAAATAAAATTAACTTGTAACGGTTCTCGTTACCTATATAACATTTCATTTTTAGCTGTTTTAGTTTTATTGTATGAAATTATCACAAAATTCTTCATTTTGAGTAATAATAAATGTGTATTTGAAAGTAAGTTTTCTTAAACATAAATCCACCCTCAAACTAAAATAACAATAACTGAGAATCCTATGAGTAAATCACTGAAAAAAAAATGAACAGCTTTAAAGTATGAATAAATTTTAAAATATTAAAAATATGTTAATCCCTCGGCATATGTATTCATTAGTACTGGATTACAACTGGCCAATCTTTACACGATTCAAATCAGTTATTTATATTATTACTAATAATAGTTGAGATTGTTACTTAAATACCAAAACATTCCTGTTACAGAGCTGTTTATTACTCTACTAATATAACACCATTTCACTTTTACAAGAATTTTACAAATCTTCAATCACAATTTCTCCACGTGCTTGTAACACTTATTTAGTGAACGGGAATAGATACTTTGTTGCCCAGGTTCAAAATTAACCTAAATGCTACGAAATAAAGGTAGATTTTATTTTCCAGCAAGGTCTAAGATTTTGAGGTCATTAGATTATTATGATTGGTTTTTATTTAAATACCACAAAGTTCACTGTTTGCTGTTCTATGTTTACCAGTTTAAACATAAAGTTGTACCTGTACCATATCCACTGCATGGATCAAACCCATAATTTTAAAATTATAGGCCCTTAAGCTTTCTGCTGAGCCACTAAAGCAGCCAAATTGTATGTAAAGAGAAGGTTCCAATTTTTTTATAATGTATTGAAGGCTATAGCATGGATGTACAAGATTTTTTCTCCTGAAATTTCTCTAACTGACTGAGAATGTTTGAGGATTATATCAGTCACCCAATTTTTATGACTGCATGTAATAAAGCAAATAAGATGTTTACAACTGTTTTGCTTGTACCTGGTTATTGACAACAATGTGAATAGTTCCGTGTGTGGAATAGTCTGGCAGGTCACTCAAGTGGAATGTCTCGTACACAATTCCCTGGCCAGCAAAAGCTGCATCTCCGTGGAGAAGAATGCTCATCACCTACAAATATAAAAGTAAGAATACAATCTTCATCATTTGCTAATAAACATTTCCAAAACTTTAAATCATTCAGTAATTTCTGGCAAATAAAGTTCTTGTATGGCTGAAATTACTACAATTACTAATTATATATTTCATACAGAAATATCTAAACTCATTTTTTCCTGTACTAGCAAACATGCAAGTATTATATTATGTCTCACATCACTCTTACTCAAAACATAACATCAAAACTCACTGTGGTGAATTGTGCCACCAAGAAAAATGTGAGCACATGCAGCTACTACCAAAACTCGTTTTACAGTGGTATTGTGTACAAAATAAGCCCTTACGAAATGCCCATTGTAATACCTTTACTCAAAATATTTAAGGCTGTAAACCACCAAGACATTAGTAGTTAGCAAAAACCACTTCAACTAATCCTTAGAATAAATGCCAAGATCGATCAATAGGTCTCTGTCCGTCCCTGTGTGCGAGGGTTTAAGTTTCAAACCTCAGACGTCATTTCTATCTTAATTCAATTGCTTTCAAATTAATATAACTACTTCCTTCATGTTCCTTATACCAGCAATAATGTGTGACTCTAAAATAAAAGTTTTTGTGATTTACAGGACTGGTTTTTATTTAAAACAAAAAATCTAAATATTAAATTTCCTTTAAACTTTACAGTAATAAAGAACACCATTACTTTTGTTTTTGTGCAGTTTTGTGGAACTATAAGTAGTAGTTTTCTTGTAAGGTGCTTGTCAAATTTTAAATCTCCTATGCCAATGGCAGAGATGCCAACCATTACAATTTAAGCGTAAGCATTACGATTTTGATGTATACATTACGACTATACACTCATACAGACAAATATTACGACTTGTTGCAACTCCCAAATTATTATATATTACATAGGTTAAAGAATGAGGTGATATTCCCCCAGGGCTTAAAAGGCTCGAAAAGAAAATTTCTAGCGAGATAGAAATAAATTTTGATAAATGAAAGACAGTCCAAATGGCTACTTGCAATAATCATGTTTGTGCCAGAAATAATAAACCTCATTTGTATACTGGGTATGTGGGGGGGAATCCATAGTTATGTAATCAGTGCTTGTCAGCCAATCAGCACTTCCATAGATGGATATTTCTCATTTTCTAAGTGGCATAGAAACACCAAAGCAATCATTCACAAGATGGAAAGAAAGAGGCCTCATTCACCAGATTGTCTTATTTCTGGGAAATCTAAAAGGACAAACTGTGAAAGGGCTCTGTCTACAATCATTATGGTCAGTCATTTGAAATAGTTGGCATCTCTGCAATAGGTGGAATTTAGACTGGTTTCCTGTGTAAATATAGAAGATTTGTGACAAATTTTTTGACAGTCATTAATTCTCTGTCAAGTTAATTCTTAAAGTTTATTTTTCATGTACATAAGCTATACACTCGTGCACACTATAAGCTCTGACCAGCTATAAAACCACAAGACATACTTGTATTCAAGTATTATTTGCTATTCTTCATGGAAGGGTGTGTTTTTTGTCCACAGTTTATTCACATGTACCTACTAATATACTAATGCCCAAATTTTTGCTTTTACTCACTACTGAAGTGTGATATTCACTTGCCGGGTGTATGTCCAGTACTAAAATTAGCAAGACTTTTATCATTAAATAACAATATACACAATCTTAGACCAAATTACAAATAACTAATACTTGCACTATCATTAATAATATTCACTAACATAACAAAATAACTCCAAATCAAGTACAGAGTCCACTTTTTCTAGCTACCAATTTTATCCGATAAATACTGATTGCCTTGGTCATATTCTGATATAAATTCTTTTAGTCAATGTTTGTGTAACAAATAACTTTTCTTGCTGACCATTCTTTTTTTTTCTTTTCTTTTAGAGCCGAGCTGTTTCTGATTTGGATTCTATTTATGCATTGGCCACAAGTATAGCATTATCACAATTTTTTTTAAATTGCATAGTAACTGAAAGAGGATGAAAGAGAAATCTCCCTAATGGGTCAGCAGCAAGTTTACAGACTAACAACACTAGCATCTAAGTTTATTTCATTATGGTGGACAGAGCATAGATAGACCTACTGTGTGGGTCCATAATAAAACAAATAAACGAGAGAGAGAACACACGATGTTCCATTCCTAAAAGTACAGCATTTTTGACTAATAAGGTTACTCTATCTTGTTCCATTATAAATAAATTTGACAATTGATAAAAGAAAACGAATGATGTATAGTATAAACAAGACTATTTTAATTGTTCTTGCATATTTTACATAAAGAAAAATTTAATTTAACATGAATATTAACATTCTGAAAAACAATGAGTATGGGTTGATCAACTGATGCTTTCCACTGTTAATAACTATTTCTTTAAAATTAAATAAATATTTACACTCGCTTCTCAGCAAACATCTACACATTTCAAGTTTACTTTCCCTATAGAGAAAGAATTACAATTCAAGTGACATGATATTTTTAACTATAAACTAAGAATTATAAATGTTTCCATAAATCTGCTAAGTAATTAACAGAGTTGGAGAAATTTGAATAACCTTTTTTCCCTGCACATCTCCTCTGTAGAATTGTTCAGCTCTTGTCTTCCCTTGTACAACTGGATCAACAGCTGTGGAAAAAACGATCGTAATTTAAAAACATCTAATTTATCCTTACAAAAAAAAAGTCAAATACTTTAAGATACACCAATAATTATAAAAATATGCAACTTTTTACACTTTATCACATAACACAGTTCACTTTTACAACAGTAAATAAATTTCATCACACTCATATTTGAATCATTAAAATTTGACCATGCATCACTTTTGGAGGAAAAATATACTATTATGGACTGTATTTTAAAGTATTTTCATTTACAAACTTAAATTAAAAAAATAAATTATTTCAAAAGCCATATGCAGAATCTACTATTAAAACTATTCCAAAGAGTTGATTGATTTCCAAATACATGATAGTAGTAATATTATAAAATGAAAAATACACATCACCATAGAGAGCTTGTTCCTCACTTCATCAAGTAATATTAGTATTACAAAAATATCTTTTAACAAATATTTAAAACATACAGAAATTACAACAACTGATTTCTTTAATACTATCAATGGCTTGTTCTCTCAAATTGTTTTTTTACACAGAAAGTTTTAAAATAAATATTTGGCATGCAAAGAATTGGACACAAAATGACTTTCTTGTTTGATATTCAATTAAAATTGAATATCTAAAGGTAATATCTTTGGTCCTTTGGACAGGAATCTAAGCTGGAGAGTTTCTTAGAGATAAGCAATGTCTTGTACTTTTCAGTTATTTTTGCAGAACAAATTTAATTTAAACAACATTAAAGGATAAATTAGTTAATACCACTCAATAAAAAAACAAAACAATCGAACACTATTTATTTTACACAAAGTTTTATTAAAAACTTAAACAACCAGAATTGAAGGTTTATAAGTTTGTAACTTGACCAAGACAAGCAACAAACAAAGATAAATCTGTTATCACTTTATATGTTTAGCAAAACTGACATCTGTTTAATACTGGTATTTATGTAAGTAATAACCCAATAACTGTTATAATTTCAAATTCAAATACAAAACTTTATGACCATGCATAAATAAGTACACACAAGACATACAACTGCAACAGAAGATACCCTTAATCCATGTTTCTGCTATAGAGATAACATGACCAAAAGGTGTAATGAAATTTCACAAAAAGTTAAACAAACCTTCCAAATGTGATGGATTGGCCACAACAGCTAACTTGATGTTCTTGTTGGTCATTCTATTAAGACGTTCGTGTGACATTCCTAGATGATATTTTACGTCACCTGAACCCTACAACAAGAAATAAACAATACAATTTCCTGAAGACACTCAGATACACTTTGAAGTTTCTAAAACTAGGTTAACCTTCATTTCATTGCTTGTGCTTCACATAAATATTTTAAAATTTTTCTGAGAGTTAAACAATTTAAGAAAAAAATTGTATAATAACTTAAAAATAATCAAGAAGCATTATTCTAGTAAATAAATTTTTATTAATTGTAATTTTTCATATATGGTGATACAAGTTCTTACACATTTTCACTATAATTTTTAAAGCATCATCACTTCAGTAAAATCATTTACTAAAACAATGTTTCAAAATAATATATGAATATAAAATTTGTTAAATTCTCAGGAAATAAATTTTCATTACTAAAAATTCAGTTGTTTTAACACAGTATTTACATTACCACTCCAACTAATGCCTACATTTGTTACACAATTACCAATTTTTTTGTACATGTAACACAATATCTAAAATATGCTGTCATGATTGGACTTAATAATCCGTATATATATGTAAAGATTAGTCAAGGATAGAATGCCATTTTATAATTTATCTCGCCAGTTAGGTTCAAATTAGACGTAACAAAAGATAAATATATTCAAAATATAGCATGTTCAACTGTATGAGAACATGCTTTATCTTATTTTTCCAGATGCATGTTATTGTTGTTGTTTTTCAACTGAAATGAAGAAATGAAATGTAATTAATTAGAAATGTGCTTACTTCTTTTTAATGTCTTTAATTCATAATAATTTTTTGAAGATATTTTTTTTATTCATGTTGAGATTAACTACAAGTTCTGAACTGCAACAAATAACAGTCAACAGGAGACCAGGCTTTGTGTTTTTTGAAACTACAAGTACCATTTATCACTCAGAAAACAGTATTGTGGTTTCACCCAAATCTTTAAATACATTAAGAAGTACCCCTAATTTGTAAAAAAACAAACTTGATACCCCATACACTGAAAGCTAAACTCCTGTAGTTCTTTAAGAAAAAGTTTCCTAACAGTTTTATCCACTGCCTATACCTCGAGGTAATTTTATCCACTTCATCTCTAACCAGATAGTCTTATATTTTCCACACATCTTCACAGCAAGACAAAGAATTACTATGCAGTTACATAAAACTTTAAAAATACTTCAATGTATGCTTCATTCAAGCCCTCCAGTGGCTCAGCGGTATATCTGCAGATTTACACGCTAAAATCCGAATTTCGATACCCGTGGTGGGCAGAGCACAGATAGCCCATTGTGTAGCTTTGTGCTTAATTAAAAGACAACAAAAAAAACAGCTTCATTCAAGACAACAGAGTAAGAAGACAATTTATCAATCTCACCAAACTTAGTTTAAAAGTTATTTTAATGTAAGTTTCTTACTTGACATGAAGGTTATATTGTACTCAGGCTATTGAATTAAAGTATTGTTAATAGGAACAAGTGAAGGTAAACAATGCATAACAATACTTAAAAAACAAACTATACCTACTCAATCTTGTATCAACACCAGATATAGTAATAGTTGAAATTCCACTTATATTGGATTTATGTGAAGTGTACTTGCTATCACTTTTATTCATGTCGCAACATAATTCTACTTATCATTTGTTTTCATTATTAAATGGAGAAGAGATTTATGCAATAAGTCAGATTACAAAGCTAAAATCTAAAAAGTTCAGATACTAAAGATATCTAATTATCTCACCTCATCTGCTGGTTCTAGTCCACTAAACTGGGTTAAGATCTGTTCCAGAGGCTTTCTGCACACATTAGCCAAGACGTTTAATCGCCCTCTGTACTCAAAAAGTTTGAATGAAAATAAAATTATAAACATTCTTCATAAAAAATGCAAATTTTCCTAAATTTAGTTTAGAATTTCAGAGCTTATGATGCTCTCCCAAGTATAACAAACATACTTCAAGTTAATCTTTACCACGATCTTAAGTTTTCTGATGCTCATATGTAAAATCATAAGCCATTCATTACTTCACGATTGCTGTTTGAGATTGAGTTTTAAAAAAATAAATAAAAGCACAAAATATTATTCTAATGGATCAGTGACTTCACCAACATTTAAGAAATTAATACAGTTCAAGTTATCCATGGAGAAACCTACATCATTAATTCAGATGATTTTTGATATGGACATCTCTTCACTAAGGGAAATTCCCAAATCCAAAAAATTACTTCTGATAACAATCACATTTGTGAGGATGCATGATTCAGTTATCCATACACAACTGCACAATAATAAATCAGAACAACAAAATCACTAATAATTACTGAACACAAATTCATGCACTTACAGTAGATTTCAGTTTGACTTTTTTTTTTGAGAAAGAATTCATTTCTAAGAGGTTGTTTAAGTAATTTATATATGCTGCAGTCATGTCAAATCACAGTACTCCATTATGTGTTATTTGCTCAAACCTTCTGAGAAGGATCAAAATAAATATTTCAATTCAAAAGCAGGGACTGATCACACTTGATTTTGTCAAGTGATCTGATGTATTCTGTATTCTATAAATTTAGTAACTAGTTTGAACAAAATGATGATTTTCATAAAAATAATTACACAGCCATCTTGATTACAGCAATTTTTATAATATTTGGTGATATAAGAAACAATTTATTGTATGTCCATTGGCCATCATTTTATATTTATCAGTCAATACAATGTTCATTGTATTCAAAGTGACTGATCTGACTGACTTTCCATGTCTGTTACCTGAAATAACTATTTCACTCAAATGCATTCAACTGAACAAGATTTCACTGTATTCAGTTGAAAAACTTTGACTAATAAAAATGATGATCTTCCTTACCCAATACCTCTCTTCCTTTGTCTCTAAAACATACTAAAACAAGGTCCAATACTTAATGCTATGAAAGCTTACCATGTATACGTATCTAGAACTATGACAAAGAATAAAAGGTTTCCCTTGAAAAACTTCAGAGGATGTACTTACAGTAATGCACATTTTTTACATTAAAATTATATAAACTGCTACTCATGGTAAGAAAAACTAACCTGTGAGGCATGCCCATCACAATGCTTTCAATGCCAAGCTCACTCGAGCGATCAATGATTGTCTTCATGGCTGGAATCAAAACCTCACATCCTTCCAGTCCAAACCTCTTCTCAGAAGACCACTTTTTGGCTAAAAACTCTTCAAGTCTGTATTATCAACAACTATACACTATGAAAAAAAATCTCTCACACAACAATTTGTGTCAAAAAAAAATATATTCATAGAAAATGCATTCTACAATAAATCCAAAGTTAAAAAGTTTTCTAAAATAATTGTAATACTTGTATCAGTTCAGGGAATCTGATTTATGGAATACAACTATATGGGATTTTTGAAACTGATGCCACTTAAAACACATGTTGAGGATTTTTCTGCTGGTCTGTTGTGAAAGTTGTCCAAAAAGCTCTGCTAAAAATCAACCATGCAGATGTTACAAATGAACATTGTTACTGTATTTACTTCACTTTCTGTATAATCCTTAAAACAATTTACATCAGCAACAAACTAGAACATTCAAAAACATTCCAAGACAATGTTTAGCCAGTTCACTTTGTACCATGTGTATTTAAACACATTCATGTTTTACACCTCAACAAAAAATATTTTAAAGAATAGGGTTATGTACATCATTTAAGATATATATTTTCAGGGCAAAATTTCAACCATAATTCATCATCACATTTTTTAATGTATCCTAACACACATTCCTCCAATTTCAAGATAAAATACTCTTCCTATTCAAACACCTGGTGGAGGAAGTTGTTTTAAAAGGTACTTAAATTTTTATCATATATTTAAGCCTAATTGTGTTTTAATAAAACAAAAAAACAAAAAACGTATAAACATTTCAATAAAGCTAACACTGATACACATGGTTAACTTTCCAAAATAAATTTAGGCTCCTAGAGAATCCATTATTGAAATATTATTTCCTAGAAATGTAATCAAAAACAAAAAGTCCACGAGTCTTCTTTACTTAGGACTTGTTAAAATTCACAGGTGCATCACAATGCAATACATCTGAATTAAATATATAATTGCAACCTTTGTTCTTCAAGTTGATTCAACAATCTCCTAACAGTATTGTTGGCATAGATAAAGTTACACTTGATAGAAAAATGATATTTATAAACTGCTAAAGACGTGCTTATAAAATGAAAGCTAGTGTTGCTATGCAGCAGCATAGAGTTTGAGTGATTTAAGTTATTAACCACCATATATACTTCCACAGAGTATTTGAAGGTGTTCCATTTTAAGCACAAATGAAAACAAAATTAGGATAAACAAATATTATTTCATATGTCATGTTGTATTGTAGCTTACAAACTGCATAATTCATGGCATGCACACATTTTATTCATGTCATAACAGTAAAGACTGCAACTTTAAGCTCCCCATATGTGATAACACTTTAGTGTCCACTGACTAACAGACAATGCACTACTGTATAATGGCATAAGTTATTAAAACAAGTTACCCTTCCAGGCAGCCTTTCACCTCTTTATGGAGAAATAATTGTGATGTAATCACTTTATACATAAGTGGATTTTACCATTTACAAATGCCACACACTCAACCATAGTTATATTTTCCATTCAAATATTAAAAGGAAATAGTATAAATCAATCAATATCACGTATTTCCATCATTCAACTGATTATTGGCTGTACTTTTTTTTTTTTTCAACATATTTGCAATAGCAAAGTTCATATTGTATTTACTCATATTTTAAATGTTTCTAAATAAAGTAATGATAAAGGATGAATTAATTAAAAACCACTAAGATTTTATGGAAAAAAATCTCACTTTGTGGATCGAACAAGTCTAGCCATCAGGAGTCTTTTTTGATCCGTAGTAAGAGTCATGATATCTGGAGTTTCAAATTTTTGTCTAATCCAGTTACACTGCTCCAAATTGTTAATAAACATATACTCTACTCCAATGTGCTGACAGTATACATTCTGTGGGTGAAAAAATAACTTTTTTAAAAAGGTATAAATTATGGTTTAAAACTTTTAATCACAAATTATAAGAACAACCCCAATCTTGAACATCTGATCAATACAGTTGATAAACTTTAAAAATTATGAACATAAATACAACATAAGAATCTTATATATTTAAAACATAAGTAAGACCATACAGTTTGGCATTTAAATGAATTGAAATAAAATAAATTTATATATTGGACATTATTGCAAGGAAGTTGTTAATATTCAAAGTGTGTATACAAATACAAAACATTGATTGGACATCATTTGTAAGAACAAACAAGAAGACTGTAATGAATAAATGGATAGCAATCCAACAAAACTTTCAAACTACTACAAATACAAACTGCACTGTTTAAAAAGAAACACAAGTTACATTTATATCAAGTTGTAGCAGTTTCTTTCAACTGAATCTTCCTGTGGGGGGGAGTTTAACGGAGAATATTATTTGAAATATTTGAGGAAAATAACAAATACAGTTCAATACCTATCTGCTGACTTGCATTTCTGAAAAGGTATACCACAAATAAATAACAAAGATGAATACATGTGCTAAATTAAATGTTCTGTAACACTGGTAAATAAAGTACAAATAGACTTTCCAATGTGATACATTTTCAAATGTTAACTTTATGAACTGAGAAGTTAGTAAATAATTGATAACTTTCTCACTGCAGAAAGTCAGCCATAATAATTTTAAATAGAAATATCGTAAGCAGCAATTAAATGCCATACAGATGAAGTTTTGTTCAGAGAACACAATTATCAAAACATTGTTCAAGTTAAGAAGTTATTTAGATCTCATAACATAAATTACAAATGAATTTTACAAAACTGTATGGACAAATTTCTTCAGTTCTTACCTCAAGCCGCTGAAGTATGTCTTTAAGAGGTAAAACATCATCCGATCCTCCAATAAATGTTGTAGGTGGCAGTTTGAAAAGCCGATCCATGTCTTTATCCTCTGCAAATCATAAAAAATGAATTATGCAAATTACATTCTACAGATCCAAATGTGCTTGCAAAGTTTTGGTTTATCAATTTAGAAATTACTATAATTCAAAATTTAAACAAAACACTGACATGAAGCAAAAAATAGTAATAAAAATTTAATTTAATTTTTATTTCCTAACAACTAATAACAATACTATTTATATGCCTCCCCTATCTAATGTTCTCCTCTTAAAATACTGACTTTTGATGAACTAAGAAACCAGTAATTTTTTTTTTGAGCAACAGTAGAAAAGTCTTTTAAACTGATCACAAGGTAATATCACTAACAATCAAATAGACACTCCTTAAAATACTGACATGCATAAAGAGCAGTCTGATAATGAAGATAAAGACAGTTGATAAAACATGCATTTTATTTGCAAGAATAAACCTGGAAAATGAAATCTTTTGTGTTTTATCAACTGTCTTCATCATTATTATCAGACTTCAGTTTCTTCATCATGAATCCACTGCTAGAATAAATAGAATTTTACATGAAAAGCATTACAAACAGAAATTACAACAAGTCTAAAAAATTTTAATCTAGGTTTCAATGAAGTCAAATTTATGAAATTATAAACAGCACAAAGTGTTTTTTTTTCTTTTAACATTCCAATATTTAATTTGGTAAATCATATATGGACAGAATAGTCTCAGTTTCAGTAAAAACTATTGATGTATCTTCATGAAAACTGCACAATTGTACATCAGCCTCATTTCAAAATCTGATAAACAGTGTTTGGTACCAAAAATAAATGCAATGGAACATACTAAAATAAAACAAAGAAGTGAGTGATTAATTTTTGAATGCACTTCACGACGAAATAAAACTTCCAATCAAAACTAGAAATTCACATTAAAATGTTGTTATACCTTTATGTATCATTTCAAAACAACCAGACATTGGATTATAATGTGACACAATCAGACCAATAATTTGCTTGAGGTATACTTCTGTAATCTCACCACCATGTTTATTATGGCTAATGAGAGTTTAAACCTACTTGGATTTCAAGGGTAAAAACTGAAACTAGCAAACAAACATGGATGATATGGAAAAGCAAAATATAGAAATCTTGAATTTTATCATATCCATGAAATTTACTAGATGTCGATAAATTTAACCATATTCTCCTCCTACGTACAATCAAGCATTTTATAACTTATAAAATATGGGCTTTACATTTGTGAAGATATATTGCCTTTAAATAGTTATTTTTATACAGATGCATCTGTGACTTGCTTTTTAAACCCTTACCCAGATTATGGAGCTTAAGTAGGTATCCATCAAGATGGTAGCGATCACTGTTAGTAATATTAATGCCCAATGGGTCAAGGATAGCAAAGAAATGCCCACGAATCTAGAGACAAGAAACAAAGAGGATGGTGCATCTAAGGTTAATAAGAAAATAACAGTTAGAAGAAAAAAAAGCCAAACTAGTTATTATACATGAAAAAAAAAACAATAAATCAACCAACCAAGTTTTTAAACACACAAACACATGCACACAAATGCAGACACGCAATGTGGTAACAATAACAGTTAACTATCCAGCTAAACAATGCTCTGAAATACCATTTTAACCTGATGAGAAACTTGTTAAAAGAAGTGTTTTCTTCTCACTACTAATTTTAATAACTCATCCAGATGAGCATAACATTTTCTTTCTAAGGCCAGCTGGCACGGGTTTTAAAACTTATTAGAATAAAGTATAGAACATTTCGACCTTCTTATGTCATCTTCAGGTTAACACTTGATTTGGTAATTTTGTTACAAATTTTCTTGGTTACAATTGATAACCAGGGTTGCTTAGGATAACAAATTTCTGCATTTAGTCTCCACTGTGTAGCTAACATTTAATATTTCTGTAATTCCATGTCTTGTATCGTGCACCTCATAAATCATACAAGTTTACATAAGTTGCACCAAATTAACTTGTTACAGATTATTCCAGAGATTTTACATTGCAAGTTTTGTCTAGTAGTGTTCTATAATTTCATGTTACGTTGAAACTTTTTAAATACTTTTTTTGTAACAAGTGACAGCCACTGCATTTTAGGTAATACTAATATTTGTTGAAAAGTATGCAGTACTAAATTTGTCCTTGTCTTACAGTGATTTTTGGAAAATAAAGTATAGTTTCTGAATAGATATTCACTGATATAATAGGCTTCAACAGGAAGCCTGTAAGCCTTGTAAAAATCTGTTTTTAAATTAAAATGAGTAAAATACACTTACCTGCAAGTAAACAGAAAGCTAATAAAATATATAAAAGGATTTTTTGTTGTATTATGCTTTTTTCTACTCATTTTCCTTCCATTATCTTTTGAGATTACTTAGCAGTTCTTGTTTCTAAAAAACTAATAGTTTATAAAATATTTTCCAATACTGGGGAATTTCATCTGAGTAGAAATATGAAGGTTATCTTATGTAATCTTTAAATTAAGTATCACCATATGTGCAAAATGGTATATTTTAAATGTCTGTATTGTGGACATCATTCTTACTGAGATAATCAGTTTGAGATCCAATTGAATTTTTATAAACAGTTTTAAAACACTTATATTAAAAGAACTGACTTGGAAGAAAATTAATATAAATTGAGAATTAGGAAGAAATACTTGACATACAAAAGGTTCTAGGCCATATACAATACCAGCTTCCAAACAATCAATAGAGAGAGAATTAATATTAAGGACCATGAATTGCTCCAATTATTGCATGCCCTTTGACTTCTCATTGTCACAGACTTATGCATGTTCCTCTTTACATAACTACCATCCTAGTTAGGAATTCTGTATTACCATTATTAAAATGGTATTCATTTCAAACTTCTCAGAACCTGCAAGATTTAAATTTCAAATAAGAAATGAAATATTAAAGTTTGGCTTTTTTATTATAATTATTGTGTATTTAAAAATAAATCTAACAACAGAAGAATTGTTTGTTAATTTTTTAATTTCACACAGACACAGGAGGGCTATCTATGCTAGCTTCTCTAATTTAGCAAAGTAAGACTAGAAGAGAAGTAACTGGTCATCACGACCAACCCTTGGGTTACTATTTTACCAATGAATAGCGGGATTGACTGTAATATTATAATAGCCCCATGGCTGGAAAGGGTGAGCATGTTTGGTGTGACTGGAATCAAACCCACATCCCTCATGTTAAAAGTTAATGCCCTAACTACCTGGTTATTCTGGCCCTGAGAGAGTTATCAATATATATAAATACAACAGGAAAAAAAAGTCAACTAACCAACATATTCGAATTTCCTGATTATTTTATATACTCAAAAATAAACTATGATGTGTCAGAATCAAGCCTAGTGGTGTTTCCCTTGTCTCTTAATTCTCCAGTCTTAATGCTCTTTCACTCCCTTTTCATGTTCTTATTGGTTTTCTCCAAACTAAAATGTGGCCCCTCCTTCTCATGGTATCTTAGTCCCAATGAAGGTTGTGTTTGATTCTAACATTCTTGTTTTTCTTTAAGCAATTTTAAACATCAGCACATGAAAAACCCACACATTAAAAATGAATTAAATCAAAATCTCTCAGCTATGGTTATAAAACCAGGTGAAAAATAAAGTACAATCCAAAAGGAGGCACACGCACAGATTTTAGAAACTAGAAAGGAAGGATACTGACCTAATTACTGGAAACAAAAGAGAAAGGCAGGTAAAAAGAAATAATAACTGAACTATAAAAGAAAAAATTGCAGAACTAAATCTGACACACACACACACACACACACACACACACACACACACACACATAACACGAGTTTAAAAACTTACATAAAATGGTACACACTCAAGAAAAAAGCTTCAGGGTGAAAAATTAGAAACATGCATCAACACATAAGGAAAATAAAATAAGTCAGTTCACCATCTAAGAGGAAAGATGAGACGATCTTCATAAAAGATGAATACATTAAGAAAAGACTAGTGAAGTCTACTGAACTTAGGACAAACGGCTTAAAATTATTACTGTAGAAGGGCACATTCCACGAAGACTGTTATTCCTAGAAAAGACAACTCAAAAGTTAGAACCAAAACAAAGATACTCAGAGTAACAAAGAGCCATGTCTTTTAAATGACAGAAAAAAATTGAAATAAATATTTACACAAAAATGCTTTGTGAGGAAACTTTAACATTTCAAATATGATACGAGATGTAAGTCTGGCAAAAATATTTTTAACGTAAATCAAACAAAATATTCAGGTTTAAAAACATAGCTCTCCACTGACACATTATGCAGAAAATTACATTCCAGTAAAGATGAGGTTACAACATCTGGAGATCAAAAATGTTTAGAGGAGCACTGAGTAAGAACTCAATAGGTAGGAACAACATAAACCGAGACTTAAATGTCCTCAAAGTTCAACCACCTTAAATAAGATAAAAGATCTACCTCTACCTCAGTTCTGCACCTTCCAATGAAATTTAGTTAGTTTAAAAGAAAATAAAGAGAACCTCCCTAATGTATAACCAAAAAAGAAAAGTTCATTCACAAGGAAATTTTAGCTAAATTTTAAATGTGAATTTTTCAAAGATATAAAAACCTAATCCTCCAAACCTTCATTTTTAGTAAACTGAATCACCTCAAGAATACAATCAATGAGAGATGCAGAAACAAGGTTTCAAAAACAAAGTATAGATAAAAATTATTTCATCTTATTACAACGTTCATCAGAAAAAGGCCCACTCAAAAATCTCTTCTTGACAGAATTACCAGGAGCAAAATTCTTGTGTAAAAGTATTGAAGACTGTTTAAAAAGCTTCACAACTCTTTACGTAAAAATGAAACTGATAATTTATTATTTGTTACAAATTCTAGTTTATATTAAATGAAAAAGGGGTTCAACATTTCTTGAGTGTAAAAGAAGCTTCTAAATCATTTGAAGATTTAAAAATAAAAAATCAACCACCTAACTTACAGAGAAACAGCTTTTATTTGAGTTAGAAACAAAAAGCTATGAGCTTGCTTTAATAAATTATTCAAAATATTTCAGTTATATGTAGAAAGTATCATATCATTAACTTTATAAAAAAATTGGTTTAGTTCTGCAAGTTTATGTTTTCATAACAAGTTTAACATAATGTTCTGGAACAAAGTGGAATCAATTGGTCCATCCCAGGTGTTTCATCCTCTAAAATAATTTAAAATAATTCAAAAATAAATAATCTTTAATCCAGCCCTTTCCTTCCCGTTTTTTCCTAAACTCACTTAAACTTACTGCCTTTGCAACATTCAAAGGCAACCCATTCCGAACGTTAACCACCTTATCAGAAAAATAAAACTTAGCTGAAGGTGATTCTTATCCTGCCAAAATTCATATTGGTGCCATCTAATGCTACTATTCTCACTGTTAGATATGTTAAAAGCTGATGCATCAACACTATAAATTCCCTTCATAAACACAAACACCTCAATAAGATCCACCATAACTCTTCTTTTCAAGAGAAAACACTTAGGTTTCAGTCTCTCCTTGTATTACAACCCCTTCATCCAATGCACCATTCTAGAAACCCTTCTCTGAACCATTTCCAACAATTTGATATTTTGTCTAAGGTAAGGAGCCCCAGATTGAACATAATATTCTAAATGTGGCCTAACCAGTGACCTGTTCAACAAAATTACAATATCTTTAGATTTGTATTCAATACTCGTGAAGATGCAACCTAAAATCCTCTTTGCCCACTAGCATACAACTTGGATAGCTTTAGAAACTGATAGACTTCTGCACACTATAGTTATTCCCACCCAAATTATACTTGTAATTTAAATTATGACAACCTAAATGCATTACCTTGCATTATTTGTTATGGAAGTTTTATCCAACATCTACACCATTTCCACGTAAAGTATTAAAACAAGAATTCTGATAAATTTTAAAATCAATTACTTTTCATATGCCACAAAATAAACCTACTGTCTTGGAGTACATTATATCTATCAAAACATAAGCACCTGAAAGTTCACGTAATTTTAATTAAAAAAACTAAGACTTTTCTGCCCAATATTTTTACGAGAAAAAAATAGAAAAAAGAAATTTAAAAATATACATTTATTTAACAATATTAAAAGAGAAATCCTGATAATTAGTCTAATTCAAGTTACAACACAGAATTCAAAGTACAGTGAACATGTGCATGCCTACCTAATTTATAGCTGCGTACAACAACAGAAAGCGAGCCTGATGATTCTTTTGCAAATGGTGTGTATTTGTTAGCTGCAGTGATCGATAAGGGATCCAACTTAGCCACCAGGTGACCTCTAACCTAAAAACAAAATTTATAACAAACAGGAAAAAAATAAACTGAAGCTTAACCAAAATAAATCGACAAAAATATTCAAATAAACTTCACAAAGTAAATGACACTAAAAAAGAAATTGAGAAAAAAAACAACTTAGTAACTGATAAAATGAAACTGAGGTAACTTAATTATCAGGTAATAATTAAATGTAGAATAAAGTCATGAAAGCAAAACAAAACATGCTATCTCATACTGACCATAACATATAATAGATAATTAAGGAATAATGCAATTATTACACAGAATGCTAGCCTTGCAGAATAATACTTATGGTACCTCTGCTGTCACTTCTAGTATTCGAATTAAATTTTGCAAATATAAAGCCATAAAGCAAGCAGTTCTATTAAGGAAACATTCACTAGCTTCCTTGAAGAAAAAAAGAGTGAATACAAATCATAAAATATTTTTAAAAATCTAAGTATTTGAATATATTTGAATCACACAATTCATTTGTTCAGAGAAAATAGAAACATTACACTCCACTTAACTTCCAATGTATGCACATAATACAATAAATCACCAAATTATCATTCAATGATATCTATTTGAAATGTACTAATATTATAAAACAGTAAAGTCTGTGAACAACTAATATTGTGTACTGGCAAACTTAAAATATGTATATTTACAACATTATTAGTACACATTGTGATAACAAGTAACATCTTATTTACCAACAATTAACTTTTGACTTCAGTGGCATATTTAGGTAGGGGCCAGAGGTCGCTCAGTCCCAAAACCCATGGTCTTAATGGAGGCCCACTGATAACTTTATTATCTGTAAAGTTACGAGACGTAGGGTCCACAAACATTATCAGCCCTTGTGCCCATACAACCTTAAATCCACCATTGTTTTATTTTCAAACAAGTCTTTGTATTATCTATGAAAAACTGTTTTATGCATTTCAACAACAACCTTCTGTTGTTGTTTTGTTTAGAAATTTGACATGAGAGAAAAAATCCTTACTTTAGGATTTAATGCTAAAATCATAATGTGAGTGGTCTTTAGACATAAAAATAAAGGTTGGAAATTTTAAATGTAACAATAAAAACTGAATAATTAAGTCTGCACAACATGTTTACCAGTTGATATAAAGAATACTGAAGTCACCAAACTACTAGGAAAATTGTTCAGTCACTACGTTGTTTTGTCACAAAAAAATTCAAAAAATATTCATGAAATGATGTACCTTAATAGCTCATTTATTATACAATAATTAATTAACATTGGTTTTTAACAGCTATACAGTACTTTCTAATAACAGGTAAATTATTCACTGGTAAATTAATTCACAGCTATGGGCATCATTACTAAATCTTCTACCTAGACTTCAAAATCAACTGATGTGAGCTATTTAGGAGTTCCTGTGATTCTGTATCTTACTGTAATAATAGCAACAGAATTTTAAAACTTGGTAACTGAATTACACATCATGCAGTGATATATAAAGAGATTCAAAAATGAATCTGAAGACAAAATGAATATTCAACACAACGACAGCATCACGATCAACCACTTATTTATGGAATATCATTCAAGCATGTCAAAATAAACAAAGTGAAACTCTTCACGATAAGTTAACCTGATGATGACCTAAAAAGGTTGAAACATTGTTTTCTGCTTTATTATGATGAAAGTGTTAATACCTATACCAGCCATCCTGAAATACATTTTTACACAGTGAAACTCTCACTCTGAATGGAAATGTCAACTGTCAGTGACTGTCTGGTTTTGCAAGCTCTTTTAGTGACTTAACTTTGATACACCTACAAAAGCAGTAATAAGTGTTTCCTCCACTCCTGATGCTTATTTTGTGAAAAGCTGAACTGCAGATGATAAACGAGGTGTACATATGAAGGTTGAAAGATGAAAACCTCCCTAAATTGCATGATGTAACATGTCTGGTCTTTAAAAACCAAGCACAAAAATTCCCTTATGAAAAGATAAGTAGTGACTGTAATGGTAAAGAAAAATGAAATATTACAGGAAAATACTCAAGTTATATTTAAAGAAAACACAGAATGCGAGAGACAAAGATCGGGGGGATTGAAAATACTGAAAATGACTGAATAATAATGATAACATTAAGACAGAAAACACCAACAATAGAAAAAAGCAACCAGAGATGCAGAAGAATGTACAACACTGAGAAATATCACACTCATGCTGGATTTCTTGATCACAAAGAAAATCAAAACCTAAAGCAACTGTACCTCTCTTGAGAATGGTAAAAAAGCTATAATTACTTCTGCCATTGCATCAAACACAACCTTAATTGCAATGGCCACCCATTGAAACTGTTTCTTTCTCTCTACCTTAAGTATTTGACCAGGAAAGAAAGATGTTGTCATAACAAGGAATCCTGGTCAAAAAGTAAATAAATAAAATAAAACCAACATTAATAAAAAGAAGCAGATGGAATGTTCCTGAAGAACAATCCTGAATGTTAGTTATTTTCAGATTTATTACTTTGAGACCACACGAAGTGAAACAGCTATCTAATGATCTTCATAATTCCTTATGTTGTTATTGCAAGAATGTCTGTTGTAAAAGTCTCAGGACAACAAATCTGAAAAGTGGTGTCTGAAGTAATAATATAAAAAAAAAACAGAAGGTGATCTATAAAGGATTTCTTACTGAATGCTACCAAGAACTAGTTTGACAGCTTTATTGTTTTATAAAACAAACATATTTATACAATACAAACAAACAAAATCAGAAAGGAAATAAAAAGTTTGAAAACAGATTTTGTCAAAGTTGGTTCAGTAGTAAACAACACTACAATGATACAAACTGGAATACAGTATGCATACTGGCCTAAAGCCAAGATACCTTCATTTTTTGTACTTAGGAACAAATGAAAACCTCTTCCACAGTGAATGTTTTACTTTTATAACATATGACAAGTATGATGTTAAGAAGTTTCTTATGCTGCCTATACAATATCTGAAATCAACAGTTCTTCCTTTCAGAGAAATTGTTACATTCTCTGATGATGCATTTGGCCAATATAAACAATGATTTTCTTCTATCAGGTATTACCCTTTTAGAAAAGAAAACCACACAGAATTTCTTTGTCACCAACAATAGGAAAGGGCTAGTGTTATGAAAAGGGTTGATAAACAAAGCATTAGATTTTGTTGTATGTCAAATCAGGTAAAGGAGGGAATGGGTTTGCAAATGTTATATTGCCAACTTTGTTAGAACACATATATACTGTACATATATTTGTACTTCATACAAATAAAGGATTGAAGAAACTTCCCATTGTTGTCATTTCCCATACATCTCCAATGCACAGTCATGACAACTGCTCACTGCGTAGCTGATGTCATAGATCATGCTAGAGTCTCAGAAGTTCACCACCATGACTTCCTGGGATATTTTACAGTCACTAGAAAGAGTTCCAGTACCAATAATACTAATATTTCCCTGGATTAGCCAAGTGATAAATCACAAGCACAAAACTAGCATGCTATTAAAGTAGTTGAATTATAAATACTGGTTCACTGTCAGACTACTATAAGTCAAGTAACACAATGACACTAAAATTCAAAGATTCCACTTAATTCATTTGACTGGCTAAGAAACAAATCAGTTCAAAGATACTGGTGTCCTAGATGTAGTTGATACAGAAGTTTCTTATCAGCTGGAAAAAAAAATGTCTTCAAGATTAATTTTTCTCAAACTATGTGACGAGTTATGTAATTCAGATGTTCCAAACTATCTATAAATATATGAAAACTTGTAGTTTACTATTCAAATGTAGTTTCTTATTTCATCTATGTTTTAAACAAACAATTTGCTGTTGCTATTTGAATTGTTTGTGTCAACTAAAGAATCAAGTGTAAAAATAAAATATTTGTTGTGTTTTCATATACAGTTTGCAGGAGCATAGATTTTTACACCCAATGAAGGGGATGATTTTTGCAACCACTTATATGAACTATTCAAATGCAAATTGGTAACCTCTGATTACGTGAACCTGAAAGCTGTATACATGCAGTCACAGAGTAATCTTATTGCCATGATACTTGCATGTATACTGTGGCCTACGAACTGATACTTTCAAACTATCTCTTCGATCGAAAAGCTTAGAAGCATGTCTATATTAAAGATGTACATTTTGGCTTCTGAAAAAGCCTAATTATGTAATTCGATTGGTGAAAACACAAGAATCACAAGAACAAACACACAATTTGTAGGCCTGTGATGCAATAAAACAATTCAACAGACGAAACTGTAGGGGAGGATGATTGTATGCACCACACCCCCCACAACCTAAAATGAATGGGGGTTTTATACCCTCCATTCCCCCAGGATCTATGCCCCTGATAGTTTGGAGGATTATTAATGTGCAATTCCATTACCAAAACAATAATTCTGTTACAACATAAAACCACGTATAATAAAAATACATAATAAGTTAAAGAAACAAAACTTCTCTTATTACTGCCCATTGATAGTTTAGTAAAGTTATACTAATAATACGTCTCAACTACCCATAAAGTTTTCACAGACTTACTTGAAACTCATGTCTCAGCTTATAATTTCATTACCAAAGTGTGTAATTTTAAAAGATATACCCTATCTATTCACTAAAAAACTCACAAAAAATTATAGAAAACAGTGTATACAAATAACACCAGGTATCAGTATATACAAATATTTAATTGAAGGACTTCAAAGCTGTGAAAGTGCCTCTGATGTCTAATTCTTTTACTGTAGAAATACCCTATTAAAGCAAAAAGAAAGTTATTAGTAAATTAAAAGTCACAAAATATGGTACAGTGATGTTCTCTCTACTGCCACCTATCATACAGATAATGAATTTTTGTTATAAACTAAATGATTTTGGTAAATGAAACTGAAGCAAAGACATAAAATGAACAGATGTAACAAATACACATTTTTAAAAAGCCAGCTGACTTAATTTTCAGTTATTCATGTTTACAATACAATGTTTTCAGAACAATACAAGTGAATAGTCAAACTACATTCCAATAAACTGTATTAAAGTACATTTAAATAACAAGTTATCTCAAATAATTATGTATATTGTTCATTTCTGTCGGTACCAAAAAGAACTCATTTAAATTTTTCTTTTATAATACATTTTTAAAATTGTTTAAATGAATGCATATACAAAAACTTTTCAAAATACACACATTAACGTGACATCGTCATAAGGTTAGCTAAACAAACATGCAACATAAAAGTATGTACAAAATAAAAAAAAGTAAAATTTCCAGAAAATAAACACTAAAGAATACCTTCCAATAATAATAATATAACGAGGTATCAGTCAGCTGGCCAAAATTAGTACTCATCAGAAAACATTTTCCAATGCTTTATATGGACTAAAATAAAGTGTTCCACAAATATTTACTTTCAGTTTTACAAAATAACACCTCATAAGACAATTATTCTTAAAATCTGAAATTAATTTAACAGTAGTATGTAAATTGGTTGCTCAAGAAATTAAAAGCTGTGAAAAATTGTCCACCTGATATGATCGAATGATTGCTTGCACTGTAAGATGATCCTCAATATCCTGAGGTGCTACCTGCCGCTTTTCTGACTCAGATGGTGCCAGAACAGCAGTAGTGGCTGGTGCTACTGCTTCTGTCGCTTGTGGTCGTGACAGGGACGGGAGTACAGCATGTCGAGTCAAAGGGTAGCTGATCATCACATTTGGTGGACTTTGATATGCTTGGCCTGGCTCTGCTCCTGCTGTAGTGCTTCGAAAAAATACATCCCACGACTGAAAAATAATGTGTAAATAATTTTAATGTATGAACAAAATTCAACATTATTAAAACCTCATAGTTATATCATAAACCTTCTTCAAAAATAGTTACTTTGTGCTTCAGAAAACTAACCTATCAGTAAACACATACAAATAAAATCATCAAAAGACCATTCTTTAAGCTAAGACAGACATCTGAAGATAGATAATCTGAACAGAGGCAATTACATATCAATGCCATATCAATGTTAGTGTTTTTAGTTGTCAATGTTTTCAATGACTCCAACAATCACTCAATCTAAATTTAAGTAAATTAACTGTCACTAAAATAATCAACAAATTAAACTTAGCATTTCTTATTTCTACTGTTTTCAATAATTCCAACCATCCAAATATTCAAAATATTGCTATTATATTTGCTGTTAAGCATAAAACTACATATTGGGCTATCTTTCCTCTGCCTAATTATAGCTTTACAAGTTGTTGTGTTTGTTTCTATTTCACATTTGTTCAGTTCTGGTGATCTGAAAGTCTTAGGTTTAATTTCCATTGCCACCAAACTTGCTTGCTCTGCATTTGTTATGGCACAGTAATTGCAGCTATCTGACAGTGTTACTCATTTTAAACTGCTGTCTAGAAAGAAAGCAACTGACTAGCAGTACCTACCACCAACATTCTTCAACTGATAACTAGACAAAAGAAAACTGGTTGACAGTGTCCATCTACAATGTTATTATCCCTGCCACCCTGGGAAGTGTCATACCAGATTTGTACCTGTATGTTTCTGCATGTGTGTCTAAGCCAGTGATTCTCAACCTGTGTGCCACGAGAAATCGGCAGGTGTGCCACAGTGTTTTTGAAACAAATCCAAATTTTTTGGGATTTTACAAGCAAGTCAAACAGATCAGTTAATAAAAACTACTACAGAGACACTCTGAAACTTTCCAAAACATTTGATGGTTTTCATTGAACTTGAGCACTGAGAAGTTCACACTTAAATTTCATTCTTGACTGCAACGGTTCAACTGTTAGTTTAATTGTGGCACAACAAGTGCTCTGTACATCATAAATGATGCATCAAACAATCAAACTGCTTTCTGGAACATGTTCTCATTCTGTTATAAGCTATAGCTACTATGCTATAGGTAAGAATTTTATATCAACTGCAGAACTTCGTGCTTATTGTGTATGAATTAGCTTCATCATTTATCCACGGAAAAATATTTAAGTAAGTCTAGTGCTGCAAAGGAGATTGTATTGAATCAATAGCAAGGAATCAAACGAAAGTACAAAAACAAATATATCGAATACGGTTTTATCACTTTGGAATCAGAACATTCTCAATTAGCATTCTGCCTACTCTGCAATGCAGCTTTATCAAACAAGGGGCTTGTTCCTAACAAACTGAAAAGACACTTGGAAACAAAAACATTCAGCTGTGAAAGATAAACCAAAAGAATACTTCGAGATTCGCATGGCTCAACAACATGAGCAATCAAGGAAGCTTGTAAACTACATGAAGCTGCCCGAAAAAGGATCAATTGCAAGTTATAAGGTTGCTCAGTTGTTGGCAAAATGCAAGAAAACACATACGAACGCCAGTGTCACCAATCATCATTGAAACTATGCTTGGAATGGATGTTACCAAAAAGGTTTAGCAAGTTCCACTGTCCAATGACACAATTTCGCACAGAAGTGTCACTGGATTTGAAGGATCAAGTGAACTTCGTGCTTATTGTGTATGAATTAGCTTCATCATTTATCCACGGAAAAATATTTAAGTAAGTCTAGTGCTGCAAAGGAGATTGTATTGAATCAATAGCAAGGAATCAAACGAAAGTACAAAAACAAATATATCGAATACGGTTTTATCACTTTGGAATCAGAACATTCTCAATTAGCATTCTGCCTACTCTGCAATGCAGCTTTATCAAACAAGGGGCTTGTTCCTAACAAACTGAAAAGACACTTGGAAACAAAAACATTCAGCTGTGAAAGATAAACCAAAAGAATACTTCGAGATTCGCATGGCTCAACAACATGAGCAATCAAGGAAGCTTGTAAACTACATGAAGCTGCCCGAAAAAGGATCAATTGCAAGTTATAAGGTTGCTCAGTTGTTGGCAAAATGCAAGAAAACACATACGAACGCCAGTGTCACCAATCATCATTGAAACTATGCTTGGAATGGATGTTACCAAAAAGGTTTAGCAAGTTCCACTGTCCAATGACACAATTTCGCACAGAAGTGTCACTGGATTTGAAGGATCAAGTTTGCAAACACTTCAAAGTGCCTGAAGATGAATTTTCTCTACAATGGTCTCTTCAAGTTGATGAATCTACTGACATTAGTGGAAAAGCTCAAGTTCTGGCTTTTGTTCGATTCATAAAAGATAGGAAAATCATAAACAAATATTTATTTTGCAACGATTTAAAAAGTACAGCAAAAGACCAAGACATTTTTAAGTTGGTGAATGAAAACATTTTGCTGTTCAAATTACAGTGGAATAACGGTGTCAGCGTTTGCACTGATGGGTGTCCTTCAATGCAAAGGGAAAATAAAGGGAATTCATCACTCTGATGCACTGACAAAATCCAAACAGTAGGATTGTTCACTGAAACAAAGGAATCTAACAAAAGTGCTTTGAACATTTCAGCATTGCAGTATGCAATTTGTATTTGTCAACTTAAAATTATCCCAGGTCAGTGCATAAATTTTCAAAAACCTGTATTTTTCCTTCACTGAGGTCTTTGGTTAAATGATTCCAGAAATTACTCTTTATGCAAGTCTCCCAAATTTTGATTTTCTCATTAAAATTACAATGCAATTTGAGTTCATATGGATTTTTAGAAAATAAAAACATACATATATGCAATTCTAATAAAAATATTGCATCATAGGTCTGATAATTGTGTAACCTTACTATTAACAATAAAGTAGCTTCATACATTTTAACAAGAGAAATAAAGACCCAATCTATCAGATGCTATGTAGTGATTACAATTTGATTATAAATTATTAAAAATTCAAGATTTCCTGAAACAATACAGGTTGTTTTGTATGACTTAATTTACATCACTGTTTAAACAACAGTATAGAATGAATTAAATCTATAAATGTTTCTAATCAAGAAACCTTGTGCATAATAAGTAGCTATCAATTAGTTTGAGTACTCAGTTAAATCATGTTGAAGTTCAATGGTTAATTTTATTATAAAATATTCAGGGCAGAAAGTCCAGAAAACTAAACTATAAAGGATTTCTTTTTGTATTTTTCCCTATTCACAAAATGGCACATGTCCAAGAAAAAACACTATACACACACACCTCATGCTACTCTAAATATACCTAAATGCTTCTCTGTGCATGGTATTTTGAAGAAGGCTATATATAGATCTAGAATATGTATGGCTAATGTGAAGTAACCACTGTTGTTGACTGAATGTATGAAAGCCTCTTTCCCCAATAAAAACCAAATCCTCCCAACTCACTGATATATAAAAAATGTATAAAGTTGATCACAACATATCAGAGCAAGAAACAACAAAAGTTAAAATAATGATAAATTTCTTCATTGATAGAAATAATAAACTGCTTACTGGATAATGCACTAAACCAACAAAGAATAGAAGTTTTCAGCAGTGGTTTTCTAGCACACCAGATTCTACACAGTACAAACAAATAGTAGTATAAAAATCACATCTAACTATAATTTCATACCAAAGCAACTACAAATGAATGTAGGTGTAAACTTGGTTTTACTCATTTACTCATATAGCACGAATTAAGTCCAGGAATCTACAGTATGCACATATACACTTTATCCTGCCCCCCTGTTTACATTTTGTTAAAATGTAAGTCTATATACCAGTAAATTTTCATAAAATGGATCAAATGATACTGAAAATCACAATAAAATATTGAACACTCATGCAAACATCCAGTTATTTGACTGGAACACAGGACTGCTGGTGACTGTGCTAAATCACCCAACATTGTTAACTGTTACTCAGAAATGTTGTGAGGTAGAAATAATAACACCAATGTAATTAAAGTAAGCTGGAAAAACTATGAATATTTAATTGTTTTTAAAATCATGTCAGCATTTTTGTTAAATGGAAATATATGCCTGCTTAAACATATGATTTGAAATTCACATTCCATGCATATGGTACTAAGCATCACCAAAAATGTATCACTGTATATGGCAAATATGTTGATTATTTATTTAAGTTACAATTAATGACAGACTCTTAACTTCAAAGTTTAATATTATTACAACATTTAAAACCTAGTAAGCTAAATTTTAATGAATATGAATTAAAAATTACTTTATTGTAGACATTTTGATTTCTATTTTCATGCAGAAAATTATTCTGCATTTTCCAAATTTTATCAGAATTTTAATTAATTCTGGAAGTTATTTCACACTCCAAACAGTGAGAGATAATTAGAACTGGGCAAAAGATAAAAATTACAGCTATAGAAAACAAACTTAAGATTTAACTTCTGAATGTTTATTTGAAAATAAATTTTTCAAGAAATATATTCACAAGTAGCCCCTGCATTACCTAATTTGATAGGATAATGTAAACTACTTGATTGCCAAGAGGTTTACAACTTGTATAGCAGGATTATTAGTTGAATATAATTTAAAGGGCAATAAGAACAAGAGTTATAGTATGTATACAAACATTGCTATATGTGTAAAATATAAAGACCTTTGTAATATGGTTAATGCTTTCATCATACACTGTATGCTATATTACGTTAACAAATAAAACTTAAACTTGTTAAGTACAGTTGAATATCTACTTATCTATTTACACAATAAAAACACATTTTAAAAACAAAAAAAAATTAATTTATTGCACCAGTTAAAGCAATAAAAAACTTAAAGGCTACATTTTTAGTAATTATCAAACTTCTAAACCTGTTTAAACCCACAAGGATAAAGAAGGTCAATTTGCTATCGTACAAAAACTTTTGTAAAAACAAAAAAACATTTTCATTTCTTCCAAATTCCTTTTAAACATAGCAGATTTTATTTTTGAAAACATACTACACACCAAAAATTCTCGGTGTTTATAAAATTTCTTCTCCTTGTAAAATCACTCATGAAATTAAGAAAACACGTGGTATTTCAACAGGTAAATTTCTTTTAAAATATTAAAGTTTTGAATAACATCCAGTTAGCACATTCCAATAACCAAATCAATTACTTTCATACAAGTTATCCCTTTTATGTAAATAAAGTTCATAGTCAACTGCAGAATTTACATCAACACTAGATCCATATAAAATTATTTCTTTAATTTTTACATCCTTTTGCATAGAACTTATTACATGAAGAATATATTATGACAGTTTAATGCAGCAGGGAATTTTTTGCTCTTTACCAAATTATTCCCCTCTAATTCTCCTAATGATATGAGGTCTTACTAAAAGCAACAGATATTTTTTAAAAAACATCTGTTCAAACTAAATGACTGTTTGGATAATTTCAGCTGCATCACTTAAATTTCTGCCTGGATTTTGAAACATTAGTCAAGACTCAAAGCCTTCAATTAATTTTTCAAAACACTGAAGTGTGTCTGTGTTCATCAGAACTTAAACCTTTAATTCAATCATTCTTGGTTGTTGTTTTTTTTGCAAAGCTACATCGGGTTATACACAGAGTCCACCAAAGGTTCCAAAGAATTAAAACTAACTGCACACATCACACCATCTGGTAAATCATTTTGCAAGCTTAAACTCTGAACATGAAAAAATATCAAAATCAAATGTGCATTCAGCTTATTTCCATAAATATTTCAAATAGGTATTTCAAGAATTAAAAAACACAACTTAAAAACTTAAAGGAAAATCATAAAAACTATAAACATACCTTTACTTTATCAACATATATATGTATATATACACACACACACATACATAAAGATAAATATATATAACAAATAAAATTTACAACTCATACTTTAATTCAAATACACATGCACACAATTTAAGGACAAGAGGCCTCATCTAGGTTGTTCCATTCACTAAGCTTCACAATATGAGATTCAAAGCCAACCTTGTCATTCAGATACATAAAGTATTTTAATCAACTGCATCTATCACATCCAAACCAAACTCATTCCAAACAAAAATAACTACCACCTTCACAGATTTTGTTATACTATTCACACCATCATGTATTTATTTGTGTAAAAAAAATTTTCATTAATTTTTAAAATACAAAAACTGGATATTTATAAAAATTTCTCATGTATTTAATCATTTTTGTATCTTTAAAATCAAAGTAGTGTATCCTAATTTGGCATGATAAATCCAAATGTTAAATTATCAACATGACAGTAACTGAAACAAATCTTGCATCCTGTCCCAAAAAAGTATATCAACAATAAATTTTTAATTAACAACAATGCTAAATTAAAATATTTTTCACTAAAGTTAGATTACCAATTAACAAAATGAGAGAACATGAAAGCAACTACTTAGATAAATGGGACATGTATAAAAAGAATAAAAAAGGATAGTTACACTTATTTTACCCTTGAATAATATAAAAAAGTAATGTGGTCAAAGTATTAAAAATTACTTTAGACAAGGTACTTATTAATGTATTATCTACGGAAGTAATGCAAGTATTGGAAAACCTGACCTACATTTGTTTTTTGAAGAATCATTCACTTGTCAGTTTGTTGATTATATGGTTTCTTCTAATTCAAGGAAAATGTGTATTGAAAAAAAACTACATTTTGATGACTTTGTATTATTTTTGAACATTTGGAGATCTTTAAAGAGCAGAATGATTTTCACCATGTTTCAGTTCTGTGATCTTCTGCTTAAATATACCCTACAGATTTAAAATATGTTCTTCATTATTGATTCAAGAAAATAAACTAAACCTCATCAGGAAGTATAGGATTGACATTATCTCTTAACACTTATTTACTGAAAGTGTGGACTTCTATAATCTTGAAACTGATGTAGTAGCTTTAATAGAACCTAACAATCCACATTTCTTTCAAACTAACGTTTACTTACTTTATGTACACTTTGTGGGTCTTTCATCCAAGCTCTGTACATTTCTTCTACATAAACTGATGAACTTCCATTTAAAAAAGGTTCTTGTGCTGCTCTTGCAGTAAAAGTTCTTGTTACATAAGGCAAATACGCTCCTCCAGTTATATTTACAGAACCACTGCCACCAAATCTTCCCTTGGCTATCCATACTGATATCATTTGTGTCCTTTGTAAAGGTGGAAGGTGTGATACTAAAGGCCACAAATTAGTGATAAACGTTCTAGCTTGTAACATTTTTGTAAAAAAGAAAAGTTTAATTAAGATTTACCGTCGGGAAATATTCACACCAGTATACTGCTGAATGTCGTTTCTATTCCACACCAACAGAACAATACAGTCTGTTGTGCCTCAGGATCAAATCTTTCGACTTCACAATCAAATTTAAAAAGGTAAAGTTTTAATTAGAAATTTCTGTACAGACAAATTCTGAGAAGTGAGAATAAATAAACTAATGCAAAACTATTTTACGTTATTCGCAAATGTAGCCCAAAATATATCAAATATTGTGATAATATTAATAACACTCGCAAACCGGAATTACGAATACTTACATCTACCTACTTTTGGTGTAACTGGTAACAATCTTACGCAAACAATATCTGCTTTTAACCGCACTACTGACCTCTATGCTGTTTTACCGACTGTAATCTAAATACAGCTTCGAATGACATACGAAATGATAAACTAAGATAACGTGTAAGCGAAAATGGGAAATGCACAGGAAAACTACAGAAAATAAGAAATGTTTCTCAAAACGTATTGGATTTAATATATATCCTGATACTTATTAACGTTACATACTTATACTTTCTATATCCTTTCTCCAAATGAATTTTACAGCATACGTTACTTAACAGGTATTTTAATGAGTAACGTTACAATTTAGGGCCTGGCATGGCCTAGCGCGTTAAGGCGTGCGCTTCGTAATCTGAGGGTCGCGCCAAACATGCTCGTCCTCTCAGCCGTGGGGGCGTTATAATGTTACGGTCAATCCCACTATTCGTTGGTAAAAGAGTAGCCCAAGAGTTGGCGGAGGGTGGTGATGACTAGCTGCCTTCCCTCTAGTTTTACACTACTAAATTAGGGACGGCTACCACAGATAGCCCTCGAGTAGCTTTGTGCGAAATTCCAAAAACAAACAAACAAACAAAACTTACAATTTAGATTACGAATTTTTTTCGAAAGGTAAACAATGTCGATTATACCAAGAATATTATAGAAATTCTGAAGAGCAAATAAATACAATTTTGATGGAATAATCTTGTAGAAGAAAAGAATTTAGGTGTTTTGATTGATCAATATGCTGAGCAGGAGCGTAGATTTTTTACACCCGATGGGGGTGTGACTTTTGCAACCACTTATATGAACTATTCAAATGCAAATTGGTAATCTCTGATTACGTAAACCTGAAAGCTGTAAACATGCAGTCACAGAGTAATCTTATTGCCACGATACTTGCATGTATACTGTAGCCTACTGACTGATACTTACGAAGTATCGCTTAGATCGAAAAGCTTAGAAGCACGCCTATATTAAAGATGTACATTTCGGCTACTGAAAAAGCCTACATCTAGGCCTAATTATGTAATTCAATTGGTAAGAACATGAGAATCACAAAAATAAACACATAATTTGTAGGCCTGTGATCCAATAAAACAATTCAGCAGACCAAATTGTAGGGGTGAGGATTGTATGCACCATACTCCCACATAAAAAAGGGGGATGTTTACCCCCAGGATCTAAGCCTCTGATGCTGAGCCTGACACAAGAATGTAATCTGTCTTTTAAGATGCTTGGCTTGCAATTTACGAGTCGCGTATTCACATCCTCTCACTGGACATGCTTACCCTTTCACGGAGGAGGGTAGGGATGTCTGATTACAGTCAACGGTGCTGTAGAAAGGAGTTACAAATTGAGGATGCTTCGATACATATGCAGATATTACAATGAGAGACTAAAAGTATAAGGACCAACTGAAAGAAGTTTTAACATAGGAAGGTTTAGGGGTTTGCTCCAAGAAGATTAATATAATAATATCATTTAAATTTGCTTTATAAATCAAATATAAGGATCGCAAGTACGAAGCCCCGTCGCACCAAACATGCTCGCCCTTTCAGCCGAGAAAGTGTTATAACTTGACGGTCATTCCTACTATTCGTCGGTAAAATAGTAGCCCTAGAGTTGTCGGTGAGTGATGGTGACTAGCTGCCTTCCATCTAGTCTTACCTGCTAAATTAGGGACAGCTGGCACAGATAGCCCTCGTGTAGCTTTGCCTGAAATTCAGAAACAAACAAACAAAACAGTTGCTGTCCGGCGCCCTTGCGGTCGGTGTTTCGGAATTATAGAATGCGGACTAACAAAATGGCAATGATAAGGCTCATAATCAGAGGAGAAAAAGCTTTAGGTCTACGGATTTATAACGCAAAAATCTGATTTCTATTGAACTCATAATCTCCCTGTTTTCTTTTTGATACTTATACAAACGTTTTTAGCAACAGTTATAAATTTTTCACAATGTAATTTTTTGCATCTGGTGAGTTCTTTACTGCTTAGCTGTAAGTTTGAGAGTTTATAAAACTAAAAGTTGGGTTTTCATACGTGCGATGGATAAAGCGCAGGTAGCCTATTTTGTTGTATTGCGCTTAACAACAGATAAACAAATATCTGATGTTCCCCCTCAGTTTTCAGTGAGGTAGGTGGTACGTCGAATGTTCATAAAGATAACGATGATCATTTGAACTTTTGTTATTTTGTGTGTGTGTATTTATGTGTAATAAATTGCTGTTGGTAGTATTATTAATCAATAAAATGGTTGGTGTTTGTATAATATTTGTTTGTTTTTGAATTTCGTGCAAAGCTACACGAAGGCTATTTGCGCTAGCGGTCCGTAATTTCTTGGTGCTAAAAACGTTTTGTCAACTTGAAAATTTATTTGTTTCATGGTATCAAAGACATAGTAAAATGTGTTTTTTCCCTTGCTTTATTGAAATTGTTTTATTCTATGACAGCTTTGGATGGATCTCTTGAAATCATTGTTTTTAAATTCTTCCCAAACTATTTTTTCTTCTATTTAATTAAATAAATGGTATATATATTTCCGACTAGTATTGCAACAAGTAAAAAATATTTTGTTTGTTTTGGAATTTCGCACAAAGCTACTCGAGGGCTATCTGTGCTAGCCGTCCCTAATTTAGCAGTGTAAGACTAGGAGGAAAGCAGCTAGTCATCACCACCCACCGCCAACTCTTGGGCTACTCTTTTACCAACGAAAAGTGGGATTGACCGTCACATAATACACCCCCACGGCTGGGAGGGTGAGCATGTTTAGCGCGACACAGGCGCAAACCCGCGACCCTCGGATTGCGAGTAAAGAATAAACAGTGTTTCATTCTCAAGGTCTTGACTGAGTGAGGTCAATAACCAAATTTTAGTTAATAGTTTTATACTTGTTGAGAATTTGTATTATTTACGATAGTGGGTAGAATTTTAGATACAGTTTTTATTATAATAAATTAACCGGAGCCCTAACTAATAGTAATAATAGTGAGTAGTTACTTGCTTAAAATGCTCAAACCCGCGACCCTCGGATTACGAGTAAAGAATAAACAGTGTTTCACCCTCAAGGTCTTGACTGAGTGAGGTCAATAACCAAATTTTAGTTAATAGCTTTATACTTGTTGAGAATTTGTATTATTTACGATAGTGGGTAGAATTTTAGATACAGTTTTTATTATAATAAATTAACCGGAACCCTAACTAATAGTAATAATAGTGAGTAGTTACTTGCTTAAAATTAAACTTTAAAGTGAGCTATCACGTACTTATGAACGGTGTTTAGACCTAAAATTAAAGCCATACAAAAATTAAGACCAACCACAATGCAGAAGATATTTGTTGACGTTGTAAGTCAGGTGCAAAGAAAAGTTTTTCAAAAATTCAATTTTCGATGTTTCTCTGTTCAGGATACCAACACTTTGTTAACTGAAAACAACAGAATGAACTTTAACAAGAACATGAAGTGTGAATCTGGTGGCTCTTTGGGGATTGCAGCTTTGTCTTCATTTACTGTTAGCGAAAACAGGAAGCCAGTTGTATACGTTACACGACCAGATATTCCTTTAGAAGCTATCAATCTTCTAAAGACAAAGTATGTGTTAAAAACAATAATCTGCCCTTTTGATGATTAGAATCGATGTGATTGATTTAAATTAGTTTAAAGAGAAGGTGTGGTGGATACTGGTGGTAGTGGGTAGCTTTGAGTGTCTTATTTTTATTTTAGAGTTTATTCTGGTGGATAGGATGGCCTGATTGAGTCAAGTTATCTTGAATTATAATTTTATAATATATATATGTGTATGAAACTTTTATAAGAGAAAGATTAATTGTATGGAAATAACATTCAAAACATAGTTCAGTTAGATGGCATAAATTATTGAGTGTCACAGTGTGAGCAGATAGGATAAGATATTCCATATTTATTGTGGAAAACAGAGGAAGTTCTGAAGTAGTAGATCTTAAATCACACCACACATAACAAAATCCATATCTTTTTAGATTTTAAATCACACCACACATAACAAAATCCATATCTTTTTAGATCTTAAATCACACCACACATAACAAAATCCATATCTTTTTAGATTTTAAATCACACCACACATAACAAAATCCATATCTTTTTAGATCTTAAATCACACCACACATAACATAATCCATATCTTTTTAGATCTTAAATCACACCACACATAACATAATCCATATCTTTTTAGATCTTAAATCACACCACACATAACAAAATCCATATCTTTTTAGATTTTAAATCACACCACATATTACAAATTCCACATCTTTTTAGATTTTAAATTGCACCACATATAACAAATTCCATATCTTTTTAGATCTTAAATTTTAAAAAGGGGATACTTGTGAGAATAATGTAAACTTGTTTAGTATGTGTAAAGTGAACAATTTTATTTGCGTCATCATGCTTTAGGTGTGACGTGCACATGTGGACAGAGATGAGAACTATTCCACATGAAGAACTTCTCAAGAATGTTGTTGGGAAGGATGCATTGTACTGTTTACTAACAGATAAAATTGATGCTGAATTGCTTGAAGCAGCGGGTATGAAGTTCAATTTATATTTAACTTGGCATTTACAATAGTGTATCAAAACTGAGTGCATGTATCATTTACATTTTTTGTTACATATCTTTTGATGTGCTATACCTGAATTTAAGCATAAAATTTCCTCTTACTTTGTCTTTTTTATTAGTCTGTGGAAGTGAATAAATTAAAACTTGTGTTAACATGCTGTTAAAAACATATTTGAGTTGCTGTGAAACTGAAACTGTTTAAAAAGTGTTTGGTAAAGTTGTTAGTGACAAACCATTTGTTTTGGAGAAAATGGAAGTATTTTAAAATGTTATATGTGTATGAAAGTACAGTACTATAAGTTTAATATTATATATTTATTCAAGTATTATTGTACTTTAATGGAAAAAAATAAGTTTAGTTTGTAATATACATGTTTAAAAGTATGATTAAGTTAGATTTGGTTCAGTATAATCCTTCAGGTATTACGATAGGCGTGACGTATGATTTCATTGTTTGTACAGTAGGTTTTTTATCAGATCATACTTATTTATTAAAGCAATACATAAAGATTATTTTTCACTGGCAATAACATAATTCTTGTATCCAATGTAACAGTAATTATAATATTTTAATTTATTTATTAAAGTTTCATTACTTTTTTAAACTTCAGTTGATTTTGGCTGACTTAAGATTCAAAGGATCCTTTTATATGGCACATAAAAACCTATATTATAAGTGGGTTTATGTATTTTATAATCTAATGAATTTTATAAAACTTAACTGATTTCATTGGTCTCAAATTACTAGAGTAAACTTAATACACTGCTGTTAAAGTTCAGAGTGGCCCAACATGGTCATGTTTTGAAGTCCCTGTCACACCAAACATCATCACCCTTTCAGCCATGAGAAAATTATAAGTGATGGTGAATCCCACTATTAATTGGTAAAATGAATAGCCCGAGAGTTGGCAGTGGGTGGTGATGACTAGCTGCCCTCCCCTTATATTTCACTGCTAAATTAGGGACAGTTAATGCCAATAGCCCTCATGTAACTTTGCACAAAATTCGAAACAAACAAACAAAAGTTCAGGGTGACAATGAACCTGGAAAACGTTTTTAAAATGTGATAGAAAAAACAACAATATCCCAAAATCTAGAAAAGCTAAGGAAAATTGTAGACCTCTCCTTTTTTCTCATAACCAAATTCTACATGCTGCATATAACTATATGCTATTTATGGGTAAATTTTAGTATAATCTGTGTTAGTTTCTCTGTGTATTCAATTTTTGCTTATTATTTTTAATGTGATAATGTTTGAACTGATAATTATTTTTTTCATTTTATTTAATGATAGACCAAGTTTTTTTCAAATAAAATGCAAAATTTTGTTGTTTACCAGAAGTTTGTGGTGTTTTTGTTTACAAATCATTTTGTGTAGTGGTATTAGGAAAATTTGAAACATGAATGTTTAATACATGTTCTCATGCAGGCCTGGAAAATCTAGGATTTTGACTGGAAAGCCAGTGAACATTTTTTGGAAAAATATGATCATCTTGAAGCTTTCACTTTTCAAAATTATTTTTCATCTTAAAAATTGAAAGTACTGAAGATTTACAAAAAATAACACATTTTGTAGATGGAATTTAAATTAAAGATATGTGTAAAGAAGTGAGAGGTGAAAACATTTTGGTGGGCTGAGAAGCTGTGACAATACAAATAATATTATTTCAGAGCGATCCCAGATTTTATGGAAAATCCATATAGAACTGCTACCTAATAGAATTTGGAAAGTAATTTTAAAACCGTTTAGCTGATGACTTAAATTTGATAAAAAAATAGTATAATTTATAAGAATTGTTAGAGGCATAAAATGACTCCATAACTTTGTGATGCACCAAAATTAGTTGTAACCAATGTGGGAAAAAGTATGCAGAGGCTTGCGGACCATTTAAAGGCATGAAACCTGAAGGTTTTGTGATGCTCTGAGGTGAAATTTGAGGATCTTCATCAGTTTATTGTACTTAAAAGAAACAAAAATTTTTCTCTGACATGTTTCTCAATTATTCAACAAAAGACTTTAGAAAGAAACCTTTAAGGTAAAAGAGTACACCTTCCATAAATAATTTTTTAAAAATTTTAATTTTTGCTTTCTTGAAAAATTTCAAGAACAAATTTTTGATTATTTCAGTTCTAAACCTCAGAAGTATGTTTTAGTGATTAATGCTGGTAAGTGGAACATAAATATCATAAAATTCAAATGTATTATCAAGAATATAAATGTTTAAAAAGTTGTACTTTATAAAACTTCATTTTTTCACTCATCTTTTGACTTTCTTACTGTCACTTCCACTGGAAGAAAATGCTTAGGAAAGATAATGAACTTACCCACTGGCCAAAATTTCTACCTCAGTCAATAACTCTTGAAATGACTCAAAAAATACTTGCTACTATTAGCAACAAAAAGAGAACATTCATAATTGCAGTTAATTGGGAATGGGTGTGGAAATATGCTAATATAACATTTAAGCAGTGAAACAGTTTTAGGAGCAGTTTTTAAAGAAAAGGTTGTGGGCAGTATTAGCACCCCTGAAAACTTTTTCTTATTTTTATTAGGACCTAAGTTAAAAGTTGTGGGAACATTGTCTGCAGGATATGATCACATTGACATAAAAGAATGCAGAAAAAGGTAAGTCATTTATCAGTGTTTTAATATATTATTGTTTCCTCTAATAAAACAACTGCTGCAACAAATAGGTTTATTAGTGCACTACTAAGAGGATATGACTGTTATTTCAGTGTGTAAGTAGATGAAAATTTTGCATTTGGAAAGTATCTTTACACAATTAAATATGGAGTTGTATCTGACTTCCACTAGAAACATCCTTGTTGGACACACACCTGATGTCCTTACAGATGCTGTGGCAGAACTAACTATTGCCTTGTTATTGGCTACATCAAGAAGGTTATTTGAGGCATCTGCAGAAGTTACAAAGTTAGTAAGTTTATCTATGCTTTAGGTTTCCATATTACATTTTTCTTTTTTTTGCATATTGTAATATTAAAAATATTTCTTTTTGCATGTGAACACCAAGTCCCTGTAACATATTTGTTTTTCATTGTTCCCTTAAATAAAAATGATGGAGTTTGATGTTTATTGTTTTTGTACGTGCATAAGAGTTCTGTTTCTGTTTAGATGCATTAAGATGGTGATATGAAACTGTTTCAAGAAAGCAGAAATATTTTATATATTGGTGTGTTAAAGAGGCACTGGTGGTTACATTTTGCTGGCTTTTTTTTTTCTATTAAAATTCAACTTATAGACGAGGCATTTTCAGTACCTGTTTTGAGTCTGATTATTGGGCTGGAGATAGGCAAGTGATTTACTGTAGACTGAAAGGTTCAAAGTCAAAGCTGTCTTTTTTCTTTTTTTTTGTAACATACCCCACATTTTCAATTTTGGAGATGTTATAACCATGTTTGTTATTTTTATCATTTGATTAAAAGTAGAAATGTAACAGACACGTATTTCTTTCTAGTCAGCACCTATAAATTAAGGATATCTGGGACTGAATTTTGGGGTTTCTGACCTGGCTGTTTTGTCTAAATATCACATAAAATATTCATATTTGAATAAAATGTTGTGTTGCATTGAGAAAATAATGTGATATTTGAGTGATTGATGATATATTTGTTTTAAACAGTGGAGGATGGTTAAACAGTGGGTGGAGTCCACTGTACATGTGTGGATCTTCCTTGACAGGGAGCACAGTGGGAATATTTGGAATGGGAAGAATAGGTAGCTTTTTCCTTTTGTTTTAATTGTTTTGAAGTATAAATAGACTGGTATGCTTTTAATCTTACCTTGCAATTGTTGATAACAGCTGTGACTTGTTTCTCTCTTCAAAGTGAGATTTGAGTGTGCACTTCTAAACAATTATGGTAAAAATTTATAACTCAGTTAAATTTATATTTTGTTACTTTGCTTCTGGACTTTGTTGACATAATTAAAAATAGTCATTTTCCTGTTTATTATAAAATTTCACCATGCTCAGCCTATTCTTTGTTTGCATTTTCAGCAATTAAAAAGAACAACTTTTGTACCTTAAAAAATGTAATGTTTTATGATAAGTCTGACACCACTGTTAACTATTGAAAATACTCTTTATTAATTTCTTTAAGCAGACTATTTGACATTCATGTTCTTTATATTTGTTAATTTGTGACCTAATAGTTTGAATACAACTTTGAGAGTATTTATAATTGCTTTTGAATTTTTTGTTAGGCAAAATTAAAGTATTCGTATTTGATGGCATACCATTAGTATTCAAATTCAAGAGCATAGTGTTTATTGTTACTGAATGACTCAATGAATGATTAATATTATAAAAGTAAACACCAACTTTTGTATTTATCAAATTTCATTACTACATCCACACCACATTGATGTCTTTTTCAGTACAAGCTTCATTCTCACTTTTTTGTGCAGAAAATAATGTGATATAATGTGTCTTTTGACAGATGAAAGCTTAGATTTTTGTTGGTTATATATAATATAGTATTAAATGTCAAATAGAACTATTGGCAAATCCTAAAGGTGGGTCTAGCAAGAAGTCTGATTTTATATTTGATGGCTGTCTAGCGAGATAAAATTGAAGGCTATGAAAATCATATTTTGCCTGAGCTATGATAATAAGTAATTTGTGTTAAATCTCATATATCTTGGAGGGCTTATAAATAAATTAGAGAAGAGGGAATGCCTGTAGACAAAGTCATTTATTATACTGGGGGAAATTCAAGATTTTGTAAAATACTGCCTTATAAAATTAAGAACTTAAAAAATTATGTACTATTAAAATATGGACTTTTAGGTATTATTTTATGCTGTACTAATTGGTATAACATGAACAAAAAGTAGTTCAAATGTTGAATGTAACTTACTAAAAACATCATGACGTACAGTAAAGGATATCCATGGTGAGATGGCTAAAACAGGTCAGTACTGTACAATCATATTAAAAGTTATTGTATTAAATGGTTATTAAGTCAGTTTAGAGAATTTTATGTAGTTGCTAAACTGTCCTCAGTGGTACATAAACACTTCATGCTTTCTCCTGTTAGATTTAGCACATCAAGGGAAAAAATAGATATTACAAACACTGTTTATTCTTCTAACCCATCAACACATCTGAAGGTAAACTTTTTTATTATCTTTTATTATACAATATTGGTAAATTAAATCTCTCATGCTTTTTAAACTATCATATTTTTCATTATTTTCATTTACTTATTGTTGTATGTTATTATTACAAAGTATACTCTATAATTAAGCCACATTTCTCATGTCTTGAACTATATTCATCAGCTTCACTTATTACTGTATGTTTCTTATTATTTTTATTACAAACTATGTTTTACATTATATAACTGAGATATGTTTTTGTATTTTTAGCATAAACATGAGGAAAAGCTACAGAGAGTTACATCTGGCCCTGGTACTTCCATCCAGGAGCAGCAGCCTATAACAGCAGCATACTGTACAGAATCAACTAAGTATAAATCTACACACCTTCTTTAGAAAGCACTTCACTAATATACTCATCAATGTTATTGCTAGTACACTGCAACTCTTCATAGTGTTTAGTGAAGTCCATTAAAAAGTCATCTCTCTACTATAACTTGTATCCAACATCAATGCAACTGTGGTAACTTGGAGAAACAGAAAAATGAGCAGTTTTCTTGGAATCTTTGGTCATTTTGTACTTGACTATAAAATGAAACAGTCGTGCTAGAACATCAGTGTTTCAAGGGGCACCATATACCTGATAAAATTGCAGCTCAGTGTGATGAAATGATAAATCTCTTTGACATCAACAACAAGGTGTCTCCTGTGATGTTTGATAATGTATCAAACATGACCAAGATTTTCTGCTTTCCTGGATTTGAACCTCAAATACTACCTAGTGTGAGTAATGGTAATAGCTTATCTACAGATAGACTCAGAAGATGAATTTTTTGGATGAATCTAAATCTTCAAACAGTTTATCCATATTTCTTCCTGAACATGACCCTTGCTTTTTCCATATGCCACAACTTGTGATCAGGAGTGACATGAAAGAAGTTGGACCAGTTTTCCAAAGCAAGAGTCATTGTGTCCTATATTTGAAAAGCAATGCAAAAAACATGTTCTTGAGAAGCCATAATTCAGTTGGTAACATCAACATTATAGAACTCAGAAATTAAGATAATTAAGTTTTTAGTGAAGATTTTGCAAGAAAAGTTGGATAATCTAAATATTGGTACATTGAAATTTACTTTTCATGATGGAACTGTGCTTGTAGATTCAGTGACAACACCTTTTGAAGAGGCAACAGAAGGTTGTAACATTGTTACCTCCAGTTTTGTAGAGCTGTGTGTTGATGGGCTGATGACAGAGATTGACAGCATGCAGTCCAGACATAATTTCAATGTTGACACAGTATGAGCAAAGAAGTGTCTTCCATGGGGCTGTGGCACTGCATCCCAGATTTAAACTTGGACGGTGTTTCACTAGATTTATGGTCTGTGAATCTAGTTAAATGCTTTTACAGCAAGAAGTAAAGAACGTCTCCTCAACAAATAATCAATTTTTCCATATTTCTTCCTGAACGTGACCCCTGCTTTTTCCATATGCTACAACTTGTGATTAGGAGTGGCATGAAAAAAATTGTACCAGTTTTCCAAAGCAAGAGTCATTGTGTCCTATATTTGAAAAGCAATGCAAAAATCTGATATACTTGAGAAGCCAGAGTTCAGTTGGTAACATCAACATTATGGAACTCAGAAATTAAGATAGTTAAGTTTTCAGTGAATATTTTGTAGGAAATGTTGGATAATCCAAATACTGGTTTTGGCCAAATAAACTCCTAAAACAACAGGTGGAGAAAAGTCTTTGCATATTGTTTTACTTAATATCTTTTTCTGTAGACCATTTGAAAGTAATATCCAGGAATGAAAATATAGGTAGCATATGAAGCAATGCATATTGCTTTAACCTTAACTGTTAAACAGGTGGCTGCAAAATCAGATAGATAAATCTGCAAGACTACCAATATGTTTGTTAACGAAGAACCTACACCATGAGAATAATGTGTCAAGAACTTTTCAACAGTATGACTTTGTATACAATTACTTTTTTAATAGAAATTAATGTTTGTAGGGATGGATAGTTCAGCACATGTTTGTAAACACTGCTGGTTCATTGAATGACATTATGAAGTCATAAATAAAAAAAATACATTTCACAAAGAAAACATGTAAAAGTTTAATATTTCAGCAACACAAGGTGTCCCAAAATGAATATGTGTAAGAGAAAGTTGGATAACTTTTTTTATCATCTGGGATAACAATAAAATTCAAAACTAAATATCTTCTGAAGGCTTGTAAGTTTTATTAAAGTTAATTATTATTGTTATTATTTTTTAATATGTTGTATTGTAGATTTTGAAACTGGTCCTATTTTGAGTAAAATGGCAACTCATGAAAAGTTCTTTGATTTCAACCTTCTGGATCTTTATCTTTGAAGCTTTTTAAAACAAAAGCCGATTACGATAAAATAATGAATTGAGATGAATTAAAACTTTGTGATTCTGTCTTATACATTGTTACACATGTTGGAAAACATGTTTTTAGAATTAGGTTCATCATTGCTAATGACGGAAGAAATTTAAGGTTTATGAATAAATTTCAGTAAAACGTGCAAGCCTGCAGAAGAGGTTTTGTTTTGAATATTTGTATGATCTCAAATAATACAAATGCTATACAACTTCATTTTTGGTAAATGCCTTTTGGAACACCATGTAGTTTTTTCATCCATCCATAAAACTATGTAACAAAATTTTTACTTTTTCTTGTTTCTGAGCAGAAAGTTGTATTTCCCAATTGCTTATGCCTAAAGTAAATGGAAAAGACCTATTTTTCTCTTCAAACTTTACTTTTGTGACCTTGGAACATATAACGAAAACATGAAAGGAGACTATATTTGGAGGCTGATATGTGAAAGTGATTTACATTAGTCATACATCTCAAAAACTACTCACTTCTAGACATTTTTGTTTATATTTATGTTACTTTAGTATAAATACATGTAGTTCTTGATTCATATATTGTTTTATTTAGACTTTATGTAAATAAAAATGTGCAAATTTACCTGTTTTGACATAGAAAATAGGTTAACTTCTAAGTTTCATTATCCAGATCACAAAGCAAAGTTTGGAGGGAATAATGGCCATTTTCTGTACTTTTACAATGTAAGCAATTAAGAAACAACACATACTATCAAGGAACAAAATTTGTGTAACACAGTGTAAAAAGTTAGTATGTGTGAATATATATTTAAGTGAGAATGGTTTATTGATTATTTTTTCATAAATAAAAGAGTCTTGTGGAAGTTAGATGATGTTTGGGAATAGCATTGTACTTGTTTTGTTGGTCACAAGCTTTTAGAATGAAGCATCTGACATATTTATTATATATCCCTTCTTTCCACAAGCCTCATGTTAGCTGTTAATTCTCATAAGTTTCTTTCTTCTAAGAGAAAGTGACAAAAGTATTTAAAAATAAAGTTATGATATTTAACTGTAACAAAATTTTTATTGTAGTTTTGATATTCTCTGGAAAATAAGTTTCAAACTGTTGAAGCTATCACACATAATTAAACAACAGTGCGAGTATAAACAGATATGATCACATGCTGGAGATGTTTTGTGAAACTTGAGATATTTCTGTGACATTTGTTGTATATTATGTCTAATGTCTGAATAAATTGAAGTTATTCAGTGTATTGAGTGTTTCATAAATACAAGAAAAAGGTAGCAACATAAAAAGAGTCACTTGTAACTCTTTGTAAGGAGCCTACAGTTTGTAAAGCTCGGTAACTTGTTAGCAGTTATGAACAATAATGAAGAATACGTTTATAAATTTTGTCAAAAAATATCTTTTTCAGGTCAAGCCACCATGGAACGTGTAAAGGCTTTTAAACCCAAACAGATTTTGTATAATAGCAGGTCAAAGAAAGGTAAGATATTAAAGCATTAAAAAAAAAAAAAATTAATAGTTGTTGTTTTTTTCAATTGGATTACACGTAGTTTTTTAACCTAAAGAATGTTAGAAGCTTTGAAGAATTAACAAATGTACTCTCTTATTTTTATTTATTATATTACACAGTTTCACAGACTTGTGATGCTATTAAAGAAGGAGCTTTTGTGGACCTAGAAGTGATGAACATATGTACTGCTTACTATTTTACATGTAAAATTTGATGTGATTGTGCTCTTTTCTTAAATACTAAACATGCTTTAAAATGTGTGAGAAAAAAATACCATTTATAAAGCTGAACTTGTACAGGTTACACAATATAGTATTTTATTTTAATGTTAACACAGGGTTTAATTATTTGTCTTTAACCTGTTCAGTACCATTGACGAGATAACTCGTCCAAGCCAATTGGTAACACTGTGCCACGGATGAGTTAATTCGTTCTCACTAATACCTAACTTCAACACTAGATGTCAGCACCATACATGCATTTGACCTACTTACAAATTGTTTCACTTTCGATCCAAAATGGTGTCACGAAAACGTGACAAAATGAAGAAGCATTAGAGTTGTATTGTAGCAGCTGAAATACTTAGCAGTCAACAGGTTAATGGATTAGTTGTTTTTGACTAACATTTAAATGAAGGCTTTTATATATACTATTGAATCTTCTGCTTTAATATATCAGTTTGTAGTTATTGGTCTGCATTTTCTGATCCTTTTAACGTATTTCTGTTTGAGAGCATAGTAATAATGTAAACAATATTCTTTCTTGCAGAAGTTGAAGCAAGTTTTGTTGATTTTGACGAACTGCTTTGTAAGTCAGATTTCTTGATTCTTTGTTCATCCTTAAATCGTGAAACAAAGGAGGTGTTTGATGAAAGAGCTTTCAAACTGATGAAGTCAAATGCTATTTTCATTAACACAAGCAGGTTGTATAAGTCTTTAACTTTCTTTTTTAATGTGTGTGTTTTTAGAAAGCATATAGTTTACATACAAACTTATTTTTCTGTGACCTAAGAATAATGATAAAATTGAAATTGCTTTGAATCATCCTAAAGAATTGTGTAGGTTGAATAAATATTCTTTCTGTGGTTCAGAAGTTATTTTTTAGTCAAGAACTTTTCATCCTAATCATTGCTGAATAATATATATTTATATATTTTAAAGATTTGTTTAAAATTTATTGTTACACTTGATGATTTAGTTGTGCTATTTTACTCATATACTCAGTTACTCATATATACAGGGTGGTCGCTAGAAAAGCGGAAAATTTGAGGGTCAGATGAGATCATGAATAAAATGCGGGCTTACTCATTTCTATTTTGATTTCTTTACATCATGAATAAAATGCATGATTTTAATAATTTTGAGCATCTATGAGTGTAATATAACATGTGCCTTTAAAAAACTTTGTAAAAGTTATTCTTTGTAAAAATAAATAGCTGTTTGACATTTTTCTGCTTTTCTAGCGACCACCCTGTATGTATATATGTGTGTGTGTATACAAATATATAAAAGGCAGTAATGAATTATTATATGACTAGAAGTTATAAATTACATTGCCAAGTGCTAAATTAATTTTATGTCCATAATTAATCCATTTTCTTTTGGAACAAAAAATGACTTCCTTAGATGTGCAAAAGTTTAAAAACCTATTTTTGCTTTAGAATATGTTTACTGCCTTCCAGTGTGTAAGGGGTAAGGCATACAAAGCTTAAATTCTGGTTTTGATATATAAAGTAGGTACAACACAGCTCGCCCATTCATTAACTTTGTACTTAAGAAAAAACAAATGTAAATTTTTTATGCAAATTTATAAGTCTTACGTGAATCTTGGTGTTTGACAAAAATGTTTCAATAAACTTAGCATATTGCATACGTGACACAATGTTATGGATGCAGTTTCCAAAGATGACATTATTATGACGTGACCTTATGAATTTATCTTTCAGGGGTGGTGTTGTGAATCATGACGCTCTTTACAAAGCTTTAGTAGAGAAAGAAATTCAAGCAGCTGGTTTGGATGTTATGACACCGGAACCTTTGCCTATTGACCACCCTCTGACAAAACTCTCAAACTGTGGTAAGTTTAAGTAATTACCTTGACAAGAACACTAAACAAATCTATACAAATTTTATATGTACCCTTAACTAAATTATAAACCGACTTTGATTTAACAAAAATACTTTGACATTGACAAAAAAATGCATTCATGAACAAATTATGATTAATTACAGAATGGGCCCAGCATGGCCAGGTGGGTTAAGGCATTCGATTAGTAATCTGAAGGTTGTGGGTTCTAGTCCCTGTCGCACCTAACATGCTTGCCCTTTCATCCATGGAGGCATTATAATGTGGCAATCAATCCCACTACAGTATTGACTGAAGTTTAGTGAAGTTTTGATTTTATATATAAATAAAATAACTTTTATCTTTGGGTAATATTTCAAAGAAATTTGTGTAGTCAAAGTTTTAATTTTTAGTGTTTCTTTTTGTTTGATCTCTTCGTGAAGGAATGGAAATCACAGCATTGAGCTAATGGAATAATTTGAAATCTACCTGGTGTTAAAAAAAATGGTTAAATTTGTATACAGAAGATAAAAACCATAATTTCAATAAGTAACATTAATAATGTTTAATTTGTAATCATTTCTTTAATATTTTTCTAAAGGCAATTTATTTTTGTTTCACAAGTCACTGTGCCTTGGTTCCAAAGAAAATGAGATGAAATTTTTAGTAATTTTGTAGAGACGAACCAGACATTATAGAGTGTGCAACTAACTTTTGTTAAATCTTTTCCAACCAATATTCAGTATATAGATGTGCAGCATAGATACTGATAGTATTCTTGGTACAACAGTCTAGCTGGTGATGACACTTTGTTCAAGCACATAGCTGTAGGATGCAGTAAAATAAAATTATGGGAAAGTACAATTTCTATATAAAGTTGTAGGATGTAGTGGCCTCAATAGATGAGATACACAATACATACATAAAGTTATGTAATACAGTGATACTAATGTATAAGAAATACAATCCTCATATGAGGCTGTATTATACAACAGTATTAATATATAGGAAACATTTACATCATCATATTGATATGGTAATTTGTACTGAACTATAGATATAATATAACTATTAATTATGGAAGCTGTAAAGTTAATCGTAGTACAGTTTGTTTTTAGTTTTGTTTTTCTACCAATAATGTAATCACAGTTGGGTGATTTTCACTTTAAAAGTTATTTCAAATGATTAATTCTCAATACTTTTCAAGTTAATTTTTAGAATTCTGTTTGTATATTTTGAATAGTATTTCCTCTTAACTGTGTGCTAGCATGTATTAAGTTTATAAATCAGAATTTTCTTATTGGTGTGTAATTCTTTTTTTTTTAATCATAAATTTAACATGTTTCTCTTTTAGTTTTGATACCACATGTAGGAAGTGCCACTGTTGAAACTAGGACTACCATGGCCAATTTAACTTCTCAGAACATACTGTCAGCTTTGAATGGGTCTTCCATGCCATCTTCAGTATTTTAAAACCCATATAAATTATGATACTTTAACATTTTTCTTAATAAGTCTTCAACAGTTAATACAGAAATCGTTTCAGGATTTCTAAAACTACATAAAATGAAGGATTGTTCTAATGTTCAATTTTAAAGTTTGAGCAGAAGTGTAAGAATTTCAAAAACACAATTTCAATATAAACTTGTAGGGCTTTAATAGATAGAATAAATAATACACATATAAGTTGTAAGATACAGCCATCTTAAATTTAAAACTTAATAATTATAAGTTCAAATAACGTGTTTGATTTCAGTGTCAAATTGTATTTGTGTAACTAATATATAAGTTTTGTTTGATACAACTTATGAGGCTGTAACATACAGCAGTATTAATACGTAGGAAATATTTACATTATTATATTGATATGATTATTTGTACTAAACTATAAATGTATTACAGTTACTAATTATGGTAACTATAAAGTTAATCGTACTACAATTTATATGTTTTTAGCATTTTTTTCTTCCAGTAATATAATCACATTTGAGTGATTTTTCACTTAAGTTGTTTAAAATGACTAATTCTCAATACTTTTCAAGTTAATTTTTAGTTTTGTTTGATACATCTTATGAGGCTGTAATGTACAGCAGTATTAATACGTAGGAAATATTTACATTATTATATTGATATGATTATTTGTACTAAACTATATATGTATTACAGTTACTAATTATGGTAACTATAAAGTTAATCGTACTACAATTTATATGTTTTTAGCATTTTTTTCTTCCAGTAATATAATCACATTTGAGTGATTTTTCACTTAAGTTGTTTAAAATGACTAATTCTCAATACTTTTCAAGTTAATTTTTAGTTTTGTTTGATACATCTTATGAGGCTGTAACGTACAGCAGTATTAATACGTAGGAAATATTTACATTATTATATTGATATGATTATTTGTACTAAACTATATATGTATTACAGTTACTAATTATGGTAACTATAAAGTTAATCGTACTACAATTTATATGTTTTTAGCATTTTTTACTTCTAGTAATGTAATCACAGTTGGGTGATTTTTCACTTAAGTTGTTTAAAATGACTAATACTTTTCAAGTTAATTTTTAGAATTCTATTTACATATCTGGAATAATACTTTTCCTTGGTTGTGTGTTAGCATGTATTAAGTTTGTATATTGGAATTTTCTTATTGGTGTATAATTTTTCTTTTCAATATTTGTTTCAAACCCCTAATAAGAAAATACAGTTTTAGGATTTAAAAACTGCTTAGATTTAAAAACTGTTGATCGTGTTGGTTTCATACTTCCAGCTATCGAATAAACAGCCCCAGTATTTAAAAACTGTTGTCAATGTTGGCTTCATACTTCCCCCTATCTAACAAATAGCTCCAGTGTTTTGAAAACTATTTACATCTTAAAAATTTAGGTAGTTTGTACCAATTTCACAAAAATATAAGAAACTATTCATGTATTTTGTGACTAATATCAATTATTTTTTTAACCAAACCTCTAGTAATGTATGATACTAAGAAAATAAAAAATCCTTGTCTTGATCTGTGACAAACTATCATGCTTTGTGCCATTGTTTTTAACCATGTCTACAGAATAATACTAACAAAAGAGTATATCATAGTAACAATGAATGAATGAAAACTATGTTGTTTAGAGTTTAACTTGGTGTTATAAACTTGATATTATTACTTGTGCATAATACAACTCTCCTTCAAAATTTACAACTAAATTTTTCTTTTTTTTTCATTCTTTTTCATGGTTGGGTGTATCATTTATTCTATACTAATGTTGACTGAATTATTTAATTAATCAGTTACAGTGTAGCAGACTTTCTGGTATGGTAAAACCTATTGCAATGTTTTTTATGGTTAATTAGACATTCCAACAAAATTTCTTTAAGTTAACAGTATGTAGTTTCATTCATCTGTGTAACATATCTTTGATTTTTATTTTAACCAGTTTTTCTTGTACCATTTAGTTACATTCTTAAACTTAATTGTTTGTGTTTTTTTTATCATATGAATACATCCTATTATCTCAACATATGGACGATATATTGTGTGGATTGTACAATAAAAATGGTGTTTTTTAATAAACCCTAAGAGTGTGTGACTGATCTTTAAAATAATACATTCATCAGAAAGCTATTAGTGTACTTCAGTAAGATAATATGAAACAAAACATTTTGGCTTTTATTTGTTAACTTACCTTTATTTACAGTAACTTTCTTTTCTCTCTTTTAATTATAACATCAAACTAACAAGAGTATATCATGTTTCAATTTACACACAAAAAAATATTATTTCTTGCTTGAGTTTCTAACTTCTTTTCCCAAAACACAGATGTTTGGGTGGTAAAGTCTTCTGAGATGTAACTTGAGACCTGTAAGAAAATTACAATATAAAAACAAAAATACTTTTATTGGAGCTTCTCTTTCACTGTTACCATGTGAAACACAAATCAAACATTAAAATTTCAAAAATATTTGTGATCATATTTACAAGATGATTGAAGTGTATATTTGAAAAATTATTTCAGTTTGCAAGGGACAAACTTGCCAAGTTTAACTAAAAGACACAAAATAAAGTCTAAACAAGGATGCTTAAAACCCAGTACTAGGATTGGAACCTCACCATGTCATTTATCTGCAGTCATATTCTCTCTGATTATTGTGCCTCTTTACTATGGCTTTGCAATATAATTTCCATTAAATATTATGTCCAAAGTGCAGTGCTTCCATCTGATTTTTTTTCCACAATTATACTTGCAATAGAAGAACAAATGTTTCCCACTACCCTTTACAAAAGTCTGATATCGTAGAAATTCAAAGGAATTATATTAAGTGACTTGCCTAGTATGTCATTGTACATAATATAAATGTATATTCCATTCCTCAGTTGTTTTTGAGTATATGGTAGTTGAATGGGAGGTATAGCTGGAAGACTTGTCTTGATGAAACCAAGTCCTACTGAACTCATTTGCAGATTTTCTTTGATTATGATGCATATGATATTTGGATAGCTTTTGCCACTGATGTTTGTATTTGTGGGTTCTCATCTTTTACAATATGCTAAACTATTCTTACCACAGCTGGGTATCACTTATTGCAGAACACTTTCTAGACAATCATAGTGCCTCTTGTTTATCCATGTTCTTTTTTGGGTTTTTTCAGTGCTCTTAAGTACAAGAGATAACCCCCTCTTGGAAATTCTAATTCTGCAATCTGACTATATCTGTGATTTGTGTGTTGGAAAGTGCTGTTACATACCCTTCTATAAAGAGATTCAAGTTTTACTTATATCACCGTACTTTTGGAACACAAAAAAGTGTAAAAATGTAGACCTGATCCTTGCTTGTTTCACTGTTATTTTTTACAGGGTATGGTTATGAAAGTATGGTTGTTTGTAGGTGAGTGTTCATCACAACAGATACATGGCTATTCTCTGTTGATTAGAAATTTCTTGAAATGTGTCTAGCAGAGGAACCAGTGAATATCCTATAATTGTGTATGAATAGATTTGTTGTGCTGTCAGAAAGCAAAATCCATGTCTTTATTTTATCACATTAGTTTTTACAGTAAGGGCGAATGTTTATTAAAACAGGTACAAAGTTTTGATCAGTGGCTCAATCATTTTCAAATTCACAGGTGCAAAAACCTGATTAATAAATGTCCAGAAATGATACGTCTATCATTACCAGTTATAAAAAAAAACAAAAAACATCATATTACACTGGTGTTTTTCGTTGAGATTGAGCTGAAATCACGAATTCTGTATAACCAATTATTTGCGTAAGTTGTTGCAAATCAAACTACAAAGAATCTTTGTTACAAATTTACTATAATTATCATCGACTTGCACAAAGGACTGCTTTCAATTTGCCCACAAGTTATTTGAGGTTGTATTTAACATTTGATTAAATTAATTACACATATATATATCAAATCAGGTCAATCTTGTGTTCAGTCAAGAGAAATCTTCGGAGGGAATATGTTTCAAACCAGATAAAGTACCCATCGTACTGGACGGAAGCTATGTAAATTCGTGTTTGATGAAAGGTTACCTCAGGAAAACTTGCTTCATTTATAAGTAATTGTAAAAACGCTAATAAAAACTATAAAACAAAATGTGAAACCGCAAGTTTGCCTGTATCTCCGCATCGATCCAACAAACCTACATGCCAAATTTGGTGAAGATCCATCCTCGTCCTGCCAAGTAGTTACATGGACAGACATCAGACAATTTTATTATATTTGTAGTTACACGTGTGTTTTTTTCTTATAGCAAAGCTGCATCAGGCTATCTGCTGAGTTATACTTACGCAATTAAAATATATATTTTAAGTGTAAAAATATTGTACAATTTTGTACATAAATGATCGCCTTGTTCAAAATTAAATACTTTAATTTGTTTGTTTGTTTGTTTTGAATTAAGCACAAAGCTACACAATGGGCTATCTGTGCTCTGCCCACCACGGGTATCGAAACCCGGATTTTAGCGTGCAAGTCCGCAGACATACCGCTGAGCCACTGGGGGGCAAATACTTTAATACTTGTGCAGCTACAAATAAGGAAACTGCAAATATGCAATATAAAGAGACGACAGACACGAGAATTTATAGTGTGCACAAAATACGTATCGTAGCAACCAAACAGCACAAGTATTTCTCACAAGTGTTCTAGCAGTGTGTTTGGTGGTACACTTTGATATGTGATAATCGTTATTAAAATAACATGTAAAACACGTATTTATTAACACTTAATATTAATCGGTAATAAAAGAAAGCAGGGTAAAAACTAAGGACATCTTTGTCATACAAGCAAGAGATATCAGATAAATAAGGTTAGTAATCTGTGGTAGGAACATGATCTTTTTCTTTATTGGGAAGTCTTAAATGAACTAATCTTTATCCAAAAGCTAAATTTAATATACTTAACAATGATCGTGAGTAAACGCATTTTTCAAACCTAACCATGTAAACTCATTAAAACACTTTGTACATACCTATTGTCGCTTCGTAAATATTACCAAAGTGTGTCTATAGATAGCTCTAAAGATGCTAAACTAAACATTGAAAGAAATGTTATCCTTATAATTTTAACATTGGACATCAGAATTTTGGAAATAATTATTAATTTCATAAACAAATATTATACTATAAATCATGGTGAGATAAGGCATAGATATGATTTTGTAAAAAGTGGAAGCTGTCGAAAATTACTTTATTTTTAATCGCTTTCTCCATTTTTAACTTTATCCCTTTTTAATCTTTTAACAGTTTTGATTATTGTCTTTGGTATTACGTTACGTGAATACTAGTTACAACTAACTTAGTTTCATAGGTAGGCGTTAGGGGCAAAGTCGATCTTCGGCACATGCGAATGATGAAGTAGTTTTAAGATAAATTTCTGAAAAGTTCCTTTTAGTGTTGCACTCGTAAACGAGATAGAGCGAAAATAAGAAGTTGTAACTTGTATGGTGTGTAGATTTTAGATTTGTAAATGTAAATAACTTGTAATTTTGGTAAAAATATGCAACGTACTTATTTCTGAATGTTATTAGTAATATAAGAAATAACTGTATGATTATGTAAACATTATATTTACAGTTTATATTTTGAATAGTTGGCTCATGAAATCGTGAATGTTCTAAAATATTTCTTTTTAGGTCATAAACTTTTAGGCTTAACTAGTAAATTTAAAATGGTTATTAAATATTTTTTGCTTAACCGCATGATATTTTATGCTCTAAAATGTTTAACTTAAATTCAAAAACATGTAGTAAAGTAATATGAGTTGTATTTCAGTGATGATTGAGCATTCGTGTTATATGAGAGTGATGTAGGGATATTACAAATACAAGTTTATTATTCATATTATTATTAACAGTAATAGTTCATTTTGTTCAGATTTTCATAACTAACTTCCGTAAGTGTTTTTTAAAATTTGATTGAATCATAATCTAAGTCTAAACTCTGAATTGTATTTTACAGTTGAAGTTATGATAACATTTTCATCATTATTTGTGGAAAAGTGATATGAAAAACCAAGCATTTTAATTTAAAGTAAGTGAACTGCAAATCAATGGGTAACTTTTACCACATTAGGTGAAAATAAAAGACAAGTCAACCATATGAAAATATTGATGTTAATATACATCATTATTCATCCCCTGCTCATCCTCTTTGGATTTACAACACTAATACCTGGAATTTGATTTCTCTTGGTGGACACAGCAAATAGCCAAATGTGGCTTTGCTATAAGAAAAACACATACACAGATCAAGATTCAAAACTAAAATTTGAAAATTGTGATTATTCATGTTTTAACTTCCATAAATCCAAGCTTGATTTAAATTTATTAGTTTTCTTATGTATTACAAATTTAAATAATTGCAAAAAAAACATTCATCACTTCTTTTCATTTGGAAGACAAGGTTTACAAATAATGTGGTTTAGATTACCCAATTAATTTGATGTTGGATTGGGTACCTTTGGACAGTTTTTATAATTAGTTTGTACATCAATTTGTGACTTGAATGCCACAAGTTAATCAAGTATAAGATTTTTGAAATCAAGACTTGGAATTGTTAACTTTAAAACAGATTTCATGATTTAATGCATCCTAATCATTTTAAATAACTGTGAACTGCATGAATATCTATATAATTAAATGTGATGGCTTTTGTTTAAAACTTGTTTATGTTGTTTTGTAGTAAGGAGTAAATTTAATGATGCCTATAACTTTGAAGTGTTTTATTGTTGTAAAAAATGGTTGTAGGATTTTATAATGTTGTGTATACTGTTTTTAGTTGAAGAAAAAATAAAAAAGTGTTAAAGTTAAAAATAATGGAGGAAAAAAAATAACAGTTGTAATACTAGTAATTAGTGTAATATCTATGTGATCTAAAATAACTATTAAATACAAATTTTATGGTATGTTCAACTGGATTTTAAAATTTAAATATGTGATGAGAGTAATTATTATGAATTAGTTTGATGCTTTGACATAATTTTGTAATGGAATTAACTTTTTGTTGGTTGTGTTTGCAAAAAACTGGATATGTTGAATATGATCTAGAAGGGTGGTGGTTTTCGGTTTAACTTCTAATAGGTGTATTGATAATGGCATATTGTAAGCATCCAGTCTAGAATATTTGTAAAAGTATTAAAACTTCCTTTGCCCTTAATTTTTATTAAATGTTTTTGGAAGCACTATTTTCTTTTTTTGGCTCATTTGTAACTAAATCAATTTTATAATGATTTTAGGAAAATTAAATAATTTCATAAAATAGGTAGTCTTCATCTAGGGTAATTTCAGAGACCAACATCTTTTATTTTACTTTTTGATGTCAGTATCTGCTATGAATGTTGTACATGTTGAGACATTCTAATTTACTTCTTGTTGAATCATATATGTGATTTCTTAAGAATTTAAACATTTTTTTCTGTCAGTTAATTGCAAAATATATAAAACATGCATATGTAGCTTGTATGTTATGGGATAGTAAACCATGTTTTATGACCAATTACAATGTGTGATGTTGCATATTAAAATCATATTTTTTATAGAAAAATTTACTGAAATTAATCTGATTGTAAAATTTATTTTTATAGTAACATCTGTAGTTCATACTTGTGACAAATATAAATGCAAAACTACTTGCCAGATATTAAGTTGGTTGAATTTAATTTTATGAATAGTAAGTAATTATTTTCGTATCACATATAAAAATAGTTTAATTACTAACATTATAGCTAAGGACACTTGGGAAGCAATTTGAAGAAGGGATAAACAGGAGTTAATGGTGTGGGTGAAAGGGACTACTGTAGAGTGCTTATTACAGTGTTCAAGAGGGTTGTCTTCAGTTTCTGCAGGTTTTGTTATAATGGACATAATGTATATATTTATGTATGTGACCAAAATGTAAATACAGTGTGATATACTGAATGGCACCACAAACAAAATTCCATAAACATTTCACACTTTGGATATTCAATACTGTGTAACAACCATTTCTTTATCACAGAACATAATTTTAACTACAAGTACTCTCCTCACAACAAGAACAACTTTTTTTTCTAGGACATACGTGATGATTTAATTATATCTTCATCTTGTCAATATAATGTTAAACAAACGGAGTTCTTTAAAAACTTGTTTACAATAACAGGTATCACTTTTGATACTTAACACTAGTATATATCAGCACAATTCAGCCACTTTTTCTAAATGTTTTTAATAAGGTATGAATACTGCAATTAGTAATTACTAGAACAAACAGTTGGTCATCTTGTATGGTGGTGTTTATTCTACTACTTGAAAAAATACTGCACGTCTTTATCTTTTAAATTGTACATTTGTACAATTTTTTTCACTGTGGTGTTATAGTTTTGACATTACAAATTTATTTCATGCATCACATTTACTTTGTGCCATTAAAACATATCAACTTTGGACAGTAGTATATTTAGAGCCATAAGTACTACATCTATTGTGACTGTGTTTTTGTTCATTTTCAGGTATTTCATAATGCGTTTGCTACTGCTTTGTATCATTTTAAGTCTGACTTCTGTAGCATTATGTGCTAACCACCACCAGGCAGAAGTTGAAGACAATGAGTTTGCTGAATTTGAAGAATTTGATGAAGATGAAGTAGTACAGGAGAAAGAAACTAAAGATCAAACTGAAAGTAAACCCACACCTATAGACATTGTTGAAGAGGATGAAAATGAAGTGAAAGTTGAAGTAAGTGATCCATCCAGTGAAGGATGAATCTATACTAATGACTGAGAACATTATATGAAGGGGTGACCATAGCATTTGTTTTGTTAGGTGGGGGTACAGTCATAATAACCAGCAGAGTAAATTACAGTTTACTTGTAGCATAAAATGACCTTTGTGGTTCCAATAAGTGATGTTGTTGTAACTAGTCTGCATTCCTTTTATTCACGTTTTAGTTATTTATGTACAAGTTCACATTATTGAAGAAAGAGAGAATTAATTAGGAATAAATATAGTACTTAAGTAAAGAAAAAGATAAAGTGAAAAATTGTATTAAAAGAAACCTTACAATATGAGTACCGATAAAAGGACGATTATTGTATGTGAGGTATTATTTTTCTCTGGAAATGAATTAGAAGCAGGTTTATTATTAATTCACTTATGAAGCAAACATGCTAACTTTGTAAAATGTTTGGATTGTACATAAAAACACAGATTATATACTGCATTCAAAGTGTAATCGTTGATAGGGGGCATATTGCTGTTGTATTATAGGTTAATTCTCTCAGATGGTCTCAAAGGAATTCTTAAGGGGTAATATATTGATATCAGTGGTTCATTACGAACTATGATGTGTGCATTTTTGTGCATGTGGTGGAGAACATTATTTTGCTGGTATGTTTGGTTTACTGATCAAACTTTGCACACGAGTCTGGGATCCCGTTCATTTAAAATCTCATAGATATTTAAATGTGCAGACTTCCAAGGTTTCCTACCAAGAAAACAGCAATTTCAGCTTGCATCAGAACAATCCCATCATTGTATACCAATTCATGTTAAATCATCACAAAATACAACAAACAGTGAGATTCTCAGAGCTGGCACAACTTCTGTATTCAGTGAATGTTTATCCTCTGGCTACAGTTACATGGTTTAAACCTGATGTTTTTATTCATAAAGCTCATATAATCAGTGAGATTAATGTGTGTTTACTCGTTAATTAGAACAGTATGAATAGTTTGGTATTCATTGAAAGAATGTCACAGTAAGAGGTAAGGGTATATAAGAAACTCAGTTATTATATAGCTTACTGTGATACAGTGAAGAACTCAGTGTAATTTTACATGGTTATGTAAGATGTAGACTTGTTCCTTGAATGTTAGGTGTAGTGTAATCTTTTCGAACATAGCTGCATTTTTGTGCTCTGAAAAGTTTATTTGATGAAGTAGTGTGTGGTTGGAAACTTTTCACTGTATTTTGACAACAGAGATATTTGAAATAACACTGTACAAAAATTCTTAGTTTTCTAGGCTTTTTTTGAAGTTTGTTTTGCTGTTAAAATGTCAGTGTTTGTTTTTGTGACATTTCTTAAATACATTTACATTAGAATAATGGTAAATAAATTTCTGGTTTAGAGCTGTTTAAACTGTTTTCAGTTGAGAATTAAGTTTTGATTAACTTTATCCATTGGTTTTTTTCCATTATGTATCTGGTGTTTGATATTAAATAAATGATCTATTTGTATCAGAATTTACTGCTGGTTATATTTCACTGTAGAACATGTTTGATTTTAGGAAGAAGAGTTTGATCATTTTAGTGATGAGGAAGAATTTGAGGGGTTGGAAGAACAATCACATCAAAAAATTAAACCTGAAAAACCTGACTTGAAAATAACTAAGGTAAATTTATGTATCAGTTGTATAGTGTTCAGGGTCTGCACAGTTGATTATCATTAGAAACACAATCTCATCTTTTTCACTTGTTCAACTTTCTTTAGATAACAGCAAGTTTGTTATATTTCTTTATGCCATGTAATGAAATTGTAATGTTTTTGTTACAGTATGATAAACCTGATAATAATTGGTACTTGAAGAGTTGTACCACATACCAGATGGTGCTTTATCTTGCATTCTATTGAGGTTAGAATATGGGCACCATCTGTTAATTTTGTACAGATAATAATGACCTTCCAAATTTAAGTTTAAAGAAAAAATAATTTCAACTTTATATCAACAATGTTTAACTTAAGTATTGTATAATTGACTTTTTGTCATTCTGTCACATTTATTGGGTGTAATTCATAAAGAATGGTTTAAAATATTCCATTTAAGTTTTTCACAGTTCTGAAATCATGTTTGCAAACAATACATTTATACATTTTTGTATTAATTCTAAACATTTTGAGGTAGTGTTGCAACATTAACTTTTGATGTGGATACAAATTCCAATTCACTTTTGATCTATGACAAGACTTTTAAGGAATGAATTATTTATGAAGTTTTTGAGCTTATTTGCAAATAACTCGGAATGATATATGATGCATGTATGACAACAAATCATGTTAATTCCCTGAAGACTGGTTAAAATCATTTTAGGATAATCAGCAATGACAAATGCCATGTTCAGTTTTCTTAGCTCATCCCTGCATGAGTCCATTTGTCCCTCTCACAGATTAGTTATCATAACAATTGTAAAGTGAACATATGAAATGTTTTAATTTTTGTTTTTTAGTGAAGATTAATGAAGAAAAGTAATGTTACATTTGTATAGTTTGTGTTTTAATAAAAACATTTACAATATTAAAACAATAGATTAAATAATATACTCCCATCTGTTTCTTATTGAAACTGAAACCTAATGACACGTGGAATTTGTTTGAACAATTAAAAAACTTTCTTATTGAGTTGTTCTGCTCAATATTAGCTCCTGGTTTTCATGGTATGTGATTTACCTTTCAATATGAACAAATAGTTTTCGTATTTCGATTCACATTTCATTCCAAGAGACTGACAAACGAGAAAATAATTTCAGATTGAAGAAAAACATTTTAAAGATGATTTGTTGATAGTGTTTCTAGTAAAATAATAGTTGTTTTTTTGTAGTAGTAATATGAATGAAGAGCTGTTTTCATTTTGAGATTAGTGTCAGTATATTATTATGTTAAGTTTTGCTGTTATGTGTAAGAAAAAATGTGATACTTTCTGGCTCAAGATGTAAATTTGCAATGTGGGTTTAGTATTTACAGTTTTAAATTTTAGGTTCCTCTTCATTTGAGAAGTAACTGGGAAAGTTTTTACATGGAGTTTTTAATGATTGCTGGACTTTTGGTGTATTTCATCAATTTTGTGGCTGGTCGCAACAAGAATCAAAAACTAGCCATGGCGTGGTTTAACTCCCACAAACATTTATTGGAAAGTAACTTTGCCTTGGTTGGTGAGTTCACATCTTATTACACGAGTTGTTTATTGCAGGTGTAATAGAAAAAAATATTTTTCCATCCTGAAAATAAGTATTGAGGGAAATGGACTTTTTCTTGTTTTATAATCATTTTTCCCAAGATAGCTTTTTATTTTGAGTTAAGTTTATATAGTTAAATTTGTTTTTATCTTGTTTAAATTGTTCTGTTTAAGTTAAAATGCTTAGAGAATATTTAGGAATAATAATAATAAAAATGTATCTTAAGTTTTTTGTGGCTTAAGGAATATTCCATTTTACTAAAACCCAACATTAAGTACTTGTAAGAATAGCTATGTCAAACAGAAAGCCTGTGAATCCTGCTAGGATATTATCCTCTTTTATTGGGCTTCTTTCGAGACTAAGAATGAGATTATTATATTAAACTCTAAGAATTGGTTGTTGTATGGATTCAAATTCATAATTATTTCATAAGTGTGCAAGTGTGGCAGTATTAAAATGGTTAATATACTTCATTTTAAAAGTGTTATCAGTATATTTCAGTCAGTAGATAACTTATCTATTGACTTTTGAGTAATGACTCCTTTGTGTTGTATATGTTTGAGCTGTTTTACACGTACATGAAACTCAATGTATTTTTACGTTTTGATTTATAAAATTATTTGTTTAGTTATTTGGATTTTTTTCTGCAATATGTGGTTTATATGTTCTTTTAAATGGATGTAGAAGCTATATTTTTTAAAAAGTAATTTGAGATAAAATGACCTGTTATGAAAAGTTACTTTATGTAATTTAGTGTCTTCAATGTTTTTCATATTTTTGAGTTCCAAAAGTATATATTAACTCTTTAAACTTGGACTTTTTACATGTTCTGCCTGAATTATTTTCATTATTTCTTAACAATTGTCATCATACTTTATAAAACTTTAATTTTCTTAATTTTGTGGACAATAACATGGCTTTGATTAGTCTTAATGAAAGAGATTTAAATATTATCAGATGCTGTGATGGATAAATTGGAATTTTTTTAGCTGAGTGCTGGCAGTGTCTCAGCTTGGAATAAGGGAAAAAATAAGTTTTTCCCAGTGAATGTTTTGAAAGTTTATAACTTTAAATTTATGTAAACTATGGTGGCACTCATTTCAAAACATATTTTTTGTCCAGTGTCTTTTTTTTTTAATTCTTGTACTTGTTTTCTTCTACTGTTTCTTGCACACTTTAATGGTGATTATGAGGTTAAAATTAAAGCAGTAGAGATTCAAGTTAGGTAACATCAGTAAAAATGTGTTTTGTTTAAAGGAATTTCTCCTGAAGTGGATATATTGAAACAGGCCAACTAAGAAGCAAAATGGATCACAACTGCCTGACTGAGGTTGAAAATATTAGGTGATTGTGTAGATTATTTCAACAGGTGTTGCTTTGAACCAGACAGTTGTCTCCTTTTCATCCATAAAATTGGAACAGCTTTCTTCTGTTTTTCTGTGCTCAGGACACAAATATCTTGAAATGTTATGCAAAACATGCTGGTCACTGCTCAAGTCACACATGCACATACACATAATCAGATGTTATGTGAAACTTGTTAACTGTGGCCAAAAACTTTAAAGACCAGCTGACCTTCAGTTTTAACTAATCAGCTGTATAAATCTTTGAATGGTAGCAGTATTATAGTTCATTTATATATATTGGAAGAAAAAGTATAGTGCCTTACAATGTGAATGTAAAGTAAGACAGAAATTTGGGATTATTAAAACAAATCAAAGGAAGCTTGATTATTGTAATAAAAAGTAAATATAAAGAAAGGCAAGGATGATAAAGAATGATAATACTGCTGTACATATGAAGAAAATCAAGACCACAGAACTGTAGTCAAGTTAACAAAACTCCTTTTAACACTTATTTAATGGTATAGTTAGTTTCATGGAAATTGGTTGTTTCCTGCAGCTAACTGTATAAATGAAAGTTGATGAATAATGTGTACAGATATGCTACTATTAATATCCATGTTAATTGAATGGAAGAATAATTTCAATATTGGCTCACATTTTTCCATGCTCAAATACAGATTGAATTATACCAATTTATAAGTATGTGAACTGCTATTTTTTTGTGTAAGTACTTTTATTGCATATAAAGAATTATTTGAGTTGAAATACTGAGAAATTGTATTTGTAAAAAAATTTAGTAATTGTAAATTATTTCTCTACCTTTTGTGTACCTTTGAGCACAGCAAGATATTTGTTAGGTAGCTGTTTGTCAATGCTTGATTGTGTTTTGGTTGATGGCTGTGGAAATGAGATACTTGGGAGTCAGAGAAACAAACAGTATTCCAGAAGTAAGACTGAAACCTGGGATCAGTTTAATTAATACAGCTACAGCTGCTTTGTTTTTTAGATTTTTAAATAAATTATGGCCTGGCCTGGCCAGGTGGGTTAAGGCGTTTGACTACTAATCTGGGTGTCGCAGGTTTGAATCCCCATTGCACCAAACATGCTAGACCTATCAGACGGGGGAGGTGTTATAATGTGAGGGTTAATCCCACTATTCATTGGTAAAAGAATAGTGCAAGATTTGATATTTGGTGGTGATGACTAGCTGCATTCCCTCTGGTCTTGCACTCCTAAATTAGAGACGGCTAGAGCAGATAGCCCTCGTTTAGCTTTGCGAGAAATTCAAAAACAAACAAGTAAAATGTACTTAGTTGTTTTTTGGCAGTGTCAATTTGCTATAAATGGTCATAAAATTTTATTACATAATCAGTGTATATCATGAAAATAAAATTTAACTGGAATTTGATTTACATTATTATTATTTTAACTTTTCATTCTACTCTGTAGGGGATGATGGGAAAAAAGAAATAGAAAATCCAGGCTTGGTGAAGGAATCTGAAAATGTTTACACATTATGGTGCAGTGGGAGGGTGTGTGTAGAGGGTATGTTGGTAGAACTGAAACTATTAAAACGTCAAGATTTGGTCAGTGTGGTATCCAGATTTTTTAGACCAGCTTCAGATCAGATTGTAAGTATTGCTTTTTATCTTATGAAAATATTTGAACTCTGTAATACCCAAACATAGAATTCAATAGAAGAACATTTACGTAGTAAGTACTATAGGGTGAATGTGGTAAAATTTAATCATTTCTGAATATATTTTATGTTCTATTGTTCAAAAATACATCTTTAGTTGCCATTTTATTAAATTTATATCTGGACACAGGGTGGGTACAAACCTGGAACGTCTAAAAAAAACGTTGTAAAGAAACTAGCTATCTTGAAACATACACAAATACACATTGGAATATGATTTTATAGGTGCTGTAGTAGGAGTCTGTTGTATGATATTGCTAGTTCTCAAAAAGATGGTTATTTTTATAATATTCCAGTTCCTTTATCAGAAATATTTCTGAAACTTGTACTTTCAGTTAATCAAAGTTCACATGAATGCAGACGCTATGGATTCCTTTGTGTTTTGTGTGGCAAAAAAGAAAACAGCACTGGCTCTAGGAAAAGAAATGACTGATTTAGTAAGTTATTAAGATTTTTATCTTCTTTATTACTGAGGAAGAATTGAAATTCCATCTAATAGAAGAACCAGTTATGGAAATAAAGCTAAAGTAGTAACAAACTGTTGTTTTTTCTGAGGTTCTAGTTTATGGATCTGTAATCAAATAAGATTGAAAGATACAAAAAATGTACTTTGAGTGATGACAATATTATAATGGTAATTTGCAATAAATTTTGTACTTTGTTAAAAGGTTTTAAATAAATTAGACAGGATGAATGCCTAGAGGAAATGAGGATTATTTAGAAATGTTTCCTTATAAAAAAAATATAAAACTTATGTTATGTCAAAATTTGGATTATTAGATAAATTTTGATATCAAGTGTATTTGTGTACTGTGGTAATAAAGTTCTCTAGTTTTTTTTATGTTAGAGTAAAACCTGACATGTGCAGAAAAGAATGTCCACATGGAAAGTTTTAAAGAAGTCATGAAAATAACTTTGATATTACAGTAGTGAAATTGTGGTTAGTAGTAGTACTTACAGTAAATGTGATTTGTTTGCTACGTAGGATCATAATGAATAGATTACTTAAATACTTTTGTAGTTTAAAACTCATTTAAACTTTCACATTTATCATAAATTTTGAATACAGGTGGAAATCATCTCCTAGAAAAATTGTAACACTTTTCCTAAAAGTTACCATTGTTAGAAGAATGCACTGAGTGCCAAAAATGTATTTTTGATCCAGTGAAATTGAAATGTGTGTAAAAGTAAGATCCATGTTTTGAATGATATCAAAATTGTTTATTCAGAAACTTTGGATGTCTAAAATGAGAGTTGTTTGAAATGTATCAGAGTATTTTATTTTAATAGTTTTTAATACCTGATAAAACTACATTTTGGTCTTGTTTTTTAATAGAAAAAATTGGAAAATGATACATAAGCAAATATTTCTGTGTCAAATGACTCATAACATGTGCCTCGGGTTTGAAATCCCATCAATGGAAATGATGACCCTTCAGCTGTGGAAGCATTATAATTTGACAATGTCACTCTACTTCAGTTAAGAGTTAACAATGTTGGTGTTGATAAGTTGTCTTTCCTCTTGGCTGCCATTTTTAAATTTGTGATGGCTGATGCAGATGGCTCTTGAGTAGCTTTGTAAATTTAACAGACAAAAAACAAAACTTGTGTATGGATGAGCTACATGAGTAATTTAACCCTCATATCACTGATGTATTTTCTGTTCATGAATGATAAGGTCCACATGTTAAGTAACTGTTTTTGTCTGTTATAACAAAAACTAACCAGTAAAACTGATAAAATCCTTCACATTTCATTCATAATACATAAGAAACTCCTACAAATGTTTATTGGATTAATTTCATTCTATTTGATATTTCTGTTTAAATATTTCTCATGTGAATGAAGTTGTTAGTTGATCCTCTTGTTAACAAATCATGAAACCTCAAGTGGGGAGAATAAATAGTTTAGAGAAATATGTTTAAAAAAATTGGACTCCTTAGTCATTCTAGGGTTTATATTTAAAATTTTTTGTTGTTCAAAATACGTGTACAAGTGTATTAAATATTTGTTTGTCTTCAAATTTCAGTGTACTTATTGTCCCGACAAGAAGTCAGCAGAGAAGTATGGTCTGTCTTCCAATTTCACCATAATGAGTGAAGTCGGCGAGGCTTCAAATGCCATGTTAGATTCTAAAGTATGTGCGTAATGTAAAATAACTCATCACTGTCACTTGAAATAGTTTTATGATAAATTATTTTAGCTTTTGCAAAACTTTTCAGTTATTTTCTTCTGATTCAAAATTTCACAGTATTTTATGTATTTTGTGGTCAGGAATGTACATCAGGAACAACTTATTGTCAGGTAATTAAGTTTGAATAGTTTGCTAATTTCATTTAACTTTTTTGTTTTACCTCATGTTAACACTGTATGTGGTAGATCTTATCACTTTTGAAATTTCATGATATTTATAGTTAGATGAATCTTAAAACATTTCTATTCCATAATTTTCACACTAAATGCACTTTATGTGGTTGCAGATTGGTTTAGATCATTAGTTTAATTATAGTAGAAAAAAATCAAAATCATAACATATTCAGTATTATCTGTCCTTCACAATTAAATGTACGATCAATGTGTTTCAGTATTTTCTAGTTTATAAAGGTACAAAAGCTTTATCTGTTTAACAAGTGGAATTTGTTTCTTGTTGTGTAAAAGTCAAAATGTTTAAGTTTTTAATTGAGAATGTTTTATGTTTTAAGCAACTACAGGTAGTTTACCTTTGCAATAGTAACACTAGAATATAATGTAGGTTATTTTAAATTGTTACCTTCAGGTATCCATGTGTTGACATTTATCAACTATCTTTGAGTGTGTAACTGGTATAATTTAGTCATAGAATGCCAAAACTTTGAATTAGAGAGTAAATGGTTTGCAGTGTTATCCCCCCTCTCCTCCGAAAACAAAACATAATAACAATAACAAGAAAACAATGTGTCACACACATATTGTGGCCATAAATGTGCTTTAATAATGATAGTAAAACTCTAATATTTGTTTAGGTAAAAGTTTATTAAGAATGCTGTTGTCCACATACCTTCCCCTCATTTATCAGTTCAGAATAGGGACAGCTAAGTACAGATCACTGTATGTGAAAATTCTGCAACAAACAAACTCTGGATTGTTTTCTGAAATTAAAATATTGAGAAAAAATATATTCCCAAAATGGTTGTTAAATTTTTCAAATATTTTCTCCATATGGCCTGACTTGAAGCTGATATAGTGAAAATTATAATTATTTTCTTCTTTGACATGTTTTTTATTTCTTCCAAGTGAATAGTTTTAGTGCTTTATAAACTTCACTGTTTGAAACAGTTTATATTGCTGTAATAGTTAGTCTATAACTGTATTAAAAACAACAACAAAAAAACGAGCTATCAGTAAAAACATTTACAGGTTTAAAAGCCGTAGTTAAAACTTGTATTTGTATGAGGAGTGGTAAGGCATACAGCTTGACATATAACACAGTCAGTAGTTGTATGTGGCTGTTACTACTCTGTTGTAGTCTTTCTCTGGTTTAGTGCATATATATATCAGCACTGGATGTAGTAGACAGTACAACAAATTAGGTTGTATTTTCATTCTTCCTGTTTCAGGAACAAGAAAACTGACTTGCTCGTCCACTGATTTTTGTAAACAACAGTAAAATTAATTAAAAATAATAAAAGATGTAATAATCAGTGCTAGAATGAACAGTAATGTGTTATTTTTAGTGTGGAAGTTCTGACTGGTAAATCACTTGGATAGAATTTATGATAATTACAGTTGAGGTACTTGATCTGGTTCACACCATGACAGTTTGTTTGTGAAAATGTTTGATATATGTGGTGCCTAAACCATTGTTATATATCTGTCGTATTCAGCTGAGGAGCCCTGTTATTGGTTATTATGCCTTTTCAGCAGTCGATATGACAGATTATGATTGGTGTGTATATTGTACTTTGCTATCACTCATGGGTTCTCAGAATAATTAAATTTTCAAAAAAATGAAAACTGTTTACGGTTTAATGTATTGATATTGTACGTAAATACCTCCTTACTTTTGTCTGTTTCATTTAGTCTTTTTCTCATGTTTTATGACTGAAACTATGTTCACTGTTATCTTAATGACAGAAACAACTAAAAAATGCAAGGCCTTTTAATTAAAATGTAACAAATTAAATAACAGTTATATAGTTAGCTGTGATGATGAGAAAACCCACTTGTAGAGAAGAATATACATGTTAAAATGGGTAGAGCTTTCTCTATCCATACCACCTGTTTTTACTTATATAGTTACCTATAGTTAAATGCATGACATAAACATTTTGAAGATAAATATTAAGCAAGATGGTATATATCGCTGTGCTTTATAATAGGTATGTTGACAAGTTAGTGTTAGATAAGAATTTGAGGTTTTAATAGAGCTCTGTGACCATAAATGAAAACCTGTTTTTCTCTGGGTCAGGTAGAAATGCAGTATGTATTAAGAATCATGTCTTATTTGTTGAATAGAATATTTTTAATGTGATATTTGTAAATAGAACCCCTCGGTGTGGATTCCTGTATGTGGTGAGGGGACCTCCCAGGGAAGGTTCTGTTCTGTCTGGTTACATTCTCTGGGATCTAAACATCCACCCACGTGTTTGCCTTGCGTGGTGACCTGTGAAGGGGAGGAGAGGATCCTGGTGGTTGAGGGGTCCAACCTTAAAACACCACTTTGGCCTCAAATTCCCGCAGACGGACGGCCTTTGGGTTGCCCCCCTTGGGTCAATCGGCTGGTCCACTTGGGCTAGAGTCAACCAAGTACCAGTGTTGGAAGTTCTCAACGGGTGTTGTGGACATTATGCCTGATGCTGGTGTTTGGGTATAGTGCTCATGAAACCCTGGCGTTGCTGCATTGGCCTTGCATGACTTTGTAGTGCATTCCCTTGTAGGGCTCCATGGTGGGTGGGGTCAGTGGGTACCGAAACTTTTCCTCTTTCCTATGGATCCTCCAAAAAATTTAAATAAAATTGTAAAAAAACAGTCAATGGGTAAGCGACCACGTCTTGAATACTCAGAACAGCAATCTTCAACATCAGTAACACACGTACCTCATTTACTTATATTGCATTCTCTTTCGGAAAAACCTTTAGGGCAAATGTCCCCTTTTTTTATTCAAAAGGGACTAGAGGGACTTGCTGGCTTTCCAAAGTCAGTAAAGAAGCTTCAATCTGGTGACATATTGGTTGAAACATCTATATCCTAACACAGTGAACTCCTCTTGAATTCAAAGGCAATTGAGGATATACCTATTGAGGTTACACCCCATGCTACTTTGAATTCTTCACGAGGAGTTATTGTTGAAAGGGAGTTAACGAACGTCCCCGAGTCAGAGATTCTCACCGGTCTCTCCACTCAAGGAGTTTCTGCAGGGTTTCATTTGCAGGGTTCGGCCATACATTCCAAACCCTCTTCGATGTTTCCAATGTCAGAGATTCGGCCACTCAAAGACTTCTTGTCGTGGTTCCCTGGCGTGTGCTCGTTGTGGAGGCAAGGACCACGATGCCTGTGACTGTGACATGAACCCACATTGCATAAACTGCAATGGTTCTCACCCCTCTTACTTTCATTCTTGCCCAAAATGGTTGGAGGAAAAAGAGGTGCAGCGTTTGAAAACGACACATAACATAAGTTATCCTGAGCCTCGGAAATTGCTGTCCACTACTCCATCTCGGACATATGCTGCTGCACTTCATTCCACAACTACAGTGGGAGTGCAGACAGATCTCTCTGTGCCTCCAAGAGAATCGTTTTCAAAACAAATGAAAAGCCTTTTGACCTCCGTGGTTAAAAAAAGTTGATGAATCGACTTCCACACCCATCTCTGTTACTTCCAACAAACCTCAAGATCCACGTCCTTCAGTTTCAAATACAAGCATTTCTTCTGATACATCATTTTCTCCCACCACAAGAGACAAAACAATTATTCGTTCTCGTCCTCAGTCACTGGATTCCTCTTCCAATAACAAAAACCTGCACACTCGACCCAGAGCAGGATCCATGGAGGTTGATAGACCTCCTCCGATTAAAGACAGTAAAGAAAAAAGATGTGGTCGTAAACCGAAGGGTTCTCCAGCCACTTCACCTTCCCACTCTTAAAAATGGCCACCTTGATACAATGGAACTGTCGAGGTTTACGTTCTAATCCGGATGATATCAAAACGCTGATTGCTTCCTACCATCCTGTTTGTCTTTCTCTACAAGAAACATTTCTCAAATCTGCTGATACAGTCTCCATTCGGCAGTTTTCTCTGTACAGAAATGACAAGTTGTGTGATGGTCGAGTACATGGAGGGGTGGCACTGTTGATCAACATGTGCCTACCCTGTCTTTGTCACTCAACACACCCTTGGATGTAGCCATCCGTGTTTCCTTGGGTCATACCATCACTGTTTGTTCTCTGTACCTGTCCCCTGGAGAGACATATCATCAATCAGACCTAGATGCTCTCGTTGAACAGTTGCCATCTCCATTTCTAATCCTGGGGGATTTTAATAGACATCATGCCCTGTGGGGAAGTTCTATTATTGATGGGAGGGGTTGATCTGTAGAGCGGATGCTCTCTGATCACACTCTTTCTCTTTTCAATACTGGTTCTTCCACTTACTTTCATGCACCTAGTTAGGCCATTACCGCTATTGATCTCTCAATTTGCTACCCTTCATTATTCTCCCATTCTTCATGGAGGGTTGACAGTAATCCACTAGGCAGTGATCATTTTCCAATCCTTTTGAGAGAGACTGACCATGGTCGATGCCACCCTTTCCGCATGCCCCGGTGGAAGCTGAATCAAGCAGACTGGTCCACTTTCACTGCTCTTGCAGAACTTGATCCTGCCATCATAAATCAGCCATCAATAGACCACTGTGTAGCAGCAGTAACTGATTGTATTATACGTGCAGCTGCTCAGTGTCTTCCTAAAACGTTGACATGTTTTCCACAATATCCGCGTCCATGGTGGAATCCTGCTTGCCACTTAGCACGAAAGGCTCAAAAATGGGCCTGGGATACTTTTTGTAGATTGGCAGGAGAATGTTTTTCCTGATGCCTGGTGCAGGGCTATTATTTTACCTTTCTCTAAGCCAGGGAAAGATCCGAAGATTCCTTCAAACTATTGTCCGATTGCTTTGACGAACTGTCTCTGTAAGACCTTAGAAAAGATGGTTAATGCTCGTCTTGTTTGGTTCCTTGCATCAAACAACCTCCTCTCACCCACCCAGTGTGGGTTCTGTCGACAGCACTCCACCACAGACCACCTAATTTGTCTTGAAACATCTATCCGAGAAGCCGTTCTCAACTGCCAACATCTTGTGTCAATATTCTTTGACATAGAGAAGACTTACGACACAACATGGAGGTGTGGCGTTTTGCGAGACCTCCATACATATGGGTAACGTGGCCATCTACCCATGTTTATTAAAAAATTTTTAATGGACAGGAGATTCCAAGTTCGTGTGGGTTCGACACTTTCCCGTTCTTTTGTACAGGAACTTGGAGTCCCTCAAGGCTGTGTATTGAGTGTCACACTCTTCAGTATAAAGATAAATGCCATCACTGAACAACTCCCTCTCATTGTTGCGAATGGGCTGTATGTGGACGACTTTCACATCTCATGTCAGTCGTCAAACATGAGATATATTGAGCGGCAACTACAAACTGCCCTCAGTTTTGTACGGAAGTGGACTCTGCCGAATGGCTTTAATTTCTCTCTCTCCAAAACTGTTTGCATGCACTTTTGCTGTCGACGAGGTATTCACCCTGATCCTGAACTTCATATCGGTGAAGTTTTGTTGCCAGTGGTCCTGGAGACAAAGTTCTTGGGGCTTATCTTTGATCGTAAACTGACCTTTATACCACACTTAAAGCAGCTTTGGGTCAAATGCACAAGAGCACTAAACATCCTCCGTGTCCTCTCTTCTACCAGTTGGGGGGCAGATCACTGTTCAATGTTAAAGAAATATCGTGCTCTTATTAGATCGAAACTCGACTATGGATCAATGGTCTATGGCTTTGCCAGACCCTCGGCCTTAAAGATGCTGGACCTCATTCATCACCAAGGACCTCGACTCTGCACTGGGGCTTTCCGTACCTCTCCAGTTCAATGCTTATGCTTTGAATCTCATGAACCTTCTCTAAACCTTCACCGTTTGCAACTATCTTTACAATATACTTCGAAACTTCGTTTCTTACCAAAGCTTCCCACCTGGGAATGTGTTTTCTTTCCTCGGTGGGCAGTAGTTTTTCAGAACAGACGATCTGTCATTGTTCCATTTGGCCTTCGCACCTGGGCGCAATTGGATGAATTGGGTCTGTCCTTGGATAACATTGCAGATTCCACAGGTCGGCCCATCCCACCATGGCTTATTACAACCCCCAAATGTGACCTTTCTTTCAGTCACCTAAAAAAGGCAGATATTCCAGATTGGAAGTACCGTCTTTTATTCATTGAGTATCTTTCAAACAATCATTCAGTTCCCATTTATACAGACGGTTCCAAATCAGGTAATTCAGTGGGCTCTGCTATGGTTTGCTATGGGTCAGTAGTTGCGCACAGAATCCCCTCTACAGCTTCTGTGTTCACTGCTGAACTGTATGCCATATCTCTTGCCTTGGATCATATTGCAGCTGAGCAGTACTCCAACTGCACTATTTATACTGATTCGCTTAGTTCTGTACTTGCCTTGGAATCGCTACACGTTAGCTCACATCTTATTCTCGCTGATATTCGAAACCGACTGGCCCATTTCTCATTAGCAGCTACTTCAATTCAGTTTTTCTGGATACCAGGTCATGTTGGTATTCGCGGGAACGAGCTTGCAGACATGGCAGCTAAATATGTCTGCTTCAGCACTGTCACCTCTATGCCTATTCCGTACATGGATTATGGTGTTGTCTTCAAGGCTCGGCTCCGTGCCAGCTGGCAGTCCACTTGGAGTGAGCAACGCAACAACAAACTTTTTCAAATCAAACCCAAAATTGGAGTTTGGCCATCCAGCTTCTGTAAAGTTCGGAAGGAGGAAGTTGTTCTTACTAGGCTACACATTGGTCACAGTTTTTTAACTCATCATTTTCTTTTATCTGGAACTGATGCACCAATGTGTAGTTTGTGTAACACTCAAATTACTATCAGCCACGTTTTACTTTCTTGCCATCGTTACAATTCTCAACGACGGCAATATTTTAAACATATTTTTTTCCCAGGGTCAGTCTGTAACATTGGACAAAGTTATTGGTGATGGTGACTCTGTCCACCTTGATAATGTTTTTAATTTTTTAATGGCCATTAATCTTTTTAATCTCATTTAAGTGTTGCATATTTATTTATTACACCTTTTTAATTGTGGCTCCTTTTTTACAGTTTTAATCTCTTTCATTCAATTTGACATTGGACAATGGCTAGAACATTAAATAACTCGACACCAGGACTGGAAAGGCCAACTTCAGGTGACTAACGCTACTGTTTGAACTACTCGTTAGTCATCCTGGCAAGTTGTTATTACACTTTTGCTGCATATCATTTCACACTTTTACAACTTTACTTTTTAGTACTGGCCATATTGACTTGTAACCCAGAACCAGGACTGGAAAGACCAACTTCGGGTGATTGACAGAGGTTCTTGAACTTACCTGTTAGTCTTCCAGGCGGGTTATGATCATTACCATTTTGCTAGAGTAAATACTTTATAACTTTGAAGACTGGATGTCACTATTGGATTTTACACCATTTTCTGTTTTAATTGATGTTTTGTTTTTACCTTCATTTACTTTTACAAATTTTACTCCATTTACTTGACTTTTCTCTTTTTACTGGACATTTGGCTACTCATTGCAATTTTGCTCTGTGTCTTTTAAAACTTTTATTCTTTTACATTTTGATACTGGTTGCTATGACACATAACCTGGAACCAGGACAGGAAAGACCAATTTCAGGTGACTGATGGTGGGTCTTGAACTTACCTGTTAGTCTTCCTGGCAGGTTATGATCATTATCTTTTTGCTAGAGTAAATACCTTACAACTTCTTATCATCTGCCTTCTGTCTTAACGTTGTAGACTAAATGTCAACATTGGTTTTATACTTTTTTGTTTTACCTTCATTTCCATTTGTGTCTTTTTCTACATTTTTACCGGATGTCTGGCGCAGATAGCCTCATTGCTTTGGGCCATAAAACACTAAATCAATCAATTGTGAATAGAATATCAACAAAACATGTTCATTGCTGTAATTTTTCCTGTCAAACAAGTGTTCGACACATTTATCTTGCCCCAGACAACAGGATATAACAGTAATTTTGGAATGAGATGTACCAAGTTGTTTCTTTAAATATTTGTTAATAGGATATGAAGACAATTCAGTTTCAATTAGAGTCCATGGTATTGTTCTGATTTAAATAAAACAAAACCATTTTACTAGCCTCCATTGACTGTGTTTAACTGTTTTCAGTTGTCAGTTTTGGGTCAAACAATCCTTCATGTGAGAACTGTAGAAAAGCTGCCCATTATTTATATTCTGGGAGAGAAAACTTGGAACTTCAACATGGTCATGTAAAAATTTTAGAAAATTAATAATTTGTTGTAGAATCCTTGTAGAACAGAAAGTGTTTATTGTGTCATGTGCGCTAAAATTAATAGTTTTAATGTGCTTAGATGTTGCATTAACATTATCATCATTTGTTGTAGTGAAGATTGTACACCTGTTAAAAGGTACATGTTATATTTTAGTAATTCATCGACAAAATAACATAAAATCCTGACTTGCAGGTAGTGGCATTGACTAAGAAGTATGAACAGAATATTGACTACATTCATTTTTCTGACCAGTATTCTGGACCCAAGCTTCAAGAGTAAGTATGAGTTACGTCTAAATGAGTATTGTATGTTGCTTGTCTATATCACAAGTTATACCTTTTCAATTAAATATTTCAAAAATTTAGAAATTTTTTAGGATAATTGAACTTTTACCTGACCTTGACCTTTACACATCAACTTGATTTTGTGATACTTCAAGTCTGCATTCTCTTTCATTTTTGTAACTTGAAGATAGGATGTGTGACACATTCACTACTAAATAACATCCTTCAGCTTGACAAAATCTTTTTGTGATCTCTCTTCTGATGTTACTGTTGTATATGATTAGCAAAACATGTAACATTATTCATTGACATTAGATTTTAATGTTTTTGTGGTACATGGTATTGAAGTGTATAATGTTTAGGTGATGCTGTTGTTCGTTTTTATTTTTGACTTTATTCTATTGTGTATGTTTTTATCTAACTTACTCAGCTGTTTATAAACAATGGATAAAAGGCCCAAAAACATTCAGTAATTTTCTGTTTTTTTAAGAGACTCAACTCCAACGAAACTTCCAGAAGTGAAGAAACTGTTGATGTTTGGATTCAGTGGTAATGTTAATATATGAAGTAATTAAATATTTTTAATCTGTTTAAAAAACAAAATTTCAACAATTTTTGGGTCAAGTAAACTTAGCAGTAACTATAAGCAAGTTTTTAAATATTTAACTTATGCAGAGGTTTGTTGCCTTAAGAATGTTTTTGATGTGTGTGTGTGTGGTTCTTGTTGAATGTACAACTGTTTAGAGTGAAATACTACTACAGGTAACTTGTGGCTGGAAGTATATGTCATAACTTTTTCTGTAGGAAGATTTTCATATGGCAAAATTTATAAATGGTGTAGGGGTTCCTACATATTTGAAGAAGGGGGTCTGTTATCTTTGGATGCAGAAGTCTTTATATAACAATGGGATAAGGATGGAGATGGATTCTAAAATCACACACTAAACAAATCAGAACTAAATTTTAAGTGAAGGCTACATTGAAACTGGACTTTTCTGGAATTTTAATGAGATAATAAACAATAATTTGAAATTGATGAATAGGACAAACTATCAGCAACATAACCAGTTGTCTTCAAAAGGAATTGGAATTACAGTAATTTTGTTCACCACTTATATGTCATGTGCTCCCAACAAGCTGCAGAGATGCCAACCATTACAATTTGAGCATAATCGTCACAATTTTAGTGTATACATTACAACTATACATTCATACAGACAAATATTACAACTTGCTTCCCAAATTATTATATTTTATAGAGGCTTATACAATAAACTGATAAATTGTTCCCCCAGGGCTTGAAAGGGGTGAAAAGAAAATTTCTAGTAAGATACAAATAAATTTTGATAATAAATAAAAGACATAGTCCAAATGGCTACTTGCAATAATCATGATGGGGTGGTAATAATAAAAAATATTTGTATCTCTGACGTCTTCCGATAGTTTGAGTGAGGTGCTTTTCCATACTGGGTACGTGAGGGAATCCAGTTACATCTTCAGTACTTGTCAGCCAATCGTAGATGGGTATTTCTCATTTTTTAAGCAGCATAGAAACACCAATGCAATCATTCATGAGATGGAAAAAAAAAAAAGAGGCCTTGTTCACCAGATTGTCTTGTTTCTGGCAAATCTAAAGGGGCTAAAAATGTGAATTGAAAGTTTAGGAAAGAGTATAGTGCAAAATATGCGGTCATTGCATCAAACGTCAGTGACAAAAGGCTGGGGCAAAGACAAAAATGATGCAGATAATGACATTTATGGATAAAAATCAGAATAAGAAACCATAAATGCAGAAGTGATGTTCACACAATTTGTCATTGCTTATAACTTACTCCTAGCTATAGCTGATCATGCAGGACATCCGCTCAGGAAAATATTCCCAGACTCTGATATAGCAAAAAAATATGGCTGTACTAGAAATAAAACTACAGCCATTGTACAAATGTTGGGTTGTGAAGATGACAAAATGATTTCAAGCATACTTACTAACAGTGTTTACAGTTTAGCCACAGATGGATCTACATGAATGGATGACTCAAAAACTGTATTCAGTGGTTGTACAATATCTTGACCCTTTGGTTGGAAAAATTGTTTGTCATAAACATAATATAATAAACATGATAAAAACTAGTCCTTACACAAAGGCTTTTTCTGTTTACTGTTTGTGCATGCTCAATGTTGTTTTACCAGTATGTTTGTTACTTTGAACTGAAGACAATTTCAAAAGAATTTTTTTAAATTTATTTTATTAAATACACAAAACACGGTCATAAATGAGCAATCTATAGCAGTAATAAATAATAATAGTTATAACAATAAACAGCTTAGAGACATTGATCAGGCCTAGTAGCCACAAATGATAAATGACTTTGTCTACAATCATTACACTCAGTCATTTGAAATAGTTGACATCTCTGGAGCTTGTCTGTTTAATGTCGTTTTGTAACCTTACATCAGCATATTGTGGTGTAAGATCGACATCATCTTGTATAGGTCTACTGCAATGGAATGTCCAGTAGTCATGTAATCTGGTTGTGAAAATAACATCAGGCAGCACTGTAAAATTAGTTTCAAGAACAGCATAGGAACTGGCATTTGTTATGTAAAGATGTAATGAACCCTCATTATTAGGACCAGTAGCAAATAATTGAGATCCCTCTTGTGTCATATAGAAACTTTACACTAAAACTTACCTAGATGTAAACAGTTTTATTTGGTAAGGGGAGTAACGTGGAACTGATTTACATATTTTACTAACCAATTAAAAAACAAACAAAAAATCTTTGCTTTGTTACTGAACCTTCATAGTATTCTGTCTTTCAAATGTCAAAATATAGTTAGTAATGGTGACTTTACCTGTTTTGTAAACAAATAAGTATTTATGGTGATAAGACTAAAGAACTTGGATCGATAAAGATGAGTGGTGTTTTAATTCAATATAATTATGTATGATTTCTATTTTTAATTTCCTGAAGATATATGATGTTAATGTAGCTTTTTGTTTTGGGTTTCAGTTCCTGGTCAAGGAAAAGTTACCCCTGAAATTATGGAGACTCTGAAACCTCTACTGCAACTAGTATTCTATTATGTTGAAAAAGTGAAACGTTTTAACTTAAGCAAAGAGGTAATAATTTTTATTACACATAATTAAAGACTATATAAAACAAAAAAATGGAGACAGTTTAGCATAGATGTTATGTGTATGCTGGTAGTTTTGAGAATGTAACATACACTAACTTGAAGGAAATAATTTTTTTGTCATGAAAAAATGCATTGTGAAAATGTGTGTGTCTAATTTATTTATTTTGTTTGTTGATGAATAAATAGACTCTGCTAGGGATACACATTTATAACTTGTATTTATATATGGATAATACATATATTCATAAATAAAAGGTGCTTGTGTCAGGCATGGTTTATGGTTAGGATGCTTGACTTACAACTTATAGATTGCAGTAATGAATACCTTTCCCATACCTACCCTTGCAGCTATGAGGGTGTTATGTCAAAGCCAATCCCAAAACTTAGTGATGTTGACTGGCTTTCTTCACTTCACTATAGCATTTCTAACTTAAGGGTGTCTGGTGTAAGTAGTTTTCACTCTGCTTTGTTCAGAATTCCACAAAATGCATAAACAAAACTATCAGCTTGAATTAATAGTAGTTATTGAAAGTCTTTACATAGAAATTTCTATAAGATTAAGGTAGTTACGTGGAATATGTTGTTAACATGGATGCCAAAAAAGATGTGCAAAAGGTTAGATGGCTCAAATATTGACAAGTTAATATATTAAAGTTTTTATAAGGCTAACTTTGAAGCATGAAAAGTATGTGCAAGTTGATGCCTGAAGCATTGTATATGAAAGTGCATCTAGAAGTTGATAATATATAACTGTTGTGTTTCTTTGAGTACTTTCATAGTTATTAAAGTTTTGTTGTTTATCTCTGAAACTGAAAGTGTGTCACAAAAATAAAAATAATTGTGATATTTACAATGGATAAGAATTTGCAAGTAAAGACATCGTTAAATACACTTCCTAATTTAGGAACTGATTTATTCAAGTAAAACAGTTGTGTCCGACATCTTACTAGTCTGTTTTGTTGATCATTAATGTTTCAATATGCTGGTTTCTTTCTGGTTTTGACAGATTTAGTGTACATAATTTCTCTCACCTTCTTCACATATTTCTAGTTTTAGTCATTTCAGTTTCTACTGTGGCTTAAAAAAAACATTCCAAAAAAAAAAGTTGTTGTTGTTATAGAATATAAAACTACTCCTCGTGTATGTTGAGAGTAGAAGTCTAACATAAAATTGTATACAATGATAATATTCTAATATATTAGAAAATAAAGTTTGTTGGTAAAATGCTCTAAGACATTAAGTAATATTAATTTTTTATTTAGGCTAAGACTAAAGCAGAAAAAAACAGACAAAAAGTGGAAGAAGCATTTATTAAAACCACTCATGCTCAGCGTCAAGAGGCTGCCCAACAGCGACGTGAAGAAAAAAGGAGAGCAGAGAAAGAGAGGATCCTTAATGAAGAAGATCCTGAAAAACAACGCAAGTGGGAGGTATGTTTGTGTCGATGGATCAGTATATAAAGTGGGAAGATAGAGGTATGTTTGTGTCGATGGATCAGTATGTAAAGTGGGAAGATAGAGGTATGTTTGTGTTGATGGATCAGTATAGAAAGTCGGAAGTTAGAGGTTTGTTTCTGTTTATGGATCAGTCAGTACATAAATTATAAAGTTGAAGGTTTGTTTTTATAGATTGGTTTGTCAATACATAATGTAGAACATGGGAGGTGTATTTCCATTCTATCCTTGAAAAATTAGAAAAGCAAAAAGTATGAAAAGCTGTTAATTGAGATGTTTTTACTTTGTATATTTAACAAGAGAGCTAGTCAAAGACCTGTTTTTCTTCCATATGTATTTCTGGTACTTTGAAAGTACATAATTGTATTTGTATTTGTAATATGCAAGTGTTGCTGTCAATGCCTTCAAAATACTTGAAAGGGCAGTTTATTGTTTGTAAACATTTAATTTATAAGTTACAAAATTCATTCTTTGTACAAATTTGTTCACTGTTTTTAAAACCATTTTCAATTGTTTAAGTGTACCTGTTTAATGTAACGTTTCACAGAAATAGCCTAATGAACATAAGCAGAGTTCATCTGTATTTTAGTCTCTAGAAAACATGCACTGAACCAAAATTTAACAAGTAAGGCTTATGATGTGTGCTTGAGTTGTGCAATTGCTAAATATGTTCTCATATAAAAAAACTAGTTTCTTAGCATGTTACTTCAGTGTAACTATCTGTATTAAAAGTTGGTGAAAAGTTTCTTTTTGTTATCATGCTGATTAGTCATTAAAAAAAAGGTTGATTTCTGTCACTAAAGAAAATTAACAAATGTTTGCAATCTTAGTGATTTTTATAACTGTCCAATAGTAACATAAAATCTCATTGTGAACTCTTGTCTTACATTCTGCTAATATTATGGCTTTATTATATTTTGACAGAATGAGTGTGTTGATAACTTTCTCTTGAGAGCAACACTGGTGGTACACTCATTTAAGATTGTCTTCATGCCATTGGTCGAACACACTATGATTTAAGTAATCAAATTATCATAATATTTAATAATTTCTCTTTTTTTCTTTTTTTTTTAACCCCTCAGTGTGGATTCCTGTACGTGGTGAGGGGACCTCCCAGGGAAGGTTCTGTTCTGTCTGGTTACCTTCTCTGGGATCTAAACATCCACCCACGTGTTTGCCGTGTGTGGTGACCCGTGAAGGGGAGGAGAGGATCCTGGTGGTTGAGGGGTCCAACCCTAACACACCACTTTGGCCTCGAATTCCTGTAGACGGGCAGCCCTTGGGTGGCCTTCCTTGGGTCAGTCGGCTGGTCCACTTGGGCTAGAGCCAACCAAGTACCAGTGTTGGAAGTTCTCAACGGGTGTTGTGGACATTGTGCCTGATGCTGGTGTTTGGGTATAGTGCTCACGAAACCCTGGCGTTGCTGCATTGTCCTTGCATGACTTTGTAGTGCGTCCCCTTGTAGGGCTCCATAGTGGGTGGGGTCAGTGGGTAACGAAACTTTTCCTCTTTCCTATGGATCCTCCAAAAAATTTAAATAAAATTGTAAAAAAACAGTCAATGGGTAAGCGACCACGTCTTGAATACTCAGAACAGCAATCTTCAACATCAGTAACACGTGTACCTCATTTTCTTATATTACATTCTCTTTCGGAAAAACCTTTAGGGCAGATGTCCCCTTTTTTTTATTCAAAAGGAACTAGAGGGACTTGCTAGCTTTCCAAAGTGAGTAGAGAAGCTTCAATCTGGTGACATATTGGTTGAAACATCCACATCTCAACACAGTGAACTCCTCTTGAATTCAAAGGCAATTGGGGATATACCTATTGAGGTTACACCCCATGCTACTTTGAATTCTTCACGAGGAGTTATTGTTGAAAGGGATTTGAAGAACGTCCCCGAGTCAGAGATTCTCGCCGGTCTCTCCACTAAAGGAGTTTCTGCAGTGAGGCTCATCTCCACTCGCAAAGATGGAGTTACACTGCCAACAAATACCATCGTTTTAACATTTACTTCACCACGTGCACCTGCCACGATCAAGGCAGGTTATTTCATTTGCAGGGTTCGGCCATACATTCAAAACCCTCTTCGATGTTTCCAATGTCAGAGATTCGGCCACTCAATGACTTCTTGTCGTGGTTCCCTGACGTGTGCTTGTTGTGGAGGCAAGGACCACGATGCCTGTGACTGTGATATGAACCCACGTTGCATAAACTGCAATGGTTCTCACCCCTCTTACTTTCATTCTTGCCCACAATGGTTGGAGGAAAAAGAGGTGCAGTGTTTGAAAACGACACATAACATTAGTTATCCTGAGGCTCGGACATATGCTGCTGCACTTCATTCCACAACTACAGTGGGAGTGCAGACAGATCTCTCTGTGCCTCCAAGAGAATCGTTTTCAAAACAATGAAAAACCTTTTGACCTCTGTGGTTAAAAAAGTTGATGAATTGACTTCCACTCCTATCTCTGTTCCTCCCATACCTTCCAATAAACCTCAAGATCCACGTCCTTCAATTTCATATACAGGCATTTCTTCTGATACATCATTTTCTCCAACCATAAGAGACAAAACAATTATTCGTTCGCGTCCTCAGTCACTGGTTTCTTCTTCCAAAAACAAAAACTTGCCCACTCGACCCAGAGCAGATTGATAGACCTCTTCCGATTGAAGACAGTAAAGAAAAAAGATGTGGTCGAAAACCGAGGGGGTCTCCTGCCACTTCACCTACCCGTTCTTAAAAATGTCCACCTTGGTACAATGGAACTGTCGAGGTTTACGTTCTAATCTGGATGATATCAAAATGCTGATTGGTTCCTGCCATCCTGTTTGTCTTTCTTTACAAGAAACATTTCTCAAATCTGCTGATACAGTCTCCATTCGGCAGTTTTCTTTATACAGAAATGACAGGTTGTGTGATGGTTGATTACATGGAGGGGTGGCACTGTTGGTTGATCAACATGTGCCCACCCTGTCTTTGTCACTCAACACACCCTTGGAGGCCGTAGCCATCCGTGTTTCCTTGGGTCATACCATCACTGTTTGTTCTCTGTACCTGTCCCCTGGAGAGACATACGATCAGTCAGAACTTGATGCTCTCGTTGAACAGTTGCCATCTTCATTTCTAATCCTGGGGGGTTTTAATGGACACCATCCCCTCTGGGGAAGTGCTATTATTGATGGGAGGGGTCGATCTGACAACCGGTGCTCTCTGTTCACAATCTTTCTCTTTTCAATACTGGTTCTCCCACTTACTTTCATGCACCTAGTCAGTCCTTTACCGCTATAGATCTCTCAGTTTGCTCCCCTTCATTATTCTCCCATTTTTCATGGAGGGTTGATAGTAATCCACTAAGCAGTGATCATTTTCCGATCCTTTTGAGAGAGACTGGCCGTGGTCGATGTCACCCTACCCGCATGCCCTGGTGGAAGCTGGACCAAGCAGACTGGTCCACTTTCACTGCTCTCGCAGAACTTGATCCTGCTATCGTAAATCATCCATCAGTAGACGACTGTGTAACAGTGGTAACTGACTGTATTATACATAGATGCAGCTGCTCAGTGTCTTCCTAAAACCTCGACACGTTTTCCACGATATCCTCGTCCATGGTGGAATCCTGCTTGCCACTTAGCACGGAAGGCTCAAAAACGGGCCTGGGATACTTTTTGTAGATATCCCACACTTTCAAACCGGGTTGCTTTCCAATGGGCCCATGCACATGCTAGGTGGGTAAGATGTCAAAGCCAGAAGGAATCTTGGATTGAGTTCACAACCAGCATATCTTCTACCACCAGTCCCAAGATCATATGGGACAGGATTCGAAAGGTTAATGGGCACTACAATTCTGTCCCCCTCTTGATCTTACTCTCTGATGGTCAGGAGGTGACTGATGTCCGGAATATCGCTAAGACTCCAGGTGAAAGCTTTTGCCGAGTATCTAGCACTTCTGCTTGTTCCTCTACCTTCCTGGCCATCAAGACTCGGCCAGAGTGATCACCTCTTTCCTTTCAAACTGACTGTTTCTTTGACTATAATTGTCCCTTTACCCTGGTGGAACTAAAAATGGCCCTTCATCGGTCTGCCAGTACGTCTGTTGGACCTGATGATATTCATTATTATATGCTGCACCATCTATCTCCTGCTTCTCTTGATGTCCTTCTGATTGTCTTGAACCAGATTTGGCAGGAGAATGCTTTTCCTGATGCCTGGCGCAAGGCTATTATTTTACCTTTCTCTAAGCCAGGAAAAGATCCGAAGATTCCTTCAAACTATCGTCCGATTGCTTTGACGAGCTGTCTCTGTAAGACCTTAGAAAGGATGGTTAGTGCTCATCTTGTTTGGTTCCTTGCATCAAACAACCTCCTCTCGCCCACTCAGTGTGGGTTCCGTCGACAGCACTTCACCACAGACCACCTAATTTGTCTTGAAACATCTATCAAAGAAGCCTTTCTCAACCGCCAACATCTTGTATCAATATTCTTTGACATAAAGAAGGTTTACGACACAACATGGGGTTATGGCGTTTTTCGAGACCTCCATACATATGGGTTGCGTGGCCATCTACTCATGTTTATTAAAAATTTTGTGATGGACAGGAGACTCCAAGTTCGTGTGGGTTCGACACTTTCCCATTGTTTTGTACAGGAACTTGGAGTCCCTCAAGGCTGTGTATTGAGTGTCACACTCTTCAGTATAAAGATAAATGCCATGACTGAACAACTCCCTCTCACTGTTGCGAATGGGCTGTATGTCAACGACTTTCACATCTCATGTCAGTCGTCAAACATGAGATATATTGAGCGGCAACTACAAACTGCCCTCAATCGTGTACGGAAGTGGACTCTGGTAAATGGCTTTAATTTCTCTCTCTCCAAAACTGTATGCATGCACTTTTGCCATCGACAAGGTATTCACCCTGATCCTGAACTTCATATCGGTGAAGTTTTGCTGCCAGTGGTCCAGGAGACAAAGTTCTTGGGGCTTATCTTTGATCGTAAACTGACCTTTATACCACACTTAAAGCAGCTTTGGGTCAAATGCACAAGAGCACTAAACATCCTCCGTGTCCTCTCTTCTACCAGTTGGGGGGCAGATCACTGTTCAATGTTAAAGAAATATCGTGCTCCTATTAAATCAAAACTCGACTATGGATCAGTGGTCTATGGCTCTGCCAGACCCTCGACCTTAAAGATGCTGGACCCCATTCATCACCAAGGACTTCGACTCTGCACTGGGGCTTTCCGTACCTCTCCAGTTCAAAGCATATACATTGAATCTCATGAACCTTCTCTACACCTTCGCCGTTTGCAACTATCTTTACAATATACTTCGAAACTTTGTTCCTTACCAAAGCTTCCCACCTGGGAATGTGTTTTCCTTCCTTGGTGGGCAGTACTTTTTAGAACAGACGATCTGTCATTGCTCCGTTTGGCCTTCGCATCCGGGCGCAATTGGATGAATTGGGTCTGTCCTTGGATAACATTGCAGATTCCACAGGTCGGCCCATCCCACCATGGCTTATTACAACCCCCAAATGTGACCTTTCTTTCAGTCACCTAAAAAAGGTAGATACTCCAGATTGGAACTACCGTCTTTTATTCAATGAGTATCTTTCAAACAATCATTCAGTTCCCATTTATACAGATGGTTCCAAATCAGGTGATTCAGTGGGCTCTGCTATGGTTTGCTATGGGTCAGTAGTTGCGCACAGAATCCCCTCTACAGCTTCTGTGTTCACTGCTGAACTGTATGCCATATCTCTTGCCCTGGATCATATTGCAGCTGAGCAGTACTCCAACTGCACTATTTATACTGATTTGCTTAGTTCTATACTTGTCTTGGAATCGCTACACATTAGCTCACATCTCATTCTCGCTGATATTCGAAACCGACTGGCCCATTTCTCATTAGCAGCTACTTCAATCCAGTTTTTCTGGATACCAGGTCATGTTGGTATTCGCAGGAACGAGCTTGCAGACATGGCAGCTAAATATGTCTGCTTCAGCACTGTCACCCCTATGCCTATTCCGTACACGGATTATGGTGTTGTCTTCAAGGCTCGGCTCCGTGCCAGCTGGCAGTCCACTTGGAGTGAGCAACGTAACAAAAAACTTTTTCAAATCAAACCCAAAATTGGAGTTTGGCCATCCAGCTTCTGTAAAGTTCGGAAGGAGGAAGTTGTTCTCACTAGGCTACGCATTGGTCACAGTTTTTTAACTCATCATTTTCTTTTGTCTGGAGCTAATGCACCAATGTGTAGTTTGTGTAACACTCAAATCACTATCAGCCACGTTTTACTTTCTTTCCATCTTTACAATTCTCAACGACGGCAATATTTTAAACATATTTTTTCCCAGGGTCAGTCTGTAACATTGGACAGAGTTATTGGTGATGGTGACTCTGTCCACCTTGATAACGTTTTTAATTTTTTAATGGCCATTAATCTTTTTCATCTCATTTAAGGGTTGCATATTTATTCATTACACCTTTTTAATTGTGGCTCCTTTTTTACAGTTTTAATCTCTCTCATTCAATTTGACATTGGACAATGGCCAGAACAATAAATAACTCGACACCAGGACTGGAAAGGCCAACTTCAGGTGACTAATGCTACTGTTTGAACTACTCGTTAGTCCTCCTGGCGAGTTGTTATTATACTTTTGCTGCATGTTGTTTCACACTTTTACCACTTTACTTTTTAGTACTGGCCATATTGACTCATAACCCAGAACCAGGACTGGAAATACCAACTTCAGATGACTGACTGTGGTTTTTATTCTTACCTGTTAGTCTTCCTGGCAGGTTATGATCATTACCATTCTGCTACAGGTAGTCCTTTACAACTTTGTTGACTGGATGTCAACATTGGTTTTTGTGCCATTTTCTTTTTTAATTGCCATTTTACTTTTATCTTCATTTACTTTTACAAATTTTACTCCATTTACTTGACTTTTATCTTTTTACTGGACATTTGGCTACTCATTATTACGATTTTGCCGAGTGTCTTTTAAAACTTTTATTCTTTCACATTTTGATAATAGCTGCTATGACACATAACCTGGAACCAGGACTGGAAAGGCCAACTTCACGTGATTGACAGAGGTTCTTGAACTTACCTGTTAGTCTTCCTGGCGGGTTATGATCATTACCATTTTGCTAGAGTAAATAGTTTATAACTTTAAAGACTGGATGTCACCATTGGTTTTTACACCATTTTCTGTTTTAATTACTGTTTTGTGTTTACCTTCATTTACTTTTACAAATTTTACTCCATTTACTTGACTTTTCTCTTTTTACTGGACATTTGGCTACTCATTGTTGCAATTTTGCTCTGTGTCTTTTAAAACTTCTATTCTTTTACATTTTGATACTGGTTGCTATGACACATAACCTGGAACCAGAACTGGAAAGAACAATTTCAGGTGACTGACGGTGAGTCTTGAACTTACCTTTTTGTCTTCCTGGCAGGTTATGATCATTACCTTTTTGCTTGAGTAAATACCTTACAACTTATACTCTGCCTTCTATCTTAACGTTGTAGACTAAATGTCAACATTGGTTTTATACTTTTTTGTTTTACCTTCATTTCCATTAATGTCTTTTGCTAGATTTTTTTTTTACTTTTTTACCGGATGTCTGGCACAGTTAGCCTTGTTGCTTTGTGCGATAAAACACTAAATCAATCAATCAATCAATCATTTTTTTAAAAGTAATTTTGCCACTTTTTAGGAAATAATTATGTATATTTCACAATTTTAGGGGCATAAAACAAGGGACATCAGGTAAAGTAATCCCCACTGTAGATGATAATAGTTCAAGAATTGTGATGTGAAGCCTGTGATGTATTTGGAGGATTTCAATGATAAACATCCCAGTTTTCATGAAAGGGTTTTAAAACAAAAGTGATTTAATCATGTAAATTAGTTTTATTTAAAATTGTATTTAAACATAGAATCTCTACTTTATTGTGTATCACTGGCTTTGTTATAGCCATCCATACAAAACAAATTTCATATTGGACTTTGGATATGAGATGCAGTTATATCTTGAAAGTGCTGTGTACTACAGGGTGTTCAGAAAGTCACTGTGCAGACATGTTTCAATATAGATTACAGGAGGTAAATATGAATGACAATTATAAACAATGTTGAAAGTGACCCTCATTGGCATCAATACAGGTCTGGTTCCTTCTTATTTTGTTTCTAAACACTGCTATCAGTTGCTGCCTTGAAATAGACTGAATAAAATATGATTACAGAACTGCACAGTGACTTTGCAGACACCCTGTATAAAAAATAGCTTGTTGAAGTCCAGTAGAAAATGTACAAATGTATCACAGGTGGTGTATGGTGTCATGAATGTGTTAATTAAGTTTGAAACTACTGATTTAATAAATTTTGAGAGAAATTTCTTTTAATGCTTTTTTTTTTTAAACAAACAAAGTAAATTAATATTTTAGATTGTATTTTGTAATTACCTTCTTCCATGGAGGGGTGTGTGTGCAAGGGTACTGCAGTTTGATTTGTGTGTCTGTCTGTGCATGTTTCAGACTTATAGATCAATGTATATAAAAAATTTTACATGAAATAGGAAGTCAATATGGTTCACTTTGAAGCATTTTTAATAATGAAGAGATTGGGATTTTTTGTGGTTTTGAGTTAAAATCTGTGAAATGTGGTCAGTTTTATTTAGTTTCTTGGGTATGGTAAGGTTTGGACAACAAAATGTGATCTGGATTATTGAGCATTCTGGATTTTAGAAGGATTTTCTGAGTTTTCTAAGGTGAAATTTAAAGTTATCCAACATAAATGCTCGCAATCTTGAAAAGGAGCAGTGTGTAAGGGTTTAAAATGTTCACCAATTGTCAAGTAAAGGCTTACTTATACTGCTTTATAGCACAAATAGATGCTGTATTGTTTGGCTTAAGAATATGCAGTATATGTCTGTGAATTTTTGGAAAAAAATTCAACAATAAATGTATGCATGCACTACACTTGTTTACAAAATTATACATAATTTTGGTGGGTTACACCATTTGCCAGTCTCACATAAGAAATAATTATAGAAATAGAAATTAGGAGACCGAGATTTGGGTGCTGAAGCCCACAATGTCCCATATCTATATCACTTTTCACTGTCTGCAGACAGTTAAGAAGATAACTGCTCTTCCAAGTGAAAAATTAATTGAAATAAAAACAAAATCAGGTACTACCATTTGGGGGTAAGTTGAAAACTTGCCTCCTGATGTTAGCATTTCAGCACCCAATATGGTAGAAAGGTACTAATTTACAGCACAGCAGATGAACTATACCAGCATGAAGCTTCCCATCCATATGTTCAAATTTGTAACTAACTTTATTTTTTTTATTTCAGTTAATTCTTTACTTGGGAGAGCAGTCATCTTCCCACAACTATCTGTGGACAGTGAAGGGTGATGTCGAGGTGGGATGTTGTGAGCTTGAGCACCCACATATCACACTCCTAGTTTTTTATTTTTAATTCTATATCTGTTGCTATTCTTTTTCTTATGTGAGACTGGCAAATGAAGGTTAAGACTGATAGGTGGTGTATCCCCACTGCCATGTGGGTCCTACTTCTTCAGTCACCTCCAAAACCTGAGGTACATTGTATAATCCCACATCGTAGCTTGTACCTTTGGATCTTTTCTGTTGATGCAGCATTTTTTTGTTAATTTGTTTTTGTTTCGACTTGTTTTTGAGTTAAAAATAACTATATAATTAGTCAGATGTTTGTATTTGCTGTTTTTAATGCAGTCCTTCCTAATGATTTTACTATTTAACTTCATTAAAATGTAATTATTTTCACTAATAAATATATGTGTGTTGATGTGTATGTATATCAGAACAAGTTAAACGTATGTACAACAAATTCTTTACATTGCATAGATTATAAGGATTGGTTTTCTTCTTGTCAAAAGTTCATTTAGGCCTTTTCACATAAGTTACAATTTTAGTTCACAAGCCAAACTACCTTTCCATATTTCTATCACACCAGTACTGTGTGCACAAGTCACTTACAATTATTATGTAACTTGTATACTGCTCTTCCAGTAAACATTTGGTATTCTTTCTTTAAAGTATTCTCTGTTCACTTAGTCAAAGTTCACTTTGGCTGATTTAATTACTTTAGATTTACGCTTTGATGGAATAAATTATTTTATCTCCTTTTCTATTGTTAGACTTTAGCATATTAAATGCTGGGCCTATGACTTCTACAGCAGTTAACGTCATGCTGAACTTTTCGTTAGCCATGATTCTGTTCTGCTATTGTGTGTGTGCTGTTTTTACTCACCTTGCACTGTTTATATATTTATCACTTAATCATCTGCCCACCTTCTAGACATGTCTATATTACAAATGTTAGTGTATTGCATGTGAGGTTTGACAGTCTCAACATTGGTGAATTCTAAACAGAATTTCCAATAATTATCTGCTTTTAACTGTCGTATTAAAATTAAAACTAAACTGTCACAAATATTAACTAACAAAATAATTAATACTATCTTTAGTAAAGTCTTTCATATCATGATAGAGGTATGCAGTGTGACTGATTGCTTGTAATTTTCATTGAAATCGAGTATCAGAAATAAGTGGAATCAAAATACAAACGCCCCCCAGTGGCTCAGCGGTATGTCTGCGGACTTACACGCTAAAATCCGGGTTTCGATACCTGTGGTGGGCAGAGCACATATCGCCCATTGTGTAGCTTTGTGCTTAAATCAAAAACAACAAAATACAAACCCTTCAAACTGTGAGTTTTAGTTAAATTGACTTAACAATCTACAAATTCCAGACAGCGTTAGTTCTGTAAAAATATCTTTACTGTTCTTGAATAAAAAATTGTTTCTGCTTGTTATTTAATTTATGATTCTGAAATAAATTATTTGAAATTAACTACTTTTTCCTTCTGTTACAGGATCGAGAACATCGTCGAGAATTAAAGAAAAAGGCTCCAAAAATGAAACAGTTAAAAGTGAAAGCCCTTTAATTAAAGCTCAAGTTTGTTTTTCTAAAGAACTTCCAGAAAATCAAGATAATTCATTTTCAAACAAGTATCAATACTTGTATAAAATCTGTAAGGATTGTTCTTACTATTATGGTATATTTAAAATTGATTTCTTAAAGTGAACACCTAAATTTTTTTTTGTCAGTATACTGGGGCAAGCTTTGATGAAATAATCTGTATCGGACAAAGGATGAGTAAATGGAACAGAACTAGAAGTATGGGTTATCTAGAAGCTTTTTATGTAAGCTCATTGATGTGTGCATAACATCTAATATTTTTAACATTATACATCACCATTATAAGCAGCATGAAACGAAATATCGAATCCTGCTAATTTAGAAAGGTATGAGCCCAGGAATGCCTCATATAAAACATTTACTAATAGCAATGAAGCTCAGAGTATATTCCTGTAATTTATGACCTTATCTTAGAAATATACTTAAAATATATTATGAATATCATACTATTTTATTAACTGACAGAGTACAAAATTACATCTGTGCAATAAAATAGTCTGACAAAGAATCGTAATGACATAGGTATCCCTGAATTTCAATTTTTGAGGTACGTGTTATAAGCTCATTTATCATTCAAATGTTATGTTTCTCTTTTAAGATGTTTTTAACAATAGTGGAATGGTTGTCTTGCTTTCTGGGTAAAATTTGTTTTTTAACGTTAAAAATCATGAAATTATGATTATTTTTTTCACAATTAAGAAAAAACACAAATAGGCAAAAATATATAAAAAATGGTTCTCTCACTACAGCTGTTGTCATGAATTGAGGGTATAGACTAGTTCTGTGGTAAAACTGTGTATTTTAGGGCTGGTGAATTGGGTATGAATCTGTGCAGAACATAAAATACAAGAAAAAAATTAGTTAATGTATGCAATATTTTTTGACCAAAATTAGTCATCAAATAAAAATATAAAGTTCTTCTGACGAACTTCTGACATTTAGATAGTACATTTTTGTTAACTCTTAGCTGACCAGCAGAATTCACTAGTTGTACTGAATGTCATGTAGCTGACGAAGAATGAGCTATAAATGTGCATACATGAGCTTCTTTAACGTGCGCACCTGTGTCTCTTGTTCTTCACTTCCCCTTAATCTCACTTGAATTATGTCTTTTAACTCCATTTGTTATTTTTATGTTTAGTTGTATTTATGCTTCTCTCAGAAATTAAGAGTAAATTGGGTGTTTTCCACAGTCATGTTTGTGAAAATGAAAAAGCTAATTTAAATTGACTTCTGGTTCAATTGATGAAAGAAGATTGATAGCTGTTAGTCTTAAAAATCCCATTGTTTATGGGAGAAAGTTCTGTGATGCGCATTTGTACCAGGAGATTTTTGTATTTTCTACAGTTGTGTTTGTGAAAATGAAAAAGCTAATTTAAATTGACTTCTGGTTCAATAGATGAAAGAAGATTGATAGCTGTTAGTCTTAAAACTCTGGTTCTTTATGGGAAAAAGTTCTGTGATGCGCATTTGTATCAGGAGATTTTTGTCAGTTCCACCTTAAATAAAATCCATTTCTTGCAGAAAGAAAAATTAATTTGTCATCCATGTTATGTTATTGATATTTTAAGCTGTGTATTTGTTGTGATGACTTTCATTATGTGCCTAGTCTTCTAATAAAGAACTAAAAAAAGAAAATGTGTTAAGGTCAGTAATGGGAATAACTTTTGGTATAGAAGTAACTAAAACTTCAGTGATTTGTAATTGCATGCTAACTACACTTAAAAGATATGGCTAGTTCACAGTCTGTGCATGACTAAAAGATTTGGTGTACAGTCTGTGCACGGCTAAAAGGTTTGGTGTACAGTCTGTGCATGACTAAAAGGTTTGTTCGGTGTTCAGTAGTCTGTGCACAACTAAAAGGTTTGTTCGGTGTACAGTCTGTGCACGACTAAAAGGTATGTTTGGTGTACAGTCTATACATTCTGTATTAGTACATTTCTGTGCCTGTTTTATTTTTCTCTGATTTATAACTGTACATCTTTAAGAGAAATTGTTCATAATCTTTTCAAGATGAAAAAAGATTTTTGTGATTAATAGAGTTTCATGACAAAAGAGTAGTGTACACTTATGGTTATCAAATATGATAGGTTTACATTTTGTTCAAAGAAGCTATGTAATCGATACAGCACCATTGTATTATGAAACAACTATAACTGATATAAAATTATGATGGGACGGAATGCATCAGAACTATATTTTGACTGTTTTGAGTTGTATATAGGTAGTATGACGCCGTTTAAATTGATAACTCTTGGGAAGGATACGTAACAGGCCTTTCGAACGCAAAATATTCATACAGTCGATTGATTTATTGGAATTAAGTACAAAGCTACACAATAGACTGTGCTCTACCCACCACGGACAGGTCATAAAAATGTGTTCAGATTAGGCATTTGGAACACTTTAAACCAGTCTATTGATGTTAGGTGGTTCAAAACTTCCCCCAGTTTATGTTCACAAGGAGTTTTATAATGAACAATTGAAATGTATTAAAGGTTTATAAAGGCCATTTATTTTTTTGGGTTCAAATACATCCACTGTAAAAGTTAGGTATTTAAATAGCCATGGTAGAACTAATAAAACTAATGTAGATGTATCAGTAATATGTTTACGCTTTTTTAAAATTATTTCCATATATTCCTAAAAAAAACAACAACAAAAAACACCTATCCCTGGAGAACTCAAATTGAGTATCACTCCAAAGCAACGCGCAGATTATTTAAAAATGAATAAAATAAGAAATCAACAAAATATATACGAGAATAGAAATTGAAAATGTGGAAGGTACTGTTTCGAAACATAGTCGAATTAACGCTGTTAAAAACAAACAACAACTGTGGGAACAAACAGGAAGGTTAACAGGACCTGACATGTGTTTTCAGATAAAGAACTGTGCGATATCCTATTCTATGTGTACTGTCGCTGTTACGGCTCACATGGCACGGAATCAACTAACTTTATCCGAAGATTTTAAACATAAATTTAGTTATTACTTAAAACTATTTTTTTAACGTCTTGAAAACTTTAAGACTTCCTCTCAACTGTCTCTTGCATCACAAATTGCTCAAAAGCCTAACGTGTGAAACTTAAATTAATGCCAATTAATTTTAAAAATTTCAGAGGTCAACACGAGTATTCACTAGTCGTACACCCATTGAGTTTTAAATCACTCTCCAAATTGGTTCTTACCGTCTCTCTCATTTTTTTCTTTTGATTTTACTATCCATGTGTCAATTATTAATGTAATCTGAGGGTCGCGGGTTCGAATCCCCGTCACACCAAACATGCTTGCCCTTTCATCTGTGGGGTCGTTATAATATAACGGTGAATCCCACAATTCGTTGGTTAAAGAGTAGCCCAAGAGTTGGGAGTGGATGGTGATGATTAGCTGCCTTCCCTTTAGTCTTACACTGGTAAATTATGGACGGCTAGCGTAGATAGCCCTCGTGTAGCTTTGTGCGAAATTCAAAAATAAAAGCACAAATCCAAAGTTTAAACAGAGATGATTCAGTTACTTTAAAACACAATTTGACAAAATAAATTTATCTTTTCTGCTCTGTTATTGCGATACAATCAGTGAAAATCTTACTCATGCTACACTTTTAGTTACTACAGTTTTATCCAAGCTTTAATTTGTTGTCTCTTTCCGAATAAAGTACATAGAGGTTTATTCAATTACTTTAAAACACAATTGACAAGATAAATTACTGTTTGATACTCTGTTATTACAATACATTCTGTGATAACTTCACTTTAGAAACTGTCACCGTAGGCTCTTTATAGCGAAACTAACATCCATGCCTTCTAGGCCTATCTATCTAATTTAACTTAAAGTACATTTTTACGTGTATTTATAGCCTGATCAAGGCCTAGAACTATTTACACACTACCAGATATGATACAATACTCGGTTAATTAAAGGAACTAGTAAAGTTCAGAAGATTCGATTAACGTGACGTTCATGCACAACACTTGAATTACACAATAAATAATTCGTAAATATTTACGTACATTTTGTTTGTTTGTTTGTTTTGGAATTTCGCACAAAGCTACTCGAGGGCTATCTGTGCTAGCCGTCCCTAATTTTGCAGTGTAAGACTAGAGGGAAGGCAGCTAGTCATCACCACCCACCGCCAACTCTTGGACTACTCTTTTTACCAACGAATAGTGGGATTGACCGTCACATTATACACCCCCACGGCTGGGAGGGCGAGTATGTTTAGCGCGACGCGGGCGCGAACCCGCGACCCTCGGATTACGAGCGCACGTCTTAACGCGCTCGGCCATGCCAGGCCATTTACGTAAATAGACTTGGCATAATTATCGCTTCTTAAAATAACGCTAATACTTAAGGTATATAAATTATCTAAGTCACGGTACTCGTATTAAACTTAATCATGTGTATCTAACATCTACACTTTCATTGCAATTTCAAAGTTTTTTTCTCAAATATGGATATTATGGTGCATTTAAGCCTTGCCCCAGAATCTAGTGAGTGTGCTTGTGATTTGTTGTAACAAAAGCAAATCCATGTCGGACAATTGACAATTTTTCTTATTGTTTATTTACAGAAATCGTTATAAAACTCAATAGAAAAAAACAATCCTTTATTTCAGTTTAGGGCCGACATGGCCAGGTGGTTAAAGCACTGGACTCATAATTCGAGGGTCGCAGGTTCGGATACCCGTCACATCAAATATGCTCGCCCTTTTAGCCGTGGGGGAGTTATGATGTGACGATAAATCCCACTATTCGTTGCTAAAAGAGTAGCCCAAGAGTTATCGATGGGTGGTGATGATTAGCTGCCTTCCCTCTAGTCTTACATTGATAAATTATGGACGGCAAACGCAGATAGCCCTCGTGTAGCTTTGCGCGAAATTCAAAAACAAACAAATCATTTAAATTTAAAATATAGTTCTTGGCATTTAAAGTTCAACTTAAGAGACATTTAATTGAAAGGAACACGACAAAAAAGTAAAAAGTCGTTTAACTGTATTTATTTACGAACTTTAGAAAGATCGATCCTGCGGTAGAGCTTTGGATTTTGGAGCTGGCGAGCCGGATTACTGCAAAGATAACGTCTACAAGGATAATCCGCGAACAAATCAAGAACTGAAAGGAGATATTTGAACCTTTATACAGTAATTCCAATAATAAAAAAAAACCTTTTAAAATGTCGCTGAGAAACCTTGTGGTAACAATCAATGCCTATTTGAGAAGACAACGTCGTCACATCGAGCACATCTTACATTTCTGTAATGAGGACAACAAATCATAAAAAACATTTCAGTAACTGATTTATGTGCAGAAAAATTTTAAAAATCATCAGCAAAACATTAGTTTGCTTTCACGCCCCCTGTACCCCCTGCGTTCTTTATGAATTCGTAACAGTTGTTATACAATGGTTTGGATTCTGTAATTATATCACCGATTTTGTATGATTTTAGTTTGATTGTTAACTGTTTTTATGGTATTCAGTGTACCAAAATAGCTATATCACGACTTTAAAAATAAACAAACATTTCGAGAGATAGTTTTGTATTGTTCATTTTGAAGCGTAAAGCTATATAATTGGCTATCTGTCCTGTATCAGTTACTGGTATCGAAACCCTGTAGGCTTTTAAATTAAATGATTAACAAAACAACGTTAACATGTATTTATAGTATAACAGCAAACTCCTTTCTAAAAGTAATACAAAATATTGCAAGAAATTTGCCTCTATGTATATTAATAGATTTAGGGTTTTAAAATACACAAGTTTAAATACCAGCTCCTCAGGTATGTTGTTTCTGCGAGTACTAAGCGTACATCGGATATAAAGGTTAAAACTTTTGAATTTATCTTTATTTGCCGAAACCTGAAGATAAATTATATTTAAATTACTTAATGGTGATATCCTGACTTCTTTTAAACATAAATTAAGAAAAACAATTTATTGATTTTAGGTGTGTTTTTTTTTTGTTTTTTTTATATAAACTCTGCAACATCCTGGAGGGTAAGTTTGTTTTGGAATTTCGCACAAAGCTACTCGAGGGCTATCTGTGCTAGCCGTCCCCTAATTTAGCAGTGTAAGACTAGAGGGAAGGCAGCTAGTCATCACCACCCACCGCCGACTCTTGGGCTACTCTTTTACCAACGAATAGTGGGATTGACCGTCACATTATACACCCCCACCTGGGAGGGTGTGCATGTTTAGCGGGCGCGAACCCGCGACCCTCGGATTACGAGTCGCACGCCTTACGCGCTCGGCCATGCTGGAGGGTAAGACTCGAGTCAGTTGTTCGATGGCTGTTACTACGTCATTACAGAATCTTAAGAAGAAAGAAACTGTCACATCAAAGCAGGATCTTGTGGAACATTTAATTACTAGTTTTTATCAAAGGATTGGAAGATCTGATTTGAATATCTACATCATACAAAAACTTGGTAAAAAAAGTTGAAGGATATACAAATTCAAGGACCAAAAAGAAGAGAAATCCTGGTGAATTAGGAATACCCTCTATAAAATCACACGTACACATACGTAGGTGAATCCAGTCGTCCATTACATTAACGTTTCAAAGAACTCATTCATGCCACTGTAAATCTTGACAACAAAAAGCGCCACTGTTGAACAGCACATCAATGCACACAGAATAACTAATGAAACACCTTATGGAATTAAAATCTTAGAAATTTGTGATTATTTTCTTAACAGACATTTTAAGCAATCTCTACTGGTTCAGTCCAAACTCCTTTCCATTAACGGTTACATCTTACCCATATGATATTACTATAATATTGATTTAACTTTTATGATAAACGACTTAAGCCTGTTTAAAAATGATTTTATTATATTTCACTATGCACCATTCTTATCACTTCGTATTATTTTTGTTACTGTCATTTAAAATCTGTTTTGTAATCGGTGACGTTTATTGACCCTTGAAACAGGCGTTAGCCAAAACGTTGAGTAGAATAAATAAACACTTATCTGAAGTTGTTTGTTGTGTTTTGCGAAAATGTTGAAAAACGTGAGAGTTTACAAAATGTGTTATCATATATGAGGAAACGTACAATTGGCTTGTTTGTTTTTCAATTTAACGCAAAGCTACACGAGTTCTATCTGCGCTAGTCGTCCCTAATTTAGCAGTGTAAGACTGGAGGGAAGGCAGCTAATCATCATCACCCACCGCCAACTCTTGGGCTACTCTTTTATCAACAAATAGTGGGATTAATCGTCACATTATAACGCTTCCATAGCTGGAAGGGTGAGCATGTTTGGTGTGAGAGGGATTCGAACCTGTGACCTTCAGATTAAGAGTTGAGTGCCTTAACCAACTGGCCATGCCAAGTCCGGACAATTATACAAAAAAAACGTGAAAGTTGAACATCTAGACATCTTTGTGAACCTGACGATGACCGAAGAAGGTCGAAACGTTGTTCGCTCTTCTATGTAAAATATTTTCTCAACCCAAACGAGCCGTTTTTGCATATAAAAAAGGAAGAAATTGTTTGTAACATATTTGTCTAACTATACTGTGCCAAGTTGTTTGATTACCATGCAAATCATATAATGGAATAAGTCAACTGGTGATATGTAGGTAAAATAATGGAATATATTTAAAATTGTAATAAATTAGTCCTAGATCCATACAATTCATGTGATGGATTGGTTTGGTTTGGTTCGTTTTGAATTTCGCGTAAAGCTACACGAGGGCTATCTGCGCTAGCTATCCCTAATTTATCAATGTAAGACTAGAGGGAAGGCAGGTAGTCATCACCATCCATCGCCAACTCTTGGGCTATTCTTTTACCAATAAACAGTGGAATTAATCGAAACTTTATAGCGTCCCCACGGTTGAAGGGGCGAACATGTTTGGTGTAACAGGGATTCAAACCCGCGATCCTCCGATTACGAGTCAAGCGCCCTAACAACCAGGCCATACCGGGAAAGGATAGCTAATATTCTTCATCCACCAGAAATTTTTCTCTCTAACATTGACAACCAAGGTAAAATATTTAACAAAAGCTTTATGAACTACAACTCGATGTTATGAATCTTCAGAATAAGTTCATCAGCTGTGACAACAACATCAAGGCCATCAAAGAATTCTTCCTTGAAAAATATATATCAAAATGAACATTATATCTGGGCTTTTTGGAAATGTTGATGAATTTACTCATAACGACAACAATTTTTAAGTGCTTGTAATATTTACATTATGCTTTCAGAACGTGCTCCTTGTATTGAAATATGTAGTTGAAGTTGACACCCAACTGAATCCACATAGATTATTTTAAGTTTCATCAAAAGGTGGCTTCAGTTGACAGGTGGAGGCAGAAAGGAGAGCTATGTTCATAAACAAGCAGAAGGCACAGACTATATATATATATATGTACATTTTATTTTAAACAACTTGTGACTTATTAACGTGTGTGATGTTCACAATAACAAATCTAAAAAATATCCTTAATGTATTTCTCTGAATGTAATTTGTGTTATAAACTGTCTGAGGACTTAGAACACTAAAATTTATGGTTTGATTCATGTGATAGACACGGAAGAGATAGTCCATTGCAACATTGTACAAGAAATAAAACTGTACAGAACATCAGAAGTGGCCATCTTCGAGATAAGATCTATGAAGTCTAATATCTCATTCTCACATAAAAACAACTCGCCCGGCATGGCCAAGTGGTTAAGGCGTTCGACTCATAATCTGAAGGTCGTGGGTTTGAATCCCCGTAAAACCAAACATGCTCGCCCTTTCAGCCGTGAGGGTGTTATTTAGTTATGATTAATCCCACTATTCGTTGGTCAAAGAGTAGTCCAAGAGTTGAGTGGTGATGACTAGCTATTTTCCCTCTAGTCTTACCCTACTAACTAGAGACGGCTAATACAGGTGGCCCGCGTGTAGCTTTGTGCGAAATTCAAAAAACAAAAACAAACAAACCTACCATCTCGCTTTGTAGGACTTAGAGTTGATGAATACCACTGATTATATGACTTGTAGATGGAATATCAATATACCTTCTTTACGAAGTGGGGATGTGATAGTCTTTCTGAGATAGAGTTTCAAAGCATCATTCTATGGTTTCCTAAGACTCAATCAGGTCAGGCTTAAAAGGGGACCGTTTAATTCATGGTGAGCATTCTTGGTTAGCTATCAGATCAATTAAGCTCTGCCAGGATAATAGTTGTAACAGACATACCAGCTCCTGCAGAGCCCTTCTCCTAACAGCTCAGAGGTCACCATTTGATTTATGGTGGTCCAGTAGGTTGTGATTCGGGAGTCTTCATATCTAATCTAATCATGGTTTTATTTAGAGTCTGCATGTCTAACAAACAACACAAATTCCTCCACAGGCCCTTATTCTCCCAGAGTCATAGGAACTACAGAGTAATCGGAAATGTTGAATAAGTTTCCCAAGAGAACATTCTCAGTATAACATCCTTCCATAGTAGCAGCAATAAGAATAAATATGGTTATACCTCAGGATAGTTGAGAACATTGAAAATTTTTTTACTCAAACACTCATAGACATGATAAAAATCTTTAAAGACAAGTATTTTGGTATCTTTACAGGAGCGCATATAATATTGATGTTTGCAAAAATCAGATGAAACTGTTATCTTCTCCTTTTCTTGCTAAAATATTTTTTACAGACTGAGAAGACATGTAATTGCATAGTAAAACTAACAATACTTTTCTTCTCAAGGTATAGGTTGATAGACACTCTTATTACAAAAAGTCGTGCTGTATCTCTGGGAAATATCTTTACTTTCTGGTAGAAAACATTAGTTGAATCAATCAAAGGCAATAAGAGTGTGGTGCTTTGCTGGAGAAATTCCTTAGAAATATTAGACATCTGTGAAGAATCTATTACAGGCAGAGAAAATATAGCGTTATATCCAAAAAATGATAATGCTATATTCGCAGGACAAATACGCTAAACATGTGACTGTTGGTCATTCCTTTCAAAACTTTTCTTGACCTGCCAGTAGAAGATGTCACTATTCACTTCTGCAGAGTATGTCCAACTTTACAGAAACCTTTATAACGAGAAAGCAAACGTTATAACCTAAGTGAAAGACCCAGTTCAGAAAATAACTAGAGCGAAAGAAACTTAGCTAATTACTAAGGGTTTACAAAACATATTGTATGTCTTTATACTACAGTGTCACAGACTATTCAGTCCACAGTTCGGCACGCTAACTACTAAGCCACGGCTATCATGATACAAATGTGATGGAATGTGCACTACCAAACCTCAGAAACACCAATATTTGTTTCATGAAAAGTTAATAGAATGTAATATTATATTTGAAAGATAAAAGAAACTGAAACAATTTCTCTTCTCTTTTAAGTTATTTATTTATAAAAGTTACATTAAAATTTAACTTTTTTTTCGAAATCGACATTGAAAAAGTAAAATCATAGAATAACATCACATAAAAATTATATGAGCAATAATAATTTTAAAAAAATAAATTCCAAATATCAGTCATTTAAAATATTTTCTCGTGCTGAGGAACATTATGTGCAGTTTAATACACTTTACAGTTTTTAATAGTTTTTTTTTAATCCGCACATTAACTTCAGCACAGTTTAAAGTAAGTTTTCTTACTCGTGCATTAGTTCAGTTTTCACATACATGTTACAGCTAGTCTTAAGCTAATTGATACAGATGTATATAAAGAAAACTTCCAGTGTCTAAATAATGGCCCAAATATATTTTTTATATTTTTTAAGTCAAGAGATGGCGCTAAAACTGAAATAGTGGGCAGAAGTTGGTATTTTAACGAGAACTTAAGACTGGTTATGTACACGTACATGCAGTGTTTGAAATGAGAACGGTGTGTTGAGTGTAACCGAACTGACGCAAACGTTATCGATCCGGACGAAGTAATCTAGAACATAACTGAAAAATCGAACTGTGTTCTTATTCTATCGATTGCTTGCGAAATAAATACCTTGCAGTACGTGTACCACTACATTTTACAAACAACTGCTTTAAAGCTATGTATAAATGTTTTTGGGAAATCGCTTGATTCAAATGTTGTCTACACTTATTTTCTTCAACAGTAGTTTCAGTTAATAATATTCTGATAATTTGGTAACGCTCAAAATCTATATATTTATTTTAACACTAAGTCTATGAGCCATGAATATAGTCTCTGAATATAAAGTACTCTTAAACTGAAAGAACATTGTTTTATTTTTATTTTTTCCTACTAAATAAACAACATAACTGAAGCATGAAAGTAAGAATAACGTTTATTTAATGGGTGCAGTGAAACTGAGAGATCGTGGACAATGAGATGTTCGGAGTTACGTTCTAAACAGATTAACTAATATGAAAGATTCCCGTTTATCTAAAAGTTATTCTAACTATCGAGTATGATATCCCTGGCATTGTTACAAATTCGCCATCTGCGTAACGTCTTCCGACATGTAACCGGAAAAAGTGATAGGGATTCTCTCTTACTGCTTAGTCTGTGCAGTTTTAATTCTAAGAAATTATGAGTTAAAGTAACGAAGAATGTATAACCTCACTTTGTTTGTTGTATCAACGAGGCCTTTCGTCCATTACCAGGGATCGACGGGCTTGCTAGGAAGCGAGAGACACTTGTTTCAGATGGTATTTACATTGTCAAATTGTATGAACAACAGTCATATGAACTAGATTACGTTTGTAAAACGTAATTCTTATCACTTTTACACGAGTCTTCTACTAATCAAGATTACGCTAAGGATTAATGATACAATATTATTTGCTTATTTTAATACCAATTTATTATTATTTATTTTTACTTTAATTAATTTTAATCGACATCAAGAAAAATTGACAAATCAGCGACGGTGAGCTCTTTGACATTGTATTGATGGATTAATTAAATCGTTCGTGTAAATGGCATTCAAAGAGGTCGTAAGGTGATCTGAAGAATTCAGGCTAAGATATCTTGCTGAAAAAATATGTGATCTTTTAAATTTCTTGTTCGAAATAATACAACGAAACGCCAACAGTACACCGTATTCAGCATAACGACAAAAGAATGGTCGACTACGCCTGAGTAGAAAATTCACCTCTTCGAGTGCAATATATGTATGTTCATTCCACTGATGTATTTGTACACCAAACCGAACTGCCGTATCGTATTTAACAGCGTTACAGAAAGCATATCGTGAAACTCTGGTTTTACTGGCATTAAATAACTCGTCAATTACTGATAAAAACGTTTATAAACGTACAGGGAGTGGACAAAAAGGTGTTCCTCTAAAAATGTTGTTAATTTGTTTTATATTTTAACAGATAATAGAAAACACTAGCTTTGGTAAATACCTGAACATTTTATGATTTTAGTTACATTTTCTCATAACAAGTGTTGTGCACGTTCTGTAGTTTATTAGATCTTATTATTACAATTAGCCTACAAAATAATGAAACGAGTTTCCCTGCAGTAATTGAACAGAAAAACGAAACTCAAATTAACACAAACCAATTTCACAAGTTAATATTTAGTCGGCATTACCATGAATTTCAGTACTGCTTTACATAGACGTGAAATGTTTTCAAAAGTTCATCTTCTTTGTTTAGCTTACGATCTTTCGTTAATCAATTTAACCCATTAATGTTCAGTCGGATTGAAATCAGATGATTTATCTGGTCATTCCATACTAGAAATTCTCTTATTTCTAAGATACCTTTTAACGATTTCACAATTGCAGAGGAACTTGTCTGATCATTCTAGAGGCTGATTGGAATAAGATCCAAAAAACTGCACAAGGTGCACAGCACATTTTATAAAAAAATGGAACTAAAATCATGAAAAGTTAAGATATTTACGAAACCCAGGGTTAAAATTAGGATCTGAAATCATATTTGAATAGATCTCATCGAGTGCATACTAAAAATATATAGTTTTACATATTTTTCTGTTATCTAGGAAAAGATATAACAAATTAACAATATTTTCAGTTGGGGACACTTTTTTATGTCCACCCTCTGTATGTTATCCATTCACATTTGTACATTAGTAATCTTGAATAAAAAAGTACAAACAAGCACGTGCAATTCACTTGGGACTAAAAGATATATACTCAAACTTTCGATAAAAGTCGTGATATCTGTTATCATGAGTCATTAAGAATCATTCTATCTGCCGATCTCGAATAAATTCGAGTTAAATGACCATTAAAAAATTTCTAACGGTATTTCGTACATATAATTGGCATTGTATTATATTCCTTAACACTCCATAGCTATTTCAAACTAATTAATGCATATTATTATGCCTGATAGTGTGATAGCGTGTCCAAACTTTCTCACTATAAATTTGGAGAGGCACCTCAGCGGTTACGTAGTTTCAACTATTTGAACAGCTTTATCAGTCCGAATTTTTTTGTGAAACATACTCTCGTCGCCAGCATATAACACAGCTGTATTAAGTCAAATAATCATAACTGACACACTAAATAATGGAAACTAAAAAGAGGAACGTCGGCAGAAAACACGAGTAAAATTCACTTGAACAGCTAACAAGTCTTAGAGCTATAATAGGTTCAATTTTCAGACTGTATTCAATATTTACACTCTTAATTATTGATGGTTTAGTGTCATTAAAATATTTAGTAATTTATTACCAGATTTAGAGAACATAGATTTTATACTTGGTAAGAGAGAATATATATACAGAATTTACCTAAAGAAAAAAAAACAGACTTGTTATAACAAACTTGAAATATATCCCAAACTTTTATTTATATTGTAATTGTATTTGTAAAATATATCATTAACTTTTATTTTCAAGAAGCTTTGCTGCAATTACAGAAACAATAGAAGCAAGATATGGCTTAATGATTAATGTGTCAGTCTGCGTACCGTAGGTTCGTGGCTTAATATATGATGCTCCTCACTTTCAGCCATAAAAGCGTAATAGTAATATTTGTTAAAATACCTTAGTTATAGGCCTACCACGGTTTTGAAAACTACATCTTGAATCTAGTCCTTTAGACATTGTCAAGAATTAGAAGAGTTTGTAATATAATAGTATTTCAAACATACTATATTTCTTATATTTGTCGTCAAAAGAGAAACGTTTCGCTCAGTTTGAACAGTCAATCCTATTATTTGGTTCAAAGTGCCGCCCGGGAAAAAGCTCTTACTGTCCTCTATCTGATGAATAGTTTAAAAGTAGGAACGACTAGCCCCCCAGTGGCTAAGCGGTATGTCTGCGGACTTACACGCTAAAATCCGGGTTTCGATACCTGTGGTGGGCAGAGCACAGATGGCCCATTGTGTAGCTTTGTGCTTAATTCAAAAAAGCAAGGAACGACTATGTCTTAATTTTAAGCGTCTTTAACCTGACAATTTAAGACATGAGCGCATAAGGTGCAGTTCAGGCTGAAAATTTTCAGTTTCATTTACTATTAAATGTTGTTTTTGGTATCGTTCTACTAAAATTACAAAAGTTTTCGCTTTTCCCATTTTATTATTTAGAATCACCCTGAAGATTTTTTTACTCCTACATGTTACATTTTTTTTTGAATATCTGTTCTCAGTATAAATCTTTAAATTTGACATAATAAGAACTATTATTTGTTCACCCAAAATTTGTTTCGAACAAATCAACGGAATCTTTATTGTATAAAAAAATGAATTAAGTTTCATATGTATCATTTCAACATCATTATTATTATGGGTATTTTTACTTGTTTGTGGTATTATTGTTGTTTTAACCTGTTTGTTTGAAGTTAAGTACAAGATACACAAGATGCTATCTGTGCTCTGCCAACTATGGGTATCAAAACCCGGTTTCTAACCGTGAATCCGCAGACATGCCGCTGTGTCACTGGGAGGCTTATTTTTACTTATTAAATTGTTTTATGGTACTGTTTTTATATTAAACTGTAAATAGTTTCGCTCTGCAAAATATGCTTGAAAAATATTTTCACCATTTGTGTATAGATATGTAAATAATTTAGGTATGCAACGAATTAAATACAACAAAAGATGTGGAATATTTGTGCTGAGATTAAACAAATCGTGCAATTTTAAATCAAACGTTCAGTGCTAATTCAATAAATTATAAACATTCCCACGTTTGCCAGCGATTATGTGTTTAATGTGTGATAACAACAAATAAAAACACTTACTTATTTCTATAGAATACATTCTACGCGTATCTGGAATCTATACTGCAACATTTCATTCAATTTTGGACATGTTGAAAGAAGGTTCAAAGACCGAGTAACAAAAATTGAAATCTTGCTTCAAAAGTACGAGTGCATTCTTTCCTTATGACAGTGAGGTATAATCTAATGTCCACGGCATTCGACTTGTTATTTTTGGGCCTTAGGTTCGAATTCCGTCACCTAATGCTCTCGCCCTTTAAGCCAGAGAAGATTTATTACAGCACATCGAACCCCACTATTCATCTGTAAAATAGCAACCCAAGAGTTGATGGTGAGTACTGTTGAGTTGCGGCTTTTTTCAAGTCTATCACATCAAAAGTAGGTCACAGCTGTAAAATAGTAGCCCAAGGCTTGATGGTGAGGACTGTTGAGTTGCTGTTTTTCTTCTATTCTATCACATCAAAACTAGGTTTCAGCTGTAAATACGTAGCCCAAGAGTTGATGGCGAGTACGGTTGAGGTATTGCTTTTCCTCTTGTCTATCACATCAAAACTAGGTCACAGCTGTAAAATAGCAGCCCAAAACGTGATGATGAATACTGCTGAGTTGCTGCTTTTCTTCTAGTCTATCACATTAAAACTTGGTCCCACCTGTAAACGAGTAGCCCAACAGTTGCTGGTTTTGCTCTAGTCTATCACATCAAAACCAGGTTACAGTTGTAAAATTGCATCCAAAGATTTGATGGTGAGTACTGGTGGTTTGCTGCTTTTCTTCTAGTCTATCACATCATAACCAGATCACACCTGTAAACGAGTAGTACAAGAGTTGATGGTAGTAATGTTAAACTGCTGCTTTTCCTCTAGTCTATGATATGAAAGTTAGGTTAAAGCTATAAAATAGCAGCACAAGAGTTGATGTTGAGTACTGTTGTGTTGCTTCTTTTGTTCTAGTTGGTCATATCAAAAGTAGGTCACGACTGTAAAATAGCATCCCAAGAGTTGAAGGTGAGTGCTGTTGCCTTCATGCTTTTCCTCTAGTATGTCACATCAAAACTAAATTACAGTTGTAAAATAGCAGCCCAAGAGTTGATGGTGAGTACTGTTGAGTTGCTGCTTTTCTTCTAGTTTATCACACCAAAACTAGGTCAGAGCTGTAAATAGTAGCCGAAGAGTTGATGGTGAGTACTGTTGAGGTGATGCTTTTTCTCTAGTCTATCACATCAAAACTGCATCACAGCTGTAAAATAGTAGACAAAGAGTTGAGGGTGAGTACTGTTGAGGTGCTTCATTTCCTCTTGTCTATCACATCAAAAGTAGATCACAGCTGTAAAATAGCACCCCAGAAGTTGACGGTGAGTTCTGTTGAGTTGCTGCTTTTCCTCTACTCTATCACATCAAAACTACATCAAAGCTGTAAAATAGCATCCCAAAAGATGATGGTGAGTAATGTTGAGTTTCTGCTTTTCCTCTACTGTATCACATCAAACTCAGGTCACAGCTGTAAAATAGCAGCCCAAGAGTTGATGGTGAGTAGTGCTGAGGTACTGTTTTTCCTCTTGTCTTTCATATCGAAAGTAGGTCACAGCTGTAAAATAGTAGACCAAGAGTTGAGGGTGAGTACTGTTTAGTTGCTGCTTTTCCTCTGATCTATCACATTAAAACTAGATCACAGCTAAGAATAGCAGCCCAAAAGTTGATGGTGAGTACTGTTGAGTTGCTGCTTTTCTTCTAGTCTATCACATCAAAACTAGGTCACAGCTAGCGCAAATAGCCTTTAAATAAATTTGAACGAATTCAACAAATAAATTTTGTGACAGTTCGCTTTAGATAAAAGAAGTCAAAGATATGACAAAAATTCCATTCCATAACAGTAGTTTTGCTGTGTAAATTGAACACCAGGGTAACCATTCTGTTGAAAATGTATTTTTATAGTTAGTAAGAAATAATTCTATTTAACAACATTATAAAAATCTTCGTGGGCAGGTTTGAGTGAGAATTAGTCAAACGAAGTTTTTAAAAAATGTTTGCAATTTTAAAAACTTCGTTCATATAAACTTTGAATATGAATATTACAATTACATATATATATATAACTTAAGAGATTATGAGACAATACCACATTCAGGAATTGAGGGAATTTGGTTGAACGTAAAAGTTGTTTAATTAGAAAGTAGAAAACATTGGTCAAACCAATTTGAATAATGTTCCAGTAAAAAAAGTAGCTGATGTACGTCGTGTTCAGAGAATTATCAATAGTTATTGTTCAATCTTTTTTTATCAAATTTGAAGATTTTCCCGATGTTACGTAAACCATAATTACCACCAAAACGGGCCTGACTTCGTCGAGAATTTAGAGTTAAGTTTATCTGAAATATCGTTCTAACATGAGTTAATATTTATAAGTCTTGAAAAATCAAATTATTTGTTTTTTGTTTTGTTAAAATTTTTAAATTAAATTATTTAGGAGGTTAGATACTACTTTTTGTAATATACTCTGCTATTTCCAAGATGATATGTTACACAAAAATAGCATTATTGGTGGTGTTATCAGCACTTGTTAGGTGCCACTTTTAATTTTTTGTCTCCATTATTTACTTTAATAATTTAACATAAGTTAACTTTTCTGAAAATCATTTCGTTCATTACAGTCTTGTGTTTTGGACTTTATGTAAATTTGAGAGTAATAACAAAATAAATGCACACAAAAGTTACAGTAAAGTAACAAAAATAATTTTCTAGACTAGGCCAAATTCTTTACAGAGCCAAAACGGTGATATATTCGGAGTAACCCATCTTCTTGCGGATAAAGAAAGGAGGTAATCTACTCTCAGGCAGTTTACAAAAACTTCTTGTTTCCTAAAGAGTAAGAGTTGACACCACCAGGTGTCCTCACCATAAAGTACCATTAGGCAACTGAGTTCGCGTATCTCAAGGTCATTATTACCAACCAAAATGAAAGGTGTAACACCTAATGTGATTGATTAATTTTAAAATATTTTCAGAAATAACCAGAAAGGAACAGAGGTTCAAAAAACTTTCAGATTTTCCTATTTATATTTAAAATATACAGAGAGATAGATAGTTACAGAAAAGAAGTTGTTAAGAATTATTTTCTTCGGAAGTAATACGTATGAGTAAGAGTACTAAATTAACACAGAAACATTTTTCATAATCAAGAACCAATAATTAACTTCTATATTTAATATACACTGTTTTAATCGTAATAAAGCAAGCAGGATTCGAGTTTTCGTTAGCTAACTTATATTGTTATAAAGAAATATGGGGAACAATGTTTGTTTCATATCTCGTGCTCTCCAGTAGCTTAAGAGCAAATATAAGGGCTTTAAAGCTACCAAAGTGGATTTGATACCTACGTTGGGATCACAACAGATGGCCGGTGTATAGATTTGTGTTAAATAACAAACAAACCTTATATACAATATAAACAATCATGTTGTTTTAACTAATTCAACAAACCCTATCCAAACTTCATACTAATCTACGCAGTATAAACATATTTAGTAAATAGTTTCCAATTTTGTGCTCGTTATTAATATATAAATATTTTTGGTGTTTTTTTTATTTTCAATTTAATATCTGATAAAAGTGATTACTGTCATTAGTATTACAGATATTTTTATCATGTTTACCTATTTGTTTTAAGATACAGTTTTAGGTATGTGAAACTTAAAACTGAAAATCTAATTAATTATAACATGTGATTCACATATCCAATGCCTGTAGCTACTCACATCAACAAGTTTACCATAGCGTTCGTGCAGACCCCCAACAAGTTTTTAAGAACATATTTCTAAACCAGTGAGCACCAAACCGCAGGATGCGTACCACTTATGGTAAACTGAGCTACGCCCGGCATGGTCACGTGGTAAGGGCACTTTACTAGAAGTTTGAGGGTGGCGGGTTCGAATCCTCGTTTCATCAAATATGCTCCCCCTTTCAAGCGTGTGGGTGTTATAATATAACAGTCAGTCCTGCTATTCGTTAGTAAAAGAGATTTTTTTGTTTGTTTGTTTAGAATTAAGCACAAAGCTACTCAATGGGCTATCTGTGCTCTGCCCAGCAAGGGTATCGAAACCCGGTTTTTAATGTGTAAGTCCGCAGACATACCACTGTGCCACTGGGGGTCTAGTAAAAGAGAAGCCCAAGAGTTGACGGTGGGTGGTGATGCCTTCCCTCTAATCTTACATTGCAAAATTAGGGACGCCTAGCGCAGATAATCTTTGTGTGGCTTTTCGCGAAATTCAAAACAAACCAAATTTAGTCTTTTACTGCTAAATTACGGACGGTCAGCGCAGATAACCCTCGTGAAAAACAATACTGACCTAATGTTGGAGGTGAGAGATAAAGTTATTATAAAATTATATATTTTGTTATACTCCCAGTGCACGTACATGATACACTCTTCACTTCTGGACTCGCTTTCCTCCCACAAAGAGGTGTCAGTACTTTATTCACTTGGAGTTGACAAACAATCACAGCGGGTATCCCTCAGTACTGTCAGAAAAAAAACAACAGTAACATCCTTTATGTTAATGTTAAAAATATAATTTTTTGTTGACAATTTTCTTTTTAAAAAGAAATCTAAACTTGTACTACAATAAAAAAAAAGAAAGGTTTAAAAGTTTGAGACCGCTGTTCTGAGCTACATGTGCTCTTTACTGTTTGTCAGTCCATGGTTTTTCTTAGTTACAAGGTTTCTTATAATGTATGAGTCACATACAAAAATGTCAGCCAATAATTATTGATAATAATGTAATTAATTTCACTAATTTTTGATAAGGCTTTCTATAAGTAATTTAAATAAAAAATGAGTGTTTTTAAGAATTTTGTGCAAAATTTGAAGAGAAAAATAGGTCTTTTTCATTTACTTTAGGCATAAGCATTTGGGAAATAACACTTTCTGCCCAGGTTTGTTTGTTTGTTTTTTGAATTTCGCGCAAAGCTACTCGAGGGCTATTTGCTTAGCCGTCCCTAATTTAGCAGTGTTAGACTAGAGGGAAGACAGCTAGTCATCACCACCCACCGCCAACTCTTGGGCTACTCTTTTACCAACGAATAGTGGGATTGACCGTCACATTATAACGCTCCCAAGGCTGGGAGGGCGAGCATGTTTAGCGCGACTCGGATACGAACCCGCGACCCTCAGATTACGAGCGTATGCCTTAACGCGCTCGGCCATGCCGGGCCTATTTCACTGTTTATTGGTCCTCTTTGCCGGAAATCTTAAGTCATAGCTGCAGAGCCTTTTTCCATTTATCAGTTTTCGTTCACTTAAATTTTATTGTTAAACAAGCTGAAGTATCTATCCGCTGAGTGGAATTTATGTAAATACATGATCAAAGGAAAGTTTTATTTGGACATGGAAAGCTGTTTCCCTCATACGTACTTGTAAAAAACGCCCATAAAAAACTGCAAAACACAAAACGTGAAACCGCAGAATTGCATCAATCTCCGCATGGACCCAAGAAATTTTTATAGCAAATTTGGTAAAGATTTTACCACAGGTAGTGGTAGTGGTAGTGATTAGCACTAGTTCTTCTTGTGCTAAACCTAGCATGGCCAGGAAGTTAGGGCGATCTTCTTGTGACTTAAGGCTCGTGGGTTCGAGTCCCCGTCAGATGAGAACATGCTCACCCTTTCAGTCGTGGGGGCGTTATAATTTAACGATAGATCTCATCATTCGTTGGTAAAAGAGTAGCCCTAGAGTTGGCGGTGAGTGATGATGACTAACTGCCTTCCCTTTAGTCTTACACTGCTGATTTAGGGACGGCTAGCGCAGATAGCCTTCGAGTAGCTTTGCGCAAAATTCAAAACAAAAAATACTTCTGTGCCACATATATTTGGCTGTTTGTTTACTCGTTCTGTATTAGACTATTATCTTTTTTTATGATATATATCGAGCTCTCCTTGTTTACAATTAGAGCATTTCAACAGATAATCTACGTAAGAGCTTGAACAAAAAAACTGCTTCCGTAAACAACAACATGATACGTATAAACTGGTACATAGTTCAGGTATAGATCTATTGAAGTTAAATCCCAAGCCAGGAAATCTGATTTTCAACTCCGACTAGGAAAACAATGTGGCGCCACCTACTAATTTGGAAATAGGACATTCTTATCATTTTAAGGTCGTTCGCGGAAAACCGTTAATGGATTAAACTGTTCACATGAAATAGAAGAGTTAAGCTAAAATATCTTTGATTAGTTTCGAAATGTTTACTCTTAAAAGAAAAAGCTCAATACAGAGAAAATACATTTGTTATTGATAAGCAATAAACAAGTAGATGGCACTCACAGCATTTTATCCTGTAGTACCTGAACCGTATGGTACAAAAGCTGAAAATTTTTGGGTCTAGTTCAGCAAAGGGGGGTTGTTGTTGTTAAACACAATGGGTTATTTATACTCTGCCCTCTCTCATTATGAACTAACAGACTAAAATGAAGGCGGTTCCTGCCTGACCAATAGTGAGATTCATCAGTCACTAATAACAAGACGCAAACAACGAACCCCTAGATTCATAATCTGAACATGCTGCTCATTGAACAACGCCAATCCTATTTAAAAAGGAATAACAGAAGTGTATAATCGTTATAAGATCAACAGAAACATTATGGGAAAAGTTTTCCTCTGAAACGTTTGTCTTTTCTTTTTCCAGATTCACGGACTTGGAGCCCAGAAAAACAGATGAATAAAAATATGATAACATTTCTTAATCGTGTAGTCCAACAAAACACCTCTAAATCATAACGTTTGGAGACGGACACAAATCTGCAAAATTACAATTCTGGGGATTGTGGCTCGACAAAAACTCGCAGATTTCTTAGTTTTTCATAGATAATTTATATGTCTGGAATTGTATATGTTATTGTGACATGGTCTGTCATTGTGTAGGGTTTTTTTTTTAAGTTATTTGGTGAAAACAATGCGATGTCCAGTTCATCAAATCAATGCTTCAACTTACTTCTAATATCGTGATGAGTTGGCATCTGTGGATTAATTATGTACCAGTGAGTCTCCACCATTTCACACGAAGCATCTAGGCGAGCCTTTCTAAATTTTCTAAAAGTTTAACTAGCTTTTAGAACTTCTCTTTAGATACATGCTTATGGTGTATCAAACCAAACCTTTTGAATAAGACAGACACCAATGCTTTATAGTTGCTACGACTCTGAACTGGAGAGTTACGTAATATCATAAAAGCTAGCCCTGTTAAATGGGCAGAAAATTAAGAGCTTTCTGTTCCAACTATTCAATTTGAAGATGATTTCAAACTGAGACTGATATCCTTCCAATGGCCCCTTTCCATAACAGCCTGATGGCTTCTTGATTGGCTGACATTGAACTTGCTAGCTAAATTACGTAACTAGATTTGGTAGCAACAAGGTTGCGAAAATCCAGGAAAGTCCTGAAGTAATAGATGTAATAATAAAAGATAGTGATAACAGGTGAGAATCAAATAAGATATTTTATTCAATATTTAAAAGTAGATAGATATGGTTTTTAGGATGGAATTCTTCGTCTGATGCAGAAAGAGATATGTGGTTGGTTTAATGATTATTTTTCCACTCACTGCTTCTCTACAAACTTACTAACTGGCCCATTTCACATTTACAATTAATTTACCCATCTGGATATTAGTCAAATTTACTACATCTTCAGCGTTCTGTAGCTAAGTTCTAATTTAAAACGTTGAAAATATAGCTTATAACAGTATTTTTTTCATACGTGTATAACTGAAATGGCATCTCGTAATGGAGGGGTGATATACCTAAAATAAATTTGGAACAATATGAAGAACTGTGAAGACACAAAAAACAATAACATGAAATATCATTTCAGAATTATGGGAGACCAAAACAAATCTTTAGTAATGTTTCAGAATTACGAGGATTAACCCACGATCATGAAGACGGAATGTTCAGTATACCGATAACACACACACGTAACTAACAGACCCTAACACATTACATGATAATACGGTGGAAAATATACTTATAAATAAACCGGTGGTTAGGGCGTTCGATTCACAATTTGCGGGTCACAGGATCGAAATTTATTGCCGAAGATGCTCGCCTTTACAGCCTTGGGGCGTTATAATGTGATGGTCAATCCCACTATTCTTTATTAAAGAGCAGCCAAACAGTTGACAGTTGGTGGCGTTGACTAGCTGCCTTCTTTCTCTCTCTAGTTTGTCACTACAAAATTAGGAAGGGTAATCTGCGATAGCCCTAGAGTGACTTTACCCGAAACAAACACGTATGTATTATATCATTGTTACATCTTCTATATTTCAATTTAAAATTTCCCTATCACAACAAGATTAGAAATTTTTATCTTTTCAACCTTATACATTCAGTTTTCTTTCGAATCAAACCATTATGCTTTTAACAGGAGGTCCACAACGGACACTATATATATATATATACAACCACATTATGAAGAGTCTAAACCTATTTTGTTTTACAGGAGAGTCATATCGGGCTATCTGTGTGTGTGGTTTAACTAGCAAGCTTAAACCATATCGGAATGTTCTTTAAAAATCATCTTTAACTAAGTTTAAAGAAGTTGTTGCCACAAGCAGCTTGATATAAAGTTGTTAAACATACTTGAAGCTGAAATCATGTCGCCTTAACAGCATTATAATGCACGGTAATTTAATTTTCAATCTGAATGACATTTTACGCACAGCTGGGTTAAACGGCGAGGTAAAAACCGCCCAGGATTCAACCATCATTTTTATCTCTCCAGGTACCAACCGCGTTCGACGTTGCTGAACTTCGAGAATCAGAAGAGAGACGGCGGTTTTTTTGCTGTGATATGAACGATTGCTTTGAAGAGGTTGGTTAGTTTTGAATTTCGCGCAAAGCTACACGAAGACAACCTTCGCTAACAGGCCCTAATTTAGCAGTGAAAGACTAGATGGAAGGCATACAGTCATCATCACTCACCACCATCTCTTGGGCTATTTTTTTTTACCGACGAATAGTGAGATTAGCCATAACATATTATGCCTCCACGGCTGAAAGGGTGAGTGTTTAGTGTGACTATAATTCGACCCCGCAAAGTGCGAGTCAAACGCCCTACCCATTTAACCATACCGGACATTCTTTTAAGAGAATAACGGCATTTAATACGCTTCTTATACAGCGTCTACAAATGAAACAGAAAGCGTATTTAGCGGTATAATATTTCAAACATAGGATCCATAGCCAGGAGACACTAGCCGTTAGGTCACATCAAGCGCATACTGTAATGAACGAAGAAACATACAAAGATATTTGAAGATTTATTTCGGGATCCACGCAGAAGTTAATGTAGTGAAATATCGATCAGGAACCCAGAATCTGCAAAGCTTAGTAGTCATTCCAAGTATATATTAACTGAAATTACAGGTTCACTTTAAATTACGCTGTTTAACAAAATTTTTACTTTTTCTGGTTCCTGAGTAGAAAGTGTTATTTCCCAATTGCTTTTGTCTAAAGTAAATGGAAAGGCCCTATTTTTCTCTTCAAACTGCTATTGTGATCGGGGAGCGTATAACGAAAACATGATGGGAGACTGTATTTGGGGGCTGATACGTGAAAGTGATTTACATTACAGTCGCACATCTCGAGAAACTATTCACTTCTAAACATTTTTGCCCATTTCTGTATAATTTTGGAATATATACATGTAAATCTTGATTCATATGTTGTTTTATTCAAACATTATGTAAATGTGCAAATTTATCCGTTTCTACATAGAAAATAAGGTTAATTTCTAAATTTCATTATCCAGATCACAAAAGCAAAGTTAGAAGAGAATAAGGGCCATTTTCTGTACTTTTACAACATACACAATTAAGAAATAACACATACTATCCAGGAACAAAACTTGTTACATAGTGTTATACACTAAATCCCATACCAACAGATATCAGTTTGTTTTTATAACGTTTACTTCTAGTGAATTTCAAGTGTTACATCATATAAAGTAAGCTTATATTTTGTTTGTTTTTACTTTACAACATTTATTGCTTAGTAAAAACGATCTTAGTTAAAAAACACTCATTATATTTGTAAAATACACAGAGGACTTCAGCATTAATCAATATTGATTATGTATATCGAAATTAAATTAGACAGTTAAATGTTTTTTAAAAAGCCGATGGAACGATTTGCAACAGTGACGATGTTGATCAAAAGGAAATTTGTTGGCTATGTAGTTTTGAAAAAAAGATTGTTTAAAAACCCGATGGGCAATTTTAGGGTTAAATCAGTGAAACTATTTGCAACAGAGATGATGCGGATCTAAACAGAATTTGAAAGTTAAATAGTTTTGAACAAAAAAACAACAGATGGACAATTCTAGGGTTAAATCAGTGGAATACTATAATGTTTTCTTGTAATAAAACCACAGCGGCCAATCTGCCGAGTCCACCAAGAGGGATCGAACCCCTGATTTTAGCTCGTAACTCCATAGGCTTACCGCTGTACTAGCGAAGGGCAGTGGAATGATTTTGCAATAGTAGTGATGCAGACCAAAAGGAAGTTTGATCGTTAAATGGTTTTGAAAAAAAAACAAAAAAACAGGATCGGAAATTTTTGGTTTAATGAAGAAAACAATGCCTGTTTTTTACACACTTCATTTTTTTTATAAATACAATCACACCAGGTGGAGATACGGGCTATGTAAAGTGTTGAGAGGAAGTTTCCCCAACTACTGTATTTGCTTGACATATACGCTGAACAGATAACATATACGGAAATAATGATTTTCATTGTATTAAATGAATGTTAAGTTTGTTTGTTATTTGAAACTACTTGAATGCGTTCACGACTTCCTAGTTGCTTTAGTGGTTTTTAAAAGTTTTCATATGTCCGTTTCATTTTTTGAACACAGCACGTGAATCTGTACTGTTCATTTATAAGCTACTTGTGCCTGATTTCCGTTTTCTAGTCAGTCTACCTGAAAGTTGAATGAAATGCATGACGTTGTTCATTTATTTGCTGTAAAGACTTCGTACTACTAGCGGTTTCAATGCCTTTGCATTGCGAGTTCTCATCTATTTCCGGAAGTGAAGTTCAATTTCATAAAGTGACGCCAGCCATAACTGAATTCATAATTTTCCACAACTAAATTCGTATTGTACAAAGGGATACCAATAAAAACTGCAACTCTGACACCCTAAGTGACACCAGAAGCTACGTTGCACTCGGTGATCCATTTCTGGACATCACAACTATCTCGGATGCTGTTTTGTGAATGAACACGTAGTCACGAAATGTCTGTTTTTAGACGATGGTCAACACACAGGGAAACAGACAACGTATCTAAAACTTTAATATGGGATTTTTAAATATATTCTACCCCATTTATTTATCATGATATGACTTTTAATAGAAACATTTTTTTTTAATTTCACGCAAATCTACTCGAGGGCTATCTGTGTTAGTCATGGCTGAAAGGGCGAGCATGTTCGGTGCGACAGGGATTCGAATTCGCGACCCTCGGATTACGAGTCGAATGCCTAAACCCACCTGGACTTTTAACAGAAACAAAATTATAAAAACAAATTTGAAAATTAAACGGTTTTAAACCAATACAGTGAAATACTATGCGGATTACAATTAAAAGACGTCTACAACACATATGGTTTATATACCCTCTCCTTTTAGTTCTTAAGACAGATGTGTTCTTCGCTGAAGGGGGGAGACGTAATGATTAATTCTAATATTTTATTATAAAGTGCTTTACCAAAAATAATTATGTTTGTGAGAGTAACCAATATACAAACCGTAAACACACGTTACATCCTCATAAAATAAATAACACTGTAGAAAGAGATCTATGGACTGCTAGTTCTGAAGTATATGCAAAGAACAGTGTTTGCGTCTCACGTTTCCTCCAAAATCAATAGAGTTGAATTCTTACAACGATTTCAAACTTAGCTTCAAAAAAACTCATTTCTTCCCGATGATAATATTTCAAATCCTAATTATCGTAGAGTGACTATGGTCCTTTCATTCACGGCCCCTTAGCACCAGACACACACAAAAAGGAATACGGAATCTTCTAACCCATAATGTCTTGTCTGAAGTCACAATTTTCAATTTGCTGCTTTCATGAATCGGTAATGATAAATGAAAGTTACACATCATTCCAGGAATGTTTGTTGTTTTTAGATCCACATCTGGAAGTAATTATGGTAAAACTGCAAATTTCAAAATAAGCCTGGTTTGTTATATTGTTTCAAACATCAAGAGCCCCATTGTCAACTTTACAGGTTTCAATGGAACGTGTCAATTATCCTCAAAATCTAATTTCGGCTCTCGTTCCTATATGAACGTAATCCCACGAACACGCTTGAAGGTTTAATTTACTCTTAACGTATTTATTATTGTTTTTATTTGTACAGTAACAGTTACGACTAATCCGTTTACTCTTGTTATTGAATACACTGGTTCCAATGCGCCATTATCTTGTACACGTATTATTTGATCGTACTTACTGTTATCATGAGCATCATATGGTTATCATTACCATTGTCCATTGTTATTTGATCACGAGTAATCTGTATGACCGAAAACATATTTTGTATAGTCACATCTGTTTGAAAAATGACTGACATCAGCGATAATCGTTTGTTGTTGTTTTTTGTGTTTGGTTTGTTTGTTTGTTTTTTACTTTCGCGCAAAGTTACATCAGAGCTATCTGCGCTAGACATCTCCATTTTGATAGAGTAAGACCAGAGGAAATGAAGATAGTCATCACCACCCACCGTCAACTCTTGGACTACTATTTTACCAACGAATAGTATGATTGACCGTAACTTTATATCGCGCCCACGGTTGAAAGGGCGAGCATGTTTGATGTGACGCGGATTCGAATCAGCGACCCTCAAATTGCGAGTCGAGAGCCCTAAACACTTGGCCATGCTAGGCCCGTGGCTGTTTGGACAGCAACAATCCAATTATTGGAAGTAGAGACCTGCAGACGCCATGCAAAACCTAACGACGGTGTCAGGTTGAAATCTATAAAATTAATGTTATTTTGTAATATAAAATGAGAAGTGAGGAGGAATGACAAACTTAGTTTGTTATCTATTTTATGCCTTCTATAGATACAGAAACCCAGTTTCTAGCACTGACAATCCGCAGACATACCACTGTGCCACTGGGGTGCACCAATTTTAAGGAACATGGACACGCTCCATGAGCTTACTGTTGTTTTGGACTTGCACAAAGCTACACGAGGACTGTCTGCGCTAGCTGTACCTAATTTAGCAGCGTAAGACTAGAGGGAAAGCAGCTAATCATCACCACCCACCGCCAACTCTTGAGCTACTCTTTTACCCAAGAATAGTGGGATTGATCTAACATTTATAACGCCCCCATTGCTGAAAGGGCGAGCATGTTTGGTGTGACGAGTACCTTAACCATTAAGCCATGCCAAGCCGAGTTCATTGTTTATCACAAAACAACACAATGGACCGCGAGTATAGAATCCAACATTTTAGTGTTATAAGACCTTAAGGTTGCAGCTGAGCGACTGGAGGAAAGATTATCCCACAATTTTATTTTTTGTTGAGCTTCACTGAAAATATGCACATTTTTATGGTTTTTCAAGCTGTTTTTACACACAAACATATATGGGTGTAGTTCAGGCAATGTGACCACAGCCTTCCTCAACGAATGTGATAGGCTAACAATTAAGTTCAAAAGTGCACTTCTAATCTCTGACTCTTCGTTCTAATGGTCAGAAAATTGTTAAATATACGAGAACCTAAATTACTTTTCAATTATTGCGTTGCTTCCGGTACATTGGTGGAAAAGTAAATTAACACTCACGTGACGAATCTAGGCGATAAAAGAAAGGAGTAAAAAAATGTCAATCGAAAAATAAATTTAAAAATTACACAAACAGATTAACAAAGAAAAAAGTATCTTGGGAATCAGTATCGATAACAGTTAAGCCAAAGCCAATTATTGAAACCATGTAGATCGAATTAATAATTAAGCTGTTATTAATGCAGTTTTTATTCAATGGCTTCCCATTATTGTTCAACACTCGCTATTAAACCCTACCGATCAGGTTTTTTTTTTATAATTTCTTTGTTTTGTATATCAATATGTATACATATATATATATTTTTTCCTCTTTGTGTAATTTTCTTTTTACCTTTGTACTTTTTACCACCACTTTTACTTAACTACAGATAACTTGGAATCAGTGTGAAACAATTGTTTATTTTATGAAAGAAATTCAAGCAAAAATAAGTTTGTTTGTTTTTTAATTCCGCGCAAAGCGACACGAGGGCTATCTGCACTAGCCGTCCCTAATTTAGCAGTGTAAGACTAGAGGAAAGGCAGCTAGTCATCACCACCCACCGCCAACTCCTGGACTACTCTTTTACCAGCAAATAGTGGGATTGATCGTTACATTATAACGCCTCCACGGCTGAAAGGGCAAGCATGTTTGGTGTGACGGGGATTCGAATCCGCGACCCTCGGAGTACGAGTCGAGTACTTCAACCAACTGGCCATGCTGGGCACAAAAACAATTAATCAGTTTTATTTCTATACATATAAAATAGGACTGTGATATACGACTTTTAATTACTGAATTTGCTTTGAAGGATTGTTACAATACTCCAATGATAACGAGTTAGAATATTTATATATACATCGTTAATTAGCCTATCATGCTGCAATGGCATTTCAATATTTTGAACATCTTAATATTATATATCAATTAAATACCTCATTAACATTAATTTTCTAATGCATATGAGTCAACAAGATTTATAGATGTTTTTGATAACGAAGCATAAAAAGAAATTACGTTAGGAAAGCGCGTGCATTGAGGGCTTGAGCAGCTGCCCTTCCCTCTTGCGGGGGTTGCGAGTTTATTCATGAAGCTCACATGGGACAACTTGAGGCTTTTTCACAAGTTGCAATGAAGGGCAAACGAAATCTATTCTAAACATTTCAGCCTTTCACCATTTCTCAGCTAAAACGTTTCCGATCTATCTAGACAAGTATAAGCGGTGTACGATCTCAAACCACCTTGCCACGCGACACAAACAAAAGCCCCAACCGAAGTACAGCTGCCCTGATGTCATAAGCACGTGCTCTTACCGACCGCCATCTGGCATCCAATTTTCCAGGAGGAACTATTGCTCGATAAAACACAACGAACCTACTTTTAACCCATTTTTTGTTTTAAAATTGACTCTCATATCAAATACTATCACGTTAAACTTGCTCAAATTCGATGATACTTGTGTATAAATATTAGCCTTAACTTCAGTAAAAAAAGGTTTTGCTTTTGTGAACGTTCATTTCAAATATGCCAAAAACGAAAGTCTTCGAAAGAACGTGGATTTTCGACTTTCTAACGCAACACGACTTTTTTTCTTTTTCCGATAGTGCTATGAATTGCTGTTGTTTACCACGTTTCTGTTGGTAGCCATCTAGATATACAAAAACAAGTGTTGCAATTACCGCCTAGTTATTCAAAAATAAGTCTTGTAAATACCACCTACCCATACCAAAGATAGTGTTGCAAGAACCAAATGTACAAAAACATGTGTTGTAATCAGGAAACTTGGACATTCAAAGAGGTTCGTGCCAATATTACATTCAAGGTTATCATGTTACCAAACTTTAAAACTGGCCGGATGTCGTTGTTTAAGACACCATTAAAATAAAACAATTTACATTGTTTTTTTCTCATTTAACCCCAATATATTACGATAAATACCATGTATACTGGTGGTATTATCAATACATCCCCATGTTGATTTAAAACCTGCATCTATTGCAGTATTAATGTGGGTGAATCACTATATCTCACTGCCATGTGTCTGTTTATATTAAAATGAAAACTACAGATAATTCTTATGCAAAAGATAATTCATCAGGTCGGCTCGTTCGATTATTGATTAATTATGCTAGTCCTCTCCATGCACGCGGTTTGTAAAGTTTATTACCAAGAGTACTTTAACCATAGGAACATGAGCACGACGATTTAGGACGAAAAAGTAAGATGTTTTGGTTTGGTCTGTTTGGAATTTCACGCAAAGCTACACAAGAGCTATCTGTGCTAGCCATCCCTAATATAGCAGTGTAAGACTAGAGGGAAGGCAGCTAGTCATCACCACCCACCGCCAACTCTTGGGCTACTCTCTTTTGCCGGCGAATAGTGGGATTGAATATCACATTATAATGCCTCCGCGGCTGAAAAGGCGAGCATGTTTGACGTGATGGGAATCCGAACCTGTGACTCTCAGTTTGCAATTCGACCTCTCCAACCACCAAGTCATACCGAGCCTATAGTCAGATGTGTGAAGGCATTATGGTTGGAAAAAGCATATAAAAGGTTAAAACAAAAGTTAACTAAGACTCTTGTCTACAGGGCTTGGCATGGCCAGGTGGGTTAAGGCGTTCGACTCGTAATACGTAATACGAGGATCGCTGGCTCAAATTCCCGTCGCACCAGACATGCTCACCCTTTCAGCCATGGGGGCATTATAATGTGATGGTCATTCCCACCATTCATTCATAAAAGAGTTGGCAGTGGGTGGTGATGGCTAGCTGCCTTCCCTCTAGTCTTACACTGCAAAATTAGGGACAGCTTTGCACAAAATTAAAAAACCAAACCTCTCCTACGGTACATGATGATACAATCCTCTTTTATCACAATACATTACAAAACAAGTTTGGGTAGTATGATGCTCTAACAAACCGATTTTAAGTATTCCAAAGAGCCCTTACCAGAGTTATATTCAACATAATATTGAAAGTTACCAGCTGCATTCTATCATCAGCAAATGTTTCATTTTGAATAGTGATTCACTGCATGTTGTTTCAACTAATGGGCCAGACCCGTCTCCTCAGACTTTTTTACATCATTTGCTTGTTTATTCATTGTTTAACATAAAGGACTATTTATACTGTACCATTACAGATATCAAAAACCAAATTTTAAGTATTCTAAGCTTTCAGACGTACTACTGTTGTTTAGGAACTTTTTATCTGTATAAAACTATAAAACTTCAGCAACTTAAACCCATAATTTAAAACATTGTATAAGCATCAGGAAGGTTCACCACATATCAGTTTATACTATCCACCTAAAACATATGAAGTCTTGTAGATGTATTTGTTCCACAAAGTTCTTCAGTCTTAACCAAAGTTTACAAAATGTTTATACGTTTCAGTGAAATGAACTTCTGGATATAAATCTTTCAGACCCATTACCACACAGAAAATAACCATTTTAAGGAGAAGTGTAATATCCAGTGTAATCTCTTGAACAAATTTTCTCAGTAAGTTGCTCAAATTTTGGAATGGTGACCATTTTTTTCATATTTAGCAATTCAGATAAGTGTTAGGATTAAAAAAAACAACAACTAATAAATACATTATTATATATTTAGGTTAAAAGTATCTGTGAATAACAATTTTCTAAATTCAAAATATTCTACGATCTCTGTAGTTTATTTTTACATATTTTTTCTTTCAATGTACAGACCACGCATCATGTAAAATGTAAAGTCACAAAATAACCTACTTTTCAAATAACCAGTTCTTACGGTTGGAACACTACGAGGCGAATTGGGTTCCATATCTTCTTCCTCTATGGTTTCCAAAGGTTTAAAGTCATAAGTGCTATGATTTTGTTTCATGGCAACAAGCATTCAAAAACCTCAAAAGTAACATGTCAGCTAGCATTGATAAATGAGGGTCCTTGGAAGAAATTTCTGCTTTTAGCAACAGATCTTATGTGCAAACCATTTTTTTTTTCTATACTATGAAACAAAAATTGGTATTTAGATGTCATTCACAAAGCATGGAATAAACATCATAGTTTGTTTGTTTGGGACTAACAGAACTGTAAAAAAAAACCAAAAACTAAGCTTGGCATCAACACAAAAATGTTACATGGTAAACGTACGTACGCATGAAATCTGTTTAAAGATTTCCTTTACAGACCATATGAGATGAAACTCTTGCCACAAAGACTACTGAATAATAGTTCAGGCTCTTGCTGTCTGTAACTAACAAATTAGTAAACCATAAAACAAAAAACAACTGGTGTCAGTTACAGATCTTAAATAATCACACCTCTGGATCAATATAAGGATAAGAAGAAATTAAGAGAACAAACATTCTACACACTGTAGAACTGGTTCACAGCTATTATGCAGAGTGACATCTCTTTCTACTACACCCACCAAGATAATATAATTTGACCAAAAATCTGATTTATATATTTTTCAGTACAATACCCATAACAAAATGACTCAATACAGATATATCTACCTACAAATATATCACCAGTCTGTATGTGACACTGAACAATTTTAATTTTGTTACCACAGTCACATGCACACTCTTCTTTGTCTGTCTAGCTCTGACCAAGTCTATTTCTTTTTCGATTATCAATCAGTAACTACACTGAAACTTTTGAATTTGACAAGTTACTTCTACCTGATTATTAGTCATCAATTACATTGTAACAGTAGCCCGTGCTTCATTACTTGATATCCCAGTAGTAACTACCGATTTTTATCAGTCCACGTTTCACCATTTCTTTATTATCATAGTCTGGAATGCAAAGTTATCATTGACACATTTCTTATAATTACAATAAAAATAAAACAATATCATGTGATTATTTCAAATCTAAATATCTTAATTTTTTTTTCAAGAGCCCACATAAAAATTCCAAATAAAGTATTTTCATAAAAACAACAAATGATGCACTAAGACACAAGAGAAAAACAACAACATAATTCATCTTTGAAATATATTTATGTAATATTCAAATTGTTATCCTAGCTTTAGGTACATTTTTATGACAGGTACAAGAAAAGTAAATTTCCAGATTTGAAAGGAACATCAACTCAAAATCAGTTGTTTGTGACTAGGAATTTTCAAACACTGTGAAAGATTACACTGAAACAAAGTCTATTTACTCCAATTATATGTATCACTAAAAAGAATCTCCTAATGAAAAGCATGTAAACAACAATCAGAGCTTTTACTATAAGCACATATAATTATCTTTCAAAGAAGGTAAATTTACCTGATACTTAAAAATTATTTTTACAGGTTTGATAACCTTAATAGATTGTAACTACTACGTTGAATGAAAAGGGAACAGCGTTTTGGTTAATGTGCTGAGGCATTCTTCAGAAAAGACCTCAGTACAGAAGCTAAAATGTTGTCCACTTCTCATTTAATGAGCAGTTGCATTCTGCTAAAGTCCTCAAACCTACTAAACCTACTCTGCTTAAAGTTCCACTGAAACAACAATTTTTACAGAAATTAGAAACACTACTAGGTATTCCACAAAACTTATTGAGCTCAAGAACTAAAGAAAAACCTTGAATAAGCAGTTTTAGAGATTCTTCAATTTTCATGTCAGAGGAAAGAACGTCCTACTGTCTCTTCCTTTAATCCTTAGAAGTTGATTACGGTTCAGCCAGCCAACTGTCTCAGATAGTTATACAGGATTCCTTTCACACAAACCACACAAACAAGTCTATTACTTTAGGCCACCGATGCAGTTTCAAGCGGACCACAAGTCCATGTGGAGGATGAAGCTTTCCAGATAACAAAATAGATATTGATCAATACTTGAAGTTGTTACACCACAAACAGAGAGTGCTTCTATGTGAATAAGGAAAGCACACTGATACATAAAGTTTCTGTTCTGTTTGTACATTGCATTTATGATTTGGATGCAAGGATTGCTCCGAGGGTCAAAGCTCCAATACCAGCAGCTACTCCACAAATCTTCTTAAAAACTGGCCAGGAGGACTCACTTTTTTGCTCTTCTCGGTTTTCGGCATATTCAACTAGTCCATTCTGTGAAAGAGGTTTGCAAAAATATAAGTAGCGAGCAAGCAACAATTTTGTAATAACTGAAAAACTCTGCAAAATTTTGATCATTTCATTTGCTGAAACATGACTTCTGAAGCTATCAAATATAATACAATAATAATTACTTCCATAAAATAAAATTACAAGTTTGTCTTTCATGTTTAAATGTTGGTACAAACCTCATAAACGATTGGCTTATGTTTTTAACAATACAAGTATTGGCTGGAGTATGCTTTAAGTGTATTGAAAACAGTTCGGTCGGTTCAAGGTCTTTATTTTTCAATTGTATATCCGTTCACTGAGATACTTATAATAAAATGTTATGAAACATGTGACACTAATTCCTACAATACACACTTTAATGTCATATACACAAGGTACCAAGTATAAATTTAACATGTTTGATGTGGTATGTTTTAAGTGTGCTGAAAATAGTTCGGTAGGTTCAAGGTCCTTATTTTTCAATTGTATATCACTTTACTGAGAGACTTGCTTATAATAAAATGTTATGAAACATGTGACACTAATTCCTACAATACACACTTTAATGTCATATACAAAAGGCACCACTACTATTATTAATAACCGGGAAGTAAAGCATATTTTGTTATAGCCATAAAGACAGAGCATTGTGTTATTTACTTAACAAATATCTATAGCACTCCTCCCTCAAATGAGACATCCGCGAGTAGGCTCACGATACCAGAGGCTGAATTCTTGAAATACCTTCTATTCATTGGTACATGTACATTGACCGGGCAGCTTCACGTCGGCCGCTTGAAGCAGTTGGCCCATACTTGAATGTTTAATAGTTTCCTGTCTTTCCAACACGCGTGACCGTTTCTCACGCATAACCTCAAAGCAAGGTTTTTCCCACACGTACACATAGCCTCCACACCAGATACAGCTATCTTCACAAACGAATTGCGCAGTACTCCCGTATTCTATCTGGGTACTAGTTCGTTTTGATACAATATAAACTTTTCTACACATGACTGCACTAAGATAATACAAACTAGAGGTAACGTACATATCAGCAGTCACATAATTATCAATAACGTCTTATCAAAGGTAATAAAAAGATTACAATTAGAGTGGCTTGTTAACTATGTACAGTAGTTTTCTCGTAATGTTTCACACTGGTTGCTATTAACGTTTTAAAAAATTAAGTTTTAAAACATACGCATGAAAAGTTACATGTTGTTGGAGATGTAATAACTTTGGTAATTAGAAATGAAAATAACTCTATACGTGTTTTAACTTTTATAACCCACGAAATATTTTGACTGCAACTAAAATTCATACTCTTGAAAACATTTTAGGTTGTAAAAATTTCTACTAGCTGTTTATATCATATACCTGTAGCTAGCTGAATGTGTTGAAATACACCATTCTCTATTTGTTTATTCACTAACTGACGTACCCGATCAATGCATGTGAAGCCAAACGAGACCCCTTTGGTACTTGGTAGGTTTGGTAACAATCGGTTCTCATTTAGCTAGATAATAAACTGAAATTTGTAAAGCAAGTTATTTGTTCGCCCAACGAACCTATATCTGTAATGTTAAATTAAACGCATATTAAACTCACTGTATAAAAGTTTATTTGAATTAAGACCTCTAATTTTTTTAACGATAAACAACTTGCACGTAAAACAACCAACAAACAGACGCGCCAACACAAACTACCTCTTAACCTCTAACTAAATTACGTACAGATACGTACACCACTTCATCAAATTGAAAATAAAAACTTAGTAACTTCCGCCATTGACAAGAGTATGATAATTATTAGAAACAATATGAGCAGTTATGGGAGATCGAAGACCCTTCTCTACCTTTCCATAAATCATGGACTGTCGGCTTTGTCTTTTGTGTCTGACACGTACGCTAATTTGGGAATATTTAAGTTTATTTGATGGTCAGAAAATGACAATATCCTCTGAATACACAGGTATTAACACAAGTATCTGTGTTTAGGTAAACTACAAAAATATCGATTGGTTTGATTCTCTTGTAGAAAGTTCAATAATCACGAGAATACACGTTAGCAAAATTCGTCCAGGACAATGTCTCACATCCATGTTCGCTGACGGTCGCTTTAAAATAAACTTTTAATGTTGCACTTGTATTAACAAGTTTTACAAAAAATTGGTACTTTAGCGTTACTTCAATAAAGCATAATACGCATATTTATGGAAAATGATAAAACTTGAATGTGATAATCAAATGAAATCGAACATTAAAATTTCTCTAATTTTTATAAATATTCAAGAAGTGTTTTCAAAGATGCTTCAATTATGGAAAATTGTCCCAAATTTTTCTTAACATGAATTGATCATATTTTTTTATTTTATATTCAGAAAAAAAAAATGTCTTTTTATATTTTCCAATAATTTTGAAAAAAGAATTCTAATGAGACGCTAATTACATGCAATAATAGTATAATTTCTCATCTTGGAAAACACAAGCTATAACCGCCAAATTACCTACCTAATTAGATTCTCCCTTTGGAACAAACAAACCTAAATTGCAAACAAACTTTCATTACTTTTTAAAGACATCTTGAAAGTATTTGGGTGAGACATTATCCTTTTTTTTTATCCAAAACTTGGCGAGATATCATCCACATGCCTGGTAAAATATGTTGTAACAGTCAATACTGGACCAACAAGAGATACACAAATACTTGAGTATTCGAAACGAACTGACTTGATTACCATTTCCACGATTATTCAGGGCCCATTGAGCTTCACTTTTTAAATTTATTTACATACGCTAGGCCTAATGCATCAGAAGTCAACAGTCAACACGTCTTCGAGAAAGTTAAAGGTATTTAATCATACCATACAGAGCTTATTTCGGAGGCGTAGGGCAAAATGTGTGACCCTTCGTATTCAACAAAATATAACGTTACAAGCTTCCATTTAGGGTACCCTCTTCCGCATAACGGAGTCTGCGGGGCAGTTGCTATGTCTTTCGCATACTCGTTCAAATACCATTTATAATGGTGGACGCAAATATTTTGGTCCCATAAAATGAAATTACGTATAAAACTGCGACAGGAAACCTTGTATCAATTTACAAATTTGTTCATGAAAAGGAAGTTATAATTTTCCTATACTGAAAATGTATTTTCGATAGGTACTTCCCTCCTCTCACAAGATCAGCTTTTCTGCTCTCTGTATGCGATATTTTTTATAACGCAAGCCACAAGTCTTTCGCATCCCCTATTGGAAGAAACAAATTTAAACACGTCTCTCATACAAATCACCATTCATCATCCCTTCACCAATAGAAAAGCACTAATATCACATGACACATGTAACCCTCTATGCACTACCACCGAACCATCACTCCAAAGTTTGCTACGAGACGTAAGCATTGGAAGATTGTTGGGAGGAGAATGGGAAGTACATATCGGAAATGAATTTTCAGTGTAGGAAAATACTAACTTCTCTCATAGCACTTTCATCTTCTCACAAAATTAGGTAGAATCTCACACTGAAAGGGAAGAGAAACTAGTACGAGGGGAAGACAGACATACCTCCCTAAAGCGTTCAAAATATACCTCTGTATATGAGAGAAAAAAAATTAAATGATCAGAGGAGGGTTGCCACACCTCTTTGGAAACATATGTATCCTCGCCATGACCAGCTAGGAACAAACATGGCAGAAAAAGAAGGGAGCACATCTAAGTAGGAAAGGATAAAGAAGTGAAAGATACAACTGATGATGTGTTCCATGGTGTAGAATGGCTTGGGCGTGGCAGACCATAGTTGGTAAGTGAATTGTATTTAAAAACCTCCTCTTTGGGTTCTGACATCCTGTAAGGGTAGGATGAGGATCACATGGCTTCACCTCAAGCCTTAAAATCGTGGATGTGAGGAAAATACCAACTCAAGAGCACGACACACGAGTAGCATTGAGCCAGAGGTCCAGGAATGTGTCATCTGGTATTGGAGGGAAGTCCACTGCATGCAATTAACTCCCGCGACTATGAGACTGTTCAAAGTGTCCAGAGTTCAATAACATTCCCATCATACAAAGAACAAGAGGGGCCAGAACAAAAACATCCCACATATACATTCCGTGACTCACTACACAGAAAGAAGACGAGCAACCCTAAACCCGTGTGAAAACTTTGTGTTGTTTTTAGATATTGAGTGAATCAATCAACCTAAGGTGGGATGAAGAAACCCAATTGAAGAGGTGAACTGTATTGAGACATCTTACTCTGTGGCATATGTCATTCAATCTGGAGGATGGTATGTCTTCTACAGTGGCAGAACACCACTTCCCTACTCTGAACTGAATGGTTACAGTCATGTGTGTGGAACCCATCCAGCAGGATGACTTCATAGTTAATCACCCAGTAGCTTGGAATTGATAAGTGGTAACGACTCCCATAATTCACTGAAATAAAGGGGCGAAGAGCACCGAAGAGTTAAAAAAAATCAGCTGCACCCAAGAAAATGCAATGGATGTTGATGAAACTCCATTTTGAAAAACAGACCATGATAATTTATTCAATTGATAGGCCTATTTATAAAACAAATATCAGGAAGTTATTGATCATGTAGATTTTGTGAAATACCCCATCTCAAAGATGTATGTAAAACCATGAAAAGAGCAAGTGAATCAAAATGGTATACAGTGTGTGATCCAACAAATGAGTACAAAGCAAGGACTCCTGAGAGAAAAGCAAGCATCAATACAGATTCGCTTAGTATCATACCTATGCTAATGTGTGAAGCAGAGCCATAGGTGGTAGGCGATATGTGGAGAAAGCAGAAACCGTGACGTGACATAAAGGGAGATAAATGTTTGAAAGGTTGTCCACGTGCCTGACTGCAGAATTTCCTATAGAGGCAGTCAGAGACGGGAACCAAGGAAAAAAGTAACGAGTTTGATGGGAGTTAACATGAAACAAAGTATATTTGAAAGGGGAAAAATAGGAATAATCCAACTTGATTGAACAATGTACTCAACTTCTAAGGATAGAGGAAGAAAGGTTCCGAGAAGATGAGGGCTGCCACAAGATAAATAGGCAGGAATGGGAACTCTTGAATGACACTGTGCAGGCAATACAACAAAAGGCACAAACCAAGCATAAAGATTAATGCGGATCAGGACGAGGGTACAGATGAGAAATATAGAGAAGAAATGTTGGCGAAAAGGAGTTAACTTCACAAGCCGCTGAGGTCTTGGGAAGGAAAGAACAATCTAGATAAGAGAGAGGATAGATTTAGCGGTACAGTATGCAAGTAGCATGGAGAGTGAACAGTTCCAACCAACAATGCCTACAGGCCAAAAGGAAACATACTTAAGTAGACAGTGAAACAAAGAGCATGAGGCAATGAGCTCAAATGGAGGTAAAGTAAGGGAATGGAACACCACGTTGATGTTACAATTTTTAAGTACCAGACACTACTAGGCAGCAAATACATGCAGAAAAATGAATCAAAATGGCAAGGACAATGGAAAGAAAGATCTACAGTACTGAAAAAAACAAGAGAGCATGGGATAAAACAGCCCAATAGCTTGATCCAAAAGATCACAAACCCTTTATCAACAAACCTCAGGAGAAACTTGTAGATACCGCCAACTGCAGGACAAGAAGCTGAGAAACCCCGAGCTAGGATCCAGGTGTGAAAAACGTTCAATTTTTGCTTAAACACAGACATGGATGAAGAATTAGTGGAATGAATTAAATGAAATGTCACCTGACGTGAGAAACCAGATATTCTCGCCAGGTGTGAAGATGGAGGACAAAGTGGAGAATGCAGGAGGAAACAAATGTAACTGGAGTAATTGAGAATACCACAGTTAAGTTAATCAACAAGTAGTAATCAGAAAGAACATTGTACAAATTGTGTGGATGAGGGAAACTACCTGATGAAGTAATCATAAAAGGAGGATAAACATAAAGAAACTTGTTTGATCAATCCTGGCTGAAGGAATCTATAGCCAAAGCCCAGATATCTGGTGATCAAGGGCAGTGGGAAATCCATCGATACGATTGTAAAGCAATCAAAAAGGGATGGAAAAAAGTGATCACTCTGTCAAATAAACCAGGTTTGTTTAGGAGAGACAATCTGCTACAAGATTGAAAAACATCTGGAGCATGACACCCCATCAAACAAGTGCGATTATTGTGGGCTCAAAAGAGAAGATACAATGTTAGAAAACACGGGGATCTTATTTAGGTGCTACCTTGGTGACTGATTTGAGCCACCACTGTTGAAGAGATGCATCAATGAGGAGATGCAAGTCTGGCAGTGAAGAAAAAGTGGGATATCCATGTTCAACCAACGTCAGAGATCATTCAAAATGTAGGAAGGAAGAGTTGTAAGAAAATCTAATAGATCTTAAGCAAGATTCAACTGGTCTTGGATGACCCATCAAAGAGATTGCATATGAGCTAGGCAGACAGGGTATGAGAGGAATCATGAAGACCACATCCTCAAAACTGGTAAAACTTCGTGAGCATAAAGTGAAGGAGTGAACAGGGCACTCTAAACAGCCAGTTCCATAGGGAAGAAGGTTGGGTCTGACTGATGGATGTTGAAAAACCCTAGATGAATAAGGTGCTGGGTACAATGAAGGGAGTACTTCTCCAATTTGACTGACCAGCCTACCTGAGTTGCTTCGAGAAGGAGCTGACATGTATGACAGATTGACTCCTGGTCAAAATAAGTGAGAATAGGCCAACCATACAGGTAAAAGTGAAAGTGCAGCCACAGGGCATAAAAATGTAGCATGAAAGTTCACACTATTTAACAAAAAAAAAGGTGCTAAAGCCAACCCACAGAGTAGGACATGAAATTGGTTTACCATCCCACAACTAAGAAACTAAAGATAAAGTCGAGAATGTTCTGATAAAGAATTGTGCAGATAAGCATTGGAGATGTCCATCTTGATCACCCAAAGACCTGTAGAAAAATCCACCATAGAGTAAGGTAGGATTAAATAATGAAGCATGGGATGTAAACATACAGACCGAGATGGGACAGGCTAATGACCAGTCTCCAACACCTTATCATTTTGGGAACTTCAAAGAGGTATTAGCAATCCCCCTCCTCAAACCACATGGAACAGGTTTGATAGTCTGTTTTATCAGGTCTTGCATCACACCTTGGATAGATGTTGGCATGAGAAGGGATCACAAGGAGAAGGAAAGAAAACATTAACATGGGAGAGAGGGTAAAAAAAAAAAAAAAGGTATGATAAATCTCTGACAAAAATTGGTTAACCCAAATATCGGAGGTGAAAGAGGTCCATTGATGAATGAAGGTCACAAGATGAGCTTTCACCAGGTAATCACCAGAATCACTGTTCGTGTCTCATATATTGTGAAAAATGACAAACAATGCCACTGCTGGAATGAGGAACAGGCAAAAACTGGAAATGGAAGGGTTGAAAGACAGAAGTCAGTGTCATGCTTGGCTCCAATTTGGGCAAATAAACAATCACATAAGAAAGAGTAAATTGTTTTTGTACTGAAGCTACCCTTGTGTCTAAAGTTTGCTGAATTGTGTCAAACATGAAACATTTAAAAAATGAGGCCATCTGAAGATCCCACAGATAAAGACCTGGGAAACAGGTCCGTGAAAATAGAGCATCATGACCCACAAGGACCCAAGGTATTGAGCTCTGAGTTTATCAGTACTATCATGATAGTCCATGGCTATTTGGGGGACCCACCATATTTCCTTCACTACAATTCAGTAGTAAAAAATAGAGTCTGGTTCCAGTAGGAAAGAAACAAATAAACCATATTTGTAGAATAAATGCCAAAGATGACAGGCAGGCAAACATGGAAGTTAAGATGGAGAGAACATCCCCAAAAAACCTCTCAGACAGAAGAAGAATTGAGGAAAAGCACCAAAAAGAGTCATCAGGATAAGATGAAGATAAGAATACAGGGTTTTGGCGAGACTAACAAGAGAACTGAATCCCATTCCCAAATAGGCAAAACTGAATCATTAAAGTGTTGACCCAAAAGTGGACAGTCCACCCATGATAAGTGAGGGCAGAATGATCCAAAACCTATGGGGGACAAGAGAAATTGATACTGTCATTTAACAGGGAAGCAAAACACTCAGTGTGAATCCAAATATTAAGGTATGGTGGAAAACTAAGATTGGGAAACAGAATCATGTAATAAGAAAGGATGCGAGTCATAAGAAATAGGAGGAATAGACAAAATGTATACTTGAGAAATGAAACCTGAGAAAGTCAATGACTATCTAACAGTATCTTTAAACAGTGTTTGGGAAGGACTGGCAAACTGGGTAAGGAGAGAGAAGAATAAATGATCAAAATCTTTATCAGCATGGCCAGACTTGAAAGGGTCTGGAGGAAGGGGAGCAAAAGTAGGAGACAAAGGTTGTTCTACATAATGCTCAACATCCTTGTCAATAAAGGCCAATAAATCCCAAGATAGGTTGGCTACACCTATGGTCTGAAATATAGCATCAGATGAATGAAATGTTCCTGAAGTAATAATGTTTACTCTGGAATCCAAGCTTGGTACTGGATAAACAAGTTTCACAGCAAAACATGGGTAAATCAAATGCTTTTGAAAATGAAGAAAAATATTATCAAAATAAAGTGAAATTAGATTAAGTTAAACCCCTTCAAGAAGTAAAGAACAAATAGAAAAATGTCCGAATTCAAGCAACACCACATGAGAAATAACTGTTTAATAGTAGTACACAGAGGAAGTCAAATACATTATGTTATTACAGTACTCTTTTATTGGTGGAGGGATAAGAAATGACCATTTGCATGAGACATGCTGTAATCTTTGATTGCAGTAGAGGGGTGCAGAAAGTTTATGGCATGCATAATAAAAAAGTTCACATACAGAGTGCAGAAGAGAAATAGAAGCTAATCTTGTAAGAGAAGGGATGTAATTTACTGGAATTCTAAATCTAAAGGAAAGAATGCCACAGTACAAGTTACAAATATATTGACTGTAAAGTTTCACAGTACTGGATATAAGTATTAAATAAGATATAATTTATACATGACAGTATAAAAAACAGAGTTGCCTTTTAAAGGTGGGGTGAATGGGAAAGTTTTTTCAACTTGTGTATTGTTTTCTGTTCTCAAAAAATCCTAATTTTTCTTAAATAGTTAAATTTGTTAATCGGTGTGAAATAGAGTTCAACACTATCATAAAGAATGATACAATTAAAATAATTTGTAAAACATTAAGTAAAAATCTACTTAAAGAATTCACTAGGATATAATTATATTTAATGGTACCCAACAAAGAACAACAAAAATGCTTTGTTTCTCTTATTATCACATACATCTCTAGCCATGAAAGACAGATATATGACTCAAATTCCTAGAAAGGAAAGAAGTTCATTAATTTTAATGAATATTCTAAACAAACACTGACAAAAGCTTCAAGACAAACAATTTAGTAGACTCCCATTTCACGGTATTAAATTAAACAAATAAATTATTATCAAAATTGTTCTCAAGTTTTCAACTATCAAAACTTTAAGTTGCTCTTTCTATCTGCCATCTTTTTGTTTATAGATGTACAACCATTCTACAATTGTGCCTGTGTTACACTAGGACCAGTTGTAATAATATTAACAAATTATTTTGAGAATTTTTTTTTTAAACTTTATGGGTGCTTTCTTTCCTGAAATGTAGCACAAAGTTAATGCTAAACAAAAAATACAATTCTTCTTTTCAATGCTGGCAAACTTATCCAGGTTTTTTTACCCACTTATCTATGACCTTGATACATAAGAATGAAGGTTACATGCTTGTGATTCATCCAAGAGGTCAAAAGGTAAACATCTTACATTCATTACTTGTATTGTGCTTAAGCTAACCTTGCATTTTAAATAATTATAAATTTGTATTTTTCATAGTCAGGTGCTACTATATCTACTATCATTCATGAAAATATTTTTAGGTCAAAAAACAAAACAAAATATCAGTTCTAATGACATAAAACTTTTTTTTTTTGAAAATATACTACATATTTCATAAATTAGAATGTTTCATAAACATTTAACTGAAGAAATATCACAAAAAGCAATTGTTTTTACACTCCAATATACATCATACAAAATATATGTGAAATTGTTGAAACCAAAACTCAACTAGTCACTAACTAAAAATGCCTTCATAAATGAAAATTGTAATAAATACATTCAACTGATCTCGAACAGATATTATTTCAACATTGCAGCCTCACCTTAAAGCTAGATTAAAATAAGAATCCTGTTTGTTTAATCTTGATAAGCATAATAAGCAAAGAATAACTAGATAAGGTTATAATGAAAACTGTCTTAAAATCTAACTAAAAAGGTTAAAAAATTACTGCAGTAAATTTTAAGTAAAACGTGAGGCAGCAGGTACAATGGTTCAGAAAGAAAAACCTTTGGCAAGACAGGTGTTCCACAATTTGGACAAATAATAACTTGCTAATATTATTAGAACAGCTACATTAATGCTGAGAATAGAATATAACATGGATACATTCCAGGGCTAATGCAATTGTGCTTTAACATGGGAAAGTAACGTAATATAACATTTCTGCTGTACCATATTGAAAAATGACCATAGACAATACAGCATGTAATGTCTCTCTATTGCTATTTTAAGTTGGTTATGAAGGTGGATAATGTGTCTCATAACAGCATAATGATGGATGATGAAACATGGAACACTACTATATTTGGTATAAGGATAGATAATACAGTACAGTATGTATCTTTACATTGAACATGATGAAAGGAAAAATAAAGCATTTATCTGAATGACTTTCTATGTTCATTAAGACCAAAACAAAGTTTAATGGTGTGTTGGTTAACAAAATTATAATTTGTTCTCTTTTAAACAAAACCACTTGTCCAGCAATACTAAACAGTACTACAGAGAAAAATGGTTACACAATTCACTTATCCTTTCTTACGAGAAGGTTATCAAAGAGACTATGCATGACAAAATCAGAACAAAGAAAATAACTTTAAAAAAAAATTACACAATACAAAAAAACAATCCTTGAACAATGACAATACGCATAGAAACAGCTTTAAGTGTACAAAAATTACAAGCAAAACCCCTTCACACACAGGATTTAAACTCAGAATAAATAACCTTGTACAATGAAAACATAAACCAAAATATATTTAATATCAAATCACATTATTCCAGAAAAAGTACATTACAAAAATAAACCCTTTAACAACACAGTTTAAATTTAAGCAAAATGAATAAATTTTCATGATTAAAATATACCAAAGAAACTAATATAAATGTATCATAAATATCTACATAATAGTGCAGAAAAACAAGCAGGCCCATTATACCAGGAATGCATATCAAATATTACAAACACAGTGATCCTTTCAATTAAATAAATCAAAACGTATTCGATTCTTTAGAATCACATCTTAAAATAACCCTTGACATAAAACAGATTATCTATTTCCAAAACCATTACCATAAGCAAAGTAAAACAAAGTCATAAAAAGTAACCAGACACATATACAGCATACACGACAGAACTTTAAAATATGTATACACCAAACAAGACAACTAAATAGATATAAAAGAAAACCATTTAACAAATATTTGTGCCAAACTGAGGCCACAGTACAGAAAACTCATGGTAATTCAGGAACTATTATCTCTGCAGATAATGAAGTATGTTCTGTGGCACAAGACAGACCTACTGGAAATAACTGTAGGATAAACTCTAGAAGATCTACAAATATGACTTAATAAACAATATCAGTAATTCCTGTCATGACATCTCATGATGTCTTGCTTAACTATACACACCATTTCAAGAATGAATTCCATCATAATTTGTCTTTTTACTACTTCAGCAGCAAAAGTACTTCAGTTTGATTTATTTTGATAATTCAATAACTTTATGGTAAAACACACCAAAGAAGTTATCTCCAATAACTCGGGTTTCTATCATGATCCTATCCTGTAGCACGTCAGGTCACTAGCCAGGAGTGGTTGAAACTACAGTCACCATTTACCTTTCATGGCATACTGTAGGTTTTGCAGATCTTAAGAAGCAATACACAGTTATATTCCAACAATCAACAACTGGCTAACTGACTAAAGCATATCAAGAAAAACTATGAATTTTATCTTAAATATGAAAAGTTACAATTCAAAATGCTAGGCCAAACAAACTCCAACAGATCAGAAAAACATTGTCACAAGTATGAGTTATAGCTATAACAGGCCAAGTTACAACAGCCCATGTCCTAAAATTTATTTTAGAGCAGAGTACAAGGATTTAAAAAAAATCTTAGGAACAAGTTCCAGCCCACAGGTTTACATGTGCTCATCTTATAAAAAGTGATCCCAACTCAACACGAGCAGCTCGTCTGAGAAAGAAATCCTTGGGTATTGAGCTCTGAGTTTATCAGTACTATCATGATAGTCCATGGCTATTTGGGGGACCCACCATATTTCCTTCACTACAATTCAGTTGTAAAAAATAGAGTCTGGTTCCAGTAGAAAAGAAACAGAGAAAGAAGCAAGACAGTAAAAGTTAGTTGACACACAAGTGGCCATGACAGTTTAAATACTATTCAGGTGCCAATTTTTTGTTTTTGTTTCTAAACTGCAGAACCTTCCTTTCATTAACATCTTCCCTAATCAAACATTACCCACTAGCATTAATAGCTACAATGCTGTTTGTTTTTTTTTTTCAAATAATTCTTTAAAGTCCAGTATCCATATCCACACTGCTGGATAATTATCTTCATAACTTCATGTAACATTTGAATTAAATTCCTGTATTGTTGGTTCCAAAATTTCCCACCCATGTCAAGATAATAGCTGCTTTACACCTCAGGGTTTGTGATGTACATTTGAATGGTGAATAAGCTCATTTCTTGCACAAAACCTTCTGCACTGTGCACAGGAGAATTCTGAATAAAGGGTAATTAACTACTAATCTTGTTGACAGCACTTCTGAAGGCACTGCTTCATTTTTATATCCTTGATGTGGCAAGACCCAAAACAAGTTACTCCACTGTGAAGCAGCTTCCCAATGACTTGAAAGTTTAAGCTACCAGTTCCTATTTGTCAACATCAATGTTACAAAGCTTCCTTGTCAATTTCAAGTAGTCTTTACACCTTTTATGTTCTCCACCAAGTGATCATCTACCCTTTTTTATCAAGCTCTCCATAGAATATCTTCTTTGGAAGGTGTGCTTCTGACATTTTATCTACATGGCCTGACTATCTCAGTTGTGCTTTCATGATCATAGAACTAACATTTCATGTTCTTACCTGTTGTAGGACCTCTGTATCAGTTATTTTGTCTTGCCACCTTACTCTTATCAGTCATCTGCAACAGTCGAGATGAAAAATGGTTAAATTTCTTCAAATTACAACTATATGCTGTTCAAGACTCACATACATAAACAGAGATAGGATAACTACAAATTTATACTTTCAACTTAATCTGCAAGATGATGCTTTTCGAGTCCCAGATGCATTCTTGAACTCTTCCAAATTCTGTTGACAATTTCTTAACCAATGGTAATGGCTTTTGATAGCATACTCCCCAGGTAAGTAAACTTGTCAACTACTTTGAGAAGATGGTCTCCCATAACTGTTACTGGCTGGACATGGGATCTGCCTTGTGTTCCTGACTTTTCCAAGCTGATGGTTAGACCATAATGAGTGCATCCTACAGTAAAACAATTCATAATCAACTGCATGTTCTCTTCGGAGTAATCCACAAGGCCACAATCATCATTAGTTTGTGAACCAATTCCTCAAGGGCTTCTTGGGTTGTAGTCTTCTCAGATTGAATAAATGTTATTATTCCTGAAATGATATAGAATGAAATGTCCATCTGTAAATATAACAGCATGAGAGTGGATTATACATTATGTTACCTTCCTTGAAATTTTGTTTGATTTCCATGAGGTTGAGCAGTATTTTTCCCATCAGTACAAATACACAGGACTGTGTACAGCTTTATTATTTTGTAATTATTTAAAAGTTGCTCATCACATCCCTAACAAATGATATGGCATGGATTCATAGTACTGAACTTTTAAACATTGAGAATGTTGTAAGTAGCAGAATCAATTAAAGATGGTTTCATTCATGGGCTAAGAGTAACTGGCATAAATTAGATAATTATACTAATTTTCATGCACAACATGATATGAACAGTAAAACTTGCAATATTCATGCATGTTCAACACTTTAGCCAAGAACATGGGTTCTAACACCTATGTATATTTATATTAATCTTGTTTATTATAGCTATCAGCTTTATTTCCAAAGCATTAACTTTGTCAGTTTTACCAATGCAAAGACTTCTTTGTTTTTACCCCTTCTGTGACTGAGGGTATCCAAACTACAAATTTTACAACATGCCACTAAGTTAGCAGGTAATCTTCAAGAGTAAAACTATTGTAAACGGATATAGTCATAACTAAAAATAATGGGATATACCCACATTACTGAGCTTAGGCAGTAGCAGGTGTAAATAACCTCAGCTGTGGAAGGATTAAAACTGTTTTTCTGTACCTATACTGAAGTCCTAAAAGTCCAGAATTTGAGTGTTGAATATTTTGAATGTGCTACAATGTTGCCTGTAATGTACCTAGTTCTATTATTAAATGTTCTCTAGTTTGCCATTAAGTCATAATCTGGAGTTTCCATAAGACATAGCATACATTACCAGTAATAGAAGAGTGTCAGTTCTCTGCAACTACACCATATGTAGTTTTAAAAGGGTGAGTCAATTTTTACTTATGCCCTACATAAGAAATAACACATGAAAGTAGGTCAAAACCCAGACAATTCTACCTAACTGGCCTAGTTCAGTTGGATATCTAACTTTATGGGTATTTTTTCTTGGTTTACCAAGTACTTTTAGATGAGCAGGTGAAACTGCTACATTTCCTTGGTCTTTATTGGGCTAAATTATAGTTTATTATGGATATTTACATATTCAGTCATGCTATCTTCTTAAAAAAACTGTAGATGTTTTTAAGCAGACTCTGGGCTAATTATGTTTTTATTACTTAGTCATGATTCAAGTCATTCTTTGTCTGCTCAACATCTCAGGAACTATGATTGTACTAGCCTAGTAGACAAAATGTTATTGAAGAGTAATATAAATAACCCAGTTTTATTATTATTATTTGACAAACATTCATAACTTTGTTATCCACAAATGTTGGAGCAGTAATAAACAAATCAGCAATATTATATACATGCTCTGAAAAACATACCACAAGCATCTTCTCAGATTACAAGTTACAAAAGATCTAATACTTTAGGTGATCTGATAGTACTATAATAATTGGCTGATGTGCCAATAGATCACAATATTTTGACCCTAAATACACCAGCCAATCAGTACTAGCCATTACAGATCTATAATCTGGAACTTTGACTGGAAAGTATGTGTATGGCATCCAAAATCAAGGGACCCTGGTTGCTACTGTCAAAATCCTATACTCTGAAGTTTATTTACTACATTTTAACCACATTATTTTTTGTTTACATAAAATTTTATGTCATGAATATGTAGGTCTTATTGGTTAGATTTAAAAAGATTTGAAATTATTTATGTTTAACTATATAATTTATGGTTTTGGTTTAGACAAAATAATCAGTAGCTACAAAAAATTTGAAAAGGAAAGAAATTTGTTAAATGTAATAAATAAGAATTTTTGAAACCAATTTCTAATACAATAATGCATTTTAACTGGGTACAGAAGAACACCAAACAATTCATCTGTAGAATATATTAATTACATGTAGAAAACTCTAAGTTACAGGTAAAGGTAGGAGGGTGAAAGCATTAGTGAATGAAGAGCCAATAGAAAAAACTTTCACATTTTTACTACAAACAATATCAAGTAGAAAAGAAAGTATGCAACAGAAAAACTATGATTGAACTAACTAAAATTCCTTCTCCAATAACAGATGAAAAGTACTAAATAAACTTCAACTCTTGGCTGGTGACAGAAAGATTTAAAGGTTAGTATATAGGAGAATTTTTCAAAGTCCACTGTCAGAATGATGCAAAGAGAAGAACAGAATAAAAAGAATGACTGATTTCTACCTCAGACAGTGTAACAAATTTATTTGTAGTTCTGTTAGAAAAGGAGGCTTAGGTCACTGTTTGTTTTAGTGGTATTTCCAATGTGGTCCATGAAAATTCAAAACAGACATTGGCAAGTATGCAAGATGGGTACTTTGGTAGTTCTCAAAAACATTTTATACTGGTCTACTTATAAAGAATGTTTCTGATATAAAACAGTACAGAGAGTTTCTCAGTTAAAAAAACTGCATAACAAAGTTTAACTTTATATCTTGTTTTTATCAGTAATTAATAAACTATTAGTGTGGTATTAAAAAAGCAGTTGAATTCTTACAATTTTAACATTACTACTTTTGATGCTTTTATTGAATTGAAATATAGGGTAAATAATTGCATTCCTGATTTTAGGCAAGATAGTTCTTTCAAATTGTAGGACATTTTATGAAAGAAAGACAAGGTACCTGGTCTAAAAGAGAAAAGTTAGTTATGCTTATGTCCATTAAGTCAAGGAAAAGTATTAATCCTATATGGATGAGTTATGAAGTTAAATTATTAACAGATAATTAAGTTCTGTCTTAAAATTATATCACATAAAGTATAAAAAGTGCTGAAGTATCTCAAATTTGGTAAAAATATTGAAAAAAACAACATCAATCTAGTTACCTAAATATTAGCACATGTAATAATGAAAGTGAGAAAGAAATCTTATGATAAAAGTATAAATGTACAATTTTTGTTAGTTTTTCCACAGAGGAAACATGGTGCTTTTTGAACATGTCATTTGTTTCCATTTTGTTTTATTTTACTGGTGCCATTACCAAAAGTCTTTTTTTCCCCATCAATGAGTCTAACAGCCTTCTGTAATACATTCATTTTTATATAGTAAATTTGGTGATGCTCACTCATTACTAACATACTAATGTCAGTAAAATATACCAACTTCATACCTTTTCTCTGACATAATCTAAGTTTTATTAGTACGATACCACATTATGCTACAAATCAAGAAAAAGCCAATCAAACTGTACACATATGTAATTCTATGTTTTCTGTATGTAATGTGTAGCCAAGGAGATCTAACATTTCAGTACCAGGATGTTCCATTTTCTAGGATGGTATGAAAGTAAAAAAAACTAAAGAAAAGAACTTAGTTTAAAATGATCTACAGATGAAATATACTGTGTGTGTGTGTGTGTGTGAAAATTGCAAACTTTACATGAGTAATGTTCTTCCACTGTAAAATCACTGTACTGCAAGTTAAACTTTAGTGAAGGTTCATGTAACTCAGAAAAGTTTAATAAATTGACACTTTTAGTCCATTTATTTAAAGCACAATATTAATCTGACAAGTGGGCAGTATTTTTTCAGATTAAAAATGTTTGACTTAAAAACATATTAACTACACTTTAATTACTAAAACTAACACTTACTAAATTTTAAAAAAAGGTAGATTTAACTTATAAAAAAGTTATTTTAATTGTACAATTGCAAAAATCCTGTTTCAAGAAAATCAGTGTTCAGTTCAAAAGAGTAGACTCATAAAACGTTGTAGCAAAATTACCACAATGTTAAGAATTTCTAACGGCTCTTTAAGATTTCTATTAGCCTTCCTCATAGGATATAAAATGTCTAAAATATATCAAATGTTGTTTTAAAATTCACAAACTGGAATGATTAACAAGTTGGCAGCCTAGCTATAAAAACATTAGTATTAACACATGGATAGTTTATCAAAACTATGAACAAGCTTGTTCTTGGAATTTATGTTACTTTGAGCATGAGGTGTCCAACTTCTAAATGAGTAGATACTATGAAGACTTGGGTATAAAGAAAGATTATTCTTATTATTTTTTACAAGTCAAACATTCATAAAATATCAATAAAGGCTGTGATCCAAAACTAAAGTGTGTATGTAAAATATACATTACTGGAATATTTGATCAACTAGATCTGCCTGTTACATGTTGACGGCAGCTAACAGAATGTAATTACTGATGAACAAGAACAAGGTGCCTATTTGTATACTGACTTGCCAACAATATATTAGTTGCCATTTTACTGGATTACTTCTTCAACATAATATACAAACAACAAAGGATCATTTGGTCCTTCAAGCACTCCTTTAAGAAATAAAAATTTAAACTCACCTTTTATGTTTTACCTTTCTAAAGGGTGGTTATCCAAGAACAATCTTGACTGACCAGTGATGAATAACCTCAATATGGTACAGATTTTAAAGACTATTTCAAAATTTAGGATATGTTAATTTGAATTTTCTTATATAGGAAGTCAATTTTCTTGTAACACTGGTATATTTTTTTAAAATTCAGAAATATACTGCCAACAAACTAATAAGAAACTTTTATTAATCACTGAGGTTGTACCATATATATAAGTTGTTGTGTACTGACCTTGGATAACTTAAGGAAAGCTGCAAAACTACATTAAACAACTTCTATGCAAACAAAAAAACAGTGAAAACAAAGAACAACTGTGAAATATGTACATGTACTTAAGCTACCTTTTACTCCAAGCAAGCTTTCACCTGTACCAGTTCTATATAAATTAAAGTTGTACATAAAAGAGATAATTGAAAAAAATAGCAAATGCTTTCTATATACCCATTCATTAATATATTTCACTTTAACAAAGTTACCACAATAATGTAAGGTACAACTAAATAGAGATACATGACATGTTTATGAGGTTTTGTACTGTTGCCAAATACTTAACTTTATGACTGTAGCTCAAACAATTTTTGGTCACTTATCTCAACTGTTGTTTTTAAATTAACGAATAGGGTTTCAATGTTAAGACTTGGTTGATTCTGTATTTCCACAAATTATATTACTGTTTTGGCTTGATTGTGATTTATATTACTCATGGGATCCTTGAAATAATTTCTAATTATGTTAAATAAATATATAATTGTGTTTTCTGTTTTTTTTAGCAATTGTTTCCCAGATCTAACCAGTTTACACATTCATTCTTGTATATTCTTTGTTATTAGGTCTCATTTCTGATACTGATCACTGAAGTTGAACTTCAACACTTACACTGTTACTCATTTGATACTTAGATTTTGTTTGTTTTGGATAATTACATAATTAGTTTCTTCATCAGTATCAGTTTCAAAAGGTTTTGAGAACTGTAAACATGCATTTTCTGATTACATAACATCTATACCAACAGTGACTATATTTCATGCTTATAATTTTAGCAAATATTCTTTTTGTTAAAGAACAAGTGTGAATATTATGTCACAAAACAGCTAAATGAATAGAAACCTTTTCTAAAGAGTATCTTCTAACACTGTGTGAAACTAACTCTGAACATAGTTTGGTACACTAACAGAATACATTTCAAACAAGCAGTAGAATCAATGGTATGTTATATATCACTATATCACCTACTTCAGTTTGGATAACTGATTGTGATATCTACATACATACATACATATCTTCTCAGCTTCTTCTACACACTGCAATGCAAAGTTTCTCAGCAGATTAAAACTGAATATACTTATATTTTCATGTATTTGTAGTAACACATAATCAACAATAAAAGCTGATCACAAGAACTAGTTCTTCTGAAATAACGAGTATGTTATTTAAATAAATAACACTATTATAAAAAAAGTATCTCATGCTCAAGTTCTCAACCACTGCTGTGCCTGTTGTATCTCAACTGGTCTGAACTAGAAGAGTCAATGGTAATACTAAGAGGCCAAATGCCTTGCTGCTCTGGATGTGACAGATTTGTTGTTGGTGATAATGATATATTACTATACAACTTTCTTTAACTCAGAACAATTTATAGACATATAAATATTTATATACTTACCCACCCACCATGGTCCTCAACCCATGGTAAGAGATGGTCACATATGTATGTGGTAATCCACCAAGCTATGTTATTCACATGGCGATGCCATCCTTTTTCAATACAATTTACTGCCATCTCACCAGAAAATACAAAGAGGGTAATAATATTTGACCATTTAATTCCCTCACTAAAAAGCTCGTTAATCACTCCGAAAAAAGCCGTTTGTAACGAAGATTGTGTAATATCCAACTTGCTACGTATTTCAGCAAATTGCTCAGAAAATTGTTTATCCATATCCTCGCCGAGCGAACGAATTTTCATACGAACCTTGTCGTCTATTCTTGCGGTAAGCCTATCAGGACATAACGAACATTCTAGTCCTTTGCGACTCAAATGAAATTTTAGATAATCAACAGCTAAATAATACACATCATTTTCAGTTTCAGAATTCGAGGTAGACCTATAACCGTTACAATCAGCCATAATCGTAAGATGTATAAGTAATATAAATAAAAACTACAAAGCTTTCATGATCATGGAACAGGCTTAGTTCCACACTTTCATTTCAATACCTTTTCCGATTTTCTACGTAGTTATCGAAACAAAATGTGGGTGGTAACATCGCTTGTAGCGCTATCTAGAGTTAATGCATCAAATTATAGTAATAAGTTTGAAGTTATTTTGGCATTCCTTTGTTTTGTAATTAAGAATAAAGCTACAAAATGGACTATCTAATCTGTGCCTACTACCGGTATTGAAACAGATTTTACTGTTACAAACCTTCAGGTTGACACTGGCGCGTTACTTTGCTACAGATTAACAAATTTAACAACAGCCTTATTTAAAAAAAAATTAAAAGTTGGAGTAAATATACTTAATATTTTTCAAGCAAACAAATTATAACTACTGAAATAAACGCCTTTTATACTTGTCACTTGACTGGTTGACATAAGAAAATTAATCAGAGATGAAAAATAATGAGTTATGAAAGCTGGTATGTAGGCAGAGAGGAATGCAGAACAGTGAACTATGGTTTCAAACACTCAGAATAGGGGGGGGGGGCACTGTGATTAGCTGAAATTTGTGAAATATAATAATATGCTTACATTAAAAGGTAATACTCCTACGTAAATGTTTTTATAATCTGACAACAAAATTTGTTGACTGAAAGTAGAAATTTTAAGATTTGATAAGTACTTCTTAATAATAAGCGATATATTGTTCTCACGTTTTGGTCGATATAATGTAGTTTATCTATAATGTATTAAATACATACAAAAAGGCTTTCATTGGAAATTGACATAATTGGATTGTCATAACTGTCTCTACTAAATTTGTAATTATAATAAATATACAATTATACAAGGTTTGGTTTGGTTTGAATTTCGCGCAGAGCTACATAAAGGCTAGCTGAGCTGGCTGTTCTTAATTTTGCATTGTAAGACTAGAGGGAAGGCAGCTAGTCATCATTACCTACCGCCAACTCTTGGGCTACTTTTTTACTGACGAAAAGTAGGATTGATCGTAACATATACTACCCCCACGACTGAAAGGGCGAGCACGTTTTGGATGAAGGGATTTCGAATTCGCGACCCGCAGATTACGAATCGAGTGCCTTAACTACTTAGCCAAGTCGGGTCCATTATAAAAGGACCTTCAACAGGATATACTAAATATGTCACTGAATAGTAAAATTTTGACAATAAATAATAACCAGCAGTTTCCATATGAAGACTTCTATATGTTGAAATTTTTTTTTTAATTTCATACAAAGCTAAACGAGACCTATCTGCACTAGTCGTCCTAATTTAGCAGTGTAAGACTAGAGGGATGGCAGCTAATCATCACCACCCACCGCCAACTCTTGGGCTACTCTTTTACCAACGAATAATGAGATCTATCGTCAAATTATAACGCCCCCACGACTGAAAGGGTAAGTATCTTTGGTGTGACGAGAGTTCAAACCCAATACCCTCGGATTACGGGTACAGTGCCTTAACCACCTGACTATACCGGGCCATTTTAATTATTAACATTTTGGCTTCCATGATTGTCTGATCAACAGTTGATTTAAACATCAAGATGCAACATCAGTTTAATTAAATATGATATATACTTAGCTCATGTATTTTAACACTGTGTTAGTAATATCCACTTTTCTTCGCACCGTTATATTTCAAACAACAGAAATAACAATTAACATTAACCATTGGTTTGAATTATCTATTCTGTGAAAAACTACTTAACCTTGAATGTTGTCTTCTCTTGCAATGAGAAGTGCTCAGTTATACCATATCATCTCGATAAAATCCAGTTTTACCAGGATTTATAACATAAATTACCTTTGGTTTCATTACCAATTGATTTAAATCTTCCTTAGGAAACGTAAGTTATAACGCTCACGAGAACTCTTCCAACCACCAATTTTTCAAGAAATGTTGGAGTATTTGGTTCCGCTATGATCTAGTCACTAATTGAAGAGCTATCTGCAGATATCTCCAATTAAAATTATTTCATTTTTTGGTGGTGCAATGAATACTATTTTTGTTTCAACTGTAATATCACCTTCGGTGTAGTAACTGACATGAAGTGCACTGTTTTCTTGATTGTTCTTCTTTTGATTATTTTATCATATCTAACAAGTTTCCTATCCCAGCTTGCGCCTTTGTGATCATCTTGAATAAAAGTTGGAGTTTAGACAAAGCTCTATTTTATTTTCGCTAAAATAATCCCGCTTTTAACACTAATATTGCAGCATTGTTTTTCGTTGGCATGCTATTTTAAATTATATGTTGAAAATAATTTAAAGTCTAGTCATTACGAATGATAATAGAATAATATACTTCTTTTTCGACGAGCTTGTATTTGCCTGTTTCCTGTTGTAACTTGTTGTAGGCTTAAATTTGCAGATGGTGCTAGCTGCGCTACTAAAAATATCTTATACTTCGGGCTAAAAACAAACTTTGGTTCAAAGGGCCGCGCATTCTGATTTATTTAATTGATTTTTCTTCTTACCTGTCTCTTAACCATCTCTCAATTGCCTCCTCGATGCTTTGCTAACCCAGTATTTATAACACACTCTCAAAGGTACTTGAAAATCCGCTGTTAAATCTTTTGAACTTTAAAAGCACAATTTATCATCATTATTATGACCTAAAGCTCCCTCCAACAAACTCTAAATTACAACATTAAAATATTGTTTATAGCAATAGTAATAACTTTAATTTATGTTTCACAAATAACTGAAAGAAAAACATTAATAATATTAAATGCTCTCTGTTTGACTGCTCTGTTTCTAAATGAAACACAACTTTAGAAAACAAACTTCCCAGTCTTAAAATAATTTATAACATAATTCGTTTGAATTTATATGGGATTATCAAAAATTGTGTTGCAGTTATGCTTGCATCTACCACAACATAAGACAAACAAAACTTATAATACTTCCAATGTGATTCACTGACTTTTCCACAAGTCCGTCTGTGGTTACAACATAAAAATGATAGTGCTAATAATTTAGATTCTCCACTGGCACAGCGTAATGTTTGGGGACTTACACCACTAAAAATAAGGTTTTGATACCCGTGGTGGGCAGAGCACAGATAACCTTTTGTGCTTAGTTCCAAACAAACAGAAAAAAACTAATAATTTAAATACCATCATTTTTCATTGGTGATCTGGTGATTATGGCATTCGACTTGTAATATGAGGGTCATAAGTTCGAATCCCCTGCCACCGACATATTCATCCTATATTGTTGCTAATTACATTAATCACGAAAGAGAAAAAAATCCATAGGACGAAGGAGGAGACGGGAAAATGATGTTCATAGATCCAATACAGGTTTTTAGAAAGAAAATATGACAACATTGTAAAATATCCTCTTCATTATACATATATAATGGCCAATGAGGACTTTCGCTCAGTAATATCAGAAGACAGCTTGATTATAACACACATTAGTTACAATTGAATAATTTATATCAATAATATTTTACTGTTTTAACACTGGACTCCAGTAAGAGTATAAAGTAGCAATTGAAGTATAAGTTGTCTTGTAAATGATAATTTTAACTGCCAGTTGGAGAAAGAACCAAAACTAGCCACTATTCATCACAAACAGCTCATGCCAGGCAAAAATATATAAAATTTCCTAGTATCAAAATACAGGAACGTGTGATTTCGCCAATATCCTAGCAGTAGTTTGTTTTGGAATTTCGCACAAAGCTACTCGAGGGCTATCTTTGCTAGCCGTCCCTAATTTAGTAGTGTAAGACTAGAGGGAAGGCAGCTAGTCATCATCACCCACCGCCAACTCTTGGGCTACTCTTTTACCAACGAATAGTGGGATTGACCGTCACATTATACACCCCCCACGGCTGGGAGGGCGAGCATGTTTAGCGCGACCCTCAGATTACGAAGTGCACGCCTTAACACGCTAGGCCATGCCAGTCTTTCTAGTAGTAGTTAATGTTTGTTTGATAAATAATGAACTACACTCAACAAGTTATATTTGTTTGTCAAAATAAAAAAACACTTTATAACTATTTTTCAGTCCACTCACATTTTTAAAATTTCAGTTCACTGTTTCCAGGATTTAACCATATTAAATACATATATTTATAAAAAAAAAATTACATTTACAAATATTCTTAACCCTAACCCTTTCACTCTGAGTCTGTGATAAGTTTAAAGCCCTACCTAACTAACATACGTAACTCAATTCTCGGCTGTAAACAGAACACGGACAACCTATTGTGTAGCATTGTGTTAAAATAAACAAAAACAAAAAAAAAACAATAATAATTCGACTGGCAGAATTATATTTATTTTTTGCCAAGTCTAAAACACTCTGAAAGATTTCCAACTAAAAAACAACACATAAACACAATGTGTAGCAGTGTTCTCTCTAGGCTGCGCGGCTATATTTTATCCAGTGGAAGTTCTTTTAGCTTCGTTGTGCGCTTCGCTACGAAATTAAGTTTTCCATTTGTGTGAAATCGATGCGCCAGCCAAATCCACTATTTGAATGTATTTTCTTTTATCTGCGCGGCCAATAAAATGCCGCGCACTTAATTAATCTAGCCACAATCATCCTCAGAAATGGCGAAGAGTCTCAACACGTCGACGATCTCAATGATCCTGCCAGTCGATAAGGCTAAAACCCAAATAACCAACTGTTAGCGTTGCAAAGCGGTCAAATGATTCAATAGGGTGGATGGTCTGAAAATACCCGCACAAAAACAAAACAAAACTGGTCGTACACATTTGCACATTCACTTGATATGGTGCACAAGCACAAGTTATTCCGCAAATGGACTGATAAAAATGTAGTCTGTCATCTAGTGTACATTTAAATTGAGTAGCAAAAATTATTAACTCTTGAACCCCTCCCATTGGTACAGTAGTATGTCTGCTGTCTAAAAACGCAAAAGCCAGGTTTCGATATATGTGATTAGAAATCACAGACAGCCCTTTGTGTAGCACTGTGCTTAACTTCTAACGAACAAACAAGCAATTACTTCTTGGAATACAAGCTCTCAACTGACTGAGTAGATATTTTTATTTCTTCAAATAAATTTCGTAATAGAATAAAACAGTCATACAGGACACTAGATAAAAAGTATTAGTATACGCAATCTATATTAGATTACCTAAAACTAATTATCTAAAATTACTATTGATTGAAGTATCGTAAAATAATTTAGTATGTGTTAAATATATAATATTGAATAAATTTAACATTTTATTTCATTCTGACTAACAGTTGTTTTGGTTGGTTGGTTTGGTGTTTTATGGCGCAAAGCAACTAGGTTATCTGCGTTAACAGTTGTTTCAAAACATTTCACATTTTTGTTTAGTTATTTGACATTTAACTATCGCCCCGCCATGGCCAGGTGGTTAAAGCACTCGACTCGTGATCACCGAGTGGCGGGTTTGAAATAACCATTGCACCAAACGTGCTCGTTCTTTTAGCTGTGGGGGTGTTATAATATTACGGTCAATTCCACTATTCATTGTTAAAAAAGTAACCCAATAGTTGGCGGTGGATGGTGGTGACTAGCTGCCTTCCCCTGGTCTTACACTGCTAAATTAGGGACGGCTATTACTTGTTTACTTTTAACGCGGACTCAGTCTTCGGATGGACAAAGACTTGCAAATTTCTTAATCAGTAAAATCTTCATGATTTATTAAATACGTAGTGACACTTAAATGGCAGATACTTTGCTGTTACAGTGGTACACAATTCAACAATTTAACCTTTATTTAGTGATTTAAAGGCTTATAAGATTTTACATTTTCCAGGATTTAGATTCTGTCTTTGTGTTAACTTTGTAGGTGATAAAATGAATCTTGCTTTGTCAACTTTCCACCTCTTGGTGAAATGTTTAAAACACAATAAGAAATCATATTAATTCAAGTTATACCTTTGTTTGTCCACGAATTCATCACACAGTATTGGAGCTAGCTGGATCTAATTTGGCACTGGGGCTCGGGGTGGCCTTAGGGATGTCGTTATCTGTGTGGTGTAGTCCTTACCAAAAGTCTATCAATGTTTGTTTGCAAACTTTTCGCACAGCTTTGGGACTATAAGGACCAAACTTGGTATGTATATTCGGCATGGCCTGAAGGTGTCCTTAGCTATATGACATAAATCCCCCAAAGTAGGTTAAAACGAATTGTAAGGTCATCTAGGCATAATAGAAATCTACAAGTAGGTTTTTAGGTTTCAAGTCTTGCATTGGATTTTGTATTTTTCTTCTTTTTAGAGCAACATCATATTTCATACACATGTCTGCAGGACAAAACTTGGCTTATAGCTCAGATGCCATGGATGGGTACCTTAACTTTTTTATTTTTTTAAGAGTAACCGAGGAACTTGAAAGGTGTGTTGAAACCTCTATGAATCCTGCATTCTCCTTTAAATTTCGCAGTGGAACATCAGTATTTTATAGTGGTGGAAAATACGTTGTATTAGAGAAAAAAAATCAAATTTGAAACTTATTCGTAAAGTCAATACGTGATTTGTTCCTACATAATAATGTACACGATTACAAGTCTTGAGTAGTTTATGCACTAATAATACAGACTAGTACAAGTCTTGACTTGTTCATGCTGTACTCCTAGGTGCGTGTTTGTTAAATAACAATATTTTAATGTTTTGAATGTTTGATTAAGCTTCTCTATGCAAACAAAAACGTTTCTTTATATGTGGTAAATAAAATACAAAATCATTTTAGCTAAACTTTGTTCTCACTCCAAAGAAAGGTTGCTACTTTTTTCAATTGTAAGGTTATCAAGCCTTTGTAACCTTTTATCTTAGAGCGAAAGCACCCAAGCGCTTATAAATAATAATCCAATATATGAGAATAAATATGTAAGCTGCTTATTGTATTAAATAAGACTTAAAATGTGCATCAAATAATTTAATATTCTTCTTTTGTTAATTTATAATCACTGTTTCATATACAGAGTGTTTTCATTCTGGGAATTTGAAATATTGTTAACTTATTTTCATTACCAGGATTTACCTAAGGCTTTAACCGTTTTATATAAATGTGTATCGCAGTAGATTGTAGGATTATAACAAAACACGGCAGAGTACGATCTCTTAGGTCTTTTTTTTCTTTTCCTTCATCAGACCTACCAGTTGGCGACAATGCTTCAAATGTGATGATCAGAGGTTGCTTTATTCAAAGTATAATTTCAACCAGCAAGTTTAATTCTCACGTTTTTCAGAAAATCATCGATAAAAATACTATACATTGACTTCAAAGTCATGATTACGAAGGCATATCAAAATAAAGTTTATCTGGATCTGGATGCAATGCATTTTCGTTTGTTTTTTTTCATTTTTTATGAAGCCCATGTTTTATGTGCTGCCACCTATTGGTAATTACTAGAAGTTCTTCTAAGTTTTTTTAATTAAGTAAGTATTGATACTTTTTGCATAGCAGCAACTTTTTAATATACAAAATGGGGGTAATATGCCCCTCCAGTAAATAAAAATGCTCATGCAGTGAATAACTATATGGCTATTTATGTGGTGAGTAAGCTGATAAATGTATACTGAAAAATCATAGGTATGCATTTTACATACCATATGATTTTATTTATTTTTTCCTGTCTAACAAGTTGTTTTTTTTTCAAAAACTATACATTGGTAATTATATCTTTGATCTTAGCTTTTAAATCCACAAATTTTAGTCATTTTGGCTTACATTTTAATTTATGAAAGTGTTTGATTAGTTGCACTTACAGAATTCTTAGCAATTGCACTTTGTGATAAGAAGAAATAATAAAGTGTTTGGAAACGCATTACATTGAGTAACAGTTTTATTTATAACAAAGAAAGTGAGTTGGAAAGAGAAAACCTGCCATGCCTTTTACAGATGCTAAAAAATAAGCGCCCCGACATGGCTAGATAGGTTGAGGCTTTCGACTCGTAATCTGAGGGTCGCGGGTTCGAATTCCCGTCGCATCAAACATGCTTGCCTTTTCAGCCGTGAGGCGCTATAATGTTTCGGTCAATCCCACTATTTGTTGGTAAAAAAAGTAGCCCAAGAGTTGGTGGCAAGTGGTGATGACTAGCTCCCTTCCCTCTAGTCTTATACTGCTGAATTAGGGACGGTTAGCGCAGATAGCCCTCGTGTAGCTTTGCGCGAAATTCAAACAAACAAACAATAAGCCACATTGGCCACAGCTCCCTAATTGGACTAAACGTTAATAGTAGCGTAACATCTTTACTCACGGGTCCACCAGTGGCTCAGCGGTATGTCTGCGGACTTACACGCTAAAATCCGCGTTTCGATACCCGTGGTGGGCAGAGCACAGATAGCCCATTGTGCAGCTTTGTGCTTAATTCAAAACAACAACAAAAAATCTTTACTTACTTGATCGTGTATATCTGGAATATACATTTATTTTGGAAATGTTCTGCACAATCTCTTCTTAAGCTGCAGATCTGATAGAAAATTGTTTGTTTATTATTTAAAACTTCAGCCCGGTGACTCAAGCGGTAAGTTTTTAAACTTATAACTTTAAAAATAGGATTTTGATACCCGTAATGGATACACTATAAATGTCTAGTTGTATATATTTAGTGTTAACAACAAAGAAAAGCAAACAATATTCCCAATTTTACATTTGCTTCATATTCAAAGAAGCACGAAGATTCCGTCACCAGGTGGTTGAATGTAGTGTGAATTCAACATATTCTAACAATCATAAAAAAAGTCTAAGAATCATTTAGTTAATATCCAGGGACAAACTTTAATCCAACCATTTGGATCGAAAAATTATTACAAGCCCTTCTTTATTCAAATCTAGTGGATTTCTTCAATGTTTTCCTGCACGTAACACTTCTAATATTCGTTGCTGCACAGCTCCATCTTATTTGTGTTTGATATATCTCGTAATGTCACAACATGTATACACGAGCCGTTCCAAACATTCAATTCCGGAAGCGGTTGTTAAGGAAAAATAGGTGCAGTGTGAAAAACAAATAAAAAAAAACAATATTGCATAAACAGCCATTTTCATCCAGATTACACTTAGCAGCTTCTAGGACGTTTTTTCATATAGCATTAATAGTGTTTTCTGTTTGGGGGAGTTTGAGTTGTTTCAGTTGTATTTAGATAATAACATGTCATTTAAAAGATTCATGCGCTTATTGTTTGCATAATCTTTGCACAAACTTCAACTAGTAAGATAAGCAAAATTATTTTCAGTTGTTTATTCAATAGGTCATCACTCCTCCTGATTTATTAACAATGTGAACAGTTATTTTTATAAAGGATCAACTGCACATTATCTCAGTCATGAAAAAAGAAATACCTTAGTATGAAAGATTCGTGGCATAAATACTGATTATTAGCTTGTTTGTAGTTAAGCACAAAACTACACAATGGGCTTTTTGTGCTCTGCCCCCCACAGATAGTGATTACCAGTGTAACGGACCCATGGCAACAATAGTGATTACTGTAGTGTAATAAAATACCAACAAAAGTAGTGATTACTGTAGTGTAATAAAATACCAACAAAAGTAGTGATTACTGTCGTGTAATAAAATACCAACAAAAGAAGTGACTACTTCAGAGTAATCAAATACCAATAAAAGTAGTGATTACTTTAGAGTAATACATTTCCAACAAAAACAGTGATTACTATAGTGCAGTCCCCTGCTGGTATGGCGGTAAATTTACGGATCTACAACGCTAAAATCAGGAGTTCGATTCCCCTCGGTGGACTTAGCAGATAGCTCGATTTGGATTTGCTATAAGAAAACACACGCATATTGCAGTGTAATAAATTCCCAACAAAAATGGTGATTACTTTAGTGTGATAAATTCCCAATAGAATAGTGTTTTATGGTTGTTTCGAACTAGGCACAAAGCTACACAATGGGCTATCTGTGCTCTGCCCCCCCCACAAGTATCGAAACTCGAATTTTAGCGTTGTAAGTTCGCAGACATACCACTAGGAGGCGTAAAACAGTGATTACTGTAGCGTGACAAATGATACGCTTATTGTCTTTATAGAAAAAAACTCAACTGGTTAGTTGGCATAAGTTATTCTAAGCGCTCTATTCAACGGATGACTCTTCTTAGTTGTTTCGCGCATTTAAATCTTTAATCAGAACGGGTGTGAGCTCGAAGCTGGCCTGCGTCATTCTCGTGTTTTAGAGCAACTAACAGTCAGACGGTTAATCCGTGACAATTCGGAACAGTTGTTCGATACCAGTGGAAGTAATTTTCATTGTATTATAATATAGAGAGTGAATACTTCTTATGAGTGTTCATAAAATCAATAACAACGTCTTCTGCCGGCTTTATTACTTAAATAAAGTGAAAATTGATATTTAAAACTAACTCATACTAACGTAATTTTTGTAAACTAAGTGGTACTAAAGACAACTACAAAACGTTAAGTCTAAATCTAATGGCATATTCACCTTGTTTATAAGGATGGAATTTTATACTCAGAACCGTGATTGTTTGTATGCTATTTAGCACAAAGCTATTTAATGGTTGTCTGTACTGCACCAACCACACGACTAAACCGGACTTTTAACGTTTTTAGCCTTCAGAATTGCCACGGAGGGCAATCACAATTGAATATGTTTTATAGCAAAAAGCAATTTGAAAATGTAATTTTGTCTACAATAAAAAATGGAATTGTGATATTTTAACAAAAAAAAAAGACTATTTTGATACCGTTGGATAAACGATTTCAGTTTATGTAATAAAAAGATTTATTATATAGCACAACATTATTCACGCATATGAATGTGCTAACCAGCACTTGGTATAATATGAAAAACAAGGCTTAGGGTGTTTTCGTTTTCTACTACTTCTTCAAAACATGAGTTTTCATTCATGTGAAATGTGATTTTTCTTCAAAAAAAGAAATGCAAAAGGCAAAATATGAGACAAATTGTTAACAAGTTTATTCCAGGTAGTTCTGTATGACATGTGTGAAACTTTGCACATTCACTACTGAACATCCAAAGTCTGCAAAGGCGAAGTCCATGCTCACTAGTTGAAGTTTAACGTCACTCAACGTAAATAACGAGTAAGCCCCCCGTGAGCATCAATAACTGCTTGGCATCTCCAGCCCATGGAAGCGATGAGATGACGAATCACATCCTGTGAAATGGCTGTCCACTCAGCCTGCAAAGCTACTGCAAGCTGAGGTTGTTGCCGTCCCAGACGTCCACCCAACTCGTCTCAAAGATGTTCGATGGGGCCAGGGAAAACGTTGATGTTGTGGTGTCTCAAGAAGACAGTGGTGAGTCGGGCTGTGTGAGGACGGGGGTTGTCATGTTTAAAAATGTCGTTGACGTTCACCATGATGGATTGCACATGGAACCTAAGAACATCGTCGACGTATCGTTGAGACGTAAGATTTCCTCGAATATGCAAAAGGTCTGTTCTGACATTGTAGACGATGACAGCCCACATCATGACGCTGCCACCACCAAATCTGTCATCATCCTGCGCACAGTTTGCTGCAAAACGTTCACCTCGGCGACTGTAAACACGGGTCTTTCCATCCTGCCTACGAAGCATAAAACGTGATTCATCGCTGAACCAAACATGCCTCCATCGTCGATGAAACCATACTCGATGTGCCCGAGTCCACTGCAGCCGTGCTTGACGATGTTGCTGGGTGAGGATGACGCCTCTGACTGGACGTCGAGGTCGGAATCCTGCATATCGTAGACGGTTGCATACGGTCTGATCGGAAAACCTACGCAGCCCTGGTATGGTTAAGGCAGTAGACGTCGCAGTGGTGGTCCTATCCCGAAAGTGACGTAACCGGATGTAGCGATCTTGTGCGGGCATGGTCACACGAGGTCTGCCAGATCGTGGACGGTCACGAGTTGATCCATGTTATTGGTGACGATTACATAGCCCTGTGATGGTGCTTGGGTGGACATTCACAGCTCTGGCAACATCTGATCAAGATTCGCCTGCTTCCAAACGACCAATGGCGTTGTTGCGTTGTGCTTCAGTCAGTCTTGACTGTATTGCGTGTCGGTGGCTTAACACTGAGCAATGGAAACCGAGAACCCATCACTTTTTTGCATTTTCAGAGCATGCAGATCCCTCAAACAATTTTATTGGACACGCATGCGTTTCGGCAAAAAATCCGATGTTTTCCTCCGTTTTCAAAGTGCTTTTATTGTCATTTTGGTCTGACAATCAGTGCCTTAAGACGTGTAACATCACATACAATGAGCTTGTAACGTTATTAAAATAAAAAAAAATCCCTTTTGCGTTTCTTGTTTTGTAGAGTATGTATCATATTGCTTTTGTTTGTTGTTAAGCCTTAAAAAAACTACCCAGACGTATCGCGCAAACCCACCGGCATTTGTGTGAGGGTAAACATTGTTTTTGCCATTATTGTTATTCGTACATGTACATTACGTTTGTTTGCAAATATTTTCATTTACAATGAGCTGAAGCATGCTCAGAAGTGTATTTTTCTACTTTTTGTTTAAGCTCTTTTTTTTAATTAATTTATCAAAGCCTTTTTCAGTTCTTGAAAAATAACAAGTTGTTTACATATTTGTTTTTACAGATATCTAGCAGTGATTTTTTTCGTAAAAACAAAATTATAGGAAACTTATAATACATCCCATGGTTTAAATTTAAATATCTCATTAATTAAGCAGAACAATAATATGTAAAGCTTTCAATGTAGCCAGCTCTCAACTGTAAGTTTCACGCCGTTAAAAATTGGGTTTCGATACTCGTGGTAGATATGATACACATACCCCATTATGTAACTTTGGGCTCAACAACAAACAAACCAAGCGTATTAGTTGTCATGGAAACAATTTTCTGTTGATTAATAATATAAAAACCCTAAGAGAGTTGTCCGTGATTTTAAGGCTTTGTGATCAGTGTCTGTCAATTTCGATTTATGTGGTTTATTTACTTGCGTTTTTATTTCGCAGTTCCAAAAACTGTAAATTCAAATTCGAAAGTTCCTGCTTCTCATTGGTTCAATGGTAAATCTGAGAGCTTATGATTTTAAAATTTGAGTTTCTATATCCACGGTTAGAAATACATAGATAATCTATTGTGTAGTATTATGCTGAAATATAGAAAGAAGCAAACAAAACATAAATACCTATTTAATTTCCATACTGAACTTACATCGAAGTTGTTATTATTTTATTCCATAGTTAAAATTTTTAATTTACAAAGGGAAGTATATGAAAAAACAAAACATCATATATTATTCCACATTTAGTTGAGGTTCTGTGTTTTGTGATGTCCGGTGATAACTGAACTGTTAAGCGATTTTCAATTCATTCATTGTAACTTTGTTTTTGTTACGGTTTATAAAAAATGTTAGGCTTAGCAACATATTCTATTCATGTAGCACATGTATGTTTAACTTTTCGTGTTGTTAGGCATAAATTGCGATAACTGCCTGTATTACATGGCCAAAAGTATGTGAGCACCCAACCATTACACCCATATGTGCTTGTTAAACATCTCATTCTAAAACCATGGTCATTAATATGGAGTTAGTTCTCCCATTGCTGTTATAACAGCCTTCTGGGAAGGCCTTTTACTAAATTTTGGAACACAAACCATAACTGACTATTATATGCCACGTTTTAACTTGCTTGGTTCATATTAAATCTCACTTTTATGGTATTTTGCCAAGTAACAAAATTTAATCTTCCAATACCATTTTGACTAACAACTCAACGTAACATCATATATTGTTAAGGTATACATCAGTAACCTTTTCGATGTATATAACGAACATATATGCATACATTAATAACAGATATATCATAATAGATCTTACGGCTACATTCTAACTCAAGGAGGAATATAACGGACATTAAATGATTACCCTATATGACAAAAATCAAAATAATGGAAGTAGTGTCTGATTGTTTTCTAAAATAAATAACAATATAACGAATCTTTATCTTACTCATATAGTTATGATTTGATTTATAAATCATTTGATGAAAACCCATCAATACAATAGAACTAAAAGTACCCCTCCATGATATACTGTAGATCTTTACTAACGATTATGATTTTACCTTCTTGTGGCACATCATGTGTAATATATCTTAATCATATTTCGTATGTCAGTACTCCCTATTTCAAAAATTAATTTAATGGGACGCATTCTTGCATCTAAAATACAAGTTTTTGTTTCTGCTGGTTTACAGATACAAACGAGATTTTGTTTGTAGAACTACACCTAATTTTCAAAACTTTTATTACCAAGTTTTAAAACTCTACTTTTAGTTTAACATCACTTGCATTCTGGAACTCTTTGTGTGTGGGGTGTGGTCTTTTGATTCCGGAACGAGTCCGTGTTCTCAGGAACTCCGATCGGAAGGGTGGGGGCCCATAAAATTCGTTATTTGATGGCACGTCTCTGCAATCTCTCTTCTTTACATAATACAGGCAGGCGCTCCTACTTTCACTGTCTCAGCTTCATGGTATGATATTTTTAAAGCCTAATGACAAATAGCAGGAGATACAAAAATTAAGATGAAATTCACATTTGGAAGATGGAATGTGCTATTTGAGATACACATACTTTTACGATTCATAGAACATTTTTGTCGTCTTTAATACTTTATATTAATATTATGTCGACAATTATAATGCAATATCAATCAATAACCTTAACATTCTGAATACTACGTACATACTATCAAATTTACGAAATTCGGTAACTTTTTAATTTACATCAGATTACCAACTACACTGGGGAACACTCATTTTGTTGCATTTAAATAAGACCTTTCTATAGTCAATTTCAGTGTGTTGATTTCAAATCTGAAATCGGTTTTTGTCTGCAAGCTACAAATTTTATGTAATTTGACAATTTTATTTATTTTTTAATTTTTCGTTATTATAGGAAATTATAGGAATAGCTTATCAATTTGTTTGTGTATTTTATTCAGGTAGGAATTTGCGTTTGTACACTTCATCTGGACAATCTCGTTTAATGCTCCAGCAGTAGTCAGCCATCATACTTTTGTCCCAGCGCCCTTGGTAGCGTTCTTCCATGACCTTTAGGTCTTGGTGGAATCGTTCTCCTTGTTCGTCACTCACAGCCCCCAGGTTGTCAGGGAACTTATCAAGGTGGCCGTTCAAAAAATGAAGCTTGATGCTCATGTTGCACCCGAGATCACGAAAAGCGAGGAGCATTCTGTTCACAAGTTCACTGTAGTTCTCCGCCTTATTGTTTCCAAGAAAGTTCTGAACGACTGCCACAAAGGATAACCATGCTGCCTTTTCTAAAGCGGTCATCTTAGCAACAAACTGATCATCACGAATTAGGGTTCGAATCTGTGGGCCATCAAACACGCCTGCTTTGATCTTCTCAAATGATAACCCTGGTAAAGCTGTGATGATGTATTGGAAACATTCACCTTCGGTTTCCAGTGCCTTGACAAATTGCTTCATCAAACCTAATTTGATGTGAAGAGGAGGAAAGGTGATCTTATCTCTGCTTACAATTGGGTCTTGTATGATATTTGGCATGCCTGCTTCAAGGGTGTTACGAATAGGCCAGTCCTTCTGGACCCAATGTCTGTCTCGTGCTCGGCTGTTCCACATACAGAGGAAACATGGAAACTTGGTGAAACCTTTTTGTTGTCCAAGAAGAAAGTTGACCACCTTTAAGTCAACAAAAATGATCCAATTGTGCTCATGATATTTTAATAAGTTCATGACCATTCTCATATCATCATAGTCTTCCCGCAAATGCACTGAGTGACCGACAGGTACTGCTCCATAAACATTCCCATTATGTAAAAGAACACACTTTAGACTGCATTTTGAACTGTGTAAAAAGAGTCTCCATTCAGCAGGACTATAGTAAGGTACACCCAGTTCTTTGAAAAGCCCTTGGATGTCATGGCAGTAAACAAACTGTCTGTCTTCTGAAAAGAAGGTCACAAAAAGCTGGTCACGCTTTCTGAAATATAATACTTTAACAGAGTGATCAACAAGATTTCTGCCTTGTAATCTTGATGCCAAAAGCTCTGCTGCTTTCTTTAAAAGACCTAAATCCCGCAATAAATCATTCAGTTCAGCCTGGGGAAGAGGCTTGGGGACGGGGAAAGGTTCAGTGTCTGAAGAACAGTTCTCCGATTGTGTACACTTTTCTGACAATTCACTGTCACAACTGTTTTGTTCGCTTGTATCATGTCCAATGTCTTTATCGTCCAATGAAGGCAAGCCTTTGAAAACTGGAACAGGAACTTCTTCAGAGTGCGGAGCAGGGCGAATAGCTGAGGGAATGTTCGGATACGTAATCTTATGTCGGTTTTTCTTCCCAACACCCGTTGTGTTTACCATGCAGAAATAACAGTCAGTTACATGGTTGGTTGGTTCGTACCAAATCATTGGAACACCAAAAGGCAGACCATTGCGTTTTCCTTTGGTCCAGTTTCGAAGCATTTCCTCAGAATTGTGGCACACAACATGAGGAGCCCATTGCTTGTCTTGATCACCAAGATGAACTTCAAAATATGCCTTGTAGGCACGTTTGACGAACGAGGATGTGTTACGTCTCTGACGATTGAGTGTGTAGCATCTACATATGTAGCAGAAGGCATCAGGCTTGTTTCTGCAATGATATCTGTTTTTGGAAGCCATGTTTGATCTGAAACAAAAGAAGAATGATCAAAATATTAGAAGCTATCTATATATATGGACGTGAAAATGTTTATACATGGTTTACGCAAGTTCACATTTGTACAATTTCATTAACCTCAAATTGCATACAAACTAGAGCTTGTAGAGAAAAACTAATTTCAGATTTGAAATCAGCGCCTAAAACTCCTTCAGATTCAGTTAAAATATCCAATGCAACTTAAAGTTACTGAAAAAGTGTTCCCCAGTGAATTATTCATCACCTTACACACTTCAGTTAGTTTTTGTCCATTTCAGGATTGTAGGATTTCTTTTTATTACATTGTGATTCAGTTTATCCTCTGTATTCAGCTGTTTAGATCCTTCTTCGTTAGTATGTGCACTAGGGTAACTTTTATTTTCATCGCTTTATTTCTATTCACTAAAGTGATTTCTACATTGCATTTCATCCATTACCAGAGCTTATCAACTTAGCTGAGATACGATAGAAAGAGTAGTGACTAATACGTTATTCATATTAGCAAATCACTTAACAACAACAATGACTAAATTAAGTTGATGACGTTTGATATTTTATCAATTTTATTTGTCACAATATATCAGAATTAGGGTAAGTTTTTGTTTTCTTTTAACACATGTGAAATGTGACAATTTTCCAGGTGGGGTCCTTCTTGATTATGTTGTGTACTGTTACCTGAGCATTTGCAACCTTCACCTTTTGCGTTCATGGATTATCATCTCTAACAAAAGTCTTGCTTTGGTTAGCTCGGATGTGTAGCGGATCATTGTAGGTCTCTTTCGGTATGATCCTTGGACATCAAATGATCCATATTTCTTTGTTTACCAATGCTTTTAAAAATAAGGGATATCCCTGTCTTATAAATACTAAACCCCCATCCGGAAACCTCTTTAATATACGAGTAAAGGAACACTATGTGTCAGAGACTCTGTAAACTTTTCTGTAGTTGTTGTTTTGAATTAAGCACAAAGGTACAAAATGGACTATCTGCGCTCTGCCCACCACGGGTATCGAAACCCGGATTTTAGCGTGTAAGTCCACAGACATACCGCTGAGCCACTGGGGGGCAGCTTTTCTGTAAAAACTCTGTAAAGTTGGCTTAATATAACATATTTTACCCTGTATAATACATTTAATAAATAAAATAATCAGATAAAACACATAAACATTACTTTTCAGAATTTATTTATTTATATCATTCTGATATCAACGAACAAGTCTTTAATTTACATATTTTGTTCTAATTTAGTACAAATTCGATGCTTTATGTTTCAAGGTGAACTGATATTCAGTTATTACAAGTTTGTTCTTCTATGAAATTGTCTTTTTCTTTTCCACATAATTTACAAATTTTGTAAAATGTCACGATATGAACACATGCAGTCTAATCAACTTGAGAACCCAGATTTAAACCGTTTACGGAAGAAATTCTTCAATCGATGTCACTATCGTTGCAATCCTTTAGGGTAACTAGTCTTCAATGTTGTATTCGGCCACTCCCTAACTCGAGCCGAGCGAACAAAACACTGAACAAATAGTTTTGCACGAACTGCTCAAGTCAGCAGATGGTTTTCAGTTGTTCTGCTTTTAACGAATCAGGAACAAAACCACGTTTAAAGAAACTTTTCAGAATGAAAATCGAGAATATAAAATAGTCTAAAAAGGTTCGAATGTTTATACAGTGGAAACACATGTCTGTGTCAAACGTTACTGTCTGCTGAATCCACCGAGGGGAAATTAGCGTTGTATTAGCGGAGAATAGAAAATATGGATACTGAATTGACCACGATTATAGGCGAAATTCTTTGTACTGAAAAATCTTCTTATCGAGATTTCTCCTATTTGCTCATCGAAAAACGATAATTTAAACATTTGATAAAACTTGCTTCCCAGCTACTTTTATGTTTCAAAGATTGTTTGTTTATTTTTGAATTTCGCGCAAAGCTATACAAGGACTATCTGCGCTAGCCGTCCCTAATTTAGTAGTGTAAGACGAAAGGAAAAGCAGCTAGTCATCACCACCCACCGCCAACTCTTGGACTACTATTTTACCAAAGAATAGTTGGATTGACCATCACATTATAACGCCCCCATCTGAAAGGAAGAGCACGTTTGGTGTAACTGGGATTCGAAGTTGCGACCCTTAGAAGTTTCAGTGAAGTGACTTGTTTAGAAATCTGCATCCTGGTCTGATCTCGGTCATCTTGAACTAAACCGCACTTTGAATTGGTCTCTGTCATCTCGAACTAAACCTTACGGTGATTTTTTTCTTCACGGTACGTCATCTACTACCGATGGTTTCGTCAGTTATTTTCGTTGTTGAGTACATTTAATTACCTGTGTTCTGCCCACGCCAATGATTAAGTCTTTAATCTTTGCGTTAAAAGTCCTCAAGCTTACCATTGAGCAGCTTCGTAACAGAATATTATTTTCCTTCGATGAATATATATATTTTTACAAACAAGACTGTTACATTACTATTTCTCCTAAAGATGCTAGGCCTAATGAAGTACCCTTAATTACTGTCGATATACCATTTAAAAATCGTAATTTCTTTCAGTCTTGGATTTATTTTACTTAACGTAAATGAGTTTTCAAACGTTTACCTTTCCGAAACTTATTATTTCTTTCCATTTTGCTGGCAATAACTTTTTTTTTTTTAAATAACGCAAGAAATTATATTTCACACGTTGGCAGAACCTTTGCTAAAACTTTCATCATCGACAAACTCGCATAGACCCCTATCGACTTTTAATACATATTTCTCTTAGATATTTATGCCGCCATGTTGCTTGCGGGTTCGTAGTTTTGTTCGTTGCCCTCATTGTCAGCGAAATTAGGGACACGTAACCCCTCAATTTCCGACCCGACATTGACATGCTCTGTCTAATTGGTAATAGAAACTTGAGTATAACTATCATGGAAAAAAAAATCATTGTTTTAGTTTTTGATTCAATGGTCACAACTAATATAGTAAATACGGTATCCCACCCCCAATTTAGATACGCCCTTCTATCTATAATAACAATGAAGTCACATGAACAACTGAACAAAAACATACTCGATATGGTGCGGGTAATTTCATGGTTAAAATATCATCAGTAAAACGCGTAGTGAAATTAATTTTAAAATATTAAACTTGAGAAACTGTAAACTGGAATTTAAAACGCTTAGAATAAGTTTGGAAGCACTGGATTTTTGAAAGTCAAACTTTGCGTTGGTATTTGCCTAAATTTTTGTCTGAATGTAAAGTTTCTATCGAATATTTTTTTGTGTGGAGAGTTTTGGTTTAATTTTTTCTTACCCAAATATGCATCGTTCGTAGGTGATATCAATACAGTTTATAAGAGTGTGAAAGTTGGTCTTGTCCTTTAATAACCTCAAACAGTTTAATTTGGAGACTTACCATGACAGGACTCTCGATCCGCAATCTGCGGGTCACAAGTGTGAATCCAATAACCGAACATGCTTGTCTTTTCAGACCTAGGGGAGTTATAATGTGATAGGCAATATCATGTTTCAAAAGTAAAAAGTAGCCTAAAATATGGCGTTGGGTGGTGTTTACTAGCCGCCCTCTATGTAGTCTATCGATTCTAAATCAGGAATGGATAGCGTAAATTGCTCTCGAGTAGTTTTGAACGAAATTCAACAAACAAAAACCACCTGCTTTAGTTATGAAGCGAAAGAAACATCCGCCCTTCTCTCGAAATCAGAAGCAACAACATAAATTACTAGATTGTTAGTGCAGTTTTAGCGCACAATATATAATTCTGATTTTGATCATCTCCAATATTAACCAGAAAAAGTATTTATGAACTTGTGATACATCTGAACTGAATTTAAATACCTAAAACAAACAAACAAAAACTTCTTAAGAAGAAATGTAGTTCCTCAAAGGCCCAGCATGGCCAGGTGTTTAAGGCACTCGACTCGTAATCCAAGACTCTGGGGTTCAATTCTCCGTCGCACCAAACATGCTCCCCCTTTCAGTCGTGGGCTGTTATAATATTACAATTAATCCTACTATTCGTTGGTAAAAGAGTAGTTCAAGAGTTGGCGGTGGATGGTGATGACTAGCTGTCTTCCTTCTAGTCTTACGCTGCAAAATTAGGGACGGCTAACGTAGATAGCCCTGGTGTAGCTTTTACAAAATTCAAAACAACCAATTAATTGAAAGCTTCAGAAAATGGAAATAGAGAGATTTCAAATTTTTAAAGGTCTCCAGCCTCACAGACGGGAAACACGATCTCAGACTATCCGACATCCATTGTAACGGATTTAATATTATTTTAATATATATGTTTTTTTGTTCTTTCAATTTAATGCGTGTAACGTATATTGTTAAAGGTGTATTTCGCAAGTTCCGCATGTTCTCTAAATTTGTAAAATGTTCTTGACTGTAAAAAGCAACAACATATGTTTTACGAAAGTACCAGTGTATCTTAGAACGTGACTGCCAAGTTAATTTTCGAGAATCACGCCTAACAAGTATTAAAGCAAGCCATTGAAACATGGTAACATAGTTCTAGACTTTTGTTAGATCGCTACAGTCAGTATACTTACTATAAGCCTCGGATGCTATAACTGTGATAAACGCTTATTAATCCGAAAACTACAAGTATTTGACCAAGAACCTTTATAGATTTCAAACATCACGAGCCGTTCCACTTCAGAGAATTAACTTTCATCATCATCTGCCACTTTATTCCTTGAACGTAGGGCCGCAAACCTGCGGTTTCTGTAACAGGCTGGTTTTTAAGTGAATAGGTTGTTAGCCTATTGCACAACCCCCAACCAGGAGGACCTTTTCTCAGCCCACCAAGGGGAATCGAACCGCTGATTTTAGCGTTGTAAATCCAGAGACATACCGCTGTACTAGCGGGAGAGCGAATTAACTTTAGCTATTAGTATTTCTATAAGGACATTAGATATATATCTTCCCCTGTGAAAAGTAAGCCTGTGAACCGCGTTAGGCCAAACAAGAAACGAGCTAGCTAGCATTCTCGTCAAGTTAAGTGTATCTGTGTATCAACATGAATTTAATTCGCTCGTCTTGGACCTAGATCGTTGGTAAAATAGCCAGTTTTAAACCAGAAAAAAGAATGAATACCGTTTGTGAGTTTGTAAAAAATTGTAAATAATTATTTGTAATAACTGTCATAAAAAATTTCATATTTTTATATTAAGATATATTTGTGTCAAGAAAGAAAATTATATGGATAAATCTTGTCGGCAAACATCGTAAACTTAATACATATCGATATTCCATTAAGTTTTAAAATAAAATTAAAATTGTCGGCAATTTCAAATCGTAATACCTTAACATAACGTAATATAATAAATCAGAGACTAGTGCGAGATAAATTACAGTACAAAACGTGATAAACTGGGGACTCGTCCGGGATTAATTCTAATAGGGAACACCATTCAGTTATAGCTCTCCCTTTTCAAAACTCCAGATTAACTCATGATGTGTGAGTATGGGAGGAGTATAATATGTGTGTATTTATGTCTCCGATCATAATTAATTTTCTATGTGAAACTCGTATTTTTATCTGAATGTACGACGCTGAATCAAGTACTCGGTTTGGTTTGGTTTGAATTTCGCGTAAGGCTACATGAGGACTATCTGTGCTCGCCGTCCCTAATTTTTGCAGCGTAAGACTAGAGGGAAGGCAGACAGTCATCACCGCCTACCACCATCTCTTCGGCTGCTCTTTTACCTACGAATATGGGATTGATTGTCACATAACGCCCCCACGGCTGAAAGGGCGAGCATGTTGGTGTGACAGTTATTCGAACCCGCGACCCTCGTATTATAAATCGAGCGCCTTAACCATCTGCCCATGTCAAGAACTTGGGCCATGTTTTAAAAATATATGGATTTAACTGAATCAAGTTAGTTTCATATATCTCCTAAGTAGTAACTTTACTGGATAACAAAGTGGCCTAAACTGAAGACAATAAACCACCTGTGTAACAGGTGTAGACACAATAATGGTAGAGGAAGTTAATGATAAACATTACAGTGGCGCCTGCATATCTGCTGCCACGATTTCCATGATCCTAAGCATTGTAGTTGTTATACACCCGCACATAGCAAGTGGTAACACTTGAGCAAAACAAGCAGAGACAGCTGTTATAGATGTAAAAACGTTGTTTGGTGGTAGAGGAAAATAAGCCTTCAAAATATTGGGTACAATTCACACCTAAGTCAGTGTGCATGTACATGAATCAGACAGCATATTCAACAGAACAAAGATAAAGGTCTAGCTAGTTTATCTTCGTCATCTCAATTTTTAAGTTAGTTTCTCAGCCATTACCAGAAACTTAAAAAATGAAATACAAGATAAATGGTTAAAGCACTAAATTCATAACCCGAAGGTCGCAGGTTCAAATCCCCGTCACACTAAACATGCTCGCCCTCTCAGCCGTGAGGGTGTTATACTGAAATTTATCAAATTTTTTTGATAAAACTGTCATTAAAACAATTAAAATGTTAAAGTGTTTACAAAAACAAAATTTAATTTATTATTAAATGATACAAAACTAGTTTATAATATATAAAAGCTGAAAAATAATATGTGATACATATCTAGTTTTTTCAAGGGGCCGGGCTACGATTCCGTTTGGCAAATAACCATTGAGTAGCTACACACAAAAAACGATAAAACAAAGAAACAAGTAGTACCATCTACCGTCGCAGAAAGCCAAATTTGATCTCTTGTAGGCCTATGTTATAACTTATGTTTGTTTTAAAAATAAAAGAATAGACTTATATACGGTCATACATACTACTGTCATTATCAGAAAACAAAAATTCCCCAAAACAGGCTTTATTATATACTGAAGCCTTACGTGCGCACACAGAAGTAGTTTTATCAACAAATCTACACACCACAAATCGAACTAAGAAATAATTTCGTTTAAACCTTTAGAACTAGCATAACGATATTTTTGCACGTATTTATTTAGGTTTATGTATTTTCATACATTTCTAATGGATGTGTTTTTGTTTAATGTCGTGCACAAGGAATACTATTATATTAGTGATATATAAAAAAACGGTTTCGTATATTTTTGTATTTACGATAAAGCTAACAAGGCTATAAATCGACGGTATCCTAAAACCCACCATCTATGCTAAAGGATTTAATTTCACTTTTGTAGCGCGCCAACAGCTAAAAGTGAAGGGTACATTGTATAGCAACGAATGGACTTAAAACCGGGTCACCATATCCAAAATCCAGAGTTCCACCACAGTGCTAAACCGCTTTCCCAGGATGATTCATTTTCTAACTAGAAAATGCAGCATAGTTAATATTGTTAACACTTCTTGCCTTAATCGGTGTTTTTTTTATTATTTATTTATGAGATGAAAAACAAATCATATCACAATGATACACATACAAATAATCGACTTTTTGTACGGGAAAAATAAGGCAGAAGTCTGAGAAAACTTAAAATAATCTCGCTCTAGTATCAAAGGATTGCTTCTTGTTAAGCAAACAGGTACACAATGTTGCGAGTGCTTTCTCATTTCAGATATCTTAACCCTATGTTTAGTATTAAATACATAGTTACCGCTGAGCCACCGGAGGAAAGATAGATAGAAAGTACTATTATAAGTAATCATAACTTAGAAATACTAATATTTAAATTACGTCGTTCTTAGAAAACTCGCACTGACACAAGTACTTTAACTTCGGTCGTCCTATTGAGATTCATATTGACGAGAAACTCATTCGAAGTAAAAATGTATCATAACGGTTGGTATGGATATTAAAATAAAGTATTAATCTGAAGATGACCCCTAAGAACGTCGGTGTTCTCTACTTTATTTTAATACCCATATCAGTAGTCTTGAGGATACATTTTTATTATTAAGATTATATTCTTTTAGGTAGTATAGGCCGAATAAATATTTGTTAGGTACGGCTAATGATATTAACGTGATAATTAAAAAGTTTCTTCATAAAAGTTTTGTTTGTTGTAATACATACATAGTTATAAATATATTAAATTATCTGCTTTAGCGGTTGTTAAACTTGACTTCACTCAGAATAAGAAAAATCCTCTTTTGATTTGCTACGTGACTAAGTTCTCACACAAAAATAATTTTGATACGACTTTATCGGTTTACATGCATTTTTCCGTTGCCAATATAATTAACATGCTCGAAAGAAAAATAAATAACCCCTTAATAGCTACGTTAATAAAAAATAAACACCTAAACCTGAAAACACAGATAAAATATTGAGCGTAGTTGGAGTATTATTATGCGAATATAGAAAATAACTAATAGTTCTCTTTCTCACCAAGATACTGGGAAAATCTCGAGAATCCAACACCCTTCAAACCGACAACTCTTCGAACTGAGACCTATAGCAAAACTCGTGCTACTTTGTGTCGTGGTTTCCCATGAGGGAGGGCGTGGTTAAACTAAACCTCACACGCAACACCAATCGCCTGTATTTGCGTTATATGAAAAAGCCACACCCTAGTTAGACGCGATGGTATGAGCTGCAGCAAAGATCGAACGTCTATCATCGTGTGTTAGAAACTACACGAATAATATCTTCAAAAAAAGCGCACCAACAGCTAATCCAATCCCACATTTCAGTATTATGAATGCGGCTATAGTATGGCAGCTATAACTTTTGTTATTGAAAGTGTTGTTATAATTACTATTAATAATTTCCTTAAAAGTGCACATACCTTTTATTTGTTGAGAAATGAAGCAAAAACAAAGTATAAATAATTTTATTATTGAAGTAATACTTAATGCATAAACGCTTCTACCACAGTATGTTTTATCACAGTCGAAATGAGAGTACCACACACTGTTTCGTTATTACTCAAAATATCTTAATAGTAATTAAGAAAAGGCTTATATACAATGAACAGAAGTTGTCGGGTTAATATTAATGAGTACCAGGTATTGGCGAGGGAAGAATAACTTATGTTAAAATAAATAGGCAACAACAAAACTAAAACATAGACCCTTGATAAGTTTTTATTTTTAAAACTTGTTTCATGAGTGAAGATTAGTATTCTGTAATGAACATTTATTAGGATTTTTAACTTTAAAGCTATTGCTGATTTTTGTCAATAATTTCCACGTTACGTACAACTATCGATCGGATTATGCTTCCATCTGGAAATTCAAAGTTTTTTCGTTCAGATGTGATTAATTTTTCAGCAAGAAACTCAAAGCATTGTATTAACTTTTTATTAACAAACAACTCTTTCAGATTGTACTGAGACAGAAAGTGTTTATCAAAAAATGAAACAAAGATTGGACAGAAAAATTATGAAAAAGTGTACATCATATTGTATATTTTCATTTCTGTTTGTTTCATTCGTATTTCATTTTTCGATAAAACACTTTCATACTGTAGCTTTAAAAATTATTCTCATGTTCTTCATGTTTTCATGGTAAATCCTTACATTAAATAAACCAACTTAATGTATAACACATTATATTCATATCTATATTACAAGAAGTGATAACTCGGAACAATTTCTATTACTTTTATTTCGGAAATCTTCACACGTCATACTGTCACTTAAAAGATTCTTTGTTCCTGGTATAATTATTATTTTTCGTGTTTTTAATTTCGCGCATAGCAACTCGTGGACTGTCTGCACTAGCCGCCCCCTAATTTAGCAGTGTAAAACTAGAAGGAAGGCAGCTAGTCATTTTCACTCACCATCAACTCTTGGGCTAATCTTTTACCAAGGAACAGTGGAATTAACCGACATATTATAATGCTCCCACGGCTGAAAGGGTGAGCATGTTTGATGCGACAGGTATTCGATCCCGCGATCCTCAGATTACGAGTCGAGTGCTCTGACCATCTGGCCGTGCCGGGCCTAACTGATTGAGTATTGTTGTTTTGTAGGTCCTTTACAAATAACCGAGTCTTTTTTTTAATCATAGTACTAAAAACTGAAAGAGAGGAGCTGCGTGGTGACTAGTCTAAATTTGTGTTGTTTTGGAGCATGTACAAGTACTACTAAAGTTATCACAAAAATTATACTACTTTAGAGATATTACAAGAAATATCACAGCAGCTATAGTACCTTATATTAAAATGGTATAAATAATATCGTAATAGAGTATCTTATATATAAAACAGTAGTTACAATATCGTACAGATATTATAGGACTACCACAACAATAATAATATCTTACCGAAATACGAAGAAATATTTCAATAGAGACTTGATTAGTTTTAATGTCTGCTTTTTTTTTACTACACATTCCCTGAGCAAACATTTTATGAGCCTTTTTAAATAGAAGACCACACGTTTATAAGGTTGACTCTTTTGACCTTCTGTGTTTGAATAATTTTTGGTTATTTTTTGCCCCCCAGTGGCTCAGCGGTATGTCTGAGGACTGAACGCTAAAATCTGGGTTTCGATACCCGTGGTGGGCAGAGCACAGATAGCCCATTCTGTAGCTTTGTGCTTAATTCAAAACAACAACAACAACTGGTTATTTTTTTATTTTATATATGTGTTTGTATTTACGTTTACGTTACAATAGACAAAATATTTATTTAATTTTAATATAATTTGCAATGGAATTGTTACAATAAATTACTCCAGGGGAACTAAAAATTGTAAAGAAGAAATAGTTTGGCCTAATGTTTTCTCCATGAACTTGAAGATCGTTCTATTTATTGTCGTTTAGCTACTGTGTGTGACCTGCGAGAATCAGTTTGTAAATACTAAGTTTTTTGTTTCTCTATAAGTTAGGAGACAAAAGGTAGCTCTGAAATCTATTTTTACACATCTTTGATTATAAATTTCTGGTGGTATGATTAAGAGGAATATGGAAAGAATATAGGTATTAACGTGATTTTTAACATAAATCTTAGGCTTATTCGTTTTGCTTTTTGTTAGCAAAGAAATTCATAGGACTCCTTTTGGTTTGTGCACTGCTGTAAAGTATTAATACAGATTATTTTTTTGTATAAACTTCAACTTGTTCTTTAAATAGATAGATACAAAGCATTTATTTGTTTTTATTAAAGTGTAAATTTCCAATACACAACTTAACATTCACAGACTAGAAGTCTCAATATTCCGCCACGACATAAAGTGTATTCATTAGCTTTGCTCTTTCACGCTGATAAGCTGTGAATTCGTCTAAAGTGGTGTATCAAATAATCTACTAGGCCTCAGACTATCAATGACATTCATGTTTTGGTGATAAAAAATCACAAATAAATCAATGGTTCTTGTTTAGTTGTTATTTTAAACATTAGCAAATTGATATTAACTCATCGGCAGAATAACAGAGAACCTTTTAATCAAGAAAAATAAATATAAATTATTATTGTGGAACATTAATGTTATTTCCACTCAACATGTTTACAACGTGTATTACTTATTAAAGAAAACACAGCGAAAATTTGTTGCAAAGCATCCAAAATGTTTTCATTAACATACTTCATAAAATTTGCGTGATACTTTCAGTAGTTTGAGGCCTTTGGTTATATATATAAAAAAAATACATAATTTGCAACTGTAAGTTAAGAATGTGTGAATCGCATTTTTGTCTAATTAAGAAGCACATAAAAACAAATAGCGAAACTTAAAAACTATTCAAGAATAACAAGCATCTAAATTTGAAACTTTCTTTCAGTTTGACGCCCGCGCTAAAAGGCTCTCTTCTCCTTCCCTTTAAGTAATTCTATAAATACTTGTACATTAACTGAACACCAGATGACAGCTTGTTTTAGCTCAAGATTTTTTCTTAGTTTTTATAATTTTTACATGTAAATAATTAAATGTCATAAAACCATTGGTGCTGATATCATTATTGTCGTGCTTTAGGTTACAAGTGCTTCTGTAGAAAATAAGTTCTATGTAATTTTTCTCGCCCCCTTCAGTGGTTCAGCGGTATGACTGCGGACTTACACGCTAAAATCCGGGTTTCGATACCCGTGGTGGGCAGAGCACAGATAGCCCATTGTGTAGCTTTGTGCTTAATTCAAAACAACAACAAAAATTTTCTCGAATAATAATAGCTTTTTGTGTACACACGGTTTATTTATCAATTAACACTCTTTTTTATTTTATTTATGAGATATTTGTATTTTACCTTGATTTGCTTAACTCTTTTATTTTGGTAAGCCCCCTTAACCAAGGGCGTAGATTTTCTACACGCGATGGGAAGGGGATGATTTTTGCAACCACCTATGTGGACTGTTCAATTTGCAAATTGGTAATCTCTGATTACATGAACCTGAAAGCTGCAAACATGCAGTCACAGAGTGATCTTGTTGCCATGATACTTGCGTGTATACTTAGGCCTACTAACTGATACTCACGAGCTATCGCTTAGATCGAAAAGCTTAGAAGCACGCCTCTATTAAAGATGTACATTTCGGCCACTGAAAAAGCCTACATCTAGGCCTAATTATGTAATTCGATTGGTAAGAACAAGAGAATTACAAGAACAAACACACAATTTATAGGCCTGTGATGCAATAAAACAATTCAACAGACCAAACTGTAGGGGGGATGATTGTATGCACCATACACCCCCACCTAAAATGAAGGGGAAATGTATTCCCTCCATCCCCGGACGGCTAGTGCAGATAGCCCTCGTGTAGCTTTGCGCGAAATTTAAAAAAAAACAAGTGCATCTACGACAAAAGAAAGCGAACATGAATCCTTGGAGTAACAATCCAGGCACGTTAATCACTTGGCCACGCTCAGTCGTGTAGTGTCACAGTTTAACATCACTTGGAACATGAATACGTTTCAAATCTATTACGTAAGGTATGCCATGTAAAACGTTTTAAATCAGTGAATTGGTTTAAATTTCACGCGAATCTACACGGGGGTTATCTGCGTCAGCCGTCCCTAATTTAACAGTACAAGACTAGAAGGAAGGCAGCCAACTCTTGGGCTACTCTTTTAACAACGAGCGTGTTTATTGGGACCAGGATTTGAACCCTCACTCCTCACGATTATGAGTCGAGTGCCTTAACTACCCGGTCATGCAGGTCTCATTCAGTGAATCACCGTGGATATAAAACATATCAAACTATTTTGTTTGTTATAATGGATGGAATAGGTTAGTTAACGACAGCTCTCTATATCCTAGTCTTCACTCACATGTATTTATTGTATGATTATTGATTTTAATGAGAAAAAAGAAATTAATGTCGTACGAAGAACATTGCTTATACTTCATTAAGGTTTACGCATTCATTTCAAAGCAAACAAATCTCAATTTGGAAAGTTAAAAACAAATTAAACTCACCAACATACTTGATAAAGACTGTGAAACCCAATGTAGCCAGTTTCCGACAAACAGTAACTTAAACATCCTGTTATTTTCAGATATATATAGTAAGATACCGGACATTAGGACGGTTCCTATCCGGTCATAGAACTAAGAAAAAAGCCCCAACCATTGGTAAGTAGAAGTCGCTCGCACCAAACTGATAATAGTTCCCGTATAACACCTGTAGTATCACACAGTCAGTGATAGATACTATTTAACATTTGTTATCACAAGTCGTTTAGATGTTAGTGTATAAAGCATCGAGACGGCCACAGTTATCTGCCCTTATAAAATGTTTTAAACCTGTATTGCTCATGCACTGTAGTATTACTTAGGCTTAAGACTTGTAGCATGCGACAGTTATTTGACGTCAGATGCGTAGTTCTCGTTTTTCTAACAGGTGGTCTTTTGGTAACAAAGGGAAACGTATTGGTACCTCACTGTTCACATATTTGAACTGTTTTCCCATTCGTCTTACACCTGTGGAAACTGACTGGATCACGTGCATGTAACGTTCAATTTTTGATTGGTACTGTAAAGCAAACAGTCTCACTGGGCTAGCCGCTCAAACTCAGCTTTACTTACTATCAAAACACATTTTTAATTAACAAAATATAACAATTCCTCTATTTCTCAGTTTTATTCAAAGAACTCAAGAGCACAGGCACGGCCTCCCCCTCCCCACAGTGGTATGTCTCAGGACTTACAGCTGGAAAAACCGGCTTTCGATACCCGTGGTAGGAAGAGCGCAGATATTGTGTACGTTTGTTCTCAATTACAACCAAACACATATGCTTTTCTTACAAGCATTTTCATAAAACGTAATAATGTTATGAAAAAAAAAAAACACGAAATGTGAAATTGTCCATTATCGTTCATGCTAGAAATTTTAATAGCGGATTCACGTCAGGTGTTAACTTTCAGATCTTCCACTATATAAATATATATCTTCGATAATTTTTGTTCTCTCCTGTGCATACTTTAACGTACGTACTTCATTCATAATTGCGAGGAAAGTGGCTACGGAGAGAAATGCAACATTTCAAAGTTCTAAAGTAAACTCCATTGCACAATCGCTGAAAGTTCAAAATCGAAGCAAGGCAAACACACAAACCTTTTGTTTTTCATTCCACAACCTTAACAGTTTTAATTTTGTTTTGAATTTTGCGCAAAGCTACTCGAAAGCTATCTACGCTGGCCGTCCCTAATTTTACAATGTAAGACTAGAGGGAAAACAGCTAGTCATCACCACCCACCGCCAACTCTTTGGCAACTTTTTTATCAGTGAATAATGGGATAGACCGAACGTTATAACGCCTCCACGACTGAAAGGGCGAGCATGTTTGGTGTGACGGGAATTCGAACCCGCAACCTTAATAATGTAAGTTAAACCAGTGTGAGAACTGCGTCTCTCTGCTGTCAAAACTAGCATGCTTACAGTTAAATTACTGAGATAGCTAAAGTTAATATATTGAATTCGTATTTAACCTGAATTGAATGAGATTTCGAGAACATTTAGCAAAACTACAAATATAATTTAAAACAACGTTAACATGTGCAGCTGAAACACATAAAAACAACGTTAACACGTACAGCTGAACCACATAAAAACATTAGGTTTTTTTTATTTTGACTCAAGGATTTGCACAATCGCCATACGACGTTTAAACCATTTTGTGGTGATTAAGTTGACACACGGTGTTTAGATTAGAAGTTTGTGTTTATATAACCGCGATATGCTGTTTAGAAGTTGATGTCTGTACAGCTATGAGACGCTGTTTTATACTAGAAGTTTAAATCTAAATAGTCTATATCTGTTTACATAGTTGTTTACAGTAATTGTTTATGTCTGTACAGTTCAGATTAGGTACAGTAACCACAAGCTTTTTCTTGTTCTAAGAGTTGTTTATGTTAAAGTTGGTGCCTGTACAGTGAATACATTTTCTCTAAACCATAGAGAATATACAGTCAGTAGGTTTATCCCATTCAACGTACGTTCTATACACTAAACGTTATAACTAACTATATAGATAGCACACGACGTTTTTACTAGGTTTAGATGACCACGTAGGTTACACAAGAAGTTGGCAGTTATTTAAACAACACGCGCTCCTCAAAGTTGAAATGAATGATCATGGTCATTATGTGTGTGCAATAGCCACATACGGATTATTTTTAAAGTAGGTTGCAATCGACATATGCTGCTAAAAATATTGAAGAAGTTGACTGCAGAGTTTCAACAAGCTTAGTCTTAAAAAGTTACAACTTCACAACCATGTACTGTTTGATCTTGAAGTACTAGATATGGTATGAAGTATATACTGTTTGATCTTGAAGTACTAGATATGGTATCAAGTATATACTCTTTGATCTTGAAGTACTAGATATGGTATGAAGTATATACTGTTTGATCTTGAAGCACTAGATATGATATCAAGTATATACTGTTTGATCTTGAAGTACTAGATATGGTATCAAGTATATACTGTTTGATCTTGAAGTACTAGATATGGTATCAAGTATATACTGTTTGATCTTGAAGTACTAGATATGGTATGAAGTATATACTGTTTGATCTTGAAGTACTAGATATGGTATCAAGTATATACTCTTTGATCTTGAAGTACTAGATATGGTATGAAGTATATACTGTTTGATCTTGAAGTACTAGATATGGTATCAAGTATATACTCTTTGATCTTGAAGTACTAGATATGGTATGAAGTATATACTGTTTGATCTTGAAGCACTAGATATGATATCAAGTATATACTGTTTGATCTTGAAGTACTAGATATGGTATCAAGTATATACTGTTTGATCTTGAAGTACTAGATATGGTATCAAGTATATACTGTTTGATCTTGAAGTACTAGATATGGTATGAAGTATATACTGTTTGATCTTGAAGCACTAGATATGATATCAAGTATATACTGTTTGATCTTGAAGTACTAGATATGGTATCAAGTATATACTGTTTGATCTTGAAGTACTAGATATGGTATCAAGTATATACTGTTTGATCTTGAAGTACTAGATATGGTATCAAGTATATTCTGTTTGATCTTGAAGTAACTGATATGGTATTAAGGATATACTGTTTGATCTTGAAGTAACTGATATTGAAGTTGTAAAATATACACACACATCAGTGTTCTTAGTTTTGAAGTTAGTAACTATACAGACACATTAATGTCTCTAGTTTTATAGTTGGTAACTGTAGAGACACACTAAAGTTCCTAGTTTTGTAGTTTCTAACTATACAGACACACCATCACTTCCTAGTTTTGAAGTAGATAATTTTACAGTTCCAACTCTGTCCAAGTCGTGAAATAACTGGGTATACAGGTACCCCAATTTTCTATTTTTTTGTAAGTGTATAGACAGTAAATATTTTTATTATTAATAAGATTAGTTTACAGTAATCACAAGCTTCGTGTTGTCGTATACTTCAAGATTTTAGTCTTGAAGATTAGTTAACTTTCAAGTAAGTGTTCAGTCTCGATATAAATATACAGTGAGAAGCCAATCACTATTATTTGTTTAATTAGATGGTTTTACAATCTTCGTGTAACTTTCACGTATCTAGCTTTAAAGTCACCACAGGTTGATGAAATAGGTACGAAGTGGTAAATCACTTTTTATTTTTTGGAGTAGATGGTAATAGAATCGCCATGTTATGTTGCAGTTTGTCTGTAGTAACTCAGCGGTCTATCTTCACTCTGCTCACCACAGATATTGAAACCCAAGTTTTATCATTGTAAATCCATTTCACGAAACCTTTAATTTTACAACTGTACAGTCAACAAAGTGTATAGTGTTGAATAAGTGGAGTGATCGTTTTACCACAAAGCACTGTTTAAATGAAAAGTAGTTACATACATAATAATCACGCAGTATAGAATTGTTGAACAAGGCACAGGCGCCTGAAATTTTTCTTCGGAGGGGTGGGGAGATTTTGTTTTTGTTTTTTTAGTTTCGCGCAAAGCTACACGAGAGCTATCTGCGTTACCTGTCCCTAATTTAGAAGTGTAAAACTAGAGGGAAGGCAGCTAGTCATCAACGTAGTCATTCGTTTTACCAATGAATAGTTGGATTGACCGTAACATTATAACGCCCCCACGGCTTAAAACGCGAGTATGTTTGGTGCGACGAGGATGCGAACCCGGGACCCTCAGATTACGAGTCTCACGCCTTAACCCACCTGGCCATGCCAGGAGAGTAAAGGTAATAGGTAAGCACTCACAGCCAGATTGGATGAGTTTAATACTTGTAAGGTAATTTAAAGCTACATCTACTCCATGAAAGTGAATTTGGATTTGTACTTTTAGATTTTTAGCCCAAGAAGTAATTCAGCCTTATATAAAACAACGACTTATATGATTACAGTAATTTGAGGTTACATAAAGCAAAATATGTTAATTGTATTTACGGTGTGTGTAAAGTAAGAACAATAATACTACGTCAGGTTTTTTGATAATCTGCTGCCGGTATTACTGGCAGATAGCAGTAGGTTGACCCTCATCACACTGTGTCAGGTGGTGTCAGTTTCTTTGATGTCTTGAGTGACATTTGTCATGTCCAATTTTCAAGAAGCCACCATTGCAACGATGTTTTTAATATTTAGTTAGAAGGTAATCATCTAGAGATTCTAAGTAAAGCTGCTGACATACCTGGAGATTTTTATCAAAATTTAAAATTAAGTTGATAAATACTGTGAAATTTTGAACTGAATAAGGAACGTTTAAATTCATAGATGTCAACGGAAGTAGGTATTTGTTTCTAATTACGGACAAAGCAACACGAGTACTACCTGCGCCAGCAGTCCCTAATTTAGCAGTTTAAGACTAGAGGGAAGTCGTTGTTGTTTTGAATTAAGCACAAAGCTACACAATGGGCTATCTGTGCTCTGCCCACCACGGGTATCGAAACCCGGATTTTAGTGTGTAAGTCCTCAGACATACCGCTGAGCCACTGGGGGGCGATTATTAAGTGACAATTGCAGGAGTAGTGCCGATAGATGCTGACCCTTTGTGTAGAAACTGCTTGCCTCGGAGGAAGTAGAAGAGAGTTCTTTCACTGATGTTACCAGGTGTTCTCGCTGTACACTGTCTTATTGATTCTCCATCTTTAATTTTTTTCTAATTGCACTATACAACACTTCGTTTTCCAGCATTACCCATCCCTCTGGATTTTCATGAAATTTTCCAATAATTTCCACTTTAACCTTCATTGTAGAGGTCAGTGTTCTACCGGCAGTGTTATGCTGGATTTGATACAGGGGGCTTCCTTGTTTAGCTTTACACTTGCATGGCCTTGAACATATATCTGGATAACAGTATTACCAAACATTGGCTTTCTACCATTCGTCTGGGGTTCAACCACCCCGAATCAATCATAAGTTTTATATTGGTGACACTGTCTTTTTACAGTTCATTGCTTTTAGCAATCCAGCTGAGGGCCTTCTCTACGGTTTCTAGCTTCATCCTCGTGCTGCTTGTAGAAAATTCAAATGATACACCAGCAAGAATCGTATGTGGTTATTATATGAGGTGACTGACCACCATGATCTTAAAAATTTGCTGACAGTCCTTTCTACGCTTCATCTTTTGTCTAATCTCTTCATTGCCTGTTTTTCACAGATCCTAATGGCGCCAATATTTTTTCCACAAGAGGGCGTACGAGATCTGATTACAAAGAATTATATCACTGTTAGCTGCAAAGCACCTGTTACCCATGAGTTTATTGAGATGTCTTTTGAGCAATCTCTTGCTTGAGTGATGTTTGTGAAGCTGGATTGTCCCAAATGAAAAGAAATGGCAGTAGTATGATAATAAAGTGTTTGGTTTCTTGATAATTTCTCGTAAAGCTATACGAGGACTACCTGCATTATCTCTCCAACTCTTTCACCAAATTTAGCAGCAATGACCCAGATATCTTTTTCACTGCAATAACCATCTAGCAATAACAGTAATAATTAAATCTACCAGACAAACCTCATTTGGGAACTTGCTAATGATGCTTTGTAGGATGACAATTCAATGGCTTTTAAAATGAGAATGATCCTTCGTTGTTTTAGATAAGGATCTAATCAAAGCATAAGACCATATTTTAAAGATGCTCTCTGTTGCCCAGTTACACAGATAGCCCAACACGTTGGGCTTTTATAAACGTCTTAACAGTGAAGATTCTTACATCATCCTCACTTGTAGCTTCAATTTTTAGATGTATTTCATCCAAGTTGAAGATTGCTTTTTATCCACACGTAATTGTTGCATATGTAGTGACTACTGTAGTTTCTGCATGTCACAATAGTGAACGTATCTGCGCAGGAAAGTCTTGTTCTTCACATGTACTGTTATCACAGCAAATGACCAACATGTCACGTGTTCAAGTTTTGGGTTTCTATGGCAGCCGTACCATTGTAGAAAGGCCAGAATGACGTACTTGGGAGATCAGCTTTTCTATACATTTCATAACACTTCATGGTATGTACTTTGGAAGGTGCTCATTCATAGAATACACTCGTACAATTCTTGCTTCCTTCTATGAGGTTGTGTCACGTCTCAACAGCATGAACTGAGTCTTGTACAGAAATATATTTGCAAAAACGGCTGGTATGGATAGAGAAAACTATGTAGAGGGGCGAACAACGTTTCGACCTTCTTCGATCATTGTTCCTCACCTATCAATAAACATTCCCAGCGATCAATTAGCAACCCTCATAGAATTCACCACGATGAAGACAAACTTCATGTTCAACAACCACAACTATATACAAACAAATGGCCAAAGCACGGACAACCCAATATCACCAATTCTAGCCAATATTTTTATGAGACAAGTTGAAAAACAAGCAATTAACACAGCATTACATCCACCACTATACTGGTACTGATATGTAGACGACACGATTGCGAGATTCACATCTACAGAACACACACTTAATTTTTCAATTACATTAACTTCACATGTGAACAGTAGGGAAGCAATCAAATATCATTTCTTAACCTTAAAATTACAAGAACCGACACACAGTTTAAAACAGAAATCCATTGAAAAATCACCCATACTGGACTATACATTCCTAGGGACTCAGCACATGAAACGAAATAAAAACTCAACATACTAAGAAACTAAATAAACACAGCCATAAAACTATGCTCACCAGATAAAATTAACAAACAAATAGACAAAATAAAACAATACTTCATCAACATTAATAAGTTCCCTCCACAAACCGTAGAAAACATTATACGCACGCACCTAGACAAAAAGCAAAATCAACTAAGAAAAGTAAATATACCCCACGATTTAAAAAATCACGAAACCATATACTGCTGCATACCATATATTCCCGACATCAGCAGAAAAATAACCAACATTTGGCAAAAACTAGTAACAAAATATGACATTCCACTTAATACTAAATTTATTCAAAAACCAGGCACAAAATTAAGGTTTGTACTATGTAAAAACTACACTGACAAACACAACACCAACATTATTTATAAAGTACAATGTGATAACTGCCCCGACTTTTATTTTGGAGAAACAAGTAGAAAAATTGTTTGTTTTTGAATTTCGCCCAAAGCGACTCGAGGGCTATCTGCACTAGCCGTCCCATAATTTAGCAGTGTAAGACTAGAGGGAAGGCAGCTAGTCATCACCACCCACCGTCAACTCTTGAGCTACTCTTTTGCCAACGAATAGTGGGATTGACCGTCACATTGTAACGCCCCCACGGCTGAAAGGGCAAGCATGTTTGGTGCGACCAGGATTCGAACCCGCGACTTTCGGATTAAGAGTTGAACGCCTTAACACGCTTGGCCATGCCTAGTCAAAGTAGAAAAATAGAAACCAGATTCACAGAACACAAAAAGTGTCCTTCACACGCATTCGGACACTGGAAGTCAAATGAACACAACATAATTATAGAAAACACTCGAATACTAAATGAAGAAACAAACGCAAAATTAAAGAAGACTTACTTATACAACAACTCAAGCCCAAAATAAACTAACACAAAGAAACACCTTTATACCTATATTAATGAATATGATCCAACATCTAAGCAGGCCTTCTACATTTCTACACTCAATTATACAACCGCCTTCAAACATGTGGTCAGCTACCTCTTTCTTTCTTTGGGAACCTGACGATGACCGAAGGTCGAAACGTTGTTTGCTCCTCTACATAAAGCCTTCTCTACCCATCCCAACCGTTTTTACATATATATATGTACTTGACTGAGTGCTTTAACACTATATCAGCATCACTATTCCACCAGTAACAGGATGTTCCTTTAACACTATATCAGCATCACTATTCCACCAGTAACAGGATGTTCCTTTAACACTATATCAGCATCACTATTCCACCAGTAACAGGATGTTCCTTTAGAAGTTGTTTTAATTTTACTCAGTAGTTGAAAGTTGCTTAACATCCTCAAATTGGTTTCTAGTGTCTTAAACTACTCTTTCTAAAACGAATTAAGTTGCAAATTTTCTATATGGATGGACTCCATCAGTTATTAGAGGGATTAAGTGCCATACTGTTTTTTTTTTTGTGTGGGACATGTTATTAAGACTATATAACCAATTAAATAACAAAGCCACAACAAATTCGATATATAGATACTTTCAAAACAATTTTAAAAGTAAAAAGTAACGGAACTCCAATAACTCTAAGATTAAAGTTTGGGCTCCTAACTACTTAAATGGTTCAATAATTCAACATGTACAAGTTCGAAGGAGTTTGAAAAATAATAATTAAACATTATTGTGCTTAGTATAAACTTCCGTAAAGAAAAACACCATAATGTAATTAAACCTAATTTACTAAATGCTCCATTAAGTATTTGTTTTTCTTACTAATGTAGTCATTAAATGAATTATTTCAAATGTTTGTTGGTTAGTAATCGCTGCTCAGTTTGGACTTTCTTGATACAGATCTTTATAACTTTACAATATATTTAGTTATACATAGTGTGTGTTAATAACAAAGCCACATTGGGCTATTTGCTGTGTCCATCAAAGAAAATCAATCCCCCGATTTTAACATTGCAAATCCAGACACACTGCTGTTCCAGAAGGGGCAATATTTAGTTGTAAGTAAACTGAAAATAATTTTTGGTTGTTAACAAACTAAAAATAATTGTATATGTATATTTAGAGTGGACTTCTCTCATACAGAACTTAAAACTATTAGGAAAATATTACTTATTGTTAATTAACAGAACATATTTCACAGACATAGGGCAGAAGACTTTTGAAATATGTTCTCTAAATTTGTGTTTGTAAAATAAGCAACTGTCTTCCATTCTATTAAATCACATTATGAGAATAATATGTTTATATATATATATACATATTTATAAGTGGGATTCTCTCATATAAAACCATTACAAGAATATTTCTTGCTGTTAATAAACTACAAGTAATTTATCTAAGCTTTTCCATTCAACATAACTTCTCACATAGTTCTTTTCCAAATTCTCATATAATTTTCTACTTTAAACTAGTTTTTCTTTCCATCTCTTTGGCCTTTCATGTTTCACGGTCTTTTCATTGACATTATAAATAAGTAAGATAAGTCAGGCACAATACAAGGACCCTTAAGCCTAGTAAAAATAAATTGCAGTTATTATAATGTAAAGAAGTCAACTTAGAGGGTCTGAAACCATCCAGAAGGTCACAAAAAGTTACACTCTTTTGAAAATTTTCACTAAAAGCGGGACGAAGCAACGAGGAAAAAACTGACAGCTGAGGTGAACCTCTTTTTTCAGACACTGTCTTGTAGGTTAGTGCTGAGTACAGGTTACTGCTGTTTATTGTGAAAAACTCTAAACTGCTTCTTCCATGTGGTTAATATAAAAATAAACCAGATTTCCATATGAATATATTTAATAAACTACAGCTAAATCAGGGTTGAAAGTAGAGCACATAAATGTTTGTGAACATCAGGTTTCAGTGGATGACTCAAATCAAGGTTGAATGTGTAGAAACTTTAAATGACTCAAAATAAAAAAATCACACAAAACAAGTTGAAAGTATTGAAATTACTTTTATCAGTCTCTTAGTACATAACCCTTCGCATAGAAGAACACAGGTATTAGAATGTGACTTTCCATACATCACCTTTGTCGCTGTTCTGCACACATTTCTGTATGATAGATGATGAAATGAACATTAACAAGTTACAATTAAAATAACAGGCCAATCTGACTGCAGTTTTCTTGAAACCAATGTTTTTGTGCTACAATGACATTCCTTTATTGGTGCAGAAATGTTACATCTTGACAGAATGTTAAATATCATTGTGTCTATTTATGAAAGATATTCCAAGTGAAAGACAACACAAAATTAAGTTATTCTGCACAGGATGTCTCCTATTTAAAATATAAAAAGAAATTAGCTGATAAAAACTCGTGTTTTTCATATTTTCAAACCATTAACAAATGCACTGTTTCAGAACATGTGCTACAGATGTTGAATAGAGACAAAAAACAACAAAGTTTTGGTATAAAACGTTTTTAAATAATTTTAATTTTAAGTCTAAATTACTTGATGGAGCACATGTCCAACTCTACTTTATATCCACATTTGCCTTTCATGTTAGTCATCTAGAGCAAGTCTGGGAATAGTAATATCATTAATGGTCATTTTAAATTAGGACAGTTTTTTAGCCTTCTGGTACAGAGCATCCACTACCTTGCCCATGCTTTGAAATGTTTCTAGAGCAGCTTCATAAGTCTTATCTCTGGTCATGTCTTCAAAAACTATCAGCACACCTTCCCCTTGGTCTAATATTCCTGGAAGAAATAAAGTACAATTACATGTTTTCAAATGAAAATTTGACTATTTTTCAATGATAGAAAAAATATTAACATACTGTTATATTAGTTGGTAATGCTTAAATTCACATTACAAAAGCGTTAGCTTCATTTCAAAATTATGATAAAAAATTTGATATTGAGTGTCATGCTCATTCTAGACAAAATGCAAATATATCTATCAGCAAAAGCTATTGCCAGATAATTTTTATTAATATACCAATATAAAAAAGATCAAACAAAACCTTGGGAAACTTTTACACGACATCCTCGTGAAACATGAAGTTAGAATACTTGAAGAGTAAACCTAATAACAATGCTGAATTACTTATCAATGTACCATAACAAGTGAAAATGTGAATTACCTTAAGAACTTTTCATAACATTTTATCATCTACAAAACAATCCCTGATGAAGTACAATATGAACTGTTTTATGAAAGCATGAGTACTAATAATATATGATCTGAATTTTGGTAATATATCTATAAACTGTTTTCAGAACAATATGCAATTCAAGGACCAACAGTTCAGTTTACACTTGGGATTTTTTAATAATATTTACTACCAGATTACGTTCAGCATTAATTATCTTAGAAACAATACCCAATTTTTTACCACTGATCAACTAAATAACCTTGATGAATTAAATTAGTAATAACAACCAAAAATGGGTCATACAACAAATAATGAAAATAATCTATGAAATATATTCACTTTGAGGACATAAAGTAAAATAAATCTGCTAATAATGGTAACCCCAATATACCTCAGTACAATGCTTCTTTTGTATAACATTAATATTAAACTTTTGGGGGGAAAAAACTGGAGAAATGAAAGAAAAATACACATTTATAAGCCTTGAATCACCAATGTTAAGAGAAAGTCTTTTATTTGTAGGCAACAGATAAGAGGATCTGGAAGGGGGTAACTCAGTAACCTTTAAAATTTGTGTATAAATATACACACACTAATAAAAGTCATATTTAGATGCAGCAATGTACATAACAAGTAATATTAATCTATGTAATAAGTTCTTCCACATACTGATAAACCTACACCATATTAGTTATGTGATTAAATTAATGTTGACTGAACTCCATAAATATCAGAGCTCAGTTTTTATCCATTTTTCATTCATTTTTTTTCCATGTCTTTCATAATAATAAGCAATTATTTGAGAGAGAAAATATTTTGCTGTTTTCTTGTTAAAAAAATGATAAAAAACATACAGGCTCTCAGCATGATTATTATAACAATATCTTTGATATCTATACCTTAGTATTGGTTTATGGAAACGTAACTCTTATTCAAGAACTACTTTATATTATGAGGCTCCGTATTCTACATACATCATGTATCAATAAACTGCATTTCATACAATAAAATTAATAAATTGGAGTAAATTCATAATAAATTTAAAAATGAAGCAAAAACGACAACTTTTTATTGTATTATACAATAACTTTTAAAACTATAAACATTTTAGTCTATAATATAAACATTAGACTATTTTCTAACCAATTACATTCATATATTTTGGAGGTATTTTGATTGGTGGATTCAAATCAGTTGCATGCATGGTGTTACTGAACACTTATTCCATGTAAATGCTTCATTCGATAGATTATGTTATATCTTACTGAGCTAAATTACCCATTTTTAGTTCTTATGTTAATGTTTGCATGTTCTATTACAAAATTAGTCATATCTTATGTTTTTCTATGTTGTTAAAACATTTACTTATTACTCATTTAGTCCATGTACTGCTTCATAATGTATACCAATTAGCTCACCTACTATTACATTTTGAGAAATGACTGGTTTAATTAAGTGTTGATGAATAATGATCTTCTGATAGATTAGTTTGTTTTATTAAGCCTCATATCCATCTCTTAAAAATGAGAACAATTACACCAAAATTGCAAGAGTTCACCTGTAATTCTTATCAGATATTTTCAACTCGTACAAGTTACTGTTTCATAGAAAACTGACCTCCAGAGTACATAATGTATTAACAGAGATTAAGAATACATACAGTATACTTCATGGTTTATTAAGTGAACCAATTTGTCAAGTTTCTTATTTGAACTTATTCTAGTATACATGTCAGAAATGGATTTCATCTAATGATGTGAAATAGTTGCAATTTAAAAACTGTTTTATTTTAGACCAGCAACAAATGTACCAAAAGTCCACAGCTGTACTGGACTTGTAGAGTGACCACCATATGAAAAAGAGCTGTAAGGTGAATTTACAAGTAGTAAGTGATTCTTTTATTCAACAGAGACTGTCTTTTATTATTTTTGAGAAACAATGTACAAATTCTTGAGACTTATAAATAGGCACTGCTGTCATTTTTAATCTGAACAGTGTCTTTTAAAAAAAATTATAAAGATTTGAATTATTATATAAAAATATTCTATTGAGCTTTCTTATATTTAAATACTAGTGAATGAAATAACTTAGAGCATTTAATGTTCATTTCGTGTCAATGTCTCAGAACCTGACATGAACAAGCCAACACTAAAAATATATATCTTACCATTAAATTTCTTATCAAGGATCATTTGAGAAAGCTTCTTTTCAACAGTGTCCTAAAACGTTTGGAAGAACAATTTTCTATTATTCAACAATGGAGACAGCTTTTCAACAATGAATATTATTACACTTCTCTGCAAACCACACACATTTGAAACATGTATATATACAGTATGTATATTTACTTTTTTTCATGGATATTGGTACATTTCACAAAAGCTGGGATGTTTAAGAATAATTTGTTATAATTATTCTAATTTGGTTAATCAAACAAACTTTATAATTTTTATGTTATATCACAAACTATTGGGTAACAATATCAACATATGACATTTCTGGCAGGAGGCATTCAGTGTTATCATTATTTGAAAAATGTTTTTTTTTCAAAACTACTAAAAATTGTATTATTTTATGAATTAATGGATGTTCAAAACTGATATGTTTGAAAGCAGTAAATAGTTACCAATGGAAGCTTTATGCTCTTTGCTATCTGTTCAACCTGCAAGAAAAAACAAGTTTATAATTGTACTAATCATATCTGACTGACAGTATGAATAAACCAGTCTCACTGACAGGTTAATTATGTACATGTTTAAAGTCTCAATGACAACAGGATGGATATCTACATGATATTCAATGAGATGTCCTAAACTTGTTCTAAAGACCATAAACTAAACAAAAATTATGATATGAAGGGAAATCCACAAAGAAATTCTTTTGCAAGATTAATGATAAAAAAAGAAAAGGGAAACATGTATAACAGACCTCATCATAATCCTAAGTTATGCATGATATAACTAAGTCTTACCAACTCATAAAACAAAAAGTCACAAGCACATTGCTAAATAAAAGATGGTCTAACCTGTACATTACCTAGAAATGGACATAAAAACCAGTGAAAGAAAGAACTATCCTGAAAATAAGCAAAGCTGCATGAAATAAGACAAACTTACTCAGAAGAAGGTGAGCCTTAGTAAAATAAGACAAATGAGCTGGGAAGAAGGTGAGCCTAAGTAAAATAAGACAAATGAACTGGGAAGAAGGTGAGCCTTAGTAAAATAAGACAAACTAACTGGAAAGAAGGTGAGCCTTAGTAAAATAAGACAAACTGGGAAGAAGGTGAGCCTTAGTAAAATAAGACAAACTAACTGGGAAGAAGGTGAGCCTTAATAAAATAAAACAAACTAGTTGGGAAGAAAGTGAGCCTTAGTAAAATAAGACAAACTAACTGGAAAGAAGGTGAGCCTTAGTAAAATAAGACAAACTAACTGGAAAGAAGGTGAGCCTTAATAAAATAAACTAACTGGGAAGAAGGTGAGGAGCACATGCATGAAATTCAGCAAAAATATGAATACGATGATATACAACACTAAAGCAGATTAATACGTTTTATGCTTTATTTTGGTATAAACACCATAACAGCCATCCTGAGATATGAAGAAACCAGTAACAAAAAATATGGGTTCATGAAATATAGTAAATCAAACACATTAAAGAACCAAATCTTTCACTATAGGTATTTACAGGTAGTCACTGAAAACAACACAAATGCTCAGTAAACTACGAGGTAGTGAGGTCTGAAGCATGAGGTTATAGCCTATCATATAGCATCAATTAATATTTAATTCAACAACTAAGTTCAAGAAGATAAAAATATAAAATAAGAACAACAAGCCTGTATAAAGGTGGAATAATTTTCATAAAAAATAAGACTTGTGTTATTGACTCTGATATGAAGCCACTCTGGTCAAATATTGGCTAAAATAAAATATATTATAACTATTATTAATAGAAAAGTAAAGGTAATTTATTTTCTCTAACATAATTGACACAATGTCTAAATCCCACCTGAAGAACCAATAATTAACAGAATAAAGCTTGGAAGTAAATTGGAAAAAGAACCAATGCGACATGAGCATGTAAATAACTAAATAAAAACCTAACTTGTACACTATGATGTCAGCAAAACCCTGTCGCTCAGCATAATACGGCTCGGCATCCCAACAATATCAAAGTCTAATAAAGTATAAAGCATTATGCGCTAGACATTAATACTCATTAAGTTTATCAGACAACATTAATTTAATTGAAACAAAAATACTTATACACAACATTAATGTTTTTGCTGAGATAAGTAGCATACGGACTAACATGAACATCACACTAACAATGCTCACAGCAATAAAGTGTATAAATCTTAGGAACAGAACTAAATGAGCAACTTTGTGAAGACCAAAAGAATTTTATTAAAATCAACTTTAAAATAACGTTTTATTACTTAAAACAAAATACACTTCCCTAAGCAAAGTGTATCATGATTTCAATACAATGAGTACTTTTCTGGAATCATTATCCAGCTTTGACTATGGATGGTATATGGCCATCAGAAAATTGGCCACATACACCAGTATTTATGAGAGTTAGATCTTAAAAAATGAAGAAAATTTAAGAACATTTCTTTTAAAAATACAGAACTATTTATTAAAAAAAGAGAGAAAATATTTTTATTAGGAATTTTAAGAGTCCAACTATGAGCTCTGTACTAGTATTAAAATTCAGAACTAATGTACAAGTGACATTACTATTTAGAAGCACATGAACTGACCTGAACACGGGAGTAAGGCTCAATAAGACAACAGAGGTTCTGTTCTAACATTGTATCATACAAAGTGTCCAAGTGAGCTCTAATAATTGGATCTTCTACCAACTGTTTCCTGTAGTCTTTAACAGCCTACAAAAAAAAAAAAAACACACATTAAAACAATAAGCAGGAAACAACAACTGTAAGACTCTTATGTCTGACATTGATCTCTTAGAACAGTTCCATACTTCAAGGATTTATAACTGTTATCTGCAAGTCAAAAGATTTTTCAAACCCTGAGAAAAACCCACAATATTTGATTATTACTATACAAGAGTGTTTTTATACCCTAAAAAGACCCCTGTATGTTATTAAAAGAGATTCAATGTTTCAAGAGGGCGTCAAGGTATTTATTTGTTAGTAGCCAGAGGAGCTTCCATGTTCCAAGAAAATACTGTGGTATCCATCTGTTTGTCACCTGAGTTTTTAAAACTCTTTGATAACCCCAAGATGTTTATCTGTTTGTCACCAGAAGAGTTTGCATATTCATAAAAAATCTAGGGTAAATTAGTTGTGAATATTTCTTTTGAATAAAGTGTATAATTTCAGTGATGGAAACAAAGAACTAATCTATTTTATATAAAAGACAGTACTTTTCACACCACATCTCTCTTGATTTCTTGAAATAGAAAGAGCAATGAAAGCCAAAATGGATTTATCCAGATAGTATAGTTTGGTTTACTGTGAAATTATGAACTTAATTTGTTTCTAAACTAAACACTTTCTTTTATATCACAAACATTAAAAAAAAAAAAAACCTCTTTAACCCTTTTGTTACAGGTCATGGGCCAAAAGCCATGTCATTGCATTTGTTGACTTGAATTAAAATTTTATTCAACTGTGATTTTATGAATTTATGTCAGTAACTATGTAATAAAATTATAGATTACAATTAAACTTTAGAATTACATATGAATTTATTTCTTAATTTAAAAGTCAATATTGAAAGTTTAGTTTGTTTTGAATTTTGCACAAAGCTACTCAAGGGCAATCTGCCCTAGCCACCCCTAATTTTGCAGTGTAAAACTACAGGGAAGGCAGCTGGTCATCACCACCCACCGCCAACTCTCGGGCTACTCTTTTATCAATGAATAGTGTGATTGACCATCAAATTTAATAACCTCCAGGCTGAAAGGCTGACCATGTTTGGTGTGATGGGGATTTGAACCTACATTCCACAGATTACAAGTCGAGTGCCTAACAACCTGGTCATAACAAGCCGAATATTGAAAGAAGACACCTAAATATATACTTTAGCAAGTCACGTGGTATGTTGAATGCAGCACTGTCTAAAATTAGATGTCAAAACACTAGGTCTATAATTTTGTACAAATTAGGAACTCCAGTTACCAATATTGACAAACCAGATTATAAAATAAGAACCTGATATCTTTTTACTTTGCTAAGATATGACTTATGTACTGAATCATACACAGTGGCCCTGTTCACCTAGTTCCATTTTTGAAAATGGTCCCTTATATAAACTTACTTCAATATATGACACGTAAATAACAAAATGACAACTCAGAATGTACCCTAGTAGTTTTCTCAGCCATTTAAATCTGTGAAAAGGCAACCACATTCTTTCAAACCAAGATTTCAAGAAGGTAGGTTGTGTATTTAGTCTGCTAGAAGATTTGTATTTTTAAAAAAGTCTAAATAATTCTTAGTTACTAAGCTTAATAAGTTATAATGGAATTGTTTCAGTCATTCAACTGTGTATATATATATATATAACCTAAAATTTTATTTTCTGTTTGAAGAGATAATTATTTGTTGTACTTCTTGACTTATCGTTCTATATTTCAAGAAAAACAAGTTTAATAATTAATTTCTAAATAGTAATAATCGATATACATATATAATGTATAATAATTGAAATGTGACTGAATATTACCAGCTACTAGTCTACTAAAACACAGCCAAGACAGGGAAAACTAAAGACCAGTTTTATATTGCCGGATATCTAACGTGAGAGCATGCACACTGTGTCAATGTAAGTTATGTAATGTTAGCTAGGCATGACTTTAAGATTAATAATGATAACAACATACATCATTATGAGACGTAAGCTATATCTGAACATCTGTATTTTCATGTTATAATATATAGCATTCTAGCATGAAAAAAGCATAATTTATATTTCCTAATTTTTTAATAATGGTTACAAGGTTGTTCAACTGACAGACTCCACTGAAAGCAAACATTTGAAATGTAATTAGGAGGTTTTAGAGACTACGCAAATATCCGAAATTTTTGAGATGAATAGTTTTTAATTATAACATGAAATCACTTTGCATTCAAACTGGTAAGAAAAAGTCTTGATATTTTCACAAACAAATCTTTAGTAAAATATCCGATTTTTTGTGTACAAAATACTTGTAATCTGTACTAAAAGTTTGTGAAACGTTTGCAAAAATGCACATGCTAAATCAAAGGTTACAGTGCAAATAATTAATATGTAGACATGCTGATGTATATTATACCAAGCCCATCACAATGTAGACTTTAAATTAAGAAATCAGCAAATATTTCTCCAGTTTTGTTGTCTAAACATTTCATTTTATACTTTCAAAACATATTCTAACAACACTGTCAGAAAGTAGCATTACCAAATGTTATACAGGTTGTTTTATTAGCTGCAAGACACACATCTCATGTCTTGATGTTAGAAAAATAAAGCTTTAAAGCAAAATACAATGTATAAGTTGTAAAATACACCCTATTAAATGATTTTAGCATTTTGTTTTAAAAAACATCTGTAAATGTTATAAACTAGAATACAGAAAATGGGAACATTTTGCCAATTACAAATGCATGATGAACCAATTATGTACATTGATATATATATCAATCAGACTCTTACAAATTACATACAGCTAGTTAATTAGGAAATACGGTGAAAAGTAAAATCTTTGATTCCAACAAAATAAACTGAGGAACTAGCCAACATATAAGGGTATGGAAATTCAAGGTATGCATACACTGACTAACACATGAAAAGAATATGGAAATTGAAGGACTGTGGCACACATACATTGTGGTACATTTGCTACGACATGAAAAAGCTACAGAAATAATGGGCTGTGGAATATTACACAAGATGTGAAATGAAGCAATGTGCATACCAGCTAATATATATAGAAAAGCACTACGATTAATGCATGCCTAACCTTTTTAAAGTCTGCTAGAGATCGTTTATGACTGGCTTGAGCTACTTTTTTCATTGCTTCTGTTTCAGAACCAGCATACCTAAGAGCCAGCTTTCCCATCACTATTGACTGTACATCATCAGGCCTAAAATAAATAAATAAAAACAAGTTTATTGTATAATATCTAAACATGTTAAAGACCAATGTCTGAAAATTTAGGCCACAAATTATAATACAAGATGAACTCACTGAAAAAAAAAATTAAAAAAAAATCAGCTCTTAATCAGCAATTAGATTTTTCAATAATTTACTAATATTTTCTCATGTGGTATTTAATACATTAAACTTTACATATTCATTATCAGTGTAAAAAAAACAAAACAAAAGTAACAGACAAAAGTAACTTACACATTTAGCATTATTTTTGAGAGAAGCATGTACTTTAGAGCAATTAATGCCTTTGGGTTGTCCAATGTATCATATCCCTCAAATGCCTCATAAAAGTAAGAAAAAGCAGTCTTGAAATCCCTCTCATCAGCAGCATGAAGAATTCCAGCTTGGAGGTCTAGAGCAGCCTGCAGCTTAGGAGGGCAATAGATGGCATTAGCTGTGGTTCGTGCTGATGTAAGAGCTGCCCTATATGCGGAAATGAGAAACAAAATGAAAAGAATTTCCATTGGAATGATTTAAATAAGCAATTATTGAAGAAACATTAAAAGTATTAGGATGCTTATGTATACAAACCCCTTTCACAGGCTCAATGTCAAGGTATTGCTTCAATGGAATTCAAAAGATGACACTAGCTTTCATCCACTTGTTCAGCAGAACACATCACAATATGCTTTCTGCACTTCAACAACATACATATCAAAATCTGGTTTTTAGCTTCATAGGCTTTCAGACTCACCTTTGAGCTACTGTGAACCCCTTTCCCAGCTGAAGAAGCTGAGATGAGATAGAAAAAATATAAAGAAGACTCCATCCTACATCCTGAGGGCACTTTCAAAATTTTGGAGGTAAATCAATTCTCACAGTAAGCACTTCTAGTTGAGTAACAAAACCACGGAGAAGCTTAAGGCACAGTTTGAGGTAGCTTCAGTCCCAACAAACACCTTTTACAAATACCAAAATCTTGTAGAATGTTTCAAAGATAAATTACAATATAGATAAGTTACAACTTTTAATTCTACCAAACAGTAAGAACAGAAGCAAAAACAAGATTGTTAACTGTGCATGTGAAAATATAAGGAGCATAACTGCATTGAATTAATATGGCCACTTTAATATACTCACAACCTATGGAAATTACGAAGTAAAGCTATGGCTATTATGAAAAATTTATATGCACTATGACAAAACGGTAAACTAAAGAGACTAAGTAAAACTAGTACACTTTATCTAATGATGGTGCTTCTTGGAAATATCCTTAGTGCATAAATTCCACTGCAAAGGTTGCATCATAAAACTGTCATATTTACAGTACAGTGTATACCATTTTTCCCTACATACTTTCAATAATCTATTTAGTGAAAGATGATAGTTTCAAGTACCCATTTCAACAATCCACTCATACAGGAATCCATAAGTGGACTTGTACATCTTCAGGTGGAATACTATGAATATTTCATTCTCCAGCTCTTTTGTCATGTGACAATTGAATAAATATGTTGCAAAGAAACTGGTGTACATGTAACGCGAGTAATTTTTCTTCTATGTTGCATACTGTTGCCTGGATCATAAAAATAGCTTTAGCATTTGTGTACACTGTTCTGTTAAAAGAAACTGCACTTCCATTATGAAACATGGGGTACAACTTGTTGCACATATATTTCTGAATTGATCCTTATGTCCCAAAGTGAGTCATACTCTTTTGTTTTCTGATGCCATTGACTCTTTGAACACAAGTGTGTCCCCTTTGTATACATCACAACCTTTTTTACAATTATATCAACAATTTAATTGGAAAATTTGGCACATAAATAATTTAAGCTTACATTTTAATATTATCTAAGTTTTAATTTCCTTATTTTAAAAAAAATATTAATTTCTCAAATTTCACTTTCCAGTGTTGAGACATGTCCGAGCTCAGGTTTCTCCACTTCAGAATTTTCTGATTTTAAAAATAAGCTGCTTTAGTTTCTCATCAATTAAAATATTAAGTATAAACAAGAATTAAAAATCTAAACCTTTTGTATTCTTGATTTGCTGAGATATCAATAAATATACAAAATCCATTAAAGCCCCTCCCCTCCTGCTCGGATTTTTTCTAGATTAATTATTAATCATTTTTACAAGATTGATGGGCATGTGTAAAACGAATAAATAGAGAGGTTCTCCTTCATATGAAAGTTAAAATCATCCTCTTGGTGAGGAGAGCAGTCATTTGATAAGATTTTCTTCCAGTGTGATCATGTGTCTACTAATGGAATGTTTAGATTATTTATAGATTAGTTAAGAAACCAGATAAATTAAAACAGTTATGGGAAAAATTTCTTGTACTAGTTGATGTATTGTTCATGTTCACAAATGCATATCTGAAAGCTATATGAAGTATTATTTGGACACTTAAACTTGTGTGACTGAATGACATTTAGGAAAGAATGGTTTGAGATTTGCACACAAGTTCAAACCAGTTTCACAGTCCAATAAATACTACAAATCCATGTTTTCTTGTTTATATTTATTTATCATTATACATTCTGTACTAAAGTAACTAAAATGTACAATTTATAAACTTCCCAGCTTAACCTAATAGATGAGTAAAATTTCAAAAGTAATTTGTGTGCATCAGTTTAGATTCATGTTCCATTTATGTTACACCTGATGGCAAAGATAATGCCTTCTGCTGTGATTTATTGTTTCTACAGTGGGTAAGAAGTACTATAATAAACCCATAAACAAAAGACAAGAAAATGTTAACAGCTGAAACTTTTAAGTAACTTGGAACTTTATGATTAGTATTTCAGTCAATTCAAAGAAAATAATGATGTTTCTACTGACCTGAAAATCAAGTGTGGTGTTAGTACAATGAAAAGAGAAAATATTAAGTTTTACTAAAAAAAAAAAGATATTCGTATAAGAAGCTCTGTGAGTTGTGCAAATAAAAGATGAAAATTGCACAATGAAAATGATTATTTTTGTTCTTAGCACACAAGTCATCATTTTCTCAGACTGATTCAATAAAGGCTTTAGAAACTCACAGAAAAATCTTTAGAAAAAAAAGGAAAATCTTTTATAATGCATTGCATCATAAAAACTGTTTACCAAAAATTCTATAAACTTTGTCAAAACACAATTAGTAAATTCAAAGTTATGTCAAAACTATTATATACAGCTACACCTGCAGCAAACAGATAGCTAAATACAAAGGATATTTCCACATTGGAAATAATAAATCCATTATCTGAACACATTTATGATACGAGTGTACGGATATTCTGCATCAGTATAGGTTGTTATACAGCTATATCAAAATAGCAATAAATTTTCAGTTATATCACACTACTCTCGTAATGCAAAACAAAGACAAAATGTGGTGCTTAGACAATCTGTTTTAACATAATTTTATGTTATTTGTGGTTGTCATTTGATTTTCTAATTCTCATACTCAAAATAGTTTTAATATAATGTGTTGAATCCTCTGTAGAAGGTACTGCAACAAGACTACAAGCTGGGCCCCCAGAGCTGTCATCATGATGAGTCACTATATTGCAGTATCAAACCAACATCAGGTAGATGTTCTAACATGTTGCTACCAAGATGCTCGACAAGCTAAAGACACTCTGATTATATGATGACAAACAACAAAATAGAGCCACAATGACAGAACAACAAACAATTTTAACAATGTTACACACTTGTCTTTAGTTTTAAAACTAAAAAAAAAGACACTGAAACATTCATTTGGTAACATGTATCAGGTACCTGAGCACGAAATGTGTGGAAACCTAACAGATATGAAGTTTAACTGAAGATATTGTATCTGACCACCAGCAGTGAAAGAATTTATAGATGCATGCAAGTTTGATTATTCATATGACAAATTAAATAGATAGATTTACAGACATATTTTAAAATTTTAACCCTCAATTTATTGAAACATACTTCACCTGCTAAGATTTACAGTTGATTCAAGAAATCGGTTAATTTAAGAACAGATAACGTAATTTATAATTAGTTAGTGAAACAAACATCTCGCAACAATTTCAAATTATCATCAAATAAACAAGTGATATATACACTATCAATGACAAAAAAATACATTTCAGTAAGTCTTTTTCCAGTATACTACAGAAATTAAAAAATTTAACTATAAGAATACTTTTCCACTCTCAAAAGACTAGCGACTTACTAAAAATATTTTACCTTGCTTTAGGCAAGTTACTGAGAGCATGGTAGACTTTACTTTCCAGAAGTTGAACTTCCACTAAAAGATTTTTGTCATCCAGTTTTTTCAGCTCCTTCAGGAGAATACTGCCTAGAATTAAAAGTAACTTGGAAAATTAATTTAACGTGTCAACTTTTTGTTTTCTTCGTTAATAAGCAGTTTAACTCACTTTCAGCAGATAAAATGAACTAATCAGTTTATGTTTCAACTTTTTATATTCCAAACATAACATTTCACCAATTATCCAAGGTTTTAATTTACCCCAACAGAATAATCAATAAAAATTAAACAAGTTTCTAGCAATCAAAGAACATTTGCCTGTGTTCAAGGGTGTGCTACTTAATCTCAATTGTATGCTATACATTCCCTCAAATGCATTACAACAAATATCATCTGGACAAGAAAATGTTCTAATTGAGGTCTTCTCCAGTTCCCAAGCACTGAAAAACCCTTTTAGTTAAAATATAAGTTTCTCAGATAAAACAAACAACAATTATTTCATATTTTACAAAGGAAAGGAATTACTTATATTATTTACTATGTAGCTCTGAACAAAAATAAGTAGATACATATTATAGGGTCTGGCATTTCAATATTACAGATCATAGAATACAAGTTTCTAAAACATTGTGTAATTAATAACAATTAGGTCACGCTCTGCTTTCTTAAAACTGTTAAGTATAAAATACATTCTTCATCTCAGTAGGCAATTACATTGGTGACATAACATTTGATATGTTAGATAAACAAAGACTTTTAAGCAAGTTTCACCAGATATTTTTTTAATGTTAAGATGCAGAACATTTTTTTCAGATGATTTAGCCTGTTATGGATGGTAAATATCACTACGCCTTCACTGGACATAAAAACTACTACTTGTATCAAATGACAACCTATTCTGTTTTTACTAAATTAATTTTAGGAACAGAATGAATAAACAAGTTTTAAAATTATGATTGAGGACTAAAATGAGGTATCAAAATAAATCACTTAATATATAGTTATTCCTTCTCTTGAACAACTAGGTAAAGAAATTTAAGTGTTCTGAAGAAAAAGTGAAGTACCAATCATTTAACAACTACTAACACCCACAACCAACACATCTTTAACCAGCAAGAAAGCTCCAGTCAGTACAGAAAACAAAAGCAAATGTATAATAAAAGAAAAACCAAAGAACTGTTTGTTTGTTTTTTCAATTTTGCACAAAGCTACACAAGAGCTATCTGCAATAGCCATCCCTAATTTAACAGTGTTAGACTAGAGGGAAAGCAGCTAGTCATTACTACCCACCACCAACTCTAGGGCTACTTTTTTACCAACAAATAGTGGAACTGACCCCCACATTATATTGCCTTCACAGTTGAAAGGGCAAGTATGTGCAGTGCAATGGGGATTTAAACACGTCTCTCAGGTTACAAGTTGAGCACCTTAGCCACCTGGCCATGCCAGGCCAAGAGACCAAAGAAAATAAGGAAGAAGTCTAATAAAGATCTAGCAAAAAAAACACAAAACACACATCCTAATGTATGAATATCAGACACATTCAGAACATGACTAAAAATTAAGTAATGAAAATAAAAACAAACAAACATACAAAAACATATATCAAACCCTTTCCAAAAGGCTTACCATCTTTTCATTTCTTTCAAGGAGTTAAGAAAAGTCTACCTATATAATACTAATTGACAAAAGATGCTCTCTACTGTAAGAATTTCATGATACAAGGTAGGTGAAAGCTGAATAAATAATTATCAGGTTATGTTTGAAATGTTTAGTTCCAGAATGAGAATACCTGCTCACTACTCTGAAAATATGTTTTCAAAGAGAATGACACAAATTTGTGTTGACAAGAAATAGACTGTGTAAAACTAACAAAAACAGGAAAAAAATAAAAACACTGATTACTGAAGTAAAAAGTTGTGAAATTTTTAAATGGAATCTAACTCAACATAAATGGAAATATTATAGAAATGACAATGTAATCCATTGCAAACAACACCTATATCATTATATTCCCAGTGCATAACCAAGATTTGTTAATAAATGACAACAGAGAAATTAGAGTAGTGTATGGAATTGACAACCATATATTTGATTCAAAATTTCTATAACCAGTTTACAATACAGTTGATAATTACAAAAGTCAAGGTAGTCCATTAACACATAGATGTTACCAAGTTATTTACTAACTGTGAGAGCCAAGCATAAAAATTAACAAACTTTAAAAAACAAGAGTTTCACAAGCAAGTGGGATAGTATAAAAACTTGAGCAATGCCAAAAGATTTGAAAGGCTGTAATGTACACACTTGAATACAATAGGGAATCTTGACCAGTCTATAACAAACAAACTTGAACAAAAAAACAAAAACAAAACACAATTAGAAAGAACATGATTTGTCTAAAATGTATACACTCTCAAACAAAGCATTAAGGAAAGTTATCAGTTAATGGCATAGGAACTTGAACAATAAAAAAAAATTGAAAGGACAAAGCCCATAAAACACAAACTTAAGCAAGAAATACAAAGCCTAGTTCAAAGCTACCTTCACTAGTCAAACCTAAATTTTAAACAGATTAGAGAAACAGCAGCTATTCATCAACACCGTCTACTGCAATTCCTTAACTACTATTTTCAGACCAAATAGTGGTATTTGACTGTCCCATCCATGGCCCAAAAGTTCATAACACAATCATTTATTATTTTAGTAATAAGAGAACTTAAACCATAGGAATCTCAGGCCTACAGTCCAGAACATCATCAACTAGGCCATACTCAGTTTAGCATGAAGTGATCTAATTAGTCCATAGAACTAATTTTAAGAAAACGCGCATCAAAAAGATCTGAACAATCCATTATGTATAAACTGAGAAAGATTTACCTTTATAGATAAATCCAGTCATTTGGATATACGACCATTGATCTAAGAGTCCATTTCAAAATATTTTTTTATATACAAGAAATTATCCACTTTTAAAAGCAGCAACTTGTGGCTATCAATCATACACATGATCATTTGAGAAATGTGCATATTTCCAAGACTGAGTCCACTATAGGTAATTGAGTCCTTGGCTGTAGTTTTGTTAACCTGTAGACTTGCAACATTCCCATTACGGAACCACTTACAAAATATTTAGATCATAATGTTTACTAATTAGAATTTGATATGTAGTGAAAATGAACAGATGAAAATGCAACAGTTAAATTTGAACTATAAAATTAAAACATCTAGAATATCACAGAAATAACATACAACTATTTTTCCTTAATTCTGTAATTATAAACTTTTAACACAACTATATTTCTCACATATACAAACACATAAAAAGTAGTTCCATGATCATGTATTGTTTTTAGTTTATTTTAATTGGATATTTATTATTATTTAAATATAATCAAAGTTTGAAAGAAGAAATACAGAAATTAGCAAGCTTCATGGAGTTTTTAATTAATCAAATGAATATTTAATAAATAAAAATGATTTTTTTTCTCTGATAGGCTTTTGGGCCTTAAGCTATTTATAATGGTTCTTTTAACCCTATTGCTGTGGATATCCTTTATTGTGCAAGACACAAGGTTTTAATACCTTACATTCAAAATGTTATTAAACTTTTTGTTTATGCTATACCAATTAGTATAGTATAAAATCTTAACTAATAATTAACATTTTAATACAAGTTTTAATTCTAAAAAGTAATATAAAAAAGAATCCTGAACTTCCCCAAGTGTGACATATGACATTTTCTTTAGGCATCTTGTTTTTTCTATTCTATCCACCATCCATCCAAAGAGAAAGAAATTAAATGTAAATTACTTGCTATGAAATCATCATTGCTCAGACAAACTATATTTTTTATAGCCTTCAATTTTGTTTGATTACCTGTCACATCCTCTCTTTCAGGATTTGATAATAGTTCTCTAATGTTTAATTCTATATTATCTGTAACTAACAGAAAGCCAAGGTTTTAATCTATCAAATAACATATTGTATTACATTACGTTCTGAATACATAATTGTCAATTTCATTTATAATACAACTGTAGTTCACACAGGAATCACCATGAGTAGCTTGGATGAATTTGCAGAAACATTGTGATTGCTACAGGACAACGATAAAATTTAGATGTAAACAAATGTACAACATTCCAAGCTTAAAGCTACTTGCGATAAACAAACGTAATTTCATGTTACAATGTGAAATCATTCTAGAAAGACAAAAAAAAAAAAGTAATTTATATTTCATGCTTTTTTTTGTGGTTATAAAATCAGTCAAGTTAACCAATCCATTTTTAAGATAGGGTACAGAAAAGAACAGATAAAATATAAAGTTTTATTGAAAAAGTTTGAAATGTATCTAGGAGGTTTTTAAAGATCACACAAAGGAAATGTGAGATTTTTTGAGGAGAAAAACATTTTTAATCTTAACATGAAAATTATTTCTCACACTGCTTATTCAAAACAAATAGTCAACATATTCATGCACAAATATTTTAGTTTATAACAAATACTTCACTACAAAACATGATTTTTGCATGTAAAAGACTAACATTAACTGAAAAACTGCCAAATTTTGACGATATACACACTATATTGAAAGTTAAAAGCATTAAATCTAAAAAAAAACAGACTTTAAATGAGTACATGATTGGTCAAAGTGGTTGAGCCCATGCTGAGAGTTAATTCAGTTGTAAACATAAAATTATCGTGTGGATAGTAATTTCATATAAATGTGAATACCACACACACACACACATCATTAATTTAGTTGACCAAGTTTGTAATTAAAACAGAATATTCTACTTGTGTAGATAAAAAAATGTACAAACATGAAATAAACCTAAAAGTTTTTCCCTTACCAAGTTCTAAAGCTTCTGTGTATTTTCCTGTGTCATAATATAAGGCTATAAGTCGAGCCTACAAACAAATAAACATTTCATGTACTTCACATCTCTCGTATAATGAAATAAATACAAAAGAAAAAAATTATAGCAAGTGTATAACAATGTTAAAATTCTCCATTTGTTAGTTACCAACAACTTATGATACTTTGTCAAGTATAGAATTCAAAGAACACAAGATATCAATTTTTGCCAACTTCATTGTTACATATACAGAGAGATCATTCTCTGACAACTGTAATCTTGTATGTCATAACAAAAATAATTATTACTCCTCTTTGGTGTTATATACCATCAATGAGATAACTGTTTTTCACTATCAAAATGATACATACATATATACATAACAAAGTCACTGTCTGTTGAAAATGCTTAGACTCACTCAATGGTTAAAGTGTTAGGTCTTTAAGTCTCAGTTTCTTAGAACACAAGTACCACGATATTTTAAGTTGTTACTTGTTAACATTGGGAGTGAGAGTGACTCAGCAGTTACAGAGCTCAACTCTTATGTGGAAGCCATGTTCAAATCCCACTCGACTCAGGATTTAAACTCTATTAAAATAAATGATCATATTTGCAGCAACCCTTTCAATACCACTATAGAATAAATCAGGGACTTCAGATTTTGGTTAACAAACACATAAAAAGATGGTATATTTACAATATCAAGTCACTGCAACATTAAGTGAATGTTTCTAACATTGTTTATGTAATAAATTTTGAATTAAAATTTTCAGTAAAGCTAAAAATAGTGCAAGAAGGAAAAATCTTCTTTGGCAAGAACAAAAATAAAAGACATGACAAAATCAAAAAAGCTTAGCAAAAATGAGGATAACTGAAGCAAGGGGAAATCAACTGATATAATTAAATGAAACTCCTGAAGTAACAAAGTGAAGAAGACTTGCAAGAGGGTTCAATCCCCCATAACATTTCCCTGTGCATTAAGCATATTTATAAGAAAAAATTTGCATTTCCTCAATATTATACACTGGTATCTAGTCACACTATTTAATAATACTTACAACACTAGTGCCTGTCTTCTAATTCTTAACAAATTATATCTTTCTTTAAATAACTCCAAACTAAATATCATTAAAAAAATCACTCTTGTGCGCAAGCATACTCAATATAGAAGATTACGTGGGTGGGAAAGATACTGATTTTATTGAACTAAGAACTATCTGCTATATTAGAGATGAATTTTTTGGTGTCATTACAAGAAGATAAAGCTGGTCAAGTGAATGTTTCTGCTACATAAGAATGAAGCTGGTCTAACCTATAAGTGGACATTTCTGTTACATAAGAGAGGAAGCTGGTTTAACCTATAAGTGAACATTTCTGTTACATAAGAGAGGAAGCTGGTCTAACCTACAAGTGGATATTTCTGTTACACGTGAGATAATGCTGGTCTGACCTACAAATGGATTTATATGAATTCTAACACACAAGACTAGTTCGTACTTATGTGATCTAACAATTTACTCTTAGAAATACTGTAATATATTAGCATGGCCAAAATTACATTTAAATAACTTCTTATTAAACTTAATGGTAGAACCATCAAAAACTGAACACTAATTTGTAATTTTCATAAATCAAAAAAATCATCAAACCCATGTCAACGCTTTAAAAACAAACAAACGTATCACTTAAAGAAGCAAATTTTAATATAACATGGTTCAAACTTAATTACTCAGATCAATTTGAAGAACTTTTTAGAAGCCAAAATCTATATCAAAATCCATTAAATTCCACTGAAATAATACAAAATTTGTATTTATTCATTCAACATATTAGACTAAAAAGAAAAAAAAGACTATTTATTGCACTTAACTCTGCAACATACATTAAAATCAGATGTAACAATATATTTGGTTATTATAATACTTTCAAGTACTTTTGAAAAAAAGGCCCCTTTTCAACCATGTTCAAGCTTTTGAAATTCCATTCTCAAGTTGAAGGACTTTCAAGGATACACCCGATATAACATGGTATAAACATTTTACACTTTATCATAATAACAGTAGAAGAAAAAAAAAAGAATATACACACACACACATTTAATTTGAACACTTATCTTACCTCCAAAGACTGTCTAAGAAATATCCTTTTTTCCTGCTTTGCCCATTCTATACACTCCTTACACAATTCAACCTGAAATGTCACAATATGTCAAAAAAATCTCATTTTTTAGTTGTTTCAGTAACTTCAAATAATGATAAGTATTGATTACAATAAAAATAACAGCGACGATATAAAGGCAGATAGTATGTAGGATATACAATTGTTCAATCAAAACTGTCTTACAGTCAGGATATAATACAAAGTAGATTGTCTATAAATGAAGGTTGATTTATACACAACTAATTTACACAGTGACCAACACTTAAAGTGGTTTAGTGCTGGTAGGTATACACTTGGATGTGGTGGGAATGGATTGATGTTTGAACTGATGTGAAACATACTTGTATATACACTCACTGAACTCAAATGTATTTTCATGCAAAACGAAACAGGCACAAGTGAAACGTTCTGCATGAGAGATGAAACTGATCTGATTAGAAGTGAATATCTGTTACAAGATCTCACTGCAAGTGGATGTTACATAAATATACCTGTTCCTATTTTATGAGATGAAGCTGGTCTGACCTACAAGTGAGTATTTCTTTCATGTAAAAGATAAAAATGGTCTGACCTACAAGTGTATGTGTCTGTTACATGAAAGATGAAGCTGGTGTGATCAAGAAATGAATGCATTTGTTACATGGATCTATTTGATTACACATAGTGGTACAAAACCAGTCTAATTTAGAGACTCAAGTTAGACTGTCTTTAATGGTTTGTTTTATGAACAGCTTTAAAGTGATTACACAGCTGGTGAACACTTTTTTATACAATTTACACATGACTACAAAATGATTGACTGCATTACTTCAAGTATAAATTTATAAACTTGTTAAAGTAAAACTTTTTATGGTACCACATTTATATCTTGTAACTCAGCAGCTTGGCAAGTGAAGCCTGCCAACAAGATACTCTTGATTAACATAAGATTTCTGAGTATGAATAACGTTCCCACAAAAAATAATAGGTAAATTGGTATTGATAGTGCAAATGCAGTAACCACAACTAACATCCTCTTAACTGTTATTAAGATGTTTCTATTTTAGATAATACTTGAATATGTTTAAGTTTTGTTGCATAATCACCAATTTTATACAACATAATTTCAAAATGTTGGTTGCATAATTTTAATTTATTGCCCAATCAAACAAAAACTGAGGTCCTGATAACCGTTTGTCTTGGAGATAAAAGATATAACAACCTAAGTACACTTCTCTCCCTGTGGATCAGTAACAAGACTGTGGGCTTCTAATGCTGTAATCTGATTATCATACTCAAATTAGGTGGAGCATATAAAGCTTTTTGTGCTCAACAATGAATAAACAAACCTAAATGTGATTAAAAATTCTACAATAAAAACTATTTTAGTACACTTTATTGGTGCAATGTATACTTGTAGCAGAAAAAAGAAAGTTTACTTTATTTTAGACCAAATTCTGTTTGTTGTTATTGTGAGATCCAACTACTTAAATGTTTTAGTAATAACTCTTCATACTACATGGAAACAAGTTCTATATTACAAGAGTAGACCAAGTACTAAAATGAAGACACATTCTGGTTACACTGCAGAGAGGTAAATATCTTTCCAAAAATATGTGTCAATCTTTGTATAGATTTGTTTACATAGCACTAGTAAAATGATGTGGTTTCAAAATATTTTCAATATCTTTAAGCTATTTTCTGAGATACAATAACATCTAGCAGCATGTTCATTAGTCAGTACATTTATCTAAACCAATAAAACAGTAACTATAAAACCCAATCACAAGTATTTTTAATATTGACAGAAATGACTGGCGTGAAAATTACACACTGTAGTTATCCAACAATTTTTGTAACAAGCTAGATTCTATGGTTTGGTTGCTGGTTGTTATTGAAATATTCACAAATGTTTTCGTTTGAACCAGATGCCAAACTATAAAATTAATTAGACAAGTGAAAAATTGCCTTATCAATACCAGAAAACTTCTTCACAAAAGATGTGTTTACAAACTGTGAACAATAAATTACATAGTTCAATAAAACAAGCAGTCAATTTTTTCCACATTCTGATGGATCGTTATTTCAGTTTAATCTTGAATAAAACTTCTATAATTAACAAATAATATTACAGTAAATAAACTCAAACACAACTTTGCTGACGTGTAGGTAAGAAATACTGAATTAAAGGATCTTCTCAGAAAAGCATATACACTCGACAATGAAAACATGTCAGAATTCACTTCAACTATGGTAACTGCAATGTACTTTCGTAATTACCTCAAATCCAGTGGCAGCCTCCATATCAAGAAACATGTCAACCAAAGCTCGGACCAATTTAGCAGCTTTGGCTTTACTGATGTTGTTCAGAAATGGACGTGTTGATCGAATGAGTTCTCCAAGTTCTGCAAAAGAAATTAATTATATTCATTTAACTTCCAATGGCCCCCCTAATCATACTTTGTACAGTAAATTCACAGAGGCTATTTTAACTCCTAAGTTATTCATATGCCACATATTGCTTATTGCTTCCTTAAAATATAATTAGTATCACGTGAAAAGCCTGACCTGCAATAATTAACTTGAAAACATAATAGTTACTTCATGTATGATTTAATTCCATTTTCTCAAACCAAACAATACCCAAATTACTGGGTAATAATAAATAGCTATTGTAAGATAAATAAATACTTCAAGCTTGACTACTATATGATCATTATTTTAATGAGTTAAAACCATGTACAATATTAACACAACAACTAATTTTTTGCCTTTTCATCCATTTGCACTTGTTTTATTTTGCTAGTTTTTACCTTCTGAAATTTTTTTTCTTTTGCAGAGCTGTAACTACTTCTAATTAGATATATTTTAACACGTGTATTGTCATAGAAACACAGCACATTCCATAAAACTAAAACTACTTTGAGCCATCAGAGATTAAAGCATTTAACAAAACTATTTTCCAAAATTTCATTAACTGCACATTCAAGAGTTAAATATAATTTGTCACACATGTACACTGTAGATTTGGGTTCCCATATAAAAACAAAATTGTACATTGCACTATAATTGTTAATTTTCATTTTCTCTTGAATTAAACTATTCAGGTTAGTAAAGTAATAACAGTTGTAAAAACAAATTGTATTTCATATTGGGCTATATTATTATAGTTTCTTGTTTACATTTTAAAAGGTCTACTTCCAGTTCAGCATTTAAATCAATCAAAGAAAATAGAAATTCTCTAGTCAATAACAAAGAAATATGCTTCACATTACTGTTTTATCTTACAAAAACAATTCTGTTTCATCAAAATAACTTTAAATGTCCTTTTTCATGATCAAATGTTTCTCAAAGCTTTAAAAAAATACTGCCATAAACTTTAAGCAAACAACCTTTAAACCAATGACTTGCAGGTATAACTAGTGAGCAGATTAACAATTTGGTCAACTATCTAATGAACTTAAAACTTTAATAACAAATAAACCTTACCTTCTGCCCTTCCACTTTTACTCAGCAGTTGACCCAATTCCAAAATACTCTGTTCCTTGACTTTAATTGCTTCATCATTTCCAACACCATCCTGAGAACACACTACAAAAAAAAAAAGAGTGAAACACATTAAGTTCAGCTAAGATGGTTCAATTACTTTCATCAAATGATAGTATAGAATAAGTTCAGATTAAAAACAAAATCCCTTTCATTGGGGAATTTCAGAAACTTACCTTTGGATTAATGTAATCCATGCAATCAACTCAGTAAAATAGAAATAAACTGTGAAATTAAGCTTACTATGACAGTTTAACTCCTTCACTAAAATCTGTAAGCCTCCTTAAATGTCACTTTTCACATTTGCATACCGTAACAATGATATTTTTAGGTAATAATGTATGTCATGAACAGATACTAGTGAGATTAGAACAAAGTTCCTTCAAAGTTACTGTTATTACAGATACTTAGCAAAATGCTTATTTTGATACTGAATATTTCGTGAAAAAAACTATTACCACTATAAATATTGTTTTGTGGTGTAAAAAATAATGTATATGCTTTGAAACTCTTGAACTAACATTTAAAAGCTTTTTTCATTTTTATTCCCAGAGTTTAAATAACTATCTATAAGCAAATTAAGCACACAATTTCAGCCCCTGAATAAACTTCCTCACCATGAATCTGATGCCTCCCAGTGATCATCTCTCACATTCTGGTCCATTCACTAAGATGTTTCAGTTTTATCACTGTGGATACTGCTAAGTCTCAAATTACAATACTAGCTTTAAACTTAAATTAACTGGAACCAAAAATTGCTACTCTCATTACAACTGAACACATAAACACAAGGGTTAAGGGTTTCATAATGAATTAAGGCAAAAGTTCTACTTTTTTTTTTTTCAAAACCCAATGCTTCTTTCAACAAAATATATTTTTCAAATTTTCCCACCTCAAGTGCATATCTTTACATGTATGAAAATTACAAAACCATCTTTGGTATTCTGGTCCATTAGTATTAAAAGCAAACATGAGAATATTATTCTGCATGAAACTATACAAATCATTAACATTTAATAATAAAACTACAATTGTTTGAAAAACATTCCCTGATAAACCCCATTGGTTACATTTTACAAGCAAGAAAAATTATTAGTTGTATTTTTCTTCTTCCTACCACTATCCATTTCTTTCAACCCCATAAAAATTTAGCTCACTAATTAATGTCTAATACTGCACCTTATTAAAGACACAATTATTATGGATGCTCTCATTCAATATGGTAGAGGCTTTATATTTATCAAAAAACTTCATCTGGTAAGTTTTTGTGTATTTTTCTTACACCAAAGCCACATTGAGCTATCTGCTGAGCCCACTGAAGGGGATCAAACCCCTGATTTTTAATGCTGTAAATCCGCAGACTTACCACTGTACTAGTGGGGAGCACCTGATAAGTTAGCAATGTAACAAAAACAATATAAAATATTGTTAAGAATAATGTTTTGTTTTCATGAAAGAACTTTCACAACATATTTTACACTTTTCCATGAAATAAAAGTAACTAAACTATCATTTTTCTATCTTCCCTAAACTATTTCTTTCATACAATTGGGATCACCAACCAGATATAAAAAATGACCCTTGAAATAACATCTCATTCTAACAGTTATAACATTTTACTGTCATGTTTTTAAGTTATAAGGAAATAGTGCCAACTGGAATTTTCTCTAACCTAATGTACAAACACACAATTTACTGTGTTAAATGTATAAGTAAAATTACAAAACAAATTATATCACTACATTACTGCAACAAGGGTCAATTATGAGATACAACATAACACATAAGCTTCAAGGTTGCATACATATAATTGTGCTTATTATTGGAAAATTTATATTAGTACACATTTCTGGCAACCATGATCTATGAAAAGCAAGTATAAAGAATTTAAATATTCAGTCATTACAGAGTAACGAATATATTTCTGAGCTCTGATACAAAGCAATTAAAGATACTTTTAGTTTTCAAAATTACAAAATTTTCTAGAAAAATAACTATTGTCATTAAAGTTTATATTAGTTACTTTAGTATATTATACAGTCAGATTAGCTAATAATAGTCAGTACAAGTTTTATAGATGTGGGTAAGCTTTAAGTTATGACATTGTAATTTATTGTTCGTTTGAAGTAATACCAGGTTACACTGTAAATACTAAACATTGTTCTAAAATAAAGAATTAACACATATTAGTTAAGTACAAAGAATAATTTATCTTGTGATTCTTTTTTCTGCTGTTCAGTAATTGATGAAAATTCTATACACATAACCAAAGTTAGCAGTTAATTAGATGTAACTGAAGATATACAGCAATGGATGTCATAGTATTATATTAGTAACTAATAATAAATATTTGTTAATAGGTGATTTTAAAGTTAGATTAATACATAAACTGTGAAAATGATTAATTTTAGTTAAAATATAATTATATGGTAGGTACACAGGAAATAAAGTTAAAAAGCAATAAATTTCAGTGTAATAGCAAACTGATAGACAAGTCTTATGAGCATAATGACGTGGCTTTTATTTTGGGTAACATGGTACATAGTTCAACAGGACATTGGTTTATCTTCTTCAGGTATGATCTACAGTTAAGTACACACGGTTTATAAATTAAATTGTACAATACAAAGACAAAAGATGCAAAGGCTTAAAGAGTGTTGTCACATCATCATGCTTATATATTTGTTTGTAATTTACTATCATATTAGCATAATGCACTTCCAAACACAAGTAAAACTTCAACATAGAGGTGTGGGAAACAGGGAATAAGGAAATTGATACAATAACTAGAGCAGTTAAAAATCTGGAAATAGCAGTTTATAAGCATAAGTTAAAAAATGAGCGAGATCTAAACATGTCAGAAGTGATTAAATTCAGAGCTCTAGCTCAAATGAAATATTATAATATGAGAATTACTGAAATATGGATAGATTTAGAGAATTATCATAAGATTTCAGGCGATAAATTACTAAATAATGAAGACATTTAAGAAGATGGGAAGTTTTTTGTTTTTTTAAATACAAGGGACAAACTAATCCTGGCAGTACTGCTAACATAAAAAGAGTCAAGAGTTCAAAGGTTTCAAAGGTAAAAAAGTTCCAAATTGATAACTGTTAAAGGTCACCTGATGAGACAGATGTAAGGTCTGAGAAACTATATAATGAAATCAGCATTATTAAGCAACAAATATGGGAATTAATTTCAAACAAACTGGGATTGTACAGTCAGATTTACAGAAGTGATCTAGGTTGGCTTTGAACAGAAGTGATCAAAGAGCAACACTGAGAAGAAATAACATTTTAGATGTATTATTAGCCACTGATGAGGATATGGTTGCAAGAGTTGAAGTAGGCCAACATTTTGAAGAATGATCATCAAATAATTACTTTATATTATGTTACATATTAAGGCAACAACAAATGAAATTTTAGTTCTTGTTTTTATAAAGCCAGTTTTTAGGCCACAAAAGATTCATCATCAGTGAATTTGGATACCGAGTTAGGAGTGAAACAGATTTAGGAAATAAAAAAAATTTAGTTAAAGATACATATATTCCAAAAAAGTGAAAAAATAAGGAAAAAAATGGAAAAAAAATCACAGATAAATGTCAAAAGATTAATAATTTAAATTGACACATACTGAAATTTTTACAAATTACAGGAAATCTGGATCATCCACATCATCTTCAATCTGAAAATCAATTGATTTTGATGTTTGGTAGGAATGTTAATCCCATACTGATAATGCTTTTACCAAGTTTCATCTATCTCGGTCAAACTTTTCATCTAAAATGTAACCAAACATCTGCTCAAATATAGCACCTAGATGAGAACAATGACAAAGTACCAATAATGTTTTTGTTTTCTTCTCATGCTACAATAACTATTGCTGTAAAGCTCTTTGTTCTCTTGTCAAATATGCTATTTTGTTCAAACACCGAATTTTGAGCTTCGACTTTCAATCCCAACACAGATGATCATAAATCAAGATTAAATACTGAAGGATACACAACTTTCTCCATTTGAACTAAATATTCTGAGAGCAAATGGGAAATAAAACTTATTTTTAATTTACTTTAATAATCATTTAAAGAGAATCATAAATAATTGCTTTTTGTTGTACTGTTTGTATTTTATCACTCCCATTTCTCCATGAGGTTTTGGTTCCAGCATGGTCTCTCTGTCCTATATATTTGAACATTTAACTTTTTACCTAGAATGTGGGAAGTTGCTAATTATATTAAAGTCCTGGATATTTCTAGCTGCATTGAAGATGTTGAAGCACAAAATAAAGGCTGAGTTATTTCATAAGTCTAACACATATTTGGCAAATGGCCTTTAATTACAGTAAATGGAAGGTAACACATTTTGGGTTAGAAAAAACAATATAAATATGATTACAATCAACAGTGTGACAGAAAACAAAATTTCAATATAATTGGTGGATAAAGTGCTTAACCCACTAATAGAGAGTTTTGTTATAAAAAGAAAAGCTAACAAAATTTCAACATACATTTATAAACATACTGATTACAAGTAAGAGACATTTATATCTTCACATCTGGTCTCCACTTTCTAAGAAGAAAAACGGAATGAATTCAGTGGAGGGCAACCAGAATAATTCCAGGAATGGAAAGGTCATCTTAGAAAGAGGTTAATATCTGTTACATTTTCTATGAATAAAAAGTAAAAACTAATTTCATTGAAGTTTACAAACTTTTGATGGACACCAATAAGATGAAAGCCTCTGATTTCTTTATGCTATGCTCTGAAGATAACAGAACGAAATTACGAGTATAAAATCTGGAAAATACAATTTCATTTTTGTGTTATTAGTATATGAAATAGTTAATGTAAACAACAGTGGAAATGATCACCTTGAAAATACTGAGAGATTAATATTTACTTTTCAGGAATTTGCAATGAGTCTTAAAGACCGAGTTATACTTTGTCTACATGTTTTGTTAAAAATCTGGATACAGTTATTAAAAAATATCAAAAACCTTTAGAAATAAGAGATTTGGAATACAAAAACTAAATTCAAGTTAGAACAGTATTTTTCTTCTAATATAGTGACTGACTCATTTAAGGATTGGCAATGCCAGGAGACCAAACCAGCACTTTGTAGAAATTCAATAAGTGGCATTGATAAATTTTTGGAGGATAAAGGATTGTTTTGGATTTTTACTTTATTCAAGAATGGATGATCAAGGATACCTCAAAACTGTAATAGCTTTTCTGCTAAATATTAAACATTGCTTCAATAGTTTAAGCAGCTTATCCATCATTAAACCAAATTCCTTTTCAGTCACATAAAATCTACAGTAAATGTTTATCCTAATTAATTTACAATTCAAGTGTACGACCTTTCACTCACTATGATTAAAGGTCATTTGCCAAACATTTTGTCCAACTGATCCAAGTCACTGTCAATACAGCTAAAAATATGAGTTTAATGTTATCATTAAATAATAATTATTTACTAATTATTCCTCTATGAATATCATTAATAAGAAAAAACAACAAAGACCCAAGTAATGACCAGAGACCTACCTCCAATATGAAGCAGGATTTAGTCTGACCACACTATTATTAATAACCTGTTACTTTCTCACATTCAACCAACCTACAAGTGCTATCCAATTAATCCATGTGCATAGGCAGAGGTCAAAGTAGGCATGTCACAATCTTTTGCAATTACATTCAAAATTTAATTAAACAAAGTTATTATAAATATATACCAATAAATTGTATAAAAATGTTGTTTATAATTCAAATTTTAATATTAAGTTTAATTTATTAATGTCGAAAGGAAAAAGCCCACACAAAAGTACCTTGTTTTTCCATATATTTTTACTTATGTTTGTAAAAGTAACCAAAATATAAAAATTCAAAACTTATTAGGTTATATTAGAAAATGTAAGTAAAAAAGATAAATACAAATTTTCTCTGTAAGTAATGCATGAGAGCTGGTCTTGCATAATTTAATTCAATATTTTTTGTTTGTTTACCATAATAACTTGGATTGAGTGAAAAAGCCCACATAAAAACAAGGTAATTTAAAAAAGCAGTAAAAATTTAAATTACTCCTTAATAAACATGAGTGACATCAAGAACCCTCTAATTATTGGGCAATTGTCCACTGTTAAAACTAACAAAACTTAAAACCATGGAAAACACCATGTATGTCACTGGTGTTTTATTTTTTAACCTTTTTTGTTAACATCTACAAGATTAAGACCAACTCCTAAAGAACACTGCTTTTATCTTCTCTTTGTAAAAACAAAAGAGAAAATTTAAAAGATCAGCTAAACATGCTCTTCAATGTAAACCTTGTTATTAGTATTCCTCACCAGTTTAATAGCTATTTTAATATTTTGCTTGTATTTAATATTATTAAAAAAACAATTCTTATTGTCAGTTTAACATTATTAACTGTTTCAAAACAAGTTCTTTTGGTTTTTGTATTTTTTCTTTCATTAACTACATTTCTAGTTATATTTTTATAAATCTTCAAACATATCCATCAATTTATTATTTGTAGTTAAACTCACAGCTACATATTAGGCTTGCTGTGCTGTAACTACAATGGGTACCAAACCCTGATTTTATGTCTTACAAGTTGAAAGACTTATCATTGAAATACTAATGGATAGTCAATTTAAACTTCTTAATAAGTGGCATTCATTCTCAATCTTCTTTGCGTTCTACCTCGTTATCCTTTTCTTTTCTTCGAGAATGTATCTAATGTGAATCAAAGATATTATACAAACTTTTCCAAATCTGCCTCGCAACACCTTTTAATTGTCATCCAAAGTTACTAGTAATACATATTTTCTTATGATCTCAAATATAGCTTTTTAGAAAGAAAAAGTCATTTCTTTGAAACTCAGCATACATCCAAATGTGAAACCTTCTTAAATCATTATCACTCTTTCCCCTAAATGTTTTCACACTTAAAAGTCTTACAAAAATACAGTGTTCCCTCGCCACTTCGCGGGCTCGGCTGACCCACTAATATATACATATATATAAAATAATAAACATTAAATCTAAAATATAGCATTAAATACCATTAAAATATTAAAAATAAATATAATTAATAGTGTAAAGAAAAAAAACAGGTATATTTTGAGATATAAACATATATTTGAGTTTATAACAGCGTAAAAATGGAAACAGAACCAACTGGAAAGGCTATAGATGTACGCATTGTGCGTCTGCAAAGGCTACGCGAGATCAGCTTCATGGTGTAGCAATGTGCAAGACGGGCTATGATTGGTGCAGCAATGAAAGACAGCCAATGACAGCTACCCATTTTGATTGTCTTTCACCATTGCTACATGTCTTCAAAATGTTCATAAGGCATTGCAAGAGATGAAGCCCTGCACCGTTAATGCAAGCTGGGAGAAGTTGTGGCCTGAGGTTGTGCACGATGACAAGGGATTCATGCCTGGAGAAATCCAACACTCGGCTGTTCAAAAAGCTGTGCAATTAGCTTCGTTAATCAAAGGTGAAGGATTTGCCGATATGACGAAGAAAGACGTAGATGAACTGATTGACTTTGAATCTGAACCACTCGCCGACCAAGACTTAGAAGCACTGACGAAGTCTGCTGCCGAGGAAGACAACGAAGAGGAAACACTGAAAGAAGCCGAGGAAGCAATCGAGCAAAGTGGATGGTCGTTAGAGCTGTTAGGTAAACTAATGAAACTAATTAACGAAGTGAAGGAGTGCTCACAGGAATGGGACAACGATATGGTTCAATCAGTACAATTTTGCAATAAAATAGAAGAACTGATGACTCCTTATCAAATGATTTTTGAAAGGCTAAAGAGGCAGAGAAAACAACTGTCAATAACAATGTTTTCCAGCCGAGCAAGAAAGAAAGGGTACCGGTGGCAAGTACTGTTCCTGAAGTTGTAACAACCAATGAAGAAATTGCCGATTCACCTTCCACAGAAGAGGAAGTGGTGTCCCCCAAAAAAGACACCACCTGCTGAAGATATGTAATTTTTAATCTTAAGGCTTAATATCTTAATAATTGTTCTTAATATTTCAGCAATAATGAACAGTATTGTAATGGGAGGGTTAAATAGTTGTACAGAGAGGGTTTTAAAAGTCTAAATGCACATAAATATATAAATAAAAATCGGCGATCCCATTTCGCGGAAAATCTCCTTTCGCGGGTGGTTTTGGAACGCATCTACTGCGATACACGAGGGAACACTGTATGCTTATTAATGGTTAACATTAGAGATGGTGTTACCTCAAATATACATGTAAAAACGACTCGTTTGGATTGAGAAAATTTTTTACATAGAGAAGTGAACAACGTTTCGTCCTTCTTCGATCATCATAAGGTTCACAAAGAAAGAAAGAGGTAACTGACCACATGTTTAAAAGTGGTTGTGTAACTGAATGTCAAGGGCAGGCTTAGATGTTTAAATATATAATTTTATATTATTTATTTTTATTATTATTTATTATATTATTTCTAATATAGGTATAAAAGTGTTCCTTTGTATTGGTTTATTTTGGGCATAAGTTGTTGTATAAGTAAGGCTTCTTTAATTTTGTGTTTGTTTATGTTTGTTTCTTTATTTAGTATCTGAGTGTTTTCTATGGTTATGTTGTATTTATTTGACTTGCAGTGTTTGAAAATGTGTGAAGGTGACTTTATGTTCTTTAAATCTGGTTTCCATTTTACTACTAGCTTCTCCAATATAGAAGTCGTGGCAGTTATCACATTGTATTTTATAAGTAATGTTGGTGTAACGTTTGTCAGTGTAGTTTTTACACAGTATACACCTCAGTTTTGTGCCTGGTTTTTGAATAAATTTAGTATGAACTGGAATGTCATATTTTGTTACTAGTTTTTGCCAAATGTTGGTTATATTTCTGCTGATGTCAGAAATATATGGTTTGCAGCAGTATATGGTTTTGTGACTTTTTGATTCACAAGTTATATTTACTTTTGTTGGTTGATTTTGCTTTCTGTCTAGGTGTGTGTGTATAATGTTTTTTATGGTTTGTAGAGGAAACTTATTTATGTTGATGAAATATTGTTTTATTTTGTCTAATTCATTGTTAATTTTATCTGGTGAGCATAGTCTTTTGGCTGTGTTTATTTGGTTTCTTGGTATGTTTAGTTTTTGTTTTGTTTCATGTGCTGAGTCCCAAGAAACGTATAATCCAATATGGGTGATTTTTTGGTGGATTTCTGTTTTAAATTGTGTATCAGTATTTATAATTTTGAGGTTAAGAAATTATATGTGTTTGCTTCTTTCTTGTTCACATGTAAAATTGATGCTGGGATGTATAGCATTAATGTGATTGAAAAACTTAAGTGTGTGTTCGATAGATGTGAATCCTGCAATCATGTCATCTACATATCTGTACCAGTATAGTGGTGGATATAATGCTGTGTTAATTGCTTGTTTTTCAACTTGTGTCATAAAAATATTGGCTAGAACTGGTGATACGGGATTGCCCATGCTTTGGCCATTTGTTTCAATATAGTAGTGGTTGTTAAACATGAAGTTTGTCTTCATCATCGTGAATTCTATGAGGGTTGCTAACTGGTTACTGGGTATGTCTCTAGATGGGTTAGGGTCTCGGATATAGAGTTCTAAGGCTATCTTGCAGGCTTCAGCAGTTGAAATTTCTGTAAAGAGAAATATAATATCGAAACTTGCCATTAAGACTTTACGATTAAGTTGATTAAGATTGGACTTGTAATTAAAAGAGTCTTTGATGAATGAGCTGGCTGATGTTACACATTTGAAGAATGCCCATGCTCTGTATTTACCAAGATTGTAATTAAAAACTAGTAACAAAATATGACATACCAGTTAATACAAAATTTACTCAAAAACCAGGCACAAAACTGAGGTCTATATTGTGTAAAAACTGCACTGACAAACATCACACCAACATTATTTATTAAATACAATGTGATAACTGCCACGACTTCTATGTTGGAAAAACAAGTAGAAAAATGGAAACCAGATTTAAAAAACATAAGTCACCTTCGCATGTTTTCGAACACTGCAAGTCAAATAAAAACAACATAACCATAGAAAACACTCAAATACTAAATAAACAAATGCAAAATTAAAAAAGCCTTACTTATACAACAACTTAAGCCCAAAATAAACCAATACAAAGGAACACCTTTATACCTACATTAAAAAATAATAAAAATAAATAATATAAAATTATATATTTAAACATCTAATCCCACCCCTCTGACACTTAGTTACACAACCCTTTTAAACACGTGGTCAGTTACCTCTTTCTTTCTTTGTGAACCTTATGATGACCAAAGAAGGTTGAAACGTTGTTCACTCCTCTACCCAAAAAATTTTCTCAACACAAACAAGCCACTTTTACATATATATTTCTCTACAAGTGGGTTTTCTTGACATTAATGTTGTTACCTCAGTTCTTGATAATTATTATGTTCATATTTATGTACAATTTCTCTTACTGTTTAATTTTTTCTTGAGTTTTCTCATAATAAACAATAGTGTTAAAACTATTTTCACAGAATTGAAATGTTAAATTCCAGGTGAAGCCAAGGTTTTTGCCGTAACAGCTATAATACATTAGCATATCATTCTATGAAAATAAGTTGATCAGTTGTCATTTGGTTGCAAAATATAAAAGAAATGAAGACTAATTTGCTACAGGTTCAGAAACAAAAACAAGACTGGATACTTTTTGAAATTTAATTATAATAATTGTCAGTTGCAATTAATTTGAGAAATAAACAGGTGTATTATTAAACAAATTTCTGTAATAAACTTTCTGTTGGATTTCCTGGGATGTCTCTTTGTGTGGGAGGGAGTTACTTTGTAACATCCTATGGCACCTATAATTTGTGAATCTGCCCCAGTTGAAAGGCCCCATGCACCAATCCTAATGCTATATATGAATCATTATCAATCATGTATATATATAAATACACACATATTCTATCCTTTTCTGTATGTGTAATGCAAGAATTTTTCTGTTTATTCTCAGTATTCAAATCCTCTTGATAATTAAACACAGGTTTCAATATTGTGACCATCTTTCATCAGTCTATTCTTCAGTTGCATTAAAAAATGCTTTTCACGGCAATGCAAATGAATGCTCAAAATGTAAAACACTTACACATGTTCTTACTTTAGAATAAGTTATTACCATCAAAACTCACAGAACTTCTAAATGTTACATTTTTAGTTTACTGTATTTGAAACTTCATACAAAGTGAGTCAGCCCTCTTTTTCTTAAAGTAAATTAAGACTACAATTATTCTAAGGATCAGTAATGTAATAATAACATATATGAGCTAATACTAGCACTAGTAGTGTGATTAGTATTTAAAATTATGTTGACTTACGAATGAACCGCGACTCGTTTGACAATGAGCAGCGAGTACCGTTTGAGTCAGTGACTCAGCGTAATAAGTGATTTGGATTTAACCGATAACAACAGTAAATCACAAGTTTAAAGTTGACATCAACATATACAATATCTACAAATATCTATTTCGTCAGTTTAATACTCACCAATCTTATTATACAAATCAATGCCAGCTTGTTTATCTGTTCGAGAAACAACTTGTGCTCTTTCAAGAACTTCTATAGCACCCGCCATCTTTTACTGAACGTCACCATGTGCAAAACTCTCCAACCACATCGCCTTAATTAATAAAGTACTTATTTTAACTCTAAAATCACTGGTGTACAAATTACGACACTTTGAAGATATAAAATAACAGCTTGAGTTAAGTATTAATTATCTATATTTTTGAATATTGGCTGAATATAAGAACTAACAAATGATAGATAATGAAAGCCAACTACATTCATCGACGTTAGTTATTTTCTTTCAAAAATGTTCAAAGAAATAATAAAAAAACATAACAGTGGTCATGACAACAACAACCAAGTCATTTATTTCGGAGATATGTCAAACGTTTGAAATTACAAATAAATTAGATCAAGTGAGACATAGCCATACTGAAATCAAGTAACATAACATAAACATTTATATTTTGTGAAATAAAAGTGAACATTAAAACGATGCTGTTATTCTTTAAAATTATAAATGTTGTTTGGGGAACTTAACTCTGATTGGACTCTTTAATTTAGCTACTAAAGTGCAAGCTATATCTCAAACGTTTGAACTTATGTGTTTATTTATATTTTTCGTTAAGCAAAATTACATCGGGCTATCATCTGTGTCCACCGAGAGAAATCGAGCCTCTTATTTTAGCGTTATAAACCCGTAGATTTACCGATGTTCCAGCGGTGGACGCTTACATGTTATTTAAAGAGCTTATGACGTAAGGATCCAGTTACTTCGACTAATATAAAAAAGGATCGCTCTCTCTATGCACCATATCGAAACAAGACGCTGGTGATCATGATTTTCAACAGATTTCTTTTCGTTGAGGAACAAATAATTTCCATTGTCGATACATTGATTTTGGCTGTGATGTTGAACTAAATCCATCAGTATGACAGACAGCTGTCATGGTAACAATAAGACAAGTACGCTGTAGCTGCTGTGCCTTTGGGTCGCTTTTGGACAAGGCGTGACACACCATTTGCTCCATTACCAGGGTTACAGTTTAAGCCATGTGTGGCGAAGTACGGTGGATTATTTCCTCTGATGGATGCTTGGTGTAGCTATAGAGAAGTGCTCAAGTCATTTGTACAATGCAACTTGCAGCATGAAACTGAAACCTACTGCAGTACTTTGCCAAGCACAATCTAAAACAGGGTTCATCAGTACAAATATAAATAACCAGTTAGTTACATATTGTGAAATGTGTCAGTTGAGTGGCGAATAATAATATAGACACATCAATGAGTACTCGTGCACACTCAGTGTTTGTTGTCTATGGACTTAATCACTCAGCATAGAAATTATATTGAAAGTGAGAAACGTTACTGGTAAACTTAAGCTTACACTTGTGGAAAAATGAAAGTGGCCTGTTGCAAACATTAGAAAACACAACAGTTTATTATCGTTAAATGAACTAGACCTGGTGTTACTACTACCAAATAATAATAACAATAAAACTCGCGAAACGTAAAATACGTTAAAACAATAATCTAATTTTTATACTGTGTTATCGACAAATTCGTTTTCTGTGTGAATAATTCTGCAAATGTGTAAGAGAATCACTTCGGAGCACCCACCATTATCTTTCAGGCCTCGATTTAATTAAAACAACTGCCAAGATATTAATTGATTCTCTCACGCGAAAGTGTCGAAATTTGTTTCGATATAAACTTTTGATCCGACAACAGTAAATGTAAACTTTATTTTATATATTAATTATTACAGCCAAGATACGCAAATAGCAGAACTTGTCGTTGCTTCATTACTTTAGTATGTTATTTATTGTGATGTAACTTTTTTTATGTGCTAGCCGTCCCTAATTTAGCAGTGTAAGACTAGAGGGAAGGCAGCTAGTCATAACTCCCCAGTGCCAACTTTTGGACTACTCTTTTACCAACAAATAGTGGGGTTGACCGTAACATTATAATGTTCCCACTGCTTAAAGTGTAAGCATGCTTGGTGTGACGGGGATTCAAACCCGTGACCCTCGGATTACGAGCCCAGGCAAAGTTGGAAAAAGTATTTTTGTTATTAATGGTGTGTTAATAATAATAAGTGGGGTGGGTGACTTTTACTTTTCATGCTAGTAATTTTCAGCTTATAATTTAATTAACCTACTGGTTTTCAATACAAACTAATTATTTTAACACGGGTAATCAAATGTTTGTATATAAATTTTGGAGTACTGAAATAGTATCTGGAAAGCATTTGGGCGTGGATTGTGCTCACCCATGGACTAATGGTACGACATCGCTGAATACTCGTATGACTTGTCTATATTGTTTTTTTTTATATTTCTGGGATGATACTCTGATATAACTTTTCGTATATTTTATCGACTATTAGTGTCACTACAGAAAGTTAACAAAGGTAATTTGTCACTGTTAAAAAAATTACATTGTTTCACCTCCTTAGTTCTTTCGTTATAGGTGCGTTGTGTGTGTGACTTCACCATTGTATAAACACAAAAGTTATTTGCACGACTTGTGTAGTTTACACATAACACATTGGTCAAGGAAGTCGCTGGATTAATTTTTCCTTTAGCTATCTTTTGTTTTGTGTCTTTATTTACACTACTACCTTTTATTTTCTTGTGATAAAAACACCAAGAAAATTGTTTTTCACTTGTAGTCAGATGATATGTTGAGGTTATGACCTACTTTACGTTTCATTGAGAATGACCATCACATGAGCTGCAATAGTCACTATGAATAAGTTTGATGTCAAAAGAGTTATGAAAATAGCGTGTTATGTTTTAGTCTATTATACGATTTTACCTGAGGTAGTTATTCTATTACTTCAATTCTAATTCTCCATAGAAGTGCCAACACTCTCCCATACAACGTAGACTCATGTAGGCCTACTCTCTTACTCACACGTATCAATAAAAGAAAGTCTTACGTTTTGGTCGGAATGGTAACTTTCTATAATATATTGTGACTGTTTGGTCTGTTGGATCCAGGAAATGTACCAGATTGCACAGTTCTGTTTATTGAATAACAAAATTATGGGATCAATAGCTCCACTTCTCTCTAAACCAGTTTGCAGCACTTTAGCAAGTACTAAAACTTCATTTGTTCTAAAGTCTCAACAGATTCCTAGAAGTTGGCAGTCGTGTTTTTTAATAAATGAGACCATGTGTTGTGCTAAAATGATTTATTCAAACAGTATTAGATGGGTCTATTTAATAATTGTGAGGACAAATACTGAAGTAATGCTGAGTTTCTAAACTGACTGAGTTGGGAAAAGGGTAGCCCAAGAGTTGGCGATGACTAGTTGCCTTCCCTCTAGTCTTACATTGCTAAATTAGGGACGGCTAGCACAGATAGCCCTCGTGTAGCTTTGCGTGAAATACAAAAACAAACAAACAATCCTCTCACCTACATTCTGCTAGCCCACAGTGGTTTGTAGATTCATTACACTAGAAATGGGGTTTAGATACCCATGAAGGGCATAGTACAGATAGCCTACTACGTAGCTTTGTGCTTAACTATAAACAAACAGATTCTTAAGGAGTGGTTGTAGTTTTGCAGGTAGTCACCTTGGTAGCTTACGCTATCTCCTAAGTTTTTAATGGGGACCCTCTTGTATCCACTAGCTTTGCCTGTAACTATTAAACTTATTCTTTTCTAGAAAGGCAACATTAACAAGGAGTGCAGTTGGTCCCGCTTTCGATTATACATATCCCAAACTTCAGTCCACCAAGAAACAATTATCCTAGTTGTTTCACTTGTAGTTAAGAGTGCGTTTAAAAAAATTCAAGTTATTAGTTGCTATAGATGGATTAGTTGAGAACTCTAATTTGATTATCTCTGAACTTGTATCTGGGGTCACTTAACCACTGGCAAATCAGCAGATACTCCTTCCTTGTTTGGATGCCCTCAATTGTGGTGAAACTGGCAGAAAAAATTATCTAGGTATCTTATTTGCAGTGATGTCGTGGTGGAATCAGCTTTGGTAGCTGAAGCCTCAATAGTGGCTGTCATTGTCTTGGAATCCTCTTTCCTTGATATGTAGCCCTTTCAAGAATCAAATCTCTGGAAGGGTTGTCTGTAGTTTCAGGATGTAATGTATCAATGAAAAATGTAAACACATCTGGTGATATTTTTGTGTGATAACACTGCACCCTCCAATGTAATGTTTCGCCAAAGGATCCAACTTTTTTTGGCTAATACTAGCACTTCCTTAGGAGGGATAAATAGAGATAATGAAAACCTGCTAGTGCACTTAAAGGTTCAGTTCCTGCAAAGTTGACGAGATTGTTTCTTGTTAAAGTTTGATTTACATGGGATTCGCCATTGTCAGTGATAGCTGTTTGTTCCCTGGATTCCTAAAGGTCAGCCCAATAATAATAATAATTGGATGTTCTCCTAAGTCCAATTGGCCAACAATTTTAAATCTCCTCTCATCATTCAGCCTGACTTTCCAGCATCAAATGAAATATATCACTGCAGGTTACCTTGTTCACAAACTTAAAATCAACATAGAATATTAGTGTAACTACCTTCTCCTTACAACTATTACTGGAGAAATTCTTCAACACGTTGTTTTTCAGAACTGGCTACATTCATCTTACTCCAGAGAAACTGGAACGATTATCACTTTATCAAACGTAATGCCATTTGTATCCGTATTGTGGTAAGCCACTGTTGTTTAGCCAATCCATCACTTCACACCACAACATTTAACTAACAAGTCACTGAGATAATTGAACCATATTGGGTTTAGAATATTCACACAATCCTCAATAAACATTCTCAGACTTGTTGGAAACTACGTACTTGCGACCAGCTGCAATGTAACTGATGCAACACTGTAATTACCTCTAGCTTAATTTATGTCCACTTTACTTACTATGATGTTGTTTGCTTTCTAAACAAGGAACAGTTATTTCATGCTTGACATCTATAGACTTGTTACACAATACTGACACACACATACAAGACCGTCTGTAGTGAATCACTGAATACCACTTATGTATAGAATGGTACTGTTACTCCATCTTCTACATGCACTTGTGCAGTCCACTGTTTGGAGCTCAAGTTGGTTCAACACTGAATAACTTTCCTTTTTCGTAAAATAGTTTATGTTGTTCTTTGAACATGGGATAACTGTCCTTAGTCCCAAGGACTTGCAATAGAAACAAAATATTGTTCATTGTAGGTTCTTGGCTGAGATGCCACTAATGTTACTGGTACAGAATATAAAGTGTACTTCAGATGAGTAGTCAGTTTACGTTTCACGAAGCATAGTAATGAGTTGCTCCCAGACACTCATCCTGAAGACCTTTATGAGCTTAGGTACCTCTCATCTTGGAGAGGCTCGTTACTGACACACGATCCACGGTCTTTACCCACTGATATCACCTACCAGGAAACAGGTCTGATTTTGTCTACCACTGTCACATCCAGTCCATCTTGCCTAGAGATTGGTTGTGTTACTTTAGCCGACTATGGCCTGGAAGTCATACATCCCATATGATTTTAGTCTCACCAAGTGCCACTGCACCACAGAAACCCACATTTGTCTATGCTTCACTTATGCTGAGATCAGTTTCTGATCACACAGTTTCAGGGAAATAAACATGTGGGATACTTGCAGAAATTGAAAAGTTTAGGAATCTAGGAAAAAGTTTCTCCTAGATTATACACCTCTCTCATCCAATCACAATCCTCTAGCAACAAACCCCCTTCTCATTTGTGAATACTTCCACCAATAAAACATTCCCTTTGGTCAATTAAAAATATTCCTTTAAATTCGCTAACTCAAGATTTAAAGTAAGAATAATACATATATTAGTAAAAACAAACAAAAACTCCCGTGGTAATAAAACCAAAAGCTTCCTTCCTTCCCTCTGTGTGGTATTCTTATGAACAAAGAATGTTAGTTAAGTCTGCTTTATAACGAGAGTATCGACAAGATGAATTACGAAGTGACGCGAAATTTCTCAGATTTTGCTTCAGAAGAATTAAATAGTTTAAAAGATCTTCTCAACAAGAACAGTGAGTACTGCCCCAATGAAAGTTACCAAGCTGATATTATTGTGAAGTGTAGAAACAACAGACATAACACTAAAAACTTTAACCATGGGTATTAAGAAAGAAATTGTACAGGAGCGAGTTACGTGTAATATCATTCACTTCAAAGAAATGTTCAGTGTATGTTATTATTGTTATCCATTGCTACAAAGAGAATAATATATACATTACCCTGGATGAAGTCATTGCAGTATTAAATCATTCTCAGGAAGGTCTTACGGTTAAAGTGGTCGTACGTTATATTAATGTAAGTAGTAATTTACTTAACGATTCAGAAATCTCGTCTGAGTGCAATGAAGAATTTATTGTTCAAGTTACTAGAGCTCATGATGCTTCTGTTAAACCTATCACTAAAACTGTTAGCATCCTCTGCAGAAAGAAGGGTGGTCAAACCCTTATAGAAGCATCTCCAATAGTTTTAACAAGTTGGAAACCGACAGAATCCTGGCTTTAGTGCAAAGATAGGGCGTAAGGTTTACAAATTTTGAGAATATTAGAAAAAAAATCTGCATCAAAACTTATATTAAAACAGGACGTGTTATGTTTATTACATTTCAAAAGACCATTCGTTATGTAAATAAAACTGTGACGATCATATTATTGACGTAATTCGTTAAAATGTCATGAAAAGCTCCGAATTCACAATATAAAGTATTTAAGCGTAGCTAAAGTATATATTTTTTCTATATATTTTTATTCAATGTCATTACTTTTACTTTTCTGTTCCAGATATGTTGATTTTTTTCTAGCATTAATCAAAACGTTTTTTTCATTCCTTCTATAACAGATATTATTTTATCTGATTATTGAAGAAAATTAAATAATTTGTTTCATGCGTTGTGGTGATTAGGGAATACGTTTGGACATTTGTATTTACTTTGCTAATCACACTGACCCGTTCACAATACTAGCTAGATTCAATACAATAAGAAGGAATCTATGCTCTCCAAAGGTCAAATTCTATTTCAGTCATTTTTAACTATAGTTCACGCACAGCGAAAACTTCTGGCATTTTGCCAAACTGCACGAAATTTCGATGTGTTCTAACAATAGAAGAACTAGATTTAGCTTTAGTTGTTAAATTGGGCTTTTTGCTGGTATTACTTTTTCATAAACTTAATTTGTAAAAAAATAAAAATACCATACGTATAGACAAGTCGAAATGATTTTATCGTTCTATCTGTTTTAAGTTAAGCACAAAGGTATACATATGCACTCCATTTCTGGCGTTGCAATTCTGCACACACAACGTTGTTCCTGCCTTTGGGAGGTGGTTGTGTTAGTACTTAAGTCGTTAAAAAGTAACTGTGGCTAGATCAGCTATGTCTACGAGTGTAGATTTTATTGTGACACTCCATAAGGGTATATTCTACGTAGGAATTAGTGTACATGAAACACTTTAGGTGTAGACATTGGTTAGTAAAATTCTAAGATTGATAATGGCAGAATATAACTGAAAACATTCCACACCGAAATTTTGATACAAAAAATGGAAATCAGTGCAAAGAAGAAACTGGCAGACACCATAAATTTATGTTCTACTATTGGGTCTTCGTGTGTAATACAACATTACAGGAATTTATCTTTACTAAAACGTAACTTATATAGCTTCTCACAGTTAATTGTAAGAAATTTCATTACTCCCTAGTGTTGTAAATATAATGGTTGATGCTATCTTGCTATCCAATGAAATGTTAACGGTTACTTTATAATAAACAGGAGACAAATGTCTCCATTTAAGATCATGGTAGCAGATCTTATGTTTAGTTCATCTACTTAAATGTAACTTGATTTCAAGAAGCTTACTGAATTATGCTGATATTTGACTTTTGCCAGATATGAGGTAAGAAAGAATATTACAAAAACAATCAAAATGTTATTTCACCTATAATATTAATGACTAGAAAGTGATAATATCAAATTAAACATTACAGAACATACCACATGTAATTTGATAAAGAAAATGTAACAAGGCTTAAGGTGTTTTAAGATTTATAGTAAATAGTAGTTTAGTACTATGCATTCTTGTTTTCGGTTCCTTAACATACAACTACAACACAGATGCATTTCACGTTGCAACTGGTAGGAACTTTCATCATAACACAAATACATTTTATGTGCAAACTGAGGAAGCACAAACCCAAATATTTTGTTGTACAACTCAAATATATAATTTATTTGCACCTTTGTGATACCACTTTCTAAATAAGTTTCAATACAGATTCATACAAACAATAATCCAATTACAACCATCATTATTAGATGAACTGTTCTGGTAAGAATGACTATATTAAAAGATGAAATGAGCTACTTGTTATTCTAAAACTTACTTCTTCGACTCTGAAAACAAATACAACAGTTCTTATTCATGAATAAAACATTCTCAGCAAATAAACTATAAAATTTGTGTCTTAAGACACTAATTTTGCACTAAATTAAGTGATTATTATTTAGTAGCTTGTTCCAAGTAGGCTATAAGATCAGCTCTTTCCTGCTTTTTCTTAAGACCAGCAAATACCATTTTTGTTCCAGGAATGTACTTCTTGGGGTTTTCCAAGTAAACCCATAATGTGTCTTTACTCCAAGTTATCCCTGTAGCAATAATAGAAAATCATGTAAAAATAAAATCTTCACAAAAAAAATTGAGGTTACTATAGTTTTAAAACTTTGTAACTTGTAAATTTTACAGTATCTATGGTTATTGAATGTTGTTGCTACTGATTGTTGTGAAAGAAATATATGTAGTTAATGATAAAATTGGATGAACAAGTTTTTGACAGCATTTTCTTCTGCTTGCATGCAGACAAAATAACAAACTAAATTTGCAACCTCATTTAATTAGTTACTGTAAAATGACAATTTCCTCATAAATATACTCAACGGTTACTAAAACACCTACATCATTACAGGGTCGCATTAAAAATGTTCAAACTTCAATCAGTAACTGGTTATGTTTGAAAAACACTGACCAGTTATGTCAGATTTTCTTAATGTTTATTTCAAGTGCCTGTGTTCATCTGTTACATTTAATGAATTTGTTTCTCCTTTAAGGATAGAATAAAATTATCAGTGATGTGGAGAAAACCCACTTGTAGAGAAATATATATGCAAATACAGCTCGTCTGGGTTGAGAAAATATTTTACATAGAAGGTTGAAACGTTGTTTGCTCTTCTATGTAAAATACTTTCTCAACCCAAACGAGCTGTTTTTGCATATAAAATTATTAGATGTTAATAATGTAACAATTCTGTTATAATTACCTTTGTTTTTGTTGGAATCTGTATATGAAAAGCCTGAAGCCTGTCCTGTTTTTCGGCCCATTAATCCATGAAGATTGGGCCCAGTTTTGTGCTTACCCCCACTTTCAACTGTATGACACTGGGCACATTTTTGTATAAATACTTTCTTTCCCTTTTCAGCATCACCAGATGGGATTTCTTCACTTACCATCTTGTGAAAGTCTGAAACGTTAAAATAACTGGACATCAGAGAACTTGAAAAGTTCAAACACAATTGAACATAAACAACAAGCAAAGAAATTCCACAATATATTAGCGTTAGCACACAGCACAACTATTTAAGCCAAAACATACTATCACCACATCTTGTTCATTATTAAAATACTTATATGAAATAACACATTTATCTTGCTGTTCAAAGAGAATGTTTTAAACTTTTAGTTAAAAAATTGAAGGTTCTACAACTCACAAGAAAAAAAACAACTCATGTTAAATTATTTTAAGATTAAATGTGAATGAATGCAGTCCCATCTTTTTATTCTTTTAAATGCTTTTAATATATTCTTTAAAATAAAAAGATAGGTTTCAGAACTTTTCAAAATTAAAATTAAAGTTAAAATAGAATCACATACAAAATGTTTAACAATTTTTTTGCTTTCCTCTACTGTCATTGTGTTATATGACAATTAATTAAATTAGTAATTATATGGATAGCAGTAAATTGGTGAACCCATAACATTTACCAACTTCATGATGACAAGAAACCCACTTAAAGTTACAATGTTTCAACCTTCTTGGGTCATCTTGAGGTCGAAACTCTTCTCTATTTTAATACCCATACCAATCACCTTGATATAAATTTATCCACTTATTTAGGCTGAAAATCTTTCTTTCACATCGAATATTTAAAACATAAATTTTGTTCAAAAGCTGAAAACAGGACTTCTAATAGTAATAATGCTAATACTAGTAGCAGTAACATAGAGACGAGTAATAAAGTAAAATATTGACCAACTAGTAACAAAAAGTATTTACATATTAATTCATAAATAATACTATGGTACTATAATAAAATAAATAAGGTCGAACTTTTAATTAATGAAGCAGTACTATTACTATGTTAATATTTTCGGTGTTACTGCTATCACTATCAGTGCTACTTTGTCTACACGAGTACTTCAACTTTTAAATAAATTCAGATTTTTCTTTCACAAGACTGTATCCTCTTATTGTTGATATGCAAGTGTATATTTTTAAGTTTCTATGTAGTGCAGGTTATAATATTTGTACCTTCCGTCAAATCATTATTTAAATAAACACGTATAAAGGTAAAAACTTCAGCTTTACGTTACTTGGTTCCTTTTTTAAAGTTAGGCTTAGCTTCACAAACAGGAATTAGTACTGTATGTAGGATAATTATGCGTTAGTAATAGGTAATTCACATTTACTTCAAACATTTACACATTTATTATCTATAATTAAATAGCAATTTTGAATTATAAACTTAAAAAGTTAAACTTACCTTAGCTTAAATTATAAATAGTGTAAATTCCTTTCAATCCTTTAGAATTATTCCTTTAAAATTTACTCGTGGTTTCCGCAAGAGCCGCTTTCGTAACTCGAGTAAAATAAGAGAAGACGACCTCTTTTTGCACAACGCATGCTCAATTTCGAAATCACTAACGCAACAGCTTTATTTAGATATTTCAATAAAACTATTGTAAAAGGACACTGATGATAAGCCAAAAGAAGAAATTTTATGAAATGATAAAACAAGGTTTAAGACCAATAATGTATCGCAAATGTAATAAAAATAGCCAATATTTTATTTAAATGATATTGGAAAGTGTAAAGCTTATGCTTTTAAAATAAAAATATAATAATGACCCTAATAATTAAAAAAGAGCACATTGTGCTACCATCTATCTAAAAATATGGAAGTAAGAATATAATTTATAATATAAGTTCTATGATAAAAGAAGTGATAAAGTCCACTACTACATGGGACTTAATTAACAGTATTAGAAGCTTCAGATTAAAATATGAGATATCTTATTGAAACAACCTTTGTTTAACTAATCATACAAAGTGATATCTTGTAAGTTTTTACAGTCGAACTGGCAGCATGGATATTCAAGTGATGACTAGTGGCAAACCGGTAACAAAAGCTTTAAAAATTTGCATTTCACTGTTTATTTGCCTCCCAGGGATTCTGCACTAAGTCTGAAGACTTAAAACCATATTTTGATACCCGTGGAAGGCAGAACAGAGGCATTTCGTTGTCATCAGTTATTATTGTGGAATTTAACAGTTGTGCTGGTAAAAGTTTTTACATAAACTTATAATAAAAGAGAAGAAACATTGATTTAATTATCAATAAAACCAAAAAAACAACTTATCAGTTGAAATATGATATGTAATAATTTTTATAATAAAGTGAAATAAAAGTATTTGTGAACAAATGCTCTAGAAGAATAAAAATCCCTAAAATTGTGATACAATTTTCATCACACTTTTGGATGTTTCTATACCTTCTGAAAATGGCAAGTTCAACTGAATGATGCCCCCCAGTGGCTCAGCGGTATGTCTGCGGACTTGCACGCTAAAATCCGGGTTTCGATACCCGTGGTGGGCAGAGCACAGATAGCCCATTGTGTAGCTTTGTGCTTAATTCGAAACAACAACAACAATCAGCTGAATGACTTAGATTCTGCACGAAGTCTGAAGACTTAAAATCATATTTTGATACCCGTGAAAGGCAGAGCAGAGGCATTTCGTTGTTATCAATTATTATTGTAGAATTTAACAGTTGTGCTGGTAAAAGTTTTAACATAAACTAATAATAAAAGAGAAGAAACATTGATTTAATTATGAATAAAACAAAAAAACAACTTATCAGTTGAAATATGTTATTTAATAAATTTCATATTAAAATGAAATAAAAGTACCTGTGAACAAAAGCGCCAGAAGAAAAAATATCCATCACACTTTTGGATGTTTCTATACCCTCTGAAAATGTTAAGTTCAACTGAATGACTTGGATTTATGATAACTTGTGAGCATATCTGGCATGTTCATGGTGTTGCTTCTTAATTTCGCACAAAGCTCTACCAGAGCTAACTGTGCTAACCATCCCTAATTTTGAAATGATAAACTAATGAGGAAGCAGATAGTCAACATCATCCACTACTAACTCATGATCTACTTTAATCGAATAAGTGAGATTTTATCATCATTCTTATAACATATACACGAATCCAAAATGCGCATAATAATCTTTGTTTTTGGTAGTTACAGAGAACAAACCATGGATTTAAAGAGCTACTCGTGAGATTCAAATTATGATAATTTACACAAATGATAAATGAATATTATTACCTGCCAAGTAGTGGGCCCGGCATGGCCAAGCGTGTTAAGGCGTGCCACTCGTAATCTGAGAGTCGCGGGTTTGCATTCCGGTCGCGCCAAACATGCTCGTCCTTTCAGCCGTGAGGGCGTTATAATGTGACGATAAATCCCATAATCGTTGGTAAAAGAGTAGGTTCAGAGTTGGCGGTGGGTGGTGATGACTAGCTGCCTTCCCTCTAGTCTTACACTGCTAAATTAGGGACGGTTAGCACAGATAGCCCTCGAGTAGCTTTGTGCGAAATTCCAAAACAAACAAATTGCCAACTAGTCGAGCGCTGCTCAGTGGCTAGTCATTCACATTATTGAGGAAGTACTCTGTTTTTATTAGTAAAACTTGGAACCTTTTTAGTATGTCATGATTACAAATAAAAAATCACGAGTTAGATCTCACTTAAAATGTTGTGTACAATGTTGGTCTCTGTGAAAGAATGTGTATAAACAATAATGGAAAGAGTTTAGAGGAGAGTTTTTAGAATGTTGTATGAGATGGATATGTGGAGACAAATTAAAATATTCTCGAGTAAAATTCTTGCTTTTGTCTGTTTTTAAATACCAACGTACACATAAGGTTATCCGTATTTTGTTCACCACAAGTATCGAAACCCGATTTATAGTGGTATAAGTCCGTAAAAATACTGCTTGTCACTGGGAGAAAAGTAGTGTAAGAACTTCTTTTATTTAAACACTTACCCAACGGTCACTTTTATGTGTGTGTGCACCACTACCCTCTACCTGTGTTACATCTACCTTGAGAAATCCAGCTCCAGATTTTAGTATTTTAAGTGTTATTAGTTGGCAATGCTCTTTGTATTCTATGGTATTTACTAAGCTGTATTTACAGTTTGAAATTAGTTGCATACCACATCATAGATGTGGACGATTTTTATTGTCGGAGATGTTATTTACTTATTAGTAAGCAGTATTCGGCATTATTCTAGTATTACTTCAAAGGTGCAATCACATAATTAGGATACCTGTAAGAATCACCTAGTTGACACGGACACGTAGGTCTACAACAATTTATTACAATTATACGACTGTATAGTATCCTGTTTAGTATAATGGATCGTAAGTCTTCAAGCTTATACAAAAGTTAAAGGGAGGAAATATACTATTTTGTGATTATTACACAGATTAGTCTTTGAACTGTTTTTACCAGACAACTGGAAAAAAACTGCCAACAACAAAAAAAAAAGGTTACGACAGTATGAAAAACAAAACAAGATAATTGAGATAACCTTTAACCTAAAAAAGTTAAAAGGCGAGTTATTTTGGCACTAGATGATGCTACATGAAAGCAAACTTGGGATACAAGTTACATATTTAAAGCATATTTTAGGTAAGTAAAACGTTTACTTGCCTGTCGTAAAACACAATTCTAAACAAAGAGCTGTCTGTGCACTTTAAACCGCGACTAAAGAATCGAAATGTCTAGAGTTATAAACCTAGTGACAAGTAAAATAATAAAACTTAATACTGGAGGAGAAATAAAAATAAAAGGGTAACCTATAAAAGTGCAAACATTTGTTTAGTGAAATAAAGAAACCAGAATAACAAATGTTTCTAGTTTATCTCACACAATATTCGTATTACATAACATTTTTGAATCTATATAAAATGGAGGAAGGAAGACATTATTTTTAATTGCCTAACTTATGTTAAAGATACATTTGTTTGTTTTTGGATATTTGTTAAAAGCAACGCAAAAATTGATTACTATAGTTGCTCTATTTCTGAATTCATACACGAAAAGGAAGACAGCTAGCTAAAAACACCCAAAAACATTTCAGCTATACTTTTCTGATTGAAAAACGGGATTTGACTATCAATTTTGTCACACGATTTCAAAGTGTGAAGAGCCTTTTCATGACAACAGGACGTGAACCATGAACCTCCATTTTATAGATCGTTTACCAATAGACCACACCATATTCAGTCAAATATAAATTGTCTGTTAACCAAGTGGATCAGCGAAAAGGTTAACGCAAAAATTTGGGGCTTGATTCCCTGCGATGAACAGTAGGAAATTCTACTTTGTAGCTTTGCTTTAAAAAACCAACAACAAGAGCAATGAGCTTTCTGACCTACTTTTCATTTGAACGCAAGATTTATTGTACATGGTTAGACATGGAAATGTATGCGCCTTTATAGTTAATGAAATGAACATGGCCTGTTGGTTAGTGTGCTTGGCTGTGAATTCGAGTGTTATTTATTTTCTTTCTACTTGTGAAAATCTACTCTGGACATGGAAACTGTGGGTATATTGGAATAGTAATGGTCAACTTTCATTAATTGATCAAACAAGAGTAACCAAAAAGTTAATAGTGAATGCTGTTTTCTATACTTACCATCCTTCGGTGGCACAGTGGTATATCTTACACCTTACAAACTAAAATTGTGTTTCGATACCTGTTTGGGGGCAGAAAAGAGGCCCAACATGGATGCTTGATTTGCAATCTGAAGATCACGGGTTTCAACCCCTGTTCCACCAAATCTTCTCTCCATTTTAGCCATGGGGGTGTTGTAATGTGAGCCAATACCACTATTTGTTGTTAAAAAAAATAACTCCAAAGTTAGTTGTGAGCGGTGATAACTAGTTGCCTTTCGTTCAGCCTGTCATTGGTAAATTAGGAACGGTTAACGCGAATAGGCCTACTGTTGTTTGCAAAAAATTCAACACAGACCAATCTTATATTTACTTTCCTTTAGCCTAACACTTTGAAGCAATAGAAGGATATGCTATGATAGCTCTTGAGAAGCTTTGCGCAAAAATATATAAAACAAACAAGTCTTAGTTGATGACCAATAGGAAATCACGTAAGTTTGCGTTTTGTGTGTGTGTTATTTTTTAATGCTTAAGTTGCTGATTTTAGCTAAGACCTCTTACACGCCAAACGAGCTTAAAGGTTATCCATATAGTGCTTTTAAGGCGTTTTTAATAAACTCGAACTTAATTTTAGTTTTCACCTTTTGTAAATTTATCATATCTGAAAATATAAAAGCAGAGGGCGTTTGGGAGCGCCAATTTCATTTGTGGTTTCGAAATGGGAATAAACGAATATCTAACTGTCAACATACGTTTGTATAAATAATACAAGTACAAGTACCCTAAAGGCTGTGGGTCGAAGTGAATTTTCGTATTTTACAAAATATTTAATAATGGTATATTAAACCACGTATTATTTTACAGCTACTTTATATGTATTTATATTTATAATGAATGTTTTGATTTACGGTTCCAGTTTTTGAAATATTACGTGCAAGTTAGGCTTAACGTATCTATCGTAATTTATTATACATGAGCTTTGAATTCGGAGCTTAAGACTGTAACCCATGGTTACGTTATGATTGATATTTGCAAACATCCACTGATACAGTGTGAAACTAAAACATATATTGAAACTTGAAATTTTAAGAGCACTGGACATTAATTATTAGTGTTATTGTCATTGCCAATTTATTTTAAAATTAATTCTGCCAAGTTGTTAAATTATCATTTGAAAACTAATTTTAACTAGTTTAAAATTAGTTTACTTCTGAGCTTCAGTGGATAACAAAAAAAGTTAGATTTTAACTTTGTTTCTTTCACTGCCATTGGTACAATTATATGCCACTTTCAGTGATGTCGAGAAACCCACTTGTTGAGAATTTTATATGCAAAAAACGGCTCTTTTGGGCTCAGAAAACACTTCAAATAGAAGAGCGAACAACGTTTTGACCTTCTTCGGTCATCGTCAGGTTCTATATGCCACTTTATTTCGAGGCTAAATCAGAATCAGGTGTCGGTTTGTTGCAGGGATACGTGAATTCAAAAAGTTAGGAACCATAAACACTTCAAATTTTACAGAATGTGTTCTATGTTCTGTCCTTGTAATTTGAAAAATCATAATCAGCTTTGTGTGTGAAGTTAAGGAAGGATTCAAATCGATTATGGTTCTAAACTTTTAGACACCTTTTATGTACCTCAATTTTCTTAATTATTAGATAAGTTGGAACCAACTATTTTATGCTTTGGTTTATTTTTTAAGGAAAATATTACCAGCAGAGCTAAAAACTAACTTTTGTGGTCACCAGCAAATGTTTACCTCTTACTTAAAGATTACTTGCAAAATGATGAGCCATGTTGGTAAAGGAAAATAGAAGCAAAACAAAAGATTTGTGAGTTGCATTTCTAAATTAACATAATTTGTTAGATTATGTGAATCTCTAGGGATAATGGTGTTTTCAGTTACATGTATTTGATGTCAAAATTTTGATCCATTTTCTTGATATTAATTACTTTTCTGACTATGAAGAAAAACAAAAACTATCCAAAAAGTCAGCTGTTTTTACTTGTTATTTTAAACTTGATAAATCTGATTGAAAGATGCTCCAGAACAATATGCACCCAGAAAAGGTTTATCAGTCACTTATCAGAATGTAGTTTTTCATTAAATTTACTTGCAGTCAACTTTTATGACTTTTTTACAACTGATCAGAATATTCATAATCTTGTCAGGATTATTAAAAAAAAAAAAAATCTTACATGGTCATCAGCTAAACCCAGTTGCTTTTAGCTGGCTAGTTCTCATTGTTTTGAGTTCTGATCAAGTGTACCAGTTTTTTCAATCCTATATCTTGTTAAATAATTAGTAATAGGTAATTCTATATAAGTACTAATTAAAGTAATAACATTTTGTAAATATAAAATGATCTTGGAATAACAGATAAGAACTTATGGATGAGACAACTGTACACAGATTATCCTTATATAACATTTAGTCTTAAAATTTAATGTTGCATTGTAAAATGCATGAACACAGAATGGTTATAAGTTTGGTTCAGTTGACCTTATAGTTGGAGACTGTAATACACAATACATTTTGACATATTTTTATATGAATGTAAATCCTACACTCTTAGTTACACTAAACTGATGCCTATCATGTTATGATAAACTGCATGCTAACATTAAGGAATATATAACTTTCTATAATAATATTAAAGTCAAATATGCACATTACAGTGTAACATGAAATTTTACTGCTGAAAGTCATCTAGGGAAGATCTGTATATAACTGTATCATCCCTATATTGTTTGGATTCTTGTTGACATTGCCATCTCTCCATCATTTTATCTTTACAAAATGTTTTCATTATTTGGATTATGACTTTTGTGTTTTTCTTCTGTGTGAAAGTTAATGTATTCTGTAAGTGTTTGTAATGAAATTTAATATAATGTATATTGATTTTTTTTTTACTAATTCACTTCATACATAATATAGGGGTTAGTGCCCTAAAGACACCAGTTGTATAGTGCACAAAGCACTGAGTATTCTGTGTGTTACAGTTATCTGTTGTTCATGTATTATTAGCTGGAAATTCCTGTTTCATCCTGTGAGTTTTTTAAAAGAAAATATTTCTGTAAAAACTAACTTCCTGGGGTAATGATAACATCATTTACATCATTTTTTTTCAATTACTACTAGTTATTATGACAAAGTTATAATATCATGTACTGCCCAGAAATACATGTAAAGGACATTAGTATAAACTGACACAAGAAACATGAACAATTTGTTAGGTTAGTCATTTTCTGGTTTGGTTTCATAGTGAGGGTTTTTTGCCCTGTTTTGGGGCTTGTTAGGTAAAATAAATGAAAGTGAGTGGCAATCATCTTTTAATGTAAACTCTCTGTCACTGTGACAGAGTGTGTGTGTGTGTTTGTTATGCCTATTGTGTATCTTGATCATTTTAAATGTATAATTTACCAGCTTTATCATAAATGATACTTTACTAGTTTTAAAGTAGTTATAGAAACAATAATTTTAACACTTGATATAAATAAATTTTCCATCTGCTGCTGTCTTACCTTATTAATACTTTTGACACGTGTATATTTCTAACTACAATTTAAATCTTTAGTATGCTAATTTGCTATAAACTTTTGTGAAGTACTACCAAAAAAAATAAGCTTAAAAATTAGTCCTAGTGACCAGAGTATTGTGTCTGAGGTTGTAAATTTTGGTTGTACTTGCAGAAACAAAGTATTTCAGATATAATTATTGAAACCAAAATATAGTTAATTAAAGAAGTCAAATAATACTCTTTCAAAAAACATTGTTTTCTACTATTGTAAGAAGTACGTAATGATTGTTAAATGTTTGTTTTTGTTCACTAACCATGTGGATGAAAACTGTAATAACGTTGAAAAGAACAGTTTTGTGTCTGTCTAAAAAGTTTTTGAACTTTGGGAATTTTTAACATAGGAGGAGAGTTGTCTGAGAGGAACAGTCAATATAAATGGCAAGAAAAGAGTACAGAAAAGGCATTCAGTTATTCATCAGGCCAGAAAGGTAGTAAATTCACAGGAAAAGAGTTTGCACAAGTCTATGTTGTCTCGTTCAAGACTTGGAAGCTGTAAGTATTGGTAAATTTAAAATACATGAAATGTAATAGTTTTTTTCTTAATCTTGTATTGTAGGTGAAAACCCCATGTGAAGTGTTTTAATCTTTTTTGTTTCTGTGTATTTCAATTAAAAATCATGAAGTTAATCAGTTCTTGTCTGTTGGAAAACTAGATTTTTTTCTGCATTTTTTCTCGCTCAACTACCTAATTAAGTTTAAGGCTAGGGTTACATTTTTAGGAATCTCAAAAACAAGTCGTTTTATTGGAGATAAAAGGTAGTAGTTTGTTCCAATGACAGCAGAGGAGGTGTAGAACTGTTAATGATCTTACCCATTTTTATAGTTTAAAAAAAACCTCATTGCTTTGAAACTTGAGTGTTTAATCCACAGTTTGTTTTAAACTGATTACGTGTACGAGAGTATTTCTGTAATAAATCACTGGATCTTAAATGTGTTATTATGAATTTCTCATTTCTTGACAATTTTTCTTTTTACTTCACATTTTGGTCTCATCAGATCTGAGAGTTTGAATGAAAGATAATTTATGGTATTGGTTTTCAAAATCAGGAAAAATATTTTCACCAAATATATGATTTAAATATGCTTTTCAACTACTGTTGTAAAGGCAAGTGAAAGACTTGAAAGATATTTGACTTTTTATATTTGTTAAATCTGTGTGCAGCATGTTATATTTAAAAGTAACTAAACTGTTGTATATAGTTTTTGATATGGTGGGTGCTTTTAAGAATATATTGTATGAGTATGTGTATTGTACACCTGCTGCTAATCAGTGATGTAATGTTTAGATTTTTTTGACCATTAATTTCATCATCCTGCTGTTTTTTTGTTGTGTTTTTGTTTTTCTTGTAGAATTAAATATTGGACTGGCTGCCATCTTGTGATATTTTTTCTATAGTTATTGAATTTTTACATACTTGATGAGTTGTCTTCTACCAATTAGGACATATCACCATGTCTTCTGGATGTCCTGCTGGATTGTAGTCTCTTAGCATTCATTCTCATGAAGACATCATATCAGATGAAAAGAGAAAATTCTGTCAGACAATAATTATAAGAAATGTGTGGAAGAAATAATATCTTTTTTTTTTTTTTTACAAATAAACTTTTATTCAGCAGCTTCTATCATTGCATTGTACTTTCAAAGTATTGGTATTTATAAATCAACTAAAAATGTGGCTCATTTGGTTTTCAAAGACACTTGCAAATCCTTTTAGAATTTAGCATTTTATTACTAATATTTGCCATATTTGTTCGGTGTTCACTTTTGAGTTTTCCCTGGCATTTTTATCACATTCCAACTTTTTACTTTCTCAGGTACAAACCACAAGAGAAAAATCCAAGCTTTGCTAGCTAACAATAAAGCTTTGGCTCAAGCTTTAGAGGCTTCCAAGTGTGATTTACATCAAAGAGATGAAGTTATTTTAGATCTGTGTCGTCAAAGTAGCTTAAATAGCTTAGCAATACCTAAGGTGAGGAACAGTTAAGAAAGATTTTTATTGTACTTTCCATTTTAGGTTGCCAAACATTTCTAGAGATTCTGAATGGTAGCAATAAATCGTGGTGTATTGTTTATTAAAGATATATATATGTGTGTGTGTGTGTATTTTAATCAATGAATATTATTAAGAAATCTTGTTAGAAATGTAACAGGAAACATTTTATATCAATTCAATCACTATTTTTAACCTATTGAAATGTATGAGTAAATTAATTTTGTGTTTTAAAACCCATTTGTGTGGATTTTGACATAATGCTTTTTTTTCCCAGTAGATCTTTTTATACAAATTAACTTTGTGTATAATTAGATTACTTCACAATAAGTGGTAAACATTGACAAAAAATAAACATTACCAGTCTTTAGTTCACGAAATATCAAATTTTACAATTTTGTGTTTCATCCTATTGTGATTAGTTAACATTTTTTAGATGTGGAGTGAATACCTGGATATAAAAGTTCAACATTTAATTAAAAATAATAATTCTAACTATTTTGACAGTTCTTAAGCCAATAGCATGTTTTGAATTAATGTTTTAATCTTTTATAACTTTTTATTCAATGTAATTTGCATAGAGAGATTAAGAAATCATCCAAACTTGTATTACCACAAAGTTACTAGGAACCTTGCCTATAAATAATACATGTAGATCTTTTTAGAAATTTTCTGTGCATCTAAAAGCATGTTTATATTTACTGAAATATTGTAATCTCTTTCGAACATAACTATCTGGGCTGGCATGGCCAGGTGGTTAGAGTTCCTACTCGTAATCTGAGGGTCATGGGTTTGAATCCCCATGAAACCAAACATACTTACCCTTTCAGTTGTGGGGACATTATAATGTGATGGTTAATCTCATTATTTGTTGGTAAAAGAGTGGCCTAATAGTTGGTGGTTGGTGGTGATGACTAGCTGTCTTCCCCCTAGTCTTATACTTGTAAATTAGGGATGGCTAACACAGATAGCCCCTATGTAGCTTTATGCAAAATTCAGAAACAAACATATCTATCCATATTTTATTTCTCCTGTGGTTTTCTTTTCTTTCACTGAATTTGTGTGTACAACCTTTTGTTTTCATCCTTTTATGATTTACATATATTTATATTATTTAAGGATAACAAGAGATCTCTTGGTCCATTGAGGACTTCTCATCCACTTACTTAAACTGCGATGAAAATTGGATATGTAAGGCTACCCTTCATTATTCAAGTATTTATCATGTCTTTCTTTTTAAACTTCCTTATAAATTATCTGCGTTGACCATGTCTGAAGGTAATTCATTACAGAATTGGAGGCAGCGATCAAGATTTGGTGGCCATGACAACTTCTACAAACAGTATAGTAACAACTTTCTGCACCATGACAGTTGTGTCAGTAACAACCCCTCATGACATCCATAAAGTTTGGTGTACAGAGTAATGTAGCCGAGGAAATATAGCTAATTCAGAATACAGCTTGGTGACTGTACCAGTGAGAAGATCTCTTAGTTAGCTGCTTTCCAACCAACATTGTTAGAAAAATAAATCTTAGCAAAAAATAACTCCCACTCTGTAAAATTTTACTCTAATTCTACTATTCTCACCAGTAAATATGGAAAACAAAAGATGCATTAGTAATTTCAATTCCATTAATAACTTGGTCAGATCCCTACTAACTCTTTCTTTTTCAAATAACACCATTCCAGAGGTCTTACTCTGTCCATGCATGACAACATTTTCATCTCGGATATTATCTTGGTAACCCTTCTTTAAATTCCTTCCAACAATTCAGTGCCCTTCCTAAGGTAAGGAGCCTAAATGTGTCTAAACCAATAATCTGTACAATAAATTACTAGCCTTTTCAGACCTGTATTCATTATTTTTGTAGATATAATCCTGCTTTTCATGCTTCTAGCAACAACACATTGTTTGGATGGTTTGAAACTGATCAATGAGAACACCATAATTTATTCTTTTTTAGCACTGTAGAGGTTATTCCCATCAAAATCATGCTCATAGTTCAAGTTATGACATCCTATGTGGCCCCCCAGTGGCTCAGCGGTATGTCTGCGGACTTACACGCTAAAATCCGGGTTTCGATACCCGTGGTGGGCAGAGCACAGATAGCCCATTGTGTAGCTTTGTGCTTAATTCAAAACAACAACATCCTATGTGCAGTACCTCTCATTCTTTATTATTAAAAGCCTTCTGCCAATTATTTACCTATTTCACAAAAAAATATAAATCTTTGTGGGAAGCAGCAGCAACTTGCCCATCATCACACAAAACCTTAATCCTCCAGCAACAGGTATGTCAAAGTGTGTGCATCATGACGTTTTACAGTTACATTCAAAATTTAATTATAATACTTTGATATTAGTGTATACCAATAAATCTGTCACCAAAATGTTGTAAATAAATCAAATTCTAATGTCACATAAGTTTTAAGTTCCTAATTTTATAAATATATATTTTATAAAATCTTACAGTAATGTGAGGATTGTGACATTTATAATTTAAGTTTTTCCTGTTTTCTTAATTTATATGCCACCTAATCTGAAGTACAGTACTTAATGTAGATTACTCATTGTAATATAGAAGTCATTTAGACAAGGTATGATTTTCATAGCATTCAATCTTATTTATTTATATAGCTATAAGTTAGGAAATTAGATTTTCATGCCATGTACACTTGTTACATTTTCTCTGTCACAAATTGACAATAATTCACTCTGATGTTTTGTAATAAATATAATATAACTAATATAAATGAGCAGTTTTAAGCTATCAGTTGACATACAATGCTAAATGAGTTTTTTTATATAGAATATTATCAATTTGTATATACATTTGTATACATTAAATATTTGTACTATAACTCATGCACTTGTTGTTGTACTCAATAATGTAAAACTAGCCTTTAGTCTTTACGAAGTGACCTGTCTTGGCTGTGTCTTTCTGGAGTAGCACTTTGTAAAATACATTCACATTTCACTTATATAAATTATATGTGTATATAGAACGTTTCTGTTTACAAACATGTTTTTGAACTTATTTTTTCTTAAAACATAGTATGGTAAGTAAAGAAAGAAAAACAATTGTTTCTTCTTGTTATGACCATTGTTGTTTGTTGCTGCTTTTTGTAGCTTGCTAAGCCTTAAGAAATTTCACACATGAAGAATGTGAAATGAAATAATCTTGTGATGATTTACCTGTATATTTGCATAACCATAAAATCATAAATTACAATATTAATATCATAGAACTCTATTATAATATATCAAGTTTAGTAACTCAGATGTATTTCAGTCAGAAAATATGAAATTTTGAGCAGATTAAAGACAGTGTACTTTCTTGAAACCTTGTTTCATAAGAATGAGATGTCATTCTAAAACATGAAAATGGCTGAGAAAGCCACAGTAGGGGCATTCTGAGCTTTTGATTGGCTATTAGGATGCCATATACATGAGTAATTGTATATAATGGACTGTTTCCAAAAATGGAAAGAGGTGGGTGGGTGGGTCCACTGTCATTGATCGAGCACATAAGTAAGATCTCAGCAAATAGGAAAGATAGGAGGTTCTTATTTTGTATTTTGGGTTGTTAATATTGATAATTTGAGTTCATAATTCATACAAAGCTATAGACTTTGCATTTTTAATTAATAAATATCTAAACTGAACCAATGCTGCATCCAACATCTTACATGACACAGAAAAAACCAATGTTTGTGTGTGTTTTTGGAATATTATCTGTTAAATTAAGAAATTGAATAATGTATAATACTAAAACTTGAATTATAATCTACAGTTTTATACAAAACTTATTGACATAAATTTATAAAATTATAGTTCAATAAACTTTTGAAGGCAAACTGACAAACATGATGACATCGACTTTGACCAGTGATCTGTAACAATAGTACTAAGCCATTTAGAATAACAAAATTGTAGTTTTCATTCACAATCTGCAGTCATTCTAGAAAGAAAAAGAAGGGAATTTAGATTTATTTTGTATTTTTTTGTATATGGGTTACAAGGTTATTCAAAGTGAGCGAGTCTATATAGTGTTAGGGTAAAGAAAATAGCAGATAAAGTGTAAAGTTTTATTGAAAGATGTTTGTTGTTTATTTAGGAGGTTTTAAAGGTTATGCAAGTACAGTATAAGAACTTTCAGGTAAAGAAATTTATTTCTAATCTTATGATAAAAATCACTTTGCACTTGAAACAGGCAACATTGACTCAATATATTCACAGATTTTAAAGAAAAAAATACTTAAGTGAAAAACTTGTTTTTTTGTGTAGGAAAGACCTGCAATGCATAATGAAAATTATATTTAAAGTAAAGAACATGAAATGAGTATCAGATTGTCTTGTCCACAGCTTTAGTAAAAATGAAAAGGTTCCATATTGTATCTCAAGCAGTCTGAAATGTTGTGTGTCTGCTTAGTAGTAACGGAAATGCTGGTTATAATAGAAGTAAAACTGTTTTTCTTAACAATTTATCTGGACCATATTAGAGGTGATGTTCACTCAGAATTCTGTTATGTATGCAGGAAATTTTGGTAAAACAAAAATAATAGTGCTGTATTTATGAAATGCCAATGAAACAAAGCCTTTGATTCAAATTTCCAAGTGTTTTTTATATAGTGTAACATGAAAAATGTTCTATTGCTCCAAGCATTTTTTTAAAACAAATTTAAAAAGCCTGGATGTAAATTATATAGTGCAGAAAAACAGCTCAAATCAAGTAATGAAACACGTCACGATCAAATCAGAAGGACTACTTGTTTCTTTATGGAATATCTTTCTATATTTTGTGAACTATGGTTTTAGCAGGATGTGTATATGTTGAGGCAGGATGGTCCACTTTCTTTTGTACTTAGTAAAGTTTTGTTTGCTTAAATAGAAATGTTAGAGTGGTTAAAGAACTGCATGTTTCTTTCCATAGGTTTTGCTTTTCTAGCAATTTTTAGGGGGTTTTGATGGGCGTGTTGATGGATGACTGCTACAGAATTTGATTTATATATAGGTGAATGCATTTTGGTTTTGTGAAAGATGACTTGTTTAAGTTACTTTGCAGCAACTCCAATGTTTTGTTTTAAGCAGGTCAATACTTGGTTTTGTAACGATTGTTGAACTTACCAGTAAGATTCAACTTCAATCCTGTATTTGAAGAGTTGATATAGAGCTATTGGCAGACTGCCTCTTTTTCTAAAAACTGCTTTGTGAACATACAGGAATATAAATATTGTTGATTCAACTCGTATACCTTGGGTATTTATGGTTTCTTGATTATCACTGATGCAAAATGATCATTTGCCTGCAAAATCATTGCTGAAAAAAATACAATAGAAGTATACATTTTAATTGTTTGAGCATACCTGCCCTTTGAAATGTATTATGAATTACCTTATACCTTTGTTATATGGATGACCAACTTTTTGGAAGTCAGTATGGGATTTGGCTCATTGGAAAAAATTCTATAAGCAAAACTATATTTTAAAGATGTTTTATTAAATTCTATGCTGACATCCTGTTTCACTTCAACTTTTCAGAAGACTTATGCTGGTTTCAAGACAGAACGGAAGTGTGTTATTAGTTGCTTACTGATTCCTTTTTTGGAAGGGGGGGTCTTTTTTTCTTTCTTGTTTTATACTTTGTTTTTATGTTTTCACTTGTTAAATGTACCAGACTTTATTAAATCTTTTCAGAAAATGGTGAAGATATTACTTCATTCTTTTCTGTGCTGTGGCAGAAGGTTTAAGCCTGACACAGGTGTGTTATGTGAAGATTCTCCATTATATTACTACATAGCTCATTACCAAAAAATGTGGAAATTATGAATAGCTTATTCACTGAATTTTTTACTTGTACAAATCTTTGAAAAGATGTAGGTCATCATTTCCAAAGTACACTAATTGACTTCTGTTTTTTGTGTTCATGTGGGCTTGAAAGGATAATGGGTAGGTAATATGGAGTGGTCTTACTGGTGAGGTTATAACATGTACCTAAGAAAAGTGTGTGTCAAACTGCCTAATAATATATATGTAGATGTGAAGGGGTTGTTACTGGTTAGAGTTTATTACAAGCCAGCTGGAATGTGATATTATGGTAGATTAAAGTGTGATAAAAATGCTTATTTAAAACATATATTATTCAAGAAGTTTTAAGGTTTATGTGTGTAATTTAAATTTGATCTGTAACATTAAGTAATTTTCTTTTATATTCACAGTTGATTAAAGGTAAGCTCCAAGAAGTTTGTAACCACTTACACTCAATGGTTAAGATACTAGAAGAAACTCTTATCCTTTGCGAACGGCCTGAGGATTCCAGTGTACTATCTACTGGTTGGGATGAAACTAATAAATCGGTTAAAACTGATCATTCACAAAGGTTGGTATTCAGTTGTTTTAAGCTTAACTGACCTTCAGAATATTACTTTATAATTATGTCCAAATAGTGGTTTTATAAGTATATATATTTTATTCTTTATTCATATTTAGGAGCATGTGTATTGTAATAACATAGAGTTTTCCATCACTCGATATTTATACTTTCAAGAAATGTGTAATTTTATTTTTTTTGTTTAGTTAGGAGTTATTCAGTGTTGTTTATTTATGTTCTAGGATACATTATATTGCTGTGGTTATTATAGTTTATTGTATTGAGTGTTTGAAAGAGAAAACCTATGTTTCTTTTCTAATAAAGCTGAGTGGTTGCATTCTGTGTAGTTTATAAAGCACTTTTTATTTTATACGTAATTGTTTATTTGGTGTGCTTTGATTTTGAATAAATTAATTATTTTTTAATGTGCATTTATTAAAATTTTTTGCTGTTTTTTTATCTTTCTGGCAGTCAACAAGACTCTCTCCTCTTTTAAGACTGAGCATCTCTGGCTAGTAAAGTGGTCTAGGATTTTTTTGCTTTAAATTAATGTTTTTTGTTTACATGTACATTAGATTCAGCGTTATTTAAAGATGCCCCCTTTTCATATTCATGACAAGCACAGTACAAATAGCTCTTTGTGTAGTTTCATGTTTTATAACAGACAGATTAGTTGAAGTTAATTTGTGAATGGTGTGCGATTTCATAAGTGATTGGTTTACTAGGAATAGTAATTTCATCAGTATGTTGTAATATATACAATTTAAAAAAAAATGTTTTAGATTGCCAAAGGGACATGAAAACTTGAGAGCAGCATTTAGAATTACTTGTGAACTAGAAAAATACATGTTTAACATTTCTGTTTGTCTTGTGAAATTTTTGAACATGAGTCACACTTTTTCCATCTGGAAATGTTTGTACATTTTTATGAAACTTCAATAAAATCCCACTCTATCTTGTTGGATTTTTCTGTTTTCATCATGAAACAATAACTTACTAATTATGATACAGTAGTTTTAAAGTGTGAAAAGTATGATAGTTTAAGGTGTTTAACCAAAGATGTTAATTTCAGGTAGTTTTGTATGCAGTTGATTATTATTGTGAAAAATATCTATCTTGTGGTCTTAATCAAATGTTTGGTTAATGTTTTTGCACTTGATTGTTTTAACAAACAACAAAAAACTTGAAGTTTAATCTATTCAATTCAGATGCATTTCTGATAATCATCTGTTGCAAAATGGAGACACATGGATCAAGGGTGTCACTTGGAGGGATTATGAGGCAGCTTCTGCAAATGGCCTGGGAAGACTGACAAGAATTTAGACTTGCTTTTTCGGGCTCCTTCTTTTACTAGGTCAGACTCAAAAGAGGATAATTTTTACCTGCTTTCTCCGTTCTCTTCAGTTGGTTACTAGCATTTATGAGGTTTTGGAGTCTCTCGTATTGCATTTGATTCTCTTCCTTTATTGGTGGCAGAAAGAATCACAAGTGACTACTTGGGTTTCCTCCTTCTCCTGATATTGTTGGGAGATTTGCTACTCAGTAATGTGACAAGATAACTATGGCAAGTGGAGCTCTCTTCCCAGACCATAAGAGAGTTGTTAGTTAAAGAGGAAGTAGAGAGTATTGATTCCATTCTTATGGGATTTTATTCCTCTTTATTCATGATACTCAAGAAAACAGGAGATTGGCATCCAGTCTTCGATCTGTCTCGACTCAACTAATTTTAGATCCTCCTTGCTTCACCACGAAATATTTTCTCATCCTTTGAAGACACTTTGCACCAAGGCTGTAGATGATTAAGTGTGATGCCATTGTAGCTTATCTCCATATTCCCATAGCAAAATCTTTCAGGAAAAATTTCAGGTTTGTGTACAAAGTTCAGGTGTTACAGTTCTAGGATCTTCCTTTTAGTTTTGTATCAGCACATCTTATGTCTTCTGCAGAGTTGGTCAAACATCTCATCACCTACATTCTTGAACCTGTGCAGATTGGACAAATCTATTTTGTCACCAATGTGATATCTTGTAATTTTGGGTGTGTATTTCAATATTCACTTAAGTTGTGCTCAATCAACTCCTCCCAACCTTTAAGCGATGGAAAGAGTCACCTGCCTCCTTCTCCTACTGCATGGATGGTTTTATTCTCCTTTGGGGACATGTGGATCCCTGAACCTCTTTGGGACAAGTTCATATAAGATCCCTTTAGTTGTCACTGCACAGTTAATGGATCATGCATCCTGATCCTTTGGATCATCCTGTCTCATTACTCAGGAGCAACATCACTGATTGTGAATGGTGGGTGGATTGAAGCAACACTACTATTGGGGTATCCATTTCACCATCTTATATCAAGATCCATCTGTTTACAGATGCATCTATTCAGGAAAAGGAACCTTGCATTCAAGGTCAGGAGTTCTAGGGTACCTGGACACAAAATGTGTCTATTCTCCACACTGATGTTTTTGAATTTCTTGTATTACATCGGGTGAAGGTTTTTCGAAGGGGAAAATTGTTATGATATGTTCTGACAATTCCATGGTTGTGTATCCCAGGTTTCTCATCGAGGAGGCACACATTTTTGAGATCATTGTTTTTATGCCTAGCATATTCTCTGCTGGGCCCATTCCCATCATATCACTCTTTCAGTATGTCATGTTTCCAATATGATGAATTTAATAATAGATCACTTGTCTTAACCTAACCAGATTTTTCTGACAGAAAGAATACTCTCATTTTAGGTCACCAATGGATGATGCCTTTGTGACTCACTGGAATTTTCAATTGCTGTTGTTTTGGTCTCCAATACCTCATCCATAAGCATTGGAAGTAGATGTTTTCAGTCAGGATTGGGCAGAATTATATCTATATGCCTTTCCCCCACTTTGGCTATTTTGCTTAATTCTGACTATGGTTCATTTTGCTTTTTGTAAAGTTTTCTTGGTTGCATCTTATTGGTGAACTCAAGTGTGTTTCCTGCTTCTTCAGTATGTGCAAGAATTTCCACTTTTACCTCTTCCACATTGGAAGTCTCTGTTCAGGCAATCTTAATCAGAGTTTTTTCACACAGATGTTTGGAAACTCAGTCTTCATGCTTAGATGTTATGTAGTTCTTTTCCTGACATAAAGGTTTAACTTCTAAGGTTTCTGTAAACTTAATTAAATCTCTCTGTAGGCCAGCCATATTCATTTATCAGTGGAAATGGAATATTTATCATCAGTAGTTTATTCAAAGTAAAGCAAATTCTCTTCATCCAAAAGCATCTGTAATATCCCATTTTCTTTCAAGTATTTGAGAAGGGGTTTGCTTTGTCTATGGTAATTTTATATAAGGAATTGTTATCCACTGTTTTTGTGTATTCTAAATATCTGAAGGTTTTGAAAATCTGGTTGAATCAAGTATAGTAAGATCCTTTTGTATATTCTTCAGCCTAAATGATCTCTTCAATTATTGGATTTGGATTCAACAGTTGTTTTGCATATGATTGTTCATCCTCCTTTTAAGCTAATAGCTTTATGTTCTTTGTTTCACCTCTCAAATTGTATTTTGTGTTGTTGGACTGTGTATGTTGTCAGTCAGAGTTGTATGCAATCCATGTGCATGGGACTCTATCATTCCACATTTGTCATGATTTACTGTGATCATTTTTTCCTCCCAAGATTCTGGCAGCCAATGAAGAAGAAAGAAACTTTCCACCAATCCATTTGCCAACCATTTCTTACCTTTATGACTACTCCAATCCCAATTGTTTCTTATGTCCTGATAAGGTAAGTGTTACGTGGCTCATACGAATTCATTTTGAGGTACTAGGAGCTGATTGTTCATTTGTTGGGATTCTTCTATTTTCCATGACTTTTCTCTCATAACCCATACAAAGTGGTTTTGTAAGTTGATTTACATGACTTGTAATGGATTATCATTACAGGAGAGGAATCTTTTGCATGTCACATCTTATCAGGTATGTTATACCTCTATGTTATTAGCTGCAGGTTGGTATGTGCACTACTAATACTTTTCTATCTCATTACTTACAGAATTTGCCAATAACTTCTTCTGAGGGCTTTTCAACTACATCCTGTAACTATTGTGACCATGTCTCTTAGACTTTAATTCCAGGGGAATAATTTATTCAGTCTTATACTCTGGTTTCCAAGGTTTGTATATTTTTCACTGGATCACACTCTGTAGTGAGTGTTGCCCAGACAGATATATGTTATGTTCTCAGTTCTGCACCAGCAACTACTTTAATTGTAATTTCTACAGATTGCAACAGGCTTTTTTGAAATGGGGTGTTCCATAAAACCATTTTATTACCTTATTTTGGACCACTACTTTTGGACAATCATGAGTAAAACTGAAAGGAATTCTGTTCATCCCTGCTGATCTTCAAGTGAAAGAAATCAGGATTGGTTTGCTTTTAAAAATATAAGAAACTTGATTCACCTGTTACACAGTTTTCAGAGTATTATTCCTCAGGACTCTCCAGTGTGATTTAATCTTTTAGATTCTACTCGTGGAGTTTGGGAGTCCTTACCACCCCTATTTTTTAGTCGCATGGGTATTGTACAGAGGCTTTTAATTCCAGAGCATTTGAGTGTATTCCTTCACCCTTTAAGAAGAGGGCAAAGTTGGGGATCCTGCTCCTAAGATCCCTAGATGTTTTGCCCAGGTGCCAGTAGGATTGGTACCAGCCTGCATAGGAGTTTGCTTGTAATCCTTGTTCAGATTTTGACCCAAAGCTATCTGGTTAGGGAGTGCATGACTCTTTTTGATGTTGGTTCACTATAATGTTCATGGAAGGTGGTCCACTATCTCATCATAATTTAGAGTGTGGAGTGATCCCCTATCTAGGTTTTTGATTGAGCACAGGTTCCATGTCCTTTCCATAATTCCAGGGGCAAGCAGAATACTTCTTGCCCACTTGGCTGGGGAGTGAGGATGAGTAATCCTCATTCCAGACTGGATGAGTAAGGTATAAGTTATTCCATCATTCAAGGCTGGGGATGTTGCATTTTGGACTTCTTCCGGTGGAAGTGAAAGTTTGTCCACTTTTGTGTTGCTTAGTTTCTCCTTGTGATTCCAGTGGTGTGAAATGCATCACTTTATGGCTGCAGGTTCAAATCCAGTCAAAGTGTATTTATATAAAACAGTGTGGTCCAATATTCATTGCCCCCAACATGGGATATAGGTACCATGACCCTTTATTTCCAACCCCAAGTTGTGGGAACCATAGTTATCTGGTTGGGGCTGGCCTGATGATTACTTGTATTCTAAGTTCCAGACAAAGAGCTCATCTGGTTTGGATGTTGTGTAGTTCATGTACTCTTGGTAGACTCCTGTTCTATACAGATGCCTTATAATTGGATTTTCTTGCACTGGCCCCTCTGCCTTCTTGATGTGTGACTTTGGCCACAGTGTCAGCAGGTGGTAAGTTCATTTTGAAAATCAACACTGTCCTAAACTGATAATGTTTTTATAATGATACTTGTCTTTGTTGACACTTTCCTGTCCTACCTCCCCATCAAAAAGTGATTACATTGTTGGGATGAGGTGCTTATTTACAGTACCAAGATAGAGGGTGCATTAAAGATAGTGTAAACATTTGCAAATTAGAATTTTCCTGAGGCATTCAAGGAGGGTAGAAAAGACTAGTTGCAAATCTTCTTAATGCTTAGATGAATAAAGAGTGAAAACCCTGGAGACTTAGAAATAACTATAGTGTCAGTAGAGGTAAGTGTTAGTAGAAATACATTTAAAGTGTAAAGAATGTTAACTTTTGTTCTGTTTAAAATTTAAATTCTCATTAAAACATCTGTATTTTCTTGACTGTTTAGCATTTGTTTGTTTTTTCTTTTTGGCTTTTTCTTAAGTTGTGTGTGTCTGATGTTTTACTTCTTTTTCATAGTGTAACAAGTACCATTACTCCTTCACATGTTCAAGCTAAGAATAAGAAGGGTCTTTTGGGAGTGAAGAAGTGTATACAATTGGAAAAGCCAAGGGAAAAGCTAAAAAAAAACAAAAGTGACATATCTCAAGATACACCCAGTTTGTTGAAAGTTTCTCAGTTTAAATCAAACAACCAAGCATCTGCAAGTGAAATGACACCCATTATTGAACAGTCTCTCTTAATGGAGGAAGAAGCTCCCCTTTTATCAACTGAGAGTAAGTATTTGTCAGTTATTTTTGGTACACAAGAAAGGTAGTATTGTTTGAAATGATTGTTGAAAGCTTATGAAAACAATTTCATCAACATATACTTCCAAACAAGACAAAAACCCAATCAATTTCCTGAGCAGAAAATAGAATTATCACCACCATTGGTTTTGCTTGTATTGTAAGTTGTTTAAAAACAAACTAAAGTTGAATTTGAATCTTCATTTAAATAATGTAAAAATGACCCAGCTTTTATTGTAACATTTTTTTGAATGTGAATGTTAATACTGTGGCAGTTAATTGAATGAAATGGCATATAACAGACATTACAGAGAAAATATAACTTAGTGATTGACTAAGGTGTCAGTCATAAAACTTAAACTACATTTCATAATGCTATTTGGTAAACTGTTGCTATTGTGTAATTGTTTAACTGTTTCCCTTCCAAAATGATAGGGTCTGGCATGTCCAGATGGGTTAAGGCATTTGACTCGTCATCTGAGGGCCACAGGTTCAAATCCCTGTTGCACCAAATGTGCTCGCCCTTTTAGCCATAGGGTTATTATAAAATTACAGTCAATTGCACTATTCATTGGTAATAGAGTAGCCCAAGAGTTGGCAGTAGGTGGTGATGACTAGCTGCCTTCCCTCTAGTCTTACACTACAAAATTAGGGATGGCTGGTGCAGATAGCCCTCAAGTAGCTTTGCTCGAAATTCCAAAACAAACAAACAAAACAAAGATAAATGCTTTATATCTATTTATTTGCCCCAGTGGCTCATTGGTAAACATGAAGGTGTATTGTCTAAAAACCTGATTTTGATACTTGTGGTGGGCAGAGCACAGATAGCCTCTTGTGTCACTTTATGCTTAAGTACAAATAAGCAAACCTGGTGGCCAGATTTTTGGTTATTTGGCTGTAGTACTATTCAGTACATTTCTTTAAATCACATGCTGTAATACTGTAAAACTTGATTCATTTTGTTAAATGTCATACTTCAGATGTTTGTTCATGTCAGAAAGCTTGTGTGTAATATTTGAGTTGCTACTTTGATTTGTTTTCTTCTTAGGTTTTGCGGGATGTAAATGTTTTATGAGTGTGTAATTTTTAAACTACAATATCTCTGAAGTAAAAATTCACTATGGAAATGTAATAGATAAATCTAAAGATTTATATAACAACAAATTATACATTAAACAACACACAACTTACCAGCATTAAAACTATATTATTATATTTAGCCCCTATGCATGCTTCTCAATAGTGTGGTGAGACGTAAATTTTTTTTGGTTCAAGTAATGCATATTAGTATTCATAGGATGTATCTATTCAGGATATACATCTGCTTTAAATTTCAATAAATATTTGACACGAATATAACCAAACATGATAGATATTATTTGTGACACTTAGATCTTATTATATCAGAAAAACTAATTAAGAAATCATGAATTATGAACATCTATTGGATAAATTATTGTTCAATACCTACTTAATGAGCAAATTAATGCTGATTAGTTTATTTACCTGCTGGATAAATGAGTGTTCAGTACTTACCTCTTGGATATATTAAACTTGGCATTAATCACACCACATTAGTCATGGTAGCCTTTAACATGTTTTCTCTTGTGCTGCACTGTTGGGTCACAAACAACTGTTTCAAAGCCAACTTTCTCTTGTGGCACAATGTTTAGGCCACTTTGACTATTCCTCTTGAATGGTACTACACTAGGAATTAGTAATACACAGCAGTAAATTTGTTAAAATTTTTTAAACGTGCTTTCTAAAAAACTGTATTTTTGACTATACCACCTATTTGATTTTTATACAGGGTGGTTGCTAGAAAAGCGGAAAATTTGTCAAACAGCTATTTATTTTTACAAAGAATAACTTTTACAAAGTTTTTGAAGGCATATGTTATATTACACTCATAGATGCTCAAAATTATTAAAATCATGCATTTTATTCATGATGTAAAGAAATCAAAATAGAAATGAGTAAGCACGGATTTTATTCATGATCTCATCTGACCCTCAAATTTTCCACTTTTCTAGTGACCACCCTGTATATTAGAAATTTAAATGTCACCAAATTAATAAGGTTTGCAAGATTGTATTGAAAGATAAAACATTCTTAAGTTTGGTTTAAATTTTGTGCAAAGCTACACAAGGGCTAGCTGCACTAGTTGTCCCCAATTTAGCAGTGCAAGACCAGAGGGAAGGCAGCTAGTCATCACCACCTACTGCCAACTTTTGGACTACCTTTTTATCAATGAATATGGAATTAAACATCACATTATAATGCCCCCATGGCTGAAAGGGTGAGCATGTTTGGTGTGATGGATTTGAACCTGTTACGAGTTACGAGTCGAGTGCCTTAACTACCTGGCCATGCTGGGCCACATTCTTAAAAGTTGGGACACTTGTGTTATTTCAGACTTCTTTTAGTTGGCAAAGCAGAAGTTTTTATCACAATATTCTTTTGATTCTAATTAGGTTTTTCTTATACTTTGTGGGAATGTAAGTAGTAGAAATAATTTAAAAGTTTGTAGGAGAAAAAACTTAAAATTTTAATTAGATGATCTTTATTGGTATCTAAAAAAATTGTAAATGCAATTTTAAATAGGGGAGGGAAATACATTTCATGGTTGGTGCAGAAATTCTTGAGGCAAAATAGATACACAGGTTTACTTTATTGGGTTAAAAAGTCTTTGAAATTGTAAATAAACATCCTTGTTATGAGTTAATGAATGATAAAAGTAAATTGTGTTTGTTGTTTGACTTAGTTGTAGCTACAAATCTCTTCAGCACATATCTTTTTTTTGTTTAGCAAAGGAGTTTTAGTTGTCAACAAGTGTATTACTAAGAACTGTGTTGAGAAGTTAAACCTTCAGTATACCAGAGAACTCGCTTGGAGTGTAAGAGATTCAGCATTTAAGTTTAATTGTGGGAAATGCAAAATTGGATTGTACAATATTGGTTTGTTGCTGGTCTATCACAGGAAAATATGGTGTTTGTCCTTTTGTGAATTGTACTCTACATGCAGTTTTGGGTTATATATATAGCTTTTTTTTGTATAATGAATATTTAATTGCATTTGTGAAGCTTAATGTTAGATAGTGATCTAAGGACTGGTCTGGTGTGACAGGCACCAGTTTTCTTTTTGTTTTTTATGGACAAGTTTCTTTTAATGGTCAACTTGATTGATGCTTGTCACATTTTAAATACTACATGAGTTGAAGTTGAAATTGAAATATATAATTATGTATCTGGACATTAAATCTCTAATATCTGTGACTGTAAGACTTTGAAATGTTGGTAAACTTCAATATAAAACATATAAGTATCTGTCTGCCCAGAATAAATTGTAAATTAGTTATACTTTATAAGTTATTCACTTATTTCTAATAGTAATCAGTTTCTAATTTGTTGACTAACCAGTATTTAAAACCATACTTCAAATCTTTCAGATAAAGATACCTCAGGTGTTTTAATATCTGATGATATTATCTCTCATGTGAACATCAACAACAAGAGGCGGTACTCGTCAAGAGTTGAAGGAAAGCAAAAGTCAGGAGAGTTTCTAGAAGAAATACATAATAGCAGTGGAGATGGTGACAGTCTTGATTTGTTACTAGCAGGGCTAGGAGAAGAAACCATAGCATCGTATAGACAGCTTCATCCTTCTGTTTTACTTGAAAGAATATCAAATGATACATTTACAGATAACAATGTTGGTGAGATTTTGCCCAGTACAATAAAATCAAATCATGGAACAGAAGAACAGGAATTTAATAAGAACATTGATTTGTCTCTTACACCCAAGTTACCAAAACTTCATAGTAAGATTCCTATTGTAAAATCTTCAAAAACAGAAAGTGTGAAAAAGTTAAACTCAGTTCAGAATTGTCCAGATGTGTATACTGTGCCCATACTACAGCAGTCAAAGAAAAAGGAAACAGGTCTTGTGAATTCATTTGATGAGAATTCCAGAAGGGTAACATTTGTTGTTCAGAGACTGAAAGAGGACTCCAAATTTGAAATTGATACCAAACCAATTGAAAAAGTTGCACTTACCCAGAGCCAACAAGAAAATGACAGTTTTTTAAGCTCAAAGGTGTATAGTGTAATAGAACCAAACCAAGATATTCAGAAGTCTGAGTTGCAGTGCAATCATAGTGACAACTCTAAGAAAGTTGACAGTTGCTTGTCAGGTAGCTCAGATTGTGTTGCAGACGTAGGAACTTGTGGCCAGAAGGAACCCTTGGTAAAGAGCAGTTCTGAAGAGAAAAGACTGCTTCTTTCTCCCACAGTATCCCAAAGGCTGTGTGATAAGCCTAAGCCTGTTCACCATCCTTCTTCACAGGAGGAAGATGTCACTTGTGTTTTACCAGAAGATATGGAGCTGACTTGCACTCTAGATACCTTAGTAGGTGGTCAGTCAAGATCCTTAATAACAACAGATTTGGTGGATGGGACTCATCATTCACAAGGATCATCAGTGGAAACAAACCACAGTACACAAGTCAACAAACTAACTGAGAAGGTTGAATTATCAGGAGAAAAACCCATCAATTCAGTAGCAACACTTGAGCATGAGCAAACATTCAGTGAAGATGATGGTGATGACCCAGAGTATATTCCATCAACAAAGAAACCTAAAAGCAGAAAAAATAAAGAAAAAACTGATAGAAATTTGCATGGGAAAAACAGACAAGGAAAAAAGATTGCAAATTTTCGTTTTTTTTCTAATAAGGGTAGCTATATGTTTGGTAACTCTAAGACCAAGAGAGCAAATAATCAGACAGGTGAAAAAGCTGTTGAGCCAACCCAAACTGATAAGTTGCATTTCTCAGTGTACGATTTGTCTTTGAATGAGTCTAATGCTCAACCAAATGCAGTTCATCCTGATATAGAACAGGTCAAAATCAGATTAGTTACTGACAAAAAGAATGCTGAAGATGAACTTGTTGATAATGGTCAGTGTTCAGTGAAGAAACGTAAGAACCAAGGCAGTGGTGTACCACAGAAGAAAGCTTGTCTTGATCTCGAAGAAGTTTGTTTAGAACATGGAAACCTCACCAAAACTAATGATTGTGTAGTAGAGAACTCTCGATCCAAGAGGTCAGAATGTAAAAAGAAACAAAGAAAGATTTGTACTGATAAATGTACATCGAAGGAAAATCACAACATTGAAGGCATATCACAGGCTAAGGATAAAAAAAAGACAGACAATATACAGAATTCTCCCAAAGATTCCCAAGTGCTATTATCTGCTAAGTTAGAAGACACTTTCAGTCGTTCACCTCAAGAGAAGAAGAATGATTTAGTTGAAGAAGATATGGAACAGTGCAAGGAAAATACTTCAGAATCAAAAAGTGTTGTGTGTAAACAGAAAACAGACAAGCAAAAAACTAAGAAACTTTCAATGAGGCATAAGAAATTATCAAAACCACAAACCCTCTTTGAAATGCCACATAATGAACAAGATGATTCTTTATCCACCAAAAGAAATTCACTGTCTACAGGAAAACTGAAACCCTTCTTTAGAAAAGATGCAGATCACCCTGGTGACAAGGAAAACAAAGAGACTGTTTTCGTAGTTGATAAATACACTGAAACTGCAGTTGAAGAAATGAAACGTAAGTTTTACTGTATGGAAAGAGAAACAAATATATATTATTTTACTTTTCCAGGTGAAAACAGTCATAAACTGTTTTCTATGAAAATATTTTACCTCAGTACATGCAAACATTTGTAGTGGCACTTTGAAATTTGTAATTTGAAAGCTAAAATTGGTCAAATTGGGAAATACATTACTTAAAACTTTTGGATGTTTTAATTATTTATCAGTTCATAAAAAATATAAAACATGATATCAGGATATTTAAATTTAAAAAAATCAGCAAGTATGTTTAGAGTAGGCATGAACAATTTGTCACCTTGTTAGAAGAAATTTGAATAAAACTTTAAAGCTTCGTCTAATACGCCTTTCAACATTTTAAAATATCATTTAAACTGTAAATTATGTATTTTTAAAGTTTTCCTAAAAGCTTTGCAATAAATGTTTCACCCAATATTTTAATTTTTCAAAAATTCAAAATGAATATGTCAGATTTAAGTTTAAAAACCATAAGATCTTCCAGAAATTTCTAGAAAATCCACAATAATTTCTTCTCATTCTGGTTGGTGTAGCTGACTGATAAGCTTGCTAACATTGTCAGGTTGATTTAGTGAATGGAAAGGGAAAAAAAAAGTTAGAAACAACATTAATGAAATAAAAGATGCAAGTAGGCTTACTAATTTTTGGTATGATACATTTAGAAGTCATTTCTAAAGATTTACTAATGTTACAAGTAATAGGTTTTTATTGGAAAAAGGAAGAAAATTCTGTATGAACACCAGCTTAATGTAGTTAAGTTACAGAATAATTTGTTATAACAGTGAATAAAAAGATTCACTGGAGAAAGAACAAACATTATAGGTAATGAATAAAAGGTAGTAACTTTCTTTAGTTAAGAGCTTCGTGTTATTTTCTGAAACACCCCAATCCTTGTATTCATGCTTAATTTAGTATTTTTCAAGCAGATTTTCCATTCCAAATGCAAGTATGCATACTTCCTGGATGTATATACATAGGATTAACATCCCATAAAACAGTTTGACATTTCAAAATATCACAACAAACTGATTTTTGTATTGCTTGTGATAATGTAAACTGTTGCAACTGTTACAACAAACAGCATGTTGTAAATGCAGAAACAACCACTTTAGTTCATATACTTGCATGTTAACTACAGTGCAGATTAATTAGCCGATACTACATTATAAATTTTATATGCAAAAACAGCTCGTTTGGGTTGAGAAAATATTAGACAAAATAAAACAATACTTCATCAACATCAATAAGTTTCCTCCACAAACCGTAGAAAACATTACATGCACACACCTAGACAGAAAGCAAAATCAACCAACAAAAGTAAATATATCTCACGAATCAAAAAATCACAAAACCATATACTGCAGTATACCATATATTCCTGACATCAGCAAACAAATAACCAACATTTGGCAAAAACTAGTAACAAAATATGACATTCCAGTTAATACTAAATTTATTCAAAAAACAGGCACAAAACAGGTCTATACTATGTAAGAACTACACTGACAAACACCACACCAACATTATTTATAAAATACAATGTGATAACTGCCATGACTTCTATATTGGAGAAACAAGTAGAAAAATGGAAACTAGATTCAAAGAACATAAAAAGTCGCCTTCACACGTTTTCGAACACTGTAAGTCAAATAAACACAACATAACCATAAAAAACACTAAAATACTAAATAAAGAAACAAACATAAACAAACGCAAAATTAAAGAAGCCTTACTTATACAACAACTTAAACTCAAAATAAACCAATATAAAGGAATGCCATTATACCTATATTAATATTATAGATAAAATTATATATTCAAACATCTAACCCCGCCCTCTACATTGCGACACTCCGTTATACAACCCCTTTCAAACATGTGGTCAGCTTCCGGTCAGTTACCTCTTTCTTTGTGAACCTGATGATGACCGAAGAAGGTCGAAACGTTGTTCACTCTTCTATGTAAAATATTTTCTCAACCCAAACGAACCATTTTTGTATATAAAATTCTCAACAAGTGGGTTTCTCGACATCACTGACTACATTATAAACAAGACATTTTTGAAGCATACTAGTTTAAAAGCCCTTCAAAAATAATGGGAAACTAAAGCCTATCTAATTTGAATTTTCTGTTTTGCACTTGCAACTGTGCTGCCTGTAACATAATAAAGAGCCTTTAGCTTCAGGAAGCCACAGCCTATCATGGACAATATTTCTTTTACCTATAGAGTGTCTTTTTGCAGCAATAATTTTACCCCTTCAGTATATACTCTATCATTATTATAAACTTGTCTTCATAACAAACAGCAGATTAATTTCACTTGGTGCTAAACGTATCTGGTATGAAACTCCCTCCTTGTTAAGCTTTCATATAGAAAAGAAAAAGCCAGAAATTAGGAGTTTTTTATGCCCATGTTAGCAACTGAATTTAACTAAAATGAGAATGGGCAATCAAAAGAGAAAGTATTATACGAGAAAAAGTGGAATTGTAGTTGTGTAACTCATAAAATTTATAGAAATCAAGCATGAATGACTGACACTTGGTTTTTGTTTACGATGACAGTGTACAAGAGTGCTTATACCATGTGCTTTGTTAGTTTTCTTTTGTGAGTTTAGTTCCTAATGCATTTTAATTTTTTTGATGCTTTGTAGTACGTGTGTGTGTGAAGTACATAAATGTGTACATAGTGCACTGAATGCAGAAAATAGGAACAGAAGTGCAAGTTAGCACATGCTCTGTGTCATGAAAATGCAAGTTCCAAAAGTGTAGCACAAGAACTGTACTTGGCTTAAACACAGAGTGAAGGACTAATTCCTGAATTTTTTTTACTTTTGAGAAGAAATTTCTTTCATAGTTTTGTATATCTTTCTTGAACTTCAGTATGTCAGAGTTTTATGCATATGTGGTCTGGGATTCTTGTGCAGTAGGTGTCTTTGACTTGTTGGTGATAAATTCAAACAATAAACAGACAGTACATAATCCATTTGTTTTAAAATAATATATTCAAAACAGGTCAAATTTATTGGGGCAAAAACATTACCTCTGTCCACTTTCAATGGTGGAGATAATAAGACGTAGTTTAGTTTCATATTTATGGTCTGTGAATTTTTCTTATGTTTAGGTATTTTAAAGAACAAATAATATTTTTTTAGCAGTAATGGGGTTCATATAAACATTCAAGTCCAGGAAGAAGATTTCCAAATAGAGTTATTAGCAGCAACATTATAAATATTAATTTGAATTATTAAGTCTGGTTTCAGTTATAATTTGTAGCAATATAGTAGTTGGTTCATTCTGTTAATATTAAGTGAAGGAGAAAGGAATGTTTAAGGCGTATTTACTCCAGGCAGTTACTTTAGTCACATGTGTTTCCCTTGTTAAGCCTCATATTTCATCTAATTGTCATTATCCAGTGAGAGTTTTTTCTTGACAGCTAAAGCATGCTGCAATCTTAAGATTTTAGTATTTTGTGTTCCATCTAATTCAGTACCTTTCAACAATATTACCATCTTTGAGTTAGAGTATTGTTTATTCAATGTATACTAACCTTGACTTAAGTGAACATTTTGGTTTCTTTGAAAATTTTGAGGCAAGTGCACAGGTTTTTTTTTTTTTCTTTTTTGGATTCCTTCACGATGATTATTTCTTCTGGAAACATGATCTAACTGCAAGTTTGAAAGCTAATACTAAATACATCAAAAAGTTTTTGTTATTTTACCACAATTTAAGAACTATTTTCAAAACCTACATGATCTAATACAGTTCAGATTAAGAGCTGGTATTTAGTGTTTTTTCTCATGTCAACCTCCATTCTTTCAGAAAATACAGCATTGTCACATAAAGTTGCAGCTTTTGAGGTACTTTTAACAGAGCAGCACCAGCTTTGTCTTGTTTCAGGGAAGCTTCCTCCAACTTTGTCATTGCATGAAAGAGTAGATTTGTGGAATAACTTTTACTGTTACCATAGTTGCAGTTACATTTATTTAGACAATCTACTGAATACTGAATATGCTTTGTAAGAATGATATTTAAATTTCCATGCTGCTCTTGGAATACATCTTTCACTGTCTGTATTGTGAAATCTAATTATGCCTGTTGCTCAACACTTAATTTCTGTTGTAACAAACTTCTGCAGAGGACAGAAAGTTTGATCATAGACCACAAATCTTGCTAAACTTTTTAATGAAAATTTCAGTTGGTGCTGGAGATAGAGTTTAAAAAGAAGTCTGTTGAAGCTGCATTGCTGGATGGTGACTGGTTTGTGTTTGAATGGGGCTACTGTTTCTTCTGTTATCATAGACAGGAAAACAGATGAGATTTTTGAACTTCTGACTAGTTTAAAAATAGTACTTACTGTTTTATTAATGGCACCAGGACATATGCCATGGTTTAATTCAGTAGTATAAAAAATCATTTTGATGTAAGGATGAGAAACGTACTTCCCCAAACTGAAATTATACTAACCCCAACTGTTTTTTTTTCTTGTTCACTGAAATGACTAAATAATAACAGAATATATATATATATATATATGCATGTGTTTGTGTGCTGCAATATTGTATACTACAGTATTACAAATCTGAAAATTATATTGAAAGTTGAGTACCCAGAATTTTGTGTTTTATCTGAGGTCAAATTAATATTCTTTGTAATTTCTTAAAAATATTGTAATTAATTGTGATTTATTTTAAGAATACAAAAATGAGCTTCACGGTAGTCAAAAAGATTGTACAGTTTTATATTAAATTTGGCTAACTTTTGTATAGCCTGTTGTTATAGTATCAAGCAGATATATTAAGTAGTGGGTTATTAGGTTGATTTCTTAAGTGTTAAGGTGGCAAAATGGAACAACTGTGTTTGGCCCCAGTGTTAAAAATACTTAACGTCACTGTCTTAAATATAATAGGTATATTAAATTAAAATGATAAGAAGCATTTAGCTTAGCAAGTTAAGCTTTTGTTCTTAATTATTGTAGATATAATTTTTATATTCTTTTTAATTTCTTGTAATTATTCACTTTAATTATGGTATTACAGTAGCCAACCTGAATTAGTTTATGCAATTATTAGCCAGATTGTTGATGCTGGACTGAATCTGTGTTTGTTTGTCTTTAATGTTGATTAAAGAGTAGCAGTCCTGACCTCCACCTTGTGATATTAAAAGTACACTTTCCTTATATTTACATTGAGAACTTTAGGGAAAAAAAAGATTTGTAGTACTAATTAAAAGTTACTACACTAAAACACAACTGAATAACGTGCACTTGAAAAAAAGTAGCAGTTGTACAACCAGTTGCACCCCTGTATTCAGTGTTTCAAAATGAGGATAACACCATGCTTTCTGAAGTGCTCACTGATGCACATGCTGGGACAGATCTAGTTTATTTTTGTCAAGTGCTATAAACTAGTGTGTAATGAAACTAAGGTTAATACTATTCACCACATTATATGTGTTGTAGATGTAAGATTTGTTGGCAAATTAACCAATCTACATTTGAAATGTACTAGTATTTCTGAAGTATTGAAAATAATATTACTTAATTCATAAATGCATAAAACAATGTGAAATCTTTGGTGGGTCATCTTTCCTACATATGTATTAAAAATTAAAACAACACCCAACAGTCTGACACTCATAACATGTTTTTTTTTGCTATACAAAAGTTATGCTGAGTTCTGAGTGGGTAGTCTGATCATATTCACCAAATACAGTTTATCAGTAAGAGTTTACATGGATAAATAAGTAACCTAATCCCAGTGTAAAATGGTCACGAAGGTCAGAAAATTTTGTAAATGCAAAACTACATGATTGAATATTTCAACTTAATCAGTAATTGAGTCGGTTGTGTTTATATATCAGGTTTAGTGTGGATTAGTCTGCCATTCATAAATGGACTACTAATCTTCTAAAATCTTAGTACATATATTGATAAGGATGATTTAGTCTTTTCTGTTACTGACTCATTTCACTATTTTCCCAGAGATCAGAACTGAAATCAAGTTGAAATTCCAACAAAACATATCTCTTAGACACCTTTCCTTATTTGAAAATGTTACATTATTGACACTCAATGTTGTCAGATATTAGGTTATATTTTATCTAGAGTAAGTGCAGTTTTTGATAAGGACTTAGATGTATGTGATCCATTATTTTGGTTTTTAGACTACTTGATATTTTATTATGAGACCACAAAGGGATTAAGGGAACCCCATAGAGGCTAATTCTGCATTCAGTGTTCAAACTAGTACTCTTTGAGAATGGTATGTGACAATGCCTCTTCAATCTGGTACCTTGAATACTGATTTTGATTACTTCTTGTGGCTTATGTCACATGACTTTTGCTTTCATTCCTTCTCAAGAGTGATTGTAAACTATTTCTGTTATCTAATCCAATCCCTGTATGCTCATGCACAAAGAAGGTGGTCACCTACAAAGGCTGTGAAAAGTAATTTGATGTGATGAGGTGAACAAAATCCATCGGAGCATCACAAATTTAACAGTCAAGCACAAAAAGTATGGATGTTTCTAAATGACATGCAGAGTTATTAAGGAACCTTTAAAAACCACATAGATAGATATTGTGCAACAAGGCAAGTACATTATTATGCTTGTAACTGCTTTCACAGCATTCCTGCCTGCTCATCCTATTGCTGACTATCATGATATTTTGAGTAACTGAATAGCTACAATAACTATCACTACTACATAGATATGAATTATTCATTGAATACCTTTTATTTTTCAAGTAACTCACTTTTATCAGTGTTTATGGTCTCAAGACCACTCTTCTAAAGTTGTCTACTCTCCGAGTCTCAGTCTTGGTGTTTTGCAGATTTTGTAACTGAAACTGATTAAATTTAAAAGATTTAACAGTATTAGACCTGTCACCTATCCATGATTGTAAGGCTGTAAATATTAATTATACAGCAGTTCATGCGAGGCACAGTGCTGCATCAAAGATGTTTTACTTGTAAATTCCTCTTGGTACTACACTATTGCAATGATGTTTATAGCACCTCCATTATTTTTATTTACACCATATATCACAATCTTGCCTGTACACCATTACCCAGTCATAACACACACTACTTTAAACTAACTGCTACTCTTCATTGTGTTACACATAGGCTTACTACAGGTTTGTATGACCTTCATCTGGTGCACTCATTTACATCAAATGATTATCCTGATATTTTATGTCTTGAAGATCTGTTATGATCCTGTTTGGTTTTGAAGGTCATAAAGAACCTAGTGGCACCAGTTTTACTTACTGAACTTTATGACTTCTTTCATTCATTCTTTTTTCTCATTGTTTTTTTTTATAGATATTAAAATAAGGACTGTGGTTTAAAGTCTAACAGATTTGTGGTTAAAATGTGTTTGATGCAAGATATTTTTATTATTCTTGTTTTATTTTTCATTGTGTAGTGTATTACATGGCCTTGATTTTGATTCTAGTCTCAAACCTTCATGCCTCCCATGTGGACTTGTACAACTAGAAACCAGGTTTGGATACCCTAATTGGGTAAAACACAGATAGCTCTTTGTACATAAAAACAAGCAAACCTTCAGGACTTGGTCTTGGACATTGAAATCTTAACTACAGCACTCATTGTTATGTATAAAAAATGTTCCCTCTCAGTGTTTGGTAAAAAGTTCTCAGTTATTGACATCAACAAAAATTCTAGGTGTTGTCATCTCTATCGTGATTAGAAACTGATTTATGATATTGAATATATGACTTATGAAACTTAACTACAAGAAATCTGGTATGTTGAGTTGTTGGATATCTGCTGAATACTTGATACAAAAGTTTTGACATTATGGGTGTTTATAGTCATTTACACTGACAACATGATAGTTGAGGTTGGTTATGGAAAAAGAAAGTAAAATAGGGAAGGAATTATGTAAAAAGAAAAAGAAATTTGAAAATTAGCATGGAACAAAAATTACTTAAGGTGAATTAAATATAAAAAATCAAAAACACAAACAAAAGCATGTTTAGTTGGAGATAAAGAGACATGTACATATTCCATTATTTACAAGCAGAGCTAAGAATTAAGTGGGTAGCAGTTGTATGGCCTTGAAGTCCATTTTCTATTTAATGACATGCTGTTGTTTTTTATTTATGTACAAAACACAGTTGGTCCAATTTATACACAAGAGATTCATATTTTATTTATTAAAACTTATAACTTAATATGTATTAATTTTAATGAGACATGCATACTTTTGATGGTCATGAAACTTACACTATTAGTTTAGGTTCCCAGGTTTCTTTTGCTATTTTTTTTCACTTGTTTAATACTTTAACTTGTAATTTTAACCATCTTTATCCTTTTTTTTTTTAAATTCCAAATCTTCCACACTACATATAAAAACCAACCTAAACAATTTTCTGTTGTTATGATAGATATCATAGATAGATACTTATCTCAAATTGAAGAAAGAAAAGACTTTCCAAAAACAGTCCACTTAGGTTTATTTGAGGTTTTAAGTAGGTAAGAGCATTGTATTTAAGAACTAAGTAGTTTTAAAAAAGAAAAAATTATTTGCATTTTTTAACCATTTAAAGAAAAGTGTTTTTTGCTAAAAGCTTGAAATTTTCAAGTTTCAAGTGGTATCACTTAGGAAATGTTTTTTAAATGAACATAACTAGTTTAAGTTTATAAAAACTCTTACATATGTTAAAAACTAAAGATGATTTCATTGTTTGTGTCACAAATAATCATAACTGAAGAAATGCATGTGTTTGTTCTGAGACCTATCACAGTGTATATCTATTGTGGCCAGACAGTAGAATATTTTCGTTTGTAAAATGAGAAATACGTAAAAATTTGTTTTTATATATTTATTTAGAATCCGAGGACCAAGGTTGTTCAAGACAGAGACGAGCAGTGTCACGGATTTCATACAAAGAATTACCTCTTAACAAGTAAATATTACACTATTTAGCTTTTCAAAGACAAAAGAGAGTTATATACATCACTCAGGTTATGGTGTGATTTTGTTGAAATATCAATTATTTTGCCTGAGAGTTGAAACAAAATTCACAGTTCTGTTAACAAAAAAAGTCATTTTTTTCTTAATGATGCATTCAAACATTGTTTGAGTCTTAGGTGATGTACTGTAATATTTAAAGAATGATTTCTCCTGTCTTGCTTGGTTAAGCAGTATTAGATATAACTTGTGTATGTGTACATACAGTACTTACTGCATTTTAGAGACAACACAGTGTACATACAATATACACTAGATTTGAGATACAACTTATGTGTAAGGATGTAATTAATACTTAATTTTAGACGTGTATGTATGTAGTGTAGAATATATGATTGTATAAGTAGCCATTTTGTGCTAACATTGAGCTCTATATAGAGAAAATTTGATGGACCATCAAAATGTTACTCAGTTATCTGTGATAGAAACTTGTTTTCCTACTGATGGCTGTCACTTCATTGTAAAAACTGTTCAGTGTTTTGTTTTGACTGACTCTCATTTCTAGAATGGTTTCTCGTTATTGTTTTGGTGTTTTGTTGACAATCTTTGTGTTATCAGATGTTGCAACATCTGAAAATTGATTTTTCCCTATATGAAACTGCTACTTCTCATGTTTCCTTGTCTTTTTTACATGATTTAACTTGTGCAGTTGCAGTGGAATGGCATATTAAACACTAAAAGTTTGTTTAATGAGAAAGAAGTCAAAGGAAAAGGAAGAATCCTTCCTTGAACTCTGGTACAAGTGGATGAGTTCAGTGACACATTCCCTTCATGGATAGGATGCTAGCCCATCACAGGTTAACCTTGCAGTTAGTATCTGGAATCCATCATAAAGCTGGGTTGACTAAAACAGTTGAGGACATGATAAGACGTTGTAAGCAAGCTTTAAATTCACAACCAACTAAACCATGACTACAAATTTCAAAGCCACTGAGCTACATTCCTTTTATTTGGAACAATTATATTCTGTAATATTTTGGTGAATAGCTCTTCAGTTTTGTGTTTCTTAAAAATCATGAGAAATATTGAGCCAGCACTAAACATTAATTATCATTTGCTGGAGGGTTCACTGAATGATTAAGGCAGATATTTTCAAACATATTGATGTATATATACATGTTAAGTGTAAATAGTTGTTTTATTCCTTAGTATTTATAGAGTCTGACCTTTCCTCTGCAAATAGTTCATCTCATATTTTCCTTTTTTTGAGGACATTAGCTTCCTTAACTTAATGTTTCCATAATAAAACATTACCTCTGTGATTTCTGAAAACCATTAATGTTCCAAGGAATGTTTTGATGAGACATTTCAGATTTATAGTACTGCTTTTAATCTTTCTGCACATCCATAGAACCAGTTTCAGTTCTAACATGTGACCAGAAGAACAGTTTTCAGCCTACATTTTATATCCAGGATTTTGTTTCCAATTGAAACTGAAATGTATGTTCATCTTCTTCAGCTTGAAGTTAAGTTTGTTCATCCACCAATGTAGAACCAAGGGTGAATGTGTTGAGTTTGTTTCTATGTGTTGTACTGTACACATAAGGATTCTCTTTTTCCTGGCTGGTATTGATCTTGAAGCAATAATACCTTTCCACCACTTTGAAGCAGACATTTTTCTGTCTCTGGTCATCATTCTTGGTACATATCCATACAAGCTGTTTGAACTGCAGCCTTCTTTGTGAAGTCAGTATGTATGTTTCTCTCATTAACATACACACTTAGCTTCTGCAACCTTCCATTCGTGGGATGTTACAGTAATATTCTTTTCATGGGGGAGATGTTTTCCTAAATATGCATAACTTAGAATGAATTAGGTAACACAGTTATCAAGTGTTCACAAGGTTGTTGAAAACTTGTGAAATAAAGCTCCTTGATGTATCCAATTCAAAAATGGTCATCTATTCAATGAGAAGTTTCAAAAAAATCAACAGTTTTTTCCAAAAGTTGCTGAAGTCTGGAGTGTCGAAAGAAAAGTACAGTGGAGTCCCAGTATACTGTTACTGACACTTTCACAAAGATAACTGTTTTCTCTTTACCTGAATGTGAGAGAGCAGGATAATCATAATTTGAGAACCTGGTATCCACTTTACAACATTCTTATATTGTGTTCATTTGTACAGTATGTCTTTATCTTCATAATGTCATCCATAATCAGCTTCAAAATATAAGTAATACTATTATAATGCAATGTGCAGGATATTTCCATGTGGGCCATGTATTTTTCTCGTATTATACTGACGGTCATGTAGACCAAACTTTTTTAGTCTGAAGTTCCTTCACGTGAATAATAGTTTGAGACTCCCCAACCTATAACTTTAGCATGGTGATAGTAAAAAAACCAGTAACATCTCTTTTCAACATAATTTTTATTAGGAATTAAAATTAATTTAGCACCCTTGTTTTGGGCCCATTTAAAAAAAACTTCATAGCTTCCATATTGGGCTGCACTTCTCATTTTGGAAAACATTGATGAAGACAAGTGGTACTAGTTTAGTAATTATCGGTATCACATCTTATTCATTTAAATTATTACTTCAGTAAAGACCCAGTGTGTACTTCTGCCATCACCTTTACATTGCAATTGGCTTTTGAATTCTGCACTTAGTTGGTGCCAAAATGGAAAGTGTAGAACAAGATATACGTCATGAAAGGACAACTTACCAGTGTGGATTTTGGGTTATACCTGTATGCATTGTTTTTGCTAATAATTCTTTACTCTGGTTTTGATGCTCTGTTGTCATAATGTTAAATTATTGGAGTTTGAATGATACAGAATTTACTAGGAGATGACAAAAGTATTTGTGATTGTGGTTAGCATCTTTGTCAAGTGCATGGAACAATTTCAGACTGACTCTTTCATTTCTGTCTCTAGAATACAAGTCAGCCTCCTGACACTTTTTGTTTTTTTTAGCAACATCAAGGGCATGCATTTTATAGTTTCAGCGGTAAGTAACTTATTCTCAGTGAATAATCTGTTATATGTTTATGTTCATCTCAAGTTTCAAACTCACAAACTGCAGCAAATGCTGTATCTCTTGAATATTTAATAGTACAACAGTATTAAGGAATTTTGAATGGAATGTGAAGACTGTTTTTTGTTACAATGCAGGCACCCTGGAGCCAGTTTATTGAAAAGCTGTTGAGAAAATTAGTTATTTTCTTATCTATATGTTAGCAAAATATGGTTGTTGGTGGTTTGTTCACAATTAGTACAACTTACTTGTTGTAGATTCACTCTTTTTTTTATTTTATCCAAACTGACAGTTGTAACACCCATCTAAATTTTGACTTAAAAATGAAATTGGGTGTAATATTATTACGATTAATATTTCAAGGCAGTATTACTGATTATGCAATTATGTTTGATTTTTTAAAGTTAGTGTAAAAATTAACTTTAAGGGCCAAAAGAAATGTGAACTTAGCATTTCTGTATGTGTATGTGAGAAATTAATCATTAATTGTTTTAGTATTATGTATAAACAAGCTGGCGACAAGTTCCTGAATTAATTACCCATTTTACGCTGTTGGTTACTAGTAAATGGGAAATTTAACTTAAATCAGTGCTAATGAAGGTTCTAGGCCCTTGTATTCAGTTTCACCTTTTATATTGAAGAGAATAAAGGCCATTTAATTGTACAGCTGTTGAAGTGGTAGTAAGTTATCAAATCTTTGGTAGATATTTCACAAATCATACTTTCATGGTAAAATTGTATTACCATATGGTGGCTTTTAAATGTATAACTCTTTGCTTCTATTTTGTAGAAAACTACGCCAGGGAGATGCATGCTCTCTCAACGTTTGTTCAGATGTTTCTCCTACCTTTAGTGGGAAAGAATCACGTGGAATCAAGCAAAGAAATAAAAAAAAAAGTAAGAAGAAAACAGCTTTGGATTATTTAATAATTTTTGTTTTCTCCCAAAGAGAAGCCAATATATGTCAAATGGAAATTGGAAGGACATATTTCTCTGCTGCTCAAACTTAAATGGCAAACTGGAGAAGTGGGAGAGACTAAGATTACACAAGTGTAAACATATCCTTAGCAGGTTTGGAACAAGTACTCAATCTCGCTAGCTTATTAAATGTCAAGATATTGGCATTTCACTACTTTTATTGTGTAAAGTAAGGTATTCCAAAAGCTTTTATTATATAAAGAATTGTTTTTCCAGAACTGGGTTTCAGGTTCTCTTTTTTTATAAGCTGCTCCAACCAACACACTGTTTTGTCCCATGCTTTTGTGATAATGTGTGAAACAGTTTTAACACTGTATATAATTCCAACAATTTCATGATAAAATAAACTGGCAATTATAAAACTCATAAGTGAAATTTGACACGCAAACAAAAATTACCAAAATATGTGAATATTGTATTCATTTTCTAGAATTTATTTCAACAGATGTTTCTTCTTTTAGTAGGTAACACATAAATAGAAGAATGGAAACTTGTGCTGAACCAGAAAACAATGATCTTGTTTTAATATGATTTCATATACATAACCTAATAGTGGATCAGACTTTAAGGCCATAGAATGTGACATTGTTTCTTGCAGAGGGTCTGTTCCAATCTAAACTAAAGGAAGTTTTATAAGAAACTTTAGATAATTAAATGAACTTGTATGTGAATGGTTATGGTAAAAAGGAAGAACGAAGCTGATAAGTAGTGCGTGGAAACAAGATTGTTTTGTAAACATTACACATTTTTTAGTGTTAAAGTTGGTTTGTGATCACCAGAAACACGATGTGAATGGAAATTTATGTTTTAACTAACTTAATGGTATATAGTTTTTAATAAAAACCTTCAAGTGTTAGAAAATTAATTTTTTGAGAACTTATGTTGGATTTCTTTCTTTACTTTTCAGGTAGTTATAGAAACAGCTCAGACTTGGTGTCAAGAGAAGAACTGTGTATGAAAATGGAAAATATTTTGAATACTGAAGAAAACAGCATAACAAGTATGTCTTCAAGTTAAAAAAAATATTTCTTTCAGAATCTAACTGTCAGAGACTTCATTTTCATTCCAATGAAGTTTTTTTTATTGCAGACTTTAAATTTAGTTTTATTATTTTAATCACTTATCTAAAGATGTGTAAAGCAGTATACTGCACTGACTTCCTACTATTATTGCTATATTTTATCAGTCATTTTACTACCATTAATCATTTATAATTTTGAAAATTTTTTTCTGTGTGTAATACTGTCAGAAATATAATGTATTATTCTATAAATACTAAAATTATTGCATTACAGAATAATTCTTCTAAGCATTTGGACATCATGTAATATTAGTGTTTCATCCCATTTTGTTTGCTTATTTTTTATTCATAAAATATGTAAATAAACACATTTACATAGTATTCAGATTTGAGATAATTTATCACAGTTGTTTATTAGATGTAATGGATCTTCTGACAATCTGATACAAAACAGTGCGAGATTCATTTAAGAGATTCCATTAAAAATCGTATAAAAAAAATTGAAGTGTAACTGTGTTTTGTGTGTCCAGAACTTTTTTCATATCTGAATTACACAGGGCTAACTTTCTCTGGACTTTACTTATAATCTTAATATTCCTGAAAGATTTGAGAGAAATTCTCTATTAGTATGAATTTTATGATTGTAGAACTTCCCACACTCTCAAAGTAATGATGGCAATTTGACAACATTGATATGTAGTGTAGCTTGTCCAAAACATTTATAAACAGCATCTCTGAGTTTCAAACACTTGTATGTGATACTTATTCTCAATATACCATCTTGTTCATGTGTACTGCTGATTTGGTGGGAAAAATGTTTCTTTTTTTAATATGAAGTAATCTATTGTCAACTACACCTGTAGCGTGTTATCAAACAAATGCCAGCCATTTCACCATCAAATATGATGATTTATTCAAACCTTCACCGGTAGGTGCTCCTTTTTCTAAGTAAACAAACAAGTGTTAATCCATTAATAAATTAATGTGAAATAATAACAGTTTATTTAATATTATAGGCCCATATCACATGAAATACACAACCTTAAATATGATAAATAGCTAGTGTGTAAAATCTCTGATGAAATGTACTTAACAGTTATATTTGTAATTGAATTTTCAAAATCAAGAAAGATTTCTTATTCTTGATCATTTGTAATTATTATGTCTAAAAGATCTTGTTTTATAGAATTTGTTGTTTTTTTGCGGGGGGAGTAAAATAACTAAAAGTTGCTGTGAAGAATAGTTAGATCAAACTACACTTTTTTTTCACCTTGATATAAAAAGAATAAGAGGCAGTGATCTGTCCATAAGCATTATAACAAGAGTGAAGTTTACTTACCTCTTGCTTGAAATTCATTTTGGATGGATAGCTAGCTAGTTACTCATCAGTTCACTGCACTGTGCAGTTCACAAATAAACAATATGCCATTGTCAAAATTTCAAGTCTCTTCTCCTTCTTAATGACATAATTGACAACTGAATTTTACCAGATGATGAAAAACACTGAGTTGACACAAAATGCAGTGCTGTATTTATCAACCTTTGGGAATCGGATCACATGGTGAACTAATGTAGACTTCTCTCGAAAATCTACACGATCAACGACAGACTTATTAACATGATATAGAATCTAAGAGAAAAATGCAGCTGTTAGAGATCACAGTGGAGCATCTTAGCTTCTATCCTGTTCATTATCTAAACTAAGGACCAGCCCATACAGTTTCAACTACTACATTAACCTTGCTATCACCATCCAAACCAAAGAAACCTTGTCTAAAGAACTAGGTGGGAAATTGCAGGTCAACCTCTTTTACTTGCAAAACTAGAAGGTAAGCAGCAAGCTAAAGGTCTAATAGAATGTCATATAACTGGACTTCGTAAGTAACTTTTGAACACATCAGGAAACTTACCAGAATGAAATAGAGGGCTGACAACAACCATCAGGGTCTCTGCACTTGCCCTATAGTAATCCTGTTCTAAGTACAACTGTCAGGTTTGGGAACTTTGAAACTCTTGCTAAAAATCTTAACTCCATGCTCAAAAACTTTTGAATCACCAGAGTATGGCTAAAGCCATCTGACACAAACAGCCTGTATGGAGTGGTTTGAATTGCCACACACACATGTGAAAGTAAAGAAGTGCCTGATATCACAAAATATTTTGTGCAGCTGAACTGAACCATTTAATACTATGGCAGAAACAACATGTAAAAAAAAACCACCAAAAACTCCACCTCCAAGATCTTTCACACACCAATTCAACATCTTCAGAAGAGCAGAAAAGGGCTGGAGTACATGAAAAGCCCTCAACTGCCTGTGTTGTCGGGTTAGCAGGTTTAGGGCCAGCATCTACTGTCTGTTCACAGCTCCAGGTCCCATGCATGGAAGACCTTGATGAAGCCATATATGGATAGGTGTACAAGTCAGGAAAAAAGAAGCGAATTCAAACAATTCCCTTCTAATATTTCAGTGTTAAGACTTTAACAGGGTAAGGTGGGTGTGTATAAAGTTACACCACCTGATACATGTATTTAAACATCTCTTTGAGTAAACAAGTAGGAATCAAGAGACTCCTTGTTTCTGTATAAAGACCTTAATGGAGTAAAGTGGGAACGTTTACTTAATCTACCTGATACATGTATGAACATCTCACAGAGTTAAGAAGTAAGTGTGAGTAGTTTATCACCAAAGTTGTGCATACACTAACAACGGGATTTCAAAACCTTCTCCCATGGGAAGTTCAGGTCACAGCTAGTGGATAATACATAACCAAAATGTAAGCCTCAAGTAGAAGACAAAATGAGGGCAAGGGTATTTATTGTACAATATGCTTACATTGTACCAATTATGCACTGCAAACAAGATTTTTAAAGAAGAAAAAAGCTTTATAAGAACAATATATTATAGAGACTACTTATGTGTCATGAGTATTTTATCCAACTGTCAATTTTATGTCTAACACTTATAAGGAACATGAAGATAATGAAATAAAAACAGATCACAGTTAGTGGGTGTGTATTTGATTTTACATATCTATTCTTATTCTGTGATACTGACAAATATTTTATACCTATATCACAATATTCTACATTAATGGCCAAAACTACACAAAGTGTTACACCCCCATAGCTATTAAACTGATATGCAGTGTTAAGAAAATGGTACCCCTGTCACATTTTGCAACCCAGACTAAAAGATACACATTAACTAAAAACTTACACTGCATGACTTTAAACTATATTAACTGATCCCAGCATTTTAATACTTGTCTGGTTTTCTATTAGTAACTTCACAATAAATATGGATAACAACATATATTAAACATTTTAATCAAGATATCTACATAGAAGACAACTAAAAATTTATACCTTGTAATATGACTTGTAACAATTGGAATGCATTATTTTATCAATTGAACACTCAATAACATCTCAGAAGATTTTACTAACCCAAGAAGCTTACATTAGTACAAAATCAATATACTAAGATAAGAATAATGGTTAAAATAATGAAACTAACCTTAAGGAATAGAACTTGCAAAATACATGATAAAAACTAATATTTGCTTCATGGATAATGATTTCACTACTGATTCTCTGGGAAAGTGTGACATCAGTATACATGACAGTATAATTCTATTTAAGAATGTGTAGTGGCCAATGAAGGTTGAGTAAATGGCTCCAATAAGATTCTAGTTTACCTTGATTTTTTTTCTAAATATATGAAACTATCTGGTAACCTATGATGTTAAATTTCATATTCTGTACAGTATAACTAATTTAAATAAAGTTTCCCAACATTTGTACTTCTGTTGGTTATTTTATATATCTTACTTGTCGCTTATGCGTAATGCAGAAAGTAAAACACCTGATATTAAAGTATTATATTGGACCTGTATACTGGAACATTTATAAAACATTATTTGAATATATGCATGTATGGATTTAGCAAGAAAGAGAATTTGATTTTTTGTTAGTGCATATTCTGTACTATTTTTATAGAAATATTTATTGTTAAAATGACAAAAGTTGTTCTATAGCTCTGTGGTTTGAAATGTTATGTTTTTTGTTCAGTACACAGCAAAAGGAAATATTTGTACAGAAAATCAACTCTGAATAGTAGCATTTGACCTGAACAAAACAATTTTTATTCAACCATCACTTACAGAAAAATTCCTCTGCAGCAAGGGGAGAGGTGAACTGGACACAAGAACATTCACACACAATCCAAGGACTAGGAAAAGTAAAGGTAAAAAATTAGCTGCCTTGAGTGACCTCTCATAGCCATCTATTTCTGCAACCAACAACCACACGACATTACAAGCTTTCACTGATAATTTGGTGACAGAATGAACATTCACTTAAAAACAAGTTGAAAAGTCAGAAGATATTTTAACAGCAGTATTATACTCAAAATTCATTCTTTAACTTTTTATTCAGTTTTACACACAGTTGGTAAACAAAGTAATTGACTTCTTTTCTGTTCTTTTGTTTGTTTGAGGAGAAAAAACCACAACAACTGATAGACAGCTAGTGAAAAAATTGCTTTGGACTGGGAATATCTTTAAGCTTAGTATAAAAGGTTAACTTTTCTGTTGGGTTCAGAAATCTAAGGCTACAGGGAGGCTCCTGAAGTGAATGTGACAATCTAGTATCAAATGGTGATCATGTGAACATGAAGTACAAGAAGACAGAATGATGGCAATGGTGTTTACTATACAAAATGCTTACACTCTACCAATGATGCACTGCAAACAAGATTGATTAAAAAAAAAAAGAGAAAAACCTCAAAAAGTATTACAAAAAAGCTTTACAATATATTATAAAGACTGCCTATATGTCATGAGTATTTTATCCAATTGTCAATTTTAAGTCTATAAATAACACTTATAAGGAACATGGAAATTATGAAACATATCAGTACTTCAATATACTAATGCTGTATACAAACTTCCATACTTTTATTTCAAAGCTCAAATCAATCACAGCCACCAAATACTAATGTACAGATTTTCACAGTTTAAACAAGTCTACCACACAGAAGCACTGGAATCAAGTTGTTTCTTAATAAAATCACATGACTTCCTACTAACATTAATGGGCAGACTTAAAGTAGTGATATAATGATAATTAGGAGACCAATCATCTCCAGTCAACTAAATTTTTCAGAGAAGTTTACATCAGATGATAAAAAGATGAAATATTAATTAGGGGACTTGTTACCTCTAGTATACTAGTTCTTCAAGAATGTTTACATAAAACTGTCATGAATTATTAATTAGGAGACTGATTACCTTCAGTAAACTGAAATGTTTATGTTATGATAGATAATTGAGAAATTCATTGCCTATAATTAATAAACCATTCAGAAATGTTCAGAATAAATGAAAAAAGAAACCAGAACCTGATAACCTTCAGTCTTATGATTCTTTCAGAAACATTTAGATGAGACAACAAAAGGTGGTGGTTCAACTAAAGATTCCTAAATTTATATTAAGGTGCTAATGGAATGTTAAATGTCAGACTGATAACAAAGTAAATTGTAAAAAAATACATATAAAAACTAAGACAGTAAAGTTTTGTAATTATTTTAAGTAGTGTAACACCAGTAATGAACACACAAAACACAACTGCCCAAAGTTTCTAAATTAAATCTGATAATTTTATATTTCTTACTTAAAATCACAGGTTATTCAAGCAATTGACCAGTTCTCCAGAAGTTTTGGTATTGTTTTAAGTGAAATATTAATTAGGAAAACGAATGTATCTAATACAGTGAATTTTCAATAACTGGTTGACAGCACACAATGCTGAAATGTTCATTGTGGTACTGACACAATTTATGGTAACATAAATCCTTCAGAAAGTAATTCATATGATACCTGTAATTAACTTTTAACTTGAACGTTTAGTTTTAGTAATCTCAGTTTTTCTCAAATGAGTGATTATCTTGGGTAAACCAGTCCCTTCAGAACTGGTTTACATCACATATTAATAAAACATTGACTAGGACATTCTCTGCAGTAAATCCTGTACAACATGAGTTACTTGAGTAAAGTAATGTTTTCCTTGTTATTACTTCACTTGCTCCTCAAAAAGTATTATAAATCCAAATAAAACTGTGGAAATAATTCACAATTCATTTCAGTTACTTGAATGTATAACCACACCACATGATTTTAATATATAATTAATGAAATGCTGCCAACCTTTAACAATCCTGTACAGTTTCAATCTTAGAAATACTTCATATTAATATTGGTTAAAATCGTTTGTTAAAATAAAGTCAAACACGAATTTTAAACTTCATTTTTTAGTTGAAAGTACGTTGACACAGCTGTAATATTCTTTTGTCGAAACATGAATGAGAGGTAAAGATGTGCAATAAAGTGTTCGCTTTCTTTTTGAACATCTTGTAATGTAGTGCACCTCCCATTGAGCAAGAAGTTTAACCATCTGTTGTGCCCATGTCCCCAAGAAATACATGACTAGAATTTTCTTACAAATTACCTTCCAGGTAAATACAATAGACTTCACTACAAATACTGCTAATCTTCAAAAAATTATCTTAAGTAATTTTACAAATTATAATGTAAATGGTAAACTTAAAAAAAAATTAATGACATTTTAAAAATGGGTTAGGGATGGTTGTTCACAGTTTATTATTAACCTAGAACAGTATATAATGTCCTATGATTAATAAGATAAATGAAAATACTATGAATTAATCTTCAAAGTAATTCTATAAGAATTAGTAGTGACTTAAAAATTAGAATTTCATAAAGCTAAAAAGTTAATACATAAAGGTTTACTGAGGGAAAAACTGCATGTAAAACAATAAACTAATTTCAGTTTTTTTTTCATAAAAAACTTAGTAATAAATACGTTCACATAAGTAAATTAAATTTACTATTCATAGAAATTCTCTATCTTAAAACAAAACTGAAAAATGTGGATTACTTAACAGCAACATTCTGGACTGAAGTTGAAATGGCGAGTAAAAATATGAAACATTGACAAGATACAAATTATGGCATTTAAGGCATTACAAAAAAGATACCTTGTCAGTTGATTCTATCAGTTTCAATTTTAAGTGCATCAAATTACAACAATAAAATCAACACTACTTATACCATACTACTGAATAAACCTTTTCTTGTGGAAGTGACTACAACCACAAAACATTGTTCTTACTTGAGGCAAATGGTCATCTAGATCTTGTACTCTGGGAATTTTTTCTTAGTTTTCCTTTTGGCCCCAGAGATTGGCTGTGCCCCAGTTGTGGAAGAAGTAGGTGCAGGTAGTGGCTCAACTGGTCGGTGACTAGCAGGAGGTACGGAATGAAAAGAACTGGCTTCTTCTTCATAGGAATTTGTATCTGAAGGAGGGCTGGGGAAATAATCACAAGTCTCTCTCTTCAGAGCCTTCTCGTCATGTTGTCTAGTATTGAGATTTCGTTCATAACTGTAATCTTTTTTCACAGTCACAGGCAGGGCTTCCTCACTAGCACTCCGAACTAAGGTGGGTGATGCATAACCACTGCCATCCTCATCAACATCCTCCTCCTCCTCTTCTCGCCCATTATCTTCCTCTTCATCTTCTTCTACTTCTGAATAAGGAGAAAAGCAATTCTCACTTCTAGGTGTGGGCCTGAAGAGTCGAGGATGATCCAAGTGATAGTGGCGGTCAGCCTCAGGCTCGCTCAAACGAATGTCTTCTGAACCTTCTGGAGAAGTGTGAGGTCCAGGCTGGTGTTCCAGTTGCCGGAGAAGATCTTCTAAATTCCTAATCCTGATAGGACCACAAGGAGGTACAGTTTCCTCCACTTCATCTCCACTCTCTGTCTCTAGCTGTTCATCTGGACTGCTGCTCTTTATAAATTGCAAAGATCCATAATCACCAACAGTCTGTCCAAATGAAGGAAGGTGCTCTTGGCATGGACTTGTCAAGGTGTCAGGCTGAGGGCGGTGAGAAGATGCAGAATGGAGTGCTTCCAGTATTTCTTCATGGTATCCATTCATGCTTTTGAGATTTCGTTCAACTTCTGTCAGCTGATCACTGTCACGATTATCAGATTGGCTAAGAATGTCCTGGTTGTCTGATTGAGAGGCTTCATCACTCCATTTTTCCTTGCCCTCACCATGCTTCAAGATTCCTCTTTCAGGTACTTTGGACAGGTTATTTGGAGAGAGTTCAATAAATGTGGACATTTCATCTAAAAGGTCAACCTCTTCTCCTTCAGAACATGAGGTGTTTTTTCTCAGTTGTTGACGTCTCATCTCGTGAAGCTTATCCTCTCTAAGATGTAAAATAACACAACGTGAACACTGTATGGTATAAGCATGCCATGAATATTTACACTTGTTTTATATCTCATACATTCTTGTTCTCTTCACCCATAAAAACTAAAATCTATGATCTTTATATATATATATTGTTAATAATTCTCTTACTTTCATTGACAATTTTCCAGTTATCTCTGCCAGACTACACTCAAATTGAAATTCTTTTAGACAGGATTAGAGTAAATTAATCTGTAAGACCTATGGTATGGTCAAATACATCAATCAAAAGGGTATGACATCCTGAGACAAAAACTGTAATTCGATCTCATATTGGTCAAGAGATAACAGAGCTTTCAACTAAAAATCTGTGCCTGAAAAAAAAAAAAAGGATGCCTAGATTCATTCTATCATCTGCTATGCCATGACTAAAAATGGAGCTGCACTTAATGATTTAAAATGAAACAAAGTACAATAAAGCTAAATATACTGTCACAATGTTAAATACAAACAACAACAAAAAAAGAAAAGGATATCTGCTGAAGTCCCAAAAGTTGTGACCAAATAAGGCAGATAATTATGGATGAATCTGTTTGCTTTCACATAAACTTTGGAATTTCAGAAGAGAAACAGCTCTACACTTTAACATTTCAGTTTTAAAACAGATTTTAAAGAAATTCTTATATCTGTTATCTTATTTTTGCATTTCATGGAAGTACAATGTATAATCCCAGTAAATTGGTATAATATAAAAGTTGGAAGGAAGTTCATCTAGATATTTTAACAAGTGAGGAATGAGACAGAACTTGTTAAAATTCTCACAGGAATGGAATCTGTAGAAGATTATAGAACCCTAAGTTGTGTAGGGAAGAGTTAAGGTTTAACATTTAGTTCTTGACATAATCAGAGCAAAGCAAATTCAAAACAGAAAATGTAAGGTATTATATTTGATCAGTTGCTTTTGTAGTCCGTAATAAACTTTTGATGCATTAACATTCACTTCCAAGTTTTCTTTCAGGTTTCATAAAAATAATGTCAAGCACTTGTTTACCTATATGAAGGCATACTTCCAAAAGTTATCATCCTACTGACATTTTCGTGTGAAGATTCTTCATCCTTCCCAAGAGCCGACCCAGGACCACTTATTTTACTATTTTGACCTTTTGAAGAGTCGTGCTTTGGACCATTGCTTTTCCTTCTAATTAAAAGCAGGAAAGACATTTGTCAGATTAAATAAATCACAAGAGATCAACTGTTGCAGTACCATATTATTACTCCTTGTTTTACCTTTCATGTAGGTTTGTGTAGAAAATGAACCCACATAAAAATTTGCTGTTACTTGTTTCCCAAATGATAAAATTATTCTAACTTTTCATGATCAAAGTTCAAGTTTTACATTTCACTATTAAAAACAAATTTAATGAAATATTTAGTTGACTTGAAAACTATAAATAAAACTACCAAAATACATGGAATTTCATCTTACAACACATAATACCACCTGACTTCCATTTTAATGCCTCCTACGCTGGATATATAGTTCCATCCACAAATTTTAAATTAGTGAACACACAAAATTACACGAGATTATCAAATCTTGATAAATCTTCCTCTTTGCAGTAACATGATGATAACTCTGTTATTATTAATTTAACTATTTTTTTCCATTCTAACTAAGTTATTCTATGTTTTATCCTTTGCTGAGAAATCTATCAGTAACAAAGGATTATTTTATTCTTCATCAGTCACACACTTCTCTTACATGAAATCTGTTATAACAGTACAGATTATAACAATGACTTGACTTACTTGTAAAAAGTAAATATTTTGCATTTCTTTTAGACACTTCTGATTTAATCAGATTAATTCTAGATGGTTTAATAAATATTGTTGTATTAACATTAATTCAGGTGTTTACATGCTATAGTGCACTTGACAGTGTCTAGAAAGTCTGTAAAAGTGAAGGCTTCTGTTTAATCCAGAAGTTTTGTACAGTATGAGGAAACAAAGATTCAGTACAAATATGAATATTAATGAAGCAGTGAATTAATGAGTTTATCAATTTAATAAATTATTCAGTGCTTTTCTTCAGTTAGAAAGCTGAACAGCAAATTACTTAACATGTTTATTATCAACAGAGAAGTAGGAATATTCTTGTAAGTCACTTAAGCTTTATTTCAGTTACACATACCATTAGTCTCAGTATGTCTGTTCAAATGCTGTTTGTGAAGTTAAACCTACAACCTGTGTCAAAGTCAACACAGTTGTAGCAAGTTTTAGTGAAGAAATAATTTATTATTGTTACAAGAACTAGACTTGACATTATTTTTACTAAATACTCCACAAGAACCCACCCAATATTTAAATTTATTACAGTGTGATCTACAATGCTGCCTTCAAAATCCTGTTTATGACAAACTAGTAACTATAACAAATATGATAAATAGAAAAAAAAAAGGCAAACAATATCTAAATTGTTAGATCAGCAAGATAAGCAGTTAATACAACAGACTAACACCCAAGATCAGTACATTGAGTAAATAACACAGTATAATAATACTTGAAATCAGCGTGCTCAATAGAAAACAATTATAACACAGAAAACTAACACCGGTAATTAGCATGCCTGGTAAAATATGAAACTACATAACACAGTGAATTGAACTGATACAATGATCTTGATTTGTAAATAGTTCTCAGCTGTAAAGTTTGAAAAATAAATCAGTAGCATCAATACTTCACATTTTTGACATTCTATACATGGTCACTGTGATGAAAAAGGTATCTCCAAACACCAGACAAAGTCATTAGCAGATGACATAATACTAATGCTCTGATGCAAAAATTAGTAGTAAGTAAAAAACATAGTAGTCTATAACACAACTGTCCAGTGTGCTAAAATTAGATATATTTTCTATAATTACACTTGCATGATATTACTCGTCCACCTAACCTGCTTAATGAGATAAAAAAAAATGTACTTTTGATTTTATTTCGTATTTGTCAAGTGTAGGTATTGAATGAATCAGTACAATTAGTGTTAGGATAGACAAAGTTTTACTGAAAAAAATGAAAGAAAAGCTTGTGAAAATTAATGAAGTAAAAAGTATTTTAACTAAGGGTGGCTTAGAAAAGCTTATGTTAGTTCATAAATAAATCTTTAATAAATTTTTTTTTGTATAAAACAAACTTGTAATGTTTACTGAAAGCTTGTAAAACTTCATGATCTATGGAGTACATAGTTTCATGGTAGTTACAAGTTTATTTACATGAGCTTTTCAGTTAAAGAACTACAATGAAAACAAAAGTTACACTGACGAAAAGAAATACTGTTGCTCGCTGAGTTAACACCTGACATATACAGTTTACACACAAGCTACTGGAAAGTCATCTCATTAAATGTGGCTCATGTCCGAGCTGTATAACAATAAATATTTCACAAGTTTCATGTAGAGCATGACAAACTTTGTTAAGAAATTTCTATTAAATAATATACTAAAGATGTTGTCTTTGTGTTGAAAGATTAGCTTTAAAGTTAATGCACGTGAAACAACTTACCTATAGCACGTAGCAAGGAGAGCAAAGAAAATAAAAACTCCACCTACAACTGATACCAGGACAATGACCAGGGATGATGCACTCAAGGAATCTTCTTTTTCAACTGAATAATCAAACCAGTTGAGTGTAATTTATATTCACAGAAGTTTCTGTGGCAAATTAAACAACATAGTTTTCTAAAAACTAATTATTAAGATGTAATAGTTCACTCTGTCTTGTTTATGGATTCAAAATAATGGTACTGTAATACAAGACTGTATGTATTAACAAATCTATATTCTCTTTAATACCAATAATACGTCAGAAATAATCAAGGAGTCACAACAGAATTATAAGCTTCTCATAAATAAAAATCAGTACCTTAACAAAGTACCCTAAGATAAGACAAGATTGATATGTGAACTGAACTCTTTTAATTTAATAAACAAACTGTGTACATGCTATTGTCTTTATTCAAAAGATAAAATCATTAAGAACATCAAAAACAAGATGTAGTAACACTTTACTAACCAGGATAAAACTTGGAACTTTCAAAAAATAAACATTACTTCATTAGGTGCTACTGTGCAGTTGAAAGTTCAGCTCCCTAGCCATTGAGTAAAAAATATAAGATGATAAAGACTATAATAGTACCTCTAGAGGAATTGTTTTTATAAACCAGTATTTTAACTGTAAACTCCCAGATATATTTCATAACTCTAGGAAATTTCAGTGTTTTGAACATTTCCTAAAGAGGTATCATAGTCTTCATAAAAATAACCACAGGAGAAGGAAAAACACAACTACTTGAGCCACATACATTAGCAACTAATTGTGCAAGTGTTTCCAGTTTGTTCAGACAAGTATTAATTCCTAGTACTAAACATTCAATAATCCTCTCTATCTCCATTGCAAGTAAAGATAAAGAACTTTGCTTAAGACACTTTGAAGTACATTACTATGAAACTATTGTGCATAGAGGTACATATTAAAACAAGTTCACAATACGTCAATTTTATGCTTTATATGGTGCACACGAAAGGATACCATATGGTGTTGTTTAGAAAATCCAGAGGCATTTTATGATAACATACCTGATATCTAATAAGTATCTTATCTGTACCTTTCTAAAAGATAGTATGTGCTGTCTTTTAATTAATAATACACAATATACACCATACCTTCCACACAACATCTTTGATCTCTACCAATAAATTATTGTTTTAAAATAGAAAGTAGCAAAATGACGACTTTGTTGAGAAGAAATCTTTTGATAGGGAAAAATTATGCTTGAATGTTAAATAAACAATCCTTCAAAATAATATAAACTGAAGAAATAACTGTGTAGTAACGTTGTGCCTTTTTTGTTCATTACACAAAAACACTGGAAAGAAAAGTAAAGACAAACAGTGAAAGTAACATGACTTTAAAATGTACAGGATAGTATATTAATTACACACAATATTACTACTGTTTGTAGATTAAGGTCCATTAAATGCAGTTAAATCCAGTATCACTTCTTCTGTCATTTTTTTCTCTCTCTTTCATGGATGTTCATGAAATGTTAGTAACTGAATGCTACTATTCCATATCTCTTTCTGATAGAATATCTTAGAAATGTTTACTTCCCCTAAATAAAAGTGACATTTATTTCAAGGATCAATGAAAGTACTCAAAATAAGTAGGCACTTGTATTTATAAAAATAAGTAGGCACTTGTATTTATAGACATGAAGATGCTGTTTTTTTGTTAATAAAAATAATTACAAACTTTTTATGGAAACAAGTAAAATTTTTATGGATGATTATACATGTTCTTTTGACTGCAAAAGAAAAATATTATATTTATCTTTGCAAAGTGGTTATTTACAAATGCAAAATTAAAAGCTAGTGTCAACAATGAATTAAATATTGCATGCATATTGTCAAACCATAGATTGTCTAGTTACCTTTAAAATTACACAAATGACTGCATGAAATTGTTAGATTAGAATTGAGCAAAACATAACTGATTAGTTATTTAATAATATATAATTTTACACTTTCTAAAAATTAAAAAAAGCCATTCATACCATATTTGGTGGTTCCACTAGTACTGTTCTTCCAACTATTCTGTACCTTTGTCTCTTTTTCGGTTGGCACTGGTAGAGGGGTGGTTGCAACATCTGAAACCTTTACTCTTTGACTACAATCTGGTGATGTCCATCCTTTCTGACAGTGGCAAGTGTTGATATTAGAGCATACCTAAATTAATAAAATCTCTTGTACTGCACATTAATTAAATTTTATAAATTTATAATATTGAATAATATACTGTTGTAAGCTGCACTGTCAACATTTTCATAAATATGAAGTTATTAATCTAATGTCTTAGATTACTCAGAATGTTTGTGAACATTAGTGATTGAGACACTTTGTGAAATGTCTAGAAAAAATGACTACACTATAATTATGAGGATAAGTGAAGCACTTAGTCAGTTTTCAGTTTGTAGAGTGGTAGTCATACAGTGAAGTAGCTGGATCTACATTGATTACTAAATATATTCAGTTAATTGATTGATTATCCAAGAAATTCTGTTAAGTAAACTCATTTGTAGATTAGTTGTTGTACTATCAGAGGGTAAATCTCTGACGAAAAGTTATCTGTGTATAAATGATAGTAACTTGTAGGTAAATGAAATAATAAACTTGCCCTAGCATTATTAACAAGGCAACTAATTACAAAAGCAAGATTAAAGAATGAAACAACTAAAACAGACAGAAATAAGTGAAAAAAGACAGCAATTAGAAGAATAAGACATAACAGTTACAGAAAACTTTACATAAATCTGTTTGAAGATAAAATAAATAAAGATACTTGGGATGTATAGAAGAATTCAAGTTTCAAGATACACAGATAAACATCAAGTAAGTAAAGTTGTAATGGCAAAACTGAAGAAGTTAAAAAAAATATATACACAAAGCATGGAAAGATTAACAACAAGATCAACGAAATAGAAAAGAAAGTCAGTGACAGTATAAAATATCTGGGAAAAAAACTTAAGAAATGCAAAAATTAAACCAGTGACACTTTTATTTTTCTGCACAGACCCAAGAATTAAAACCTAAAACACCACCTGCAAGAAAATATGAAATAATTTAGTGATCTGCACTTGTTACCACAAATGTCAGATATTACTGCAGGACCTTTCCAGGATACCATATCCACATCACTATCAAAATCCAGTTTCAGAATTTAGTAAGTTAATTCATAAACACTGCTCTACTGAGAAACTAATCAAATATGATGTAATGGTAACATGGGGGCATATCAGACTCTTCTCAAAATAATTTCCAAAGTGAACAGAAAGAACATTAAAGAGCACACTCTTAATCTTACTACCTATTTAAAAAAAAAAAACAACATTAAGTCACCTTTCAGCTGAGAGCTGTAAAAACTACCAACATTGGTAACTAACTTGTTCAGTTTTAAATGGTTCACTGTGATACCTCAAAAGGAAGTATTCCCAGCAAAGTTCTGTAACAAAGTATGAAGGAAAAAAAATTATCTGAATTTGTAGATTTGGAAAGGCCTTTCAAACTAGTTATCTTTGAGGGATACTTCTTGTGAAATTATAAATTTGTTGTCTTGACTAACATACAGATGTCATGGTAGACCACAGTAAGAGAATTAAGCAAATGTACATTTTTAAGAATCTCTTTGCAGTTGGAAATGGAAATAGATTCTATTAAAGTTAGAGATAAATAAGTAAAGATACAATCCACAAGTTATGGGATCATTAGACTGAGTAGTTTGGAAACATACCAATCTCCTCCTTCCACCAGACAGTATTGACGCACTGAAAGTTCTAATCAGACAATAACTGAACAGAATGGAGGAAATAAATAGATGTGTTAAGAGTAAGTTGAAATTGTATGTTGCCAGGAACTGCAGACAATAACATGTAGGTAATAGCATTTCAACCATTAACAGACTGACCTCTGTCTGAACTACCCTGGAATATTACACTCACCTACTTGGATGATAAGATAGCACACAGGATGACCTTTGCTAATGCCCAAGATGTAATAACAAAAGTTCTAGATTTAATGTAGAAAGAGAACCTTAAGCTGAATCCCCAATTTTGTTTTGTCAAGAAACGAGTTTTCTGAAATACAGTCAGCAGAGAGGAAGTGTCTACAAATCCAACTGAGAAATAACCCAACTGATGCAGGAGGATTTCCTGGAATATTTTCTTGCTATTATTGCTTTATAAAATCATTCTCTAATTAAGCTTATTCTTGACATAAATTATTTGCAAGCCAGATAAGTTTTATTAGACCACTAAATGTGAACAAGCATTCAACAAACATAAGAAAGAGCAAACCATTACTGCAGCATTAGCATACTCAGTTCCTGAAAAACCACTAATTTTTAAAGACAGATCCCAATGATTTAGCAGTAGAAACAGTTCTGTCACAAATATAACACAGGAGACTGTCTACTGTGGTAAGGCAACAATGAACTCTGAAGAAAGCTGTTCTTCAACTTGGAGAAAGCTACACACAGATAAATGGCTGGTGAATTTTTACAATTCAGTGTTCTAACTGGTTCCAAATATTCAAGGAGTATAACTTTAATACAATACATGACTGCAGTCAGAAACTTCATATAGTGTGAAGAGAGGAAAGCATAAGACAGAAAAGGTGATCAACATAAAGTACAATGGAGTATAATCCAAGATGTTATATCCACAACAATAAAACAATGCCAAAATTAATATAATTATCATGAAATGATTGTGATTTAGTTTTAAAGCAGTACTGAATTCTTTCTCCACAAAAATCAAATTTACAGAAACTTATCTTGCATCACACATCTCAATTGTGTAAAATAATAAAAATCTCAAGTGACATAGCAACCCTACACAACATGAATAAAAACATGAGCTGACATAATTTTCCATTATTTAAAAACCCAATCTAATGTACCTAATCCATTAAATGACTCAATTTTCTAAGGATTGAAAACCTGAAAATATAACTCAAATCCGTATAACATACATTTATTTTGATAAACCTAAGACTAAAACAGAAAAACTTACATTTACATACAAATTTAATAATTAGATTGCAAAGCTGTTACAGGAATCATGTAAATCAAAAGAATACAGAAAACAAAGAAAAACTTACACCATGCCCAGAACAATTTAAAGCTATATTGTTCGTTGGACAGGTTCCAGGAGTTCTGTATGTTATGACATCTACACATGATTGGTTGATACAAATCTGTCAAGAAACACGAGTAAATAAATCTTGAACGCTACAGTTACTTTAGAAAAAATCCTATCTTACGAATCAAACTAACTAACTCAGTGAAGTTTACTTTATGAAAACCATTTTATTAGACCATGTATTTCAGAGAGAAACAGAATTCTTAAAAACTGTCACTACTATTTAAAACATTTTCAACTCCTTGCCAGGCATATTCTTTACTGTACATGACAATGTTTTAGTGTCTTACATTCAAAATTTTATTAAGTTAATTTAGTACAGAATAAAATCTTAACTAATAATTCACACTTTAACAGAATATAAGCTTTAAGTTTTTAATTCTACAAGGTAATAATTTTTTTAAATCCTGAATTCCCCCTGGTGTGACACATTTTCTCTAAGAATCTTCTCTGTTTTATCCACCACTCCTTCACGAAGTACAAAATTAAACACAAGTTATTCACTATGAAATCTTTGTTGCTCAGATAAACTATTACTTTTTAGCCTTCAACTTTGTTTGGTTACAGAGCTATTAAATAGAAAATCAGACCCCTCCATCCACGCCCACCTGTCTTATCCTCTCTTTCAAGTTTTGTCAATAGCTTTTTTCTTACGTTTAATTCCACATCACAAATAATCAATAGAAAACCAAGGTTTTAATATTCCAAATCATGTATTGTATTATGTTCTTAATAGTTAAGTGTTAATTTCACTTATTATAAACTTCACTTCCTGTGGGAATCATAATATACAGCCTGTATGAATCTGTAATGGCTCTTGTGCATAGCTAGTAAACCAGAAAAATTATGACAGCTAAAATAAATTGTCTGCATTTTGCATATTATTAACCTACATTTTTGATGCATTATTTAATTAAATAAAAACCATTTAATGCATTACCACCATTAATATAAAAAAATATATTTAAATATGCTTGACAGCAAGAAAACAAAAAGACTGAGTGAATACTTTAGTTGTAGAACAACCAAAACATTTAGCTCAAGAATGCTTGTGGAGATTTCCATATGCTGGCAAATAGAATAGCTTAACATCAAGACTGACTGTGAAGCTGGAAAAAAATGCAACCAAAAGGAGCAGTTTTCTATTAAAATCGTCAAGGTGAATATATTTACACGTATATTTTGTTAAACCTGAAGATGATCTAAGAAGGTCAAACATTGTTCTGTATTTAATTTCAATTAAAGTGCTGATACCCACTCCAGTCATCTTGATAACACACATTTACATGACACTCGTGCCATCTGAGAACAGATCTAAAACAACATTCTTAATATTGGTTTCCTTACCCGATTTTCACCACATTTGCTGCCATCTGCTACCATACCCATGTCAGGAATATCTTTGGAAATTGTTCCACTTGTGATCCTGTAACAATCATATTACCTCATCAGAATAGACTATTAAAACTGTCTAAAAAAAACAATGCAAATAAAGATTGAGAATTATGCATTTGTCACTTCATGATGAATTACACTCATTCTAAATGCATATCTAATTCACATCATATTTAAAGTTTATGAAATTAATAAGCAGTCACAATATAATAATTAACTATTTTATGAAACCAAACACTTAGAAACAGAAATATATTTATAAATAAATATGAATATATCAAAAAGTATGTATATAACTCATTAAAAACACATATACATAAAGAGTGAAAGCTGACTTTATAATCATTTCTATTTTGTTTTACTCTTTCTTATACATTCCTAGTGAACAAACAAATTTCTATGTACAGATACAACAATTTCAATCCTCACTTACTTGCATTCATACTTAACACCTTCAATTGAAGCTATGGTTCGAGTGTAGTTTGCATTCATGCCTGAAATCAGAGGACTAGCTGCCCCTCGTTGGCACTGGAGAGATCCGCAACGCATGTTTCTGGCAGAAACAACATATCACTTATACAGAAGAGACAATGGCTTTTGTAAGAGAAACCTGCAGCACCAGGAAATTTAATGAAAACTTTGTTTCTTCTGAGAAAATCCAAAATATTATCCTCTGTATCACTTTCTCTAGTTAAATATATGAAATATTTTTGAAAACAATAAAAAGCTCATCTAGTTACCAATTCTGACTGTAGAAACATTACAAGAAATTTTTTCATGATTTTTTTTGTTAATAACTTGGTTCATGCTAGTGCAATAAAGTTGAATGGTAAAAAGTCTGGATGATATAAAAATTATATTTGAATACGACCAAAGCTTTGTATTTCTAAATGTTTGATAGCCGTATCAGTTTAAAATATACATTTCAACCACAATCTGGTATTTTTACACTTAGAAAATGTTTTAACATTTCTCACTGTGGAGAACAGCTAATGAATCCACCTTTGCCATCAGAACCACAATGTCCACTAATTATACCCTGCATGTTGAACTTAAAACATTCATCCTGTGCAGTAACGCCACCTGGAAAAAACAAAAAGATCAATAAATATGGCTCTACTTTCCATATAATTAATAAATAAAGAATGATGGGGCAAACAAAGAGTAAAAAACAGTACTAAATAAACGAATTTATTCAGGGCAAAATAATATATGATCTAATTATTACAAAAATTTACTAGCATTAAAATAACTAACATAAAGTGTCTACACAATTTAACTTCAGTATTCTTTACCAAATTATACATTAAACTAAATTTTATAACACACTTTATCCATAATAACTTAACCATTAAACCAGAATCTGAAGCTTTGTAACTTTTGCTGAATTTTAAATAAGACTCCATTTTCAGGTTGGAAAGTTTTACAGTTTCCAATAAACACCAATCTGTTGCTTATCTCTGTGTTTTAAAATAACGATATCTTTGATTTTGTAAGTCCAACTCTTTAAATTCTAATATGGTGAGCACTTCTATAAACAAGCATAATACGAGTCTTTACATACATCAACGTAAAAGACTTATTTTCCATCTTTATTTGAAAAGAAACATCTTATTTACCATAGCCCCATATGTAACTACACTGTTTATCTGTAGTTGGACAGTTTCCTTGGAAACAGTAGCCATTTCCCTCTGCACAGATATCACCATTTTTTCTGTACAGGTTAGGTGGACACTGTAAACAAGCATGACTAGTTGAGAAAACAGAGGATGGTGGTACTTCACTATAATAATAATATTTACATTATTTTAAATAAAATGTTGTCTGTCAACATTAAATATTTCTGACATGATATTTAGAAACAAAACAAGAAAATAAAACTAATTTTTGGTACCACTTACAAAATATTCACTTTCAGACTTCAGATGTAAACTTAATTTGATAAGATAACAGATACAGATAATTACAGATATTGTAAAGTTCAATTGTTTAAAGACAGGTGAAACACATGTTAGTCAGTTTTTATACAAAAAATATACATTCAACAATCCCTAATTTAATAAGAAACTATAAATTGTTAAAGCATCAATTTTGAGTACTTGTTTCAAATAAAATAATAAAACAAATGATTAGTTATCATAAGATCATTACAGTATGTAAGACTATTGTGACTAATGTTGGAAAACGAGTCACTATATAATTTTCAACAATGATGGGTAAAAAATCAACTTACCTGACCACTTTTACCATCACAAGCCTCAGGAATATCACATTCTGTGGCTACAGGTCTACACACTTGACCAGCAGCTCGAAGCTAAAAATACATAACATTCTAGGCAATATAGAACATTTACATTTAAAAACCATCACTGAATAACTTTATACTTTTAGATTAAAATGTAAAGTAACAACAATAAAGATAAGTTAAGCACGAATATCCAGTTCTTCTTGTGCTTTCCTACCACTTGAAACACAATTTATCTGCCACAGTGAAAATATATCCATAAGTTATACGTGATCACAGAATATTTAAAAACAGTGATTATGATAATACAGCACGCTACATAATATACACCAGTTTACTTTCAAAATATCTTCAGTCCCCAGTAATTTTATTGGTTTTTGTAAATACCACCCTATCCTGTGAAGGGAACTTCAATGTAACATTTAGTAATAATTTAGTTATTTTAAGGTTAATATTCTTCCATTAGACTTCTTATATAATAGATGAAATACTAATATTTGGAAAACAAACAATTCAGTCACTAATCTAAATAATTTGTTACTTTATTAAAATAGCACACATTTCTGTCATAGTTTAGAATAAGTTTACGATCACTGGCTAGAGAGTACATCTACCTAGCTAACAGCACAGCTATTGGGGAACAATAACAAAATGAACAAGCCATTGTTTACTATTTATAATATCATACTAATATCCTCAAAAATCACAAACATTGGATCTCTTAAAACAAGCTACCATAATTTAGATACATTCTGCAGTGGATTTTTCAAGAATATTATTTGATGATATGTAATACAACATGTAAATAATAGGAAGGAAAAATTAATTACAATTGCAGTTTACAGATGAAAGCGTTTTGCACGATTTATTTATTACCCAACCCAACTCAATGTAGAATTCAGTTACAGGGTATAAAATGGATGCAACTCACAAGAAAGAAACAATAATAATATTGCATTACACTTAAATATCTAAGTCTTAAAATGACGTACAAAGTTATTTTAATGTTTTTAAAGGCTAAAATCAGAGGTTCCATTTCCTTCAGTGGACTCAGCAGATAACCTAATGTAACTTTGCCATAAAAAACACACACTCTTCAATAAATTTACAATTTTTGTGTCTCTGTTCTAGTAACGGCATACTCATTTCCTATTTGTATACACAGCGAAAGTAATTATGAATGAAGTTCCGTTTTTTGTAACCCATGAGTTTTAACTTGTTTAATTTCCATCAATTACTAATCTATACCGAATGAAGCAGTAATGCAAAAACAGCACTGATCAAAAATGAAAGAGTTAACCAGTAGTAACACAACTTCACTCATATCCTAAGTTTATGTTGATACAGGCATAATTTTCAACTACTGTGTTTTTGTATATGTAGTCTACAGTTGAGGTTTGTGGCTGGGAGACCTCTCATGTTAAACATGAAAAATGAGGATTCAAGAAACTGAATGCTCAAGCTAAGAAAATTGGAGAAAGACAGTATAAATTGCAAAAAAGTGTAAAACAGAAAAAGAAGCAGTAGGTATAGAAACTGAAGATATTTAACAGTTGGTATAACTCAAAACAATAACAAGGTATAACAGTGTATCACCTAACATGTGACTGCTATTAACAATAAGATAATAAATATATAACAAGAATATAAACAAACTGAAGAATTTATTAAAAGTAAAAACAAAACATATGTAAACACTCACCTACAAGAAACTGTAAATGTAGGAACAATCATACACACACCAACGTATTAAATGTATAATGATGCTAGCCTCTTTACAGCACAAGAATCAGTGTTCATTTTTAAAATTACTAACAGAACTTTAGTCTAAACTGTATAGTAGCATCCACAAAATATTATCTTTACCTTAAACTTTGTAACTGCATGAACAGTACATCAATTTTAATCAATACTTTGCAAAAATTCTCATGGAACATTACACATGTATGTATGAAGATGAAATATAATTTTACACAAGTTTTCATGAATCATTTATCACTTTTTGAATATCAAATCCTACCTTACATCTGTCACAACAATCACCCATAGCACATTCTGCCTCCATTTTTAGTTTACAGGTAATTGGGTCACAGCATGGGTCGTTTTTCTTACAATCCTACAGAAAAAAATTATGTAATGAATTCTTCAACAGATATAGTATGTGTGTTTTTTGGAAGGGGGAATGGGTTACATTCAGTAACAAAAATGAATGAAAATATCAGTTTATTCTACAATGTTGATCTAAAACACAGATACTGTTCAAGTGAGTTGTGCCATTTTTTTCTCTTATATGTATCAGTTACAGATGTACTATCACTGAAATACAACTATTTTACCACATATACAATTAAAAAGAAAGCAAAACCACAACAAAGGTAACAACATATTGAAGTATTGATAGATTACAAGTATGAAATTCCCAACGGCAACAGTAGAACTGATAACAAATGCTGAAAGTACCCTCAACTATTGATGATGTTGATAGTTTGCAAATTTAATTATTTACCCAAATTCTGTTTGTTTCAGACTGGTTTTATGATCTATACTCACAATGTAAACCTAAAAGTGCATGTGTCACATCCATCCTTAACAATGTTGTTCATACAGTAAACTGAGTCCATATTAGAGGATAAATGATTACTGTAATTCACAGTTTATTAAAATGGTAATCTTTTAGTAGATATAAAAAGTATGTTGTATACAAACTAAATCATTAAATACAAATAACGTGATGAGGATAACTTATAGTTCTTTTCATTTTAAATTTTTTCATATTTTACTTGAATAATCTATAGAACTTCCTAAATGACCACTGAAAATTTGTTTCAATAACGTACATTTTTTTCTGTAACTTTCTCTACATAACCAATGTACTTAGTTCAAGGTTCATCGAAAAATATTCAAAAGAATGATTGAAAAACATAAAATCAATTGATTAACACAATTTTTTTTCTTTTCTGATTTGACAAGGAAGTTATGTTACATAAATATACAGATTAAACCTCTGATCTTGATTTTGCTTTGCCGATGGAGTAGTACTGCACAAACATAACGAATGGTTATTCAGCAAATACAAAAACTATTACACTTGTTAAGGTAACATCTTTTATTCATCAAATTAATTTTAGTTTTTAATACAGAAAAACTTTAAATACATTTTGCAAAAGATGATAAAGAATCTGTCTATTTCTGGAACAGAGCCCAGCTCATTTAGATACTTGTGGCAGTATAATAGAAATAAATTATAAAATTTTTTACACTTAAAATTATTCAACTGTGGATTCAAGAGCCTTGATTAATTTCTTTTTTGCACTTGGACTGGATCCAGAATTTAAAAATTAAGGTAAGAATCTATCAAATATAAAAATTATCATTGACTCTAACGTGCCTATAAACACTTCATGTTAGGACAAAATCATTAAACACATGTTCTTATAAAAGATATATACAATTGTTCTTTACCTAGATTTGGATTAAGTTGAACTTTATAGCAAATAATATTGACTGTTCTCTCCAAGCAGTGTCTAGAGGGATTTCCAATTGAAACATACAGAATGAAATCACCAGTAGAAACTTTTAACACACACCTGTTACATTTTGACTGAGTGTAGTATTAGTATTCAGTCTGAATATAGTAATAACAAATATAAAACTAATTTTAATCCAGAAATATGACTGTAGGATCATTTTTGCATCTAGGTTTGAATGAGTTGAACAAAAATTGAATGTAATTATCTGTAAAACCCAATATGCATAATTCTATCACAAACAGCATTCTTTTTTAAATAATAATAATTAATTGGAAGGTAATAACAAACTATTGCTTCATTCAGCAGAGACTTACCAAGACCCAGTAAAAGATTGTTTCAGAACAATTTATATCATAAAGTTATTTGACACTATTGGAAACTGACTACCGTAGGTATATAAAGTTCAGTTAATATGAACAATTCAGTTGAAAAACTTGTACCAAAATCTACAGTACCTCAAAATTACCACAATCACATTCTTCCTCTCCTTCTATTTTACCGTTCCCACAATCAGTAAAATCATGTAACTAGAAAAACAGAAACAATTTGTTTTACAGTCTGACTGAAATCAAGTTATGTGATAATTTTATACCGATATAACCACACAAATTAATTCTCTACATTACACTGTTGTGTAAAAAATAAGTTAACCAAAGACGTTCTTGCTCAATACAATACTGACGAAAGAAAGAAAAAAAGTTTTGTTATTCTTTAGAGTGTTATGACACTGAGAACAGTAGTTCTTTACATGTAATTACTGATACACATAAGCCAAGCTTAATATCTCAGGAAACATCTCACCAACTGAAACTTTGTGTTTGAATATTATATAAAAATTGCATCATTTTTTTTTAATAACAATAAATTCACATTTAATAAAATCACTATATGATGAGAAAGATAAACAAAGACAGTGCTCATGGGCTTATTATATTAAACATGTTTAAGACAGAAATAAGTTTTAAGGCAATGTTTTTGACACATGATCTTCATCAGGATAAACAGCAACACAGTTGAAATAAATTAAATTTTAAAATAAATATATGACTGAATTCAAGTACAAGTATTTTTTTTAAATATGTACAGACAGGTTCTGCTGCTATATGAATATAAGCAAAGTATAGAGGAAACTTGGGTGTTTGTACTGTGCAATGAATAAAACTTCAGAAATTCAATTAATCAAGCATATAATTTGTCGTTAAAACGTGAAGTTTTTTACTTGTATAAAAAAACACTATAAAAATTAACACTGACTTCATTTTAACTAGGATTAACATAATGTTTGTCTCTTGGTTTGTCACTAGTCTGCCCTAAGGAACACATTTATTTAAGACAAAAACAATATTCCGTTTAAAACTTTCCCGATTTTCAGGCATAAATAATTAACACATCAAAAACTTCAAGTATCTAATTTATTATCAATAATTTAACATTTATTTTTTTAATTTAACCTGTAATGAAAAGATTAATTCAGAGTTTCATTATATCTACTCCTTGTCAACTAAGCAAAAATATCTAAAAGCACTTGTAAAAAATACCTTGATGTTAATGTAAAAAACCAACCTGATTAGGTTTATTAAAAAGACAGATAGCATGCCCAGACTTCAAACTATACACATATTTCTCTTTACTACAGGTGGAAAAGTGATATGGCTGGATCTGATTTTTTCCTCTGGACAAAAACACCCATAAAATGTATTACTGGAAATAACAGACATAAAACACAGCATAATATGATAATTAATGAATAACCTCAACAACATATGTCACAAAACACTATACTTAAAATTATAAAGAAACATTCATGTTCAATAATATAATAATATATCAGCAAGATTGAGCAGAAGATAAACTTTACTTGAGTTAAGCCTAACATACTTGTTTAGCAGTAAGGAATTTTATGATAATTTAAATGTTAGGTCTAATCTGTATTGCAGTCATGCAAATAAAAAACAGAGGCAGACAATACTAAAAACTTAAAGATCAATCACCATAAAACTGCAAATCAATGATTAATTTGAAAGAAAATGTAATTTTTCATATCTGTATTATTAAACCTCCCATTACAGCTTTTCTTCAAGCAGCTTATTAGCAAGTTTAAAGTGTCCAATAATTTCAGCAAACTAAAAAAAAGTTAAACAGAATTGACTATGTTATAATTTTTTTCTATGTAGAATGGTACACACAAAGTTCATCTCAGATTGTACTTGTGTAATGTTTACGTAGACAGTCTACTCTCACAGAAAATGTTTATGGGGGGAGACTATTAATAAATACTATGCAACTTTACAAATGTAAATTTCTCAACTACGTGTATAACAATTTAGCAGTTAAAAACTAAAACATTCATTAGCTTAAAAAGACACACATTAACCTTATCATAACAAGTCATGAGTCAAAGGTCATGTCATAGCATTTGATGACTTGCATTCAGAATGTTATTCAACTTCTGTTTTAAGAACTTATGTAACTAAGTTAGGTACCAAATTGTAGATTATAATTCAAATGTTAGTATTATAAAGCAATTAATTCTTTAATTTATAAGTAATTATAGAAAAACCCACCTAAATATCAACTTTTGTGGCATGTGAAACATTAAGTGCAGCATTGGTTCAAATTATAATGTTGCAATGCTCAAATAAAAAACTTATAGTTTTGTATAAATTCGGAACTCAAATTACAGACACTGACAAGCTAGAATATAAAATAAGAACCTCTTATCTTTTCTCTTTGCCGAGATATCATTAATGTTCTGAAGCACAAAGTGGTCCTGCTCACCTCTTTCTATTTTTGTGGAAACACTTCCTCATGTACATGTAATTTTGTCTATGACATTTTAATGACCAATCAAATGCTCAGAGCATCTCTAGTGGCTTCCTCAGCCATTCTGGGATATTATAATGTCAACACTTGTTTTTTCAATACAAGATTTCAAGCAGATAAGTTTAGTCTTTAGTCCATTCCAAAATTTTACACTTTTTAGTCCAAAATATAGCTTAGTTAGTAAGTTGGATAAAAAACAGTTAAATTCTGTATTAATGACAAAGTTATTTATGATTTTTTGGTTGTTTCAAATATAAGTATAAAACCTACAAAAATTTGTTTTACATCATCCATATGCAAAATCATAAAAGACTTAGCAACCTACAGCAAGCAGCAAATGAGTACAAAGGTCATCAAAACTAGAAGATATAACTGTTTGCTATATTTATTTGTAATAGTAACAATCTATATGCATATTTAAAGTATAATAATTGAAACACAGCCATATTTTACTAAATCTAGGTCAATGCAACACACCCAAGACAGGTCACTGTGAAAAGACTAAAAGTCAGTTTTATATTATGTGATATGGTTATGTGTTGCATGTTATTGTAACTTCTGTACTTTGATAGCCAGACATGAATGGAAGTCAATACAATAAAAATAATAAATATATATAAATGTATAATGTTATGAGACTTAAGCTATTTATACTAATCATTTGTATTTTTGTGTTATAATCTGTAGTCATTCTAGAACGAGAAAAGCATAATTTATTATATTTATAACTTTTTTATGGTGGTTATGAGGTCAGTCATATTGACAGACCCACAGAGTTAGGGTAAGGAAAATACATTCTACTGAAACCAAATGTTTGAAATGTATTTAGGAGGTTTTAGACAGTATATAAATATAATATGAGATGTTTGCAGCCAGGAATGTTTTCTTAATCATAACACAAAAATCACTTTATGCTCAGACTAGCTACAAAACAGACTCAATATTTTCACCAATAAATTTTTGGTAAAAATACTTCATTAAAAACAACACCCAATTTTTGTGTGTACAAAAGACTTGGAATCACTACTAACATTCTACCAAATTTTATGAAGATACACAAACAGCATTAGAAGATATAGTATAAATAACTAACAAGTGCAAATGTGTAAACAAACTCATGCATATTATATTGAGTGTGTTGTGAAAGGGTTAACCATTTATAAATCACACAAATTTAGGTGCAAGGTTGGGATGCCAAAACTGAAATCAAAATGACTTGATGCAATGACAGTGCTGTATTTAGTATCAATTATACGTACAACGAGGTGAAAAGGTTGCAACCACTTTTTATAAGGAATGAGTTAAAAGCTTTCTATCAATTTTTTTAAAAAAAACTTCATAAATTAAACAGGAATTCCACCAAGAAGTAAACTGTTCCTAACTTCAGTACACAAATTTAAAAAAAAATCCAACTTACAATACACTTGAACTCATAATGCAACCCCACCAATCCTGGCATTTACAGTCCTCTATACATGAAAGATACACATTTAATTATTAATTATGAGAAGAAACATAACATTAATCTTGAATTAATCTGTTATTTAACAGTTACAAATTTTTAATTAAAAACAAGATTCAAATAATTTATTTCCTAATGTGTTGTTAATAAAAAAAAAACATGGATAAAAAAACAACACACAATTACAGACCTTGAAAAATCCCAGGAGCCAGGTTGCCATGGCAATTACAGATTTGTTCTGGTTCCTATTACTTTCTACCAGTTAATCACACATAAGGTGGTGCTAAAATGCACTCAAATCTAGAACAGTTTGGGATTCTTTGAAAGTCTGAAACTATTGTTTCATTCTTTGAGTCCCAACTCAAATTTTGGTTCTAGGGTTTTAATGGCAGATTTAGCATTTTTTTCATGAATGAAGAGCAACAGTTACAGAACACAGCACTAACTGGATTCCATTTTGTTTTTGTTCTTTCTCTCAATTCAACCAGTCAGTGCATATGTCTGGACTCAAATGTCTTGATTATCCATGTTGGTATCAAACTAGTTAGCCCATTGTTTAATCTTAATAAAAAATTTTAGTACATTTAACTTCCTTATTTAACCTGTAATCTTTTTGCTGTCATTTAATCACATTATCCAAAACAATTATAAAAGTCTTCAGAATTATAAAAGCTAGGTGTCGTCTACTTGATCAAGTTGTCATGAGTCACATGGGTCCAATTCCTATAATACTATTCTGATTACATGTTCTTGTTTAGAGGAATTTAATAGCTAATATAAACATAAGTAGCTTCTGATTTTTTGGCACCTTTTCTGCTACAGACAAGAAATTGCCTTAGCACACAATCCATGCCTGTGAAAATAAGTGGAAATGTATGCTTGGGAAACATTATGTAATGTCTCTTGTTCAAACAAATGAAATATATCAACCACCTGTAGGAAAGAGAACAATGTTTAACTGGGCAACACCCCAATATAAGCTGACATGCATCTGTGATTAAAGTATGCCCATTGTGCAACATGGAACAGGTTATGACTACTGAAGTTGAATGAAATATGTAAAGTGGTACACTGGTTCTCAAATGACTCCCTTCTCGAACAATTCAGTTTTCAAATATATTGTTTTGGAAAAAAATGTCTCTGTTGTCAAACATAAACTCAGTTTCCAAACCAAGCTGTTGTGGCCCAAACCCCCGAAATAACCCGACTGATGACCCGAACGACATTCGACCATTTTCAGCCCACACCAAGCTTGCCCAAAACATTTTACCTGCACCTGTTGCTCAGTCCACATCCCTGCTAAAACCTGCTGTGAACTTTCTTGTTTTTCTTTTTTTTCTAAATATTCTGATTAAATAAGCCACTATGGGGTCAAAGAAGGATAATGAAAGCAGCAAACCAAAAAGAAAAGTTGTTAGAGCCACAATAGAGGTGAAAAAAGATCTCATAGCAAAGCCTGAGAGTGGTGTTCACGTGTCTGACTTTGCTACACAGTTTGGTACGATGAAGTCTACAGTCTGCACCATGCTGAAAAATAAAGAGGTCATCAAAGAAGCTGATGTTGCAAAAGGAGTGACAGTGCTTACAAAACAAAGATCACAAACAATGGAAAATGTAGAAAAACTGTTGTTGATTTGGGTAAACAAAAAACAGTAAGGTGGTGATAGCATTTCTGAGATCATCATTTGTGAGAAAGCAAAGCAGTTGCATGCTGACCTCTTGAAAAAAATCCCTGGAACGAGTGCTGATACAAGTGATCCCTTTAAGGCTAGTAGGGGGTGATTTGAAAAAATTTGGGAAGAGAAGTGGCATACATAGTGTGGTGAGACATGGGGAGGGGGCCAGTTCTAACAAAGATGCTGCTGATAAATCTGTTAGGGAATTTAAGGACTATATAGAAGTTGAGGGTTTTATTCCCCAACAAAAGTTCAACTGTAATGAGACAGGTCTCTTTTGGAAGAAAATGCCAAGGAGAACCTACGTCATCAAGGAGGAGAAGTCACTGCTAGGATACAAGCCAGTGAACGATAGGCTAGCTCTATTGTTATGTAGTAATGGAAGTGGGGACTTAAAACTTAAGCCTTTGCATGTTTACCATTCTGAGAACCCAAGGGTTTTTAAGAAAGATAATGTCGTGAATAGTAAAATAAATGTCATGTGAAAGGCTAATAGTAAAGCATGGATAACCAGGCAATTTTTTATGGAGTGGGTTTATGAAATGTTTGCACCAAGTGTAAAGAATTACCTAACAGAATAACATTTGTCACTCAAGACCCCTCTTGTGATGGACAATGTACCAGGCTTGGAGGACTGGTTGGTGGAGGAGTACAGTTTCATTACAGTGAAGCTCTTGCCTCCTAACACGACTCCTCTCATTCAGCCCAGGGACCAGCAGGTCATATCAAACTTTAAGAAACTCTACACCAAAGCAATGTTTTAAAAGTGCTTTAAAGTAACCTCTAATACAGAGTTAACCGTCAGAGAGTTTTGGAAAAATCACTTTAATATCCCCCATTGCTTGAGGGAAGTGTCTTTGAGGACCATGAACTCAGCCTGGAAGAAATTGTGGCCCGACTCAGTAGCAGATAAAGACTTTGAGACTGAACCAGTTGTTGAGGATATTGTGTGACTAGGCAAGTATTTCGGGTTGAAAGTGAGTTGTGATGATATGGAGGATTTGGTGGAAGATCACAACACTGAGCTCACCACGGAAGAACTCCAAGACCTTCAGAAGAAGCAGCAATAGAAGGCAACTGAGGAAGTGTCTTCAGATGAGGAGAAGGGAAGGGAGGATGTTCCTAGTTCACTAATCAAAAAAATGTGTGGAAAATGGGGAGAGTTACAAAGTTTTGTGGAAAATTTTCACCCTGACAAAGCTGTTGCAAACTGCAGCATAAACCTTTTCAATGACAATACCATGTCTTACTTCAGAAACATTTTAAAATGCAGGCAGAAACAAACCTCATTAGACAAGTTTTTAGTGAGAAATAGGTCCAGTGAGTCTCAAGCAGGTTGTAGCTATGCGAAGAGACAGAAAAGAGAAAGAACCCCTTACAAACAATAATAACCCTCCTACTCTCCATGTTCCTCACCACCTTTCACTTATGCCATCAGCTCTCTTCAGCACAGGTAAAGTGCAGTTAAATTTTCATTTATTGTTTTTATAGTTTTTGTGGTTGACTTTATGCATGTAAGTATTATTATGAAGCATTTTAAGAGGTCTTTACAGATTAATTTAATTTACAGTATTTCTTATGGGAAAAATTGATTCGGTTTTTGAACAGCCTTCTGGAATGGATTAAGTTTGAGAACCGAGGTACCACTGTATTTTCTATTTTCGTTTCCTGTTCTTTCAATCATTAATCAAATAACACTAATCATACTACAAATATTTTGTACTCCTGTCTTAACAGCTAAAAATAAAAGACAAGATCAGGCTTGAACCAGCCAACCTAGGATTTGAACACACGCAAGATCTTGCATGTGAAAACCCCGTACACCATGACATACCTGAACTTTAGCTATCAAAATTAATTGAGTAACAGTGTTTCCAAAATCTGTATTGTCTAGAATTGTAATGGCACAACTATTTTGAGAAAAATTAGGATAAAGAAAAAAACTGTGGATCATGGATAATACATAAGCAGATAATCAAGACAGTAGCATCAATTTTCCAGTGCAAAAAAATAAAAAGTTAGGTTAGACACATCAGACTCCTGCCCTTTGGGGCTGGTTCCTAGACCTGACAATATTTGAAATATATGGTTTATTACTAAAATACCACTCTTTAAATACAAAATGCATATTTATGTGTTTAATATATGGAAACTGTGGCAACATTTTGCACTGAGAAATTAAGTTAAGAAATTAAGACAAGCAAGTACTGAAGAACATTAAATACAAGCGGCAGGAAGATTACAGGAAACAAGGAAGCAGAAAACAACTACAATGAATCACTGATGTCAAAAAACCCACTTGTTGAGAGCGAACAACGTTTCGACCTTCTATGTAAAATATTTTCTCAACCCAAACAAGCCGTTTTTGCATATAAAAACTACAATGAATACAAGTTAAATAAATACATGAAAAAAGATACTGTAAGTGAAAAATAAGATATTAAGATGTTTGTTTGTTTTTTAATTTCGTCGAAAGCTACAAGGGCTATTTGCACTAGCCGTCCCTAATTTAGCAGTGTAAAACTGGAGGGAAGGCAGCTAGTCATCACCACCCACTGCCAACTCTTGGGCCACTCTTTTACCAACAAATAGTGGGATTGACCGTCACTTTATAATGCCCCCACAGCTGAAAAGGTGAGCATGTTTGGTGCAATGGGGATGCAAACCCGCCACCGTCAGATTACGAGTTGCACACCTTAACCCACCTGGCCATGCCGGGCCACTTTAAGATGTAAAAGTTGATAAGGAAGTTACAGAACATCAAGATATAGAGTAGGAGAAATGTTATAAGGTACACAGAGCCAAGAAATATATTTTAACATACAAGTTTAACATCAGCCTCCTTAATAATATCAATCACCCATAGCTACAAGCCTAATACTGAAAACTCAAAATTGTATTAGTAATTTGCTGCAGTTATACGAGCTCTACTAACTGAAATTAGGAAAATGCAAGATCAAATTCTATGCAGACATTTCTTCCTCAGTACAAGTTCGAAATAGTGTTAGTTATCTATTGTAGTGTATTTCAAGCCCACTAAGTAAAACATTATGAAAGTATTTTCATTCATTAACATGTAAGTAAAATTCATTCACTAGAAAATAAAACCAATTTCCACAACATTTTATTATTTTCCTGTTGGAAATATTTTATATAAGAAAGTTATATACCTGAAGTATCGTGAGGTAGTCCTAAGTTATGGCCTAGCATGTGAGTGACTGTTATTGCTGTCAGATGGGGTTCATATATGTTACTGTCCTGGAAAAAAATTAAAAAAAGACAACAATGAAAAAATAATTTGTGGAGACTGTACCAGACAAATACTATTACTAGATCACAGCTACAAAACTCTATATGAAGATAACCAACAACATACTTGTTTATGTTCAAAATCTGATAAAACATTATAATTTATATACAGCTACAGACTGATATAAAAACCAAAAATAGGCTCTGGTTATAGATATTATACAATGAAAACAAACACCTCATGTCATTCAGGCATATAGATTTAAAACTGACATAAAATATAAAAATTATGAGTAGACTACATTTTGAAATAGCAAAAATTGAATTCAAATGTGTAGATATAATGTTACAAAACCCTATCACTGGGATTATAAAAATAAAAACTACGAGTTAACCCATTTTAAAATAGTAAATAAAAAAGCAAACATATGTTTATAATTAATACGTTACATGCAGAAGTAATTTAGCACATGAAACTATGTACAATTGATTAAAACAGCTCTATCAGAAGATTTGGACAATTGTATGAGATACTACATTTAAAAGGAAACTGGCATATAAAACATGCTTCATATTAGTATAACCAAGAGTGTGTGGAGAAGCATATATTATCCTTACAATGTCACTATACATGACAGTTATTTCAATAAGGCAGAATTCATTAGCAGCAAAAAGATTACTTTTAAGGTTTTCCTTAACTTTTATACAGGTATTTAAAGAATGTGTGTTTTTCTGAGTTTTGTTGATAAAATAACTCTAAAAAATAACTTCTTGGAAAAGTCAAGACATTAAAGGTTTAGTTACAGGTTGAAATTACACCACTTACTGAATAGCTTTTACTAAATTAATTTTTGAAGAGTTTTTTTCTCAGTAAGAAATTTAGTTACTGCATAAAACTATGAAGTTAAAGTGTTCAATATTTTATATATAGTTACTTACCATCACGTATGAGTGGTTGTATCTCTTAATTTTGGTTTTACAATGCAATATTTTCTTAAACATTTTCTTTATTTAAACATGCAATTTGGGGTAATTTTAAATGTCATAAAATAAAACAAATTGTAAATAGACTCACAAGATTAACTACTTCAATTATGTTCATGATTTACTCTTAAAATGATAAATCTCTTTGAGTGATACAATTTTTTGTAAGAGAGATGAATAAGAAAATGCCATTAGTGAATGCATGGACTCTTAGTTCACGTAAGATCTTGTGTATGGCAGCAAGCTTGCCATCAGTTGCATTGATCCAGTTTGATCCTTTCAATTACGAAGAGTTTTGCACTTCTACTTATTATCATTACAGAAATAAATAACCAAGTCTCAGCTTTCTCCTGCAGAAGAAAGGTTTACCTTTCAAAAACTTCTGTCATAATTTTTTATGCATTCATTATTACATATTTAGATATATATGTATATACATACAGATAATGAGAGTAATATTTTTGTCAGTGTATGTACACATGCAGGCATAAAAAATAATTTGAAATCACATTTTCCTAAACATTTATTTTATATCGCTATATAAATGTTCATGTAGGCATAAACATAAAAGGTCATGTTTATGTAAACTATGTAAATATTTTACAGATTTCTATAATTGCTCATTGATAGAATATCTATGGAATAAAAAACTATCAAACTTTGTTACATACAAGGTCTAAAAAATGTTTATTGTTTCATTGTTAAAACCATTCATGAAATCTTTCAAAGTGAGAGCTAGTCAAATCTAACTTTGTGAAAAGTGATTCAGAATATGACAGAAGTTTTTGTCAAGTTCCATATTTCCTTTCTCATAACTTTATTATTATTTTTTTATATAACCAGTTTCTCTTTGTTGAAACTAACTTATCAACTGTACTTATGCTACAGTACTACACTTTTCCTGTTTTCTGACCATTAGCTATCCCTATACCTTATGACTCTTTAACTACACCATGGTTGTCTGTATTCTAAAAATGGCTATTTAGGTAAAAGTTAGGCTAGATACTCTTTCTTTTGAAATATTCTGTCATCGTATTCTGATTTACTGTTGGTTAGGGAGGTAGACAAGTAGTGGCTAGTGAAAGAGTGACCCAAGCAACACAATGTTTACTTATCCCCAACTGTGTTCATCTCCTGCAGGTAAACAGATATTTCATATGATACCTTCTACTTTGCACATGTGTTGGAAACATGACTAAAACAAAAGGAAGTTTCCTCAATCAAAAATGAAATAATCATGGGTGAAATTTAACATAACTGACAAATTCTATAATTAAATAAAATAAAATATTCAAACATTCAGGTGTAGTTTTTATACCTTTCAACCTTATAAAGGAATTATGTGATGTGCTCTTTGAACAAGATGAATCTTCCTGCTTTTTTTAAACTTTAAAATGCCCTGTAAGTACAACTTATCATTGATGTACAGCACTTTGACACAGAAACAAGCTCAAAAAAGGACACGTTACATTCATAAGCAGTTAGTTACCTGACTAACACCAACAGCTTTTTCAGTACAAATTGTGTCAGGAACTGCCATGCCAACCTCCATCCCTCCAAATGAACGACCACTAGAATAAAAAACAAAAAGTTGGCTAGTTTCTACTGAAAAGAAATATTTCAAAGAAGAAAAAAATTACAATAAAATATATTTTCTTAAAGTTACAAAAGTATCTTCAAATAAATATTATATTTGATCCCAATTTATATACACTTTAGTCTAATTTACACATGAAACAATTTTTTTGCTCCCCAAAATAAAATTTCTTGTATCAGACCTAAACCTCTCAGAGTTGAATGCTTTAAAATTGCTTTCAGTCAACAGCATTCTGGATAACACAAAATGTTTAAGATAAATTTGCTCTTCTCTAGATAAAATAATTTGAAAAACTCGGGTAAAAACAGAACCATATGCTATTTAAAATTAAATAAAAACAGATTAATTAATTAATAAAGAGATAATAAATATGAGTGAATAGAATACAAGGTGACAGTCCCAGAGGTTGCACCAACAGGTGTTGACCCCTCACATGGAGTCTAGCTACCTCACAGGATGTATAAAAGAGTTCCTATACTGATGTTACCAGTGGTATTGTAGCTGCATACTATCTACTTGATTCAACATCTTTTTTCTTAGCTATACCATAAGGTACTAATATTTTTGCAAATAATGCAGAGAACAACATTTCGCTCTTCCTTGGTCATATCAGGTTAACCTGAGAAGGTCAAAACATTGTTCTCTGCTTTATTAGTAAAAGTGTTAATACTCATATCAATCATTTTAAGATACATTTTTATTTTAAGTATTTCTGTCATCAAGAACCATAATGTACATTGTTTTTCAGTATTCACACTTCTTGTTAATCAAAACCATCTACAGATGCTGTTTATATTTTAGTAGTGAAGTGGAGATCAATTTCTAGCCAGTAGAATAGCACTAGATTTGATAAAGGGGTTTCTACTGCAAACTTGTCAGTTTACTTGTTTAGCTTTACCCTTGCATGGTGGAACACATACATTCACCTGGTCTTACCATGCAGTTTTTTTACTTCCTTCCAGCCATTCTGAGTTATGTATGATACTGCTTCTGAGTTAGTTACATGTGTATGTGGCACTGCCTATTTGAAATTTGCTGGTTTCAGCAATTAAACAAAAAGCTTGCTTTATGACTTTCAGCTTCATTCTTATGCTGCTTACGGGAAGCTTGAATGTTCGCTCTAATAACCTTGTATACAAAAGACAAGTAATGAAGGTGATCTAGTCTAAATACCAGTTTCCATGGATCATGATGCATCTTCTGTTATTAAATGCAGCTTTAACCCACTCCTCATATGCTAGACTGATACTTATTCTGCGCACTGTAAGCTGCTGTCAAGTCATTTTTATCGAAAAACTTCCAAAAAACAACTGCAAATTCAGCAGCACTGATCTAGGTTTCTCCTCCATCATGATAACCACCTAATGATGACTGGTAGTAGTGGTTCATTCCAAAAGAAATTCTCTAACTACATCTCTAGGTTCATGTCAGTGATGATTTGATGGCATTTAAGACAAAAGTGATCCTTCATGGTTTGAGGTAAGGATTTGATAAAGGTGTCATTTCATATTTCATGAATGTTACCAGTTGCCCAACTGTGTTGTCTTCCACACTTTTCTTAAAGGTACAGATCCACACAACATTAAGACGTGGAGATTCTTTTAGATGTATGGCTCTGTGCAAGTTCTCCAAGCTAAAGATGGTTTCCATATCCACACTGAATTCTTGCTAAATAAGAGACTGCTGCAGTAAGAGCTTCTTTTGTATGCCACAACTGTCACACTGAGCAGTGTGTCTGAGCATGAAGGCCTTGCCTTTTTCTTTATCATTACAGAGTGGGATACTGTCATCATCATAAAACAACAATCTTCCATGCACTTTATTATGACACTATCTCAAGCTTACAGCCAGCATCAAAACCAAAATCAAATATAGTCTTGCTTTACTATTTTAATACATTTTCTAAGGAAAAAGAATGTCTTTAACTAACCCAAAATCATTTCAGTATAACAGGTCCAGACAGTGAAACAAAGTTTTTTATATATTGGTTTACTTTTACAGATAGGATAATTTAAGCCTGAATAACAACTTTCTAATATCTAAAATATATTAGAACAGGCCAATGTCATTATCAAACTCTAATAGGCTGATTTATAAAAAAAAATGATCCTAAAGACTGTTATTTTTTCTGTTATCTACAAACACTCCTATGTTTTCACTTAAAATTGTACCCAACTTCTTAAACATTTCACAATACCACACAGTTTTCAAAAATTTGTTTTTTGCAGTTATTTTTCTATTAGTTTCTGTTACCAAAGGACCAATTAGTGAAATACAATTCACTTTTAACATTTGGCTTTTATACTGTTTTAAATATAATATTCAAAGTTAACATAAACTATCCCTAGAACTTTTAAAATATTCTAAGCCTAAATCTTTAAGTTGATTTATGCCAACTACAATAAAATCGTAAAGTTCCTTAACAAATTGGCTTTCAATACAGAGCTGTAGTGTTTGCTGACCCTTTGTAATTAAGACTTTCAAAAGCCATATTACAATTACATTTTAATTTGTACTTAAATTCCTTCATGAATGAATCAAATGTTAAAGAAACAATCACACACTGTCCAGCAGTTACTGATACGTTTTCACACCTTAATTTTAAAAGAGAGCACCTCAAAAACCGAGAAACATAAAGAACTAAGAAAAAATGTAACACTAAAAAACTTACCAAGATTATAAATTTATTTATGATTCAATACCAGTATAAATAAAATTTTCCTACATCTACTATTCCTTTATTTATACATACAAATTTTAAACATGCTTATACATAAAATTAGTTGTCATTACCATTATCTTTCTCAATTATTAAGATTTAACATTTTTTCCATAATAAAAAAACAAGCAATCTCCAAAATTACAATAGTAGCGGTACAGAAAGCCAATGTAGATAATCCATAGTCATCATTTCAAAATATTAAAAATATGTAATGTTCACTTACGTAAGCAAGTGGGTAGCATCCTTTGCCACTTTAAACAGCTTCCTTGAGACATATCCCACAAAGGATAGCAAAGTCTGTCTTACATTACTGACTACTGCCATCTGGTCCCCATCATGACCCCATGTTTCAATGTAGACTATCGATATCTCTGTGTTGATAGAACTGAAGTACTGGAAACAACCACGTAATGTAAAATTATTCATTAAGTTAATTCTTGGTAATTATGTCACACTTACAAGATAATATGTTATTTCAACTGGGATGAACTAAACAGAAGAGTAGATATGCAATAAAAAAATACAACCATGTGTTAATGATTAAAAAACATTACAAAATATTATTTGCCTTCTGAAAAAAAACAATCATGTTGACCTGCAGAGATGAAAACATTTTTTTAAAGGTTAAAAGCTTTCTATTTAAGACGTCACTTGTATTCTGTCACAACACAATACAATTCCCCAAACTGTAACAACAACACCTCAACAATTCAATAAATGTCTCAACTCCATTTACTACTTTACTCAGATTGCAATCTCTACTAAACTCAGTATCTATTATAAGAAGAAAGTAGATAAGGCAAAAATAGATAGTAAACTAACTAATATAACATCCCATTATCAACAGGTGTCCCACTGCATAAGTTTTTGTTGTTGCTGTTTGTATTAAAGTACAAAAATATACAAAGAGCTAGCTGAGCTGTGCCTAACACATGTACTGAACAATGATTTTAGCACTGTGAGCCTTCAAGCTTACCACTTGATTTCCATGTGGTGAATAAAGAGCTAAACCTAAAATTTAACACTTGTGGTCCTCAATTAAAAAATCTTAGATCTGATAGTGAATGACACGACAAATGCACCTCCAGCATAATAAACTATTTAATCAAACACAACACTCACTCTCAAAATATGCTATCCCTATATAGTGTACTCTCCCAATGCAATTGTTGAAACAGCTAAGAGTCTAGGGACTTTTTTCTTCACTGCACAAATACTGTTAGGGTACAAAACTTAGACACATCAAAAACAGTGATCTTGGAACACAAAAAAATCACAAACTGACAAAACACATTTTGACCAGAAATACCTGTAACTCTGCTAATATAGTGTCCATGATGCTTCTTTTTTTTGGTAAACACATAGAGGCAGTTTGCTTTAGATTCCTTGTCTATGATTGCTATTGTTCAACCCTGAGCATCTCAAATACTTTTTAACCTATCTGTAACTCACTTCAAAAGCTAGATATAGTAATTCTGAGATAATCTATTCAAGTGACTGACATGTATCTCAGAATGACTGGTGTGGGTATTAACACTTATTGATAAGAAGAGAACAACATTTTGACCTTCCTAGGTCATCTTCAGGTTAAGGAAATGACCTAGGAAGGTCAAAATGTTGTTCTCTTTTTATCAGTAAAAATGTTAATACCCATACCAGCCATTCTGAGATACATATCAATCACTTGAATAGACAGTCTCAGAATTTCTCATCATAAAAAAGTGACCGACATAATTTTATGTTCTAAAATGCATATCTGAAAGCCAAATAGCTACTTATTTTCTTTTGGATAACCAAATTTGATAGACTGAATAGGGTATATCAAGAATTTCTTCTCAAGTACAATATCTGTTTCAATCTTGGCAAGTAATAAACACATTTTTTATGAATATTTATTTATTCCTACACACTTTTTAACAATAGTAACAAAAAATGTAAAAATTAGAAACTTCATAAATTAGATACTAAAATTTAAATGAACCAATAATGCATTTAAAATTTCTCAAGCTCAATTGACAAGTAATACCAGCTTGTGGTATGATTTCACTGTAACTTGAAAACATTTAAACGAGTTCCCGTTGTGGGACCAAAAGTAGAATAATAAAACCATAAAGTTAAAACAAAGATAATGTGATAAGGTTAGAATCTGAGAGCACTACAATAAATAGTTGTAATTGTCTGTTACAATCTAGTCATTCTAGAGAAGAAAATAAAAAAAGAAGGAATTATTAACCCATTTTTAACTTATCTACTGATGATTTTCCAAATTATTATATGAGTAAAGAAAGCATGAAATAATGTAACAAAGTCCTACTATTAAAAATAACCAATATCAATGTAATAAGTTCTAGTAGTTATTCAAATTAAGTATTTACATTTTTTTTTCTCAAAGCAGCATTCACAAATGCTGAAAAAAGAAGCAAGATATAGAGCTGAGAGAATTAGTAAAGGATGGCATGAAGAAAAAATATCACATGGATGTGGAAAAAGTTGAAATAAAATGTAAAAGTGAGAGAGACTGTTCTCAAAACACCAACAGGAGTAAACTGCAGAACAACTGAGGAGATAGGTTACAGAAGAGGTAACAAAATGTCTCAGACTAATGAAGGAACAGGCTCAAAATGGTCACTTTATGAGGCATTTAACAGTGTCATGGCATTTGCAAAAGCAGCAGACAAAGAAAATGTTAAGACAAACACTCAACAATTATTTGTTGGAGTTATGAATGCACAATCTGGAGTAAATGAAAAAGCTTCAACAACATGTACAATGCCATAGTTGACAAAGGAGGTATCCAGACACAATCCTGGAAAATCTGGAAAGACAAGGATGGTACCTTGACAAAAGAAGGCCAAACAACAGACCTCTACTTCCACATTTAATCCATTTTTCCATATTTTTTTCAGTTCTGTCATACAAAATAAAAATAAGCAGCAAGTAACAAGGTTTAGGCATTATTACAGAAAACTATGACTGCACACTGGCATTCTTCCAAGTAGATTTTTCATTGTACTTTACCTGCACTGCCCAAGATGAAATCCAGTGTGACCACTGTAAACAATATCAAGTATCTGTTCACAGCTACACTGTAATACTCTGATTTCCTTTGATCCAAGTTAATCCTCTACGACAACACAGAACACTCCCAAATGATAATCTTGGAATACATTGACAAAATAATGATGGATCTGGTTGGTGATGTTGCTTCACTGAGCATGTGGTCAATAAAATCAAACTCTCAGTTTAAAACAAGATCACTTTTGCAGCCATCTCAGTACAAGGGAGGAAATATACAATTAAAATAACATGAAACTTCTCTGCTTCTTAGGGCAAGAGACCAGTTGATCAAATAGGGGCTGAAGTAATATGCTATAAATGACAGCATCTCAAACCCAGGAAATACTATGTAAAAGATGCTAACAGTTTTCTTGCTGCATCAGCTGATATGCAAGAAGTTGAAGTTTACAATTACACCAGATGAAATCACGGCTGCAAATACTTCCCTATAACTTCAAGGTGTCCATTGCATTTTTGTTCTCTCTCATTGAAGAAAATCTTGCTCTAGTTTCTGTAGATTCACTGCAGGATGAAGCAAAACTGTTAGGTTGGAAAAGAGACTGAAGAGAAGAGGACACACTTCAAATTTGACTCATGCACGTTAAAAATGAAAGATCGGTGTACAGTCAAATACAATAACATCCACCAGAGCAACATTGTACAAATAGTCGAAAATGAGTCTGAGGAGAAAGTAATGGCACCAAGTGGGAAGAGCTGGAAATGGCTTATCCATACCAATCAGATATTCTAATAAGCTGAACAAGTATTGTGTACGATGTCAAAACTCATTCCAGTAATTAGTTTCAACTTTACAAAATTCATGTAATTCAATTTATCAATTTATTTTCTTGTGAAATGTTTTGAAATACCATTAGAGGAAACTTTTAAAAACAAGCTTCATCTTGTATAAGATTCCTTTATCTTGCATAGAAAATTTCACTTTATACATCGACAATTTTACTTATTTCATTAAAATATTTCTTGAGGTTCTTTATTCTGTCAGTTTAAGAAACAAATAATTTTTCTTATAAATCACAAAAACATAGATATTAAGAACTATATATTTGTAAAAGATGTTACTTTTCAAAATGGCATCACCATAATGTTTGGTACATAATGTATCATGATGATTGTCAAGATTATTCTTGGTGAAGAATAATTTATTTTATTCCAGCAGATGCTGTTGAAACAATCCAGTGGTTCAACAGTAAATCTTCTAAAAATACTGATGAATAAATAAAAATTGTGCAAACAACCCAATGCTATGGATCATAGTCCATATGTGATATGATTGTCTTGAGGACTGTTTACAACCATAACTTTCTCATTTCATTTGTTATTTCAATAAAAAAAATTGCACTGCATTTGTTTATAAGCAAACAAGACAGGCTGCATTGCATCCTTGGCAAAAATGTTTGGGTTTTGATGTCAAAGGTGTATCCAGCAAAACAGAGCTTTCAGGTTTGCTAATTAGCTGCAAGGATCATTTCTGCTGGATTTGGCATTTCTCGTCATTTTACTGAATGCAAGAAAAGACTGTTATCAAAGTGAGTGTTTTTTGACAGTTGCCACTTCTAAAAGAAGTATCAAAGGGGAGATATTGAAATTAATTTAATCAACAATAACATTATGCACAGATACAATACTGACATGAAAAACGAAACAAATATATACACAAACATGTTTCTCTCTTTGTGTGTTTTCCATTCATGATTCTACCTGCTATATATTTTTTCAATCCATTGACAGAGAAAGTCACCTTTTTCATGAAATTATATTATAAAAAGAAAAATTTATTCTTGATAAGTTTTTTCTCAGATTGACCATTGAACGTATATGAAGACTGTTTGACTGATGTTGATATCAATACAAATTGTTTAGGAAAACAAAACATATTAATGAATATTTTTTTCTACAATGTAATTTGAAAAGAAGCATTTTGATATGTGTGTGTGTGCGTGCGCATGTTTATATTGCTGTTAATATGTATATATGTTGTTCAAATGCAGTAATTAACAATAATGTTCAATAAAAAAATTGAATCTGTGTCATTTAAATAGTTTGCTATCACTTATTGCATTTAGGAAGTTTCATTTATGGAAAGATATCATAGAAGTTCAGTTAGGTTTAATATAGTTTTTCAAATACCAATTCATTGACATAAAATTCAAAATCAGGAATGGAAAAAAAATGTCAAAAGAAATATACAACAACAAAAAATATCCATGTCTATAGTTTGTTCCCAAGTGTCTCAAACTTTAGATCAGAATCCTTTATTTACCACTACCAGGTAAATAGTACATTGATAAACCACAAATTACCACTAAAAGAACTTTATTTCCTATTTACTTGCACAGAAAGATTAGAATATCTTATGTCCAATCATTTTTGGTTATTGTCCTAAATTTGTAAATAGTCACAATTACAAAAAGACATTTTGAACCATAAAAGCATCAAATCATTGTTTTATTCATACCATGTCTACACAGTTGATGATCTGGACTGCATCATTAATTACACTTGTTACACTTGTGTTCCTGTTCTCAAACTGAAAAGAACAAAAAAAACGTTCATATCACAAAACATATAGTGAGAGAATATAAATTCTTCTAACTGTAGAAATGTATTACAAATTGGACAAGCAACATTTTACTGTTCATAAACTTATACAGAAATAAATTGAAATTCTGATATTTCAAATCAACAGGCTTAAAGTCTGAAGTCAGATTAGAATAAAACAATACAACTTTCATCCAAACGATATGACAGGTCAAATAATGGTGTGGTAATGATTTATTTCATCATGTTTCCTGTCTTGTTTTGATATAGTAACTGATAATTAAAGTTTCTCTATTTAAATAAAAAGTATTAAAAAAAATACAAACAGTATTGTAAATAACAAAAAAGAACATTTTAATACCACTGCACTGCCTTAAAAAAATATTTCACTGAAATTGATGAAATACAGTATATGGAAGTATGAACACAAATGTTCTTCAACAAGCAGTAATAAGACTTTTTAACAAAGAAAACTCAACTGTACAAACCAGTAGTCTTCCATGGTATTAGGTACATGAACAACACATATGAACTAGAAGAGGGTTGGATTCTGAAAAAAAAATCCTAGATGACCTCACACAATAAATAAGGAGATATAGAACAGTCTCTCTAAAAAAAACAACCTCAGGAACAATCAGAAGAAAAATAAACAAACAAAAATACTTCTTCAGTCCAGAGTATCCAAAGAACAATTTAACAAACAATTCCAAGGGAGATGAACACAAAGGCCACAATTTTAAAAGATCTTTAGAAGTTACAAAAATAATCTTTTAATTACTCATGTCAGAAAAGATATCACCAATCAAAGATAACTTGTATTATTTATTTGAGGAGAAGAATAAAGCAGAAATCCTCAGATATTGAAAGTAAAATATTTAGAGTTTTGTTATAAAAATAAAATGAAGTGAGTTAGTAGTGAAGCAAGTACACTATAGAAGTGAGATATACAAGTTAACAAGAATGTCAAGAAATAGTGGTAACTTCACTGTGACATTTGGGTAATCACTGGTAAAAATAACGCTTTGAAATTAAAGAGAGTGTGTAAGTTAATAAAATATGAACTGTATTTAATTCCAAATGCTGTAGGAAAAAAATTTCAACAAATGAAGTAAAAATATTTATTAATTAAAATGACACATTACAAGGTATAATATAACAAAGACAATAAAATTCCCAAGGCCTTATAAGTGAAAGCAAAGAATATATCAACCATACACAAAACCTTCAATATTCAGTATTAATGAGGCCTTTCACCCAATATTACCTCTTCAGGGATACAACAGACAATTTTGGTTGAGATCATGTAATTTGATAATACAAACAGTAACACCAAATGTTATGGTGTGAGCTAAGTTAAGCTTATAAAGCATAATTATCAGTTTTATATGAATGATTTATCGTTATGACACTTTTACAACATGTCTCTTACCTTGTTTAATATGACAATTTCATCTTCCAAGTCTAGTCAAGCATCTTCATTCTAAAAACAGTCATTTCTATGGTCTCATTATGCTGTTATCATTAAGTGTTATCGAGATATTATTGCAAGAACATGTCTCCCTAATGGTGTTTTGTATTCAACTACCCTCCCTCTCTGGTATCATCTGAATATGCCATATCTTTTTTCCTTCAATTTTCAATCACAATAATGTAACTTTTCCAATAGCCATTGACTATGACATTATTAAAGACTTTACCATCTTTGAGAGGATCAGTTATTTATTCACTAAAATGTACGAGCTCAAACTTACCATAGCTTGGTCAAGGACGAGAGCTAATTCCACATATTTGTTAACTAGTCGTACATCTCTCTGTACAGAAACAAAATCAGTACAACATAACAAACATTTTCGTATTTTATCATAATACACATCTATTCAATTTATAAATACATCATTTACATAAATACAAAATTTAATATAGCACATGCCATTTGTTAAACAACTCAACAGGTCATCAACAGCACAGTTGTGATAGTTCTCATAAAGATACAAAGTTAATCAAATTAATCATGTGTAGTACTAGAAAACAATCCATCTTCGTTTACCTTCTGTTGTAACTACCCAATCATCTGTCTCTTATCCCTCATTCACCCCACCAGTCACAATCATAAAACCATTTGCTATAATTACTACATAATCCATATTTTATCCACCCAATCAACATACCATTCACACCACTATTCATAAAATCATCTGCTGTACGTACCAAATCACTTGTTTTTCATCTACCCATTCATAAATCTGTGTTCTATTTCATCCACCCACTCATTTTATTTTTTAAAACAAATACCCATTAAGAAACATACAGTTATCAAGTTACTCATAGCTTATTTATGTACTGCATATTTAAATACCTACAATATCATTTCTTGAACTCACTGAATCACCAACTTGTTGACCTGTCTATTCAACTTCATTCAAACTCAATAAACTGACCACTTTCATCCTGTATCCATTAAATAATTTACTCATTCAGTTTATTTAAGTCTAAAAATGAATAAGACTATAACGATTTCAGTGACCACAATCTCTATTTTATCTTTTAGTAAAAATGAACATTACAAGAAAAATTACTGATAATATGAAAACACATTTCTTTTTAATATATTTTTCAACCATAAAGATAATAGCAGTAAATGTGGTGAAAGACAGGATTATTTACATTTTTTTACAGTTTGTCATCATATTACAACAAAATGTGCTGCTTCTCAATAGGTAACTTTCATTGAACATTCCAATATTATCACAATTCAATATGATGGCAGATCAGATGTTCAAATTAAGTTGAACTGGGAATAACGTTATGCAATTCTTAGCAATAACATATAACTTTTGAAATAAATTTGCATACCTTGTACTTCCTGAATGATATTCCAGGGGATTTTCTATAGTATTTATAACTCCATTCATACCGATCAGAATTACCTTAAAGAAATTACAGAACAACTGAGACATTTTGCCAGTTTGTAACAAAACATATCAATTCACAAGACCTTTTCCACAGTTAAAAACATGTATGAAAAGACAATTCATATAATAAAATATCCAATTTATCTACTTTATGAACCAATATTTATAAATATTTTATTACCGGAAGTAGAGGAGATTGAGAATATTATGCAATAAGTTTTAATGCATAAACTAAAAAGTCTGGAACAAACACAGCTGGTATAAAGTCATGGTTGAACAGCAGCATACACCCCTGACAGTATGTGGTAAATTATAATGCAGTCTAACTCTATAAAAAACAACAACTGGTATATAACAGCCCTTTCCAAAGCAAAACATTCCTACAGTCATAACTGATGGATATGCTTAGATGAAGCATTTAGATTTTCTAAACTACAGGTATCCCTTGGACTTAATGTACAATATGGAACAACTATGGCAAAAAAACAAACAACTGCCCAGAAAAATATCTGCAACAAGTCACAACCAGCTGTGGTGAGTAAGGTGTGGCATCATGTACTAGTTGAGAATCCACAAACAAAAAAAATGAAAGGAAAAAAACAAAAACATACATGTCTCCTCTGCAAGAGTACACAACACAATAATAAAGAATCTCCATCTGTAAAAAGTGGCACACTTATTGCTTCCACAACATATCCAGGAAAGGAAGTCCGACTGTACAAAATTGTACTAATTGTTCCTAGCTGGTAAAAAAATATGGCAGTGAATGACGGCACTCAACAAAGCATACGTATACCACTAAGTGTAACATGTTGTGAAGCTTTTCAAAGGGATTCACAATCATCACTGGATACTGAACTACACGAAAGTTAGGATTCATGTATGAGAATAAAAAGGCTAAAGTGAATTCTTGCTAGATCAATGTTCTGAGCCCTTTGCTCTTCAATAACACACTTACTTTATATGAAGATGAGGTCATACTTCCTCCTGAACCACGAAACAACTAAAATAGCTGGAGAATAAAATGGATGTGCACACTATTCCACATAAAGACATACCTACCAAATCACTACACTTACAATGAGACTGACGGAAAATTACCATCCTGTAGATTAGATAAACTATGGAATGCATGAAGGGATAACTGATATGTTTCAAACATGTCAGAAATATTATTTTAGAGAATGACCAACCCTAGTGACATGGTAAGGCCCAAAAACTATTCCGATATACTGAATCCTTTCTAAAGAGATATCTGTATGATAAAAGTAAACTTTTTATTTGTCATTAACATATATGACAAGTAAACATATGGGTAATACACATATAAAAAATAACTAGAGGTCATTAAATGTTACTCATTTGTTCATACTTATTAAAAATATGGTGTACAAGTATAGTCTTAAAGACACAATCATACTTTTATAATTTAAATACCATAGGTTTAAAGTATGAATACAGGATATGACCAAACAACATACCACAACTATTCTTTCCTTTCTTTTCTGAAAAATACATGTGCTTGAATATAACATGTGGATGATTCATCTGTAATTAGAGAATTGGAATTGAAGTAACTAAATCTGCCTTTCCCAAACTAAGCACAATTAAATATTTAACGTACATCAAATTATGTTCCTCATCATAGATTCACAGTTTAACAAGATGCTAATTTTTATATAAAAAACAAACAAACAAACAACTACTTAACTCTAGATTAGAGCCATTTATTTTAAGCAATTTATTAACACAAATGTTTACCTATACATGTATCATTTCAGCATTGCATTCTTTTTCACAATTACCAATCCACACCTGCATTTCAGGTCAAACATATAAAGTTCTTTTACCAACTATAAGCAATACTGTAATAATATATAGAGAGAAATATTTAATTTTTGTTTTGTTTTTCTATCAAGATTTACACAGGTTAATGGCAAAAAATTCCAGGACTTTCCACAACCAAATTGTTATTTTCAAGAACTTAATTTACTAATTTAATGAAACTTGAATTTCACCAAAGTTAAATAACTAATGATTTTTTTAACAGTTTATAAAAAATGCAAGAACAGCTATTCAAGACATTCAAGCAGTAACAATAATGCACAATCATCAAGTCTCATTCAAGCAAACAAGAGACGAAACACGATATTAAAAGAAATTAAAGTGAAAAATGTATTACTGAACAAAACACTAATAATTTTTACATCGCTTATAATCCTTTAAGTAAACTTCAAATTTTTCAAAGCTTTAGTTTAAAAACAAGTGATAAATCTTTTGTGTCTTTCCCTAAAAACTCCTCTAGTGTATAAATAAAATCAAGTAATGTTACTGAACACATTTCAACTCGCCAACAGGACAAGTCAACATGTGTCTGATTGACTGCTGATCATAACCCACCAAATATCACACAACAATAAAACGAATATTCACTCATATTATTAGTAAGACAATTTTCACATTGCTAAGGTCATTAGCAATCTGTGTATATTGTCACAGTTCACTGTTATCATTCAACCTAACACATAATTGGATATCTCGGTCAAAAACCCTTTATATCACATTATGTTCAACCTATATATTTTCTTGTATGATAACACACCCATATTTAGAGAATATTTAAGAAATAGTTTTTGCAAACAAGTTCATTATTGTGTGTATCAATCATCACAAGTTACGATGATACAAGTAATACCAGAAAACTTTCTTATATATTTTATTCATTTTAAATCGGAAAGAAAAGACTAAAGAACACAAAGAAACAAGATAATGTTAATAACTTACATTAGAATATTGTATCTAAAGTCCCAACTAACTCTCAACAGTAGTACTTTGTGCCCAATATGTCATTCAAATTAGAAAAAAATTCTTATGCATCATTGTTCTTCATTTAATCAATAGTTTCATGATTTCTACCAAATGATTTGTTAGTTTATTCCAAAACTACAATATCATTCCAACCATAGTCATATAAAACTTGTTCACTCGCAGATGTAAAGCGCTCAAAGCTTGTTGCTGATTGGTGTTTTCAATACAGCAAGTTCCACATTTTCAACTCATATTTTCTAGAAACTAATATTTACAAAACTAAGATTAATATAGTAATAAAAATCATCGATATTCCAAGACATTTTGAAACTGAATTTTTTTAAAAGTAAAATTCTATGACTACCCACAATTTTCATGACCTGTACAAACCTTGTTCTTTTTTTATTAAAGGAAAATATCAGAAAATAATCTTTTAAACTATCTAGTACACAAAAAATGTTAACAAATTAAAATATAAAAAGCAAAATTTCATCACAGAAAAAAAAATCACTCCAGTGATCAAAACACTGTTCCTGCCCGAAAATCTAATCTTACTCACTGTGAAGATTAACTTGAAATATAAAAAATCTTTTTGTTTGTTGAGAAGTAAAAAACTGCAAGATGGGCTCTATGCTGTGTCAACTGCAGGGACTAAACCCCAAATTTTAACAATACAAGTCCTTGATCTTATTGAGTCACTAGCATGAAGTTTGAAAGAAGGTTTAAGAGCAACTCACCTAAATTAAGTAACACAGAAAAGAATTTACAGAAATTGAATGTAAAATAAGTTACATATAACTCACACAAAACTGGAAATAGTAAAGAACAAAGTTTAAAAACACATTAAGACAACAAAGCCCATCTTTCACTGGTATAATGAAGAAAAGAAACAAGGGGTTCTGGATAGAACAGTATGATAGTATAAATGTCACACTTTAGCACTTTTATCTTACTTTCAAAATAATAATAAGAAAAAAGTACTGATGAAATATTAAAAATATAAAGTCAACTACTATACATAATTTCAAACACAATACTTATTTATAAACCAAGAAAACACTTACTGAGAAATCACCTCCATAAAATGGATGAATAACAAAAGTTTCATTTTGTATGTGAATGACGCCACTAAGGGAGAAAAAGTAATGAAAAATATCATTACACACTTAATTATTCTTCAAAAATTACAATGAAGCAGATCTTCTCACGATCACTTATATAACAGAATACAACTTGCAATACACAAGACATTCACTGGACCCCTCCATTACTTTCAGTGCATCTTGGATATTTTTTTTTCTCATGCTCCCTCCACCACATACTGCAACAGAGACAAATGTTTTCCACTCTCATTTAAAATTGCCATGCATGATGTATAGCAGTAAAATGAATTGAAAAGTATTTAATAACATCTTGTCCTAATATATGGTTTCTCTCAGTATTTTCCATTCACTTCTTCATTAGTATTATCAGAATGTACAACAACTGTGTGTCAACCATGCCTGCACTGCTAGAGGAGAAAAATAGCTTAAATGATGGTGAAAATGAGTCAAATGGTGTTCAAATACATGATGATGGAAAGATAATTAGACAAGAGGATTCTAGCTTTCCATCTAGTTATGACAGTTAAGATGATGGATCTGGACTTAACAGAGGAAGGAATAAATGGTGGTGTCAACAATGGGAAACACACATTTGTTCCACAGTATATGGAGGTGGGAGCAATGGAATTATATGTGCCTCAGCCACAGTGAATGAATCCATTCAAATCCTTTTTAAATGACATGTACATATATACACAAAGTGTCCAAAACATTCTAATATTTTTATAAGACAGCATCTTTGGTACAAATTCAACTTAAATATTCATAAACCATGAAATACAGCTAAAACACCCCACTTCTAGATGTGCATTTTGTTTACAACCAATTTTACAATGAATTAAAAAACAAAAAAGATGAAAATACACAGTCTACATTTATTTCTTACTAATAGTGTGAAATATCATTTGAAACAAACATCTCAGTTTGCTTGAGAAAAGAGAGCTAGCTATACTATCATTTTTCTACTACAGATTTTATTTATAGCTAATAAATAACAATAATCAAAAGATATGTATTAACAAATATATTTGCAAAAATATAAATAATAATCCCAAAAGTTACTGGTGCATGTGTACATACTTCTGTGAAGAGAAAAACTGTGCTTTCTTGACAAATGTAAAATCATAATACAGTAAAACATAAACACATAATGTTATAATACCTAGTTAAGACGTGCTTCCACCAAAAACAAAGATTCACAAAGTTAAAAATAACAATTTGAAGTCAGTTCCCTAAATTTTTTATTCACACCTTATGTTGCAAGTAGATCATCCCAAAAAGCAAACACAGTCTTATAAAGTAACTAACGTGTTTCTGGATAGAGTAAAAAAAAAACATTTACCCTTACCAATAGCATGGCTAAGCAAATATAGTGCCCATGGTAAGCTATCATATTTGTGTTATCCAACATCTCTCAATTGCTGTGGTAAACTATTCCAGACATTTTGATGCACATATCCACTTTACACTCAGGGCAGGAGCCTTCTCACCCTTCTCTAGTTACGGCTCATTATTACCTTACCAGCTAGTAATTTTCTCTGGCCTTCAATCTTACAAAACACATTTTGGACTAGTTTTAGAAACAGATTTTTATGTCAATCTCAACTAGCAGATAACAGTGGATCTGTTGGGAGATATTTTAGTGAGGAAATAAAGAACACTTATTATTATTAAGATAAACACTAACATTCTAGGGTTTCCAATTCTTTATATAATATTGCTACAGACATCATTCCTAAATTAAGAGATGTAATATGCCAGGAAACCTTGCAAAGCAGTTCTGTTATCACAGTTCTTTACTCTATCATTTTCCTTTGAGATATTGTGTTCTCTTATTGCAAAGACACATCGGGCTATCTGCTGAGCCCACTGAGGGAACTAGAACCCCTGATTTTAGCGTTATAAATCCATAGACTTATTGCTGTACCAGAAGGGGGCCCCTTTAAGATGTTAAATTTAATTTTTTAATTAAAGCTTGCCATTTGTGATTTAACTACAAAAGAGATATATGATAATGAATAGTCGATTCCCTACCTTATTTTGTCTGTGGTAGAACTAACAGTTATATTCCTCAAATATTGTCATTTACTTTTTAACATTGTCTCTGTTTATATTTATTATACATTGTTATTATTATTGCTGTTCTACATCATGCCTAATCATAAACTTCAATTGTTTCTTGAAGGTTTTCTTGTCTGCATCCTGGAAAAACATATGTGAATGGGATAAAGTTTGCAGACAAACCACGTTCTGGGAAATTACCTGATTCCATTACAGGTGCGAAAGGCAACTTTGGCTCCTGGATAGTCTTTAATAAACCCATGATAATAGCAATGTTCAATTTTCTGTAAAAGTGGAAAACATCTCATTACTGTATCACACACTGCTTTTAATTATATAAAATTTAATAGCAGGTTACTCTAAAATATATATATATATATGTATGTATATAATACAGAGTAACCAGCTGTTAAAAAACAGAAATATCTAACACAAACTTATATACTTACTATTACAATAACACAAATAGATATTCTAACTTCCAATAAGAAATTCATAACAAAAATACATTACAAAACACAATTGAGTTTTATTATTAAAAACTTTGTTTCCTGATACACCAAGGCTCTGAAATATATATCATGTTTAAAACAAATTAATGCTATATAAAGAATCAGACCAAAATACTTTTACAACATATTAGTGAATCGCAAACTCACTCCAAATGTATTGTACTGAAACTGAAAATAAATACGACATTTAAGTTGGTTATGATACTATACACAACTCACTCCAACAAGTGTATTGAACTGAAACTGAAAATAAATGTGATCCTTAAGTTGGTTATGAAGCTATACACAGTACTGACAAAATAAAAAAGAAGTTAAAAATTTCTAGGGCAGTCTTTTGTATTATGGTGGTCAGTAATGAGCTCACATGTTGAGAGGATAAAGTCAGTAATCCTAGCCTGTGGGATTACAATCCATTCCTAGTAGAAAATTTCCATTAGGGAAAATCTCAAAGTGTGGTTACTGTGATGCATTCGCATGGGTTGGTCAAGGATAGCCCAAAACTACTCAATGGAATTCATTATGCAGGCATGTCAGTGTATTTATACCCTTTATCTCAACCAGAATTTGTTTATTTATTTACTTAGGCCAAGTCTAATGTATTCCTCATTTATGTTAAATTTCAAGTTAACACTGTTTTTATTGAAAATAATAAAAGCACATTTGCATTAAAAATTATAAAGTAGCTTTTTTTTTTCCAGTTATAGATAACCATATCCAGTGAGGGCTTAATAATTTAAAATGTAATAAAACTTTCAAATAATGCTGGCAGTAAAATTAATCAAAATACTTTACTGATAAACACAGTGAATAAATTTCTATGAATAGAATTTTTTTTTTAAAACAACCATGCCCATACTAATATTCCACAGAATGTAACTATATATTTATAAAAGTAATGAAGTGGCTGTGTTTTTATATAATACTGTAGTAACTGCATACTTTAACCCCATTATGTCCAGTTAGCACCTTTAACATGTTAACACTTGCATATCAGGTTTTCAAAATTTAAAAAAGAATACATCTAATTTTATGTCAACACTTTTTCATTCAAAACATATTTTAAACTTATTATTTTACCATTCTGTAACATTTATTTAGTGCAATACATATATGTAAAAAAAGAAACAAAATTAAAATTTACATTTTGGCTCCAAGGAGTCTCACTTACAGAAAGCACACTTATCAGTTTTTTTTTCAGAATTTTTCTTTCTCATATCATAGGTTTACATGTGCTAGAAACTATCATCTCATTTTAATTCTCTTTCACTGATTTTATTAATAAACTTCTTGTTTCCACCATTTTCATGAACCACAGTAAGTGATAGGATTACTAATGAAACATGTACTGTGAGATAGAATAGGTCATAGGGAGGGTGAGAATTAATTTATGGCTTTGTTGGAAAGAGACAAAACTCAGCTCCTACAAGAAAGAGCAATTTACAAGACTCATGAAACCATAAAATTGTTTTTTTTAATTCTTGAAAATGCTTTCACATTACATTTGTTTCAGAGCTACAGAAATTTGTCTCTAAGAATTCAGAATTACTTTTTCATTCTAGAATACCACAAATTACAACACAAAATCCAAATAATTAGTCTGAATAGCTTAAATCTCATAACGTTACACATATGTACATTTATTATTTTCATTACATTGACCTTTCAGCCATGCTTAACTTAACAGGAGTTTCAATGACGTGGTGCATATGCATTCATTTTGCCACATCCAAAAATATAAAACCAGCCCTTAAAAAGCAACCTGTCTTTGCTGTGTTCTAGTGGACTAGCATTTTGTAAAGTACAGTCACATTTATAATACATATGTGTATATACATTACTACTATTTACATACAAGTTCTTAAATTTTAAATTTCTTAAAACAGAGAAGAATCAACACAAAATTGTACAAAACAATTATCTCTTCTTGTCATGAACTTTGTACTTGTCATCTTAAAAATTAATATTAAAGACATTTTTAATATTTACTTTTAAGTTAAGAAATTAACTAATGTATAATAATAAAATCTGAATTATAATCTAGAATTTGATACCAAACTTAGAGATACATTCATGAAATAGTCCTTCAATAAAACTTTAAATAAAGGCTACAAAGGCAATCAACATCAGACACATATACTTAAAATTTTGCATGGACTACAAGTATTTAATATAAATCAAATGCAAGTACCAAAATCATATGGATATAATATATATCAAGTTTGCACAATAAAATATTTGGGTAATATTTATATATTTAATACAGATCATATGTGAATATCAAAAACCTATGTATAAGCTATATATTTTAACCCTAAAATTCCAAAACTTTTTTTTTACAGAGCACTAAGTAGAGTGCAAGTGTGTAGATCAGTCCTTAAACTGTTGAATATTATTTATTCATTACTTGTACAAGCCATTGCATAATCATATATTCAATCCTAGAATTTAGGTTACAATAATAATTCAACTAACTAAGCACAGATTCTATACATATGTAAATGAAATGCTCAAACCAGATCAATGAATAACTAAATAACTCCTTAGATTAAAATATTTCTTGAAGCAGTGTTTTATGAGCTGATACACAATCCAGTATGAAACCTCTTGGTAATCAGTATTAAGTATTCAATTCAGAGTAATGACACCACTGCAGTATGGTCACTGCCTAAGTCACTTGAATCCAAGAAATACCCCACAAGCCCATATCTCACTCAGAGCAGATATCAAATATTCATGTTTAAATTTACTCTAAGAAACTTGCACTTTTTAACCAGCCATATTAATGATAATATGAAAACATTTTTTAGAAATATGAAGAATTCATCACCCAGTTAAGATATGGATGAAGTTTACCTGATGGGAAACCAAAACTCGGCCTTCTGGTAAAGTTTTTTTTAGATAAAGATTTGGAGCCAATAAATTCCTACAAGAAGAAAATTAAGTATCATGTTAATATTAACCTTTAAGTATTATCAATCACACATAAAAATATGTCTATTAAACTCTATAAGTGAATACATTTCTTTTCTACATACATAAACACCTGAAAATACCAAGAAATTCTTCCAGAATTCTCTCCAAAACTACTTATAAAATAAACCTACAAGTGAAACATATTGATTTAGAATTTCGAATTAATACAAGTTTTATCAATTTTTTAGTTGGATGAAGCTACTAATCTGACTTTTGGTTATTGTTTCCTTATAATTCATTTATTTTGGTAGTAAAAATAAGTAAAACTCTTCTCTGCATAGGTAAAACCAGAAAACACTCAAAAGACAGATATAAATCTGGGGTCTTTGTATATGTTTGTTGCTTTATTCCAGCTGAATCAGCTTCAAAACAGCATAGTGTCTAAGTTTGTAGTGTTGAAACTGTTAATGTAAACTGCACTTTTTAAGATAACCAAGCATTTAAAACTAACAAAATCATACAGTTGTCTGTGGGAAAGCTGGAGTATTTTTTCAAGATTTACTTTCTTTGTTCAATACATGGATCTTATTCACCAATTAGTTATTATGTCAGAAGCCTTTTTGATCATATGCCTTCAAACAGCCTAACTATTTGATGGTTTTGTATTTCTTGTATGGTATATAAACATTATAAATCAATTTTGTTGATTCACATGCTCGTCTGTTTATTCATTGAAATAATTACTTTGATTAATTTTCAACTCCTGTTGATAATTTGAAATCGTGTGTGTGGAGCTATATCTTAAACAGCTGCTCATAACTCCTAAATATGACTACAGATATAACAGTTAGCAAGACTTATTCATATTAGCTTAAATAACACAAATGTTACATAAAAATTTATTATGACAAAGTAAACCAATGAAGCTATGACTGTGTTATTATTAATAAGCGTGCGTGTAAAGGTTTTTTCAGGTCAATGTTTAAGTGTTTATTTTGTAACGGACCAGTATCATACCCATGATGCATAACGGTTTTTGTTTCATTACAATCTGTAGAATTATTAAAATAACCCTGTTTGACTTTAGAAGTGTTTATTAGTTCTCATACTTTTATGTTTAAACTATTAGTGTGGCACATTAGTTTTACAAATGCAAATGTAGAAACAACAGTATACTGTAAATAGGCTTAAACATGTACTGATAACAAAAACTTCAGTTATTTTATTACCTTCTAGAATAAGATATCAACTGGCTCAAAACTACATGCCAAATATTTTAAATATCTCCAGCTACAGAAGTTCTACTTTTGTTAACAACATATGCACCATTAATGAGAGACTGATAAAAGTAGATTACGAACAAGAAATTGCTTAGTGAAAACCAGTGCAGCAATCTTTAAAACATTTGAACTATGAAGATATATTAATAACACTTACGTGTTGAGCTTTAATTGAAGATGTAATATATAACTGAATGCTTTTATACGGAATTCTGTTTCATTAAAGTGTTCCCCATCCTGAAAGAAAAGATAGCATCAGGTAAAGACTTTATTGTGTTTAAAACATAATAGTATATTTAAAAAAAACAAAAAAACTTGATCACTTCTTGGCTAAAACTTTTCGAAGAATAAAACTACTTAAGGTTTCTGTAATTATTTAAACCATTTCAGTTTGTAATGATACTTCTAATATTTATACTATTAAATGAATTTGTCCATCCACACGAATACACTGCATCTTAAAAAAAAATATAGTTATTAACATTATCTTAAATACGTATAAGCATTACATTTACTCTTAAGTGTAAAAAATATCAAAGAGTTGAAACACTACATAGCAAACACTTTTCTGATATGGAAGAAAATATTAAAAATGCATGGAGAAACATGCATACCAAACATGTTTCAGTCATGGCTGAATGATAAAAACTCAATGTCTGGACAATCAGGTGGTACTGAACAAAAACTACACATTTTATTCCAAATATATACAACATTAAATTACATAAGAATTTGAATAATAAACTGAAACATATTTTATTCTATTGAAAGCTAAATTTTTAGAAACACCAGAGAATGCAGATCACATAGAGACCAACAATAACAAAGAACTTTTTCAAATAAACAAGTCCCAGTCAGAACAATTTAGAAATATTTTATCACTTCCATATTCCATCAAGATTTTAGAAAGCAAGAGAAGTCAAGACAAACAGAGGCTCTCCAAAAACATGTGAACAGAAAAGCTAGCATGTATCATGACTCAATGAGGCAAGGAATCTGAGAAGTCAGGAAATTCAAACTTTAGTAACAGATGTAACAAATATTACACATCAAAAAATATACAAAAATGAAACATTAACACCTTTTTATTAAAAAAAAGAAAAAGAAGAGCCACAGTCAAGATGATTAACAGAACTATGTAGACCATAACATTAAAAACTGGATTCAGTTATACACACACAAATTAGAAGTTACGAAAAAATGGAATAAAAGTCAATCAGGTGAACAACTGAAAAATTTAATAATAAAAATAATTTTTGAAAATTCCCCCTCAAAAAAATATAAAATAAAAATAAATAAACACAAACAATTTCACCAGTACTGACTTGGAGCACAATGTGTAAAACTAAAAGATACAGTAAATACAACCAAAAACAGAATGAGTGTCAAAGAAAAAGAAAATTATACAGAGAGTATTTTAGGGAGAGAATGCATGCTGGTCAAAAAAGGGATAAATCACCATAATTATTCCACCCAAAGAATACAAAAGAAAGAAAGGAGGTTCAGATCCAAATGAGAATATTAAGTAAACGGAGAGGGAATCATCAACATGTATTGCATCTAAGATTGTTTCAGGTAGAATTACAGTTAATAAATCTAAGACTTTTTTTTATTTTTATTAGCTGTCTTTTTGTGCACCAGTAATGCCACGGATTGGTCAACCACATACCCAATTCAATTATACTACTCATCAGGATCTCTACCAGCCTATCTTCAAATTCAAATTCTTTTAGGCAAGATTAGGGTAAATTAATTTGTTATACTTTGGGCATGGTCAAATATATCAATCAAAAGAACTTGATCTCTTGAACACAAAACTGTAATTAGATCTCAAATTGGTCAAGAGATAATGGAGTTATGACTTGAGTTTGTACTTGGAAAAAAACAAAACAACAACACTCAGAGCCATTCTATGAATCACTCTTACATGGCTAAAAATCTTGTCACACAGGCTAAGTACATAAAAGATTCCAGATGAATAACCATGTCACTTGGAAAAGTACAAAGAAAATTAAAACCAGCTGGATAAGCTGTTAGCAATACAAAAATGTGCAGATTTCATTATGAGACATCAAGTATGTGACAGAAAATGTATGCCTTAAAATAGCTTACCAACCAAAATAAATGAGCACAAGAGCTAAAACATACCCATAAGTACACCTTAAAACCAAACTAAAATAATTCTTACATAATCTAAAACTTCTCATTCATTACATAACCCTACATTTTTAAGTAGATTTTCAATTCAAAAACAAAGATCTGCTTACTGCATGTCAATATAATAATGTATAATATTTCTGCTTAAAGCAGCTCTGACACTTCTAAATCCATGATGAGCAATGTTTCTACAAATATTTCCAATAGTTGAGTGTTCCAATGTTATAGCATGGTTATGATGTACAAAAACAAATGACAAAATATTTTTCACTAAATGCCATAAAACTCATAATTAGATATGAGCTGCAACTCAGTTTGATTCGCTAATACTACACAGCATGTACAATTTGCATAGTGCATGTGGTATATAGTAAAGTGCCCATGTCCTTTACTAGGTTCATGTTTGCATTTTTCAAAAAATTTTATTCATTTTACACTTGTTTAATGTATGTATAATGCATTAAATGCAAATTACTGGAATAAAAACATTCATAAACACTTATGTTATGGTAAATGCATGTTCAGAAAGACTGAAGTAGACACAGTATGCTGAAACATCATGAGATGGTCATTAAAAAACGAAAATAAACTTGCTCAATAAAAATAATCAAAAGTTAATGTGACTAAAAATAAATAAATTTGCATACACAGTAAAAACAGAAAAGAGTAAAGCTAAAACACCTCTAAACAAAACATTTTGTCAGTAGTAAGTGACATGATACTCAGATAAGTCAAATAACAAGGCAAATTTAATCTTACAAAATAAAAAGCAATTACAGGTAATGGTAACTAAAAGACAACAACTATGAACATCTTATCATGTTATGTGATTGTTAATATGAATATTCAGATTGAAAACTAAATATTTACACCAAACAAAAAAAGAAAATCTACATGCCAGAGTCTTTATACATTTTTACACAGATCAAAAATCTGATCTTCAAAAATACAGCATTTCATTATCTAGCACTTTTTGAAGAGGTTTAATATATAATATCAAAACAAAATGTGAAAGTGGCTGAAGCCATGGTTATAAGGGTTTTTTTTTGTATAAAAAAACAGATAATCCATGTTAATTTATAAATTGAACAGTCACAATAAACAATTTATTTACAGTCTGCTAGTGCTCACAAAACATTTAATCTTAAAGTAAGTCCACAAGAAGAGCCAATCTCACTCAGAACCAAAGATGACAGATGGTTTCACACAAAAAAAAAACTGAGCCCATTGACATCTAGCCACTCAGAGGACACTAGAAAGGGGTCACAGGACAAAGTACTTCTTAAAAACAATTACCACATAAAGGAAGAGTGTCTCCAAGATGAATTTGATCATGAAGAAGAAAACAAGGCAGACTGAAGAACAGTTTAGTACAAAATTACCCCAGTAAAGACACCTGAGCAGTGCTACTGAGCCTCAGATGGAAAGGGTAAAGAGGATACAAAGGTGAAAGATAAAAGATGACCAGATTACGAATAAAAGAAGTTGTCAAAGTAGAATAAAAAAATCATCAAGATTGGAGAAAAAGACTCAAGAAACAGGAGCACTAGCAAATGAAGAAAATTTCCAACCACAGGCCACAGGAGACTTAAATTCAGGAGAAAAGAAGTCCTTAAAAATCGACACAGAGATAGAAGCAATCTGCAATAATCATGAGTTGAGATGTATGCAAGAAAGTCACCTGAGAATAAGTAAAAACAACTGAATTAAAAAGAAAATGTCAAATACCAGAGTTATAAAAGAATTAAAATATAAAGGTGAGTGTTATCCACTACTTGTCAGAAATAGAAGCAAAGTCAAAATTGGAGAAGAGCTGCTCAACTTCATACAAAGGAGCCTCAGAAGAAATTGCAGGAACATGATGTCATGAGGCATCGGTCTGACTTGAAGTCTTTAGGAAGAAACTAATTATAAGACATACGATGACAGAAACATTGCTCACAAACACTAACTCCAATTGCCATTGAAGGAAAACAAGAACTCCTGTAGGAGAAGTTTAAGCCTTATAATTTTTCAGACAGACACATGGATATGAGAAACTGGATTCAATAAGACCCATAAAACTGAATTCCTGAAAAATATTAATGTTCTAGGGATTTATACATTCCAATGGCCATTTTAAAATTGATATAATAACAATGGGGAATATTTTTGTAAAAAAACAAAACAAAAAACATCACAGAAGTCCAAAAGAGTAATGTGCAGGAGAGGATGTGTTACCCTTCTATTGGTGGAAGACAATAGCCAAAATGCTGATTGTACCATAGACTAACACAATAAATATTATTCATAGGGATCCAAGTTTGGTTCAATGGCTTGATACTTGCTCAGGAAAATATTTAGGCAGTGATGCAATGTGTTACCTTAACAAGTTGCAAGAACAAATAAATGTATCTAAATCATCAATTGGCCTGCTGCATCCAACCAGACATTTACAGATTCATACAATACAACATCAATCAAATCAAGAGAAAGAATGACAAGGAAAAGATCTGCCACAACAAAAAACTAGATAAACTGAGGTCCCAGTAATAAAACAGACATCAAGATGAAAAACCATAAACAAACATCTTAATAAACAGATCCAACTGGCAGTTAAGCAATGAAGAGATAAATCTGATCAATAAAGGACTCAACTTTGCAGTAACACCTAGAAATATCCCATCCACAAAAATGAAAGCCTGTCTGGAAGACTTAGCTAGAAGACTAATAATCTCTTCTACACAGACCAAAACCAATGGAGAACAATCACCAGAAAGAAAACTTCAGCAACAATTCTATTGACAACCAAAACGCTATCTTTTGGGTAGAACTGAAAACATCTATTTTCCTGAAACACCTCAAGAGTATCTTAATCAACTTTTCCAAAGAATTTTCATACAAAACCATCAATATAATTTCAAAGAAAACTAAAAAAACCTCACATGAAAAGATATTAATTCTATAAACAGGACAACATCAAAATTCTAAAAACAGATAAAGACAATGCTATAGTTATAATGAACACAAATGAGTACAATAAAAAAATGAACGTCAAATACAAAATAAATTTAAATCAATACATACAAACTCAACAAAAAAACACGAAAACATGCAACTAATGAAAAAACCAACATAATCAAAGAAAACCTTTATTCTCACCTTCCAACTCACACACACTTCAATTATATGGCACCCCCAAACCTTACAAACCCAATTATCCACTATGATCCATAATGTCAATCTAAGAATCATTCAATTACAAACTCGGTAAATAGATAGCATGGGCATTTTCTAAATATGTAACATCAGTCGTTTACTTTCTCAAGCACTTTTTAACCTTAAATATAATCTTGTTTAACTAAATCATAAAGCCTTAAAGGCCAGTTTTGAGGTAATCTCTCTCTTCAAAGAAGTCCCAACTACCAAAATATGCAAGACAGCTTCAGAGCTTTATATATCCAAGACCCCAACCCACTGATACACATCCCCAGCAACCAACTAAAAACCCTTACAGAATTCACTACATCCAAAACTATGTTCAATAACCAAATCTACCAACAAATAAATGGTTTAAGTATGGGGAATCCTGTATCACCAGTTCTAGCTATCATTTTCATGACATAGACTGAATCTCAAGCGATCAGTTCGGCTTTATATCCACAACCATATTGATACAGATATGTTGATGATACCACTGCTGGATTCACATCTGAAGAATACACACCTATTTTTTTTTTTAACCATGTTAACTCCATACACCCCAACATTAAGCTCACCTGTGAACATGAAAAAACTAACCAGATAGCATTTCTCAACCTCAAGATCACAAGAATCAATACACAATTCAAATCAGAAATCCACAGAAAAATCATCCATACTGAACTATACATACTCTGAGACTCAGTACACGAAACAAATCAAAAACCTAACATATTAAGAAACCAAATAAACACAGCCACAAAACTATGCTCACCCAACAAAATTAACAATGAAATAAAACAACACTTCATCAACATCAACAAATTTCCTCCAAAAACTATTGAAAAAATTATACACGTAAATAGATCAACAACATAATCAACAATCCGTGATGATGAAAAAAATCCACTTATAGAGAAAATTATATATTTCAAAAAGGCTGGTATGGATAGAGAAAGCTCCTCTATTGGTGCTTTCTCTATCCATACCAGCTGTTTTTATTTATATATAGCACAGTCAACAACAAATAAACAATAATAAATTCAAAGAAACAACAAACTACAAACCTTACACTGCAGCATACCATATATGCCTGATGTCAGTGAAAATATAATCAACATTTGGAAAAACTTATGACAAAACACAACAATCCAGTAAGCATCAAATTTATTGAAAAACCACATACAAAACTAAAGTCCATACTATGTAAAAACTACAATGACAAACATAACACCGATATTATTTATAAAATACAACACAACAAATGCCATGACTTCTATATTAAAGAAACAAAAAGAGAAATGGAAACCTGATTCAAAAAACACAAAAAACATTTATTGAATACTGCAAATCAAATAAAAACACAACTACAGAAAACACCCAGGTACTAAGTGGGGAAACAAATACGAACAAATGCAAAATCAAAGAAACCCTATTTATACAACAACTCAAACAAAAATTAAATTAATATAAAGGAACACCTTTATATCTAAACTAATTAATCTAACATCCAACTACAATGCTCCCAACAATCCTGTACCCATTTATACTCTTATCTATTGGATTTGCCTGGCAATGGACAGTTACAAATTCTCTTTGTCAACCTAAAGATGACCTAAGAAGGTCTAAAAGTTGTACTGTACTTTATTTTTATTGAAGTTCTAATACCTATATCAGCTATCTTGGGAATACAAGTGTTAACTACTTATTCTGTAGAGAGGTGACTAGTTTCTGAAGTTGAATTTTGTACATAATTTATTGTGTGGATAACAATAGCACTGTACAATATGAAATGAGATTTTGTATTGAATCTCATACATAAATGATATTACAAAATACTGTCCACCAGACTGAGAATGTAAAGGTTAAATGTGATAATTAAAGAGAATTCTAAGTACATGCAGAAATAAGTCAAAATATTTGGGGAAAAACTAAGTTGGTAAACAGTTTCTTATTGCTCATTACTGCACTCTGTCTGGTTTGTAAACACTGTTTTTGATTCACAGTTAAGTTGAGCTGGTTGATCACAGGCATTTGTTCATTGATCAACTACACCCAACTAACTGATCATTTTCACAAGACTTGGATTACTAGAATAACTAAAATAGTAACAATTAGAAACTTTAATTTTATCTATTGGTAATTTTTGTGAATCATAACACTAATCAATTAAGCCAAAAACTTTGAATTAATCGAAAATAACAATAAGAAAATGAGAAATCACAGTGGCAAAATCTTGATTTCTTGGATAGATGGAATAATGGAAAACAATAATTAGATGGTTATTTCTCAAAAATAATCATTGGTGACAGGAAATTAGGTAAATCACCCAGTTCTAATACTAAGTTCTTTATCAGATCTGAGAAGTTTATTTGGAAAAATTTTTTGTATTAACATTAGCATGTTCACGTGAGAAAGAAATCACTGAAGAAAAATGACTTCTGATTGGTTGTATGTTGGATCAATATTTAAATTATAAATAAAGTTTCTTCACTTCTGAAACCAGAAATCTTTGCATTTAACCATAAGATTCACTATTTAGGTTTTACAGTATCAACATGTACCCAAGTTTACTAATACAAAGTATTTTCACCATTAACTGACATAAAATATAAAAATAATCTAATTCAGTTTTTTTTATTTTTGAATCACCTACTATCAAATCAAATATAACTCGTACAATCAGTACAGTACCCTTTTCATCAGTTCTATGTTTTCTATACCCAGAAAACTATTCGTGTCACACTTTGAGCCACTAAAAACTGTAAAATCTAACCTAAAACCACATAATTAGAAGTGGTATGTCAACAACATTTTTATACGGCTAAACCACCAATAAACTATTATAAAGTATCTATGACATTTCAACTTACAAAATTTTGACATTCACTTCATTTCACAATGAGAGAAATACAATGTGGGATCATTTGAAACCTAATGTGAAACCATAAAGACTTATGACAATAAATTCAACTCACACTTTGACAAAACTTTGTCATCAAATAAGTATTAACAATTAAAATTTCCAATGCACTGACAACTTCCCTCTTATTTTAACAGGATTTCAGTTAATAATAACCTGATAAAATTTAAATGTCAAAATAATATTCAAATAGATAGATAACTAAAGGACATATTCATTAGTTAAACTAGTGACCTCAAAAGTTAAACATAATCCAAAGTGCATCCTACAGTTGTAACATAGAATGGAGATGCTAGAAGAACCATTACAAAAGACAAAACATGCATTAAAACAAAGAATATTGGAAACTCTACAAAATTAAAGGAGTATTCAGGATACAGTTCTGTGAATCAAACCTTTACAAAAACCAAAAACTGGTAATCTGCAGCATTTGGAACTACAATTTATAGAGGGAACAAAAACTAGATTAAGCAGCAAATCATAGAACCAATCTGTACTCAGCTGTACTGGAGTTTTCTCTCTCAAAGTCACAATTTCACATCTTTCCTTACTCATCTGCTAATAAATCATTAACCAACATCTTCATAACCATTAAAAGTTATTCTTCAGAACTCTCTTTAATGCCTATGCTACTGTTAATTTATAGAATTCTTCCCAACAGATCCTTTAGACTCAATGAAAAACTCAACAGGAAGCCCAAAGCAACATCTCTAAACCAAGAAGAGAGAAGTAATCCATAGAAAAAATATACATGTCAATAAATTGTCTAAAACTTTCTCTAAAAGTAAAAAAAAATTAAAAAATATTGATTAAACAATTTAAATTAATCACCTGTCCATTTAATATCAACATATAATAGTTGTTTAAATAATACTCTAAAACTGTATGTCATCCAGAGCAGCAAAGTTTGGCCACAAGCTCAATACTGCATTTAGTTTTTAATTTGCCAGATCTTATTCTAATCAATAAAAAATATTGATTAATTAAAAGCAAATATTTACCTTATTCACATCTCTGGTAGAAATCCCCATTTTTCTTTGATGACGAAGTTGATAAGGATAGATGACATTATAAAAACGACTAGGTATGCTATTTAGAAGTTTTTCATTCTCTGGATACTGACGCTTAAGCCGGCTAACTTCCTCTAAAAAATCATAACAGCAGTTGCTTATTAGACTTTAAAAGAACTTGAAACAAAGTACAATAAAATAACCTAAGTCAACTAGGAAGCTATACCATAATTCTTTATGGACAAACTGGATTTACATTTACCTTGTAATCTTCTGTTTTAATAATGGTTATAAACTGTACATAGTTTCATATAGTTGAGAAGACTTCAACCATAAACCTTAAAAAAGACTGAGTATATTCTAGAATAATTTTAAAAAAAGTAAGAAAAAGCTTTGGATATGAAGATTTTGTGATGAGGGTGCATACACAGTAAACAGCATAAAAAAATTATGTATAACATCTGTTGTTAATTTCACTCATTTTTGAAAAAGACACTAGTCAGCTAATACCTACAACATCAAGTATCGCAATAAACTTGTCAGTTTACTATTTTACAAAATAATTTAAGTGATAAACAGCTCCTAATCTTACTTCATATAGATTAAATTCTGATAATTATATAGAACCTACAATTATCTACAAGAAACCTTTGGTTGAGTTTAGTGCTGTTAAGTGTGGGGATACCCATTTCTAATTCCCAAAATAGACATCCAGTTTCCTTAAAACAAGGTTGAGAAGCATGGATATTATAAACATAAAACAAACATACCCCCCCAAAAAAAAAAATTCCATACATCCTGACTCTCATACTCCATTCTTTGTCTAATAATAACCTTTCTTTTTTTAAGTTACTTAATATGGGAAACAGCATGATGCAATCTAACATGTAAATACTAACAGAAAACTATCTCATCAGAAAACAATGTTATCTTAATAATGACTCTCAAAATGAAGTAATGTTTTAAATGTAAATCTTCTGTTGAATTTTTCAAATGGTAAAAATTTGTATGAAATTATAAAACTCCACACTGATATCCTGTTAACAAATCAATAAACAGTTTCTTTCTCATCTGTTATGCACTTCTCCATTGGAAAAATTTCAGTATGATTCACTTAAAAGCTGGTGTAGAGACAGTAATGCTTTTTTATACAAGCAAGAAGGTTCACGTTTCTACTTATCTATTAAAAGTAAATAATGTTCACTTTGAGTTCCAAAACCTTCATTTTCTTTATCACAGAAAGTTTCATGTAATTATAATGATGCTGCTAGATTTCCTTACTTAATCTAAAAGTTATTTTTTTGGAAGATCAGTTCTACTATTTCATAAGTAAAGAGATTATTTTTAATTAACGTGGTGCCAGTGCATTAGATCTGTGTGTGACATATTCATGATTAATATCTGCACCTTGAAAATGGAGAAGTTCTCCAAGACAGGAAATGGGGGTGAAACGGGAAAATTGTGACTGCTATAACAAATCTACATGCACACAGAATAAAACTTTTGAGAAGTTGAGGGTTGCACATTGCATAATAAAATTTTCCAGTTATATAATCAAGAGTTTCATAACAGTATGATTATAACCCTAAAGTATATTCTGATAATAATATGAAAATTGATAAATAATAACAGCTAATTTTCATTTTTGTGATTGTAATAAGGAAGTAAACTTCATAAACTGATACAAAACATTTTTCCCCAGATGTTTTAGTAAAATGATTCAGACACTTGTCGAGAAATGGAATCTTAATAATTCACTGAAGAAATACACATCAGCAGTTGAAAGAACCATAAAATGTTAAAATTCAAATATCAATTACTTTTAGTTTTCTTTTGTCAAAATTTGCATAAACAAAAGCATTATTTAAAAAACATCAAACTAAACATTGACAGTATTTTAACCATTTTAACTGTTTAAATCTTTCAACAGCTCATTTGCTGAACAGTATATGATCCATGACAGTTGATCAATTAATCGATTATTTAATAACTGTGGAATTAGCCTACTCTGATTCTCTACCACACAGTCGAAGTATATTGATGGCAGGTGTGATGCTAATGTCAGATGGACCAATATCATCATTAATATTAATAAATGTACTGGATGGTATGATAAGAGGAACAAATTTCACTTAAAACCAAGTATAGACAACATTGTGAAAAACAAAAAAATCTTAATACAAGTACATCCCTTGTGGCTATCTGTTCATATTTTTGTTATTATTAAACAAGAGTGGCAATACTTATCTATTTAATAATACTAACATTAGCCCTCTTAGTTACCAAGATCAATTGAGCTCACAGGTTTAACATTTACAAATTATAAATGAAAGTGATAACTTCTGGTGAAAAGCAAATTATTAATAAATATTGAGATAAGAAATGACCTTTACACTCAAAATAAAATTACAACATTTTCTGATGTTTTAATTATATTTTCTTATAAAATATTACAAGAGGTGAAAACCTAAGAATGACTTAATAAAACATAAAACAATAATTTTGATAAAACTGTTTATAAACATACATATGATACAAATAAGTATATATTACAGAAAAGAGATCTGCATAGCATTATCATCTCTGTACACACATAACAGACAGAAAACATTAACATACTTTAACACAAGTACATACTTCAGAAAAAAAGGTTTACATAACATTATTACTATTTCTATAAGCCCATGTCAAATAGAAAACTTCACAGAATGGAAAAATACTGGAATGCATAAACATTTTGTGTATTTGTACAATTGTGTCCTATTATATACATAAATATTGTATAATGACATTTCTTGTAAACAGAGCCCATTCCTGTATTTCAAGTTACACAGGTAGGGGCATCAATGATCTCTTATTTTGAGTACAATGAGGATTGTACAGTTTATGTTGTTCATGTCAGGAAAGATGAAATTTTAGCTTTAGACAACATTTTATTACTTCATCCACTGGAAAGGTAAACATTTTGCAATTATAGTTATCATCAAACTGTCATCTAACATAAGTCTATATTTTAGAAGCATTTAATTTTAATAAAATGTAAGAAATTTTGAAAGAAGAGGATTCCTAAAATGCAAACCACTTGGAAAGCAGTTTTCAGGTTGAGGTAATAATCACAAACATGCAACACTTGTGTGATGTGCAAGTTTTGGAGGCAATATGTCATTAAATACTGAACAGAGACTCACAAGTACTTAAGATAATATCAATATTTGATATATTCAAATAATTGCATAATTTAGAGAAATTATTTTAAATTTATCAGTAAATACTGGTACAGACATTTCTCTAGAGGAAATATTTGAGTTTCTTCCATGTGAAGGAGAAGAGTTGCTCATAACTATCCCTAATTTTGAAATGATAAACAAGGGGGAAGAGAGACAGTCAACAGTTCCCACTGTTGGCTCAATAAAGAATTAGACAGTTACTTTAGCCCTAAACCATGACAGTGGTCCTGGTAACATTACCTAACTTACAAGTGTGATGCTCCCATTAAAAATTAAAAACAAAAAAAGCAAAGTGATAAACACAATTTAATTTCTTAAATTATGTCAAATAAACAAAACACAAAACAATTCAAAAGCATAACTGTCAGTTTTACAAGCTGCATTTTGGCATCTACTGCATTAAATATGCATTCATTAATCCTTAATTATGAGTAAATATTCATATATTCTAAAATTCATATTCCTCAAAAAAATGTTCAGATACATTAACAAACTATTTTTAAAGTCATCTCTGCAACTCACCCCTACGTTTATTGTCCTCTTCATGGCCTAATGCTTCATCTATGTCTGTAGAAAGGTTAGTAATAATAAAAAAGTTAGTCAAAACACGGATAAATCAATTAAAACATGCAACAACCAATCATAAAAATTCAACGACTACAAGTACTAGAAATGTTGGGGGAAGGAAAGGTTCTTTACCAAGAAGATAGTTAAAAAGTTACAACTAATTTAGGGTTTATATGGAAGGAAACCTATTCCTGAGAAATGCACAAAGCTGAAGAGCAGTATTTACATTGTAAAGATTTGATTCAAACAACACTCTTTCTTGGCAGAAAGAAAGTGATGCAATTTTTATGTAAAATTATTTTGCACTTGTAAAGAGTTTAAAAAAAATTATAAGTATTTTTTGTATAACTGTTAACACAAGACTGGAAACAAAGTAAACTGACCAAAATTGTAACAGCAGATAACCTATTTAGTACAGCAAGGCAAAAAACTTTATATGTTATATTTGAAATGTAACTACTTAAAGAATATATCAGAATATTTTTGTTTATGCTACATTTTTCTCTAACATGTGAACTTTACTGAGCACTTGTCTCTTGTAATTCACTTGGAGAAATCAATTTGATCTTGAGAAAGGGAAAATTATAAAGTATTCACTAACAAAAATACAAGTTAATAACTAGGGATTTGCTACTTGAGCTATTGTGGTTAGTACAGAAACCTAGAAGTGTTTAATTTTATCTTTTGTGTGTTAAATTATTTTCACAGTTCAGTCAGGAACATCATTTTTTTTTTACCCACTTTCCATACCTACCACCTATTAAGTGCAACTCTTTCTTCACACTGCTGCCAATGCCATTTGTTATTCATGATTTTATCAATTAAGTCTGTATCATTTTTTGTTCAAGAACAACAGCATACTCACACTTCATTACTTTAACGCAATTACAACTCTAATTTGGGCATTCTCTATATTACCCATAAAAAATGTAACATCTACTTTGTGGGGTATATCAACAAATTTTCTTCAAAATAAAATTATAAATGAAATGCTTAGATTGACTTTTTTTCTGTACAAGTTTTATTAATATTTACTTTTGAGGAAATAATATGAAAAAAAATAATAAAACTCTTGTATTTCTAACTGTCAATTTCATGGCTTCCTGTGGAATTTTTTATTCAGTTAGTGAAAGTGTTTAAACTTTTTGCCTGTGCAAATGAAATTCATCAATAGCAAAGCTAAAAATATACAGATTTACAACTGTGAACTTTATTTTCAGTTACAATACTTTTAAAAGTGATTTTTTTTATTTTGTGATGTCAAAAACTGTAAAATTTAATCATCTGCATGTTTTTGTTTTAGTTTCCTAAGTTGTAGAATTTAATAATATTACATTTCAGAGTTGGAATTTTTTTTTCTTATTGCCTTTTTGCAAAAGAATTTCTTTACATTGGTACAAAAGACTTTAAAAGTTGTTATAATGCTTTAAGTGGTCAGGATGTATCTGTAGGCTACATGGTAGTTTTTGCTGTCATTTATTCAGTTTTCTGTTATTTGTAAAACACAGAAAGTAAATTAACTTGCATGTTTTATTTTACAGAAGTTATTGTCTTGACAGATGATTTTTGTATACAATAACTAGCTTTGTAACTTGAGTCTGAAGACAAGACATTAAATATGAACTTGCCACTGGTCAAAGGTAAATGATCTTACATCTGTTTGAACACATTAGACACAGAGAGGCAATAAAAATGTTTTATGTACAAAATAGTAAATTCATACTATCTACTTATAATTAGTTTTAATACTTCAGAGAATTTTTGTTGCACTATTTCCAACTGACTATTATTTCAGCCATTACAGGCATGCACCGTGGCAAAGAAGTAGCTATGTTACATACAGGTGTTGGCTGTAATACAAATTATGTCAACCAAAAAAATCAAGTTTATATTTTATAAGGTGTCACAGATACTATATCAAGTATTTGAACTGCCTGTGTTGCAGATTTGGTGACATTCACAGGTTATTAATGCTTATTAATAAGAATAAACTAAAACTGCTGGAATACCAAACACTGGCAATTAAAGAGTTAATAAAAATGGAAACTAAAAGTAGCTGACAAGAGACACACTAAATGGGGAAATATATTCTGAAACCAGAGCAATAAAACACCTAACTTCAATTGATTCATGGTAAATACAAAGACAATACACTTGTGTATAATTCTAATTCTGCCCTCTTCAAAAAAACAACAAAGAACAAAATAAATGAAGCTATACAACTTTTCAGGAAATATGAAGCTAAATTTATCCAAAGTTAAAACTAGAGTATTTTTGTAATAAGAGTTCTTTATTGTACAATCAAATTCAGAAAAACATAAATTACAGTTAAGTATATTCAACAGTATTACTTCTTATCCTTTTCTTTTTCTCTTTAATGAGATCGACAAACCTTGCTAATGTAACCTGTATATTCAGGAAGTTTTTAAACAAGCAAAAATGATGAAATGATATGGGCAATTAATTTTTCCAAAGTTTACATATCTTCTCCTACTCAATATAATTAAAATAACATGCATGCCAAGTAAAGAATGATGTACATTTAATTTGATTACAGTGTGGTTTTATTTTAAGTAAAGAATGATGTATATTTAATTTGATTACAGTGTGGTTTTATTTTAAGTAAAGAATGATGTATATTTAATTTGATTACAGTGTGGTTTTATTTTAAGTAAAGAATGATGTATATTTAATTTGATTACAGTGTGGTTTTATTTTAAGTAAAGAATGATGTATATTTAATTTGATTACAGTGTGGTTTTATTTTATTTATTTGTTAACTAAAAGTTAAAACAAAAGACAAACATTATCACTGACATTTCAATTCTAACCAACTTTTATGTCTATACAAGTCTAATATATTTATAAAACAAATTTTTGTCCAAGGAGGTTTTGAAAAAGGAAAAGAAAAATACTTCTAAGAATTTGCAATAAATTTCTGAGACCACGTACAAGATTTTGAAAATTATCCACCATTCACTCAAATGTTATTTATGTTAAACCCAGGCAAAGGAAAAAAAGAAAAAAAAATCTTTATCTTGATGTTTCATCCATTCCTTAATGGTGTAGAAACCTAAAAAATGGAAATCAACATTAGTGATTTTCTCCTCAGTTTCAGCAGTTTCTGAAAGCTAATGGTTAAAGTCCAACCATCTTTTCCTGAACTTAACCATAATTATAGAATACATTTTGACATTGGCAGGAACTTCATTCTCAAAAAGTTTCTCAAGCTTTTCCAAAACACCCTTCTCTTCAACAATAATAGAATTTGAAGAAAATTCTTCTCCGCCTTTAAATAAATTAATCAAAAGAAACATTTTTACTTTCATCCATCACAAAGCTCCTATTGCAATCATTTAAATCCAATAGTATCCACAAAACCTCCTTTAAAAAGTTCACATGAGCATAAAAATTTTGCAAGACGCATCTTGGGATTATATACTTATATAGTCTCTATGTTGTCTAGCCTTAACTAAATATCTTGATCATTCCTCTTTTCAGGAGGAAGTCATAAGATTTTTTTAATTAGATGTTTACTATTTAATACAGAAAATTGTCTTTTTGTCTAATAAGTTAGTGTTTGATTTTTAAAATATTTAAAAACTACAAATACAACAGAAAGAAAAGATACAAGTTGGGTTAAGCAAGTTTTTAAGAGCTTTTTCACTTGGACAATATTGCATCCAAAGTAAGACATAAAATTAAGGTTTCAACCAAATAAAAAATAGTTATGCACTTAAGTATATGTACTTGATAACTGGACAAGCAAGTAACAAAAAGTAAAATAAAACACAACAAAGTACATATACAATAAAAAAAATGGATAACTAATACAGAAGTGTTTTTGTATGTGCATCCAACATAATAAAAATAAACTGTGAATAATAATAAAAAAAGATTTATGAAAGACATACCAATGTATTTTATATTTAGAATGTCTTACAAAATTCTTTCCAAAAATAGTGAAGGAATAAAGCAGCTAATTTAGTCAAATTCGTCTCTTCTGGGTATGTGTTAATATACAGAAATAGTTTCCACATAATTATATATGTTGCATTAACATTTTTATGACAAGACCACAATGACAAACACTAGAAATTAAGACCTCTCATCCCCTACTACTTCATTTGGTATAAGAGGCTAAACACAACTGAGGAAGTTCAATAATACAAAAATGTTTGTCTGAATTTTACTTGAAAGACCTTCATTCATACCATTACAAAATGTTGTAAGGTGCATTTTCCCTTTAAACAGCAGTGTTGTTTGCAGCATGGGAGTCACAACATGCCACTGACACCTATAAGATTTTATTGATATTTCTAATAAAGTATTACCAAAAAAATAGTAGTTAAATCATATTAGTTGGTATTGGTAAAAACATTTAACTAAAGTATGAAAAGGTGAGAGGAACCAAAAACCTTTTCCTGATAAACTCTATTTACACTGGAATTTATTTGTTGTATTGTGCATCAGAGGTCAATGCTTCATCCTATGGTTTTCCTTATTTACTTTCATGGCACAAAGGGGATAACATTAAACTATTGGATATTTCTATCTGTACTGAGCATGTTGACATACTACAAAATAACTTGGATCAGTTAGTAAACTAAATTAGTTGGCAACTGATCTCTAATTAAAGTAAGCTTTAGACAATACATTTAGTTACCAAAATATGTACAAAATTTGGTTCCCAAATTTATTACAGATGAGAAACCATTCAAAAGCATAACTGAAGAAAGAGATCTTGGTATTATATAATAATACATATTTATTCAAACTATTTAGATAGTGTTGTATTGCTAGTAGCAAAGCCAAAAGAACATAAACACACACACATATATGTAAAAAGAAAAGAGCTCTCCTAGATAAATCACAAATTATGCCTCACTTATACTATATGTTGATTTTGATTTTCTTGTCTGCAAATGGGATACTGATTTAATGAAAAAAAGATACAAAGGAGAGCTAATAGGACAACTGTGGAGATTCTAAGTTACAAGACTACCTCGAGTATTGCTAAGATAATGGCATCTACTTTCTTTGATATTTATAGGATAAGAAAACAAAATTTACAGTTCTAGAAAAACGAACACAGTGCTCCAGTTAAGGCAGTTACTTTTTTAACAGGGTGAAGTATATGAAATAAAGTGCCATCAATAGCAGTGGAAGCTAGCACCTTACAATAAGGTTATAAGGAGAATTTATGGTTTTTAGACAAATAAAGGGTTGGTTTAACCATTTCTCTTTTTGATGTAAGATGTTAATAGACAGCCTTGAAAGAATAATTGGCTTTATGTTGTTCTACATTAAAAATTTTACTTTGATGAGCCAAATAACAGGCATAAAAATGTCATGCAACTATTTACAATAACAACAATTGTAAAAAGAAATGGAAATAAATATCGAACAAAAACTGAAAATGAACAAAGAAAAGATATATTTAAATATACAATCCAAACTTTTAATCAGCAGTTGCCTAGTTAAACATTAACAGAACTGTCTTATACACTACTATAACACTACAACGAATAAATGAAATAATAAAGATATTCAAAACCCAACATACTGAAAACACAAATGAAAATACTAAATATTCAAAATATATTATAATAGAAATAATAAAATGAATGAAATCTAATTCAAAAAAATAATTCTAAACTAACCACAAAATAATAATCTACACACACAAATAGCAAACAGGAAAATCCTAATAAAAAGCAAAAAAACAAATAATAAACACTAAATAATAAAATATATACATTACAACAACATTTTGATCAACAAGTTTCAGCCAAAAATAAAAAAATGACATTATGTGGCATGTTACTCTAAATTAAGGGAAAAACAAAACCTAAACAATGATAGAAATAACTATAAATCACTTAAAAACTAGTAAAATATAACATTGTGTTATCTATGTGGAAGTCTTGCTAGCATATATTTTCAGTAGTTACATTATTGTCAGTAACATATTATAACATTTGGCATTTAGCAACTATTTTGTTTGAATCCATCTTTCTTTAAAAATGTATCTTGTAAGAAGTGTTAATGTTGAAACAGCTGAGCAATTTTGAATTCATTCACATCTCAGAATCACTGTATGAAAAACAGTTAAATATATTTTTATGAGCAATATATAAAAGATTGGTGCAAGTCCAAATAAAAAAAATAACAGGGTTTTCTTCAGTTCATATAATCAGGTTATTCTAACTTCTAAACAACGCTGCTACAGGCAGGTTATACTACTGTCAGAACTTCTTGAATATAGAAATATATACATATACATGTGTGTGTGTGTGTGTAATTGAATAACATTGAGATTTAACAGCAGCTAAATCATGCTGTTAATGGTTTCATACGCCAGTGCTGGTGTCCAGCCTCATGAATAACTACCAAATTTCTTAAGCACCGAATTAACAATCATATTTATACAAAAACAATAATTTTAAAAGGAGAGATGTCACTTTTGACCAGGCTTAACAAGTGGAACCTAGGCCTAAGCTTGAAGGTAAACCTGACAAGTTAGTCCGATTAATATCGTTAGGCCTAATAATTTCTTGTCTCTCCAGGAAAGAAAAAAAAAAAAAAAAAGCCTTACCTCGTTTGCGTCTTGAGACAGCGAAGACACGACATGGAGCACCATAACAAAGAAAAAAAAGTGCGATATAAATCCAGTGCATCTTCTACGTGAAAGTAGCATATTTCCTCTCCATGGCAGCCACAATTCGATCCATACTTCCACACTCACTAATACAAGACAACCTCAACAAGCATCTCTTCGCTGAAGCTCTCTGGCACTCTTGCACCCGATTCTTTCTACTCTCAAAGAGAAGACGGAAATAACCCTGAAAACGTTACAATTCATCATTTGGCATCGAAAAAAATATACCAATGGTTAAATGAAACGTTTATTGCTAATACTGCAATTTAACTTAAATTGTACGGAGTGCTAGGATCGTGATGTCGTGTAAAAACTTTGTAAACTTTTAAATAGAGGTATTCGAACTTACAGATTATGGCTTAGTTCATCTTAACATAAACAAATTATTTCACCCACTTAGTTTGTAACATTATTGTTGTTGTTGTTTTGAATTTAGCACAAAGCTACACAATGGGCTACCTGTGCTCTGCCCATCACGCGTATCGAAACCCGGATTTTAGCGTGTAAGTCCGCAGACATACCGCTGAGCCACTGGGGGGCTTGTAACATTAACAACATACACAAAGCAATTTAAATTGCTCATAAAGACAACTAATAAACCGGAATTGCGTATAAAGAGAAGTTTACTAATCAAAAGAGTTCAAACATCGATAAATGAACAGAATATTGCACTTATTTGTCAGTGAAAGAATTCCACTTACAATAACAATGAAACAAGTGTCAGCTTCCACTCAAACTTTGAATGTTTTTGCCTGATCTATGAAAAACAAAATATGTATGATTTGTTTTCATTCTTGTCCACCGGTAATTTTACGTCTATGACTTCACTTATTTATTCATTTTTACAACCAATGACAAGAGTTTATTATTTGCACTTATTTTACTGTATAATTTATCAGTTTCTAAAATAAAAACATTAATACATGGAAAGATAAAACTAAAAACAAATGCTTCTCGATCACCATAATTTTCCAAAGACTTGTTATGAGCGGAACATGTTTTCCCCATCATCAGAATAGCTATTCTCAAATGCTGACGAAAAGCTCCAAGTGACCATTCCCAAGTGCTTGCTAATTATTTGTCAATAATTTCTAAATTTCGGTCAATCCCACTATTCGTTGGTAAAAGAGTTGGCGGGAGGTGGTGATGACTAGCTGTCTTCCCTCTCGTTTTACACTGCTAAATTACAACTTTCGAGTACCTTTGCGCGAAATTCAAAGAACAAACAAAACAAACTCGTCTTACACTGCTAAATTAGGGACGGCTAGCGCAGATAGCCCTTGTGTAGCTTTGCTCGAAATTCAGAAACAAAAAACAATAGAATAGAAGAATTTATTTGATTTACACCTTTTACCTCTATTGCTGTATCAACTGTAACTGGAGAACTTACCTGGATTACTCCAATCATGAATCTTACCAAATAAAGTTTCATGAGATAGCTGGTGAGTTTAATAAAATTATTCGTTGAGTCTACGAATAAACGTATAAACGACTTAAATGTGTAATGAAATCCATTTCCAAATTTTATTTGCTAACAAATGAGTTCCTCGTCATTAAACTCGAAATCATCCGATGGAGAAAACAAAGGTACCATGAGAGGGATATCAGGCTTAGTTTTAATTAAATATTTGTAGAGCGAGTAAAGGAAACAGTGAAAAAGTTGTCCATCTTGCTGTATCTTCAAAAAGACCAGCCTTAAAAACATTAAGTAGGCTTCCGCATGAGAGCTGTAACAAATATTAAGCATTTTGTTGGCACACCAGAAAGAAATACCCAGAGCAAAGTTTAAGAACAGGGTACAGAAGAAAGAAGAGGCCATATTTAAATTTGTGAAAGATTTGGAGACGTTTGCTCAATTATTTTAACCGGATTTTCAACATGAAATGCTGGATTCTTTTGCATGTGAATAATATATAAATGCTGTAACAAACGAGAACATGAGAATTAGGCTGAAGCAAATTAGGTGTGTCTATCTAAAAAGAGATTTTCAGTGGGCAGTGAAATGTGAATAAATTAAAATTGCATAGAAGTTGGATTGGTCTGGTTTGTTTTAAATTTCTCCGAAAGCTGCATGAGGGTTATCTGCGCTAGCCGTTTCTAATTTAGCAGTGTAAGGATAGAGGAAAGACAATTTCTCATTGCCACTCACCGCCAACTACTGAGCTACTCTTTTACCCACGGCTGAAAGGGCGAGTATGTGCTTGGTGTGACGGAGGTTCGAACCCGCAACCCTCAAATTACGAGTCAAGAGCTTTATCCCCTTGGCCATGCCGGGTCCTAGAAGTTCGAATTATCACATTAAGAAGTACTGACGACAATGTTGAATAATTGAGACTATTAGTTAATGAACTGGAAAACCAGAAAGGATGAAATAAACTAAAAGGCAACAGGTGTTTCAGGCGTCACTTGAAAAACTTTCAAAAAATGTCAAAAATGTGGAACTGTTATAATTATGGGAAACATGTTTGTTACGACAGAGACTGAAAGAAATCAACAGCTATTTTAAGACAAAATTGAAAATATGTCTCAGAATCCAAAGCAAATCAGAGGAACAATAAAAATATAACCCTAGATTAAAAAACAAAAAGGAATTAACTATAATAATGTGGCAAAGTTCAACCCTGTCTACCCCAAATTAATTAAGAAGCTCATTATTTGAGGAGAATCATTAATGAGTGTATGGATTTTTTGATGGTATGTGTGTTTCACGCCTGCAAATGTTCAATCCCGATTTGCTCAAAAAATGTGGGAAATTATCTTCTGAGATAAAACAAGAAAGGTAATTGATGCTAACAGCAAGTATACACAAAGTTTTAGCAAGAAGAAAGATAGAAGTTGCCATTACTCTGGGAAACTTATAATATGTCTGTAATAAACACTAAGAATGAATACCTATTATGAACTTACGTCGTGCAGAGACAGGAATTCAAAGATGAGGTTCAAATGGATCCAAATTCTATGAACAGGAAATCCCTGTGCATTACATAGCATTTACCTAGAGGTCGAACTTTCAATTTTAATAAGGAGGGTGGTCATAGTACCACAAAGAAATAATCCACTAATGCTGCGAGTTATCAGGAATAATTCTACGTCTAGTATTGTTTTGGAATTTTGCAAAAAGCTACTCGAAGGCTATCTGTGCTAGCCGTCCCTAATTTAGCAGTGTGAGACTAGAGGGAAGGCAGCTAGTCATCACCACCCACCGCCAACTCTTGGGCTACTCTTTTACCAACGAATAGTGGGATTGACCGTAACATTATACACCCCCACGGCTGGGAGGGCGAGCATGTTTAGCGCGACGTGGGCGCGAACCCGTGACCCTCTGATTGCGTGTCGCACGCCTTACGCGCTTGACCATGCCAGGCCTCTACGTCTAGTTATTGAAACATAGTGAAATAGAATACTCCAGCATATTCTGAGGGATTAATGGTTGGAAGACATTCTTTGAATATGAAGAATAAAGATGTCCTGCATTATTTTACCAGATAAAGACTAAAATCAGTTGGTGATAAAATGAAAAATCCCTAAAATGCTAATTTTGATACGATTGGATTTCATGACTGGACAATTCGTGTCATAAAAACGCAAAACTCAAGCAGATTTTGGGAAGGGTCATAAGTTGTATTGAAAATAATAAATGATGTGGTTTACAGAATGCATATAACAGGTGATCCAAACTAAACGTCGTTTATTGCGATTGTTTTTGTAAATTTGTCAGTGAAAGAATGACCATTTGGAAAAAGATTTCAAGCTTGATGTGTCGAGAAAACTTCCATATAATCACCAAGGACAGAGCCACATGTGAGCTCATTCGTTTACCTGTCCAGGAGAACATCCAGAATGACAGGACAATATTGTTTATTTATTGAATTTGGCGCAAAGCTATATCATGACTATCTGTGCTAGTTATCTTTAAGTTAGCAGTATAAGACGAGACAGAAGGCAACTAATCTTCAACACCCACCGCCTTTGGTTACGTTTTACCAACGAATAGTGAGATTAACCTTAACATTATAACGCCCCAATCTCTGAAAGAGTAAGTATGGTTGGTATAACTGGCATTCGAACCCGCAAACCTCAGATTGTGAGTCAAGCACCCTAACCACCTGGCCATGCTGGATGCAACAGGACAATAAACACTGGTAAGGTGTAATTTTGCCCCTCGGTGGCACAACGCTATGTCTGCGGACTCACACCGCTAAAACCGGGTTTCAAAACCCATGTTGGTCAGAGCACAGAGAGTTCATTGTGCAACTTTCTGCTTAATTCTAAACAAACAAACAAAAACGTAATTTTATCGTTTTTATGTGAGTCATTTACAAATTAAAATTAGAGCATAAGTTGATAATCATACAACATTATTTAATAATTTTAACCCCAATTATCTATTGTTAATATTTAATTCTACTTGAATTAACTTCATTTGGAAGAACACTGATGCTTGGGCCACACCCAAAAAAAGTCGTTTCTCGGAGCCGCCGATTCGATTTTTAGTTTTATACGTTTTTCTTTTATTTTACCTTTTTTAAGTTTATCATTGTTAAAAGGAAATCAACCAAAAGTGTCTATGTATTCCTGTAAGTATTAGCTATACATATAAAGCAAACTTAACTTCATGTTGAGACAACCATCTTCAATCACAGATTCCAGCGTGTATGTAAACATATAAACCAAGACAAGCTCAAAGGACATCGCAAAGCAGATCAGTATATTCAGACTGGTGTAATATGAAACTTGTTTTTGTTTGGAATTTCACGCAAAATTAGTGGGATTACCAGTCACATAATAACGCCCCCACGAACGAAATGGCAAGCTTGTTTGGTTCGACGATGATTCGAACCCGCCAACCTCAGCTTACGAGTCGAACGCCTTAACCCACCTGTCCAGGCTGGGTCAAGAGTATAAGTTGAACTCAGATAAATCAAATGAACCAAAATTCAGTAATTGACAGTGAATAAATCAATATCTGTTTTTAAAGAAAGGCTACAAATTCTTTCATAAAGTTTTGCATCAAATTACCTGAATTTTATCATCCAAACAGAAATCCGATTCATTTTATAATTGCTAGTGCGATGAAAATCGGATAATTTCAACTGCAAAATCCACTGACGCGAGACATTGAGTTCCATAGCTTAGAAAATTAATTGTATTCACCATATAGCTTGATGAATTGTAGGTATAAATAGACGTTAAACTAAAACATGTGGAATCTGACATAGATAGATAGATAATATTCTCAGTAACGAAGACCGCATCTGCAATAGCACACAACATATATACGGAATAATTCAAATGGTGTTACGTAAAACTGTATTTGGTCGTCACACTATTACACATAAATTAAACGTGAATTGAAAATCTAATTAGAAATATATTTATCCTATTGATACTTTTCATGAAGTAATTGAAAGAGATGTAAATGTTCAAATAACATTTTATTCATTTGTTTTTAGAATTTCGCGCAAAGCTACATGAGGATTATCTGCGCTAGCCGACCCTAATTTAGCAGTATAAGACTAGAGGAAAGGCAGCTAGTCATCACCATCCACTTGGGCTACTCTTTTACCAACAAACAGTGTGATTGATTGTCACATTATAACGCATCCCATGGCTGAAAGAGCGAACATGTTTGGTGCGACCGAAAGAATTTGAGCCTGCGACCCTCACATTACGAGTCGAACGACTTAACCCCCCTGGCCACATTGTTTGGTGAATCAAAAGTAAAGGTATACTGTATGTAATTTTCATTTTGCTCTGGTTACAACGCTAAAATCAGGGGTTTGATTCCCCTCGGTGGACTCAACAAATAGCTCGATGTGGCTTTGTTATAAAAAACACACCCTCACCCTTTTGCTCTGTTGCACCTTGACTGTTTTAGGTTACAGTAGATCCTGGTTTGGACAACCCCCGCTGTCGCCGACCACCCGGTGTTTCCGACCATATTTCTGCCAACGGAAGGCTTTCAATGTTATTTTCCCCGTAGTGACCAACCACTCGCTGGACGCAACCAGAGACCGCCCGTGTGTGATCAAAAACCGGTCGTTTGGTCGCTTAAATGCTGGTCTTAACGGTCATTTCATAATACCTCACGTCTGATAATTGACAGTTTTGTCCAATATACTGATGTAAAATATTGCTAAACAAACAAAACCACACCACACGCCAGCTTTTCCTTGATAATTGCTGAACAAACATGTCGCATCCAATTAGTAGATTAGTAGACCAAATCATACCAAAAATGATCAGTTCGGTTAAGGTATAAATAGGAGGCATATATTTATTAAAAATCAGTTTCAGTTTGATCCTTTTGCTCTACACCTATTCAAAACGTCTTTATCTTCATTCTGAAGTCATGGCTGATTGTCGAAAACGCAAAGTGCTTTCACTAGAAGAAAGTGTGAAAATTGTAAAGTTGTTTGAAGGCGGCAAAAGCTGCAGAAAAATTGCAGAATCCATGAGCGTTGGAAAGACACAAATACAGAGCGTAGTAAATGACAAAGAAAAAATAATGTCACTGTGGCAAAATGGTGCTAACACTGGCCAAAAATATCAGAAAGCACGGAAAACAGTCTACACGGAGCTGAACGAAAGAGTATGGGACTGGTTTTGTGCCGCACGTGCCAAAAACCACCCTGTTACTGGCGTAGCCTTGAAGGAATATGCACTGATGAAAGCCACAGAAATGAATCTGAATGACTTCACTGCCTCCAATGATATGTTTTGTTTTTTGCTAAGAAAAAAATATAAGAAGAAACAAATGAAAAGCCTTTCTTTGTTTTTTTGTTAACTTCAAAATATGTACAAATAAAAAAAAACATGCAAAAAATGGGCTTCTCCAATAACAGACCACCTGCTGTTTAAGACCACTATTGCTCTGCAGAAGGGGTGGTCTTAAATACCAGGATCTACTGTATTATTATTTACACCCTTGTAGCACTCACCTAAAACACAGTATGATCGGCTGAAAAATGTGATGATGTTGTTGTTTTGGAATTAAGCACAAAGCTACACAATGGCCTATCTGTGCTCTGCCCACCACGGGTATCGAAACCCGGATTTTAGCATGTAAGTCCGCAGACATACCGCTGAGCCACTGGGGGGCAAAATGTGATGATAACAGTACATTAAAATATTTAAATATATGTATCTTCTGAGCACAAATCAAATATTTTCAGGGTCACTAGGTTTTAAACATTTATTTAAATTTTAGTTTATATTTCTTTAGCTTTATTTATTGACCATTTCGTTTTAATTTTCGTAATTGTGAAACACTAGTAGAAAAAGGGTATTTTTATGTATCTCAGAACGGCTGGTGTGGGTATTAACACCATTTATTGATAAAGAGAGAACAACGTTTCGACATTTCTAGGTCGTCTTCAGGTTCAAGTGTGTTTCTCATGATCAAGAAGGCATTTTTAGTTATTTTTTAATTGTTGTTAAAATGGCATTGTTCCGCGCTTGGGCCCAGTATGGCCAGGTAATTAGGGTGCTTGATTCGTAATCTTAAAGTCAAAGGTTAGAATATTCATCACACTAAGCATACCCGTCCTTTCAGACATGAGGACTTATAATGTCACGATCACTTACACTATTCTTTGATAAAAGAGTACCACAAGAGTTGGCAGTTGGTGATAATGACCATCTGCTTTCCTTCTAGTCTTACACTGCAAAATTACGGACGACTGGCACAGATAGCCCTCGTACAGCTTTGAGCAAAATTCTAAACAAAGCACAAACGTTCCGCACTTTTTACGATTCGATCCCCCCGAAAACGAAGAAGAGGTAAAAAAAATACTTACAGCCTGTCGAACAATGTTGCTAAATCAGCTTATAATAAGCATAATTAGGCTTGCTTTGCCTTTAAAAAGTCTCTTTTAATATTTTCAAGAGCTGCAGTTTTAAGGCTTGTTTGAGGTAATTTATATATATATATATATATTGTTGTTGTTGTTGTTGTATTTTGTTGTAGTAGTTAACTTCTACGCATACACATTAAAACGGTTGTAGGAAACATTTTGGTGCTTGACTGAGTCACTAAACAGCCTTATACAACTTTACAATTTTAGAAGACATATCCACAATCGTGAACTTTCTGACCCGTTCATTTAACACTTTGAATATTCCTATAAAGCCGCCTCAATCGCCATTTTGAGGGTAAGCCATAAAAGAGCAGTCTTGAATGTTAGGGCTACTTGTTTTTCTTCTGAATTTTGCAGAGCACTAGTGTCAAAACTAAGCTAATACCAAGCTGGACAGAAATGATAAAAAACGACAAATTCTTGCGAATTTTGTTTACATAAGTATTAAGAAAATATGGATGATTTTCAAGCTTTTTTATCGAAAACCAATTTAAATTGGGCGTAGTTCTCTTAAACAAACTTGGAAGTATAATTTGTTTAATCCTCACCACTAACAGCTGCTCATGAAGATAGAGTTCTTATTAAAGTTATCTTTTTGATCAATCATGGAATTATTGTATGTAAAATGCATTCATAAAAAGATACAGTAAGAGCTCCTGTAAGTTTATATTTTAATTATTGTAATGTAATTATTTAAATATTAATTAAAGATGGAAAATGCCAAAGAGGAAGCAATAAAATAGAAAATTCTAAAATAATCAAATATAAATTTAACCGTGTTTGTTGAATTTCGCGAAAAGCTAACTGGAGACTATCCGCAGTAGGTTACATGAAAGACTGTGTTTGTGTTTTTCTTGCAGCAAAGCCACATCGCGCTATCTACTCAGCCCACGGGGGGGAATTGAACCTCTGATTTCAGCGTTTCAAATGCGGAGACTGATCGCTGTAATGGCGAGAGCCGTACATGAAAGACATCTAGCTGGTAACGAAAAACACAACCTTGATTGTAAGCAACCGCAACCATAAACATCAGAGCCTACAATATTTCACCTGGGTCCTGTGATAAATTCACAGGATGTCCGTAAATTATTTACCCCATTATAAGCCCTTATAAATTCTATATTATCTGAGTTATTTTAAAACAGTTTGAGGCATTTAATAGCGCAACTCAATTGTATTCAGCTAGTTCAACTCACATGTATTGTTTTAGCATCATATTTGCATAAGAAAATATCTTTGCAGCACAACTAAGGTTTCTAGGACCTAGACTTATAAACATAGGTGTGGAACAACGTTTTGTCAAGTAAAGCTTTACATTAAATATTTACGCTACACTTAAAGGCTAAGTGTACATAAACGTTGTTTGTTTTTGCATAAACATGCCCTCTGCATATGTGTAATAGAATATTTTATTATTACGAAATGAACCAAATATCAATTGTGTGGTATAATATTTTTAGAATTTGTGTTTTGGATCGAAATATTAGTGTTACTTTTGATGATCATATCTCGAATGATTATGTTTCATAAAAAAAGAATACATTAAAATGTATATTATCAGCAGGTTTATTACATAAAAATTTCTATTCAAATGTAATTAGTGTGTATAACAATAAATTGCAGCAAACCTAACTTTTAGCCAATCATAAGTTGAGGAAGTTTTACCTCTTTTGAATATTGATTGGTGATGAGGAATATTTTCCAAAACAGTCGTAAGTTTGTATAACCTTATCATATTCACTATAGCTTCAACAAACAAAAAGGTATGCAAACGAAACAATGTGTAACACTAACCCTAAGAAATGACGACATCTCTGAATTAAAATTAAAGAGTATTTCACTAATTTTTTCACAGGATACCTCACACACACACATATATATAACATTTTTTTTATTACAATTTACTTTCTTTTCCGTCTTCTTTATATATCGTGACACCTTTTGCAAAGTTGTGAACTCATTTTAAGATATAAATATTCCTGACTTTCCTTTTTCTCAATACATAAAATATTCACGAATCAAACCTGTTAAGGTTTTTCTTGTCTTTTGTCTGGGATAATGAAGTTTGAACTTCGTCTTTTGTAGATTACATTCGTTTTGAAGTTTTAACCAATTGCAATTGCTATTTTCTTAGAACTTTGATCGTCTTTGTAACTTTAACCAGGTGCGATTGCTTTTCCTTCATAACTCCCCGTCGCACCAAACGTGCTCGCCTTTTCAGCCGTGGGTGTGTTAAAATATTTCGGTTAATCCCACTGTTCGTTGAAAAAAAGAGTTATCCAAGAGTTGGCGATGGGTGGTGATGACTAACTGCCTTCCCTCTAAGCTTACACTACTAGATTAGGGACGGTTAGCGCAGATAACCCTCGTGTATCTTTCCACGAAATTCCCCAAACAAACAAACAAACAAATCTTTAGGTTGTTGTTGTTTTGAATTAAGCACAAAGCTACACAATGGGCTATTTTTGCTCTGCCCATTACGGGTATCGAAACCCGGTTTTTAGCGTTGTAAGTCTGTAGACATACCGCTGAGCCACTGGAGGACAAACCATCAGGACCTTGATAGTCTTGGAGACATTAACCAGTTTGGATTGCTTTTCTGCCAGTAACTTCATCGCTGAATTCGATGCTTTAATTAATCTTTGGTTAAAAATCTTAGAAAATCTAAAATGTTATCATTTTTTTCAGATAAAAATTTATAGCCTTGATATTGTAATATTTCCACAAGTGGTAACGACGAATATTTGACTTTCTGTTTAGTTTTGAAATATGATACGTCACATAGCTAAGTTCTCTCTGTCACTGTTTATGGATTACCTCTTCTGAGTTATAGTCGTACCATATATCCACAGTGGAATTCACATGTGTCAGAATCGACATTAAACTGTCTCTTACACGTGACATGGGCTGACTTTTACTTTCCAAAGGGGAGCTCTCAAAACGTGTCAAAGTTATTTTTAACTGTGTTTTGTGATTTATATGCTTTTTGAAGGACATTTAAATTTAGTTGCTTTCTTGAGCTACGGAAAGATGTTGATCCTTTCTTTATAAAGTCCATGTTATTTAATGTACTTTAAAATATCCTTCCATTGTTTTATTGTTATAAGAAAAGTGTAATTTTGCACACCTTATGTAATATAATGACATTTATTATCTTCGGCCTGGCATGGCCGAGCGCGTTAAGGCGTGCACTCGTAATCCGAGGGTCGCGGGTTCGCGCCCGCGTCGCGCTAAATATGCTCGCCCTCCGAGCCGTGAGGGTGTATAATGTGACGGTCAATCCCACTATTCGTTGGTAAAATAGTAGCCCAAGAGTTGGCGGTGGGTGGTAATGACTAGCTGCCTTCCCTCTAGTCTTACACTACTAAATTAGGGACGGCTAGCACAGATAGCCCTCGAGTAGCTTTGTGCGAAATTCCAAAACAAACTTTATTATCTTAATTACTTGGACATGAAGAAAAATGCTTGTCTACTGTACTAATTAATTAACCCTTTCGCGATGGGTCAAGGTTCAAAGGCCATGTCATCGCGGTTGTTGACTTGCATTCAAAATTTCATTGAACTACTATCTTATAAATTTATGTCAATAAGTTTGGAATCAAATTGTATATTATAATTCAAACTTTAATATTATATATGAGTTAATTTCTTAATTTGAAAGGCCCGGCATGGCCAAGCGCGTTAAGGTGTTCGGCTCGTAATCCGAGGGTCGCGGGCTCGAATCGCGGTCGCACCAAACATGCTCGCCCTTTCAGCCGTGTGGCGTTATAATGTGACGATCAATCCCACTATTCGTTGGTAAAAGAGTAGCCCAAGAGTTGACGGTGGGCGGTGATGACTAGCTGCTTTCCGTCTAATCTTTCACTGCTAAATTAGGGACAGCTAGCACAGATAGTCCTCGAATAGCTTTGTGCGAAATTAAAAAAAACGAAACAATTTTAATTTAAAGAACACACATTAGCTAGTCACGTTGTATATTGAATGCAGCGTTATTTAAAATTAGATGTTTGTGATGTAAAATATTAAGTATATAACTTTGTACAAATTAGAAACTCAAGTTACCAGTATTGACAAGCTATAATTTAAAATAAGAATCTCATCTCATGGCTCAGCGGTATGTCTGCGGACTTACACGCTAAAATACGGGTTTCGATACCCGTGGTGGGCAGAGCACAGATAGCCCGTTGTGTAGCTTTGTGCTAAATTCAAAAAACAACAACTCATTTTATTTTGCTGAGATATGGCTCATGTATTGAACCAAACACAGTGGCCCCGTTCGCCGCGTTCCATTTTTGAAAATGGTCTCTTATATAATCTTACTTCAACATACGACACGTGAATAACAAATTGACAGCTTAGAATGTCCCCAGAATGGTTTCTCTGCCATTTTAATCTTTGAAAAGGCTTCTTCGTTCTTTCGATCCGAGTTTTCAAGGAGATAAGTTATATCTTTAGTTTGCTCGAAGTTTCATATTTCATACAATTTAAAAAAAACAAACTTTAGCTACTGAGGTTAATAAATTACAGTAGAATTCCATGGTATCAGTGTAGTTATTTATTATCTTGTGGTTATTCACTGTATAAATAAAACCTTAAAAAAATTTGTTTGATGTTATTCTCGCGTACAAAGGTTGTAGCGAGAAGAGATAATTGTTTACTTTATTTCTTGATTTATTGTTTTACATTGTAAGAAATGTAAATTTAATAATTTATTTTAACGCAGTAATAATCTATATACATACATATAATATATAATTATTGAAATGTGACTGTATATTACAAAATACTAGTCCACAAAAACACAGCCAAAATAGGGAAGACAAAAGATCAATTTTATATTACTGGATATCGTAACTCACGTGCACATGCACCTCGTTGATGTAATCTGTGTAATGCTAGATAGGCATGAATGGGAGGTCAATACAATAAAAAATATGTATGTTCATGTATAGCTTTAAGAGACTCAAGCTACTCAAACCAAACATTTGTATTTTAGTGTTATAAGACGTAGCTATTAAAGCACGAAAAACAGCATACTGTAATTTTATTTCCTATTTTTTTTATGATGGATACGAGGTCGGTCCAGTGACAGACCCCTCATAGTTAGAGTTGAGAAGGTAACATATAAAATTTTGCTGAAAACAAACGTTGAAATGTATTTAGGAGGTTTTAGAGATTTGTGTGTTTGTTTTGGAATTTCGCACGAAGCTACTTCGAGGGCTATCTGTGCTAGCCGTTCCTAATTTAGCAATGTAAGACTAGAGGGAAGGAAGCTCGTCATCACCACCCACCGCCAACTCTTGGGCTACTCTTTTATCAACGAATAGTGGGATTAACCGTCACATTATAACGCCCCCACGGCTGACAGGGCAAACATGTTCGACGGGGATGCGAACCCGCGACCCTCAGATTACGAGTCGCACGCCTTAACGCGCTTAGTCATGCCAGGCCGTTTTGGAGATTATGCAAATAATATTTGAGAGTTTAGAGAAGAAGAACAGTTTTATTGATTATAACATAAAATCACTTTGCACTCAGATTAGTAACTACTTGTTTTATTTGTATGTTTGTTTTTGAATTTCGTGCGAAGCTACACAAGGGCTATCTGCGCTAGCCGTCCCTAATTAAGCGCTGTGAGACTAGATGGAAGATAGCTAATCATCATCACCCACCACCAACTCTTGGGCTACTCTTTTTTCCAATAAATAGTGGGATTGACTATAGCATTATAACGCCCCCACAGCTGAAATGGCGAGCATGTTTAATGTGAAGTGGACTCGAACCTGTGACCCTCAGATTACGAGTCGAGTGCCTTAACCATCTGGCCATGCCAGCCCAGTAATTTCTGTACACTCGATCAAATAATATCCATTTTTATCTATCACCAACAGATTTTTTACAAAAGATCATATATACCTTTATATAAATGTATAATTATTGAAATTGAGTCACCTTTTGTTATGTTTAAAATTTTCACAACCACTGCCTATATATATCTCTTGACCAATCACGACGTGAGAGTATTATAGATCGTTCTACAACCCACGAGAGACATACCACTAGTATATAAACGGTTAAAAGGTTGCATGACGTGTTATTCTAGAAAAGATGTTCTTGTGTGTTTACTTTTATATCATTTTTTCTTTTCAAAGTTATTTATTTGTCGTTATGGCAACAAGAAGCTGTGTAAATGATCCAAACATATCCCTTTATATTTGTGGTGAATTTATTGTGAATTTGATTTAAGTAAGAGTTTTTTTCTTTTCGATTTGTAAAAAATAAGAATAAAAAATAATTATGTTGGAGAATATTTTCTAAACCTGCTTTGCTGATTTTTTTGTAAAATCTGTTATTAAAACGACTTTTATGAAGTTTAATTGTTTGTTATTGTTTCTTAAATTTCGCGCAAAGCTACACGAGGGCTATCTGCGCTAGCTGTTCCCAATTAGCAGTGTAAGGCCAGAGGAAAGGCAGCTAGTCATCACCACTCACCGCTAACTCTTGGGCTAATCTTTTACAAACGAATAGTGGGATTATCTGTTACATTATAAATATCTCACGGCTCTAATGGCGAGTATATTTAATGAGGCATGGATTTGAATCTCTGACCCTCCTTTGATGAGTCGAGCGCCCTAACCACCTGGCCATGGCGGGCTTCATGGCGTTTAATTTCGCAGTCCTGTGTAATATACAAAATACTAATTTTAATATTCATATATATAAAGTAATGACACTATTTCTTTTGTTTTTTATAATGGCCGAGCAAATAGTTATTAATGCACGAGTTGAGAGAACGTGTTAATGAAATATTACAAAATAATAGATTTATTTGCAACTACAAACATCACTGTTGCCATAGTGACACAGTTACAAATGTTTATTTGTTTTCTAGTAAGGCATATGGGTTTTGGTCATTTGTTCTTTCGATCTCAGGGTCTTGGGGAAACTGTGCCTGTTACCAACCCCTTCATTTGACTTTGATTGTTGATGACCATATTAAGTTTGAGAAATGTCTAAGTTAATATGTTCGTGATACTTTAAGAGTAGGAATTCGTTTGTTTCTTTAGAATTAAATACAAAACAACACAATGGGCTCTCCGTATTGTATATCGAAACCCAGTTTTTAACGGTGAGTCCATAGACATTCCTCTGTGCCACAAGGGGGCGAGAATATAAACATAACAAGTGTGTGTCACTTAAATCTTATTAATTAGTTGTTCATTTGCAGTCTGAATTCGAAATTTACTGTAAAATAAAAAGTTTGGTTAATTTATCTCAATAATACGGTTAAAGTAAGAATTGTTTTTAATGATTTCCCTTGAAACGCTTGCATTTGGCTCAACATGTATTGTTTTAAGGTTATGATTGAAGTTTGGAAATGCAGTTGGAAGGTAGGTTAATATCAGTATGTCTTTGACAGTGTTTAATCCACGCATGGGCTGTCAACGGATCAGCCGTAATTCTATAGGCCAGTGGCGTAGCAAAGGGAGGGCGGGAGGAGCGGTCCGCCCCGGGCGGCACGTGCCAGGGGGCGACATTTTGAGGGGGTAAAAATAGAAAAAAATTAAAATAATAAAAAGCTAACAGTGGGGCAAAAATAGTTGCCACGCCACTGCTCTAGGCGCACTGTATGTCTCTGAAAATTGGATTTTGCAACACTTGGCGGGCAGAGCATAGATTGCCTACTGTGTGACTTTGGGCTCGAGAACAACCAAATCTGAATCCATAGTTGTGAATATATTATTAATGAAAAGTTTGTATTTAATAGAAAGGTTGAAAGATATTAACGTACTAGATCTTAATTTTTAAATGAACTACATTTAACTAAATATCTAGAAAAAGTTGGCGAATTTTGACATTTTGTATAATTTGCATAACCACCTAATCTCTCCTCAGTGGTTATGATTTACATAACCATATCGTCTCTCCTCAGTGATTATAATTTACATAACCACCTAGTTTCTCCTCGGTGATTATAATTTACATGACCACCTAGTTTCTCCTCAGTGGTTATAATTTACATAAAAACCTAGTCTCTCCTCAGTAGTTATAATTTACATAACCACCTAGTTTCTCCTCAGTGGTTATAATTTACATAAAAACCTAGTCGCTCCTCAGTAGTTATAATTTACATAACCACCTCGTCTCTTCTCAGTGGTTATAATTTACATAACCACCTAGTCTCTCCTCAGTAATTATAATTTACATAACCATCTAGTTTCTCCTCGGTGATTATAATTTACATAACCACTTAGTTTCTCCTCAGGTTATAATTTACATAACAACCTAGTCTCTCCTCGGTGATTATAATTTACATAACCACTTAGTTTCTCCTCAGGTTATAATTTACATAACCATCTAGTTTCTCCTCGGTGATTATAATTTACATAACCACTTAGTTTCTCCTCGGTGATTATAATTTACATAACCATCTAGTTTCTCCTCGGTGATTATAATTTACATAACCACTTAGTTTCTCCTCAGGTTATAATTTACATAACAACCTAGTCTCTCCTCAGTTGTTATAATTTACATAACCACCTCGTCTCTTCTCAGTGGTTATAATTTACACAACCACCTCGTCTTTCCTCAGTGGTTATAATTTACATAATCACCTCGTCTCTCCTCAGTGCTTGAGTTTTTCAGTATTTTAATATTAGTTCTGATAAACTGCTTTGTGGCCTAGCATGACCAAGTGGTTAAGGCACTCGACTCGTAATCTGAGGATCGCGGATTCGAATTCCCATCACACTAAACATGCTCGCCCTTTCAGCCGTGAGGGTGTTATGATGTGATGGCGGTGGGCTGTGATGACTACCAACCTTTCCTCTAGTCTTACAATGCAAAGTTAGGTTGTCATCACAGCCCACCGCCAACGAACGAAGCAATTTTTTTCTTCCGTTTATAACTATGTTTAACAATAAATACACTATTTATAACTATGTTTAACAATAAATACACTATTTATAACTTTGTTTAACAATAAATACACTATTTATGTGGTACAAACTTTCGAGTTACGCTGACAGTCTTTGTACTTCACCAATCTATGTATATATTTATCTTCATCTTATATTTATACTTTAACTGGTGGCGTCTTCAGAGACGAATGATAACGTACAGGAAAGCTGCATCCTATCATCTTTCTAAAATGACATTCGTTCGTAGAGTTAAGCTGTATTCATAACAATTACAAAGAAAAACAAACAACAATAACAAAAAAAGCTCCTGACATGACCTGACATGACTCGAGAATTCAATTCGCAAGTTGCAGGTGGCGAGCTCAAATCCCGTCAGCGAACATACTTACCCTTCCAACCGTAGGAGCATAGTGATGTAATTACCAATCCCACTTTTCGTCGGTAAAAGAGAGGTCTAAGAATGGGCAATGCAGACCACTTCCCTTTCTTCTCGTCCATTACTTTAAAATTAGGGGCGACTAACGCATATAGCCCTCGAATAACTTATTTGTTGAACTAAACACAAACTAAATTTTTAAATGCATTGGATTATTATGCTTGTTAGGGGCTGTGTGGTTATTGTTTAACAGCAAAAAACAAACAACAAAAACAAAACGGTACATCCGAGTTAAGATGTATTTCACAGTAACCCCCTTCCCATCTATCTTACGTAAACTATAATATATTGCATTGCAATTATGTTTTAATTGTTTTGAGTACCAACTGCTTCTTAGGGTACTAACTCCAATTGTTTTTTTGTGGGGGAGGAGGGAATAATCTAGAGATGCCTTCATTCCAGACGACACAGATTTGTTGAATAATGACATTATACCTTTACTTCATTTCTAAAAGGAAACGACGAGACAGCAATTTAAAAGAGTGACTGCTGAGTTCAGAGATGAACTGGAACAGCGCATGTGTAAGATAAATGTAAATCAGTCGTGGACTATTCCAGTAAGATAAATGTAAGTCAGTCGTGAATTATTCCACAAAGCGATCCAAGGATTGTGTTGTATCAAACCGAGAAGCCGATTCAGATATGCCAAAGCTATATTAATGACTATCTAGGAATTTAATTACGATTAGGAATATAATTTATAATCAGTATAAGTAATAAAAAACGTTTAGTGAAAAACAAAACTTAGGAAAATAACCTTCCATCATTTTTCAAACAGAATGTTAAAACAGTACAAGAATACGGTGTTGTACTAGTTAAAGCAATGTACGTGGAAAAAGAGGCAAAACAAATAAAGGACAAATATAAACACATATACGTTCATGAATGTATGATTCAATTATTCACGTTTTACACATTTCTTCTCGGACGTTTTCTAAATTTCTAGCTTCAATATCAAAATACCCATTTAACTAAATATATTTCACTCTAAGTATTACACAGTAAATATTAATTTATTTTGTATGAACTTAGAAACAGGTGAAGCAGAAGAGGATTTTCATAAATACTTCTATATGTAGAAATAACAGATTTGTAAACTTTCATATACAAACCCGTTAATTACTTTAATTAAATTGTTTATAGCAGCTGTAGAACAGGCGACTGTAATATCCTTAAAATGACATCCATATTGAATACACTTTGTGCCAACACTGCACTTCAAAGGATCTATTTAAGAACTCCTGATTAAAGGTGAACATAGATGAGAACTAAAAACATAATTCATTAATTAGCAAAGCTAATGCTGCATCACAAACTTACCGTGTAGAATATGACGTCATAGATCAATACACATGCAGAGTAAAAAAATATTCACAAAGAGTAAACGCATTTATTCTTCAAGTTTCCTTGATTAGTGTATTTTCGGAAATAAACCTGATGATATTTCGCGAGATTTGCTGAGCTTATTAGCTTTACGTTAGTCCTAAATTCACATATAAGTTAACAATGCAAAACAATCTTCGTTATGGTAACAATTTTAATGAAATTAAAAGAAAACAGTGTGTGTCGTCACTTACAACGCACACATGCATAAAAAAACAGCAACAACAACAACAACAAAACAACAACCAGCTGCTTGCTTGTGATGTTGTATTGATGATCAAAGATTTTTCTTCCGCTTTCAGTATCAAAAACTGCTTGTTAGTTTTTAGTTTTTGTACTACGTACAAAGGTTTAACACATTGTGCTTAGCACTAAAATACAATATGTTTGTTTCAAGTTATACCGTCCGTTTGGTCTATCGTCAAACAGAACAACTTATTTTATGCAAAGAGATGTTTTTACTTTATAATAACGATACTGGGTTGTCGTTTTCAAAAATCCAGTTTCTCAGTTTCTAGTTCTAGTCAACCAGACAAGTAGTTAACAGTTTTTCTATGGTATTTTTTGCTGGCTTTCCAATATTATTTAAATTATGCTCGACCCAGTTTTTCGGCATGCTTTGAGGTTTCCGGTAAAAGTCCATGGCAGAAGATTTAGGGACTATATCAAAGTCAAAATTAACGAAACATGCTTCATGGAAGTGCTTGTGTTTATCTAAATTTATACAGGTTTCTGCAACTCTACAAAGTTCCATGATAAAACTGATTAAGAAACATAATGGATCAGTAATTTTGCAACTGGAAAAAAAGAAAGAAAAATTACGATATCATGACATCACTTTTTGGAAATTGAAAACGAAATAATCAAATTTAAGTTTTTCATAAAATTATAAACACATATACACAGTTTACTTCGTTATATTAAAACTATTTTTAATATAAAATGACAACCACAGCCGATACAAAGTAGTGGAAAAAAGGAGTATATATATATATATATAAACTATTCATGTGTTTTGTGTGTTTTTTTTGTTATTCAAAGCCACAATGGGCTATCTGTTGATTTCACCGAGAAGAATCGAGCCGTTAATTTCAGCGTTGTAAATCCATAGACTTACCGCTGTACCAGCCGAGAACGGAACTTTGTTTGTTTGTTTGTTTTGAATTAAGCACAAAGCTACACAATGGGCTATCTGTGCTCTGCCCATCACGGGTATCGAAACCCGGATTTTAGCGTGTAAGTCCGCAGACATACCGCTGAGCCACTGGGGGGCAGAACGGAACTATACATTAACATTGTTTGAGTGTGTGTTTTCTTATCGCAAGGCTTCATCGGCTATCTGCTGATTCCACCGAGAGGAATCGAACTCCTGATTTTAGCGTTATAAATTGGTAGACTTACCATCCTATCAGCGGGGAGGGAACCATACCTTAACATTGTTTGACTTTCTTTCAAAAACAATATGAAACGACAGAAAATTTATAATTTGTGAGAAAGGTATATAACCATCTTTTTCAAATTCTGGTATTTAGCGGAAGGCCACTTGGGCTGTGACTTGTAGAAGACAAAGGATTTAAAATGCTATTTTTACACACATCTCTAATTTTTATCTACAATAAATAAATTGGAAATAATGTGGAAGAAAACGTCTGCAATTGACGCTATTTTTTTTATCAGCAACAAGCAAAACTATCTGTCCACAGTGACGGAAAAGGGAATTATTTCATGAACTCAAAAAAGGCTAATTGTGTTGCATTCTTGGTTTCTCTCAGAGTCAGAGCTCTGAGCAATTTACACCGCTCATTGTGAAAAGTAATTGTTGAATATTTAAATCATGCAAAGAGCTACTGAACAATAGCTTATGGTAACTATACATTTTTATTTTTTAAGGTACGTCACATTTTAAAATATTAATGATAATATGAATAATTACTAACAATTTGAGGTATAATATTCTTCTTGTGTAACAAAATGTGTATCAACAATGCTTGTTTTCCCGTCATTCCAAAAGCTACGTTTGTGTGCGCAGCCTTTTAAACGCAACTCTGGAAGCGGCCGCCGTAAACGAGTGACAGTTTTTCTTTGTTTAGGGCCCGGCATGGCCTAGCGCGTTAAGGCGTGCGCTTCGTAATCTGAGGGTCGCGGGTTCGCGCCCTAGTCGCGCCGAACATGCTCGGCCTCCCAGCCGTTGGGGCGTTATAATGTGACGGTCAATCCCACTATTCGTTGGTAAAAGAGTAGCCCAAGAGTTGGCGGTGGGTGGTGATGACTAGCTGCCTTCCCTCTAGTCTAACACTACTAAATTAGGGACGGCTAGAGCAAATAGTCCTCGAGTAGCTTTGCTCGAAATTCAAAAAACAAACAAACAAACCTGGGTAGAAAGTGTTATTTCCCAAATGCTTATGCCTAAAGTAAATGAAAAAGACCTATTTTTCTCTTCAAATTTTGCACAAAATTCTTAAAAACACTCATTTTTTATTTAAATTACTTGTAGAAAGCCTTATCAAAAATTAGTGAAATTAATTGCATTATTAAAACAAATAATTTGTTTGTTTTTTTTTGGAATTTCGCACAAAGCTACTCAAGGGCTATCTATGCTAGCCGTCCCTAATTTAGCAGTGTAAGACTAGAGGGAAGGCAGCTAGTCATCACCACTCACCGCCAACTCTTGGGCTACTCTTTTACCAACGAATAGTGGGATTGAGCGTGACATTATAATGCCCCCACGGCTGAAAGGGCGAGCATGTTTGGCGCTAAAAAGGATGCGAACCCGCAGCCCTCAGATTACGAGTTGCACGCTTTAACACGCTTGGCCATTCCAGGCCACGAGAGACAGACGAACCCTCGAACAGACATCACAGTTCGTAATATATATGAGCTAAGTAACGAAACGTTAATTATATAAAAATATATTTATATTTTCAATGAGACTTTTAAAATTATATAAGGATTTAATTTATTATTTCAAATTGGTGTCGAATTCACTCTAACGCTGCAAATAACATTTTAAAGTATAAAACTAGGCCTGGCATGGCCGAGCGCGTTAAGGCGTGCACTCGTAATCCGAGGGTCGCGGGTTCGCGCCCGAGTCGCGCTAAACATGCTCGCCCTCCCAGCCGTGGGGGTGTATAATGTGACGGTCAATCCCACTATTCGTTGGTAAAAGAGTAGCCCAAGAGTTGGCGGTGGGTGGTGATGACTAGCTGCCTTCCCTCTAGTCTTACACTGCAAAATTAGGGACGGCTAGCACAGATAGCCCTCGAGTAGCTTTGTGCGAAATTCCAAAAAACAAACAAACAAGTATAAAACTGATTAAATATGTGTGACATAATAAAGTTAAAAAGTTTTAACTTTTCATAGCTTCTGACTAATTAAATCATCATTTTACTTTTAAAGAGATATTGCTGTGCACAGAAATGCTGTTCAACTTTCATGGGGAAATACAAGCTAAATAATTATAATTAAACATTTCTGGAGACTATTATTAATAAAAATGGCTGCATATTAATTTCAGAATTTTTTTATAAAGTATTAAAAGAAAATGTTATTGATAAATAAAAACCGTATAGGGCTAACTACTGAACTTGACAAAAAAGGAACCAAACAAGATAATAATAGAAGTGAACATTTCATTTGGTCCAGTTAATGATCCCATAACAGACTAAACGGTCTTTACATTACATGGAAGATAAAATCTCTACGTTAGTAGCTTCCTTACTTTGTTTATCGAAAGTTGAGTGTTTAAATAGAATCTCATATTTCATCATTATACCTTCTTTAATCAACTTTAGAATGCTACTTTCATGACAATCGTATAATTGCGTAACATTTTACGATTGAAAATCCTGGTTATATTTGTTTTCTAAGTGAGGAAGTCAGTAATGTATGTATTTTATTCTCCATGCAAATTTCAAGTTGTTTTTTTTTAATTAGCAATAAATTCTTTTACCTACAACTTGTTGGTTATTAGATTATAGACTGTATTCTAAAGATTTATAAATTTTGCATAAATTATAGTAAAATAGGTTGCCAAAGGTCGTGAAGACCGTTTTGCTCTCGAACTTCCACAGTGTTTTCAACAACGTATGTGACCTCCTCTAAAAATTACATTGTGGCCTAAAGATTCCAGGGTCACTATAAAGGAATCACATTTTTCACAAATTTTTTATCTCTGATTTTGAAAATTCTTGGATTTTTTCAGTAATCTGACCTTTAGCTTTGTGCAATAATTGCTCATTTTAAAACCCATACAAAATAAAATTTATTCAAAGAAAATCGAACAGAAATAAAAAAATCAAGCAAAATTGACAATTACTAAGTGTTAGAAAAATAATTCTATGTATATTGTAATAATGTATAACTATCTAACTTATAGTTATAATTTATTAGATATAATCATATATAAAAATGCTACTTAAAATTAGTTATTCTGTGACAATAATAATAATTCCATAAAAAGTTTTAACTTGTTTTGTTTGTTTTGGAATTTCGCACAAAGCTACTCGAGGGCTATCTGTGCTAGCCGTCCCTAATTTTGCAGTGTAAGACTAGAGGGAAGGCAGCTAGTCATCACCACCTACCGCCAACTCTTGGGCTACTCTTTTACCAACGAATAGTGGGATTGACCGTCACATTATACACCCCCACGGCTGGGAGGGCGAGCATGTTTAGCGCGACACGGGCGCGAACCCGCGAATTACGAGCGCACGCCTTAACGCGCTCGGCCATGCCAGGCCAAGTTTTAACTAATTGACAAGTAGTAAATAGAATGATCAAATGAATTAACAGTTAATATTTAAAACAGCTTGTCTGGATAATAATTCATAATAATAAATGAATAGCATTAGCTCTGCTATTATTTATATTTCTACACAAATATGAAATTGTTGTGTGAGTAAAAAAAAAAACATTTCAAAATACCATAGTTATAATATTCGCTCCACAACAATATGAAGCCTAAATTTATTACTTTTCTTTGTTTGATTTTCATGTTGTTAGTTTCGTTTGGCTGAACGGTGAGTGAGGCGTATCCATCTTCGGTGTGAAATGAAACGGAATATTTTTCTTTGTTTATTGTTAATAACGAAGGGTAGATTTTCTGAAAACAGCGTAACTGAGCGACACAAGTGAATCGAATGAGAGTCTTGATTAAAGGGTTAATAATTTAATTAAACAGCTTGTTTGTCTGAGTAACACACAAATAACTAAATTGTATCAAATCTGCAGAATCCTTGAATTTTTATAGTATACTGCGAGAGTTAATTAGATTTGAAAACACCATACATATCCTATCATGCGAACAACTTAAGTAAAATAATATTCTGAATATTTATTATTTTTTGTTACACACAATTATTATTAAAAAATAATGCTAATATTAATTGTTAAAATCACTTACACTGAAAACAGTTTTTCAGATCAACGCGTATTTCATTGTTTTATATTTTCACTATCATACACTCGACTTCGATATTTAAAAAATATCACTCAAGTTTTTCCTTGTAATTAGAGAAAGGAACTTAAATTTCTTTAAAACACTTCATTCGGGGTAAATTGTTAAGAAATTCAACATTGTTGGAACGACGACGTTTCTTTCTTGTTCTGAAAAAAATACTGATTTATATTTGCTGAGAATGTGGATTTTATTGTTTTCATCACTTGGTTATCGACTTCACTGTTCTATAACGAACCCCCTTTTTATTTATTTTCCATTCGTGATTACGGAATTGTGCCCAAACTTTTGTGAAACGTTTTTCTGAAAGTAAATACAAAAATTTGGTTTGTCTTAAATGCATGTATGTTAAGTTATTACACTTAAATTCAGTTTGGCCAGGTGGTTAAGGAGCTTGACTCGCAATCTGAAGGTTGCGGGTTTGAATTCCTGTTACACCAAACATGCTTGTCCTTTCAGCCGTAGAGGTGTTATAATGTAACGGTCAATCCCACTATTCGTTGGTAAAAGAGTAGCCCAAGAATTAGTGATGGGTAGTGGTGACTAGGTGCCTTCTCTCTTGTCTTACACTGCTAAATTAAGAACGGTTAGCGCAGATAGCCCTCGTGTAGCTTTGCGCGAAATTCAAAAAACAAATACTTCCAGTTTTAAAGATATTAAGTTCGATTTTGGTGACAGATTTTTAAAAAAATCAAATCTATTATTTATTGGGCAGTCATATTATTTGGAGACACTGATCAGATATGGAAAATTCAAAAAAATAATTTATTAAATATTCAAGCTAAATATATTCGTTACAGAGAAAAGAAGGGGTAGCTGCAAGTAAAAACCAGGTTGGCTCACAAAGGGTTTAAGAGATTAAATTGAAAAAAAAAATCATCAGAAATTTAAGAAATTTAAATTGACTGGTATGACAGGAGATTTAGAACGTTATAGAATATTAAGACAGTTGGTCAAACAGGAAATTAAGACAGAAGGTATGAGAAAAGGTTTGCTAAAAATGTAAAAATTAACAGTGATGATTCCCTTAAATCCATAAAAAATAAACAGATTGTTATAATTGGGGTATGATCACTGAGGGATGATAAAGGAAGGCTAGTGTCTGAAGGTTATGGATGGGTTATTTATAGGATGGAACAACCAACATGGAACAATATGTCCCATGTTGTCCCAAAACATCATGTTATGTTATTGTGTTGAAAAGTTAATAAAAACGGTCTTCGCATAAGTTTCAACCAGATTTTTCTGCACGGCTTATATGAAACATGACAGAATAGTATTTATCGCGGACCTAAGGTACCCTACTGGAGCAGCAGTAAGTCTCCGGATTTAAAACTAAAATCAAGGGTTCTATTCCCCTTGGTGGACACAGCGGATAGCCCAATATGGCTTTGCTATAAAAAACCACACACACTCGGACTTAAAAGTGATTTTTATATATTTATCTTTGTTTATGAAATATTTCATAAATACGATTTCGGTTAAATTGTTTTCATAGTCTATCTCTGTATAAAAAAGAAGTGTCATCTGTATGTCTCCATCCTTCATTCCTCCAGTTTTTGGCCAAGAACCAACGAAACTATGAATGATTCTTAAAGATTTTTCGAGAAATAATTCTGAAACCCATAAACTATACGAAAGAGAATATGCTGCAATATATTAACCACACTACATCTGCTATAACTAGTACCGACGAGGCCTTTCACACACGACCAAGAACCATCAGGCAGGCCAGGATATGACAGATGTGGTGATATTCTGTTTGTTTGTTTTAATTTCGCGCAAAGATGCACAAGAGCTATCTGCGTTAGCCGTCCCTAACTTAGCAATGTAAGACTAGAGGAAAGGCAGCTAGTGATCAACACCTACCGCCAACTCTTGTGCTACTATTTTATCAACGAAGAGTGGGATTGACCGTAACATTACAACACTCCAGCGGCTGAAAGGGCAAGCATGATTGGTGTGATAGGGATTCAAACTCACGATCCTCGCATTTCGAGTCGAGCGCCCTAATCGCCGGGCCTAGTGGTAGTTTGGGACAATACATATCATTAATGTTAGAAGTAGTATTCAGAACTTCTCTAGTTACTTTGAAAAGGCAGAACATATTTTAATTTTTTGACATTATAACTCGTTTTCTGGTAATTTCGTTTATTTTGGTTAAGTAATGTTATATTATCATTAAGGCTTTGAATTATAGATATGTTCTATTTTATCATAGGTCTGATCTTGCTGTTTTTAACTTCATTTTTGTTTTTTCTTTTCGACGTAAATAATAGCTATTTAAATAGAATTTACAGTATTTAAATATATATTTATTTCAAACTATTTTATCTGATTATTATCAAACCATAGATTGTGCTGAAACTAATTTCCTTTCACTTAATCTTTGATGAAGGTGCTGTATTTTTCTGTATATTTCTAGTTGTGTTTTTTTAATTCTGTACATACGCTCAGGATTGCTACAGTTATCAGCTGACTACACATTTACCAACTTTCCTGTTTCCTGTTTTATTTCCCTCGTTTGCTATCTTCCTGTTTACAAACTTGTGTTTCACTTGGCCTAGTAATTAATACCCTTGGCTTAAAACCTGTCGATCGCTGGATCGAAATTTTCAATCCTGAAATAACAATTGGCCACTTTGAGCACGTTTCCCAGAGCTACCCACTCAAGGGAGCCACTCACAAAACTCGAATTTTTTTGTATAATAAATTCACAAAGTACAGCGGTCAGTCTACGGATTTACAACGCTAAAATCAGAGGTTTGATTCCCCTCAATGTGCTCGGCAGATAGCTCGATGTGCCTTTGCTATAAGAAAACAACACACAGATATTTTCTATTTAATCGAGATATTTTTACCACGAACAACAGTAACTGTTTGAAAAATGATGGCAATTCACATGAAATTACTTTTAAATTAAACTTTTTATATCTTATACACTTTTAATGAGAACTGGACATTGACAACATACTGTCGATTATTATTTATGGTATTTGACTAACTAGTGTAAGTTTAAGGCCCTCGAATATGAAACGTATCAAAAACGACTTTTGTTCTATTTTGAGGCAGCAAAGACTGGTAACTGACTGTTCTCTCCACTGAAGTAGATATCCTAAGAGTGCAAAATATTGGTGAGATTATATCAAAATTTGTAGCAATCAAAGTTAGAAAACAAATAATTTAATTAATTAAAGAAATTATGAAATATCTGGTGAGATTATATAAAAATTTGTAGCAATCAAAGCTAGAAAACAAATAATTTAATTAATTAAAGAAATTATGAAATATCTACAACTGTTATTATGTGTTCAGCTGTGATAATTTCAGGAACCTCTTCAGGCTGTCCAACAGCATAAGCATAATTTATTTCACACCTACATTAGTTCTCATTACAGAAGTTTTGTTATAATTTCTTCCTTTATTACGTTTACCAGTACTTCTCTACAACCTCAGTGTTTGTTGGTACTCTGAGTGCCATATAGTTAGTATCATAACTCTAACATTGGGATAACAGTGAAATATTATTAATATTTCATTCATTTTTATAAATATAAATACACGACCTGTACCTCCAGTATGTATCTTTATTAGCTCTATATTTGGTTTTTATATTTTCGTTAGGTACTATTGATATCGTTATAAGATATCCATAACTCCTGACGAAGCTGTAAAGAAGAAATATTGAGCTAATAAAGATACATTCTGGAGATATTGGTTGCGATTTTATTTAAGTTTATAAAAAACATCCCGTATTTGTTTGTTTCAAGTCAAGCACAAAGCTATACAATCGGCTTTTTATGCTCTGTCCATCACAAGTCTCGAAACTCAGTTTCTAATGTTGTAAGTGCCGCAAACATACCACTTTAGGAGGCAAATTTCTTTTTAAAAAAAACTCCAGTTTGCGTTAGAAAATTAATAATAATAATTTTATACAATTTTAGAGTTGGGAACACAACTTCACAGAACAATTTTATGTACTAGTCCTGAAGAAACCGTCAAGGCTAAACATTGGTTGAAATAAAATATATATATTAATTCTCATTAATTCTCTGATGTGCAAAATTTGCTTTCTTTTCTAACTTTTTTTTATTAAAACCTATTTATATTTGCCTTTTGCTAACATTGACTGGAATGAAGTGTGCACGCATGCGCATTTCGATAGTGAGGTTATGCATTTTCAGGACACATAACTGAGTAGTATTATAAAAGACTGCATTGATGGTCTGAATTAAAAGTTTATAAACAGGTAAGAAACTTAACTAACTTGTATCATATAATATAGTAAAAGTCATGATAATTTTAATAATTGTTTTTAAACTAGATCAGTGAACTTCTCGGATATCGATAGATTCTGAGTATTATAGCAAAATAATAAGCTAAGAAAATAACATTCTGGAGACATGACAAACTCCAGTCAGCGTTAAAGAAAGTTAAAAATATTAATAATTTGAATTTTTTCCTGCTTTTTATTGGCTGGAAAGTTGTTATTTGAGATGTATTTTTAAATAAACATTTTATGTACTTATGACAAAATTTAACCCATAGATGTAGATGTTTTGATTATAAAAGGTTTATATTCGTTTTACAGTTTGACTAGTATTCTTGTACAATAAACAATGCTGGTAGCAGTATGTCTGGGAAGTTACAATGCAATTGTTCGTTACATTACATCATAAGCCTTCTGAATACTTAGTAATTTGCAATTATTATATTTCTACTTTTGTTGACTGTTTTCTCTGAATTCACTAAATTTAACTTTCATTGTTTTATTGTTGTTCTATTTGTAAGTTCAACTGTAGATTGTGCAGTAAATTATAGTTTTAAGTCGGATGGCTGCAATAATTAACCTTATCATAAAGTTACACTTAAGGTATTGTTTTTGTTTTTTGAATTAAGCACAAACCTCCACAATGGACTATCTGTGCTCTGCCCACCACAGGTATCGAAACCCGGATTTTAGCATGTAATTCCGCAAACATACCGCTGAGCCACTGGGGGGTACACTTAAGGTAACTTATTATAAACTACTAATACTAACAATTGACATTGTACTAAATTATGATTTATATAATGTATAAACATTTCTATGGTAGGCCATTTATCGTACATTATTTTAAAATCAAGTATATAAGTACCAACAAATTTTAATTTACAAAATTACAATGTTGTTTTATGTTTTCATTTATAATCTTTCATTGTAACAATTTAACTTCTAAGACTTATTTAAAATACGAAAAATAATAATATTAAATTGTTTATGCAGATCTTTTGTAGGCTAATATAACTTATTATGATCAGCTTAAGTAAAAAGAACGAAGACTAAAACTTATTATAGAACGTTATTGTATATAATACAAAATAAGTGGGGTTTTTTTCGCCGTACAAAGAGTTAACAAAAGGAACATCAAAGGACGGAAGCGCTGACAAAGTTAAAGAAGTAGGATAAAATTACCTGAAGAAATTTATCTCATTAAAAGTCAAAATAAAGGGTTGTGAAAATCTCAGAATTACAGCATAAGTCAGTATCTTGGTTTATCATGTACCATGAACGATAACAAAACACAGTTCACTGGCCCAGTGTTCACGTAAATGTTTGTGGAATTATTCGAACTTCATTCAGTTTTTCTCTTGTGTAAGTACCATAGAAGTGAATTATTTATGAATCTAAACTCAAATATGAATAAATAAAACTGTTTTTAATGTAATCGATTTTTAACTTTTCTCTTTAATTTATTGAAAGGAAAGTGACAAAAGGTTATCGTTAAAACACTTGAAAAATAAACGATTTGTTGAAAGTAGCACATCAACAACATCGTAATAAATTGGATGCTGCAGCAGATATCGTGAGAGTGAGGATAATATTGGAAAAGCTGGAATGGTATTTCAGAGGAAACGAAAATATTTAAAGCTAGTTAAAAAATATGAGGAAATTGTTGTTTTGAATTCAGTACAAAGCTACACAATGGGCTATCTGTGCTCTGCCAACGACGGGTATCGAAAGCCGGTTTTTAGTGTTATAAGTCCGCAGACATACCGCTGAGCCACTGGGGGTTATATTAGGAAGAAAAATTATTGAAGAAAAGTAAAAAAAAAATCAAAAGTTATTTAAACATAAATAACTGAAGAAAACGTTTTGTTTGTTTGTTTTTGGAATTTCACACAAAGCTACTCAAGGACTATCTGTGCTAGCCGTCCTTAATTTAGCAGTGTAAGACTAGAGGGAAAGCAACTAGTCATCACCACCCACCGCCAACTCTTGGGCTGCTCTTTTAACAACGAATAGTGGGATTTACCGCAACATCATAACGCTCCCACGGGCGAGCATATTTAGCGTGACGCGGGCGCGAACCCGCGACCCTCGGATTACGAAGAATACCCTGAAGAAAACCTTTTATTATGTGTGTTTTTCTTATAGCAAAGCCACATCGGGCTATCTGCGGTGTCCACCGAGGGGAATCGAACCCTTGGTTTTAGTGTGGTAACTCCCTGGACATACTGCTGTACTAGCGGGGGCCTTTTCTCATTATAATTTGTTGTTTTTTTTAATTTCGCGCAAAGCTACATGTGGACTATTTGCGCTAACCGTTTCTAATTTAGTAGTGTAAGACTAGAGGGAAGGCAACTAGTCGTCACCTCTCACCGCCAACTGTTGGGTTACTCTTTTACCGACGAATTGTAGGACTGACCATCATATTCTAATGTATCCACAGTTGAAAGGGTGAGCATGTTTGGTGTGATGGCGACTCGAACCTCCCCCCCAAAAAATTACGAGTCGAGTGCCTTAACCTCCTGGCTATACCAGGCCAGCAATTATTCTAATCAGACTTGTAAATAACGTTCTTAATAAGTAGCAAAGCGCAGTAAAATATGTTGAACTGCCCAAGAACAGCAAAGTTTTATTTTTCAAAACCGACATGATATCTGACTTATTCCTTTGCAGTCAGGCAGGGCATGGCCAGGTGCTCCATAACGGGAATAAGTATCCGTGTCTTCCCCTGACTCATTAGGTGCACCTCAAAGAGGAATACAACAGCTCAGGACCTTGCTAGAAGCCTGGAGGTATGATGAGTATGGCTGGGAGGTTATTGGAGACTTCAAAATGGTTGCATTCCTGATTGGTTTCCGAGAAGGCTTTACCAAGTTTCCCTATTATCTTCGCCTTTTGGACAGCAGGGACACCGCAGCACACTACAACAGGAAGCACTGGCCACAACGGATCGAGTTCTTTGTGGGGAGGCACAATGTCAAGTGTGAGCCACTTGTGGACCTCCAGAAGGTGTTGTTCTCACCATTGCACATAAAATTGGGTCTTATGAAACAATTTGTCACAGTTCTTGAGATAAGGAGTCTGCAGCCTTCAAGTACTTTTGAGACTTCTTCCCTAAACTGTCTGAGGCAAAGATCAAAGCTGGTGTCTTCGTTGGGCCACAGATAAAGAAGATCCTGGGATGCACAGAATTCCTCAAAAAGCTTGGTTGGAAGTTTGAAGGGAATAATGACCATTTTCTATACTTTTACAACATAAACAATCAAGAAATAACACATATTATCCAGGAACAAAGTTTGTGTTACATAGTGTAAAGGATAACGTGTTTCTATAAATTCGAGTCGTTATGTTATATAAACATTCTTTTATTGTTCTGCACTGGGACTCTAGGCATTCAGTTTTATCAGTCTTGACTAACTGAGTGATCTCGTCCAAATTTTGCGTGTTATTGACCACATTTGTGAAGATATATCACGAAAAATGCTTCATGAAAGCAGATCATTTTTTACACTTGTAAAATTATAATTTAGTGAAAAACGAATTAATATGAATAAATCCATATAACATTATAAATAGAACAAATTGTGAAAAACAATTACGAAAACCTAATGATCGTAAAGTTATCGCTCCAATTGATTACCCAAAATATAAAGCATGCAGTTTTACCCTCATTAACAAAAATGTAGGAAACTGGGCATCTGCTTACACTTTAGTAGGTATTTACTGTTGTGAAAACAAAGTAGAAATGATTAGTTACAAAAATACTGGTCTGAAGTCATTATATATAGGATATTCGAAGTCCTAGTTCAAACATATATAATGTGGGTTATAATTCTTGTTCAGTTTGCGCTCAAAGTTACAATGAAGAAAACTTTGTTATAAATGCACAACGTTTCGACAAGATTATATTATCGTCAGCTATGGTAGTAGTTTACATAAACGCAGGACAAAGAAGTCACTTGACTGGAGATAACATGCCGGCTTAGTAAAGACTTCTTAGAACTCCGTGATGTTGTTTAAGAGCGGGCTGTTTTCATCCGTTGATATAGTTTCCTTTATTTTAAGTTTGTTGATGGTTAGTTCTTTGTTTGAAATCAGAACGTTTTGGAATTAATATACTGTGGTTTGTTTTTTATTCAGTTGCGGTGGCGGTAAACATAAGACAGTTTTTCCTTATGTTTGGTGAATCTAGTTTCTTTGTTGTAGAATTCTGGACAGTTGTTACCCATTATTTTATAAATGACGTTGGCATCACGTTCTTGTACATAATTTTTATTTAGTAATGGTTTTTGATTAGAATAAAATGTGTCATTGAATTTGGAGTCAACAGTAATTTTCTGTTTATTGCCACGTTTTCTCCAAATTTTCATTATTTGTCAACTGAATTGTTACGTATTTTTTAATGTTTTAAGTTCTTCGTAGATCAAACGCAACAGAAAAACACAGACAACAGCTTGTCTAACCTATTACACCAAACTACCAACAAATATAACAGACATAACACAAATTATATGATAACAGTGACAGACACCAAGTTACAACACTCGAAATTAATTACAAAACAAAACAATACCAGTTTCAAACTTCAAAACCAATCACAACACAAAACGGCACCGGCCCGCATCCAATGTAATGATTCAAAATTAAAGTCTCAAACTCCAGTCCAGGGTGTGAACCCGGTCCCACGAAGCAATTCCGAAACAGTTCACAGTTCAACGAAATCGCCGTCTCCCAGCCCAAGCAGCAACTCAGATGTATCGCAGAGATTGACGAAACAAAATCACGGCTTCCGCAGATCCAACTTCAATCACAAATCCAAGCCGAATACTCACAGCAAACACCCAATCTTTCTCAAACAACTAACTCTCTTCCTCCGAAACGAAACCGGTGTCTGAATCTCACTCTTTGTCTTCGAATAAAACTAATGACTGAATCTCTCTCTCTCGAATAAAACTGATGACTGATCACTGAATCTATCTCTCGTCACCGTCTTTTATAACGATAGGCCTATTTCTCGAACAATCTCGCAATTTCCATACAACTCCAGAGCTATCCACGCATATCCGTTCTTGCACGAGACTATACTTCTAGACAGGAAGTCACCAGCACTCATTTACAAACATGTGATTGGTCTACTTAATTCGAGAAAGTTCTAAAACGTTACCCTAAATAAATAACATATTTTAGTTTAAACTTCGAAACAATAATATCAATATGGAAAAAATATGAATAATACAAATGAAAATTCAAACACAACACGACATGTTGTCGTTTACAAAATATTTACACATATACATAACAGAATTCAGGGGAAAATGGTAAACTGCAGTGTAACGCTGTGTTTGGTGACTTCTTTGTTCCATACTGTATATATGGTTATAATATACATCTATATGGCCCGGCATGGCCAAGCGCGTTAAGGCGTGCGACTCGTAATTTGAGGGTCGCGGATTCGCATCCCCGTCGCGCCAAACATGCTCGCTCTTTCAGCCGTGGGGGCGTTATAATATGACGGACAAATCCACTATTCTTTGGTAAAAGAGTAGCCCAAGAGTTGGCAGTGGTGGTGATGACTAGCTACCTTCCCTCTGGTCTTACACTGCTAAATTAGGGACGGCTAGCACAGATAGCCCTCGAGTAGCTTTTTGTACGAAATTCATATTCAAACAAACAAAACAAATATATATATACAGATATTGCGGTATCTGTGTAAACTACCATGGCTGATGTTAATATAATCTTGTTGAAACGTTGTACATGTACAACAAAGTTTTCTTCATTCAGTTCGTCTCCAAACCTTTTATTTTCTAAGAAAGTAAGTTTATCATAATCGATATCTAACTTAAATTCTTCGACAATATCCTGGATAACTCAGAATCACTTAAGAGCTGTAGCACGTGACTTCTTATGATGGGTTCACATGAATTTGGGTGTGCAATGTTTTATGACCTTTCTGAGTCTAGTGTGTTGGTTTCATTAAACGCGGCCTGGTATGGCGAGGTAATTATGACGCTCGACTCGTAATATGTGGGTCGCGGGTTTTAATCCTTGTCGCACCAAACATGCTCACCATTTCAGCTGTGAGGGGGATATAATGTGACGGTCAATCCCATTATTCGTTTTAAAAGAGTAGTCCAAGCATTGGCGGTGGATGGTGATGAGTAACTGCTAAATTTAGGACGGTTAGCGCGGATAGCCCTTGTGTAGCTTTAAATAAAAATGCAAAACAAACAAATCTATTAAACGTTCTCATGGTATTTTACAATACTTTTGTCATTAACTATCCTTCTGTGTACTTGTACCTAGTGTGATGCAAATATCCTAACTTGTACGGTATTATTTTTGAAGGATACGTTTCCCTTTACTTTCGCACCCCAATAGGATAGCAGAATGTTGGGGAACCTGCTAAAAACCGATTTTCTATACCCCTGATGGGCAGATCACAGATAACTCGTTCTGGAGCTATGTTTTTGATTATAAACAAACTCTTTACATTCTTCATTAAAACTGTAAATAATGTACAAAGAAAATGAAAACACAGCTACAGAAACGCATGCATTGCATATTACTTAACTTTGATTTTAAACTGCTGTCACAAACTGCTAAAAGTTTCACTTGTTTACTCGAATGAGGGGTAAACAACAACAGAACATTTTATTTTTCACACACTACTAATGTCTGATGTTAATGCACTTACGCGAAATGTTTAAGATCGAACAAAGTCTCAACGACTTTTCAGTTTAGAAAAAAATAAATGCAAAAAATAAAAATAAAACATTTAAATGTGATACTCGCCAGGCGAAAACTCAAGCTGATGACTGATATTTACTAAAACAAGATACAACTGTCTATTTCCCTCCATGCTAACCTACCAGTTTGAAATATCAACATGAAGTTAAAATTATAGTAAAACCCTTGAACATATTTTTATTAACTATCATTAAAACTGTAAGTATTTAACTATAACAAGAACTTCCTCGAAAAGCTTTGAAAAGATTGAATCGTTGTGTTTTATCTACTTATGTTTAACTAACCTTAACTGTCAGAACGTACGATTCTTTTATTATTAAATTATGACGCTATGTTTTGTTAATGTAGTTTTCATATCCTTTTCTGTCGCTTCTTTTCTTTTGGCACAGTGGTATGTCAACAGACTCATAACGTTATAAATCGGGTTTCGATACCTGTGGTAGGCAGAATAAAGTTAACGCAATGTGTCGCATTGTGCTTTATTTCAAAGAAATCTTTCATCTCTGATAAATTTATAAAATATTGTTTGAAGAACGCTATTTTATTTTATATTTATAACTAACTCATAAAAGTAATCCAATACAGCACTTTTGTGTAATATTAATAATAATCGAAACCACACAATAACGCACAAATTATTCACAAAAACGAACGATGAAGCAGCCAGTTACTCAATTACTTTTCAATATGAAAACTATCTAACTATCTATCACAGAAAACTTTTTAATCGATCATACTGTATATCGTGTCTCTCTTATGGTCAATAATGTTCGTGGTGCTAACTTATACGTATACAACCAGAACAACCCAATATTCTGATATTGAATATACTTATAGACATCTTACAGACCAATGTGGATGAGACAGCTTTTGAATTAAATTTCAAAATTATTTTACTGAAGGTAAAATGATAATATTATACTGTTACAAAGGTGATTTCTTTGGTACCTCATGGTTCATTATCTCTAAACTTCGAGACTGCTGAACCTTATGGATAAGGTAACCAAAATATTTAATGGGAGTAAGTAGACGATCTTTGTAAGAACGGAAAAGAAGCCATTTTGGGTAAAAATGTCCAAAAAAGAAGTAACGTGGACAATCTCAGCAATAAATAGTTGGAGCATGACTGAAAGGCTGGCAGAGTCGCAGTAGGTGTTATAGTTCGAATATTATAATTGAAAAATTGATAAAAATATAACGTAGTAATGATGAATCATTTTACAAAATGATTAAAGATGTAACGCAATACCAAATCAAGAAGATGTAACATCTCAGAAACTAATTGTGTACTCAGGATGTTATTTCATTATTTTAAACCCATTGTCTAGAATGATGTGGCTAAATAAACATTCCTGGTAATCTTTATAATAAAACAAAAACCAGCTCTAAATTCTAAAACAAATGATTTATGTTGGAATACAATTTAAAGATTAATTTGTGAGAAATATTATATTTCAGTTTGCTCAACCTACTCCTTAAACACCAATAATTTCTGAACTTTCGTTAAAGAAATGCCTTTTACGTTTCTAAGCAAGAATTAAATAAAAATATAACTATAATAACACGGAATTTAATTAACTGTTAGAATCTTACACTCTTTGTCATCCAATAGGACAGCGGTAAGACTAACGATGTACAACGCCAAACATCAGAGATTCGATTAATCTCGGTGAACACAGTAAATAGCTCGATGTTACTTTGCTGTAAAAAACACCCCCTTCCGCACACTTACATTTTTTAAATTTTAACTATGATAAAAGATTTGGTTTGGTTTGTTTTGAATTTCGCGCAGTGTTACAAGGGCTATCTGCGCTTGGCAATGTAAAACTAGAGGGGAGGCAGGTAGTCATCACCATCTACAGCCAACTTTTGGGCTACTTATTTAACCAACGAATAATGGGATTGATCGTAAAATTATAAAGCCCCCGCGACTGGCAGGACGAGCACATTTAGTGTGACGGGGATTCAAACCCGAGATTATGAGTCGAATACCTTAACTAGCTGGCGATGCTAGGCTATCGATAAAAGGCATCATTACTCAAAGAACATGTAGTTTGATGTTTGATGATTTTTGTTGTTGTTTTGTTGTTTTGAATTAAGCACAAAGCTACACAATGGGCAATCTGTGCTCTGCCCACCACGGGTATCGAAACCCGGATTTTAGCGTGCAAGTCCGCAGACATACCGCTGAGCCACTGGGGGGCCGTGTATGATGAATGTGTGTGTATTTCCTGTATTATTTTTCACAAGCCTTGTTACACCGATGTATAGTTTTCTTATGAACATGGGAAACGTGTTGTTAGTCTGGCGAATTCTTTGTTTTGCCCTTAGACATATAATAAATATCATATTTCTTCGGTTTTAATTTAATATTGTTTGCAGAACAAGTCAAATGACAGGTAACGATATTATTTGATATAACATAATGGTGTTATTAAAACAAAAGAAATACCACGACTTAAATGTAGTGTTAAATATTTTAAATTGTAACGTTGTTTCGAGTTTCTTGAACTTATACAGTCACTAAATAATCGATATAATCCGTATAGTTTTGGAGAATTTTTGTTTTTCAGAACAAATTTATTATGAATAATAAAGATACAACGCCTACCAATGTGTTTGTACCTCAAATCACGAGTGCCACTCGGGAAAGGTATTCGCCATCATTTCGATTCGAGGTTTTAGCGTCAGAAAAAAAAAGTTTAAAATTTTAGTCTAAATTGACCATACTCCTCTTATCGAAGAAATGTTTGAACTATTTGAGAAAATGTGTATAATTTTTGTTTTTTCAATATACTTGGAAAGTTCAAAAGTGAAAGAAATGTTTAAAATAGAATAACGTTTATACAGCGCGTTAACCATCTAGTGTGAAACATTGAGTAATAGTGAATGTATTTGACGTGACTTAGTTGGTGTAATTAAAATCGTATATTAATCTAGTAAAGAAAACAATTTATCAAGTATATTTTTATCTCAAAGCTTGCGGTTGTTAAAGATCTTTTTTATTTTGTTGTTGTTGTTTTGTTGATTAGAGGTCAACGATTTCTCTTACTCTGAGATCTTTCTGTAGGCCTAGCTTATCACTGAATAAGTATTATGTTTCATAACAACTGAGGCCTGAAGCAGCCTGCCAGTACCATTGCGTGTCAGTTTATCTTTATGGCATTATAGTTAAACCCAAGAGTGAGAGAAACTCTTCAAGATTAATAATGGAAACAGAAAATATCGAAGAAGAACTAAAACAAACATGTACTGGCAGAATTCGCCATTTACTTTTCAGCAAAGAAGAATGGGATGCTTATGTTTTAGAAAAAGTCAGAAAAAGAGAAAATAAAACTAAAAAAACAAAAGGTAAGCTAGGTTGGAATTCATATTTAAAACATTTAGGCTTTATATTATAATATTTTGTATATGTTTCTATTCCATTTAGTGTTATATTTTTAATATACTTTCCAAGAGGTGTCTGAAAAAAATAGTAAGAGTTCAGAATTAAATCGGAATTGCTTTTTATTTGTTATGATTATAAATTCTTTTGCTAGTTCGATAACATTAAGAATTCAATCAGCATAAGTTTATGAATAATTTCTACCAGTACTAATTCGTGTGAATATACAGCAATCCAACAATAACTTATTTATCTAATTTAGTAATTATTTTGTACAAATATCTTGTATATAAAAAATAATTATTTTGATAAGTATTCTAACAGCTACTTATTTTGTAATATTAACCTTTGTTAATGTATAAGAGGTTTTCTAAGTATTGTACCAGTTAATGAAATTTATTTGTTTTCATAACTTTTATTAACATTTTAAGCACATAATAGTAGGTACCTGAGTAGTCATTTACTTGCATGCATTTGATCAGTTATTGCAGTGAATATTTATTTTTATATGGTTTTTATTTGTTTCTGTTATAAACTCTGTTACATGTTGATGTGCTTCTTAATGTAGCAACAAAAATAAAATACATGAACTAGAAGTTGAATGTAATTCACTGTTCTGACAAAAAAAAAGTTTTAAATAGAGTGGTTGTTTCTAGACTGTCTGTTAAATCTGTTACTAAGTATTACATTTTCTGTTTGAGGTTTACCTATTACTGAACATCGTTACTTTTTAAAGAATTATTCTGTAAATAAGATGGATGAATTGTTATTAGAATAGGATTTATTATAACATAATGTTTTGGAACAGTAAGGTACCTATTGGTCCATCTGGGCTGTACATTCCTTTAAACTAAAACTATTAAATGAATAAATAAATAAAAAAATCTTAAAGCCAGTCCTTTAACAGTGGGCAGGTACTAGAGGATTGCAAGTTAGCTACTGTCACATGTCTTTTTAAGGGAAGTGTTTAAAGTTACTAGAATAATTATAGACATTTTAGTCTCAAATCAGTTGTAGGAAAAGGTTTGGAAAGTCTGATAACAGATGTGGAACACTGCTTAAGTCTTCATAAGTAAAAGCTGAAGCAAAAAGAGAATTTAGTAATCTCTTAACCATCAGATACAAGCCTTCCATTATCATCCATTGATGTTCCAACATCAAATATTTTTCACATTTGACCAATGTCTTCAGATAACGCAGCTACCCAATTCACAACAGAAAATTGTCGTAGGATTTATTCAAAATTTGTATAAAAATGTCATTATTCATCATCTCCATATGTATTAAAACATCAAACCAGTTTATATATTAGAATTTAAAAATAAACTTAAAATGATATTGTTTCTGGTAGGTTCCCTGATCATTTGGTGAAGAAAACAATTTTAAACTGTTTCCAAAAACATTTCTCCTACATGGTTTGACTCTAGTATTTCCCAGTTCTGTATTCCTGAAATAAAAATCACTCATAATTGTGACTTCATTAACAGTTGAAATTTTCTCAAGTATCCTCTGCATGGTGGTTTGTAATAGATTTCCACTGAAAGCCTTTTTTATTTACATCTAATAGAACCCAAATGAATTCAATTGCTTTGCTGTTATCTTTGACATCCTCAAACTTCAACAAGTTGTAATTTACATTGTACAAATAAAACCATTTTCCTCTATTTAATATTCTGTCCCTATTAAATAATTTACAACTCTGTATTTCAAAAACATTTCTGTCACCAAAATCATCTACATTAACAATATAATACTTTTAATTTTTATTGCATCTTATCTACAGTATATATTTGGTATTTATAGGTATTTTTTCTAATTGCAGTACAATATTTCATCTATTTATAATAGTAGATTAATATAAATTATTGTTTTTTGTACTAAGTTTTGATTTCACTGTTTTCTTCTTAGTTGTACTAACAAATAAGTTTGATGAGCATTCCAGAAATTTAACTTATTATTTAGTAAAATTATACCAGTATCTATCTGTAATATTAATATTCAGTTTAAATAATTCACAACAGAAGTCTGAAAGATTGGTGCTATTCGCTCACAGAACTTGTCATGATAATTCTTAATACTCCCAGTAGAAATATTAGGTTAACAGATCAGTTTCTGAGATTTTTTTCCCTTGCATAATTGTTTTTTTTTCATTGTATGCTACATTATTCAGTTTGTTTGTACAATTGGTTTCTTGTTTATGGTGTGTTACATAATTTGCATCCACCATCTCACTGAAAATCACAAAACTGGATGACATAAAAAACCTTTTATTTGAAAGTTTGAACTGCAGTTAATTTCTTGTGTAATTTTAGCCAATCATATGCGTCAAATAAGATTTTCTAAGTTAAGGATGTATTTGCCATGCAATATCTGGGGGGTTTATCAGTGAATTTTAATGCTGCTACATTCCTATTAACCTGTGTTGTGTATTTCAATTGTATTAGTAAAACTAAGAAAATACAGTTCACTAGTGTATGATTATAAATGGATACAATTGACCAGATAGATAATATTGATATGTTGTGTCAGAATTTTCAGTTACTAGAAATTTTAGTGATAAGTAAGAGGCTTTATTTTTACTAAATAAAAGCTCTTTATTGAGCTAGTTTTTAAACAGTCATGAAGTAAGAGCAATTTATTGTTGTCGTTTTTGTATTTTTGTTGTACTTGTGCATCTCATAAACAGACCAATAACACTGGACCTAAGAATAGGTTTATAACTTTTAACATGTTAATTAGAGAGGTATTTGAAAAGATCTGTTTGCTTGATAGATGATGCTTCTGGTTTATGAAATAGATCTGTATGCAGTGAAAATAAGATGCTTTGGTAACTGTGTTATAATATAATTGTTTTTAAAATATATTTGTTGTATGTTTTTAATTTTTTTTATGTTGCTTGAAAAGTAAAATATATATGTATATACACACACATACCTACTATTAGCTTTTCTTGCCTGTATCCTGCACTGTATAAATGTACATGTTTATATGGCACATTTACATGCCGATGAGTTCTAAGCCTGCATTGGAATTCATATGAACTTTGACTAAGTCAATAGAAATAAAAAAAAAATGTTTAGTATAAAATTGATTTGAAAACATTGTATAAAATTAATTGTACAAGTTCATGGTCAAGAAGGACTGCTGTATTACTTCTCCATGTGTGTTATAAGTGTAACTGTAATGTTCTTAATAAAATACTGAAGTGGATCATAAAGAATCATTATAATAGTCCTAGATTAGATAAAAACATAGTTCATGAAGTACTAGACTGCTATAATAGACAAGATTTACTGTTATAGCTGTAGTTGAAAAACATACTTTAAACAGGGAAATGTGTTGTGAAGTAGACAAGTAGAACCAGGATATAGGTGTAGAACATGGACAGATATGCATAATATATCATGAAAAAAATTGTCTTTTTTAGCAGTTTCTTGATAAGAAATAAAACTCTACACACATGTGCATTATTAGGTCTTTAAATGAGACATACTTATTTTATATATATTTAAATTTATGACATAATAAATAAGCATCTTTATTTACACATACCATCTGTATATATATATATACACACTTTTTTTTTTTTAAGGTTGCGATTCACAGGGTTCCAAGAATGATGGTGATGAAAGACAGTCCTCAGAAGATAAACATAAAAATTAATAAAACGGCAAGCAGAAGCATTTTCCTAGAATTATAAAAAGATATGAACAATCATAACTAAATTGTTTATCTTGATTTATGTGGTTAGTGTTGTATGGCTGATTAACTAGACATGCTAAACCACATTTTTAAGATGTCTTCAAACTAGTGATTTGGTATAAGGATACAATAATATATGATTTTTAATTATCTTAGTTCTTTGTGTTATTGTTAAGACTAGTTATAATTTTATTCATTCAGTGAATGTGTAAGTCGTCACATGGACAGGAGTGAGAAAATTATGTAAGTTATGTGAGATTTGATATATTTACTTTTTTTATTCAAATATGAATCACTATGTGCATTATTCTTATTTGAGTTACCTTAAATAATTTTGTCTCTGACAAAAGTTGTTCTCCTAACTATTATAAGAAAAAGTAAAACACATTCAGTGCTATTTGAGATTTTGTTGCATTATTTGCACAGTATCATACAGTTTAGCTCATTTACAGTGTAAGATATTTCCCTACCCACCTCTTGTATACACTGTTTCACTTGTATATTCTTTGTGTATGTATTATCACTTGCAAATACTTGCATCTAAAAATTTTAACCAGTTTTCTCATTTTATTATGTTTACTGTATCACAGATAGTTACAAATGTTTGGCTTGTTCGTGACCATTCTTGTATAATTAGTGCATTAACACCATCAGATAATCATAACTTTATATCTGCACACCTGTTTAATGGTCAACTCTTACCATTTCATAATATCAACATTATCTGTTTATATCCATGCTCTGTGTTTCAGAAACTATTTGGAATAATGAATAATCTAATATTATTGTAACAATCAATGTCATGACAAAATAATATAATATTACATCTTTCAGTTGTTTGTCCTTGCTGTTTATGTTTCCTGAACTTTCTGTCATTAATTTGGAAATAAAAAAGTTAGCTTGTATTTACAGCACTTTATTGTGTTGGTTTCCATGATGACGCACAATGTTCAAGTATGTGTGTTACCATTATAAATTGTCATTATCCATAATCTAAAGATATCTTTAGAATTACTTTGTGGTTTCCCTCAGCAGTTTTTTAGTAAATACTATCATTAATATAGTCACAGACAGTTACTTAAAAAAATTTTTATTATTATGTGGTATTTCTACTGCTAATTATATTTTAAACACAGCTGAGTGATTAATGAAACTTACTAATTAGTTAATCATTAGTTATATTGATTACATTAAATTAATTTACTGTACTCATGAATTGACTTAAAAATATTATTTTTGTATCTCATATAAGAAACTAAAAAAAAACATACTGTTACATAAGTGGTTATGATACCCATGATGGGCATATTATAGCCAGCCCATTATTTAGGTTTGTGCTTAACGAGACAAACAAACACGTTGATATTATTTTAGTTACTTGGGTAGTTGGAATAATCAAATATAGTACAAACAAAATCTTTAGGCTCCTTTAAGGTGTAGTTTGAGAAGTTTCATAAGAGCAAAGACTGTTTATCAGTTGAAAAGAGACATGTTTTACAATATTCTACAGGATTTATTTATATTATAGTTTGTGTTTTTGAAGAAATGGAATATTTATTATGGTTTGTGGTTAAGCTTCTGTATGTTTAAGGACATAACGTAGTAGGAGCTTCTTTTGATAAAGTAAATTATTGACTATGAAGGTGTATGGTTTGGTTTATGTACATATATTTTTTAAGACACAAACCTTTTTTTTGCTTTGTTTTACTGATGTGAAGCTGTCCCTTTTTTGCCTGTGAATAGTTTGACATGAAGTACAAGTACTTATGTGTGTGTTTATCAGTTTATTTTTAGTTATAAATGGTGAAGTTATATTCCTGGCTTTTCAAACAAAAAGCATAGAAAAAAGTAGTTTCTTTTATTTAAAAGGTGAACTTGATGTTTTTTTGACTCAGAAACTCAAGCTTCTGTCAGGTAAGAGGAAATAAATTACGTACCAAAACGTTTTCAATGGCAGCATTGCTCTGTGCTAATAAACCCCAAATAACACAAACTTCGTAAGTGAAAGTTTCCTCTCGGTATTCTCTTGGGAGTTCAGATGAGCAAGGAGTTTCTCAGCAGAGTCAGCATCATGTGTCCAGGTCATGAGAGTCATTTCCCTAAAATGACAGTAGTGTTTGTGATCTTGTAGTACATTGTAGGACAGAGAATACTGTGTATAGTGAGATATACGACCCCATGACTAAACCTTCAAGTAATTAAAAACTATAGTGTTTTTGTAGTAACTATAAGTGAAGATTAACAGTTCCAATTAAAACTGTTTCAGTGAGTGATTTACTTACTAGGAAAAATCAATGTTGTAACAGGTTATAATTATTTTGAATGCTGAGAAGGGTTTCGTCTACTGGCATGTTGGAGAAACGTTCTGAGTATGAAAAGTATCTGACGTATTACTTGGTTTCTCCACTATGTCTGTCGAAGGTTTGTTGTTTAAATAGAATCTTAGCTTTCATCAGTATACCTTTTCTTTAGTTAACTTTAGAACACTATTTTTGTGATTATTTTAGAATAGAATAACATTTTACAGTTTGAAGTTTTGGTCCTGTGTTTTTGCCACTGAGGAATGTATTAATTTTCTTCTCCACATGAAGTCAAGATGACTTAGTGTGCAATGTGATCATTGTCTTCAAGTTCAGTAGTCAGGCCTACACACCCTTTATATTTAATGTTAAATTTATTTCTTAATACTTATTTATTTACATTTCTATAGGATAATGTATATGGATTACTGTGTTATAGAGGCTAGTCTGAAGCTTTATAAATTTTCACAGAATAGGTAGTTAAAGATAGTAAAGACTGTTTTGATCGGTCATATAGAACTAAGTAGGTGCTAGGCCTGTTGAAGGAAGATGATGTGAATGAAAATAAAAAAAAAATCTTGGTTTTTGACTTTGGGACCCTCTGGATACCTGAAAAGTGGCACATGTCCCAGAGGTAGAGTAATTGTATCATGTGTAGCTTCTGATGAACTGCATATGTATTTTGTTATTCTTTCACTTCTTATATAATATAAAAGTTGACTCCCTGAAGATACTGATTTGTTGTGTACAAAACATTGAATATTCTTCAGTTATTGACTGGTAATTCTTGTTTCTCCCTGTATTTAAATTGGTAAACAAACACCAAATTTCTGTAAGAAAGTTAACTTCGAGGTGTAAAAATATTGTTTACACTAGAACTAGGATTTCTTTCCTTCTTAAAAAAACAACACATAAAATAATAACCAAATAGGTAGTCAAAGGAAGTGAAAACTTTTGATCTATAAATGGATGATGAAATCTAGTTTCTACTAGAACTAGGCAAGTGCTAAGGCTGTTAAAGAAAGATGATAGATGAAAGTATTGGTTTTGGCTGTTCTTCTGTTTTGGAACACTGGATAGCTTAAAAGTAGCATATACCTCAGAGATAGAATGACTATGTCTTGTAGTTCTTCAATATCTAGCATGTGATGACTTGGCTAGAAGAACATTCAGTTAGCTTTTGTATTGTTTGATTATGCATCCATATCACTTACATAGAGTGCTAGTACATTCTCTAAATATTATTTGAAATAACATTTAATAAGATCTTGGTGAACATAATTATTAGCAGTTAGCATTCTTAACATTTTCTGTTACTGAGAATTAACTGTTTCTGGTAACTTCTAATCAAATATTATTACTTGAAAACTTTCTCATTCAGTCTGCTGAACTAGTGTCATCACATTCATCTGATTTTGTCTTAACAAATACAGCTCACTGAAATTATTCTTAACTTTATTTTCTAGAACAACTGTTTATAAGTTATACATATGATTGAGTACCTTATATTATGAAAATTGCCAAATCACATGACAACCACTGTCAATATATTGTTGAAGTGGAACAGAATGTATTAAAGCTACATATTCACATTGTTTCGGCAGTGCAGTGCCACAGAAAATTGATCTGTTTGGGGAATGGTGTGTAAGAGCTCTTTCCATTATAAAATATTTAAACACACAGGTTGAAAAGATACCTTCAAATCAAGGATTTGGACTTTCTTGTTGTGATGGTCTCTCATAAAGGTACACAGTTGTCAGATAGATCATTACCAGATGTGGTAATCTAAACTATGATAACAGCGTAAGGCTACAAAGTCATTTTAATTAACATGTTCAACATCTGTATTATTACATGAAGTTTCTGGAGTATTTGTAATGTTAACATTCATTATTTGTGGCTTTTGAAACATTTCTATTACATACCAAACTCATTCATACATAATAGAAAAATCTTACTGTTATTCATTATATTCACTTATACCTGCTAGAAAAGAGTTTCCATTACAAATTATTTTCATGCTTAGTTGTTAAAGACAAGTTATAAGTTATCTTCATTTATAATTTTCTGGGAAAGAGTCACTGATGTAATTTTTTTTTGAAGTTCTGTAAAGATGTTACTTTTGTAGTTTAACATTATTCAACATCTTTGGAACATACTTTTATTATTCATATTCTCTGAAAATATGTTACTGTTATTCATAGTTTCTGGAAATGCATTGCTATTATAACTTAATTTTTCTAGAAAGGTGTATCAATTATTATAAATTGTTGTCATGAAATAATTTTGTTTTTGTCATATTATTTGAGAATCATGACTGAGAAGACCTTGGTCATCACAGTATATGAAAAAAATATTAATACTTTTTGAGAATTCACCATTGAATATTAAATGGGAAAACCTACATGTGCTCTCATTGTGGAGACTCAAGATTTGAAAGTCGTTGCTAAGAGAATTTTTTTCAGTAATAGTTAACACTCAGATTTTCATTCCTTTGTAAGCAATAAAATAAGTATAAAAACAGGAATGAGAAAACATCTATATTTGCTTTGTATAATTTATTTTCTGCTAAAAAATTACATTGTGAAATACTGTTAAAATCAAAATCATTGATCTAGCTAAAGTACTTTCCTCCCTCTGTTATTTCAAAATGTTCAACAGGCATGTTATCATTATTATGTATCAGTTTACATGAAAAATTTCTTTTATTTGTGGGCCCTGGCATGGCCAGGTGGTTAAGGCATTCAACTTGTAATCTGAGGGTCACTGGTTAGAATCCTCATCACATCAAACATGCTTGCCCTTTCAGCCATGGGGGTGTTATAATGTTATGGTCAATCCTACTATTTGTTGGTAAAAGAGTAGCCCAAGAGTTGGTGATGACAAGCTGCATTCTCTCTAGACTTACACTGCTAAATTAGGGACGGCTTGTGCAGATGGCCCTCTAGTAGCATTGTGGGAAATCAAAACAAACAAACCACCAATAAAGAGACTATTTGTGCAAAAAGAAAGCATAGAAGAATTTATTTACTTTCAAAGAAACACTACAGCTATGTGAAGAACGAATTACAAACAGCATATATTTATTGATTAATTAGAATTAAAAATCAATAGGGGGCACACACAATGTTCATTAAAATAACTTGTTTATGGACTGGGTCCTTTTGATAAATGAAATAAAATACTCTCTATTTCTATTACTATAATGGTGATGTTTGTGTTGATATAGTTTAAAAACAGTCATGTGAAAAAGTTAGGATACCCTATGAAATCCTGTGTATTTTTGTAACATTTTTGGGTATATAGATATTTAATCTCAATTTTCACAACACTGAGAGATTATAGGAATATAACTAAACAATTAAAACTAAAGAAAAGACTTTTCAAGATCTTCTGTTAATGTAATTCTACAAAAATGCACATTCTAACTGAGGAAAAAGTTAGGACACCCCTACATTTATTCCCACTTAAAATGGCTCAACTCGCACACAGATGTATCACACCAGGTGCATTTGATTAGAAGATCGTTACTCATGATTTTTAATGAGGCTTGCCCTATTTTAAACCTCAGACATTTAGTTCGGTGTGCTCTTGACTGTTGAAGTGAGAGTGAGCACCATGGTGAGAGCAAAAGAGCTGTCTGAGGCCTTCAGAAAGAAAATTGTAGCAGCTTATGAGACTGGTAAGGGATTTAAAAAGATCCCAAAAGATTTTGAAATCAGCCATTCCACTGTCCAGAAAATAGTCAACAAGTGGAGGGCTTTCAAAACAACTGCCAAAATGCCCAGGTCTGGTTGTTCAAGCAAGTTCACCCCGAGAGCAGACCACAAGATGCTAAAAGAGGTCTCCAAACACCCTAACATGTCATCATGGGACCTACAGCAGGCTCTAGCTACTGTTTATGTGAAAGTGCATGCCTCTACAATCAGAAAGAGACTGCACAAGTTTAACTTGCATGGGAGGTGTGCAAGGAGGAAACCTTTGCTCTCTAAGAGAAACATCAAGACCAGGCTGAAGTTTGCCAGAGAGAATGTAGACAAAGACCACGACTTCTGGAATAATGTTCTTTGGACAGATGAGTCCAAAATTGAATTATTTGGACACCAAAACAGAGGACGTTTGGCATGAACCAAATACCAACTGTAAAGCATGGAGGTGGAAATGTCATGGTTTGGGGCTGCTTTGCTGCAGCAGGACCTGGACAGCTCACAATCATAGAATCCACCATGAATTCTACTGTGTATCAGAGGGTGCTTGAGGAACATGGAGTCCATCTATAAGAAAATTGAAGCTGAAGCAAAATTGGACCCTGCAACACAACAATGGCCCAAAACATACCCGTAAATCCACTAAGGACTGGCTGAAAACCAAGAAATGGTGAGTCTTGGAATGGCCAAGTCAAAGCCCAGATCTTAATCTCATTGAGATGCTATGGGGTGACTTGTAACGGGCTGTACATGCAAGAAACCCCTCAAACATCTCACAGCTGACAGAATTCTGCATTGAAGAGTGGGGCAAACTTTCTTCAGACCGATGTCAGAGACTGGTATATGACTACAAAAAGCATCTCATTGCAGTTATTTCAGCCAAAGGGGATAACACTAGCTATTAGGGTGTAGGATGTCCTTACTTTTTCCTCAATTCAAATATGTATTTTTGTAGCATTACATTTACAGAAGATCTTGAAAAGTCTTTTCTTTAGTTTTAATTATTTAGTTATTTTCCTGTAATCTCTCAGTATTGTTGAAATCGAGATTAAATATCTATATATCCAAAAATGTTACCAAAATACACAGGCTTTCACACGACTGTATATAGATGTGATGTGCCCCCGTCTTATCCTCCACCGATAGCTCCTTAAACCATTGATATAATTACTGCTTAACTTGTGCATAAAGTTTAAAAAAACGGTCTTTTACTGCTAGTAATAAACAACAACATAACACCAAGTTTGTATTTTTTTTTTCTTTGATTGGATACTCAACGTTTCGCTTTACAGATTCGTCAGGACCCGTAACTGTCAGTACAAAGCTCCAGATTTAAGGTTTTTCAGCTTGGAGGATGAATAACTCTTCTGCAAGAGGTTGACGTTTGAACTGGGGCATCGAAGCCAAATAGATGACCATGAAAGCCAAACATAATAGTACGACACCCAGTAGGTTTCCTACTAGTGCTGGACTTGGGAGTGTGTTGTACGTCGAACTAATAAAATAAATAAATAATTAACAGCCATTATATATATATATATATATATATATACACACGCGCGCGCGCGTTTTCATTATTATACACAAATGTATAATGCAAATAAATAATAGCCGTAGTATTTATATGAAACAAGATATGATAAACTAAAAACTTTATTATTATTAATTTAAGACAAAAATTATCTTAAAAACGCAATTACCCGTTTCGTATCTTCTAGCATATTCTTCAGTTTCCATAGTAAAACAGTTTTTAAAGACCAATCTGTACAAGATGTAGAAACTTTTCGTTCACCCTTTCCATCACTGATGCGTATGTAAATATGTATTTATGTCGAGTGTATCAGCAACACAGCTACTAACATGAGTATATTAATGACGTTATTAGGAAGTTAAGTTTTAAACACATTGTTAAATGGTTCAGTTGGTGGCTTGTGTCCATGTTTCTCAACTTGTTACATGAAGCGAAACTATGTAAACATTATAATGAAAACGTGAAAACGATGTAATTCTTAAATGTCCAACCAATTATCCACAAGCTAATTACTTTCGTCATTCCTTCGCTGAAGCTGTTTCTAGATAAACTCGAACAGTAAAGTAGCACGAGATGTGCCAGAGCGCATGTGATCGAACATTTGCGTCACTACAGCATGGACAACGGCTGTGCCTCAGCACACGTGCAGGGAGTTTGTTGTAACTACGACATGAACAACAAATACATCAGAGCACACGTGCAGGGAGTTTGTTGTAACTACGACATGAACAACAAATACATCAGAGCACACGTGCAGGGACTTTCATCTAAAAACACGAACAACAGACATATTTTAGCAGAGCCAGTGAATGAGATTTCGACAGGTCTAACTAAATACGCTACAAACTAATAACGAAATTTGATGGCGCTTTGAACCATTATTACTTTACCAAGAAAAAATAAAATTCAAACCAATTATTCAAAATAATGTTATGTACTCTTCCCTAGAGAAAGGAGTTACATAGATGTAAGATACCTGTATTGAAAAAGTAAGGCCTGAGAAATATATCATAGAAACAAAGACCTTTTATTTCATAAAATAAAACTGAATCAAACTAAAATACGTCAAAATTAAATTTAAATTGAGGTGCTTATTTATACCTTGTGGCTTATTCGATACTTGTTGTCTACAGTCGATAGAAATAACAGTCGGTGCGGGGAGAGATGGACCTATTTAAAATTATATCTAGTTTTTGGTTTTTATTTTCACATCACACAATCTGCTCCTTTGAATTCTTATAATACTGTATTTGAATATTTTTTTTTTACTTATGTTCATGATTCTTCAGTTACTAGTAAGATAGGGAAAATAAATAGGATCTCATGAAATTTCTCACATATAACAAAAACTAAAAAGAACATTGTAAATTAATAACGTTCTCTTGATCTCAACCGCTTTAATGTACTATTAATTATATTTATATAATTCATAGTTTCTTTGAAGTATCTTATTTAAAATGACCATATTTGTAAAACAAATGTTGAAAGGAATCCATTTGGGAATATTTTCGTTGTTCAGCGAAGATAAAAGTGAATATTGCAAGACATTTCATTTCCTGATTAATGAAAACTTTTCAAATCGAAGGAAACAAAATCGACTTTAAATTAATTTGTTCTGGAACTGCAGTATATAATTTTATTACATTTTATTTGCTCCCCGCTAGTACAGCGAAAAGTCTCTGGATTTATAACGCTAAAATCAGGGGTTCGATTCCCCTCGGTGGGCTCAGCAGCTAGCCTTATGTGGCTTTGCTATAAGAAAACACAAATACACATTTTATTTAAACAGAAGGTAAATACTTTGAAAAAACTTACAATTTAATTAGTACAGAAGCATCTAATTTCTTAGCTAAAGTTGGAAAGTTTTTCACTCATTTAGTAATTTTAGGATCTTAAAGTTCTACATATGTTTTCTGATTTTTTAATTATTTGCATATCATTTTGATGGCTGTTGCAAGGTTAAACGTTGTACTAATAAACAAATTTCAGAAACATACTGTAACGTGATTTATTAAAGTACTAGACTATTTTAATATTGTTCTTGTTTCGCGCGATCAGAAGTTCAGGAAACACGTTTTATTTACTTTCATAAACTGCGACTTTTTTATTTCCAAATCATCAAATCCCATTAAAAATATTTAAATTACTTATTTCTCCATTCACACCACTGTACAATAGTGTGATGTATATCAGTAAACACAAAAACAACGTCCCTTAAGGGATGCTTAACATTGCAATTTATATTGTCTTGACGTCAGCAAAACGTGCACATGCAATGAATCGTGAGAAGAATTATGCTTTATGTAGGCTGCAACATAGCATGACAAAGGCACTACAATAGGAAGAAATACAAATATTTGTTACTTTAAATTTTCGTTTTATTTCCTCTTGAAACAGAATGCTTTCGGGGACCCTGTGGAAATGCATACAGTATTTAAAAATGATTGTACTGGGAAGAAAACATTTTTTGCGTGTTTTCTTAGAGTAAAGGCACATCTAGCTATCTGCTGAGCCCACCTATGGGAATCGAACCCCTGATTTTAGCGTACAATCTGTAGAGTTACCGCTGTACTAGCGGGGGGGGGGCATATTTGTCTACATTGTAGATATGTTTATTGTTTTTTTATTAATCTCAAAGCTACAGAATGGGACAACGTGTTAATTGCTGCGAATATTGAAACCCGTTATTCAGCGTAATAGGTCCACAGACTTGTTGTTGGACTTACTGGTAATATAGTTGGTGAGCCTGGCTTTATACGTCTCATTTATCTTACTTTAGTGAATGTATGTATGTATGGATCGATTTGACCAAAATAACAAATCCGATATAGCGCCATCTGTTGAATGTAACTACAAACAAATGTCCATAAAATATTTCGCACTTCCACTACTAATGAAAATAACTACTGTATGTGCAACAACCACTTCTTTAACAAGAGAAATACATAAAAGGACTTTCCTCACAACTTTCACCAGAACTGAACGTGAAAGTTTGATTATATCTTTATTATTGCAATTTATTCTTTAAAATAATAATTTTTTCAATAAAGAGTGGTACTTTTGATATATAGAAACATTACAGTTTATGTCACCACTATTCCCGTGCAGTACTTCCCAAAAATATTTTTTAATGATTATTTTATAATTTTTTCTCAATGAGGTATGAACACCACAATTAATAATCACTGTAAAAGCGGCTGTCCGCAGACGATAGTTCCGTTAGTCATAAGTATATCGCATGCGCACAATCAACCTTTTGTTTCTTGTTTCAAACGTTTGTAGAAATATGAATGAATACATACAAAAAATGGTTAGATTTAATTTTTTTCAATTATAAAAACTGAATACAAATGTGATTTGAAACAACAGCGAAAATAAAGGTCACATATTGCAAAAACCGTCCTTAAACAAAACATTGGAGATAATTTTAATAAAATGATGCGTTTTCAAGCCAGTCTTCAGACCATTAAAGTAACATAAATACGTTATTTTTGATAAATATAAATGCGTATATCATTTGCTAAATTTCTCAAAAGATTTAAAAATAAACATATTTAGGCGTAACAATAAAAAAGTGGAGACAGATATAAACTATTATAAACTATACTTACAAACCAGTAAAAAGTTTCTCATTTATTCCAACCACACACGTAAGCACGTCCATCAAAAATATTCCTAAGCCAAAGAAAGTATGAAACGCTAGATACTTTAAACGCCAATTTTTTAATATCCCACCGAAGAAAAACACCAGTCCACAAATATACTGTGAAAAATAAAATAAACGTGAGATTTTCTTTTGTAACTTACTTAAATGTTTTTGATAAATTATTTCAAAATTATTACATTAATTTATATGTTATTGTCAACCTACTTCTAAATTATTATATTAATTTTTACCTTATTGACAGGTTGCTTCTAAACTATAATATTAATTTTTACCTTATTGACAAGTTAATTCCAAACTATAAAATTTATCGTGTTGGTGTGCTTCTTTTGAATTATTCTGCTAAAATTTAACATTTCTGAAAAGTTATTTTAAAAAAGTATTTTATTAAATATGTAAAATATCTCACAAGATAATTTTTAGCTAATCTATAAATCTGGATATTTCAAGCAAGTAATTTTTAAACTACAAAATTAAACTTTTTACAAGGTGCTTTAGTCTATTTTCTAATTATAAATGTTTCAAATGAGTTGACCCCCAGTGGCTCAGCGGTATGTCTGCGGACTTACACGCTAAAATCCGAGTTTCGATACCCGTGGCGGGCAGAGCACAGATAGCCCATTGTGTAGCTTTGCGCTTAATTCAAAACAACAAAAAATTTTAATAAGTTACTTTTTAACTTGTATAAAACTGTTTTTTGACGGCATGGTTGAAACGCATTTTGCAAACTTAACACTACTAATGAATTTTTTTTTCTTGCGATATATTAGAAGTTTTAATGGGTTCTGGCACGGCCTGATGGTTAGGGCGCTTGAATCATCCTATGCGGCTATTGGCAACCTAGGTGTGAATCTTCTTTGATGTACTTCAGTTGAAATCCCGGTGTTTCCTAGTTACAACTTTTCTATGTACTCCAGTAAAAACTTTTTTTCCAAATGCACCTTTTAAATATTTTCCCTGTACTCCAGCCATGGCGCATAATGTGTTTACATAAGTTGGCTCACTTACATAGTCATGGCAGACAATGTGGCTCCAGAGGTTAGTTAACCAGGACCGTAGTAGCTATGTAACACAATTATAATGATTAATGTAATTCTATAAATATTGTTTGATTGGAGTATTGCTGCACAGTATAAGATACTTGGCAGACAAACTGTTTAGGAAACGCTTCTATAAAAGGTGATAAAACTAAATAGTGCATGTTTATAATAATATTTTAATGGATAATAACATCGTTTGTAAAGGTCAGTGAGGTTGTATCATGTTTTACATGTTTAGTTATATTAGATATATTACTTCATCTCCATTAAATGGGTACATTGGATAACGTAAAAATTTTTAACCGCCAAACGACAGCAGTAAGTTGCTTTATCAAAACAGTAAAACCAGCAAATTTTCCAGTAAGAAGCTTTAAAGAAGAAACAGAATCAGTATTTTTTTTTTATTGTTTTGTTTTTGGAATAATAGAACTAGTGTCGTGTACAAACATACTATATATGTTTTACCACCCAGCATTAACACAGAAACTTTCAAAATCTGTTAAGCTGTTTTTACGCCATATTGGTCAGAAATGGCGTTAAATTCCTTTCACTTCTGTTCCCAATTGTACAATGCCATTTACATAGAGTAGCACTTTTGTTTTCTGGTGTAAATATAGCTGTAAGATCGCCTATTATATGTGATATTATATTAGATAGGCATCTTTTCCACCGGTGGTCAGGTGGCTTCTGGATACAATGATCACTCTTATTTCATTGAGGAATGACTAGTCACGTGAATGTGAGCGCTAATTGCTCTGGTTAAGTGTGGCATTAACAACTTAGAGAGCTAACTGTAGGCTGCTAAAGTAAGAACTATCTAGTCTGGAGTACAATATAAAGAAATATAATTTCTAATTAGAGATAACAGATTTAGGGGTCCCCTGCTGGTACGGCGGTAAGTCTACGGATTAACAACGTTAAAATCAGAGTTTTGATTCTCCTCGGTGGACTCAGCAGGTAGGCTGATGTGGCTTTGCTATAACAAAACACACACATGCAGATTTGCAGTGTCTATATAACAAATACTAAAGTACAAAATTTAATTGCACACACGTGTTTAGTTTTACAAATAAATCGTTATTCTGGACCAAATATATTTTTGGATTTACCATCATGAAGAAAATCTTTCTTGTTGCTCTGAGTGAAATCAATCTTACCTGAAAATACCGTATCAGCAAAAGCTAGACTAAAATATTTAGTGTTAACAACAGAAACACCAATCCTTGTAACACATTGTTCAAAGTAGGAGTCTGATCAATGTATCTTGCGATAAGTAATATTCTATTGTAGTGGGAAAATAAATTATATAATGTGGTTTAGTAGGATCTATAACGATGCTGGTACAGTTGCCTGTTGGTCAGGGGGTAAGTGTACTTAACGATATACAAGATTTGTGTTAAAATAGTATAGTTTTATGACGAATTCTTTTAAATCAGTTACTCACCTGCAAAATGTAAAGTATAACAGCGAGTAGCCCTAACCAGCTATGAAGAGAGAAGAGGTTGGAGATGGGTTTGGCTGGAAGGTTATGAGAGTCAAACACACTTTTTAGGCCCACAATAAGACAAACCAAAGCCAACGTGTGTAACATAACATGCATAATCTTAATAGTTGTTTTCTTCTTCTTTGGAAACACTCGAAAAACAAGAACAGCTGTGGAAAAAATAAGAGAGAAAAACTTTATTTATTTTGAAACATGAAGCCACGTAGGAAAAAAGAGGCATTTACTTGAGTTTAAACTACAATTAAAATTGTCTACGATGCTTACAACGCCCTAGTAGACTATCTACGAACTAATATGAGAGTGTATGTACCAAACTGTTTAAAACTTAATGGATGTGTACCAGACAAATTAAAATTGAATAAAATGGGTAGCAAGCAATTCATAACTAAGTGAATATGCACCAAACAATTAAAAACGGAATGAATCTGTGGCAAACAATTAAAAACTAAATGGATGTGTTCCAAACAATTAAAAACTAAATGGATGTATACCAAACAATTTAAAATTAAATGGAATAGGCAACAAACAACTAAACACAAAGTGGACGTGTACCAAATAGTTAGAAATTAAGTGGGCGAGTACCAAACAGTTAAAGACTTTTTGTTTTCTTAGTTAGTATTGAACTAGGTCCAGTGATTGCCAATGCTAAAACAACAGGATTAATTTTGGTTCTGAAGCACAAGCACTCAACGACGTCTGGTTAATCCTTATTTGGTACATTAGAGCATAAATACAACAGTATTAATATAGATTACACTGGTAACAACAGAAATTGATCAACACATTCGAAGCACGTGATACGTTACGTGATGCTTTAGCAGCTGAGCTTGATCAACACGTTTTACTTACTGTTTTAAACCAATTAAAACAAGTTACTTCCACAACTCCCCTCCCTCTGTGTTTTTATGTATCACAAAGTTTACCCTTAGCAGACAACTCACCGTTTCCATGAAGGAAAACCAAACCAATAATCATGAGAACTGGATGTAGATTAAACTCCAACTCTGGGTCAGTTTGCCAAGCAAAGCCCCCCATGTAAAAATCAGTCCATGCCAATGACAAAACAATAGAAACTATCCCAAATACCTCGACAGCTGCAATTCCTAGCTTTAAAATTACAGTACGTGAAACATTCTCTTCTTCAAAGTCCATGTCCTTCTTTCGGAGAATAAGCTGACACTTGTGTCTGGAATAATGAAATATATGAATTGTCAAATTACACGAACATTGTTTTGAAATTATACTAATTAAAACTTTATACAGTCATAACGTAACGCAAAGAATTGCAAAACTTGACGATAAGCGGATAAAAGAATCCAGATGAGCTTATTCGAAGGCGTATCCCTACATGTATTAACACGGCTCTCTTATCCTTAAAACAGTCAACTCTGTTACGATTAAGTTAACAACCAAGGTAATGAACGTGACTACAATTTCATCGTGTTCAAATATCAGAACAATGTGCTCATTCTGTTTGTCAGTCACCTGGTGGCAAAGAGAGTGAGCCCATATTATGATTTTTGGACATGATGAAATTAATATATTTATTCGTTACCTAGATTAATGTAATTAAAAACTGGGAAATAAAACCTTGATAATTACCCAAATTAATTTCTAACTGGGATTTAACAGTTTACAAATATCCAACTGTGATTTCTACCTGGAAAAATACATTTACTAATTATCTAAGCACGATTCATATCTAGCTGAAGAAAACGAATATAATATAAATAATTACAGAATAAAAGATAAAAGAATCGAGAAAAGCTTTTTCAAAGGAGTATCTTTACATATGTTAGAGTAGCTGTCTTATCATTGAAACAGCCAACTCTTATTGTGATTATGTTAACAGCCAAAGTAATGAACGTGGCTATACTGTTTCCTTTCATTATGGATAATTACAACTTATTAGCTGACATACACACGTAGTAAAAAAGGTAAGTGACCACGTGGGCGACAGAGAGGTCAGATTCAAATAACAGTCCATCTATGTCAGTTGAGTAGTTACTTCCAGCACGCCTTAAGTGTGCGTGCCAGGATTGATGAAAATCAATTCAATCAACCTCAAATTACACCCGAAAACAGTTTCAAAATCAATTGATCTATTAGTTATATGCACGTTTTACACATTCTGTTGTAAGGAAGCACAACTATTTTGTCAGATTTAGAACGTACCAATACTATGACGGTTCGTTCACATGCTGTTTAATTGATGGTTTTAATTTTGGTTATTGTTTCCGTGGGGCAAAATAGTAATAATGAGATATGAAGAAAACACACTTTCTTCATTTCTGGTAAATCGCACCACATAGAGGACAACTGTTACTTCATTTTGTTGTATCTAAGCCTTATTACGTATTTTAATTCACCTCGGACGAGCTTCCAATTTATTATGTTGCGTATTACAATTTGAAATATCCTGAAACTAAGTTAACTTGTGAATTAAACATGGAAGTTAATTAAACATCCTCATCTACCAAATTTACGATGCTTGCCAACAAGATTGATACACACAGTTTTCTCTGTTAATACAAACAATGATTTATATGCAAAAGTTTTACATATTTAAAAACAATATCGAGTCTTCTATCCGATCTGGAACTTCCTTGATATCTTATCGAAGGTTCACTGTAAGCGAATTAATTCTGAGTTGATATCAATACAATTCACTTAAAGAGGACCCAGTTAGCTCTTCACACATGAGTTTTTCACAGCTAAAGTTACACAATGTCTGCATAGAAATACAGGGTGGTCGCTAGAAAAGCGGAAAATTTGTCAAACAGCTATTTATTTTTACAAAGAATAACTTTTACAAAGTTTTTTAAAGGCATATGTTATATTACACTCATAGATGCTCAAAATTATTAAAATCATGCATTTTATTCATGATGTAAAGAAATCAAAATAGAAATGAGTAAGTACGCATTTTATTCATGATCTCATCTGACCCTCAAATTTTCCGCTTTTCTAGCGACCACCCTGTATTAACGCCCGAAGTTAATCTGAAGTTAAACGGCTTGAAATGTTCGAAATCTATAAATGTTCCTGGTAATATATTTGTAGTCTCCCAATTAATAAGCGTTTATCTGAGTTACAGCTTCTGTGGATTGTCGTGCACTAACTAACAAACCAACAATACATATATTGTCTCTTAGCGCGTTTGCTCATAAACGTTAAGCGAGATTCTCAAAATTTCGGTCGACAACAAAACTGTCAGTCAGTAGTATTACATACACATATTGATACATGATACATGATTGATTCTTACAATCGAGTAACTTCTATAACTTTAGTGGATAGGTGGGAATATCGCAATATAAATTTAAAGGTACAGGTTGTAAGCATTTTTAAATATATATTTAACTGAAGCACACGTCGATATTCAAATAAATGTAAGTTTGTGGATACATTACACAGACCTGCGAATTTAAACATCATAAAAGTTGTTTTGCTTTTAATAAGGAATTCTACATAATTCAGCTACGCAAATTTCAAAATAGTAATTTATTCTTTATTAAGTAAGGATCGTTTTACAAATCGGGAAGGAAAACATATTTAAATTAAATTTACAACAATTTTACGACAAATATAAAAGTACACTTTTGAGTCATATACTCAACTTATTGTTTTCATAGAGGCGAAGAAATAATATGAAAGTGTATATATATATATATATATCAAAGTTCATGAACAAATATATAAAATCCAGAAATGACACATCATGTGATCCGTTAACAGTTTATATACTAGCGGTGTTTTTCTCGTATGTTCTGGAACGATTGAAACACTTTCACGTCACAATTGGTTTAGATAAACCTAAAGGAGTGGTTTCCAACATTTTAAGCATAGCAAAATGTGACCCGATTTCAATGAAAATTATTTATGAACAAGTACATATGACGTTATGTGAACAATCTTTGCGTGATGAATAAAAATGGATATCATTTTCAGGTTCAGGGTAAGGGAATTACTGAAAAACATATAAAAATTAAAGGCAATAAAACCATCGCAGGCCTGTATTACCAAACAACTGAACAGGTTTGTTGTTGGTTAAGCTGGCAAAAATAACCGAACTAAGTTAACAACTGGGTCGTTAATGGTTAAACTGATAGATATAACTAAACTAAGTTTACAGGTTGTTATTGGTCAAGTTGGTGGATTTATTTAATCTAAGTTTGGAAGTTTATTTGTGGTTAAAGTTTTCACGTTTGTTGACGATTAAATTGCGAAATACAGTTAAACTAGGTTTATAAATTGACAAAAACAACCACATCTGTGCTTTGTACCTGTCACTTTAACCAACAAGAATCCTGTAAACTAAGCCTAGTTGCAATCATCAACTTAACTAATTCGATTTTAATGCTTAAATACGTTTTGTTTGAATTTAAGCACAAAGCCACACGATGGGCTACACGTGCTCTGCCCACCACGAAAATGGAAACTTGATTTGTAACGTTGTAAGTCCGCAGACATACCGCTATGTCACTGGGGGCTAATACTTAGCTACACTTAACAATCTTAACAAAAAGAAATACTAAAATTTTACAATATAAAATACTAACTACAAAAACCAGCTTCATTTTTTTTAAATTCGCAAATTATTTAATTACACCACAATATCGTCACTTTAACCATTACAAAACTCTTCTGATTCTTAACCATTACAAAACTCTTCTGATTCTCAGATAGAATCCACGTAAGGTAATAATATATTCTCTATCTTTCCTTTTATAACATTAAACGTACCTTCCTGTTCCTACGAGCACGAAGACAACTCGTTATTTTCACCACTACTTATCTGCTGAATGACTTCAAACCTGATAAACTTGCGGTTATGTAACTATCGTCTCAGCCAATAAGGAGTTTTCTTGCTAAACCAAGGTTAAAGGTATTTTATTTTATAATTTGAAATTTGGCCTTCCAAGAAACGTGCCAAAAAATAAATGAATATTTGTTGTTGTTAAAATCAATCTTGAAAGATCTGGGTAATTAATTGACTTGATTTTTGTATTATTAATTCTTGGACGATGTTCATTGGTTCGTGACCCTAGGTAATATAAAGTTTTATAAAATAGTTTATCTTAACAAATATATTTCGCAGAATTGATTTATACAATTAACTGGAATCTCATTTTTTGTAATAACTGATTTTCGAACAGCTAAGGAGTGTACATTCCTGATCCTAAATACTTGAAACAAATTATAAATCATGTGTTCGAACTTTCTTCACATTGGTTGTATTTGTTGATTTAAATAGAAAAATCATTTGATTGGCTATAATCAGGCGATTGTACTTCTAATAGCAGAAAAATTTTTTTATTAAATCTTTGTCACTTTCTCTTGGTCGTACGAGTATTTTGGCAGTTTTGTGGATCACAACGTCAGAGTTGTTAAAATATAATATTTTGTTTTCTTATGATACCTTATTAGTTAAGGCACTATGTATAAACTATTAGGCCTTCCTCTCCTTGCTTTAGCTTGTTTTCAAGCCCGGCGTGGCCAGGTGGTTAAGGCACTCGACTCGTTATCTGAGGGTCGCGGGTTCGAATCCCCGTCACACCAAACATGCTCGCCCTTTCAGCTGTGGGGGTGTTATAATGTGACGGTCAATCTCACTATTCCTTGGTAAAAAAGTAGCCCAAGTGTTGGCGGTGGGTGGTGAAGACTAGCTGCCTTCCCTCTAGTCTTACACTGCAAAATTAGAGACGGCTAGCGTAGATAGCCCTCGAGTTGCTTAGCGTGAAATTCAAAACAAACCCAAACCCTTGTTTTAAAGAAAATACAGTAGAATTTGATAAACTAATTTTATTAGCGGAAAACTGGGAAAAGAAAATTTTGAATTCCGTAAAAAAAGTGTTTTGTTATTAATATTTATCGTACACTTCATATTTTATTAGAATACTTGCAACACGTGGTGGGCACGGGATTATTATCTTATTTGTCCATTAGACATAACGACTTTATTTAGCTAATACACTTTAAAATCACCTTCAAATTTGATTTCACGTAAAATATATCAAAATGACCATAAATAGTTTTACTTTGTAAAATATATTAGAAATTCATTACTAAAAATAATAATATGCAAAATTATTACTCTAAATTGTATGGTTAACTATAATAAATTTAGCTACGAATATGCCTAATCTGAAAAAAAATGTTTAGCAGAAATAATTTTAGGTTATTAATAAAGAGAACAGCCAATGTTTAGCAATAATAAAAAGTGTTGACAGATTAAAATTAATTAAAAAACACTTCAGGTTTTCTTACCATAAATGGTTTGTAGGAAAGCAGAACATAATATGACACTTCTGTATAATAATAAAAACCAAAAAAACAGAAACTCAACAGCACCAAATCAGGTGTCTTTCTGAAAAATGTTGTATCCTCTAGGTTCGTATCCAGTTACATAACCGGTAAAGAAGCTCGACAACCTTTTTAGCTCACTAAAAACGGTTGTTATTATGTAAAAGAAACGAACAATGAAAAAGTTGGAATTGTTTAATAGTGCCATCTATTGTACTTAATAAATACTAAATATTTCTACTTATTAAAAAAAATATTTGAAAACATGTAGTTGTTATTTTGGTCTATTTTACACTTCTTATGAAAAAGAGAAGTTGTGAGCTCTCCCCTTTATTAGAATAGAATATTCCAAGATCTGACGGTTGGTGTTGTTGGCTAGTTACCCTCTCTCTGATCAGTAGTTCAAAATTATGCGCAGCTTTTAGTTGTGGTCACTCTATGGAAATAGCCGTCGATCCTATTCATTTCACACAACCAAGCAGAGCTTCTGTGGCGGAGGGTGCTGTTAGCTACTCTCTGTCTAGTAAGTAGTTTAAAATAATGCAACTTCCACTTTCAGTCGTAGGAACGTTCGATACAACACCAACTCAGCCATTGGTAAAATTTGTTTTATCCAACTTATTGTTAAAAGTTAGTATTGACTTAGTGACTGACCAATAAAGCAATTAATTTCACGGTATGTTTTATTTATGAAAGAACCAATGTAAAATACGTTTATTTCATTATATTTACAGAAGAAGCACTGGTCTAACATAGCTTTAAAGTATGTCCATTGGAAATTTTTAAGGTTTAGAATTTTCCCACTACTAACGACGAAATGAAATCGTATCCTAATTAATTTCGTATATTCAGTCTTTATCTGTTATCAAAGAATGAATCAGAATTGTGTTTCAATCACTTCTTTGTATTTAGTGTTTGACAACTAGAAAAACCTCTATTCCTACAAATATTTTTTTTTATAATTAGGATTGTTTATCAAGTATTAAAAACTACCAAAATTTTTTGGACAGAATGAATTCAAGCTTTGTACCATCCTTATGATAAACTCCTGTCATCTATTGGTTAAAATGTTAACTAAAGACCTAACTTTCATTTCAAATAAAGGACACTTACTTTTCAAATAACAATTTCTCGTGTTTGTTATTGTTTGAAAAGCAAACGTGGTTTCTCGAATTTTATTGCAAAAATGTTTAAATTCCTCTATATGCACTAAACATTCTGAAAAAACAGCTTCGTGAGTTCAACGCGGTAACAATTTAATGTTTAATGAAATATAGCTTTTATGAAATTCCAAATATTCTGCTTATAGTATCTTTGTGCTAAGTCTGCAATATTACTGAGTATGCTGCTCACCGAAACATGCAAAAATTTGTTCGGTTGTGCAACAGATAATTAAAATTTTGGTGGTGAGTGTGTTAAACAAAATCTTATGAAGTTCGGCGTAAAAATCGATTGGGGCTTGAGAAAGGTGAAAAACAACCAACTTACGGTCACTCTCTGACAGAGAACAGCATTAAATGGTTAGAAGATTATTAGGAGACATGAATATTCTTTTGTTTAGCGGATTTGGAAGCTACAAGAACTTCTAAGGTTATGAGACATTCTAATTCGATGCCAAGAAAACAAGTGTGTTTGGGGAAAAATATAAAAAAATAGAGGTTTGACAGGAGAAAGAAAATTAAAACCAGGAGATGTGAGCGAGAACGAGAAAACTGGAAAAGACGAAAGAAGAAAGAATATGCTCCTAATAAGAGCCAAAGCCTAGTTGAAATCTATGTGTAGGAGACAAAGTAAAATGTGAGGGACAAAGTTTATTGACTAAACAAAGGAAAGGAATGTGTGTCACAGGCGCATCCATTACGACCGGGTTCCAGGTTCTCTTTGGTTCTGGGTTAATATTTTTGTATATCGTGCTTTTCCTAAAAGCAGCTTTATTAATTTTATTGTATTTCTTGTGCGATAAGTTGACAAGTGTGAGTTCTTTGCTTCCTACATTAACTGATAGCGATTACATTAATAAACACAAATTCGTTGTTTAAATTATATATTTACGAGTCAATCCCTGATAAAAATAAGTACTAACTTAACCAAGCTGAAGAAGAAACAACGTGTAAGTTTAGCGCAATTGCAAAAAGTCGACCCATAACAAAGGGATAACAGGTGGTTAAGGCTCTCGACTCGTAATCTGAGGGTTGCGGGTTCGAATCCCAGTCGCACCATACGTGTTTGTCCTCTCAGTCGTGGGGGCGTTATTATGTGAGAGCCAATCCCACTATTTATTGGTAAAAGAGCACCCAAAGAGTTGGCTGTTGATGATGACTAGCTGCTTTCCCTCTGGTCTTAAATTACTAAATAAGGGACGGCTAGAGCAGATAGCCCTAGGATAGCTTTGTGCAAAATTCAAAGCACAAACAACCAACGAAATGGTGTCAGAAGAAGTCGATTTTCAACAGACACGTGCACAATATTAATAGGCACCTAATATTTCAAAAGACTATGGACTGCGCACCAAATAATTAAAGTATGAGTGAGTTGTGTACTAAATAATTAAAAACTTAGTGGGGTGAGCATCAAACAGTTAAAAGCTAAATGAGACGTGCACCAAATAATTAAAGTATGAGTGGGTTGTGTTCTAAATAATTAAGAATTTAACTGATGTAATTAAATCCTGAAAGGGCTGAGCACAGAAGAGTTAAAAACAGGAAGATAGTGAGTGTTAACTTAAAGCGTAGTGGGACGTTTATATTAAAACACTAAAGGAAACTACTAAAATTAGAATACGATGGATACCAAGCAAATGTGAAGGGGCTATATACAAAGTAACTGAAATAAGAAAACAGTAAATACAAATTGAAATCAAGTCAAGGTCATATCCCTCCGGTACAGAAACAGCACTCAGGAACTGCTGCATATTCCGGTTTTACTGACACAAGCAAATGAAATTAGTGACACATTTCTTTACCCTGGACACAGGGGATGCCAGTCCATCGTAGACTACCCCACCCCCACCCCACTAACAGCTGGTATCCATCATTCAGCTGCTTTCTTTTCTCAAACACAAATTTAAATCAAATAAAATTTCATTGGCAGCACACAGTGTAATCCTTACCCAGTACGCACTAAATACATATGCAGAAATATAGTGAAATTAGTACCAGATTTACACGTTTAAATGTAAAATTAACGCAGAGATAAGATGTTAAACAAAATTAAAATTGAACAGGAAGCTATGATTGAATTTGCCTTTATAAATAGCATTTAATTGATTTGAATATAACAAATGTTTAGGCAAAGAATAAGAAATAACAGGAATCTTGAAATCTTTCAATCACTTCCCATAATGCCCGTCATGATCAACCAGAGCTTTATGTGGATCTGGAGAACAACTTGAAATCTTTCAATCACTTCCCATAATGCCCGTCATGATCAACCAGAGCTTTATGTGGATCTGGAGAACAACTTGAAATCTTTCATTCACTTCCCATAATGCCCGTCATGATCAACCAGAGCTTTATGTGGATCTGGAGAACAACTTGAAATCTTTCATTCACTTCCCATAATGCCCGTCATGATCAACCAGAGCTTTATGTGGATCAGGAGAACAACTTGAAATCTTTCATTCACTTCCCATAATGCCCGTCATGATCAACCAGAGCTTTATGTGGATCAGGAGAACAGTCACGAATCTCAAAATTTATTTATCGTAAACATTTGGTGTATTGAGACTATTAGTGTATTATCAGCAAGTTTGTTATATTATGGGCACAGATATAGTAATTTCAATTTAAATAGGCCCGAGGGTCACGGGTTCGAATCTCCGCTACACCAAACATGCTTGTCCTTTCAGCCGTGGAGGCGTTATAATGTGACGGTCAATTCCATCATTCTTGATAAAAGAGTAGCCCAAGAGTTGGCGGTGAGTGGTGATGACAAGCTACTTTCCCTCTAGTCTTACACTAGACTAATTAGGGACGGCTAGCGCAGATAGTCCTCGCGTAGCTTTGCGCGAAATTAAAAAAACAAACAAACAATTAGAACAAAATGTATTACTACATGAAAGAATATCATTCTAATGCAACCATTTAGTAAGTTGATTGAGGTAAATTTTCACATTGTCACTCGCATCCTTGATAGTTTATTAATATTAGAAAAGCTACAGAAAACAACACGATAAACACAAAAATCTGAGATTTTCGTATCTAAATAACATTAAGTCGTTTATTTGAACTAGAACTTCGGAAACTATACGACAATAATTATTATAACAGTCAGTTTGATTTTTGTTTTTTTGAATTAAGCACAAAGCTACACAATGGGCTATCTGTGCTCTGCCCACCACGGGTATCGAAACTCGGATTATAACAGTCAGAAAGTTCGTAGTAATATTTTAAAGTTAATTCGTTTTATTGTATTGTTAAACCTAAAGTTGCACAATGGGAAGCTGTCCGTGCTGTGTCTACCATGCGCATCGAAACCTAGTTTTTAGCGTTGTAAGTCTTCAGGCTTATGACTGAACCACTATAGGAGGGACGAAGAATATTTAAAAACCAAATTCAGAAAGGTCAATAGATAACACAGGAATGACGTGTTAAAGAAGTGTTAATTGTATTTAATGGGAAATTGTTGAACGAAGTAAATGGCGCCTTTGTTTATTGAAATCTGCATGTTTCTCAGAAATCATATCGGATTTCTTAAGATAATTAACAAGTATTTCGGTTTTTGTCTGCGAATTTCGCGCAAAGCTACTCGAATGCTATCTGCGCGAGCCGTCCCTAATTTAGCAATTTAAGACTAGAGGGAAGGCAGCTAGTCTTCACCACCCACCGCCAACACTTGGGCTACTTTCTTACCAAGAAATAGTGAGATTGACCGTCACATAATAACGCCACCATGGCTGAAAGGGCGAGCATGTTCGGTGCGACGGGGATTCGAACCCGCGACCCTCAGATTATGAGTCGAATACCTTATCCACCCGGCCATGCTAAGCCAATTGAGACGGATGATCAAAAAGGTTAAATATTATGTAAATTTGTTAAAATCGTACGCATAATAATACGAGAATATTTCAAATACTCTGTGCCTTTAATATTAATACGTAAGGCTTTTTTTTTTACTAATGGCATATATATTATTTTAGTTTTTTGAATTTCGCGCAAAGCTACATGAGTGCTATCTTCGCTAACCATTCCTAATTTCGCAGTGGTAGACTAGAGGAAAGGTCGACACTTACACTGGGCCCGGCATGGCCAGGTGATTGGGGCGCTCGACTCGTAATCTGAGGGTCGCGAGTTCGAATCCCCGTTTGAATTCACAGACTTAACGCTGTGTCGCTGAGGATCTGTAATCTATTACTTCAAAATAAGGGACTGCTAGCGCATATTGTCTGCGTGTAACAAACAAACCAACAGTGTTGGGAAAAAATAGTTAGTCGTACGAATCCTTACCAACATTTGCTACTCGTTGCAAATAAGAGAAATGTATCAGTTTCTCCTCACTACTTTCTTTACATTCAGAGTGTGACACTGGTGAGGGTGAACACGTTTTATTCAATACTAATTCTGGCTTAACAATACATTGTTCAACAGCAATTACAAGAACGCACTCTGGTAGTAATGCTTCATTTTGAAGTAAAGTTCACCCTGGCATGGCCAGATTAGGGCACTCGATTCGCAGTCCGAGAGTCGTGGGTTCGAATCCACGTCATACCAAACATGCCCGTTCTTTCAGCCGTGGGGGCGTTATAAAGTTACGGTCAATCCCACTATTCGTTGGTAAAAGAGTAGCCCAAGAGTTGGTGGTGGGTGGTGATAATTAGCTGTCTTCTTTCTAGTCTTACACTGCTAAATTAGGGACGGCTAGCGCAGATAGTCCTCATGTAGCTTTGCGCGAAATTCTAAAAACAAAGAAACACACCCACGCAAAGGACTAGTGGAAGCGACAGTCACATGATAACGTCCTCAGGTGTTGAATGAGGAGGATTCAAACCCGCGACCTACAAAATGAAAGGTCTTTTGCCCCCTAATCACTAGATTATGAGTGTCCGCTGTATGAATCACCTTAGCTCTGAGATCTTTTTTGGATTAGCATATTTTATCACATTTATAAAGTTTGTGAAGCAATCATTTATGTTATTTGTGATATATATGGCCGAAATAGTGGAGTCCATATTATTAGAAATAAAAATCATCGTTCGTGTGTTTGTTCTGATTTACCCATAATTGATTTTCTATTCCACAACTTATCTTACATGCCATTCGTACTTGGATAAATTTTTGCTTAGTGACAGCCCTTTTTATAATTATAATAAATATAATGTTCTAAATTTTACACAATTATTTTCAATTCAAATAATTCAGCGCCCTCTATTTCATAAATAGGCACGTCGTTACAATATGATGATAAATAGGCACGTTGTTACAATATGATGATAAATAGGCACGTTGTTACAATATGATGATAAATGGGCACGTTGTTACAATATGATGATAAATAGGCACGTTGTTACAATATGATGATAAATAGGCACGTCGTTACAATATGATAATAAATGGGCACGTTGTTACAATATGATGATAAGAATTTTATATGCAAAAACGGCTCGTCGGGGTTCAGAAAATATTTTAAATAGAAGAGCGAACAACGTTTCGACCTTCTTGACGATGACCGAAGAAGGTCGAAACGTTGTTCGCTCTTCTATTTAAAATATTTCTGAACCCAAACGAGCCGTTTTTGCATATAAAATTCTCAACAAGTGGGTTTCTCGACATCACTGAATATGATGACAAATAGGCACGTTTTACAGTCTGAATAACAATAATGCTTTTTTGTTTTGTTTTAATATTCGATAGAAAGAAGCATTAGATCTAGTTCTGAAAGAAACAACTGAACATTCACAAGACTTTGCATCAAACACTGGAAATGTGAAATTCTTAGAAAGAATGCCTGTTTGTTTCTTAGAATTTTCGCGCAAAGCTACACAGGCGTTATTCACGCATAGCCGTTCCTAACTGCGGACTAATAAACCACGTGGAAGGTGGTTAGTCAACATCTTCCACTACCATTCCTCGAGCTGCTCGACTGAAAATTGCCCGTCACTCTTATTGCCTATCCACGGCCTCAAAGCGTGCGGAGCGCATTTTTGAAACAAAGAGCCACAAACCACGGACTCTGTCAGAATGTATATCGAAATAATTTAATAAAATATCTTTATTGGAAGTTGTGAATGCCTTTCACCTTCAAAATACGCACAAGAGAATATAGAGACAAAAATTTGGAACCCCTGGCGTCGGAAACTGTGTGTGGGGAGGGAGAAAACAAAATTGTAAGGGATGTGCGTTTGTCAGAAACTGGGGGGCGGAGCCTAGCGAGCTGCATCGTCATGGAAATTGATGATGTAAGTGTTTCCTTGATTTTGAAGATTTGTACTGTGTATGAAACATACAGCACAAAAGTGCAAAAATATATAAAGTATCGGTCGGTTATATCCTCACCAATCTTCCTGGACTGTGTGATCTGCGATAAGTTTACAATTGTCTTCCCAGTGAACGGTTTAATATTTATATGCCGACCTAATCGCTTTATCTTATCTTTCCGACTCTTTATCTACGTTTCTTCCAATTCACTTTAGAAAACGTGACTTTGCGCAACGATTCTTTATTTTCGGTCAGAAACGCAATTGAAGTTAGAGAAAAATCGTAAATTTATCGAAATTTATGGAGGAATAGGTGGGTTTACAGCGCACTGTATTGGAGGTGGAAGACCTAGGCCTGTCCTCTTTCATTTTTTGTTTTTAATGAAATGTGAACTGCAATGCACACGTTCTTTAAAGCTTCATAGTTGCTACGATAAACGCAGTTTTATTAGTCGTTACGTGTTTTATTTTGTATTGTTTCACGATACTGTTTGAGTAGGATCGAATGTTAGGATTATCGCATGAAATTGTCAAGAGTCTAACAGAGTTGATGCACATTACAGTTGGCCAGTATGCACCACCTTTGTATACCATAAGTACAGGGTAGAATAGGACTGTTAAACCTTAATTAGGGTTAGACTTACCAGGTTCGTCTCACACTGAAGTTAGGTTCATGCACGTTTACTCAAAATTCCGTTAGGGTACAGTGGGATTAATTAAATTAAGGGTTGAACTCTAAAAGTAGGTCTGTGCAGATTTGTTGAAGTCCAAATCAGAATTGGTGTATATGAACTCAACAATATTAGATAGTTTAAAATAATGTGAAAAATATTATCAAATAATAGCAATGATAAAAGTTTGTTTGCTTCCGAATTTCGCACGAAGCTACACGAGGGTTATCTGCGCTAGCTGTCCCTAATTTAACACTGTAAGACTAAAAAGCAACTAGTCATCACAACCCATTGCCAACTCTTGGGCTATTCTTTTACCCACAAATAGTGGGATTGACTGTCACATTATAATACCTCTACAGCTGAAATGGCAAGCATGTTTGGTGTCATGGAGACTCGAATCCGCGATCATTAGATTATGAATCGAGCGTCCTAACCACCTGGCCACACCAGTGCTATTAAAAATCGAACTTTATCTATTTTTATTTATATGAACTAAAATTTTGGGGTTTTAAAAAATATACTATATGGCCAAAAGTATGTGGACACCCCTTCTAATTACTGGATTCGGCTATTTCAGCCACACCCATTGCTAACAGGTGCATAAAATTTATTATACAACCATACAATCTCTACAGACAAACACTGGCAGTAGAATTGATTGTACTGAATAGTTCAGTGACTTTAAACGTGGAACTGTCATAGATGTCACTTCTTTAACAAGCCAGTTCGTCAAATTTATGGCCTTCTAGAGCTGTCCCGATCAACTGTAAGTACTGTTATTGAGAAGTGGAAACATCTAGGAGCAACAACAGCACAACCACGAAGCGGTAGACCATACAAGCTCACAGAACGGGACTGCCGAGTTCTAAAGCGCATAGCGTGTAATAATCGACTGTCCAGTTATAACACTCATACCAAGTTCCAAATTGCCTCTGGAAGCAACGTCAACACAAGAACTGTTCGTCGAGAGTTTCATAAAATGGGTTTCTATGGCCGAACAGTCGCACACAAGCCTAAGAGCAACATGCGCAATGGCAAGCGTCTACTGGAGTGGTGCAAATCACATTGGACTCTGGAGCTGTGGAAACGCGTTCTCTGGAGTGATAAATCATGCTGCACTATCTGGCAGTCTGGCGGATGAATCTGGGTTTGGCAGATGCCAGGAGAACGCTTCTTGCCAGAATGCATAATGCCAACTGTAAAGTTTTATGGCAGAGAAATAATAATCTTTAGTCCCAGTGAAGGTAAATCTTAGTTCTACAGCATACAATGACATTCTTGAGAATTGTGTGCTTCCAACTTTGTAGCAACTGTTTGGAGAAGGCCCTTTTTCGTTTTAGCATGACAATACACCCGTGCACAAAGCGAGGTCTATATGGTTTGCCGAGATTGGTGTGGACAAACTTGACTGGCCTGCACAGAGCCCTGATCTCAACCCAATCGAACACCTTTGGGATTAACTGGAACGCTGACTGTGAGCCAGGCCTTTTTGTCCGACCTCACTGGTACTCTTGTGGCTCAGTAGAAACGAATCCCCACAGCCATGTTCCAAAAATTAGTGAAAATCCTTCCCAGAAGAGTGGAAACTGTTATAGCAGCAAAGGAGAACCAACTCCTTATTTATGGCCATGGTTTTGGAATGAGATGCTCAATAAGCACATATGGGTGTGATGATCGGGTGTCCACATACTTTTGGCCATGTAGTGTGTATCTGATGCTCTATAAGCAAGGAGCTTTAGGGTTTGTGTTCGTTTGTTTTCCCTTTTTTACTGGATAACAGCTCATAATTTAATGAACTGTCCTCGGAATAAAGATGCTATTTGCAGTTACTGGAAAAAATGAATATGCCACCTATTTTTTATTACATTTATTTATCATATTTAATTGTAACTGTATAACATAGTCAACTGATTGGTCAAGTGATAGATGTTTGATCACCATCAGGCTTTTAAAAACATTGCTTTAAGATCCCTGGAAAGTAGTGAACTACATACTTATGAGAAGTAATTTTTTGGGTCATTTAATACTAACAATGGTCGATAGCCTTCTCAGCTGTTGGTTTTCGTAATGTAAGACAACGTCTGCTATTTACTACGATATTTGTTAATAGCTATCGCAGACAGGCATAATACAATGACTTAGTTATTAGAGTTAAGCGCTAACAAATTGGTTGAATGCAATGGCTTTGTGTACCAGTATTCGGTATAATTTCGTTAAAATGTAATACAAACTTGTCCCTTTCTTATAAAGAGTAATAATACTATATTAAAAGTAAATCGTATCTTATATTTATTTTCTACTTCCATTTTTTTACGAGAAATATTAAATTCAAGTATAAATACTTTTATATATTTTTTAACAGCGTAAATTATTAAATTTGATCATTTTTTTTGCTTTTGGAAAATCCATTTGCTAATGTAACCTGAGTAAGTTCTGAAACTTATGCGGGCCTCATGTTAACTAATAAGTGCTCTAGAACACGATTTTAATTCACTAAATCTAGGGTTATCATCGAATGCAAATTTACTAACAGCCAGTAAAACATCAAACGGTCACATTTTAAAGTAGGTTATGTCTTTTATTGCTCTGCAGGCAGCTTTCCCAGTTTGTCTTTTTGGTATAAACACACACTCGCCTTCACTACCTAAATTCTCCAATTCTTGACTACGCCTAATAAACACGCCTCGGCAGTCAGCCACAAGGGAAACTGTTGCATAATCTTTGCTTTATGAGCACATAACATCGCAAGCACTGAGTTAGGGTTAAGAAATATATAACATCTACATACATGCAAGTAAATAAAATTAGTCTGCATTTTATAATTTATTTTAGTGTTTATGATTTTTAACGATGTCAGTGAAAAAAAAAAGACACTATTTGTCTGTGTGTCAATAAAAACAAAATTGTAAGGTTGACAACCCTGGTGAGGCCCCTCTGGGACTGTGAACTGATTTAACGAACTGTTAAGATTATCCTGTAATTATGTTGAAGTGTAATTGGTAGAAAAGACACTCCAGTGGAGTTGTTGGCAGAGAATATATTGAAGAAGGTATTACAGTAGAGTTGTTGTTAGAGAAGATACTGCAGAGGGAGAATCTACAGGAAGTAAGAAAAGGCATATTTTCTTTAAAGGAATTAAAGAAGTTAGTTTGTCTGTTAGAGAAAGTTATATCGTTTCAGTGGAATTACGTGTTTCGTATTAACTCATAAGCAGCGAAATGGAGTTAGTTGCTGATTCAGCACAACAGAGCCATACCTGGTCGTGGAAACCAACATTTGTTTGGCTTTTACTCTCCATCAGGTTGGTAATCTCTTTGGATTACATTTATTATAGACTTGATCTGTACATCTCGTGATTCTCTGATTCCTGCTTGAACAGCATCAGTTACATCACTCTGGAGCTAAGAATGCCAATTAAACTGGACGATGGTGAAGCTGATAATAGTGAATATAGAAGTATTCATCCACTTTATATTCCAAATACATCATCAACTGTTACTCTGCATCACTCTTCAGTCTGCACAAGTTTGCATTCAGCTGCCACTAACTGGGTTCATTGATAGAAGGTAGTTTGGACAGAGTAGAGATCTTGACTTCTTATGTTTGTTCTTGAAAGTTATTTTAGAAATTCTCCTTTCCACATTATTAAAAATCTTTATGTATACACTTCTTTCATAAACCATAAGATGGTAGAGGAAACATTTTCACATTGAGAGTACTCGTGTACAATGAAAGATTAGTGACCTGATAAAGGAAGTTTTTCATGGTATCTGATGGCTGGAATATAATTGTATTGAAAGAGTAATCACTCGAGATTCAGTCATTTACTAAATCAATATAAAAACTGACATTTTATAAAACAATGATTATTATTAATTATATAGTTCTGAAAAGTAGACTGTTTCCAGTTTCAAAATTAGAATAAAATACCAGTAACTTATTGTACAAGGTAAATAAAAAAAAACAACCGATGAAACTGGAGACGGTGAATGAAATTGTTCTCATCGTGTTTTTAGTTTTTTACCATCAGAGTCTTGTTCAAGGAAATCCGTATTGATATTCAGTGAAATAATGCCTAAAAAAGGTCCTGATTTCATAAAGTGTAGAAAAAGCGGGTCGTAGTTGTTCTAATGAGATCCGTATTGATGTTTTCTAAAGATGTACTCTGGGTGTGAAACTCGAAATTTCACAATTTCCTTCTTCAATACGAAAGGATAGAAGCAATTATGGTTACACGTTGCGTGATGCCAAGCAAGCATTTCTCGTTGATAAAACAATACATGTATAAACACGAGCAGAAAACAAGTTTAATAAGGAGATACGACGAAACAAAGCATTCGAAAATGATATAAATTAGCACCTTAGACAATGATGCAATATTCCTACGAAAGAATGTTATTAAGGAAATGACCAGCAAGATAAGGAACGTGTTTTAACAAGTAGCCTCTTTATAGGCGTGACCAATTTCGAAGGTCATTATGACAAGCATAGTGTTCTTGGACATATGGTTAACTTTAGAATAAATAACACTGCATTTGATCGTAGGGTCACGTGCGTATCTCCACAGCTGCAAAATATAAAGATTTCTCTCGGTCAAGATGGTGAAAAGACCTGTCCCCTCCCTGTACTTCGGTCACTTTGGCCGGCATCCTACTGTGTTCTAGTTACACGTGTGCTGAAGGTGGTTTGGAAACCAAAATAACCAACAACAGAATTCAGTGTTTGTTATAACTTGTGTTTGATACCGTGGCTCATGAGTAGGAGTTAAGGAAGAGCTCTTAAAATGGATAGAGAGAAAAGAGAGAACAATAAAGGATAAAATAATAAAGAATAGGACAGAATGAAACAAAGGACATGAGAAATGAAATAACAAAAAGAAACAAAGATCAGAATGAAACAAATAACAGAAGTAAAGAAAGAGCAGGATGAAACAAAAGACAAAAGGAAAGAAATAACAGAAAGAAACAAAGATCAGAAAAAAAAACAAAAGACAGAAGGAAACAAATAGCAGAAAAAAAACAAATAATAGAAAAAGAAGGAAACAAATAACAGAATGAAACGAAGAGCAGAAAAAAGAATGAAACAAAGGACAGAAGAATAACAGAAAGAAACAAAGATCAGAATAAAATAAAAGACAGAAGGAAACAAAGAGCAGGATAAAACAAATAACAAAAGGAATCAAAAAGCAGAAGGAAACAAATGACAGTAATTTGTTTTGAATTTCGCGCAAAGCTACACGAAGGCTATCTGCACTAGCCGTCCCTAATTTAGCAGAGTAAGGCTAGAAGAAAGGCAGCTAGTTATCACCACCCACCGATTTAATAGAAGTCGTGGCCGTTTATATAATAAAATGTAACAACTATCATGACTTTTATATCGGAGAAACAAGTGGAAAACTGAAAACCAGATTCAAAGAACACAAGTGCAAAAACACCTTCGAACATTTTTGAACACTGCAAATCAACATAAGCATAGAAAACACCAACATACTAAGTAGAGAAACAAATACAAACAAACGCAAAATCATAGAAGCTCTACTTATACAAGAACTCAAACCAAAATTAAATCAATTTAAAGGAACACCTTTATACCTATATTAATTAATAACCTATCATCTAACTGCAACGTCCCCTATAATCTCGTACCCATTCACCCTCTGGTGCCTAAGAAATGTGCCCAGTAACGGTCAGCTATAAACTCTCTTTGTTAATCTGAAAATGACCTAAAAAGGTAAAAATGCCATTCTGTACTTTATTTTAATTAAAGTTATTATACCCACTCCAGCCGTCTTTAGAATACATGTTTACTTAAAGTGGACTTCTCTTCATCATTAACGTGGCTTCATTCTACAACAAAGAATCAAACAGAATAAGAGACAAAGCATACGAAGGACTACTACATCTCCAGAAAGTCCGTTTATGTAAACTCATAACTAATGCTTGTTCATATTTTACACTACGTGTATACTTTTTTATGGCAAAGCCACATCGGTCTAAGGAGGTAAATCGAACCCCTGATTTTCGCGTTGTAAAGCCAAAGACGAGCCGCTGGCGCTCCGACAAACAACGTCTAATACCACTTCAAGGTTAATCAATAAATTGACTGTTTCCCATTGATTATGAGTCAAACTCGAATTGTAATCACCTATTATTACACTTATCAGGCATAGTTATAACCAAATTAAAAAAAGTGGTTGAAATTTTCCTAATATTTTAAATGAACTATACAAATATAACTGTAACAACTACCCACAACACTAGAGGATACAAATATAACTGTAATAACTACCCACAACACTAGAGAATTTCTAGTACTGTATTATTTTGTTTATTTCGAATTTCGCGCAAACCTACTCGAGGGCTATCTGCGCTAGTCGTCGCTAATTTAGCAGTGTAAGACTAGAGGGAAGGAAGCTAGTTATCATCATCCACCACTAACTCTTGGGCCTCTTTTACCAACGAATAGTGGGATTGACCGACACATTATAATGCCCCCACTGAAAGGGTGAACGTGTTTGGTGTGACGGGGATTCAAACCCGCGACCCTTGAATAACAAGTTAACTGCCTTAACCACCTGGCCATGCCGGGTCTTCTAGTACTGTAACAATTAAGCCTAAATATATATATATATATATATATATAAACGTGCGTGTATGTATTTGTTGTTGTAGATAGTTGTGTGATAAGCACATGTATTTCAAGTTAATAAATAAAATAATGTTGTATGTTTTATCTCAGAGGTCGAGTATTGTTTTTGACATATTTGGGTAGAGATAAAATGTTAAAAAAGTGTAGTAGACACACCAGAAAAAACTAAAAACAAAGCATCTTTGTACTCGTATTTTTCTTAAGCAAAACCCGCAGTGTTTCTTCTAGGTATTCGAAAGACATCTAGCACGACCTCTAGTTTAACTGATAAAATGACAATGAGGACGTGAACAAAAATAGAGACAGCAAGATATAACAGATAATCAATTGAACATAGAAAACGACACCGTAGGAGACGAACAGAACCGGTCTCCAATGTTCTTTCAGAACATGAGACATGTTAAACAATCATCAAGAGATTGTATCATTATCTCCTGAGGTGTTGATTTTAATCAAAGGTTATTGTTCTTGTAAAAACACGGGTTTACTTGAAAGTACAAAGCAAAATAGAGTGTAGGTTAAGCGACATAAATATTGAGATAAACTGGTGAAATAGAACTTGTAAAGTTGTCCTGTTGTGGGACAGCGTGGACTTTGTAGATTTGTTAAATTCGACTGCAAGAAACTATAACCAGTCTATCTGAATTACTTTCAAAGAGCGGTAATAACGAAACTTACAATATATTTGGTTATGCATTATTTAGCTTTTCTCAATACATTTTTAAGGTACTGTAAGGGCCTGGTTTTGCTTAGTGGTTGGCAAGTCCGGTTGTGAATAAAAAGGTCCACGGTTCAAGATGAGATGCCCTTGAAACGTTCCGCATTTTCAGCTGTGAATGCATTATTAAAGTAACAACCATCTAATTATTTAGTCCACAGAGCCGGGTATAATCCTTGTGTGTGGCTGGCTGCATTTCTTGGAGTCAGTAGTTCAACAGTTTCAAATTAATGCAAATCATACCTAAATCCTAAGGATTTCTGATACGGACGTTAGGCTTAGGTGCACATAAAGTTCAGATTAGAATTCCTGGTCTAATAATCCTTTATTTTCCTTAATTAATATCCATGTGTGTGTGTGTGTGTATATATATCAGTAACAGGAAGTTGGATATTTATATATATACAATTGTAAAATCATTAAAATAACGTACATACCTCCAACTTGCATGGCAGTACGTATGCGGACGTATAAAACTAGAAATCGGGTTTTGATACCCGTGATGGGCAGAGCATAAATAGCCCACCACATAGACTTATACTTAACTTCAAACAATAATATACATTATAATGGTGAATTTCAAGTTCAACATAAATATATTGTATTATATATTTGTATTATATTATATATTGTATTATTATATATTTGCTGGAAATAGTTGTCTTTACATGAGTTCGCGTCTTTTCACTCTTTAATATTTAACACGTTTTGCTTTTATATCTTGGTGATGAAAATAGTGAAATGCGAACACGCAAGTTTCCATTAATTAACAAAAACCGGTAAACTCAGATAAAACTGAATTAGCTCTAGAATAATTGGATAGGGCAACTTAATATCAAGAGATACTGTCAAGATAGCAATTTTAAAGTAATGCTATATCTTTGAGTAACTGAGTCGCGAAACTGGCATAACGTAAAATATCAGTATTTTATTCTTTCACAAATGGAAACCCAGGGTATCTACTTACTCCTGAGATGGGCCCGGCATGGCTAAGGGGTAAGGGCATTCGACTCGTAATCTGAGGGTCGCGGGTTAGAATCCCTGTCACAACAAACATGCTCACCCTATCAGCCGTGTGTGGCGTTATAATGTGACGGTCATTACAACCATTCGTTAGTAAAAGGGTAGCCCAAGTGATGACGGTAGGTGGTGACGGGTAGATGCCTTTCTCTAATTCTTACACTGGAAATTAAGGAGGGATAGCGCAGATATCCCCCGTGTAGCTTTGCGCAAAAATTCAAAACAAACAAAGAAAAACAAACTTTTGAGATGGGGCACTCTTTTCTACTGGATCGTCAATACTTAACTGTTGAAGCTGGATCCATGTATCAGAATAGCTGAATCCAGTGTTTCTTAATTTACAACAAACATCGTATTCACCAACAGCGATGGATTTATTCATGACTGTTCATTCGTATTCCAACACAGGTAAAGAAGGCTGTAGCCTCCAGATTTCACTTTAACCGAACACTGTTATCTGTTGAAAGACACACCTATCTATAACCTTGAACTACGTGTAGTATTGTAGCAATACTCAGGCCAGAACATTTTTTATCCAGCAGAGAACAATAAGTGAACACGTGCTACTAGAACTAAATCAAATTAACGGCTATGTGAAAACCGTACACGTATACAGAACAAGTGATAATTTCAAAATAAATAATATAATAACAAATGAAGGTAGAAACACACGGTCTATTGATATACCATACATCGACCAATTGGGATCTGCAGCCTGCACATGTTACGTTCTATACATGGTTTCTAAACCAATGGTTCCCATGCTATTTTAGTCTGAAGCTCCCTTGAAATGAACAAAAAGTCTAAGCCTCCCAAACCATAACTTGAGCGTGGTGATTGAAAAACAGTGACATAGTAAAAACAAACAACACATCTTTTAGACATGTCATACCATTTAATTAACTTAACATGATTTTTATTGGTTTTCGGCCAATTTTTGGTGCCCCCTCAAAAAAAAATTTAAAAAAATTGCGGCCCTCACTAGGGGTTCCCGCTTTGGGAAATGCTGATCTAAAAAAAACTCCAAAAGCTACAATCAATCTATCGCTAGTTATAAATCTTGGGACATGAACACTCTCAAATAGGAAATGATAGAATAAACCCATCTGTTTGAAAAGTGTAACATTAGGAAAGGTGATGCTTACTAACAAGTCCTGATGCAGCTTACGGCTTTCTGCACGTGCAGAGTTTACGATGATATCATGAAGGTGGTACTTCCTTCCATTCTCCAGTCGGTGTAGAGCCAAACTACCTGACGTCATAACCTTGCCATGATACCTTGTAACGGATGGGAATGTTTTGTCACTACACAGTCTAACAAAAACGTTACTGGAACGGTCCAGGGTTCGAGACAATATACCCTCGAAATGCTCCGCATTTTCAGCTGTAAATACATTATAAAAGTGAAGTCAACTCCATTACTTAATTCAAAATGGTTATAAAATAAGCTATGTTGTTTAAGATAGTTCTTTATAATACTGGAAATGATTACCCGAAGAAAATCCTACAACACAACAAATTATCGCCAAGTTGCACCCAAAAATATTCCATACAACTGGGTGCAACAAAACATTAAGTTCATTAAGTCCTAGGAAGGTATTGATGTAATCTGATTTTAATATTTTAATTTAAATATTTGCTAAAGGGAGTTGCTGTTGTGATGATACAATACCTAGAAGGTTCGTCGTGATTAGAAAAGCTTTGTGAAATATGTGCAAAGGAACGACATAAATATGAATAATTGATCTGTGAACTCAATTAGAAGTTGCTCATCAAAGATTAAGTTACTTCGATCAGTTTTATCCCGTCTATTCTGTTATCCATTGATTATCCATGAATTTCTACAAGTAAACTACTTATAAGTTGGGTGTGGTGCATTTAGCGAAAAATTTCTGTTGAAACATTATTTGTATCAAAGTGAATGTAGCCTGTGGAAATGTTACAGAAAAACGATAAAAAGTAGCAAAGTAATTCACTATAATCACATGAACTGTACCTGAAAAAAAATGGAAATAATTAAAAAAATAAAAAATAATACATGCTCAGTAACAGAACAATAGTACAATACATGCTCAGTAACAGAACAATAGTACAATACATGCTCAGTAACAGAACACTAGTACAATATATGCTCAGTAACAGAACACTAGTACAATACATGCTCAGTAACAGAACACTAGTACAATACATGCTCAGTAACAGAACAATAGTACAATACATGCTCAGTAACAGAACACTAGTACAATACATGCTCAGTAACAGAACACTTGTACAATACATGCTCAGTAACAGAACAATAGTACAATACATGCTCAGTAACAGAACACTAGTACAATACATGCTCAGTAACAGAACACTTGTACAATACATGCTCAGTAACAGAACACTTGTACAATACATGCTCAGTAACAGAACACTAGTACAATACATGCTCAGTAACAGAACAATAGTACAATACATGCTCAGTAACAGAACACTAGTACAATACATGCTCAGTAACAGAACAATAGTACAATACATGCTCAGTAACAGAACACTAGTACAATACAAGCTCAGTAACAGAACAATAGTACAATACATGCTCAGTAACAGAACAATAGTACAATACATGCTCAGTAACAGAACAATAGTACAATACATGCTCAGTAACAGAACACTAGTACAATACATGCTCAGTAACAGAACAATAGTACAATACATGCTCAGTAACAGAACAATAGTACAATACATGCTCAGTAACAGAACAATAGTACAATACATGCTCAGTAACAGAACAATAGTACAATACATGCTCAGTAACAGAACACTAGTACAATATGCAGGCCGATACACGATATGACCGAGTCACTACCGAAACGGTTTTGTTGCCTCGAAACTGTACTGATCATTTCATTCACTTGGCTCGGAAGTGTCGATCGTTGATAAAGACACGAACAAATGATTGCAAATTCTAATGATTTTGACCAAAGTCCAAACGGTCAACTGAAGGACTGAATAGGGGTTTATTGGCCTTAATCCTGACTCACGAATAACGTTCCCTTTCGTATGGTCACTAATAACTGCCCAAAGTATTAACCTCAAGATCATATTGAATACACGGGCAATGGACAGAGCTATGAGAATGTATTGTAATTGACCTTTCACGACCTCGACTGCACTATCCACTGTACAGACCAATTGTTTGATAATGTATGCAGGAACGTTCCGTTGTAGACGTGGATTCACCATTTAACGATGTTTGTTTAGTTTTAACACAGGTATTACTGTCACACAACAACAGGCAACATCGATATATAACAAAAACCGAAGTAATCACGAAAATGACAAATTCTGAATAACAGATAGAGGGTTGCTCTATTTTCAGGAAGGGAGTGTAGGGGGTTAACATGTGTGGAACATACATAACTAATTTCTCGATATTAATTCGGGTTCAATTATTCATTTAACTACATTAAATATTTACGCCTTTGGTGTTACAGACCAGTTTAATTTGATCCAAGCGTTTGAACTCCCTATTATCACAGCGGCATGTCTTCGGACTCACATTGCCAGAAACCGGATTTTAATACCTGTGGTGGGCAGAGCATAGATAGCCCATTGTGTAGCTTTGTAGTTAATTTAAAACAAACAGAGAGTTTGAACTACACTTTCTTACACAGAAACAGGCCTTCCAGTGGCTCAGCGGTATGTCTGCGGATTTACACGCTAAAATCCGGGTTTCGATACCCGTGGTGGGCAGAGCACAGATAGCCCATTGTGTAGCTTTGTGCTTAATTCAAAACAAGAACAACAAGAACACAGAAACAGTCATCAATGTTTTTGTCACAGTGTGTGTTCGGAGTGATTTTCGCTCTTTACGGCTGAAGATGCTCTGATAATTTTTTTTATAATTACCTTAAACATTTTAGTTTAACTTTTACAAACGTGAAACACATCGAATCATATCGTAGAGGTAAATTATAATATTAATAAAAGCACCTGACGTAGACAGTTTAATATATTCAAACACATTAAAACTCACAATATAATGTGTTATTCATACTAGACCGATGTTCACATTTTTATGACAGGCCTGACATACTAAAAAAAAAAATCCCCCTTATCTTGAAGGATGTATTGAAGCTGCTTGTGAATGTCTCTGTGTTTCTTACTATTTCTGTCTGTATTCTGGGGAAGAGAGTATCTTTTTTGTAACGACAGAAATAGTTTTTGGAGAAATCTCAAAATCCTCTTAGGGCAATGTTTCAGGTGAGCGGTTTCTTGTTCCATTCGTTCACTCGGAGTTAAAACCACATAACGTAAGCCTCGTGACTATCAGTCTTGCTGAAAGTGGTAACAGAATACGAAAACCGAGACCGTTAGAGATGTAGTATACGACAGTGAAAACATAAGTTAGGCAGGACTAATTTTACCAGCAATGAAATCGTAGTGAACCGTAAAAATAACTTGGAAGAAACGACAAGAAAAACATTAGTACTGAAGCAATGTTGAATACAGTGTAAGCACTGTTATTATTACAACTGAAACAAATACGGCAAGAATCCCTACTATGTAGGTATGGTTATTAGACACACAGTAAAAGAGTACTTCAGATAGGGCTCCAGATGAACAATGCTTGCAATAGAAAACTTCTTCTAAACAATCAGCACATGTGCTACTATAACCCCTACTTTTGAATCCAAAGTTACGCCATTGTACACGGTAATGAGATTACCTAGGAAAATAGTGTCTTTACTTTCCTTTATTTATTTGTGTTTGTTTTAATCTGTTGAAACTGCCTGGCATGGCCTAGCGCGTTAAGGCGTGCGCTAAGTAATCTGAGAATCACGGGTTCGCGCCCGAGTCGTGCCAAACATACTCGGCTTCCCAGCCGTGGGGGCGTTAAAATGTGACGGTCAATCCCACTTTTCGTTGATAAAAGAGTAGCCCAAGAGTTAGCGGTGGGTGGTGATGACTAGTTGCCTTCCCTCTAGTCTTACACTACTAAATTAGGGACGGCTAGCACAGATAGCCCTCGAAGTAGCTTTGTGCGAAATTCCAAAAACTGTTGAAACTATATTACAAAATAACGCTCAAAACGTTTTGAGCAGTTTAACTATGATCTGTTTATTTCGTTTATGAAACGAACGATAATGGAGAGCCCATACTTTTATTGATATAAGAACACCTCTTACGTTTGATTGGCTTTTTTTTTCTGGACAAATAATTATACAGTTTGAAATATTTCTGAATTTATTACACCCTAAAATTAATGTACTGATGAGAATGAGAAAGGGTGTGGATTTCTGTTTGTTTATTTTTTCATGGTTAATAACTTCTCATGTGTAAAGATGGAATTAGAAGAGCTATGAAAACATGGTGATCGTTAATTGAACGTTAGCTCATCACGAGACTCGAAAAATAAGAATTATGAGAATTTTAGTGGCTACAACTGAGGTTCGTTGGAGTTTTAAAAAATAAACAAAAACCAGCTGGCTAAGTCTATATGCGTTGTTTTTTATTGCAAAGCCACATTGAGCGGAGTCCACCGCGGGAAATCGAACCGCTGATTTTAGCGTCGTAAACCTGTAGACTTACCGCTGCACTAGCGAGGGACAGGTGGGTGATAAAATAGGTTATCAGTAAACTGTACTGTCAGAACAAGGGGTGGTTAATGTTGTTATAAAATGTTTAAGTATTGAAAGCATGACAGAAGAAAAGATTCAAATGATTTGATTTACTGTGTTATTCCGTATGTGTCTGACTTACTACACAATGTGGAGAAACAGGCCCCCTGGTGGCTCAAGAATTGTCTGAGGGCTTATAATACCAAAAATTAAGTTTTTATACCTACTTTGCAACTTTTTTGTTTAACGATAAGCCATCAAGCAAATGTACAGAAATAACGTTTAGTTATGTATAACCATAATACTATAACGGAACAGGCGTACATTACTGACGAAAAAAGAAGAGAAAAAATTTCAATTCTACACTGTATTTTGTTGTATACCAGTTGGAGTTCTCCCATGGAAGGAATAATTGTATACCAGTTGGAGTATTCCTCCCGTGGAAGGAATTACTGTATACCAGTTGGAGCACAAACAACAACAGTATTTATCAGACACGACTGTACATTACTGTGCACAGTATTTATTGGACACGACTGTACATTGCTGTACATAGTATTTATTGGACACGACTGTACATTAATGTACACAGTATTTATTGGACACGACTGTACATTACTGTACACAGTATTTATTGGACACGACTGTACATTGCTATACACATTATTTTACACCAAACAGAAAAGACATAAACATGGTTAAAACATTTTACTGTAAAAGTAATATATGTCCACTTTCCTGAAATTAGCCGGCTAATGGGTGGTACCGGAAAAGAGATCACCGGATATGGGACGTTCGGCTCTACTTATATATGCATGTTTGTGCGTGTGTTTGTAATATTTAAGGCGAATCACTTTGATCTTTAATAACGGAAAACGCTCACAATAAAGTGAATTAAGTTGGTGTTTGTTCACACAGGTTTTCTATGAAGGTTTGTGATTTCTTAACATTAAGAAACAAATTTTTAAATATATCGCCTGATAAAAAATCGAGGTTTCTCTGTATATATATACAAGGACGAAAAAAAAACCCAAACCAAACCATAAAACAAATGTACTAAAATAAGCAAACTTAATACTAATCACCTTGATTTAAGATTGAAACAAATACTTAAGATATGGATGCGGCATTAAGTCGCTACTTAACGGGGTGTCATAAAACGGGCGCCTGTCACCAGCAATTTTACTGCTCTTAGCCACCAATAAGATACGTTCTTCTCAACCCAATGGAATATGACTGGAAGAAGGTAACGAAGCCGGCAACAGAATGTCGGGGGAGAGAGAAAACACCTCTCTCGGTCCCGTGAAGCATGCATTCACTTCAATCGTGGTGCCGCGTCTGTGCGTAGTGCCAGAATTCTGAAGTTGGGTTCCATCCAGAAACAGCGAAACAACTTTCCGAGGAGCGTAGTTGCTCCGAACTGGAAATTAACCAACGTTTCTCATTACTTTATTTATTTTTTCGTTTCGCTGACGCAAAATTTCAAAATTCGTTGATTAGTTAAGGGCAAATTATGAAGTATTCAGAAGTTCTAACGAAATTTGAGATAATTTTTATTTTTGTCGCGTGGCAGAATGTCGGACAAGTAGTGACCTTTAACATTGACCTTAAGACGGCCAGTGTCTACCGTGGCCCAACAGAAACGTATTTCGGATTTTCTGTGGCGCAACATCAAACCGAAGGCGTTAGTTGGTGAGTTTGGCTACATATCATCTAAATTTAAGTCCTAGCTGAATCGTGTTTAGGCATACTTAGCGTTTGACGGGATAGATTTTATTTTGTTAGACAAAACAAAACAAACTTTTATTTTATTTTTACTATTTCTTACATTAACGGGCAAGTTAAATCACTAGACTTAGTAATGATAATGTTTTGTAACATATAAAAGAAGGTTTAGTGTTCAAAGTATTTTGTTAATGGGAAGAGCTTTAGTGTTAGCACAAGTCTGAAGTAATTAAGTAAAGCTTAAAAACAGTCGTAAAACGAAACTAGAATAATGAAAGATTACCTTCCCTCTCCAGCTGTGCTCTTTTTCGAGATTGCATGCGTTTATGTTGAATAACGTTAAATTATAACTTTGAAAACTTGGAAAATCCTCATATACAGAATGATCAACTATTCGGATCTTTTTTTTTGTAGTGTGATGACCATCTCATTATTTAATATGCCCATAAAATCCCGTACTAATCTGGTCACAATTTACACAGGAATTAACTCAAAAGTTGTTGTTGTTTTGAATTAAGCACAAAGCTACACCACAGGTATCGAAACCCGGATTTTAGCGTGTAAGTCCGCAGACATACCGCTGAGCCACTGGGGGGCATAAATCAAAAGTAGTGAACATGCCCTAACTCCCAATTATGTTAGTTTTTTGAATTTCGCACAAAGCTACTTGAGGGCTATTTGCGCTAGCCGTCCCTGATTTTGAGACTAGAGGGAAGGAAGCTAGTCATTACCACCCATCGCCAACTCTTGGGCTACTCTTTTACCAAAGAATAGTGGGATTGACCGTAACATTATAACGCTCCCACGGCCGAAAGGGCAAGCATGTTTGGCGCAACGGGGATGCGAATCCGCGACCCTCAGATTACGAGTCGCACGCCTTAACGCGCTTGGCCATGCCGGACCAAGTCCCAATTATAAATGCTTCAAAGTGGTCCAAAACCCGTTTTGTATCAGAACCAAATTTGAGGAAGACTCCCATACTGGTTACCCATCTTGTGTAAACTTGAACCTAAATTTATTAGTTTTCGAAATACAGACCCGATGACCCGATGACAACACCCTCGCATAGAAAGGTAATACAGTTTTAAACACTGAAATGTAATCTAACTCAATTTGTTTCAAGTGAGCTATACTCTTACACTTGTGGCTGTTATTACTGCTTTTAGCTATTATAAGTTTCCGTAAAGCCCTTTTTATCGCTACACACCAAACACGATGCGATTTTTTCGCACAGTGACGCGATATTTTGCACGACATTGCCAAGACAAGGTACGCGTCACAGTGACGCAATAAGTGAAAGTTAGTTCTCAAATTACTACGATGCACACTGATAATGACAAACAAACTGTATTCCAGAGAGGACGAAGAACCTTATTGCGACTAAATTTGAACTGCAAATGTCACAGACGTGTGAAATACTGTAGTCTCTGATGAAAAGTTTAGATATGTGAAATACTGCAAAATAGAGTCACAAGCGATGAGTTTAGATTTGTGAAATACTGCAAAATAGAGTCACAAGCGATGAGTTTAGATATGTGAAATACTGTAAAATAGAGTCACAAGTGACTAATATAGATAAGTAACATACTGTACAGTAGAGTCACAAATGACCAGTTTAGACATGCGACATATTGTACAGTAGTCACAAGTGACCAGTTTAGACATGCGACATACTGTACAGAAGAGTCACAAGTGACCAGTTCAGACATGCGACATATTGTACAGTAGAGTCACAAGTGACCAGTTTAGATATGCGACATACTGTACAGTAGAGTCACAAGTGACCAGTTTAGATATGCGACATACTGTACAGTAGAGTCACAAGTGACCAGTTTATACATGCGACATACTGTACAGTAGAGTCACAAGTGACCAGTTTAAACAGTAGAGTGCTTTTAAATTCTACACAGCAGCTCTGACTAGATTTAATCTGTATTTGACACTAACCAGACCAACTTTAGGTTGTGGGTCATCACATATATGAATGAGAATCTCAAGTGTAAAGAAACCATTCGTTCAGATAAGTGGTTGGTTATATGTTAATTCACCGTTTGCCCACCACGAGTATCAAAATTCAGTGTTTAGAGCTATAAGCCTTCAGTTTTGTATTTGATGGAACTGGAAAGAATTGAATGCCAAGCAACAACAACAACACAACAAATCACTGTTGTATTTCTACTAAAGACGTCTTTGTAATAAAGTCAAAGCAATATTATTAGGGATATCAACCTTTTAAGCTAAACTTTATTAGACTTGTTACATTACCATGATAAGAGCCTGGATTATCGTTCCAAACTGTGAATCTCTGAGTGCAAGATTCATTATCGTAAACTCGTGCATCGGAAGTTGGAGCCTTGGTTGCACTATAAGTGACAGTTAGATCCTACATATTCGATTAAAGTAGCCAAAGTGTTGTTGGTGGTAGGGGATGTAAATTAGCTACCTTATTTCTGTTCTATTACTTCACAATTAGATATTGTTAGCACAAATAATCCTCGTGTTACTTTGCGCGAACATCCGAAATAAAACAAAGTTCTTGATGAGAGTTCATGACCCTCGAATTTAGATTCCACGTCGTAGATCTTTTTAGCTCCTTTTGATAAGGTCTCATGAACCTCGATGTTAGACACGTCGTCGTTGATCGACCTAGGTCTTTATGATAAGTACCAATGAACCTCGATGCTATTGGTCTTGTAGTTTTTAATTGCAATCTTTCTGTTGATGTCAGAACCTTAGCCGTAACGAACTGTTTATTAAGTGTTTTTTTGGATCTTTTATATAGTTTTTTTTTACACTACTTCTCTGTTGTTTTTTTCTGGGAAATTTTATTCACATATGGATGAATCCTATTACATAGTGAACCAAACCAACTTGGCAAAAAAAGAAAAAACGCTGAGTAACAAACGACTCAGCATTCGTGCAAAACTAGGGTAGCAGCACCTTTAAAATAGTAAATATTTATATATTTCACTTCTACAACGTGGATTATTCTTATTCAAAGAAACGCAAAACGATAAAGGATTTATAGTGAAAAAATATTCAATTTCTATAATATATCTACCTCTATTTTCTTTCCCGTATATGTACGTTTTACATTATTTCATAGGCCTTTGGTTATTAAAGTAATTTTGTCAAAAACTCCCTTCACGAAAATATTTTACAGAGGTTAAAAGAAAAACAATAAATAAACTATGTCACAGTATGAAAAAGTATACGCATGCGCATTGCACTGGGACATCTGTGAGGGAATGTTGGGTCGGTTTGTGTCTATTATTGTTTGTCCTGAGTGTATGTTTCTTAAAGTGTATCGTATGTCAGTGTTCAATGTAACAATCATAGACCGTCACGATTTGTAAACATTCAGTGACATTACCCTACCACGAACCATGATAAATAACATTTTCAGCAAACGCCTTCCATCAAAGTATTCGCACTGTGAAGCAGTTTTAATATTAATATTGTCTTAAAAACAGACCATGTTTTTTATTTAATACTTTTACCACGTACCTTGTCTGAAACAGCTAGTTGTTTCCCATATATAAACTACAATCCAGTCGTGGTCCACTCGCTCATCATACCTTGAAGAAAACACGGTTTAATAGATCCCTAATCACACACTTTCCTATGAGGAAAAAAAAACATCCACTTATTCATTCTGCATTAAAAATCCAATAGCTAACAAAATCGTAGTCAAGCGTCTTTTCTTGAAGAAGTAAGAAAGATTCGTTTATTCATTTTGCATTAAATAAAACAAGAACCAACAAAATCTTTATAAAATGTCTAAACAAACAAACAAAAATTCAGCTGTGACTCCTCAATCTCCCCGTCTTGAACAAACAACGACCTTATGATATTTTGAGGACGATATTATAACCTCCTACCTCCTGTATGCATACAGACCTATTAACGTTATTCAGAACAAAAATAACACAACGTGAAATACTGTTACTCCACTTGAACCATCAGTTTATGTTGGCAAGGTCTCTAATAGGTCAAAATCAAGTAGACAGATTTAGTTTGAACATGTGTTGAGGTTAGTGAGCATTGCTTGTTTTTTATTAGCTGTAAGGCTCGAAATTTAAAACAGAAGCCGTTGAACATTTTCAGCTGATCCCTTTTACTAATTCCGGAAAATCCTATTAGCTAGAATATCCTTTAACGAAATATTTTCTGAAGGATTTACTAAAACATGTTGATCTTGGACAGCAGTGAATCTGTTCATTATAGTCTTATGTTTTACTAAAAAAAAATGTTTTTCGAATTTCGCACAAAGCTACACGAGGGCTATCTGCGCTAGCCGTCCATAATTTAGCAGTGTAAGACTAGAGGGAAGGCAGCTAGTCATCATCGCCCACCGCCAACTCTTGGGCTACTCTTTTACCAACGATAGTGGGATTGACCGTCACGTTATAATGTTAACAAAGCTGAAAGGGTGAGCATATTTGGTGGGATAGGGATTGGAACCCGCGACCCTCAGATTATGAGTTGACTGTCTTAACCACCTGTCCACGCTGAACCAGTGAAAGAAAAATTAAAAGAAAAAAACAACTTTTTATCTCCACATTTATAATTGTTATTACAGTAAATAAATAAAACGTGGGAAACTTTAAAGGAAAATAAAAAGAAGGAATACTGATAATTAATCCAATATTTTCTCCTTATTTAATAATTAATTTAAAAATTATTTTATTCCTACCCAGACATCCCCGTTTGATGTAGGATTTTCGTGAGGCAAACGATTAAACACATAAAAAAATCACACACGTTTCAAGACACATCAGTGATTCTAAAAAGTTTAACGCTGGCGTACCACTTTTTGCTTTTCTTTAATTACAAGTTTAAGCCTAATTAAAAAAACAACATCCTGATAACACAAATGCATATTTTAACACTTACTCGTTGAGCTGAGGCATGGCTAGGCGATTAGGGCATCTTGCTTTGCAAGGTCAGCGTTGCGCGTTCGAATCCCTATCGTACCAAACATCCGCACCTTTTTAGGCGGGGAGGAGAAGGGAGCGTGGTAATGTGACAATCAATCTCACTATTCGTTGTTAAATGGGACACTAAGGTGAGAATGGGTTTAAATATTGAGAAGTTAAGGATGTTTCTCTATACAAAAACCTTTCTATTTGTGATTTATTTTTATTTCGCGCAAAGATATAAGAGGGTTATCTACGCTAGCCGTCCCTGATTTTGCAATCTGAGACAAGAGGGAAGTCAGCTAGTCATTACCACCTATCACCAACTCTTGGACTACTCTTTTACTAACGAATAGTGGGATTGATTGTCCGTCACATTATAACGCCCCCACGGTTGAAAGGGCGAGCATGTTTGGTATGACGGGGATTCGAACTCGCGACCCTAGGATTAGGAATCGAGCGTCCTAACCAACTGGTCATGCCGGACCCTTTTACCAAAGAACAGTGGACTGACCATAACATTATAATGCCCTACAACTCAAATGGAGAACATGTTTCATGTGATGGTGATTCGAACCCGCGACTCTCTAATTGCGAGTTGAATGCCCTAACCACCTGGCCAGGCCGGGCTGAGTGAATTATGATAAACTAAATTTAACTTATACTTTACTGTCCGACTTCTGTTATTTTAACTATAAGACAGCAATTATTTCTTCCTCTTTCGAAGACAACTAGCAAACTTAATTGGTAAATTTCTTATTGATGCTAATAACTTCAATATTTTTACAAAAACCATTGAGTGAAAATCGTCAAAACTTTATTCAACTAAAACATACGCAGTTCTTTCCAGTAACATTATGTAGATGGCTGGGCGTAGCCATGCAGTTAGCGTATTTAGAAAACAGGGTTCATAACGTAAATCTATTACGTATGTTATTGTATGTGCGTTATAAAAGTGCCGGTCAATCCGTTATCTGTTTCAGAGAGCCAGACATAGCTATTAAGGCGTCGGTTATTGCTGGCTGGCTGCTTTCCTTCTGGTCATAAGTTCAATATTAGGGACGACTGTTTTGACCCTAAGGGGTCTCTGACTTAAGGATTTTGTCAACGTGCAAGGTGTTGATCTGATTGAAAATCCATTCCAACACACTGAAGTGCTTGTATTCGAGACAATGTTAGTTGGTCAAAACCTCAAACCTAAAATAATAGCATCGTGCGTTTTGTTACTCATATCTCCCCATTCTAATGGTTGCCTCAAAAATATTGAGGAATCAACACACCAATCACATAACCATTTTCCGAGCACAAAACAGTCGTAAATAATTCTCCACACGTTCCGCTCAAATAATTTGAACATGTGTATTCTTAAAACAATACATATTATATAACTGATTCTGCTTTGTTTGTTTGTTTCGGAATTTCGCACAAAGCTACTCGAGGGCTATCTGTGCTAGCTGTCCCTAATTTATCAGTGTAAGACTAGAGAGAAGGCAGCTAGTCATCACCACCCACCGCCAACTCTTGGGCTACTCTTTTACCAACGAAAAGTGGGATTGACCGAACATTATAACGCCCCCACGGCTGGGAGGGCGAGCATGTTTGGCGCGACGCGGGCGCGAACCCGCGCGCCTTACGCGCTTGGCCATGCCAGGCCCAACTGATTCTGTAGTTTGAAAAAAAGTTTTTACAACGATAATTGTTTGTTTTGAATTTCACGAAAAGCTACTCGAGGGCTATCTGTGCTAGACGTCCCTAATTTAGCAGTGTAAAACTAGAGGGAAAGCAGCTAGTCATCATCACCCACCGTCAACTCTTGAACTACTCTTTGGGCAACGAATAGTGAGATTAATCATAGCATCATAACGTCTCCAACCACCTGACCATGCCAGACCACCACTCGTGATGGACTCAGCACAGACTGTCTTTTGTGTAGCTAATGTGTTTAGTAACAAAACAAAGAAACAATTTGCAAATAACAAAATAAAATTCAATGAACCAAGCCAATAATGTTCAACGAAGTGATGATTGATTTTTTTTAAAGATGTTTTCCATCTTGTTTGCGCTCATTACCGTATAATATATTGGCAGGAACTAAAAATAAACTACTGGCAAGATATATCACCGAATATACAAAGAAATGCCAATTATATAAAATACGTAGAGTACCACGATTGGTTTGTGAGCAAACGTAAATTACAGTGATTTAAATACGAAGAACGTAATATATGCATTGGTGTCATCAGTATTTTCTATGTGGGGACACGCGGTAGATATATTGCTATGGAAAGAATGTTGGTATGTTTATCGTGAGCTGAGGGAACAGGAAATGGCCGGGATAATGCGTGGAATGGACAGTCTGGTGGCAGCACGAGAAGAGTGAACCGGAAATGGAGTATACTCAACCAGATGTTAGCGAGGCAATTCTCGGCAGGAGGCGCTAGTGTGATTTTAATTACCAACACCTTGTTATTTTGTTGTTTAAAGCCGATATGGTGTTCCCCATGTTCCTACAAACCTTAACACGTTTTACACATAAATCTTGAAATATATGGAAGTTACTCCTACTTAACCTAAATGTTTTTGTTTTTAACTACCTCTTTCACTGCGTCGATTATTCATAAATAACCCCACTCCAATGTCACGTTTATTTGTTTATTTTTAAGAACAAAATGAAGAAGAAAAATACGTTTTAATATTTATTTTACTTATCTTAAACTTGGAACTGGCAATTCTGGGAAGTCAAAAAAATACCCTTTCTTAATGGTAATACGATAATTCAAAATCACGCGACTATGACGTAGAAAGAGGACATATTTGTCATTATCAGTAACTGCACTTGGGCAAGGAAACATATGCTAATATACCAATGTTCTGTCTAAACATGTGCTACGTTCCACTATTGACAAAAGTCTTTTCGTGTTTATAAATCGTTGTTTACCTACCTATTATTAACCCTAATGGCAACAAAAATTAGGTGAAACTGCTTACTTCAGAAGACCAATCCTATTTGACTTTCATTTATAAAAGTTTTGTAAAGAAAGCATTTTGTTCATTTTTTAACAAGCAGAAAGAAACAAGAACTGTAAAGCATAGTAACTGCCCTTAACATTGTATATGCCATTTTCTAAAATAACTACTTAAAGAAATAACAATGAAGTTTAATTTTAATAATAGTTGGTTACACACTGGTTTCGCGAGTGAACCTTGTAAGAGAAGTTTGTGGTTGATTCTTTTTGTAGCTAAAATATATTCGTCGCCTTGACTGTTTCTTTGTTTTAAATGCAAAGTCACATTGGACTACCTGCTGTGTCTACCATAAGAATCGAATCCCGAATTTTAGCGTTGTAAGCCCACAGAGCTACTACTATCCAAACGGGGAAACGCCTTAGCCAATAGCATCTTTTTTACACTTTTGCTGCAGGATTTCCTTTACTTTCCTCGTGTTTTTCAAATATTACAGTTCTTTTTTCCTTTGGATGCATGTTAAAACAGTTTTATTTATCCTTCCTATAGAAACAAACGTTAATTAATCCCTTGTTTACAAGGCACATTTTCGACATTTTACTAAATGCCGTTTGATATAAAATATCACCGCTATCTTGGAATAGCGATAAAACTCCAAAACATTTATGTTAATCAATATATATATACATATATATATTCAAAGCACCAACAGGCCCGAAATTTGATTCGTTGTTACTTATATCACGAACAGGTGGGTAGCGCTTTTTCATTCAACATTTACTTAAGAACAACACATGATATAAATAGAATCTTTAAAAAAGTATATATATATATCTACCCACAAATATCCCAATAAAAGTAGATTAGTCCTCCACTAATACAGCGATAAGTCTACGAATTTACAACTCTAAAATTAGGGATTCGATTCCCCTTAATGGACTTAGCAGATAGCCCGATGTGGCTTTGGTATAAGAAAACACACACAAAAGTAGACTATATATGTATATGTATGTGTGTGTATGTATACATATAAAAGCGTAACGACGTTAAACTTTTTGCTGTGTAGATGGACCTTGAAAGAACTTCAAGTAGATTAGATAATATGAAAATCATTAAAATGGAACAAACACTACCAGTGTTATTCTGCAAAGCACTACGGTACTCGAGTTTTATCTCGTGCACCTACTTGTGAAACGTTTCTTTTTCTCCAGTGTCCGTTCCAAAACGGAAGCTTTCGTGAACAGCTTGTTCACTTTACCCCAGCTATATACATCGCGTGAGATTTGTGGGACTTGTTCTTTTAGTGCATGAACAGATGACGTGATTCAAAGCGACCCCCTCCCTTCCCGCCACATTATGCAATAGTGTGCGAAGTTCCTCCAGATGTTGATATTTTAAGACCAATATACATCTAAGTTAATCGGCTTTTCCGAGACACCTTTCTTGGTAGCATTAACCTTGCTTCTCATCTGTTAGGGTTAGCGTTAACCTTCCATCTCGTGTACAAGATAATTAGAGCATGGACGCTTAGCTTCTCAGTGAGAATAAAAATTATTTTGAGTGCTCAAGGGGAAAAAGGATATAGTGAGATCAACTAGTGGTGCAGACCTTAAGTTTACTTACTTCATCGTTAGAGGTCATTAATTATACTGGTTCTGTAATTTGGTTTTACAGTACCAAACACAATACCACAATTAATATAAACATGTCTATAATGTTCAGTAAAGACCGGCACTATTTTTTACCTTTTATTTCAGAAGATTAAAGAGGAAACTTTGCGTTATTTTGTATTCTTACTCTTACAGAGTCCTATTTCCAACATCAGGATAAACTACAGTACTTATGCTGTTCTAAAGTAACACACTCTAGAGAACGTAACGAGTATTCATGCTATGCCATACAAACACATATCGATCAGGTTAAGGAGATGAGTTCAGTGAATGTTTTCTATTCTGAAATTTATTGTGTCAGTTGCTTTTGAGGCAATGACATCAAGATATGGGCCCGGCATGACCAGGTGGTTAAGGCACTCGAGTCGTAATCTGAGGGTTGCAGGTTCGAATCTCTGTCACACCAAACACGCTCGCCCTTTCGACCACGGGAGCGTTATAATGTGACGGTCAATCCCACTACTCGTTGGTAAAAGAGTAGCCCAGGAGTTGGTGGTGGGTGGTGATGATTAGCTGCCTTCCGTCTAGTATTACATTGCTAAATTAGGGACGGCTAGTACAGATAGCCCTCATGAAGCTTTGTGCGAAATTGAAAAAAAAACACAAAACACACACACAAGACATCAAGATAACTTTCCTAGATAACATGTTTTTTTATTACACGTACTTTATCTTGGTTCCCCCCAAACCATTCCTTTTTCTCAGCAGTTTTTGTTTTTAATATATTCCTTCAGCACTGATGAAGAGGTGGTCACGCACCTCTTGAAGTACCCGTGGTTCTAACAAATTATTCCGCAAGAATGTCAACTCCCCACAGCCTAAAATATTTTCTGTCCGATTTGTATTATGTTTCGTACAAAATGTAGCCCAGTGGGTGAAAGTGGCAAGAGTCGCCAGTTAACCCCACCTAACGTCTCCATTTGTCGTTGTGGCTATCAGACAGGTTCGGTTCTTGGTTGTATAGTTCGTGTATTAACTATAATTATCAGATCTCACTCAAGTATGAAACGCAGGGTATCCACTCAGTACTTTCTAATATTTCTAGCTGCGGCACAACGGTTCGTGGAATGGTTCTGGGTTTGTTCGTTAGTTTCGTTCAAGTACAGACTTTTATCTCAGTAATCTTGATCTAATTACAGTTCTGGACTCAGGAGGTCAAATTCTTTCCATTGATGTATTTGATCACGCCCAATGTCTCATAGATCAATTTAATCTAATCCTGTCTAAGATAATTTCAATTTGAGGGTAGACTTCTAGAGATCCTGATGAGTAATAAAACAGAATCGGGCACACGCGCGCCCCACGCTTGGTATTCATGGCGCACAAAAATATAGCTAATAAAAAGGGGGGAAAGAAGTCTCATACATTCATTTATTCTAATCCTATTTAAGAGAATTTCTAATGCCGTAACTATTGAGAATTACCTCTTGTTTATTTCTGCCAAGTTGTTTCTTAAAGCATCAAACAAGACACATATAACTCGAAAGTTTGTTAATTTTCGTGAGTCCACTTTTTAAACCTTATAGCGTTCTCATATATTACTCTCTCCATACGAGTTTTCTGCTGGGTGTGTGCTCTAACACAACCATATTCCTTCGCCTTTACTTGGGCAAATGTACTCTTGAGTTTTAACGATCAAGCAATATAGAATTTTTATTGTTTAAGACTCGTAAGAGGGTCGTTTATAATCTTAGAGATGCAAAATTTGCAATTGTCTATTGGCTTTTTCTTTCTTCGTCAAGTATGCTCGGACAAAATTAATTCTTAACACTAACTCGTTGAACTTTATTCGATAGATCTACGACACAGGCATAAATTCTGACTTATTTTAACTGAGGCGTTATATGTCAGGGTCCCATGAATAATACATAAATAAAGTTAAACTTCTTTAATATATGCTATTCAGACCATAGTTACCATAAATTATATTACCTAATTTATTATGAAACGTTCTAATGTTACGTCTTAATTTCAACGTGATTAGCTGTGTTAGTTACATAAATCAGCCTGTGCAAAGCTTTTGACTTTGTAAATATCATAAAAATTACTCCCTAGTCAGGAGTTGTTATATGAAATATATGGCTTCTTAGGATTATAATCAGTTGCACAATGATATAATTACTATCCTGCACCATTCTTTAGACTTCTTGTAATCGTCATATTATACACATTCTCTAGAATACTTATACACTATTTTTGTATTTTATATTAACGATACACTCTAATCAATACACTGTATTCCTTCTTAAGAATGCTTGTACTCCTTAATCACTATTGCATTCCTTCTACAGAATACCTGTACTCCATAATTACTAAATTGTATTCCTCCCGCAGTGTATTTCTACACTTTAATAGCTATATTACATCCAACATTTAGACTACTTGTATAGTTTAATAACTAATTACATCCAACACTTAGGCCACTTGCCGAATACCACAATCATGATTTTGTACTTATCTTTCAGGTTGCTTGTTGGAGCTCCAAAAGCCCAAACTGATCAACCAAAAGTAAGGAGGGGAGGTGCTGTGTACAAATGTAGCGTAGATAATCCAATGTCATGTCAACAAATTCCTTTCGACAAATCAGGTAAGTTGATTACAAAAGTAAACGTAGCATCAGTTAACGGAGTTTTATTTTTCTCATCCTTATAGTTACTTCTTTAGCCACAAATGAGGACAACGGAAACCGAGAATTAAAAGGGAAGAACAAGAAAAAAGAAGACAAACATACTTAAAACGTTTTATTTCTGTGATTGCATCGGATATGACCATAAAGATGTTCTGTATGCACCTGTATGATCCATTTCCTCCTCATTATTAAATCTTTATCATGGCGTCAGTTTTTCACCCCATCTGAAGAATAAATCTTGTCCGTCTCTTTGATACGACATTTGTATCAGCCTTAATATATTCATATGTTGTACATTTTAGCACTTGAAGCAGGTACATTTTGATTATTATTGAGATGCGCCCTAGACCTGAATAAAATGTCTAGTGATCTAAGATATTATATCCCAGACTCGATATTAAATTCATTCTACACTTCAGTGTCATTTTTTCCTCAATCCAATAGTGAACTTTCCAGCATTAGGGTAAATGTAACATACACTGCTAGACTGTTTTATTGTTTATTGAATCCGTGGAACCAGGTTTATTTTTTTCAGCTTATCACCTTCTGTTGGTTTGTTATATAAACTGTTGAAGTTTCCTAGGTTCTCATTGTCGTCAATTTCGTAGCAAACAAGCTTGTTAATATAGACTTCATGACGCCTCGACAGTGCATCTAATGGTTACTAACATTGAAACAGCACGAAAAGTTCACGAACTGGTCTAGGTTTTGACCTCTTTGCCCTGTCATGTTTTATGTCTACATTTTCTTTTGACATAAATTTCCTCTAAGACACCTACTCCGTACGTTCAAGTCAGTATTAAAACAATTTATCAGCAGGGGAGTTGAAGGAGGGCTGGACATGAAAGAGTAACCCTATTAGGAATTAAAGTTTGATCCTAAAATACTAAGGTCTTGGCAATACGCTCATTACAACATACCATATAACTTACAGTTGTCTCCTGGTGCTTCAGATGGAAGTTTATTGGCTGTAGTTTCCATCTGTCGTTAACCTGCCCAGGCATCTCTTTACAATCAAATTAGCAATTGTGATGAGAACGAATTATACAAGGAGTGTATTTGCTCCCCCTATTGCGAGAGAGATGTAACAGATTGGAAGCTGTGTTCGAACTCAGAAACTTTGACTGATTTGCAAGCGAACAGTTGGCATAATCAAAACTGTTTGTGTAAATTGTACTCTTAAAGCGAAACACTTCGGATGTTATAGGATTCATTAACGCCAATATAATACAGTGTTGATAAAAACGTATAACAACTTTTAGGAAAAATGGAAAAAAAACCCACGAGAGCTAAAGAGTTTTTCGAGCCCAGGATAAAACAGGAACTAGGCTTAATAGCTGTTTTCTTTTTTTCAGTGTAAAACTAATATTTCCTTTAAGTCGGTATGATACGAAACACGTTTCATTTTAACGCATTTTGTAGCACAATTTAACTTTTTTTAAAATGAAAATTATGTTTCATTCTGACGATATTTTTAGTATGGCGTGTGTGTTTTCTTGTAACAAAGCCATATGGGGCTATCTGCTGAGTCCCCATGTTTTCTTACAACAAAGTCAAATGGGGCTATCTGCTGAGCCCACAGAGGGTAATCGAACACCTGATTTTAGCGTTGTAAATCCGTATACTTACCGCTGTACTGGCGGGGGACTTTTTAGTACGGAACATTTAACAATGATCTTTATATCACGTGATGTGTTTTAATCAATGAGGTTTTAGAAAGGTAACAACGAAGTATTTCTATAAATAGTTTCGTTTTAGTTTACTCACTGTTTATAAATGTTTTTCATTTACAAGTTACAGTTTTTACAATAAAGATATATATATATATATATATATTTAAACAAGTTCGACGTTTTTATTGCATCAGCGATCGAAACGTCGTACCTGTTTCAACATATATTAACCTTAGCTGTCAAAGATGTAACTCTCTAAAAAAATAGAACTTCTTTGTCAGAGAGTGCATTACGATTTGAATAACGGTACATAGGAGTATAACGTTGAAGACTATTTGTTACATGTTTCATATTAACCGCCCCTAGTGGCACAGCGGTATGTCTGCGAACTTACAACGCTAGAAACCGGGTTACGATACCCGTTCTGGACAGAGCATACATAGCAGGTGGCGGGTAGAGAAGAGATGGCCCACTGTATAGCTTTGTGCTAAATCACATACAATACACAATGTTTTAACGGTGCTTCTTGCAATATAATAATTTTATCATTCTAATAAACAGTAAGTTAATGTTTGTTGAAGGGTCAATAACAATATAACATTAAAAAATATATTAAATTACAAGACCTACACAACCACGTCACTAAAATCAAATGAAAATAAGATAAATTATTTCTCTCTCAAAAAGTAAAAGAAACGCCAGAAGAAACATAGCCTACATCTCATGCCCACAAGTAAATTTCAAGTAAAACACCAACAACGAATATATGTAACAATCGTGTAATCTCTAACAATACGTAATAATCACGATAGTGTAAACTTGAGTTAATTTTATTGATATTAATTGATCATAACAAATAAAGTATTTTAATGCTATATTTCGTTGTTAATATTAATTTTAATATAATGGACCTTACGCCCCCCAGTGGCTCAGCGGTATGTCTGCGGACTTACAACGCTGAAAATTGGGTTTCGATGCCCGTGGTGAGCAGAGTACAGATAGCCCATGGTGTAGCTTTGTGCTTAATTCTAAACAACAGCAAGGGACCTTCCGATGTATACGTCCAAAACTCGGATCTCGGAAACCGATCTTCACTAGTGATAGCTGGGTAATATGTTTATAACCAGACAGTGTTTTTATATCCGAGCAATAAACTAAGGAATTGAAATTTCTATAAAAATGATATATTTCAGATTTAACAAATAAAACTTACAAAAAGGAGTAAGTTTCAAATGTAAAACAAACTTAAAAAATATTTCTTTGTCTTAAGTGAACATCTCATAAAAGTTACAACAGAAAACGCGAGGCACTTTCATTGATGAATACGTCTACACAGAAATAATTCAATAAATTCTGGGATGATAGTTCATTTTTAAACTAAAGTGTCATTCAAATCCTTTTATTCATGGATAGTTATTGTTCTGTTTGTTTTTTAATTTTCCGCAAAGCGACATGAGGACTACAGGTACCAGCCGTCCCTAATTTAGTAGTGTAATACAAGAGGGAAGGCAGCTAGTCATCACCACCCACCGCCAACTCTTGGGCGACGCTTTTACTAACGAATAGTGAGACTGACCATAACATTATAACGAACCCACTGTTGAATGAGCGAGCATGTTTGGTGCAACGGGGATTTCAACCCGCGACCCTCAGATTACGATTCGAATGCCTTAACCACCTGGCCATGCCAGACTCCATGGGTAGTGAACATTACTGAATTTCCAAGTATGACAATGTTGTTACAGAACTATTCGCCAATTCCAGAAAAGTCTACACACTCAATGAACTTTCGCATGAACTGACAGCTATACCTCCTCGGAGGGCGGGTATTTCTGCTAGATTTCTTATTCCAGTTATCTTTCGCTCACGTGTGTTGTCTGTCTGTCAGTAATACTTCTCAGAAACGTCTGAATAGATTCGGACGAACGCTGATACACATTCGTACTATGATCCAACTTAGAAATGTTTAGTTTTTGAGTCAATGTCATAAAATTCTCCCCCCAAAAAATTCCTTTCTGTTAAGAAAGGAATCGATTTTGCACACTGATTTTTCTCTGTAACTCAGTAAAAAATAATATAGATTTTGATTAAACTTGGTGGATACATGTCGAATTTTACTCCTCACTGTCGTGCAAAAAATGATAGTGTCCGTTGATAATGACGGACAGATGGATACATTTTTGCATTTATTTGAGATTCGAATACGATCAACGCAGCTTGGCGGATGTATGTCCTCTATTGAGTTACTCTCTAGTGTATGAATTTAAAATTAACTTCAGTTTCATGGTGGAATATCATGGGATACTATTGGGTTTACTGTTAGAAATATCATTAACAATGAGGTAACCCAAATGATGATTAAATGCATTCACATCATTAACGTATTTCGTTTTTTTACTACTGATTTGTGGTATTACATATTTCTTTTCAGTTGTGTGAACAGAAACAGAATACAAATTACAGAACTATAATTAGTGTGGTCTGCGTATACATAGTAAACTTAATTTTGATCATTTGGAATTTGGTGATTTTTTTATAAATAATTAGACCATAATCTGAACACTGTGCTAAATTCTTTAGGTCACAGTATGGCATAACATAGAATATCTGGGCCTCATTTATAATCTTAACCGCAATAATTGTATTGACAACTGACCATTATTATCAAAGTAACACGGAAATGACCTCTGTTAGTGTAGTGATGAGAAAATGCCACATATAACATGAAACTGGCTATATTATTATACTAATGAGGAACTGACCAATCTGATCATACTGACACAGAAATAGTTATTATTATCGTATTGACAAGAAACTGACCATTATTATCACAGCGATATGAAACTTGCTCCTCTTATCCTATTGACAAGGAATTGACGACTATTATCACATTGGCAAAGAAATGACCACTATTATTATACTGACATAAAAATAGCCATTATTGTCATAGTGACACAAAACTGGTCTCTGTCATATTACTGATAAAAAAACTGGCCAAGATGACTGAAAGAAAAATAGCCATTATTATCATAGTGACACGAAACTGATCATGATTATCATAATGACAGGAGACTGACCTCTGTCAACATACTGACAAGGAACTGACCACTATTATTATACTGCCACAAATTTGGCTACTACTATTTAATGACACATAACTGCTATGATATCTTCTATATACATGCGGTGATTCTTTTAGAGCAGATGTTAAATAGCTCCAAATCTCTTATTACACAACCTTGTTTACTTTCTTCAGGTCACGGAGTGCTCAACAATCAACAGTCGGACAACAAATCTAATCAGTGGTTTGGGGCTTCAGTCATGAGCAGCGGTAAAGACGGAACTATTGTGGTAAGTAAATATAATTGATCATTAATGTATCTTATATCATATACAAGTGACCAGTACTCTTATATCATGTACAAGTGACCAGTACGTACCAGGCTCAGGTTGAACTTATAAGATGAGTGATCGTTGTTGCTTTAAAATTATGACATTCGCAGGTAATCACTGATTGCGCTGCGATAAACCGTAAGTGGTCATTAAGGGTCTCTTGTATGCCGTGTGCATACGAAACTTGTGAAATAAGTGCTTGTTGTTATTTCTGAAATTATAACATTCACAAACGGTCATTGACTGCGCCACGTTATGCTACATCTAACTGGTCATTAAAATCTTTTGTGCAATGTGTTTGTTTGTTTTCTTATAGCAAAGCCACATGGGGCTATCTGCTGAGTCCACCGAGGGGAATGGAACCCTTGATTTTAGCGTTGTAAGTTCGAAGATTTACTGTACACTGTGTACTACTGACACTGTGAAATAAGCACTTGTTGTTACTTCTAAAATTAAGACACTTTGATATGGTAATTACGCTAAGACAAACCGTGTGCAAGTGGTAATTAAGCTACATCAAACCACGTGCGCGTGGTCATTAAACACCTATACGCGATGCAGAAGTTGCGGATGTAAGATTAGTTATAGAGATGATTTAGTTTATGCTAAAAATAAATTCTATGAACATGTTATAAGTGTGCTAAACAAGAATAAAACTGTGAGTTTTTATAACTCCCTACTGTTGGTTTACAACACTTATGACTCAAGATGGTAGTGTCGTGCAGCCAGAACAATATGTAGGACAAAATGTTTGCCATTAACATGAGTGATACTTAAAGGTTTTCCACTTTCTATTTCCAGTGAACGTGCTAATATTGAATGAATATTTTTTCCTATTTTCTTCTCTGCACCGAATGTATGGAAACTTTATTTGATAGAAAAACATACTTAACTTTTCGTAACTATTATTCTCAAATCTGGAACACTAATAACTTACAATTAGGTGTCGAATTTGGTTTAAATGTAAGCTACATGTGCAAAGTTATTTAACAAAAGTTGACCAAACTTTTTGCGCATGCCTACGCAAAAAGTCATGTCAGCTATTGGTATGAAATTTTTAATATGGCTTCATTTAAGAATAAAAGTGGACAGTTTTTAGTTTTGGTTATTCTGATTAAAAACAACTGACTTAGAGCAGCAAAACTATAAGGCGAAAGCACATGCAGATACATCTGTATTGGCTAGGCCAAACAAATTCCATTATCAATTTGTAGCTCAAGTTTTTAAAAGAATCATACGATGAACAATTGTTATTCATTATTCAATGCTAACGTATCAACATAAATTTGTTAAATTTTGTGAAATTCTCTTGATTAAAAAGCGTTCAACGTCACGTGACATTGGTGTAAAAACATTATGCTTGATTCGGCTGTACCGAGTGCATAGAGGTAATTACAAGAGATTGTTAATCTACATTCCATAGCGTTACTATAAAGGGAGTTATTAACACTGTTTTAGAGAGGTAATATTACCACCACACATTTTAAAAAATCTGGTTGGATCTGTAAAGTACACGCCAGTTCCAAAGAATAGGGCTGCGATCCTAAAGGTGATGTTAGTTCCTATCGAGTGTCACTTTCTTACTTGCTGTGGTTTATTGGTGTGTATTGACAAAAAGTAATAATATCCAATAAAAAATTACACCAGTGCTACAAATCCAAATATAAATAATTGTTGTTTAATTCTATTAAATTTACGTTGCTTCAGAATATAATAAAATTAATAAAAACAAATGAACTGTAATCTTACATTCGTTGCCCTTAGCCCCCACTCCTACACCGATTATTTCACGACACATTAATTATTTTATTCGAAAACTAGTTATTATTCCGCTTCGATGGATGTATTGATGATAGGCCTAGGACCAGTGCCTACGGGTTTCTATTTATCTCTAGGTATAAATAGTGTTACTACGACAAGATAGCTTGGAGTATGTTAAACGTTGAAATAAAAAAATATACATATCTTTGTATTAGAAGCAGTAATCTGCTTTATTTCAACCATAAAATCAGTTTATGTAATTCTCCAACAAGCATAGCAATGCAATGCTTTCAGAACATTGACCCGCTAGTGTTCTGAAAAGATTACGTCACTGTATCTTATGGGTCGTTTCTAACAGCAGAATGTATGAAAGAAAACGACAAAGGCTTTCTCAACGTGAAACTAAATCTCAAAGGCTTTAGGCATATAGCCTGAGGTCTTCCCCTTCACACCTCCCGCATCAGTTCTAATAAAGACATTAACTTGATCTATAGTCACTAATAAGATATTTCAATAAAAAGAGAACTAGGTGAGTGACATCTTTGTTTCGCGTGGAAGGTAACATGTAGACGAATGATTTAAAACTAGGCCTAGCAACCTAACAGGGCGAACAGCACAGCTTGAGGCTAAGACTCGCGGAGGAATGCATTACTTACTAATTACCAGTCTTTTGAACTCTCCAGATGAGAGAAGTTAGAACTGCGCCGTTAGTTTTATCACCGCTTTGAACTGTTACCCACCACCAATCTGTGAAGCCGTGAAGCTATATTTTACTCAAAACTTTCGAACGAATGTGATGTTTGAGGTGGATTTTTTTTCCTCACTCGACAAAACGTTTTTCAAGTGCATCAACACATGCCTCTCTTCGAGTGTCAAACACCACTTACAACACAAGGTGCCAGTAGCCTTAGCGATAACGCATTTTCGTTCACTGGGAAATTTCAACCTGACTATCAATCGCTTCTTCCAAAGCAGTAAAGAGAAATATAGGAAACATTTTTTTTCTTTTCAAAATACGTTCGCAGGTTTAACGAATCAGTGACTTGGAACCATTCATGTCACTTCTCATGAACGTACCATTAAAATGCCTTTCCCAATTATTAACTCACGAGTATACGGACTGTACGATGTGGAGAGAATAATGAAGGGATGGATGGTGATAGAAATAAAGAAAAAGATGAATATTAAATCACGTCACCGTGAGACTTTCTGACTCTTCCTCAAATATGGTACTGTCGAACTTAGGTCTTGCTACACATTTAAATACGTGTATGTGTCTAGCACATTATAGTCAACGCTGCACTCAATGATGTAAGGTGCCCGTAGACTGTAGATTTTGTTTGTTTGTTTTAAAATTTCGCACAAAGCTACTCGGGGGCTATCTGTGCTAGCCGTCCCTAATTTAGCAGTGTAAGACTAGAGGGAAGGCAGCTAGTCATCACCACCCACCACCAACTCTTGGACTACTCTTTTACCAACGAATAGTGGGATTGACTGTAACTTATACGCTCCCACGGCTGGGAAGGCGAGCATGTTTAGCGCGACGCGGGCGCGAACCCGCGACCCTCGGATTACGAGTCGCACGCCTTACGCGCTTGGCCATGCCAGGCCAGACTGTAGATATGGGAACGTTTTCTCGAATGATTTCGTTTTGTACAATACAAACTGGCGTACCGTTCCGTTGGACGGCTAAAAAAACAACAACAAAAAACACTCGTTCTAAATGAAGGATAGGCATTAAAACCCATCAATAAACATTACAAGTGTAATAAAACACATAAAGGTATCAGTACTGAAAATAAATACAAAACGTTTTCAAGAATTTTATCAACATAAAGTTAGGTGGGATGTCTGATCTCACCCTTCACCTTCATCATGTCACCCTGTATCACTGTGTCAAACTATGATCATTTGGTGTGTTTTTTTCTGAAATTAAATGGGGATCTAACCTTTTTTACTTCGTCATGTTATTCTGTATAACTGTATCAAGTATGGTGCTGACTGATCAAAAATGTGCAAATAAGGAATATATACACACGTTTATTTATGAAGAAGATGGTGGGATCCATACCCCATCTCCTTCATGACCTTTCTAATATTATCCTACATCATTGTATCAAGTATGGTGCTGACTGATTAAAAATGTGGAAATAAGGAATATATACACACGTTTATTTATGAAGAAGATGGTGGGATCCATACCCCATCTCCTTCATGACCTTTCTAATATTATCCTACATCATTGTATCAAGTATGGTGCTGACTGATTAAAAATGTGGAAATAAGGAATATATACACACGTTTATTTATGAAGAAGATGGTGGGATCCATACCCCATCTCCTTCATGACCTTTCTAATATTATCCTACATCATTGTATCAAGTATGGTGCTGACTGATCAAAAATGTGCAAATAAGGAATATATACACACGTTTATTTATGAAGAAGATGGTGGGATCCATACCCCATCTCCTTCATGACCTTTCTAATATTATCCTACATCATTGTATCAAGTGTGGTGCCAATTGATCAAGAAATGTAGAAATAAGGAATATATACACACGTTTATTTATGAAGAAGATGGTGGGATCCATACCCCATCTCCTTCATGACCTTTCTAATATTATCCTACATCATTGTATCAAGTGTGGTGCCGATTGATCAAGAAATGTAGAAATAAGGAATATATACACACGTTTATTTATGAAGAAGATGGTGGGATCCATACCCCATCTCCTTCATGACCTTTCTAATATTATCCTACATCATTGTATCAAGTGTGGTGCCGATTGATCAAGAAATGTAGAAATAAGGAATATATACACACGTTTATTTATGAAGAAGATGGTGGGATCCATACCCCATCTCCTTCATGACCTTTCTAATATTATCCTACATCATTGTATCAAGTGTGGTGCCGATTGATCAAGAAATGTAGAAATAAGGAATATATACACACGTTTACTTATGAAGAAGATGGTGGGATCCATACCCCATCTCCTTCATGACCTTTCTAATATTATCCTACATCATTGTATCAAGTGTGGTGCCGATTGATCAAGAAATGTAGAAATAAGGAATATATACACACGTTTACTTATGAAGAAGATGGTGGGATCCATACCCCATCTCCTTCATGACCTTTCTAATATTATCCTACATCATTGTATCAAGTATGGTGCTGATTGATCAAGAAATGTAGAAACGCATAAGGAACTGGTTTTAAACGCGACAGTGTATTATATAGCAAATGATATATTCCATGGAGAAAAAATTAGTTATAAGTTTATCCACAGAGTTTTAAGACTGCGAAAGCATAACAACAGTGCAGAAAATGTCTAGGTAACCATGTAACAAATTCACTTTTACTTGAGAGTATCAGGACTTTGTGAAACATTTTCGTGATTACTGTGAGCAATAAATGACGTCAAGTTAAACAAGATGCCCTAATCGAGTAGGGGAGGATTTAGGACAAGCCATCAAAGATGAAGGTAGGGGGTTAAGCTCTCGTATGAACTGGAAACCGTGGGCCAAAACTCCTGACCTTTCCACGATTACAAAGCAAGCTACTTATTTTAAACATCTGAAAAAGTGTCCTTCCTTGACCTTTTTGTATTTTTCGTTTTTTTCTCTCTTCCTTTCACTGACCATGTTTACCATTTCAACTACGGGAGCTTCATAATGTGCGGTCAATCCCATTATTCGCTGATATAAAGTAGCCCAAGAGTTGGTGGTGAGTGATGTTGACCAGCCGTCTTCTCTTTAGTTTAGCTGTTACATTAAGAGCAGCTAGCGCAGATAGCCCTACAGTTACTTTCTGAGAAATTCAAAACAAACCAAGTCGCACACAAAATAACTTTTTCTGTCATTTTGATTTCAGTTTTAAATTTTTCCCCAAGGAAATATCCCTACGCACGTGCATGTTGTGTGTGAATAATGCAGGCCCGTGCATGGTTCAGAAATTTATAAAAAATTGAGTATAAAGTCCACTAAGCCTAATGAGCATTTATAGAAAATGGCAAATATGATACTAATGTGCTTGAAATTATTTTTTAGTCCCACATTTTTGAAGTAACCTTTCTCGGGGTGAAACGTTACACACACACACACCAAATGTATTATTTGTATGTCTGTAATAATCTTATTATAATGGAGCTTTCGATGAATACGTCCACAACTCAGATCGCGGAAATTACCGTACTAATCATAACTGGGTAATATGTGCATAACTTTGCAGTATTTTCTTACAGTCAAACACTAAATGAAATTGTTGAAATTTCAATAAAAATAATATGTTCCAGATTAAAAGCAATAAATATTACAAACAAAAAGGAGTGAGTTTCAAATGTAAAACTATTTTAAAAAGTCTGCTTGTCTTCAGTAAAAATCTCATAAGTATTGCGACAGAAGAGCGAGGCACTTTCATTTATAACTGTCTCTATAAAGAAATACTTCAATAAAATCCACTCTGTGATATAATGCTATGATGACAGCTCATTTTTAAACTCAAATTTCAATAAAATCCTTTTTCTTATGGATGGTGAACATTGGTGAATGTCAAGTATCAATACGCTCTTGTAGACCGACCTATTAGAAAATTCCAGAAAAGGTCGCAGGTCCAATGGCCTTCCGCAGGAACAAGCAGTTGCATCTACTCAGAGGGCGGGTATTTCTGCAAGTATTGATGTTAGTGAAAAAACAAACAAACAAACAGATTTTTTTATATTTAACTTCAACCAATTTACACGTTTCCACTTGTGGGCGCGTGATAACTATGACAATCAATAACGTTATTCAATTTTGTAAGCAACAGGTGCTGTTGACTGGTCAGCCGTTCTAAAGTAGGAGTGACTAGATTTCAGCCGGAGATTCTGATTGTATCATAAGTTGTATGAGGAGTGATTAGGGGTTAAAAGAGTATTTTTATTGCTTATCATAAAAATTTATTTCAAAGTTAATTCAAGAACAAGTGTTAATATGAGCGTTTTAAATATTTATAAAGTATAGTAGTAGTATGTGAAATCCATACTGAATGTATGTTCTTGAAATAATAGTATTTTATTCCATAGATTGTATAAACCATATAATATTTATATTATATATCGTTAGGTTCCAATGGTAGAATATATATATAAGAAATATTACAATAGAACTAAAATTAAACAATTATTTTTTCATTAGAAATCCTAGTCGTGAACATTAGGTCATAATAAATAATGTCTGTAGTCATAGCACCCATAGATGTTGCAGATATTCCAACTATCAGACAAAATTTCCAACGTATTTGGGTGCTACAACCACAGACGTTATCCGTAATGACTTAATGCTGACAACTACGGCCTATAATTGTTCAGTTTTGGTTATATGGTGATGTTTGTTTTATGTTAAGCTCATTGTTGTCTTATGGTGCTTACTTATCGTGTACTGACAACGTAAATGATACTGTTAGAACTCTCTTATGTATATATATATATGTAATATGGTTATCTTACAAAACGCATGTCTGTTTCTTTGTTTTTGTTTTGTTTTGTTGAATTTATATCTGCGCTAGCCGTTCCTAATTTAGTAGTGCAAGACTAGAGGGAAAGCAGCTAATCATCACCACCCATCGCAAATTTTTGGTCTATCCTTTTACCGACTAATAGTAGGACTGACCTTTACGTTACATTGCCCCCATGGCTGAAAAGGCGAGCGTGTTTGGCATGATGGGGATTCGAACCTGCAACCCTCAGATTACGAGTCGAGTACCTTAACCACCTGGCCATGCTGGGCCTAAATGCATGTCTGTGGAACAGGAACCCTTGAAATATGTATAGCACCAAATTTCTTTTCTTGGAAAACATGTTTTTTGTTGTACTATTTCAGTGTCCTGGTGAGACGGCGGCAAGTCTTTGAAATTAGGAATTCGATTCCTCTCGCAGACACAACAGATAGTCCGACGTGGTTTTCCTGTAGGAAAACACAAATACACATTGCAGTACATCCACCTGGAGACTCAGCGGTAAATCTGCGGGTATATAAAGATAAAAACTAGGTTTTCAAACTCATGGTAGGCAAAACAGACACCTCGTTGTGTAGCATTAAGATTAAAAACAAACAAGCAAATTTTTGGAATATATTCCGAGAAATATATTTTTGTCCCTATTCATAAATTTAAATTAAAATCGTGCTACAAATTATTCTTGTTGCGTCAACTGTTTGTTTTTTTTTTGGAATTTCGCACAAAGCTACTCGAGAGCTGTCTGTGCTAGCCATTCATAATTTAGCAGTGTAAGACTAGAGGGAAGGCAGCAAGTCATTACCACCCACCGCCAACTCTTGGGCTACTCTTTTTACCAACGAATAGTGAGATTGACCGTCACATTATACACCCCCACGGCTGGGAGGGCGAGCATGTTTAGCGCGACCCTCGGATTACGAGTCACACGCCTTACGCGCTTGGCCATGCCAGGCCGCTGTTGCATTAACAGAAAGACGCAGTAAAAACTTAGGATTCAGTAGATGTCAATGAACTCGATTAGAAGTCCATAACAGACACATCACACAGCTGATAAACGGTGAAAAAGTCCGCAGTAAAAAAGGTTTCATCTAAAAAAGGTCTAAAAGGGTACTGTAAAAAAACCCTGCAATATAGGTGAAACAAATGTTATTACGATCCGGGTTAATAACAATTTTGACAAAAGCGCCTTTAGAAATTAATATCCATCCTTTTATGATCTATTGTTTTATGAATTTATTTCCTACATCTTCGCCTGGCATGGCCAGGGGGATGAGGCACTCGATTCGTAATCTGAGGGTTGCAGGTTCGAATCCCGTTACAACAAACATGATTGCCATTTCAACCATGGGGTCGTTCTATTGTGACGGTCAATTCCACTAATCGTTGGTAAAAGAGTAGCCCAAAAGTTGGTGCGCGGGTGGTGATGAATTAGGGTAGGCTAGCGCAGATAATCCTCGCGTAGCTTTGCGCCAAATTCAAAACAAACAAACAATCCTACATCTTCACTAGGAAAGTTTAATCTGCACATATTTACTTCGCAAAAAATCGGGTTTCGATACTCGTGGTGAGTAAAACATGCACCACAAGTTATGTAGTTTTGTGCTTAAAAACAACGAATCACGATGAGATTTTCAAAGCGCATTTTCACAAGATTTTGTAGAATTAAATCGCAGTTTTATTTTCACGACGACAAATTTAATTTCAATACTTTAAAAATATTTCTAATTTTTGAACGTATTTTTTTATTTTTGCTTTCACAAAGTCACAGAAACGTAATAATGGCAACGAATAAACAAAAAAATATTAAGATATTTCACGAAAGATCACATTACAAAATCATAAAAATGTATCATTTTGCACAAATTATTGCGCCCTAAAACATTTTGAAAACTTAAATTGATCAGGGATATAATACACAGAATCACTTTAATAATTTAAACACAAACTACTGAAGTTCATGAGAATTTTGGAACATCAGCGTCTTGCTAACCCAACTGTGTTCATAATTTTAAAAACGTTTTTTGTTGGAAATGTGATTTGTTTGTTTGTTGTGAAGCGCGAAACTTTATCCACGCTTTTAGCGTTACAAGTTTTCAGATTTATCAATAAAACACTGTGGTGGGGTGGGGGCGGGTAAATGTGTACTAATAAAAGTATTTTCCCAACATTAGGGACTTTTTTTTACCTAAGATTTCCAGCTTCAGGTGGTTACCCCATCAGTGCCGCTCATAAATTAAGGAGTGTATGGCTATTCAGTCTTACAGCAAATATATATATGTGTGTGTGTGTGTGTATACATATATTATATATATATAAGAAAATAAAACTATACCATATATTACACTACATTATTCAAAGAAAAGTACACTATAATGCGCACAACAACACTCTCCATAACACTGCTGTGGTTTATCCTCTCTCCTTTTATGACTGTTAACAATGTATATGTCCTTCATTGTAAGCTTGTGCACCTCGTTACGTCCCCGTTGTGTTGTTATAATTTATCCTCTCTCATTGTTTTATGACGGTTAACAATATGTATGTCCTCCATTGTAGGCTTGTGCACCTCGTTACGTCCACTTCTCATTCAACCATAAACGCAGAGAACCTGTTGGCACATGTTGGATATCACATGCGTCTTTCTCAGATTTTTACGAGTACTCCCCCTGTCGAACAAGTAAGTTTAATATTTACCATTTTCTATCGAGATACGAAGTACGAGTTAAATTACATGAAGCTCCTGTCCTAGTTTATTATCATATTTTCATTATTATTATTTTAACATATGTTACCGAAACACTAATTAATGGTTCTGTATGTTAAATTTATCATTTCTTTCACTATGTTTTGTGTTGCCTTCGCACAAAAAACAACAAAAACGTTTTTATCTACCACGTTTTCAACTCCTTGTAGAAAATGCACCACAGGAAGTGACATCTTCAATTTAATATTTTATTCAATGTACTGTATTTTGTTTAAATTTTAGGGCCGTATAAAACAAAGAAGTTAATTAAAATAAGAATAAAACAAAAGCCAGACTAAAGTTTTAATGAAAAGGCTTAAAACGTCTAACCTTCACTATGATATGTTACAGTTTTACCAGCACTTTTAATTCAGATAAGACGTGTTACCAGCACATGCCTAGTTGTCTATTTCACTCTTTTGTTGTGTATTTTCAACCTAACTTTCAACTTTGTTCCAATGAAACTGGCAATTACCGATTTGTTTAAAAAATAAAACTTTAGTACTTTATCAAGGATATAACAAATGTCAATTAAGTAACAATGAGGGTCGCGGGTTCGAATCTCCGTCACACCAAACATGCTCGCCCTTTCAGCCTTGGGGGCGTTATAATGTGATGTTCAATCCCACTATTCATTGGTAAAAAAGTAGCCCAAGTGTGGACAGTGGGTGGTGATGACTAGCTGCCTTCCCTCTTGTCTTACACTGCTAAATTAGAGACGGCTACGGCAGATAGCCCTAGTGTAACTTTGCGCGAAATTCAAAACAAACCAAGTAACAACGAATAATTTGCAACCACTTATATGTATAACGTTCTCCAACCTCACATAGCAACTTGCTTCCAGAAGTTTTATTTACTCTAGGTGTTAAAGTAAGTTAACTGAAAATAATGTGCCTCCAATCGTATCTACTTTAGTCTCATCTGCCTGCCTAACTCGTTTACATTAAGGACAGTACAATGGCCTTGTAGGGTTGGTCCCCCCATTTGGTTATCTTGAACACTAAGCCTTTACAGCAGGTGAAGACGCTCGTGCATTAATATATCTGAATGTTGATTAATTAATTCACCATTTAGTAGATGCCCACGTATACACTGTGTAATAAAGCAACCAATTATACAAAAGTTATCCACCTGTTTCTATCGGCTACCAATTTCGGGTATTTTACCCTATCGAAATATCAAACTGTCACTGATACCTTTCGGTTTTGGGAAAATAAAACCCTCATGTTGTTGATTATCTTCTTTCAAAAAACCATCAAGTTAGTTTTCAACACGTAAAATGCGCCATCTGTAACTTATGTCACGTTGTAGTTCGTTAAAAATCAGCATGGATTGATGATGGCCACTTTAACGTCCGTGTGTTGTATATGATTAGTTTAGCAGTTAATATCGTAACGAGTCTGGATACTTTATATCATTACAGTCTAGCAGTTAATTAACATTGTAGCGAGTCGGGATATATCATTACGATTTAGCGATTAATTTAATATCGTATCGACTCTAGATGCTTTATATCATTACAGTGTAGCATATAATTAATATCGTATCGACTCTAGATGCTTTATATCATTACAGTGTAGCATATAATTAATATCGTATCGACTCTAGATGCTTTATATCATTACAGTGTAGCAAATAATTAATATCGTATCGACTCTAGATGCTTTATATCATTACAGTGTAGCAAATAATTAATATCGTATCGACTCTAGATGCTTTATATCATTACAGTGTAGCATATAATTAATATCGTATCGACTCTAGATGCTTTATATCATTACAACGTAGCAGATAATTAATATCATAGCAAGTGTGTGTGACATAATATTAGACAAAAATTAGGGTTTTACATAGTCCCAGTGTTATTATACTTATCACGGGATACTGGTTGTACCATAAAGTTGTTGTTGTTTTGAATTAAGCACAAAGCTACACAATGGGCTATCTGTGCTCTGCCCACCACGAGTATCGAAACCCGGATTTTAGCGTGTAAGTCAGCAGTCATACCGTTGAGCCACTGGGGGGCCGTACCATAAAGTACATGTTATATTCACTTCAGGTTAGTGTTTTATATCGCAGCAGGACTCATACATACATCATGTGTTAGCTGCTAAAGCTCTGTAACAACAACAAATGTTATAATTCAGCTGTACTGGTGATTTCTAATATTAGAAGAAATACTACCTGAGGCCCGGCATGGTCAAGCGTGTTAAGGCGTGCGACTCGTAATCTGAGGGTTGCGGGTTCGCATCCCGGTCGCGCCAAACATGCTCGCCCTTTCAGCCGTCGGGGCGTTATAATGTGACGGTCAATCCCACTATTCGTTGGTAAAAGAGTAGCCCAAGAGTTGGCGGTGGGTGGTGATGACTAGCTGCCTTCCCTCTAGTCTTACACTGCTAAATTAGGGACGGCTAGTACAGATAGCCCTCGAGTAGCTTTGTGCGAAATTCCAAAAAAACAAACACAGTCGGTTAAAATATAAAAAACACATTTCAGACTACCAGGACAGTACTACGAAGTAGAAGTATTAGTTAAACCTCTCTCTCTAATTAGAAATTATGAAAGAAAAGGATAAACCTTACATATTTTTTTTACGTGATCCGTAAATCTTGTTATTTAGCTTTGAATGGATTGCATTTTAATAACATCTTTAAAAAAATGTTGGATTGCATTTTTCTAGTCTCACAAAGTATCGAATTTCTTATATCAAACATTCTGTAGAACAGGATCTACACCCCTGATGTAGTATATACATATATATCTAAAGTCAAGATAACTGTATGAAATTTTACATCTAAAGATGGCACTGTGTTAGTTTTGGAATTGGAAACAAACAACAAAAAGCTGATATTTGTCCTGAGAGCGATTCCGGTTTAAAAAAATATATTTTTTTTTTTCAGTTTAAAGCCCCTAATATATATTTTACTGATAAGAGAGAGAGAAAAAAGCAAATAGTGAGCTGTTGTTGATAAGCAGTACAAATATTCTGTTTATAAAACTTCTCAGAGTATGAACAAGTAGATACAGCTGTTACCGCTTATTTTAGAGCCACGTGACTCACGTTTTGCCGACTGGCGGCTTAATTTAGTTTGTGTAGCGAGATATAATATTATAAGCAGTATTTTGCTACTTAAAGAACCTGAACGAGTAACTTTGATATTGATAAGTTAGTTTTAATAGTATAAAAAAATGAATCGATATAATTAATAACGTAACATGTGAATGAGCTCTTGTAGATACAAATGTGTCTTTATACGTGTCTTAATGCCCGGCTTCGTAAAGTCTTATGTTGTGCGTCTTTCTCCAGGTTTTCAGAGCCACTGTTTGAAGTTATTGTCCGTTTTTCAGGACTACTGTCATTACTATAACTACAGTTGAGCTTCTAGGAAATTGTGTGGAAATCAGTATAGGAACTTTTTATTTTTTTAATATTCGCGGTTCGTTAGACCGTAAACATTTCCAATTGCATATTTTTTCTATCGAAAAACTGGCGTCGCCTAGCCTGGTTGGAGTTGCTGTTACGTTACATACATTATCTTTTATACGGTTCTTATATTTATGGTTAACCTATTAAGGTCTATTTGCTGTGCTCTTTGCCAAAGTAAACAGTTAGCAGCGACCTACCAATGTATCTTAGAACGGCTGGTATGGGTATTAATAACACTTTTACTAATAAAGCAGAGAACAACGTATCGACCTTCATGGGTTATGTTCAGGAAGGTTTAAACGTTATTCTTTGCTTTATCAGTAAAAGTGTTAAAACCCAAACCAGCCGTTCTGTGATACTTTTTTTTATTTCAAGTGAGTTTCTCGTCATCAAGAAGCGACCTCCTAGCACCATTCATGCTGAGGAACTGACTACCATTCTTGTAACACACAGTTGTTTTTAAATATATCAATAAATATATCCATCGAAAGCCTCAGTCAGCACCGATATATTAGTTAATATGCCTCGTGAACCAGAAGTTCAACAAGACATTGAAAAACAAAAGATGATTGGTTGGTTGTTTAGAATTAAGCACAAAGCTACACAATGGGCTATCTGTGCTCTACCCACCACGGGTATCGAAACCCGGATTTTAGCGTGGAAGTCCGCAGACATACCGCTGAGTCAGTGGGGGGCACAAAAGATGAAGATCCCAACAGATGAAAAAGTTGTAGAAATTTCTTTTTTCTTTCTTTTCTAAACAAATAATCTATTTTTGTTATGTCTTTAAAGTTTGAGGTTCGATTCTAGCGACGAGCACAACATAGATAGCCAACTGATCAGCTTTTCGCTTGAAACAAACCAAAACAGATCTCACAGATTAAATAATTTGATCTATAATTATTCTTTACCTGCTCCCCCCCCCACACGTACACACCAGGATGGTTCAGCAGTTTGAGTGCTTATAACGCTAAAAACCAGGTCTCAATACCATGGTAGGTAAAAGTCAGATAACAGATTGTGTACCTTTTCGCTCAAACAACAAATAAAGTGCTACCGCTGCTCATCACTGATGACAACGTCTGCGAGATCGAAACAAGTCTCTGAACTTATTCGCCTTTCTTATCCATGAGGCATTATAATGTACCATCCGATCCCACTATTCACTAGTAAAGATTAGCCCAAGATCTGGCGGTAGATGGTGTTGATTTGTCGTCTTCCCTGTAATCTATCTTTGTTTGTTTCTTGTTGAGCTCAAAGCTACACAAAGAGCTATCCGCGCTTAGCCCACCACGGGTATCAAAATCCGGTTTCTGTCGTTTAAGTCTGCTGACATACAGCTGTGTCACTGGGGGACTGTAATCTATCACTTCAAAATGAGGGACGCTTAGCGCACACAGTCCGTGTGTAGCTCTGTGAAATTTCAGTTTAACAAACGAACAGAGTCGATAAAAATAGTCAGTTATACGAATTCTCACCAACATTTATGGAGATTAGAGAAAAGTGTCAGTCTACTTGATATACATTCAAAGGGTCGTGGGAGTGGTGAGGGTGCACACGTTTTATTTCAAACTAATTCTGGCTTGACAATACATTGTTCAAGAGAAATTACAACAACACACTCTAGTGGTAATGTTTCATTTCAAAGTAAACTTTGACTCGACATGCCTAGGTGGTTATGGTGCTCGAATAGTAGTCTGAAGGTCGCGGGTTCGAATCCCCATCACACCAAACATGCTCGGCCTTTCAGCCGTGAAAGCATTACAATGTGACGGCAAATCCTGCTATCTGTTGGTAAAATAGTAACTCAAGAGCTGGTGGTGGATGGTGATGACTAGCTGCTTTCCCTCTAGTCTTACACTACTAAATTAGGGACAGCTAGCGCAAACGGCCCTCGTGTAGCATTGCGCGAAATTAAAAAACTCAGCTAACCAAACCAAAGCAAACTTGGATCTCTCCTATGGTCATTTTGAGAAAGCTTAATAAGTAAACACATATAGTGTAAAACATTTATCTGAAACATAACACTGTCACTCACTGTCCATGAGTTTGTTTGTGCTAAAGTTGAAGGCAGCCAGACACGACAGACAGTGAAACCGCAAGACGTAAACTCCAGGGTGTTGTTATGGTTGTATATTGTAATGAGAAAGAAAAGCATGCCTCTTAGAATGAGGCATCTCGTAACAAGTTTTTACAGGTAGTTTTGTAGAATATCAAAGATGTAGTGTACCAAGAATGTAAAACTAATCATACGAAAGTTTTTCACATAAAAAAGCTGAGAAGAGTTGAACGTGTATGCGATTCCTGGGGAAGAAGAATGTATTGAGTAAATAGCCCAAAGAAAAATGCGTCAGATTTTGCCCGTAAGAGAGATCAGAGAACCCAGATTTAGGTGCTTCTACACATCTATTGAGGTGCTTTCACTTCACTATCAGAAAGGACATAAAGTCAGATTGGCTCTTGGAAAAGTCTGGAAACGTTACTTTTAAGAGAAATGACAAATAAGTTTGAAAATTACTCAGAAGATTTCATAATTTAGGGTGCAAATAGTGTTTTGCAATTAGGGAGCCTCCAGTGGCACGGTGGTAAGTCTGCGAACATATACTGCTAGAAACCGGATTTCGATACTCATGGTGGGCAGAGCACAGATAGATCTTTGTTTAGTTCTATGCTTAATAACAAACAATAAGAACAGCAATTAAGGATAATATTATTACTTTGTAGGTTTGGTTTCTTTTAAATTTCGTGCAAAACACAAAGCTACACGAGGGCTACCCTCGCAAGTCATCCCTAATTTAGCAGTACAAGACTAGAGGGAAGGCAGGTACTCATCACCACCAACCGCCAACTCTTGGGATATTCTTTTACAAACGAATAGTGGGGCTTGACCGTCACTTTATAACACTCCCACAGCTAAAAGGGCGAGCATGTTTGGCGTGACAGGGTTTCGAACCCATGATTCTTAGATTTTGAATCGAGTGCCTTAACCACTTGGCCATACCAAGCTTAATTTTGTAGGTAAATTACAGTGTACCATCAGTGGCTCAGTGGTAAGTCTGATGGCATGTAACGTTAAACATTTGGTTTCGACACCCGTGGTTCGCACAGCACAGACAGGCGATTGTGTGTCTTTGCACCTCAAGAACGAAAAGTAAAATATTATTATATTGTGCATATATATTATCCTTGTTTGTAGTACGAGTACCTGCTTGGTATATTTGTAGTTACTTATGGTCACATCAACCAACAGACTTGATATATCGGTGTCTTTGAATGACGTAAAAATTGAAAAAGATTACTTCTAGGAATATTCAAAGAGATGACGTCAAAAACCATCCTAGAATAAAAAATAATATTTCGTAAATTATAAAAACAGAAAACAGGAACTAATTTTTCCTGCGTTCAACACTCGTTAAAAATATCTTTGTCGTTTGCTTTTGTTTTAAATTTTGCGCAAAGCTACACCAGGGCTATCTGCGTTAGCCGTCTCTAATTTAGCAGTGTAAGACTAGAGGGAAGGCAGCTTGTCATCACCACATACCGCCAACTCTTGGGCTACTCTTTTACCAACGAATAGTGGGTTTTGACCATCACTTTATAACGTCGCCACGACTGAAAGGGCGAGCATGTTTGGTGTGACGGCGATTCGAGTCGGAGACCCTCGGATTACGAATCGAGTGCCTTATCCACCTAGCCATGCGGGACCGTGTTTGTTGTATATCGTCTCGAGAGGTTTTCGTTGTCGTACAAATTACTTTAATTCAACAAAGGAACCAACAATAATCACATGATCAGAATAATAGATCAACGGAATGATAATTATTGCAAACTGTGTATGTAAGTGGATTTTTGGGCAATCCATTACACATTACACTTTATAAAACTGGTCTTTAACAGTGCTTTTCAAGGCCAGGTGGGTTGAGGCAAGGTGTTCGACTCGTAATATTAGGGTCGCGAGTTCGAATCCCCGTCGCACCAAACATACTCGCACTTTCAACCGTGGGAACGTTATAATGTTATAATTCACTTAATTAGTTATCTTTCGGAGCCACTAGATTATTTTCATTTGTGACTAACTGTCTTATAGTTTCATCTTGTTTATTTCAATAACCTAACGTTATAAATTATTTAACATCATTATACTTTCTCTATGAGGTCTAACCAATAGTTACATCAATGAAAATACACTGCGTCAAACGTAAAGCTCACTGGCCGAAATTTTAGCTCTCAGTTTAACAAGACTAATAGACAAATATTTATAATCATTTCATTATTCCCCTCGGTGGACTCAGCAGATAGCCCGATGTGTCTTTGCCATAAGAAAACACAGACACAATTTCGTTATTCAACTGCTGTGTCGATTCAGTTTTTAAAGTAAATAATCTTCTATACCCCGGTTTCCACAGTTACACCATTTCATCACACTGAAATTAGGGTTTATAATTATGGAAATGTTTGTTTCTTTCCTTAGGGTTTGTATATTCACATCATTTCGCGAAGCCAAACGTGGCCTTAATTTAGCACTGACACAATTTTCAAGATATATTTTTATTTCCTTATGCCATATTGTGGGTTTCTTTCAGCGTAAAATTGTACAGTAGAATAGAGTACAAATTACTTACCACTGATTCACTGGAGGACTTATAGTCAAACAGGTACATCAATTAACCATATAGAAACCCAGTGTCTAACTACCATTGGTTTGTTTGTTGTTCTTCATTTTCATAAATTTCAAGTAAATCTAACTATCTACACATATCAGTCTCTAATTTCGAATTGGAAAAGGAAGACAGCTAATCGTTGGACTACTATTATCGAACGATGATGTTTTAGCGCTTCTGTGTGTGTACTACGATTTTGCGACAGCCGGATGCAAATCACGGAACTTCAGACACACAGACCAGTACGCAAAATACTTGGCTGAGCGTGGCCCTTAAAAATTGAAGATATACCTTTTATTGCTTCTCTGGCCGGGGATGGTCAGGTGGTTAGGACGCTCCATTCGCAATCTGAGAGTCGCGGGTTTCAATCTCTATCACACCAAACATACTGTTCTTTCAGCCGTGGGGGAGTTATAATGTTTGGTCAATTCCACTATTCGTTGGTAAAAGAGTAGCCTAAGAGTTGGCGGTTGGTGGTGATGATTAGCTGCTAAATTTGGGATGGCAAGAGCAGATAGTCATCGTGTAGCTTTGTGCAAAATTCAAAACAAATAAACAAAGAAACTTGCTGCTCTATTACATAGTCAAATCATCTATAACCATGCAATTTCTTACTATTTGCTGATGATCACGTTTTACCAGTTCTTCATTTTGTTACCAGTTTACGTCATACTCTCCTACTAAATTATTCTCCTTAAAAAATGACAATATTTCAGATTCTTATATCCTACAGAATGACAGGAGTAGTCTTTGAAAAGCCTTTTTCTTTTACGGGGGGAGGGGGAGTTGTACCCATTGGTGTTGCGTGAAGTTTAAGCTGAATAGCAAATTTTTATCTCCCACACAGCTAACTGACCAGTGTGTGACAACATCGTTTGAAAGCGAATTGTTGCCATGGATTTCTTGTTCTCTGAGATCTAATACACTGTAGCAACGTAACAATGAGCTGAAGGCGTGTCTTGAAACCACACAACTTCTTATGGTGGACCAGACCGTAACAGAAAACTGTTGACATCTTTCCTAATAAGATGTAACACACAGTGTTTCTGATCTATTTAAAAAACAATTTATCTGATGGTCTTTCGGTGACTCAGTGGGAAATCTGAAGGCTTACGACGCTATGAATGGTGTTTCGATACCCGCGGTTGATAAAGCACAAATAGCTCTTTGTGTAGACTTGTGCTTGAAAAGAAAAATAACAACAAACAAATTGTACCCAAGTGTATTTATTTCCGGCATTGAAAGGAGAAAAATTTAACAGGTGGCGCTCCAACGACTAGCTGTTGTGACAGTTGCTTCTCCTGGGTTTTGATAGTTTCCTTTTTCAGAAGTGACACAGGGTTTGAATACCTTTTTTTTAACTTGTGTTTTACAACCACACTAGTTCAACGTACTGAAACCAAAACCTACTCAATATCAATACATCTATGGAAACATACCTTTCATATTGTTCGTTTTTGTTATCAAATGTTTCTCATCATCCCAGTTCTTCAGTGTGATACCATTTTGCTTCATTTCCTCACAGCAAAACTTGTAAAAAATGGCGACTGTATTGTTACTTATATGTTTTTTGTACTTATTTGAAATTTATATTTATTGAAAATAGGGAAAGCGTATTCAAAATAAATTTTCAATCGGCGATAAATAATTAATAAACTAACAAAATTGATCAAAAGTACGTTAATTAAAAGTAAAATTTAAAATTAAGATATTTCTCTACGTTTAATTTCAGAAAAAAAAATATTTATCTCAAACAATCAGGCTAAACGCAAGAACATAAAACTGGAAAGAAACTTCACAGCAAGAAGGATAAAATTTGTCTTGCTGAGGTGAGTAGGGCGCGTCTTTTGGGGTAACTTGAGGATGTGAGTAGGGCGTGTCTTCTGGGGTATCTTGAGGAGGAGAGTAGGGCATATCTTCCGGGTTAACTTGAGGAAGTGAGTAGGGCGTGTCTTCTGGGGTAACTTGAGGCCAAAGCATTCTCCGAAAACTCTACATCCTAGCGCCCCCCAGTGGCACAGCGGCACGTCTGCGGACTTGCAGTTCTAGAAACTGGGTTTTGATACCCTTGGTGGAGCAAAGCACAGATAGCTCATTGCGTAGCTTTGTGCTTGACAGCAATGAAAAAAACAAACAAAAACTAAACTCCAATAGCATTCTATCCGAGTCTTATAGGCTTTTAACATTGTTAAATTTTATTCATTGTAATTCCCACTCATGTCAGTTTTTAATGTTTCTGGACTCAAGATAACCTTTTCGATGTGAGGCCTTCTTGGGGTCACACAAAGCCTCAGCATCAAGACCAAATCGTCTTCAAAACATAAGAATTAGAGGCATCATTTAGTGTTAGTACATAACATAATCCTAATACACTTCCTAAACGGTTTTTCTGTTGTTTAAAAGGGTTGTGACTATTATGAGGGAGAGAATTCCAATTTCACAGCAAGAGCTTTAGTTATCTCTGCCACAGAAGTTTGCCCATAACTCATTTCTTTGTTTTGATTTATATGTTTGTATCGTATTACGTTAAGAGCATTTATCTCCCTTCGACCCAATGCATTTGGTAAATGATACTTAGCCTTGGGTCGCAGCCCTCTCACGTGCTGCAAATTTTCGCTTTAAATCAATTCCATATGCGACACTAATAGACAGCATATCCCAACTACAAGGAGATTCCTACTTATGTAAATACATCTGTCACTGGTACACACTTTTTGTTCACATTCCGTTGACGCGTGTTATTTTTGTTTTGTTTTCAAATTAAAATTAAATTATATATGAACCTTTGAAAAAATTCAACTTCACAGGGACGTATCACACAGTGGCGTGTTATGACCCCGCAGACCCCGTAATTGTTGGGGGAGGTGATCCAAAAAGGGTCATAGGGGCCTGACAAACTTAATTACTACGGACAAGGGGGGTAGGGAAACTTATAACTGAAGGGAAATTGTACTATTCTGTTACCGTAATGACATTAATCAGCCACAAGTGTAACTGCGGTTAAAGGAAAATAAAGGTAGAGGGAGCCCATATTTCGTAGTAACGTCAGTGGTGTCGCATACAACTTTATACACATCAAACAGCGTATTTAAGTTTGACGTTGGACAATTACTTTACAGGACAATCACATAGTTTTTTATTATAAATACTGAGTAATGGAAAAACAAAAGATGAAACTAGGAAATCAAATCTATATTAAGACAGTTAGAAATAATATATGCATGTGGTAACTAACATAATTTGCTATGGATTAATTAGAAAGTGTCAATTTTATTGTTACAGAGATCCGTATTCAGCGTCATGATGAAACATACAGGGTGTTCACAAATTATTCACCCCCATTATAAACTTTTATAAATTCTACATTATATGAGCTATCTTAAAACAGTTTGCGGCAATTAATAAATTTTTGTTTTAAGTAGGTGAACTACCAGAGTTCAGTCAATAAATTAAGTAAACCAGAATTCAGTAAACTTTCACGCGAACCTCATTGACAGCACATAGAACATGAAGGCGGTAGATGATTTCGTTTCAAACATTAAAAAGCATGTCTTGTGTGGATGTTCCGCAAAATAAACAAAAATATTTATTGAGTCGTGTTGTAAACCATTTTGAGATAGCTCCTATAGTAAAGAATTTATAAAGGTCTATAATGGGGTAATATTTTATGGACACCATTATATTATATGCACGTTACAAGAAATATGATATATTATGGATTGAAAAGAAACTGTTAGTTTCATAGTTACAAGACTCTCAGCGTGATGTTGAAATAAATTTTTTTACGCATGTGACAACCAACATGACGTATCATCCCACAAATATATATATTTAGTGGTATCAAACACAGTTACTTATTGGATCAGGGGTTGTTATCAGTATTATAAACGTTCCTTCAGTGTTCATTCTGTTCATTTCACCACGTGCTTATTTCTATCAAAACATGTAGGGTTACATCAGACGTATCCTTTCAATTAAAGACACTAACTAGTAATAAAACTGTATTATTTCTCAGCATTCTCCCTTAAACATTTAAATGTAATAAATATCTAACACCTATGGTGCCTTTCTCATCTGTAGTGCAAATTTCAAAGTTGATACATGAGCTCTGGGTAAAAGATGAAAGAATTTTCAGTTGAGGAGAGAACAGCACTTTAGGTCCAGCAGAAACAAAAAAAACAAGTAACTAGCAATTAATGACAAACGCTATTACAAAATTTAACTATTAATTCACAATAATTAGCATCGCTACAAGAATTCATAACAAATTACTAATTACAGTATTGTTACTAAAAGGGTTTGCAACTAATTACCAATAATTAGCATAGGTGCAAAAACAGTTTATAGATAACTACTGATAAGTAGCATTGTTACAACTAATTACTAATAATTAGCATTGTTACAAGACTTTAAAAGTAACTAATAAACAGCAATGTTACAAAACGAGTTTACAAGTAACCACTGATAATCAGCATTGTTACAAGAATATACAACTAAGTGCTGATAAACCAACATTGTTAAAAGACGAAACTTTGTAGAATGGACGACAACTGTTTCATGATGAATACTCGCTTAACAGTCTATTAAAGAATTATTAAATTACTAAAATAATTACAAATAATCAGTATTGTTACAAGGTTACAACTAATTACCAATAATAAGCATTGTTACAAGATTTTAAAAGTAACTACTAATAACCAGCATTGCTACTCGTTTCTAAACTGTTTATGTCAGTAAATGTATATAATTTTGTTTTTACTATCATTACTGGAGTAGTGGGCTATCAACAACTGTTCATTTGTAATATCATCACAAGACAGTTCCAGTTTTTCCCATTTCTTATCCATTCTAAAAAAACACGCGTTAACGATTGTTTCTTTCAAGACGAAACCCGCGCTGACAGTTAAATGTAATGATGTATGGTGGAAGAAGGTACTGCTATTGAAATAAAGGCTATCTAGCATTATTACTTATCTACATCTATACTTTAAACCAGAATTATAGTAGTCAAAACTAAGTAATGTTTTAGTCGATGGCCCGTACGTTCACTGAAGGAGCGAATATGAGGACGACCAAACCAAAGTCCGTCACGACCCGAATTGTTGTTTCACGAGTGCTAGAATGTACCACGTCGGGTGTTACGTTTCTTTTAGCATGGGGGAGCTGATGTTCTGGCCGTTAGCCAAGAAAAATCAAGTTTTTCATCGCCTATGGCCTTTAGAAGGCAAACAAATCGCCTTAAGACTCGGTGATATTCATTAGTGTTTCTTTGCCCCTGAAGGTACACCTATAAGCTTTGGCTATTCTCCTTTTTCAGCTACCAATTTTGCAGCACTGACTCTTTTATTAGTGACCCCTATTTGAGGTTGAAACTTTTTTGTAAGTTACTGTAATGTTCTTGCATGTCATGTTTTCGTCTAAACATTTCTTGGAAAGGTCATCAGTTAACCAACAAATAATTACCATCCTTGAAGGTAAAGAGTTTATTAGTCAGTGTACTGCTTTTTCCAATTCAATCAGTGTAAATAAGCTTGACAAGGAAATGAAGTTCAAAAATAAAAACGTGTTTGAATTTGAACTCCTAAAATAAGTTAAGAAAGACGAGGGGGCATAAAATTATTTACATAAGCTTTAAATACGACTGAAAACTTAGTACTTATTATATTTAAATCAGTTACCAAGTTATTTTATCCGTGTTGTAATTTATCTACTACTTAATTGTTTTTTTGTTGTTGCTGTTTTGAATTAAGCACAAAGCTACACAATGGGCTATCTGTGCTCTGCCCACCACGGGTATCGAAACCCGGATTTTAGCGTGTAAGTCCGCAGACATACCGCTGAGCCACTGGGGGGCGCTTACTTGTTTTGATATACAAATAACGTTTTGGGTAACTTAAATAACTATTTGGATAACTTAACTGTGTATACAGCTGGTCAGATATTTATATATATATATTATCTCTCAGATGATTACTTAATCTCATGTTTAAATATATAAACGATGTATTTACAGCTATTAATCTCAGATAACAAATAGTAGCAATTTAATTCTTTCGCTGCAGTATTTAAGAATTATCTGGTGAAATTAATTCAACGTTTAGTAGACAGGATGATAACTAAAGTATTTCCAATCCTCTTTTAATGTTCCTATAAACCTGAACACTTTTTCACTGTCGTAAATGTGCTGTAGACCTCTGTTACAAATGACAAAATTAACACAAAGCAATCAACCTACTTGTACAAAATACTGGTTTGTTTCTGAATTTCGCATAAAGCTACACGAGGGCTATCTGCGCTAGCCGTCCCTAGCTTAGCAGTGTAAGACTAGAAGGAAGGCAGCTAGTCATCACCACCCACCGCCAATTCTTGGGCTACTCTTTTTACGAATGAATAGTGAGATTGACCGTCACATTATAACGCCCCCACGGCTGAAAATACGAGCATGTTTAGTGCTTCAGAGATTCGAAATCGCGACCCTCAGATTACGAGTGGAACGCATTAATCCATTTAACCATGCCGGGCCCCGTACAAAATACTCGCGATAGCTAATACAGTGGAAGATGAATCAAAACTGTATTGAAATCAAACTGTTATTTCACTGAAAATAACTCTATACATTCACAACTGCTTCAAATTTTTAATATAGCTTCGAATATTCTTGACAAATTCTTCTAGGCGTTCATAAATATAACATAACAACAATATTACCGAAGCATACTTTAATATGGTCAATCAACTATAAATTTGGCGTGCCTGTCCTTCTAATTGGACCCGGCATGGCCAGGTGGGTTAAAGCGTTCGAATCGTAATCTGAGGGTCGCGGGTTGGAATCCCCGTCGTACCAAACACTGTCGCCCTGTCAGCCGTGGGGGCGTTATAAGTGACGGTCAATTCCACTTTTCGTTGGTAAAAGAGTATTCCAACAGTTTGTTGTTGATGGTGATGACTAGCTGCTTTCCCTCTATTCTTACACTGTTAAATTAGGGAATACAAGCTGGTGTAGCTTTGCGCGAAATTCAAAAACAAACAATCAAGTAAACTACTACAAATAGATGTTTTCTAACACTCCATATGTTACTGGAAAAATTCTGTACCTAAATGTCATAATGTCAGTTAGAATATCTTCAACGTTATCTGACACGGCATGGTCAGATGGTTAAGGCACTCGAATCGTAATCCGAGGGTCGCAGGTTCTAATCCTCGTCGCACCAAACATGCTCGCCCTTTCAGCAGTGGAGGCGTTATAATGTGACGATCAATTCCACTATTCGTTGGTAAAAGAGTAGCCCAAGAATTAGCGGTGGGTGGTGATGACTAGCTGCCTTCCCTCTTGTCTTACACTGCAAAATTAGGGACGGCTAGCGCAGATAGTCCTGGTGTAGCTTTGCGCGAAATTGAAACCAAACCATAGTTATATTTGTCGGGGAGGGGTATAATATAAATGGCGCCGATTTGAGCCATTCATAATAAGAACTCTAATGGTATCTTCCTGAAATCTGTACTTCTAATTAGGGTCGATGCTTATCTTCATCTGAAGTGTCTGCACTTATCACTAGGGTTAGTGTTTTTTTGTCACTCAAAGTGTATGCACTTACAACTAGGGTCAGTGTTTATCTTTAGCTGAAATGTCTTTAATTATTACTGGGATCAATGTTTATCTCTTGCTATAAGTGCAAACACTTAAGTTGAAATCAAAGAAACAAAATGAAATTCATGGCCTTTCGCCATTGATTTGAAAAGGTAAACATTGATCTTATCTATAGTTATATGTGCAGGCACTTTGAGTAAAGATAAACAATATTTACATTTTCAAATCAATGGCGAAAGCCCACGAATTTCGAATTGTTTCTTCGATTTGATTTAGAAGGCAGACGCACAATGGTCTGTCAGTACCCAGATCAACCAGAGTATCAAGTATCGAACTACGAACCGTAGAGTTTAATCGTTATATTTTTAAAGTAATTATGAAGAAGACAATAAGAAGATTGTTTGTTTGTTTTTTGAATTTCGCGCAAAGCTACTCGAGGGCTATCTGCGCTGATCATCACTACCCACCGCCAATTTTGGGCTTCTCTTTTACCAACAAATAATATGATTGACCGTCACATTATAACGCCTCCACTGCTGAAAGGGCGAACATGTTTGGTGCGACGAGGATTAGAACCCGCGATCCTCGGATTACGAGTCGAACACCTTAACCCACCTGGACATGCCCTGGCCTATAACTAAAGATAATGGTTGATAACATTTATGTTGTTTAATTTTTAATGTTAAAATACACATTTACTTTATTTCTGAGTGCGGATAATCCTGTGTATGGATTCTTTAAATATACTCCGTTTAAACAAGGAAATAAACCATTACTCTTTATTTCTAAGTTGAGAAACTTCAAAGGAGACAGCATGGAAAGAAAAAGTCTTTCAAGTTTATTTAAACTCTCACTCTCGTCATAAAACAGCAAGTAGCGAGAAAACACAAACGCCCGGAAACTCCATTTCAAAAGCATGGATGATTTCGACATCTGGCGTTATCTGACCCGCTTACAATGTAGTAAAAAAATTCCAAAATTCTCTTGTTTGTTTTTTTGCATCATAACATTTATGTGACTTAAAACATTCAAGTCAGTCATGAAATCAGTTTTTAAATATTACTTTTATATGTATATTTACTCTGGATTGGGCAGAGATGAAGCGCTGAATATTTAAAGTTTCGTCGTTAGTGTAATTATGATCACCGTGAATCTTGGTTGAAGCTCTTTTTCATTTACTACAATTACAGATTGTAAAATCCACATTAGCAACTTGGTTTTATGAGATCACGTCTGCAGTGGATCTCCTGCAAAAATAGAATCATGTAGGTTTGCAGAACTTAAGGAACCATAGCCCGTGACGTGAGAATGAAATAGTGTTTGCTGTAACAGAATGATTCACTGAATAAAAACCAATGTCATGTTGGCTCAGTTTGGAGTCTTTATATAGATTATGACGCTCACGGAGAAAGAGAGAGAGAGTCAGTCATCTTAAATTAAGAATTACACATCGCAGTAGACTACAGCGGTTTTCTGGTCCTCACCGGAAGCAGAACGTGTCCCATTTTCCTTTTTCCTTCCAGTAACTTGATCCGAGATGGAGGGTAAAGAAAAGAACGTCCTCGCCACCGTAAAGTTAGTCAACAAACGGTCGCAGGTCCTCTTGAAAAATATCGCTTTCATAGCTTCAATTTAAAAACAAAACAAAAAAGAAATGTTTGTTTGGGTTGAAAGGAGAGAAAATATCGATTTTACATCATGGTGTAACTCAATACAGCGCATGCGATACTGCGTATGATGATGTAACCCTAAACATTGTTCTTGATAACGTAACTTAATACATTATGAATCATGATGAACCTAATACAAATATGTGGTCAATGTATTACTGCTGCACATGACAGTGTACCTTATTAACTTGTATCCAGTGGTATAACGTAGTACACTGCACATGACAGTACACCTTAATCATGACTGTAATTATATAACGTGGTACACGTGACAGTGTAATCTGATGCACTGTGCATGATGACGTAACTCAATACTTTGTTCCCAGTGATGCAACTGCACAGAACGAACGGTTCCCTAGTTTCGTAGTTCCTCTAACAAGTTTTCAATGAAAAGCAAAAAGAAAAGAAAGAAAAAGCGGCTTGTCTAAAACATGTTTAATAAAAGTTATCCTTAAATGTGATAATATAATGAGCTGTGGGTTGTGAATAGTAAAGTTTCAATGTAGTTTATTTAGCTCCAACTCCTGGTGAGTTTCCTTCATTATCTCATACCCCTCATCATAATTTGTTCATTAGCTTTTACTCCAGATGACGGTTTATTCATTATCTCTTAACTCCTCATGATGGTTTATTGATTATTTCTTAGCTCCTCATGACGGTTTATTCATTATCTCTTAGCTCCTCATGATGGTTTATTCATTATCTCTTAACTCCTCATGATGGTTTATTGATTATTTCTTAGCTCCTCATGACAGTTTATTCATTATCTCTTAGCTCCTCATGATGGTTTATTCATTATCTCTTAACTCCTCATGATGGTTTATTGATTATTTCTTAGCTCCTCATGACGGTTTATTCATTATCTCTTAGCTCCTCATGATGATTTATTCATTATCTCTTAGCTCCTCATGACGGTTTATTCATTATCACTTTACATTTTATTCTTTAACTCCCTACTCCTGTTGACGATTTATTCGTCAGCTTTGCTTATTCAGAGAAATATATTGCTACGTTTACACTGAAAGAAGAACGTGTCTAAAATAAACATTTCTAGTAGTTCCAGGAAAAATACTGTTCAGTTTGGTGTTGATAAGAATAACTTCTCAACAGGTGCAAACTGTTCTTTTCACACACTGATTGGCTTTTGAAAATATTCTGTATTCTTAACCCCTAATAACATCCATAGAAAGACTGTTAGCTCTATACAAAAAATGTCTGTTTCGCCATTATTTTAAAATAGCGCATACACTCTCAAGTAGGAAAGTCAAAACAAGACCAACAGGTTAAATTAATGTATAAATAAACAAAGCAATGCTTTCTTATTCAAGCATGCACATACATATAAGACATACTTGTATGCAAATATCGACAATCATGCCTATTTTCATGGCTGTACGAATGTAAATAATCTTATTACTTAGGTGTACAGTGTGACCCAAAATTATCTTTTTTACTTTAAAACTTAATAATGAAATAACTAAAGAAATACAAGCAAGCAGTGAGTAATGTTATCCCATAAAATTGCAGTTGTGCAAGAGAAGATTCAATAAAATGGATCTGTCTGGATGGGCCAATTTTGTGGTCTACGCTTTCTCCAAGTATCATTCCACTAGACTTTGATTTAGGGGTATGTTAGGGACATCGCGTATCGAATACTTGTAACAAATATCATGAAACTAAAGACCAGGAACTTGGACTGAAATCGAATATCAGTAGAATGTGCTAGGAGCCACTAACTGTGACCACGTAGAAGTCTTCTAATTTGTCAATTTGTTTGGATTGGGCTACAAGGCGTCGAAAACTGCTTGGCTGTTTTTCTTCAGTTATTTAATTATTAACTTTTAAAATAGAAAAAAAAAGAAGGGACCACTATTTTGTGTACACATCAATTTTATTACCGATATATAGAGTAGATATCAGTTTTACTGCCTAGAAATATTGCGTAGATCTCAACTTTATTGCCTAGAAATAATATGTAGATGCCAGTTTCATTACTTTGATGTACTGTTTAAATGTCAGCTTTATTACCTAGATATAAGGTGTGGATGCCAGTGTTATTACTTAGGCTAGTGTACAACCTGAAAAGTGATAGAGTAATGATTATTACCACCCTAACCTCAAATTTCATAACTAAAATTAATTAATTTTGCGAAGTCAAGCTTGATCAACAAGAAGGAAAAAAAGTGCAATCGAGGTAGTCAAACGTCAGTCAGTTCCTTTGTGAGCCGCCCCCCAGTGGCACAGTGGTATGTCTGCGGACTTACACACTAAAAACCGGGTTTCGATACCCATGGTGGGCAGAGCACAGATAGCCCATTGAGTAGCTTTATGCTTAATTCTAAACAAAAAAAATCCTTTGTGAGCCAATCAAAAATAAGATCATTCATGAAATGTGTTCGTAACTTATTCGTAGATTAATTATTGGTAAAGATCACTTATATTATAACACTTTCTAATACATAGAAAAGCCGATACGTTTTGGTAACACTAAGTTTCACACAAAAGTCATGTCGCTTAGCAACAAAAGTATGACCTAATATTGTTGTTAATCAGTATTCTAAGAGTATAAAATGAAATGTATTGTCAATAAAACTGGAAAAATATTTGTTGATTTTTTTAATTTAGTCTCCGTTAATGAAAGAGAATTGTTTTTATTTATTAAAAACTTTAATGATCTAACTAACATAAAACAACAGAATTCCGGAATGATTTAATTTTAAAACTGAATCGATATTTTTATTTACATGATAAAGTTTATGCACTTGGCTCTAGACAAAGTGATCCCACACTACGTCTTTATTTTAGGCTTGTTATACCAACACTCACCACACTTATAAGGTTTCACGACCTCATTGTACCACTGTTATTAAATTCGTAATGGGCAGACAGTAATCGAACTAGTCTATCTGAATAAATGCGTGTTCGCTATTATGATTTCTTCTACCTCGAGAAATCAAACGTGACATGACATACAGTGGCTTTTATGTACGTCAGATATAATGTAGGTGTCAAACTTTATACCTAGACATGCCATTTTGATGTCAGCTTTATTACCAAGATATAATGTGTACATATCAGTTATTATCTAGATAGGTTGTATAGATATCAGTTTTATTACCTAGAAATAATGTGTAGATTTCATGTTTATCACCGAAATAAGTGTAGATGTCAGTATTATTAACTAGATACAATATATATGTGTGTCATTACCTTGATATAATGTGTAGGTAGGTGTCAGTTTTATTACCTAAATATATTGTAGATATGTGTAGATGGCAATTTTATTATCTAGATATAATGTGTAGATATCAGTCATTACCTTGATATGTTGTGTAGATGTCAGTTTTATTACCTAGATATAATTTATAGATGTCACTTTTATTACCTAGATATACTATATAATGTTAGTTTTATTATCTAATTACATTACAAAAGATATTATTATTAATTTCAAAGGTACACATATTAGTTATGTTAGCTAGTTATGTTATTGGCCTTGGTGTTCTTTCCAAGTACATTAATCAAGATATTTATTCTCTTATTTTACACTGTCGTAGATACAAGTTTTGTTACTTAGTTATATTGTTGTTATTTATAATACTTTACCAAGCAACCATCTTTCTTTTGCTTTCTGCAAGCACTGGATAAATTTAAGTTACACCCCCCCCCACCAACCCTGGGGTTCTGCAGTATGTTTGGTGTTTTGTAATACTAAAATATGATGCGTAATCCTTGAAGCGGGAACAGCCCAAGTATCCTATTATACAGATTTGTTCTTAATTATTTAGAAATATAACCTCCTTCCCCAGTGTTTTACACTGAGAATATTGCAGGTTGAATTTCTTGATTAAGCTGGCATTACTATTTTCAACAGAATTTTTGGTAGTCTTATTTTCAAATATCCTTTCCACATTTTGTAACGTGTTTTTCTTTTCTGTCCCAGTTTCGTTCACATACTTAGAATACTTCATTAAACTTACGTGATTCTAGAGTAATGTTTCATTTCGTTAAGCCCCCGCTAGTACAGCGATATGTCTCCGGATTTAAAATGCTAAAATCAGGGGTTCGATTCCCATCGGTGGGTTAAGCAGATAGCCCAATGTGGCTTTGCTATAAGAAAGACACGCACTCATTTCGTTAACCCTAATCCCATATCTTCTGTTGTTTAAGTGCGCTACATCATTTTAAAGGATACTTTGGTATCTATGATTATTATATAATGTAAACAAAACACTAAATATTAAATTTAAAGTTTACAAAAAAAGGGGGTTACAAAAAAACGGTTTAAATAATTCAACTATCCTCTTAGATAATGTTGTATTTTCAGTTTCCGTATTGTATATTAATGAATAAATATGTATTCATATTATTTCAGGTCCATGTGAAATTACTAATATATCATTTTTTCAGTGCCATGGGGATATTCCCGTCAGGGGTCGTGCCAAGCAGGGTTCTCAGCAACCGTTACACAGGTAATCATTCCATCAGTACAATTTATCAAATCATTTATTTCATCTACCAATTTAAAATTTTCATTACGGTAGTAAGTTCCGGATCAGTGCAATGAATATATTTTCTTAAATTTTCGTATTTGTTTATATAAATACCCTATATATATATATATAAGAAATAATAATATTGTCCCATTATAAAATTGAAATACCTGTCTGCGGGCTAAACTTGTTTCTTAATGTGCCTAAAAATTTAAAGATGATGCGTTAACGAAAGTAAACAACTGAGAAATGTCAACATTATTGAAAAAGTATGTGTTTAACATTGTTATGATTTTGTTTCCTCACAGGATAAAAAGTTGCTATATATAGGTGCTGTCGGAAGTTGGCATTGGCAAGGTAAGTCAGGAAAAGGTGGAATATTGAAAATGTCTTTAGAATAAAAACGTAAATATTTATGATACTAAAACTAAGAATTTCTCCCTTATTCTGCACTATTATGATTTGATAGTTCTGATATCCTTTATTGTTATTACTATAACAATTTGCGAACTTTTGCTACCAAATTTAGGTTGATGCTTTTAATACTGTGATTATTTATGCATTTTCGTTGTCTACAGTATGCTGTACACTTGTTACCATGACGACCTTATCTCGCTTACTAAGCACTATGTGTTTTACTGTTCACTAATACGGTGATTTGCGATTTCTTTTGCTTTTGTGGTTTTATTTCTTATTGCTAACAACATCAGCATTTTATTTTCCTATTGTTTCCTTCTCTTTACGTACTGGAATGAGCCGATGATTAGAGCGCTCGACTAGAAATCTTAGTAGGTTACGGGTTCGAATCTTGTCACCCAACACGTTTGCTTTTAACCAGTTGGAAGTTTTATAATGTTCGGCCACTTTTCGTTCGTAAACAATAATCTATAAGCTGGCGATGAATGGGGATTGCCAGCTGCCTTCCCTCTGGTTTATTATGCATGAATTAGGGACATATCTCGGGTCTGTACGCAGAATGTGTGAAAAGGATGGGGTTTAGTTTGTGAGATCAAAAGCCAACACACATTGTGCGAAGCACAGTCAGAATGCAGCACATGCTAATACATTGGTGGTCCTGCAATATGCGACTATTTCTAGCCATAAAAATGCTAATGCTTCATCAGAAGAATGTAGACCATGCAGACAACATTAGATACCGTCAGAAGATACGCTATAACTACATAAACATTTTTTTACACCACAAAATAGGAGGTTCGACGAATACCCCGAAACCCTCCCTGCCCACGTACATGTCTATTATGACTATCCTTCTTTACCCAAAATTCGTCGAGCAAAAGTTTACTTCTTGTAACTTGGATAAGATTTGTATGTTTTGAATCTTTGTTGTTGTTATTCTTTTTTCGTGCTTTTACCTGATTGTTGGCCAGGTAGATAAGGCACTCGACTCGTAATCCGAGGGTACCGGGTTCGAATCCCATCACACTAAAGATGCTCGCCCTTTCAGCCGTGGGGGCGTTATTATATTTCAATCAATCCCACTATTCGTTGGTGAAAGAGAACCCCAAGAGTTGGCGGTGGGTGTTGATGACTAGCTGCCTTCCTTTTAGTCTTACTCTGCTAAATTAGGGATGGCAAGCGCAGATAGCCCTCGTGTAATATTGCGCGAAACTCAAAACAAACCAAACAAACTTGATTGTTTGCTGTTCAGTACAACGGGTATCGTACATCGAATATCAGCACCATAAACCACCAGGGTTATTGTTAGGGCACCTTGGTGGGGCGTTCACTTCTCACCACTTTGATTATGTGAATATTTACTGCACTTGTTACGTGTCACTAGTGTTTGCTACTCATGATGGGAATCAGTCGTGGCCCAATGGACAGCGTGCCTTGACGGTAGATTTGAGTTCACATCCCGTTGTCTCATAAACTCGCCTTGCACTTTGGGAACATGGGTGTACGGTAAAATCACAGTTACATCTCACTATTCAGTCAGGTAGCTCATTAAATGGCGGCGGGTGTTGTTGATTGCATTGCGTTTTTAATTGGAGAAATGTTATTTTACTTCTCCTTACGTCCGTTGGATCAACTTCAGTTGAATAATATTGATTTCTATTTGTTAGTTTGACGCTCTAACCATTTCAGCTGCTGGTGTTACATTTTTATTTCTATAATTATCCTTCTATAAGATTTGTAAACTATTTAACCCATGTCTTATGTGAAGGTTTCTTACTTGTACAGTTACGACTACCTGTGTATTTCTGTTTGCTATCGATATGCATGGTGGTCATTTACTTGTGTAGTTATTATGAGTAATTGTGTATTTCTGTTTACTAAATACGAACGTCGTATACTTGTATAGTAACACATTATACACCCAAAAACTATTGAACCCTTTCACACAGTTAAATATTTCACTAGTAAATGATACACCATCTTAGATATTTAAGCTGTTACAGAGTTAAGCCTCCTTGTCACAAACACTTTGAAAACATATTGTTTGTCTTATGGTGTCATGTCGTTTACAATCATATTACCACAAGGTATTTCGTAATGTCACAAGTATACTGTGTCACGTGTTATACAAACATATTCTTTATTTAACTTACTGTTACCTCATTTACTGTCTTACGATCTTCTGTCGTGTCACAAACGCACTGTGTCGCTTGTTCTATTGTTTATAAATGTGCCGTATAATGGTATTACATCGTTTAAAAGCGTATCTGTTACATTATGTTGTTACAATGCTGTGTGACATAAATTTTTGCTTTTTGTGTGTGCCATAAGCGCTTTATTATGTCTCACACATTTAGATGCTTACACAGAATTTCTTCAGTAACATATCGAGTGTTAGAGACACATCCATTTATAATAGTTTAGTTGTTTGTTTCTTTTTGAATTTTCTCTCAGAGCTACACGAGGGCTATCTGCGCTAGTCGTCCCTAATTTAGCAGTGTAAGACTAGAGTGAAGGTAGCTAGTTATCACCACCCACAGCCAACTCTTGGGCTACTCTTTTACCAACGAATAGAAGGATTAACGGTAACATTATAACGCTCCCACGGCTGAAATGGCGAGCATGTTTGGTGTGAAGGAGTTTAGTTGATAACTCAAGGATATTACAATTCTTGATCATAATGTCAATTAGAATATCTTCACCGTCATCTGACCCGGCATGGCCAGGTGGTTAAGGCACTTGAATCGTAATCTGAGGGTCGCGGTTTAGAATTCCCGTCGTACCAAACAATGTCGCCCTTTCAGTCATGGGGGCGTTATATAGTAACGATCAATCCCACTATTCGTTGATAAAAGAGTACCCCAAGAGTTGGCTGTGGATGGTGATAACTAGCTGCTTTCCCTCTTGTCTTACACTGCTAAATTAGGGACGCTTAGCGCAGACAGCCCATGAATAGCTTTGCGAGAAATTCAAAAGAAACCAATTCAACGTTATTACAGTTATACTTGTTTATGGGTGTAAAAATTAAAATTAAAACGATGAGTTATCAACTAAATTATTACAAATGGACGCGTCTCTAACACTCAGTGTGATACTAGAGGAATTATGTACAAGTACCTCCGTCTGTGCCACATAATTTTATTTTTTGTTTCACTTGCTTCGCTTAAAAAGAAAAGAAATCTATTAATAAAATTTGTAACCCTATCACTTTGATGCTGTCAGTTTTATATCATCCTAAAAGTGATAAAAACGCTTATTCAGTGCTTGTATGCGCCACTTTTTTAATCTTCAGTATTCATAATACTTGGGACTTGTACAACAGTCTTACTTTCAAATAAAAGTGAAAAAAAAAGGTTCCTGTAGGCAAGTGTGTGAGATCACGCGCACTTTGCTGTATGATTAATTTGAAGGCTCGAAAGAGTTAACATTTGTTATTAGCTCGTTCTCTTACGTCATTATGCCGATGAAATATTCCCACAGCCTGGCTGACGTCGACTATCAGTTTGTGAAGGAACAGAAAAGTCGTTCTCATTTATTTGTTTGTTGAAATGAAATCTGATGAGGTAGCAGAGATCATGTGGTAACCTACTGGATGGGTAACATGAAAAATGTGTCGTAACCATAGTTTTCAAAACAACATAGTACGCTAGTATACTAGGAAGTAATTAAATGTGACCTGCTGTTTTGATCTTTTTGAGTAGTGGTAATCTACTGAGTTTAGAAGCCTGCTGGAGTAACTATTAAATGTAATGTAGTAATCTGCTGGATTAGCTAATAAATATAACGTAGTAATTGCTGAATTAGCTAATAAATACAATGTAGTAATCTGCTAGAGTAGCTAATAAATATAATGTTGCAATCTGCTGGATTAGCTAATAAATATAATGTAGTAATCTGCTAGAGTAGCTAATAAATATAATGTTGCAATCTGCTGGATTAGCTAATAAATATAATGTAGTAATCTGCTGGATTAGCTAATAAATATAATGTAGTAATCTGCTGGATTAGCTAATAAATACAATGTAATAATCTGCTGGATTAGCTAATAAATACAATGTTGTAATTGCTGAATTAGCTAATAAATATAATGTAGTAATCTGCTGGCATAGCTAATAAATATAATGCAGTAATTGCTGAATTAGCTAATAAATATAATGTAGTAATCTGCCGGATTAATAAGTAAGCATCATTTAGTAACCTACTAGATAATTTAATAACTTACTGAACTGGTTCACAAATATCATTTAATAATTTACCAGACTGGTCAGTAAAGATCATTCAATTACTTACAAGACTGGCCAATGAAAAGCATTTGGTAATCCATTTGGTTGGTCAATAAAGATAATTTATTAATCTACTAGACTGGTTAGTAAAGGTAATTTAGTAGGTCACAAAAATGCTCAGTAAAGGTTACTCATTAATATGTGAGGTTAGTCAACAAAGATCATTTATTAGTCTACTAGGTTGGTAAGTAAAGGTAACTTAATGTATAGGGTTGGTCAGTAAAGATCATTTATGGCTGGTCAGTGTAGATCATGTATTTATTTATCAGTAACAGTGAATGATGAAGTACTGAAGAAACAAAGATCTTTTTTTATTTATATTGTGCAAACAAGTTGATATTCTTTTGTTCTGGGTCTGAAGAGTCTGGCATGGCTCGGTGTTAGGGTACTCAACTCGCAATCTGAGAGTCATGGGTTCTGACCTCTGTCCCATCAAACACACTCACTCTTTTATAGCCATAGGGACATTATACTGTATATACTTGTTTCCATTAATTGTTGGTAAAAAGAGATGGTGGTGGATAGTGATGACTAGCTGCCTTCCCTCTAGCTTTTCACACTTGAATTAGGGATGGCTAGCTCACATTATCTTTGTGACAAATTCACAACAAACCAAGCTAATTTTATGTTTATATATATAAATTTATATATTTTTCAGCCAAGAATTAGTTGTTTTGAACAGTTGTTGTGTTTTATTTTTGAAATTTAACCTCATAAACAGCAAATGATGAAAGACATGTTTTTCCCAGCAAAGCCACATTGGGCTATCTGCTGTGTCCACTGAGGAGAACTGAGTCCCTGATTTTAGTGTTGTAAATCTGTCCCACAAAGGGACAGTTTGGAAAATAAAATTTTCAGAATTTAACTGTTACTCCACATTTGCATCTTTTAAATTTTTTTAAATCTATTTTAAATCTCATAATGTATTGGTTTATTTATATTCTTTTAAACAGAAGGCTGAAATGATGACATATTATAACATGCTGTTCTCCCTGGAAAAAAACATGTCACATCATTTATGCTACTAATTTATTAGAGAAGAAATTCAAAGAAAATCTAACAACAAAAACATTTTAATTACTTTTTAGGGTTTGATTGTTTTTTATTTGTTTTATCTTCTTAGAGTTCTCTTACATATGGATCTAACAATCTTTGTTTCAGGTCAAGTGTTTTCACGACAGCTGAACGTCCAAGAGTTAGTTGATGAATGGACATCAGAAGGACCAGCTGAAGATGATGACAGTTATTTAGGTTGTGAATTTTTCAGTTCTTAAGTACAGTTAATTCCTATTGGCTGTCAAGATATAAGTGTTAGTGACTTCTCTATCATAATGCAATGACAGTAACAAGAACCTGTTTATATATATTGAATTTAAAAGTCATTTCTATCTTTATAGGACACAACATGATGTCACATGTTTATGGAATGTCAATTAGTACTTTGATATACAAAATGCTGCACAATTTTATATGTTTACGGAACATGTTTAGTAACCTCTGGATTATCTAATAAATACAATGTGGTAACCTACTGGATTAGTGAGTAAGCATCATTTAGTAATTTACTTGGTTGATCTGTAAGGATAATTTAATTACTTGCTGAACTGGTTAAGGAAGGTTGTTTACTAATCTACTGGGTTGGTCAGTAAGAATCATTTAGTCATCTACTGGGTTGGTCAGTAAAAAGTCATTTAGTAATCTATTGGGCTGGTCATTAAGAATCAGTTAGTAATCTACTCGGTGGTATCAATAAAAATAATTTAACAACTTACTGAACTGGTCAGTAAAGGTCATTTAATAATCTGTTAAGTTAATCATTAAATATAATTTAATAACTTACTAGACTGGTCAGTGAAGATCATTTATTAATATAATAAACTGGCTGGTAAAAATCATTTAGTAATCTAAACTGGTTAGTAAAAATCATTTTGTAATCTACTAGGTTGATCAGAAAAGATAATAACTTCATTTAATGACTTAATGGGTTCGTCAGTAAAAATCATTTAATAATTTACTTGGTTGATAAGTTTAATAACTATAATGAACTTGTTTTGAAGAGTTAGTATGTTTTTGAAAGATACCCTTAATAACAACAAACGTGGAAAATTTTTACAGATCAACACAAGAACTTAATATTAAATGTTGAGTAAATATTAGTAATTTACAAAATAATGTGATGGAAGATAACCTATTCTTACGTGAGAATGACTGGTATTTATTGTTGTATTATAATGGATTTTACCATAACCTTTAAGTATTTATAGAAAATATTTATTAGTACACTGGAAGATATCATATTACAACCTAAAACCTGTGAATGACTAGTGTGTATTGTTGCACTGTTTTGGTTGTTATTGTAACTGTTGCACGGCCAAATGGTTAGAGCGCTAAGCTTGTAATGTGAGGGTCGCGGATTCGCATCCCCCTCACATCAAACATGCTCGCCCTTTCAGCCATGAGGGCGTTATAAAGTGATGGTTAAGAGTAGCCCAAGAGTTGGCGGTAGGTAGTGATGACTAGCTGTATCTCCTCTAGTTTTACACTGCTAAATTAGGAACGACTATCGCAGATAGCCCTCGTGTAGCTTTGTGCGAAATTCAAAAAACAAGCAAGCAAACATGTGACTGTTTTGTATTTATAGAAGATACTTGTTAGCACAGTTGAAGACAGCAATATATTGTTAATTGGGTACAAGTAGTCTGGTTTATTATATTAAATCAGATATTCACTTCTGCTGTTACATATTTTTACAGGGTATTCATTGGCTGATGGAGAATTTACAGGCGACAGTGAGGCAGACATTGTGGTTGGCATGCCCCGCAGTAACCTTACTGGGAAAGTGAGTATTGGGAAGAGAAAAATGTACAAACATTTAGATAATTTTATCTTATCTGTTTACGTAGTTTACAGACAGCGAACGGTTTACAGAAAACAGCTATAACATTTAAAATTTTCAAGAAACTGTTTTGAAGAACCTTTTACAGTTTAGAAAGAATGAATTTATCGAGTACGATGACACGAAATTATTTGTTTAATAAATCAAGTAACTTTGCAAGTTTTGCTGACAATAATTTATATTAGTATTTTATCACGTATATTAATGTGTAAAATAACAAAAAAACAACAAATATATACAAGAATAATCAGTATTTAGCTACTTGGCAGAGACAGAATTATTACTGAAAGCCACTATACATAATCGGCCAGAGTGGTATAAACTATAATACTATTGTAACTGTTCATACAAATATATTTCCTTCTAATTAATGTAAAGTACGTAATATCTTTTACATTAGCTATCTTTATTTTTTACCTTCTATGAAATAAGCAACAATCGCTCCAGTGAAGAAAGATATTGAGAGATATTCTGTTTCCTTGTGTGATCTGCCGCTATTGCGAAAGACGAAACTACATAATTGGAACAACGTAACTGAATTATTTTAATCTTTCCAAAAACTTGCGACGGATCGACTTTGAGAACTTAAAATTACTATTGAAATCTGTTTCTCTTTTTTTTTTCCTTTTGTCCTACAAGATGGTAGATTTTAGCATTAGTAGTTCAGCCTAGTATTGCATGGTGGTTGGGATATTCTACTCACAGTTTGAAGATCGTGGGTTCTCCCTCTATCTAGTCTGTCACTAATAAATTAGGGACGGCTAGTGCAGATACTCCCGAGTTGCTTTGTGCGAACTTCAAGAACCTAACAAACATGAGCAATACGTTCAAACTTGTCCAAATTATATATTAAACATGAACGAGAAACCGCCAATTCTCTTTCATCATATTATATTAGTTGTTTTACAAGGTAGATTTAGCTGGCCATTACAATAAACTTACTATTTTTGTGTTAAAGTACGGAAACTTAATGTTAAATTGTGTAATACTAAGATATTTGAATATTACCAGTTTGTTAGTCGAATACTTGTTATTTGCTGATATACGATGTTTAAACATATTTTTTTTCCCCGAGAGAAAAGCATTTATTTCTCTCTATTGCGCAGTTTTCTTTTAAAGTTCAAACAGTTTGCTTTTGGTCGGGGAAAAAAAAAATTATACTTTTTTCCTCCCGTCCTTATTCAGGCAGTTAAATCATTTACAGTAAAGCGAAGGTTAGTAAATGAAAGAAAATCTGTTGGGCCCTTGTAATACAAATATATTACAATGGTGATTTCAAAAAACGACAGAGAAGTTTATTTAAATTCTTCTTTTTGTCTTACCGCTGTTTCATATGACCGTATTTGTATAACTTAAAGGCGTAGCACTAATATCTTTCAATTTATAGCCTACTGTTGGTTTTGTTAGGCCTTGTTTTATTGAAATTTTAGGTAGCGTAAACATGCAATAGTTAAAAGTTCAGATGTGCCTTGCCTGACTATTTCAACCTTGCAGAAGTTACTGCCTGTTGAATAAACTAATGTAACGTTGCTTTCTGAACAGGTTGTAATATTCAGTTCAGAACTACGAAATTTGCAGAACATAACAACAGAAGATATTGGTACTTACTTTGGTTACGCCGTGTGCGTCTCGGATGTCAATGGAGATGGGTATGTTGGAAACTATACTGGTAACAGTTACATTCCTGAACAATTATACTCGTAATAAAATAATAACCATTAATGATGGTAATTGGAAAAAAATAAATGCTTTTTTGAGGCATTTAATTTATTTTATCCACGCGCTCACTCAAATTATGAAAGTTTTAGCTTTTTTGTTTACTTTCTTTAACAAATGAAAAGAACATAACAATAAAAATAAAGAAATTATAAAATATATTCAAGAAGTACATACTTACCCAATTTATATAACCATATCGTTATATTCTTTCTATTTCTTAAGTAAAGAGAAAAACAACTAAAATTTTCCTGTTTTGATTGAGCGTTTGGATAAAATAAATTAAATACCCAAAGACACGTTTATTTTTGGCAGTTAACAATATACACGTACATATCCATCTATCTGTAAAGAGTTTTACATAGATTAGAAGATCTAATAACTTACTCTTTCTCATCAGCTTAGTTACCTTCAGGTAAACTAATTATTTTGTTTTCATGGCAGTTTAGATGACATTATTGTGGGAGCTCCTTTACACAGTAACTTGACGGCCAACGACGGAACCTATGAAAAAGGCAGAGTTTATGTATACTACCAAGAAACTGATGTATGACAATATATAAATATATATATGCACACATATTAATTTTATTAAATGTACATGATAAATTTTATTTTTTTGTACTTTTAAGATTTAATGAACTTTACTATACAGTTATGCCATCATTTTTTGTGGTTCATGTTCTGGTTGTTTTTTTTGTAATAAGTAGTTATATTTTCTTTTACTTTGTAAAATGTAATGGAAACGTATCTTTTGTTTGTTTGTTTTGGAATTTTGCTTCTTAGTTTTAAGTTCTTATTCGTTTTTTTACTGTTTGTATAAAATACGTATTATACTATATGTTAACATAGAGTACAAAGTATGTATTTCAGATGTAACAATCAAGGCAGTATCGCGCATTTTAAGTTTACTAATGTACGGGGTACACCCTAATATTCGCACCACATGAAGACTTAACAGCTGGTATTAAGAAGACCTGAAAGCGCCACTTCAAGTTACCGCGCTCACTCAGTCTACCTAAATAAACGGGGCATTTTGTGAAAGTACATGTTTATAAAAGCTTTTACTAAGTGATCCAGTCAGTCTTTTTGTTAGAAAATAGGTTCTTATATGTACACACACACATACATCACTATTTTTTTTTAATGAGATCACAAGAAGAACACCGCGAAGCGTAAAATGTAGAATTGATAAAACTACTGTTAAGTTACTGTGTATAATTAGAACTTTTTTAATCCGAGAACATAATTAGCAAAAGCTTTGTGTACCAATATTTGTTATTTTAACATTTAGAAACTGCTAATTAATAAACTCTTTTTGTGTGTACGTGTGTGTTTGTGATTTCAAGCTTTCAACATACATTAATAATTATTTCAGCATAAGTTCCTTCAGATGGACCATTTAGAAGGGACCGCCTCAAAGGGCCGATTTGGCCTATCTCTGGCCTCGTTGGGTGACGTAGATGGAGACGGTTACGGAGGTATGCTTATTTTTTCACTGTGATTTACAAGTTAAGCTCCACTGCAAGTTAATTCACTTCGTCACATTTTGTTCGTCCTAATTCCTCGACGAGTCTTTTGTGAATTAGGATCCAAACTAAACTTAGGTTCAGTATTACATCGTATAACTAAAATTATGCAAAGTGTTTAATGCCAAGTTCTTTTAGTTAAAGTGGAATTTTTTTTCTTGGGGAAGTGTTTTTAAATTGATTTCACGTATATTTGTATATTTTGTACGTTAAATAAATTCCAAACATTTTACTGTAATAATTATTCTTCAACTAGACCTTTAAAAGGAAGCAAATCATACTAGTAAGGGATATGCAGATCAGTATGTTACTAATATAACACACGTTATCAAGTAGATTAGATGGGATTGGTAAGTGTATTACGTTTAAAGATGACAACATTTCATAATGAGCCAGAATTAGCACAGACACCAGATGACATTTTCTTTTTGGCTGAGATGTGCGAAATCAACACTGTGCACGATTGGATGACTGGGAGGAGGTTTTGTTTTTTTTATTAGTCGATGTTCTTTTGCATTCACCTATAATCTGCCATACTTTTAAGAATAAATACTAATTTTCATCTATAAAGAAGTTGGTAACTGCTCCAGCTACGTAGACGCTGAATGAATTTTTTGCTTTATGCCGCTAGCTTCAGGATTAATATGTCTCGTAAAATTTGGGAAAGATAAGATGAGAATATACTGGCCGTGGTCGAAAGATACTCACGTCGAAAGCGCTTAGTTCAGCGTTCGCTAATGTCTTTGATTGCTTACGTTTTGGAGTTATTTTTACTAGCAGCAAATAATGGCAAAATACACTCATTTTAATAAAGTCATTTTAAAGAAGATTTTACATTTTTGACAATCAAACTTTCCCTTTCACATTCATACCACTTTCAAAAAAACTGACATCATATTTTGTATAGGCTCTGGGTTTTGAAAGGTTTTGTAAATTTCTAAAATACTCCATGTGGCTATAAAAGTTCGAAAACCTGTTATAGAGGTGCATAATATTCATGATAAAGTAAAACATTTGCTACTTTTAGTCCTAGAAAAAAGTAATAAACATGAGTATTTTATACTATTGTACAAATTGCCTAAAAAGAAGTTACTTTGTGGTAATTCCAAAGACTTAGAATTTTAATGCCCAGCACTCAATTTCCTGGAATGGCCCAGCAGATAGCCCAATGTGGCTTTGCTGTAAAATAAACAAAACCTAACAACAACAAAAAGATTACAGTAGTCTCGTTTCTTATTTTTAGTGTGGCTAGAAGTCTACGATTTTGTTTGCTTTCTATGTTGAAAAGTCCTATGCTGAATTTTGCACCACTCTATATAAGATTTGTGTATGCATAACCGTTTCTAATTCTGAACTAGTGGGAATGCAGGCATTCAAAAGTATCTTCCACCAACGTGTGGCCTTTTTTCTTTTACTAAATAGTTTGATTTGGCCATTTGTCTCCTGATATTCTGAAACAGGACATACACATCTGGCCCCCCAGTGGCTCAGCGGTATGTCTGCGGACTTACACGCTAAAATCCGGGTTTCGATACTCGTAGTGAGCAGAGCACAGATAGCCCATTGTGTAGCTTTGTGCTTAATTCAAAACAACAACAACAACAACATGCACATCTGACGTCACTTACCAGATCACACACTCATTTTAATATTCTCCACGAGATCAATTATGTCTAGCTGGGTGTGACCTAGTGTTTGAGACCATGAATTTGGAGGTTCATAGTTTGTAGCCGTTTATGATCGTGAGTACGTTATCAGAGTGATGGTCAAATCACACCATTTAGTGAAATACGGTAGTATAAACGTTCAAAACGAGGACGATGGTATGTGCAGATAACCCTTGTGTAGTGTTACTGGAAAATCCTAAAACAAACAAACATTCGCGTTTTATGAAATTTTCTATCATGTCATAAACTCTTGTCTTCTCGTATTTTTCCACAACTGTACGTCTTTAAATATTTTAAACCAGGCCATTTTCAATTGTATGATATCAGAAAACTGCGAATATTGCAAGTATGAAAGCAAAGATACTTAAAACACACTGTATGAAAATCAACAGATCTCCCCAAATTGTTTTAATAATAGTATCATTTGATTAATTTGTGTGATTATTTCTCAAAGGCTAGAAAGAGACTATTTACATATCACCATTGATAATGATTAAATCATCCCAAAATATTTTAACTTGCTCTTGAGTAGCTTTGCATGAAATTCAAAAGCAAAAACAAAAAAACTCTTATTGAATATTAAATATATGTCGCAAATTTTCAATCATTTTAGTATTTTTTCCTTAATTTTGTTGCACATCTCAAAAGAAATGTTATCAATGAGTAATATTTTGATGGAATATTAAAAATAATAATATTCTTGAATTATATTATGTATGTATCTATTGCATGCTCACACAACACCTTGAATAGACAAATTATCAAGTCACGTGACCATGAAAGCGGCTATAAAGTTATAGTCAGACAGATGGTATCAGATCTACATTTTGACATTGTTTGGTATTTAGAACCGTATTTTACGCCTTCTAAGACGCACTTTTTTCTTTAAAAATACTTTAAAATCCTCATACGTCTTCCAAGACAAAGTGATGAGTTATGGCAAGGGGTTAGCTTAGGGTATACTTAAAACATCCTCTCATACAGATCGTAATCTCATCACTTACCAATTACAAATATTTTAAAAAGCATAAAACATTCAGTTTAACTAATATTGTCAAAATTCTGTGCAGAATATGATGTATTTTACTGTATATACTCAGTAGGTTGATAAAAAGTTAAGGATGCATCAAAGTGTTGGTTGCTGAGTCAAAGTATTTTTTTATTAGAATTGTTTTTCCAAAATACGGTAAATAGTGTGATTGCACTGAAAACTGATCGTTTTTGGAAAGGTTACGGGACAGCCCTTTCCGACGCAAAATGTTTATACAATTAAATTATGCAGATGTGTTCAGGTTGTGGATTTAGAATTTTCAAGATGGAGGATATCTACTGTGCGTAATGGTATTGGAATACAGAGAAATATGGATCAGTCTGGGACAGCAAGACCATCCAGAGAAAGGTCTTTAATGAATGATACCCAATACGTATTTAAATACGTGAGAATCACAAAAACCAGTGGAAAAACTGTCCCCGTATGCAAGGCAACAGTACGCAACATAATCAAGACGGAACTCCGTTTACAAAAGCAACACAAGTGATGTGTACAGAAGTTGTTTCCACATGTTCATTCACCGTCGAAGAACACAAGCAATTAGAGGATGAATGCTTTTATTTATGAAAACATAATGTTCAATTGCCGGATGTAGCGCCTTTGGAGTTTGTGCAATCGAACTATTGAAACAAGCACTAGGAAATTGTCGTCTTCGTACACTAGATAGTTTACGGAAGAAGTGTATAGTTTTAACATTACAATCATACAATGCAACCTTTTACAATGAAAGAAGAAGGGTGGGGTTACTGTCGAGATACATTAGTCGATCAGTGCTTATGACGACATAGGCTGTTAACAACGTGCCGAGGTTGCGAAGTGGCTTTAATATAAAGTGCTAAAACCACTGTATATGTATATCTTGACCATTTTCTATTGCATTACTTTATTTATAACGTATGAAAAACGTTTAGATACAAGTTACACCAACATTTGAAGTACAATTTAACACATTTTAATTTAGAACAAGAATAATAAACAGGTAATAAAGAAAATGAAATATATATATATATAAACAGCTCGTTAGGGTTGAGAAAATTTTTACGTAGAGGAACGAACAACGTTTCAACCTTCTTCGGTCATCGTCAGGTTAACAAAGAAAGTTGGTTGTTTGTGGTTGTTTTGAATTAAGCACAAAGCTACACAATAGGCTATCTGTGCTCTGCCCACCACGGGTATCGAAACCCAACAAAGAAAGAAGGAGGTAGTTGATCGGAAGCTGACCACATGTTGGAAAGGGGTTATGTAACTGAGTGTCGGAATGTCGAGGGTATGCTCAAATGTTCATTCCTCTACGTAAAATTTTTTTTTCTCAACCCAAACGAGCCGTTTTTACATATATATTTTTCTCTACAAGTGGTTTTTTTCGACATGAAAGAAAATGAAATACAGGTAAATCGTTGTAGAAGAAGGTGTATTCATTTTGAAAATATTTTTTTGGTTTCGTGTAAGTTATTTTAGAAGGATCTTGAAATGGGTAGCGCAACTGATTCCTATTGAAAAATTGAGGTAGAGTTATTATATATAGAGAGTTTAATAAAAATACATAAATATTTTTTTTGTATAGATCAATGTTCTGTATGAGTTCTGACATTTTTTTGCTGCATGATTATTTAATAGAACTAAATTCCAAACATGTCCAAATAAACTTCCTGAGCCATGATGGAGAAGGATGTTTTTCAAACCGCTTTGAATTTGAGTTTATTTATCACACATGCTCAGAAATTAATCATTACAAAAAATATAACTGTTCAAATATATGCATACAACACTTCACTAAAGAAGCATATATTGATCTTAACTGAACTATGGTAGGGAGTTAAAGTATTTGATGGAATTAATTAAAAAAAACGAAAAATATTTATAACAAAATTAAAATCGGTTGACCAAACATTAACATTATATATTTTTTCTTGAAAAACAAAATGTAGATTTTGCTGTGGGGGCGCCATATGCCGGGAAAAACGAGCGTGGAGTTGTTTTTATTTACCTTGGCAGTCACAATGGAGTTAGAAAAGAACCTTCTCAGGTAAAGATGATTCTGATTCTCTGATAATTATAATTTCAAGGAAACATAGAAATACTTGTAATGCATGGTTCCCACATGCGTAATGTTGTTTCTATTGAGATTCTAAGTGTTTTATATAAATTATAATGCTTAGTGTAAAAATAGTATGAGATTTAAATTAAAAAGTAAATAAAAATATAACTAAAATTTGGAAAAACGAGATATAATTGTAATATATATAATAAATATAATTGTAAATCGTAATCACACTCTTTGCAGTTTTGCTGACAAATGCTAATCATGAATTTTGAATATCATAAATGTATTGAAATTAAATGAAGGTACAAAGTTATAATATAATTTTTATGGCTGGAATGAATGAGAACAAAATATACAACAACATGGAAGCCCAATTTATGTACACATTTAGGGTCATACTTGTTTTCAAATTTTATATTGTACTACATGTTTCTCTAGAAGTAAACTGTAACTGTTGTAGCCCAAAGCATATACACAATCTGTTGAATTAAGTTTTATAAATGACAGTACCATGCATTAGATGAAAAAATTGCATACACTTTATTTACTATTACATGACCAGTTGTGCCATTCATCCTTCCTCACCTGCCAAATGCACCAAGACGCTTTTGGATTATTCACTAAATAAAATACTATAAACTTTTCTCCACTTAATTGTAATGAAAATATTTTATTTACTTTACTGCAAATTCTAAAATTCAACTGTTCACAGTAATGTTCACTAATTGGCATAAATTCACAGTAATCACCAATAAAACTCATATTCTCACCCACTGCCACTGGTAACTACCAGTGAGTATTTTGAGGTATCAAAACTCAATACAAAGTACTCTTTGAAACCAAACAGTGGCTCATTGTAACTTTAAAATTATATGTGTCTTGTTCCCACACTGCCTCAAATTTTTCGTGGTGGTGTCACCACTGTGCGTGACAGAAACTTTAAGAAATTTTCTGCACTACATTAAATTGTGAGTTACTTGTAAAGGTCTAAAGAAAGCTTAGGTGGTGTACTGGTGTAAATTCTCCTTTGTTTATACATTACCTTACAGAGGCATAATAGTAGCTTAATGAAATTTTATACACTTAAACTGTCACGTGCTGTCCAGATAAGAAAATAAGCATCACAAAAGGGATAAACTTTCATCTCAATCATCACTTGAACTTGAAATGGACATATCTGCAGCCTAAACAAACTGTTAATAAGGAACTTCTTTTTATAATAACATGTGGTGTTTTAGTGTGTTTATTCACTACTTAATTAGTTGTAATAATTACACAGTCCAATCAAGCATTTTGTTAAATTAAGAAATTGGAAATTTATGTATTGTAGAGGTTTGTAGAATGCAATATGTTTTAGTAAATATTATTAATGTGTTTAAGAAAAGACATTTGTCACCCTATCAATTATTTTATTTTAGAAACATGAACTTAACTGTCTTTGTATTTCACCTGTTTACAAAAAGAAAAAAATAGAACAGTGATAAAAGTGTTATAAATATCTCATCGTATATCATAAACAGCATCGGTTACATGTAATAAAATAACTGTAGATTGTTTTGTTTTTCATTTTTTTTTAGACTTTGTTAGCAGAAGATATTGATGATGTTGGCCTGAAGACATTTGGATATTCATTAGCAGGCAGTATGGATCTGGATAACAACCATTATCCTGGTAAGCATTGTATATCATTAAGGAATAGAATATAATCCAGGTATTGAAAAATGAATCTTTTCCAAGTGAGAAATGAATTTCAATGTAAAAAGTGGCGCAAATTACAGGTTCTCAAGTAGGGAGTTCATAGCACATAAAAAACATTTTTTGCCAAATGACTTTGACATTTTAAAATTTCATCCTCTTGAAACATTGTTTACAATACAAACAAGATGGTTCATTTGTATGGAGTCATCATATGTTAGCTCTTAGTCAGTATGACATGTGTAATGAAGAACCTTGAAAATAAGATGAGAAATCAAAGATATGAGGTGACTACTGTATAGTATTCAAGTGAAAATAGTACTTTTCTGAGTAAGAGAGTATAGTATGATATGGGGAATTAACTTCTGTACCCATGTGTCAGTTTTCAATTGGTTGTATTCCTTCCTTTGAAAATTATTAGTATTATTATTGTATTAATGTATTTATTGATTGTTGTTGATGTAAGCACAATTTTCCTCTTATATTTTGAAAGTATAGTACATATTAATATTTGCTGTTAGGTAGTGAAAATTGTGTTCCATTCAGAATGGAAGTATAGAATTTATAGATTTTTCTTGATGGGTATTATTGTATCAAACACTTTGTTGTTAGACAGGCACATTTGGATAATTCAGTAAACAAAAATCCTCTCCACTTAATTATAATGGAAGCATTTTATTTATTTCACTGCAAATTATAAAAATTTACTTAAGTAATATTTACTGATTGGCTTAACTTCACAGTAATCACCAAAAAACAAATTTGTTTACTAATTTTCTCTCTTACCTAGCTCAATTTCTCATTTTTTTACTACTGTATCCAAACACCAATTCACTATTTACAAAACTGGACTAAATAATTGGCTGACAGTAGCTGATGAACTAACCAATGAACTCACTAATTAAATAATCAACCATCTCCTAATTTAGTCTACTTCATGTTTTATACAACTTAGATAATTTTCTGAACTTTGAGAAAGTCCTTGTCATTTAAGCCGTTTCAGCTTCATGCTGTGAATTCTCCATTTGATCAAACAACAGTACAAATGTATGTAATGGCATAGTCCACATCCTCATCAATATTTTAATAATCTATTTAGAATGTTTAGTAGCTTTTGTCATATTTATATTTTTTTTGAACTCTTTATCATAACTGTTCTGAAGAGTACCCTATTATAATGTGTAATAATTATTTCATGAAGTATCATTTTTTATTATATTTCACAAATGGTGAAGTACCTCAAGTTTCAGAAATAATAACTCATTGGAGCAAACTTTGTATTTTATGATAAAATCTAGGATTTTAATATTTACATTTGTTATGCCATTGTGAACATATAGAATAATTCATTGTAATTGACCATACTGTATTAAAAATGTACCAAAACCTTTAGCTTCTAGTTTTGAAAGCATTATCGGTATTCTTGTTTGAAGTTTTCTGAGCTTGAATTAGAATCAAGTTATCAGACCTTTTAACGCTTTTAACAAAGTAATATGTTTGTATTGGTTTTGCCTGCCAAAAAAAGTAATTTTATCAATTTTCTCTGGTAATACAGACTCGTTGAGTTTTTTGGAACTGACAAAAAGACTCAATGACATTTTAAAGGAAAAAGTGTATTGGTATAGCACTGAGAACCTTTGTAGCTTAGTTTTATTAATCATCATATATAAAACTAAAGCTGAACATTTTTTAATTCAATAAGAAATTAAAATTAACTAATGCTCTGTTCAAATGAAAGCTATTACCTCATGAACATGAAAATTATCTAAAAAGTTTCTCACCTTTTTTCCTTCTCATTTTGTATATTTTAACACTGTTCTGTTGTAAGTTGCTGCCATTCATTGCAAAGTTGAATGAGTGAACACTAATTTTATTTTCTGTTCTCTACATACTGTATACTTTAACCCTTATCACTAATTTAGAATTTTTTCTTTGAATTAATTTTAATGAACAAACCTCCATGAAATTATTTCAGATTTTTTTTGTTTGTACTGGTCTCTCAGTACTGGTTTGATTGGAGTAATTGACCAAAAACAACAGATGCCTTATCAACTGATTCACTATAAAACATTTTTAATGTTAAATATATAGTATGCATCTCTCAACAAAATACCTACTATGATTAACAGAGACAATCAGTTTGAAATTGTATCAAATGTTAATAATCCAGGTAGTTCAGTGTTCTGTCAGATTTTTATTTGAACATCATATAACTTTTTTACATATCTTCTTATTTTTTACATTATATAAGAGTGATTGAGGTAATGTTAATTTCCAGATTTGTGCCAGTTAATGTAAATGCCAGAAACTAAACAGATTGTGATTAATAATGTTAAAATTTAATTAAAAAATAATTTCTATAATCAGGTCTTTCATTGTGTGACTTAACTTTGGAAATATATTTGAGTGTTTTAAATATGGTCCATGCTACTTAAAATTTGGTACCAAAATGTTGGTGATGCGGCTTTCTTACTTTGTATCTTTAGGTGTAGTAAAACAATTTATGAAGATCACAAAAGTTGAAGTATTTATATAACTGGGTATAAAGAAGAGGCTTTGTAGCTGTAAGGGTTATTATATCTTTTAAATTCTGTGCAATAAAAATATAAATGGTGTGCGCATTCCATGGTATTACATACATGTACAACTGAATATATATAATAAAAAATTAAAGTTGTAAAGATTGATATATCCATATAATTAATGTGTAATAAGAATAGAAGTGATGTGAAAGCAGTGAATATTTAATGTAGGTGTACTTGAGAGTAGGAACAATACAAAAACTGTAGGAGCTGAAATATTTTTTAAAATGTCCACCTGAGAAATGGGAAAGTGAAGTGGCATAAGAAGGCTTGACAAGAGAATTTATTATAAAGATACTTATAATTTGGTTTACTGTTAGCTGATGACATAATTTGACAAATTCATAAATTTAAACTTTGTTTGAATTTCTTGAGTTTATTTGGCATTTATGTTGATTCCTTTGTTTATAATCCTAATTTTATTTCTTTAGATCTTCTGGTGGGTGCCTATGAATCTGATAGAGCCGTGTTTTTTAGGTAAGAATTATTTCATGAAACTCTAAAAGTCTTAAGATAATTACAATGCAAAACATAAATACATGTGTTCTCGTCTTTTGCAATGTGCAGCTCTTATTTTTTCAAAGTTAATTTCAATACAAAAAAAATCCAAAATTATTGTTATGGATTGCCATGATGTTATCGTGGGCTGGCTAGCAAAGTCATTGATTTGACTTTAGTTTTTAGAAGAAATTAATGGAACATAGATTATTCATATTCAAATCAGGAAAAGTATGGTCTCTATTTTAAAAAAAAAATCTGAGTTTGCTACAGGAAGTTAAGTTTGTTTCTGGTAGATAGTTAACATAACTTGTCCGTAAGGAGATTGTTTCAATGTCCTACATTTTTGGCATGTGGTTCGAAATAGCAAAAGCTGTAAATTTGTGAATATGTAAGTATGTTATAAAAAATAAATCAGATTGACACATTGTGTAACATCTCCAGAACCAATATTGAAAGTTGAAATTTATTTCTAATTTGGAAGTTTAAATAATAGTGATGAAAAAACAATAAAAAGGGCTACAGATAACAGAATTTAAATGAAAGACTAGCTAAGGGCAACTTTTAAACTAAGTAGAAGAAGCTTCGAAGGAAAGAGGTATGTTCCAAGAAGATGGAATGGACACTGACTTGCCTCCAAACAACAGAAAAGTTTAAAGAATGAGGAGGATTTGGTACAGCAGGGGGTGAGATGGACATATACTTACTGTGAAACAAGCAGAGATTGATATTTGATTATAATTTTGAACTTTCTCTCTATATCTACATGAAAATGTGGTAAGCTGTTACCAGAATGTTTGAGATTGTTGTACACAAATTATTAGTTGTGTTAAAAAAATGTTTGTACTCAAGACATTTCTGTAAATTGATGACATCAGTCTTACTCATAATGTGACAAATTGGAGTGCAAGATGATGTCCATAATAATAATAATGACACATTAATAATTTATAAGTTTTCACTCCTATAAGCTATGAAACATTTGTACATTTTTTTAGTATTCCTGTTTATTCTGATATTTATTCCTTTCTATCATAATCTGTCGCTAAATGAGCAACATACGGTAAAAATGAATATCTGACAACTCTAACATTGTTTACGTGGTACCAAGTTGAATGACACTCTGTGAAAGGCTGGTTTCTGTGCACAATAACCCTCCCCTCCATGCACAAAGGGATAGATAAGGAGAAGATATAACCAAAATAGGATAAGATAGATGTTTATTTGTTGACAAATAAAAAATAATTTTTATAGTATGGGAGATGGATGTGCATTTACTGTGAAACAAGTAGCTTTAAGTGATTGAGAATATGTGATGCAATATTGTGGAACAGATGTTTACTCACTGAGAAATGTGAAGAAATTTTAAAGAGCAGTGAACATGTAACACAACATAGAGAATTAGATCCAACCACTGTTCTGTGGACATAATGGATTGTGTAGGTAAAGAAGGAAAAAGTAACACTGATGTTTCTGCACACAATATAAAAAAAAATGAATGAAGCAACAAAAAACACTTAACTCTACTCTTAATGGGATTTTTTTTCCCCAACCTTGAATTTGTGAACTAAATATTGATAGATGGTAATTGTAACGTGACAGAAAACTTTAATTCTTTGTTTTAAAATTCATTGTATCATTTGAATGCTATTATGGTCATCAGTCTAGAACATAGCAGACAATGTTTGAAGAGTCAGCAGAACTTTGTAAACTCTGTTGCTATCAACTTTGATGATGTTAAAGAATCTTAAGAAAACTTGCAGAAAAATCTAATATATTAAAGAAGACTGCACCCCAAGTGTTAACATAAACGTATATGCTATCTAGTTTATTTTGACAGGGTGGAAAAGAGAGTACACGATCCAACTGATGCAATATTTATTGTGTCATTTTAACTGACCTTTAATTTTATATTGGTTATGAAACTATTGAAAATTGTCTATATTTAACTATCAGCTCATAAGTTACAATCAGCATTTTACTTATGATTGAATAAAGCATTAAACATAAATAATATTGATCAGGTTTTGGTTAATTTATTTGAAACTGGAATATATATTTAAAGTAAAACTGCCCTTTGAAACTCTCATCCTTTATGCATAAACAAAGTGAAAGGGATTTTGATGCTGTAATGTTTTATATATAACAAAGTTTTTTACAAATCATTGTATTTCAGATTAATGTTTCTTACATACTATGATCTTCCATGTATATCTGATGCAGTGCTTTACATGGAGTAAAGTTTTTCACAGATGCTATAGTATTACACATTGTCTTGCAGACTCCAGTATTTCACAGAGGGTAATATTTAACATATACCACAGTTTTTTATATATATATATTCTAATGTAGTGTTTCACACACCCTTATGTTTCATACAAAATCCAGAGCTGTCACAGTGCCAACCCATGTTCTAATCTGATAACTAAACTAATTTGATGGCATAAGAGACAACAGTTTTTCAGATAAAACTACTGATAGTTGATGTTTATTTGAATATTTGACACAGTGCACTAAATATTGAATCTATTTCTTTGCAGAACACGACCTGTGGTCAATGTTACAACCCAAGTAATGTTTGACCGAGAAATTATTGATATGAAAGAGAAATTGTGTACCTTAAAGGATGACTCTAAAGTCTCCTGGTAAGTTGACATCTTGGACATCCAAAAATATTACACCAAACTTGTGAGAATATCATATAAATTAGTTTGTTAGGTGTGATTGTGGTATTAAAAGTTAAGGCATATTATGATGTTTTTTTAGGTGGTGGTATTTTCTTAAACATAAAAATTATGTTGTTAAAGGACATTGTGTATCAGTAACCAAATGTCCACTGTTATGTACTATTGTATATACTGTATATATCTGAATAGTATTGAGCACCCCAAAATTTATACCTCACAGATGTTTGAGTATTTGGTAGGGTAAACATTATTGTCAGATATCATGTACATAAAAAAGATGACACCTGTAAATGACGTGTGGCACTCAATGACATTAATGTATGTAAAGAAAATCTAAATTGCTTGAGATGGTAAGAATCACAATTTGTTACTGTGCATGTTGAAAGAAAAAGGTAATATATTTAAATATTTTGTATTTTATACTCTTATATCTATGGCATATTTGTATAAGTCAACAATCTAACTATGAAGACATGAACTGAAATGTAATTAATTGAAAAGCTAATTACAACTTGTTGTGACACAATAAATACTCTTTTTCTAAAATAATGAGACTTCCATAAGTTGATTTTCAAATCATCTTTCTTTAGTGAAGAAAACTTGAAGGTAAATGATAAGTTTATAAGATTTTAACATTTTGGTATTGTATTTTTCAGTGTAGTTTTGACTGTTTGTTTTGAATACAATGGGACCAGACTACCAGATAATATTGGTTTGTACACTTTATTACCTTTTCTTTAAGAAGATTATGTGTCACAACTTAACAATTGTATTTGTAACTTAGTAAAAAAAAACTAAAAGTAAGAAGCTAGATTTTGTTGTTTATAAGGTTTGTTCTTTTCTTATTTTCATTACTAACTAGGTTTTGAGTACTATAAGCTTAATGTATAGACATTAATAACATGAGCACAAAAACATTTTTTTGCTAAATATTAATTGTATAGTCCTCCTATCCCCACAACCTGTGTGGATATTAATTATCTGGGTTTGAACATCGTGTCTATCCACTACCTTGTAGATTTGCATTAAGGTAAATCCCATAACATATGTGGGCATTAATTGAGTGTTCATTTCAACTTTTTTTGTTTCTAGTTTGTTTCTGTTTTCAGAAGATCACAACGTCTTAATAGTTCTCAAAAAAGTGATGTCATTATGTGATTAGTAATTATGTTTTTAATAATTAAACTTTTTTTTTATATAAACACATAACAAACTGCTGGAAAATGACAGAGTTAATAATCACTAGATGTTTATAACAAATATATGTTTTAAGTTGATAATTACTGAAATGGAAAAATTAAGAACAATTCTATAGAAAAACTGTAATATCACAGCGTTGACAATTTATTCACAGTGTTTTTGTATACCACGAAACTGGATGCAAATCATCGACATGGCCCTAGAATGTATTTTTTAACAGATGAAGGCACGAGTGAGCAGACTGTTGAAGTTAACCTGCAGGTTCATTCACTGTACTGCAAGAGCGTATACACGTACACCCTAGTAGGTTGATAATTTGTAACTAATTTACTTGATTATATTGTTTCGAGCAATGTAGTTATAGTGTGATATGGATTATTTCAGTTAACTTTAACAAATGGTAATACTATGACATGGATTTAGAGTTGTAACTTACTGATACAAAAAAATAAGAATTTGAGATATTTTTGTGCATCATTTGTTACAGAGAGGAATACAAAAACTATATATTTTATTAATATTTAATACCAATTTTTTATTTGGTAACTACAATGAGTTTGGTGCTCGACAAAGTGCACATCTTTCCAAAAATATTTTCAATTTCTCAATTTCGTTTCACCTAATTGTAAATTATTTACACAGAAATTTTTTGAATGTGCTAATAGGATGTAGTGAGAGATAAATTGGCTCCAATCACTGCAGATGTGTACTTGGATCTAAAAGAAACTAATAGTGAAAGAAGATTGTTGAGGCCAGTACTAAACCAGACTCAGAAATACCCTGTGACTAGCCAGGCAAGTTTTTCCACACTTCTGAAATTTAGATCAAAAGTGTTTTTTACATCTTTTAATAACTGTAGAAAAATATTAGAACTATTTATGAATTTAATGAGACTTGTAAATAGCAAATTTTTGTTTGACTTATAAAATCAGAAGAATGTTAAATAAAAAGATTTTTTTCACACACAGATTGATAACATTGTATAACAATTTTTTTTTTAAAGTTTTTGCTGATTATGACAGGTACCTGGTGGGTATGCACAAATATAGTTTTGGTTTTGCTTCATCACCTAGGAACTTTGAGAAACAGACAATTAACTGTTTTGCTTTTGGTTGTCATTTTATTTTAGAGTAATGTGTGAAATGCTGTTATTTCAATACTCATTACATCTACTCGTACTTTTAATATAACATCTTTCTGTAGGCCATCTGTAAGTTAATGAATTCCTGATGTTAAAATCTAGAATTTGAGCTTCCCAAATCAAGTTTCTTTCCTAATTTAAAAGTTTAAACAAATCTAACTTACAGTGAATTGGTATTATTAAATAACCTGTATGAAAGTTATCAAATTAGGTTCTATATTTAATCCTGACTAACTTGGATCAGTTCAGTCAATGTGTGCATTTCAGTTTGGGTTTTATTTTAATCTTTATAAAAGTAACTAGGAATCAGTGTTTTAATAATATAAGTGAGTGTTTTTTGGGTTCAAGTGTTGTTTCTGATATTTTCAGAAAGGCAGCTACAGAAAAGCATACATGGTTTCTAAATCATATTTACATTGTAATTTTTAATTTCCATTTGCTAAACTTGTTTTTCAAAGGTTTTCTGAGATGTTACCTATTGCTACTGTATATAACTTGATTGCCAAGTGTAACCATTTTTATATTAAAAAACAAAAAAACTGAACAACTTACACACCAAATTACTTGTGGGTTTATGGATTTATTAGTTACAGAGCCCCTAGTGGTATATGTGTTACACAAAACAATATAAACAGAAATACTATCTGTAGTAAAATTTATTCTACCAATTCTTACTGGGGTTCCTTTTGTATTTTGCACAGAAAAGGATGGATTTCATCAAGATTCTACTTTTTTTACACCAAATGTTGCAACAGCCCAAAACACAATTATTCAATGTGAGATATCATATGAAGCTCCATAATAGTGAATGGTGTAAAAACAAGTTAGTAACTTGAGTGTTAAATTGACTTACAGAGCCAACAATATTTCATTATTCTTAAAAATAAAATATTCCAAATTGGCATGAAAAATGTTTCATTGTTTTCCATGTTGCAGAAAGGTTGAGCAACAAGACAGTGTTTCTTATTCTCAAATTAGTTAAGTAAGTTTACTTCAGTCACCAGCAACAGACTCAATCTGTGATGAAAGTTCTCTTCCATTAACAATACAACACAGTATTATTTATCTGTAACATTTTTGTTCTTCTTCCAGACTTGTTTGTTTTGACTGTATATGTTTTCCTATTTGATTTTTATCATAACTGTCTGTGTGTGATTCTTGGCAAGGTTTCACTTGTTTCATTCTTTTTAACCCAACAAATGCAAGGAATTTGATTATTATGTAATATCATACCTTTCCATTGGCACTAATCCTGAAGAAGACGATTTGGATTAAGTATACCGATGATCTTGTAGTACATTCATTTTAGATGTGTTTAGAAGTATATATATCTTTGAAAAGATATATTTATTCATAATATCATTTATATTCTCTTGTATAGAGTAACCAAGCTTGTATTTTTGAATATGCATTCACAATAAGTTATAACTTATTTGAAGCTTGCAGGGTCTTGGTAAAATTATTAAATAATTAGATTAATTGTTTTCTCATTTATTAAGAGACTAAGAAGTCAGAAACCACAAGAAGTGCTTAAAGATTTCTAAGTTAATTTGTTCAGTAAACTGTTTTCAGGTTAATTTTCAGAAGAACTGTGGGAAAGATAATGTATGCATCCCAGATCTCAAAATCAACATAACTTCGTAAGTGTAGTGTACATTCTTTCATCTTGTTTAGACACTGCATGCTTAGTTTTTTTTTTTCTGATTATGTATAGTTAATTTATAAGTAAGTGTATTAATAACAATTAATTTTGTTTTACCAACATCATACAAATAATTAATTTAGAACTTAGAATGTGATATCTCATGGATAATTAACAAAGAGTCAGGCCTGCCAAAATATGGTTGTTCTCAGATCTGGAGTTTGTCATATATCTTCCAATAAGTTGCAATAGATATGTTACAAATAAACAATGTGCTACAATGTAATAAAGCTGTTAATGAGCATATATGTCAAAGAGATAAGAGTGAGACAGTGACTTCATTGAATTTTTTTTTTCATTTCAGTATGTTCTCTTGTAATTTAAACTAGGCTGTTGGTTAGGAATTGAAATAAACACTCAAAGTTAAATTCGTAATGAAGACTAAATCTATATAAATATTGTTACCTTCAAGAAAATTTCAAACCTATAGTTCAAGTGTCACATTAATGCTAAAACTATCTCTCAAAGCTTTAACCTTCCTCAAAATATACTGTTCACTTTGTAACATTAAAAAAATGCAATATGATGTTTACTTACTTCAATGTTAAAACAAAAGTGAAGTAGAACACTTCTGACTCTATTCGCATAATGGCTTCCAGAGTAAAGTGAAAGTTAAAAACATAAATAAAGTAACAAAAGAAACTGACAAGTTTCTGCAAATTACAAAAAACAAGCAGCTAAATGTATAGTACAGTTTATCTGCATAATCTTTTGAAAGATTTCATGAATCCCTGTAAAACTTTATATCCAAACTTTATTATTAACTCTCATGCAACTGTGTGTAAGGTTTCTAAATCTGTGATTGTATTGACCGTCAAGCCTCAACTCTGTTTTAAATATGCCATAAACCCTTAATTTCTAATGAAAAAAAACAATAAATAGTTTTTGTTAGATTAGTTGGCCAATGGGAAGTTGGAGATCAGTGATAAGTCCATTTCTGATTGTCATCTGGTTTGCTGGCAATAACAATTAAGTTCATCAATTTAATAATTTTTTTATTATGCCTCAGTAGAATTGGATTAGCAGCTTTGACCTTGTCCAGAAATTTCTGTTACTGAATAAGCAAGGTTTCTAAATCATTTATAGGCCCCTGCATTCAACTGGAGAACTATGAAAAACAACGTAATTTCATTTTTTTTTGTAACTAAATGAGTGGAAAACATATTACATTCCTGTATTACAGTACAGCAAGGTATACAGTAAACATCATCTAGAGATATGTTAATAACAATATTTTATGTTTTTATGATGTCGCAGTTCTGTCTAAATGTTGTTATAAATGTAATATAATCAAGTATTGTCAAACAATAGGCTTTCATCATGAACTGGTAAAAACTCGTTAATTTATTACACAAATTATAACAATTTCAATTATGTTTGCTACTTTCTCGATAGTTTTTGAAGTCCAACTCAATCCTGGATTAAATTTTAGTTTTCAATTTCTGCATATATTTCAAACAGTTAATCTCAGATGAAATAATCTTAATCCTTTACTGAGTCTAATGTACAAAAAACAACAACATAAATGCATAAGTTAAGCTTAACTCATGTAAAAATCTATTAAGAACTCTGACTAGTCAGTCAGTCAGTCCTAACTGTCTGTAAACCTATAACACAGTCTTAAACACTTGTAGTGTTAAGTTTTGTTAATAATTACATATCTGGAAAACTGAGTGGGTTAGCTTCCTTAACTTACTGTAAATTAATAATTCAATAATTACGTATGTTTAGTAAATTGACATTTTTGATTAACTATCTGATTTTCTAACTCATTTAACTTTTAATTTAGTATAACAACTCATAGAGCTAAATCAAACTTATGTAGTAATATTAATTCACTGACAATTCTGACTAAATAGAAGCTTTCTATTGACAGATCACACATACAAACTTCATCATCAGATGTTCTGGTCACATTTTAAGGGTTAATTGAAGTGGTAGCTTCTTAATTAGGAAGGTTAAAGAGTATCAGTTGTAGGGAGACTTAAAAACATGGAATCCAGTCTTCTGTTTTTATATGATAAAATCTGTTATTGCTGATGAAGTAAATTAAAGTATGTATTTTTGTTTTGTTTTCTACATTCAGTTTGATTTTATATTTCATGCAGTAATTAAAACTTCCTCTTCATCAGGAACATGGACCAATTTTTGATTGGTAGCAAAGAGAAACTGGAGTTGAATGTTAGTATAACCAATGATGGCGAGGATGCTTTTGAAGCATTGCTTTTTCTAACTATCCCCCAGGGTGTAAATTACGTAAATATTAACAAGAGTAAATCGGTAAGTTTTTAAGTTTAAACGTTATTAATTTCATTAGTGTAACCAAGTCTGTATTACATATTGGGCTCTTTTGAATTCTAGTTTTTTACATTATAATTTTTAAGACTTGTTTAAGAAATTCAACTGCAGAAGTAGCTCAGTGTCAGCTGAAAATTGCACAGACATTTCTCATAGTAACTAAAGATTATGCACAGAAAAGGGTTACTTCCAGATATTTACACTTTAGGATATTAAAGATGCCGCTACTTCCTATTTGACACAAGTGAGGAAGGTCATCTGAAACAGTTGTAAAGTGTTCAGTATTTTAACATGAGAAGCAAAGAAAATTTGAATTTAAAGTAAACTGAAAAGTGATGTATTTGTAGTTCATAATGAACAGAATAAGAGTGTGCACAGACTTCTTGGTGTAAATTTATATGTTACATGATTGATGTGTAAAAACTTAATTTTATGTGACACATTAATTCCATGGAGGAGGTACATTGGTTATTGTTACAGTCTTATTTATGATTGGTATATCAATTAATTGGGGTGTATTTTATACAGTAATTGGCATATTTATCTTTTATGATAACATCTCGTGTAGTGGTTGATGCAGAGGTTATTTGTGGCAAATATCTTGTATAAAAGATGACACTATATAACTCATATAGTGGTTGACGTAGTGGTCCTTTGGAATAGGTGTTTTATATAGAAGGTAACAAATCAGTTCATTGGGATAAATGTCTCATATAGTTGTTGATACAGTGGTCCTTTGATATAGGTGTTTTATATAGAATGTAACAAACCAGTTCATTGGGATAAATATCTCACATAGTGGTTGATGCAGTGGACCTTTGGGATCCTTGTACAGGAGATGGTGCATTTATTTTTTAGGAATATAAAATATTACACACAATAATTGAAAAAATTCATTTTTGAATGACATCTTATATAGTGCTTTATGTAGTGGTTCTCTGGGGTAAATGTCTTGTACAGATGGTGACACATTATTTGGGATAAATATCTGTATTAGTTGCAGAGAAACAAGATACAAAATTCTGTTTAGAGTGAATTTGTGTCTGAAAATATTCTTTAATCATGTTTTGTTCTTCAGTGACTGCATTGATTGTTAAATTTTGAATAGCCTTGTATATATTTTGTAACTTGATCTTTAATACATCATTTATTTTAAAAGATTGACATACATTCATCTTCAACATCAGAAATCAACATTCTGTAAATACTGAATTTCCTGATCTTAAATGGAAAACCAGTTGGTAGTGTATTTTATCTTACGTTTTACAGAATGCTCCTGTAAGTTGCAGTCCTGTTGAATTGGAGAACGGAGATAAACAACTGGTTTGTGACATTGGTAACCCTATGCCTGCTCTAACACAGGTAGAGAAGTTTACCATTCCCCTTGAAATAAACAATATTTTAACTGTAAATATGATCCTTTAAAAGCGATAAAGATTTTATAGATGACATAGATGTTCTTAAATTATAAACTTGTATATAATTATTTTTGTTCTCTTTTGTTTTAGGTAAGATTTATCATAATATTTGCTCCTGTTAAGCGCTTGTCTAAGGCTTTTGATTTATCATTCAATGCTGTAGTAAACAGGTAGGAATTTACTTTTACTTACATTAATATTTTGTTTCATGTTCTAATGGAAACAAAAAATAAAATGTTTGAATTATTGTTTTTAATACTTTAAATAAACCAGCATAGATCCTAAGTTGAAATAGTGATTGCCTGGTTTAATTAAAAAAACAAGAAAGGTGGCTAATTATTGTAAGTTAGTAAACTTTACGTAATATATAATTTATAAAAGCTGTATTCACTTGTGCACTTTGTATGCTACAGCTGTTAGTGTCATGATATGGGTTGTGTACTGTGAGCTGATATCTTTATTATTTTATTAGAAAAAAATAATGAAATTTCTTAACTTACCATTCTCCAACTGTATTGTATAAATCTGACATGACTGATTATTTTGGCAGTACCAACAAAGAAGAAGAGGCTGATTTAATAGACAACACTTTTTACATTCATCTACCAGTCAGAATTGAAGTAGAAATAAATTTGCATGGGTGAGTTTGGTATTGTCTACAATCAGAATGTTTCAAGTTTGACAAACATCACTTTTAAGGAAATTATAATGACATATAATGCTTGTGATAAAGAATGTCATTGTTAGAAAAGTAGATAATTTGTTTGGTTAAAGAACAGAGTATAAAGAACTAAATTTGATGTGCTTAGTTAATTGTTGTTTCATTTAAGACATACACCAGTTGCACATTAGATCAACTTGGAAACAGCACAGTTATTTACTGTAAGAGAAAAATATCTGTTTAAGCTGTAAATTATATTTTGTATTGTGAATTTAATTTTAAGAGGAAATATATATTTAAATCAAAGTGTATATTGTTTTCAGTATCTAGTATACAGAATAATGATCTTGTATATTTCTGTTTCTACATTATTTTGCTCAGTCTTATATTTGTTCTCTTTCTTTTCTGTAGTTAAACAAGTTGTATATTCAGTTGTAGTGCTTAGCTTTCTTGGAGGTAATATTTACTGTAACTACTTTACTAATGTATGTACTTTTTTCTTTGTTCATGATCAATGACCCTTACATTTTATTAAATTCTGTTCATTTAAGATCACTTCAAAAATTAGAATTTTTTTACAGATTTAACATTAACCTAACTTTGAGACAAAAAACATAATATACTTGAGGCCCAGCATGGCAAGGTGGTTAAGGCAATTGACTTGTAATCTGAGGGTTGTAGGTTTGAATCCCTGTAACACTAACACCAAACATGCTCATCCTTTCAGCTGTGGGGGTGTTATAATGTGATGGTCAGTTTCACTATTCATTGGTAAAAGGAAGCCCAAGAGTTGACAGTGGGTGGTGATGACTAGCTGCTTTCCCTCTTGTCTCACACTGTTAACTTAGGGATGGCTAGTGCAGAGAGCTCTTGTGTAACTTTGTGTGAAATTCAAAACAAATATACTTGATTTGTTTTTGTAAGATGGAGGTGTAATGCTGGTTTTTCAAAAAATAACAGAATTGTAAACATTTATTAATTTTTTTTTTAATTCTGAAGTGAACTACTTGTTAGGGTTAACAAGCTATTAAACTTTAAGTTGGAACTTAAAGAGAATAGAAATGATAGATCAGCTTTACTCTTTAGACAGCTAGGTTTAGTTATATTTAATGAATTTTGACTTTACTACATAACTATCTGTTATTATTACTTCAACACCACTCCTGATATGACACACAAACTGTACTTGTTTACTGTGATGTCATCTAATTAAATATATAAACTAAAAGTCATATTTAGTGGGTAATATCGGTTGCTACTGAAGAAAACCTGAAAGTAAGAACTGTTTCCTTATCAATACTCTCCCTCCTATATTTTTTTTTAGAATTATTTAAGCATTCAGGCTGCTTAAAGAGAGGAATATGGTAATAAAGTTCACACAGATAGGTTAATAAAACTGACAAATGTGGTATGCACAAGCTTCTATCAAATCATGTGGCAAAATGGAGGACAGTCTGTTAAAAATGGTGGACAGTACCTAGTATGTGTCATCACATTGGACAAATCAAATGTCTACTTAAGTAGCTGCAACAAAACCTACACAAATTATTATAATTGTGCTTGTCAAACAAGATTTTAGAGTAGTTACAGTAAATGTTGGGATAGTTTTTATCATAGTTACAGTTGTAAGTTAAGACATTTGAAGAATTGACAAAAGTATCAAGGTGAAGTTTTAATCAGGCTAATGTAACAACACGACTGTACTGTGAGGAACTATCACCTTTGTACTGATTGAATGGCAGTAAGGTAAGCCTATATCAGGACAGAAGATTCAGCTAAATGTTTAAAACAGCATACTATTTCCTCCGCAAGATCTATACACAGATGAGAAAATCATTCTATACCATTCATTGATGGACCAGTTAAATTACCAGATGCATCTGTCATGGATTTTCATGCCATTCAGTTGCTCAGATCAAACTCTTGGAAGTTGATGGGTTTGAAAGGCACATAAAGTGAAATGAAACAATACTGACATCAATATACTGCCACAAACCTCTTATTTAACAGTAGAGACTGTATTGCAGAGCAATGGTTCATCACCAGGGCCATCACTGATGGAAGAAACTTTTAAATATGCAATTTATAGCTAGAAATCAAAACAAATTTTTATTTAAACTTTTATAAAACAGTAAATATATCATAAATGTTTTTTTCGAAATCCAGAATTTCCATTCCTGAGACCCTGACTTACAATTTATCAGAAGTTTTACCTGAAAGTAAGATGAGAAAAGAAAGTGACATTGGCCCTGAAGTTACTCATGTGTACGAGGTAAGATGCATTCCTGTTTATTTGTTATTACTTTGTATTTAACTCTCAATTGTAACAGAATTTTATTAACACAGAATATTGAAAGATAGAAAAAATTCTCTGAATTAATTCATTCATTTTGCCTTTATCCTTTCTGTTTTCAATTGCATAAATAAAGTTTTAATTTTTAGTTATTTGTGAGATAACTTAACACACTTTATTTGTGATAAAATTAAGTAATTATGCTTCACTACAATTTAAAATATCCATAAAAATATTGTTTCATTACATATGTAGACTATTTTTGTTGGCAATATATTCTTTATCCCACTCATGGTTTTTATAATTTTGTGAGAAGAAAAAACAAAAAACAGTGGTTTGAAATTAGTAAATTTGCTTGCAATCATTGAAATATAGTGCTTCTCGTTGTGAATGCTGTGTGAACAAATAAGTTTCATGTTTGAAATAGTGTTTTATGTCCATCATTTTGTGATTATGGCTCAACACCCTGTAAAAAATCTGAATAATTATTAAATAAAAAATATTCTGCAGTTGTTTGTTATAAAATAGACTACAGTTTTAGTGAGCTCAGCTGAAAGAAACAGTTATAAATATAAAATAAACCATAACTCTAGTCTGCTCAGCTGAAAGAAACTGTTATGAATATAAAATAAACCATAACTCTAGTGAGCTCATCTGAAAGAAACAGTTATAAATATAAAATAAACCATAACTCTAGTGAGCTCAGCTGAAAGAAACTGTTATAAATATAAAATAAACCATAACTCTAGTGAGCTCAGCTGAAAGAAACTGTTATGAATATAAAATAAACCATAACTCTAGTGAGCTCAGCTGAAAGAAACTGTTATAAATATAAAATAAACCATAACTCTAGTGAGCTCAGCTGAAAGAAACTGTTATAAATATAAAATAAACCATAACTCTAGTGAGCTCAGCTGAAAGAAACAGTTATAAATATAAAATAAACTATAACTCTAGTGAGCTCAGCTGAAAGAAACAGTTATAAATATAAAATAAACCATAACTCTAGTGAGCTCAGCTGAAAGAAACTGTTATAAATATAAAATAAACCATAACTCTAGTGAGCTCAGCTGAAAGAAACAGTTATAAATATAAAATAAACCATAACTCTAGTGAGCTCAGCTGAAAGAAACTGTTATGAATATAAAATAAACCATAACTCTAGTGAGCTCAGCTGAAAGAAACAGTTATTAATATAAAATAAACCATAACTCTAGTGAGCTCAGCTGAAAGAAACAGTTATAAATATAAAATAAACCATAACTCTAGTGAGCTCAGCTGAAAGAAACAGTTATAAATATAAAATAAACCATAACTCTAGTGAGCTCAGCTGAAAGAAACTGTTATAAATATAAAATAAACCATAACTCTAGTGAGCTCAGCTGAAAGAAACTGTTATGAATATAAAATAAACCATAACTCTAGTGAGCTCAGCTGAAAGAAACTGTTATGAATATAAAATAAACCATAACTCTAGTGAGCTCAGCTGAAAGAAACAGTTATAAATATAAAATAAACCAGAACTCTAGTGAGCTCAGCTGAAAGAAACAGTTATAAATATAAAATAAACCATAACTCTAGTGAGCTCAGCTGAAAGAAACTGTTATGAATATAAAATAAACCATAACTCTAGTGAGCTCAGCTGAAAGAAACAGTTATAAATATAAAATAAACCATAACTCTAGTGAGCTCAGCTGAAAGAAACTGTTATGAATATAAAAATAAACCATAACTCTAGTGAGCTCAGCTGAAAGAAACTGTTATAAATATAAAATAAACCATAACTCTAGTGAGCTCAGCTGAAAGAAACAGTTATAAATATAAAATAAACCATAACTCTAGTGAGCTCAGCTGAAAGAAACAGTTATAAATATAAAATAAACCATAACTCTAGTGAGCTCAGCTGAAAGAAACTGTTATAAATATAAAATAAACCATAATTCTAGTGAGCTCAGCTGAAAGAAACTGTTATGAATATAAAATAAACCATAACTCTAGTGAGCTCAGCTGAAAGAAACAGTTATAAATATAAAATAAACCATAACTCTAGTGAGCTCAGCTGAAAGAAACAGTTATAAATATAAAATAAACCATAACTCTAGTGAGCTCATCTGAAAGAAACTGTTATGAATATAAAATAAACCATAACTCTAGTGAGCTCAGCTGAAAGAAACAGTTATAAATATAAAATAAACCATAACTCTAGTGAGCTCAGCTGAAAGAAACTGTTATAAATATAAAATAAACCATAACTCTAGTGAGCTCAGCTGAAAGAAACTGTTATGAATATAAAATAAACCATAACTCTAGTGAGCTCAGCTGAAAGAAACTGTTATGAATATAAAATAAACCATAACTCTAGTGAGCTCAGCTGAAAGAAACTGTTATGAATATAAAATAAACCATAATTCTAGTGAGCTCAGCTGAAAGAAACTGTTATAAATATAAAATAAACCAGAACTCTAGTGAGCTCATCTGAAAGAAACAGTTATAAATAACTGAATAACTTGAAAGAATTATTTCAGATGATTGATAAGAAAAAGTCAGTAAAGTACATGAAAAGATAACTTTTCATTTCATCATTAATTAGACCAATGCTATTATTGACTGCAACTTGTGTGTACAACATCTTGCATTCCAACAAAGTCAGCCAGTTAGATCTGAAGACAGTTAACATACAGTATCCAAAACCTTGTTACAAATGCATAAAACTGCTATTATGGATAAACTCTTCATAATTTATTTTTGTTGTTATTATCTGTGCTATAATATCTTTTTTATTACATAAATTTTTATGAGTCTCAAAAACATAATAATTATTCAACTCTTAAATGAGAATTTTTGATAAAATGTTATAAAATTATAGGAAAAGAATAAATTCATATTACTATAAATTATCTGCATATTAGTCACAAGGCAACAGTGTGAAGCATTACTTTGGTCAACAAAAAATATAGAAAGTATCTGATTTTAGATTGTGTGAACATTTCTGGAATTTAAAAATTGTTTTTAGTTAAATATAATTACTGGCACTTGTGTAATATTTCAAATTATAAAAGATAATTAAAAATAGTTCCTACTATTGACACAATGTGAAACTTTATTGAAGTCATATTGTTGTGTGAGTCGTATTGTTTTTAGTTGTTTATTGTTAGTTACATCCAAATAAAGAATGGAATGAGTTTAACTATAATCTGTGTGGCTTCACTAGGTAATCAGTAAAGGAACAAGTGCTATAGTAAGTGCCGAAGTGCATTTGTTGTGGCCTTCCTACACTCTTTACGGGAAGCATTTGTTGTATCTGATGGAACAGCCAAAAGTCCGAGGAAATGGGTCATGTCTTACAGTACCTAACATTAACCCTTTGAGTCTTCAGGTAACAATGACTGTAGAAGAGTGAAGCTTGTAACTCTGTGTAAAATATAATCACTGTTTCGTCATTAAGCATATATATATAAAAAAAAATTTGTATTAGAATTTGTTATAAGTACTTTATGCAGTAACATAATATTTTAAGCATGGTGTTTCTTGGATTATACTGAAATGTACATTTTTTATTATGTAAAATAAATTATTGCATTGTAGAATGATAAATAACATACAAATAAATAATAATTAAGTGATTATTAAAGTTTATTATGTGTGACAAAAACTGTGAACACAAGTCTTTGAGATACAATTGAATTTTATTAAAGCTAATGTTTTTATAATAACAATAAACCTGTTCTCTTGCACTGATATGACAGTTTTAAACAGAAACCTATTCTAATAGAAATGTAGGAACATATACATTATAGTTTATTGTTGTATAAATGGTGCTAATACAACATAAAATAAAACTCCAAATGAGTAACAAATTCTATATCTTTTTATTTATTGTTTTTATTGCAACATGACAGACCACACACATGGAATCGTAAAGTAGTGAATATTAAATCAAGCTGAAAAGCTAAGTTATACTAGACTGAAGATTGTGTACTACTGCAGTTATTAAAGTTTTATTTTATGAATATAACATGTCATAGTTCTAAAAAATAGTCTTTTCTTATCCCTGCTTCATTCCTATTACAGAGAGTGGCAAAAACAATGTCCATGGAACATCTCTTAAAGGAGAACAACTATAAGAACACATCAAGTGTAAGAACGAAGCGAAACACTGATGAAGAAGATGATTCCTTCTCGAAAGAAGTGGTTTGTAGATTTAATTTGTAGAAGTTACAGACAAGATATTAAAGACATTAGTAACTTTCAATGAATCAAAATATTAGTTTTATTAAAAATTTAATGTGCAGCTACACTATCAGTAGCTTATATAATATGTATTTTCTTTGAGGTAAAAAGAAATAAATGTTTAATACATTTTTTACTGTTATTAGTAAAATAATGAACATTTTATGGTTATTAAAGATCTGTTTTTCATCAAAATGCTCAATATTCAATGTTAAGATTTTTACAGCAAATGCTTTAAATTCAGGTGATTTGTTGAAATAATTTTATTTTGAATTGCAAACAACATAATACTAGAACTTATAAATAAATATTTACATGTGCACATTATATATATATGAGGTCATAAATAGATGACCATGTATAATTAATATTGCAGTAAAAGAAACTAGAATACACATAAATACAGCTCATTGATGCATAAAGGTAAATAACCTAGTAACTTGGATGCCATTTTAGAAGGCTTTAATAAATATATAAGTGTTTAGTCTAACTATTCAGCTGGGTATTTCATAAGATTGGCTCAATTGTTCAGGTGTTATAATGTTTCTGATAGTATAATATGATTAAGTTGGATTGTCTGAGTGGTATCATGATGGGTCATAGGTCAAAGGCCATGTCATCACATTTGTTGACTTGCATTCCAAATTTTATTGAATTACTACTTTATGAATTTATGCCATTATGTGGGGTATGAAACTGTAGATTACAATTTAAATTTTCATATTATACATTCTTTAATTTCATAATTTAAAAGTAAATATTTAAAAACACACCTAAACATTGATTTTTGTGTGTCATATATCTTAAATGCAGCACTGGTTCATATTAGATGTTTGTGATGTTAAAATACTAGGCCTGTATTTTAATGGGAATTAGTTACTCAAGTTACTATTATTGAAAAGCTAAAATATAAAATAATAACTTCCTATATTTTCTGTATACTGAGATACCTCTCACGTACTGAATCAAACACAGCAGTCCTGCTCACCTCCTCTGATTTTTGGAAATGGTCCCTTATATACACTTAATTGTATTTGTATATGAGATGTCAATAACAAATTGAAAAATCAGAATGCTCCACAAGTGGGCCCCCCAGTGGCTCAGTGGTATGTCTGCGGACTTACACGCTAAAATCCGGGTTTCGATACCCGTGGTGGGCAGAGCACAGATAGCCCATTGTGTAGCTTTGTGCTTAATTCAAAACAACAACAAAAAAAGCTCCACAAGTGGCTTTCTTGGCCATTTTCAAACATAACAGCCTTGCCTTTTTGTCTTTCTTTCTTTTCTTTTTTTTTGAGACAAAATTCTGTGCTAGTAAGTTGAGTGAAAATAACAGATAAAGTACAGTTTTATCCTTAAAGACATTTGGATAGTTAACACACAGAAAGAAAAAATTTAAGAGAAAATCTTTAATCAAAATATTTTAATACTTAATTTAAATATCTGATATTTTGTATATGAAAGCCTTGTAATGTTTATCAAAATTTTGTAAACGTTTGATTACGTTTTCAAAGGTCAAAGTATCAACTTTTGTGGTTACGAGCTAGGTGAATTTTACCCGACCTGTAATGAAAAGCAAGGTTGTTATCTCATAAATTTGTCATAAAATGACAAGTATAATTGGAAGTCTAGTTGATTATTTTGTGAGTTGATAATTTACATTGTTCACAGTATAGCGAATAGAAAAGTTACAAAGAATTACTCAAGGGCCACACATATATATATATATATATATATGGAGAGATGCAAATCAAGGTACAAGCTGTAGTTAAGTTACACAGATGCCAACCATTATGATTTGAGCGTAATCATTATGATTTTGGTGTATACATTACAACTATATGCTCATACAGACAAATATTACAACTTGTTGCAACTCCCAAATTATTATATATTATATAGACCTATACAATAAAGTGATAAATTGTTCCCCCAGGGCTTGAAAAGGGTAAAAAGAAAATTTCTAGTAAGATAAAAATAAATTCTGATAATAAATAAAAGACATAGTCCAAATGGCTACTTGGGATAATCATGTTTGTGCTTGAAATTATAAAAATATTTGTGTCACTGATGTCTGTCAATAGTTTGAGTGCGGTGCTTCTCCATACTGGGTACGTGGGGGGAATCCACAGTTACATCATCAGTGCTTGTCAGCCAATCAGCACTTGCATAGATGGGTATTTCTCGTTTTCTAAGTGGCATAGAAACACCAATGCGATCATTCACAAAATGATAAAAAAGAAGCCTCGTTCACCAGATTGTCTTGTTTCTGGCAAATCTAAAAGGACTAAAACTGTGAAAGGGCTCTGTCTACAATCATTACAGTCAGTCATTTGAAATAGTTGACATCTCTGAAGTTAGGAAACAGGACAGGAATGAAACTTGTGTTTAAAATCACAACAAATCTTTTTCTGGACAGTTAAAGCTGAGTTTAAAAAGAATAACATTTTAATGATCCACTCTGCTATATAGATCTATTAACACACATTTAAAAAAAGTGTATCTTGTATAAGTATGGTAAAAACTCATCAGCTTATTTTGGGTAAATAAAACTATAGAAATACTATTAAGGTGAAGTCTGTATATAATAGCTATGGGGTTTAGAGGCTTGTTTTACTTTACCATAGGTACAATTATATCTTACTGTTGGATCATGTGGCATTGTTACACATTAATAAATTAAATATATTTCTCACGCATTCAAATCTTTTATGAATGTTGTAAATAATTAGAGTAAAATTGTTTAGATTGTGTTTAGTTGCCAACTGTTTTGATTTATTTTTAACATAACAGCTAACATTACTTTATTATTTATTATGTCAGAAAAACACAGGGAAATTGGATAAGTTAGTGTGAGAAAACACAGTTTTTTGTTTGAGAATATATCCTTTTATTGTTTTTTATTTACTAAAATCTAGGACCAAGTGTTTCTCTGTAGTTAACATACCACACAGCAAATCTGAGGGTTAATGTTTTGTGTCTTGTTGCTGCACAAAATATGTTCATATGAAGACATGGATATGTTATATGTGAGAGTAAAATCCCATTGTTCAAGAGGGCAGTGGGTGCTATTTGCTAGCTGTGTTCCTTTTAGCTTCTTCATTATATAAAAACACAGTTTCTCTTGCTTGGCAAGTATAATACACATGCAGATTTCAAGTAGACTGTACAAGATGAGTTTTATTACAAAATAAAATAAATATTTCTCTCACACACTCATCTTTTATGAATATAAGTTGAGTTTTTATGCTAACTAAATAAATGTGTGATGTTTTACAGGAGTGTAAACCTAACCAGTGCACTCACATATACTGTACTGTCTACAGTCTCCATGAAAATGAGAAGGTATTTTTCACTGTTCGATCTCGACTTTGGGCAAAGAATGTAGAAGCAGTGAGTAAATTAATAATATGGCATATTTATTCTTAAGAAGTTCAAAAACCACAAACTTTTAAGTGGGTTCCTTATCATCATGAGAATCTTAATTTAGCTTGTCAGGAAAATTTTAGTGCCTTGTTGTTAAATAAACTTGACTTTTTGTAAAAGACACTTTTTAGTATAGTAAAGTTTTTTTCTTAACTATCAGCTGGTCATTGACTTCCATGAATAGCTTTAGTTAGTTATTTTGTTAAAAGATTTAGACACATATATCTTATGTTTCACAGTAGAAAAGTTTTTACAAGGAGAATATAAATTCAAAGTTTTTAATGTTATAATCAAAACTATAAACTGTATCTCAGAACAGCTGGTATGGGTTAACCTTTGTTAACCTGAAGATGACCTAGGAAGGTCAAAATGTCGTTTGCTTATCAATAAAAGTGTTAATACCCACACCAGCCATTCTGAGATACATTTTTATTTTGAGCGGGTTCCTCATCATCAAGAAAATCTATAAACTATAAACCCCTAACTTCACATTTAAAATATTTTAAAACTAAATAAACTAATCCACATAATTCTCAGAGCAAGTAGAGATTAAGTTTATTACATGATTTTCTTTTTCGTAGTTGGGCCTATCTGCAGTTCAGATATCTTCAAAAATTGTCAGTCGTGTTACAGCATTGCCATATGACGTTGATCCAAGTTATCTGCCTTACAAAGTTCACATAGTAAGAAATTAAGCATTTCCATTTGCTATACTTCATTTCCTGAAATGATACTTATTCAGTTAGTTTTAAGCAGTTTTATGTGTTGTTTTACATGCACATATCATGCATTGAACTGGGAATTTGATCAGTTGGTTTTCTATTAGATTTAATCTTTCCCTTAATGGTTTATTAAATTGTTAATAACTTCTAACACAAGCAAGTATTTAACAAAAATTCACAGCTATATGTATGTCGTGTCTAAATTTGTGTTAAGAATGTATTTTGTTGAATTTATTTTAATAGTCCTTGAAATATTTAAGGAAATTGTTCTTGCAATGGGCTCTTAAATGAATTTATGTTTTAATAGATATGGTATGCTGTTGTAACACCAGATTCTTATTATCCAAATTCCATCTGTAGTGATGGGGTTTGACATTCACATTTTCATTAAATGCTGAATTACTTTCTAAGTTTACTCATTTAAATTTTTTCGACACAAAAGATATTTCATAAGATATGTTTTCTGATATATATAAACAGTATATTTTTTATATTATTTATTAAGTGCAACTGAAGAATTGTAGTAATTAAGAGCTTACAACTTAAGTACAATTACAAGGCAACACTATTAATGATTATAGATGTACCTCAACATATGGATATTTATTAAATTATTAATGTGTTACCATTAGTTGATAATTTCTCTCACTGAAAGCAAGAGGTACTAACATAGTTTCGTTACCAGTAAAACTGTTATTTAACTGTTATTTGTAATCTGGTGATGTCCATTAAAAACTGCTATGATCTACTGGTATTAAGTTTCACTTGAACTTTCAAGAAAGTTATGTTTGCTTTTGCAGACAATGTTGATTTTGATGCTTTAACATTTGTAGTAAAATTTGTCCACTTTAGAATTTTTTGACTTTACATATTTGACACAAATCTAAAATTTAATTTATTTTAACTAGAAATAAAGGTTGAATTTGTGAGTGCCATATCTTTAAGTCAGTTAAACAATTAACTTGAAATTATGCATTATTTTATCCTACATGCATATGCATCAACAGATTATTCTGACATAGCTTCTTATTTACCACATTTTATTTTTGAGGTAGTGCTAGTAATATATTAAGGGAAAGCAAAATGTTAGGGAGAGGAGCCATTCTAATCTCTTGGGATTACTTGAAGAAGCTACTACTCACAGAGATGAGAGTATGGCTGCAGATTTGGTGCATCTGAGGTTTAAGAAAGTATTTGAAAAAGTATCGCATAAAAGACTTCTAAAAAGTTATCTCTTTAGGTATGGAGGATAGATTAGCCCATTAAATAGAAAAATGGCGCAGTGGAAAATAGCAGAAGGTTATTATAAATATAGTTCAGTCACATGAATTAATTCCATGAATGGGATACCTCAGAGCTCAGTTCAGAACATTTGTTACATTTAATTTAAATTACTGACACAGGATGAAGAAATGGTCACTATATTATTAAAGTTTGCTGATAGCATTAAAGATCCGAGTGTTACTGGCTATGAGGAGGATGCTACTGCTTTACAAAAAGATTTGGATTATTTGATATGTTTAGGAAATAGGTGACAAATGATTTTCAATTATAAAGTGTGGAAGGTGATGCATTTTGTTGATCATAATTTGAAATATAAGTTTAATTTTTATGGGAATATATAACCTTAAAAGTGTGATGGATGAAAAAAGATCACAAGTTTATTTATTGTTGCTAACAGCATGGTAAATTGTATTTTTAGGTGATAGTCACAAAAATATTGAATACAAGTCTGAAGAAGCTATAATGTTAACATATTAGATCATGTTTGGTGTACTGTGTTTAGTCTTGGGCTTCTTACCTCAGAAAGAACATTGAATTGTTGGAAATGGTTCAGAGGTGGGCTGCTAGGATGACACTTTAGATGGAGAAATTGACATACAATTGTAGATTAAAACCTTTGAATTTCTCTCTTGAAAATGGAAGAGATAGAGTGAATCTGATTGAGGTGTTTAATGCTGTTATGGGAATTCAAAGTGTTGATGCATCATATGTTATTTGTAACAGTTAAACTTTTTAAGATAAGAGACACATAAATTTGTACAGGGAAGTTGTAATCTTCAGTTGAGACGGTCTTCTTCTTCTAACATGGTGGTAAAAATAAGCTTCTTTTAGATGTGGTAGGTGCAGTCAGTTTACTAAATAACGAATCACTGTAGTTATGTATATAGTCATGCCAGTCTTCCTACTTTCAAATTTCACACAGCCTTTTTATACTCTTGTTTTAATATAATGTTTTAGCTAAAATGATCTTTTAATTAAAACTTTTATAAATAGAATGCTTTTTCTCTCAATCAGTCTTACCATTTCTGCAAATAAGAGTCATGTAAAAGTAAAAGTATTATTTCAGATGTATTCTTTGGGCAGTGACTTGTACTCGAGTGAAATGTTAAAATCAACAGGCAAAACATTTGTAATAAAAAGTTATGCTAACTATAAATGTCTCTCTTGCCCCCTCCAATATTTCTTATAATGTGCTTATTCATATTTATGTATGTATTTAGTTGTGTGTGATGCTTGCACAGGTGAACTACTATTACTTGTTGTCATCAAGGACATCAAGTAATATGACATCATATTCTTGTATTCTATTGTGAATGGTACATTCATCATTCTCTCATTTAACAGAGTAAGATGTATGATAAATAGGGGCAGAATGGTGTATTTTGTAAGTAGACAATATAAAGTAAAAATGATAAAAACTGTGACATAGAATAAAGAAAAAAATTTCACAAAGGAACTAAAGGAAAGAAAATATGCTTATTAGAATTATTATAGGCTTATGTCATTATTTTTATCACAGGAAGTTTGATTGCAAAATTCATACAAAATTTATGATACTATAAAATTGGAATAAAAAGGAGAAAAACCATATAAAGAGTTACTTATAAACAAGATATTCTTAATAAACACTATGGGCTTGGACGCCCTCACCTCGAAACATTAAGAACATGTATTTATAATTCACTATTTTCTTGGGAATGAGTTTCCCCTTCTTTGAAGAATGTCTAAACCATCTCAATTGAGTTGCATATATTTTATGGCTATTAAACCTCGAATGTTTGGCATAATCTATGTATTGTACCTTCCATACTATAGGACATCAAGTAAGAAGTAAGTTATTGTCACATATACGGTGAATATGAATTTTATCCCTGTTAAAAAGGGGTAAATCAACTTAATTTACTCTTTAATACATGCATAAGTTATTGTAGTGTTGACATTGTGGCTGTCATGATTTGCCAGTTAGGGAGTTTATTTGTTTAATCTTCAACAAATGAATGTCAAACAAGGAGGAGACAGAGACAATAAATAAATAAATAATACTTAGATGAGTTAAGCTATCTTAAGACTTGAGGAAAACTGACCTACACTTTATTACTGACTTTCTACTGGGTTTGCCAAAAAGGTCAAATATATAATGTTATTATCAGAGTTTCACAAAATTGTAAAAGTTCTGTGAATGTTCTCCAGTCATTGAAAAATTTGGTGGATCAAATAATAAAATTGATATTATAGAATATATTTTGTTTTGATTGGAAATGTTAATCACTGAATTGCATCCTGATTGTATTAATAACACAGAAGATTTGAAAAGAAAGAGTAAAACTGAAATCAGTTATATACTGGGTTTACATAAATTATGTGACCCATTTTAAAAATTAACCTCAAAAATATTGTAGGTAAAACACTCGTACGTCATTTTGCTTGAAGGACAGCTCATAAAGTTTTATTTGCAGAGAAAAGCAATGAGTGATAGTATCAGTTTCTTATAAGTATAACAATAAAAGTTTAAAAAATGAAATAGGACACTCTTTATAATGTTAAAACTCAGGGTTTGATTCCCTGTAGTGAACACAGCAAATAACCCAATGTGGCTTTGCATTACAGAAACAAACGAATTAATAAAAAAAATTAAAATATAGGCCGCTTGTGTTACTTATTATTTGCTTCATACAGTTTTCTGTCTGACTTTGTTGTGGGATTTTCAATTTTGGTTCCAGATTTACATTCTGGATTAGTAAAGTTTAAAAAGTCATCCTAGATCTTCTTGTCTCTTATACATGCATGTGTGTAGGAAAGTACCTGTGTAAATATGAATGATATTCATATAACAAGTCTCAAAGTTGGTAACATGTATTGACTAATTTATCTTCTGAGCATCCTTAATAATAAAGAGTGCTTTCAACTATGCCTTTTATGGTAATTTTTTAAATTTCTGAGTTATGTTCACTAAAATCAGTTAACCTACTGTTATTGTTTTACACTATGTATCATTTTGTGTTAAATTAGTGACAAAAATGTATGAGATATTAGTCTTGTTTTATACTGTTTTACAATTTTTTTTAGTACAAACATTATGCTTTCTTTTTGTATATAGGAATAAATCTTCAGTTATCTTTCAAAGTTTAGAATCTTTTAGTAGCTAAGTTTATAAAAGTTTTATTTTTATTTGTGTTCTTGTCATATTTGTAACCTTCATGATTGAAAAGCTTGTTGAAAAATACATTCACTGAAATATTAAAAAAAACAAAAAACAGGTGACCACCCATGTTACAACCGAAGATTTGGGAGAATGGCGAGGTGTACCCTGGTGGGTTATAGTTTTGGCTGCTTGTCTTGGACTGTTGGTTCTAGGCCTCCTTATTCTAGTTTTTAGGAAGGTAAGATATATCTTAAAGGACTTGATGATGTATAAAAAATTAATTATTGCCTTGTTATCTTTTGCTTGTTTTAGAACATACAACAGTATGATGTTACCATGGATGTAAAGAATAACAGCAACTACAATTTCATGTAGCACATCCATACAACAGAAAGTCACTGTTGGAATGCTTACATTATGGAATGAATATTTCAATGTATCAAAACCACTGGCAAAAAAGTAAACAACAGTGATAAAAAAGTTTAAATTCAACCAATGAAACTGTAATGTATATGCAAAAACTATAACTGTTAAAAAATAACAAACGTTTTGGAACATTGACACTTGTTAGTTACTTGTCAATGTTTTAGTAGATTTCAAATTGTTCTGTAATCTACTACCTGGAAATTTATAAAATACAATATTTTAATATTTTTTTTCCTCTAATAATTCCTTTTTGTTAAGCAGTACTTTGCTTTAAAACTAGTTATCCCCTTTTACCAACTAAAACAGTTGTCTGTTAAACAACAAGTGGAAATACTTAGGTTGGGTTACACCTGGAGTGATGGGGATTTCTAGTAGTAAGGAAAAAAATGAATATAATTTTTATACCTGTTGCCTTCTGTTGGCTCGGCAGTAAGTCTGAGAATTTATAATTCTAAATAGTATTTTTTTAGTACCTGTGATGAGTACAGTACTGAAAGCCTATTTTGTAACTTTTTACTTTGTGTAAACAGACTATTATAGTTTATGGGTCACAGTAATATTTTTTCAAATTAACAAATGCCTTTCTGGAGGAAAGTAAGAACAATCTGCATGGCTCAGACATTTTTAATATTAACCTAACCTCAAAAGTACGCAAACAGTTAATATCATCTCATTGTTCAGCTGTTTGTTTCTTTTAACCTTAATTTTAACTTTTCTAGTAGTTAAATTCATTTAATTTTGATATTTTTCAAAATATTTCATTCTTATTTATGCAAAAACAACAGTGTACTTAGATTTTTTCCAAAAATCCTTCCATCTCTTTATAGGAATACTATTGGTGGATGTAAGATATGTCCAACAACAATATTAGTATTCACCTAGTTATTAATTATCCTTTATTAAAGTATCATTATTGCATTTTTCCCAGTTTATAATTAACTTAGTTTTCAAAACTTTCATATTTACATTTATTTGTATGCTATATAATTTCCAGTATCCTGTAAAACTAATGAAGTACATCACCTGATCAGTGACTGAATATTAATTTAATTAGCAAAAAGACTTGGCTATGTATTTAATATCTGAAACAATATCGAAAACATTTCTTGTTATTTAATCAAGCAGTCCAAGTATATTCAGATTTTAACCTAATTTATTTATTTTTTTGTAGGACGTTATAACTGTCAGACAGCTTTGATGATATAATGTTAACCTAAATATTCTGTAGTACATTTGTTATATTCTATCTTATTCTTACAGAGAATCAAATTTCAACTTAAGTCCTTTGAGGCACAACTTTCATCTAGCTTTGGCTTTGAATGCTTCTTGTTAACTCTTTTCTTACAATACTACAGTTTATTCCTTATAGAAATTGGTAAAATAAGTGTTTTACGTTACTGAGATTTTCAGTTGGTTGTATCCCATTATTTTATATTGTGTTTTAAAATTAAGAAAATCTTAACTTAATATTTTTGTCTGCTATTTAGCATGGGTTTTTTGAAAGAAAACGCCCTCCTGGACAAGCAGAAAAAGAACCTCTCCACAATGAGAAGAATGGATATCAGTGGAAACAAGGAGATGAAGCACTGTGAAGCTTACTTGTATGCAGTATACTTCAATTAATGAGTCACAGAATGTTTATTGTAAAAATTGTTTTAATCACTGCCACTGGAAAACGTAAATGAATTTCATTTGCTGACACCTGTTGTTCAGGCTTGTGAGTTTCCAATTCTAACCATGAATTTTGTTTTTTGTAAGATAGAAATGGATTTATATATCATGCTATAGTCCACAAGCTTAAAATCTACTTAAACTCACAAAGAATGTACTGGAGCTCTGTTTTTCATGCAGTGTACATTTTTGAAATTTGTGAATAATATATAAATATAAATACACACACACACACACACACACACACACACACATATACATATATATAGAGAGAGAGAAAGAGAGAGGAAAGGATATGGCCATGCAACATTTCTGCTTTTCACTTAGGTCATCATCACTCATAAGAAGACAAGAAAATTTAGGCATAATAGAAAATAATAGATCAAAAGAATGTTCTTATAAACTGAGACAAAATCAGTTGTAAAAATAACCAACATTATTGACTATCTAAAAACAGTATCGGTGTGGAATAGGTAATAAAATTATATATATTTAATTATAATTATCAGACATTAAAATTAGATTTATTGCATTTTTAACACATTCCTTTATCAGTCCATCAGGACTTTTTCCAGAAGAAAGTGTGTATAAAAGAAAAAAAACAACATTGTCTTGCATATCCATTGCTGACAAAAAAAAATGTACATACCAAAGCAATTGTTGTCAAAAAAAATTACAGTTTTTAAATGAAAATTGTATTTTTAAAGTTATCTTATTAGAAGGTGATTGTATTGAAAACAAGTTGCTGTGAAACAAACCGTATATAAAGAAATTAAAATGATCTAATAAACAGCTTATAAATAGGTGGTTGATCTGATTGTTCTTGCTTTACACAATTAGAACATTCTTTTAATCTGCTGTTTTCTGATGCACCCAATTTTCATATGTCTAATAATGGCATAAGTACAAAGTCAAAATGTTGCATGGCCATATTTATATTTGTCAATAATATTTTTCATGTTACCATAAAATATAATAATATAGTCAAACCCCTGATATTATATAATATTTCTTTGTGAGATTTTTAAGAAAGTTTATAAAAATCTTATTCATCAAATTAAACACAATTTTATATTTTTATCGTTGATTTAAAACTGTAAATCTGCAATGTGTTTACAGTTTCTTGTAAAGTATGATTTTAATTGACAGCCTTGGGTAATATTTATAAACATTAAACAGTGAAACATTGGTACTGAAATATACATTTATTGTTTTTGACAGTTAATTAAAATTGAAGTTGGAAGAAATATGTTACAGCTAAAATAACAAGTTGTTTTTATAAGGTAGTAATTTCATGGTCTGAATCTGACTGACCATAACAAACTGACAAATTGTTAATGTATTTATTACAACACTTGTGTTGTGAATAGGTGGAAGTTCATATGTATGAGGTGCTCAGTTAATTGTATACAGTTGTGAAATATGAAAGTTAACACAGACAGAATGTTCATATCGTGTATACTGATAAACCGTGAAAGTTATAACAGATAGAATATTAACAGTGGATCATGAAAGCTAACACTACATCAATAGGACATATTAATAAAACCCAGGAATACTGAAATGAATGAGAGCTGTAAATTTAAAGCACACAATATATACCCCCCCACCTGTTTCTTGCTTTCAGGTTGTTATACTTGTAATTTCTTAAAATTGCTTTAAAGTCATGAGTTATGTGTATTTGAAAAAAAAAGTTGAATATTTTAAATACATACCAGTTGTAAATATTGATATATATCCTAAAAATAAAAGGATTTTTTTTTCTTTTTGTAGAATTGAGCATGTGATAGGCAGTTTGGAGGTTAGTGAATTAGGTTGTAATTTCATGCTAGAGTTGTGTAGAAATTTTCTTGTAGAAGGTGAAAGCCTTACGTGATTGTATTTTTGTTTCAAGCTTATCTTTTTAAATATTACATATAAAAGTAGTTTATTTTACTCGCTCCTTATTAAAGAAAATTTCAAGTTTATGCAAGTTTTACATACTCAAAATTGACAAATTGTGTTATAGAATTACATTAATGTGCTATTTATTTCTAACACTTGTACTACAGGTTTTTGCAAATAAACTCAACCCTTTACATCTCAGCATGAAACGGTCTATTATTTCAATGAAAACTTTAAAAAATGGTCCAGGTTATTTCAAACTCCTTTAAAAACAGAACTAAGTGATTTTTAGTGCAGATAAAGTTACAATTTTACCTTTTTAAGAATTTCTGTGAGTGAGGAATAGTTTTTGTGTGTTAGTAGACGTGAGAGAAAAGAAGTGGTTCATTGGTGAAGAAATCTCACTGGATGGAAGAAAGAAGAGAATGTTTGTAAATGGTGTTACTGTCTGAAGTGAGGCATTTCAGGGATTAGTGCTATGATCTTCGCTTGTTTAGATTTACATCAATGGCACAGATGAAGAAATTGTTAATATATATTTTTTTAATTTCCTGATATTAGTAAGTTAAGTTTTTGTTTGTAGTTAAGCACAAAGTTACAGATGGACTATCTGTACTCTGTTTACCACGGGTATTGAAACTCAGTTTCTAGCATTGTAAGTCTTCAGACATACTGCTGTGCTACTTGGGGACATCATATCAAGTTTTGTGGATGTTGCTTCTTTGCAAAATGATGTTAATTATACGATGTGTTAGGTAAATAGATAATAAGTGACTTTTAATTACAATAAATCCAAGGATATGCACGAGCACTATCATCATTTGAATTACGAGCATAATTTTGATTATAATTGTAATGATATAAAATAAATGTAGATATAATTAAATAGTTAATTTTGTAGATGAATATCTTATGATTCTTTTGTTTTTATTTTAAGAGAGTTAAAAGCAGACGATTATTGAAAGTTGTGTATGTAACTCATTGATGTTGAGAATATAACAAACTGAGAATTAAGTGGTAAACGTATCAAATAATGTGAAATGAGCGGGAAAAAAAACAGACAATAGTAGTAGTACGGCCAAGGAGAAATTAGGCGTAAAATTAATTGCGGTAGAAGTGATAGGCCTAACATTTAATGTTAGAGCAAAACTAACAGTAGGAGAAAAGGAGACAATAATTTGTTCCGTCATAACGTGGTTTTCAAGTAATTGAATTAGTTTGTGTGTAATTTGACAAAAGTACCAGAGAATATTTTGAAGAAATAAGATCAAACAATTTCTGGAAGAACAGTATACGAGTGCAGTAAGTCGTGCAATGATTGTAAGTGAATTATACACATGATACTAGTGTGATAGAAATAAGAAGAGGTAGTTCAGCTTGTTAACTGAAATTCAGAAGTAATTCAATAGGCCTAAGTGGACCTTTGACAAGAAGAAAACCAGTTAGTGTTGTTTTTTTTATATATGTATTCCTGTGAGCTCTGTAATGTAATGAATTTGTTGTGTATACCTTTAACTTGTTCCGAATACATATGCGTATCTTATTTTGTAAACAAGTGGAGCACGTGTTGTTCATTTATCGTTGAATTTATCGCCAACAAGTAGAGACACCTATTGTTAAGGAATCCTAACCCAAACAATAACACAGTATGCTAAAAAGCAGTATAAGTAAAAGTCTTTAATTGACAATTAGCAAAAATAACATCTGACAGTAATAACCTTAAAGGTATTATGGAATACAATGATTTTGGAGTTCTAATTGATCAGTATCTTAAGCCATACAAGCAATATGCTGTTGCCAGTGGTGAGGCAAATATTAGGTTGTCCAGAAATAAATATCATTTTTGAACTGTGAAATTTGGAAATGTACAAACTAGTGTTGTAGGACATGCTTTAATCAAAGTAAACACCGTTTACTTCAACACACTTTTGCCAACGTGTAACAATGCTGTTTGTGTCCCTGTTGTAGCAGTCAGAGTTTCTATGGCCAATGAACTCCCTGAAAGCTTCTGCAACTGTCTGGTTTTGAAAGTATTTATTGTTCAAAAAGTTGTAAAAATGGTTGAAAAAATAAAATATTTAGGGGAAAGGTCTGGGAAATGAGATGGATGAGGTAGAATGTCGATTCTCAATTTGTTGAATTTTTGAAGCATCATATTTGACTGGTTTTTCAAAGCCGGTTTTGTTAATTTTCAGTCATTACATACGAAACTCACATACCAAACTTTTTCGTCTTTCCAATCGCACTAAGGTGGTTGGCAAAGCTTGATTTGCTTGTGCCTAGCTTTTCTGAAAGCTCACGTACTGTTGTGCAAGGGTCTATCTAAACTGCCTCCTTTAACCTGTTGACTGCTAAGCATTTCAGCTGCTACAATACAACTCTAATGCTTCTTCATTTTGTAACTTTTTTCGTGACGCCATCTTGGATCGAAAGTGAAACAATTTGTATGTAAGTCAAATGCATGTATAGTGCTGACATTTAACGTTGAAATTAGGTATTAGTGAGAACGAATTAACTCGTCCATGGCACTGTGTTACCGATCGCCTTTGACGAGTTATCTCGTCTACGGCACTGAACAAGTTAATATGTTTTCATCTAAGGGTGGTTTTCTTCCACATCCTTCGTAGTCTTCAAGTGTTTTATCTCCATGTCGAAATAAAATCAACGCTGAACTATACGTTCATTAACAGTTTCTTGGCCGAATGCGTGGTTGGTGTTTCGTGTAGTTGCAGTAGCTTTTTGTCCAAGTTTGAAGTGGTAGAGGAAAATCAGACGAACATTCTTCTTGTCCACCCTGGCTTGGGGGTTGCGAAACTAACTCTGAGTAGAGTTGAAACAGTAGACAATTAGGACACCTTGTAAGCGACAAAAGTTGGATTAAATCAACTCAATATTCAACTTCTAATTGTCAACGTGAGAATTCCGACACTTATTTCTGAACAACCTAATATAATTTTTAGTTGTATCTGCAGTAATATTGAATACAAATCTAAATAGGTTATTGGTTTGGCCATAAATGGAGTATTGTGTTCAGTCTTTGGTTTTCTACCGAAGAAACACTGAATTACTACTGGAAAAAGTGGAGGAAGACTACTGGAATGGAAATGCCAAATGAGGACAGGTTAAGATCTCTGCAACTGTTTTATTTTGTAAAAAGAGGAGTTAGGAGCGATCTGACTGAGGTGTTTAAGATTGTTAAGAAAACTGACAGTACTGATGTATCATATTTCATACTTAAATAGTGAGAATGGTAGAATTAGGGGTTAAAAGTATAACTTTTACCAGGGTGATTGTAATTTGGAATGGCTTTCCTTTAGCTGTGACGCATACAGTTCATTTAAGGGAGTTTAACGGAAGGTATAATAATAAATCCTCTTTTAAGTGGATATATACATTTAAAAATTATTATTAATATTTTATACTGCCATGAGTTTTCTGGTGAGACAATAGTTAGTGTTCAGATTTGCAATGATAAAATTCGGGCTAGGTTCATTTTTTATTGATTTTCGTATTATTTTTTAAAGATGTAGTTCATTTTAATTTTGGATTCCTTGCAGTAAAAAGATATTAAGAGTCAGTTATCTTGTTTTGTTTAGTGGAATTTCCTGTGCAGATATTTGAATGACATCTTTATTTTTTAACTCCTTTCCAGATATATCTACTCTTGCAGATGTTTTTACTTGTGCCTTGGACTAATAACCAAATGGCTGATAATTTTTCAGATGTTTCCTTTTATTTCAAATGATTGGAGTCTCGTACCAAATGAAGGAATACTTTTAAAAAGACGCTCTTGGCTATTTAGCAATGAATTTTACTTTGCAGTTGGACTTTGTGAACAAATAAATTCTGTCCCTTTTTTCCCAAGAATAATTAAAGGTTTCTCTTCAAGTGGATTTTACTGTACAGTGTGATTTATTTTGACATACACATGGGTGAGGATTCTCTTGTCATTATATTTTTGATTTTTCCTCTCAATACTTTTTATGAACTATGTGGACTTGCTATGTCATTTTTTACCTGTACAGATTCCTTTGTCAGTGAAACCTTCCAATAAACCATCTGTGTCACTTCATAAAATTCGCTTATAGGTAAGGTACAAGAGGATATTCATTTCTTCATATCTTTCAATTTCAGGTCATTGTAGATGAGCTGAAAGACCTTCGGCATTTGTGACCTCTGTTCATTCAGGAAATCCCAGACTTGCAGAATATCTCATTTGGACTTCTTTGCGTTTTCTGTGTCTCATAGATTTAACTCGTGTTATTTTAGTTTTATTAGCCGTTAGAATCTTGAAATTCCTTCCAGCGTATTTGGAATTTCAAGTGACTAAATGTGAGATGTGCTCCATGTACATTGTGCTAAATGTGTAGAATGGCTGTAACTACTGTTTGTTACATTAACAGCACAGACAGATCAATTATTACAAAAAATGCACCAAAGTATCTTTTTTTTAGCATAATCACTGGTACCTGCAAAATTAGGGACGGCTCAGGTTTATCCTCCTGGTTGGGGGTTGTGCAGTGGGCTAACAATATACTCACTTAAACAACCAGCCTGTTAATGAATCCGCAAGCGATTGCGGCCCTATGTTCCTTCATGGAATCGAGAGGCATAATAATAATAAATAATAATGACTGGTACATAAAAAAAAAAGAAACAACTTGTTGAAAAATGTATCTGCCACAAAATCGTGGAATGTTCTACAGTGAAAGGACCTTCTAGTGATGAACGAGGTTAAAATTTGAAACAGCATTATGGTCAATTAGAGCAAAGTTATCCGGTTGGTCTATATCTTCCAGCGGCCCAATGGTGACCCTTAGACCTTTTGTCTGTTTATTCTGTGGCTCAAGTGGCTCCTGAAACTCCTTAAAAATCCCCCTTCCAATAAAATTTGAAATGACTCTGTTGTAATAAAATCCTACAAAATAGCCAATAATATTATTGGAGTAAAGAAAAAGCAAAGCTTGTGTCATGCGCTTTTGGAGATTTTGTAATTTAACTTTTAAAATGCTGAATTAAAAAATCATGTTCATTCACAAACTGGCACACAGGTGGACGAAGGTTTTTATTGTGTTATCCTTAGCTTAGTTTCGCACTCAATACTGTACACATGACCCCTGTTTTTTAAGTTTAACGCTAAAAGTCCTAACATGCTGTTAATTATATACATACTATCTAGAATTAGAAATCCCAAACTGAAGTTTCGAAGGCAAGCAAACTTATTGAAAAATATTAAGCCGAGCATGAAATATCATTTTTTAATAAATTTCCAACAATTAAAAATATTATTAAAGCTATTAACTAAGATGCAGAGGCATACAAATGTCATGACCCACATGAAAATACAAAGAAAGGGTGAACATTAGTATTGCATACGGTTTATAGAAATTGAGTACATTATATTAAGACGATTTCAGAACCACACCAAGTCATTGTCCATGTCGCCACGTCCGATTATGCTCTATCTGATGACTGTGTATCTCGAAAATAGTTCTGCACCATAGTTTGAAAAACAACAAGGAAAAATACTCCATCGTAAAACTTTCACATGGCATCGAGCATATGATGACGACAATTCTTCAGTGCTCAATAGTTTGATTGCCTAGAAATTCCCAGGAAACTTGATTGCTATGTCTTTGTATTGAATAACATGAATATTTACTTATTCCCCATCTGCCCCATCCCAATGGCTCAGGTATAAGTTTATGATCTAAAATTTTAGTTTCCATACCTGTGGTGGGCAGAGCATAGATAACTCATTTTGTAGTTTTGTGATTAACAGAAACCAAAACCAGCTGTTTAAGGTATGTGACGATTGTTATTTGTATTTTGTATTTAAGCAAAGCTACACAATGGGCCATCTGCATTCTGCCGACCACGAGAATCGAAACTCGATTTCTATCGTTGTAAGTCCACAGATATACCGCTGTGTCACTGGGAGGGGAAGCGTTATGATACGTGAACGGATATGTCACGAAAGCAAATTCTGTCGTCTTTGGAGAAAGAGAACCTTAAATATATTATTACTGTTGCTTTTGGACAAATACATGTATTTTGCTGCTGACCATTAATGTTCGTGAGTTCTCACCTGTTATCAAAAAAATCGCCATTTGGTTACCACATCTAGTATATAACTTGCTGGAGGTTTCTTTCCTTGATGGTCCTGGGTATACAGGTTATTTCATAACTATTTGTTTTCCGATATCCTTTGGTACAAGGGATATCCACGGAGATCCGGGCACATTTTTATGGTCCAAATGTGTAAAGAGTTTGCGTCAGCAATGTTAATTATACATGCTTTTTAAAAGTAATAATTTTTTCTATCACAACTACCTACGAGCGCAAAAAATATCAAAAAGTAGTTCTGTTATATTCTGTTCCACAGCGATTTTGTATTGGTTGTAAATGTGTTATGACTTGCATGTTCAAAATCGTGTTGCTAAAACGTTTAAAACCCTATATATGTATATTCATGATGTTATAGAAACACATAGAAGCGAAACCACATAACCTGAGTGCTTTCGAAAGGTGTCTCAGCATGGCCAGTTGGTTAAGGTATATGAGGGTCGCGGGTTCCAATCCCCGTCACGTCAAATATGTTCGCCCTTTCACCTTTGGGAGTGTTATAATGTGACGGCGAAATTCAAAACAAACAAACTTTCTGCTCAAAAGGGCTGAGCTGGGGCGAATAATAATAAGTGGAACTGCTTGTTACTGAGTAACATTACATGCCAACGACGTAAATATTCAGCTATCTTAATACGTGTGTGCTCATGAATTGAGACGCCGCCTTTAATGATGTGTATCTAAGAAAAAAGAAAGAAGGGTTATTGTATTTATTCTTTGGAACATCACTTTTGGAGGAACTTAAATTTTGGACACAGTGAGATTTCTCGCAAGTCCTACTTATCAGTAAGTCGGGAAGATAATCATATATATTCATCAAAAACTGTCAGCACGACCCTAGTCCCCCTACTTCCCACACCACAACGCCCGGCATGGCCAGGTAATTAAGACACTCGACTCGTAATTCGCAGGTTCCAATCAGTCGTGGGGACGTGATGAGTGATGGTCAATCCGAGTATTTGTTGGTAAAAGAATAGCTCAAGAGTTAGCGGTGGCGGTGATGACTAGTTGCCTTTCTTCTAGTCTTACACTGCTAAATTAGAGAGGACTAACGCAAAATGTAGCATTGCGCGCCTGAGATTGTTTTACTGTCTTTCAATTGTTTCGTGTCCTACGGTAATTTCTATACGCGCAATCTGAAAATGATACCAGTTTTTCCCAATCACATACAGATTTTTTTACAAAACTTCATTTGTATTTTTACATAAGTGAATCATTTTCATTGAAATCGAGTCACACTTTGCGATGCTTAAAATTTCGACAACCACTGCCTCTAGATATTTTTAAACCATCTTCGACGTGAAAATCTTAACAATCATTCGAAGACCCAAGAGAAACACAACTCTTATACATAATGTTAACAGGCCATATGAAGTGTTATTTGTGGATAGTACTTGTTTGTGCATTCACACACACATATATATATATTTCAATATTGTTTATTCGTCGCTATGACAACAAGAGATTGTGTAAATAACCCAAACATATTTTGTTGTAGTTGTGGAAAATTTGTCGTATATTTGATCAAAGTAAGGGGTTTTTCTTCCAGATTTGTCAAAAATCCTTACGTGATGAAAAAAAATTATTATTAGTTTCGAAATCTGCGTAGCTGAATTGTGGGAAGTCTGTTATTAAAACCAAAAAAACTTTTATGAAGTTTACTTTAGTAGGCCTGTATAATTTATTCTAAATTTCAATGTAGAGTGATATATATAGAACATAAAATTTGGATTGCCTTCACAACGCTTAGGAAATAGTCGAACTTTTTTGTACTTTAAAGAGTAACCTCATTATTATAAACATGGTTTTGGGTCTAGTTTGAAAACATTACAACTTTTGTAGGTGATCCTTCCTACTAAGGCTCGGCGTGGCCAGATGGTTAGGGCACTCGACTCAAAATCTGAGGGTCGGTGGTTAGAGTCCCCATCACACCAAACATGATCCCCCTTTCAGCTGTTCGGACGTTATGATGTTACGGTCAATCCCACAATTCGTTAATAAAAGAGTAGTCCAGGAATTTGTGATGGGTGTTGATGGCTAGTTGCTTTCCCTCTGGTCTTACACTGTTAAATTAGGGACGACTAGCGTAGATAGCCCTCTTGTAGCTTTGCGCGAAATTCAGGCAATAAACTTTTGGGCGAATTTCTTAACCAGAAAATATTATCAGTTCATTTAGATATAACGATGGTTTCTTTTTTTTTTTTTATCGTTCTGTAGTGATATATATATATATATATATATAACACTATATTAAATATAAACATCAAAAATGGAATATTTTACTACAGAAACTACATGTTTCACTTATCGAATGTTATAGTTTGTGATCACGTTGCGTCCTTTAATGGTTAACGTAAAGATTTTTAACTGGTCGTGTTTTAACTGATGTAGGTTGTAAGAAAATCTTTAATTGGTAATATAGATGAATTAATTAAATATTTACATCTAAAGATAAGACGTTTATCAGTAATTTGTAATATACGATTATAAACCTTCAGCAAAGTTTAGTCTCAGTCTTGCTAAATCCTCTGTGTAGTTTTAAATTAGACGAAAATTGTCTTCAGCGGTAAACTATTTATTTTTTCATTTTCGAAAATGAATACAACCAAAAAAGAATAACTTAACACTTCATAGTCTTTGTGCATGATCCAATGATGTCAAGGATTCAGGTTGAAAAGGTCTAATTAGCTTGGATTACTAAATGACTTGTTCCGCCCTGTCGAAGAAAAACACCTAGATGTATGATACGTGACCGATGCTCTTTAAGAATGCACCATTTTTTTAAAACCTCCGGAACTTGGAAGCAGTCCAGTTTTAAAAAGGTCACCTAGAAATACGGAGTTATAAGTCCTGTTTTTCTTGGAAAGTTTATTTTAACGCATTTGATATCTTTCCCCGCCGAACTGTTAACAGAAACGATACCATTGTGATAACTAGCAGTGATATATTTTACCGATCTTAGTTGCACGTGAGGTAGGTTCTGCTCATAAATGTTTTGTTTAAAAAAATGTCTTAAATACACGAATCAGGGTTGGAAGTTTTAATTACTTATTTGTTTCATACGTTAATAACTCGTCGTTTTCTAAATTGTAATTTCAGATAAATTTTCTGGATGAATGAATTATTTGTCAGCTTAAGGGAAATAAAATTCGAATTAGGCTTATCAATTTTCTGGATTCTGCTGTGTTTTAAATACACAAAAGGTAACGGATCAAATCTTCTTTGACTGCATTAATATTATTGCTGTTTCTTTCTTAACCGGAGTCCCTCTAGTCTCATTCTGGTGAAGGGGATGTGTTTGTTTGTTTGTTTTTAATTTTGCACAAAACTACTCGAGGGCTATCTGTGCTAGCCGTCCCTAATTTAGCAGTGTAAGACTAGAGGGAAGGCAGCTAATCATCACCACTCACCGCCAACTCTTGGACTACTCTTTTACCAACGAATAGTGGGATTGACCGTTACGTTATAATGCCCCCACTGCTGAAAGGTGAGCATGTTTGGTGCGACCGGTATTCGAACCCGCGCCCCTCACATTATGAGTCGAACGCCTTAACCCATCTGTCCATGTCGGGCCAGCTACAGGGGAAGTTAAGACACGTTATTTGGGGGTAGCTTTGATAGGCATGGAACTCCTAATGATCATAGGAACTTTTTTATGTTTATGTCTCACATAATTTAGTTTTCCTAATAGAAGCAATTTATTGTTTTACAGCTTTCAGAAGCACTTTGACTACGAAACAAACAAAACAAACAAGATTTGTTAAATTTCGGGTTAAGTTACAAGAGGGCTATCTGCGCTAGCCGTCCCTAATTTTGCAGTGTAAGACAAGAGGAATAGCAGCTAGTCATCAACACCACCCACCGCCAACTCTTTGGCTACTCTTTTACCAACGAATAGTGGGATCAACCGTCATATTATAGCGGTCCCACGGCTGAAAGGGTGAGAATGTTTGGTGTGACGGGGATTCAAACCCACGATCCTCAGATTAAGAGTCGAGTGCTTTAACCATCTGGCCATGCTGGGCTTCAACAAATCTTATTGTGAGTCCTTACTGATAAGTTTACAGTGGTAAATGTTGCCTTAACGTAGGCTCACGAATTGGGAATAACTTATTGTCTTGTTTTGCTGATTTTGAAATAATATATATATCGTAGGTTAACCAATAATACTTTAATTGTGAGTAATTCATATTTTATTTTAATTCCAACATTAACTCGGGTATAACTCGACCTAAAAATGACTCAATATTTCTATTAAATTTTAATTATATTGACAAAGCGTTTTTGAAACTAGCTAGACGTAATAATATTTTTACTTCAACCAAAACACTATCTCAACCAAAGCCAACTGATAATATTCGAAACACGTAATTACAACGAATATTAAAAAGAAAATAGTTACGAAACAATGATAAACGCTAATTGTCAATGCTGTTAAACGTAATTTACTTTAAAAAGAGGCCTGGCATGGCCGAGTGCGTTAAGGCGTGCGCTCGTAATCCGAGGGTCGCGGGTTCGCGCCCGTGCCGCGCTAAACATGCTCGCCCTCCCAGCCGTGGGGGTGTATAATGTGACGATCAATCCCACTATTCGTTGCTAAAAGAGTAGCCCAAGAGTTGGCGGTGAGTGGTGATGACTAGCTGCCTTCCCTCTAGTCTTACACTACTAAATTAGAGACGGCTAGCACAGATAGCCCTCGAGTAGCTTTGTGCGAAATTCCAAAACAAACAAACAAAACTTTAAAAAGAACCCTTTGTCAAGAAAAGTATTATCATTTATTTGACATACTAAGTATTTGTTTGAGTTTCAAGCCACACAGTATTCTATCCGTGCTCTGCAGGATGAGGGTAGCCTATTTTCAGCATAATAAGCCCTCAGTCTTACCGCTAAGATATTGGGTGAGAGTGAGGGTTTTGAAGTTAAACTCATAGCTGCACAATAGGCTATCTTTGGTCTTCCCAACATGGGTGTCGGAATCCAGTTTCTGGCAGTTGGAGTCTGGAGACATACTACTGTGCCCCTGGGGAGGGGTAATAAAATAAGAAACGTAGTTGTAATGTTGTAGATCTGCTTATTAGTTTTATCAAAGACGAGTAGTTGAATTGCTTAATGTTAACTTTAAAGTTCGTGGACTGAATGAAGTTCACAGATCGTGCACTAGTCCAATGATTACATTATATTCACTATCAGTTTTGATACCGACACTAGAAAAAACAAATAAATGAATCAATAAATACTAACTATTTGCAATCAATAAAACAATAAAACGCAGGCCTGTTCGTGTTTGTCAGGTGCATGCTTGATAAACCAGTTAAGGAGGGAAGTGTACTTTCCGAAAGAGACTGAGTTATCAGTGTTTATTTTTGTTGTGTTAAACCATGTTGGCTCGGCAGCAAGTTTCATAACGCTAAAGTTCGAGTAACCCTCCGTGACAAACACAACTTGGACAGCTCATTAAATAGCTTTACGTTAAAGCTACCGAGAAGGAATTTTCTGTTATTCTACCTAGGCCTAAAGAATGCACTTAATGCAGATAAATGTTAGATGAATGGAAGATATATATATATATATATTAATAACGAAAATTTCTGTAATTGTGTCAGGTACTAAACAAATACAAATTTGTTATGATGTGAAAAGATCGAAGATTTAAATGTCTTGCTCTCAAAGTTGGTAGCTAATTCTTATGTTTAGGAGATATTGATACAGGAATTATTTTTAAATGTACCCAGGAGTGTCATTCCACAAAAGATTTAGGGTAGGGTCTGTGACGACTGGCCTCAGGGGATCGATCCCCTTCAATCAACTGAAGCCGTATCTTAAGGCATTATTTGTGTGTATATAAGGAATTAATAATTAAAGAAGTTATATTAAATATTTCTGATAACTATTTTTAGTTGTGAATAGGTTATTTAACAACTTGGTACTACTTTATGCGTATGAATACCTTAACGCATATAAAGACTTATTTTAGACGATGAAAATTGATAGTTACATTAGACATAGTGGGTGCCTATTGGGAGTTACTCTAATTAATTTGGATACCTGGTTGTGACCTTTCATACTAGTGTAATTCGTTTATAGGTCTACCAATTAGCGCCTTTCTACCATAAAGGGGGCTGGAATGCCAACTTCAAGAGGTAAGTTTATTTAACTTTAAGTGGTAGTATCTTATTTTTAGTTTTTCATTTAAACTTTTCTTTTTCTTCTTCTTCGTTTTGGAGAACAGTCACCTTTCCACAACTGTCTGCAGGTACTAAAGGGTGATATAGATGTTGGACGTTGTGGGCTTGAGCACCCACATCTCACTGTCTCCTAATTTATATTTCTATTATTTTATTTCTTTATTTGAGACTGGCAAATGGAGGTTAGGCAAATACTCTGATAGACAGTGTATCTCCACCGCAAAAGGGGGTCCAACATCCACAATCACCTCCCAAACCCAAGGTACATTCAATATCCCACATTATAGCCTGTACTCTGGGATCCTCTCACTTGGTGCAAAGTTTTTTTATAATTTTTGTTTTGGCTTGTTTTTTTAAGTTATAACAATCTAACATTAGTCAGAGGTTTGGATTTGCTGTTTTTAACACAGTTCTCCTTTTGATTTTGATTTAATTTACTTAACGCTTCGGTGTTAATATTCTATATATATATATATATTGTGATATAAGTGATTTCTGACGTAAGAAATACATTAACCTTCAGCTTATGCACAGTTGAATATTGAGAACATAAAAAGGCTTAACTTGTATTTTTTTTTTCTCCACCGCCTTAGTAAACAATGGCTATTTGCACCGCAAATTGTCCAGTGTAATAAGTTGTATCTAATAATGATTTATGCTGGAATTCTGAGGTGCCGAGACTTCTTTTTTCTTGTGTTGAACGTAGGCGGTAAATAAATATAGCATAATTTTAATAATAAACTTGGTTCTTGTTGTTAAGTGCAATATTCTTCTGTGGAAGTAATTCAAACACATATTTTGAATATGTTAAAGAAGTGTTAAGTTATCTCGTGGCTATTGTAACAAAAACTATTGAGTTCTCGTGTGACATTTAATGTAAGTACTTTGGTGGCTTATTACAAATAACAATACTAAGGATTCATGCTATATGTAATACCAACTCTGGAGCGACTTATTCATTGTAATAATAAATACTGAGGTGTCATGTTACGTGTAATACCAATTCTGATGCGATTTGTAGCGAGTAACAACAAATTCTGAGGTGATTCGTAACAACGTAAAAAAAACCCTTCGGGTGTTAAATTCAAAGCCAAAAGTATTTAACAAAGATGTAAAGGCGTCCCATTTTAGAGTATTTTTAAAATATTTCTTTGAGGACAAAAGTCTCGAAACAAAATAGTCCACACGTACGTCGTCGAAGAGTTTCCAGTTACTTTTCATGAATTATGGCAATCAAGACATCCAATTGTAGGAACTGTAAGCCTACAATCCATATAAAAAAGTGAAATTGTTACTTATTTCATAGGATGGAGAACCAAAAACGCTCTTAAAGAACCCCTTGTTAATATTATTCAATTATTTTATCATTTTATTGTTTTCGGAAGACTTATAAGCAATGTCTGTACACGTAAAGCACGGTGTTGTGTTTTTGAAAAAAACCTTCAATACTGATTAAAAATAAATAAAACGTTAATCGTTTATCAAATTGCATTTCAAGTGACATTCAAGAGAAAAATCGGACATAAATGGTGACATTTTGAGGTGTCTTATTTCCAGATTTTTTTTTGACAAGGTTGTTTGAGAGAAAGAATGAGGGCGTTCAGTGTTTCTTCGATAAATGAAGGCAGGCTACGTTCCCATGAATAAGTTATAAAAAAACAGTTAGAACAGTTTTGTAGCCAACTCACAACTCGTACAGGGACGGTATATTTAGCTTCATTCCGAATTTAGGCAGTGTGGTGGCAACTGTTGGCGTAGGCCCTGCGATGTGAAAATATATATCTAAGAGGAACAGAATTGTATAGTTAGTAGTGTCGACTGAACGGGGAACAGGGGGAGCTGTTTTATCGAACTTCAACGCTGTAACTAAAACAGGTCAGTTTATAAAGTCTTTTTACTTATTCGAAATTCTCCGGGAGATTTTAGTATTTTTGTGAGCGAATATAAATTCCTAACCGAAATATAAACGCGTTTTGGACGAGAAATATAATTACAATATCAGTGATATTTAATCCAGTCAATTTTTGGTTTTTCGTGTCTATGAATTTAGTTACCGTTGTATTTATATTTTAAAAATAAAATGCCAGTATACAGGATTCATGAATCCGTCTTTATAATATAAATTACGAAACCGAGGGTTTTCTAATAAAAAATTAAGTTTAATTTTTCCTAATAATTTTGATTTTAATTATTTTTATCGCTAAATCATATCAATTATTGAATGATTTACCAAGTTCTGGGCATTGAATAAAACTGTTTACTGGGAAGTTATCTAATTTGTTTATAAGGGCAGTGAGTGACTCATACATTTTTTTTTTTTTTTTGAATGACAAATCAGATCACTTCTTCTGGCAGTGAATCAAACCAACTTTTGGATAGTGATTAAGTCCCAGGCAGGAGGGCTATGTCGCGTAGTTAAGGACACTCCTCGGTTCCGCCTTCAAAGTTTGGCCCTGCCAGCTCTAAAATTCTAGTAGGAATTCGCGAACAAATAAACAACGTGTATTAGTATAGGATGACTATCTAACAAGGTATTAAATGTACGTGATGGAATATTTTACTATTTGCTTAATTACGAAATCATCATTCACCAACTGTCAGGACATGATGATTGGTATTTTAAAAATGATCGGTGATTGTACGTGATGATTGGTATTTTTGTGTTCGTTTTAGGTTAACGTAAACAGAAATATCCAACATGTTCTTTTTACTTCAATAAATATAACTTTGTTTTATGGAGATCTTCCAGTGATTATTGCACTCTTTGGACAGATGATGTGTTGTTTACTTGTTTTTACTTCATTTTATCAAATCTATGGAATTCAATCTCTTACGGGAAGTGTACCAGCTACTGAATTCCACGAATCTCCTGTAATTACGTTGTTAGGTAGTTGTATAGTTTCACAAAACAAAGTTTGGAGAGTATCATAATCGAAAACGGAATTAAGCCAAATCAAATTTTGGCTGTCATCAGCGACATGTCATCAGGTTCCAGCTATAGCAACGTGTCATCAGGTAAAAGCTAGAGCGATGTGTCATCATATTCCAGCTATAGCGACATGTCATCAGGTAAAAGCTATAACGATGTGTCATCAGGTCCCAGGTACAACGACGTGTCGTCAGGTTCATGCTATAGCGACGAATTAAAGCAACGAAGTTAATGTCTTTAATCTGGAATGATCTAATTAACGGACTGAGCATGTAAGGGGTCGATCCACTGGACCGACTCCATATTAGAAAGTATGAAGCGTATCTTCAGGAAAGATGGTAAACTTTCATCCAACAGTACGAGTCTGTAGTACACAACAAATCAGATGTGTTGCCAAATGTTCTCTTTTAAAGATGTCTGTGAAGTACAATAATTAGCCTGGCTCACACTCTGAGAAGTAAATGATGTTTATGTGGAAAATAAATATTCTTTAGTCCATTGTACAGCTTGCATATTGCATTTCCATAACTTCTACAACCTTGTAATTGTATATTTACAGTTTTTTTAGTATTTCTTTGTACTGTATCTGATATTGCAACACGAACTGATGCGAAATGAGCAGTGTAGGGTAATTTATAAACCTTGATGTCATCTTGATATTAACTACATGATACCGTGTTGAAAGTGCTCTGCATCGCAAGATGGTTAGGGCGTTCGGGTCTTAATCTAAGGATTGCGGGTTCGAATCCCCGTCACACCACACATGCTCGCCTCTTTTTGCCGAAGGGCGTTATATGTGACAGTCAACCCCACAATTTGCTGGTAAAATAGTAGCCCAAGAGCTGGTGGTGAGTGATGATGACTGGCTGCCTTCTCTCTAGTCTTACACTGCTAAATTAGGTACAGCTAGCGCAGACAGCCCTCGTATAGCTTTGCGCGAAATTCCAAACGAAACAAAACTTATAGTAAATTTTCAACACTCGATGCACCTTAGGCTAGATTTATTAGTTGATAAGATGTATGTTGTGAAACCGAAATAGAATTTTATCAGTCGTACTTGATGTTATAACGTTTCGAAGTGATGCAGTGAGTGGTAAGTTATAAACCGTTCATTCTTTTTTAGGTGCGACTGCATTTGGGCTCTATGTCGTGACCATCGTGAGAATCGAATCTCTGATTTTGCGTTTAAATCCCTAAATTTACTACTGATCTACCGAGGAATACCAGTAATTATCACAAAAATGTGGTGTCATAACATTCGCTACTATGTAATTACACTGGTTTTAAAAAAATATTTTTTGTCTGAGGCAAGAATGTGAATAGGTGTTTTTTTACTAATTTGGGTGTGCTGAATTCAAATTTGTAAACATTTTTGCTCTATCACCTCTAGTTTTCTGGCTTTTAAATAGTCTCATTTTAGTATATACAGAGTATATACGTGCTTATTTCAACAGTTGCAGCAGCTTGTTACAGATAAAACAGGATAGATAAAGAACATTGACAGAATAAATATACTTGGATGACACAATGTTCACAATTCATAGTACCGCAGACAGTTAGAAGTGTGTTTTCTTAGATTATCTGGTGTATTTTGCCTCCGGGATGTCACGCAAGAGCATCCACCAGAAGTCTTCCATCATGCTGGGGTTCCACTTGCCTTGGTAGTTGCTCTCCATCTTCGTAATGTCTTGGTGGAATCTTTCTCCGTGCTCATCACTCACTGCTGTAAGGTTTGGAGGAAAGAAGTTGAGGTGGGAATGGAGAAAATGAATTTTGAGTGACATTCGGCATCCCATATCCTCATAAGTCTTTAGCAACTTCTCAATACAGGCTTGGTAATTTGGTACGCGTGTGTTACCAAGGAAGCCACTACAGACTGACTTAAATGCTTTCCATGCTCTCAGTTCCTTTAAGGTAAGAAGCTCCTCAAAATCAGTATCCTTCAGCACTTCTCGGATTTGAGGACCGACAAAGATGCCCTCTTTGAGCTTAGCAGCACTGAGACCCGGGAACACAGTAGACAAGTGTTGGAAGGCAGCACCATTTTTGTCCATGGCCTTCACGAAATTCTTTATCAAACCAAGCTTGATGTGAAGAGGAGGAAGAAGCACCTTCTTCATGTCAACCAGAGGATTCTCCTTGACGCTGTGTTTGCCATGAACGAAAGTGCTTCTAGACCCCCAGTCTTTCTGCTTGTAATGCTGGGATACAGCTCGACTATCCCAGAGACAGAGAAAGCAACAGTACTTTGTGAAGCCCGCTTGCATACCCATAAGAAGACCAATGACCTTGAGGTCCCCACATAGACTCCATTGGTACTGGTTGTACTTAACAGCTTCTAAAAGAAGCTCCATATTGTCATAGGACTCCTTTAGATGGACAGTGTGCAGTGGGAATGCTGGGATATTTATTCCCGTTGTGCAGAAGCACAGCCTTGAGACTTCGCTTGGAAGAGTCTATGAAAAGACGCCAGTCTGAAGGATTATGTGGCAAACCAAGGAAAGTGAACAAGCCAGGTACATTTGTGCAGTAGCACAACTTGTTTTCCATGTCGAAAAATGAAGCAAGGTCTTTGTTCCGATTCCTGAAACTGGTGATCCGTCTTGATGTATAGCTATATATATATATATATATGTATAATGTATAGCTATCACTTACATTAATTGCATAATAACTAAAAAAGAACACATAAGTCACACAATATTAGAAATTAACCCTGAATTCATATACGCCTTTATGTACAGTATGTGAGCAAAATGTACAGTATGCATGTCTAAAAAACTAGAGGTGATGAGTAAAAACGGATTTCAAATCTGAATTCAACACCCCCAAATTAGGTTAAAACAGCTATTTTTGTGCTTGCCTCAATTTCTTTGTAAACCAGTGTTATTCGCCTACTGTGACGGTGCTAGAGTGGATTGTTTAAATCATATAAAATCCACAGGTGGAATAGAAGCAAGTCTATGGATTTATAACGCTAAAATCATGGGTCCAGTTCCCCCTGGTGGATACAAGAGATAGCCTGATGTGCCTTGGCTGTAAAAAACAACAACACATAAATCATAAATTGTTAAATACACATTGCTTGTTGGAGACGAACTAGTAATTACAAGCACTATATTTACTCTGTAGACGTGATAGTTATTCATATGTATATTGTTTGTTTTTGTTATGCATAAAGCCATACAAAGGGCTATGTGTGCTTTGCCAATCACGGGTATCGAAACCCGGTTTTTAGTAATATAAGTCCTCAAGCGTACCACGTGTCACTAGGGGGTCACGTATCTTGTTCATGTTGTTGAACTGTTGTTAATACTGATTTACTTTCGCTGTTATTACTAACAATAGTGTGAAGGCAATTGCTCTGAGATGTTTTCCTTATTTTGTCATGGTTTCGTTTATAGCACGGTGACGTCATGCAAGTCGTTTACTGAAGAAGTTGTTTCTCTAGCATATTTCGGTGGTAAGTTCAACCTCTGACGTAAGGGTTTAATTTATCACAACTATGACTCATCGTGTCTCTATGGGTTCTCCTTTTCTAACTCTTGGCAATGTCTTCTATCTATCCACACGTTGTTGTGTAATTTTCTGTGGTATTACATTGGTGCGGCTGTGATGAAATTCGGTTCTCATAGAATGTGTAGTTTTAATATATAATATTCGCAACGTCGTGTAGTTTTTACAAACGTGAACTTCTAAGAAATGAAGTCGAATATAAATCATTATTTACATTCAACTCTCACACACAAACACGCACAAATGTTTTGTTTACTAATTTCAAATCCCAGATTTCGAATTTCCGTTTGAGTATAAATATCGTAACAACAGGTTTTAATAAGTTATTAATTACTGAGAATAAATTCACTAAATGTGTCAGTTATCAGTTCCAGTGGTTAGGAAGGTTTAGTGCGTATGTGTGTTTTCTTACAGCAAAGCCACATCAGACTATCTGCTGACTCCACCTAGGGGAATCGAACCCATGATCTTAGCGAGGAAGATATAATATCACTTACACCATGTAACACAAATTTTGTTCCTGGATAGTATGTGTTATTTCTTAATTGCTTGTGTTGTAAAAGTACAGAAAATGGCCATTATTCCCTTCAAACTTTGCTTTTGTGACCTGGTAAATGAAATTTAGAAATTAACCTATTTTTTATGTAAAAACGGACAAATTTGCACATTTTTATTTATATAAGGTCTGAATAAAACAACATATAAATCAAGATTTACATGTATTTATACTTCAGTTATACAAAAATGTTTAGAAGTGAGTAGTTTTTCGAGATTTGCGAGTGTAATGTAAATCACTTTCATGTATCAGCCCCCAAATATAGTCTCCCATCATGTTTTCGTTATACGCTCCTTGGTAGCGGCGTTCAAAGTCCAGTATATCTTGGTGGAAGCGCTCGCCTTGCTCCTCCGAGTATGCTCTCATGTTCTCCTTGAATTTATCAAGATGAACGTCAATGATATGGACTTTTATGGACATCCTGCAGCCCATTTTGCTGTAGTTCTTAACCAGAGCCTCAACCAGTTCCACATAATTTTCGGCCTTGTGATTGCCCCCAAAGCCCCGAACCACTGCGACAAAGCTGCCCCAAGCTTTTTCTCCTTTCCACTTACCTTTTTGATCTTCTTTATTTGCGATCCAACGAAGTCACCGGCTTTGGCCTTTACCTCAGACAGCTTAGAGAAGAAGTCTTGAAGGTACTTGAGGACTACAGATTCTTTATCAAGAGCCATGACACATTCTTTCAAAAAAAACCAATTTTATGTGCGACACCTCCTGGAGGTCACTAGTGGCTCACACTTGACATAATGCCTCCCCACAGAGAACTCGGTCTGTTGTGGTCAGTGCTTCCTGTTGTAGAGCACTGCGGTATCCCTGCTGTCCCAAAGACAAAGATAACAGGGAAACTTGGTAAAGCCTCCTTGGAGACCCATCAAGAATGCCACCATTTTGACGTCTGCGATAACCTCCCAGCCATACTCACCATACTTCAAGGCTTCTAGCAAGGTCTTGACACTTTTATACTCCTCTTTGAGGTGCACCGAATGAGTCAGGGGAAGAAACGGATACTTATTACCGTCATGGAGCAGCACAGGTTTGAAGCTTTTATGTCATAGTAGAAAGTTTTTGAAAATTCTCTATCAGCTACTCAACCCTGAATATACCTGGAATATTCCAAAAAAATGGGTAAATTTGAAAATTTCATTATCCAGGTCACAAAAGCAAAGTTTGAAGAGAAAAACAGGTCTTTTCCATTCACATTAGGTATGGGCAATTGGGAAATAACACTTTCTGCCCAGGAACAAGAAAAATTAAAAATTCTGTTACATAGTGTTATCAATGCTAGTAAGTAGGTGGATTAGTATGAGTTATTAATGATAGTAAGGAAATGTATTAATATGAATTATCAATGCTAGTAAGAAAATTGATTAATATGAATTATTAAAACTAGTAAGTAGGTGGATTAGTATGAGTTATTAATACTAGTAAGTAGGTGGATTAGTATGAGTTATTAATGCTAACAAGTAAGTGGAATGGTATGAGTTATTAATGCTGGTAAGAAGATGGATTAATAACATTAAGCCTCTCGATTCCATGAAAGAACATAGGGCCGCTTGCGGATTCATTAATAGTGAGTAGATTGTTAGCCTACCGCACAACCCCCAACCAGGAGGAGAAACCTGAACCGTCCCTAATTTTGCAGTGTAAGACTAGAGGGAAGGCAGCTAGTCATCACCACCCACCGCTTTTGGGCGACTCTTTTACCAACGAATAGTAGGATTGACCGTCACATTATAACGCCCCCACGGCTGAAAGGGCGAGCATGTTTAGCGCGACTGGGATGCGAACCTGCGAACCTCGGATAACGAGTCACCCGCCTAACGCGCTCGGCCATGCCGGGCACAGATGGATTAATATGAATTATTAATGCTAGTAAGAAAATGGATAAATATGAATTATTAAAAGTAGTGAGTAGGTGGATTAGTATGAGTTATTAATGCTAGTAAGTAGGTGGATTAGTATGAGTTATTAATACTAGTAAGTAAGTGTATTAGTATGAGTTATTAATACTAGTAAGTAGGTGGAATAGTATGAGTTACTAATGCTAATAAGTAGGTGGATTAGAATGAGTTATTAATGATGGTAAGTAGGTGGATTAGTATGAGTTATAAACGATACTAAGTAGGAGGATTTAGTATATCTTATTATTTGTAATCCAAATACGAGAGCACCAGCCAAGAAAACAGAAAACAAAATCATCACCACCCACCACCACCAACTCTTGGGCTACTTACTTTTTGACCAACGAATAGTGGGATTTACCATCACATTATAACGCCCCTACGGCTGAAAGGATGAGCATGTTAGGTGTGACAGGGGATTCGAACCCGCGACCCTCGGATTACGAGTCGAGTGCCTTAACTACCTGGCCATGCCGAGCCTACTGCCTGGGTAGAAACACTCATCTTTTCTGTAGAGTTTAATTTATATTGTTTGTACAAGTATGTTATTATTTGCCTCAAATGCATCTTCAATCCAGATCTTGACGCTGGTACTACTGAAAATTATTACCTTTTAAATATGATGTTGCGCGGTTAGACAGCGGTAGTTGTAAAGTCAATGATTCGATTCCCTTCAGTGGGTACAGCAGATAGCCAGAAGTGGTTTCGCCACGAGAAAAACACACACACATAAACTCTAAATATGAAATATTCAAAGCTTCAAGAATTTTCCCGAACGTTATATTTAACTTCACGAAGTGTGTTTGGTATCTTGTTTCTTGTGTAAGTACAAAACTACACAGCGAGTAATTTGAAGAGAGTCTTCACCACGAAGAATCGTACCTCGGATATTGGCGTTCTGAGTCCGTATGCTTACCGCCGACCCGTTGTGGGGACACGTGTGGTTGAATTTTCCAGATGCAAATTGATAACATCTCCACAGAAGAAATCGTACAGGGGGCGGTTCTCTTACAGGACAACACTATTGGACAACTCTCATTTAACACTGTTTGTTTTGTAAACTCGATAAAACAATGTCGTAATTCATTTTTTGTTTCAGAATTTCGCGCAAAGTTACGCAAAAGTAACCTGCGCGTAGCAGTCCCTAATTGTGCACAGATAGGCTGGGGATAGGGCAGATAGTTAACAGCGTCCACTGCTAATTTTACGCCACTTTTTTAAGGTCGAACGCCATCTACCTGATCCTACAGGTCAATTTCAAATCGCAAGTGATATTTTTAGTGGAAATATTCAAGAGTTTTTTTAATACATTATTTATGAAGTCTTTTTATATTTTCATCATTGAAAAGCTCCATACTTAAACTTACAGTTTCATCTCGCGGAATTCTAGAAACACTCTAAGATCAAAACTAGAACGACAAATCTTATTGTCTCAAGTGACATAAGTCCGTAAACAGCGTCAAGACCTTGCTAAAAGCCTTGAAGGAGACTTTGGCAAGTTTCCCCGTTATCTTTGCCTTTCGGACAGCAGAGACACCGCAGCGTAATATAACAAGAAGCACTGACCACAACGGACCGAGTTCTCTGTGAGGAGACACAGTGTCAAGTGTGAGCCACTAGTGCACCTCCATAAGATGTTGTTTCCACCATGGCACATAAAATTGGGTCTTATGAAGCATTTTGTCACAGCTCTTGATAAAGAGTCTGCAGTCTTCAAGTATCTTCGAGACTTCTTCCCTAAGCTGTCTTAGGCAAAGGTCAAAGCCGGTGTCTTCGTTTGATCACAAATAAAGAAGATCCTGGAGTGCACAGAATTCCCCAAGCAGCTAAGTGGGAAGGATAGAAACCTTGGGGCAGCTTTGTCGTAGTAGTTTGGGGCACCTTGGGCAATCACAAGGCCGAAAATTATGTGGAACTGGTTGAGGTTTTGGTGAAGAACTACGGCAAAATGGGCTGCATGATCTCCATGAAATTCTATATCATTGACGCTCATCTTGATAAATTCAAGGAGAACATGGGAGTATACTCAGAGGAGTAAGGCTAGCGCTTCCACCGAGATATACTGGACTTTGAACGCCGCTACCAAGGAGCGTATAACGAAAACATGATGGGAGACTATATTTGGGGGCTGATACATGAAAGTGATTTACATTACATTCGCAAATCTAGAAAAACTACTCACTTCGAAACAGAGGCCTGGCATGGCCGAGCGCGTTAAGGCGTGCACTCGTAATCCGAGGGTCGCGGGTTCGCGCCCGCGTCGCGCTAAACATGCTCGCCCTCCCAGCCGTGGGGGTGTATAATGTGACGGTCAATCCCACTATTCGTTGGTAAAAGAGTAGCCCAAGAGTTGGCGGTGGGTGGTGATGACTAGCTGCCTTCCCTCTAGTCTTACACTGCAAAATTAGGGACGGCTAGCACAGATAGCCCTCGAGTAGCTTTGTGCGAATTCCCAAAACAAACAAACAAACACTTCTAAACATTTTTGTATAACTGAAATATAAATACATGTATGTCTTGATTCATATGTTGTTTTATTCAGACCTTACGTAATTGAAAATGTGCAAATTTGTCCGTTTTTACATAGAAAATAGGTTAATTTTTAAGTTTCACTATCCAGGCAACAAAAGCAAAGTTTGAAGAGACTAATGGCCATTTTCTGTACTTTTACAACGTAAGCAATTCAGGAACAAAACTTGTATTACGTAGTGTTGTTAAATTATTATTCTGACAATGGATTTTCTGTTTTAATCTTAGTAACCATTTTCGTGATATTCCTTCTCTGTTTATAGTTAGACCAACCTATGTGACATTTTATAAACTCAGTTTTGTTACTTTAAAGCTATTTAACATTACTAGTTTACCCCCGAAGAAGAAAGTTCCATCTTTCGAAAGCACTCGGCTAATAGGGTTTTATCATTTTGTATTAATATATATTGATTTGTTTGTTGTTGTGTTTTTAATTTCGCGCAAATCTACACGAGGTCCATCTGCGCTAGCAGTCCCTAATTTGCAGTGTAAGTCTAGAGAGAAGGCAACTAGTCATCGCCATCCACCGCCAACTCTTGGGCTACTCTTTTACCAACGAATAGTGGGATTGATGGTCACATTTTAACGTCCCCATCGCTGAAAGAGCGAGCATGTTTGGTGCGACGGGGATGCAAAAAGACGTATTGAAGATACGTGTTTTTCTGACAGTGAAGTCAACTTTACTTAACACCGCCCATATCTCAAAATCGGGTAAACTCGTTGGAGTGAGATAAAAAAAAAAAGGATCCATAGCGGAAATAGGTTTTCCTTCGGTTTCTTTCTTCTTTTTTTTTTAGAAATATCGTTGGCCTATTTTTATCTTCAGTGTACCATTGGCTGCACAAATCAATCAATCGAAATGGCTGAAGACAGCTTCAATGACGTCGAAAAATCCCATTTATAGTTCAAATCTTGCAAATGTAATTGACCTAAATATTCAAAATTCGTATGAAACTCGTTGTGATTGGGAACGTGATGCGTTATACATTTCTGTCAACCTGAGTCAGAGACGTGTAGGAGTGACTAGCACTGATAATGCAACAAACGGTAGAAGAAAACGACTACGACCAAATAACAATGACCATATTTTGAATACTGATGACGAAGTTCTACATGGCGAAAATTGGAGCATGGATTTTATTAATAATAACGATTTGGCCTTAACTGAAGAGACTGATGATAATGAAAATGAATTCATCGTGAAAGAATGCAAAAATATATATGACGTCAGAGATGTTTTCGAAATAGATGCTTCTTTGATGAGATATTTACCAATACCAAAATTGTGTGGGCTCGGTATGGCCAGGTGGGTAAAGGCGTTCGACTCGTGATCCGAGTGTCGCGGGTTCGAATCCTCATCGCACCAAACATGCTTGCCTTTTCAGTCTTGGAGGCGTTATAATGTAATAGTCAATCGCACAACTCATTGGTAAAAGAGTAGCCCAAGAGTGGGTGGTGATGTCTAGCTGCTTTCCCTCTAGTCTTACACTGCTAGATTAGAGATGGCTAGCGCAGATAGCCCTTGGGCAGCTTTGCGTGAAATTCAAAGAACAAAACAAACAAACAAATTACGTGAAGTTAAATCCTTTTAAATCAGTTAATTCTGCTGATTAAGCAAGTCATATAATTACCATAAACTTTTCAGTCCTAAAGAAAATGTAATCTATTATGTTACCCAGTGATGCAAACAAATTATTTCTTAATACACGAAAATAAATTATAAATGATAACATGTTGTTTTGTTGTTGTTTTGAATTAAGCACAAAGCTACACAATGGGCTATCTGTGCTCTGCCTACCACGGGTATCGAAACCCGGATTTTAGCGTGTAATTTCGCAGACATACCGCTGAGCCACTGGGGGGCATTTTATAACAAGAAACCAAATATATGATATTGGTAATGAAAGATGTAATGGTTTTCAAACGAGACCCGAAACTCGAGATATTTCGAATAGTTTACCATATTATTGAAGAATCAGAACTTTTACTGTAATTCTGTTATTGGTATTGGTTGTTCGCTTTACTACAAAATAAAGATTTCCCTTTGTGGAAAATCGATATGAAAACCCAATAGACAACCAGATGTTTTAGCTTGAGACAGAGTATTGTAAACACGTTCTGAAAAGAGCTGTTTACAAATATAGAGTAAATAATGTAGCTTTTCCAATATATATATATATATAACTAATATTCGTTGATATATCAATATTTATGCATTTATATTTTTATCCATGCTTAATTTTTTACTCTAAAAAGAACTGATGTTCTTGTGTTTAGTACTTTTATTTAATATAATTTCCGTAACCCGATTCCAAGACGGATTTTGACCAATCCTTCTGGTACAAAATGTTACCCTGTTTTCCCGTACGACAAGCGTTAAAATAAGTGTGCACAGAATGTATTCCGTTTGTCCGCCTTTATTGAGACAATTCTTTCATTTTTACTTACAATTTTTGAGAGCTTTATAGATTTATTTTTACAATTTGAAACATAAAGGGATGTTTGTTTGTTTTTGAATTTCAGGCAAAGCCACACGCTATCCGTTCTTAATTTAGTAGAGTAATACAAGAGGGCAGCTAGTCATCACCACCCACTGCCAACTTTCGGGCTACTTGCTGAAAGGGCAAGCATGTTTAGTGAGACCGGGATTCGAACCCGCGACCCTCAGATTACAAGTCGAACGCCTTAACCCACCTGGCCATGCCAGACACCTATTTGAGGTAAAAATGTATCTCAGTACAGCTGGTATGGTTATTAATACTTTTAATAATAGAGCAGAGAACAACGTTCTTAGGTCATCTTCAGGTTAACAAAGAGAGACTTTGTAACTTACCGTTTCCGCGCACGTCTTATGGAGAAGAGTGTAAAGGGGTACGGGATTGCAGGGAAGGTTGCAGTTGAATGTTAGGTCGAAACGTTGTTTGTTTTTGAATTTGGAATTTCTCGCAAAGCTACACGAGAACTATCTGCGCTAGCTGTCCCCAATTTTGTAGTGTAAAACTAGAGGGAAGGCAGCTAGTCATCACCACCCACCGCCAACTCTTTGGATACTCTTTTACCAACGAATAGTGAGTGTTACGTTTTTTTTATATTTTTTATGTAGACTGAACGCAACAGAAAGACACAGATAACAGCTTGTATAATTTATTATAGTAAACTATTATATATGTAACAGATATAACATAAATTATATAACAACAATGACAGATATTCAGTTTAAAATTAATTACAATACAAAATGGTACTGGCCTGTGTCAAATATAATGATTCAGAATGAAAGTCCAAATGTCTAGATCTGAAATCCAAAATTCCAGTCTAGGGTGTGAATTTGGTCCCACGAAGAAATTCCGAAGTTTGAATAGAGAAGTCCAGAAACAATTCACAGTTCAATAAATTTGACGAAGTTCTTTTTACGATGTTTTCGATGAATGTCTCAAATTTGTCGCTCTCCCACTTTTCCGGTCTCCCCTAAACAGTCCTGTACGTGTTGACCTTCAGTATAACCAGTAATTCGAATGAATCGTAAAGATTGATGAAATAAAATCACAGCTTCTGTAGATCTAACTCTGGTCACAAATCCAAGTTGAATAAACACACAGCAAACGTTTACTTTTTCTCGAGCAAAGACAATATCTATTGAATTGAATAAAAACTAATGACTGACTCTTTTTCTTTCTCGCATCTCCGTGTGTTTATATATTAGTAGGCCTCCTCTTCTCGAACAATCGCGTAACTTCCACAGAACTCCAGAGCAATCCGCGCATGTCCGTTCTTGCACGAGACTCGACGTCTAGACACTAGGCCGCCATACATTTCCGTTTACAGTCAAATGATCGATCTACTTAATTCTAGAAATTTCTAAATGTTATTTTAAATGAATAACAACGTATTTTATTGTTTTGAACTTCGAAACAATAATATAAATATGGAAATATAAATAATAGATATGGAAATCTAAACACAACACGACATGTTGTCGTTTACAAAACATTTACATGACATTTACATAACAGTTGGATTGACCGTTACATTATACATCCCTACGGCTGAAAGAGCAAGCATGTTTGGTGCGATGGGGATTCGAATACTCGACCTTCAGATTACGAGTCGAACGTCTTAACCCACCTGGCCGAAACGTTGTTCTCTGCTTTATTAGTAAAAGTGTCAGCCATCCTGAGACACATTTTTTTAACGTTCTTCGTACCATCTCAAACGTGTTAATATTCACTGTATTTATTGAAAGAACTGTAACTTAAAATGATTCATATTTATCTATTTAGTACTAGCGCAGATAGCCCTCGTATAGCTTTGCGCGAATTTTTAAGACAAACTAAATATATAGCACTTCAAATAATATTTTCTCATTTTTCTAAATTATGATATAGTTGTTGTTTCTAGCGAAAAGGTATACAGTGGTTATCTGCTCTCTGTATGTTATCCATTTAGTCTACGGATTTACAATGCTAAAATGAGGGATTAAATTCCCCTCGGTGGATTCTGCAGACAGCCCGATGTGGTTTTGCTATGACAAAAACACACATCCAAGTTGTACATTTATTCTCCCCCACCCACCCACTTTCACCCTCGGTAAGTGAACGGCTGGTTTACAGAATTGCAATGCTAAAGTACGGGGTTGGATTCTATGCAGTGTGGAGAGCGCAAATTCTCATGGTGTAGCTTTACGTAAAAACAAACAAAGTATACCAAACAACAAACAACGTTGAAAAACCATTTCAGTTAACATTTTTCATTATGTAATATTATATAATCAGGGGAGGTTCGGCAGTAAAGGACCACTTCGGATAATATTACTACCAGCGGCCCAATAATTTTTCACATGCTACATACTGGCTAAATAAGAATGCATAATAGATCAACCCACCCTGTAACTGTTAGGTATTCTTGTAGACCCACAGCTCATGAACATAATAAAGAACGTGATAATGGGATAACATTTCTCAAACTACGACGTCATCAGCAGAGTAAATATGTCATATTCTAAGCCTAATATCTGTTTTCGTGAGTCCATTCCAAATTAAATAAATATTTGCATCACTATTCATTTGAGACTACTTGTATTAATACTAAATATAATGCACTAATATAACCGATAGAAAAAAAACTCAAATCGGCGAGGAAAACAAACCAGAACTTAGTGTCATATAAAATTACCATGTGTGTGTTTTTCGTATAGCAAAGCCACAAAGGGCTAGTTTCTCAGCCCACGGAGGGGATTCAAACATCTGGTCGTAGGCGTTATAAATCCGGAAACATACCGCTGTACTAGAGGGAGGCATAAAATTACTACCATTGAAACAAGTTTTCAAATCATATATCTTATCAGTTTACTGTATATCTAATTTTATTCTAACGTATTATAAATACAGCTGGTATGGGTATTAAAAGTATAATTAAAATAAGGTACAGAACAACATTGCGACCTTCTTAGGTTATCTTCAAGCTAACTAAGTATATGTCGGGTATATATATAATAGTGTTTTAGGATTAAAAATTTGACTTTTGTAATGCTCTGAACTCCCTATTCTGGCAACATAAATATCAAAAAAATAGAAACTTTCGTTTTATATTATGTTAATAGCAAACTTTTTACAAACGTGTACGTTTTATACGCGCAGAATGACTGTAACATTTGCTTTAATAAATGTTTTAATATCATATTCGTGTGTCCTAATAACCACGTGGCATGAGCCAAAAACGTTTCTCCATTTTAACGACATAAACAACTTTTCTTGACCCAAAGTGGTCACAAGTGCCTGATGCCAGCTACTAAGGGAGAGTGACAGAATGTATGGTCAGTCTGAAAGAGAGCTGCGCTAATGAACACTGAGGATCATAAACGGCCACAGTGTTTGGTTATGAAATATACTTAATTTCAGGTTTTAATTGAATAACTTATATACATATATGTAGTTTATGAAGTGTCGTGTTCCAGCAGGAGATTTCTCTGCTACACTCCGACAGCACTACAGCTCTGTAAAGGAACCATATTTCTCATACATTTATATACTCGAGTTAGCACAGAAAGAGTAGAATATCCCAGTCTGTTAATAGCTAAAATTACCAATTAAAAACGTATAAAGTATGAGGTTTGAAGTATGTTTTTATGCAAATTACAAAATAAATATTGAAATAATACACATCATAAAATATATCACTCTCCTTTTTACACATAACAATAAACAATATATATAATATCAATATCGCGCCACGAGTGTTTTAAATAATAAAATAGCTCTTAAATTATATTTGTAATCAGTCTATTCATGCAATCGCTAAGAAAGACAATTAAGAAAAACTTTTAACTTATGAAACTTCACAGACCAGTACGAAAATTTACACAAATGTGCTTCTAAATTGTTGCATACTTCAGATAATAATTATAAAGTTGTTTATTAAAAATTATAAAGCAAATCGCTTCGAAAGTTAACGGTAAAGGAACTACATTATTCAGGTCATTTAAATATAGTTGAAATTTGCCTTGTTTTCGATGGATTTTTCATTTTGTACCTGGAAAATGAATAGTGGAATTTTCATAATTCGATCGATTGCAAAACTGAAACATATTTGACTGATGCTGTTTTAGCGTAACACGTGTTATAATAATAACACTTTTTTTCTTATTATAATTAATTGTCGGATGTATTATAATCATGAAATATTTTTACCTGCAAAATATTTAGTTTCTTATTTTCTCTTACAGATCTGACCACATCTGAAAGCGACATCTGGTGGTAACGGAGATGCCTTATTAATCGTCAGTCCTTAGTTACTGCTACATTGCTGGTGATTCAGTACTCTTTATTAACAATTGTAACTAAATTATCTTCTGACTGAAACATGATGTCAACGTGGATTCAGCTACTTCATTGCTAGTGATTCAGTGCCCTTTTTCAATCATTATAATTAAAGTATCTTCCGATTGAAACATGACGTCAGCATGGAGTCAGCTGGAACAATTACTTACTTGTGCAATATGTTTAGATCGGTACAGGAACCCTAAACTTCTTCCCTGTCAACATACCTTCTGTCTTGAGCCGTGTTTGGAAGGATTAATAGATTATATTCGCAGACAAGTAAAATGCCCAGAATGCCGGGCAGAGCATAGAATTCCTTATCAAGGTGTCGAAGCTTTTCCCACTAACGTGACGTTAACACGATTTTTAGACCTCCATCGAGATGTCACTGGAGAAGAACCAGAGCCCTTACCGTCTATGATGGAAAGATGCGCCGTGTGTAACGACAAAGCTCACGTCAAAAAATGTGGACACTGTGACAAGAAAGTATGTGACGAGTGCAAAGAAGCACACCTTGACATTCTTCGGCGGGAAATCCTACGTGTTAATAATCAAGTTAAGAGAAGTCTTCAGAAAGTTAGCGATACTCTCACGCAAACTCTTAGCAACAGAACAAGATTGCAGGAGAACGCAGATCGTGTAAGGGAGGACATCGAAGAGATGGTACGTCGTTACAGTGAAGATCTGAAACACACTGAAAAAAGGCTTAAGGAAGAAATTGATATTTACGTCCAAAAAGAGCTTCGACAAATGAGTGGTTTGAAGGACAATCTTGAAATGGAACATAACAATTTAACTGGAAATTGTGAGCTATTGGAGAAACACATGAATGAAAATATTGACTGGACTGACAGTGAACTTTTACAATATAAAGAAGTTGTTTTCAAAATGTTAGACTTTGTTAGAAACTTTGACACGGGCATTTCAGACTTTACTCGACGAATAACTTTTCAACCAAGGACTAATCCAGATGTACTACATAGAGTTTTGGAAGAATTTGGGGACTTAAAGATAAATGCACCTTCCCCTCCAACTATTGGGGGTAATTTATCTCCCTCACCCTCTAGTTCATTGCTTCGAAGCCAAAGTGATCACTGGTTGAGCACTCACTTTCAGCGTCGGCAGGACAACCGGTCAACTTCTGACTTTAGTCAACGTGGAATAATCAGTGACTCGGAAAGGGATGGAAGGTACGGCGAAGTCGGTTTACAAAGTCGTTCTCGGCGGGAATGTAGGGATAGCAGCCCGTATAGCCGCTTTGGAGACAGGTCATCACGAGAATACGAAACGCCAGATAGAGAGAGGCGACTTTTGAAACCGGAGAGTGAAACCCGAGACGCGAAGAGCTGGAGAGATTGTGATGGGACTATCGGGACTTATCGATCGAGGTTTATGAGAGGAAGTTACGAGAACTTAAGACAGGAAAGAGAATCGAGTCAAGGAAGAAGTGTTAGATTTCACGACAGTGAAGTTCAGTGCAATGAATCCGTTTTTGATACAAATGGATTAAGAGGTCCTTTAAGTGGAGTTCCGAGACTTAAGGATTCTGCCTACATAATGGAGAGACTGCATCAAAACGAGATTCGACAGAAGAAGCAGATGCAGGATGAAGAACACCAACGTTTAGAAAATCCTGTTCCTTCCTCAAAAATAAATTGTGTTCCTTCTAGACCAGTCGCACGACAAATAAGCGAGGACGATGTTGAAAAACAGAAAAAACAGAGCCAGCTTTCGGCTACAATGGCTGAAACTAGAGATAAAATGGCCACAACCAGTACACCTTCTGCAGCAACTACTCCCTCTGAATTTTCATCTCGACTTCTGTCGACAAGAGTTGAAGAGCCTCCTATTAGTGCATCGAATGAATCATCCGAAACACAGCAACACGAAATTTTAGTTACGGAATTAACAACGTCCAGTTCTGGAGGAAGCACTGTGTCTTCTTCAACCTCCTCTTCTACATTTGATGAACAAGGTAGCAGATCTCACAAACCAGTTACTTCTGGTGACATCGAAGGGACAACATCTACAGAAGCACCGACTGGTTCAAGATTTTCTCGTGAACAAAATCCTCGAGGTTTAACCTCCAGGCAAGTAGATTCAAATGATTTGAGTATAAGATATGATCAGACATCTAAAGTTCTTTCTAGAATCCCTGAAGGAGTGGATACCGAAGCGAATATACGACTTAGAACCAGCTGTGTTACCAAAGAACAAGGGGAATCGGGTGGCAGTTCGCAGACGTCTGACTCTCTTCGTCGTCCATACAGACGTACCAGGAGTGATTTTAGTTATAATAGGTACTCGGATTATCCTGTCTCACGTGAAGAAAGCAGGATTCCTACACTAGACGCGCATTCTGATCACAGCAAACCTCGCAGTGCCCTAAGGACAGACAGCACTCCGGGCCCCAGCCGACAGTTACGTCTAGACGACATTGTGGGACAGATTCGGCCGAACTACTATCGATATCGTACATCCAGAAAAACCAGCAACACTACCAATAGCTCCCTGATGCAGAATTCCTTTAACAGTCAAGAAGACAACAGTCAAAATCCTTCTATGCGAAGTTCGTCATCTCAGTATAATAATGCTTCATCTGGCACCCGTGATACAAGTATTGGTCGTCAGTTGTAGTTAGAAAACATGTTAACCCTTAATCCATGGCAGTAATACATGTATATATTATCACTGAGGGTTAGAAACGTAAGTATAGCTGATCAAAGTTTTTCTCTTTTCCTTTTTTCAGGTCTGATTGGACGCTACAGAAGAAGACTTTACCAGTAGAAGCAGAGGGGAGATCTGGTAATTACAAAATGGATAATTTAAACAAATCACAAAGACCGTATGGACGAACACTATCTTTGGACAAGAAGGATGGGGACCATCCTAAGTATTCATTTGTCAGACGTCAAATGGGGCAGTGTTCAGATTCTGGGAGCGACAGCGAAAGTGAAGTTAACAGCACAGAAACAGATAGTGACGACTCCAGCGTCAGTAATCTTACATCAGGTACAAGTTCTTCAGTGCGAGATCTCTTACTGCGTAGCGCACAGGCCCGCCGAAAAAGTGCAAGAGCAGATTCCCCTGAAAAGGCGGAGGATGCGAGGAAGACCCTAAACCTTAAATTCTCCCAAACACAGAAAGATAGATATGGAAAAAAACATATTCCCACAAGTTCGAAAGGGAAGGTGTTAATAAAAGACGACGTAAGTGACGACCAGAGCGATTCACCTCGAGATCGTTACTTAACTCGGAGTCGAAGCTCAGTTATTTTAAATAATCAGCAGAAAGATGGGACTGATTCTCTGGGCAACTCTTCCGGTAGCAGACGATTTCAAACAAAGCCTGCCATTTCCAGCAAATCAGATAAAGCAGTACCACGCAGTAAGAGCTCACGTGATCTTGTTATAAATGACGAAAATTCTGAGTCGGGTCCCCCAGCGTATCGTAGATTTATCGAAGAAACACGCCAGACTTTGGGTGAAAACGCATTAGAAACCAACACAGACAGGGGATTAACGTCTAGATCTGAATACGTTAGAAATAAGTATGGAAAAGCGCAAGCTGAGAAACGTGATGACACCAAGGTTTCAGTAGACCAGTCATATAGTAGAAGAAGTAATGTTGAAAATAACATTAACGAAGATCCTTCTACCTCTCGTACCCTTTATACCGATAAAACTTCACAGATCCGCCAACCGATAATTAAAATAGGAAGTCGAGGGAGTGAGCCGTATTGTTTTAATTGGCCTAGGGATGTGGCAGTAAGTCCACAAAACCTTATTGCTGTGGCAGATAGCAGTAACCATAGAATTCAGGTAAGTGTTTGTCTTTAATCTGTATCTAACTTAAATTAATTTACTAGAGGGCTTCAGCTATTGCTTGCAAGCAACCTTTTGGTTGTGAAATATTTTACGTGGCCACATAATTTTGGTTTCAGTTTATTATCAGAAATGTGTTCGTTTGTTGTTTTTTTATTTTGCACAAAGCTACTTCAGAGCTATCTGCACTAGCCATCCCTAGTTTAGGAGTGTAAGACTAGAGAGAAGGCAGCTAGCCATCACCAACCACCGCCAACTCTTGGGCTGCTCTTTTACCAACGAATAGTGGGATTGACCCTCACATTATAAACGTTCCCACGGCTGACAGGGCGAGCATGTTTAGCGCCACGCGAACACGAACCCGCAACTTTCAGATTACGAGTCGCATGCCTTAACACGCTCGGCCATGCCGGGCCATGTATGTATCATAATACTAAAAATTTTTTTCTCGAGAAATGCAATTGGCATTTAAAGTTTGTGTTTGTTAGTTTTTTTTATGTATTTTACGAACGAATATAAATTACGTTGGCCGTTTTTGGCATCATAATCTTCATGTAAGTAATTCAGACAGTGCAACAGTTACCTAAGCGATGCATACTTTTGGAACTTCGTATTGGACGAACAATCCTCAAATCACGCGTCAGATTTTGAATTTCAGATTTTTAATAGACGTTACAAGCACTTTTCTCTCTCTCTTGCAGAAGTCAAAGAGTGAAACAGTATTTGTATGTGTATTTATTTAAATGTGATGTATTATAAATTTAATCTCTCTTTAGAAAAGTGTATTGTGTGTGTGTATGTGTTTTCTTATAGCAAAGCCACATCGGGCTATCTGCTGAGTCCACCGAGGGGAATCGAGCCCCTCATTTTTGCGTTGTAAATCCGAAGACTTACCGCTGTATTAAGAAGAAAATATATTATAATATGTCAAAAGCAGTAACAAACTCTTGTTATCGAATTAGGACTTCAACACATTTTGATTTATACCGACATCTTCACGTGAAGTATTAAATTAAGTGATTTGCCTTCACGTTATCATTATAATGCTTTGTTTACGAAATTGTTCATAATTAGCACAAGTTATTTCATCTGTAACCTGTTGTTTTAGTTTGCACATGTGAAAATGTGTGTGTGTGGAAAGAGGGGGACATAGAACACGTCTCTCTCTTTTTCATGTGCATACCTTTCAACTGTAAGCCTTTTTTATATACTAACTATTTTGTTGCGACATTGATATAAATTGTTTTCAAAATGCATGATTATACTTTTATAGGCCTACGAAACACTGTAAATCACATTTCAGAGTGTTTGGATTCAAACATTTTTTGTATTTTCGGGGAAGCACAACCCCTCACTGGTTACCTTAAAATGATAAGGTCATTGTGCAATCCTCATCCATTGACCTCTTTCAAAATTCTGTATCGTCTCTCCTTGTTTGTTATAAAACTGTTTCACTTCAAGTCAAACTGGTTACGGAATGTTTCAACGATAAACATAGAATTGGCTCGGCATGGTCAGGTGGTTAAGGCGCTCGACTCTTAACCTGAGGGTCGGGGGTTCGAATTCCAGTTACATTGAAGATGCTCGTCCTTTGAGCCGTTGGGGCGTTATAATGTACAGTCAATCCCACTATTCGTTGGTAAAAGAGAAGCCCAAGAGTTGGCAGTGGGTGGTGATGACAAGCTGCGTTCCCTCTAGTCTTACACTGCTAAATTAGGGACGGCTAGCGCAGATAGCCCGTGTGTAGATTTGAGCGAAATTCAAAAATAAACAAAGATAGAGCTAAGATTTAACATACTGTCAGAACGCACCTCTGGTTTATTCGTATTTCAAGAGCGTAAAGCGCCTTACTTTGTCATTAAACCAATTAGTTTTATCATTATAAATATAGTTTTTTTTCCATAATTACTGGATGTTTTTTTTTTTAGATGTTCAACAGCACAGGAAAGTTTCTTCATCAGTTTGGAACTTATGGGGATTCTGAAGGGGAACTCAACAGTCCTGCTGGAGTAGCCATTAATCGAATTGGACAGTTCCTCGTAAGTGATCGCTATAACCACAGAATCCAAGTCTTTGATCCTAACGGAAGATTCCTGCGGTCCTTTGGAACAGAAGGGAATTTAAATAGCATGTTCAACTATCCCTGGGGAATCACCACAGATAGCTTAGGTTTCATCTATGTTTGTGACAAGGAAAACCATCGCATTCAGGTGGCTATAAATAATACACTACCTTTAGTGCATTATTAACTGTCTTTGATAAGAAAAACTGCGAGGTTTAGGTAGTCGTAAGCAATACATTGTCATTATATCACAAAGAATCCGCGAAATTTGGGTGGTTTTATATAACACGCTGTCATTGTGTTATAAATAAACTGTGAAATTTAGGTGGTCTTACATAACAGCTGTCATTATGTGCTGAAGAATTGGTAACTGTCGTTGGATTCCAATATTTCTGTTATGACTGTTTTTTACTGTTTATACACCACATAATTTACCACTGTTGTTTGAATCCTAACGTTTCTGTTTTACGACGATTGTTTTATGATACACGAGCCACAGGATTGACTACTACTTGTTAGATTCCAATGTTTCTGCTTTACGATTGATTTTTATTTCTTACATGCCACAGGACTGGTTACTACTTGCTGAATTCCAATGTTTCTGCTTTACGATTGATTTTTATTTCTTACATGCCACAGGACTGGTTATTACTTGTTGAATTCCAATGTTTCCGCTTTACGATTGATTTTTATTTCTTACATACCACAGGACTGGTTATTACTTGTTGAATTCCAATGTTTCTGCTTTACGATTGATTTTTATTTCTTACATGCCACAGGACTGGTTATTACTTGTTGAATTCCAATGTTTCTGCTTTACGATTGATTTTTATTTCTTACATGCCACAGGACTGGTTATTACTTGTTGAATTCCAATGTTTCTGCTTTACGATTGATTTTTATTTCTTACATGCCACAGGACTGGTTACTACTTGCTGAATTCCAATGTTTCTGCTTTACGATTGATTTTTATTTCTTACATGCCACAGGACTGGTTATTACTTGCTGAATTCTAATGTTTCTGCTTTACAGCTGTTTCTTTTTCTCATTGCTTATACGCCACAGGATTTGCTACTACTATTATTGTTGTATCTCAGTATTTTTGCCATCATAATCGTTGCTTGCTTGGATATAATTACGATTGTTGAACTGTATTTTTACTCAATGGTTTATATTGTAAGATATTTAGTGACATGGTTGATATATCAGGTACTATATTTGTTTGTTGTTGTTGTTGTTTTTAGGTTTTTCAAGCAGATGGTACATTTGTTACAAAGTTTGGAACGCTTGGAAACAATGCTGGCGAAATGGAGTGCCCTCACTACGTCACTGTTAAAGGCTCAGAACAGGTGATTGTTAGTGACTGCAATAACCACCGCATACAGATATTCGATACCAGAGGGAGATTTATTATGAACTTCGGTAACGAGGGTTCAGATTTGGGTAAGTTGCAATTCCCTCGTGGTGTCGCTTTCAACGAACAGGGCCACATTTTTGTAGCAGACAGTGGTAATAATAGAATCCAAACATTCCTGCCTGATGGCAGCTTCCTATCAGCCTTTGGGTCATGGGGAACTGGTGAAGGGGAGTTCAAGGGGATCGAAGGAATAGCAGTTATGGCCAATGACAACCTTTTGGTGTGTGATAGAGAAAATCACCGGCTCCAGATTTTTTGATGTGAGTACAAATTTAATTTTCTTTCTAGTAGTAGTGACGTCAGAAAAAAACAAAGTGATTTTAAAAAGAAAATAACTATCCATTTATCAAAAGGCTTGCGTTTTTCTCCCAGGAATTACAGGATCGAATTAAAGTAATATTGATAATTATCAACAACATTATTTCATTTTCCCTCGCGCCCTCCAGCGGTATGTCTTCGGAAATACAATGCTAGAAACTGGGTGGTGTATTTAACAATTAATAATAGCACATTTACAGAGAAATCGTTATTCGATAATAAGTCTCGTAAGGTTAGGATATCGAAAAAGTGTCGTGTTGAAAAAGACCATCATCATTTATGTCATGTAGCTCCCTCTACTGGAAAAAAGGTAAAAACATTTTCGGAACGCGCTTTAAGGTATGCAGTAAATTAACCATTCCTTATATCAGTGAGAGTTTCAGTAAACAAGTCCTTAAACCTATAACAAAAAATCAGGAAGTGGTTTAAAACAAGTCTTAGCTTCCTCAACGAACAAAATCGACGTATGTATTTCAAAAGTATGAGTAAACACATGCTTTTGGTGGCATGGTGCCATTAAAATGTTGTTTATGGTGTACAAGTGTGATGTGTGTTCAGCTAAGTAAACTGGCAAAAACGGGACGATTTTCCTGTAATACTAAATAATAGTTGCGTCTCAAAAAGTTTCAATCTTACACCTGTCTGTTTTAAGTCATACTCTTGCCAATATGTGTACTTGTAACAAAAAAAAATTTTTTTTTTATATTCGATCTTTTATCTTGAGTGGTTAAGGCACCCAACTCGTAATCTAAGGGTCGCGGGATCGAATCCTTATCACACCAAACATGCTCGCCCTTTCAGCCGTGGGAGTGTTATAAGTTACGGCCAATCCCACTATTCGTTGGTAGAAGAGTAGCTCAAGAGATAAAGGTGGGTGGTGATGACTAGCTGCCTTTCCTCTAGTCTTACACTGCTAAATTAGGGACTGCTAGCGCAAATAGCCCTCGAGTAGCTTTGAGCGAAATTCAAAATAAACCAAACCAAACTCTCTACTAATTACTCTTATGGTAACGAAGTTGTTATTTTTTGAAATAATTACACATCCAAAGCAGAAGATATAAAATTATAACTTGTGACCCTGCAGGATATTATTTGAACTTTTTAGCTAGTTTTTAAAAAGGCTCACGAAGATGTATATATGCTTAAAGAGTTAAGCCTAATTGTGTCTACCGATAGTAACAGCGTGGTTGACTGTTATAAACATTTTACTAAATGTTTCATTCCAAAATATGATTGTCTAATAGACTTTTCTTTACCTTGTTTCCCATTTTTAGATTATAAACCCAACGACGTTTAAAAGTAAAAATTATTTAAACTAGCCGTGTGTTTTTTTTACATAAAGTATGAAAATAATTATAACGTTTTAATTTTGTTAAATACAGACGTATGAGTTTTCTAGTTCACACTCTTCTGTTGTCATCGTATTTGATATTTCTTTCTTTCAACTACATTTACTTAAATATGTGTACTGATGAAAATATATAAACTGCGATTGTCATTCTGTAGATTTTTCTTCAGCATCCATGATATTTAGAAAACAAATGATGAACCAAAGAAATTAAAAACGACAGTAGGTATTTTGACGTTGCAGTCATGTATTTTTTTGGCAGGTTTTGTTTATTTGTTTGGTTTTTGAATTTCGCGCAAAGCTACACGAGGGATATCTGTGCTAGCTGTCCTTAATTTAATAGTGTAAGACTAGAGGGAAGGCAGCTTATCATCACCACCCACCGCCAACTCTTGGGCTACTCTTTTACCAGGGAATAGTTGGATTGGCCGTTACTTATAGCGTTCACACGGCTGAAAGGGCGAGCATGTTTGATATGATGAAGATTTGAACCCGCGACCCTCAGACGACGAGTCGAATGCATTAACGACCTAGCCATGCTGCGTCTGCAGTCATGTTATTGGGATGTTCAATTTTAGAAGAAAGAACAATATTTTGTTCACGGGGATAAAACACCAGGGATTTCAGATTTTCAGAGAGGCAAATGATCTGACCAGTCCCTCCTTCAAACTATACCAGCAAAACATACTTCCTGTACGATTTTCTGTTTTAAAACGTTTAATTTTTTTCTGTTTTCAATTTGTTATGAAGCTTTTAAGAACTTTCATTCCAAAGTAATGAAAAAGATCCCCCCCACATAACGTCACTCTTTTGAGAACGTAATGGTGCATGCCAGATTTAGTGACAATCTGGTCAGTATTTCATCAGTTATGAGTGGACACGTACACACAGACATTTGTCAAAAAATGGTTCAGATAAAATAATTATTTGCAAAGTTAAACTCTGAAATACAACCAATTTCAAAAAACTAACCTTAACCATTTTTATCCCCTAAAATTTAACCAGGAAAACGACTCCCTAGAAATACTTCAAATAAGCATATCTCATAACCCTTAACTACGAAATTTCGAATTTCATTCCGGATGTGATCATTATGATCACATATTTACCCACTAAATGAATTAAGGATAACATTATATCCTCACACGACAACGTATCCTTTCTAGTAACATGCTTTACGCAAATATTAAATAGATATTCGTTTGAAATGGCTTTCTTCAAATACTTGTTCACTAAAAGTCTCGTAAAACTTGCAAACAAGGTTTTGCTTTCATAAATGTCAACTCTAAAGACATAATACTTTCGTTGTGTTTGTTTGTTTATTTTTAAATTTCGCGCAAAGCTACACGAGGGCTATCTTCTCTAGCCGTCCCTAATTTAGCAGAGTAAGGCTAGAGGGAATGCAGCTAGTCATCACCACCCAACGCCAATTCTTGGGCTACTCTTTTACCAAAAAATAGTGGGATTGACCATCACATTACAATTCACCCACGTCTGGAAAGGCGTGCATCTGACAGGGACTCAAACTTGCGACCTTCAAATTACGAGTCGAGTGCCCTAAGCACCCTACTGCTAATGAAAATAACATTAATAAAATAATGGAGGATAGGTTCATTAGAATACTTTATTAATTAAGTTATATATATTTATATATTATAGTGTACAGAAGAATACATTCACTGTCTGGTGTCTAGTGAGCTCGGCTCGTAATATGCAGGTCGAGGGATCAAAACCTGTCACGAAACACACTTGTACTTTCAGTCACGAGGGCATTGTAGAGTCATGATCAATCATACTATTAGTTAATTAAGAGTAGCCCAAGATTTGGGGGTGTATAGTGTTGACTATTTGTCTCTAAAGTAGAATCAGCTTGCGTTTTGTCTGTGAGTTCTTTTTCACGAAATCCAACAAAGAAGCAACACTAGAATACTCACTATCTTAAACTGTTCAATTTCCATCACAGTAATTATCAGAATACTTTATCTTTGGATAAATTATCAAAATAATGTTCACTTTTCTTTCCTTACAGGACAAGCAGCTGGAGAGAAACGTCCTGCTGGTTTATCACAATAATAATTTATTCACTCCACCAGATGGTGTATTGTGTTCGTTAGTTTTCTCGTAACCGACCTATTTCTTCTGCTCACTGACGCTGGACAGGAACACGTCAGACCTTTCTTAATTAAGCCTTGTTTATATTGTGAACAAAATAAGAAGTATTTTTATTATCAGCAGATTTGTTAACGATCTTGTATAATCTTTATAATTTTCTAAATGCGTTTTATAAAAAAAATGTTTCATAATCAATGCTTTCAAAATAACCAATTAAGTGTCGCAGCAGGAGGCACGTGAACGCGTACGCCCACTCACATTGAAAACGTAGTGCAGTTCATTGAATAACATAGTAAAATTACACTGCTCGATTTTTCGACAGTGAAAAATAATTTCACTTGTTAAAACGTTAGATTGTAACAAAATACGTTTATAAACACAGTTTTCTGAACTTTAAATGTCATAATCTGATTACCAAGTACTTATCGGCATTTGATGCTCTTTAATTTCTTTACTTAAGCGCAATTTCAATTTATAAGTCAACTTTTGTAAGACTGATGTCCATGTTTAAAATTATACATGAAACAAATCCAGACATTCAGGTAAAGAAATAATTTTATTATTGGCGTGGAGTATTTTTTCCCCTAGTAATTCTACCTGCAGTGCAATGTTTTTGGAAATACATTAGTCCTAGATACCAAGGTAGTTTGTGTGAACATAGAGTTTAGAACTTTGAATATTTGTGTATTACAAAAACAAACATTACAACAGTATTTTCTTTTGTCAACAATCACACTCGCGCTAATATTACTACGTCAGACTTAAAGTCACAAGTTTTTATCTATCTTCAATACATCCAACCACAAAAATTCAAGCATTTTTCAAATTATTACTTGAATGATGACGCAAAGTAATTTCTAGAAAAAGTATAAGTGTTACGAAAGTGGCTAAAAAGACACTTCATGCTATTGTTGTATCTATAGGAAAATTTGTTAATAGCAATAAGTTGCTCCTCACTGGTATGTCTGGGGTCTTGCAACGTTAGAAACCGGGTTTCGATACCCGTAGTGGTAAACAAACGAGTAAAAATGAAAGAGAACTGGTTCCGCTGTGTAACCAATAACGTAACGCCCCCTAGTGGCTCAGCGGTATGTCTGGGGACTTACACGCTAAAATCCGGGTTTCGATACCCGTGGTGGGCAGAGCATAGATAGCCCATTGTGTAGCTTATTGCTTAATTCAAACCAACAACCAGTAACGTAACATCTGAAATGTCACTTTGTAACCAGTATTGAAATCTATGGAATTCTACTATGCAACCATTATTAAAGTATTTGGAGCCCCTGCAATAATAGTGAAACCGAAATGAAGTCTTTTCATATCAACACATTGTTCACCAACTTTAAAAATCACAAACTCTTTTCCTCAAAGAACTGGTGAATAGGTAAAGTACTTTGTTTACCTATTTTAACCTAAAGTGTCAAGCTCATTAGCTGTGATCGTGTGAAGTGTCAAAACTGTACTGACAGGCGAAACAAACTGAGCACTTTCTACGAAAGCGTGCTACGTTTAAAATATTTAGAAATTAAAATTGTGACAAAAATACAAGGATTAATTTATTTTGCGTTTTCTAAATAATATTCAATTATCCCAAACCTTAAGTCAACCTCCACACTTCAATAGTTTTTTGATCTAGCTTACCTAACTCGATACGTGTACCATCAAGCCAATTTTCTTAGTCTAATCACACGTAAACCCTGGACAACTTTCACATACGTGTTCCTGAACAATCCTTTATTTCTGCACCAGATTTATTTAACACCAAGCCAACTTTCTCACTTCAAACACCTAGACACTAAAACTTCCATACCTACATACGCATAAAATGTAATGGATGGGTGGGTAATTAGGACTGACATTGCTCGAAACTATACTTGGTTCTGGTCATGTCATGACCTGTGAACTTCTGCAATTTGCTGTTTGTCAAATTAAAATAAAAGAACTAATAATTATATGCAGTGCGGTTTCCTTTCTTCGTTTTTAGTATGTACTGCGTACATAAAATATGTACATGATATCTTTATCTCCATATGATATCGAAGCATGTACACTTCTCTACTCTGACTATGTTTCTCGTATGAAACTCTCACTTCTTCTTGTCCATGGCTTTGTCTGTTCTTTTCTTTCGATCTTAGCATGTTTAATGTAGGTTCAAGATGAAGATGTGTAAACGAAGCTCACATTTTTTTTCTTTTTTACCTACATATTGTGTTTTTACAAAAGTGTGATGATTTACCTACGTTGTAGTATACAATGTTTCAATAAATTGTGATTCAAGTTCTTTCAAATTTCTTCTTTATATAAAGAAAATCGTTATATCAGATAACCAATAATGGTAAAATATAACATAAGATATCCCTTTGAAAATAATGAAAAACTGCAACTAGTCATAGAACGGGTAAAACATTGTTTTAAAGCGAGGAAAAATATGAATCTAATATAAAAACCACTAGAATAAAGTAAGGTTTTGTTCTGATGCGACGGAAACATAAATTTCAGAATAATAAAAATAACTCGTTTTAAAGAAATAAGATTTTTCTTGAAAGGTCTAAGAATGTAATCTATGTATGTAAAGTAGAAAAAAAATATCTGTGTGGCTGTCTGTTTTTGCGTTATCTAACTATTCTTGGACACGGGACCAATCTCAACCAAACTTTGTAAAATGATAGTTTTTAAAAAGGATTGTGTTGATGGGGGTTAAGAACTCATTCTGTCCCCTCCTCCCATTATTGTTGTTATTGAGCGCTTATTATATCTGACGTAAGTTAACTACATTCACAGATGGCGCCACGTCTCTACAACCAAAACTGTATAACATTTGCTTCAACACCACATATAATGTTGGGGGAAGGGCACACAAACGTCTTATTTATCTTATAGTGTGTGCTAGCACTTTCTATGGAGGAATGCAATGAAATGATACTATTGGAATAATACACAAATTCAGCTGAAGTTTCTACTGTAACAGCCACTATAAGGTTCATGTGAAGAGCCGTTTCATGAGTTATATCCACTTCCTTTCAACTTGTGTGTCTAATGGGTGTCCGTTAATTACTCACGTGAAACACTGTGGAAGGACATCACGAGAGTGGCGTTTAGGGTGGATAAAGAAAAGCACCCCTTGTCGCTACCTCTTGCTACAAAATCATCTGACCATCGCACAGTGTGTAGCATGTTTATATACATTATATAATATACGTATATTGGGTTATTAAATCCTACAGACAACTTTTGGTGAGGGTGAGGTACTAATGAATGCTGCGAAAAAAATTTTTTTTCTTTTAAGCAGTTATAATTAACGAGAAACTGTTGGATTTTGAGCCTGTGAATCAAACACAAAAGCTTAAGTCGAAGGATTTGTTGTTGTTGTTTTGAATTAAGCACAAAGCTACACAATGGGCTATCTGTGCTCTGCCCACCACTGGTATCGAAACCCGGATTTTAGCGTGTAAGTCCACAGACATACCGCTGAGCCACTGGGGGGCAAGTCGAAGGAAAATGTTATTTTAAAATAATAAAAGACTTAAGGATTTAGTAGTAAAATTACTTACACATTTTTTTAATTTGTAACCCGAACGAAGGACGAGTAACTCAGCTTGTCTATAAAATAAAGTACTCATTCTAAACGAATGAAAAATCTACTAAAAACCTCTACCTCTAACCTTTTATTTAAACAATAGTCTTGTCCTAGAGCGGGTTATGAACTAAAAAAATGTGTAAGTAATTTTATTACTAAATCCTTAAGTTTTTTATTGTTGTAAAATAAAATTTTCCTTCGACTTAAGCTTTTGAGTTTGATTCACAGGCTCAAAATCCAACAGTTTCTTGTTAATCATAACTGCTTAAAAGGAAATAAACACACGAAAGTTAATACTAAAAGTCAAACATAGCTCAATTATATTAATAAAAAGATAAATATGTAAGATGAATTGAAACTTATTATTCTATCTTACTTAATATTGAGATTTTAGTTGAAGTTTGATCATACAGGATGTTCGGAAAGTCACTTTCACATGTATATGATTACAAAACTACACAGTGACTTTCCGAGCACCCTGTACTTTCACTGTGTTAATTTGTATTTGCAATTATTGCAGAGAAATATTGTGTGTTCGTTAATTAAAGTTCCTTTGTGTTTCGTCGTACGCTAACTGACGTTACATTCAATCAGAATCTTGTGACTCATTTCTTTGAGTTAAAGCGAGTCAAAATCGCTAGGACTGAACAAATCAGAGCTTGAGTTGATATAGAAAACGTACGTATTAGTGATAAACGTTGCGTTCGCTGTTCTTTTGTTAACAAAACCAACAACCGTCGTTTGATTGAAAAGAAATAAATTTATTAAATACGGTAATTTAATAATCCTTTGATGAGCTTGTAACCCACGAAGAAGACTGTTTCTTTAAGGCAAATAATTAATTTATCTCATAACTTTACTAAACACTGAATTATAATTTTACAAAAAGTAGTTGATTAGTAATGACTCAACCTTCTTCTTACACAGTGGCAATATTCTCAACTACAGGGTGTTCGGAAAGTCACTGTGCACTTATATATTTATTAATAGACAAAACTGCACAGTGACTTTCTGAACACCCTGTATTAAACAATCAAAATACGCTAACAGACCACGTTACTCGACTGTTTAGAATATTGCCAAATATACTATCTTATTATACTCAGTAAAACTCCGTGAGTTATTATCCTTCAGTTGTGCTAAGGTTTTCTATACTAATAACAAAATATTAGGTAATTTTACGTTATCGCTGAAAATCGACGTTAAGAAGGGTCTCGGCAAGGTTATCTCTCACATGAATTTCACAAAAAGCCACTTTAAAAACCTTTTGGGCCGGGCATGGCCAGGTTGGTTAAGGCATTCGACTCGTAACCTGAGGGTCGCGGGTATGAATCCACGTTGCACCAAAAATGCCGTGGGGGCGTTATAATGTTACATTCAATCCCACTATTCGTTGGTAAAAGAGTTGACATTGGGTTGTGATGACTAGTTGCCTTCCCTCTAGTCTCACACTGCTAAATTATGGACGGCTAACACAGATAGCTCTTGTGTAACTTTGCACAAAAATTCAAAACAAACCTCACTGAAATATTGGCAATTGAGAAGCCTAGTCTCCAAGACTTTAAATATCGTTGTACGAAATTCTCGAACACGTAAATAAAATTACGACTTATATCTGCAGAATACTATAACTTTATTAAATCTATTTCACTAGCAAAGGGTCGTCGGGAACTCTACATATCCTTATACATTCATTAATCCAGCTATCACCGGATATATTTACGATTATAGAAATATCTACTAATAAACTCTAGTGTGCGTTACAAAAAAGTTAAAAATAATAGATCGGTTGATTGTTTTTCAGTGCAAGGTTACACAACAAGTTTCTGGTGATGTGCCCACCACAAAGAAACCCGACATTTAGCGTTATAAGCCTTAAAACTTACCACTACGTCACTGGGAATAAGGCCCCCTGCAAAACAAATTGAGCGTTTTAGATCGCTTACGGAAGTGACCACTCACATATTTTAAAATAATTACTAATTTTAAATGTTCCATAACTCAAATACCTCGAAATACATACTTACATAACTGGCACAGAGGCATATCTGCGGACTTGCACTGTTAGAAACCGGGTTTCGCTACCTGCGATGTGCAGAGCACATATAACCCATCGTGTATCTCTGTGCTTAAAACTAAATAAACGAACAAAAATATATCTGATTTTTTCCATTCAAGTCATTAACTCCGATATAGTTTCTCGTGCAACATCTGGCCGTGTGGAAGCTGGTAAGAAAAAAAAAAAAGAACCCATTTAAATGTATCTGTCCATTAACACGTGAGAATGTCTATTAAGAATGGTTGAATACACCACGTTCTTGTATTCAAAGTATCCACACTCTCCTGGATCCATACCAATAAATCAGAGAACTTATAGTGTTAAAAATCATGTATTTGATTCTGGCGTTCGACAGAACATACATTCATTGTGCTTAATAACAAATTAAAAAGGCTATCTACATATACCATTAATTTTTTATTAATGCATATTTTTACCTGATTTGTTTTGGTTTCAAGCCGATAAGACATAAAAATCTTAACGAATGAAGATCCTGTCTTAAACTAAAATTCCAACTAAATACGAGTTAATGTTTTATCTAATGGCGTTAAATATATTTGGAACACTTGCAGCCACATATATTTTAGATAGTTTTTTTATAGTTTTGATTTTACTGAAGTTAATTTTTTTATTGATAAAAAGTGTCGGCCAACTTCAGGTTAATGGTTTGTTGTTATAAACTTCGCGCAAAGCTACACGAGGGATATCTGCGCTAGACTTCCATAAATTTGCAGTAAAAGACTAGAGAGTAGGTAGATAACTATCATCACCTCTTGGGCAACTCTTTTACCAACAACTAGTGGGATTGGTCATGACATCCCATAATTTTTACAGGGCTGAAAGGTCGAGCATTTTTGGTGGGACAAGTACTCGAACCTGCACCCCGTATATTGCGGGTCGAACACCCTGCAATGTCGGCTCCTAGTTTTACTGACTTGTAATTCAAAAATCCTGAATTCTATTCTACACACTGGAAAAACTCAGACAGCCCATTCTATAGCCTTGCACTAAAACAATGGGATTCTAAATATGCACAGATTTGGTTTGGTTGTTGTTAAGCACAAAACCTCACAACTGGCCACTACAAGCAACAGACACCGGTTTATGGTGTTGTTAAGCACAAAACCTCACAACTGGCCACCACAAGCAACAGACACCGGTTTATGTTGTTGTGAATCAACAGAATTACCGCAATACATACAAAACAAAAGATTTTGTCATAACTGTAAGCTTTGTTCGATTTTGTATTCTAAACAAGGTTAGCATGGGTACTAAAACTTTAGTTAAAATAAAGGTTAAAAACAACATTAACCTGAAGTTGGTCGAAACATTATTCTGTACTTTATTTTAATTAAAGTTTTAATACCCATACCGGGTCGGCATAACCAGATGGTTAAGGCACTTCACTCGTAATTTGAGTGACCCGACTTCGAATCCCTGTCACCCTAAACGTACTCGCCCTTTCAGCCGTGGGAGTGTTATAATGTCACAGTCAATCCCCCTATTAGTTAGTAAAAGAAGGAGTCCAAAAGTTGGCGGTGGGCGCTGATGATTAACTGCCTTCCCTCTAGTTTTACACGACTAAATTTGCGCGAAATTCAAACTAAGTTTTTAATATTTACTGACGTCATTGAACTTCATCTTGTAGTGAGGTGTACACTTCTCAAATATTCAACCTCTTCTCTGTACATGCAACAGGAACAGACTGACGTAGATGATAACCCTATGTAACAAAATATTTACTTTTTCTTGTTCCGGGACAGAAAGTGTTATTTCCCAATTGCTTATGCTCAAAATAAATGGAAAAGACCTATTTTTTTCTTTTCAAATTTTGCTTTTGTGACCTGGGTAATGAAATTTTCAAATTTACCCATTTTCCAGAACTTTCTAGAATGTTGTAGAACGTGCAATAATTTTCTATAATGTTGTAGAACTTACGAGAATTTTCAAGAACATTTTAGAATCTTCTAGAATTTCCCTTATCAATATATATACAGGGACTCACCACTCACCACTCACCACTTCAGTTTAGTTCCAGCTGCCTAAGTGAACAGATAGACCTATCTGATTTTATCAGAGATGACGTCAAGAAGCTGCGAGTATTCTCCATACCCATTCTACTATGTATGTGGCCAAATTATCAAGACAATGGTAAAAAAGTACCAGCATCTGCTGAAATGTGTGAAACCTACAAGACATGTTTTTCAACATGCCTGTCGAGGATCAAGAAAAACCCTGGGCTCCTCATTTTACCTGCGAGCATTTAAAAAAAAAACTCTAGAAGTTAAGACGGACAATTTTTGTTTGCTTGAATAGTAAGATTTTATATTATACAAATTTTAGACCTTTTAAAATTTAGATATATTTTATTTATTTTTTAAATTTTCAATAGTATAGAAAAACATCACATATAAAATATTTTGCATGAACCTCTTACACATTAGTTGTGGATGAAATAAATTTTTCTTCATAATAACAATTTTATTTTGCTCTTTCGTAGGGTGGTACAGGGGTAGGAAAGAGAGCCATGAAGTTTACTATTCCAAGAATTTGGCGGGAGCCCACTGACTACTCAAGCAGTTGCTACTTCTGCATGGTGAACCTTTTCAAACGTCGGGCTGGCAAAAACGAATCTGCTGTCATGTGTCCGGAACTTTTGTCATCCATCGCCCCAGTGCCACACTGCCTTAAACTCCCTGTACCCACTCCGCCAGAGAGAAAGCAGCCATCCTCAGAAGAGAGCAGCAAACCAGAAGAGAAGGTAAACGTTACAGATCCAGATTACAAGTTCAGAGGTGCAGATGGTGAGAGAAACCCATACTATCCCATCCAAAGAGACCTCTAAGACTTGATCAGAGATCTCGGTCTAACAAAGTAAAATGCCGAACTTTTGACATCTAGGCTCAAGGAATGGGATTTCTCATATGAAAGTGTATAAGTCAGAAGTCAGAGGAAGCGTCACCGACATTTTTCAAGCTTCTTTACTCATCAAGATGAGATCTGCTTCTGTCACAATGTAGCCTGTTTGTGCAAAGCAATTGAAATTGCCTGTAACCCGAACGAGTGGCGCATCTTCATCGATAGCTCATCAAGAAGCCTCAAAACTATGCTGCTCCACAAAGGGAATATAAGTATCTGTCTTTTCTTGGCTCATTCTTGTGCAATACAACGGCGTTAAGACCTTGCTAAAAGCCTTGAAGTAGGGTGAGTATGGCTGGAAATTTATCGGAGGCTTCAAAATGGTGGTATTCCTGATGAGTATCCAAGGAGATTTTACCAAGTTTCCCTGTTATCCTTGCCTTTGGGACAGCAGGGACACAGCAGCGCACTGCAACAGGAAGCACTGACCATAACGGACCGAGTTCTCTGTGAGGAGGCAAAATATCAAGTGTGAGCCACTAGTGGACCTCCAGAAGGTGTTGTTCCTACCATTGCACATAAAATTGGGTCTTATGAAACAGTTTTTCACAGCTCTTGAGATAAGGAGTCTGCAGTCTTCAAGTACCTTTGAGACTTTTTCCCTAAATTGTCTGAGCCAAAGGTCAAAGCTGGTGTCTTTGTTGGGCCACAAATAAAGAAGATCCTGGAGTGCACAGAATTCCCCAAGCAGCTAAGTGGGAAGGATAGAAACCTTGGGGCAGCTTTGTCGTAGTGGTTCGGGGCTCCTTGGGCAATCACAAGGCCGAAAATTATGTGGAACTGGTTGAGGCTCTGATAAAGAACTACTGCAAAATGGGCTACAAGATGTCCCTGAAAGTCTATATCCTTGACGTTCACCTTGATAAATTCAAGGAGAACATGGGAGCATACTCAGAGGAACAAGGCGAGCGCTTCCACGAAGATATACTGGACTTTGAAAGCCGCTAACAATGTTTTTGTATGAAAAAACATGATAGGAGACTATATTTGGGGGCTGATACGTGAAAGTGATTTACATTACACTCGCAAATCTCGAAAAACTACTCACTTCTAGACATTTTTGTTTATATCTATGTTACTTTAGTATAAATACATGTAGTTCTTGATTCATATGTTGTTTTATTCAGACCTTATGAAAATGAAAATGTGTAGATTTGCCTGTTTTTACATAGAAAATAGGTTAATTTCTAAATTTCATTTACCAGGTCCAAAAAGCAAAATTTGAAGAGACTAATGGCCATTTTCTGTACTTGTACAACGTAAGCAAATAAGAAATAACACATGCTGTCCAGGAACAAAATTTGTTACGTATTGTAATTCGTGCACATAGAAATAACAAAGAATTTCTTTATTTCTCAAACAAACAAAGATTTATTTGCACAATTTTACAACGTCGTTAATCCAAAACAATGTAAAAGGTTTTAACCAACATTCAAATTTTGTAATTTCAGTTTGTAACTAACGCCGATTATGCTTTACGTTTTAACAATTTTTGCGTGTGAACTCTACAAAAACTTTGCAAACTAACTTGCGTATTTGTTTAAAATAAGTAATATTATAATTTAATTTAAAGGACACATTTTAACCCACAGTGCCTAATTATAGAAATCAATATAAATTAAAAGTTTAACCGAAATGTTCTATTACTTCTTAATTATTTCAGCTAGTAAAAAAATGAACATGTTATTGTCGTCTGTAACAGCGAAACTACCTTCACATTAACAAGTTATTGTTGCAAATCGTGTTCTTGGTTTCATGTAACGCATGGGCCTGGCATGGCCTAGCGCGTTAATGCGTGCGCTTCGTAATCTGAGGGTCGCGAGTTCGCGCCTGAGTAGCGCCAAACATACTCGCCCTCCCAGGCAAAGGAAGCGTTATAATGTTACGGTCAATCCCACTATTCGTTGGTAAAAGAGTATCCCAAGCGTTGGCGGTGGGTGATTGATAACTAGCTGCCTTCCATCTAGTCTTACACTGCTAAATTAGGGACGGCTAGCATAGATAGCCCTCGAGTAGCTTTGTGCGAAATTCCAAAACAAACAACAAAAAAAGAAATCCATGTAACACGGTAATGAGAATTATGAGCTTTAGTTAAAAGTGAATTCGTTCCTTCAAGCTGTAGGCTTTAGTCTTTAAAACTTACAGATGATGTATCTGTCGGAATCAATACTGTTGTTATTAAAATGTGTTCTGTTATTTATTTGTCGAGTGCCTTAACTGTTCACAAATAAATGCATTATTACTTCTCAATTCTTTCAGCTAGTAAAATACTTAACATGTTAATGTGGCTATGCTAACCTAAAACTTGGAGTGTAAAGAAAATAACAACAACATTATTATTGCTTGTTCAGAGAACAGGTAGAACAAGTAATAAAATTAGTCCACACCAAAACAACTTGAAATGCCAAGTCCACTCGTTCATTACTGAGAATTAGTTACAAATCAATAGATAGTGTATCATTAGTAAAAAGCACCTTTCAATTTGTGGTTATCTATTCCAATTTTTGAGCTTCAGTTTCATTTTGTTTAGAATTTTGCGCCAAGCTACGCGAAGGCTATGTGCGCTAGCCGTCCCTAATTTAGCAGTGCAAGACTAGAGAGAAGGTAGCTAGTCATTACCGTCTATCGCCAACTTCTGGGCTACTCTTTTGCTAACGAATAGTGAGATTGACCGTAACATAAAACATCCCAACGGCTGAAAGGGCGAACATTTGTGGTGTGACGACGATTCGTACCCGCGACCCTTGAATAACGAGTCGAGTGCCTTAACCACCTGACAATGCCAGGCCTATTTTGTTTAGGATTAAGCACAATGCTGCACAACGGAGTATCTGTGCTCTGTCTACCAGGGGTATCAAAACTCGGTTTCTAGCGGTGTGAGTCCTCAGATAAGTCGCTGTGCCACTGGGAGGCTTGTCTTTCGAATAAATCGACGATATAAAAACAAAAATTAATTAATTACACAAAAATAATGGTTTACGGGGAACTTAAACTCACGTATCTCTTTATATCTAAGTTAGTTTGTTCATGTTGTTTGTTATTGAGCACAAAGCTACACAAAAGTCTGTCTGTGCTCTGCCCACGACGGGTACCAAAACTCGGTTTCTTGTTGTATAAGTCCTCAGAAGTGCCACTGCGGGCTCGCTTTGTTGAATTTAACCATTTGCAGCCAAAATACTTTCGTTATTTATTCGTTTTTTAAAGAATAATTTTGTTCGGAATAAATAAAATTGACTTTTATTAACTTTATGTTACAGTGTAAATCTTCAGAATAAAATCTGTCGAAACATTTTTTGTTTCTTTTTATTTTGCTTTCGGAATTTTTTTTTTTACATTAATTTTAAACCATTTTTGTCCTCCTCTACGTTCTACTCCTGGGCGACTTAAGGTTAACATTTATGTTTTGTTGTTTGTTTGTTTGTTTTTAGAATTTCGCACAAAGCTACTCAAGGGTTATCTATGCTATCTGCTCTTAATTTAGCAGTATGAGACTAGAGGGAAGGCAGCTAGTCATCAACCACCCACCGCAAATTCTTGGGCTACTCTTTTACCAACGAATAGTGGGATTAATTGTCACATTATAGCACCCCAACGGCTGGGAGGGCAAGCATATTTGGCGCGATTCGGGCGCGAACCCGCAACCCTCAGATTACGCAGCGCACGTCTTAACGCGCTTAGCCATGCCAAGCCATTAACATTAATTGCACATTATAACTAATTTATGTTTATATCATTCCAGACCTCGCCTAGGCCAGGCATGGCAAGGTGGGTTAAGGCGTTCGATTCATCATCTGAGGATTGCGGGTTTGAATCCCCGTCGCACCAAACATGCTCATCCTTTCAGCTGTGGAGGCGTTATAATGTGAAGGTCAACCCAATTATTCATTGGTAAAAGAGTAATTCAAGAGTTGGCGGTGGGTGGTGATAACTAGCTGCCTTCCCTCTAGTCTTACACTGCTAAATTAGAGACGGCTAGCGCAAATAGCCCTCGTGTAGCTTTGCGAAAAATTAAAAAAAACAACAGATCTCACCGATGCATCCTTTGTTTTTAAATCCAACAATTTTATTTATTTTTGTGTTGAGATCAGTTTTAACGCGTAGCTTTATACTAAATTAACTGAACAAATATTTTTATTACGCCTATTTTATTCTTTCATGTAATTTTCCATGTATTACAAGTAATCTTTCTTTTGCCAACGTATAAATTTTGGCTTTTGCCCAATTTTTATTATTTGAAATCTGTTGAACAGTTTTCGTTTTCGAAACTTTGAGATAAATTTAGTCTACTTTTTACGCGTACCACATGTACCTAAATGGTTGCCCTATAATACACTACAGTAGAAAATTTAATTTTTCTGATTGCATATTTCTACAATGTCCAATTGAATTTTTAAAGTAGTAGTAAACCAAATAGTATATATTTCTCAGTTAGCTGTTGCCCTCTGTTGAGTTATATCAAAACTATAAAATAAAAAGCTCCAGTAAAAATAAAAAATATACGAAAAAGTTCAATGCATAATGGTTCAGAATGACACTTACAACAACTGTAAATCATTATGTTATTACATGTTATTGTGTAGTCAAAATACTGGAAGATAATGAAGATACATTTTGTAAGTGCAAAGGTTTTTTTTAATCAAATTACAAAATTTCATGCTAATGTCAGTACAAAAAGGAATATATTAGGTGTAATTTTTATTATAAAATTGCTTAGCATAATGAACCAAGTTCATGTAAACACCGTTTAAAAGTTTGGAGTAATTAGGTTTTTCTTTTAATGTGAACATTATAAAAATAATCGATAAATAAATAGTGTTAAATAGTGAACCTATAAAGGACGAACAAGCATTCATAATGTGTAAAAAATTATCCGTTTATTTAGAAGCTCTTGTAATCTGTACTATATGAAAAAAGAAACAACATTTCATTTTGGTGATGAGAAACTCACTCGAATAAAAATATATTCTCAAGACAAATGGTATGAGTTTTAAAACTTTAATTAAAATAAAGTAAAGAACAACGTTCCGACCTTCTTAGGTCATCTTCAGGTTAACGTTGTTCCGTACTTTATTTTAATTAAAGTTTTAATACTCATACCAGCCGTGTTGAGAATACATTCCATTTTGAAGCATTAAAAACAACCCTGTCTCTAATGTAATAAATTATAGTTGTATAACGTGTATAAAACTGTCTTAATGGGAAAAACAAACGATTTATGAACCTATTCCATTTGTATATTTTTTGATTACACATCTGAAGTAGGTAATCAGATGCATAAACATTTTCACCAGACTGTTTCAAATTAAGAAACTAAGAGAAATGAAACTATTTAACAAATTTTAAAGCTAAAAAAATATTGAAAATATTTTACACATGCCAATGGTCCCAGAAAATTGGTATAAAAAACTTCGCTACATATTTCAAGTTAGGAAAGTATAATGTATGTATTCCTTCACTTCATATATGCATCCACGAAATTAAGGTTTATGAAAATATTTACTACATGTCTGCAGTCAGAAAGAAAAAGTAAAAAGCCCGTCACTACATGCCTCAAGTTATGAAAAGTAAGAGTTATTAAAACCCATACCGTATGTCTTAAGACAGGAAATTTTGTGTTTAGTGTTTAGAACCTGTGCAAATGTCTAACGTACGTCATTTCTTTTTTCAGAAATATGTATGTAGCCAGGAAATACGTCAACCAGTACTGTATGTATGTTTCGAGGCCTTATACCTCAAGACGAAATCGTATTTTCATTTAGCCTTACTTAACCTAACTACTTTACGTGTATGATTTTTTGAAGTTTCGTAAATTTTTATTTTTACTTTCTAATTTTGTTCTTTCAAACTCACGTATAATATACATAAAAATATACACATATATGAATACAATTGACGATATCTTGAAATTGCATGTTTTTTTTTCTACCTAAACTTGTTCCACAGGTTTACATACGTTCTTTCAAGAACTACACTTTAGTTTATCAACACGGGAGCGGGTGGGTTCAAATTTGAGAGAAGTGTTCGTGTTTGTAGACAATGTTGGCTATGCGTAAGATGCCTCCCCCCTGTACTTTACGAGTCTTTTTTGGGGTGGCTGATCGTTACAATATCAAGCTTCATTTGCTACTAAAGATCAGAACAAATGAAATATTTCTTACTATAAACACTTTCCATGAGCTTGCGCCTTCCTCTTGTGGGACCCCAGTATCTTGTTGTTGTTTTGAATTTAGCACAAAGCTACACATGGGCTATCTGTGCTCTGCCCACCACGGGTATCGAAACCCGGATTTTAGCGTGTAAGTCCTCAGACATACCGCTGAGCCACTGGGGGGAAACCCCAGTATCATAATAGATCTAAAAATACAGCTTTTATTATATAGTGTACTAATTGTACTTACACAAAAATCTAAAAGTTATTAAAGTTATTTGTAATCAATGTGTTTGTAAACAGAATGCGTAAGTAGGCATTATATATTTATATAAAGACACGTCGACCCTTTTCTTAACGGTTACACGTAACTTACAGTAAAATGACTAGATTAATACACAGCCCCTATTGTTTATTTAAGCAGAAAGCGCCGTACTTTCACTGTATTAAAATATTAAGTATCTTCTTTAATTTATTGCGCAGGTAATAAAAAGGTATGTGAAATTTTGTGTTTCCGTATGATACCAAAAAGATAAGGAAGGAAAACATTTCACATAACTTTATTTTAAACTGTCAAACGCATGTGCATACTCGACTGCTACTCAATTCGTGTGTTGCCCTGAGCTACAACGAAAGGTATAGTGTTTGAGAGTATAGACACAGAAACTAGTTCAAAATTCATCATGGCCGGTTTTAGCGATGTTGGAATAGGGGATTTTGTTCTTTTAGAGGACATTTCTCTTGATTCCTTTATGGACAACCTCAAAAAGAGGTAGGATTCAATTTATATATTGGTAGTGTTTGCTTTGGTTAAACGTCAACTTTTATGTTTATGTTTAGATACCTTATTATTTTGTACTGTTATTAGTTTCTATTACCAATTTGAGTTCAGCGCGTGAAAAGTACCGGCATCTGCCTTTACTTGGTGACGCATTGTATAATGCTTACCACACTCACTTTTTAACGTTGGGTGTAGTCGACTAATCGCTCACGACTTGCCAGTTTTTTTAATTAACGTAAACAGTATATCTAGAAAGAACTTTGTTTTCTCATAAATTAATTGTCTGTATAAGTAACCATTATTTGTAATGAATATCAAATACTAAGAAGTTAAATTTAAAACTAGTAAAATATCGGGAATGATACAAATACTGCTAATAGTTATACTTTAAGGTAATGTAACAGTTCAACTTGAGGTTTGTGAAATATACCATAATGTAAATTAATTAGGACATAAATTAAACAGCTAAATTAGTATTACTAGTATTAATGTGTGTTAGAATATATAAAAGCTATTGTTTTGTGATGGAAATGTATTTCATAATTCTTTTTAAAAGACATTGTGTTTGTGACTGTCACTTGGATATCAGTTTAGATACAAAAATATATAATGTTAATGTTGCAAATTGTCCTGTTAGTTCCATGTTACACAGAATGAGGAATGTTAACCTTTAGTTTAAAGTGAATTCTTTCTTTCAAGTTGATTGGTTTGGTCTTTGAGACTTAGAGGTGAAGTAGCTGTCAGGTTGTTGTTGTTGTTTAGAATTAAGCACAAAGCAACACAAAGGGCTATCTGTGTTCTGCCCACCACGGGTATCAAAACCCGGATTTTAGCGTGTAAGTCTGCAGACATACCGCTGAGCCACTGGGGGGTGTAGCTGTCAGAATTAATACTGTTGTTATTAAAATGTGTTTTGTTATTTATTTGTGAACAGTTGTATTTAAAATTAGAATTAATGACAATACTACATGTTAGTTACCTATCATGTGGTCAAAGAATTACTTTTCTTAAAATTTTGTTATAAGGTCACCTGTGTGTGTTGGTTTACCTGACTCCTTGTTGAATAAACCAGACTTATTGTGGTTTTTATTAATATTTTATTGATGAAGATGGTGTTATTAAGCAGTCTAATATCACTATTTTATTTGTGTTTATTGAATTACAAAGAGATAAGTAAATATACTAAAGTTTTCATGCTAGATTCAAGAAGATGTTTCCAGTCTTTTGTGAGCATTTTAAATTAATTATCAGTCATGGCAGATATAAGATATTTTTTCATTAACTAAACTTGAGTGGAATTTGTTGGTAAACCTTCTTTATGTGTGTAATACATGTTTAGTAAGTACTTGGAACTCCACAGTAAGATTATATAAATTACAAGTTGTAGTTTTTTTTATATTTTATTCTGTGATGATACTTTTCACAAAATTGCCCCAAAATTAATTTTATGTAGTTTAAAAAAGAAAAGGTAAATAGTGCATTTTCCTTCATTTTAAATAAAATAATTCCTAAGATTAATTATGTTAAGCAATTTTTTTATCCCATAACCAAACAGCTACTCTTGTGTAGACAGGCATTGATTAACTTTGCATGGATACCCAAACACACACCAATTTGTGATATCCATCACAAGCGACAAACTGTCTTTATGTATCTGTATATGTCAATTTCGATAGTTTTAAAACTTAATATGTTTAATAAGATCTCTAATTGAACTTTTGACAAGAAAGTAAGGTCCATGTGAGATCTGTAAAAGTTACAGTAACTTGAGTAAGTCTGACAGCTTATAATGCTGAAAATTAGGTTTAGGTTTTTATATCCCTGGTGGACATTGCACAGATGTAGATTTCTGCATAGCAAGGAAAACAAAAGTGAAAAATTGAAATAAAATTTAGGGAAATGTGAGGCTTGATTTGAGAAGACTTCAGGTGTAGCTTTTTTCGTGAATAGAGTGCATATGGTTGTCTTCTACCTGTTTATAGTTAATCACTCTTAGCATAGCTATTCATACTTTTTGATGATTTTGGAAGCATGTCTAGTCTTTAGGTAGACATGCTTCTATTTGTATGATTGGAAATTCTTTTTTAACATGTTTTACAGATAATTTTCTCTGAAATCAATATCCTGTTACAATTGCATCTGTATTTAATGCACTAGTAGCATGTTGAGGATTTGCTTCCTTCCACTTTGAAGTAAGCTTGAAATCTGGTGTTTCTTGTATGTCCTCTGAGATGTGTGTAATCTCAACAAACAGTCTGGTTGTTTCAACAGTTCCCAATAATTACTGGCTTCACATTAACTTCTAATATAATTAAAATAACACCAATAGCTTAGGGAAAGTTTATTAAAAATATTCTATATCTACTAAAAAGAAAAAAAATTATTGTGTTTTTTTCAGTTCGTGGAATGATGAACATTACTGGGTTCCTCATATGACAGTGCATATTTCATAAAATGTTCAAGAGTTGATGGAATGTGAGATATGTGCCTTGGAGGAATACTTCGTATGATCTGGTTGATCAAAAAAGAGATTGTTAAACATTGCTGAACAAGTAGTTATACAAGTATACTAGGTTCCCTAAAAAATGAAAAACAAACTGGAGTCATTTAGCACAGAATTCTCCAGCAGTCCATAAGTGAAATGAATGAACCAGTTTGGCTGACCGATAATGCTCATTTAAGACTAGACCGTGTATGAAATTTGAAAGTTGCAATTTTTGTTTTGATGCACTACGAAATAATTTAAACCATTCACAATGAAAGAGATGGGAAAACTGTGCCATAACTTGCTTTACCTTAACAAGAACAACGGGCTGTTGTGGCTTTTTTGTTAAAAACTAACGAAAGATCGAAGCATATATTGAAGTAGGGATCCTTTAATCGATAGTGTAACATACGTTCTAAAACTAACAAGATGTAAATATTTCAGTGGAAATATTTATCCGTGACTTTAAAAATATACATCTGCAACGTTCAGTTTCTCTAAGTACGCAATTTAGTTTGGACTAAATATTCGTTTATTTCTGATTTGTTGTTGTCGAGGGAGTGGTGAGAGGGCATTATTTCTAATTTGCTTAATATCGATTCGTAAATAAGTCGTGTTTACGATTGCTTTGTTTTTAATTTCGCGCAAAGCTATAGGAGGGTTGTCTGCGTTAGCCGTCCCTAATTTACCAGTGTAAGACTAGAGGGAAGGCAGTTAGTCATCACCATCCACTGCCAACTCTTGCGCTACCTTTTTACCAACGAATAGTTGGATTGACTATAACATTATAACGCCCCCATGGCCGAAAAAGCGAGCATGTTTGATGTGATGGGGAATCAAACGCGCGACCCTCGGATAACGAGTCGAGCGTCCCTAACGATCCAACCATGCTGGGCCTATTATGAGAATATTGTATACTGAATTGTAGAGATAAAAATAATTATTAGTGTACTGTATAAAATATATACATTACTTGAATATTTTAAATTAGTAATGAAGGCAAAAATTATTTCCCGATACTATCAAAGCTGGTATACTAGAAACTGAATTCAGCTACATAGCTGTTGAATTTATATTTTAGAAACGTTTATCATGGATCAAAGGTTTTCACCTTGGAGTATTAAGATTTTGATTTAGTTATATGTACATCACACACAAATTTGACATTACAGACATTGTCATCCAGGGATTCCGTTTGACGCTTAATAATTGGATTTAGTCATATGTTCAGTTAATATGTTAGTTTTTAGGTGTTATTTTTAAGTACTTTAGTTTCGTCTGAGTAAATACGAATTTTGAGATGTCACTATTGCGTACTTTCTACTAATATGTTCAACCATATTTATTAGTTGCAGATTAACTCGTTTCCAACTTGACTCTTTATGTTGCGCTCCTCTGAACGCTTTCATAAATTTTAGGCCATTCACTTCCGGCCAAAGGTTTAAGGCATTCCATATTATAGTTAAAGTGCAATGTAATTGGTTGAGCGTTAAGAAACTATATTGTTGTACATACGGGTAACCTAGTTTCCCATGTATGATGCGATAGTGCTGGTTGAAGAAAGCATAAGTAGATTTCATTTTATGACCCTAGCGGCGAAGTTTATCTCGTGTATTTCACGAAATGGTTTTTTGTAATTTGTTAAAGTGAACATGTGTTTGCCCTAAATTTAAAAAGGGCATTTTCTGCCGTCTTTAGACTTTAAGTGCGGTAGCAGGTGGCGCTATGCCTCAGACTTCATAGTTGATCTATCGAGAGAAACTTTGAGCCCCATCAGATCACATTAATATGGCTGAGGGCTCCGTGATGCGTAACATTCGACCTCAATCCTACCTAGTTACTCAGTGGTTTACTTACAGAGGCGTAGCGTGTAATTATAATTTTACTTACCAAATTATTACGTTTATTTCTTCCTCCCTTTTCTCACATCAAACATACTCGTCCTTTCAGCCGTGGGTGCGTTATAACGTGTCGATTAATCCCACTATTGGTTGGTAAAAGAGTAGCTCAGTATTTGGGCGATGGATGGTAATGATTTCCATCTGGTCTTACACTGCTAAATTAGGGACGACTAGCGCAGATAGCCCTCGTGTAGCTTTGCGCGAAATTCAAAACAAACCAAACCATACTTCCTATTTCCCTCCTTTCATCAACACTATCCTTTCGCGCTTTCGCCACACAGTTCCTAGAGATAAGTTAAAACCAACCTTATTGATTCTCCCTTAACTTTTTCCTTCCGGTCTGGATAATTTCTTGGATCCGTCATTCTTAGTCGATTTAATATTGGTATTTATTTGAAGACGTTACCTTCATGGATTCCATTCTTATTTATGGATTATAAGTTTGCAGGTGATACCTATATTGTTATCTGAATGAGTTGGTTCTAGGTATTACTTTTAAGTACGCCGTTCTTATCTCTCGCGGGACAAATTTCAAGGTTTTGCTTTTAATATCCGCATCAGGAAATATTTCAGTTTTACTCTTAAAATTTGCTTTAGGGCAGATTTTAGAATTTTACTTCTGTTATCTGCTCGGAACAGTTTTCATTATTTTCCTTTTAAAGCATTCTCTGATTCTGTACATGTTATTTGCGTTCTTTGTTTTCTGATTCTTATTGCTTTAAAGTAGCTGTTCTCATCTGAGCAGTGGATTTTTTTTGTTTATTTCATAAGTGTTTTTGAAGTTGATTTAATATTATAAGCAGAAATTTACGCAAGTTAGAGTATTGCTTATCATTTTATCCATTATTATATTGTTTAATCACATGCGAACGTCTTAATTGTTACGTGTCTACAAAATAATTTAACAAGTGCGTTAGGGTTAAGCGCTGTTGTGACGCAATAATACGATTAACTCCCTTATTATGTATTTGTATTTATGGTAACGTTATTGGTTTCATCTGATAGCATCTTTAATTATAAATTTATTAACCATAGTAAAGGCGGTCTACACCGTCTGTCAAACTTGGTAAGGGATTAATTGTCACTCATAGCACACCCGTAGCGAGGAAGAAATATATGTATGTACAGTTTATCATCATCTGGTGTATATTTTGTTTATCAGTCTAATATATTATTTCTTGTGCATACGACAGATATTAGACTGTAATCTAATAAAAGTAGGCATATTTATCGTTTTTGTTGTATAAGATAATTATCAAGACATTCAAAAATACTTTAAAAATAAAACAGTTTGGAGCAAAAAGAAATCTATATATATTAATATTTTATATACCTGGTATATGATTCAAAATATAAGTAATACATGTACAATGTACGCATACACGATGCAGTGATATATTACGTCATAGATTACGTAGTTTTATACGTGTTTGACAAAACGTAGTAAGATGCTGTTAGTTCCTAGTGTAATTAATATAATCGTGAGCCGTAAAAACTTGCTATGTAAGAAATGATTAAAATAAACCAACCAGTCATTGCGCATGACTGCGTAGTTTAACAATCAAATAAATCTCTAAAATACCTCCGTTTTTTATGGCAGCTGTAACAACAATTATCGAGTGTTTTGTTAACGTTATAGATTGAAAATTGCAGCGAATAAATCCTGCATGTTTTTGTTTTTTTGCACAATGAAGTAAGCCGATGGTATATTTTCTGAATATTCATTCATTGTCGTTCTGTGCAACTTGTGGAATTACATTATTGTGTGGTCATGTTACATGATTTGTCATTCAAACACCGAGTAAATTAAGTACCTCGTGTTCTGTTATTGCTTGTAATTTCGTACCCTTACTATATCTGTTGATTTGACGTTTGAAACTGTAGTTCGTGCATATCTATCAACAGTAGACGTGTAACTATTGTTAACGGATAGGAGTGGTAGGAAGTCTTAAGTCGCGTCCTCGAAATGATCTAACCATTTATTTAAGGGATAATATTTTATGAGTAATACTTGGTTGGAGAATATATAATGTGTTGCCAGTTGGTTATGCGCTATTCCTGATTTTAATAGCTCATCTTCTTTCCATTTTCTTTAACCACTTTTGTTTATTTGTATTCTGTTCACGTTATTTTATGTATTTTTTAAACCAAAAACCGTACCCTGAAGAGCTCTGTTTATAGTTTTTTAATTTAGTGTTTTCACATGTCTATTTATTGATTACCCGTATATTATTTTTAGTAGTGTTCTGCAGACTTAACACTGACGGGCGTTACAGCTGTGAGAGTTCATAACGTAATGACAGTTTTTTTTGTAAAGTTTCAGAAGTGTTTATAATTACTAGAGTATAGCCCGACCAACAAAGAGATAGATAATTACAGTAGAGGCATTCAAACATCGGTAAATTCGTTTGTGACCCAGTTGAAATTAAGATCATTCATTTGTGTATTCATAGTAGAATAATTATTGGTTTGTTTGTTTGTTTGTTTGATATTAAGCACAATGGTTTATCTACGCTCTGCCCACTATGAGTATTGAAACCTGGTTTTTAGCATAATAAACCTTCAGTTATTTCTGCAGAAATGTAGTAGTCCAGAATTATATAAAAAAAAAGTTTGTGTAATAAATTAACTAGAAGAACTTGTTAAAACTCTCAGTTGTTTACATGTTACAAAAGAAAAAGGTGTGTTTATTAAATTGCTTAGAAATTCTGTAGTCAGAACTTCGACTGTTTTTCAGTAAAGTTATCTCAGATAAATACTTTAGTAATACAGTAGCTACAAATCGCACTACATTGAACTTCGTTGAATGTTAAATCTCATTCAGCTTCTACAAATACATTAAGTAAATAAACTAACCAGTAACAAGGTAAACAGTACGAGTGACTTGCTATATGAGCCCTCTAGTGAAAGCTCGAATATAGTGGTACCACTGTTATATAATTTTGTCTTTTAAACTGTGCTTTTCAGTGACTAACACTGTGGAACTTTACCAGAATCATTCAGTGTTAAAACTTCAAAATGAGTTGTAATCCTAGTATGGTTCAAATATAGATGCTTCTTGAAAGGTTATGGCATATGAAGACAATAGTAATAATAATCGATGGTAATTTTGTATTTACTGCTGTAGCAAGCATTTTTGGAGTGGTCAGGTCATTGTCACATTTTTATTTCTGGGTGGGGCCTCCCAGAAAAGTTTTTAAAATTTAATAAGATCCAATCTTGAGTCATTGTAATTATAAATGCTGTGTACACATATTATAATGTATTGAATTAAAAGAGGTAAGTGTTAATACATGAGCTGCAGCTGTACATGCCATGAAAAAGAAAAAACGATCAGGCCATGGCCTTACCACTTTCTCTGGCTCAGATATAGATTATTCTTATCTTTATAAGAAACTTCATATATATTTTGTAATTAATCTTCAGGTGATACTCATATGGTTGAAAACAACTTCAAAAATTTCTCCAAACCACGAGAAAACACAGCACAAGAAATCTGAGGTCTGACTGTACATTGACTATGATAGAAGGAAATAATCCTTGTGGTTGTTGTGTCGCTTGCAACACACCACTTTAGCTTTTTACTCTTGAAGATGAGCAGCTCTGGGTGATTCCACTTGGGTCATTGAGCCAGTTGTGGCCAAGCCCAATCGAATACTGATATCACATGTATTCAACAGGTGTTGTGTACATTATGTTTGGTTCTAGCTCAGGTATGGTGCCCATGAAACACTGACATCACCGTACTGTCTTCATTATTGGATTAAGAGTTTAATAGTGTGGCATAACTATTTTTAGGACTCCATAGTAAGTGAGATCAGTAGGTACCAAACTTTTCTCTTTTTTTTTTGTGTGGATGTGTAAAATCATATGAACAGATTTACCATCAAGTACTGATGTGCTAATAACTTTCCAAACACACATTCCACATCTTTCATCCATATACCTCAATTTATGATACTTAATTTTTTTTAAAAGCATCATTAATTAAGATACTTCCATTTTTCCGCATAGAGATGAGAGGGGTTTGTCAGTTCTTCAAAGCCACTTTAAAAGTTATGGTCTAGATTCCTGCCAGTTGGAAAATCACAACTAAAGGACCGTGAGCTCCTCTGCAAACCAAAAGTCATTGGGAAAACATCTATTAGAATAATTCCTTACAATATTGTATATTCTTTGATAGAAATCAGTGTTGAGATGGACATTCTTGCTAAATTCCAATCAAGGAGTATTGAGAGTTAGATGAGTCTTCACTTTTAAGTGTGGAATATCTTTCCCTGCAAGAGTGCATATGTTGACTTTTACATTACCACATCCACCTACTTATATAAAACTAGTTAAGGAAAACAAAATCTCTTTGTTAACCTGAAGATGACCAAAGAAGGTTGAAACGTTGTTCTCTACTTTATTTTGGTAAAAGTTTGAATACCCACACCGGCTGTCTTGAGATAAATTATATAATCTTACCATTATCAAATTCATGACTATACAATAAAAATCTTTCCTTATAATTCAAGGTAGTGTCTATGGATGTCAAAAGGTTTTCTGTTGACACAAAATAAGTGGTAAACTGTCAAAATGGAACAGTTCTTTAATCGAGATATCAACTGAAAAGCTACAATAAAACTACTAACTGAATTAGGTTAATTAATTTTTCCCATCCTGTATGTATATTTTTACCAGCTTTCTTGAAAACTACTGATAATATCACTGTTCAACATAATTCATTATAAAGAGAGGATATGTTGTGTAATTATCATGTTTGAAGTAAAATAACTCTGCTACTTGACCAACAAGGTCCATCAATAAATGTGCTACTCAGTATACCTTGGAAATCATTGTCATAGACATCTCCACTGATTGTATCATCACACATGCTTTCTTTCGCTGTTTTCAAGAAGGAAAATTTATCAGATGGTTATATTAAGCAGTTATTTCTTTTGTTCACACTGGGAAGCTTAATCCACTCTGAGGTGGTGGAGGTAATGATGGAAGGGTTGATTATTTGCTTTCAAATAGCAAATTTTCTCTCATCAATACTGGAGGACATACCTGTTGTAATGCTCTGAATGAAACATTTACTGACAATATCTCCATCTCTTCACCTTATCTTTTTCCTATTTTTGTGAGAGATGAACAATGTTCCATGAGACACTGATAACTTTCCAATCATTCTCGGGGAGAATTGTAGCAGTGGATGCCACCTGACTCAGTATATGATAAAAACTGAAAAAAAGAAAGACTGTAATGCATATAATTGTATTATTTTATACTTTGTTGGGATTTGTGACTTTTCACTGAATTACTCGAAGAAAGCTGGTTCTCTTGACTTGGGTACCACATTATTTAACACTTATCCAGCTGTCCTTCCACTCCCACTGTTAAAGGATTATTTAAATCTTTGGGCTCTGCCATATTTAGCTTCATCTCTTTAACTCTTCCATAATATTTGTTCATAAAAACATAAATAAGACCACCAATTGTTTGATGCATATAACACTGTGTGACTTTGTGCCAAAGAACTCCAAGCTAAGTTAACAAGTACAGTAATCTGAAGGTTGTATTTAAATGAAATTCATTGAATTCTTCAATATAAAAAGCATCAAATTTAGGTAAACAGCACAATAAAACACAGAAGTATTTTTAGTTTTTCAAGTCTTGGAAAAGTTCAGTAGTGACAGCATGGGTGTGTGGATGGGGGTTAATTACATAAATGTGAACATTACAGTAATAGTACACATAGGTGACTGTTAATATTAAGTTTCAGCTACATTGTATTGGGATTAATGTATGTTAATTGTATATAGAAAACATCTTGTTTGTTTATTTATTAAAAACCTGTTTTATACGTTTTTATTAATTTTAAGTTTCTCAGAATAATTTACTGAGAAGTAATCTTCATATTTTTCCCATACTATGAAAGAAATTAAAGAGCAGACTGATTACATTTTGTTATCAGAAGCCCTGTACATAATTATAAACAAGGAGTAAGAAAATTACCACAGTTCTTAACCAGTGTTGACAGATGTTAAAGGAATTTGCTACACCATACTTCAGATTATGTGCAGGGAGGCTACATATTGTTAGTTCCACTTGCTCCTTGTTGTGAACAAGGCAAACAATGATGCATGAGCAGTAACACACAACAGTTTATTCTTGGAAAGAGAAAGTATACTTTAAAGAGATACTTGTGAAAATTTCTGCTGTATAATTTATTTGAATTTCATTTTTAACCATGTCCATGAATAATGGCAAAATAAGAAAAATGGACAATTTGTGTTAATCAAACTCCATGATAAGAAGGGTTTAGAATTTATATAGGAAATGTCTGATGATGTAAATATGACAAGTTGGGAAGTAATTTTTTAAAGAAAAAATTAGTTTTTAATAATCTATGTGAAAACTAAGAAAACTCGACGTGATGTCAAATATAACCTAATGCACTCAAATACTAATCATGTTTTTTAACTAAAAGATATACTATGAAATTGAAAGCATAATCTGGTGAAATAAATGTTGTAGTGGATAAAATTGAAGATCGAATGAACTTAAGTTTTTTATTTATATCTATAAATGGTAAACAGTATTTTTTTTAATATTAAACTGAACTTTATTCTTGAATTTGCAGTGTTTAGAAAGTAAGATAAATATCTTATGTTTAAAACTGACAAAAGTATCATAATATCTGATGTATTACAAGTTTAAATGATTTTGGACAGTGTTTTAATGATGTTTTTTCTTGATAATTGAAAAACAAATTAGCTAAGTTAGGAAGTATTCTTGAATTCATAAACCAACATTAATTTTACTGTAGGTTTTTATCTATTATAACAAAATGGGGCTGTTAAAATTACAGGTTGATGAAAACAACTCTACTGACACATTCATATCAATAAACTAAAGTAATACTCAGTTGAATTATTCAATTTTTAATAATGTCAAAACTACCATAAAATAAGTTTAAAAAATTCGAAGCTGTTTTTAATATTTCATTAAAGACTTTTTCTAAGATGTTTTGCTATTCCAACATTTTATACACAACCTGGCTATCTTGTTGTATTAACAGTATTTATACCTAGAGATAAACAGAAGCCTGTAAAGACTGGTTCTAGGCCTAACACCAATACATTCATCCAAGTGGAATAATTACTAGTTTTTCCAATAAAGTAATTAATGTGTCATGAAATAATCAGGGTAGGAGTGGGGGCTAGGAGCAATGAATTTAAGATTACAGTTCATATGCTTTTATTTTATTTTATTTTTAGATTCTAAGGTGATGTAAATTTAATAAATTAAAAGAGGATTATTTATATTTGGATTTGTAGCTCTGGTGTAGCTTTGGGATCGAAACTGTGTTTGGAATAGACTTTTACTTTATAGAACCAACAAGATTCTTTATAATATGTGGTTGTAATTTTTTTTTTTCTAAAACAGTGTTAATAATTTCTTTTATAGTAATGCTATGGAATCTAGCTTATCAATTTCTTGTCATCACTTGGTAGAATGGTATCAAGTATTATTATTTAGACTAATATCACACAATGCTAGACACTCTTTAATTAGCAGAATTTCACTTAATTTAGCAAATTTGTGCTTAAAAGTTGGCAGTAAATATTAACTGTTCATCATGTGATTCTTTTAAAAACTTGAGCTACAAACTGATAATGTAATTTGTTTAGCCTGACCAATAAAGATGTATGTGCACATGCTATTACTGTATAGTTTTGCTGCTCTTAGTCAGTTGTCTTTAATCTGAATAACAAAAGACTAAAAAATGTTCACTTTTAAATGAAACAGTAGTAAAAATTTCAGATCGATAGCTCATGAATATTTTGCATAGGTGTGCAATTTTTTGAATAAGTTTGCATATGTGGCTTATATTTACACCAAATTAAACTCCTAATTGTAGGTTATAAAGATCTATCAATGTACCAAATTTGTAAGAAAAAAAATACATAAAAATTTGATATGTTTTTCTGTCAAATAAAATTTTGTTACTTGGTGTAAAGAAGAAAAGAGAAAAAAGGAGAAGGAAACCCAATCAAAACTGGAGTTGTTATATCTCCTGGTACTTCTGAACAAAGAGCCTTGAAATTGGGTAAATGAAGTAAGAGTCCAGTTGAGCACATCCACTGAAAATGTGTGACAGTTTGGATTACCACAGTCTGAATTAAAGAAGGTGGAAAATTGTTTAACTATCATAACTGTTAATAAGATACAGCATTTCCTGTAGGTTGTAGTAATGTTTTTTAAATAATTTTTCCAGTATCCACTTGATTATAAAAATTAAACGTTTATGGCTTTATGAGTAATGGGGTTGAAAACTGTTAAATTGACATTTAAAGTAGGGTGAGAAGTAGGCTTAATATGATGTATATAAAGAACCTCTTTTGGTAGGTGGATATATGGAAAACACTTACAAGGTCTTATCACCCAGTAAGGTTTCAGGATATTGTTCCTATTTCCTGAAGTGATGTTCTTGTAATCAATATATTGTAGTTGATCCTACATATCTTGTTTATTATGATGGGGGAGAAACTATGTATATAAGAAAAATATACATCTATAAATACCATAACGGTACTTTTTCCCATGTATAATAGTAAAAATTAAAAACAGTACAATGTTACATGGTTGTCTAATAAATAAAACAAAACAGAGAAAAGTCCTAAAAAAAAGATCACATGCAAGTAAGCACTTACACATTCATTTCCCAGGTGTGGACGCCCACGACTATATATCAAAAACCACCACACCATGATCAGTAGTAATGAATTTATAATTGTCTCTCATAAGCTACATCACTTCCAATCTATATTACTTAAAAAGAACACGGCCAATCCCCTTATTTGTTGGTAAAAAAGTAGCCCAAGTGTTGGCAGTGGATTATGATGACAAGCTGTTTTTCCTCTACTTTTGAACTATAAAATTATGGTCAGCTGTCGCAGATGGCTCTCATGTAGCTTTGCGCGAAATTCAAAAATAAACATAATTTCCACTGACTCTTGTATTCATTTCCCTTTTAAACGCGATGCATTTCGTCAGCTTAACATTATTCTAGTCTTTAACGCGAGTCTTACTTGCATCATGATCCCTCGGAATATTTACCATAATTAGCAACAGAAACTTTGTAATAGCCGTGTATTAATTACACGAGTTTTTAGAGCATTTCTGAACACAATTACCTGAATTTGGTTTGGTTTGTTTTTTTGAGAATCGCCACTTGGCGGAAAAAACAGCCGGTAGGTGAAGTTTGAACGTACTCTGTGGAATGTTAAAACTGACGGTGTCCCGACCAGATTACATATAGATGAAAGAAATTATCTCTAACAAGTAAGATCTTAAGAACAAAACATTTCGAACAGGATGCTCTGGTCTTCAGTTTTAACTGTGAGATCCGACAGGAAATTAACCACTTTATCATATCGTAAATCTGCTTTGAGCTGTACAGAACATTCCTTTAAATGCATGACTGACAGGACTATTAACTGGGTTTAGGTGTACATTACTTTACTCACTACAAATACTCTGTTTTCGGTGTTTAGATAATCTGTTAATCTTTCACTGTTCAGCGGAATTTCATGTTGTCTATTTACGAATTTCGTTTCCTCTTTTTAACTTGAAATTTTGATCATCTTCACTGAAATTCACGTTTTCATGAGAAAAAGAAATTCACAAATTAACAGTAGGACAAAAATAAATTAAAATCAGGTAGGCAACAATTTGTACACGTTGCGAAACCAGTTTGTTTAAAAATGACAAAAGTTCTAAAATTACTGTTCTACGTTCATAATTTCAGAACTTTTTTCTCGAATTTTCGAGTTGCAAGTGTTTCCTTTTTGTACTCGGTATTGTATACGTAATAAGTTTCACAGAAGGAAAAAGTTATATGCACACCCACTTGTCAATTGTCAACATCAAAGTACGCGAAGGAACTATTTTATAAGTTACTCATTATCGTTAGTTATAACGTTGTAGGTGTCGTTGACGTTTTATCATATCTCCTTTATTTGCTCTTAGAAGTTAGAATTACTCGTGTATTCCTTTTCTTGTTGATAGTAAAATTACTACTTATTCATGGAACAATAACTTGAATAAGAAAAGTTTGCTGGTTCGATTCTTCTTCTGAACGATGAATAAAGTAAATTGAAGTTAAACATAATAATAGTTGTTGAAATAGATAATGTCATTATTACTTAACCCTAATGTTGATTTGTAAGATGACTGATAGAAATTACAATTCTCCAGTGTAATCTAGTTAACGGTTGTTCACGTAATTCGTAACATAAATGGCGTCGTCTGAAACACTGCTGTGTCTGTCGTATCTCAGCCTTGGTATTATATGAAAGGCTTCGTCAGCACAGGATACAGCATAATATATAGTGAAGTGGATATTTTATTACGTGTTATCTTCTACTTCCATTTTGTGTTTTTAAGAGTTTATTGGGTTCTTTTTCGGTGCTTCAGGGAAAAAATAAAAAAGTTTAGCATCTCGAACATATCTTACTGAAATTATTAGAACTGAATAATTACGAACATATTTAGTCCTATCTAAGTATTGGGTAAGGTGAACACATTTGTGTTTGGATGTGCCTTGTCATCATTCGTGGGAAATCATTACCGTTAATAAACAGTTTATCATTCCTTTCAGTTTCACCCTTACGACCAATAAATAAATGCAACTGTTATTACATGAAAGAGACGTCATATCACGTTTTCTTAGAATACATTTTTTTGTTTCTATAGAAGATTATGTTGCGTTGCATTAGCTGTTTATTTATATGATAGCCAACGTGTCCGCTATCTTCTGATCAGTTAATCCTAGAGAAAAAAAATCGCGGGTTTGAATCCCCGTCACACCAAACATGCTTAAATTTTTAGCCGTTGGGGTGTTATAATGTTACGGTCAATTCCGTTGCTCTTTTACCAATGAATAGTGTAAGACTAGAGGGAAGGTAGGCTTGTCATCACCATCCACCGCCAAATTAGGAACGACTAGCGCAGGTAGAATTCGTGTAGCTTTGCGCAAAATTCAAAAACAAACAAACGAACATTAGAGAAAAATTATTCATTTCTTGCAATTCCTAAAATTTTGTGTCGATCCACCAGTTTTTGTGTGGATTGAATGGTCAATCTGAGAAAGAAAAACTTATCAAGAACAAAAAAGTGTATATTTAATTGTGAGGGGATTTCACGAGAAGAGAAAAACTGAATTTTTCCCGTTAACTGTCCGCAAGAAACAATTACAAAGTAGGTCTATGAATGAGAAAAAAAAACATGAATAAAGAACATATTTGAGTATATATTAATTATTGCACAGTTTTATATATATTTATGTCGATGTTATATGTTTGCATGATTTTATTATATCATGCCGAGTAATTTAGTTTAGTCAAAAGACACTCACTTTGATAGCAGTCTTTTGTTGCTTGCGCTCAGGTCGATAACAATGAACAGTGGCATTCAGCAGAAAATATTTTCGCGGCTGCTTGGTGAATTTGATCGCTCTTTTGTGCTGGATGCACCCATTGCTTCGAAATCAATACATGTTTGTCAACAGTGCATTGCAGTTTGTTTCCTTTGCTTATGAACAAACTCAGTACACTTCTTTTCATTGAAATAACACGTGGAATGACAACATACGGTTGTAAAGGGCTCACTAGACAATCATATTGCTATACGCTCTGATGTAAGAGATCGGGTTGACTGTACATTTGTTATTTATTCAGCATTGTTTTAGGAAATTTGTTGTTGCGCGTTTTCAACAGGCTTCAACTAGTACTGAAAACTGCGCATTACGGAATGGAACAAAGTATTTATTCGTTTGAGGGTCCAATCAAACATTATGAAACATTTTTTTAAGATTATAATACAAGTATATTTCTCACCCAGACGAGTAATATAGAACATATTGAAGTAGCAAAAGTAGAATAAACTTCATTTTATGTCGTAAATGTTTTAGAGACAATACTGAGGTGTTGAAGCCCGGGTTTATAATTTGGTAGGAAAATTTGACGTGCGACAACTTTTTAAAATGTTTCAGAGTTCTTCTCATATCATGTTTTATTGTTGTATTTTCTACAACCATCATAAAGTGCTTGAAAAGAACAGTCGATGGGGGGTCCATACCCTAAAACATATTGTTTTATTTTAGCACATTTCCATCAGTTTATATTACATCTGGAACCACTAGTTTGTGAGTTGCCTGATTTTGGTTCAACAATTCTGGACCTTAATCACGCATAGACAATCTTTTAGAAACATTGTTGGGGGGAATGTCATATAAATAAAGACATTTCTAAGTAACCCCCAGTACACCTGCCAAGTTTATTCGTGCTAGCTTTAACACTGGGGAGCTCGCAGACGAACAGATTCTCAACTGGACAACTTGAATTAATAAAGTATAAGGCGATATATCTATACATACATACGATATTATGACGCGTACATCAGTTACACTGTTTCTTGAAGACAACGGTAATTATAATGTTTTAGTACAATGTCCTCTAACAGGTCATTAGACTTTAGCTTCCCCAATGTAAATATAGAACACTGTGTGTAACAGCATAATATACGTTAAACGTAACTGGCACGTACTTTTAACCCGCGGGCTGTCAGAAACTAGGCCATTTCTCAGGCAACGATCTGTAACAACTTTGTAGGAAGAGAAAGTTTTTGATTAATGCCCAGAGATAAAGAAATTCTTACTCCTTCCTTTGTCCAACATGGCCAGGTGGTTAAGGCACTCGACTCGTATCCGAGGATCACGGGTTAAAATCTCTGTCACAACAAACATGCTCGCCCTTTCAGCCGTGAGGGTGTTATAATGTGACAATATTCGTTGGTAAAAGAGTAGCCCAAGAATTGGTAGTGGGTGGTGATGACAAGCTGTCTTCCCTCTAGTCTTACACTGCTAAATTAGGGACGGTTAGCGCAAATAGCCGTCGTGTAGCTTTTTGCAAAATACAAAAACAAACTTTGTCCTGATGAGGTATTTTAGTATATACTATATTGATAATATTTACATGTTTGATATAGTGCATTTAGGTATAAGGTTGCTTCAGATTTTATTGTAAACTTGCTTGTCGTTTTAAATAGGTTTCAAATGTTAAATGTCTTTTGGCTGAGTCTACACTAGTTTGATGTTACTGTTGACGTCTTTACTTCCCCCTCCCCACGCGATAGAATGGTAAAATATCGCCTTGAAGGTAGAATTTCCCAAAATGAAAATTGTCTGGTAATTATATAAAATATGGTAACTCTCAAGTGTCAAGCGTTTAATACTCATAATGCATGAATATTTAATTCTACAGTATAATCTGTTTTCACACTCGTGTTAAAATGCCAGTTCCATTAGTGATTAAAAACGGAACTCCTTACCACAAAGAAGTTGAGCACAATTACTGCTAGTAGACATAATTTGGGGCAGCAATCAGTAATAATAATAATTACATTAGAAGTAATTCTTTTTACAAAGGAATATTTTAGTTGTGATGTTTGCTTTAAAATTTGTTTTTGTAGCAAAACTGTTGAGCTATCTGCTGTATCTACCACAGGGAATAGAACTCAAGATTTCAGCATTGTATGCCCATTAACTTACTGCTGTTCTACTGAGGAGACAACACTTTAAGTTCAGACTGTTGTACAAGAGGCTTCCATTGTGTTTTACTTGAGTAAATACAAATAGTAATACTAGCTTCACATTGTGCTTAGTTGGTGGAATGCTTATTTAAGTAAATTAAATATGTGCCATGCAATGGGGGAATATGGGCTTTGTAGGTAAATATTTGAAAGCAGTATATAGGTCTTCATATTGAGTGTGTTGTGTCTGTTATGTTACATTACATTATGTAATTTCCAGAAAGGGAGCTCAAGGCTATCTGCAGGAGCTTTTAACTACTTACTCTACTATAACATAGTGTGTTGTCTGTCATTAGACACTAAAATGGCATCACATAAGGGAAGTTTAACATTGCAGTTTGTACTGCCATGATATCAGTAAAATCAATCATGAAAAAAATTAATCACATTTCAGGATATAACACAGCATAAAATATGAATTTCAAAAGCAAGAAAACAAATATTTCTGTCACTTTTAATTTTGATTCTATATACCCTTGAAATGGAGCTACGTATGGAAATCTGTGCAAATCAAGTACAGATATGTTTTTACAGTGAAGGCTGTGAGCTGTAATATTTTTATGTGAAACAGATTTTTCAAAATATCAGATATGAAAATCTGAGAATAACATCAGATTTCATCAGAAAATACAGAAAGTATTCTCTAATAGATAATTTAAATTCCCTTAATATTTGTGAGATAATGAAACTGACCAAAGTTGAGAAAAATAACAATTTGTGTTCTCCACTGGTTTGTAAAAAAGCATATACACCATTACAGTTGTCACTGTATCAAATGACTTATATAAATGGTGTTCCAACCACCACTGTGTTTGTTATATAATATCCAACTTAAACACCTCTGGACTGAGCTAATCTCATCATTAGCAGTGGATATCCAAATATAGTGTAGTTGGAATGCTATTATTATATTTTTTTAATTCTTGAAAATCCAACATGGATTAGATTAAGAATATTGTTTTTAAAAATGTGATAGGCCTGATACTAATATCTTATGTCAAGTATAAGTTTTATTACTAGACAAACAAAGAGAAATTGCAGTGTGTGTACCTGTGCACACAAAAAGACAACTGATTTTGCTAGGTTTCATTTATTCTAACAGCGTTCTTTCTATCGCTTTCTCTCAAAGTAACTTCTATCAAATCAAAACATGGTGATCCTAAAAGTAAGTCTTTACTTAGTGATTATCTAGTGTAACTGGACAAGGACAGCATGCTGGAATTCAACAGTTAAAATCTTTGACTAGTTGACAGTGTCAACTAATAACGTTTGTTCCCTCATGGCATTGGTCAGCTGTAACATCTACTCAACATCATAATGGTCAACAAAGGATATTGCAGTAACCTGTCTGGTATAAGAGACATCATCTATTATAGAGAACAAAAACAAAGTAATCATAAAGACTTTGTGTAACCACATGTTGCTATCAATACAAATAATAAAAATATATATATATATAGGGAATAACCACTTGGATGTTAGGAGGACACTTTTCAGATGTTTTGGAATCACAGGTTTCGGGGTTTGAATCTTGGCCATTTCATTAAAATCTTCTGGGTTATGATGTATCCAAAATGTGTGATATAATACCTGATGACGGGTGGAGAATTCACTGGTCAAAACATTGTGGAAGTAATACACATAATAAAGATCAGAATAATAGTCTGAATAATTATACCATTAAAATATTAACATCTATTCTCTGTCATTAGGCAAAACTATTTCTTGACTAGCTTTTCAGAAACTATGCTGCTAGACTAGAAATGTTAATTGAATCATCTTACACTTTCGTGCACCATGAAAATGATCCTTAAACCTGTTAACCCCAGAAGCCATCATTAAGCATGACAAGCTTCAAAAGACTTCACTTTCATTGTTTCCTCTCTAATGTTAATTACTTTCTTATGACCTTACAGTAGTAGTTTGTGTCTGCCACAAAACATCACGTCAACAATGGTTGTCAGAATTTCTCAGTTTTTATTTTGTGTAGCTTTATTTTCCTCATCAATGCAAGCTATTATGTCATCCTTTTTTGTTTCTATAAATGTGAATGAACTGTGGAAGACATATCTCCAGGTTATTGAGTACAGTTAACTTAGAATGTTTATTTGTGTGTTAGAATTTGCTAGTTTACTAATTAAAATAGTTATGAAAATACCTTTTATTTTCTCCATGTTTATTCTTATTACCACAGAAACTGTTAAGTAAGGAGGAGACAGGTAAACTTGGTACTGTTTAGAGTAACTTCATGTTAACTTTGCTAAATTTAACAAAAATGTATTGAACCTCAAATGTTGTTTCACAAGCAACTTTAATTTTTTTAAAAATTGAAAACACCAAATATCTGTGAGTGGTAAGTAATAACATTTTGGCAGTTTGGAGAAAAGAGTGTAATGTAGGTTTAATGAATAACTCTTTTCTAAGGGTTAAGTTTTCTTTTCAAATGCTATGCTATTCTTTAACTAATATGTTTGTTTTATATCTATTTGCAGATAGGTTAAAAGGTTCTGCCGCTTCTGAAACATTTCAGTTGAGATAAAATATAATGATAACTGATGTCATATGTGTTGGAATTGATAAGAATTTATTAGAGACTCCTTTGTGTGATTGGGAGAATAAAATACAAAAGTATCATAAATGTTTTATTCAAAGTTTGTTTTTTTTATAAAATCTTCACTTTTTAATGGGACCGTGCTGTTCAGTTGTGTGGGAGCTTATCAATAGATTGAAATATAATTAGCATTTGTATGCATACTTTTAAATGTCTGTCATTGTGTTCTCAGCTCTTTGGATTGGCAGGTGGCTTGGTGTCTTTAATTCACAACAACGTTTCTTTAAAATGTATGTACGTAAATAGTTAGCCTCTGTTTATAATGGTATTTTGTTTTTATGTGATGTTAAGTTCACATAGTTTATTAAATAGTTTGATATTTGTTTCTAATGTTTTGCTGTAAAGATGGATGAGGATAGTAAACGTTCTTGGAAATGCAAGTTTAAGAAGCAAAAAAAAATGTATTAAAATATGACACGAAGTAGTTTGGAAAATGTTTTCATAATTTGGATTTTACTTAGAGCATTTACATGAGTGAATAGCTATACAAAATATATGAATATCTGGTAGATAAGTAAAAACAAATATTTTACATCATGTTACAATGAAGGTTATGAAGTGCATCTATAAAAAACAAAACCTGACTCCACTAGTTGTGGTTCCACTTGTTTTTTTACATCCTCAATCCTAAGAGTGTGTAATAAACTAATCATACAAGTATTCCTAATTTTGTGATAGTGAGTGGCATATTGCAAATTAATAGTGATATCTGCAAAGTGTAGTGAAATTTTAAGACTGTTCTGATTTGGAAATTTCCAATTCGTAATGAAATTAAAATATTTATTATTTTCGTAAGCTATTATGTTTTTGAAATATTACTTTAAGCAAAATGAACATTTAGTGTGTATAATGAAGTAAACTATAAGACATGTTTGTGTGTAACTTGCACATGCAGTGTATAAATGTAATTTCCCAGCATTTTATTGACACATTGAGACATGGAGGTACAGAGTTCTTTTAGGCATAAACTACATTGTGATGTATACATCTAAAAGAACCATGTATGCATCTTCTTTGTATTGTATTAGGTTTAGGTATTTTGTGGTTAGCTTGACAGTATGGTGCCTGTTTTTCCTCTACTGATCTTCATCTTTCTGTGTATTTTTTCTACCTTAGGTTATTCATTACTAATTAAAATATTTATTTAAGTTGAACTGTATTTTCAACCTGCTTGAAGATACCATTGCTTTAATTTAAGATATTTTGTGAGATGTAGAATGAAGGTTTAGCTCATTAAATGATTTATTTTCATTCATTATTGAATTGTGTGAAATAAATTGTAAGGTAAATTGAGTACATAACATTGCAAAGTTAAACACGGTCATAAAGCATGCAGCACAGAGAAACAAATAATCAAATGTTTTTGTTTAATTTTTAGCTTGTATTATTTCTTTATGAAAGCACTTGCTGTTTAAAACATTAATATAATGTGTTTTTACATCAATCAAGCTTTAATAGGTGTTTATATACGTTGTAAATAATTACTTTGTAGGTTAGTATTCGTAGGTTTGATAATACTACAAACTTTTGTGTTTAATAAAGTAAACTCAGTGTATTATTATACAAACATTTGTAGTACTGAAATAACTAATTTACTTCAGGCTTCTATTTTGTAGCATGTAAACAGCATACAGGATGTGTGGTATATAAGACATATATAGGGTTATGTTTGCACATATATATACTGGTATAATGCTAAGTTAATTTTTTCCACCCAGTGTGTAATTGTAGCAAATACTTCATTATTTAAAGTTATTTTAGTGATAAATATAAGACTATAATCAATGTTTGGTCAAAGTATAGGGTAGATAAGGAGTGTTACATTAGACAGAATTACCAAACAGTTTTCTGTTTTGTTAATTTAAACAGTGCCAGGAAAACTGCACTTGTTTAAAGGTCACCATGTAATGCTGTAGCATACATACAACAGTTAAACCAGTTTGGACTTTATCAACAAACAGTAGTGGTTTATTGGTAGTAATAACAGTTTGTTTATTCTCTACATACAGATATGAAATTGATCTGTAATAGAGTATGGTTTTAAACAGAGAAAAGCAAATATTAGAATAATGTAATCTTTCAAAAGAAGTTACTATAAATAACATAGCAGAAACATTTATGTTTCATATTGTGTGTGTATATATATATATATAATGTTTGTATGTATGTATGTCTTGCAAATATAATGAATTTGTGTATCACTTTAAATAAAAAACTTAGATATGGTGTTCATTTGTGTGTTCCAAGACTGAAAAATAAAATGTATGTATTCTATCCAAGAAGTTATGAATGAATAATAGATTTGTAAATTCACATACATATGTTGAATTAATAGAAAGAATTATGTTTCTTTCTGTCCTATTCCACAATCACAATTTTGAAAAATGTAGGCCTTTTGTTGACTAGTTACATGACCAGAGTAAGGTTGATGGTTGTTTTAAAATTCTGGAATACATGCTCTCACAAAAGGTTTAAACCTGCACCAGACTTTTACACACAAAATTTTCATTGTCTAAAATTTCACTTGGTTTTAACCTTCATCTGGACATTATGACAGATAAGATTACTTCTGTTTTGTATTCATTATTATGCAAATATGAACTACAATCACAAAACAGTTGTGCTAGCTGATATTATTAAGGCTGATAAATTGCATTTACTTAGCATTAGATAGGCAGCATTATCTATCATGTTTTTTACTGCTCAGTTAAGATAAGTTTTGGTTTAGTTGGTATCACTGTTCATCTACATTTTTTTTTTTATAAGTTATACTTTTAAATGAGTTGATTTGAATTAATTTCAACCTGTCACTATCATTACAGTATTCTATACATTGTTTAGTAGTCCATCTTTTTCTGCTCCATGTTACAGTCCCTCATATAGAAGATGATGTAGGGCACATGTAACTGCACCATGAAGTAATAAATAATTGGATATTCATTAATTAACATCTGGTGTTGAACTCAACATGACTTTGACCAGATTTTGGTACTTTACGAAATTAGAGCTTGGGGAAATTGAAAATATCTATTAATATATTATATGAGAGTGAGATAATTGGTATTAGTAAGGCTTGTGGCAATAAAGAATGCATCGAATATTGTCACACAGTTTGGGATTTTTCAGAGACCTATAATTCCTTTCAACATAAATAAATACACACACATATCCCAGTTGCAGATAAATGTAACCATAAAAGTGTTTCACAACCAATGTTACAACAAAGTGATTCTATTTATTTCATCTATATTATACTGCATAATAATACATACCAAAATTATGAACAAAGAATATATGAGCCATCACAATACACAACTTTATCTTTCCTTTAGTAAAGAAGCTATCTGAGGAGTGATGTGAGACCTTTGGACAATCACCTATTTAATTTTCTGCAAGTCTGAATACATTTTTCATTAGAAACCCATCGATCGAACATGTGTATAATTTTGAAATACAGTCTGTTAAAACATTTTGCATTATTTTGTAGATATGAAGCAGGAAAGATCTATACGTACATAGGCGAGGTGTGTGTCTCCATAAATCCGTATCGTACAATGAACATATATGGAACAGAATATGTCAATGACTACAAAGGAAGAGAAATTTTTGAGCGAACGCCTCACATTTTTGCTATTGCAGATGCGGCGTACAAATCCATGAAAAGAAGTTCCAGAGATTCTTGTATAGTGATCTCAGGTATTGTTTGTAGAGTTGTATGGTGGCTTTGTGTATTGAGGACTTTTTCTTTCTTTTTTTGTCAAAATAAGAACTTGAAATGATTGAAACCAAATGACTATATTGTGGCACTGTCTCAATATGTTTTTTTATCTGCATTTTTTATAAAGTGATGACAAAATATGTCGTTGAGAAGATGTTTGAAAAAAAAACTTACATTTTATAAAATTTGTTTAATGAATAGGGATCTCTAATTTACCCTTAATTTTTTATACTGTGAAAAACTTTTTAAAATGTGCTTAAGTGTGGTATGATTAATTATGAAATATAATTTTTATAAATAACCACTGATTACTGTAAACGTTATGAACCCAGAACACCAACTAAAGAACAAATTATGTAAAAAAGTTACAGAGAGGTATCCTAAGCATGACTAATTGTACAGCTGTTACTGTATTAAACATTAAACTGGGTTTCAATGAAAAAGGAACTCAGTGTTTATATTACTTGGCAGTTTGCCATCAAAACAACAAATCTGGATGAGAATTGTATTTATTTAATTTTCACTTGCATTTAAAATGTTAGTGTTTAAACATTTTAACAAAGGGTTTTTAGTTAGCTTTATCAAAAAATCAGGCTTAGGTGGCAGTATCTTGGGAAAATGTTTATAGTAGAAATAAAATCTGATGTTGACCAGACTACTGGGAAATACATTTTTTCTTATATACAGAGTTTTTTCATGTTTTTAACCTTATTTATGTGAAATAATTTTCATTGAAATATTTAATCTAGATTAATTTTTTTAAAATGTAAGAAGCCCTTATAATGTCATTTTAAATGTATGGAAGTTGTTCTGTAGTCTTATATTGTTTTTATGTAAGAAGCCTTTATAGTGTGGTATCATTGATTTCTGAGCTATTCTGTTCTACATACGTTAGATATGTTTAGTGAGTCAAAATAGTGTTCTTATGTATATTGCCCAGACCTGTCTTAGGTTATTGAGTTATGAAACTGTTTTTTGAATGTTTTGTTTCTTTGATAAATTAAAATTATGTTTTTCAATTCAAATGTGTCTAATGCATGTGCATTCCAAACATTAGATTAAAAGAAACACACTGTTGCAAAGATGTAAGTTGACCAAGTAAATGGATAGACAATTAGAATGAAATAAACTGTTTAACTAAGAAATAAAAAGACAAAAACTCTATTTGTTAAAAATAAAAGGAAAACTGTAATAGAATAAGAATTAAACTATATCTTTTTAAAAACTGATAATGGTAGAGCACACTTAGCATGCTGTTCAAATATTTGAGTGTGAGATCTTTGGAAGGAGTAGGGAATCGGTTTGAAAGTCCCAAAACTGTTCTTGCATTCCACTCTCTTTTTTTTTTTTATCTTACCACAAATATGGATGTATCTCTGCTTGTTGTAAAGGTTTTGCTAGTTGTGAAGAGGATGCCACTGATTTACAAAAAGATTTAGATCATTTAGTGAATTGGGCAAATAAATTGCAAATGTTTTTTGATTATAATAAACCCAGGATAATGCATTTGAATTATAAGTAAAATCTGGATGAGAATTTTAACAGTGTCATAACCTTGGTGTAATGGTTGACCATTCTTTTAAGCCCACCATCCAAGCAGTGTGCTGTTGTTAGTTGTAGAGAAAATGGGATTTAAGATTGTATTTACAGACTTGTTGAACACAAGTCTAAAGAGGTTATAATTTCATTGTATAGGTCACTGGTTAAGCCACGTTTGGAATATTGTGTTCAGTTTTGAGCTACTTGCTTTGGAAAAGACATTGAATTGTTGGAATGGGTTTAGAGAAGGGCTAATAGATTGGTGTCTGGAGTGGAGGGGTTGTCATATGAGGAGAGGCTTACATCTCTCAAATTTTCTTTTGAATAAAGAAGAATTATGGGGGATCTAACTGAGGTATTTAATTTTGTTAATGGAATTGTTGGTGTTGATGTATCACTTTTTTCATACTTAGCAGTGAGAATAGTAGAACTAGGGGATACAAGCATAAATTTTGGCAGGGAAGTATCCATCTTCACTTAAAACAATTTTACTTTTCTAATATTGTGGTTGGTCTTTGGAATGGATTGCCTTCAGATGTTATGGAGGCCGTAAATGTTAGTGAGTTTAAGAGAAAGCCTGATAACTATATGAATGATAAGGACTAGCTTTAAGATGTATTTATTAAATTAATTTAATTTAGAGGACAGGATGGCTGAGATGGACAGGTAGATCTCATTGTTCCAAACATTATATTATGCATGTAAATGTAATTCACAGTACTTTGATATTGGTTTTTACAGAATGAAACAGTAAATAACATTGAAATTGACTAGAAGTAATTTTACAGTTAAATTAAATAAGACTTACCGGATTCTAGACTAGAATTACACCAAAATAAAAAGCACACACTATGAAAATATGGGATTGATATCTGCATACCTTATTTTCTTTTGTTATAAGATCATCTTCTATCCATCTTTATGTTAAATATAAAAACCAGTACCAGAATTTCTGTGTCATCAGACTGAATTGTTTGAGAATTGTAAACTTTGGCTTAAGAGGACACCAACATTATGAGATGCATTGTATTTTAACACACTCATTATAGACTGTGTACACAGGACATTACAGATATTATAAAGAACTTTGCTTAATACAGAGGCAGCTGACTAATTGGTTACATCTAATACAGAATGACCTTTCAAGAAAAATATTTGTTCAATAATAGTAACACCAGAACTTTTAAATTGTAGTTTTTATGATTTTACTGACCAGGTGAAAGTGGTTCAGGAAAAACAGAAGCATCCAAAATCATCATGAGATACATAGCTGCAATAACTAATGTTAGTGGCCAGCAAGAAGTTGAAAGGTAAATGTGTTATAAGTCAGTCATGGTTTTATTATTAAGATTTCTAATTTTACATTTATATTAAATACATTTACTTGAAACATCCATATCCATGATGAATGTTTTACTTGTTAAAGTTGAATTGTCAGAAATTTGGTTCTATTTTTGCAGTGTATAACAATTAAGAAGCTTCTCTTCTGTACTGATTACTTTAACCTGTTCAGTGCCGTAGACAAGATAACTCGTCCGAGCCAATCAGTAACACAGTGCCACAGACGAGCTAATGTGTTCTCAGTAATACCTAACTTTAACGCTTGATGTCAGCACCATACAAGCATTTGACCTACTTACAAATTGTTTTACTTTAGATCCAAAATTGTTTTAAAAATTACTCAATTTTGTTGAAAATACCTGGCATTGGAGCTGCTTTAGCAGCTGAAATACTTGGCAGTCTATAGGTTAAATATTAAACAGAATCTTATGAAATAATTGTCTCATAATTTCTGTACATTATTTGATTATTATAGAGTTATAATGACATAAATGTTTCTTATGGCTTAGGTTTAATGTCATCATCATCATGTAGTTGGCAGTGGTTTTGAAGTTGAATGATATATCATAGCTTTAATATCATACATTTGTTAGGCTTATCTAATTCACAAGTAATGGAATTTTCAGTATACTGTGTTTCATGATAACACTTTTGTTTTGTATTGATTTCATGGATGCATTTTCATTCTTGTTCAGTAAATTTCTTGATCAGGTTAAATACTGTGACCTTTATTTGTGGCCAGCGATTAGACCACTACCTATTTCAGCAAATTCTGACTGTATTATAAAATTATTGTTATATTTGTATACATTGGCTATCATTTCTGTGTGCTATAGTTGTCATCTGTGTGACAGTTGTATGATAGAGTTATACTTAGTGATTAACATGAATAAAATGTGTATTTTAACCATAAATCCAAGTTGACAGAAAGACCCTATCCATGTGGTAAGATGCATGAAAGAGCTATATGTATTATCTGACAGTCACAATGAGTTTATACAAAGCAATGTAAATATGTTATAAAAAGATTACTTTTGAATTATATTTCCATTCTGAGTTTGACTTCTTGTTATGTAAAAATACAGTGAGCTTCGAACCAAGAACTTTTCAGTTTGTTTTAACTTTTATTATGCCTATAATATATATTGTTATCAAGTAAAGCATATTTTTTACACACTATGAAATTTCAATATTGGACATTCTGTTGGTTGTAATAAAGGTTTATGTGGTGTATGTGTGTTTATTTAACATATATTTATTGCTAAGTTTTTGTTATTTTTACCCTTAGAGTGAAGAATATTCTTCTTCAATCAAACTGTATTCTTGAGTCATTTGGAAATGCCAAGACAAATAGAAATGATAATTCTAGTCGTTTTGGAAAATACATGGACATCAATTTTGATTTCAAAGGAGACCCATTAGGGGGCCACATTAGTAACTATTTATTGGAAAAAGTAAGAGAAATACAAGACATTAGAAAAAACTTCATAGAATAGTTTTTGTGGGAACATGTTATATAAATTTAAACATTTGCTATAAAATCTTCCTCAACTTTGTATAATTGTTTCATCATAAATTACAGTGACATTTTTTTGTTAAACGCTGTAGCAGTTTTTATAAGTTATTAAATATTCATATTTTAAAATAGAAAAAACCTAACAGTGTTCCCAAATTTTGGTCTACATTATAGTGAACTGTTAAGCCACTAGAATACACCATTATTTCACAGACTGTAGTGTTCCATAAATCCAGTTGTTGATTTAAAAGAAATATGGAAATTTGTTTCTAAGAAATAAACAAAAATATGGTAAATAATTTAAATTATGATGAATTTAAAATGAAAAAATGGTGGGATCAGAAGAGGCCTATCAGTGTTCTTTTTTCTTTTTTAACCAATAAACTTAATGATTGAAACATTGTTCATCTGCAAAGCTGGTTATTATTAGAAGTTAATGTTTTGTTTAACCAAGCTGGTATTACTTGGACTTCATAAATGAGATATGTTTAGCTTATTAAAGTATAAAAGAATAAAGTATTATCAAAGCAAAGATTTTTTTACTGCATGATGTAAAATATTTATGTGCTAAAATAAAGGTTGGAAAGAACAGAGTATTATTCATTGTTGTAAAATAAGACAAAAAATAGTCCTATAAATTTCAGTTGTTAACCTTGTTTTTACAGTATCACCCTAATGATAGTTTAACTTATTATTAATGTTTTCCTCCTTTTTTATATCTGTAGTTATAATTAATATAGCCTCGTTTGTTATAATTATTTAAATGTTCATATTAATTTGCTTGGATACGAGATGTGTACGCTGTATTTATACATTGTTTTTGGGATCACTACAGTAATGTTGCCTTTTTTGTGATTGATTTATACACACACACGCCTTTTCTTGCTCTTTAGTCCAGAGTTGTCATGCAACAACATGGGGAAAGAAATTTCCATTCTTTCTATCAACTTCTCTTTGGAAGCCCAGATTCAGTCCTGTCACAGTATAAACTGAAACAAGATTCTGAAGCTTACTTTTACACTAAACAGGGAGGAATAAATAAGGTAAGGTAACAAGTGTAGGTTTATTATTGATTTTAGTTGAGTAAATCAAATGCTGTTGATTAACCTTATGTGTATGAACCTATTTCTGTGAAATTATACACAAGAAATTAGAACTTATATTAAAGTTTTTTAACTAAAGATTTGTCTGTGATATTAGTGGAATCGGTCTGTCTCAGACTAATCTGAGTTTAAGCTTTGTATAACTTCTGTCAGCTAGTGTCAAGGTGGAGAAAATAATGAATGAGATACACATTTTTATTGAAAATTCACTTTTTATCCATTATTTTCTCCAACTTGACACTAACTAGGGGAATCAGCAGTGTTAAATAAAATGAAAAGTTGAAAAGTACAAAATAAATCCAAATTACCATTCTAGAATGACTGCATGTTGTGACAAGCATGAACAGTTATTTATCCTAAACTTACTTAGCCTGTAACTATTTACAATTATTTTTACTTAATTTTAATATTTTGTTGCTCTTTGAACTGCATATAACTACTACACTACATAACAAGGGAATAAATTGCCTGGTGAGTTTTAGCTCAAGTTATGATGAACAGAGTATTGAAATATGTAACTCACAAGCTTTTTGCATTCCTACCTTATTGAGTTTTGTTTTTTTTTCACTTACATTTTCGTATTTAACTTAATAGGTTTCTAATTTTGCATTTTAGGTACTTTTATAACAATAAATAAAGTATACATACAAAAAAACAAATTAAGTACCCACATGTGGGTCTTGAACTTTTTGCAGTCAAAGTTTTGAATTTCTTGTTAAAAGCTAGCTCTGTTTTTTTGTTATACATTTACTGAGTTTTTATTTGTTTCATATGTTCAGTTTAAGACACAAAATAATAACATACTCAAAGACTGTAAGTGATATGTAGATAAAATAATCCTATTTGCTGGTAGATCTGAACTCTGTGATAGCATCTTTGAATATATAGTTTAAACAGTTTAAAAGCTGTCATCAGAATGAGCTGGTGTGACATGAAAATCAGGACATTAAAATACTTTTTTTTTCTGTTGGTTGTAAATTAATAGAAAATGTAAGAGAACATTATTGATATTTTTTGAAAAAATGGTATTTTATAGGAAAACATGACAAATTGGATTGTCTTTTTGGTTTATATCTCAGTAGAGAAGAAAGCTGGACACTGTAAAATTAGATTATGGCATATTCATATCCACAATACAAGTCTGTAACATGTATTAAAACACAGATTTATATAAAAGTAGAAATAATACACAAAATTAGCAATATGGAACAAAGAAGGGTTTACATGACACAGAAGTAAAGATCAAAAATTTTAAAAAATATTTCTCTATGAAATTAAAATGTATAATATTAAAATTCAGTTATAAACTACATTTTGTGACAAGTTCATTGACATACATTCATAAAGTTGTTTAATTAAATTAAATATAACTATGTAAAAGGTTGTGACAATCACTTTGATTATGTGCTTGATTTTAGGTTTGGCCACTTGTTAACCCAATGAACAAGCACATGTCAAAGACTGTTTCATTTCTAGTACTTAAGTTTATTCCTTACAGCTCTTTTAATTGAATTCCAACTGTAATGAGCCCCCCGCTAGTACAGGGGTAAGTCTATGGATTTACAATACTAAGATCAGGGGTTCGATTCCCCTCTGTGGGCTCAGCAGATAGCCTGATGATGTGGCTTTGCTAAAAGAAAACAAACAAACATGCAACTGTATAATGCAAGTATAAGAATTATTTATGTTAAAATTATACTTCAAACATTTATCAGTTGGGAAGCATACAGCAGGCAGAGCATTGTTATAACATTGTCATGTACACCTTGTTTGTACACTAAAGTATACGCTGTCATCTCAAGTTTTGTTATGTACACCAACAAGATGTACATGTAAGAGTTCAGCAAGAAGTATTAAAATTAAGAAATGAAAAATAAAATTATTGTAATCAGAAAGTATATATTCTTGAAAGACAGTGTAAAAGTTGTGACTTGAAAATGAATATTTAAGTTTTGAAGACAAATGTTCAAGTCTGATTTGTAGCTTAAATCTTACACCACTTTAGGTTGGCCTGTGCTCGTTTATAAAATTGTTTTATCTCACAAAGATTATTGTTTGTTACTTTGATATCTTTCATCTGTCCTCCAAATTTTGTACATTAATACAATACTAATATGAAAAACTTTACAGCTATTCTCCTTTCACTTGGTTTTTACCTTTTGTTATTTAGATGGCTGAGTGTGTTTTCAAGAGAACCTTGGGCATACTTGTGATAATACTTTTTTCTTTTATCATGTCTGTGTTTAAGAAACCATTCTTTTGTCTTGATTTTGATATGAGAGTTGAAAAATATTTATAAATGAGATTTAAACAAACCCAGTATTGCTAACACTTGTCATAAGATGGGCTTTTTTTTCTTGAATGATTTGAGAATTTTGAGATTTGAGGTCTTATAGTTTTTTTTAATCTGTAAAGTGGTACATGCTAAGCTTGTGCCCATCATAGTTTTGTTTAGTGATCAAGTGTCATATTTAGATTAAGGATAATAAATACCATTTAATGGAATTTTAAATTAAATTTAAGATAAGGCTGTGTAGTATATAGTTTGTCTACAGGTTTATATTAAAATTTTCAGCAAGTGTGACAGTTGTGATTCACACCATGTTTGACTAAGTCATCAGCAATACCTGCGACTAGCTCAGTAAAGACAGTGACATGTAAATCATAAGGACTTTTTAGTGACTACTAAAAATGAATTACTTAAGACAGCTCAACTGTAGGACACTGGATATTAATGTGCTGAGTGGCAAATCCAGTTAGGCACCAAGAGATTTGATCCTACATGGTACTACCTACAGAAGTAATGAACTCTGTTAGCTCCCTCTATCTCACTTATTGAATTGGCAGTTAACTAGTTACAGACTGTAGCTCAGTGTACATTGATGTCACATGTTTACAGCTCTTAACATAATATTACACTTAAACCGATCACTAATGAACATGTTGTACAACCAACATTATGTTACATCATACATTGAAGTTTGGTAGTTCAAGCTTAGCAAAGATGATTACACAAAATACAATTAAGATATACAAGTCAGGATAATATGTGTATATATATATAACAGGTTGATGTGGTAGATTCTTGTACCTGAAGGAATAAGTAATGATACTATAATTCTTTACACCATCTTGCATTCATTTTATTACCTATTCTTTCAGTTTTCATATGATCACAGAGATTGTTTTATTGCTTCTGTTAACAAGTGTTTAGGAGTATATAGATGCAATAAGATCTGATCATGGCACATGCATTTGAGTTTTCTCTCTTTTGTTTCCTTAAATTCTCTGGTGTTTTGTCACATCATCACTCAGGCTTCTGTAGGTTTATGATATAAAAATTTCAGCTAACTTTGACCTTGAGATAATGACATTTAGATTACAATTTATTTTGAGTAATGGGTAACTAAGTTAGCTACTGCAGTTAATTATATTTAGGACTAGTAAGTGACTTGAAAAATTTATACCACAACATTTTCCAATACTAAAGGTCTCACTAATACATATTGCAGACAAACTTTTGATAATATTGGTTTTTGTCTGTACTTGTGTGCCCTAGGAGGTACTATAACATTAAAATTTGAGATTTGATCTTTGCAGTTGGAAGAGTGCACAGAGGTCCCCCTATGTTTTGGAAACATAGGAGTTATTTGAAAGTGTACAATTTCAGCCTCTGAGTCATACTGTATGTTAGGTTTAATAAATTTAAATTTAGCTTCTGCATTCTTGCATATAAATTGTCTATACCTTTCATTTGTAATAGCCTGTTCTGCTTATATTTCAGGTGGATACCATAAATGATAAAACTGACTACAAGTCTGTAAACTCTGCTATGAGAACACTTGGGTTTCTGCAGGAACACTGTGACACTCTCTGGAAGGTTGTGGCAGCAATCCTGCACATGGTATGTGCAGTTTTTGTTTAATTTATTTCAATGCCAATTTAGATTTATAATTATATAATTTTTAAAGCTAGTTCCTTTTATGTAATTTAATTTGTAGAAGTGTAGTACATACCCACTTTTCATAGAAAATTGTTGGAGTTTTCACTACTTCAAAAAAAATATAGTATAAGAAACATGCAAATGTAGAAATGACTAACTTTATTATATTCTTTAGCTTATAACAGTATTATATATTAATGAAAATCTCTAAAAGAAAGGTTTTGTTTCTGTAACCAGGGAAACATTGAATTCTCAATGGAAGATGACCAGACATTTGTTAAGAATAAAGACACTTTAAAAATATTAAGTAAACTGTTCAGCGTGAAAGAGGATGACTTGGAGAAAACTCTCTGTCATCGGGTCATTGCTGCAGGTGGTGAAGTTATGCAAAAAGGACACACTAAAGCTGAGGCAGTCTATGGAAGGGATGCATTTGCCAAGGTAATTTTGATGTAATAAGGTTAAGGTTTACTTGAAATTAGAAAGCATAATAATATTTTTCTTTGTTTGTTTTTTAATGCATACTTAGGAAATTGTATTTTTGCAACTCATTTTGATTTTACATTAAAAAATTTTGTATCTTTCAAAAATACAATTTTGGATGAGAAATAAGAAATAACTCTTAAAATTTAAAACTACTAAAATATGGAAGATGTTTGAATATTCGCTTATTTTCCTGCTTGCTTTTGCAAGTGTATATGAAGCATGATAAAAAAAATTTGTGTTTGAAAAATTCTGACATATGCTTTATATTTCACGACTATGACGTAAGTATGCTGAAAACTTGTACACTTGTGATAAAGTTCTGTTCACTGTCCATTCTAGTTGTCTCCAAACTTTGCATTTGTGATATGCATACATGTAAATATATAAAATAGCTCAATAATTATTAATTGGAATAGGTGATTTAAATCATCACTTTTAAACATTTAATAATTTGTTATTATTTAATGCATTTCTGTTCTTGGTTAGTCATTTATAGTAATAGTAAGCTTGTGGTAATGGCATCAAAAAGCATTGGGGGATATCCCACCTATCAAGCAAAATTCAGAATGTCAAAGTTAAACAAGTTGACCATCATGGAAAATTAAAATAAGGGCACTTGCTACTGCCTTCTGCTGTCAATTGTGGGTTTAAGCACTCATCTTTTCTTCCTTATTTTGTTTTTCCATTGTGGTTAACTTGCTTAATTTTGGTGTCTGAATTTAGCTTGATAGATGGGCTATTGCCAATACTTTTTGAGTGCTATCACCAAAAGCTTTGATCCATTATGATTATTGAATACTAACCAGGAATGGAAATGCATTAAATAATTATGTATCTTAGCAAAAGTATTGTTACGAATGAAACAAAATAAAAATCTTCAATGAAAACTTGGCTACAGTATTGCTATAAGTTTTTTTTTTAATGTATGTGTGTATATTTCAATTACATAATTAAAATTCAACCTACAACATGCATGAAGAATTTTCCTATTTGAATTGGCCAGGTCTGAATAAAATTGTAATCGGACAAGTATTTTGATTTTGAAGTTCAAAATTTTGTGTAGTTTTTACTTTATGTTCCTCTTGGAGATAAGCTGAATATTTGTGTTTTTAAGGCCATTTATGAAAGAATGTTTACCTGGATTGTCAATCGGATCAATGAAGCCATTAAGGTGGACGCTGATTGGAAGAGTCACGGGAAGAACACTGTGATTGGTGTACTAGATATATACGGTTTTGAAATTTTTGATAACAATAGGTGGGTTCGTAACTGTGTAATGAGTCGCTTTAATATAAATGTCAGAACCTGATATCACAGGTCTGTCCACATTGTCAGTACTATGGTCTGTGTCAAAAGTTTAGTTGTTATTGATAACAGTGTGATATCCATTTAACTCAAACCATTCATCCTTAAACACAATGAATAATAGCTTAGAAAAAGAAAAAGTAGCTGATTTAGTTCCAAGATTAAGAATCTTGATAAACAAAGATCAAAGTGTTTCAAGAGTTACATAGTTATCTTTCCGTCACAGTTTACAAAATGTTGATAGTTGTCAATTCTGTTGAAAGGTGAGGGAGGGAGCAGGAAGAATAAGTGTAGAATTTTTTTCAAAATCATGTGGTTTGTATTACATGATGAATGCACAAAAGAAATAAAGCTTGACATTATTATTGTAGTGTACCATTGCAGCAATGTACCTACCAGAAAGTTCTTACCCATTGCATTGATTATAGGAAATAGGACTGTGAGGAGAAAAAAACCTGAATAAAACATTTTTAATTTTGTTTTATTTTTGCTAATGGTAAATTTTATGTTCTTTTGACTTTTCAATAAGCTGTTTAATACTTGATAAAGGGACATGTGGGTGGCAATAGTATAGATCTGTGCATAACATTCTTATCAGATTTACAAAGTGTAACATTTATTAAAATACTTATAAAATCCACTACCAGCCACTTTTGATGGTACTGTAACAGTGTAGTTTTATTTCATGGGTGTTACATTCTTCATCAACAGTTTTTATTTTATTTTTTTAGAAAATGTATTGATTAATTTCGTTATGGAATAGAAAACATCAAATTCAAACTGAGAAGCATCTAAACAAAACTTTGTGTTTGAGACTTAAGTACATTTATTCATAATTTATGTTGACATTTTTGTAGTGTTGTGAAGCTAAAAACTGTTAACTTCAAAGATTTAAACAGGTGTGACATAAAATATTTTATCGTGTTAAGAGTTAAATGATGTAAAACAATTAAGGTAATAGTTTTTGAAGTACTGAGGGAATGTGGATTTGAGACTTCAAAAGCTGATAGTGGACAGAACAATGCTTGTTTTCGTTAAACAAATCTGTGAATCATTTGGAATGCTAGGATTTAATTTGTAAATTTTTCTGAAATTAAAATTATTTTCTAACAGTGTTCATTTCAGACTTTAGCTGTTTAGGGATAGAAGAAATATTTCTGATTCAAATGCTTTTGGGAAGTATATAAAGTTATTTCACAAACTTGTGCTGGAACCAGTTGTGTTGCAATGCTAGCATACAGAGAACTTTGTTTTCTATTTGGAACAACTTTTTCATATCAAGTAATGTAATGAAATTCGTTCCTACAGTGAAAAATACTTAATGCATTACCAATTTTGATGAGACACTGTTGTAAGTAGCTTTTTAATGAAGTTGTACCAAATCTTTGTTCCCACAGTTTTGAACAATTTTGTATCAACTACTGTAATGAGAAGTTACAACAACTCTTTATTGAACTTGTGTTAAAACAAGAACAAGAGGAATATCGACGGGAAGGAATCGAATGGCAAAACATTGAATACTTTAACAATGCAATAATTTGTAATCTGGTTGAAGAGCCTCATAAAGGTATCATCTCTATAATGGATGAAGCTTGCCTTAATGTAGGAAAAGTCACTGATGAGGTTAGTAAACATTTTCTTTTCAATTTTGTAACCATTTGATGTATTTATTATACTTCACACTGATTTATAGTCTTGAAAACTTGCACAATATTTGGTTTGTTTTGAATTTTGTACAAAGCTACACAAGAGCTATCTGCACTACGTGGCATTCTAGTTCTTTTATGTTGTGAATTTTAGTCTTCTTCAGTCTACCACGAAACTCATTTACATGTAAATCATATCATTGTATGATTAGGCAAATGAGAAAACAAAACAGTGATGCTAACTGTAGAAAAGTTGTGTGTGAGAAAATTATATCTTAGAGTATTGATTGATGTATTTTTAATCCTTTCTATTTCCATCACTTGTGACCAGCATTTTTTCATTTCCTTTCATTTTTTTGGTAGCTTGTTTATGATGTGTATAATAAATAACTTAATGGTTAATTTTTAATTAATCATTATAAGGTAGTGAGTCAAAAATGTATAGACCATAATGTATTCACATTGATAACCAAATGTAATAAAACTAGCTATCTATCTTTAGGACTTCATAAACCAAGTAGCACTTTATGATAAGCGTGAAGGTCCATTGAAACAAACACTACTGTAACTTGTACTGTGAGGTTGAGTTTTGTATGTATTAAATGTTAGGCTGTTTTATATTCCAAACTTTGAAATAATTATTTTATCTTCTTTCTGTTAAAATGTGTTGTATTATAATAACTTGTTACTACTTAATTTCAAGCTATTCAACTTGATTGGAAAGTAGTAAAAGTTGTAATCTCTTACAGTGTTAGCTTATAAAATCTGAATATTATATCAAAAAGATGTAAAACTATCAAATCCTTTTTGGAAATAGGAAGGTTTTGATAGTGAAAGTGCATAGACTTGTTTAATTGAAGTGATTGAATAATTATACAATTTATTGAATGGGAGAACTTGATCTATTACTAGGTGTAATTTATGTTATTTCCATTTTAATGATATTAGAATTACTAAAACTTGTGTGGCAGTAAGTTACCTACCTCTAGTTTGGGTGTACAATATCTAATAAGTGTTTTTTTATGAATCAAACTAAAAACAATCTTTCTCAGATATATCATGGGAAAATATTTCTATCTCTACCTTTTGCATAGTTAATACTAATTATTATAAGCTGGGGTTCAGGTGCCATATTTTTAGAAATTAATATATTCATGAAGCATAATGACTTTATTCATGTAGTATTTGAGATTTTTTAAAAGTTGTAACTTATTAACTTTATCACTTATGATTTTGTCTTCTGTGGAGTTGAGAATAACAGGACAATGAATCATGCTGAGAGATGGATCTGTCATCTTGTGACGAACTAGATAATACTGAGAGATGGATCTGTCGTCTTATGACGAACTAGATTATGCTGAGAGATGGATCTGTCGTCTTATGACGAACTAGATTATGCTGAGAGATGGATCTATTATTTAAGGAAATAAAAAATTTTTGTTTGTAAATTATCAAGGAAATTCTGTATGAGTTTTCAACACTTATAAATGTTCTACCGCAAATGCCACACAGTAAACACCTTACAAAACTCTGTTTTCCTCTTCTAATCCTAGTTGGTGGTTTTGTAATTAAGTTATTACAAGGCAAATTTATTTTAACTTTTAGTTAGGCTAAAGTCCCATATCTTATCTAATATCTTTCCAATCTTAGTATTTGCTTTTTTTTTTCTTTTTTTTCTTTTTCCATCCTCTACATTATGCTAGAAAATGTTTTAACCAGCTAATAATATTTGTGATAGTTTTAGGTCTGTTTGTTGATATGATAGAATTTATAACATAAAGAAACCTCTGTCATTAGCTACACATAGTTAAACTAAGCTTAATAATTTCCAGTGTTTAAAATTTAAGAGTATTGGTAAGTTTGTATGAAAGCATGCAATTAAAAACTGACACGGTATAACCATGTGGAACTTTGAATATTTGTTATTGTTTATTGATGTGTGCCAATATATCACAATAAGTGAAAATAAGGGTGAAGTCATACCACCTAATGTGTTATTTTGTCCTTACCATTTTTTTGTAATGTTTACTTTATGAACCCATTTCAGTTTCTTTTCCTGTTTTAATACATTTCTTACACATCAGTCCTTGGTCTTGATGCAAATGTAGAAAAAACCTTCTGGACATACACAATAGAGTTTTACCCAGTATTAATATCCTACTTATTGTAGTATTTTTTTATATTAGTAACATAAAAGTGTTCTGATTAATTTACTAGTAAAACATGGAAAAAATCTGTGTGGAGCTTTGTATAAACATTACGATACAATATGAAGTTTAAAGTGACTCTGTTTTCTTCAATTTTACACCTAGAAATTTCTTAAGTACTAGCTTATAAGTTATCATTGATATTTCAGAATTCCTCAGTTCTAATGATTTTGTTATTCACAGATGCTTTTAGAAGAGTTTGACAAGAAACTTGGCAATCACAAACACTACACTAGTAGAAAGGTAGGTGAAAATTACTCTATATATTTTAAAGTGTGATCTTACTGTTTCAGAACTAGTATGGTTATTGTGAATTTAGCTTTAGCAGTTTATGTCAAAAAGTTAGGTGGTAATTGAGTATGTGTAACTTGAAAAAATTAAGATGGCAAATATGATAATACTGACAATAACTGCAAATATACTTTTATAAAATCTCTTATCATTGTTAGTTTCAAGTTATTTTTGTTATTGCAATTACTTCTTCTTATTAGACAGTTTATGTTGTAGCTTTGTACTAGATTATTGCTATCCGCCTGGGTGTACATCACTCTGAATTAACACATCTGTGCTGACTAGTCATAAAAAGTAATCTTTGTTTGTTTTAAATAGTTTTCATTCTAGATTTCCACTGTGTTTTATCTAATTTTCATTATATAAGAGTCAATAGAGTTTAATGTTTATATATTTTTTCTTAACCTTAAAATTGATAGTGAGAATACTACTATGCCTGTATAAAACCCGCAAGATAAAATAGATTGAAGTGACGATAACACATGTTGCTTGCTTAACTTGTCAATCATTTTAAAATGTCTGCTGTCATTGAACTGAAAGACTTTATACATCAGTTTCATGAATTGGAGAGCATTATAGCCTAACTGTTGTTTCCCAAATAGTTGGCCCCAACGGATAAATCAATGGACCATGCCAAAGACTTCCGTATTCACCACTATGCTGGAGATGTGAAGTACTCAATTATTGGTTTCTTGGACAAAAATAAAGACACGCTGTTCCAAGACTTCAAAAGACTTCTGTATAGCAGGTGATGTTTCTTTCTCAGTTGATTTATGTAACTTGTGTAAAAGTTCCAAAGTGAGTGTAAAATTATTTGCTAATTAACATCAAACATTTGATCATTGAATTGTATGTTTATTTGACACCTGAATATGGTCTAATTTTCCATGTAATAAAATATTCAGGTTTGAGTAATATTAAGCCATATTTTGTTTACAATTTTTTGTGTGTGTCTAGTATTTGCTAGCTTTACATGAATTTCTAAAACAATTTTTTTTTCAGTACCAAGCTGGTACAGGCTCTGTTTGTTTGTTTGTTCTTTCTGTCAAATACTGAGGAGACATTTTCATTTCTAATATACTAACCAATTATCAGGTGAAAATGTTTGTTTTTCAGCACTGACCCATTGATTAAATCAATGTGGCCTGAAGGATCCCAGCATGTGACTCAGGTATTTTCATATTTTTTACACTTTTGGCTTCAGATGTAAAGAATAATAATAAATAGCATGTTTTTTAGCATACACATGAAGATGTAATAATGTTTTAGAATTTAAACTGTCATGAAGTATCACAATATAACACCGTATGTTACTTAACTGGGGAGACTAGTTAACTCAACTTTCACATGCTTTCCTTCTCCTAGGAAAGACGAGTTAATTTATTCTGATGTTATTTGACCATTTCTGATATGGGAAGTCCATTTTATCTCATCTGAGTAATTACTTCTTTTATAGCTTTTCTATGTTAGTTTACTGATTGTTTGCTTTATATGGCTATGTTTGTTTGTTTGTTTTTTGTTGAATTTTGCCACAAAACTACTCAAGGGCTGTCTGCGCTAGACATTTCTAATTTAGCAATGTAAAACTAGAGGGAACGTAGCTAGTCATCACCACCCACCGCCAACTCTTGGGCTACTCTTTAGGCAACAAATAGTGGGATTGACTGTCACATTATAAGGCCCCCATGGCTGAGAGGGTGAGTATGTTTGATGCAACTGGGATTCGAACCTGTGACCATCAGATTACGAGTTGAACACCTTAACATGCTTGGCTATACTGGGCCATACATGGATAAGTGCTAGTGGTGTAATTTAGCAGTTTTTTACCTCAGAAATAATGGCACCAAACAGACATAGTAAATGCACAGCTGTGTTAATTTTGATTTAAAATTTAGCTAGTAACGATTTGTTATTATTATCAAATTCTGAAATTGATGTCAAGTCTGAGTTTGTTGTCAGTTTAGAAGGTGAAAATATTCAAACTCAGACTTGACAATAATGAATTGTCACTAGTTAAAATTTTAGTCACAACTGACACAGCTGTGTAATTATGGCATCTCTTTGGTGCCATTATTTTAGAGGTAAAAAAACTGCTAAATTACACCACTAGTATAAGCTACATAACCCAAAATTTGGTGAACGGCTATAAAAGAAGAAATAATTACTCAGATGAGATAAAACAGACTCCACATTTCAGAAATGATCAAAATATATCAGAACAAGTTAATTTGTCTTTTGTAGGAGAAACACAACATGTGGAAGCCAACTGACTACTCTACTAAATTTGACAATATTCTCTTAAAATAATTCCCCTTTGAGTAAGAGTTTAATTACTGGGTGTATTCCCAGTTAAGGGGTTAAAGCTCTAAATTTAACAGTTCCAATTCAACCACTCTATAGTAGTTGGTTACAAGTAAAAATGTTTCAATAATAATATATCTGATTAGGCTGGCCAGAGTGCAATGGTAAAGAAAGGTCTTATTTTAAAAAATGGTATGCAATGCACATATATAAGTTGGTTACCTACTGAATAAGGCCCAAGCTAGCAAAGTATGAACTTTTTTTAGTCAAAGACGTAATGTCATAACACTTTGTAAAAAAATTTTTACTTTTTCTTGTTCCTGAGCAGAAAGCGTTATTTTCCAATTGCTTATGCCTAAAGTAAATGGAAAAGACCTATGTTTCTCTTCAAACTTTGCTTTTGTGACCTGGGAGCATATAACAAAAACATGATGGGAGACTTTATTTGGGGACTGATATGTGAAAGTGATTTATATTACAGTCACAAATCTCGAAAAATCTACTCACTTCTAAACATTTTTGTTTATATTTATGTAACTCTAGTTTAAATGCATGCAGTTCTTGATTCATATGTTGTTTTATTCAGACCTTATGTAAATGAAAATGTGCAAATTTGCAAATTTTTAAATAGAAAATGACTTAATTTCTAAATTTCATTATCCAGGTCACAAAAATAAAGTTTGAAGGGAATAATGGCCATTTTCTGTACTTTTACAACATAAGCAATTAAGAAATAACACATACTATCTAGGAACAAAATTTTTGTTACTTAGTGTAATCTTCCTTTTGCAGAATTAAAAGAAAAAATTAAACTGTTAAATGGTTTTAATCAAATTGGTATTGTTTAAAAGAGAGATAAAGGTTCCACTACTTTTAGCTTATTATGGTGGTTTTTGTTCAGTTGGTTAAATTTATAAACAATTTTTAACAAAAACTTACAACTTGTTTTCTCTATAATATGTCTTTTTAAAGTACAGTCTAATGTTTAATCAACCTATTGTTGAATCAAATGTTAGACTGTTTTCTACTTGTACATTTATTATTAGGTTACAAAAAGACCACTGACTGCTGGTACACTTTTCAAGAATTCTATGATAGCACTTGTGCAGAATTTGTCTCAGAAGGTAAGAATTTTTTTTGGGGGGGGCTTCATCCAAAGTAAAAAAAAATCTGTTTATTTATCTTGGTTATAAAACCTATTCTTCTATGCTTTGTTTAAGTAAATATGCAACATGCAACATCTGAAGTGTTGTTGTTATTAACTTTGTCAGTACAGGCTCGATCCTACAGACCAACATCTTAACAATTTTGAGCTTGTTATAATTTTTATACTTTAACTTTTACTACAGTAGGTGTGTCTTCACAAACTTTTACAGATTTTTGGCAAACATTACCAGACTTTTGTGCACAAAATATCATATTTTTTAAGTAATATTTTCTTGTTGCACTTTTCATTTTTGGATGTTGACTATCCAACATGCCAAGTAATTTTGATTTTGAGATTAAAAATACTTTTATGCATCAGAAAATTACAAATTTCACATGCAAAATCTTTATAAATTTCAAATAATTAGCAAACGTTATTTTGAGAAAAAAAACTTATATTTTATTTGTTATTTTCACCATTGAATCTCTGTATAGATTCAGTCAATTTGACCAACCATGTAACCAACATAAAAAGTTAGAAAATAAATAAATTATACCTTTTGTGGTCTAGAATGACTGCAAATTATAATACAAACATCAATTTTTAATCCTAAATTACTTAAATCTTATAACATTATACATTTATATATATATATATATTTATTATTTTTATTCTATTAACCTTTTAGCTGTGCCTGGCTAACATTACAGCAGTTTTAAAAACGTGGCTCACATGCACACGTAATTGTATTCAAGGGTATGAAACTGCTATTTGCAAAGTGAATTGTCTTGGCTGTGTTTTAGTAGACTAGTATTTGTAAAATAGTCGCTTTTCATTTAATAATACATTATATATGTATATACATTATTATTGTTTAAATAAAAATTCTTAAACTTTTTTTCTTAAAACACAGAATGCTAAATAAAGAAGTATAGCAACAATTGTCTGTTTTACTTATGAATTTGATGCTCTTTTTACTGCTTGCCATAGGCCACTAAGCCTTATCAAATTTCGCACATAGAAGATTTGAAACAAAGTAGTTTTTTTAGGATATACACACACACACACACATTTGAAATAGACAAAAGTCATGAACTACTATTTCAGTACCACATAATTCCACTATAATTTATTAAGGTTAGTAACTAAATGGTATTTGGGTACAAAAAAAATATGAAATTTTGAGCTTGCAAACGTCTTACCTTATTGCCTGGAATCTAGAATAAAAAGAAAGATTTTGCTGCTCAAATACTTTAGTGGAATTGAGAAAGCCACTAAAGGGCATTCTGAATTTTCAGTTGGTTATTTACATGTTATGAACAGAAGTAGGTAAATGTGTTTCCAAAAATAAAGAAAAAGGTGGGCAAAGCCACTGTGTTTGATTCAGTAAATATAGTAATATCTCAACAAATAGAAAATATAAGGGGGTTCTTATTTTATATTCCAGCTTGTCAATATTAGTAATTTGTATATTTAATTTATAAAAATCCATAGACTTTGTATTTTTAAATTACAAACATCTAATTTGAACCAGTTCTGCATTAAGCATACCACATGATGCACGAAAATTGACATTTAAGTGTCTTTTTGATATTTATACTTTAAGTAAGAAATTAATTATTCTATAATGCTAAAATTAGAATTATAATCTACAATTTGACACTAAACGTATTGACATAACTTCATAAAATAGTACTTCATTGACATGGCCTGTGGCCCATCTTAGTAAGGCTAAAACAGTTAGAAGATAAACATTTTTATGCTTAAGTTAAAATATAGAAAGACAAGAAATTTGTACCTAGATTTTTTGAATTCATTGGAATTTGAAGGATGAATAAAAAGAAAAAAAAAGGAACTGTGAAGAGCAACTGTTAGATGACATCAGAATATTGACATATTTTTAAAATTAGTAATGTGCATTTTTTCTTCTATTTGACATGGTAGGCATCATGAGCAATAAGCTTATAACTTACACAAGTTTGACATGCGTCAGAGAATACCATCTAAATAGGCCCAACATAGCTGTAGTTAGGGTGCTCAACTTACAAGCTGAGATTCACAGGTTTTAATCCCTTTCACTTCAAACAAGTTTGCTATGTGATGGCCAGTTCCATTATTTGGTGGTAAAAGAGTAGTCCAACCATTGATGGCATGTAATGATGATTAGCTGCCTTTCCTTTAGTTTTACACAATTAAATTGTGGACAACTAGCTCAGATATACCTTGTAGCTTCGTGCAAAATTCAAAACAAACAAACCATCTAAATAACAATACACATGTGAGACTTTCAACAGTAAACCTTGTAAAGAACTCGCTTGCATAAATGTGTACATGCCAAATATTTGACAGAAACTGCTATCTTCTCTATAAGTATGCCTGTGAGACATTTTACAGAAACAATAATGGAAGGAAAGAGCTTCTAATAAAGAAACGTATTGCACATGATAGAGAAAACTTGACCTTCTGTAGAGATATACAAGTCTGCCATTTGTCTAAAAGCGTTTTGTGAATGTAAAGTGTAAAAATGTCATAAAGGTTGGATAAATTATCACTAAACATGTGATAAGTAGCTAAAATTACCAAACTTATTATTTTGATATAGCTAGTACATTACCTTTTACAATCTTGCACGTAGTGATCAACTTATTATTAACATTTCTGTATTTGATTTATTTTTTTTATAATACAATTCATTTTAACTCTAACGTATTTTTTAATAAATACTGGAAAGCCTAAAGGATCAGTGTTGAAAGTGTGTAAAAGTAAAAAGATGCAAGATGCAAGTATCCAATTTGTATCCAAGATTAGTATATTTACTGTATCAGAAATAAAAAGATGAATGTTTTGAAAGTAGTCAATCAAATGAAGAGGTACTTATATTTTTCATTATCTTCTAGGAACCATATTATGTACGTTGCATCAAACCTAATGAGAAGAAATCCCCCGTGTTGTTTAATGATGAGAGAGTACGTCATCAAGTGTGTTATCTGGGCTTGATTGAAAATGTTAGAGTACGAAGAGCTGGGTTTGCATATAGGCAGACATATCCTAGATTCCTTCTGAGGTAGGAAGTTACTGTAGGTCATATATAAGGCTATGCAGTTGTTTTTGTTATTTAGACTAAAAATCTTCTTTATAAGCTATTAAACAATAGTGTTTTTAATAAGTTGTTGTAAATATGCATTAAAAATATATGATAACAGTTGGTTTTAAATTCTAGTGAAATATTTTAAGCTAATGAAATCATATGTTTAATATAAAAGCAACATAAGAAAAAATTTTAAGACATTGTGTATTACCAAAAGAGAGGCAGAACTTCTATGTGCTGAATACATTTCTCAAACCCCTTTAATGTCTATACTCTTTCAGAAATATATAGTGTTTGTTGTACAACGCCGGATGGAAATGTAAAGTTATGGGTGTATTATTTTCCTTGCAATTGTTAAAACCTAAAGTGTATATGTGTGTGCGTGCATGCTGTTTTTCACACATTTGTGAAGGTGTGGGGAGGAAAAAAAATTTTGAAGTTTAATTTACAAAGCTCATTTTCTGAATTGAATGAAATAAAATCTTATTTAATAAATTAGCTTAGTATTATCTGAATATACGATATTGTAGAACTATTAGATAAATAACAGAATGTAAATACTTCCTTATAAAAATTATATCCAATCTTAATAACAAAACATAACAAATCCAACAGTTGGTGAAAGTCTCATGCCCTACAGAAAAAAAAATCTTATCTTGCAGCCTGTGTAACTGAGAGGGTATGTTCTATCAGGACATATCCTAAAAACAAATGTTGCTCAGATGTAAAGTTTAATAAACTGGAAATATTGAATAGGTGTGTGTTTATTACAGGGATGAAAAAGTCTTCAGTTGTCAGTTTTGAGTCAAAATGTATTGTTTTCTTTTTTTTCTTTTTTCTAAAAGGAAATGTTACACATAACCTCCATTAAATGCTACTCTCAGAATATCATAATTTATTTAAGATATGGTTTAAAAATGTCACTTAGACATAAAACATTACGTGAACAACATATTGTATTCACCGGTAGGTTCTGTAACCAGCCATTTAAACAATTTTTGTTTTTATAAATAAGTGCTAAACTGTGAATTTCAATAACAGGAAGCTTTACCCTTAATATTACAGTTTGTAAACACTCGTGGTAAATACTTTTGGCAAAAAGGGGTACGTGTAAAGTGGTTAAAGATGATATGTTAAAAGATGCTCTGTAATGAAAAGACAAGAGGATGTAGAATACTTAGAAGGAAAGGTTTTCTATTATTATTATTTTTGTCATGGCCTACTAGGTATAAAATGGCATCGAAACTCACTTGGCCTAATTATCATGGACCTGACAAGGATGGCTGTCGTGTGTTAATTCAAGAGCTAGGCTTTGCAGATGATGTCAAGTATGGGAAGACAAAGATTTTCATTCGATCACCTCAGACAATTTCCAGGCTGGAAGAACTGCGAGCTCAAATGATTCCCACTTTAGTTCTTCTCCTTCAAAAGGTAAGTATCATTGAGCTGATCTGTTTAATAGCAAAGTGGTTATGGATTATTGTTCCCTGGCAGAGTCGATATAAATATGTTAATGTGATATAAGTGGTATAATTATAATATAAAGGAATATGGTCTGCATCTGGTTAACAGATGATGTGCTTGCCAAAAATAGATGAAGTCACTGCCACATTTATCAGTAATTATCAGATAATATGAACTGTATAGATTATTGCAGTAACATCTTAAAAAATTCCTTGCCTGTTCGAATGGAAATGCTGGATTGTGGGTGGGCATGATGGTAAGCAATATTCAGATATACACTTGAATTATGTAAACTGTAGGTACATTCCTCTTAGTTTGTCTGTCTTGGATTCAGAATGTGAAAACATGATTTCAAGCTTTCTTTTTCACAAACATTCCTGCCCATGAGGACCTTTAATCAGTACCAGAACTCATTACAATTTTTATCACAAATTCTTACAGTTAACACAGTTTGTATGTGTTTGAATGATTGACCAAAGAATAAGCATTCATTGTTATACCCCTTGTGAAAGATGAAAGTCTTTACTTTTACCTATTGTCATCTCCTCAGTGTGATTCCTGTATGTGGTGAGAGGACCTCCCAGGGATGGTTCTGTTCTTTCAGTTTACCTCCTCTGGGATCTGAGCACCCACCCATGTGTGGTGACGAGCTCGTCACTTTAATTTCCTCTCATAAATTTTACTGATTTTACTTTATTTTATATGTGTGACTAATTAGTGTGTTCAGAATTGTGAGGGATGTAGTAATAAAGTAGCAGTCAGTGTATATGTAGATTATATAACCTCTTTAACTTAATAAATTTACATTTATGAACTAAAATGATAATAGTGTTTTGTCCTTTGGTGTGACATTTAAAATTATTAAAAGTATCAGCTATATATTTCTTCCATTTCAAATATTTTATAAGGAAGTCAGACTTTCATTAACAAAATATTTTAAAGGAAACAAAACAAACTTTGCATGCTCATAGTTTTATGTAGCCTATTCTATGTTTAGATGTAATTTTTAAATTTGTATTTTCCTTTTACAGTCAATTGAATGCTCCAATATAATTAAAGTCCATCAATTTGTACATTAGAAAGATATTTATAGTTTCTTGTTATTTTCTGTATAATAGATGTGGCGGGGAGCCATTGCAAGAATGAAGTATAGAAAAATGAGAGCTGCTTTAATAATCATGGCACACTATCGAAAATACAAGATGCGTTCCTACATTATTCAACTGCTACAGGCTTTCAAGTTAGTTAAATTCATGTTTAATGTAGTTTGAAGCCTGTGTCTTTCATAGCTTTAAAATGATGTTTCTTTCTTTTTGTAATTCTCACTCAGAGTAGGTATACATAAAAGAAATATTAGTAACGTACATGAAGTAGACTTATTGGATAAATTGATTCATTATTTATAAAATTATTTTAAATTCCTCATATCATTTCTTGTTACTATGAAAAGTTTTGTCTTGAAGTTGACTCTTATTTCATTATCAGTAAAACTGTTGCTTTCTTACTTCTTGCCATTAAGCCTGTTTTCCATAAGAGCAATTCTGTTTTGTTATACAAAATGTATATGATAATAAGTAACAAAACTGAAACTGGAGAAATTTTGTTTTCAGCGAGGAATGTCAGGTTTAAACAGTTTTCAGATTTCTGAGTTTTCTTTAAAGACAGAAAGCTCTCCTTATTTATATTTTATTATTGTAGTTGGAGTCATTAAAGGTGAACTTTTTACTCTTCACCATTAAGTTATGTGATTCTTACTTATTCTTGTGAATAGAAAAGTAAGAAATCATAAATTTAAAATTTAAATGACAAGGTTGATTTTGTAGTACAAGACAAATGTATTGATACACATTGTTGATTAAAAATTTAATACTTGAATTTTTTTTCAATTAAGCTTTCTATTACAAAATTAAATGGAACATATTTAGATTTGATTTATCACATCTTACTGAATCGTCATTTCCACTTGACAAGTATAAAAAGAAAATGTAATGGTTAATTTCAATGTATTTAATTGTACGTTAAAGTAGCTTAATCAGTTATGCAAATTTAAACTTCATGGACGTTACATTTGTGTAAATAATGGATTTTCCATATATCAGCTATGCATATTTTGAAAATAATATTCTTTATTTTTACTATCACATTAGGGTTTTCAACAAATCAAAGTTTAAAAATCTTAGATCAAACTATTATTTCATTTATCTCAATGGGCATGTTTATTATTATGTTTGTAAACGAAAATACAAACAAGCTGATGGACAGGGAAGAATGTTGATGTCAAACAAATATGCATCTTCCTTGATCCTGATTTTTATTTGTGTGAAATCTACATTGTTTAATCTTAGAACTATGTAATTTGGTGTATTGCATTTTGACATTTTGTCAAAAATCTTTAAATGATCGAGATAAATAGATATCGTTTTTGAATTTAATGTACAGGAATCACTGCGGAACTTAATTTCAAACAGACATAACCAGCTCTTTCATTTTTGTTAGAAATGTGAAGCAAGCAAAAGATTTTGGGAAGAGTGTCAAATGGCCACGACCTCCACCTGTCTTGAAGAATGCTGTGAATGATTTCAAAAGCATCCATGAGAGGTAAAAAGTAGTGAATAAAGTATCCATGAGAGGTAAAAAGTAGCACATAAAGTATCCATGAGAGGTAACAGGCAGCACATAAAGCATCCATGAGAGGTAAAAAGTAATGAATAGTTTGTTTATAATGTATTACTTTGGCATTTTTCATGTAAATCTTTCAGTTGTTTACATAAAAGTATACATCCAGTGTGTGTTGTTTATGTGGTTTTGTTTGAATATTAGGGTCTGTAGTAAAGGTTGTTCACAAGAAATGAGCACATATGACCTTAAAATAATTTGAATTGTATATTTTTACATGATCTTCATCAAGCATTAAGTTGTGTTATGGGTTGTTCACAGAGGTTAGCTTACATGATCATAAAGTATACGTAAATGTTTTGTGTGTTTGGGTGTGTTATCATTTTTTAACATGATCTTAGCCAAGCAGTATATTATATTACTGATTGTTCATAGGAGATAGCTCTTATGGCATTTAAAAGTCGACATATTTTTTTAAATGACATCAATCAAATTTATACTGTACTGTTCATAGGTGGCGAGCTCACATGATCTTGAAACGTGTACCTAAAGAGGAATGGCCACAACTTCAGTTGAAAGTGGCAGCTTCAGAGGCTTTGGCCGGCCGGCGGAAAGATTGGGGCTTAAAGCGAAAGTGGGAAGGCAATTACTTAGCAATGGTGAGATATTCCTGATAAACATTTGAAAAAATAAGAAACTTCTATTAGAGGTAAGTTTTTTGCACACCTACAAAGTAACAGGTTGCCTATTTCAGCTAAATTACATTACAGATTTATGAGAAGTATCAGAGAGAGATAGGGGGGAGGGGAAAAATTGCAATTGAAAGTAATTTACATACATTTTATAGCTATTAGGGAAATAATACTATAATGGAATTTAGTTTACCTGTATCCTTCACACACTAAAGAAATAAGATGTGATTTCAAGATACTTAACTAAATCTCATCAAGTGTTGGAAAAATTAAATATTCCTACATGAGTTAAATTACTTTGCATACATTTAGGGTCATGAAAAGCCTGAGTTTATAAATAAACTGAAGAGTGGAGGGTTTGTGATGGGTCACTTCATTTGTTAAATTTTACCTGATTGATAAAGATATTCAGAAATATGTAGATCCACTTATCTCATTTTGGAACAGTTAGTTAGTTGTCTAGGAAATGACATGATATTAGCAGATTACTGCTTAATTTTAGGAGCTTGAAATAATGGGGATTGGTGTGCAAGTGTGTTAAAAGAAAATTTTGCTAGAATAGGTACGAAAAATAATAATTTTCTCAATTGGTTAGAAACAAATTGGAGAGAGGGTAAGAAAATAAATTTGATTGATTGGAAACTTCTGGCAAGTGGAGAGAGTATTACAGTGAACAAAAAGAATCTAAACTGTCTGTTAGTTAGTAAGCCTAAAATGTTGGCAGAGCATCAGTGTAAACGGTAGATCTCAGCTGTCATGTAATTACATGTAAGATTGGATTTGACAAGTTTATGAAACATCTGTGTCACCTGAGCTCAATCCCATGATCCATCATTTTAGTAGGTGTAAAATGGAATGTGATGATTCTTTCCAGCTCCCTGGACAACTAAGCTAAATCATCAAGCTACATCATGTCATTAAGTGTTAAAACAAATGTAGAAAAACTTTGTAGTGCCTTGTGATGGTGAGAAAGCAACTTGAAATAAAAATGCATCTTGAGAGAGTCGGTATGGGTATTAAAACTTTTATTAAAATAAAGTAGAGAATAATGTTTTGACCTTCTTAGGTCATCTTTAGGTTAACAAAAGATCTAAGAAGGTTGAAATATTGTTCTCTACTTTATTTTAATAAAAGTTTTGACATCCATACTAGCGGTCTTGAAATACATCACTGCAGTGCCTGTGACACCTGAGCTAAATCCCCAAAATACATCCTGTTATTTGGTGTAAAATTGAATGTATTGATTCTGTCAATCAGCCAGATCACCTGGTCTAAATCTCCATGATACATCTTGTTATTAGTTGTAAATGGAATGTAACAATTCCATTTGTGTCTTAACTGCCTGACCTACCCCTTGGTGTGGATTCCTGTACGTGTGAAAGGACCTCCCAGGGAAGGTTCTTTTCTTTCAATTTACCTCCTCTCTAAATATCCACCCATGTATTTGCTGTGCATGGTGACCCGTGAAGGAGAAGAGAGGATCCTGGTGGTTGAGGGGTCCAACCCTAACACACCACTTTGGCCTTGAATTCCTGTAGATGGGCAATCTAGGGGTGGCACCCCTTGGGTCAGTCAGCTGGTCCACTTGGGCTAGTGTTAAACAAGTACCAGTGTTGGATGTTCTCATTTGGTGTTGTAGGCATTATATATGATGTTGTTGTTTGTATATTGTGCTAACGAACCCTGGCATTGTTGTAGTGTCCTTGTTTGACATTGTAGATGGTTCCCTCGTAGGGCTCCATGGTGGATGGGGTCAGTGGACATTGAAATATTCTTTTTTTTATTATGGATCCTTCAAATAAAAACATAAATAAAATAGTGAAAAAATAGTCCATAGGTAAACGACCACGTCTTGACAATTCTGAGCAGCAATCTTCAACATCTGTAACACCTTTTGTACCTCATTTTCTTATCCTACATTCACTTTCAGACAAAGCTTTAGGGCAAATGTCTCCCTTTTTCACTCAGAAGGGACCAGAGGGACTTGCTCGCTCTCCAAATCAGTAAAGAAGCTTTGCTCTGGTAAGATTCACATCTCAACACAGTGAACTCCTCTTCCATTCAAAGGCAATTTGGGATATGCGTATTCAGGCTACACCTTGTGCTACTTTGAATCTATCACTAGGAGTTTATGTTGAAAGGGATTTGAAGAACATCCCAAAGTCAGAAATTCTCACTGGTTTCTCCACTCAAGGAGTTTCTGCAGTGAGGTGTATCTCCACTTGCAGAAATGGAATTACAATGCTGACCAATATCCTCATTCTAACATATACATTACCACATCCACCTGCCACCATCAAGGCACATTATCTTAATTGCAGGGTACGGCCATACATTCCAAACCCTCTCAGATGTTTTCAATGTCAGTGATTCGGTCACTCAAACACGTCATGTTGAGGTTCCTTGATGTGTGCTCATTACTGTGGCAAGAACTGTGATGCCTATGAGTTTGAAACGGACCCTCATTGTATCAATTGCAATGACTCTCACATGTCTTACTTTTGTTCTTGCCCTAAATGGTTGACAAAAAAAGAAGTGCAGAAGTTGATACAATGGAACTGTCAAGGTTTATGTTCTGATCTGGATGGCATCAAAACACTGATTGCCTCCTACCATTCTGTATGTCTTTTCTTACAGGAAACATCTCTGAAACCTGCTGATACAGTCACCTTTTGGCAGTTTTTTTTGTACAGAAATGACAGGCTTTGTGATGGACGAATGCATGGAGGGGTGGTACTGTTGGTTGATCAGCATGTGCCCACACCCTCTTTGTCACTGAACTCACCCTTGGAGGCAGTAGCCAGACATGTTTTCTTGGGTCATACCATCACTGTTTGTTCTATCTACCTGTTGCTCGGAGAGACATATGATCAATTAGATCTTGATGCTCTCTTTGAACAGTTTTAATTCTGAGGGACTTTAATGAACATTATCCCATTCAGGGAAGTGCTGATATTGATAGGAGGGATTGCTCTGTAGAGCATATGCTCTCATATCACAAACTTTCTCTTTTCAGTACTGGTTCTTCTACTTATTTTCATGTACCTAGTTAGTCCTTTATTGCTATTGATTTTTCAGTTTGCTCCCCTTCACTATTCTCCCATTTTTCATGGAAGGTAGACAATAATCCACAAGGCAGTGATGATTTTCTTATTTTGAGAGAGACTGGCCATGGTCGATGCCACCCAACCCACATGCCCTGGTGGAAGCTGGATCAGACAAATTGGCCCTCTTTCACTGCTCTAGCAGAACTTGATCCTGCCATTGTCTGTGAGTCGTCAATAGATGACTGTGTGACAGCAGTAACTGATTGTATTATCCAAGCAACTGCTCAATGTATTCCTAAAACCTTGACACGTTTTCCACGATATCCTCGTTTTTGGTAGAATCTTGCCTGCCACATGGCATGGAAGGCTCAAAAACGGGCCTAGGATACTTTCTGTAGGTATCCCACACACTCGAGTCGCATCGCTTTCTTCCATCAGGCCCATGCACATGATCAGTGGGTAAGACGTCAAAGCCAGAAGAAATCTTGGATTAAGTTCACAACCAGCATATCTTCTACCACCAGTTCCAAAGTAATATGGGACAAGGTTTGAAAGGTCAGTGGGCAATATAACTCTGTCCCTCTCTCAATCTCACTCTCTGATTGCCAGGAAATAGCTGATACCCAGAGAGTTGCCGAAATCTAGGTGAAAGCTCTTACTAGGTATCTAGCACTTTTTCTTCTTCCTCCACCTCCTTAGCTATCAAGATTCAGACAGAGGGATCACCTCTTTTCTTTTAAGCTGATTGTCTCTATGACTATAATTGTGCCTTTACACTGGTGGAACTCAAACTGCCCCATTATCGGTCTGGCAATACATCATTTGGACCTGTTGATATACACTATGAAATGTTTCACCATCTATCTCCTGCTTCTCTTGCTATTTTTCTGATTGTTTTTAACCAGATCTGGAAGGAAAATGTTTTTCCTGATGTGTCTGGTGCCAGTCTATTGTCCTACCTTTCTCTAAGCCTGGGAGCAGATCGATGTTCTATGCCAAAGATATATTGTGCTTTTATTTGATTGAAACTCAACTATGGATCACTGGTCTATGGCTCTACCAGGACCTCAGTCTTAAAGATCCTGGACCCCATTCATCATCAAGCTGCTTTGTGCCATAAAACACCAAATCAACCAACCACCTGAGCTAAATTTATATTCTGCATCTACTACTCCATAACGTCTCATGTATTAATGAATGCTACTTACTAAAGAGTTCGAAGTCCAACATTTTCAACTCTATCTGAATTCTTTGAGCAGATGCAATAAATCTGCATATTTCTGATGAAGAAATACAGTTTTACTGTGTGAGGTTAATAAATTTATACCTACATACACCTAACAAATATTGAAGAAACAATGGATTGTCACTAAAAATGATTTTCTTCTAATGAAGTTTTTTTTCTTATTAGAATATTAAGAATTTGAAATGATCATAAGTGTTGCTCACAGTGAGGATACCCAAATGAGGAAACATTAGACTAATAATTGTAAATAAGATAATAAAATAATATTATGATTATACTGATTAATGAGTTGATTTTTCAGTTTGTTGTCACTGGAAGTTAATAAAGATTAAGAAATAGTCACATGTAGACATTACATACATTCTAACAATGATATTATTTAACATTTCATTCTAACAATGATATTATTTAACATTTATTATAATAACATATAATATTTGTTTCTTTATGCAGAACCCTGAAAATGATAATTCTTCAACATTTATCAGCTCCGTGGGAAGTCTCAAGTCAAAGGATCGTTTCCAGAATGCCCTCTTTTCTAGCTTTGTGAGAAAAGTAAGTAGAGTCTATCATTTACCTTTATAAGGAAAGTCAATGGGGAAAAAAAAATCTGTTAATAAGTTTAATGCAAAATACTTAGCATATAGGGAACATTGTACAAGTTGGTTACCGGTGTAAATACGAGAAAATTTCTGTGCCAACTTTCTCTTTAATGATATAAACATATTTGAAAACAAAAAAACAGAAAAAAACGTATAACATGCTCTCTTTTATATTTTGGAAAAAAAACTAACTAAAATTCTGGTATACAGTAGAAGAAATCAGTGTAATAGAACTCTACAAGTATATCTTGATAAAACAAGTGGTTAATACTATATATTAAGCTTTGTTGTCATGCCGTTGGCCCAAAAAGCATAGATAATTGTCAATTGAGAAAAAAGTTTGCCTGAAAGCTTTACGTGATGGTGGTTGAACTTTGAAAAATTACTGCAGACTTGAAATGCTCCCCAAATACTTTCAAGTACACCCTAGATTGTGAGATTAAGAAGGGTATATTTGAAATTTGGGATGGAAGAGGCAAGACACCTAAACTTAATCATACTGATGTTAAGTATCTTCGTTTATGCAGCCTTTGGGACAGAAGGAAGCCTGCCACCGATCTTAGACATGGGATAAGTGACCATGTACCAAATGACAAATAAGTGTCCAGATTTACAATATCAAAAAGACTTATCAAGAATGAAATATTTGGTTGTATAGCAGTTTGAAAATCTTTACTTCAGTCTGAGACTGAAATTTGCTAAGAAGTACAAAAATTGGACTGTTGATTGTGAAAGGGTGTTATGGACAGGTGAGCCCAGTTCTGTAATATTTGGCTCAAAGCATAGATTGTCTGTCCACCAAACAAAGGGTGAAAGATACCTCATTGTATAACACCTATCATGAAACATGGAAGATGCTGTTATAGTTTGGGGGTGTATTTTTGCTGATATGACAGGAGATATTTGTAAAATAGATGGAATAATGGACCAGCACAAGTACCATCAGATACTGATTCATCATAGTATATTTGGTGGTTTGTGTATTATTGGTAAAAATCACAAACACTCATTCAACCTGTGCAGAAATTACTCAGCTAAGAAAGAAGCTGTTGGATAATTCAAATGATACAGTGGCCCTTACAAGGCTCCAATTTCAACCCAGTTGAGCATATCTGGAATTTGGGTATTAACACTTTTACTGATAAGTAGAGAACAATGTTTCGAACTTCCTAGGTCATCCTCAGGTTAAGAAAGAGAAAGTATTTGAATGTGACTGTTGACCGACACATGTTAGGTACGAGAGTACAAATGGATACCAGATTGTAGGGAGCATTGCAGGTGGATGTTAGGTTATTAATTAGTACAGGTATAAAGATGTTCCTCTATATTGGTTTAATTTTGATTTTAGTTGTTGCATAATTAGGGCTTTCTTTATTTTGTGTTTGTTTATATTTGTTTCCCTACTTAATATCTGGGTGTTTTCTATCATTATGTTGTGTTTATTTGATTTGCAGTGTTCAAAAACGTCTGAAGGTGTTTTTTTGTGTTCTTTGAACCTAGTTTCCATTTTTCTGCTTGTTTCTCCAATATAGAAGTTGTGGCAGTTATTGCTTTTCATTTTATAAATTATGTTGATGTTGTGTTTGTCAGTGTAGTTTTTACATAGTATGAACTTTAGTTTTGTACCTGGTGTTTGAATAAATTTGGTGTTTACTGGAATGTTGTATTTTATTATAAGTATTTTCCGAAAGTTGGTTATTTTTTCGCTGATGTCAAGAGCATATGGTATGCAGCAGTGTAAGGTTTTGTAGTTTGTTGTATCTTGAGATTTGTTATTTGTTTGTCGTTGGTCTAGGTGTGTGCATATAATTTTTTTCACTGTTTATTGAGGAAATTTGTTGATGTTGATGAAGTGTTGTGTTATTTTGTTGATTTCATTGTTAATTTTATCTGGTGAGCATACCTTTGTGGCTGTGTTTATTTAGTTTTGTGATGTGTTGAGTTTTTGTTTTGTCCCAGGGAATGTATAATCCAGTATGGGTGATTTTTCTGTGGATTTCTGTTGTGAATTGTGTATCAGTTCAAGTAATTATGATATTAAGAAATGTTATTTGTTTAGTTTTTTCCTGTTCACAGGTGAACATAATGTTGGGGTGTATCGAGTTAACGTGATTGAAAAAACCTAAGTGTGTGTTCTGTAGATGTGAATCCAGCAGTTGTATAATTTACGTACCTGTACCAGTATAGTGGTTGGTGTAAAGCTGAATTGATTGCTTGTGATTCAATCTGTGTCATAAAATTGTTGGCTAGAACTGGTGACATGAGATTGTCCATACTTAAACCATTTATTTGTAGGTAGATTTGGTTATTGAATATAAAGTTAGTTTTGGTGGTAGTGAATTCTGTAAGGGTTGCTAATTGTTTGCTGGGTATATGTATCAACTGGTTGGGGTCTTAGGTATGAAGTTTTAAAGCTATCTTGTAGGCTTTAGTCATTGGGACTTCTGTGAAGAAGGAGATTACATCAAAACTGGCCATTAAGGCTTTATGATTTGGTTGAACAAGAATATATTTAAAGTTATAAAAGTCCTTGAGAAAGAAACTGGCTGATGTTGCATATTTAGAAAATGACCATGTTACATATTTATCAAGGTTGTAGTTAAAAGATTTATAGGTCAATATTATGGATCGTAGTGGACAATCATGTTTGTGAGGTTTAGGGGTGGCGTATACTTGTGGTGTGTATGAGTTGGTCTTTCGTGGTAAGAGTAAATGTTTTCTGAGATTATGTTGGTTTTTTTCATTTGTAGTAGTATTTTATTTAACTGCGTTTCATGTGTTTTGTTAGATTTGTGTTTAATAGTTTAAATTTATTTGTATCTGACAAGATGTTTTTCATTTTTTGAATGTATTCATTTGTGTTCATTATAACTATAGCATTGCCTTTATCTGCTTTTGGAATTTTGATGTTGTTGTCTTTTTTAAGTTGTTTATAGAATTAATATATTTTTTGAGGTTGTTTGTTTAGATTACTTTTCTGTGAAATTATGTTGATGGTTTTGTATGAAAATTCTTTTGAAAAGTTGTTTGAGATACTGTTTTGAGGTGTTTTAGGGAAATACGTTTTCAGTTCTACCTGGAAAGATAGGTTGTTGGTTCTTGAAGTTATCTTCTTCTTGGTGGTTGATTTTCATTGTTTTGTCAGTGTTTTCAGATTGTCTAGAGTGGATTACCAGTCTTATAGCTAGGTCTTACAGGCAGGCTTTCATTTTGATGGATGGAATATTTCTAGGTGTTGTTGCAAATTTGAGTCCTTTGTTGAGTAGATGTATTTCTTCATTGCTTAATATTTGGTCAGATTTGTTAATTACGAGGTTTGTTGGTGGTTCATTGTGTCGGTGTTGTTTTTGTTGTTGGCACCTTAGTTTATCTAGTTTCTTCTTTTCCTTGTTGTTCTTACAACACAAACATAATTTATAAAATACAATGTAACATCTGCCACAACTTCTGTATTTGAGAAACAAGCAAAAAAATGGAAAGTTGTTTCAAATAATACAAAAAAAACATCTTCACACGTTTTTGAACAATGCAAATCAAATAAACACAGAAAACACCCACATATTAAGTAGAGAAACAAAATCAAAGAAACCCTATTTATACAACAACTAAAACTAAAATTAAACCAATATAAAGGAACACCTTTATATCTCTACTAATTAATAACTTAACATCTAACTGCAATGCCCCCTACAATATCTTACCTGTTTATATTCTTGTCCCTGAGATGTCTGTCAATGGTCACATCCAAACACTCTCTCTTTCTTAACCTGAGGATGACCTAGGAAGATTGAAACGTTGTTCTCCCCTTATCAGTAAAAGTGTTAATACCCATACCAGCTGTTTTGAAATACAAGTGGGTTTCTCATCATCAAGAAAGATGTGGAATTTGATAGATTAGATTTCAGCAACTGTAAAATTACCTGAGAAGTTATAACCTGTGACAATAGCATTAAAATACTTTTCTTTAGTCCACATAAAAAACGTAACAATTGCAAAACACTAGCTGAAAACAATCAGCTTCATATCACATACCACATGTCAAAAGTAATTATGAAAACATTGTGAAATAGATGGTGTGTAACATTAACCAGTAGTGTGCCCTCAAATATGTGATCTTTGAAACCAGCTGAGAAAATCTCCTAAAATCATTTTATGGTTTATCTGCTATTCCCTCCAGACAAACAGTTAAATGTACAATTGCAAACTGTAATTTCTGTACTCAAGTAAGGCTTCATTAATTTGACTTTGCAACTTTCATTTTACCTTACTCTGCTGCTGATTTACTAAAATGATAAAAACTTTAGGTCCAGGGCTTTACAAGTTATCCACGTGCATATGTAAATTGTACATATTATAAAAGTATATTTATTCTTTACACGAGCATCATGTTTCACTCCAGCTTGCCAGAGTCAGACTGAGGTTGCTACTTGATAGATTTAATTTAAGTATAAATACTTCATCAGCCCATCTGATGTCTTATGTATAACAGACATGCATATTTTACTAAAAGTTTGTAACATTTCTTCTAGATACACGTTGTAAAATTGGAATTATAGTAAACTCTTCTTTTCCAATACATACTGGTATATTGAAGTGACTGTCCCTGTGAACATTGTTTTAAGTGTTGCTTTCTTATTTTATTTTCACCATACAAAACTGTTAGGAAATAAAATATAATGAATAATTTATAATAAGCTGTTGTGGGAAGTTATGTAGAAAAGAAATATTGACCTCATCCCGTTTTAAATCATTATCAAAAGTCATTATTTTCCAAATATATTTAATTATTGTATTATTATATAATAATGTTTGTAAAACTGACAAATTGTTTTTTTTTAAGGTCAACAAACATAACAAAAGTGCAGAACGAGTGTTGCTTGTAACTGACAAGTACCTTTATAAACTGGACAATAAAAAGTTTAGACCACTGAAATCAGGAATTCCCATAGCTGATGTAAGAAACTCATTTTTTGTGATATGATTTATAAGTTATATAAACAGACTTAGGCATTTCAGTGTTTGTGTGTATGTAATACTGTCTTTCGCAAGTTAGAAACCCCTGTAACAAATGTAACGAACATGAAGTTTTTTACCTCAATGTGTTCTTTATTTTCATGTCTGTTATTGTTATTTCATAACAATAAATATACAAATAGACAGTATAATGACTAGAAACAATGAGTGAATATTTTCTTTTTTTTAATGCTTTTAATGAATATTGAGTTGGGTATGGAGGGCCCTGTAAAATTAAATAAACTGGGTGTTCTTTATGTGTGTTGTATATAAACATTTCTTTAAAATTCTTTGCTTTTCTTTATTTTTCTCTAAAATGAATCTACATGTGTAAATGTGAATAGATATGATCACTTTTACTTAATGTGTGTCATCAAATTTGCAGCGACAGGCAATTAGTTAATGTGTTACTAGTATTTACATATGAAGTATGGTGTTTTGGTTTTTATTTGATAGTTGTCATATTCCAGACATGTTTTTGAGTCTCTATATCAGGTAAAAGACCTTCTTGGATGAAGCAGACGTATCTTATGTGACATGCTGTTATTTATTCTTCCTTTTTATCAGTTATAAGTTGTTAGAATAATTATAGATCTTGACTAGTTGTTAAGTGTGTTTTTATTTAATTCAAATCGTTATTATTCAGTAAAACCTGTCTGAAATGGAATCATACTGAACAGAGTAAAATTTCTGGCTTAGACATAGCAAACATGCATTTCCTTAATTATATATAATATTTGAGCAGAACACTATACTTGTTTGACTTGAGGGAAGTAAGACATTTGTGAATAAAGTTATTATACTGTTTATGTTATATTTATTAGAATAAAAACAAAAATATACATTCAAAATATATATAAGTACTTAAAATCTTAATCAAATTTATTTGAAGAAAGTGTCCAATTTTAACTGTTTCATTTTTTTAATGGGCATTATTGTGCATTTAAAAGAGAATGCCAATTCTACGGCATTTTCATGAGGTTCACTTTTGCATACAATTTGATGGCATTAATGTAACTTAACACTTCTGATGAAGTAGGAATTTCTATTTCCCCACTATCTTTTCCATTTTGTTCATCTTCTGAATCTCACACACTGTTATCATCTTGTAATTTTATTATAGATTTTAAATTTATTTCATCAGTTTCTGTTAAAACATTCTTGTCAACGTTCACAAAACTTTTTGCATTCACAGAATGATCAACATCAATCTTTTCAATCAGAGTTTGGATTCCACTAGAATCGTCACAACAAACAACCTCGCTACAGTCACTGCCATTATCAAGAATAAATCTACAGTTTCAAAAGCAATTTATTACATGTTCATCTTCTATGTATTTGATCGAATGACTTAAAAATGCAGTTGCATCTAACTCATCAGTTTTCATGGTCATTTCAGACGCTCTCTTACAGTCATTCATGTTTGCAATAATATACTGAAGCATCAGTTTTCTTTATTTCAATTTTATACACTGTATAATTACATTATCTTGTGGCTGTAGAACTGATGTTGTACATGGAGGTAGAAAGACTAGACAAACATTTGAAAGTTAAACTTTTGGGTGACAAGTTGCATTATCAGGAAAAAGTAGGATATCCTTTTTTTCTTGTTCCATTCTTTTGTTTAATTTCATCAAAAATTCCTTGAATATAGAACTTGTCATCCATGCTTATTATTTGCTTTCCATTCCACAGTAAGTTGATTCTTCCTTAGATTTGTGAGACAGTGCAGATTTTCACTTTTATCCAATTACCCATGTTAAATTTTCCCTAAATTTTAAAATAATGGCAGATAGGAATTTTTTTTGTGTAAAAATTATTTAAAGAGTAGAATTTTGCCCTTAAAAGACAACTATTTTTCTACAATCTAATTTAACTGCAAAAATATCGATGGCAAAAAAAATAACTGAATATATTTAACCAATACTTACTGTAACAAAATGTCCGAGAATGTATTAATATTTAAACAAATTATTAATTGAACAATAATTTATTAATATTTAATCAAAAACATTTTTTCTGCCTTACTCAGGTTCTAATCCTGTTGATAGATGAGGTAGGTGAAAGATAAGTTTTCTGTCCACTTTACACGGGTTCTGCCACATAGAGGGTCTTTTATAAAGGAAATCATAAGATAATGCTGCAAAATTTTGATATTTCCAGCTTGTGCAGGTTTCTGCCCTCTGCAGTTTCTGTCCTAGACAGGTTTTACTGTACTTGTCTATAATGCATGATGGTGTTTTGTTTTAATTTTGTACAATAAACTGTTATAAGCAAAGGTCCTGAACATGACTAGTTGTTAATTAAAGTTTTACTTAATGTGTAGCATTAAGCATGCAGCTATAACAAATTAATTTAGGGTGTTATTGGTATTCAGATATAATATATGATGGTGTTGTTGTTTTAACTTTATACAGTTAACTATTATCAACAGAAGTCCTAATCTCAGCTAGTTGTTATTTTTAAAGTCAAATATATTTTGTTGTTTACTGCCTTAAGTGTAGGTGTTGGTCACTGTTAGTTAATAGTTGATTTTCAGTTATCTCTGACTTTTGTTTTTTATATCTCAAGTTGACTGGAGTAAGTGTTAGTCCTGGGCCTGATCAGTTAGCAATCTTTCATCTGCGTGGAGGTAATGACTTGGTGATAGCTCTGACTTCGCACAATGAAGATAACAGAGTTGGTGAGCTTGTTGGAGTCGTGGCTCACCAGTGGAAACTGTGAGTGTTATAAAGTTGTTTTTTTTAAGTGCTAACATTGTGTGAAAACTTGTATATAACACGTTTATTATCTTTGCATTGATATAGATACTGAAGTTTTATCAGTAGTTTTTAAACAATCTGGAGTTAAAGATCACAACTGTTTTCAGCCTCAGCCAAATATCTGAATGGTGTTAATCACAGATATATAAGGAATGTAGTAACAAAAATAGTGGTGTAAATTTTGTACACTTAGCATCATGTTTGATATGTTTTAGAATAATGTTTATCTAACTTATAAACTTCTTTAATAATCTTGAATGCAATGGGATAATGAAATAAAGGATATTTGAAAAAAAAATTACATGGTAAACGATGTTTATAGATTTTTAATTGACTGGAGTAGTAAACAACCTTTTTATTGACTGACAATCTGGTTCCAGTGATGTGTTTATAGACTTGGAAATTTAAAAACTGGAGTTCAATCTAAGTGCATACTGCACATTGTGTTGTATGAACTATAATTGTTTGATTTTTTTTTAAAAATTGCTTATATTTTCTGTAATTTAATTGGTAAAAAATAAAAAGGTGGCCCTTTCTAGTAAATAAATGTTTGTGTACTGATATGAAAACATTATTGTGTAGATTTAGCTACTAGTAACATTCACACAATAGCACTGATAAACTAATTTTTTTTTATAAGCTGTTTCTTAATTATTCCTACTATGTAAAATGTCTTTTAATGATTTTAGAACAATAACGTAGGTTAATAGGTCAAGAAAAAGGCAAATATTGATTAATACACGTGATAATTGACATATTATTCACATTAACGTTTAGATAATATAATCAGTTATTGGTGATTGTTAGAGAATTAAAACTTTATAAATGTTCTACAACAAACATTTCTGTTTCTTTAGTTCCCAGAAGCAAGACTTGAAGGTTTTAGTTGGGAAACAGCTTCGGTGTATGCTAGGAAACAGGGAAAAGATGATTAACATTGAAGCTGACTCAAACGTGATAACACCAGCATTTAGAAAAGATGGTGCAAATATATCATTGATGTGGCCCAGCGGAAGTAATTGAATAAGCAATGTTCAACAGTAAAATCTAACCTTGTGACCGTAGCCTTAAGAGATTTATCAAGAATACAAATGAAGAATGATTTATGATTTTCATACCATATATCTTTCTCCTCAAACTGATAAAGTTTTATAGTTTTAAATCCATTAATTTTGTAGGTGTTGTGTTCTTTTCTTAATAATTTTAACAGAACATTTCTGGCAAGGTTATTATCCAGAAATCATATCTCAAGTAATTTCATACTGGTTATCAGACATTGAATACTGTGCTTAGCACCATTTTTTTATTTTATTTTTTTGAGTCGGGGTTTAATTTAAAACTTGTGTGTGTCGTTTATTCTGAAGAATTAATCTAAAGTATTGTTTTCGTAGCTTATATTTTGATGCTGTAATATCTGTAGTCTGATAGAGAGGAATGTTTTGGAAAAATTATCCTATGGGTGCAGATAGTGTCGGTGCTGATCATGTTGTATGACCCAAAAAACAAATTATGTACCTTTATTTTTCATTGTAAAAACCAATAACATGCCTGCTCATTTCCCCCTGAGGAAGAGTATGTTGAGAATTACAGTTGGTTAGTATTACAGTTTAAGAAAATGTCTTATTTGCTTACTTGTTCACATAATAGAACCGATACGATTAATAGTTGTGTTTAATAGTCAGTACCGTATATTTTCGATTTTTTTTGTGAAAGAAATCGGTTGTAAGATAAAACATAATTTACAAAATTATTCAAAATCTACATTTCAAAGTTTCAGTGTTAAGTGAAGAGTATGTAACTTGTTATGTCACCAAGGGGACCTCAAAGTTTTGTTGTTTTTGCTTTTTTTTTCAGAAAGTAAATGTGCTAATTATGATATGAAGATATGTAGATATAATCTATTTTATGTAGATATCCTTTTAAAAGTGTTTGATTTGTATACTGTGAAATTACTTAAGTATTTTTGATTGTCGAGATTCATTTATAAGTACATATTAATATCATTTGATGCTATTTCTAAATATAAAATAAATTCTTTTACAGAACGTAATTATTTCAGATATATGTATTTTAATGTTTGTGTAGGTATTTGTTGTTTGCAATAACAAAAATAACAGAGTTAACGTATATTTTAAAGATAACCGAATAAATACATCGTAGAAGTTCTCTGTCAGTCAGTTTCTAAAGTGATTTTTGTATAAGTCTGCTGTGTGTAGAGACTTAATTAACTTCTGAAAGTGAGATATATGATACATGTCAACATGCATCAGGTTAAAGTCAATTAAATAAAGTATTGCACGCTAAACCTGTATTAGATTAACACAAAATGATGAAAGATTAGTGTATTAATTCTACTGTATTAAAACAAAATTATGCAAGATTAGTGAGCTAATTCTAATGTATTAAAACAAAATTATGCAAGATTAGTGAGCTAATTCTAATGTATTAAAACAAAATTATGCAAGATTAGTGAGCTAATTCTAATGTATTAAAACAAAATTATGCAAGATTAGTGAGCTAATTCTAATGTATTAAAACAAAATTATGCAAGATTAGTGAGCTAATTCTAATGTATTAAAACAACATTATGCAAGATTAGTGAGCTAATTCTAATGTATTAAAACAAAATTATGCAAGATTAGTGAGCTAATTCTAATGTATTAAAACAAAATTATGCAAGATTAGTGAGCTAATTCTAATGTATTAAAACAACATTATGCAAGATTAGTGTGATAATTCTGTTGTATTAAAACAAAATTATGCAAGATTAGTGAGCTAATTCTAATGTATTAAAACAACATTATGCAAGATTAGTGTGATAATTCTGTTGTATTAAAACAAAATTATGCAAGATTAGTGAGCTAATTCTAATGTATTAAAACAACATTATGCAAGATTAGTGAGCTAATTCTAATGTATTAAAACAACATTATGCAAGATTAGTGAGCTAATTCTAATGTATTAAAACAAAATTATGCAAGATTAGTGAGCTAATTCTAATGTATTAAAACAACATTATGCAAGATTAGTGTGATAATTCTGTTGTATTAAAACAAAATTATGCAAGATTAGTGAGCTAATTCTAATGTATTAAAACAAAATTATGCAAGATTAGTGTGATAATTCTGTTGTATTAAAACAAAATGATACAAGATTAGTACATTAATGTAAACAAAATGATATAGCATGTTAGTGTGTGATAGATTAAAAATAAAGTAATAGAAGTTTACCATGTTAATGTTTCATAAATGAAAATCAAGTGATGCACATTTAACATGTTAATATGTATAAACTTAAATTCATATTATGTAAAATCTTGTTACTTCTAGGTTTATGACATAATGTAATTTCTCTGTGTTAATATATATTATATAAAAACCACTTTGTGTAAGCTAGCACGATAATATATACGTTATTGAGACCAACTGTTTTATCTGCTTTTAAGTATCTGATTAAAAACCCATTATTTGTATTCAACTTATTAATTCATATTTCGTCAAAAGTTTTGAATGTTAAATAACAACATAGAAAGTTTAATTAGTTCCATTTTCCATCTCTTTGACTTCAACAGTTTTGATTTCATAATAAAAACGATGCAAACTGTATTATGAATTTTTAAAAATTATATATCTATTATTTGAATATTTTTATAGAGCTTTGAATACTTCCTATCATTTTACAATTTGATACCAGGGTGAAAGGTCAATATGACAGATTACTCTTAAAATAGTGCCTTGCAAATTATTTTTATACCATGAATAGCTTTTAGATTGATGTGAAAAATTTCTGAAGATGATATAAACAAGTTCTCAGGAGTGTTATTATTATAGAAAATGAGATATGTTTGTAACTTGGTAGTCAGTGTTCTTCTGTTGTGATAATTAACACTTAAACTAGCTCTTTCCAATTATTGTAAATTATTTGTGACTTAAGATTTTTATTTATAAAATTTCCTTTCACTGTATTTGTTTTCCTGGTAAACTGAGCTATTCTGTTTCTGACACCTTTCCAACTCCAGGTTATGAATGATTTCTATTCTGGAACTCATTCTGTCTAACTAGAATAGAATTGTATTATTGTATGAAGTAAAATAGAATATCTCAATGAAGTATTTCGTTATGTGACCATTGGTTCGCTCAGCTGACATAACAAAGCCAAGTCTTTTGCACAGCAAATACAACCAGTGTGATTCAACCAACATGTCTGAAACGTAATTAATCCATTTGGTTCTTATAGTAATATCACAACTCTAATTTTGTTTTGATTGGGTAGTTAATCAATGTAGTTCTTCTTAATAATGCGACTGAAGCCACTTGTTTCTGTTATTGATGTGACTGGTCCAAGTAGTTTGTGTTAATAAAGCGATCCCACTTGTTTCTGTTATTGATGTGACTGGTCCAACTAGTTTGTGTTAATAAAACGATCCCACTTGTTTCTGTTATTGATGTGACTGGTCCAACTAGTTTGTGTTAATAAAACGATCCCACTTGTTTCTGTTATTGATGTGACTGGTCCAACTAGTTTGTGTTAATAAAACGATCACACTTGTTTCTGTTATTCATGTGACTGGTCCAAGTAGTTTGTGTTAATAAAGCGATCCCATTTTTTTCTGTTATTGATGTGACTGGTCTAAGTAGTTTGTGTTAATAAAGCGATCCCACTTGTTTCTGTTATTGATGTGACTGGTCCAAGTAGTTTGTGTTAATAAAACGATCCCACTTGTTTCTGTTATTGACGTTAACGATCTCAATAGTCTCTGTTGTTGACGTTACTGACACGAATTGCATTTGTTTTATTAACGTGACTTATCCCAGTAATATTTGTTATCGGCGTGACCGATCCCGCTAGTATTGGTGTTATTGACGTGACCGATCCCGCTAGTATTGGTGTTATTGACGTGACCGATCCCACTAGTATTGGTGTCATTGACGTGACCGATTTCCAGTTTTTGTTATTGATTTGAGTGAGCTAGATAATAATACGTAACAAAGGAACAATTTATTCGAAGTTTCACCCTCTTTATAAAGTATAATGTATCGAGAGAAAGTAAACATTAACTTTTGTTTTTGGTATTGTTGGTGCTGACTGAACGGATATTTTGTTTTTAATTATCAGTTTTAACAGAGAACATTTTATCTAAAGAACACGTGCTCTCTAAAAGTGAAACTGATTACCCCCACCGTGCGTTAAATAGCTGACGCTATCTCTCGTGCGTCTTAGATAACATGCCGAAGTAGTAGGCATAGAGGCTTTAGGTCGAACTTATTGAAAGTAATGGAAAAGTGAACTGGTAAACAAACTGTATTTCAGACATTTCAAGGGCGAAACTTGTAACTCTTGGGAAAGAAATGATGGAAGTTTTATATCGGTCTCTTAAGCATCCAGACCATAACCTGGAGGGCTAAACGTATTTTATGCCAATTTCGTCATCTAATATTTGTGTAATTCATGGTCTGTTTTTTGTTTTCTTTTTATCTCTGTGCAGTGGATGATTTATTATGGGTTTCCATGTTAAGGTTTCTTTATTTTAAATTATAATTATTACATTTTGGTTTTTAAGAAGTAAATATATATTTATCGTGAAGTTAAAATGCAATACAAAAGTAAAGCCAGAACACCACTGCTGTTTTACAATGATATATTGAAATAAATCTATGCCTAACAATGGTGTGTACGAGTGTATTTATTATTAGCAGTCGACCTTTTTCTGTCTTAAAACATTTCTGAAAATAAACAATAATAATACGATTGAAATTGTATGACGTATATATTATTACCCAGAAGTACTTCCCAGGTGGCGTTGTAAAATGTCTTATTGACATAATTTTTTGGGGGAACATTACAAAGCGTATCTTGGTATTCCAAGGAGCAAGGGGCCCGCCATGGCCTAGTGTGTTAAAGCGTTCAACTCGAAATTCGAGGGCCGCGGGTTCGAATCCCGGTCGCACCAAATATTCTCGTCATAGGGGCGTTAAAATGTGACGGTCAATCTTACTATTCGTTCTTAAAAGAGTAGCTACTAAGAGTTGGCTGTGGGTGGTGATGCCTTCCTTCTAGTCTTACACTAGATAGCCCTCGAGTAGCTTTGCGCGAAATTAACGAAAACAAACAAGGGGCAAATTCAAGTCCCTGATTAAATGTAAGAACATGGATTTGAAAATAGTGAAATCAATGCGTGATTTTTATGGTCATGATTTACCTGTTACCCCACTCCTACTATATAAATCTAATAATGTAACATTTAGACAAAAAAGGAACATCATTAAATAAGTCGTACCAGTTGATACAATTATTCAATACATCTATAAAGAGTGCAGTACCTTCGCTAGGTACTCAATATTCGGGGCAATGTGTGCCAATGCTTAGCAACGCCTCTGAGACGAAAAGTGTGATAAATAAACAACATTACGTTTGTTGTTTTTTTGGTTTTCTTTACGAGTTTGAATAGCTGAAGTCCAGTCGGCGCTTTATTTTTAAGTAACTGTTTGACGATCGTAAAATAAACTTTAAAATTATAGTATTGGTAGTTTACTGAAATGAAAAACATCAGACGTGATAAGTCGTCTTGCATTAGTTCGCTACTGACTTTAGTTTCAGTGGTAAAGTATTGAACGTAATTCTTAATACAATAGCAGCCGAGGCCGGATTGAGGGTTTTATTGGCCCTAGGCTTTTTAACTTATAGAGGCACCCTCGAGACAGTACCTCTATGTGCAATATATTTATAGTCATAGCTTGGGGCCCCTTAATTATTGTGAGGCTTAATTAAGACTATGGAATATAAAAAGGACAAAACACGAGAATACATTTTAATATATAATTATATTAAATAATAATAATATATATTATTCAAGCCCTCGGCCAGAAGGTGGCGCGTGCATCGCTAGAAACTGCACAAGTTTGTCTCTGTCAAGTGAAAATATTTTCATTGAGTGGTTTATCCACGTGCATTTTACTGGCAGTTTATACTTATTCTGTGTAACGTAGCTTTTGATTGGCTGATGTCAGCACGTGCCCTATAGTACTTATGTACTTGTTCTGTTATGCAGAAACTATTTGACTGGTTTACCCACGTGTTTTGTAGTACGAGTAATGTGCTTATCATATTGCTATGTGACTCTAAGTAAACTATTTGATTGACTTGTTTATCCACACTTTTTTATATAGGTGGCGTGGTTTCTTCTTTACGTGTCGTGTGCCTGTTCCACGTTGTATAATTATTTCATTGTTTATTTGTTTACATATGCTATGTAAACGCTAGATCAATTAGTAATATTTCAAATACAGGAACACCAACTCCCGCGAATATGGTCTATATTTAACGAAATTGATATTTAATTAAAAACGAAGTTAATAATAATTGCTGTTCGTCTTTGAAAGAAATTATATAAAAATATATTAAGCAAGATCCTCTTAATCTTTAACCTTTCAAAGATAAAGATGTTGTTTTTATTAAAAGTTTAAGCAAATTCAAACAACATTGTTATAAAACCAGTACATATCACAATTTTACATGTAACTTGTACTTGGGCCCGGCATGGCCAGGTTGTTGAGGCTGTCGATTCGTAATCCGAGGATCGAATCTCCATCACACCAAACACGCTCGCTCTTTCAGCGTGGGAGCGTTATAGTGTGTCGGCCAATCCCACTATTCGTTGGTAAAAGAGTAGCTACCATGAGTTGCGGTGGATGGTGATGACTAGCTGCCTTCCCTCCAGTCTTACACTGGAAAATGAGAGGTGGCTAACGCAGATAGCCCTCGAGTAGCTTTGCGCGAAATTCCAAAACAAGACAAACAATCCTCCAGATTTTTCGTCTTTCTTTTAATTTTGTAGCTTCAAGAAGAATGGCGAAAACTAATATTTAACATTGAACTTAAGAACATATAAAATGTTATTATAGTTTTGAATTCGGTTTTAAAAAAGATAGAGGGAGAGAATACAAAATATTATTTTAAATCGTCTTTTAAAACATGAAACATTAAGCTCGTATTTGCCGTATTATAAAACTGTTATTTACTTAGTTTTTTTACGATAGTATTAGGTGCATGTTTAAATAATTAAGAAGGAACGAACAGTTTTACGTAAACCTAAACGCCTTATACAAAACGTAAAATCTTGATAGTTTTATAAATCAGCTGGTTATCAGTGTAACACAGAGCAGCGACAAGAGCATAGACCATTGCGTCTCATGGCCATCGCACCTTGCTTGTCTTACTGCTTTTCTGGTATCCAAACGTGAGATCGTATCAGACGGCCAGGAGTTGTTATCAAGAAGAAGACTGGCTTAATTGACAAATATGCCTCCCGAGTTCGATGAAACCTCGACGAATCGGCGACACATGCTCTCCCCAGTAATGTCAGACCAGTGGTGTTAAGCCATTACCGGAGCCGAGGAAAGTGTTGCCACTTTGGAAAAATGATCTTAAGACATCCTGCTTCCGTCCTAGGAAAACAAGCCAGGTTTTAATCTAAATGTTTATGGTTTGGAACACGAGAAAACACTAAGCCTAGGAATGTTCCTTCTCTCATTTAGCTGTCCAGGGCGGTAATATGAAACAAAGTTTGCATGAAAATAGAAGGGAAAATGATAAGAAAAGAAAAAGTTTTTTTTCTAAACCATGCAAACCGAGTACTTAATCGGAATAACGTGTAATCCTATTTAAAATTGACTAAAGTGACTTTTTACAGGCAAAAATCTCTTAAAAGTTCGGACCTACAAATTAAGTGCTAGTTATTTACAAGGTTAGCTCGAGCTATTCGTGACAGCTTTCATCAATCTTTCAAGAAGCACGCGAGAGATTCTGTTTGTTTGTTATTAAGTTAAATGTCACAAAATGGAATACCTGTGCTTTAACCACCGCGAGTATCGAAACCTGATTCCTAACGCGATGATTCCTCAGCTTATCTGTGAGCCAGTGTAGAGGTAGATAGTATTTTAATGTTCCGCACCAATATATAACGGTCAGATAGACACATTTCATGACTATTACTGAACCGAATCGATGTAAGTAGTTAGTGAACGAATTATTCTCATATATAATATTTAGAAGCGCATTTTTCACTGTGCTAAGAGCCCGGCATGGCCAGGTGGTTAAGGCACTTGACTCGTAACCTCAGGATCGCAGGTTCGAATCCCCGTCACACCAATCATGCTCACCCTTTCAGCTGTGGGAGCGCTATAAAGTGACGGTCAATCCCTCTATTCGTTCATAAAAGAGTAGCCCAAGAATTGGCGGTGAATAGTGATGACTAGATGTCTTTCCTATAGTCTTACATTACTAAATTAGGGTCAACTAGCGCAGACAACTCTCGTGTAGCTTTGCGCGAAATTAAAAACAAAACAAAAAACCATTGTGTTAAATCAGAAAATTAAAAAAAAACTATGAAAAGAGGAACTCAATACAATACGTGGACATTGTCTTCAAAAGGGCCGTAGTATTGTGAGTTACTCTGGCCCGAAACATAGTAATGGCCGACATGAAAGTTAGGGATGGAGGAAGAGGTTTTGTGCATCTGACCCTCCTGGGTATCTAAAATTCAACATACCCAAATACCCATAAAGAATACGAACTGGAAATTCATCAAACCTGATCACAGAAGTAGGAGTGATTATGTTTAATATCAGATTTTAAAAAGAAATAAAACAACACGTTAGGGAAGAACAAGTGAGTTTTAAAACCAAATATATTTGTGGGATTTGACAAACAATATCTATTAATTAAATGATTTATTTGTATCGTATCTTCCTTTAAATGTATATAATTATTTTAGAAATTCTGTATCATAAAAAAATATAGTACAGGCTTAAACCGGACATAAATTTTCTCCTTACAGACAGTTAGTTTGGTGTATAGTATAGGTCTAAACCGGACAAACAGTTGTCTCTAGAGATATTTGTGCGGTATAGGTTTAAATCGGACATCACAGTTGTCATTACAGAAAGTTATAATATATGAACTAACGTTATATAGGTAACTGATAGGTTGAACGTAATGAATTTACCTTATTAAGTAATGTACCCTATGTAATACAATTAAATATGCTCGAGGTTTAAGCTACTAGGATTTACTGGATGTTTTAATTATATTTATGATGCTAGTATGAATTATCAAGAGATACAAGTAACGTTTCTGAAGGTAATTACATTCTACGTGGGTGTAATATATACTATGTGGGAGTAAGGTATCTGAAACTATGTGCTGGTTTTTGGTGTAGGCCATATTTATCCAGAATTATCCACAATTCTTTTTGTTTTTAATATTTCGGAATGGTGCGTGGGTCAGATGTGACTTATCAAGTGTCATTCACTGTATTTGTGTATTTCTATTTCTGTGTGTGTGTGTGTATAGTGTAGATAAAAAGAAACGCTAGATTTTGAGTGAGATACTGAAGTATACTGCAAAGTTGGTTGGATAAGTGTTGTGTTTTTAACGTTATTTGAAGTAATCTAACACAATGTGAAGTGTGCTGCTGACTGTGTGAAGTGTGTTGCTGAGGCTTAATTTATCTGTAGGAACATCAGTTGAAAGTATTAACCAGCTTCTTTTGGTGCAAACTTGTGAAGAATTTCCCAGGAGCTGAGCGGTAAGATTCGGTGGTCGATCCCCGTTGTGGATACAGGAGCTTAAACCATTTGTTTGTATTTTCCTATCTTATCTCGTTGGAGCTACTCTGGGTTGTCTTTGTGAATCTAGAGTTACAACAAGTGGGATTAATTTTTCCACAATTTGAAGAATTCTTTAGACGTGTAATAGAAGCTTCTGGGAGAATTATAGCCTTATACACACTGAGATAATCAATATTGTAGCAAAATATCCTAGTTCGAAGTGTGTGGGAGGGAAGTGCACTCCGTGTATGTTTCAAAGACGAATGGTGTTTCTTTCTACAACTTTAAGAGATGACGCTTACGTTGTAAAAACTCTGTCATTTACATGTTAAACTACACTAAATTTTTGCACGTTTTGTTTATGTATCAGTTTTAACTTTTTTATCCCAGCTTATTGATGTAAGTCTTATTTGGATCTATCAGTCTAGAGAGGTTGTGAGTCACTGTGATGAACGTGGTCAGTAGATCCTCAAGTCTCAATATACAAGTTGTCCCAGAAGTCTGGACCCAAAGTGAAAGCAGACATTATACGTTCTCAGTGCTAAACAAACACTTTTCTTGTACGTATTTCAGTAAAGAAAATACTTGGATGGAACAGTATGTCAAGAATTGATACGTGTATGACTGCTAATGGCACGAATTTGAATAATGAACAAATTTAAAATTAATTGAAAATTTCTCCCTTTGGGTTCAGACTTTTGTATGTCTATTCGCTTAAGTTTCTTATTCTTTGGTATAGCTTGCAGTATGATATCACACAACCATAGTAACTCACACATGAATACTTATGAGGCTGAGAGTGGTATACGAATCCGAGGGTTCATGGTTGGTATCTCGTTGCCACAAAACATTTCTTCATACTTCAAGGCCGTAGATCTGTTGTAAGGATAACTGCTAAATTGTACTATTCAGTCAGACCAAAGTAGCTTAACTGTTTATGGTGGATGACGTTGACTATCTGACTTCCCTCTAGTCAGTCAGATCAAAAATTAGGGACGACTATATGCGTAGATTCTGCTTGCGTAAATTGACACAAAAATTCTAAAACACGTAAACTGAATTTAAAACTTACTATCAGTGAATTTAAATATATTTTATTTTGACGTGATTAATTTCACTCGACCGAAGGTTTATAACATTCATGTATGAGTCTAATTTTCATTGATTGTTTACTGGTTAGCTGAGAACAAAGCTGACCTTTATCCTTAGAGTTTTAATCTGGATGTAATCAATAAGACCGGTAAGTAGCAGGTTACCTATGAAGCGTGACTTTCCCTTGCCTTAAATCTCCAGTTACTTCTTTTGTGATAGGGTTATCACACTTTTAACACAGCAATCAAAACATGACCTTTCTTACAGTGTCGTATATCCACTTAACCGTGTGTTTTTATGTGTTTAGAGCAACTGCTACCTTTATTTAGTTCATGAACTCTTTCTGTGAACGCGAATATAATTTTCTGTTAAAATATAAAGGAGTGTCAACTTTTTTTTCTGCTTTCACGCATAAAATGCTTGAAATCATTTATAAGTTTAAAAGTAATTATTCTAAACTGCCTGTATGTGATGTATTATACAAAATAACATTTGCAATATACATCTGAGTTATACAGGGTGGTCGCTAGAAAATCGGAAAAATTGTCAAACAGCTATTTATTTTTACAAAGAATAACTTTTACAAAGTTTTTTAAAGGCATATGTTATATTACACTCATAGATGCTCAAAATGCATTTTATGATATTAAAATCATGCATTTTATTCATGATCTAAAGAAATCAAAATAGAAATGAGTAAGCACGCAATTTATTCATGATCTCATCTGACCCTCAAATTTTCCGCTTTTTTAGCGACCACCCTGTATATATCACATTTTATTCGCTGCTTTTGTCGCCACAAAGGAATTGGTTTGATGTTTTATAGTGCAAAGCAACTAGGCTACCAAACAAGCTAAAGAATTATACGGCTTCATATGACCGTATATGTTAACAAACATTCGACTTATTTTAACAGTCGATGGTTAGAAGAAAAGGTTATAAAGCTAATATCAAAATAAAACTTCACTTTTAACATATGTGGCAAGTCCTGGCATAGTTATGATACTCGATTCGCAAGTTGAAGCTCACGGGTTCGAATTCCGTCGCCGAACATCCTTGTCTTTTCAGCTGTGAAAGCGTTATAATGTTACGGCCAACCTCACTCTTTGTTGGTAAAGAATTGGTGATGAGTAATGTTGATTGGTCGCCTTCTCTCAAGTCTAGCTCTTTAAAATTAGGTACAATTAGCGCAGATAACATTTGAGTAGCTTAGCATGAAATTCTGAAAACAAACAACATCTATAGCAAAATTTTATTGTTCTTCCAATAACATAATAAGAGAGTTTGTTCGTGCAGCTGTACAGCTGTAATTAATACTTCCTCAAGCCAGAAAATTTAACTTCCTCTGTAATGTATTACAGCAGGTTAAGGTAACAAATTTTGAAAAGAAGCTTGGTGATGGTAGAAGTAGTGAGAAAAAAACAAGACAGGATGTTAACTTAATTATTGGTAATACAGCTAGAGAATAATGTTAAAACTAATTTGACTGTTGATAACACTGCTTGAGAATAATGTTAAAATTAATTTGACTATTGATAACACTGTTAAAGTATAATGCTATAATTAATTTAGCTAATTATAACTCTCCTAGAAAATACTGTTTGTTGGAGTTTCGCACAAAGATACACGAGGGCTATCTGCGCTAGCCGTCCCTAATTTAGCAGTGTAAGACTAGAGGGAAGGCAGCTAGTTATTATCACCCACCGCCAACTCTTTGGCTACTTTTTACCAACGAATAGTGGGATTGACTGTTACGTTATAACGCTCCCACGACTGAAAGAGCGAGCATATTTGGTGCGACGGGAATTCTAGTCTCTTAACATCATTTTTAAATGGTTAACTAGAAGACAGTGATGACCGCTTTCCCCTTAACCTAAGTTTACATGCTTATCTAAGAGAGAGAGCAAGAATTTTATAATCGTTCAATGACATTTCAAACTGTACTTGGTGAAAACAATTATTAAATTCCCTTTAACCTGGCATTTAAATGGTTACATAGAAATGATACTAGTGCGATATGGATATGAGAGATGATCATTCGTGTAGTTTTATCTCCTATAGATATAAGAGAAGATCATATACTTTCCATTCTCTTTGTTCCCCTTAAAATCAAAAGTTCGATTCCCCTCGGTGAATGCAGCAGATACTCCCATGTGGCTTTGCTATAAGATAACACACACACACCTCATCCCCTATGGATGTGAGAGATAATCATATAATTCACATCTCCTATGGATATGAGAGATAATCATATAATTCCCATCCCCCATGGATATGAGAGATGATCATATAATTTCCATCCCAAATGGATATGAGAGATGATCATATAACCCCATCCCATATGTATATGAGAGATGATCATGTAATTCCCATCCCCTTTTTATCTTTAAACAGGTTTTACACTTTTATGTTAAACATTAGAAAGTAATTTAAACTCTCGTTATAATGAAATCAGATATACATTTAGTAGCGTCGTAACGTCGTTTGAATTTGGTGTAGGTCAAATAGACCCAAAACGCAGTGGAAGAAGTAAACTACTTTTCTCGTTGCAGCCAAATTTTTTGTTTAAAGTCTATATTTCTGCCAAACTTTTAATCAAACCTGTTCATTTTTAAACATAGAGCTACACAATGTAAATATACTTAACATTTAAAATAAAGATTCTACATCCTGCAGATCTGGACTGTTGTTATGTTGTTGTGGTATTATTTGTTATTGCATTGTCGTGGTGTTACCTGTTATCGTATTGGTATACTACTACTTGTTATTGCAATGTCGTGGTGTTACCTGTTATTGTATTGGTATACTACTGTTTTTTTATTTCATAGCTGTGGTATTTGTTATTGCATTGTTGTTGTGTTACCTATTATTGTATTGGTATAGTATTATTTGTTATTTTATTATTATGCTATTATCTATTTTATTCTTTTATTATTAATTACTGTATTATTTTCTCGTATTATTTGTTATTGAGTTGCTTTCCCCCCCAACAATTGGCACAGTGTTACTATATCTACAGATTAACAACGCTAAAAACCGGGTTTCGATACACGTGGTGGGCACAGCACAGATGGCACATTGTGTTGCGTTGTGTTTAAATTAAAGTAAAAACATTGTTTTTATATTATTTTGTCAGTATGGATTATCCTGAAGTGCTATTCAGGTTAATATAAGAAACAACAACAAAATTATTAATATTACGAAATAAATAAACACTGGTCCAGTAATTAAGTTTCAGATGGTGTTGATACTTCGAACCTACAATAAATGAAGGTCAACCTGAAACTCTGAGAGTTGTTATTACGAAATCTATGACCCAACCGATTCTATCCTTCCGCAACTAATAATGTATAAATTAGACGTTTATTACACACACCTAACAAACGAAAGAACTGTAAACATTCTGGAGTCGCTAGTCAACATGCCTATCTCCCAGCCAATTGGATCAGTACGGTGACGTCACGCACGGCCTGGTATATGTAGAGCACCTGACTTGCTTCGTTGTTCAACGTATTTCTAACTAACATACAACGTGGAGGCAAAGTGAGTGGAATGAAATAATCCGTATGCAGGCAGCTCGGCTCTTAATACGGAGTAACGGTTCAGCATGTGTTTCCAAACCGTTTCGATATTCCAGATCGTCGCCAGCATAGCCCTTTTATCCGCTGAAAAAAGTAAGTGCATTAACGTGTTGAAAGCTTGTTTTAGAATTATATTCCAATTTCTTGTAGTCTATACGCGTAAGGTTGTAGAAACTCAGACGTAGTTAAATCAGCGCAGGTGAAATACGCTGAGGCGTAACAAACATTCCATCCAAACGCTCACATACTTTCCACATGCGTTTTGTGTGTGTTGTCATTTCAGCACCGTAAATATAAGTATGAAATAAAACACAGCTTTGTGTTGTTAGCATTGGATATGTTTACAAATTTAGATACATCCTGTTAAACAGATACAGAGGATATATTTCATACAAACTGTGATTATTTGCAAAGAGACACATTGAAGAGAACACTGTTAATGGTCAGTCTCACCTATAATATATAGAACAGCACCTTTTTAGTATTCATTTTTAGCTATAAAACACACTAAAAGATAACACTTCTCAACCTTGGCTATAACATATTAAAAGTCAACACTCTTCAGCGTTTAGTATTGGCAATAACACACTGAAAGTCAACACTCTTCAGTGTTATGAGACGTGATACTTAGTCGATTTTTCAGGTTTTTTTTATTTGTGTTGTTTTTACAACAACGTGTGAACAATTTTTGCGAAAGTGTGTTTTATAGAAAATGTCGCCGTAACAAATGTTTTTATGGCAACCTTGACACAAAATTTTGTTGTTTTTTTTATTTCGCGCAAAGCTATTCGATGGCTATCTGCGCTAGCCGTCCCTAATTTAGCAGCGTAAGACTGGAGGGAAGGCAGCTAGTCATCACCACTCACCGCCAACTCTTGGGCTACTCTTTTACCAACAAATAATGGGATTGACCGTAACATTATAGCGTCCCCACGGCTGAAAGGGCGAGCATGGTTGGCGCGACTGGAATGCGAACCCGCGACCCTCGGATTACGAGTCGCGCGCCTTAACACGCTTGGCCATGCCGGGCCTACCTTGACACAAAAGTAAAACATTTGTATTTATTCTATTAAATGAAGTATACATATTTAGACATATAACAAAATGCTTATAATTCTATATTTTCAACTGTTTAAAGTATCTAGGCTTTGTTGGCTTGTTACGGAGACAATTTGAATTTACAGCTCATAAGGTTAATACTTGTATATTTCTGAGTCTCGTAACGATTCGACAAGTGGATCACGAAACATGCTTATTTGTGATGTAGTTAACATCTCACTTAGATCTGCATTAACGTTAAAAGTTTTTTGTTTATTTTACAGTTCTATTGTTTCGGAAACAAATTCGCGAGTAAAATGGTGTTGTTTCTTGCGTAAAGAGGCGTTGACTATCGGTGAATTTGAAGCATTTTGTATTACGTTTATTATAAAACTTCATCTTTCGTTAGGTAACGGTGAAAACTCCTCGTGTGCACTTAACATTACATAGCACGAGATACTAAGAAAATGACGACAGAGTACGATTGTGTTGAACGTTTTTAAGTGTGCTTAATTAGTAAGATTGGAATGACAGGTTATCAAGTGCCCAATGTCTCTATTACGAACGATTATTCATATTCTAAGTAGCTACAGAACATAGACCTGTTTGTCGTAGATATTGAAACGAAAAGAGTCATAAAGCCTTGCCAACCTTGACAGCGCCGTAAAAGACCATATTACTGAAATGAGCCTTAGCAAGGTATGACGAGGCATAGATTTTTGAAGAAACGGAACTGCGACTGTGTTTTACTGAGTTTCAGTTCTAATACAAACAAATATAAAACTACCAAACTTTGCAGAGGACATTGAGTTTGAACTTGGGAAATGCTTTATTTTCGTTCTTTTATTCCATACATCCTGATGCTTCGGACAGATTTACATCTATAGAGTATCTTAAACACTCTCAACATTGACGGGACTCTGAACATCTTGATGTGTGTTGGATGTTCTGGGTAACGTAAGGTGTCAAAACCCCTTGTTCCTTTGACAACTGCAGGCTATTATAAACTCAGGTGTGTTGAACGTTCTGCGATCTGCGTTGTAGTAAAATCTTCTTGGCATACTGGACGTTCCTATATCCGTGGGGTTCTAATTAATTTGGGGCATTAGACGATCTGAGATGTGTGTTGTAGTAAAACCTCTTGATGATCTGGATGTTCCTATGTCTGTGGGTTCTAATTAATTTTGGGCATTAGATGTTCTGAGCTCTATGGATTACTATATATCTTAACATGTTAAACGATCTGTGATATGTGGATATAATTCGTCTATCTTGTTAACCAGTGTGCTATAAGTTACGTTATACAACCTCTTATCGATAAAACTAAGAATATCTATCTAAACTAAAAGAAATATTTAAATGTGTAGACAAGCAGCAAGTAGTGTTTGTCTACCGTTATTTTACAGTTTCCAATTTGTCTACGTATTCTGTTTCAAATAACCAACGAAGTGTGTTTCATTGCGTATATAACACATCATGTAACAGGCTCTGTGTACGTTTCGCTCTGTAGATACCATGTGTCTATTTCATCATACATATAACACATGATGCAATGGGCTCTGTGTACGTTTCGCCATGTAGATACCACGTGTTTATTTCATTATACAGATAACACATGATGCAATAGGCTCTATGTACGTTTCGCCATGTAGATACCACGTGTTTATTTCATCACGATGTAACACGATATAAAAGTTTCGTGTAGGTTTCGCCGAATAGATAACACCTGATGCGACATGATATAAAAATGTTTCGTGTACGTTTCGCCGTGTTGACAACGTTTGACGTAACAGGCTGCGCTACGTTTCACCGTATAGATAATACCTGATGTGTTTGTACGCCTTCGCCGTATATATTTATGATGAACCAGCAGATATTGTGTGTTTTTAATTATTTATAAATCCAAATCACATGATTTGCTTGAGGTCACAGTAATTATCCTTCCAATTTCTCGACAGAAACTGATATGAGGAATGTGGAAAAGTGCGTGTAGATTTTCACGTTTAACTTCTCTCTCTTTAAAAAATGCAAAACCTTCTTGGCTCTCGTCAGGAAACTTGATACATCTTAGAGTTTGACGTCAACATAATGGAGAAATATCTAACATGCATCAAAGTAATTGATGCTAAGTCTGACATTTGACCATCAAGTGGATGGAGCTCTTAGAAGTAAGAAATGTTGCTCATTTCGGTTAACAAGTCCTGACAAAAACAACGAATGGTTTGGTAAATATGGTTAGTTTAAACTTAAACAATAGCGGAGAAAAAAGTATTCAAATTTGAATGACAAAAAAGTTATTATGTTGATAAGAGGTTATAATATAATTATAAATCGAAAAAATAACTTTCGGTAGTTATTGCTATCCCGATACATATATTTATTGATTTAATAAGAATAACTAATTTTTTTTTGGGGGGGGGGAATTTTAAGAGGGTAGTGGAAGTTTTTTATTTTTTTCGAAATTGAAAAAAACACACCAAAAACGTGAGGTCCAGTGTTGGATTGTACTGCAGATGTGCAGTCCAGTGTTGGATTATGCTGCAGTTGTGCAATAAAACCGTAAAACTGGTAATTTATTACCAGATTATTCTGATCTTCTGGCCTCTACAACTGAAGGTAAGTTTATGTTTAGTGCTAATGAAGAATACTGAGTGTTATAACCTTAGTAGCAGAAAAGTAGTTAATAACTCTAATTTCTAAGACTGAAAATAAATCCTGGTAGTAATTGTTATTCTAAAAGAAACGCGTTTCTTTTTAGCAAGAGTAAGTCCTTGTGTTTACTTATTTCCCTTGGGTATTTGTTCAATACAATGATTTACAAACATGAAAAGAAACTTGGCTAGTACTTTACATTAGAAAGCAAGACGAGAGCCTTTATTGCATTTGGCTTTTGTTGTTTTGTTTTGTTTTTTTCTATTTGCCTAAAATTCAGTCGTCTGGACGAAAACGTGGTACTCACTCATTTAACGAAACATAACGGCCGGCAGACTCCTTTCAACAATGCTGTTTGGTTTATACATCAGTTGGTCATTTTCCACTACTTTTCCAAGTTGCCACAACCCTCCTTCGATATTTATGTTGGTCGAGAAGTCGTCAGTTTGTCTGGGATTTAACCAACATCACAACCATTCCAATGGTTGGATTATCATGGGAAGTGATAAGAAGGTTTGCGCTCGAGGCTGCTGCCTTTGCTCAAAGATAAGAAGTTGTCGTTTAAATTTGGCGTCACCGCATCTCTGCTTGTCCATTAGGGCCAAGGTGAAGCCTTTCGTTCTGTGTTCTTTGCTAGAGAAACAGCTTTATTCTATACGTGGGTGATATCAGTAATTACATAAAGGTCAGATTTAAAAGAGAGAAAGAGAGAAAACAAGCGTGACTCGCGAAAAAGTAGAGGTCCATGTATTTATATACGTGTACAAAAAAAAAATTTAAAATGAGTTGAAATGGGCCGATATAATAACACACAGAGCGTAATATCTTACGCGCTTTAAGTCAAAGTATTACCAGAAAACTATTCTGTTTTTTTTTTACCCCAACTCTCTTGGTACGTTTTACCAATACCATGATTTAATAATTGTTAGATTGGAATGCTTAATTATTGTAGGTGGATGAAGAACCTCGTTTGTTACGCTGAATATATGTTAATCGTTAGACATTCATTTTAATATATCTCAGAGTAATGGCTTCATTCAACATTTAAATATTTTAGTGATTAACTAAACTCAGGATTCAGCTGCTGCTTCTCCTAGTAGTTCTACATAGGACCAATTAGAGGAGAGGCCAGAAGGGCCATTTGACCCGAGCCTCAGGCTCAAAATGGGCCTCAAATTTAGACATTTGTTTTGTTATTGTATTTATTAAATTTCGCGATTTGTTTTTATGTGCCTCCCAACCAGACAAAGTCGTGCCACACACAATCTCATCTTAGAGCTGCAAATTATGTATATATAAATTGAATATCCAAATCTATGCTTCACTTTTTCTTTGGGCTAATGATTGTTTTACTTTGTTTTCATGTGTCATTATTGTTTTTTATTATAGCCAGGGGCCTCTAAAGATAAAAGTGACCCAGGTCTCTCTGAACTTCTGAGAGGTTTTTGGTTTTACATTACACTAAGTATAAACATTCGCTTGAAATATCTGTTAAAACAAAGAAATTCTTTTCAAAGATTTTGAAATAAAGTAGAAAAAAACTTAACCCTAAAAATTTACCCGATGGCACAGCAGTAAGTCCACGGATTTACAACGCTAAAATCAGGGTTTTGCTTCCCCTCGGTGGACTCACCACATAATCCAATGTGGCTTTGCAAAAAGAAAATACACACACACACAACCTCAAAATGCAGCTTGTTTTATAAAGTCTAGTGTTGAAGGGGCCCACACATATAGTGTTGTGTTGCTTAATTTAGTATTTTGTCTTGCACAGAGCTAAGTACAAAGTTTCTTGTTAATTACTAATCTCTAAAATAGACTGTCCTCGCTGTGTCAGTTGCAAGGGTCGAACCTTCACTTTTAGTGTTATAAGTCTTGAAAGGAGGTCTCATTGTAAATAACGGATAAGAGCAATGGGTGAGATCTCACATTTTCTGTGTAAAATAAACGTGATCAGAACAGCAATTCCTTGAAATAATTATAATACTGATTGTATTTTCATTTACATTTGTTATGTGACTCGTGTGTTATTGAAAACCTCGTAATCAATAAAACCGGACCCAAAGGCAATTTGATGCATAAATGTTTCAGAAAGAACGTTTTTCAAAAGTGGTTCAGATCCTTGTGGTTATTTTAAGGTGTGTTTCCCCTCGTTAACCACCAACACGTTATTATACTTCTCTCGCCCCGATTCCCCTCAGATTTACTTAATGCAGGCTATACGTTTGTAGTTCGTTACTTCAAATGTCCTTCTTCTCACTTAAGTCTATAGGAAAAAATAATTTATTACGGTTAGCTATGGTAAAACTGTTTGAGCTGGCGACGAGTTGATTTACCAGTGTTATATGTCCACTATTTTCTGTTTTTGTTGTTACTGTAAGTTTCTGTAAAACTACCTGATGTTACGACGAGTTGATTTACAAGTATTCAACGTTATATGTCCACTATTTTCTGTTTTTGTTATTACAGTAAGTTTCTGTAAAACTACCTGATGTTACGACGAGTTGATTTACCAGTATTCAACGTTATCTGTCTACTACTTTCTGTTTTTGTTATTACAGTAAGTTTCTGTAAAACTACCTGATGTTACGACGAGTTGATTTACCAGTATTCAACGTTATCTGTCTACTACTTTCTGTTTTTGAAGAAAACTACAATAAAATCAAAGTGCACATGAAAAGAATACTTCTAACCTACATTACTTTTTTATCAAGAGTTATGTTACCTCTGCAACTACAATAAACTTGCTTTTTCTGCAGTCGTTTCCTACATTATAGAAGTTATGTGGAGTTATACTATGGTTCAACTCTTGAGTATAGGTGATCATTAGACTTTAATAAAACGGATTTCTAGCTGTTGCGTCCACGTCATAACTAAGTCAGGCCTGAGGCTCAGAGTAGCATACAGACATTATAGGTTTCAGCGCAATGCAAACAAGCGACACTTTTTTTTTGAAGCAATGTCCTTGGGCGAACAATGACAGTAAAACCACGCATTGTTTCGCGCGACCTGAATTGTTGGACTAAAGTTTGGTCCTTCTAACATGGGAATTTATGTGCTGCTAATCACGTGAGAAGCCGAGTAGTTTATTAACTTTGTGCTTCTGGTTAATGTATAGCCACATTAACTAAATTTATGATTGTAGTCACTATAAAACCAAGTTTATGTAGTCTTTGGTTTAGTTACTGGATAATCATATTTATTCTGTTTGCAGTCACTGGATAAACAAATGTATTCAATTTTTCTTTGTAGTCACTTGATAAGCAGATCTGTTTAGTTACTGGATAACCAAGTTTATTCCGTTTGCAGTAATTGGACAAACAAATGTAATCAGTTTTTATTTGCAGTCATTTGATAACCAACAGTTTTTTGTGTGTTTATTTGTAGTCATTTGACAATCAGGTTTAATTAGTTACTGCGTAGTACCACACACATATGTACATTGGCTTTAAGTGTTAGAAAAATCAGCTTATAATAAGAGTTAATCGTACGTTATCATAATCACGTGTCCAAACCTATCACAGTCGTTTTTCAAGCCATTTCAGTTTCGAAAAACGTTTTTCGAAGCACCGACGTCTGCAAATGTTCCCCAGCCCCTCCACTGTAGGTGAACTTCGCTCAAAGACTTCATTTAAGCTAAAGGAAATTTGCTGGATATCGAAAGGAATTGTTGTGATTTTTATTTAATTCCCCTCATTTTCCCTTGTGGTTAGAAACTTGTAAACTTAGTCGTTACATTTGTTTCCTTCAAGTTTTTGTTTATCTTCATGTTAACAGTACCATGAGATGTGTCCAACTTCGTCGTATGGGGTTAGAAAGTTCTCTTTCGTAACCGCATCATTCACTTCGGAGATTAAACTGATGCTTCAAATGGCTTAGGATGTGGTTTTGGAGCCCAACTGTTGCCATTAACGTTCTGATGTGAGAGGTTTTCAGTTTATTTGAAAAAAACATTTAAGGCTCGGCTCTATCAGGCATTGTGTCTTTTAACTTTACTCCCCTCAGCAGACTCACTATATGAATATCTTTCCTTGAAAAGTACTGTAGCTACATAAATCTAACCTGTTTTGCACTGTTATATGATGAAGAGCCAAATATGTATATGTTCAAAATGACGTCCTGGCAACATGGTACACCACTTCATTGGTATTTGTATATCATTCTTATAAACTGATTAACCCTATTTACACAATTGAAGTCAGAAAACTGAAGCTATTGATGGAAAAACAGCTAATTGCGTTATGGTCATGCTTTACATTAACACTAAGATATGTAAACACATCTTTCAAATTTCCGGAAGTGATATTCCTTGCTAATTTGAAATAAAGATCTTCAAATTACAATTTTTAAAAAATAATAATAAAGTTATCTTACAAAAATTCCGTTAAATGCTGGGCCCATTTTGTAATATAGGGTCCCATATTTTAGGCCTTATATAGAAGTACCATAAAATATGTTTTAGTCACACTTTTATTTCATTCGTGGGAATTATTTACTTTATTATTTCAAATATTGTAATGCGTGTTGGTTATTGATTTAGGTGCCTTTTTGTTGTTCTTTATTTGAGTTTCGGGCAAAGTTACATGAGAGCTATCTGCGCTAGCCATCCTTGATTTAGCAGGGTAAGGGTAGAGGAAGGAAGCTAGTCATTTCCACCAACTCTTGGGCAACTCTTTTTACCAACGAACAGTGCGATTGATCATACATTATAACGCCCCCACGGCTGTAAGGACGAGCATGTTAGTGTGACCCTCAGATTGCGAGTCGAGTGCCATAATCATCTGGCCATGCTGGGCATTAAATTTAAGGATTGTAATTCACACTGGCTATTCACGTTGCATTTAATTTAAAAAAAAACTATCAAAATTCTAGGTTAATCACTTAATTTTATGTAATTCATTTTTGTTCTTTGCACAGTATTGAAAATATTATCTTTTTTTTGGATTTGTTATCGCCTAGTTTCATCAAATAAAGATTATTTTTTGTATCCTTCAAATATTTTCATTAATTGTCCTTTTACTTGATATGAGTTCTTATTGGTCAAAATGATATTTTGAATTTGTTTTCTTTTCAGTTCTTCTACTTTGATTTACGAAAAAAAAATACCTTTTTAACGAGACTTTCTTTTTCTGTTATTTTTTTTCTTATACAAGCATATCTTTGATATGAAAATTATTTATCTTTTATTTTCATTTTGGTTGAAGAGTTGATTTTTTGTTGTATTTTATTATTTCAGATATTGTTTGGTTTAATGGTTTTACTTTCACTTGATTTGAATGGTTGATTTCCTTGCAGTTCTTTCAGTTTAGTTTTATAGTTGTATTTCTACTTTATTTGAATAGTTGATTTCCTTGCTGTTCTTTCAGTTTAGTTTTATAGTTGTAACTTCCACTTGATTTGAATAGTTGATTTCCTTGTGCTTCTTTCAGTTTATTTTGAGGATTGCATATTTTGTGACTCAAAGTTATATTTAATTTTAAGGCGTGTTTTTTGTTGTGGTTTTCCATGTTTACTTTTAAAGATTATTTAGTGATTTGTTTTATTTAATTAACTCTTTTTTTACAAATATTTTTTTCAGTTTAATTGAAAAGTTTCTAGTTTTTCTTCTTCCATTTAATATAATTTTTTCTGTCTTACTTTATATATTAGTTTAATTGAATTGTGATTAAAACGTTTCTGTTCCGAAACTTTTAATAACTTTTTTTTAAGTGACAGCTTTGAGTAATAGGTCAGCAGTTTCAAATATTGCTTTGAAAACGAATAAACCATCTTTTGGTTGTTATCATTTGTGCAAAGTCTATAATATACGTATATTTGTTTATCAACGTTAAGTGTGTGTTAAAGGATAACTTTCGTATTAGCTTGTAGATTTACGCATTCACTAAAAACTATTCAAAGCCGATTAATAACATAAAAATAATATTTTACTCGAAGGGTACAAATATCCCACGACGTTGCAAAGAAACATTTAGCATGATAAATGTGAAGTAATAGTTTATATGTTTACAGAAAATAAGTATTTTAAACATTCTTTACTGAAGAGTTCAAAAATTATTTTTATTTTTTGAAATTATACCAGTCACAACGCACGCACTTATGATTATCGTTGGTAATATAAACTTTGCAAGTGGATAGGCCTCAGTTTGCTGTTGAAATGAAAACACAGTATCCATAGCAACTCCATTATTTTAAAGAATGAATCAGTCACTGGCTGGCTTTTATGTGTTGCTAGGATATTCAAATTTATGTTTCCCCATCATTTCGGTCAACTTGGGTCGTGCTAATGACTCGAGGTGTCTTATATGCAGCTTAATGTTACGAGTTCAAACGTACAACAACCAGAAAAGAAAAAAAAAAAGAGAAAAAAATTCAAACAGAACTATTGATGTCGGATGTTTAAACTGGCTAAGAAGAACACGCAATATATGCAGAGTTCTTATCAATGTATAATCCACTCGTCTTCTTCTAAAACAGAGGGGAAAAAAAGCTTGTTTAGGGTTCACTTAATGAAATATTGATCAATGTGATATGATATCATTACAAGCACGAGTTTTGCGTTCAAATACTTTAGTTTATTATTAATGCTGTTAAGCCAAACAAATGATAAATTATGAAATATTTGATCTGTGTGATATTTGAATAGAATTTTGACAGATAAAGAAATCTTAAGCTACAAATGCATTACGGAAAATGGTGTACACTTATTAAAATATAGGCCTAAATTATATGATGAAAATTACATTAACTGCAGGTGTTCTACCCTACACACCCTTCTCTTAAAGTTTCCATTCAGAATTTAAAATCAGGAACGAAAACTGACTCTACAGTTATGAATATTTTATGAAAAGTGACGCTACAGCTATGAACATTTCATGAAAAGTGACATACAACCCAAGTAATTTTAAAAAATCTCTTTTTGTCATGATATTGCATAGAAGAAAACAAGTTGTTTTGTATTATTGACTGTATCACTAGACGTAATACCTGAAGTGTTAAACCTAAGTATGGTACTCTTGCTAATATAAAATGCTATGCTATGTACTTTTTAAATTGTAAATCATTAGCACAGTCATGACTATATCTCAGTAAAGTAGTTGTTCTTAAAAAAAATAAGTTTAGCCAGATTTGTTACTGCACACGAATAAGTTAATACATTTTCATTGGTATAAATAATATTAAAAATGTATTTTCTTGTATTGATGGAAAGACTTTCTCTATAGCGACCAACATACCAAAGGCATTACATTAAAAGTGTATACTATAGGGTCGAGTAAGTTACGTCAAAATAATTTTAAATGTGTAAATCATAAAGTATCGTGAAAATCGCAGACGATACGGAACACAGCTGGAAGGAAATGTATGAAATCAACATTTTCTTCTTGTAGGCAGTGTGATACCAGAGAAAATTAGTTATTTTTGAAAAGGGTATGCATCAACCCTTTCAGACGCAAAATATTCATAACTGAAGTCATAATAATAAGGATATGATAGTGCTAATATCGAGGATTTGGAATTTATAAGACATTCGTATTCTTTGTACTTAATTGAATCGGAAAGCAAAGGAATATATATCAGTTTGAGATACTAGGACCATCGAAAAGAGACTTGCAACAAGTTCTATCTCAGTAGTGGTAAGCAAAGTGAGATATCTTTTGACAGGTGAAAACACAGTTAGTGGCAAAAGCTGTCCGCGTTCTTCACGCAAAGTATGTGTTATAATCAAGATCGATCTCTGTCTGAAAACAAGGCCAATAGAGTAAGAATTGATTAAGATAAGTTTGTTTGTTTTGAATTTCGCGCAAAGCTACTCGAGAACTATCTGTGCTAGCCGTCCCTAATTTAGCAGTGTAAGACTAGAGGGAAGGCAACTAGTCATCACGCCCCACCGCCAACTCTTGGGCTACTCTTTTACCAACGAATAATGGGATTGACCGTCACTTACAACTCCTCCACGGCTGAAAGGGCGAGCATGTCTGGTGCAACCGGGATTCGAACTCGCGACTCTCGGATTACGAGTCGAATATCTTAAGATTAAGATAATACTTCCTGTCACACCTGCCGTTTATGCGTCATATACATGAAACAGATGGAGAATTAAATGTGTTCTTGTTATTATATGAAGACTCGTGTGATGAAAACTATAATGCGTGGTTATTATTAAGATACATGGTTATCAGAACCGATCGGATATGCACTATGACCGGAAGTGGCAACATGAACTGTAACGACGTGGGGATGCTTCAGAATTTGGTTTAATTTTACTTAATCAACCCTTTGTGTACAGTATTTGTATAGATGTTTTGAATGGGGGGGCTGAAGAAGAGGTAGAATGTTAATTTATAATATAAACACAAGAATATTGGTTGAACTAATTATTTCTATGTCACATTTATTTTTAAAAAATCCAACCTCGTTTTTTTGTACATAAATTCATAAATCAAACCACAAGATTTACTCCAGTTTAAACATCAGTAAATTTTAAAGTGTTTCATAAAATTCCACAGGATTTCTACCATTGACATTAAAACTGATTCGTAAACACACGATGATCTGATTATTCCTAAAACTCTGTGTTAACATTCCTTAACGATTAGTTGTCCACATAACACTTTTATAACATCACAACGTGCTCGTTCTGTCTATAAACATTTCTATGCCGTTTATAATATACAATATCGCTGCATCTGTACATTTGACTTTTTGACGAATTAATACTTCATAATTAAAAAAAAAATTATGAATATTATTGCACACAAAATTAAAAACGTTATTACTTGTAACTTTTTGGAACCCCTCTGACGGCTCTTGCAGAACACTGGGGTTCCAAGGAACACATTTTGAAAAACATTGGTTTTTAACTATATATTAACAATCTTAGAACTGTTTGATGTGTTTGCTCTATGATACATTTCTTTGTTGTTCAAACTATAAATTAACAATTACACAACTCTGTGACGTGTTTCTTCTGTGATCCAACATTTTTTTACTGTTCAAACTATACATTAACAATTACATAACTCCGTGACGTGTTTCTTCTGCAATCCAACATTTCTTTACTGTTCAAACTATACATCAACAATTACATAACTCCGTGACGTGTTTCTTCTGCAATCCAACATTTCTTTACTGTTCAAACTATACATTACATAAGTTACTGACGAACTTCTATAATTTAACACTCCTACTCCCTATACGTAGGTAAAGTTGGAGTAATATTCTCCGTTACAGAATTTCGTTCATACTAATAGCAGTTTATATTTAATAATATTTGTTATTTTTCTGTTTTTGAAAAACAACAACTCAAACAGTATTAAACAACAACCATTGCATGAAAACAGAACCAGTTGTTACGTAGCGATTCACTCATGTTTAGAGTCAGCTTACTGCTTCCAATATAAGTGAACATATATCAGTATCTAACATTTGTCGTAGTAACGAATGTGTGTGATTTTAAAATCATTACCCTCTAATTCGGGGCAAACTTCTAGAAGCCCAAGGTGTCTCCCAAACTTATCGAAGAGAATTTTCAGAGAGCTTTGTTTTTGTTTGTTTTTTGTTGTATCCAATACTCACCAATATCTATTAGATGCCACTGTGAAATATCGAAATTCATTCCTTTTAAGACAAGCTGATATTGTATAAAGAGCTCTCTTGAAGGAGATTACCAGGGGTTTCTTTAATTATATATTTGCAATATGGGCGAATATCTACCAATGTCTATCAGGTACCACAACAAGGAGAGATGCAATTCATGTGGGTAATTTGTGAGAATCGTGGCTGAACCATAGTATTCTGTCTGGAGATAGATACATTTTTACAATGCATGCGCTTATTACTACGAATCTTTACGTATATATTGACAAGTATTCACTAATACTGAAAATAGCAGATAAAGTTTCTTACGAGAAATTTATAATAGACACTTCAAGGACCTAAGTACCTTGTCTTAATTAACAAAGATGTTTTTAATTGCACATAGTTGCATGTGGTTTTTACTGCAACAAAGAGCCAATAGATATTGAAAACAGAAAATGACACTCCTTAAAAACTGCTTTCGAGAAATTCGTGAGAAATACCTTGAGGCCCTTACTAACTTGTCCTGAAGAGAGACACTTTTTTTTTTTTTTTTTTTTTTTACAATGGCACCTGATAGATATTGGAAGATATTCACTCGTATTGAAAAATAGCGAAAATACAAACCTCTAGCAAACCGTTAATAAAACAAATCACGAAATTTTTGTAGTTGTTACTTAATAAATCATTAGAATTGATTTACGTTTTTGTGATTGTCATTTTAGAAAGGTTCGTGAATTTTAAAGTTGTATGACAAATAAATCACTGAATAATGAAAACATTCATTTTATATGTAAGGGCCTGGCATAGCCGAGCGCGTTAAGGCGTGCACTCGTAATCCGAGGGTCGCGGGTTCGCGCCCGAGTCGCGCTAAACATGCTCGCCCTCCCAGCCGTGGGGGTGTATAATGTGACGGTCAATCCCACTATTCGTAAAAGAGTAGCCCAAGAGTTGGCGGTGGGTGGTGATGACTAGCTGTCTTCCCTCTAGTCTTACACTGCTAAATTAGGGACGGCTAGCACAGATAGCCCTCGAGTAGCTTTGTGCAAAATTCCAAAAAAAACAAACAAACAATTTATATGTAAGATATGTAAGGGACCCCAGTAGTAATAAGTGACGCTAATTGTATTATTGAAATTTTGTGACCCATAGATTATTATGAACTCCACAAAGTTGCAGACCTACGAACCAGTAATTTCAAAAAACGTTTAAAAAAAACAACAATTAATAAAAAGGTGATTTAAAAAAAGTGTTAAAAATAACGATGTGGAGAATCCTATCGTCAGATTATTTAAACTAGTTTTAAATATTTAGAACTATCGCGTATCGTGCTGCTTAGTAACGACATTTTTTAAAATGACGTTTTAGAGAGAAACGCTGTACTTCCTCTGAATCTTTAAAACAAAGTCTTATTAGTATTTATTTTTGCTATGGTTTCGTTTCTTCTTGACTGTGCATATGATACTTATTGTGAATTGTTCATTCTTCAACACGGTCTACGCCTGTAACCTGTTGGCCTTGATTTATCTGTGATTAGCATCGTACTAAGTTCTTTAGGGTTAGCTCCATAGGTAAGACTCCATAGTCTTGATAAAATAAATTATGACAAGGCATGTTACGTTGTGCTTTGTGAACTTTGCAAATGATGTTTTAGTTTAGGATTGCTAAAGAGTTAACCATTAATATGTATATATAACACTGTGCAACAAATTTCAGGTTAAAAAAAGTACAAGTTAAGTAAGACTTGTTTCTGGGTCAAAAAATTGTCCTGATTCTGAATCTGATTTTTATTCCTTCATCAAGTACAATTTTTCGAATTTGGGGACCTATGAAGATACCTTCTTTAATTTTAACTTGACTCAGGGAAGGGAACTTCTCTGCAATATATGCAATTGTGGAGGATTCCTTGTCCAAGGTTTTCACAAATTGCTTAAACAAACCAAGTTTAATATGCAAAGATGGTAAAAGAATTCTATCACTTTTCACAAGTGGTTTGTGCATGATGTTTTGTTTTCCTTGCTCAATTTCTTCTCGGATCGGCCAATCCTTGCGTACATAATGTTCAGTTCTTGCTTTGGAGTTCCATAAGCACAGGAAGCAGCAAAATTTAGTATAGCCAAGCTGAAGGCCAATAAGCATAGCCACAACCTTGAAATCTGCACAAATATGCCAGTTATGGTCATCATACTGTGTGCTTGTTAGAATTGCTTTCAGATTTTCATATGATTCTTTCATGGTTGTGCTATAAGCTATGGGAACATAAGGCAGAGTGTTACCATTGTGTATCAGAACACCTTTGATGCTGTCCTTGGATGCATCTATGCAAAGTCGCCAGTTGGTGTTATCATATGATATTTCCAGTTGCTCAAAAAGTTCAGTGATGTCATTACAAAACCATAAGTCATCCTTCATGGTGAATAATGCAAGCAGATCCTCTGTACGTTTCCTGTACAGCGTTATCTTCACTCCTTTCTCAAGAAGATTACGTTCTTGAAGCAATGATGCCAGAAACTCACTTTTGTCTTTGGTTAAGTAGAGATCCCTGCACAAGTAATTTGGAGCCTCTTGAGAAAATGGTATTGGTTTATTCTCGCTTTCTGGATGATTGGGCTCCACATATTCACCACCGGAATGTTCATCTGCACTGCTGGAACTCTGCATTTCTTGATCTAGAGGTTTGAGCGCAGGTAAATTTTCTGTGTGCTCTACTGGGCGCATTGCTGATTGCAAATTTTGGTAAACAATGTGTTTCTTTTTCTTTGCTGTAGTACAGCCTGTAAAGTCTAGCTGACAGAAATAGCAATCATTAGAGTGATCTTTCTGCTCACGCCAAATCATTGGCACACCAAACTTTATGTGAACATTTTTTTCTGCATACCAGGCACTCAATGTCTTCACACATGTAAGGCAACACACATGAGGAGCCCATGACTTGTCCTGGTCTCCTAAGTCACAAACGAAGTACACCTTGTACATTTTCTTGATATGGCGTGTAATACTGCGCTTTTCTTTAGCAAAAGTTAATTCCCCACATGTGTAACAGAATGTGTTTGGATCATTTTTTCACTGTCTTGCACTCATTGTTGAAAACAAATAAGATCTGAAAGAAAAAATAAATAACATTAAACACAAGCTTTAAAGTGTAAAGTATTAAGTGATAAACTCAATTAAATATAAGCACACAATAATAAACTAGAAAATATGATTTTAAACTCTACTGTGCTATTTATCATATCACATTGTAGGTGTTACTAAGATTGGTCTCTAGCTCTGGGTTGAAAACCATTTTACGATGCGGTAGAGAATTTTATTTAATAATAATGACAAAAAGGGTAAGCAGTGACAATTCTGCGAAAACCATGCCTAATTCAACTAAAAGAAGGCCAGAAATGGATTTCCCATGTCATTTTGCATTTAAAAATGGCCACAGATCTCTTGTACTTTTTTGAGTGTTGCACAGTATAATCAGTCTTTCAAAGCAACGTGAAGCCCTAAATTGTAGATGCTGTATTAACGTAGAATTTTCTAATGGTTCTATTCAGCAATGGAAGTTCGTAACCTTACGAACGGCAGAATTTTTTATAGTGTAAAACATTGTTGCTTTTTAAGAAGAATTCTGAAAAACCTACCTGGTGTGTTACGAAGTACAGGATTTCAAATACCTTATAAAAAAAAAACAGTTCAACTGTCACAATTTGTGAAGGTAAAGATATGTCAACCGTAGCTTACAAAAAAGTGATTTTTCTCTGTAAGCGTGACGCCGTGTTCTAGTTCCATTGTTGAAAAAGGCATAAAAGAGATTGTTGTTGTTGTTGGATTTGAGCACTAAACATCGCAAAGGACTATGTGCATTCTGCTCACTGAGGGGAATCAAACCCTGGATCTTAGCGTTGACCCACTGGGGGCCACAAAATATTCTCACAATAAACACATTTAGTATATATTCTCAAACAAAATGAGCCATATTTCTCGCCGTTCATAAAAACAATCGAATTTTAAGAAGATAAAGTTAGGACTGATAAGCGTCATGCCGGTGAGCACATGACAGATAACTCACTGTGCAATTTTGATTTCAAACAGACACAAGTTATTAATGAAATTGTAGTTACTTGTATAACAATTACTAGTGTACTGGGAATTATGTTAAATACACAGACAAACCATACAGTAGTGTATAGAATATTACATTACATACACGGACCAACAACATTGTAGTTTAATGAGTATTACGATACACAAACCAACCACACTGCAGTTTATGGATTATTACGATATTTTCAAACGTGCCCCACATAAAGCTGACCACACTGTAATGTATAAAGGGCTGTGCCACCAGAGAATGGACATAAGTAGTCTTGACCACTGCTATGCCTGTTGTAACCCAGCCAAGTTGGTATTAAACGAGAAGCCTCGTCAGTAAATGAGTGCTATTGGTATGTTATTACAGTCTTTTGTAGGGTTACAGCACTCGAATGTGTACTAAACCGACGAGTATGCAGGATAATTTCTGAAGGATTAGCGTACTGGCAGCGATATATTTTTAGGGTTCAGTGTTACATAAACTTGTTTCTAATATAGTTTACAAACCCGGCAGAACGTGACGTACTAATGATCTGCTTGATTAATTTTGTAATTTTAACATTCGATATAATGAATGTTTGTAATAATAAACCTTCTGGTTTCATACGTAGTTTTAAAAATGTTAACAGCTATATTCCAAAGCCTTCTCTAGTTTCACGTGCAGTTCTAGAGGTCATAAACACATACTCTGAAACCAGTGTTCCTCGGTGCGTAGTTTCCAAATTCGCTGTTTTACGAACAGTTTTAAAATTCAATAGAATATACCTATATAATAACGCACCCTCTTAATCTCTGATCGATTTTTAAGTTTCGTAATGTGTGAAAATTTACTAAAACAATTTATTATTCCGTTTAAAAAAAACTGATTAATTTTTATATTGAGATCCGAGTTACAGCTGTCAGTTTTTCTGTGTATTATTGATACATTATTTCTCGAGTTTATCTTGACCCTCTGGTGTCACAGCGATGATGTTGCGAACTCACGCCACTAGAAACCGGGCTTCGATACCCGTGGTAGGCAGATCACGGAGATCCCATTCTGAAGCTTTGTACTTAATTCCAAACAAACAGTTTTTCCTCTCTCTGTCAGGACAGCGATAAATCTATTGACTTACAATGTTAAAATCCGGAGTTCGATTTTTGTGTGGACACAACCGAGCCTAATGTGGCTTTACTCTAACAAAATGAAACTAACAAGTCAAGTGTCTCACTGTTTAGTTAACGCCATATCTAACGTCAATTCCGTTCCCAGTAACACTTAGTAGCTGAAGAGAGATTAATTGGCTTTGTTTTTATTTGTTTTACTCATTGCTAGTCTAGTTTTGATAAACTTCCTGAAACATTTGGTTCTCATATTAAATACACTTTTCTTAATACAGTTACTTCTGGACTTAATGACAGAGAAATAATATACAGATATACGTCTTAATAATTTACTTCACATAACATTTGTTATTTATACAGACTAGTAAGAAGACGAAAGTGTTATGTGGCGAACAAGATATTGTTCTTTCACGCAATCAGGGACTTTTCAATGAGCTTCACCTATGTTTGATCCTTAGGGATCTCTGACATATCCCTTTAGTCCAATCCTGGAGGATGGTGCTGTTAGGAATGAAAATAGTAAATTAAAAAGTATTTTAATGATAATGTGAAATACAAAAGTGCGCTTTAAATAATCACACTGAACGTGGTTTTGCCAAAGTAAGTTAGGCATAGCGTGTTTTCGAAAGAGCTTGTGTGTTGTTGAGAACAAGATACATTCGCCATATTAAAGAATTTCCAGCTAACAACTCAAGTGTAACGTGGACTTTAAATGTCTAATGTCTTTATACCATTCCTTTTGTTGTTTTCTTCAAACAGTGAAACGTCTCGCGGATTTTAACTTAAACTATGTTAGATTACTGAAGGACGAAGTCGAGTGTGTGTACGATGTATTCGTGTTCGCTAAATTTGAAAATAAGTGTGTTCAATAATTGTTCGTTTACCTCATTTGTTTTCTGAATTTCGCGTGAAGCTACACGAGGGCTGTCTGCGCTGGCCGTCTCTAATTTAGCAGTGTAAGACTAGAGGGAAGGTATCTAACCGTCACCACCCACCGCTAACTCTTGGACTACTCTATTATCAACGAATAGTGTAATTGATCATGACATTATAACGCCACCACGGTTGAAAGGGCGAGCATCGTTGGTGGGACGGGAATTCGAACCCGGGACTCTCGGATTACGAGTCAAGTGCCTTAACCACCTGGCCATTCTGGGCCTTGAATATCGAAGCTAAGTGTATAGTATAATCGAGTTCACCTCATTTATTCTCAAATAATGAAGGTAAGTGTATAATACAATTGTGTTCACTTTACTGTTGTTTGCAAAGACATGTTTTTATTGTTTGTTTTTGTAACGAGAACGTTTAAAGGTAATTTAAAGGTGTAGTCTGAAGAAACATGAAGACTTTCAGTTGTTCCTAGAGGAATATAAACAAAACGTGATCGCAATTATAATCATTAGGCTGGGAGTTCGAGTTTTTAATGACTTGTTAGTCTTTAAGGCGTTCTCGCTAAGCCTAACCAGTTACTTTATCTTAGAATTGGGATCTTAATAAATTCATATGCACTTGTCTGACTTACATTAATAATTTAGTAGTTTAGAAGGCGTGGCTTGTCGAGGGAATCCGGTCTTCCTTGCTATATCTTACTTGCAGTGGCGCGTGTTGGTGAATATGAGTTTTTTTTGTTGTTGTTGTTGTTTAAGCAAAACCACATTAGGCTATCTGCTTGTTTGTTTATTTGTTTTTGAAATTCGCGCAAAGCTACACGAAGGCTATCAACGCTAACCGTCACTAATTTAGCAGTGTAACACTAGAGGAAAGGCAGCTAGTCATCACCACCCACCGCCAACTCTTGGGCTACTCTTTTACCAACAAATAATGGGATTGACCATAACATTATAACGCTCTCACGGCTGAAAGGGCTAGCATATTTGGAGTTACGGGGATTTGAACCCACGACACTCGGATTGTGAATCGAGTGCCTTAACCACCGGGCCATGCCGGGCCCATTTACTGTGTTCACAGCTGGGAATCGAACCCAGTACTTTAACGTTGTAAGTTTGTCGACTTATCGCTGTTCCACAAGGAACTTTTTTTTTTTTGAGAAGCTGTCACTTGATTAGAGAAAGAGTAAATTTAATTTCCAGTGATGTCGATAAAACCCACTTGTAGAGAAATATATTTGTAAAAACGGCTCGTTTTGGTTGAGAAAAATTTTTACGTAGAGGAGTAAACAATGTTTCAACCTTCTTTGGTCATCGTCAGGTTCACTCCTTTACGTAAAAAAATTTTCTCAACCCAAACGAGCTGTTTTTACAAATATAGTAAATTTAATTTGCTTGCTTCAAGGAATTCGTTCGCGAAAAAAAAAGTATTTATTTACACGGTTGAGATTTTTCAAAAATATACTTTATATAAAGATATCATTTCTTGGATTAAGTCTGTCGATTAATTGAGTTTAATGTTTTGAAATTCAGAGACTACAAATGAAATACTATAAACTAGAACTACATAAAAGAGAAGACGGATTTATTTGTTGACACTTATCAAAATTCATTTACTCTTTCATAACGATCTTAACCAACATTGCAATAAAAACAATAGCAAAAAAGTGTGTGGTTTACAATGGAAGAGAATTTTTATCAGAATGAGGACTGAATTGGTAAAATGGCTTTAAATGTCTTGACTGTAATGCATAATAATTAATTCGATGGCCAATACTCAATTTCAGTCTCTTACAACTTTCAACAGATGGCGCTAAAGTAGAATTTAGGTGTATCTTTTGTTATAGCTGTAGAGTGTCTGTTTATCTGGTAGACAATTAGGTTGGAGACCACCCTCAGTATTGGACTAGTTTTAATAGATAAGTTTAAGTAGGTTGTGTATTATTCGTATATGTTTAGATTGATTGTTTAGGTTTTTGCTGATCGTACACCTGAAACAGTATGGAATCGTAGTACGAAGTAAAATACGTTTATAGAATTTCAATATATATATATAGCAAATATATATTTGCTGCATTCAAATACTTTTCTTATTAGTGTATATATCTGGAAGTTAAAAATGAGCGTTAAGCTAAAAAATTTACAAACAAATAACTCCTTATGCAATTAATTTCGTTTACCTCGAGTGATTATATTATCCCTGTACAAAGCTGGCCAAAATTCACGTGTCAAACCGACACTCAAATTCTATAATGAACGCGAGCCAAACCGTTTCTATGACGTATATACCGCATCATAAAATTAAGTTTCAATGAAAAACGAAAGGTCGGATAATGCACTTCATTACGACAATCCAAGTGGTTTTGTTCGAGATCTTTCTGGATACATAACGAGGTCGTTGAACAAATAACATGTTTTTCTGTTGAGCAAGGTTGATCTGACATATATTTTAATAGACTCATAAATGCTGTTATCTGAAGAAAAATTTGTAAGCTGTGAAACGTTTCGATTGATAGCTTAATATGACAAGTTTTAGAAGAGTAACTGGAATACTTAAATGTATAGTTTCCTAAAGTATAATTAATGGAATTGTCACTTGATTAGTGGTGAACACATGAGGATGGCTTACCTTCTTGCCAGTCAGATGGCAGGTATGGTTAATGAAGAACAATAGGAAAACTATTAAATGAGACTGATTCCAGAAGACAAACCATCGACTTGCATTGCTGTTCGTTTTTGACGTTGATTAGCGCGACTGATGATCACCATTCAAGGATATAGAAGGACTCGTAAACGATAGAAATAAAAAAGATGATGGTGAAATTCTCTTACTATGAACGACAATATAAGATTACGTCCTATATGAATTGCAGTGGAAAGTATCGGGCTGATGGAGTAACCAACGTAATTATGTAACTAAATCCCGATAAGAACATCTTAAACAAATGTATGTATCATCACTGCAATCGCACAATTTGCAGGAGATCACACTACTCTTTTTGAAAAATTAAAGTATCACACTTAGAATGCATTTGATGACGTGATCTTTTGCGAAACTGAACAATGTAACAACCAGTGATGTCGAGAAACCCACTTGTTGAGAAATTTATATGCAAAAACGGCTCGTTTGGGTTGAAAAAAATTTTACATAGAAGGTCGAAACGTTGCTCGCTCTTCTATGTAAAATATTTTTTCAACCCAAACGAGCCGTTTTTGCATGTAAAAGAACAATGTAACCATAATGATCTATGTGATACCAGAGTATTATCACCATAGTCATCTATGCGATACCAGACCAATGCCACACTAGTGATCCATGCGATGTCACATCATTGTTACCTTAGTGATTCATGTAATAATAGATTAGAAATACGTTGCATGTTTTGGTTTCGATTTTTGGAGTTTATTTAAAGAGAGAGGACGAGATTTATCAATTTTAGTTTACCACATTTTATATTTACAATGTTCTAGGTTCTGTGCTGTCCTTGAAACTATTTCCTTTGTCATCGGTCGTGGTCGTGGTTATGAACTATCCGCTGACACTATAATTTCTTTTGTAATAAGACTTTGCGAAGGATAGCAAATACAATCTTACATAACACACACATTCACAAAATGTTCATGTCTTTTCCATGAAGAATATAAAACTCTTTTCCTTGAAATGTTATGTCGTTTGGATCTTTATCGTTTAAATAATTTCGATATTTGAGGTTTCTCTCTCTGATGACAAATTCATGTTTGAGGTTTCTCTCTCTGATGACAAATTCATGTTTGAGGTTTCTCTCTCTGATGACAAATTCATGTTTGAGGTTTCTCTCTCTGATGACAAATTCATGTTTGAGGTTTCTCTCTCTGATGACAAATTCATGTTTGAGGTTTCTCTCTCTGATGACAAATTCATGTTTGAGGTTTCTCTCTCTGATGACAAATTCATGTTTGAGGTTTCTCTCTCTGATGACAAATTCATGTTTGAGGTTTCTCTCTCTGATGACAAATTCATGTTTGAGGTTTCTCTCTCTGATGACAAATTCATGTTTGAGGTTTCTCTCTCTGATGACAAATTCATGTTTGAGGTTTCTCTCTCTGATGACAAATTCATGTTTGAGGTTTCTCTCTCTGATGACAAATTCATGTTTGAGGTTTCTCTCTCTGATGACAAATTCATGTTTGAGGTTTCTCTCTCTGATGACAAATTCATGTTTGAGGTTTCTCTCTCTGATGACAAATTCATGTTTGAGGTTTCTCTCTCTGATGACAAATTCATGCAACTGCAAGTCTACGCTGACAACAGCTTGGTGTTGAATTATCGGAAACTCACTTTGAATCAAATGTACAAGTACTAAACATGTCGATCTTACGGCTAACGCACTCGATTCGCAATCTAAAGATCACAGGTTCGAGTTCCCCTTTCAGCCGTGAGGGCATTATATGAGACGGTCAATCCCACTATTTGTTGATTAAAAAAAAATCTAGTCAAGGGTTGGCGGTGCTAACTAGCTTTCTTCCCTCTAGTTTTATCAATTACTGAGTTAGGAATGACAAGTACAAGCAGTACTCGTTGCTTTGCGCGAAATTTGAAACAAACTAAGTATGTCTATGTAATTCCACGCACATGTCGCTGAACTTCCACAGGAAGGTCGTTTGTATAAAGTTCGATTAACCTTTAGGAAGTTATTTGGCACAATCATTATTACATTATTTTCTTACGTAGCTTAATATATGAATAAAACTTCTTTTCTATTATTTTTATAATATTTATACTGCATTAGTAATATGGCAAGGATTTAGGATAATGCTATGTAAAAACACTTCTGTGGTTTTCGGAAAGAGTATGTTTACCTAGAAGATTGAATGATGGTTTGTTGTTGCTAGAAAATCTTATCAGACCGTGTTGAAATTAATGGAAAAATAACCTAGATGTTAAAAAGCGATATCCTTAAGGCTTAGCAGTAAGTCTGAATAAATTATAACGCTAAAAACAAGGTTTCGATATCTGTAGTGGACAGAAAACACATACTGTGTAGTTTTGTGCTTAACAAACGAACACTTGTAAACGAAGGTATTTTATTTGTCCAGTACATAATAATGGTTTAGTGTAGTTAACGATCTGATAATTCGTGACGAAATGCTAACTAGCCTTCGAACTGACTAAATAAATATTTATTTCTTCGAGGTGATGAAGGAAAACATTTAAAATTTTCCTTGCACGTGCCCGAATATGAAGGAACTGTTTTAACCATGACGACCTCGTTACTATATGTTTATCAATGTTGAAATGTAAGTGGAAATGAAACGTGGGAGGATGACGCAATACTACACCTTCTGACTCTAGGGCGACGTCTTACATATATCGCTTGTATACGTTTACTTTATTACACCTTTCTTACTTGGCTCTTAGAGTTACGTCACACGTTGCCAAAGTAATTAATGGGATAGAATTCTTCAAATAACAATAGTAAAGCGACACTGAAAGTTCTTGAACAAGAAGGTACCATTAAAAAAAATAGTCAGAATAAAAATGCCCCCTATACAAATTTTGCTTGTGTGGCAGAAATTTGGAATTAAAAAAACAACCTTTCCTTCGAAAGAAGCTGTTTTTGTGTATATTACGATTCAAAGAAAAATAAACAACGTTTAGAAATACTTGGCGTCTATGAGATTTAACTTTTTTTTTTTACACATATTTCTGAATGTGTCAAATAGTAGTTGTTCACTAATAAAACCAGTTTGTACTGCTAATCAGTCTATTTACTAAATAAAAAAGACAAAAGAGAGTGTGATTGACCCGTGTAGGTTAACATCTGTCAAAGCTAACTAATACGTTAGGCCTCGTATACGCGGACTTGTTCTTGTTTTATCACATTCAACGTCAACTAGTTCCCAGAAGGAAGCGAATATCCAAGTAACTAGCGACATCTTTAAACTACAGATCAAGAGCTCAAAAATTCAGTAACGAAATTTTAGTATTTTACTAAATCTTTGTTGTTAACTTGACTGTTGTAAAATTAAATATATTGAAATGTAAGACTGTTGGTATTGTAGGCGATTGGGTGTCTCAAAGTTAATCGTGAAAAAAAATGAAAGAAAAGGACACAGAGATATATTCTTACGAACAAGTGTTGAATCTGCATATAGTTCTGATCTAACACCTTTTAAACTCGCGAGTTTTGGGTCTTTTAAAGGAATGTTCGTTTTGGACACCACTTAAAACACTTTGGGATTCGTAACACTATACCTGCATTTTATTTAACTTGTATGATGGAAGAAAGAAAATTATCACATTTTAAACTTGTAACTTGATTTACTTCGCCTACATTAAATAAAATATAATTTCTTTCTGAAGAATCCAAGTGTAATTCTTGAGCAGTTATCCAACACAACTTGTTTTCTTCTTGTTTATTTGATTCTTTAGAAACTTCTCTCTCCCTTTCTATACATAAGTTGTTTTCATTTCTCTTAATAGTTATCTGTTTAGGGTTAACTGCAATGTTGAAATACGGTATCTAGATAGTATCTCCTATAAAACAAAGTTATCTATTTTGGTTTTACAAGAAACAACATATGAAAGTTCCATTTATCTGTGTACAGCGGTAAGTCTAGAGATTTACAACGCTAAAATCAGGGGTTTTAGTCCTCATGGTGGAAGTTTAGGTGAATTTAAGTTTTTTAATATTTTTATTTTATTTCTATTTAAAAAAAAAGTTTCTTCAGAATGACCCAAATTCAAGAGGAGGAACCATCACATTTAAAACATATAAAATTGAAAGTATGGATAGAGAGAAGTGTGTTCACCAAATAATGTATATTAGTGTATACATTTACATATAATCTTTACTTGATGGTGCAATAAAATTATCATCAACTCTATAAAATGCGGAATTCACGTATAGGTATTGATATAAAATCAATTTGTTCATCGTTACTAATGGTGTCTGTCATTTAATTAATTTATCATTGTTCATCCTTTCAAAGGGTGTCTGTCATTTAATTAATTTATCAATGTTCATCCTTACTAAGGGTGTCAGTCATTTACTTAATTTATCATTTATTCTTAAAAGCCCAAATTCTCTATCTTGTAACTGTTACAGCGATATTGATACCATCATTATCATTACTAATGAAAATTCCTTTCATTGTGTAAGTAATGTTTTTAAGTATATGAAGTATTTTAGCTGTAGTTTTTCCTAAGTTACTTATATCACTGTAGCTGTGTATTTCTTACAACAATCAGTAAAAGAAGACATAAGCACTAAAACAAGTTAGCAGTAGTTCTAACTCAAATATCGACAGCAGTAGAAGGAGAAACCTAGGAATATATAATAATCGCAAAGTCTACTCTGCTGCTGTCCATAATTTTAAAATACTAACCAAAGGAAAGGCACACAGTCAGCAATACCCTATCACCTATTATATATTGCTCAGGGATTTACTGTTATTTTTATAATGTAGTCAAGGGTTAAATTGGTGTTGGGCGAGTAATTTGTTGTCCGTGTGGATTCGAACCCAGCTCGTTAACTCCAAAACTCGGAGTTCTATCATAGGGTCAACCCGCTCACCGAAATATGCCTCCGACATCTAGAGACTGGTATCAATATGAATATGGGTACGCACATTTACCTGTTTGGTAAAACTGTGACGTAGGTGTTTAATTCGCGAATGCTTCACATTAACAATCGTCTATAAATTTTTCAAAGTTTTTTCCTGTTTTCCTTATAAACGTATCTTAAGTTAGTTAATCAAATCTTTTTAAACTAACTATTCTAGGTCAATACTTTCAGAATTCTAATCAAGCAATGTCCAATGCAGCTGAGTGATTATGATGCGAGACTGGGATTTCTAGGGTCTGTAGTTGGCGACTTATTGTCACGATGTTTTTTTTCTTTTAGGGGTCGCGAATGCGTTATAAGAGTGATGGCCATATCACACTAATCCGTCAGACAAGATTAGTTGGTGGTGAGCAATGTTGAGAAGCTGCATTCTCTCTTCTGCGTTTGTTAAAAATTAAAGACGACTAGCGCAGATAGCCCTTGTGTAGCTTTACGCGAACATTTGAAATAAACAATTTAGCTCAAAACGATGTAGTTTTTAAGCATGAGCGTGTTTTATGTTAACAATTCACTACGTTTTAATTCGAGCCATGCTAAATTTATATCTACTGTAACAATTTAAAAATTTTTCTTATTCCACAATATTTGATTGTCATTTAATATCTAACATCAGGCCTGATGGGGATTTTTTTATCTTCTGTAACAACTGCGCAAACATTGTCTTAGTAAATAATATTTCACTTAAATTAAGCTTGATTAGTTTTTATCTATTGTAGCAACCAGACGAACATTGTCTTATTCGATAATATTTCACCGTAATGTAGTATTTTATTCAGTCCTGATTAGTTTCTTATCTTGTATACGACTACAATAACATTGCTTTAGACAACAATATTTCACCGTAGTCAGCATCCTACACGAGCCCTGATTAAGCTTATATCTTCTGTAATAACTGTGCAAACATTTCTTTGGTCAATAATATTTCGCTGCAGTTTAGTATCGTAAATATTAAGCCTGACTAGTTTTCTTTCTTTCGTGGCAAATGCACGTTCATTTACTTAACCAACGATATTTCACTAGGATTAAAAAAAGAAAAAGGAAACTAATTAGCCTTCCATTTTTCGCAACGACTAAGTACTTTCCAAGACAATATTTCATCGTGATTTAATATTTTAATTCAAAACGTCGTAGTTTCCATCTCTTGAGGCCCGTTAGGTTAAGGCGTGCGACTCGTAATCTGAGGGTCGCACCAAATATGCTCGCCCTTTCAGTGTGGGGGTGTAATAATGTTACGGTCAATCCCACTTTTCGTTGGTAAAAGAGTAGCCTAAGAGTTGGCAGTGGGTGTTGATGACTAGCTACCTTCCATCTAGTCTTATACTGCTAAATTAGGGACAGCTAGCGCAGATAGTCCTCGAGTAGCTTTGCGCGAAATTCAACAAACTATACAAACAAATCCATATCTTGAAACTATTGCACCAGTATGTACTTTCTCTGTTGCTAATATTTCGTTTTGGTTTAAAACCTTAAATCAATTAATGAATTTCCCTACCCTCAGTTTCTATTGTACACTTAGTTTGCTTAAAATATTTGATACAAATTGTATAAGTGGAGCTGTCGTCATGACATTTATTAGTCTGTTTAAGAAGTATTGTGTTCATTTAGTAGTTTGTTGGAGCTGTCGTCATGACATTTATTAGTCTGTTTAAGAAGTATTGTGTTCATTTAATAGTTTGTTGGGGCTGTCGTTATGACATTGTTAGTCTGTTTAAGAAGTATTGTGTTCATTTAATAGTCTGTTGGAGCTGTCGTCATGACATTGTTAGTCTGTTTAAGAAGAATTGTGTTCATTTAGTAGTTTGTTGGAGCTGTCGTTATGACATTGTTAGTGTGTTTAAGAAGTATTGTGTTTATTTAGTAGTTTGTTGGAGCTGTCGTCATGACATTTATTAGTCTGTTTAAGAAGTATTGTGTTCATTTAGTAGTTTGTTGGAGCTGTCGTCATGACATTTATTAGTCTGTTTAAGAAGTATTGTGTTCATTTAATAGTTTGTTGGAGCTGTCGTTATGACATTGTTAGTCTGTTTAAGAAGTATTGTGTTCATTTAGTAGTTTGTTGGAGCTGTCGTCATGACATTTATTAGTCTGTTTAAGAAGTATTGTGTTCATTTAGTAGTTTGGAGCTGTCGTCATGACATTTATTAGTCTGTTTAAGAAGTATTGTGTTCATTTAATAGTTTGTTGGAGCTGTCGTTATGACATTGTTAGTGTGTTTAAGAAGTATTGTGTTTATTTAGTAGTTTGTTGGAGCTGTCGTCATGACATTTATTAGTCTGTTTAAGAAGTATTGTGTTCATTTAGTAGTTTGTTCGAGCTGTCGTTATGACATTGTTAGTCTGTTTAAGAAGTATTGTGTTCATTTAGTAGTTTGTTGGAGCTGTCGTTATGACATTGTTAGTGTGTTTAAGAAGTATTGTGTTTATTTAGTAGTTTGTTGGAGCTGTCGTCATGACATTTATTAGTCTGTTTAAGAAGTATTGTGTTCATTTAGTAGTTTGTTGGAGCTGTCGTCATGACATTTATTAGTCTGTTTAAGAAGTATTGTGTTCATTTAATAGTTTGTTGGGGCTGTCGTCATGACATTTATTAGTCTGTTTAAGAAGTATTGTGTTCATTTAGTAGTTTGTTGGAGCTGTCGTCATGACATTTATTAGTCTGTTTAAGAAGTATTGTGTTCATTTAGTAGTTTTTTGGAGCTGTCGTTATGACATTGTTAGTCTGTTTAAGAAGTATTGTGTTCATTTAATAGTTTGTTGGGGCTGTCGTCATGGCATTTATTAGTCTGTTTAAGAAGTATTGTGTTCATTTAATAGTTTGTTGGAGCTGTCGTTATGACATTGTTAGTCTGTTTAAGAAGTATTGTGTTCATTTAGTAGTTTGTTGGGGCTGTCGTCATGACATTTATTAGTCTGTTTAAGAAGTATTGTGTTCATTTACTAGTTTGTTGGAGCTGTCGTCATGACATTTATTAGTCTGTTTAAGAAGTATTGTGTTCATTTAATAGTTTGTTGGAGCTGTCGTTATGACATTTGTTAGTCTGTTTAAGAAGTATTGTGTTTATTTAGTAGTTTGTTGGAGCTGTCGTCATGACATTTATTAGTCTGTTTAAGAAGTATTGTGTTTATTTAGTAGTTTGTTGGAGCTGTCGTCATGACATTTATTAGTCTGTTTAAGAAGTATTGTGTTCATTTAATAGTTTGTTGGGGCTGTCGTCATGACATTTATTAGTCTGTTTAAGAAGTATTGTATTCATTTAATAGTTTGTTGGGGCTGTCGTCATGACATTTATTAGTCTGTTTAAGAAGTATTGTGTTCATTTAGTAGTTTGGAGCTGTCGTCATGACATTTATTAGTCTGTTTAAGAAGTATTGTGTTCATTTAATAGTTTGTTGGAGATGTCGTTATGACATTGTTAGTGTGTTTAAGAAGTATTGTGTTTATTTAGTAGTTTGTTGGAGCTGTCGTCATGACATTTATTAGTCTGTTTAAGAAGAATTGTGTTCATTTAGTAGTTTGTTGGAGCTGTCGTCATGACATTCATTAGTCTGTTTAAGAAGTATTGTGTTCATTTAATAGTTTGTTGGGGCTGTCGTTATGACATTGTTAGTCTGTTTAAGAAGTATTGTGTTCATTTAATAGTCTGTTGGAGCTGTCGTCATGACATTGTTAGTCTGTTTAAGAAGTATTGTGTTTATTTAGTAGTTTGTTGGAGCTGTCGTCATGACATTTATTAGTCTGTTTAAGAAGTATTGTGTTCATTTAGTAGTTTGGAGCTGTCGTCATGACATTTATTAGTCTGTTTAAGAAGTATTGTGTTCATTTAATAGTTTGTTGGAGATGTCGTTATGACATTGTTAGTGTGTTTAAGAAGTATTGTGTTTATTTAGTAGTTTGTTGGAGCTGTCGTCATGACATTTATTAGTCTGTTTAAGAAGAATTGTGTTCATTTAGTAGTTTGTTGGAGCTGTCGTCATGACATTTATTAGTCTGTTTAAGAAGTATTGTGTTCATTTAATAGTTTGTTGGGGCTGTCGTTATGACATTGTTAGTCTGTTTAAGAAGTATTGTGTTCATTTAATAGTCTGTTGGAGCTGTCGTCATGACATTGTTAGTCTGTTTAAGAAGTATTGTGTTTATTTAGTAGTTTGTTGGAGCTGTCGCCATGACATTCATTAGTCTGTTTAAGAAGTATTGTGTTCATTTAGTAGTTTGTTCGAGCTGTCGTCATGACATTTATTAGTCTGTTTAAGAAGTATTGTGTTCATTTAGTAGTTTGGAGCTGTCGTCATGACATTTATTAGTCTGTTTAAGAAGTATTGTGTTCATTTAATAGTTTGTTGGAGCTGTCGTCATGACATTGTTAGTCTGTTTAAGAAGTATTGTGTTCATTTAATAGTTTGTTGGAGCTGTCGTCATGACATTTATTAGTCTGTTTAAGAAGTATTGTGTTCATTTAATAGTTTGTTGGAGCTGTCGTCATGACATTATTAGTCTGTATGAGAAGTATTGTGTTTATTTAGTATTTTGCTGGAGCTGTTGTAACAGCATTTTTAACAATTCAAAAGTTTTGTGTCTCTTTAGTAGTTTGTTGGAGCTGTCATGACATTATTTGTTTTTTAATACGTTTTGTCGGTTTAATAGTAATTTATTGAAGTTGTCGTCATGACATTATTGGTCTGTTTAAAACGTTTTTTATCCATTTAGTAGTTTTGATACCATCATCACGACACTACAAGTACTTCATTTTTGCAAAATGTTGAACTGACTTGCGATTTTTCGTTTTACTCGTGTTATGTGAAAGTTGTTCAAAGTGATAAAATTTAGTATCTATAAGAAACTTCCAATGAAGAAAATTTTGAAAGCTGATGGCAACGAAATAGTACTACCTCTCAGTGGCGAGTTCGAATGAAAATAAAAACATCACAAATCGTATTCGAAACTTTAGTCCCGCTTTCCTGCCATCTATTGTAGAAAAGTAGTACTATTCAATGGTTTACGACCAGTCGGGAATGAGTTTGCTCTCCACTTCTCATCTGTTGTAGGAAAGCGGTACTTACTATTCAAAAGTGTTCCAACTGGTTGATAATGTTTCAAAAATAATATAACACGCTAAAAGGACAATTATAGTAAACAATTAACAATTCGTATTTCATGAGTTATGTTAATAAATTATTTAAAATAGTTTCCAATAAAGTAACCACATGGTGTAACTAAGAGCGTATAATAAGGTTTGTTTGTTTTTTAATTTTATGCAAAGCTACACGAGGGCTAATAAGGAATGAATGCAATATAACCTCATAGAACTACAGTTTAAATATATTTGACTTCGTTCTTTAATACACTATGTCTTTCTCTGTATAAAATGTTTAGATTATTAAATATCCAGATATTTGTTCATACATAAAGCTTTTATTTTATGAAGAACTCAGTGGCACGGTGGTACGTCTCTGGACACCCACCCCTAGGAACCGGATTTAGATACCAGTAGTGAGCAGAGCACAGCTACCCATTTGTTTAGCTTTTTGCTTAATTCCAATACCAACAAACAATTTATAGATAAAATGTAATTTATTAAACTCGACAAATATTGACAGCTGTCTACGTATACACATTCAGTTTATTAGCGAACATAAACAAAATGTATTATTATTATTGCAGGAGTATTTTAATCTATTAATTATTTCAATTACGTACTCTCTGTCTTACAAGTGAAACTTTAAGACAATTGTTTAAGTAACACGATTACATTTTTAAATGCAAATCTTTGAATGTCAGGATACTTGTTTTGGAATTTCGCACAAAGCTACTCGAGGGCTATTTGTGCTAGCCGTCCCTAATTTAGTAGTGCAAGACTAGAGGGAAGGCAGCTAGTCATTACCCCCCACCGCCAACTCTTGGGCTACTCTTTTACGAGACGAATAGTGGGATTGACCGTCACATAATAACGCCCCCACGGCTGAAAAGGTGAGCATGTTTCATGCGCTAGGCCATGCTGGGCCCCAATTGTGAGGAGTTGTCAAGTATTTTACATACTGTATCAGATACTAACAGATTTATTAAGCATTATTTACTGCAGTTCTCTTTTGGAAGTTTATATTTTGCAACAGAATTACATATCGAATGGTTTTCTAACTGTTCCATATAATTTCTGATAGCTGGCATTGCTTTGGTTTAAAAACACGTAATTTATTACTTGTATATCTGGTACTGTTTGGTTTAATACCATGCAACTTGTTACTTACGATAACTAGTGTTGCTTGGCAACATTACTTATGGTAACGGGTGTTAATAATATATAAGTTATTAATTATGATAGTTGTTATTGTTTAGTATTGTAAATTTCAATCTAAGTTATGAAAAATTACTAAAAATGGGCGCAACTACTTAAAGTTAAGTTTCAATTTCTTATACCACTAAATAATGTCATCTGTCAACTATATCGTCATAACTAAAAGGTAACTAAGACAGTGATAGCACCAATCTCCTACAGCACATCGACTATAGAATTAATTAATGTAACACATCAATACGCATTATGACTAAACCTGTAATCATTATAATGCTAATAACAATTTCGGCTATTAGTCCAATAATATCTCATGATATTCAATCACCTAAGGGTTTTAGATTAGCCCTGCAGCATTAGTATACGAAGCCAACAACGTAAAGTAATTTTCACAAGTATTAAAATTAGTTTCAAGATATAAGAATTACGTCAAATGTTATAGCCTATAATATTAAATTGTTGTTGTTTTTGAAAACAGAATACGACATTACTTGCAAATATATATAAGCACCAGTGAATAGTTCCTAACACACAACGAGCTTGAATACGTTTATAATACTTTGTATTGCGATAGTATGACTATGGATTTAAAGTGTAGAGCTTTTTCAGAAACATACCTTATTTCGAACCTTGGAACTCTTGATCCGCATCCCAGAACGCCAACCATTAAGTCAAATCCTCCTCTAGAAACAATAAAACAAAATGAAATATTCAAACAAAATATGGACAATATAATATTAACAGCTTTACTCATAACTGTAGATACGATACAGAAACAATGTACGGAAATATGTTACTTAGACAATAACAAAATTCATTACCACAAACTGTTATACTCTGAAAAGATTAAAATGTAATAAAAATACTAAAGCCGCAGTCTAAGAAATATTACTCAGAAACTTACGATTCAATATGAACAAAGCTCGTGACTTACAAAGTGTCAAATTGTATGAAATAAATATCAGTAAATTATTTGTTTGTTTTTTTGTTTTTGGAATTTCGCACAAAGCTACTCGAGGGCTATCTGTGCTAGCCGTCCCTAATTTTGCAGTGTAAGACTAGAGGGAAGGCAGCTAGCCCACCGCCAACTCTTGGGCTACTCTTTTACAAACGAATAGTGGGATTGACCGTCACATTATACACCCCCACGGCTGGGAGGGCGAGCATATTTAGCGCGACGGGGGCGCGAACCCGCGACCCTCGCATTACGAGTGCACGCCTTAACGCGCTCGGCCATGCCAGGCTCAGTAAATTAATATTTAATGTTTCAGAAAACAAACTAACCCACTGAAGTATATAAATCAAAATACAAACAGTACTGCTGAGATAGTTAAGTTTCTCTGTAAAATATGTACTACACTAAAAAAAAAAAAAAAAGGTTATAAGACATATCACCAAGTAAATGAAGTTTCAGTTTAATAAAACACATTACTAAGACAAAAACGGAAAATAATACATACTTTTCAGAATATTAATATTTGCCATAGCTGGATACACGACCCAGAGAAAACCAGAATACAAGAAATACCGCTCAGCAAACTGAGATTCAGTACAATAAAATACTTTACTCAGAGAAAATAAAATATACCATCACATCAAAAAGAACAGTGCATTACTCTCCGTATCTACTTGTTTTCTTCAAGGCTTCTTTTGCAATTCATGTCATCTTTTGTTGGTTTTACACTGTTTTGTACCTCTTGTTTAGGCCTCTTCTGTTGGTTCCACACTCTGTTGTGCTTCTTGTTTAGCCTTTAGACATATTCTGTTTGTTCCACATTCTTTATTGCAAGTCTTGTTTAGTCTTTAAACATATTCTGTAGTTCTTCTTGTTTTGATCTATTCTGTTTGTTTCACATTCTCTATTGCAAGTCTTGTTTAGCCTTTAGACATCTCATGTTAGTTTCACATTCTCTATTGCAACTCTTTTAAGCCTTTAGACATCTCATGTTAGTTTCACACTCTCTATTGCAAGTCTTGTTTAGCCTTTAGACATCTCATGTTAGTTTCACATTCTCTATTGCAAGTTTTTTAGCCTTTAGACATCTCATGTTGGTTTCGCATTCTCTATTGCAAGTCTTTTTAGCCTTTAGACATCTCATGTTAGTTTCGCACTCTCTATTGCAAGTCTTGTTTAGCCTTTAGACATCTCATGTTGGTTTTGCACTCTCTATTGCAAGTCTTGTTTAGCCTTTAGACATCTCATGTTGGTTTCACACTCTCTATTGCAAGTCTTTTAAGCCTTTAGACATCTCATGTTGGTTTCGCACTCTCTTCAGTTACTTTTCTTCAAGACTTCCGTCATTTTGGTGCACATTACATGTAGATGTTTACAAACCATTAAACATGACGTGTTCCCATACATTTCGTTGTCACTTTTGCTGCTCCCCTAGTGCAAGTGTTCAGTTAATTGCACCTTGATTGCGGTAGATGGACTCTGGGGAGCTCAAAGTAACCACCCTGATGAGTTATTTGATGACCGCCCTGCTGTCGCCGGTAGTTCCTGACAAATATTTCTATTCACTAAACTGGTAAGGAGATTGCCGTTTGGAGACACAAAGTCCAAGTGACCGAGACGGAACTACTAGCCTGACAAACGAGGTTTTAAAGATTTTCCAGGATTATTTGCAGAAACAACGAACGTTTTTTGGCGCCATGAGACGACATATAAAGGCGACAAGTGATTTATAGCCTCGCTTGTGCTTGGTGGATCTGCACATTGGGTTGGAGGTCTTCCAAGCACGGGTATGTGTTTTTTTATTAGCTGATGACTGTGAATCAGATGGATAATATTTCTTCACATATCTTTAATGCTGTCAGCTTTCTATTACTGGTCTGATTTGTATGCACAGTTACCAGTTGCTGTGTTGTTTCGAAGTAATATCACAAAACATGTTGAAATGTTTATTTAAATGGTCGTTATGATTGATTATTGTACTAATAAGCTCTATGTGTGAATCTAGAATCCTGTAAGTACCAGTGAATTTAAAAAAAATCTTTCGTTAAGAACCAAAAGTTCGAAAACACTCTGTGCTCTGTTAATAATGTCGATAGATGGCGACACATGCAAATGCACCATTATGTCAGCTAAACAAGAATAAGCAGCTTCTATACAAATACAGTAAATTGGGTAAATATAATAAAACTTTTTGTTATATACAAAAAAGAAACATTATATCTGTGATATTACCAAAAATTTCGTATTTTGTCCACTTTTCGACTAAATCACTGTTAAATAAGTGCAAACTTTCTGTTTGGAAACTCCAAACCTAAATTCTCGGGTAACATTTGGTTTTCTTAAGCCTAAAAGAACAAAGCCTTTATCTATGTTCTGTCCACTACTGCTGTGGTACCTTCGTTTCTAGACGACCAAAATCACTGTGCCGCTCTCAGGAAGCGAAACGATATTCCTGATCAAAATCAGTTAGAGGTCGTTACTTAACCGTTCATTTCCTCACATAATTATTTTATATTAGCAGACACCCATTTAAATATCTTTTCAAAGATTCTACGCATTGCGAATTAAGAAAAAAAATCGAACAAACTTGGAGCCATGCTGATAAATAACTTAGGTCTACGATTTTTTTTTGTCTTGAAATTTTTACGTGTTCAAAAATAATTCCTATAAGCTGAATCAAAAAGTGATATCCATTTTTCTCCATCGCTGTAGAGATTTCTCAGAAAACGTCATGTGCACTTTTACATAAGTAAGTGATTTTCACTGAAATCAGGTCACATGTTGTTGTGCTTAAAATGTTGACAACCACTGGCTATGGATTTCTTTACGTTAATAGTGACGTGATAGTATTATCGGTCGTTCTGGAACCCACGAGAAACACGCTGCCAGTATATGAACGGTTAAAAGACTGCATGACGTATAAGTTCTGAATAGTATTCATCGCTATGGCAACAAGAAGTTGTGTATAAGACTGACACGCGAACTGTTATATTTATGGTAAAATTGTTGTAAATTTGATTTAAATAAGTTTTTCCTTCCCAATTTGTAAAAAAATCGCTACGTGATACTAAAAATGAATATTATTTTCAAGTTCTGCATAGCTGAATTATAGAAAATTAGCTGTTAATACCAACACAACTTTTGTGAAGTTCAACAAACCTGTGTCATTTTCATAAATCACAATACATGAAAAGACGCACGAATTTTTTTCTTTCCACGATAATTTATTTAATTTACTCTAATTTGTTTGAGTGACAAAAATATCAAAGCTGCTTTTCTGAAATAAAAACTCACAGTAGTTTATTTACGTAAGATGAACTAATCGGATGAAACATTTTTGTTAATTCTTAACAAACTAGAATTATTTAAACTTCAACAACTTTACACAAGATCAAAGGTCGAACTCCTTTTCAAGTCTAATAAGGTTGAGTGGAGAGTTTTATTTTCAGATAATACTAGCTATATAGTTATTAAATAAAACATTTACTGACCAGTCTCCTTGAAATGTTTGTCTCTATTTTAATAAAATTTATTCTTCTGTTTATAAGCGTATGTGTTTCGTATAGTAAAATCACAAAGGGCTATCTCCCCTCATTTTAGCGTTGTAAATCCGGAGCCATACTGCTGTACTAGCGGGAGGCCGTTTATAAAATATTTCGTCCGAGCTCTTGTTCGTTAAATACAACCTGAAATCACATTTGTTATTAAGTGGTATAACAAACAATACACCATTCATATTATCTTTCAGAAATGGTTTGTTTTAAATTTCGCTCAAAGTTACAAGAGGGCTATCTACGCTAGCCGTCCCTAATTTAGCAGTGCAACACTAGAGGGAAGGCAGCTAGTCATCATCACCCACAGCCAACTCCTGGGCTACTCTTTTACCGACGAATAGTGGGACTGATCGTACCTTTATAACGCCCCCACGGCTGAAAGGGCGAGCATGGTAGTCCTCAAGTTGGCGGTATGTGTTATTAATTAACTACCCTCTCTCTACTCCATATCTTCAAAATTTAGGAATGGCTAACGTAAGTAGCCTTCGAGTAGGTTAGCACGAATTTCCACTAACAATAACAACATATTAACAAATGCATTTAATAGTTAAAAACTTTACTAGAAAACACGTGCACTAATATACTAGCTGATATTAGAGTATATGATTGTACATATGAGCAAGATAGTTTTAGTTGAGTACAACTGTGACTGACTATTTCACGGTTGTATGTTTTTCTTTTTTGTAATTACCCACATCATTTTAGAAATGCCCGTACTCCGTTGCGGGGTTGAAAGGCGTCTGCACGATTCACAGAGCCCCTGATGTATCCACTAAGCTTTTCCATGATTCTCGAATACTTCTATAGCTACCCCCCCAAAAAATGTACCCCAAAAATTTGTTAGGACGTTCGCTTTTGGCACCTGAACTAGTGTGCCAAGTTTGTTCTCGCAAGCCTGAGAGTGGGGTTATGAAAACAGTTCCAAAAAAGGTGCCCCCGGAATCTTCAGGAGGGGGTAACAGGAATACAAAACTATGTGGTGTGTATTCAAGTTCAAAAACTAAAGAAGCTCGCTTTTAGACATTCCCGTGTAATCTTCCGGTCGCCGTTTTAACCCCACCCCCTTGGTACCCTGATATGATTATTCCATACAGATAAGAACACCCCCGGGCCAACCGAGTTTGGTCATGCGTGGGAGAGGTTCGCTGACACAAATTTACGAACACGTGTGGTGAACTGGTCAAGATAGATGAATTTATTTTAACCAGGTAAAATTATTTATTTCGCATTTTTCGATGTAATAATACACATGAACTAATTACATTTAAACGAGCATAATTTAAATAAATTAAAAATGAATTCGACTCTTCATTGTGTAATTGACTTGTTATAAATGCTATTTTACTTTGTTCGTCTTGTAGTTTCTATATTAAAGTACTTGTTTATGATTTTACAAATATATCTTTATATATACATATGTTTTCCTATATTTTAGGCTTGGCATGGCCAGGTGGTTAAAGCACTCGACTTTAAATGTGAGGGTGGTGGGTGGTGATGACTAACTGCCTTCTTACACTGCTAAATTAGGAACAGCTAGCGCAGATAGCCCTTGTGTAGTTTTGCGCGAAATTCAAACTAAACCAAATATTTTAAACGTCAAAATTTCCCCTCTTGGAATTTTACATAATGTATTATCAACTTCCGTTTTCTTCATTTGTAAGAGAATGAATGCTGTCTATTTCAAGAGTACTGAAACTTGACAAAGGTCGGTTTTCTTGTTGCAGTGGTCACCATCTTAACGTATAACACCAAAACCATTGCGAGTGCGCACAAATCTTGAGAGAGAGTTCAAGAGGTTTCTAATGAGCTTTCTCTTCGTTACAGGTAGTATGCTCACGTGTGTTTGCACTACCTCCCACTGCAAGTCCCAACACACTAACGTCTGTAACACCATCAGTATGTGCTACACCCAGTTCTTGGATAAGAAGGATGGATCTGATCCGCTGGTTCGAGGATGCATCACCACAAAGACGCCGCTACTGTGTGAAAACAGACGACCTGCAATTCTAAGTGTCGATTGGCCCATCTTGCTGTGTTGTAACTTCAGCCTGTGCAACAGAGACACCATACCCACAATTCCACCTTCGAGACTGGAAATAAACATGGGTGATGCTTCAGGTAAAGTCAGTTGCACTGATTGGTGGATACACAAAGAACGATTAATTTAAGTTTAATAATCAATCAAAAATACCAACTGGAAAAGAAGAAACTCAATTTAAGTTAACATGTGCACTCGTAGGCCATGTCATTGTTTATATAGTTTCTGTTATTGTAACGAGTCTGTGTTATTGTGTGTATCTAGTTACTGTTATTTTAACCAGTCTGTGTTATTGTGTAGGTAGTTTCTGTTATTGTAACCAGTCTGTGTTATTGTGTAGGTAGTTTCTGTTATTGTAACCAGTCTGTGTTATTGTGTGTATCTAGTTACTGTTATTTTAACCAGCCTGTGTTATTGTGTGTATCTAGTTACTGTTATTGTAACCAGCCTGTGTTATTTCCAGGTAGTGTATCTTCACATACACATTGTGTGTTATTTAATGGATAGTTTCTGTTAACTACTAACTTAGAAAACTTGCCTTGGTTGAGTTGGTCCAACATTGACATTGATTAAACAAAGTGAGGAAGGCCATCACACAGCCAGTCGTACAGAGACGAGCCTTTCTTTAAAAGTAAACAATGAGTCACCTCTTGCCTAACAAAACGTTGCTTTGAGAAGACTTCCCGTTGACGCCAAACAACATTTTTGGAGTTTCATCTTGTTTTTCGAAGAACAACATCGAGTCCTAAACTTATGCAAAGTTTCACATGAGAAATTGGTCTAATGGATTTTCTCTTGCTGAAAGTTACCATCAAAATCTGGCAGTTTCTGAACGATCGGCTCATATTTCCGGTTTCTACTAAAACGATAGCAATTCTAGAAATATTTCGAATGCATTTGCATACATATATTTCAATACATTCATAAAGATGAAATACATGTTTGTTTGCACCCGAACTCCGGCGATCCTAGTGGACAAACCTTAACCAAAATTTGATGAATCAGAACCCAACTTGACACAGGTAGATTATGAGGGCTTGGTAACCCCTCTAATTTCTAATTAATAAAATTATTAAAAACACAGTATGTCTTTCTTTTCAATATTAGTACCTTTATGTATTGCTTTTGAATTTTCGATCTTTCTTATATTGGGAAATATAATCGCAGTTTCCTTTTCTTTGTTAAAAACATGTTTTATTTTGTCCATTCAACTGACGAGTAATCCAGCTCACTTTGAAATAACTAATTTTTATGTTTACAAGACCAACTAGGTTGGAACTTAAGTTTTTCATATATATTTTTTAAATGACCAGATTGATGGTATTCATTTAAATAACTCTTTTATTCTGTTTTCCCTCTGATGTTTTCGTGAGCCATGTGGTTATCAAATAACTTTGATTTAATTTAGACGAGTGTTTCACGAGTTAGCTGATATTGGATTTTACATACCTGCTTCTATTGTGACGTTTGCGCTACTCTCGACTCGTGATATGAGGGTTGCGGGCTCGAATCCCTGTTACATCAAACATGCTCGCCTTTTCAGCCGTGGGGGCGTTATTATGTGACGGTCAATCCCACTATTCATTTCGTAAAAGAGTAGCCCAAGAGTTGGCGATGGGAAGGTGATGACTAGCTTCCCTGTAGTCTTACACTGCTAAATTAGGGACGGCTAGCACAGATAGCCCTCGTGTACCTTTGCGCGAAGTTAAAAAACAAACAAACAATTTAGGTTTTCAGTTCAAAATTAAGGATTACGATGCACTAATAGAATTTTTGTAGCGTTGCGAAAATTCATAATAAGGGAAACGAAAGTGTTTCTTATTTCCAATGGTCCCCAGGAGGGACAGCAGTAAGTCTACGGAATTACAACGTTAAAATCCGGAGTTTGATTCCCCATAGTGGACACTGTGGATAGCTTCAGCAAATAAACACACTCTTTTCAAAGAGTCCCCCGAGTGACACAGCGGTATGTTTGCAGACTCGCTCCGCTACCAATCGGGTTTCGATACCCGTGATGGGCAGAGCACAGGTAGCCCATTGTGTAGCTTTGTGCTTAATTCTAAAGAAACAAATTTTCCAATGATTCGTGAATTATCTTAGCGAATATTTTCTTTTCCTCTTAGCCCTTTATTTAGCTTTCTCATATCATTTGAAAACTATTGTCTATGAGCTGGAAGGTTTTAACAAATGTATTAATAGCTTCAGGAAACGTGTTATGTTTAGCAAGAAATACCATCATAGTCAGAACAGCAAGGAAACTTTAATACACTTTAATTATCGTATTTTCTAGTGAAACCGTTTTATTTTAATATATCAACATATTTAAGTATGAGTAACTTAGAATATCAGTATTGTTTAATGAATTAATATGATTTTACACTGTCAAATTTGGCGGATGAAGTATAATTATATTTATATTAATTTTGTGTTAAGTTTATAAAGAAAAAAATAGGTAATTTTAATTATTTTTATTACTTTTTTAATTCATAAAGGAAACAATATGGCCGCGCAAGAAACTCTACCATTAAGTAAAACTGAAGGATCTGAGGGTGTGATCAAAATTGATTCCAGCGTTCCTAGCGGTAGGTCGCCGAAGCTTGGAAAGATCAGTCCTGTTTACATTGCTGTATTGGTTATTGGAATCTGTAGCTTAATTGTTATTGGAGGAGTTGCTGTATTTGTGCTAAGACGCCATGATACTACTTTTGGTAAAATCCGACCACATGGATATCTCAAAGGTCATCACCAAGTTCCACTTAACGACCCAGAACTGACCCTTCCGTTGCCTAGGGCTACCAGTGGAAGCTATGACAACAGATTATCTGGGAAAACGTGATATAAGTGACCTGATCATGGAATTCAATCACTTTTCCGTTAGCTCCTGCTTATTTGTAAAATCGAGTTTCAGAACTACCATTGGAAAATATAACAACTGGCCAATGAGGTAGCGGGAAAATACCGATAATGAATTCCAACAAGTTACTACATTTCCATATTTAACATTCTATTTATGTGACATTTGAGCGAAAATGTGTTATGAGAGTTTTGTGTTTTCGACAGTGATCTGTTTGTTTAGAGGAACTGAAGACTGCTAATGTTGAATAAAAACATAGTTTTTAAGTTTATCAATTATATAAATATGCGATCAAGAGTTCGATAGACGGATGTTAGTCGCTTAGAATTATATATGTAGATTTTTATAATACAAAATGTGAAAATAACATGAGAAGCAGTGTCATTCGTCTTAGTATATCGAACATGTCAAAACACATTTCTTTAAGTACAAACTAAACCCCAATTGTTTTGTTAGTCTAGTATATAACATGGTAATGCAATCAAGTGACCTCTAGTGGAACAGCCATATGTCTGCGAATTCGCAACGCTAGAAACCAGGTTTCGATACCCTTGGTGGACAGAGCACAGACAGCTCATTGTGTGGCTTTGTGTTTAATTCTCAACAAAAAACAAACTCTAACTATAAAGTGATAGACTCGAGCAGTGTTTCCCAATCACCGAACAGCGAAACGGCTCAGATTCGTCACATCTATCTCGCTGTCTCGTGGGATTTTACAAAAGCAAACAAATAAAACTGACAGGATACTCAGAGGTAAATCTTAATGGTCATTCTTTGTACTCGTATTTTAGTGATCAGCAACACTTTAGGGGAACAGAGAGCCAGTAGCTAATGTCGATAAAGTTTGATTAACGATTAGACCATCAATTCTTCAGTTACTCTTATCTGTCAGACAAGTGGTATTTGGGTATTTGTCTCTCGATCTTGACCAGGCATGGCCAGGTGATTAGAGCGCTCGACTCAGAATCTGAAGCTGGTAGATTGGAATCCCCGTTACGCTAATCATGCTCACCCTTGCAGTGGTGGGGTGTTATAATGCAACAGTCAATGCGCTTTATCTTGGTGAAAAAAAGTATCGCAAGATTTGGCGGTGGGTGATGATGAGTGACCGCCTTCCCTCCAGCCTTATGCTGTTAAATTTGGGACGACGAGTGCAGATAGTCCTCATGTAGCTTTGAATTTTGCGAAAAGAAAATCTACAGATTTATGATTAAATATCAAATGCAATAAATGCGGATATAGCACGACTTAATACGTTGCACACGTTGGAAACAAGTAGCACAAGTAACAGAGACTGTGATTACTAAAACACGAAACCGAAACGGAACAACCAGTGCAGCGTGAACACAGACACCTCCTTCCAGCGTTTCCTCAATCTTATGACTGACATAGGAATAGAAAGAAACATGGTGATGTCAGTATATTGCGACGATAACATGCTAGTACGTCATTCTATAAAGATTAAAAATAAGGCAAGGGCCTTCAGTGATGTCGAGAAACCCACTTGTAGAGAAATATATATGCAAAAATGGCTCGTTTGGATTGAGAAAATATTTTACATAGAAGAGCGAACAACGTTTCGACCTTCTTCAGTCATAGTCAACCGTTTTTGCATATATAAGGCAAGGGCCTTCATGATCACATAAATTAACCAATGTTACCATGCAGAAGAGGTTCGAGCTACAGCAATCTTTACATGAGCTATAAGTGCATGTGAATATGGAAGCCATTTTAACTTGGACAAGCTCCAGATTCAGATGGTATATCACTGGCAAGACTTCATAGATGGATGTGGCTAAGAGGTTCGTTTCTCAGACTGAGCCACTGTTAGTCTCATCATTGGATAGATAATCCTATGGAAGACAAAACTGGATAAATAATGCTGATACACCTTGAAGCTGGTTAGAAATCACTGGCAATAGTTTTAAATCTGAATAATGCCTGCCATGGAGTTCATCTTGCTGACAAATCACAACAGATGTCATTGTAACGTGAGTAAGGAGAATCATAGTTCAAGTTACCACAAAAAAGATGCATTATGAAAGCTGGTAATCAGACTGAATCACCATCAATATCTCAGGCTTCGAATCTCAACTGACCTCTTCCAGATCTGCATTTTGGGTTTAACTATCCCTGACTGTTCGAATAGATGGTGCACACTTATCTCTGCTGACCACATTCTTGTGCATAGTAGAAGATCTTGGAAAGCTGAAATAGAAAGCAAAATACAACCATCTTTCAGCAGGATAAGCAAATAGTGTAGTTGCATAATAATGGTTATTAGTCCAACCAGAACCACAGCTGTGCTCTGCACACCCAACAATGAGCATGATGATTAGTTCAAACAATCACCATACTTTGTTGACACTGCCGTTCATTTCGAATAAATACCGAGGCACCCGATGATAATCTGTGACAGACAACTGAACACACCAGTCACAGTATCATCATCGTGACTAAATATACCAAATGCATTAATGCATCAAAAGTCACAGCAGGACGTAGAGATGAAGAACGTCGCCTGCTTACACTTTACCACAGCTTTACATCTTGAATTATACAGATAATCAGTTAAGCAAGATTGAAACTGCACAAAACAATCATTTTGGACTGTACTTCAGCCACCCGTATTACAAAGTTCTGCTACATCTTACAGGTCTCAGCTGTATTGGAGAACGTAACCATGCTTCCAAGCAAAATTCTAAGTTATTCATTAGAGTTTGGCCCGGCATGGCCAAGCGTGTTGAGGCGTGCGACTCGTAATCTGAGGGTCGCGAGTTCGCATCCCCGTCGCGCCAAACATGCTCGCCCTTTCAGCCGTGGGGGCGTTATAACGTGACGGTCAATCCCACTATTCGTTGGTAAAAGAGTAGCCAAAGAGTTGGCTGTGGGTGGTGATGACTAGCTGCCTTCCCTCTAGTCTCACACTGATAAATTAGTGACGGCTAGCGCAGATAGCCCTCGAGTAGCTTTGCGTGAAGTTCAAAAAACAAACAAACATTAGAATTTTACAGTGTAAAAATAAAACCTTTTTCACAGAGCCACAGCTCTCTTTAATTGGCTCCAACTAAATAAGTAATTATGGGTGGTGAAGTGGCATACAGTCACCACTGGGATAATTGGTTACACAAACCCACAACGGAAGTACTGACCCCATTGCTATTTACACTCCAAACAACCTGAGAACAGAAGATGATCACGGCCAGAAGTGTTTGGTATTTAAGGCCACAGACCATCTTGGTTAAGAAAATATACGAAATTAGAAGAACCGAAGGATAAGGATGACGAAGTCTACCTCACAGTAACAAGCCAGCTAGTCCAAAGACCAAGTGATTAGCTTTTGGTAACATGAATTATACAATTCACTATAGTAAATATATATATATTTATATAAATATATATCAGTTACTATAGTAATTTTATAATAATTAATATTCATTTTTACACATTTCTAATTATAATCAATTATACAGTAATTATAATACACGATATATTCAATAATGAACTCTACATATATACATGATACTTTAATTACTCAATATTTAAGGGTTCTTTAAAGAAAGAAAAGGGTAGCTGCAAGTACAAAAACCAGCTTGACTTGCAAAGGGTATAAGAGATAAAATTAAAGAAAAGAATCCCAAGTTTAAGAAATACAAATTGACTGGTATGAGAGAATATCGCAGAAGACTAAGAGTGTTTGTAAAAGAGGACATTAAGACATCCCAAAATATGTATGGAAAAAACTGGCTGAAAACAAAATTAGGGATAAGTAACATGTTAAGAATAATTAATAAATTATTAATTGGGAATATGTTAACTAAATGAATAGAAGAATAGCTTCATAGTAAAAACAGTGTTGTTATAAATGAAGTTTACTCAAACTGGATTAACGTCACAAGTTTTGTACCTCAGGACTGTTGCTCTTTTTGATTTACGTTAATGATGTAGATGAAGGAATGGTCAAGATATTTTGTGCTTCTGGCTATAAAGAGGATGCTGCTGGTTTAAAAAACGATTTAGCTCATTTAATGAAATGGACAAATAAATGGCAGATGGGTTTTAATTATGATAAATGCACGTGGGTTACCACAATTTCAATTGTAATTGTAATTTGGATTGGAATAACCTTAAGCGTATCATGAAAGAAAATAATCTTTGATCAGTCTCTCAAGTCATCCAAGCAGTGTGCTGTTGCTAATGGTAAGACAAATAGGATTTTAGCTTGTGTCTACGGAAATATTGAGTACTTGGCTAAAAGGCTACAATTGGAGTATTGTGTTCACACTGGGGCTTCTTACCTCAGGAAAGACATTGAATTGTTGTAAAGGGATCAGAGGAGGGTTACTAAAATAGCATCTAAGATGAATGGGAGAGACTAAAAACCTTATGTTGTTTTCTTATGAAAAAGAAGAATTACAGGGAATGTGATTGAATTGTTTAAGATTTTAAAAGGAACTGATAATATTGATACATCAACATACATTTCATGATTAACTAGTGGATACGAACATAGGTTAATGAAAGGTAGAGGTCGTCTTCAGTCAAGAAATTTTGTTTGAAAATGATATGCAATAATAATCCAAGAAGGACTAGGAATTGTTTTAACAGGACATGCAATAATAATCCAAGAAGGACTAGGAATTGTTTTAACAGGACATGCAATAATAATCCAAGAAGGATAAGGAATTGTTTTAACAGGACATGCAATAATAATCCAAGAAGGACTAGGAATTGTTTTAACAGGATATGCAATAATAATCCAAGAAGGACTGGGAATTGTTTCAACAGGACATGTAGTAATAACCTAAGAAGCACTAGGAATTGTTTCTGATGGATATACAACTTATCTAAAAAGGACTAGACATTTTTTAGAAGGATATGCAGCAAGAGAGTACGAAAAGAATAAGAAAATTTTAAAGAAATATATCCACTGTCGACAACGAAATAAAATGTATTTAGGATCATTCTTTAGGATGCGAGTAGGAAAGATGTAAAACAAATTCGGTGGGATATTGTATGGGTTTGTGTAAAATGCCTCAAATGTATTACAAACAGATACAGTAAATGTTTGAAAAAATATCTAAGGATATGGTAGTTTTTTTTAAGGATAAATCGATTATTTGGAAACGATATTTAATTAGTACTTGAAATGGCTTATTTTTGGTTGATGTTACATCCAAAGCTACATCTTAAATTCTCTGTGCTCTGCCGACCATAGGTATCGAAATTCAACTGTTTTATTGTTGTAAGTCTGTGGACTTACCAATGGACCACCGGGGGCGTTTGAAAAGGAAGTGGAGCCTAATGGACATAAACAAATATGCTTAGTAGGTATTTGTAAATGGTCTGATTGTTAAAGGATGGATATTCGGTAGGTCACTAAAAAATACAAATAGGAAGCATTTGAGAAAGCTGTTAAAATATTCAAAAGGAACCTGCAGCGAATTAGAGAATTTGTTAAGTGATTTGAACAAAGGCTATTTAAGAGAAAATTGGTGTGTATTTAATAGTAACTGAAGCGAATGAAAGATGCGTCTTGTGAGGAACATGGAGGTTACAGAGACGAGATTTAAGAAGTTTTTTCATGAAGAAGAAACAAAAGAAAGTTAGTAACTGAGATGTTTCTGAATGAGATTTAATTTTCATATGTTTTCAGTTATTTAATAAACCAGATCAATACAATTAAGTAACGTTATTAAAACATTGTAACTTTACCAAGACGTCTGTGAAGTTCAAGTCATCCACCAGGGGACCAGTAATAAGTTTGAAGACGTTCAACGCTGGAACCCCAAACGTGGTCTATCGTATGTTGTGTTTTTCACTCATATAGAACAAAGTTTTTTGTTTTATATTTTCTGTCAAGTTTCATGTACACAGAAGTTTTATTTCAATACAAACTCAGATGTTCCATTAAATGTGGTTCGTGCCATTTGTTTTCACTGAAATATAATAATATTTTCGCTTTCTGTTTTCATTCAACATTTTCCCGCCAGGTTTAATGTACGAAACAATCGTTTTATTTTATTTTATCTTCAGGCGAGCCATTAAATATGATTTTTGTTTCCTCAGAAAAATATAACACGGCAATATTTATTGTTTTATTTTATATTTTCTGTCAAGTTTCATGTACACAGAAGTTTTATTTCAATACAAACTCAGATGTTCCATTAAATGTGGTTCGTGCCATTTGTTTTCACTGAAATATAACAATATTTTTCCGCCAGGTTTAATGTACGAAACAATCGTTTTATTTCATTTTATCTTCAGGCGAGTCATTAAATATGATTTTTGTTTCCTCAGAGAAATATAACACGGCAATATTTATTGTTTTATTTTATATTTTCTGTCAGGTTTCATTTACAAAGAAACTGTTGTATTTTACTTCAGTTCGCGACGTCAAATAGACCCACATTTTGCTTTTATTTTAACACTGTCTAGAGTATTTGGTTTACACGAAGATATCTGTATTACATAACAACCTAAGACGTTTCATTACATGGGAACTTTTGTGGAGCACATATAGCTTCTTATTAACCAACGTCGGTGAAAAAATATTCACAAGTTTTGTTTAACTGCAGCTATGAGATATATAAAATAATGTTATAGCGGAGCTTCGAAGTCTCGGCTATTGTGACAAATTCAGCCTCTGAGGCACCGCCAACATGAAGCACTGATGCGGAAGGGAGCACAAATGGGTGTATGACTATCCGCATGCCGGACTGGCTGGCACCAATATTCCTTACTAAACTTTTTGATCGTTAAGCCTGTCTGTTTACCGAAAGAGTGATCGAAAGAGGAAATGTTGGAAAAACTGATACTGTACGTTGAATGATAGGATAAACACGTCATTTGAGTTGTTTACTTATTTATTGTTCATTAAAAGCAGTGAAGTTTCTGACGAACTTTATGTTTGAAATGACAAAGCTAAGTTTCAAAACTTCATTAATCTTCTCATTTATAATATACAAAATTAACACTAAAACACATGTTTCTAGTCCTTATCTATACTTCACAACCAAGACAAAAACACGTGTTTCTTGTCCTAAACTATACTCCACAACTAAGTCTATAACACGTGTTTCTTGTCCTTATCTATACTTCACAACCAAGACTAAAACACGTGTTTCTTGTCCTTAACTATACTCCACAACTAAGTCTATAACACGTGTTTCTTGTCCTTAACTATACTCCACAACCAAGACTAAAACACGTGTTTCTTGTCCTCATCTATACTTCACAACCAAGACTAAAACACGTGTTTCTTGTCCTCATCTATACTTCACAACTAAGACTAAAACACGTGTTTCTTGTCCTCATCTATACTTGACAACCAAGACTAAAACACGTGTTTCTTGTCCTTATCTATGCTTCACAACTAAGACTATAACACGTGTTTCTTGTCCTTATTTATGTTACACAACTAAAACTAAAACATGTAATTAATGTTCTTATGTATATTACACAACCAAAACTGGAACATGTAATTAATGTTCTTATGTATATTACACAAGTAAAATTAAAACACGTGATTAAAGTCCTTATGGATATTACACATTTAATATTACTACATATCATTATTGGGTCTCTTATTCATATTCTAGAGCTAATACTGAAACACATAAAAAGGTTCTTATCTATCGAATCGAACAAAAGATTTTTGCATTGTAAGTCCCTAGACTTATTGTTCTCCCATAGGTGGACACATCAGATAGTCCAATAAAGCTTTGCTCTAAAGCATAATTTAGAACTAATAACTGAAATACAGAACAATGTCCTTATCTGTTTTCTAGAACTAATGTTGAAATACACTAACAATACAACTTTCTACATTATAAAACTAGATGATAGAACAAACACTTCATTACTTATTAATTTGTCGGTGATAAATTTCATTTTTACCAAAATTAATGGATGTTTGAAGATGGCGCTTCATTTGCTGTAGATTTGAGACTGCAGCTGAAAGAACTTTATACCTTTCTGCGTGGTGAAGTGATACGCTAAGAAAAATTCATCTTGAAGAAAAAGGACATGAAAACACTTAGCTTAAGTGAATATCTTTGTGATATCAGTAAAACTTGATATCCGTTTGTTTATAAATTATTAAATTTTAATAAAACTGAAAGCCTCAAGATACATGTACACGAAATAAACAAATAAAATATTTACTTACAAGCACGTCCTCTCTAAAATAAAACCTCCTGCCCATCCAATGGCAACAACTCAACACTTTATGCACCTCACAGTTTTGGTGTCCACTGTGGCTTCCGACCACCTACAGTGGGAATCCAGTTACTATCGCTCAGACAAAGGCAGACATAGACATCACAGGCACGATAGCATATCTGGGGAAACTGAGTGCTGCAGGCCCAGAAAAGATTAGGGAAGGGATGGTAAGACATAATTTTACATATTTAGAAACCCTAGAAGACAAGAGGAGGCAGCACGCTTTGATTAATCTAGGTTGTAAATATTCATCATTTATGAACTAAAGAAAATACCCTGATACATAAACCCCTTCAACTTCTACAGACAAATGTACATACGTAACCTTCAGCCAACATTGTCTCATCATACTTACAAATTACATGCGTTATTTGTAAAACAGTTCAGTGTTCTTCACGCTCAACCAAATACAACTTCATTTATTGGGTTGGCGTAGATAGCCTAGTTGATTTGCACCATAAAACACCAAACAACCCTTTATTCGAAACACCGGAAACGTAAGGCCGGAAGTGTCTAACCTCAGATTTTTAAAGGCTTTCCCAAACACACAACAACATCGTCTGAATTATAATATTAATAATTAGTTACTTTGTTTTGTATCTGTTTTAGCTATAAAATAACCTCACGTTATAAACTCTCAAGAGATCTCGAACTTTTTCTCGTCCGCCACTGTCAAAAAACGTTCGGCTAAAACCTTTGACAAGATTGTTTGTTTTTCTGAATTTCGAGCAAAACTACACGAGGGCTATCAGCTCTAGTTGTCCTTAATTTAGCAGTGAAAATAAAAAGGAAGGCAACTAGTTATCATCAACTATCGCCAACGCTTGGGCTACACTCTTTTTACAAAAGAAACTTTGGATTGATCTTTAGATTATAATACTTCCATTGTCGGAAGGATGACCATGTTTGGCTTGATAGGGATTAGAACCTGCAACCATTAGATTACGAGTCAAGCGCTCCTTATCACTTACCATGCTGGACCTCTTTTCAAGAACATTTAAAATTGATCATAAATTATGATTTAAAGTGCATCTCTCGATGTAAAGAGGACGCAGATGAAAGCAGATTCTGGTATGAAGGTTGATCTTTCAAAATTGATCTCAAAAACTTTATTGAACAATTTAAAATATTTTAAAACACATTTATAATCAGTAAAGTACGAATTGTGATTTATAAAAATAAATATTGTGAAGAATAGATAAATTAATTAATTAATTATTATACCTGAAAAAATATTTAATAGTTGTAATCTTTAAGTACACATTCAATAAATTATATTTCAAATCATCAAAAGACATCATTCACATTATTCTATTTTAAATCCATGTAAATCAGTTCATTAAATTTTAAAGTTATCAGTATTAGTATCTATTTCTTCAATGCTGATTGAAGTCTAGAGGGAAGGCAGCTAGTCATCACCGCCAACTCTTGGGCTACTCTTTTACGAACGAAGAGTGGGATTGACCGTCACATTATAACGTTCCCACGGCTGAAAGGGCGAGCATGATGGGTATTTGAACCCTCGACCCTCAGATTACGAGTCGAGTGCTCAACCACCTGGCCATGAAATTTATCATGAAAATAAATATATCGATTACATTTTAAACATAATTCGTTCCTGAATTATGTTATTTTCTGTTATATCACTAATGTTTTTAATAAACGAAAACAAACCTCTTTAATCAGTTGAACACCCTAAATTAAGAAAACAACAAATATTTTTTTCCAGTTTTGTTGTCTGTACATTTCACTTTGCACTTTGAGAACATAGACTAATAACAATATTATGTTATACTTAAGTTACTAAGCAACAAGACATAGAAGCCATTTTTGAAAGTAAAGACACCAAAATGCACTCGCTTTTCTATATATTAGAAGTTGTTTTTTGTTTTTAATTTCGCGCGAAGCTACTCGAGGGCTATCTGCGCTAGCCGTCCCTAATTTAGCAGTGTGAGACTAAAGGGAAGGCAGCTAGTCATCACCACTCACCGCCAACTCTTTTGCTACTCTTTTACCAACGAATAGTGGGATTGACGTCACATTATAACACCTCCACGGCTGAAAGGGCGAGTATGTTTGGAGCGACTGGGATTCGAACCCGCGACCCTCACATTACGAGTTAAATATCTTAACTCACCTGAACATTCCGAGCTATATTAGTTGTTAATCTAACTGATTTTTACCAAGAATTATTGTACGAATATGCCATGAAATCATTTTATCAATAATTTTAATTTTGATTGAGTTACAAAGGAATTTACCAATGTTTGACTGTCTGGGATGCACCTTCCTACTTCTCTATCGTTCAAGGCTGATTTTACAAAATTTATTGATTTCAGTTATCTGTAAAATATGACATAAAGATATACCATGTTGCGGAGGGTGGTAGTGACTGCCCTGTTATTTTTTACGAGTTATACGCCAGTTTGAAAATAATAAAAGTTATACTGTAGTGTCAAGGTGGTTTGAACTTTTTAAAAAGTTTGTAAGACGATCTCCTTGAAACATAGCTCGTGATGTCAAATCCCAACATGACTATATATTTCACTTTTTTGTTCAAAATGTCGTCGCTTAGTAGCAGAATGTTAATTGATAAGAGTTTGTTACTACCCAGTGTTTGGGGTGGGGGTGAGGGAATACTTTGGCGTCAGCTTTTGTAAACAGATCCTAATGTAAACCTAGGGGTCTTCGTGGTCATCTTTCTAGCTAATTTGAAGTGTACAGACACAGGCCAGATTCAGAGAGTGACGAGCTTTATCTAATGTCATTAGACATAGTTCCGTGGTCAACCCTTGGGTTAAACGCCTGCTTCTGGAACTTATCTTCAGCCACATCAGGTGTAGGTCAATCTACAGGCGACGTGTTGGCGCCTATATCACATCCAGCCCAAAGACCAACGGACTGCCTAAAGCCCCGCCTTTGTTATTTAAGTACCAAATGGTGGACCAGTCAGCTGCTTCACTTGTTTTGTGCGCACACTTCCATGTATAGTGCCTGTGGCCGTTAGAAGAACACAGGGGATAAGACGTGAGCTTGCCAGACTAAAAACACGCTGTACGGTGGCGCTGAAGTAGAGAGCGATGTAAAAACACGTTCACCATCTGGAGAGTGCATTTGACTTGTAATAATATTAAAATAATTGTGTCAACGAGCTTCGAGTCCGTTCTGTAAGTTCCAAATATGCAAAGGGATACGATTTCACTTTAAAAGCTAAGTTAAAAAGAATTCGCCGGAAGATGATAGGGCGAGGACTTGGAGTTTCCGCACAACCCATGTTACAGTGCTTTCTTGTCATTCTAGCAGTCGTCTACTGCAATATTCCTAATGTAGCAGGTAAGTACAAAAGCCATCAAATATTTCTTTCTAATCTCTTAGAAGTTTGTAACGTTTTATATCGTTAACAGCGATTGTTTCGTAGTGCGACAAGATGGTTTAAATTTCTACGCTTATGACATTCGGTTACATAGGTAGAGGAATTTGACTGGTACTGGGGTCAGTTTTAATTCTGTAGTGAGTGCTCGATGAATGGGGAACAGAGACTTGTGCATAATATGAGGTGAAAGTCTTTCTTTGAGCATTGTAAGTCGCGTGCCATTAACTGCTGGTGACGTTCAACCCCCTTCAAAATGAAAGTTGCTCCGCCATCTATTGTCAATTGTAAAAAAAACAACAACAACAAAACATCTCTCGTAATAAGCGTACATACGATGGTTAGAGCAGACAAGCAATATTTCTCGTATAGTAGAATGCTAGCGTTCGATATAGTCAGTGCTACACCATGAAAGTAACCGTGAGCTGTACTGTTCGATTCATTCACTCAGGTGGCAAAGAGGGACGCTGCCATGCACGTTTCAAATTACTCGGGGAAGAGGTGATTTTTATCGGTCAAAACCCGTGTGTAAAAAGAAACGAGTAAATCGTCACCTTTAATTAAAATAGAAGAAAAAACTTTCATCACAGGAGCAGCTTTAGACACACCAGCTAAATTAATGACGTCACGAAATGCCAAATGAAAAATTATCCAATATGTCCATTGTAGTGCAGATGTTGTAAAAAACAGGCAAACAGACAAACTTAATGAGGCTAGTGTAACACTAAATTATCTCGTGTTTCTTCAGAATATGCATCATAAATAATAAATATTAAATTAATGTAAATAGCAATGTTCTCGTAAATATTTTAACGTTAGAAATTGTGACATTTGTAATGTTAGAGTAAAAACCTTAGCGTGCCCTGTGACAGAGAGAGTCAGGAAATAAGTAACTAGCTTTCCGCACAGGATTTCATGTTTAATAAAAAAGTGAAACAAGCATAATAAATAAACTTAGTACTTCAGAATTTTTTTTTTTAATTTCGAAGTACAAACTCGTGGGAAGTTCAGTTTAGCTTACACTTTGATCAACCAATATTATTGATTTTTTACTAATTTCCTCATCAGGTACTTCAAACACAAGTTAACCAAGGAGAGATAAGCGTACGTATAACCAGAGTTACATATAGTATGAGTGGTGACTGAGTCATCAAATATTAAAGATTGTCACCTATTTGAAAACCACTGGTGTGGTAAATTGTTTAACTTTAAAATTGTGCTCCTTATGTGTACAGCGTGTTTTAAGTTTCTGACAATTGACTATAGTAATATTCTCAGTGTAGTACGACAATAAAGATGACAGTTAGATAGAACAAAGTTTACGTGTGGCAGGAGTGTTAAGATGTTGGCCAATTATAACGAATTATCTTGTGTGATAGAATCGTTAAATTGTCGATCAACCATGACGATGTTTCTTGTGTGCTGGGACGGCTGATACGTTGAAAATCAACCATAATGATTTGTCTTGTGTGATAGGACGGTTGAGAGTTTAATAATAAACCATAACGAGATTTATTACATGGAAGCATGGTTGAAATATTGACGGTCAATAACAATGTATCTAAAATGGTAAATTTGGTTTGTTTATTTTTTAATTTCGCGCAAAGCTACACGAGGGCTATCTGCAATAGCCATCACTAATTTAGCAGTGTAAGACTAAAGGGAAGGTAGCTAGTCATCACCATCCACCGCCAACTCTTGGGCTACTTTTTTACCAACGAATAGTGGGATTGGTCGACACATTATAACGCTCCCACGGTTGAAAGGGCGAGCATGTTTGGTGTGATGGGGATTCGAGAAGAGTGTCTTAACCACATGGCTTTATATGATAAGACGGTTGACGTTGTGACAATTTTCTGTATTTTTTGTTCATCACAAATAAACTGTGATAATGATTCATTAGTTCCGTGAACCAGAATTTAATAAACTGTGATGATGGTTCTTTAGTTCCGTGAACCAGAATTTAATAAACTGTGATGATGGTTCTTCAGTTCCGTGAACCAGAATTTAATAAACTGTGATGATGGTTCTTCAATTCCGTGAACCTGTAGTATTGAACTTTATTTAATATAAACGATTATATTCAGAACCTAAAAAACATAAGCTAGAGAAGCAATTCGTATTAGAAGTTCGAATTTATAGATACACAAATACTTAAACTTAGAAATAAATAGAGACCTAGATAAAAATGTTTATAGAAATTCCTAAAACATGCAAGTTCAGTTAAACATAAACATTGAAAGTATAGTTTTAAACACACTCGTATCTTCTACTGGAATAGAGTGGAAAATAACCCACTTTCTTTAAGGACATAAAGTGTTGTTTGTTTTAAACCGTGATTTGAAACAAGTTTGAAAGTAGAAATATACTGGACTTTGTTATCAATTCAAATAACTTGGAATGTTATACTATGTAACATAACATTTTAATGAGACATCTTTTCTCTGATGTTCTGACACAAGGAATGGAAGGACGGTAATATTTATTTTTGCAATACAATAATAGGTAATTCGTATTACATACTTTTCTGAGTTTCATACATACGTAGTTACTCACGAGATAACATCTGCCCAAGGTTTAAGGCACGGCACGCCGAGCTGTGTCTTTAACTGGTGTTAGAAAGGCTGTTTCCGTTATCCCGTCCACTTCAAGCTAAACGTGTCGCCAGTTAGAGACGCCAGCTGTCGTAGGGTTCTTGATGCCTAGCCTGTCTTCGTAAAGGTTTCTCATTTAATTAACGAGGACGCATTTTAAAGATTCTTGACCCGGTCGTTGATACTTTAAACGTTCCTGACATTGTAACATGAAGATGGATGAAAAACAATATTAGTTCTAAGCTTATAATCACGAAATGAGGACAACTTTTCATACTGGGGTCTTAAATGTTCGGAAGTGAAAGGATTGCTCAGGGAAATAAATTCCCCGTTTGCTAATAACGATTAATACTATTCGGACCGGCATGGCCAGCTGGGTTAAGGCGTTCGATTCTTAATCTTAAGGTCGCGGGTTCGAATCACTGTCCGACCAAATATGCTCGCTCTTTGGGCCGTGGGGGTGTTATAATGTGATGGTAAATCCCACTATTCGTTGGTAAAAGAGTAGCTCAAGAGTTGACGGTGAGTGGTGATGACTAGCTGCCTTCCCTCTAGCCTTACACTGCTAAATTAGGGACGGCTAGTGCAGATAGCCCTTGTCTAGCTTTGCGCGAAGTTCAAAAAATAAACAAACTATTCACGCAAAACAAAATATAGAATATCCATTTATAAGTTTTGAGGTTCGACTCGGATCTTCTGATTTCGCGTCTAATGTGTGTAATAATAAAAAGACGTTTTTCCCTTATTTTAATAACTGATTATGTTAAAGAAGGTAAGAATGTGAACAGAAAACTCAACCATGAATTTTCTTTTTCTCTGTCTTTTGGACTACGCAACTGAATGTGACACTACATAAATTTTGGCTATTTTTTGGTCATTAGATGTTGTGGTTTAAATAGTTTACACTATTGTTTTTGTTGTGAAAATAAATAGAGCATTAATATTAAAATGGTAGCCAGAATACTACTTTATTGTTTTTTATTATGATAGTTAATAGTACATTGTGGTTAATAAAATAAGCAGAATACTACTTTATTGTCTTTGTTGTGATGGTTATTCTAACAGCCTAAAAGTGAAAGCAAATAATATGTTAATCACTCTGTATCCAACATATGCATATGTACACCGTCAATTTTCATGAATCATATTACACAAGTGAATTTTGATTATCGTGAATTACAAACCACATTTGTAAGTAAGGGTTAAGAATACAATATTATTTATTTCATTTTACACGTATTCATTTCAGTTATTTATTTTCATTATTATATCTATTTGAATTAATTTCAATGTCACTTACAAGAAATTGTTAATAAGACGAACAAAATGGTCAGCAGATAGCCCAATGTGGCTTTGCTATAACAAAAACACACACACACACACAATGCTGTATAATTATTCAAAAAATTAAAAAAAAACAATAACAAACAAGTTATAAGAAAACAGACACACTCGGCATACAAATAATTGCCTCTACAGGTACGCATGAAGGATGAAAGGCTTCTAGGGCACTGTGGCTAATGAAGTAAAACGGTACACTACCTTACTGTCTTTGTTGTGAGGGCAAATAAGGCACTGTGGATAACAATATCATAGAATACAGCATAAATACAGCTAGCCCATTGTGTAACTTTGTGGTTAACAACAAACCAACAAAGAAACACGTTATGGTAAATTGTTATTCTCGTTAAGAAGTTGGGTAGACAATAATGGGTATTTGTTAAGATAGCGAATAGGGGAATGTGGTTAAGATGGTACGCAGAATGATTACCGTATTTTTTGTTGCTCTAGTAAACACACTCGCAAGCTTTGAATTCGCATCCAATAGGGTAGTAAGAGGGTGTAATAGTGAGAAATGCATCACATCAAGGTTTGTCTCGTTCAAGTACTGAGAAAAGTACAGCCAGCTATAAATATCTTGTTGTTTTTTTGTTGAGTCACTGAATATGATACTATAACTGATCGTAATACGATTAAACATTAAAAACAGTTAGGTATCACGGCCTGGCATGGGCGAGCGCGTTAAGGCGTGCACTCGTAATCCGAGGGTCGCGGGTTCGCGCCCGCGTCGCGCTAAACATGCTCGCCCTCCCAGCCGTGGGGGTGTATAATGTGACGGTCAATCCCACTATTCGTTGGTAAAAGAGTAGCCCAAGAGTTGGCGGTGGGTGGTGATGACTAGGTGCCTTCCCTCTAGTCTTACACTGCAAAATTGGGGACGGCTAGCACAGATAGCCCTCAAGTAGCTTTGTGCAGCCCCCCAGTGGCTCAGCGGTATGTCTGCGGACTTACACGCTAAAATCCGGGTTTCGATACCCGTGGTGGGCAGAGCACAGATAGCCCATTGTGTAGCTTTGTGCTTAATTCAAAACAACAACAACAACAACAACAGCTTTGTGCGAAATTCCAAAACAAACAAACAAACGTTACAGAGGTTAATAGAAGTTTAGGAGAATAAAGCTCAAGAAAGATTATTTTGCTGATAATTTAACCCATCGTAGCCGTTATGAGGTGAGTGTAGCCCCCCAGTGTATGGCTGGGGACTCACACCGCTAAAAAGTGGGAACAGCACAGATAGCCCATTGTGTAGCTTTATGCTTAATTCAAAACAAACAAACGAGGTGTGTGTTGGTTGAAGAAGAATATGATAATAAAAATGTGGTCTATTTATATTTTTATGTGTGTACGAATAAGGTTTTCCTATGTGGATATTGGCTCTCCATGGTTCCTTGTATTAAATATTACTACTTCTTGGTAATGACTCAGGAAGTGTTTAAGTTCTAAAGTAGAAGCTAAAACTGAACCTGACCTGGAAATTTTTTTACTTTGCTCTCCTGTAGGAGATAGATCGCTTTGCCACTAGACTTTGATCAGTCAGACCCTGTAATTAGTTCCCTCTCGACGCGGATCAAGAAATTATAGGAAATCATAGTCTTTGTGAAACGGTGCCGCTGACAAGAATGGGGAGCTGGCTTAATTGTGTACGTTGTTAAGTTGTTTGGTCTGTTGAGTGTTCCCGAAATGTCTCGTCGTATGAGAGCAGAGTCTGTTTAATACGCTGTGTATGTTTATGTCAGAGTTACTGCAAAACACACAGCAAATTTTATTTTATATAAATTCTTATTTTTTTCGTTGTAATGACTGTTCTTTTCTCATAATTAAGAGGCCCTATTAAAAGCATTTCATTTTTAAAAATAGAATACTGAAAACGTTATGACAAGAAGTAGTGAAAATCGCTGTGGAGTATTAAGCCTAGTTAGGGTGAAGTTCACTTTTAGATATTTATAATGGCAGTACGACGTCATCTTCTTAAGTGTCGCAACACAGTGAAACCGATAAGAAAATGGCTTAAAGATGTACGACGAACAAACTAAATTTGAAACTGCCTGTTAGTCTTTCAACAGTACTTCTGTAATTGGTCGTAATAGGTTAAAATATTTAGAAACTAACTTTGGTGTCAAAACAATTCTATAAAAGTGTAAATGTTACATTATATTTTAGTATGTTTAATCATTTAAAAATAAACTTGGGTATCATGAAATTTCAATAAAATTTTAAATACGATTTTATATTTTAGTAGCTTTAAGCGTTAGAAACTGTTTTATAATGTTGAATATATTCTTAAATAGATGGCAATATGGTCTTTAAGTCAGTTCGAATAATTCAGCGCTCTCTATCTGACGAGAGATCGTTTCAGATTAATACAGTGATCGATAGGCAAAATGTTGGAACTTAATTATTCTGGTCATCTTTACGCATAAATATTGTAGCAGTTTAACGAGATGGCTCACGTGAGAAAAACGAATGTTCAATTATATATTTGAACCTGACGATGACCGAAGAAGGTCGAAACGGTGTTCACTCCTCTACGTAAAAAAATTTTCTCAACCCAAACTAACCGTTTTTATAAATTAATTTCTCTACAAGTGGGTTTTCTCGACATCACCGAATGTTCATTTCGTTGTACATATAATTTAGCAACATATTATTGTGTAACAACATGACTTCCTTCTACGTAACTGAAAAAGTACAGTCTTCTATTTTCTTGTTTGTTTTTATATTGTCAAGCATAAACTACACAATGGGCTATACGAGCATTGTCCACCACAAATATCAAAACTTGATTTTTAGCGTTATAAGAGTATAGATTTACCGCTGTGTCCCTGAAGTTTGACGTGACTTTTAACTTCTTCACTTGTTTTACTTTAATCACATTTAGCCCGTCAGGTGGTTAGGACGCTCAACTCGTAATCGTAGTGTCGTGAGTTCGAATCCCTGTCACACCAAACATGGACGCCCTTTCAGACCGTGGGGGCATTATAAAGTAACGGTCACTTCCACTATCAGTTGGTAAGTGGTAAGAGAGCAGCCCAATTATGGACGGATAGACCGATAAACGTGGTGTAATTTTGCGCGTTAAAGCGTGTGTATGTTTTTTTCTTACAACAAAGCCACATCGAGCTATCTGCTGAGCCCACCAAGGGTAATCGAACTCCTGATTTTAGAGTTGTAAATCCGTAGACATACCGCTGTACTAGAGGAGGACTGCGCAAAAAAAAAGTTTCTTTCGAAGTATTACAATGACCTTCTCAATTTTTTCGAAAATGCTATTCTACGAAACAAACCTATCTCGATGGGTCAGCGGTAAGTTTACAAACTTACGAGGCTGAGATCCGGGGTTTGATTCTTTACGGTGAACAGATAGCAGTCATTTATGTTGCTTTGCGTTAAACTAGAATACGAATAACGACAAAAAGTAATAACAAATAAAAATGAAATTTAAAAAAAACCTAAGAATTCTTACAGTTGAGGCCGAAAGAATAAAGATTATAAGTAAATAATCTTTCAGAATATAAACACGAGAAAGTTATAAATATTTGTTTGTTTCAGTGCAAAGTTATTCAATAAGTTATCTGAGCTCTATAAACCACGGGATATCGAACCTCGAATTTTAGCGTTTTAAGCACGTTAACTAATCCCTGAATCTTTAGTTGTAAATAAAATACTTCATTGAATTCGAATATTAAAATTCTAAAAAAATGCTGGAAACTTTATTTATTTAATTTTAATTTGTAAATTAACATAGAATTCATATGCCAGTCTAAAAGGAAAATGTAGTAAAAACACATATGTATACCTCCATAAAAAAAATAATTTGACAAGGGCTCTCTAGCGTATACACTTTTAGAGATTTCAAAGTACTCTGGTGTCTGGACCACGTAGAGAACGTTGTTCGGTAGGCTGTTATAGTTTTCAGCAAAAGAGTTTCTAGTGTGCTTATATTACGACAGACATAAAATTAGAGAGAAAAAATCTTCCCTGGCTGAAATAGCCTATAATCATATAATATTATAGGTCAAGTCACGTTTCTGGAATGAAAGGCAGCTTCAATAAAAGGCTACAACACCGTGCTCATGCGCAGTGTGTAGGCCTCTGCACCTGCAAGTCGGTAGAAGCGGTCTGGTCTGCTCCAGAGAGCAAACGCCTAGAAAATTATTGTTTACAGATTTATGTCGCCAACTGACGAGCTAAGGTCGTCGGAAATCCGGTTCTCTAGCCGCTACCCGTTCATTAGTTCGGCCTCTAACCCTTAGTTAGCAAGCTAGGCTAATGTATACGTAACTATTACATAGGCTGGTAGCAGCAGGAGTTAGGCTTGGCACAGCAACGTTTTAGGCTTATACTCCTCTCTCAACGTCATTTGTGCTAAAATAAAAATGGTATGTCCAAAGTTTGTATTATTCATGTGCGACATTATGGTAACCTTAAATCTTAAAATAATCCTCTTTTTTTATGGTAACAAACGTTCGTATTTTAAGCTGGGAATAAAACTAATTTATTGTAAACATTCTGTTTTTAAAATTATGCATTACATTTTACTTGAGAAGCAAATTTTACATATGTAAACACACATATATTTCTTTTTCTCTCATGAATTTACATATAATTATATATATATACTTTCCTGTGTAGGCAGTATTTCATAATAGATAATTTTTAGGTCAGTAATAGCAATAACCTGTGAATGATCCAGAAAAACTGTAACGTCAGTTAGGTTGGTTAGTCAAACTAACCAGCATCTTGAGTAGGCGCATAAAGATCAGCCGTAAATAGCATTTGTGGAAAGCCTGTTCTTTTAAAGTCAAATGTATCTCGTGGTGTTAAATATAAAGTCCAACAGAACACAACATTGATCTGAGAAATCGTGTTACTTGAATGTACCTCGTGGTGTTAAATGTAAAGTCTAACTCAACACAACATTGATCTGAGGTATCGTGTTATTCAAATATACCTCGTAATGTTGAATGTCCAACAGAATGCAACAGTGATCTGAGAAACCGTGTTACTTAGATTACCTCGTGGTATTTAGTGTCCAGCAGAACATAACATTGATTTCAAAAGTGCAGCATGTTCACTATAAAACACAACATAAAAGGTGTTATATGCTCCAAGAAATTCTACATATAACAGTTGTTATGATATTTACTCAGAAAGTGTGATATAAGTTTCAGAAAATTATGTATTGAACGTATAATCACATTATTATTGTTAAAATTAGTAAATTATGTGAAGATACCAACAGCATTTCATGTCATCGTCCTTTTTAATGTCTCAACAAAACGTATCATCACCGGTTTCATGATCCATGTACCTCAGTGGTGAAACCCCATTTTTAGTTTCATAAACTTTCTAACTTGTTGCTGTGTCGCTTTGTGTGTATGTGTGTGTGGGCTTAGTACAAAGTTTAGTCCGATGTAACGATAACCACTGTGTTACTATACAAACAAACAAAGTTTGGAATAAAGTTTAATGACCCAAGTGTTACAGTGGTGTGTCTGCGGACTTACAACGCTGGAGGCCGGGTTTCGATACTCGTGGTGAGCAGAGCACATAGATAGCCCATTGCGAAGATTTGTGCTCAACTTCAAAGTTTAGTCTGGCTTCACTATATAAAAACAATGTACAACAATCAGTCGACGTCCAACTTGTATCAATACCTAATGTTACTAACCAACAACTTGCTATGAAGTCCAATTCGCTCTCATAATTGTAACTTTGTATTTTACTGTATAAAATAATAATAGCTTTCAAATAACCTACATATTTGTAAAGGCCCTTAATAAGGGTGCCATCTATTGCTCTAATAAAGAACTACTACCGACCAGCCGAAGAAACGAGTTGTACAGTAGATTTTAATTGTGCTCGTGGTCGAATGAACGAAACATCAGTTTCATTCATAACGTAAAACTCGATATGCGCAGTACGTTGGTGAGATAGAAATGTTTGCATTTAATTATTAACTTTATGCGCATAAAATTCCCGGTGATCAATACCACATTCAATCTTTTGATTTCAGACTTGTGGGGGGGGGGAGCAGGAGTTTTCTTGGAAGTATATCAACTAAGTGCATGTGCATGTCATTGTATGCTAACATAACACAGCACATGTGTTACCTCCTCTACCAACACATGGCGACCCTATATATAAAAAAGAGACAGAGAGAGAGAGGGGATAAAAGAGAATGTGGGGTTTGGTTACGTTTGTGTTTACTGAGCAATTAGCGTTGCCTCTCCGTTCGACCTCTACCACCGTTACTATGCCTCCAGCCTCCTCTCGACTCTGTCTTTGGAATGTCGGATGTTATCGTCCAGTGATATACGGACTTACATTTCCAGTTCTAACTTTGGTATTCTTCAACAACGTGGCGAATATAATGTCAGGGCGTTCACATTTTATCCGTTCCCCGCGCGTGCAACGGTAAGTATACACATTCACAACGCTAAAATTAGGGGTTCGATTCCCCTCGGTGGGCTCCGCAGATAACCCGATGTGGCTTTGCTTCACAAAAACACTCACACGTTTTATCCAAATATCGTTCGTTTCAATAGTTTATTTCCGGTGGCAATAATCAAACGAAGCAATAAAATTTAACTTTCAGTTTGTTGTTGTTTTTTTATCTCTGTTTGCTTCTCCGTCTGCATGTGGTTCACGTGAGGGATAGAGGGCGCTTCTGTGTCTCTGTAAATGAAAATGAAATTAAATGCTCTCCATCAGATGACTTGCCTTGATGAATGTACGTTTTCATTCGGATAACTTGATCTGACATTGAAAAGAATAACGCAGCATGGCATGTGGTGTTTCTGCCACGAATGTTTGTTATTTTAGGGATGGCTAAGTAAACGGTTGGGTTCGCTACCATGACCCGTTGACCGTGGGGTATGAAGGGGGTGGGGCTACTTACTTGATAAACGATCAGTCTTTCCCTGCGGAATTCAACTGTCTTATAGCGCATGGTGAGAGGCCACACCGCAGCCTTGAGTATCTTGTTTGGGTTACACTGATACTCTGCTTACTTTGACTGCCAGTGGAGGAAAAAAAAGCCTCGAACAAAAGAAAACAAATATTTTGATAATGATTTAACTAAACAATAGTTTTTGTTTTTCAGTTGATAGTTTCCTCCATCTAATGCTAGTATATTTTAACTTTATTTCATTGAAATAGTTTGTATCCAAATCAACTGAATTTGTTTTGAAAGTTTTTTTTGTTCAAAACGACACCATTATCTGCGCTGAACCTTACCTAAATTTAAACTGACTGACTGACTGGAAGAAAAGCAGTTAGTTAACAACGCCCACCGCTAACTCTTGGGCAACTTACTCTTATCCGATTGAAACGTTGGCCAGGTGGTTAAAGCACTCGACTCGTAATTCGAGAGTCGGTGGTTCGAAACCCCATCACACCAAATATGCTCGCTCTTTCAGCCTTGGGGGTGTTATAACGTGACGATCAATCCCATTATTCGTAGTAGCCCAATAATTGGCGGTGGGTGGTGATGAGTAGCTGTCTTCCCTCTAGCCCTTGTGTAACTTTGCGCAAAATTCAAAACAAACCGATTGAAGAGTACGAGAGACCTGACCATCACTCTTATAACATACTCATAGTCCCAATGTGCGGAGCGCGTTGTTGGGACAACGAAACGTTAACCATTATCACCTTACTTGGAAATGCATGTAAAAACCAAACACCCTGTACAGATTATAATGGTTAAACGCTGTGTATTTTGCGGGAAACGAATCTCTTTTGTGTGTTTCAGATAAGAGTGTTTATTTGTAGTTAAGCACACAGTAACACAGTGTTCCGCCCACCACAGGTATTGAAGCCCAGTTTCTAGTGTTGTAAGCCTGTAAACATATCGTTGTGCTAATGGGGAGCATAAGGTAAGATCCGGATGCTACCGTTTCTCTGGTTACCGTAACAAACGTGGTAAGATCATAGGGATAAACGTTCGAAGTGTGAAGAGAGATGTTCCCTTCTGGTATAGAGGTAAGTCCACGGATTTACAGCGCTAAAATCTGGGATTAGATTCCCCGTCGGTGGACTCAGCAGAAAGCCGCCTAAGGTATTATGTGTATTAACATAACGTGATGGAACTGATGTAGTCTCTAAGGTTGTCTCAACAACAGAGCAAATAAACAGACAAAATTTGGATTCAGTCACATTTCTAGGAATGTTTACTTTATAGATAGTTTTATGGACCAAACTTCCGTATACTATCTCCTTTCTTTGTAACGTTATTCGTTATATGATAATATTTTAAAGAAATCGTGCAACAGATATAATATTTTGTGTTCTTTTGTGCGTCTAATGTTTAATATTATATCTGCATTGAATTATTTTATCTACAACATGCTTTAGTTCTAGACGACTTAGTAAATATTCAGTAACTAATTTCAGTTATTGTAAAAGTTCGCCATGGTTTAACACAAAAAATGTGTTCAGTGACTAAAAACTCTTATATCGTTTCTCACTCTGCGATCACTACACTTTAAATTATGAAAGTTTCTTTGTTTACCCATTACTATATCTTCAACGAGTAAGACACTCTGTTTAGTCGTTATTATTTTATGTTTTGTCATAGTAAACTGTTCTCCGGTGGGTAAGCGATATGTTTACGAACTTACAATGGTGAAACCCGGAATTGCGATTTTCCGTGGTATAGCTCTGTGCTAAAATAAACAAACAAGGAGCGAAATTACTCTGTCGACCCTATATTATACCTTTAATTAGTAAAATATCCTGTGTACTAATTATTTTATCTTCATTTGTTAATTAATAATTTACAGGTAAAATTTTCTATTCACCTGTTGTTATGTTCTCATTTATCAGAGTAAATTCTCTCTCCATCAATAATATAGCTTTAATTTCCCTGTCCACCAATAATATAACTTTAATTTTTCTGTCCACCAATAATATAACTTTAATTTCTCTCTCCGTCAATAATATAACTTTAATTTCTCTGTTCACCAATAATATAACTTTAATTTCCCTGTCCACAAATTATATAACTTTAATTTCTCTGTCCACCAATAATATAACTTTAATTTCCCTGTCCACAAATTATATAACTTTAATTTCTCTGTCCACCAATAATATAACTTTAATTTCTCTGTTCACCAATAATATAACTTTAATTTCCCTGTCCACAAATTATATAACTTTAATTTCTCTGTCCACCAATAATATAACTTTAATTTCCCTGTCCACCAATAATATAACTTTAATTTCTCTCTCCATCAATAATATAACTTTAATTTCCCTGTCCACAAATTATATAACTTTAATTTCCCTGTCCACAAATTATATAACTTTAATTTCTCTGTCCATCAATAATATAACTTTAATTTCTCTGTTCACCAATAATATAACTTTAATTTCCCTGTCCACAAATTATATAACTTTAATTTCTCTGTCCACCAATAATATAACTTTAATTTCTCTGTTCACCAATAATATAACTTTAATTTCCCTGTCCACAAATTATATAACTTTAATTTCTCTGTCCACCAATAATATAACTTTAATTTCTCTGTTCACCAATAATATAACTTTAATTTCCCTGTCCACAAATTATATAACTTTAATTTCTCTGTCCACCAATAATATAACTTTAATTTCTCTGTTCACCAATAATATAACTTTAATTTCTCTGTCCATCAATAATATAACTTTAATTTCTCTGTTCACCAATAATATAACTTTAATTTCCCTGTCCACAAATTATATAACTTTAATTTCTCTGTCCACCAATAATATAACTTTAATTTCTCTGTTCACCAATAATATAACTTTAATTTCCCTGTCCACAAATTATATAACTTTAATTTCTCTGTCCATCAATAATATAACTTTAATTTCTCTGTCCACCAATAATATAACTTTAATTTCTCTGTTCACCAATAATATAACTTTAATTTCCCTGTCCACAAATTATATAACTTTAATTTCTCTGTCCACCAATAATATAACTTTAATTTCTCTGTTCACCAATAATATAACTTTAATTTCCCTGTCCACAAATTATATAACTTTAATTTCTCTGTCCACCAATAATATAACTTTAATTTCCCTGTCCACAAATTATATAACTTTAATTTCTCTGTCCATCAATAATATAACTTTAATTTCTCTGTTCACCAATAATATAACTTTAATTTCCCTGTCCACCAATAATATAACTTTAATTTCTCTCTCCGTCAATAATATAACTTTAATTTCTCTGTTCACCAATAATATAACTTTAATTTCCCTGTCCACAAATTATATAACTTTAATTTCTCTGTCCACCAATAATATAACTTTAATTTCCCTGTCCACAAATTATATAACTTTAATTTCTCTGTCCACCAATAATATAACTTTAATTTCTCTGTCCACCAATAATATAACTTTAATTTCTCTGTCCACCAATAATATAACTTTAATTTCTCTGTCCACCAATAATATAACTTTAATTTCTCTGTCCACCAATAATATAACTTTAATTTCTCTGTCCATCAATAATATAACTTTAATTTCCCTGTCCACAAATTATATAACTTTAATTTCTCTGTCCACCAATAATATAACTTTAATTTCTCTCTCCATCAATAATATAACTTTAATTTCTCTGTTCACCAATAATATAACTTTAATTTCCCTGTCCACAAATTATATAACTTTAATTTCTCTGTCCACCAATAATATAACTTTAATTTCCCTGTCCACAAATTATATAACTTTAATTTCTCTGTCCACCAATAATATAACTTTAATTTCTCTCTCCATCAATAATATAACTTTAATTTCTCTGTTCACCAATAATATAACTTTAATTTCCCTGTCCACAAATTATATAACTTTAATTTCTCTGTCCACCAATAATATAACTTTAATTTCCCTGTCCACAAATTATATAACTTTAATTTCTCTGTCCACCAATAATATAACTTTAATTTCTCTGTCCACCAATAATATAACTTTAATTTCTCTGTCCACCAATAATATAACTTTAATTTCTCTGTCCACCAATAATATAACTTTAATTTCTCTCTCCATCAATAATATAACTTTAATTTCTCTGTTCACCAATAATATAACTTTAATTTCCCTGTCCACAAATTATATAACTTTAATTTCTCTGTCCACCAATAATATAACTTTAATTTCCCTGTCCACAAATTATATAACTTTAATTTCTCTGTTCACCAATAATATAACTTTAATTTCCCTGTCCACAAATTATATAACTTTAATTTCTCTGTCCACCAATAATATAACTTTAATTTCTCTGTCCACCAATAATATAACTTTAATTTCTCTGTCCACCAATAATATAACTTTAATTTCTCTGTCCACCAATAATATAACTTTAATTTCTCTGTCCATCAATAATATAACTTTAATTTCTCTGTCCACCAATAATATAACTTTAATTTCTCTGTCCACCAATAATATAACTTTAATTTCTCTGTCCATCAATAATATAACTTTAATTTCTCTGTCCACCAATAATATAACTTCAATGAGTAATATTTTCTGTTCACATTACCTTCCCTTCAATGAGTAAATTATCCTCTTTGCTGGTTGTTATATTTTCACGAGTTCCAGAAAAGTTATCATGTTCGTCAGATAGCCCAAAATTAATTTTTCTTACCTAGCTTTTCTCATCCTTTCGTACCCCGCTGGTACAGCAGTAAATATATGGATTTACAACCCTAAAATCAGGGGGTTCGATTCCCCTTGGTAGAAGCAAATAACCCGATGTTGCTTTGCTATAAGAAAATGCGCACACTGAGACTTTCATCGAAATCCAGTTTTCTGTAAAACTGCAGAATTTTAAAGAAATACGAAGTATTATTGAAAAATAGATATTTATTTCTTATTCTGAAATATTTCAAAGCCGGCAGGTTGTGAAGAGCCAACTGTATCTTATGTCCCTCAATGGTAAGTCTGAAGGCTTATGACACAGTTTATGGACACAGAACAGATTTACTTCTTTGCACTTAACAACAAACACACAGATGATCTTATATCGTTGCAATGTGACAGTAAAGTACGATTGTAAACCAGTAACCACGCGTTACAAATAAATGTACTTAATAACTAATAATCTTGCTAAAACTTCTCTAGAGATTTTCTCGCGTTTCCACTTTTAATTCGAAACATTTTGCGAAATGACGCACAAAGAAGATTGTATCTTATCTGATGTTGATCTCTCAGTCTTTTCCAATCATTAGTAATACTTCCAGGGTTTGGTTTTTGTTGATATTGAACACAAAACTGCACGGAGGGGTGTCGATTTTCAGGGTCGTCACAGAACAGATTTATCACCGAGCTACAGGAGAGCTATTGCCAGTTTTGTAGCTTATCATAATTTTTCTTTTCACAACGAGCAGTAGTATTATTTTAAATTAATTCGTGTTTTTATCTTGTTTGTGAAGAGAAATGACCATTTAGTCTCGCAAAAATGTAATAAATTGTTAAAACAACAATTAAAAGTGTGGTAACTTTCGAAGACTATCTGATTCTTACAAAATTTTCTTCTTTAACCAGCTCGGTATGGCCAAGTGGTTAAGGCACTGGATTCGTAATCCGAGGGTCGCAGGTTCGAGTTCCATTCACACCAAACATGCTCACCCTTTCAGCAGTGGGGGCGTCACAATGTGACGATCAATTCCATTATTGGTTGGTAAAAGAGTAGTCCAAGAGTTGGCGGTGGGTGGTTATGACTAGCTGCCTTCCCTCTAGTCTTGAACTGCAAAATTAGGGACGGCCAGCGCAGATAGCCTTGCGTGTAGCTTTGCGCGAAAATCAAAGAAAATCAAATACTCTTTAACATACACCAATCTCTCCATTAGTGTCAGTGTTACTGTCGCTCACACTTCGATGTATTTCAGTTTTATGTCGTGTCTTCGTCAAATTTTATCTTCGTTAAATGTTTATTTATTATTGACCCATGATGTTCCATTTGATTCTGTAATTAATCATTTATGTCTTCATTCCTGTCAAGTGATTTCTTATCAAGACGAGATCACACATATATGTTATTTTTTTTTGTCTTTGTTAATGTTAATTTTACGTAGCCTTGACACCGATGACTTTGTATCAGAGTTACTATCCTTCGCTGACTGTCAGTCTTTGTTTTTGATGCCGTCTTTTTAACTTTCATATTTTTTAACTTGAGATTGACACTTGTTGATCTATATTCGAGTTAGTGTCTATCGATTGTCCATTTCTTTCAAACCCTACATATCGTAGTTTCTTATACTTGTAATTTACTTCTATTTGTTTTCTTTTTCTTCAACATTTATTGCTTTAAATACTCTATTACTGTTACAATCACCCCTGTACTTGTATTATTTTCAAGTAGTGGAAACCATTTCACTAGCATGCCCTTAAACAGAGCCACTGTGGCGAGTTGTGCTTGGTTTCTTTGTTTATGACACTTTATGTATTTCGTGTATAAATTACAAACGCCATTCTTTCGTGGAACACTAAAAACAAATCTTATGTGTAATAGTTGGGACAACTTGGAAATTCGCCAAAGTCACGCAGTTGAGTTTATACATTAATAGTTTCGATTTGAATTAACTGAGTGATTAAGTTAAGTATCATATTACAAAATACAGCTTTTATATAAGGAAGTTTATTTTTATAACAGGTGCGAAGTTTCGATTGCTATAGCTATCATTTTCTAACACAAAAGTTTTAACGGCAAAGAAGTTTTTAATGTGTGTAGCTTGTTTGTTTGTTTTTGAAATTCGTGCAAAGCTTCACCAGGGCTATCTGCGCTAGCCATCCCTAATTTAGCAGTGTGAAACTAGAGGGAAGGCAGCTAGTCATCACCACCCACTGCCAATTCTTAGGGTACTTTTTTACCAACGAATAGAGAAATTGACGGAAACATTATAACGTCCCCACGGATGAACGGGTGAGCATGTTTGGTGTGATGGGGATTCAAACCCGCAACCCTCGGTTTACCAGTCGAGTACCCTAACAACCTGGCCATGTCGGATTTAGTACGAATTTGTACGTGTATGTACATATATATATATACACATACACACACATAGACACATATGAATGTATACATTATTTCAATAAGTTAAAAACGTGTGCTTGTTACAGATAAATAGCATTTATAACAATTTTTTGTCACTGAAACTCTGTAAATACTTAATAGAAATTTTAAAATATTTCAGTTACGTGATTTTATTTTTCTCTGTTTTCAGGCGAGATAAGATGTTATTGTAACTTCCCCATCTGCATAAACACTGGTTATATGTGCAAGTCAGGCTTAGGTTCGTGCTTCTCCGAATACCTGCAGTCTACATACAGTAATGGCCAGTCCAGGTCAAGTCATGGCTGTCTAGAATTTCTCAAGGACAGAAGCATAGCCTTATGCAATCAACTTTCCCGCCATGCCAACGCTTCCAAACAAATATTTTCTAAGCTTCTCTGCTGTGAGGAAGACATGTGTAATTACATGAGTGTCAACATTAGAAGATCAAACATTTCTTTTCCACGAGGTAAGGGGTTTGAATGAAAAAAGAATGCTGATATATATATATATATATATACAAGTGAACACATTGACCGGTTGTTTTTTCTGTTTTTATAGCAGTAACTTATGAAAGTGTGACAATAGAGCGATACAAGTATCGTATTGCGAAGACACGATATGATGACATCTATACACCGTCTGCTACGAAACGAGTTACGTATCGTCACGAAATTCGGCACGCTTTTAGTCAACATTATTAGATTCTGTACAGAAAAAGTTAGAATTTCCAGTGAAGTATTTTTGTTAAAACTAATGATTTAATAAAGAAAGACAAGTACTGATTGCTACACTTTATCTTCATTTCTTTTATCAAAAACACTACATGTAAGGTAACGTAACAAAATAACGTTAACAAAATAAATAAAGCGATATTAACTATTTTACGTTTCTTGCCATCTGTCATGTGGTTGATAAAACTTGTGAATTTGAAAATGCTGCATAAAATTTGATGTACTTAAATAAGACAATGTTAGTGATACAGATAATAAATAAAAACAACAACACTGTAACAAACCGTTGATAGAACTCCTGTATCTAGATACCTATCGTATCAACTACTATTATGAGATGCGAGACTTTCGTTGTAACAACCCGAACTGTCAACAGTACATTTTTCAGAAATCCTATACTGTCAAAGGATATTCCAACTAACTACTCAAGGTCAAATTATGCGTGTCATTGACTGAAATGTCGAATAATACGTTTGTTTTAGACTGGAGTGTTAAGCGGTAAATTTGTCATACGCTGGTAGATAGACTCGAGTCTCAATCGATACGTTTGTCAAACACTGGAGTGTTAATCGATATACGCTTGTCATGGACTGACTGGAAGACTGGAGTGTCAAGCGATAGCTTTGTTTTACACTGGAGTGTTAAACGATAGGTTTGTTTTACACTGGAGTGTCAAGCGATAGGTTTGTTTTACACTGGAGTGTTAAGCGATAGGTTTGTTTTACACTGGAGTGTTAAGCGATAGGTTTGTTAAATACACCTGGTCGCAGACTAGACTACCAAAAAATATAGTTATTATCGACTGAATATCAAACAATACGCTTGTAACACACAGAATATCAAACTTTTAACCTTCTAAACAGTTTCAGTTTCACACAATATGGTTTAAATCCATACTAACAGAACCAAAGTTTTGACATTTCACATATCCATCATTTTGTTGAAGAGGGCATGTAAAATGTTGTTACACATTGTTCCTTTAGTAACTTTTAAAAATGTTGTTTGACGTTGTTCCTTTAGTTCCTTTTAAAAATGTTGTTTCACATTGTTCCTTTAGTTCCTTTTAAAAATGTTGTTTCACATTGTTCCATAACCAGTGTTATATACAATGTGTTTTACTGTAAATTAGTTTACACGGTGTTGTTTATTTACCTCTCATTAATTCGAGTTTTCTTTTTCGAACGTATTATTTTCATTGAATATTCCATTACATGTTTCTTTCATATCATGTTTAATTCCACTGCTTGTACAAGTTATTAAGCCTATCATCATTACAGATGATCTGTTTTGCCATATAATAACATACAATTTTCATTTTTCAGTGATGTCAAGAAACCCACTTGTTGAGAGTTTTATGTGCAAAAACGGCTCGTTTGGGTTGAGAAAATATTTTTTGTGAACCTGACGATGACCAAAGAAGGTCGAAACGTTGTTCGCTCTTCTATGTAAAATATTTTCTCAATCCAAACGAGCCGTTTTTGCACATAAAATTTGCATTTTTCTTAGCCCTACCTCTTCACAAAACAACAAGTGAACTTGATAAGACCCGTTTGCCTGCATAATTTTTAATGTTCATGTATGTGTGTATATTATTATTATTATTACCACGGGTTTCTTTCTTTTTTTCTTACCAGGTATGTACAAATATAAAGAAGGCATAGACCAACAGGTGGCGCTAGAGTACGACTTATGGTTTCGAGCTGCAGTGATTGCCGTTCCGATTATTGGAATTTGCATCTTAATATTGCTTGTGTTAATAGCCGCACGCATGCTCAGACAAGACAGTAGGCGTCGTCGTCAGTTCTTGGAACTTCAACGTCAGCGTCAGTTTAAAACCCACCTGTTGCTCGGTGACAGGTCGGGCTCAAACTGGCATGGGATGTACAAACACTTAGCTTTGTCACGTGATAGCTGGTGTTCAAACATTAGTGTACTCGATAAACCTGTTGCATTCTATAACTCAGTGACAGCGAAATGGGACGAGTATAATAAGCCCACAGTTTTTGTGTAGTTCTGTGTGATATAAATTCTTCCCGTAACCTAGCGACGACGAAATGTGAAGGTTATAATAAGTTTGTACAGCTCAGTCTAACTTCTAAATTGGTACTCCAACTTACTACAAAAATACATGAAGCTTATAGTAAGTCTATAAGGTTTTTGTGTGGTTCATTTTGACCTCTAAGTCCATACTCAAACTCAAGAACAAGAAATAGGAAATGTATGACCATTGAACTGTTTGTGTGTGGTCATCCACGTTATAAGTTCAAGCTGCAACTCCGTGAAAACAAAATGGAAGAATATATATTTTAACCGTTTTTATAGAACCGTTTTATGTGTAAATGTATTCTGTAAGTCGATTGAAGATAAATGGGTAGGTTATAATTACCTTAGTGCTGTGGTGTAGCCCCACCTACACTCTGAACCCTTTCCATAACATAGTGACTGACGGCTTGCCAGGATCACGTGTTAGACGGTCTAGAAATCTTTTTTTTTTTTTTTTTTTTTACTGGAGTTCAGTCTACGCTGTTACCAGGATGTGTGACTTATTTTGCTACATTGGTGGTCCCTCAGTGAATCTAATGTAATAGCACCAAGTGCTTTTAACTATGTAAATATGTAAATACTTTGATAAGATAATGTTTCTTATTACCATTAGACTAAAATATAAATAGTACTGAAACTAGGAAGTCTTTCATTCCTTCACAAAATAAAAAAGAGTTATAAGTGGTTTTCGAAACCAATTTTTAATCTACCTTCTCAGACCAATTTTTTCAGATATATTTAAAACGCAAAATATTTTGAGATTATATAAATTTTACAGTCTTTATATCCCATAGTAAGTAGAATTGGGAGACTTTTAATTTGTGAAATTTACAGTTTTGGAAAATTTCTACGCCTTTGTTTAGATTGAAAAGTCATAGTACGCTAGCTTCATATTCAAAGCGATTTCTTAATATTATATTATTCTTAATGTTAAAGTTTTGTATGTACAGTTTACGTTATTTGTAGATAAGTGAAACAGTGAAGTTAGAATTTTCTCACTATCTTTAACTGTTCTATTAGGCCCGACGTGGCCATGTGGTTAAGGCACTCGCCTCCTAATCTGAGGGTCGCGGGTTTGAATTTCCCGTCCCACCAAACATGCTTGCCATTTCAGCCGTGGGGGCGCTATAACGTTACGGTCAATCCCACTTATTCGTTGGTAAAAGAGTAGCCTAAGAGTTGGCGATGGGTGGTGACGACTAGCTGCCTTCCTTCTAGTCTTACACTGCATAATTAGGGACGACTAGCCCAGATAGCCCTCGAGTAGCTTTGCGCGAAATTCAAATAAACTGTTCTATTAAAACCTGTGATCAACAGTATTCTTTATATAGATTACAGTTCCAAAACTTTATAGAGATGGCGCTTCAGTATAATGAAATTGTTATTAAATTTTAGAAGCTTAATATCACTGAAATCATATTGCATGCGACTGATGAAATATTACAGTTTATTTCGTTTCTCTAATGATCAAATGGATTTAGCCAATTGTGGATTTTAAAAATATCTACAACCCATATGTTTTATTACTGAGGTTAGATAAATTAGTTTCAATGCTTCACAACCTTTCGGCCTTCAATACCGCGATATTAACGTTAAATATCGCTTATTGTATACAAAATAAACAGATTGGGTAGTAGCTTTACACACCATCATATCTATCCCAGCTAACTCGATTTGGTATTGGGCGAAAAGTCTATTTGGCAGCGATGTGTGGCAGATAAAAATAATGTTTGTAATGCTGATATTTCACACCTAAGCGTATGATGCTTCAACAGAACTGAGTAATTTGGTGTTTGAGTGTGTTTTATTATATCAAAACCACATTGTTTTGTAGACTTACCCCTGTACTAGAGCAGGGCTGAAGATTGGAGTTGAATAGCTATTTTTCGATTCGTTTTTCAGTAACAAGTATACCGAACCCACCGAAACAAATGTTACGATTGTTTTTTGTTTTTTTCCTTCTCCATGTCATACAATAATTATTTCGATTCTTTAATCTAAGCAGCCACCCTCTAGTACAGCGGTAAGTCTACGTATTTACAACGTAAAAATCTGGGATTCGACTCTCCTTGATGGGCTTACCAGATAGCCCGATGTGGCTTTGCTATAAGAAAATACACACACAGACCTAAGTATAAATATTAATCTAATTCATTAAAGTAAAAACTGGTTATTGAAAACAACTGTAACGACAATGTTAAATAAATCTGTTTTATTTAATTTCTACAACGTACAGTTTATATGTACCTTGTCAATGGTTCAATGGTAAATCCACGAGCTTAAGACGCTAAAAATCGAGTTTCGTTACCGAACTAATGGAAGGCAGATCACAGATAGTCCATTGTGTAGCTTTGTGCTTAATAACAAACTAAAAATATGCACCAGCAGTGGTTCTAGGGGGAACTCTTCTCCCCTAAAATAGCATCCCCTAAGACATTTCAAGATGGCGTTTAAAAAAAACAACACTTATTTTATACCTATGAATAACGAAGTATCAAAATCCAATACTGGACCACAAACAATATTAATTAACTAACATAAACCTATTTCTCTTAGCGGTCTGCCCACTTAAATCACTGCTGAGTTGAGGTTTCTTAGACAGCTTCTCTTTTAACTTCCAATGTTTCAGGTGTGTAATCTTCACTGATATATACACAGCATCGTTACAAGTTACTGTTTTAAAGTGGTTACGCAATGGATTTTTTTTAAACAGTGAAAAAAATAAAGTTACGAACATTCGTTTTTGTTAACCCTTGTAAGTTGCGCGGTATTGTACTATTTTTAATGTAGTATGTTATTTATTTGAAATAAAAAATTGAATTGAAGCTACCTTTATTTGAATTACTTTTTTATATGACAAGAGTGTAAAACATGAAAAAACACAAAAAACAACCAACAAGCTAAGTTCTAATACAACTTAAGCCTTTCTCACAAGTTGCAAAATATATTTTTATTCGTAAATCGAATTAGAATGAGAGAAGTTGTTTTCATACATAACTAAGAAAACGTTTTCCTACTCACGTAATCTCTAACAATGTACAAATACAGAAAATCGCGGGTTCGAATCCCCGTTACACCAAACATGCTCCCCTTTCAGCTGTGGGGGGGGTTATGTCGCGATCAATCCCACTATTCGTTGGTAAAAGGACTAACCCAAGAGTTCGCGGGAGGTGGTGATGACTAGCTGCCTTCATTCTAGTCTTACACTGCTAAATTAGGGACGGTTAACGTAAATAGCCCTGGTGTAGCTTTGCGCGAAATTCAAAAACAAACAGTCGTCTCATGTTTCTTTTTTTAAGCGAACTATCACACAACTGAAAATGAAAATAAGTTTCAAATGTCTTAACATCAAATTTAATACATCTTTAAAAGATGTTAAAATATTAGCTTCACATTAATTACTAACATGATAACAATTTGGAATTCATGAGAATTATAAAAAAAATGTAAACAATGTGTAGTTTATGATTACTGTATATAAATGTCAGTAGTATTATATTATTATTACAAACACTAACAACTTGTAAGAACTATAAACATGTTAGATGTTATACATGTTATACTGTAAACAAATCTAGAAAATATTCTTCTGATGAACTGTAAGAACGTTAACAATTCAGAATTCCTAAGAATTATAAACACCTTGAAACATTTAAGTTAAATTTTAGTTTTGCTCTAAAGTATATTGATTACTCTCATCGGATGTTGTTACTATATAAACACGTTAACAATATCTAATATTTTTATGATGAACTTTTGAATGATATTTCAAAAAACTGGGATGTTTTTAATATTATTTTACGATAATCGTGAACAAATTTTGAATAACTATACTTGTAAGACTATATGGTGATAACATTACATTAGTTCTCACCTTAAAATCGTAAAGGTACGTTGAAACTATTTTCAAAAAAATATAACTCCAGTGAAACCACTCGGATCTTACCCCACAGGAGAGATAATTAAAAAGTAATGGGATTCATTAGAACCAACAAACAGCTGGATCACAATGTCAAAATCAAATTTTAACAAAAGTTGAACAAAATTTTAAAATGAAGACTGGGCTTTGAAATTAAGCCCATTACAAGTTTTTTCTTTTTGTAAAATACTTCAATGAATGTTCGTTTAGGCCCGGCATGGCCAAGTGGGTTAAGGCGTTCGACTCATAATCTGAGGATTGGTGATTCGAATCCCTGTCGCACCAAACACGCTCGCCCTTTCAGCTGTGGTGGCGTTATAATGTGACGGTCAATCCCACTATTCGTTGGTAAAAGAGTAGCTTAAGAGTTGGCGGTGGGTGATGATGACTAGCTGCCTTTTCTCTAGCCTTACACTGCTAAATTAGAGACGGTTAGCACAGATAGCCCTCGTGCAGCTTTGCGCGAAATTCAAACCAAACCAAATGTACTTTTAATGCTTCTTATGACAGAGTTAATAACAATATTCTTCAACCTGTAAAATTTATCTGAAACATTGATAATTTCCAATAAATATCTGGAAAACGAACATCATGTAGATATTGATCTCTTGGTAGTAGGCAAAAATTAATGAAATATTAAAATTAATAAAGAACCGACATCGGTCGAGGATTTACCCAGGGTTAGAAGGACAAAGATAAAATAATATGAGGCTTTCTCTATTACTTTCTCTCTTTTTCTTTCATTTTTTAGATCAAAAGACATCGGGCAAGTATCTGGAGATTCAATACTTACTAATGTCACTCGTATTTTTAAATATCGTAATTTGTTTTTAGAATTTCACGCAAAGTTACGGAGTTATCTGCACTAGCCGTCCCTAATTTAGCAGTGTCAAACTTGAGGGAAGGCAACTAATCACCACCCATCGCGAACTCTTAGGCTACTCTTTTACCAACGAATAGTGGGATCGACCGTTGAATTATAACGCCCTTACTCTGAAAGAGCGAGCATGTTTGGTGCGACAAAGATAAATACAGGGATGAGAGTCGTTTAGATTAATTGTTAACTACTTAGTTTTACTTCTACAGATGACAAAATTACAGATTCTGACAAAATAAAGTTTGCAAAATAATTTGGTGACGCACGATATCATAAAATAAAGGCAATAACCAGAGGAAAGTCTTGTTTTAATAATTTATATTTTACTGAGTACGTTACTTGTTATACACGTGTATTCAGATTATCAAAAAGGTTTTAATAAGATGCCACATAAAGTATTAGCTAAAAACAACTATTTCGTTGGTAGTTTGGAAGAGACAAGGCAATAGAATACACAGTGATTAGAAAGAAGATAGTAGAGGGTTGTTTTTAAAAGAATTCTTCAAAGTGAACTATAATATAATTACTTATAGATAGTCTTAGGGGTCAATGTTTTATTTACGTAAGTGATATTGATATGTTGACTGGTCATATTAAACTCTCGAGAACTTCTAACCTTATTAAGGATGTTGAAGTGATACAAAATAGTGAATGGTTTGTTGTATTTAGCGTAAAGCCACAGTATTGATTATCTACGCTTTATCCAAACAGGGGAATCGAACCCCATATTTTAACGTTGTACGTCTTTAAAATTACTGCTGACTTCGATCAACTGGTGAGTTAGATAGATACGCAGATGACTTTTAGTTATAGTAAATGCGAGGTAATGCATTTGGGTCATCATAATTTATATTGCATGCTGTTATGTAAACGACAACCATGTCGTGTTGTGTTTGGATTTTCATATCTATTATTTATATTTCCATATTTATATTATTGTTTCGAAGTTCAAATCAATAAAATATGTTGTTATTCATTTAAAATAACATTTAGAATTAATTAGAATTCATTTAGAATGAATCATTTAGAAATTTCTAGTATTAGGTAGATCAATCATATGTTTTTAAATAATTTGTATGTCGGCCTAGTGTCGAGACGACGAGTCTCATGCAAAAACAGACATGCACAGATTACTCTGGAACTCTGTGGAAGTTACGCGATTGTTCGAGGACACAGTAAGTCTACTAGTATAAAAACAGACGGTGACGCGAGAAGAAGAAAAGAGTCAATCATTTGTTTGAGAAATTTTCAACGTTTGCCGTGTGTTTATTCAACTTGAATTTGTGACTGAAGCTAGATCTACAGAAGCTGTGATTTTATTTCGTCCATCTTGACGATTCATTCGAATTACTGGTTATACTGAAGGTCAACACTTACAGGACTGTTTAGGGAAGACCGGAAAATTTGGAAAACGACAAATCTGAGACATTCATCAAAAACATCGTAAAAAGAACTTCGTCAAATTTATTGAACTGTGAATTGTTTCTGGACTTCTCCATTCAAACTTCGGAATTTCTTCGTGGGACCAAATTCACACCCTAGACTGGAATTTTGGATTTCTGATTTAGACTTTTGGACTTTCATTCTAGATCATTATATTTGACACAGGCCAGTACCATTTTGTATTGTTATTAATTTTGAAGGTTGAAACTGAATATCTATCATTGTTATTATGTAATTTATGTTATATCTGTTATATATATAACAGTTTATTGTAATAAATTATATAAGCTGTTATCTGTGTCTTTCTGTTGCGTTCAGTCCACATAAAAAAACGTAACAGAAAATTTGTGTAAATAGTTGAGTTTGAAGAAAAGGACATGGAAAAGCGGTGGATAAATTATTCAAGTTATCGACGCAGTGTTTTATCACTAATTGTAAATACAATATAATTCTGTGGTAGTCTATTTATAATTATGTTGATTATAAATCAAAATAATAATTATATTTTTATATTAATCCATCACTGTGTATGTTTTTTTCTTATAGAAAAGTCATATCGGTCTCTCCACTAAGCCTACCGAGGGGAATCGAACGCTTGATTTTAGCGCTGTAAATCCGGACACATACCGCTGTATTAGTTGGGTGCATCAATCATTCCTAGTTAGTTTTAACTTAGGCCCGACATGGCCAAGCGCGTAAGGCGTGCGATTCGCAATCCGAGGGTCGCGGGTTCGCGCCCGCGTCGCGCTAAACATGATCGCTCCCCAGCCGTGGGGGCGTTATATTGTGACGGTCAATACCACTATTCGTTGGTAAAAGAGTAGCCCAAGAGTTGGCGGTGGGTGGTGATGTTGTTGTTTTGAATTAAGCACAAAGCTACACAATGGGCTATCTGTGCTCTGCCCACCACGGGTATCGAAACCCGGTTTTTAGCGTGTAAGTACGCAGACATACCGCTGAGCCACTGGAAGACGGGTGGTGATGACTAGCTGCCTTCCCTCTAGTCTTACACTGCTAAATTAGGGACGGCTAGCACAGATAGCCCTCGTGTAGCTTTGTGAGAAATTACAAAACAACAACAACAAGTTTTAACTTGGAATATCACAGAGAGGTTATTTAAAGATGGAGGTTCAGATGTATATTTTTTCTTGAGAAGGTTATCCCGAGGATTATAAGGATAAATGCATTTAATTTTTTATACAGTACTTAAAGATAATAGGACATGAGTTTACGATTTGATTTGGTTTGTTTTGAATCTCACGCAAAGCTACACAAGGATTATCTGCGCTAGTCATCCTTAATTTAGCAGTGTAAGAACAGAGGGAAGGCAGCTAGTCATCACCACCCATCGCCAACTCTTGTGTGTTATGACTGGGTAGTGTTGTATGTTATGACTGGGTTCGTGTAGTATGTTATGACTAGGTAGGTGTAGTATGTTATGACTGGGTCCGTGTACTATGTTATGATTGGGTTAGTGTAGTATGTTATGACTGGATAGCGTTGTATGTTATGACTGGGTTCATGTAGTATGTTATGACTGGGTACGTGTAGTACGTTATGACTGGGTTCATGTAGTATGTTATGACTGGGTTCGTGTAGTATGTTATGACTGGGTACGTGTAATATGTTATGACTGGGTTCGTGTAGTACGTTATGACTAGGTACGTCTACTATGTTATGATTGGGTTCGTGTAGTATATTATGACTGGGTACGTGTAGTATGTTATGACTAGGTACGTGTAGTATGTTATGACTAGGTACGTGTACTATGTTATGATTGGGTTCGTGTAGTATGCTATGACTGGGTACGTGTAGTATGTTATGACTAGGTACGTGTAGTATGTTATGACTAAGTACATGTACTATGTTATGATTGGGTTTGTGTAGTATTTTATGACTAGGTACGTGTAGTATGTTATGACTAGGTACGTGTACTATGTTATGATTGGGTTCGTGTAGTATGTTATGACTGGGTACGTGTACTATGTTATGATTGGGTTCGTGTAGTATGTTATGACTGGGTCCATGTACTATGTTATGATTTGGGTTAGTGTAGTATGTTATGACTGGATAGCGTTGTATGTTATGACTGGGTAGTGTTGTATGTTATGACTGGGTTCATGTAGTATGTTATGACTAGGCACGTGTAGTATGTTATGACTGGGTTCGTGTAGTATGTTATGATTGGGTTCGTGTAGTAAGTTATGACTGGGTACGTGTAGTAAGTTATGACAGAATACGCAAACGTGTAATGTGAATATATAATTCGGCTTCATAGGACAACTGTGTTTGCTGCTTCTTACAATTCTTCTGAGTTTAGTTTAATTACTTTTAGGTGCATAAAAATTCACTTCTCAAATTTGCAGATAGATTGCTTAAACTGGATATTTCATATTTATCTCCTCGGCAGAGATTCCCAACAAAGAAGGCTCGATAATTTTGATAACAGAATCATCACCACTCACCTCCAACTTTTGCCCTGCTCTTTTACCAACGAATAGTGGGATGGTCATCACGTTAAAATGTCCCCACGGCTGAAAGAGAGGAATGTTTGATGGAACAGAGATTTGAAACCGTGATCCTCGAGCTTCCTAATCACTAGGCTATGCCGGGCGAAGAATATCTGGAAGCTCCATTTGTTGAACATCACTCGGAATGTTTTATGTAACTTCAAAATAGACCCGACATGGCCAGGTGGACGTTCGACTCGTAATTTGAGGATCGCGGGTTCGAATCGCGGTCCCACCAAACATGCTCGCCCATTCAGTCGTGGTGTCATTATGAAGTGACGGTCAATCCCACTATTCGTTGGTAAACAAGTAGTCCAAGAGTTGGATTGTTGTTGTTTTAAATTAAGCACAAAGCTACACAATGGGCTATCTGTGCTCTGCCCACCACGGGTATCGAAACCAGAATTTTAGCTTGTAAGTCCGCAGAAAAACCGCTGAGCCACTGAGGGGCCCAAGAGTTAGAGATGGGTGGTGATGACTAGCTGCCTTCTGTTAGGGACGGCTGGTGCTGATGGCCCTCGAGTAGTTTTGCGCAAAATTCAAAAATCAAACAGACTTCAAATAGTGTAAATTACTTTAGCTTGTTACTTACTCTTACAACAGATATTTCTCGTCCCACCAATAAAATATATTAACAGCGTGCGAAAATCTCATTATACAAGTAAAGATGTAAAGATTTAGTGAAAACGTCATCCCATCCACACTTACTACCATCAAATTGATGCTGTAATGTATTTGTTTGTTTGGTTGTTTTAAATTTCCCATAAAGCTACAATAGTACTATCTGCTCTAACCATCCATAATTTAACAGTTAATTTAAATTTATCCATAATTTAAAGCAGTTAGTCATCACCACCCACCGCCAACTCTTGTACTACTTTTTACCAACGAATAGTGGGATTGACCAAACATTATAACGCCTCCACGGCTGCAAGGGCGAGCATGTTTGGTGGGACGGGAAATTCAAACCCGCGACCCTCGGTTTACCCGTCAAGCTCCCTGACTATCTTGATTACAACTCAGTAATACTTCGATATTGGTTTTATAAACATGTAGATGTGAGATTATTAGATGAAAAACAAAAATTTAAACTAAAAGTTGACAGGAGCCAGGAGATTCTAATGCTATTTATCATAACTTCTAATCCACTAGATTTTTCTCTTTTTTACATTTGGTACCAAAATAGGTTTGTGTACGATCGAAATACATTTCTTCTAACACTCAGATGTAAAATTCGGTCTGGGTGTTCTGTCAGCATGAGCGCCCACAATAATATTTTCGAGAACGTCAAACACTTATGAAGGAGAGAAGTTTTTACAGAATCTGTGTAATATGTGCTTAAATCCAAACATAAATTTACAGTTCTAAAAGAAATTAATAAAATATTTAGTTTCACTACGATGTTAAATTCGCATCATAAAACCCGCCATTTCTTGCGCAATGTAAGAAAAGAACAAGCTCCCTTTACCTCATCCTGTGGCAGTCCATGTCTGTGAATTATATGCTAAACGATAAATATTTGTCTATGATCTGTCCTCAGTTGGACAGAAATAAAAATAACTCTGACTTTGTACACTGATAGGTTTGGGTAGTTTCGAATTTCGCGCAACGTTATACGAGGATTATTCGCGCTAGTCGTCATCACCAACCAATAGTGGGATCAAACCGTCACATTATAACGCCCCCACGGCTGAAAGGGCGAACATGTTTGATGAGACAGGGATTCGAACCCCACAACCCTCACATTGCAAGTTCAGCTCTATAACCACACACTGATAGAATTTTTCAAGGAATCCAACTGTTTTAAAAGTCACTGTCTCTTTTTTTCTTGATTCTAGGTGATGTATTCTGTATACCTTTCTTTGGTGAGTTTTTCTCGATTCCTGCAAATTCACTATGTCACGTTTAGTAAGTGTCTGTGTTGCTTGGTAACCTGGTTTCAAACTGTGTTTCATAGAAATCGAGGTATTGCGAAGGGACTTTAGAATTTCTCCACAAAGGTAAAACATAATGGCTGTTTGTTGTTTTTTAATATAATTATTGAGCGCTAACTCGTTAGGAATCAAACTGATTTTTAAAAATTGAGTTCGTCGATATTCAGTAGTCGCCATACATTTACGTTGACAAGCAAACAGAATAACAAATACACATCGGTTTATGAATTTGCCTGCGTATATGCACGTGTCATAAGAGAGAAAAGAACACGACTTCTTATGAACGTACTTGAAACATTTTTGTTTTGGTCTTATTTCATTGAGATAAAATTTACATTAACAATACTGTTATAAACTGTTACTCCTTCTTCATTCCAAAGTGGGAATTTAAATTAATACATATTTTATTCTCCTAAGAGGATTCACGTACAACCAGAGGAAGTCAGTTTGTTTGTTTATTGAATTTCGCGCCAAGCTATACGAGTTTGTTTGTTTGTTTGGGAATTTCGCACAAAGCTACTCGAGGGCTATCTGTACTAGCCGGCCCTAATTTAGAAGTGCAAGACTAGTAGGAAGGCATCTAGTCATGACCACCAACCACCAACTCTTGGGCTACTCTTTTATCAACGAATAGTGGGATTGACCGTCACATTATAACGCCACCACAGCTGAAAGGGCGAGCGTGTTTGGTGCGACAGGGATTCGAATCACCAATCCTCAGATTATGAGTCGAACGCCTTAACACGCTTGGCCATGCCGGGCCAGCTACACGAGAACTATCTGCGTTAGCCGTCCCTAATTTAGCAATGTAAGACAAGAGGATAGGCAGGTGGTCATCATCATCTACCGACAATTTTTGTCTACTCTTTCACTAACGAATAGTGGGATTCACTGTCCCTTTATAATGCCCCCACGGCTGAAAGGGTGAGCATGAGACGGGTATTTGAACCTATGAGTCTTAGATTACGTGTCGAGCGCCCTAACCATCTAGCCATGCTGGTACTAAGGCAGTCATAAATTTTAGCTGCTTTCATCTGGGCATTACAGGGGTTTCGTGAGAAAAGGGGTAAAATAAGAGCGTTTCACGGTTTGTTAAAGTCTGAACACCATTGGTGAAACGTTTGCACAGCTGTTTGTCTTAATTGTTTTAAAATACTCACACAACCTTTCAATTTTCGTATAAGATATTGATACATTTGATAAGATGTTAAATATTCTCACACAAATTCTGAGGTTTCGCAGCACTAATTTAAAAAACTTGATAAAAATTACATTTCACAAGCTTAATCCAGTTCACACAGTGACGGTTGTCGTTCAAACAGATTGAGAGTTTGAATGTCGTCTCAAACACCTCTGTATCTGTCGTATCCTATTTGATAATGAATTTTACAGATATGCTTCATATATCATAATGATATATTATTCTTTCGCTTAGGAGTTCTTACAAGTTATGTTAAAAGTACGTCCATGGTATTCAGTGGACGACTGAATCATCTTTCTTGCTTTAATAGGTAAAGTTTAATGTATCCATGGTATTTGGTGGACGACTAAACCACTTTACTTGCTTTAATGAATAAAGTTCAATACGTCCAAGGTATATACCAGTTGTGAGCCACAATCTCTCTTCTTTGCTTTAATGGGTAAAGTTCATTACGTTCATGGTATATTTGGTGAACGACTGAATCACTCTTCTTGCTTTTAGGGTTAAAGTTCATTGAAAATTTTAACTGTTCTCGTTTATAACATCCCAGTAGAGATGTGTAGGAAATATAATAATTAAATCAATCATTGTCACTTTCTAACATAACTCAATAGATGACGCTGTGGTTTTCAGCATTTATCATATGACATGTGTACAGTTGATTGTTTGTTTTGAATTTCGCGCAGATAGCCCATGTCAAGCTGAATTCCCTCTAATCATCATCATCCACCGCCAACTCTTGGGCTACTCTTTTACCAGCGAATAGTGGTATTTACAGTTACATTTTAATACTCTTACGACTGAAAGGGAGAACATGTTCGGTGTGATGGGGATTTAAACCTCCGACCCATCATATTGCCTTAACCACCCGGTCATGCTTGGCCGATGTATACGGTTAGATTTAATATTATTTTAATGACTCCTAAACTGTAAAAAATAATTCCTAATTTTCAAATGACACTCAGCAATGTTCTCCAAACTATAAATGGCGGCTCATCCTGTTTCTTCTATCGTTATATTTGGACTCTCATCCGCACCCTCCCACGAGGACGCACGCCCCACAGTTTGGAAAACATTGCGTTGGAGTGTTTGTTTGTAGGTATCAATCTTTATTAACGTGAATGAAGTGATTCTATAAAGTAATAAATTCATAAAAAGTATTCAAATTGAAGACGTACACCACATGGCCATCAATATGTGGATACCTTTTCTAGTTAGTTGGTTCATCTCTTTCAGCCGCACCCATTACTAACAGATGCATAAAATCAAGCATACAGCCATTTAATCTCCATAGACAAATACTGGCAGTAGAATGGGTCGTGCTGAAGAGCTCAGTGACTTTCAACGTGGCATTGTCACAGGATGCCACCTTTCCAACAAGTCAGTTCATCAAACGTCTGTCACGTTAGAGCTGCCAAGAGAACGCTATTTGCCTGAATGCATAGTGCCAACTGTAAAGTTTTGAGAAGGAAGAATAATAGTCTGAACTGTTTTTCATGGTTTGGGCTAGGATCTCTAGTTTCAGTGAGGGAAAATCTTTATGCTACAGCCTACAATGACATTCTAGAGAATTGTGTGTTTCCACCTTTGTGGCAATAGTTTGGGGAAAGCCCTTTTTTGTTGCAGCATGACATCACCCCCGTGCACAAAGCGTAAAGACATGATTTGCCAAGGAATGTACACAAACTTGACTGGCCTGCACAGAGCTCTGACCTTATCTTCATCGAACACCTTAGAGATGAATTGGAACACGACTGAGAGCCAGGCCTGCTCACTCGACCTCGTTAATGCTCTTGTGGCTGAAAAGGAGCGAATCCTCGCAGCCTTGTTCCAAAATCTTGTGAAACGTCTCCCCAGAAGAGTGGAGGCTGTTATAGAAGCAATGGGAGGACTAACTCCATATTAATGACCACGGTTTTAGAATGAGATGTTCAGCAAGCACATATGGGTGTTATGTTCGGGTGTCCACATATTTTTGGCCATGTAGTGCACTTTAATTAGTATTCCGTGTTCAGACACCTATCTGGACTTCGTAAAAGTTCTTAGGAAACTTCATTCTTTAGTTCGGCTCGACATGGCTAGGTGCTTAGGGCGCTTGTCTTGCAATCTATAGGTCTCAGGTTCGTAACCCTTTCCAACCAAACATACTTACCCTTTCAGCTATGATAGTCAATCCCACCTTGTTTTGGCAGTGGGTGGTGATGACTATTTTATCATCTATTTAGCCTTTTGTTGATAAATTGGGGATGACTAGTGCAGATAACCCTCGTGTAGCTTTACGCAAAATTCAAAACATATTTTATTTTCTTTAATATGTATTGAAATTCCATTTATTAAAGTTGTTAAGTTTTTGCCGCGCAATATTGAGAGAAACTGGTATATTATTAATTTGGTTGTCCACTTTGTTGCTGGACGTCCAATTTTCCCCGACCATTACTTGACAAGACGAACTTCAACATTTTTTTAAACGTTGAATTATGGTTGTAATATTTTTACAGCCATACACGCGGAATACCCATACCAGTTTTTTGAGATACATTTTTATTTAAAGTGGGTTTCTCGTCATCAAGGATTACCGAACACTTCTCATCTCTAGCTTTCAAGCTCGTATATTATGTTAAGTCTTGAAACGCAAATATTTGTTTGATGAATATAAAAGTTTGTGCTCCTGAAAAATAAAATAATACACTCTGTTTGTTCGTAAATATAAACACTATCATTTTGTTTACTTCCTGCACTGTATCGAAATGCGAATAAGTTTTCTTGTGCAAATAAAAGACGGCAATTATTTTTGTCTTATTACTACAAATATAAAGTGTAACGCCATCTGTAATTTGTTTTCGTCACTAAAGTAAATTTGAATTAACTGATGCAGCGATAAATATATATGTAAAAACGGCTGGTATTCATATAGAAAACTCTATGTGGAAGAGCGAACAATATTTCGACCTTCTTCGATCATCTTCAGGTTCATAAAGAAAGAAAGAGATAATTGACCGATAGCTGACCACAAATTTGAAGACGGTTGTGTAATTGAGCATAGGAATGTAGAGGGCGTGCTTAGATGTTGGATTGTTTATTAATATTAGTATTTTACAACTTGTTTCTCCAATACAGAAGTCGTGGCAGTTATCACATTGTATTTTATAGATAAAGTTGTTGTGGTGTTTGTCAGTGTAGTTTTTACATAGTATAGACCTTAGTTTTGTGCATGGATTTTGAATAAATTTGGTATTAACCGGAAAGAAGTAGAAAAATGGAAACCAGATTCAAAGAACACAAAAAGTCACCTTCACGTGTTTTCAAACACTGCAAATAAAATACACACAACATAACCATAGAAAACAGCCAAATATTAAATAAAGAAACAAACATAAACAAACCAAAAATTAAAGAAGCCTTACTTATACGACAGCTCAAGCCCAAAATAAACCAATACAACGTGTGTGTGTTTTTCGTATAACAAAGCAACACAGGGCTATCTGCTCAGCCCACCGAGGAGAATCGAACCCCTAATTTTAGCGTTGTAATTCCGGAGACATATCGCTGTACTAGCGGAGGGCCTAAAACAATACAAAGGAACATCTTTATACCTATATTAATAAATAAAATCCAACATCTAAACACGCCCTCTACATTTCTTTCTGTACCCATACCAGCCGTTTTTACATATATATTTTTTTTCTGTACAAGTGGGTTTTCTCGTCATCACGGATCATGTGGCAATAGTTTTACATTTATATACCATGATCAGCATTTTTAGACTAATTTGTCGCATAACTGGTGTTTCCTGGAATTTGCGCGACAGTGTGCCTGTCGTAACTTTTAAAGAAGCTGCTTTTAATAGCGTTGTGGCTTTGTAGTTGGTTATTTCATTATAATTAAGAAAATTTGTGCATCTCTTTCTTCCTTACAAAGAATATTTCTAATTTATTCATATATTTTGTGTTCACTGGTACGTCGTAATTTTCAGCTTCTTGTTCACGTTGTGGTTCATGGTATCGACTGCAATCGGAAATTTAATCTTACATGGTGCAGGCCCATCTGCAGAATGTTTTAAAAGAGATTCTAATTTGTGTGACCAAAAACTAAAACATATTGTGCAAAGCATGCTAATGCTATGGTGGTCTGGAAACATGCGACTATTTTAAGCCAAAAAATGCTAATGCTTCATCAGAAGAATGTGGACCATGTGGACAACATTAGACACCATAAGAGTCACAAACTAACGTGGCAGGGGTTTAGTTCAGAGAGAGAGAAATCGTAAGAATTCTCTCTCCAACTGTGGTGTTCAGAAACATTGTGGTTCCTCTTCGTCCCCTTTCGTGAATTGTTATTAGGTTTAGTTTTATTTATTTATTTATTAAATAATTTTTTACTCTTTTTTTTGGGGTGGAGGATGTCACTCTAAATGTTATCTTGGACAGAGGCAAAGGCAGCACCGAAGAGAATGGCCAGGTCCCGTCCCGAAAGGAAGAAGTTAAACAAATATGAATATGAATTCAATTCAAACGACCCGACTCAGGGTCTGGCAATAAAGTTGCCTGGGCTGTGATCTAAAAATTTAATGCCTAAGTTTTTGCTGTAAGAAGCTGGGTTATAACTATATAAACATATCCCCCCAGTGGCACAGCGGGATGTCTGCGGACTCATAACGCTAAAACCTGGATTTCGATACACATGGTGGGAAGAACGCGGATAAACCATTGCGTAGCTTTATGCTTAACTACAAACAATACAAATATAATTTTTTTACACGATAAAAACAGGTGGTTCAGCCAAACCCTCCTTTGTATACCTGCATGGGTGTTCGATATGGAGGAAGAAAGCAACACATGAAGGTTATCTTGGTGCTCAAAGGAGTGGAAAACTCTCATCCTGAGTGTGATCTTTCTATTAGCTTCATAGGTTTAAGAAATGGTAAACAAAGTCCAATTTGTTCTGGAAAGGATTATAAGGATAACAACAAGGACAATAGGGCTTGGATTTGGTACATGTGTAGTGAGACAGGCCAAAAGAAATAAACGATTAATTTTATGGAAAAATTTAGTTGTGTTGGGTGACTTCAGGGGTCACGTTGGAACAAACGTGGTTGAATGTAACAGGTGCTATGGAAGCTTTTGGCATCAGGGATGGAAATAAAGATAGAGAAAGAGTACTTAATTACTCTGTTAGAAACCAGCTGCCAGTCAGAATGACTTTTTAATTCCCTCAATAGTTTCATAGACGGAGATGGTATCGTTGGAACCGAGAACTGGAAAAATCAATGATTGACATAACGTTGGCCGTTGGAAATAAACTAGAGCACTGATGTTAAATCCGTTTCACCATTGTTCATGGATTCAGATTATAGACAAGTTGTCGCAAAGATAAAACTGAATATATCAGTAGTACGATGGAAGCCTCAGTCTGATGACTGAAAATAATAGAGAGGACGAAGTAAAAATATAACTGGTCGGTAGGATTGAAGAGTTTGTGTGTCCAATAAGTACGCTTCCCAATGGCATAGCTGTATGTTTGTGAACTTACAACGCTATAAGCCGGGTTTTGATACCTTTGGTGATCAGAGCACAGATAGCCCGTTGTGTAGATTTGTGCTCAACTACAACCAACCTTTAGAAATGTAATAGTGATGACTGCAAAAGACGGATGATAGTTATTTCTGAAAAGGTGACAAAGATCACTGAAGATACTCCTGATGTTAAGCAGGTCAGAGGGACTAAGAAGAAGAATCTGCTGGAATGATGAGGTGAAAACATCTGTAAAAGAAAAAGTTAAAGTTTTTGGAAGATGATAATGCATAGGTCGGATAAAATCGTAAATAATATATTGAAGAGCTAACCCAGCTAAGAAGGCAAAACACCAAACATAAATGGAATGTTGTGAGATGCTCGAAAAATATATCGAAGAAGATTTTTTTTTGAATACGAGAGCTTCTGTATACACTGACAAAATCTTACAGAAAAAGGAGTTGATCAAGAACCTACTATAGTTGTTAAAGATAGTGACACCAATATTTCGACTGATCTTTTTGAAATTGGTTGAAAATGGAAAGAGTACCAAAGAGTTTATCCTAAACGCTGAAGAGAATAATCCAAAACAAACAAAGGCCCATATGAAGCCAATATGTCAAAGGAATATCCTATCTCTTTGGATGAGGTCACCAGATGAGAAGCAATAAACGTACAGAATATATGATGACCTGTCAACAGAGATGTTTAACTGTGATGGAGAAATCATGAAGATAGTTATAGAGAATTTCATTACAGTGTGGGAACACTGTGATATTCTTGCCACTCTTGGTCATCTTACTGAAAGATCAAGCAATGAAGGAAGTGGTAGTGCGCATTTCACCCATTTGTGAGACTGTGGATTCTGAGACATTTGCACACGCAGATGACATTAGTATTATTACACTTATTGAAGAAGAGTTACAAGTGGATGTGGCGAAAACTGTTTGAGGAATCAGAATAATGGTGTTGCCACGTATACCAAAACAAACACTTGTTGCAGCAAATTGAACACCAGGCAAACACTTAAAGATACCTAGGAATCGTCTTTAACTAATGGACAGATAAATAGCACGTAATAATAGAAAGGATAAACTGGTTCAGCAGATATTTAGGCATACCAGAGAAAGTTAGGTTTACCATATATGTCATCACATTTCGACTTCTGCTCTCATCTATGGCAATAAGGCACGGATTTTAAAATAAATGCTAAAATAAAAAGTCCAAACAGCCAAGTTGAGAGTTCTCCGTCCTATCAGAGGTGTCGCACTTAGATCCAGAACGAGAAATGATAATATTAGATCAGACCTAGCAATAAATGAAAATAAATTCAAATTACACCAAAGAAAACCACCTAAAAGTAGCGTGAAGTTCATTCTACTCTAAATATGTTTACACTTACATTTTGTCAATACAGTTTGTTTACTAATGATCTTCAATATTTTGTTTTTGTTCGCAACGAATATAAAGAGTTTCTAATATACTGAAAAAGTGGTTATTTCTTAAATGTTAGCCCCTCAGTGGCATAAAGGTATGTTTGGGGACTTGTTTGTTTGTTTTTGAATTTCGCGCAAAGCTACACTAGGGTTATCTGGGCTAGCCATCCGTAATTTAGCAGTATAAGACTAGAAAGAAGACAGCTAGCCTTTTCAACCCATCGCCAACTCTTGGGCTTTCTTTTACCGAAGAATAATGAGACTGACCGTTACATTATAACACCCCAACGGTTAAAAAGGCGAAAATGTTCGGTGCGACAGGGATTCGAGTCAACGACCCTCAGATTACGAGACGAGTGTCTTAACCATCTGGCTAAGCCGGGTCTATCGGCGGTCATACTTTTTACATATTGCTAAAAATCGAGTTTCGATACCTGTAGTGGGAAGAATGCACATAGCCCTTTGCATGGCTTTGTCGTTAATAACAAACAACATTGTAAATGTTAAACTCGAGTATATTCAACTTGCTCCAGCTTTTAATTAATTACAAATTTAAATAAGTAAATACAAAAACAAAACGCGAGAACAAATAATACTTCATTATTAGTCCTTTGATTGCTAACATTATTTATACAAAGTTGTGACATTAGAGCACTATGTTAACTAACATGATTAGGTTTTAGTCCATCACCTGAAAATAATTAATTAAAAATTAAGCATTTCTTTATGTTATCCTACGCAGAGAAATATTATTTAATCAAGATAGGTACACATAGATCGCGTGAGCTACATGATTTTGTTTAATATTTTAAAATAACAACAGTTTTATCTTATAATTTGAACTGAATATATGTTAAGTTTTATTAAATTTTATCAAAAATAATTTTTTGCATTAGGGGAGACAACATATGCTGTTCATAAATCATAAAAATTCACGTCGTGGAGAAATTATTTATAACAATCCCGCTGTTTCTATCACAAGTCGGCCAAGCATGGCCAGGTGGTTTAAGGTACTCGACTCGTAATCTGATGGCCGTGGGTTTGAATCCCGGTCGTATCAAACATGCTAGCGCTTTCAGCAATGGGGTGTTATAATGTGACAGTCAATCCAACTATTCGTAGGCCTGGCATGGCCGAGCGCGTTAAGGCGTGCACTCGTAATCCGAGGGTCGCGGGTTCGGGCCCGCGTCGCGCTAAACATGCTCGCCCTCCCAGCCGTGGGGGTGTATAATGTGACGGTCAATCCCACTATTCGTTGGTAGAAGAGTAGCCCAAGAGTTGGCGGTGGGTGGTAATGACTAGCTGCCTTCCCTCTAGTCTTACACTGCAAAATTAGGGACGGCTAGCACAGATAGCCCTCGAGTAGCTTTGTGCGAATTCCCAAAACAAACAAACAAACAAACAAACAAACAAACCAACTATTCGTTGGTAAAGGAGTAGCTCAAGAGTAAGAGGTGGGCGGTGATGACTAGTTACCTTCCATCTAGACTTATACTGCTAAACTAGGGACGTCTAGAGCAGATAACACTAGTGTAGCTTTGCGCGAAATTCAAAACCAACCAATCAATTACAAGTCGCGTATGGTATTTTAAATCCCAAAGGTAACTTATAAGATAAACGGCCAAGTCAAATACTCTAAAGTTAAGGTATAGAAATCCTTAATTTTGAACTATTGACAAGAAGAAGGACAACCAGTTATTAGTGTTCGCCGCCTACTCGGCTAACATCACTTTTATAACGTCCCCACGACTGACAGTGAAAAGTGTGTTCACAGCCATATTAAGGGTTTGAGCCTTTTTTATTATTCAAAACCTAGTACGCTAAATACACTGTTTAGGGTTAAAATACCAAAGTTTACAATAAAGTATGATTTAAACTTGTTTAATTCGCGATTCCTACAATGTTTTGTATACACATATACGTATCTGGCAATGTGGTTTTCTTTACATTGTCGAGTTAAGAATAATAACACACTGTGTATCTTCTACACACATGGCTTATCAGAAATTAACGTACACGAGGTATTTTTGTAACCTTAGACGTACTAACCCTTAATATATTTATACACAACGTAGACATAATAGTTACGTTTGTTTGCTTGTTTTAATAGGTAAAAGTATATTTTCACTATACATAAAGCCTTCATATCTCTAATAATAATAATAACTTCCGGTCCGTGTTTCTAATATGAATTAAATTTTTAATCATTTATATTTGATAAAACATTATGTTTTTCCTGAAAAAAACACACACACACACGTAAAAACACCTCTTCTGAATATAGATTTATACATTTACAATTTCATTTTAAACAGCAAATTCTAATACTAAGTAATAAGTAATTATTTATTCCTAAACACATTATTTTGAACGAAGGGTATAATAATAGAATTATTTATTCCTAAATGCACTCTTCTGTATGAAGCACATATCAGCTACATCACTTTTATTCCACGTCCTGGGTGTTACGCCATCTTTAATTCGTATCTGTTATTAAAGAAAGCGAAACATGAACGAACTATTCGGGCGATAGTTTATACACGAAGAACGTGATAAGACATGCACATTTGACTTGATATGGAAAAATTGATGTTTCCTTGGTATTTAAAAATTGTTTGTTTCAATTATCTTTTTGAGAGTTTGTTTGAAATAATGTTTTGACTTCGTAGTAGTTACTATGCAACATGTTAGAAAAGGAAATTATTAGTCATATTGGTTGTTTTAGAGCAGATAACCAAACGTAATTCCGTTTTGACGTTTAGAATTAATAACAAGATGTACGAAACTATATGTGTAAAGTTTTAAAACATGTGTTAGTATATTGTCGTTTTTTACCAGTCGGTTGATTCTGGTGTTAGCTAGCCTAAACCAATCTGAATTTTTAATTCATTAAATTACATCTTGTCGCTGTTCTGATGACATATCAAACAATTTGGCTCCAGTATATGTTGTACTTTACTTCACAAAACTACGAGCGTTGCTAGGAGACCGCTAACGCACCAGGCATAGACGACTTTTCTGTGCACACCTCAGTTTCGAGGTGAAGAACAACGAATACATTATGAATGACGACTGATTTTGATTTAAACTTTGAAAATATTGTTCCTAGTCTGAATTTTACTTCATGATGTCTTTAAAAATAACAGCTCACTGATTCATGCTAATTCTGATTTTACTGTATTTAAATAAGTGAGAAGTTTTTATTGGCTTTCTGTCTCTGTTATTATCACATAAACATTAGTCAAAATGTAATTTTAGTCTAAAAAGGGAATATTTGATATTTGTTGTTGTTTAGAAAAGCGTGTTTTGCGAAGACAGATGGTATGGAAAAAGTTTTTTCTTTTTTTTAATTTCGCGCAAAGCTATTTGAGGACTATCTGCGCCAGCTGTCCCTAATTTAGCAGTGTAAGACTAGAAGGAAGGCAGCTAGTCATCACCATCCACCGCCAACTCTTGGGCTATTCTTTTACCGAAGAATAATTAGATTGATCGTTACATTATAACACTCCCACGATAAAAAAGGTGAATATGTTTGGTGTGACAGGGATTAGAACCTGCGACCATCGGATTACGAGTCGAACACCTTAACAAGTTTGGCCAGGCATGCAAAAAGAAAAATACTTTATCACTAAAACTACTAGATTGTCCTCATAGGAAAATAATTTATTTGTCATTATTTATTATCTTTATTCGACACTCTAAGCACCTGCTATGATACGGTAATAAGAAATGAACAAAATGCACGAGTACATCCAGCTTAATTACATTAAAATTATTGATGTGTAAATTTCTTTTTGTGAAAATAATGATGCATATTTCTTGATAAAGCGACCCCTAGCTTCGAAAAGAAAAGATATCGTTCTGAATCTTGTGGGAGTTCACCGCTCAAAGCGGAAGGCCACTCAAGGAAATTGTTGTTTTGAATTTAGCACAAAGCTACACAATGGGCTATCTGTGCTCTGCCCACCACGGGTATCGAAACCCGGATTTTAGCGAGTAAGTCCGCAGACATACCGCTGAGCCACACTCAAGGAAAAGCCACAGTTAGATAGATCTTTCACAACAAATTGTGTTTGTGTAGAACTCGCACGTTGTGGTGAAGCAATAATTAAACTATCAGGGACTTAGTTTTTATGTTTTTAACTTTTCCACGTTTTGGTTATGAATAATAAACGTATAATAAAGAATACACCGCCATTTGTGAATCGTGTACTATTCTAGAAATAAAAAAAGGTTCAGAAACCGATTAAAATTGATACCGGAACCGGTTCGGGCCAAATTCAACTCGTATGCACAATTAACAAGAATTTATAATACTATATCACATAATGTTACATTGGAATGTATTGTGCGTGCATGTACAAGAATTTCATTTGATCAAATTTCATTGTCTAGACTTCTGTAGCTCCTAGGGACGTTCGTATGTGAGCTTATGAAGCTGAGATTTCGATACCCTCAATGGACAGAGCACAGATAGTCTATTGGAATAGCTTTACGTTTGACAAGACCAAACCAGTTTCATTTCTTGCTCAAAATAGGTTCTCGTACTTTCGTAGATTAATTAGCGTTTGCTTAAAATATATTAATATGGGATTAAGTTAATTCGATAAGTCATAATTTCACAATGATAAAGAAGAAGAAATATGGAGGGAAATATTATTTTGTAACGTGCACCTAAACCACTTTCTGTAATGAACTATGCTCATTACAAACCCTGACAAACACTTTCCGAGGTCCCATCTTGACGTAAAGCATGACGTCAAGTACAACGTTGTCATGGAACGATCATTCGTACAGCCTTGAACGTGATTAACAGAGCTATGTAGGATTATGTGCAACCACGGAGCTATTGATTGTTTAGTGAAATAAAATACATTTAAACACTTTATTTTAGTTTGACTTGTGACGAACAAAACTGAGCCGTTTCTAAAATTATACACCGATAGAGGACGCTGTGTTTAGTTGCTGAAAGTTACTGGTAACACATTTTAACGCTTAGCAAGTTTTTGTTTGTTTTTACACAATCTGATAATGCGTTTTCTGGTTTTCAATTAACTTTTTTTATTTATTTATCTGAGTTAACTTTTACGATCCTTTGCGATTACTTACTGCTACATTTGGTCTAACATGTTATTGTTTATTTGTTCACAGTCGTCAGTGAACAACCCATATGATTTTTTTTTATTATAAGAACGTAACTAACCTTATGATTCTTAACTAGAATTATTTATAACAAAATTCTTGTTTGAATATCTTCAGCTTTTGAAGATAATGATAATTATAACTTCCACAAGTTTATCTGTTCATTTGGACCTTCTGTGTATGTGTATGTGCAAAGATAAAAAAAAGTTATGTGACATAGCCTAATTTTGATCGTGTAAGCCAGACAGACAGACAGAGGGCAGCAAGCCACTGGCAACCTTTGAGCTACATATAACTGAGTTATTTGTAGAATTTCATTACCAGAGTGCACAGTGTATTTTTGTGGCAACGGAATGCAAAACATGAATCTACATATTTAAGCATTAAGTAAGTTAAGCATCACGTATATAACATGTTATCACACCGTTTCGGTTGTCATCCAAACTTCTTGTTACAACTGTGTTGAGTTTTAGTTTCTTCGATTTAGTTAGAGTTCTTTGCAGGAAATAAAATTCGAGTTTTTAAACAAATTAAAATTCCTCGTGAAGAAGCAAAACTGTTGATTTTGTGTTTGTTTCAATTTTCTTTCTATTTTGAAATCGGAAAAACAAAAATATATGTGTTTGTTTTTTAATTTCGCACAAAGCTATCTGCACTAGCCGTCCATAATTTAGCAGTGTAAGACTAGAGAAAAGGCTGATAGTCATCATCACCAACCGTCAACTCTTGGGCTACTCTTTTACCAACGAATAATGGGATTGACCGTAACTTTATAACGCTCCCAAGGCTGAAAGAGTGAGCGTATTTGATGAGACGAAGATTCAAACGCGCAATCCTCAAATTACAAATCAACCACCCTAACCCTCTGGCTATGCCGGGCCAGTTATATATGCTAAATTTGGTTATTTCTGAGTTACTATTTTCAAAAATTCAAAACTAACAGCGCATCATGAGTTGAATCAACTCCAAAGTTTATCTTAGGAATACAACTCTAACAGAATCTTTAGATCTAGGCTTCCAAACTAACTCTAAAAGTTAAGTTTATACTCTTATAGAGAGTTTAGTTTTTTTTTTCGTTTTTTTGGCAATTGAATGTATTATTACTAACGTTTCAAGCACCGCAGTTCGTCCAGACACATTAGAGTTCAAATTTTCAAGATGCAGCCCTCGGATACAATGTTACATTCTGACGAAAATAATTATTACACCTTAAAACTAAGAATATGCTATATTCTGAACTTCCGTATACATGATGCAAAAATTATTACACATTAAAACTACAAACAACTTTTGAAATTATATACTATTGGTCTACTTTTTTTTATATATCATCATCATTCCTGAAGGAACGGAGGGCCGCAAATGCTGCGGTATCTGTAACAGGCCGGTTTCTAAGTGAGTAGGTTGTTAGCTCACTGCACAACCCCCAACCAGGAGGACCTTTTAGCCGTCCCTAATTTTGCAGTGCAAGACTAGAGGGAAGGCAGCTAGTCATCACCACCCACCGCCAACTCTTGGGCTACTCTTTTACCAACGAATAGTGGGATTGATAATTACATTATAACGCCCCCACGGCTGGGAGGGCAAGTATGTTTGACGCGACGGGGATGCTAACCCGCGACCCTCAGATTACGAGTTGCACGTCTTAACACGTTTGGCCATGTCGGGCCAAATTGGTTTACTTATGTAAACTTTTAAAACATATCACACTTGAGTACGGTGTTATTAATTTTCTTTGAAGTCAGGGTGTTACGTATCTTCCCTAGGTATGATCATGTGAGTACATGTTATGTTATTCATGTTCGTCCCCCGCTGGTACACCAGTAAGTCAACGGATTTAAAACGCTAAAGTCAGGGGTTCGATTTCCCTCGGTGGACTCAGCAGATAGCCCGATGTGACTTTGCTGTAAGACAGCAGGTACAAAAATAGACAATTTATTTTAAATAGGTTAAACAGGCGGCGATGCGTACTGAGTACCTCACTACTGATATTCTCTGTGGTTTATTCAGAGTTCTGATTACTCTGACCAAACCCTTGCAATGAGCTTCGGGTTTATTGGCCAGTAAATATTCGAGTAACTGGGGAATATTTTGTGATGAGTAGAAGTAATAATTATATTTATTTCTTGCTTTTGACGTTCATATTAAATGCTATATTGTGGCCTATAGAGTGCATAATTTTCTTCGTGAATCGTGGCATGTGCAATTTGTACTGACGTCAGAACAGTACAAATTGCAACGTAAAGTGTCTCCTTATGTGACGTCATTTTTGTGTCTACTGTGTGTTTTCTTATGGCAGAGCCACATTTGGCTGTCTGCTGAACTCACCGAGAGCAATCGAAACCTGACTTTAGCGTTGTAAATCCATAGACTTACCGCTATACTAGCGGGGAGCTGTGTCTACTGACTGACAGACGACAAGTGTTTAAAACACGAGTTCATGAAAAATGTCTGCTTGCTTGAGAGTTGATATTACAGTTCTAAGATATGTTTACATCCAAAATAAAAATAAACAATTCATGAAACTCGATATGCCAAAGACGTTGTTCTGTGTAATTACATTTACAGAGAAAAAAACTACCAATATATTCGTTTTCTTAACTCAGTTACTGTTTGTTTATTTCAGAGCAAAGCTACATTGGGCTATTTGCTGTATCCATCACGAAAAGTCGAACTCCGGATATTACTATTGTAAGTCCGAAGAGTTGCCTCTGTCCCTCTGGGGGATATTTAATTGAAGGGGCAGTCACGAATGAATTGTTGAATGAACAGAAATAATTTTCTGTGGTATCCGTTCATTCTCGCGAGGCTTTTTTGCGCATAAAGTAACTTTTTTTATCGTTCAGACTATTAATTTTGGGTAATATTAAATTACCTCGTGAAATTTAATTGAGAAACGGAAATGTTACTTTTGACTTATTTCAACCAAGTGACAGAAAATTCATCCCAGAAAGTTCGTCTTCAATAGTGTTTATTGATTAATTGTAACTGTAGAAGTTTAAATGCTTAAAACACTTGTAAACCTGTCGATATATACATATGAGGCCTGGCATGGCCGAGCGCGTTATGGCGTGCGCTCGTAATCCGAGGGTTGCGGGTTCGCGCCCGCGTCGCGCTAAACATGCTCACCCTCCCAGCCGTGGGGGTGTATAATGTGACGGTCAATCCCACTATTCGTTGGTAAAAGAGTAGCCCAAGAGTTGGCGGTGGGTGGTGATGACTAGCTGCCTTCCCTCTAGTCTTACACTGCTAAATTAGGGACGGCTAGCACAGATAGCCCTCGAGTTGCTTTGTGCGAAATTTCAAAACAAACAAACAAAAAATATATATATATTCTCTCTCTCTAAGGTACCCCGCTAGTACAGCGGTAAGTCTACGGATTTACAACGCTAAAATTGGGGGTTCGATTCCCCTCCGTGGACTCAGAAGAGAGCTCCATGTGGCTCTGTTATAAGAAAAGTACACACTTTCTAAGACAAAAGAACGAAGATCATAAATTAACGTAGGAGGAAAAATTATTCTGTATGTAGGATTAACCTATGTATTTATATAGTCATACGAATAGAACTAGAAGACTTCTATTTTTATAGTATTAAATATTTAAGTAATATTTTCTTATGAAAATGGAGAATGTAAAATCTTCTTTTTTCTTTAAACCGCGTGCATGGTTTTACATTCCGGCAACAAGAAACTATAACAAATCCGTTTTCTTTGAAAGAACAAAATCCACGAGAATACAATATTTTTCTTACAACTGACTACGAAGAGTCCATCGTTCTGAGGACTTGGAAAAACATCTCTTTTTTATTTTCTAGAAAGAGATTATAAGTGTGTGTTTGTAGCAAAGCCACATCGGGCTATCTTCTGAGCCAACCGAGAGGAATCGAACCCCTGATTTTAGCGTTGTAAATCCGGAGACATGCCGCTGTACCAGCGAGGGGCTAGAGCTTATAAAGATCCACATTTCTCCAGCAGTAGTCTATATAAAACTTAAGATTTCCGTGGGAATATAATATAAAAGGTTCATATTTCTGTGAGACTGATCTGTAAAGTTCCACATTGTAGAATTTGAAAAGTCTTTATTCCTCCAGAGGTAGCTTGTAGATTTGTTTGTTCTTGAATCTCGTGCAAAGCCACACCAGGGTTATCTGCGCTAGCCGTCCCTAATTCAGTAGTGTAAGACTAGAGGGAAGACAACTAGTCATCACCACCCACCGCCAACTCTTTGGCTGTTCTTTTACCAATGAATAGTGGGATTGACCGTAACATTATAATGCCTCCACGGCTGAAAAGGCATGCATGTTAGGTGTGACGGGATTTAAACCCGCGACCCTTAGATTACGAGTCGAGTGCCTTAACCATCTGGCCATGCTGGTTCTATTTGTAATTGAAACAATACGAGTGTTACAAATAAAATTTCATCATACAAGTTATACAAGGACTATCTGCGCTAGCCGTCTCTAATTTAGCTGTGTAAGACTAGAGGGCTACACTTATACCAACGAATAGTGGGATTGACTGTCACATTATAATGTCTCCACGGCTTAAAGGATGAACAAGTTTGGTGTGAGGGGGACTCGAACCCACGAGTCTTATATTACAAGTCGAGCTTACTAACCACCTGGTCATGCGAGGCTTGTTGTTTAGAAGTAGATATAAACATCTGAGTTTTCACAAGAATACAATATGAAAGGTCCATATTTCTGTAGCAGCATTCTCTAATGTTCTGTTTTACCGTGTTATTAGATTATCAAAAGTTCATATCCCTTCAGGAGTGGTCTGTTTACAAGGTAATATATTTCCTTAAGTAGGATATGAAAGTCTACACATTCTCATATAATTAAATATTGTTGTATCAAGTCATACCAACATACAACAGTAGACTATATGTATATTCACTTGTTTTGCGTATTACTAAGAGTATGAAGTTCTGTATATCTTTAGTAGAAAGAAAATAACGTCCATGTTGCCATAGAGCTACTGTTATAAATCCTTTGTTACTACTAAAGTATACCTTCAACTCTTATTGCTTATATTTCTGAAATAATGGTGTAATAATCTGCTAATCTGTGTGAGAAGACAATGTGCATCACTAAATACTGTGTTGGACTTACTTTATCCTTGTTGTAAAACTCCTCGTAAGTCGTAGATCTTTGTAGAAATAGACATTAAAAATATATATATGTAGTCTCATTGAGATGGTGATTGCTTATACCAGAGGAGTGATGTGCCCATCAAGATGGCAGGAAAAGACTCAACGGGAAAGTTACCCCCACCCACAGCAACCTTCTTGTCTGAAATATCAAGGTTTAATGTTTCAGTACTAGATAATTATCTGCTCACTATGATTCCCAGTGACATGGAAGTGTCATGCTTGTATTTCGACATACTGTATAACTTGAGTTGATGTTAATGATTCCAGACAGATTAGACATGGTTTTAAACAGAATCAGAACACCGGGATGCTGTAGAAAGAGGCTCTGGGTAGACTTACCAAAGACAATAAAAGCTTACCTCTTTTGTATTTAATATTATTTAACTATCGCACCTTCTCACACACATTCCTCCTTCTGCTCCAAACTTTTTGCTTTTTCTTCGTTTCCTTTAATAATAACAATAAAAAAGTCTGGATACATTGCATACTTCTGTATATATTTCTTTGTAATGTCGGTGGTTAGAACTCCTCTGTTTTTACAGGACTAGTATTGAGAAGTCCTAGTAACGGTACGTTAAACTATTTTTATTGAATAAAATAAGAGTTTTTTGTCGAGTTACCAGTTCAGGTAATCATCAGTTAACGACAGATTTAAAAGCTAATTCAGGGGTTACGTTTTGCAACCGAACATCTTGAAATGTTGCCAGTGTTCGTGTTTCATTCTTCAAATACTGATTGATTTCACCATCGTGTTTCGTTACCATAGTTTCAGATTTATTCCTAGAAATTGCTCGAATCTAATTAAGCCTCATCAAAGTACAAACATACATAGGTGTCATTAAAACTAGGAAAACGGTTTCAGCTTTTGAAAACCTACACGTAGTTTTTTTTTCACTTTTTCAATTAGGTGGAGCTTCATTAATTTTCTATTTTTAAATTGTGTAGTTCAAAGGTTTTCCATGCTGTATATATGTATTTGATGAAAGGTAATTAATTAGTTGATATCAAAATACGTTTTGGATATATAAAGGGCATGGCACATATTAATTAGGAGCACAAACTATCCCGATACATAAGCGTCACACGCGTTGTTCGTGCTACTGTTGAATTTATAAGTTTCAATACATACACGCGGATTTACAAATATTGTTTGTTTGACTGAAAGTTCTACCTTCGCTGCAAAAATGCGTTTTCAACACCAGTATATAAATTATAAAACCGAATTTCATGTTACTCATTCGCTACACACGAAAATGTTATATGTGTGTGCGCATGCTCAAATAAATTCAATAAAGAATAATGTAAAAGTGTGAAAAAGTGAAATAAATTTGTACTTTGGAAAATATCTAGAAACAACATAAGGAAAATTCCTTTTGTAAAAGTTACTGTCTGTCGTTCTCAGGGAGCGAACACGTTAGGTAGATAAGAATGAAGATTGGATAAATGAAATGAAATGAAAGGGCATAAAAGGGTCAAATGAGGTCACACGAGCAAAAAAAAATAACAATAAAGGAAATGACTGGAGAGATAATGGGAAATATCGGAAAAATAAAAAAAAGATAAAATGAGGCCATTTAAATAAAAGGAGAAATTAGATGTTTAAAAGCAAGGGTCAAGAGGTTAAAATAAAAAGTATTGGACAGTCGGATGTGTCAAATAAAGGGTGAGAAGGATAAAGGGAAATCTAAAATAATGATGGACGAAAAGATGTTAGGTTGATGATGAAAAGATTATATATATATATATAAGGAGGGAGCGAATGCATAAAAGCAAACTGTTGCAACATAAAAATCAAAGAAAAAAACAGATGGGGTCATAATAAGAAAAGAAAGAATTCAATGAACAGAAGAAAGGGTCAGATGACTGGAACAGAGGGTCAGATGAGTAAAATAAAATTGTTTGTTATTAAGCACAAAGCTACACAAAGGGCTATCTGTGCCATGCCCACCACGAGTATCAAAACTCGGTGTCTGGCACGGCATGGCCAAGTAGATAGGACGCTCAACTCTTAATTTGAGGGTCGCGGGTTCGAATTCTCATCACACCAAACTTGCTTGTCCTTTCAGCCGTGGGGGCGTTATAATGTTACTTTCAATCTCAGTATTCGTTGGTAAAAGAGTAGCTCAGTAGTTAGTGGTGTTGACCAGGCGCCATCTTTATAGTCTTACACTGCTAAATTAAGGACGGTTAATGCAGATAGCCCTCGTGTAGCGTTGCGCGAAGTTCGTAAACAAAAATGAAAACAAATCCAGTGTCTAGTACTATAATTCCTCAGACATACCACTGTGCAATTGGGGGGGGGAGATAAAATAAAGAGTTAAGTGCGTGTTCTCTTATAGAAAAACCACATCGGGTTATTTGCTGTGTCCGCCAATGGGAATCGAGCCCTTAATTTTAGCGTTGTAAATCCATAGACTTATCGCTGCCCCACCGGGGGACAAATAAAGAGTTAAGTGGAAAATCGTGAAAAAAATAGTTTGGTTTGTTTTGAATTTCGCGCAAACCTGCACGAGGGCTATCTGCGCTAGCCGTCCCTAATTTAGCAGTGTAAGATTAGAGGAAAGGCAGCTAGTCATGACCACCCACCGCCAACTCTTGGACTACTCTTTTACCAACGAATAATGGGATTGACCTTAACATTATAACGTACCCACGGCTGAAAGGGCAAGCATGTTTGGTGTGACGGAAATTCGAGTCCGCGACCCTCAGATTGAAAGTCGAGTGCCTAAACCACCTGGCCATGCAGGGAAAAGTCAGATAGATAAAAATGACACTCTCTTTACATAATTTCTGTTGGGCGCATTGGAGTATAAACAAAGACATTTTAATACTAGAAATAAACAACCGTAACTAGCTTTAAAAGATAAATTTGATACTATTAATAATAAATTTAATATTGAAAATGAGATAAAAATTCAAAATTTGAAGAATAATAATTTATGATTTAGTGGAACGCTCCTGTGTGTTTGTGTGTTTTTCTTATAGCAAACCCACATCAGGCTATCTGCTCAGCCCACCGAGGGGAACCGAAAGGAACGCCCCTGTAGAAGCAGTAAAGCGAAACGTTTAGTGCCAAATTAAAGTAATAAATCTGGTGTTATAACGTCATTTATTCATAGTATGTGCGTTTTTCTTATGGCAAAGCCACATCGGGCTATCTGCTGAGCCCACGGAAGGGCATTGAACCCCTAATTTTAGCGTTGTAAGTCCGTCGATTTACCGTTGTACTATCAGGGGGCATATTTGTAGTAATAAAGCGAGTTCTTTATAGTTAGTAGCATATTCACATGAAATTTGAACATACGGTAATAGAGTCAATTTATCAGCAATAACCTTAACTGTTTAGGCAGGCGTAATATATAAGTTGGCGTGACGAGTTTATTTCTTTAACTGCCAAGAAACACCAAGGTGAAGGTGTTTTTTTGAGGGAAATTCGATTTTCTGCTTAGTTTAAAAAGATAACAAATAGTTGGCTGAAGACTGTTTAATTCTGGCTGCTAGGCTGAACAAAAGATAGCAGAGTTGTATTTAATTCAGTTTGTTTATATAGGCTGTACACGTAGGGCATTCATCACTAAAGATGTCTGAACAGAAAAATGAGATGTGGAAGAAAACTAAACGATTTCAAATAAACTCGATAAACCTTACAGAAAAACACAACTATTATTGAAAGGAAAGATATATAAACTGCAAATAATCCATTTAGCTAAATTGATTAAACTTTTTTACTTATCACTCCGGGATGGGTGTGGCCTGTTGGTTATTGTGCCTGAATTTTGAATCCGGAATTTTCGTGATTCGCGGTTCACAGTTGCAAAAATGCATTCGCACTTTCTGGTCGAGTGTTGTGTAATACTGACGGCAAAATCTCGCTGTTCAGTTAGAAGAATAATTCAACAGTTGGCGGCGAGTGTTGTAAATTGTCTGACTTCTCTCCAGTCAGTTAGTTCAAAATTAGAAACGACGAAATGTAAATATCCAACCGTTTGAAACATATGAAAAAAAAACAACAATGATTCCCTCATTCCACGCCCTCTTTCATCTCATGGTCAATTTTCTAAACGATATCGTATAAAAATATGGTATGTGAAACATTGTTTAAGATTCGTCATCCACTAAGAGAAATCTAGCTCTTAAGGAGCGAAGATTTTTTTCGCAACTCAGATAGGGTCCTGCCGCTAACCTTAGGTTTTGTTTGTTTTGTTACCATGCATAAAGCTACAGAAACGGCTATCTGCGCCCCTGAGAGACGTGTTTGTTTCGGATACTTACGCAAAGCTACACAAGAGCTACTTGCGTTAACCATACCCAGTTTTTAACAGATGGACTAGAGGGAAAGTATCTAGGCAACAGCATCCACTGTCCACTTTTTAGCGCCTCTAATCAAATAACAGAATTTGACCGTTACACTTATAACATATCTATGGTCCCAAAGTAGAGAATGCGATTTTGTAACAACGAGACGCGAACCATAGATGTTCGAATTCACAATCCAGCACACTAACCAAAAGAACACTAATCCACTACGATTAGGCCAGTAATGAGAGAAAATCCCTTGCATTAAAACGACATCCTTTATGACAAGCCCCCCCATTAGCTCAGCGGTATGTCTGCGGACTTACGACTCTAAAATCCGGGTTTCGGAACCCGTGGTGGGCAGAGCACAGATAGTCCTTTACGTAGCTTTGTGCTTAACTCAAAAACGAAACAACAACCTTTCTAGTTATAACACATTCGATTTTGCTGTCGTTTCTGTGTGTGTGTGTGTTTTTTTTTGTTCGCTGTTTTACTTAAATATTTCAGAATTAAAGAGAGTATCTGAGAATGTGGAACGCAGAAAAACAACCATTTGTGGAAATTAAATTGTTCCTGAAGGTTTTCCATCCACCACTACTTTCATGAGAGACAAGAGAAACGAAGTTTATTTCCGCCATTCATTAATTTTGAAGCGGCGTCGCACCATTAGCAAAAGATGGTAAGAGTCAACGAAATCAGTCTTTTTCAAGCACACAACGTTATTTACATGAGCTAAGTTGACATACGGCAATTCCTTTTGAAATGTTTGAAGATGAAGCGCTTTAATACGTGCTCATATGTTTTCAGCGGAACTAGAAACGGTGTTACTTAATTAATTATTTAATGTTTAACTAGATTAAATTGAATCAATATTCTGTGGATTAAGTGAAATGGCGAAGTGATTGAAAAGCGCGTTGTATTTGTAATGTAATAAGCACACACTCACACATACATACACACAATTTACAAGTGTCATTATCTAAACAGTTTGGTGTCCGGCATGGCCAGGTGGATAAAGCACTCGACTCGTAATCCGACAGTCGCGAGTTCGAAAAAAACAAATAAAACTGGATGCTTTGGTTTAGTTTTTGGAATTTCGCGCAAAGCTATTCGAGGGGTATCTGCGCTAGCCGTCCCTAATTTAGCAGTGTATGACTAGAGGGAAGGCAGCTCGTCATCGTCTTCCACCGCCAACTGTTGGGCTACCCTTTTATCAACGAATTGTGAGATTGATTGTAAAATTATAACGCCCCTACGGCTGAAAGGGCTAGAATGTTTGGTGCGACGGGGATGCGAACCCACGACCCTCAGATTACGAGTCGCACGCCTTAACACGCTTGGCCATGCCGGCCCGATAAAATTGGAGTTAACGGGTTCGAATCCGTACGATTTGATAATGTCTTACACCCATTTTAAGACGTGAGTGCATAATAGAAACAACAGTCAATAAGTTTGCATCCATGCTGGGTAGTAGGGTGCAGTTAAATGACTGCTTTCTCTCTGGTCAATATTTCAAATTGGGAACGGCAGCTGATCGCCTTCTGTAGCTTGTACATAAATACAAATTACAAATTATCCTCAAAAATAATAATAATATGCATCTGAACAGCATTAGTAAAGGAAACGTTTTGTAAAATTACTAATTATTCCTTGTGTTATTTTGTATCATGTGCTAGTGTGCCGGACTGTGAAGCTGTAATATCGTAGTTCCCAACCTTTTGTCGTGAAACTGCGTTTCCTAGTTTGGGGTATCAAGCGTAATGTAGGAGTGACAGTCAAAACCCAACTACATACCTTTATAATAGCCATAAAACTGACGGTGGGTGCAGTTGACCTTCTCAGCCTTCCCTCTAGTTTATTAGTTCAAAATTAGGGATTGCTGGTGTACACAAAACCTGTGTAGCCACGCTTCCATGTTTTAAACAACAAAACAAACCATATATTTATGTGCCTATTTATTGTAATAGCTAATTTTGTACCCTCAGTATGAAAATTCTTTAAACTCGTTTATTTCTAAACTGTAGATTCGATATAATGAAAGATATTATTTAATAGTTTTGTTATTTATCTGATATTCTTGGGGAAACTGAATCGTGTATTTCGTAAATGTATGTGTGTGAGTGTGCAAAATGAAATTTCTGATTGCTCAGGCTTAGAGAATCCGATTACAAAGGAATGAATTCCTTTGGCATTTATTATGACAGGCTTAGGCCTAGAACTAGACGTAAATATTGATAGAATCTATATGGCATGGGGTAATAAATGTGATTTAAGACGTATGTGCATTTTTACAATAAACCTTGTAAGTTGCTAGAAACTTCTGGTATTCAAATCATGAAAAGTATATGCATATATATTAATTTTAGAAAGTTAAAATATGCTCATTTATCAGAATATGATGGTAATGCTCCTATTATCTAGAACACTCGTGTTTTCAGTTGTTTTGAATCCTTTTGAATGACATTAAGAAATGGAAAATGCCAAACGACGTTATAAGCAAGCGAGATTAGAAACGTGTAAAAATACCGCATTTGAATATATTTGGTATTTTCAATCTGATTAAAGCTTTAAGAAACACACAAGATAAGTAGTTTGGTTTTAATTTGTTTAGAATTAAGCACAAAGCTACTCAATGGGCTATCTGTGCTCTGCCCACCACGAGTATCGAAACCCGGTTTTTAGTGTGTAAGTCCGCAGACATACCACTGTGCCACTGGGGGGCACAAGATAAGTAAATTCGTGATTAATGAAAGGTATCTTAGGACACGAAAAGTTGTTTTCTTTATATATAATTTAAAAAACACCAAAGCACAAAATGTGAAACCTTAAGTTTGAGTGTATTTCCTCATGAATCAAACAAACTTTCATGCCAAATTTGGTGAGGATCCATCAACAGGGGCAAAGTAGTGGTAAAAGAAACCCAACAAAAACATGCATTAACACTTGTAATAACCGCAAAATGCAAAATTGAAAATTTTGAAATTGAATTTTGGAGAAAATTCATCCGCACCCTGTGCAATATTTACATGGGCATACAACAGGCAGTACATTTATATTTATATAGATGACGCCGGTGCATTAGATCTGCGTGTGATGTATTCATGACGTCATATCTGCACCCTGAGAATGGAGAAAAAGTTCTCTGTGAAAGGTAACGGAGGAGAAACAAAAAACTGTGACCCTATTGTAAATCTGCATGCAAACAGGATAAATATTTCGCGAAATTGGGGGTTGCATATCGCGTAATAAAAATGTTTTTCCAGTATCATTCAAGCAAAAGTTCCATTATAGTATGATTACTCTTAGTCTCATAACAGAAAATCTGGAATGTGTTTAGCGTCATATCACAGTCCATACCTTGGAATTCCTGATACTTAGCCAAATACGCGAACTGCAAGGTCTGACTCATCACTTTTCAGTTGAATATAACTGAATAATATTCTTTACGCTATTTATGTAAACTTTTTTCAGCCTTTATATGGGTACAGTATAAGTTTTGAAAAGCTAATTCCTAAAGAAAAAATAACATAAATCAAAAGAAACACTATCAATACTATAAAGTAGTTTATGTCTATCTGTAACGAAAAATTTTCAGCTTTTTGCCCTATGACCACCACGAAACGTTCGAAGATTCTTGCATATGACCCTGATTTCAAATACTTCTAGAAAAACACGTTAGCTAACATATTGAAACTAGTAACAGTAATGTGAAAAAGCTGGACAACGTGGACGAATTTTTAAAAAATTGTATGTCAATGTTCCGTAGACTTTGATGTTGAATGACGCACATGTATGCTGTTCTATTGTCTGAGTGAAGGCATAGAAATAATTGGCATGTGTTTATAGTGTAAGACTTTTGTTAGAATTGCAATTCACTGCCGAACAGAAGCACAAGAGAGAGCTACATGTAGGTGTCCTTTAATCTTTGTGTTGTGAAAAGTCCAGGGTATTTCGTCATACTGAGGTCTTTGAACCACACATCGCAATATTCTTTTAGCACCACGCTTCGTGAACTGGTAATAATGACAAAGCTCCACTTCTACGTTTTAAACTGCTCGTACATGTGTTACAGGTTACGTTTATTTGTACTACTTGTACTAGTGCTGGTCTGATCTGACCTCGCAGGACATCAAGAACCACCCCCTCTAGAGCAGGGCTCTTGAATTACTCGTTCTTAATTTCAGTATTCAGTTTATGGTGGAATCATCCACTTAATGGTCGGCTTTCACTATGACCGAAACATCTATGATTTGAACTTCCCACGTTGTTCATGGTCATTAGACACTACAAATGAACAAAGTTTTACATGCAATAAGAACATCCATTTGCAGTTAGTTTCACGTTGCAGACCTGGGCGATTAACTATAACAAACTAATTTTGTAATGATTTTATCCCACTTACTATCGCCTTTTCCAGATTTATAAAGTATATTATTCACTTTAGCAAAAAAAAAAAAAATTGTTTGTTTGAAATTAAGCACAAAGCTACACGAAGAGCTATCTGTGTTATGCCCACCACGGGTATCGAAACCTGGTTTTTAACAGTATGAGTCGGCAGATATACCGCTGTGCCACTGGGGGGCGCAAAAATTATTCTCTTGGCAATAATGTTTTATGAAGAATGACCACCGAAATAAGCTATTTCTCCGTCGTAAAGTATCTGTAATGGAAGTCATGATTGTACGACTAGTGCACGTGATTACAAGTTCTATTGTATCTTGCAGCTGACATAATACTGCTCTGACTATGTTGCTGTTGACAAACTTTGGGGATTTGAATGCATGATTACATTCCTCGCTCATCCAGTGTGTACTTCCACCAGAATGAAAGCCAACGAATGATGCTGATATTTTCGAGATGTTGACAACAGCATGACCAAGTTGAGAGCAGACTTCTCACTTCATGATGGATCGAGGCCATTCTCTCCATAGCAATCTTTACTTGGACTCTATTTTTTTTCGAAAATGTAACCGAAAATCTCCCATTCACGAATAAAGATTTCCCTAGTTTTGGTTTCAAGCTTACCTTCTAAATAAATTGGAATATCACCTTCAGGTTCTCAGACGTAGACTCGAAACTGTGGCACAAAAACATAACAAATGTAAACCAATCATTTTTCACATCGCAGTTTTTTGATCGTAAGCTCCACCAGTCACTTGATAGTAACTGTTGGATTGTACAGACTGGAGGACACAATATGTAATTTGTATATATCATCTTTGATCCTAAAAGCAGTCGTAGCTTCGTATTTACTGCGCTTGACTTCCCACTATTTGGATGCCAACTCCAAAGTGTTGAACAAACACCACTCTTTTAACGAGTCGAAAAACCTTGTTGTATCTTCATTCTTCCTAATTACTATTGAATACAACCAAGAATTTTCAAATGCTGTATGAATCTATTCTACAGCATACACTGTATTTCAGTGATTATAACCTCTCTCGTGCTCAATGGAAGTCGACACAGTAGCTGTTTTACTGGATGTGCATAATCACTTTCTACATGGTATCGAGTCACTGCTGATTTACCATGTAAACTATCTGACCCCTCAAACACATCGGCATATTCATCCAACAAGTCAATTAGCTGCTTTTGCTGTGTTAAATCTACATTGTTGAGCCAATCTTTGAAAAAACCCAAAGATGTATTGGTAGCTTAATATTTGCTTTTAACTGTGGTGTGATAGATACAACCACAATGTTATCACTAACACCAGTTAATTCAACTTCACATACGATGCTTTTGATCATTTCATCACACACTTGGAAAGATGTTCGTTTATAATTACAAAGCAACACGAGTAATTTGTGAGACATAAAAGATTCTTTAATGTAGGTACTTTATTACATTAATTTTGCGAGTTAATATTTTATGATTGTTTAGTTGTTATATAATAAGAGAGTTACAAGCAAACGATTGTTGGAAGTTGTGTTTGTAATTTATTGACATTAAGGCTACAAAGATTTCTAGAACGCTTCTTGGAGAGTCGTATAAATAGCTAGTGAGCAGACGAGAAAATAAATAGCAGAAAGAGAGACAAAAGTAAAGCCGAGTGAAAGAGTGTTTTGGTCATAGAAAGGTTATAAAACATGACGTTAACTGTCGTAGGGATAAACAGCTTAGTGGTTTATAGGTTAAAATGAGATCAGCAATTTTTTGACATTTTGAGAGAATAATTTGACCTGTCAAAAGGTATTCTAAACTTGCCCGTGTGAACTTTGACAAAAAGTAGGCAATTATTTGGAAGTAGGCTAAACACGAAAAACAGACATGTATCGGAAGTTTAGAATACAACTGTGATAACTCAACGGTAGCGTGAGAGAATTTTACATCGATATAGTTGTGATAAACTTTGAAAAAGAAAGAGATAGAAGAAAAGTAATAAGTGAATTATATACGGATAGTGTTTAAGAGGAAAATAGTTCAGTTTGTTAATTGAATTCTAAAGCAGTTGAATTAGTCTAAGTGCACCTTTGATTACAAGAAGAAAACAAAACAAATGGAGTGCATGCCGTTCATTTATTGTCTAATTCATCGCCAACCAGTTAAAGACACTTACTCTATAAGAATCTCTAGCCCAACACATCCATTGAACTTACTATACATAGATATACAAACTCAAAAGTAAGTACCTGATAGAACTCTCTTCTTGTGAGGCAGTTCACTACCTTAGCTAATGCTGCCTGCTTTCTAGATAAGAAATGGTATTTTATGAGTGGCTTCTGTAACCGGGTTAGACTTTTTCTTTATTAAACTATGACATTATTTGCATACACTAAGATACTGTTTTCTCTTTGCTGCATACACTCGTACAATCAACTGTTTCTGGATTTGATCGAGGAAACACTGAATGTATTTTTGGTGGAATTTTATCTCACTCACTTCTCAGGCAAAACTGATTGTCAAAAGTTGCAGTACATCATTTCGCAAAATGTTAATTTTAAATCTGATGTCCACAATGACTACTTTCATTCTGTGGGTGACATCTCTTACAACGATTCGGAGATTTATTTCTTTTCTAATGTTCAGTCTCACACCATTTACCAGAAGGATGTCAATACTCGCTGTTCATAGTGGTGATCTCATTTGAAGAGCTTTGAAAATCACGACCTCTACTGGAGTACTCTCTGGTATCGTGCTTATCAAAAAACTTAACCTCTTACCCTTGTACCCTTATCAGCAAAAACCAAGATCTATCCAGTCCTGACAAAACTGAATTAACCACTAAACTCTTTGGTGCAAGTTGTTTACTTCGTTACCCCACACTGATGGTCAAGTCCATCTCGGGCTCCATCAGTTTTCTTAAACATTTGACACATAAGTTTTTATTTGTTGCTGGCCATTCCAAACATTCTGATTGGATGACCAGTATTAATATCCCTGTCTACTTTGCAGAACTGCTCGTGTGAGTTAATAGTCAGGACAGCTACAGCTGATAGCTCTCTTGTCTTTGCTGAGTTGCGAAGTATAGGAAAATCCTCCGCCAGTACCTCATAAGTACAATTTCCAAAAAGTATCAAATAGGTAATCCCATTAAAAACAACAGATTCATTGAAGAAATAAGTTAAGTGTTCTGTAGTTGATAATTTAGGTGATTTTATTTAAGTGTAAAACAATATTTCGATACAAATATAACTAACTAAACAAAATCTCTATTTTCTAAAACAAGCAAAAAGTATAATAGTCTTGAAGAGACAGAAAGGGACACTTAGATTGCGAGTCGAGCGCTTCAACCATCAAGCCTTGTTAGGCTTCAACTAACATCCGCTAGTTATAATATATTACACATCTGAAATTGTTTTAAACTAAATATGTTCATTTAGATTTTGTTTTCGTAAAATGAAATAACTTAGGAATTCTTCTAACAGTCTAGTATTGTGATAAGTGAAAACATATATATAAAAACATAACTAATTTTTTTCATTATGTGTGCTATTTTCGCATGAAAATTATAAATAATGTTCAGAAATACTTTAAACAATACACAAAAGTTCAGCGGTATGTCTGCGGACTTACAACGCTTAACTCAAAAGCTGTTGTTGTTGTTGTTTAGAATTAAGCACAAAGCTACACAATGGGCTATCTGTGCTCTGCCCACCACGAGTATCGAAACCCGGATTTTAGCGTGTAAGTCCGCAGACATACCGCTGAGCCACTGGGGGGCAACTCAAAAGCACAACAATTTGTAACTTTTCTTCAATTAGTAATTACGTAATTTTGTTTTCGGAACACAATAAATAAATATTTGCGTTAATATATTCAAATAATGTAATTAAAACTGTCAAACCATATATTAGTTTATATCTGATTGAGAGAACCATTACCCCTTATAATAATGATTTGGCGATAAATAATGTTGGCTTATAAATTTCTTGGAAAATTTAGGTAAACCTTTTTCGTCAGTCTGAGGGTAGCGGTTCGAATTCCCGTCACACCAAATATGCTCGCTCTTTCAGCCGTGGGGGCGTTATAAAATTACAGTCAATCGCACTATTCATTGGTAAAAGAGCAGCCCAAGGGATGGCAGTGGGTGATAATGACCAGTTGCCTTCCCTCTAGTCTTACACTGCTAAATTGGAGACAGCTAGCACAGATAGCCCTCGTATAGCTTTGAGTAAAATTCAAAACAAACTAAACCTTTCTCGTTATTTTTCTGAAGTAATAATAGTGATCTTAAGAAAACATTTACGACTTCAGTGTGTTCGTAAACCTTTCTATTCTATTAATAGCTTCGATTTTGTTCAAAATCGAAGTTAATCAAGTTAGCAGTCTAAGGATTACCAAATGCACTGCCTGTAACAGTCTTTAGTTACTTTAAAAAACGTAGACGGTTAGAATAACAGTAATTATTAAAAGAGATTCGCGATTGAATTTAAAACTGGGATGCTGAAAATGGCGGAGGGAATTGTATATATGTAAATATATTTTCAAATAATTCTTAAACCTAAAGAAAATTGTGTATTTCATAATCATACGCACAGACAAAACAAAATAAGCATTATAAATAACTAGCCTATAACCCGTTATAAGTCACTGGGAAGGGCACCCCCACCCCGTAGTACACCCTCACATTTCATACATAACAAATAAATAATTTTTGCGTAATAAAGGAAGCTAAAAATGTATTCTCAAGACGGCTGGTACGAGTATTGAATACCAGCCGTTTTTATTATAGCACATTTTTACTTCAAGTGGGTTTCTTGTCATCACGAAACAAAGAAGCTGAAAGATGCAGCCAAAACAGTCAAGTGTCTGTAAATTCCTTTGTGAGCCAATCAGAAATAATATCATCCATGGAATAAATTCGTTGCATATTGATAGAATAAATACAGGTAAAAATTAGTTAAATTAACAGCTTCTAATGTACAACGTGTTTTCGTAACGGTAGGTTCCAACAATAGCTTTTATGTCATATTGCTTAGCAACAAAAGTACAAAATACTATCATTGTTAGTCTGTGTACTAAGATTATAAAATGAAACATACAGACAATAATACCTGAAAATATTTGTTGATTTCTTTATTTAGAGTCTCTGTTACTTTGAAAAGTTGGTGATATAATACAAAATAACTTAATTTAGAAACGATTATGGTTTAAAATCGAGCTGATATTTTTATTTTCATAATAAATATTATGCACTTCGCTCTAAACCAGGTGATCCCACACTACGTCTTTAGTTCAGGCTTATCAAATCAACACTCACTACATTTGTGAGGTTTCCGGCCCCTTTGCACTCCCGTCACTAAAATACAAATGAAGATACAATAATCGGATAAAGACTATTTTATCTAAATACATTGTAGCTCGTATGACTCCTCGTATTTCGAGAAACCAAGAGAAATTAAGCGTGGTATGACACACGCACTGGCTTTTGTAAAGGGTAGATAACACGCATAGTGTCACGAAATCACAAAACACAGAAATATCCGTCAAAATGTCATTAACAATTTAACGAAAACGGCAGGCCATACTGGCACAGTGGCCTGGCATGGCCAAGTGTGTTAAGGCGTGCGACTCGTAATCTGAGGGTTGCGGGTTCAATCCCCGTCGCGCCAAACATGCTCGCCCTTTCAGCCGTGTGGGCGTTATAATGTGACGGTCGATCCCACTATTCGTTAGTGAAAGAATAGCCCAAGAGTTGGCGGTGGGTGGTGATGACGAGCTGCCTTCCCTCTAGTCTTACACTGCTAAATTAGGGACGGCTAGCATAGATAGCCCTCGAGTAGCTTTGTGCGAAATTAAAAAAAACAACAAAAAAAACACCGGCATAGCACTCCTGTGCGGCCGTATTCTAGTGCCTCTCCCACTTCTCACGTTCTCCTGATATCTCTCTATCAAAAAACAAACAATGACTGGTTTGGTCTGAACTTCGCGCAAAGCTGCACGAGGGCTATCTGCGTTAGCCGTCCCCAATTTTGCAGTGTAAGACTAGAGGAAAAACTAACCAAACCATTCTGGTGTTTGTTTCCTGACAACTTATTAAAATCGAACTATCAAAGTTTTTTTTAATGAGACAGCATATCACACAATTTTTCTATAATAATCAAAATACATTTAAACAACAATGTACAGAAACTGCGTTATAATAAATCAAAACTTAAATCTTGATCATGTGATAATTAACACGAGTGTGGTCAAATGAAATATTTATTTATGCCTATTACGTCTTTACAGATTGTTAAATAGGTAGCCAAAATTATTAATATAGTACCCACGTCATACTCCCAAGCAAAAGGTATCTTTATTTAATAAAATCCTGAATTATACATTAATATATAAATATATATATAGGTTTTTGTACTTTATGGTCGTTTCACATGTGACAAAACAGGCCTATCCAATCAACCGAATTAATTATCTTGAACACCAACTGCGCAGTACTATAACCATAATTTTTAAATGCATATTAGAGAATTCTATTCTTATCTAAACAGGTCCATCATGGCCAAGTGGCTAGTAGCACTCGACTTGTAATGTTAGGGTCATGGGTTCGCATTCCCGTCCCACTAATGCTTCAATTTTAGCCGTGAGGGAGTTATAATATTAAAGTAGATCGCACTACTATTCGTTGATAAAAAAGAAGCCAAGCGTTGGCGGTGGGTAGTGATAACTATCTGCCTATTCTTTAGTATTGCTTAGCCCCAGTGGCTCAGCGGTATGTCTGCGGACTTACACGCTAAAATCCGGGTTTCGATACCCGTGGTGGGCAGAGCACAGATAGCCCGTTGTGTAGCTTTGTGCTTAATTCAAAACAACAACAACAACATCTTTAGAATTGCACTGCTAAATTAGGGACTACTAAAGCAAATATATTTTGTGTAGCTTCACGCGAAATTCAAAGACAAATAAAACAAACTTTTATAAATAAAAGGAGTCTTTACGACTGTCACGGAAACTTTTTAAACGCAAATTATAGGATAATTATTTTATTCTCAAACTTACCTGTTTCTACAGCTGGCCTGCTGTAGAGAAGAAACATAGCATACCACGATTGTGATAATCTCCATTTATATGTATCCGTCTAGCCACACTTAGGTGTTATAATTTTTTTCAACTTTATCTCAAACAGAGCCATAGTCTCGCGTCTGTAGGATTACCATGCACGCTTATAAGAGGTAAAACTTGCACGCTTGTCATGCAATAACTATAAAATAAATACTTAACGTTATGTATGACAATCATTTATTTGTTTTCTGTTGATTCTGACAAAGTAGTTTGACCATTTACAATAATCCTTTAACCAATTACATAACCTTTACGCTAAATTAAACACTGGTGCCATGTGAAAGAAATATGAAATTCGTTTAGAAACTGTTATTTTTACTAGCCTACAGTGCACGATTTATTAGGCGTACGGTGTTGTTGTTTTTCTTTTATGGTTTCTAATCTCTGATAAAAGACTGTCTGCCTGTACAAAATTCGCAAACAAATGAAAAAAAAACTTTTTTTGTTTTCAAAATTTAGGGTGTATTGTATGAGCAGTATGTGATTATTTTCTACGTTTATTGTAAACTTGTGGAATCGTCATTTGATTTATTGGAAAACTATTTTCCTATTCGTTTAGTGTAGTAGCTTTCAAATATTTTAAAACAATGTAATTTTATATCAAACACCATTAACATGCATTGTAGCAAATCCCATTATTTTGTGACGTGTATTGTATTCAACTTTGAACAAAAACCTGTACTCTTAATTTGTTAGTTTTATAATCATTATCGTGAGTTTAAGCATTTATGTTACACATAGTTTATTAAGAAAGTGGAACAATGAAAATCACGGTATTAATCAAAAGAACAATGCTTTAGCTAAGTATTTTCATTTACAAAAGGCTAATATTTTGATGTTAATCAAATACAAATTTAGGAATAACGTATAAAACACCTTTTTATTCGTAAGTTTTGTTTAAGCTATAAAAAATAAGCAAATGAACATGTAATAGGTAATATCAGCTGTGTCACCTATTTATTCGGTGCACTGTTATTTTGATATTTACAATGAGGTCATTGTAACAGGTTTCATTGTGGAATAACAAACATTTAACAAGTCGTATTTACTTAAAAAGCCATAAGGATCAGTCGTTAGTTTCACACAGGTTTATTTGTTTTGGAATTTCGCACAAAGCTACATGAGGGCTATCTACGCAGTTTCACACAGGTTGCCAACTCGAGGAAGTTCAATTGTTACGTAAGACACAAAACACAGAATCAGAATTCTCAAAACAAAACACGGATACGATAAAATTATTATTGTTAAGATACATGTATAAGAAACTTTATAAGAATAACTATGTGATATCAAACAGTGAATTTTTCCATATTTTTTTTTTGTTTTTCTTCGTATAGCTAAGCTACATCGGGCAATCTGCTGTGTCCACCGAGAGGAATCAAACGCCTGATTTTAGTGTTTTAAATCTGTAGATTTACCGCTCCCCCGGCGGAAGACGGTATCAAACAACTTACTATGATAAGAAGTTCTGCTCACTATTATACAAATTATTTCTTCTGTATGTAATATTTTATCTCAATTTTCTATCTTAAAAGAAAATTTAATAAAAATATGAAACATAACTTACAATGTTTATAGTTCAGATTGTTGCAGGTACGAGATATGAGTCTTGCTCGAGGTTAACTTCATAACTAAGCTCGGTCCTAGCCAAACAATGGGTAACTCGTTGCTGGATACCGAACTAATGCGTTTGGTTCAGATGTGGAATTTATATCTTTCTAATTTAAAATTTGTTGGTTATCAAACAGTAAATATTTCTTTTACAAGATCAAACTGGTTTGTGAAGTGTACATGGAATTTCGAACAAGAATTATTTCTATTGCTACAGTATAATACTTTTCTTAGGTGAAGTAATCAAAATATTTGGTCTTCATTCCATTGGTTTATATCTAAGTTATTTTAGTTTCATTTCATCACAAATCTTCTCAGCGCTTAAGTTTTCAGCTTGTCCTCTGTTAGCTGAATGAAGTGACCACATTTCAGCTCAGTATTTTATATTCGTGTTGGTTATCGACTATGATAACCGATCATCCAACGTTGATTTAAAAGTAATTTTCATCTTGCAATTAGCTAAACTATTTTTAAGCTTTCAATTACATTAATTGCCAGATATATATACTGTTATAAGGTATTTCATATATGGATGCTTCTTCAGATTACTAACCTTTTCATTGACCACGTTTCCCTAATACTCAGTTTCACAATAATAAGGTATTGTTCACTGTTGATTTTTTTTTAAACTTTTAGATTTTTATCGAGGGTCGAGATACAGACTAAAACTCGCTTCGGTAATCTTGTGAAGAGATAGCGCCACCTTTAATTCCTGTGAAGACGAAGATGCGCACGGTACTCTTTGAACTGTGAGAGATTCAGATTGAAGAGCAGGTGGTGTTGGATAATCGAAGAATGGGTGCCATGTGTAGGAAATATGTTAGTTTCGTTTAGAAAATGCGGTGGTTTTATATTGCCCTTTTAGTGTCCTCTTGCGATGCTTCCTTTTATGATGTGACTCGTACAAAACCTAGAAGAAGACGAGGTAAATCGAGTTGAACAAATTGAGGAAAATATTTTTCTATGTATTTACATGTTAATTTTACATTTTTAGTATTTGTAGCACGAACACTAGTAATTTACTATTATTAGTATATTAAGGTATTTACTACCAGTAGTAACTACAAAAATTGTGTTAATCAGTGCAAAGTTATAGCCTAATAATTAAATATTAGTGTTTAGCACTATACTTTATTTTTTTAATATACATAAGTTATAATGTCTGGGATGAAGCTGAACGTTTAATAATATTTTTTTTTATAAAACTTAAAATAATTTTTGATACGTTAAAATATTTGGAAAGATTAAAAGGGAAATCTAAAAGTGTGTATTCAGGATTGTCTAATAGAATTTCTTCCTATAGCTATATAGGTGAAACGATAGACATTTGCATGTTTAATTGTATAACTTTTGTTTTTTTCTCTTTATTTAATTTTTGAGCAAAGCTGCAATTTGTTGCTATGGTGATGTATACTTGCATATATTTAGAGCCACAGTTATAAATATTTTAATAATATTGGAATTTTTTGTACATTTTTATTTATGTGTATTGAGATAATACTTTCATTTTCAGAAGAGTTCTGTTATACTTTACTAACTCTTTTATTACAGTATTTCTGTTTGTGTGTCATTTATTTTGACTTTTTAGAAGACAATCTGTAAGGTGTTTCACAAATTCACCAAATATTAGTTAGCAACTTAGATTTATTGTAACAGTAATGTCAAAAACTATTGTTTTGTTATTGTTAATTAAAAGAGTGATTGTAAACTGGCAGTTTTCATATTGTGCAAGATTTTTCACAAAAATTTGTTTGTATATTCATTATATATTTATGACATAGAAAACTAAATGCTTTTTGTTGTTTTTTCATATGCAGACTTGCTAATGATTCCAAAATTATGGAGAGAGATGATGATTTTGAACCATTTGTTTTTAATGCAAAGTGGTTCAAACAATAACTAAACTTACTCCAGGATCTTATCTTTACATAGAGAACTTAAAATATTGCAGTTTTGGTCTCTTTACAGTTGAGAAACTGGCTAATTTACTAAAAAGAATACAGGGTAGAATTAATACAATAAATCTGGGTGTTCTATGTAATTTAAAATAGATTCTGTTTTTAAATTGTATAAAAACAAACAAACAATGAAAACTTGGAATGATTCATTCTCTGAAACAAGCTAGTGTATTAAAGTAAAGGACTGTAAGGAATTGCAGTGGGAGGTAATTTCAGCCTACAAACTGTATATTTATTAATACTGGAATTTTTATAATTAAAAACCATAGTAACAAAAACTTTGGCAAAGCTTTGCACACAATAGTTGTACTTGTTGATGTGGTGCTGTTGATACAGTCATCAATATTATCTTGACACAATCAAACAAATTTATCCACTGGAGCTAAGGGAAGAAGTTACTTTGCTAAAGACAAAGCATAATATCTGGACTTGGTATTGGCATCATTAACTAGACATTTTAATTTTTTAAAAATCTAATGGACATTTTCAACTTTTAAATTGTAAGCTTTCCATTTAAAAGTACAAATATTTTAAGTGAGTTACATTACAACATGTGCTGTTCAGCTTGTTAGACAGTTTGTTCAGTATTACAAGAGTTCTTGGTTAGAGTTTGTAATTTAACTCTCATCTTTTACAAGGGAAGTTTTTCCTGCCATATTTTTAACACAAAATTTATTTGATCTGTGGGAAATGTAACAATATTGTTACTGTTGATTATAGGTTTAAAAGTTCTGTAAATGTATCATAACTTGTTTGAAACTTTTACATTAGATTAAGTTCTGACAGCCCAGCATGGCCAAGTGTGTTAAGGCGTGCAACTCGTAATCTGAGGGTTGTGGGTTCACATCCTCTTCGCGCCAAACATGCTTGCCCTTACAGTCGTGGAGGCATTATAATGTCAGGTCAGTCCCACTATTCGTTGGTAAAAGAGTAACCCAAGAGTTGGCAGTGGGTGGTGATGATTAGCTGCCTTTCCTCTAGTCTTACACTGCTAAATTAGGGACGCTTAGTGCAGATAGCCCTCGAGTAGCTTTGTCCGAAATTCAAAAACAAAAAACAATTAAGCTCTTGCGTATAATTGTATATAAATACTAGCTTCTTAACAGTTCTGTATATGCTATGAGATTGACAAAAATTGGTGTACATTATCTAATTATGCAATATTTTTTTTTACTTTCACTGGAGTTTTCCTTTTTGTGTAAATTTATTATTTCTGAGCTGTCATGAAGCTTGTTGGATTTATATTTTAAGATTTTATAAAAGACTTAACTTAATTTTTGTTTATTACATCTTGTTGCATGCTTTGTTTCTTAAGTGAGAGAAGTTAGTTAAAAGGGCTGTACTTGTATTGCACATATTTCATAGATTGTTTAACTAAATCACCTAATAATGGGATATTGAGTGTACAGCATAGAATATTGTTAAGAGCAATGGTACTCAACTGATGAAAAATTGCATTTTTTATCTTCATAAGTGAGAATGAAGGAAAAGTGTATTTGGTAAGCTATACTTCTTAGAAGAGTGACTTTTTATTTCACTTCACTCCAAGTGGGTAGTGGCTTTGATCAGAAGTTAATATCAATTTTTATATCTGTTGAACAGTATTTTAAATAACTGAAACTAAATGCACACCACATCATCAAGAGAACTTAATACAGAAATGTATAACTTGTAACTGAAAAAATAATTCTAATTAAAGTTTGTATTTTCAGTTCTATATCTTTTTATCCTATCATCCATATAAAGACAGTTTGAACTTGTGAGTCAATTCTTCTATAATATTTCTATTATATAGCAAAAATAGTCATTTCAGATTACTTAAGTCTTATACAAGTGGTTCACATCTCATTCTTTCCAACATGTTTACCTTTCCTGTAGTCAGATTATTTATGTATTGTATTCTAAGTAGGGCCTCACTGAAACTGTGTGCTTCCCAAGTTCAACGTTCCAATAGAAAGAGAATAACATGTATATTACTATTTCTACTATAGTATAGCTATACATAAACAGCAGAAAACAAAAACATAGAAGTTATCTTTTAATGTTTCTTTTTAAACCAGTATTCTTCTTGCTTACCTTGATAGTTTCTTTACTTCTGGAAGTGCATTTTAATGAATGATTGGATCTTTACCGCATGGGATGTCCTTAATGCTCTTTTGGACTATGGGGAAAATCTTGGATTCTCTGATGTGGTTTCTAAACATCATGCTGTATTGATTAAGTTTATACATTCTGACATGTAAGACTGCATTGTTTTCTTAATTCAGTATAATTGGTAAATGCTGTTTCCTGTGACCTTCATTTAATCATTGTTCTGCTTAGGTTAAAGGTACATTTCTTTTTCATTTGAAGCTCACCTGTTGTTAAAAAAAATTGTGGATTCATTTTTGTATATATAATGTATTCTTGTTGCCATCTTGTTTTAGTAATCTTATTTCACACTTAAATGCATTGTAAATTCTCTTAACGGTGTTTTGTTTATTCTTATTGAAACAGGAATGTTATTATTTTGGTACTGTGCATCTTAAATAATCAAAAATACACAAAAAGTAATCTCCTAAGGCCTCAAATTCAGGGTTACTGATCTCCACCAATTATACAAGGTTATAATTTCAGTGCACAGTTTATTGATTAGGTTACATTTGGAGTGCTGTTTTCAGTTTTGGGCTCCTTAACTTAGAAAGGACATTGAATTATTGGAAAAGAGGAGCTACTAATGCGAAAACTGGGATGGAAATTTTGTCGCATGAGGATGAGTTAAGATCTCTAAAACTGTTTGTGTGGATGAAGAGAAGTTTGAGGGTGTTTAAAATTGTTTAGTCAATTGATAGAGTAAAGCAGATTGAGATACAACTTTGGCAGGAAAGTCATCTTCAGCTAATATAGTTTTATGACAAGGTAGTTGGCCTTTGTAATGAGTTATCTTCAGATATGGTGAATCCAGTTAATTTGAGGTAGTTTAAAAGAAAAACTTGATACATCTTTGAGTGCTAACCTTGAGTGTTTTATTTCAGAGTTAAGTATAGTGAATGATATGGCTTAGATGGAACAACAGGTCCCTTGTTCTTAAAATTAAGTATTAAGATTTGTCTTGAAGATAACTGATAGATAAGACCTTATAAGGTAAACTATGTAACAAAGATTTTTAGTATGAGAATTATTCTAAACCTATTCCATAGTACCAAATAATTTGGGCTAGTAGTTGACACCTTGTGCTGTAGTGTGTTCACATTTTTAGTGTAAGAGTTAATAGCTTGGGCTAGTAGATAAGACCTTGTGAGGCCTTTCATGGCCAGGTGATCAAAGTACTCGACTCATAATGTAAGGCCAACAGATTCGAATTCCCATCACATCAAACTTGCTCGCTCTTTCAGCAGTTGGGGCATTATAATGTGATGGTCAATCCCACTATTTGTTGGTTAAAGAGTAGCCCAAGAGATGGCAGTGAGTGGAGATAACTAGCTGCCTTCCTTCTAGCCTTACACTGTAAAATTAGGGATGGCTAGTGCAGGTAGCCCTTGTGTAGCTTTGCACAAAATTCTAAACAAACAATATCTTGTGCTGTAGTTTGTTGATATTTTTGAGTAGATATTGCTTTTTTACCCATTGCAAAATGTTATGTTACTTGTATTAGATAACTACTTGCTGCATTTCTATAAAATGTTTAACATATTATACTTTTTATAAAATCTATAACAAAATCTTAATTAATTTTGCTAGCACATAAAATATTGTGCTTTGGTATTTAATCAGATGAACGTAAATAATTCTATTTGCTATGAATTTTCAAGTCTTGTTTGCTGGATCCTAAATATACAGATTTATTCATAAGATATAATTAATTAGCTCATATTCTCAACAGAGAGCGTTGAAGAAAACTGCCAGTTTTTAATCACCAGATTTTGCTGTTAGATGTTCAGTAATGCAACTTGCTCTGCCTGTTAGCTTTTCTTTCAGCCAGTGCAAAAAACGTTTTGTTAATTAATGTTTATAAATTTTGTTTCTGACCATTGCATTGTTATCAATACATTCTTCAACACAGGTTGAATTCCATATTGACACCTTTTTGTTTTTGAATTTCTTGGAGGCTTCATGACTTTCCAGTTTTATTAAACCTCAAATTATGGACATGCTTTTTTTATACCATTAGCTAATTCACTTCACATATTGTATCATATTTGAGTCATTTGTTTTTGCTTGTTAATGAAATCACTAAATTACTCTGTGAAATATATTGCTGAAGGAGTTTGCACAGTATTTGTGGGATTACTGTAATATTGATGGTGTATCTTTTTGTATGTTATCAGGGACTTTGTAACCAGTTGTTTTCAACTCAGTTTGGTGCATGGTTCAGACAAATGTTGATCAAATTAGTTATTATAGAGTTAAATAAAAAAATTTGGTTTATTATATTCATTACTCAGTGATGTTTAAAAACCCAAAACAATATTCAGTGTTTTTATAAGTGTATTTACTTTTGTTTTTTCGTATGATGTTAGTGTTTTCGGTTATTTTGCACTAGGTTGTACTTGTTTCTTTGTTAATAAGTATTGCACCTTGATATTGGTAAGTGACAGGGATCATTTATGTATGTTTGTTCTGATTTGTATTTTTATTTAGATACTTCCAGTTAATCATATTATCGGTTATTGATGGTTAGCTATGCAGCTTTCAAAATACTTTATATTGCTTTCAATTTTTTTCAAGTTGCATGGTAATGAAGTATTATTTTTATGTAATAAAATATAAATAGTTTAGGCAAATGAATTTGAGGAGGGTTTTTGTTTGTTGGTGAATAGCAGTAGTAACCGATATTTTGTTATTCTGTTATTTACAGGTATGAAACTTTTTTTCTCTTTTATGTTCTTTTAGTATCAGTTGGGTGTGTTTCAGGTAAAAGGTCTAAAGGTTTCAACTTCAAAGATTGGTTTATATTTTGGTCTGTATTTTCCCTTTCTATGATTTGATCTGTTACGTAATGTTTCAAGAAAGATGTTTAAGGAGCTTAATGTAATAGAAAAGTAGGAAGAATTATAGAAAAGTTAGGAATTTGATTAAAAAAGATAAAATCAAGAAGTATTATAGAACTTATGGAAAGAAGCTGGTTGTCAATGCTAAATCTAATCAGGAAGGATTTTCCTTAACACTCCCACGAAAAAAATATTTACATCCATTAAAGTGATACCCTTAGTTGGTGTTTTAAAAAATTTTTTTAAATATTATTTTGCAATTGTCTGAAAAGTCAAAATATTATTGCTCCTTAAAATATAAAGGGATAGGGTCAGTTAATGGCAATTTCATTTAAATACAAAATTATTAGCCTAATATTAATAACCTTTCATGTTGCTCTGGGGCTTATTAGGCCCTAATTTTCATAGGAGTGTTAAATATGTTAAAGGTAGGCAAAATATTAAAACTGGGAATTGGATTCGTCTGGGATAATGATGGCCAGAATTTTGTTGAAGGCTATGAGCTGGCTAAGCTTTTGAATGCCATCTTCTGTTTTTACAAGAGAAGATAATACCAATCTTCATGATCCTGAGAATCATGTAGGAAATACTGTAACTTACTTGAATCATGTTGATATTAATCCATTGGTGATAAGTGGAAAGGTTGAGAGATATAAATGGATAAAATGCCAGGGATAGAATTTTCTCCAGGTTTTTTTTTTGTTTAATAGCTTAAATATCAGATGTTAATTGTTTGTTTTGTTTTTTTCCATTCTTGGAAGGTACTGGAGGACATCTTTGAACATTGCAGGGTTGTTTATTTTTAAAGGGGATATTAATAGTTGTCCTCATAATTCTATACCAGTGTAAAACATCCCAAATATTCTGAAAAAAGAAGCTTTACAAAATCATTTAAGGAAATGCCTTATGATGTTATAAATGAAAGCTAACCTGGATTTACCAAAATATATTTTTTCTCTTCAAAGGTGTGGATTTAGTGCACTTAAATTTTGAGAAAGCCTTTGATTAGGTACCACACAAAAATAATTAGCTAAAAAAAAATCACATTACTAGTGGTTGGGCAATACTAGTTAACTGTAGAAGTTATCTTTTGGGAATTTTGCTCTTTTTACTTACATTAATGATATTGATAGAGATAGAATTATTATAGTTTGATGATAATATTCAACTTGTGGATATCTCTAGCTGCATTGTGAATGTCAAGTTATTACTTAATGATTTGAATCAGTTGGTAAGTTGGACAAGTATTTGGTAAATGGCTTTTAGTAAGTGCAAGGTAATGTATTTGGAGTATCATGGTTTCTATCACAAAATTAGTATTGGTTGAGACTAACTCAGCATAGCTGAAGAAAAGGGTCTTGACACAGTTGACAGTGGATAAATCACTCATACCACTTAAGCATGCTCTATTGATATCAGTGAAGCCTGTATAAATTTTGATATGTTGATTATAACTCAAAAGAGACAATTCTCTCTGTACAAATTACTAGTTACCAGTTAGTTATGACTTGGAATTCTATGTGGTTTTGGTCTTCTTATGTAAGAAAGGATATTGACTTATTGGAAAGTGCTTATAGGGTGTCTGAGATGATTCTAAGGATTGAAAGGTTATCTAATAAGTTAGGATCTTTCAACTAATTTTCTTGTTGATCCTGTTGAAGTTTACAAGATTTTCTCAGGGATCTAAAGGATAAGACCTTTGATTTGTTTGTGCTGTACTCTGAAGATATTAAGACAACATAATACAAGTTTAAAATTTGGAAAAAAGACAGACTCTAGTTAAACCTTTTATTTTTCTAACAGGGAGATTGACTAATGGAACAACTTAACATCATCGCTGGTGGAGTTCAGCACTTTTCAGGCATTCAATAGAAATATTGTTTTCCTGAAAAGTAAAGGGTGGTTTTAAATTTTTCCTTTACCCAAAGGTGGATGTGCAAGGACAGATTTGAAGGATTAAATGGTGCTTTTTTGTCCATAGGTTATTCAGTTTAGATCCAATTATTTTACTTGCATTCCAATAATTCAACCACTTTCTTTAATGGTCTTAACTGGTTTCCTGAATGGAAAAACAAAAACTATTAACACTTTCTGTGTTTTTAATATTGTTACTTTCTCTAATATATCCACTTTAATGTAGATGTCCCTCAGTTCAAAAAAATAAAAATAATCTGATTTCCCCAAAGAAATGAATCCATTAATTTTAAGTATTTTTAAAGATTTTTTGGAGCATGTTTGTGTGTGTCAGTATGGAATTCATAACAACATTTATAAAAGAATATCTTAAGTTTTTCAAATCTTGTATCATCTGGACAAATGATATTTTTTACTGTCATTGCAGAACATGTATGTTTTAATTTATTTCTAACTTGCTACTTATCTGTATTTTATTATTCACTTAAACATTTGTTTACAAGCTGATTCAATGTTTCACAGACTTAGAAGCTTCATTGGGTGATTCACCAGGTTTCCCTTCACGGGGTAAGTTTCTAGTGCTGGTATGAGACTGTGGTGACCTTGGCCCCTGCTTGTTGTCTTTTTTGGAAATCCTGTTATTCATGATGGTTCTATCCCATTTGCAGATACATCGGATGTAGTGGTCAATTTTCTAGTCATTTTGTTTTTTGCCTGCAATCCCTGTTTATGTGAAGTAGTTTTTAGTATACTTGTATAAAGGCATGAACTGTGAACATGCAGAACTTGAATTAATTCATTTTACTCTAGAGTGTTAGATATGCCTCATGCCATTCTGGTTTTTTGAAAATTGAATAATGCAAGTGCTTTTAACCATCCTGCATGAAAATATTTTATTATGCAATGAAAAAAGTTGATTTCTCATTTGGAAACCACGTTTAGTAAAGTTGGAAATAATGTAATTCTAGTCAGAACATATTGGAAAATTCCATTTAATATTAATATCAGTATATCTCAACAAAACTTTAGTGTTAAGTCTAAGATATTTTTTAAGAATCAAAGAACTTGTAAGCTTTTATAAATGACCATTGCTGATAACACAGTAGAAAAATATGAAGCTTTCATTGTGAAAGAGAAGAAGCTCTTTCTTGTTCTGTGTTTTAAGATTTTTGTACGTGGAAATTAAACATCAAGTTTAATGAATGTAAATGGATTACCAATCAGTAGGTAAATCAGGGTGAAGATTTCTTCATCAGTGTTCATAATTCTTTTTTATGATTGTAAGAGAAGTAGGTTTTTAAAAAATATCTGAATGAGAAGTCTAATTCACTGTTTATTGTAAAATATATACTAAATGTGCACGCACAAAAATTTAATTCAAAAGTTTACATGCTGTTAATAGGACATAAATTGGATTTAATGTGGATCAGGTAAACCAACTTTTTTAAAATTCTGAACACTTGCTGAGTTTTTCCTCTTTCTGTCAACAGTCAACTTCTAAATATTCTTGATCCAGTGTGCAGCATGTGTCAACTTACCCTAAGTTTTTCTCGTATAGTTATTCTGTAAACTTTGTTCACTCTGAATGCTGAATTTGGTGTTAACTAGTGAGAAAATGTTTCTACCAACACTGAACATTTTACTTCAGGATGTCTAGGTTTCATAGTCTGTATCTAGCATGAAGATAGATTGTGGCTTTTATTGATCAGCATATTCCATGTTGTCTGATGGTGCCCATAATGAGTTTTAGATTCCTGTAGACCCTCAGTGGCACAAAATGTGCTGTTTTTTTTCATAGTGATAAAGAATTTGTTTACTTAAGCTTACTCATTGTTTTAAAAGCTAGATTTGTCATTAGCTGTATTTCCAAAGAAGCTTTTGTTGGATTGATGACATATCTGCAATACTTTTGTTTAAAAATTGTATAATTCCTGTAACTTTTCAAAGTAAAATTGGAAATGCATAATATGTAAGTCAACACATTATTATTTGAAACATAAGATATTAGAATTTTGTAATTTACCATTGACAAAATATATTACCAAGGTGGCATTTTCACTGGAAAGATAATTACTAAAATGAATTTGTTTTTAGTGGATGTAGAGAGTCTGAAGAGACTGTATCCAGAGAACGAGAAGCTGATAGCTAGCCTCCCAACTCCCTACTACACAGTAATCTTCCCAGTTCAAGAACGTCATGCAAAAAGTGTTGGAATCTCAACTCGGGATACCACTGCAAACAGGGTAGGTGAAATGCACTGTGTGAGTTTGCATAAAATGTTATGAAAATTTTACTTGTGAATATAATTACAAATTATTATAATACTTTGTAATTACATTTTATGTAACTATTTGTAGTTACATTTTTTTAGTATTCATTTTTATTTAGGTCCTCAATGCCCATCATTGTCGAAACACTTATGTGACATTTTGGCCATCTTCAATCACAGAGTAATCAGTAACTCTTGTTATGTTTGTTTACTGTTGTGTTAAATGAATTTTAAATTCACAAGTGTTTAGTAATTTCTTTATTTTAAGGTGAACATTTTGCAATGTTAAGATTTAATTTCTTGAAATTTGGACTTTATTTATCAAGCTTGTAACTAATAACTTGAAGTTATACAAATATTTTAAACTTTTAACAACTATCTGGCAGATATTTAACAGCTCAACAAAATACACGTAAATTACTGAAATCTCTTTTGTAATTCTAGGAAATAAAATAGGTTTTTAAATAACATTTTAAAACAAACAGCACCTAGTCTTGTTGGCTACACATGTAAGAGTTAACAGAATTTTGACGATTTGAAAGCTTAAACGGAAGTTAACTTTACCAACCATTAGCAATATCAAGATGCTTGTTTAATAACATGAACAGTGTTCTACCCTCTACTTAAATTGCAATTGATTTTGCTTTTAGTTTTGCTCTTCTATTGTAATTAAGTTCAAACATACCAGCAGTAAGCTGTATTCTGGTAATTTCTTAACTGTTTTGCAGTGCCAATGTCCTAGAAAACTGAATGTAGAAAGGTACTAAACTTGGAAATCTTTTTACACACACAAAACATATGTATGACAGTAGTCTTGTGTCTGTATCAATTTCCTGGGCTGGGGTAAGCTCATCATGAAAGGTGATGCAAACACTTTTACAAAGTGTTACTAATCAGGAGTTCTTGTCATTGAATATATCATTTGGAATAGCTGTTTGTGTGTGGAATCTGTAAGTTTTGGGATACTGTATTTGGATCTTTTGGTCTGCCTTGAAAGTGTTGCAGTGTACAATTCCTTTGTAAATGTGATAATTCTTGCAGTCATTGCCTGTTTCATGTTTTGCAAATGCTTCATCATAGTAACTACTGTAGTCATGACAGCTCAAGAGGCTTCAACCTGAAAGAAACAAATACACTTTTGTAAATAAGGGTGTTTTTTTCTTGTTTGTTTATGGGTATTTGATTCTTGTTTCTCCTTTATTGTCCATTCTCCAATTACTTTCTACATACTATTTCAAAAAGCTGCTGTAATACAGAAACTTTAACTTCCTGTTGGGTATCAGGGTACCTGAATACATGTAGTTAACCTCATCAAGCCTAAACATTGTCTGATATTATGTTGAATGTTAATTCTGTAAAGTGAACAGCTGTTTACTACTTATTCAATTTGCTAAAACTTTCATGTTATTTATTATTCCACAAGTTACCTTTTAAAGCCATGGAGAACAAGGCTGAGAAAGGCATATTAAAAATGTTGTTGAAACTATTATGTTGCTTAACCTTATAAACTTGGTCAGGTGACGTTTCTTATGCTACTTGCCCGAACAAATTGTGTTGTAGTTTATATATACACAAAACGAATGTATTAATAATGCAGGTATAATGAACATTTTTATATTTCAATATGTTATAAAATCACAACAGTTACTGTTTGTAACATTTCTTTTGTAATAAAACTGAAATGGTGTTTTGTTTTTCTGTCTTAGAAATTTAATAACTGGGCAAGAGTAGCTCATAATGTCTTATTATTTGCACTATTATCAACTATTTTGAGCTGGCTAGTGTATTGATTCCATTGAACACGTGGCTATATATTTAGGTTTGCTTATCTGTATAAAAACATTTCCATAATTATGTATTGAAAACATGTTGTTGCTGTTTATAAACTTTTTTGCACTTCTTACATTTTTAAAGATATTATGGTTGAAATCAAATATTTTTCCCATAACTTTAGAACTAATATTTCTTTATGCTCAAGCAATATTAAAAGTAGGATTTTACCTTTTTCACATGAATTACATTTGTAGTAAGCACAAAAGCTCAGTTTGCTTCATCAGCAAACAGTGATAATATTTCTATTTACTTTCAGATGTACTTGTTTGTGATTGCATTATTAACCATTAATGTGTGTATATGTATGCTTTATTTAGACAGGTAAACACTTCAAACAAACTACGCTGGTAATAAAAGCATTTCGCTATGAATTCCGTCTTCATTTGGAGCTCAATGCGTAAGTTCCTGGGTGTTTTTTGTTTTGTTTTTTTCCTTAATTTGAAAGAACATAATTATCACTTGGATGATTTATTATTAACTGGTGAAAGTTATGAAACTATTACAAATATCTTAATTGTTAGAGAGAAAACTGAACATTACAGGGTCATGAGTTTATTGTTGAGTTATTTTCTACAGGTTATTATGTATATTTGTGTGTGTGTGTGTGTGTGTGTATCTGTTGTTTCTGAGCCAAAACTGTTTCTTTGTGCAATTTAACTTCATGATTTTTCAGCAATTAGAGAATGTAATTTGCAATTTCTACTTTAACTGGTTAAAGATGGCCCAATTCATTTATTACTATGTACCAGTGTTTCAGTGGTTACAATGTACAAGGGCTGTTCAAAAAATACGCGGACTGACGTCATAGAACAAAATGTACTTTATTTAGAAGTTACAGGTCTGGGACCCCTTCAAAGTACTCTCCTACCGAACGCACACACTTATCCCAACAGTGTTTCCACTTGTTGAAACAGTCCTGGTACGCTTCTTTTGTAATGTCCTACAGCTCCTTCGTCGCATTTGCCTTAATCTTGGGAATCGTCTCAAATCTTCTTCCTTTCAAGGGTCTTTTGAGTTTGGGGAACAAGAAAAAATCTCAAGGAGCAAGGTCAGGTGAGTAGGGGGTGGGGAGGAACAGTGATCGAGTGTTTAGCCAAAAACTTGCGAGTTCTGAGGCACAAATTTCGCAGCAATGCAGTGTATCTTCAATTTTTTGGTCAAAATCTCATAACAAGATCTAACTGATATCCCACACTTTTCAGCAAGCTCCCTGACAGTCTGACATTGATTTGCACCAGGGTGTTGATTTTGTCGACGTGTGGATCATCAGTTGATGTGGAAGGACATCCAGGACGCTCATCATCTTCAATGGACTGTCGACCATCCTTAAAACGTTCATGCCACTTGAAACATGCCGTACACTTCATAGCAACAACACCATAAGCCGTGTTAAGCATAGCAAAAGTTTCAGTCACAGATTTTCCAAGTTTAACACAAAATTTCACAGCAAGTTGTTGCTCCTTGAGGTCATTCATTCTGAAATCTGCCAAACGAAAAAATCACACTTCACTTAAAACCGCATAGCTAATACACAAATGAAGATATCTGCAATCGGGAAATGGCATCGTAATTAGCTGATCTGTGCAAACCTAGCTACACCAGGCAGATTCCCCTGGAACCAACTGGAGCTGCACACTTCAAACAGTCCGCATATTTTTTGAACAAACCTCGTACATCAGTTTAGTTATCAGTAAACCAATACCTGTAAGTGGTTAAAGTGGTTACAGTTTACTTCAGATTATTGATCAATAGATGTCTGTCTTATTGAGGAAGCACACATCAGTTTAGTTATTAGTGATCAGTAGTTGTTTACTGATGTTTACACTAAGTAGCATTTCTTAACTGATCCATGAATCTGTCAATGTTTACAGACTGTTTTAATAAACACCAACCTATTAGTGGTGACAACTTATTTCAAGCTGGTGTTAGCTGAACATCAGTTTATCAATAACTTTTCACAAGTCAATCTAGAAAGTTGTACCTGGACAGTCAGTCAGAGAAAGCTATTTCTATAGCAGAAATTGTCTGCTCGAATCCTATTAGTATCACAGTAGTCTTTCACATTATTGAATGATAGTCATTCTAGAACCTTTTTTAAAGATGAAACTGTGTATTCAAATTTTTTTCCATTGCAGTTTTTGCTCTTTTAGGATGAAAAAAATTTAAATCTTTTGTGCTTTCCCTATCTTTATGCAAATTTCATAAGGTACCAACTTATCTACTTGGGTCGTCATACGATTTTTAAAAAAGAATGTTCTTTAACTTTTTTTTTTAGGTTCTTGTTTAACTCTTGTTGTTTTTATCTCTGTTGGGTTTTGAAAGTTTTGATCTCCAGTAACTTGGTTTTCTTCTTGCAGCATAATGTACGTACAATACTCCTTGCAAAGATAACCACCATTTCATGTGATTTAACTTATTTCTGTTAGTGCAGGTTCCAGTCATTATGTTCTTTTTGATATAACTAATAATAACACAAGTTTTAGTATGACAGATCTCCTAATTTTGCATTTAGAGAAAGCCATGAATGTCCTGGAAAGAGAATCAGCATTTTTTGTCTTCTCTAAAAGACTTTTATTTATCTTTATCAAAATGTATAACTGGGATAAAAATAATAGATTGGAAAACTGATCTGGGTGACTGTTCATAATGTTTGATTTTTGTCTAAATCGATTTTTTAACATAGAATCTGTCCTATCCTTAAATTCTTTAGTGGTCTAGAATTTGGATCTTGCAAAAGAATCTAATTTATATTGAATCTTTTGTCACTTGGCTTGCTGGAAGACTAGTGTTATACTGTACCTTCAGCATAAAAGTAAACATAGTTTCTGCTATTTACCTTTATAGTAGCTTTTTCTGTTTTTTGTCAGTCATGGATGTGAAACATTGTAAGTTCTGTTAATGGGTGTTTTCCTTAAATAAGGACACCAGTTTTTTGAAAGTCATATGTTGCTTTCTTGTGTCATATCACAGGTTTATTGTGAAGAAGAGCAAGTTTTAATATTGACTGCCATGTTAAATAGAGAAAGAGAGCAGCTGACTGTTTTCAATTGTTACATACACACTGTTAATTTGAAGTGAGACGGACATTGATTTGGTTAACTATTTTGGAATTTTATTGGAAAACATTAAAAAATTGAAATAAAGAAAGTAAAATTATTTTAACATTTTTTTAATTAAAATTAATTTTCTTTTTATCTTGAATGTTTTTGCAGTATCTTACTGGTTCTTTCAGGAGAAATGTTGAGGATTGTAAATGTTATTGATTGTACTTATAATTGTTTCAATAAATAGGTTATATTGTTTGAGAATTTGTTTTGCAAATATATTCAATAAATTATGACAATAAGTAGACTCATTTTTTTCTATTTCTCATTCATACAAACCTTGATTTAAAAACATGGTCATCTCTTACAATAATTTAACATTACTTGTGTCATTTGTCAAGCTTGTATTTATATGTTCAGTTGTAGTTTCTATATTAAATCAAGACTGTTTTTGAAAAAAGTTAAAAAAATTTTAGTGAATGCATTGTTTATAAAAAATAAATCTTTTTAAATCCGGTTCATGTACCTATATATTGTAAAAACAAAAACATTAATTCATGAGTAATCCCAGAGACATTAGTATTTGGTTTAATTAAATGCTGTTTGAAATGACATATTGCTTCAGAACTAGTAATTATATTATAATGTTAAGGTCTTCAGTTTGTTAAAAAAACAAACAAACAAAAAATCATCATTTTTTTGTTTTTTTTTATCACTCAGAAGCTTCAAAGTGAAAATGTTAATCAGATGTTTGTGATTGGGAAAATAATCCCAAGGAAAATTTATATATATATACAAGACATTTGTGTATGTTTTAAAATAGTTCAAAACAGAAATATTTAGTGTTTTTATGTGGATCAAAGCATCAATGTCAAAGTCTGAACTACATCAGCTATGAATATCTGTCAGTTGTAAACAGCTGTATCTGAACCACCTGGAACTGATATGTATCAGAAACTAAAGGGGGGGGGGACTGCTGTGCAACTGAATTATGGTTGTCTGTTAATTCTGAACATTTTTTTTTTATCTAACTGTATATGATTTTCTCTTGCAATGTCTATTTATGTAAAAATTACTGCTATCTCTATTTTGTTTTTAAGCTTTTATATCCAAAACATTTTGAGTGACTACTAAAAGAAGTAAAAGCTTCAGGAAGAGATTGGGTTTCATAATTACATGAATGGAATTGTGGCAACAAGAAAATGTGATTTTGTGTTTTAACAATATCATAAACTGATTGTAATCTAGAATAAACATTTGGGGTTACTTGAACATGTTCTAATTAAAGAACAGAAATTAACATTTGGGGTTACTTGAACATGTTCTAATTAAAGAACAGAAATTAACATTTGGGGTTACTTGAACATATTCTAATTAAAGAACAGAAATTAACATTTGTGTTTTCACAGAAGTGTTCTTTCTTTTCAGTTGTGTGAAAACATAATGTTTTTTGAATTAACATCTACTTTCTATTTTTCAGAAGTCTTCCTCACCCCTTTGTTACTTAAGAAATACATTGTACCAGAGTATTCCAGAAATCCATTGCTGTCTTTTACAGACATTTTCTTGTCCCTCTTTTACTTCAAAATTCTAGTACCCTTTGAGATGATTTCTCTACATGGTGAGAAGACCTCCCAGATAAGGTTTTGTACTTTCAGTTTACCTCCTCCAGGTTCTAAACATTCGTGTTTGCTGTGAATGGTGACTTGTGAAAGAGAGAGGTCCATTTCCAAAACACCTCTTTGGCCTTGAATTCCTGTTGAGGTGCAACCTTGGGGTTTTCTCCCCCCCAGGGTCAGTAAGCTGATCCACTTGGGCTAGGGTTAATTGAATACCAGTATTGGACATTCTCAACGAGTGTTGTCTGATGCTCGTGTTCGGGTGTAGTGCTCGTGTTGCTGCAGTGTCCTTATTTGACATTGTAGTGTGTCTGCTCAGAGGGCTCCTTAGTGGGTTGATTTAGTGGGCACTGATATGTAGCATCTTTATAATGGAATACCCCATTTTTGAAAAAAATAAATAAAAATTGAAAACAAATTGGAAAGAACAAACATTATCAGAAAATGACCACTCATGGGTGATTCTGTTGTACAGTCAACATCATAATCAGATTCTGTACCTTCATTTCTAATTATGCATTCTTTATCTGAGAAATTCTTTGGGATTAGAGGGGCTTGCTGGCTCCCCTAAGTCAATAAAGAAATTGTGCTCTGGAGACATTTGGGTAGAAACATCTTCACCACATTATACCAAACTATTATTGAAATTGAAGGCCATTAAGGATATACCCATTGAGATTACTCCCCATGCAACTTTGAATTCTTCCAGAGGAGTTATAGTTGAGAGTAATTAAAAGAACATTCCTGAGTTAGAGATCTTTGGTCGTTTTTCATGCCAAGTCATTTCTGCTGCGTGCTGAATCTCCATTTCCAAAGATGGAATTATTGTACCTAACGATGGTCTGATATTGGTGTTTACATCACCACATCCTCCTGCCACAATCAAAGAAGATTATTTGAACTGTAAAGTATGGCCATACATACCTAATCCTCAGATGTTTCCAGTGTCAATGGTTTGGTGACTCAAAAACATCATATTGTAGTTCCATAATGTGCTCATTGTGGTGGCAAAGACCTCGATGCTTACAAGTGCAAACTAGAACCACGCTGTGTTAACTGTAGAGATCTACATCCCTCTCTTACTCTACTTCTTGCCCTAAATGGGTGGAGGATAAAGAGGTGCAACACTTGAAGACTAAATAACATCTGAATTGCACCAATAATTGCTAAACAATCAGTCAACTGTAGTTGAACATGTTTATTTGGTTGAAATTTTTGTGGATTTCCAGATGTACTTTGTTTTGTATCAGAAACACTTGAACCTGTATGCTGGTGTTTCTCTAGAAAAGTTTTAAGCCTGAAAGTTTTCAGCTTTTGACTATTTTACAAAAACATTCTGGCTTTCAGATTATTTCAGAAATATTTTGTGAATAAAAGTTGGTTTCTTATTTTTTCTTTACAAACACATTTTAGTTCTTACATTACTTCTAAAAGAGTTTTTGTCTGGGATTATTACACTTTCATATGGACCCTTTACCTTTTATATTTGTCCTTTGTAGAAATCTTCTGGCTCCTACATTACTTCAAAAACATTTTTTACCAGAAGGTGCCCAACAAATATCAACTCAGGTAAGTTTACTATTACTAATACTTGGCAATAAGTAAGTGATGAGTAAAAAATAGTTTAATAAACAACATTAATCTGTATTGAGTTATAAGTTTGTTATTGGTTACTAAAATCATACTTCATCTATTATTAATTTTTAGGTGATTTCAAGTTTGTAAATTACTTATAAACTTTCATTGCTAATTGTCACTCGGGTAAATTTATCACTTTTAATATTTGCACTAAAAATTATTCAAAATTTTATTTAGTTTGTAAAATTTTCAAATGTGTATAAAGAATTATTTTTACCATCATGAGATGTGAGCCAGTAATAAACTAGAAATAAGTATACAAAAAAACCTGATAAATGGCAGAGTAATGTAAGTAAAAGAAAAGCATAGCCTTAAACTTCTGCAACCTAATATATCTTAGAAGGTACGAATAAGTACAAAACTCAAGTTTTTAAAAAGTTTGCCACCATATATGCACTACTAGGAGAGAGTGGGCTTTGAAGTATGTACAAAAACATTTCTGTGTATACTATTGATGTGTGGAGAATGGCAGGAAACTGTACAAATGCTTACATTAGCAGTTGTTTGTGTAGTAGCATTGTTGGATATAATGGTTTGTCTCTTCGTAGTTGAAACCACCAACTTCATTCTTAATTGTTACTAATTGATTTTCTTTGGTCATACTTGTGTCCCCTGCTAGTCCAATGTTAGTCTACAGGTTTACAATGCTAAATAAAATCAAGGGTTTGATTTTCTCTTGGTAGGCGCAGCAAGTGTGGCTTTGCTAGAAGAAATATGCACATACTCATATTCACAATGTGGTACATTTTTTAAGGGTAGTTTAAAAACTGTACTTTCCAAAAATATCAACTAAACACAAATTATTTCCTTCCAGAATTGTTTCAGTAACATGGAATGATTACAGTAGCATTGGGAGCTTAAAAAAACAAAATAAACTCATACTGGAAAGAACCGGTGTTTATTATGCCAATCTCTTTCTGTGAGTGGAAAAACATTAGGAGTGAAAAGGTTTTGTTTGTTTTGTTTTTGAATTTTGCACAAAGCTACACGAGGGCTATCTGTGCTAGCCGTCCCTAATTTAGCAGTGTAAGACTAGAGGGAAGTCAGCTATACATCATCACCCACTGCCAACTCTTGGGCTACTCTTTTACCAACGAATCGTGGGATTGACTGTCACAGTATAATATCCTCACTGCTGAAAGGGTGAGCATGTTTGATACAAACGGGATTTGAACCTGTGACTTTCAGATTACGAGTCGAATGCCTTAACCCACCTGGCCATGCTGGGTTGTGAAAAGGTTGAAACCTTAATATAAGAACAAAAGTATTTAACTTGTTTTAGCTTTATGTTCTTCATTAATAGGGATGATAATACCAATAGTTTTGTTTTTAAGTATGCCCATAAGTTAACCACATTCCTTTAGAAATGAATGTAATCTTATCCCTTTACTACGCATAAGATATTTTGTGTAATGTGTTATTTGTACCTTTTGACATTCTTAAGTTCAACAGTATGGCCATCCATAAAGGTTAAAGAAATTTAACATATAGCTAAGTGATCGAAAATGACTTTTCTTTCCAAAGTTGTTCAGTTTTTTAGTATTTAGGTTTGAATTTTCTTAACAGGAATAATAACTTTTATTTTCTACATGAAGGTTTTTTACGTGCTATTTATAGACCATCTAGATTTTAATAATGTACACAGATATTTGAAGCTGGATTTTTCCTTCATTTTGTGTATTATATATATCACACCTTTTGAATAATCATGAATGATCAGGTTTCCTTGAAGAAATTCAGCCTTGTGGGGTCAATATTTTTTGATGCTTCCTCATTGTCTATACTGATATACAATCCATCCTATATATTTGACTCTTTTAGTTCAGCATTTTTAGCTGTTTTCATTACAAACTTGTATAATAATGATCCAAATATAATTACCAGTTAGTTACTGATTTTTTTATTATTATTAAATACTTCTATTAATAAATATATAGCATTATATCTTGTGTTTTGGTTGGTTATCTGCTGTTGTCTCCAGGAAGAGCCTGAGAAGTATTTTATGTGATAGAAGGAAGGATTCAGTTTTTTGTTTTTCTCAGAAAAGTAGGTGTTCTGTCGTCTCATTTTGGATCTCACCCCTCATTGAAATACTAAACTACTGAAATTGTTTCAGAGGATTTTTCAGGTTCTTTCAACATCAGTGCTAGGTGGACTGTATATGATATCAGGTAGTTGAATGTAGAAAGATTCTTGTATATTTTTTCTTCTGTGGTTCGTATCCTATTATCTCGGAATTATTTCATTTTGTTATATGATCTTCTTGATATGTAAATTATTGTACATTTTTTTATGTTGCTGAATTCTGACTTTCAGTGGTCATTTTATTTGTCCAGTGTGTTGGTTTCCACAATAAGAAGGGATGTTGCAAGTTTTATATTTTTCCTTTCTGTATGAACCACACAAGAAAAAGGAAGATAAAAAGATGTTTTTCACATCAACATAATTGCTAACTCATTCAGTCAGTCTAGCATAGACACTGACTTGCCTTTTAGTGCAGATGAGAGCTTGGATAAGTGGTGATGTACCTGTTTTTTTTAACTAGAAGACCCATTATACAACATATATTCCTACTCGTGTTTTTGCTGAAGACGGTCATAAATTGCTGGCCAAAATGTAGGATATAAACAAATTGGCACCTTCTAATAAGGAAAAAAAGTTAGAAACTAATTAGTAATTGGTTTCTAATGATTGCACATACTACTAACTGTGTTATATTAGTCATATTTCTAAAAAAATTATTGTTGTCCTTTATGCAGATAAGTAATGATTTTGGGCTTGTATATTCTATATTTTAAAATCTATATATTAAATACATTTGAGTTATTTGTTTTGTCAGTTCTACGTGTTTCTGTGTGTACGGCATTTTATAATATATTTTGCTCGCCACATTGAACTTTTATTTGTACAAAATCAAAGAACAAGAAGTAATTTTGGTGCAACTGGTTCATTATTCTGAATTATTTAGCAGACAAACTGTTTACAATACTAAACAAATAAATGTGAATCCATTCTGTTTTTTTGATCCACTATTACTGAGTTCTTCTGAAATCCACTTCTCTTCACTATGGTGAATATAATATAACTTGGTCACAAGTAGTGAACTTAACCACAGATTGTACCTCATACTTGTACCCAGTTAGTCCTATGATGTTTGTAAACTTTCTGTAGTTCTCTCAATGAAAATTTCTGTTTAATTTTATTTTCTAAATAAAACACACACAGACTTAGTTTTGCAGGAAAAAAAAAAGCACTTTGATAAATTGTGACTGAATGAATATTTCTGGTTTGCACCTGAAGAAGACAGGCCCATCTTTTGAAAGTGCTCATTGTATAGGTTACCATATTTTTAATGTTCAGTTGATTTCTTGGACCAACTTGTTTTCCTGACATCATTAATACATGAGTAGTAGGTCATTGAAATCCTTGACATTGGACACACCACATTCTTAGATATCTTAACAAATAATATAAATAATATACTGATTATTACTTTAGTGTAATAAGATTTTTTTTATTTATTTCCTGCTGGGAATAGGAAGTTGAAAATTGTTACTACCATGGAACCATAAGTAATTATCCAGGAGCCAAAGCTGCCTTTCGTACTTGTAATGGGATCAGGTAAATTCATGTATTAGTTATCTGGAGGTAATTTTTATAATAATTTGAGTGTTAAGTTATTTTTTTTCAGTCTGTTTTTGAGTAGTATTATAGTAAATTTTAGTGAGTAATTTATAAGAGAAATATCACAAGTGTTCTATTTTCAAGTCATCTTATGAGAACAGAAGATGTTCTTCTACAGAATACATAACCTTGTCTCTTGCATTGATAATTCTTAACCTAAGACCTTTCTCTTATTTTACAGAATATATAATCATGTATCTTGCTCTGATAATACTTAACCAGGAATTCTCTTGTTTTATAAAATGCATACTGCATCTGTTGTTTTATGTAATTCTTAACCAGAACTTTTCTCTTATTTTACAGAATACATAACTGTCTTTTGTTTTGCGTACTTCTTAAGCAGGATGTCTCTCTTGTTTTACAGGATACTTAATGTGTGTCTTGCTCTACACATTTTCTTTCAAAATATAATTTTCTTGAAAATTTACAAATAGGTTTTGATAATGTGTGTAAATAATTTAAGCTTCTTACTTGTATGTGCATTTATGTTTTTTTGCTCTATAAGATATTTTTTTATTTTTATTAATCTGTGCATTTCAAACATTATGTTGCTAAAATTGTTTGAATATGAAGTATCTTTGTGGACACCATCCTGATAGAGTATAGCACTGCTTTAAGCCTAACTAACTCCTACTGTTTTTTAATGCATGCTCTGAAATAAGTTTTAATAGATGGTGGTGCAGTTTGTTTCCATTCTTGTTTCAAAGTCTATTTCAAAACTAGTTATAGTGCTATACATTAGAATTAATTATGCTGTTGAAACATTGTTTCTTTGAAAGTAACTTTTGTTTTCACTTGTGAACTGTTGCCATATTAGGGTTCTCATTATCCTTGGACATTTATACATGTAAACACTTCATACAGAGAACCCACTTCCAACTCGTAAAATGTAACCTGAGCCATACTACCCCCACTATATACTTTTCATAATAAACTCACAACTGATTGTACATTAGTATACTTTCAGGTCCACATCAACTATACACTGTGAAACTGTATTTGGCTCTCATAACTTAATGCATCTAGTGTTACTATCTTAATATGGGTACAGATTTCATGAACTTTTCATCATTTTGTTACCTAGATAATTGCTGGTTAGGCCATATGATCATTGAATTGTTATGTCCCTCTATATCAAGCACAAAGGTATTGAGATTCTTGATGGTGAAGTACCTAAGGTGTTTTGCAACACGTGTGTTCATAGGAAGCACACTGCACAATCCTCACAAATGAGACCCTGTTACATTGGGGTCATATTGAATGTAGGAAAGTTACTATGAGTTTATTCCAAAATGGTTTCCAAAATTTCTGCCATAATACTCAAAAATGCAAGTTTGTTTTACTATACACGAATATTTTTGGTCAAAATACAGTATTCTTAAATGACCATAGGTATGTTAGATCATTTATAACCAAAATAAAATTGCAATTGTTTCATTTTTTTTAACTCTTGCAATAGTCTATCATATTTCTATTATTTTTGTACAGATTTTTTACTGCAGTAATCGTATGATTTTGTGGTGAATCCTTGCTCTTGTCCTTACCGAGGTTTGGGAATGTTTCAAAAGAAAGTGTATCACATACCTAGTGTGTTCAGCAGAGCATTATGTAATACCATACCACCAAGTTATAGTTTTATTTATTAGTGTTACGTTGTTTTATGTGGACTGAATGCAACAGAAAGACACAGATAACAGCTTATATAATTTATTACAATAAACTATTATATATGTGACAGATATAACATAAATTACATAACAACAATGACAGATATTAAGTTTAAACCTTCAAAATTAATTACAATACAAAATGGTACTGGCCTGTGTCCAATATAATGATCCAGAATGAAAGTCCAAAAGCCCAGTTCAGAAATCCAAAATTCCAGTCTAGGGTGTGAATTTGGTCCCACGAAGAAATTCCGAAGTTTGAATGGTGAAGTCCAGAAACAATTTAGTCTAATAAATTTGACGAAGTTCTTTTTAAGATGTTTTTGATGAATGTCTCTAAGTTGTCGTTTTCCAACTTGCCCCAGTCTCCCCTAAACAGTTCTATACGTGTTAACCTTCAGTATAACCAGTAATTCGAATGAGTCGTAAAGATTGACGAAATAAAATCACAGCTTTTGTAGATCTAGCTCCAGTCACAAATCCAAGTTGAATAAACACACAACAAACGTTGAAAAATTCTCAAACGAAGACAACATCTCTTGAATCGAATGAAAACGAATGACTGACTGACTCTCCTCGCATTGCCGTCTGTTTATATACTAGTAGGCCTACTGTGTTCTCGAACAACTGCATAACATCCCAGAATTCCAGAGTAATCTGGATTTGTCTCATACAGACACCAGGCCAAGACAAATGATCGATCTACCTAATTCTAGAACTTTCTACATGAATAACAACATATTTTATTGATTTGAACTTCGAAACAATAATATAAACAACAACAACAACAAATTTCGACCGACAGATATGGAAATCCAAACACAACACGACATGGCATTCCAAACGCTTTATACATAACAATTAGAAATAAGTTATTTATTGATTGATGCTGGCTGAATGTATTTTGATAATTTTATTAACAACTTTTATTTTTCTGGTATATTTTTAGTGGGGTTATTCATGTTCAAAATGAAACATTTGTTATCCATCCATTTTTTGGAGTGGACTTACCAGTAAGTATGAACATTATAATGATTGCGTTGTTGTATGGTAATTTTTTTCGTTTATTTTTTTCTATTGGGTCAGAATCTTATCTAAGGCCTACCATGTACAAGTCAAATGCTCTCAATGGAGCTAGATGGTTAACTTGCAAATTCTTGTCAGTAAGACACTTCTTAACAAGTGAAACTACTTTATTCTTTCTCTCTTACAAACAAAACCTTATCTCTTGTACTAGCCTAATATTGAGCAACAGTTTTTCTAGAGGCAATTTCAAATTTATTTTAGTTGCTCAGATTAAGTCTGAGAACCTTTGGTTGCCGGGTGAGTATGTAAGATCTTTGTTTTGCATCTTAGCTTAGGAGTTAATAAATTTGAAATCAGTGCAAGAAAAATTGACGCGTAACATAAATTAATTCCACGACCCTGAGATAAGAGAGGGAAGGATTGAATTACCACAGATATAACTTGTTTTAATTACACTTGCTAATGGAAATTCTTTGTGTTTGTTTTTATTAGTAGATACATGGCACAATCACTGTGAATTCCTCTGTTATTAATAGTACAATTATTACAGATTGGTTGTGAAAATTCTTTTCTACTTTGGATGTAATTAACATGGCCATTACACTTTGATTTCTCTATTTCTTGGTTTATTAAACCAGTAATTAATTATTCAATTATCTTTAAAGTAAGATTTTGTGGTTACCACTTTTCATGCTAATCTGATGGCCTGTTTGTATCATTTTGTGTGACAACTGGTGTAAGCCATTTTATTCAATGCTTAATTAACTGGTTGGATCTGGCAACTTTATCTTACAGGTAGCATGATTACTGACACTGATAGTTTTAATATGTCAATTAAAACTAATAGGTTTATATAAGAGATTTAACATGGTCATATTACCATATTATTGGAGTTAGTTATTTTACTTTTAGCCCATGTGTTTAAAAGATAAGATGGATGTTAAGTTTCCCTGATTTTTGGAGTTTAAAATTCTATTTGTTGGTTCGCTTTTGTATTAGATGTAATTTTAATGCAAAAAAACATGATTAGGCTTCAAACACATGCCATTACTAGCTAGACAATTGCTTTAACCAGCTATAAGCTATTGCATTAATGTTTCTGTATTACCTGTTTGTTTGTTAATATAAAATAGTTATCAATGATGCTTTAAAATATAGGCATTTTGTTTGTAATTATTAATTTTTCACGTGATGTTTGATTTTTAGAATAATGAGGTAATGCAGTTTTCTAAATGGTGATTTTCTTCATTAGTCAAATTATCTGTTTGGAGTTTCTGATAAAAACAGTAAACAGAGAAGCATAGTTTGTTGTTTTTTAGGCTGACTTAACTGAGCTTCACCTCTGTAATCCCCTAAGGCTGTGTATTGTGCATGTTAATATAATTAGATGGACTAGAAAATGTATTGTGCATGTTTGTTCATATAATTAGATGGACTAGAAAACCATTTGAACAGAATGGAGCAATTTTACAAATGTAGTTAGATAAGCTCAAATTGTTTTTTTTTCCATCTTTGTGGCCAAGGTTTCATCTATTGTACTTGGAATATGAAAGATGTTTTATATTTCAGATGGAACATCCTCATATCATTTACCAATACTTTGGAAGAGATAAAAGAATGCACTCTTGTGGTAGGTATTGTTAAATGTGTATGGATCTGATGGTTATGTTTTAATGTTTGTCAATGTTTAAGAAGTTGTAGCTCTCTTGATCTGTTAGTGTTTGGTATTAATTTATAAATATTTTGTAAAGTGGTAATAACTTAATTGTAATTCTATTTAGTAAGTGAAATTTTGTACTTGGTTCCCTTACAGTTAATTCTACTTATGATTCAATGATGTTATTTACTTGTTAAAATTAAAATGTTAATTTTTGCTAAACTATTATTTTTATATACAAATGTAAAGCATGATATTAATATTTTATAAAATTAATCCTAGTTGTAACATTTACCTAAGGTATAAAAGCTTAAATCAAACCAGTTTTTAAAGTGGGTGTTGAGGTGGAATTATTATCTACACATGTAATACTTATAGAAAATACAGTAACAATTCTGGCCAATTTTGAAACGTATAATATTTAGTGTTTAAGAACTTTATGATAACGTGTCATCTCTCCTGATGAGAAACTTGCATGCGAGTATTTTCATTTATAAAAGTATTTTACCTCATGAAGAATTAGGGTTCCATCTGCAAATTCTAATGCCTTCAGTTAGTACTATTTATAAACATATCTGATAAATTTATCACATAACAGTGTATTAAAGATTATCACACTTCATTATCCATAATGATAAAATCAAGGAAAGCTATGGTTATCTGTAAATATGTGCCTTAGAATGTAGTGATATTCAAAGACTTGTGCAATAAATACCAACCTCGGGAAGAATACAAGAGTACAATTTGCTGTTCAGTTGGTTTACTCTCTACAAACTGTAGAGTATGAAGATTTTGAAATAATCAAGGGAATTTTGGGTAAAATAGTTAATGTGTAAATTCATACTTTATACATTTGAGGTTTACATTATTAAAGTATCTTGGTAACTGCCAGTTAGGCCTTTTTTAAGAATAATGTGTTGAATATATGTAAATGGTTATTAGTGAATTGCATAATTTCTCCTTTGTGGAAATTGCTACCATAAAAGTAGTTTTAATAATCTGTTGGTTTTTTTTCATTAGGAAATAGTTACTTGCAGGAGTGGGGATCCAGACACAGTAACGTATACTCAAAAAAATTCAAGGTAGGACATCAAAGTATAAACAGCTATAACCATTTAATGTAAAGTTTTAATGTTATACGCCCAGTAATCTTCAAAACATTTTAAGGAATGCAAATAATTTGTGAAGACTTATCTTTTATCCAGAACTACCATTATGAACAGTCATTCTCCATAAATTCTTTGTGGTGTTAACTACAAGTCAGTGCTGTTCAGTTGTTTTATTTAAATTGCTTTTGAATGCAAAACAAGCTATATAACCTAGATCTTAAAATATATACAATTTTGCTAATGCTTTTAATTTTCTTTTAGTTGATTTAAAATCAATACAAATATTACTCTTAGTTACAAAATAACTGTTAACAGAATGGCTCCCTAGAACAACTTTATACTAACATTGGTAGTATACAGTAATAGTGAAAGGTACCACGTATTTTAAGGATTAAGAAGTGCATAGGTATAACAAGTTAACACACAACTGTTACAACATTTTTTGGCTACTTTTTATTTCACTAAAGGTTATTTCAAACTCATTTCCCTGTTCCTTGTAAACATAAATAATTTGATTTGTTCTGTTACAGGGATATCTTTTATTTTGCATTGTTTTTATTTATTTATTTTTTTGAGAAATGTTATCTTTTTGATTTATTAAAAATTTCATTTTATTTTTCAGTCTATTTATGTAAATTTTTGGTGAGATTCATAACTGATGAACCATTTTAGGAATTTCAAACTACACATTTATGTAAGTTATATTTTTTTCTCTGATTTGTTAATGTGTTGTACCAGTTTCCATTTGGAATTTTTTGACAGAAATAAAGTTTACTAGTTTATTGAAACAGTTGGATTGTTTTTACACGCTCTTCTTCATTCTTTCTTTAAGAAATGTTTAAGTTTACGTTTTACTTGTCATAAAAGTAACAATTACATTTCAAATGTACACTTGGTCAACTTCATTTATGCACTAAAAACATAAAGAATGGAAAACAACTAGAAAATACAATATTATCCAACAATTCATCAAACATTGACAGGTTTAATTATAATGCCAAACAGCTCAGTTATTTTTCATTGTAATAAATTCCAGAACTATAAATAACTGAACACATTTATCAGTCAGATTTATAAAACACAATTACCAAGTCTAAACAATTAACTATTTATTCAAAAACATTTATATTTCATTGTTACTGCAAAACTTGTTTATGCATCTTTGCACACAGTTCAGTGCAGATCAATGGTGTTGATTTATAAATGAAAACATGAGGCATTAAATTGCAATAATATTCATATCAAGTTAATTTATTCGTCTGTTTTTACTTGCAGTAATTTTATTTTTTGAATTTATCTTATTTCAGAGGGATATACGACAAGTCACAAAATACATTGAGCTAGCCTTAGTTTTGGATCAAGCCATGGTAATTTTGTATTTATTTCAGAATTGAATTTATGTGAATTAAAGAAAGTAGTTAACTGGTAAAAAGATTTGCACATTCACTACTCTGGAGAAATTTGTCATCTGTTAGACTTTAGTAGATGTTGTTTTGATACAAACTGTTTCAATATTGCAGAGATATTGTTCATGTACTAAATAAAACAGTGGCTCTTCTTACCTCTTTCCTTTTTTGGAAACAGACCGTTGTGTTTACTTTATATATAACATTTGATTAACCAACTGAAAGCTCAGAATGTCTCACAAGTTGTTTTCTCAGCCATTTTCAAATATAATGGCATTCTCTCTTTCTTTTGAGACAAAGCTTTATTCTGGTAAGTAATCTTTAACTTGTTCAACATTTCATACTTTTTAGACCAAAATATGGCATTACTACTAAACTTGATAAATTCTGTGGTATCAATATGGAAATTTATTTTTTTGGTTATTCAAATGTATATATGAAACAAAAATTGTTTCACATCCTATATGTGTGAAATTTAAGGTTTAGCTACCCATAACAAGTGACATCTAAGTACAAAAGTCATAAATAGAAGAGAATTGTTTGTTTTATTTATTTATTATTCTGTGTTTAAAGTAAAGTTTCAAATCTTGTTTGTAAATAGTAATAATGTGTATACATATATAATATATTATAAATTAAATGTAATTATTTATACAAAATACTAGTCCATTAAAACCCAGCAAATAAAGATAATTTTCTAAAAATTGAAGGTCATTTTTATGTTGTTTGATACCCTAACATGAGTATATCTGCACAGCATTACTGTTTGTAATATCTGTGATCTTTGCCGGTAGTGGTTGAAAGGTTAGTATAATAAAAATAATAAATATAAAAAATATATAGTGTTAAAACATTTAAGGTATTAAGACTAAACATTTATGTTTTTGAGGTATAATTTATTGTCATTCTAGAAAGACAAATGGGATAATTTAATTATTAAATATTAAATATGGTGGTTATGAGATCATTTGAATCTACTGAATGTCTACAGATTTCTGTTCAATAGTACAAATAACTGAAAAAAATATATAGTTTATTCTTTAAAAAATATTTTGATAATTATGGAGGTTATGAAGATTTTGCATGTAAATTTGAAAATTTTCTGCTGCATAAAAGTATTTTTAATCTTAAAACAAAAATTACTCTGCATGTTGAATAGTCAACATTCTGAAAGAAAAAATATTTTAATAAGAAATTCAGTAATTAAAATTTATACTTAAACAAAAATCTTGGAATGTTTGCCAATAACCTGCAAAAATTTGTAAACATATGCTTACATTATCGGAAATCGTAGTATGACTACTCTCTCATGGAAATTTTTGTGGTTACGAGATGGGTGGATTCCACCCACCTCATAATGAATGGATTAACATAGTTATAAGTGATAAAAGGAGGAGAGGGTGATCAAATAGTAAAAAAAGGATTCAATTATGTACAAATTCCACATGTATTATAATCTACTGTTCATAAATTCTTTTGTAATTGAGTCAGTCATTGAAATTCATTTACCAAATTTTTACTGATGTTAGGTGATGTTGAGATTAATGAAGCTTTGAGATGCAAAACAAAATTCATTTGTTGTTAAATCTATGTATAAAGAAATTATTTTTTTAAGAAATCCATAAATTCTAAGTTATTGTGTATGACTTTTTTCTTTGATATGGTTAAATAAGTTCTGATCTCAGTGGCATTATTTTTAATCTTTAATTTCAGACAGTTGCAAAATATTTTCTTTGTGAAAGAGCCTGCAATATTGAAAAAACATTGCAGTAAAGCAACATTTCATTTAAAGTCATTTGCAAATTGCTTTATTGCATTTCGTAAGGCTATATTAAAGTCATTATCAGACTTGTGCTCTAAACTTAAAACAGTGTTTAATGATTTAAGTATTTATGACACACAGTTAAGTTAGAAGTTAAGACTATGGTAATAATAAGCCAGTCAAATATTACATGATTTAAAAGTAAACTGATTTGTAGATAAGCCATACATTTGTATCTAAATTGATATACGAATTATTTGATATATTTTTGGAACCCTACAGTCCAGTTTAGTTTCTCGTGACTTAGTAATGATATTATGATATTTCTCAAGCTTTTAACTGTATGTTTGTTCTAAAGGTACAATGATTATATTTACTGTATATTTTAATATTTCAGTTTGAAAACAGTACAAGAAATTTAGTTGTATCTGATGTCCTTCAGATAATAAATTGCGTCGACATGGTAAGTAATCATTGTTGTTTTTTTTTGTGAACAAACTTCAGTGTTTACTTCAGTTGTAGGTATTTTAGTTTAATTTTGTGTACAAGTTTATTTTAAAAACAAGTACACCTAGCAATTTAACTGTGATTCTCTTGCACTCTTATATAAAATGTGCAAAACTTGCTTGTAAAGAAAAGTTAGTCTTTAAACACCACAAAACAATGCAGCTCAAATTATTGATAGTAGTTTAGGCTTTGATCAGAAACTTTTTAGAAAATTGTTTATATCTTGTCAACATTTAAAAAATTTATATTCAACTATTTGTAGTAAGTTTTTGTGGAAATTTAGTCAACCTTTCCCATGTAAGAGATATTTCATTAATATCTTCTGATTTTAACTTTCTCATTCTTATAGCGGAAATACTTGATTGAATGATATGATATTTAATACAAGCTTTTTAAATAGTATATAGTTTTAGCTTAAATGTTTTTATATAATTTAATTTTCTGTTTGTATAATATTTTTATTATGAACTTTCTAAAAGTTTAAGCCTTGAGAAAATGTTAATAAATACCTCCTTAGAAATTAAGTTTTTATAATCAGTCAGAACTTCTTTTTTTTTTGTATATCTGGTCAGTTACCACTTGTTTTATATTTATTAAGGAATTTGTTTATTATTATTGGCCCCTGTTTGCTCAGCAATAAGTTTGAGGTCTCATAACACTAAAAATTGGGTTTTGGTACCCATGGTAGGCATAGTTCAGGTAACCTATCATGTAATTTTATGCTTGATAACAAATAAACGTTTAATACTCTGTGAATTAAAGTGTTCACCATTTAGAACTATAAATCATACAAAACCTAAACACTGATGTATTGCACCTTTTTCAAAATGGTACTACTGTTACCTTTATCAAACATTGTCTCTTTTTTTTTTTTTTTGCCACCTGTGTTCTTGGTCCATATCCGTTTTTATCTAATAAGCACAGTTTGTTTCCAATAAATAATGGTAAATTTATGTGTTTGTGTTGTCTCAGTATTACGAACTTTAAAGTATGTTCATTAGAAAGAAAAGATTGTAATTTACTGTTGTTGTTAAACTTAATATTAATGTGGTTGTCTTTGAAAAATATTCTTGTGGCTTTAAGCAAATAATTTTACAATGAAATATTGCCAGTAATAAAAAAATATCTGTGATTTGTTGTGAACTTTAAATTAAAATCCTTTGTTCACTGTTTTGGAAGTTATGGGTGGTTAATATGTCAAAACAAAGAATACAGCACAAGTTACTAAAGCCACTTTATTAACTCTGTATTGACATGGATAGTTTTGGCTTTCTTCTATTGCTATTTTTAGCTATCAGCTTCAGCTGTTTTCAAAACTGATCTTTGTATTAATTTTGTTCAAACCACATACTTTGACATCAGAGAAGGGTGACAATAAAGAGCTGTAGTAATAAAACAGCTATCAGAGAAGAAAAATGAATTGAAAACAAGATATGGATCTATTATATTTCAAGATGGCAAATAAATCTCATGGATGAGCAGAAATATTCTAAAAAAGTCATAATAGTGAAATTTCTCAGAATTAAATGCATACCATATTGTTTTTATCCTGGTTTTGAAGTACTTTTAATTGAAAAATTCATGACATAAAAAATTATTATTTTTTACTTAATTTTTTAAAAAACTGATATGAAAGTGAGCTTGAAACCTGAAAGTTGTATTAGTTACAACAGGATTAATTAGAGAGAATTAGAATAAGAGTTTCATGTATTGATGTTTGAGATATGTGTTTTTACTTTCAGTTAAACATTGTTGGCTATAGTTTGTAATGGAATTTTGTCTGTATTTTAATCACTTTCCAGTAAAAAAAAAATTCATATTTATATTAATGTTTAAGACTTAAGTGGTTTATTTTTCATGGCATTGTAAGATAAATGTTTCATATGTCAAGGAGTCAAAATGACAAATCAAATTTATTATTTATTTAACAAATATCTTTGTCTACAGTACTTGCAATACTTGATGTTGCAATATTTAAAAAAAAAATTTTTTTTCAGTACATGAAGTCCATAAATACTAGAATTTCTGTAGCATATATAGAAACATGGGAATTTGAAGATCAGATGAAGTTAAGTAGGGATTTGAAGAAAACTGTACTTGATCTTTTAGTGTATGCATCTCGACACCTACTGAAAGTTACTAAAGATGCCACTCATATGTTGACGTGAGTTCGGTATTTGGAATGTATTAATTTGTGCTAGTTATTATCTCTCTTTATTTTTGTGCAAAACTGACTATTGTATAAATGCTTATGTGTTTTATAAAAATTACAAGTTCCAAGATTGTTTCAAATGTGAATAAGTCCGGGCAACTAAAGATGATTTGGTGTCAGCTCTTTTGTACATTTAAAGCCTTATACAAAAGAACATGCTTTTAAGCATTTGGTTTTTAAAGCTGAATTTTTTATTAGAATTTCTTTAGAATGATCACATTATATATTTGAATGTCATGTTAAAAATGTTCGAAAACTTGTAAGCTTTTCTGAACATTTATTAACAAATGAGCAAATTTTATTATAATGTGATACTCCTAGCTTATCTTGTTGTTTTTAGTTTTGTATTATCCTGGATTCCATAAACTATAAAATGTTATGCATTGGTTTGCTTAACAAGTTAGTTGTAATGGTGTTTTGTTTTTTAAACTAATACTAACATTACTTAGGTCAGATTTCCAGTGCCAAAGTGTTGCATTTTTGTTTTATACTACATGTTTGCCAACCCCCAAGACAATTATTTTCAATTTTTAGCATCTGGTAAAAGTGTTCACAATGATTAAACTTTAATTGACAGTTACTAATTGCCTTTGTGACAGTAAATCATTAATTACTGTCAAATTTATCCACATTCATGATAATAGCAAAAACTCCAGTTTTGAATAAGTATTTTGATGAACTGATTTATTACAGTTTTGAAACTGAGTCTTCCCCCTGTCAATCACAACCAGATACCTGTTATCAATGTTTTTTTATTCTCTAACTTGCAAGACTGTAAATTCATACCATTAGCTGTTAACCAAGTATTTCAACTCACCAAGCACCTTTTGGACATCATCCAGTCTTGTTGCTACACTAGCTTTAGGTATTTTATACAAGTTTTATTTCCAGTTAAATTAGCAGCCGTTTGTCTAAAGGTCATTAAAAACTCATCTGCATGTGTTGGTTTTGGTGCATTGTGCTATTAATCTTGCTAAAGGTATTATGAAATAGTTTCAAAGACATCTGAAAACACTGTCATGTTTTTCTAAGACAAAGGAAATTATTGGTAACAGAATCAATCATCATCTTTCTCTAGACTGGGTTGTAAACTGTATATGAGCTTAGAGTTGTCTGTTCTAATTCTTTACTTGGGAAGACGGACTCCAATCTTTGGAGTTGAAATCTGGCTAAAAATATAGCAACAAGAAAATTTATATCAGTCAGTATTGGCTACAGTTTTGTTTTTTTTTGCAGTTCTATAAACTCGTTTATCCTTAAATAAGAAGAATTTGCTGTTATTACATTCAATTCAGATGAATTTTTTCAGCTCTTAACTTATCATTAATAGCATTAACATGTTTTATTATTAGAATTATCTTCTAATGCCCTTGTGTCACCATTAACTACAAATGTCATCATGCTTGACTGTGTCATTTTTTACATGAATGACTGTTTATTAGTTTCTGTAAACTTCTTGCAGTATTTATCAGTGGATAACTGTCACAGCACACTATGCAAGTATGTGTCACAGTGGTCCTTTTACTAACATAATAAAGCCTATATCTGAGGTAGGGAGATATATCAACATTTAAATAATAGATATCTCCCATACAAGCTTGAAAGCTGGGAAGGAGGCCAGACCCTTTTAATTGATATATTTGACTATACCCAAAGTCTCTTAGATTAATTTACTCCCTGCCGAAAAGAATTTCAATTTGAGGGTAGATTGATTGAAATCATGATGAGTAGTAAAATTGAATCCGGTATATGAATGCTTCCTGCTTGTGGTTCCTAGCATACAAAACTATAGTTAATAAAAAGAGGAAAAAACAACAAACAGTTGTTGTAGATTAGTTGACTTGTATCCTGACTAAAAGAATTAAGTGCTGTGGTTACTGAGGATTACTTGTTTTATACTGTGGTATTTTATAAGTTTTGTGTACCTTGAAAAAACATGTAGGAACTTATGAAAGGTTGTATAAGTAGAATATTAATGTTGTAATTCAAATGGAGAAAAAAATGTACGAGGGCTGTTCAAAAAACACGTGGACTGATGTCACAAAACAAAATGTACTTTATTTAGAAGTTACAGGTCTGGGACTCCTTCAAAGTACTCTCCTCTCCAATGCACACGCTTATCCCAATGGTGTTTCCACTTGTTGAAACAGCCTTGGTACGCTTCTTTTGTAATGTCCTACAGCTCCTTCATCATATTTGCCTTAATCTCGGGAATTGTCTCAAATCTTCTTCCTTTCAAGGGTCTTTTGAGTTTGGGGAACAAGAAAAAATTGCAAGGAGCAAGGTTATGTGAGTAGTGGGGTGGGGAAGAACAGTGTTCGAGTGTTTGGCCAAAAACTCACGAGTTCTGAGGCACAAATTTCGCAGCAACGCAGTGCATCTTCAATTTTTTTGGTCAAAATCTCGTAACAAGATCTAACTGATATCTCACACTCTTCAGCAAGCTCCTCAGGGAGCTAATCAGTAAATCAGGGAGTAAATCAGTCAAACTTTGATTTACCTGTACCAGGGTGTTGATTTTATCGACACGTGGGTCGTCAGTTGACGTGGAAGGATGTCCAGGACGCTCATCATCTTTAATGGACTGTCGACCATCCTTAAAACATGCCGTATGCTTCATAGCGACATCACCGTAAGCCGTGTTAAGCATAGCAAGAGTTTCAGTCGCAGATTTTCCAAGTTTAACACAAAATTTCACGGTAAGTCATTGGTTCTTTGGGCATTCATTCTGAAATCCACCAAACGAAAAAATTGCACTTCACTTAAAACTGCGTAGCTAATACACAAATGAAGATATCTGCAATTGGGAAATGGTGTCATAATCAGCTGATTTGTGCAAACCTAGCAACACCAAGCGGGTTCCCCTGGAACCAACTGGAGCCACTCAATTCAAACAGTCTGGGTATTTATTGAACCGACCTTGTATTCTTTACCTCATGTTAAGAAATAGTTTATCTTTTTTTTAATGATTGTAAAAAAACTGAATGTTTATTTATTGAAAAATTGTAGAATACATACATAAATCTTAAATAAAATGTGTAATAAATTCTACACAAGTTTCTTTTCTCAGTGGACGTACATTTGTTGGTAATGTGGTAGGAATGGCAGTTCCTGACTCTATTTGTAAAAGTAATGCAGTTGGTGTAAGTCAGGTAAGAAAATATAAAAGTATTGCCCACTTACATACCAAAATATTATTTTTTCTTGTATTTTGAATGTGTATTTTTGAAATTATGAATGAGCAGAAGTGATGGGTAAAGCTTAATTCAATCAAACAAAAATACCTGTCTCCAGTGATGAGGGGAAGTTTGTTAATCTATCAATTGAAATTATTTCATGGACTTTAAAAAGGTAGATTGTATTGCACTCTTAGTTTCAGTCAAAAGCTCTGAGCTACTTGTATTCCCCACCATGAAAAGTAATAACTGTTGAGCATTACAGTCATCCCACGAGTTGCTCATTTGTAACACATGGAAAATCTACATTTTTATTTTTTAAGTTACATCACATTTTGTTATATGAATAATAGTTTGGTTAATATCTGACAATTTAGTGTAGAATATCCTGTTTGTGAAATAAAAGTTGGCACCAGCATTATTCATATTTGTTCTTTCATTTCAAAAGTGAATTTTGAGCTTTATTTCAATGTGCAACTCTTCAAATGCGGCAAAGGAAGCGGCTGCCATAACTGGGAAACGTATGACCAGACAGACATGGTTGGCAATATGTATATAAAATTAAGTTCTGGTAAAAGGAAGCTATATATCAATCAGAGATAAGCATCAAACAAGTAATGAACATACTAAATTTAATGTACCAATTTTACTTATAATAATCTCATGAATTTAGGGCCTATTTAGAAATTTTATGTTAGTTCCAAACCCTTGCCAGATTATCTGTATAATAAGAAATGCTTTAAAGAAATGAAAATAAATTATGTATGTATTTTTAAAAATTTTAACAAATTAATCAAACTAATGTTAGCACTTAGAACAACGCTTTAATTTATGAAACTCGTAAAGTCTTTGCTTCATGCACTATCGCTAATTTTTTGTCTTTTGAAAATTGTGGCACTAATATACAAAAACTGTCTCATAATCCTCTCTGAAAACATCTAGTGACCAAAACTATTCACAGTGTAGGGTAGGTTAACACCAGAGATAAATTACTGACTTTTGTTATTTTTTAACCATAGAATTACCCCTTTCTGACTCAGTGGTATGCTTAGTGCAGAGTGTGTATAAACAGCTGTGTAGCTTTGTGCTTATAGAGTTTGGGAGGAGAACACTATAGATAATAATGAGAAAAAAAATGTTTGGTAATAATGATAAAATAAATTGAAGAATATAATTACACAAGAAATAAAGATATTAATACCATGGTCAAAATAAGTTAAGTAATAAAAGAATCGTAAATGTATCTGCAGTATCATCATATTCAGATACATTACACCATTTAACAACCAGTTGTTTATGGATATAACTTGATTGTCATGAGTGTTTATCACAGGCTTAACATGTTACAGTAATTACAAAAACCAAAGATGGCTTATTGGTTAGATTACTGTATTTCTCTTACATGTACATTTATTTACAAACTAAGTTTTGAAAGGAGTGTCTAAACTGACATTATGAAAGAAAAACTGATTTCTATATATTTAAGTACATTTTATTGGTTAAATACTGATGTTCTAACTTGTGTAAATCCATTTTCTACACAATGTTTCTTCAAGAAGTATTTATTTCTGTATTAAATCTCCTCATGTGTTCTCATGCTATGTCAGTTGTTATGTATCTTGCTTTTCATAAGATATAACTTGAGTATGTTTTTCATTTGACATGGAGCTATGTTTGTGTTCTTCATGAGATATAAGTTGATGCTATATTTGTCATACATCAGAGATTTAAAACACCAGATACAGCCTAATGGTTAGCACACCAAACTGTGAATCTGCATGGCTTATGACCTTTTGCCACAAAGTGGAACTCTGGTGGATGTTTTATAAGAATGGTGGTTAGCACGTATTTTTTGTGTATCCAGGCATGAACATATGAAATGAATAAACAAAAATATTCTTCATAAAATATAATTGTATATTTTTCCATTTGGTACAGAGATATTCTTGAGTTTTTTGCATAGGATGTAATTCTATGCTAGTTTATTTATAAGGTGCAAAGATATTCTCAAATTTTTCTCAAAATATTTTATTTTTAAGATATTAAGTTTTGTTCTTAAGATATAATTCCACATTCTCTAATTTATTGTGAATTAATCACATTGATAGTTTAATATAACAACATAAAACAGCATAATTTATATCAGAGTGTTTACAAAATTTATGTTGTGCAAGTTCTCCTTGAATATTTCCATTAAGGTTTCTAGTTTTATTCACACAATATCAACTGTAAGTTGTTCACATCCATCTTACACCTATCCTAAAACTTTCTGCTAATCCAAATTAAGTTCAGCCTGTTAAATTTGAATACACTGAAAGAGGAAAAAAAATGTAATACAAAATTTCACTTGTTTAGGTAACCAATATATTTGAACCTAATGTAGTAGCAGTAACAGTAACTCACATGCTGGGCCACAACCTAGGAATTAGTCATGACCATTACAGTAAGTGTTATTTGTTTCTTCTTTAGCTACATTCATTTCTTAGAGTATAAGATTAAAAACAGTAATTAAAATTTAAATTTGTTCACACTATTAAAATTTTGTCGAAATAGCAATACTTGTGTTACAAGTGAGGTATTGAGTTTTAAAACCTGAAGAGGGTTTGTAAATAAAACACTGATGGAGCAAAATATAGAATTAACAGATATGTATTTGTTTCATGTAAACTAGTTATTTTGTAATTAACTTTAAAAAGTACCATCTGCTGCCAATGGAGTTCAAATTTTATATCATGAGTAACTTTATATACTTGCTTATGACAACACTCACTGTTAAAAACTCCCCAGAATTAATTGGTGAAATAACTCATTTTGTTTTCATTTACAAATTAAAAGTATTAGTGTTTTTGGTTAATATTATATTTAATCTCAGGAATGTTCAGTGTGTGTTTATTAAGCCTTATAATTAATTATCAATTTGAAAAACATGTTTCAATCAGTGAAATACTTAGTTCTAACTTTATTGAGAAAAAAATAAGTGCTTTTTTATTAACTTAAGATTGTTTTTCATGTATCATACATATTTCAATCATTATACATGTACATTAGCCTATAAAAAATGAAGTTATGGAAAATGTAAATTCATTAAGGTTAATCTTAAAAATAATCTGTGTATTATTATTATTGTTATTATTATATATATATATATATATATATTATACAGTTAAAGTTCATTTTGTACAGCCATTTAAGAAAAGTGTTTTCTGTCCATAAAAATACCAGTTAATTGTTAAAGTGGGGAAAAGTTAATTAATATTTCATCTTTATTGAAATAAGTTCATTAGAGCCACAAAGAAAGGTTGAAAGAAACAGTTGTATTATTTACTCCATGTACTAAATTACACATTTTTACTTGCATTGTTCAGGAGAATTTAGAAATATTTTACTTTAAAATGTTCTTTATAGACTTAACTATGATTGTTGAATTCTCAATTGGATTCTTAAAAATCAAGTCATGGGTTGTAATATGTTACACTTGTGTTGAAGTAATTGTTAAGATAAGTAAATTTGGTCAGTAGAGATATTGATATTAAATCAGTGCACTGGGAAATAAGTTTGACTGAATTTACCAGCATAGGTTTTTTTTTTTTTTAAATCAAGAATAACTGCAAGGTTGAGAATGTTATGCTGACATGATTTTGTATGTGCAAATCAGTAAGTCACGTGCAAGTCATATGACATTTCATAAGTAGTATAATGCCACCAAAAACTGATCACTTTTGTAAATGGCACATATGTAACTACCCTTTCTAATGTAAAATATTTCTACATGTGAACGATGTGTTCAGATCACATATGTAAAATTTTCAAGATGGTGATATCTGTTCTATTTAATGGCAAAATATATCGATCAACCTAGAGAACAATGACCATCTACAAAGGGTTCTGCAAGAAGTAATTCTCCAGCTTTGGTATGCCAAGTGCAGTTGATTTGTAACAGTTGAATATCCATGAACACAAAGGTCAATGGCTGTAGTTTCTTGTATGTTCTGGGTAATAGTACAAAACATAATCATGATGGATCTCTTGTTGGAAACGAGACCAAAAGGTTATGGGTTTGTTGAAATAATATTTCTTGTCATACCTTTCATTCAACTATGACATGTCATAAGTATGTGGAGAATGATGTACAATAATAATTGTAATGTACCTGAGGGCATTGTAAACTGCAAGGAGGGGGGTTAATTAGAAGCTGGGTCATATATTATCTCTATTAAAAAACATGTATATCTGTAATAAGTGCTAGCAAACATAGCCTATTTATTTCTAACTTTGATATAAACATCAGTGCTCACTATTGCAGAAAATATGATAAACATTTTATTTTTTAATGTTTACAAGATTCAAATTGTTGTTAAGCAGTTTTGCCACATACCTGGTAACCTTTGATCAGTGCCACCATAGTGTCATTGAAGTATGTCTGATATGAGGAAGAAAATGTGGGAATTTGTTATTCCAAACCTTACATGCCAGACAAGTTATCAAATGCAGTGAATTTCAGTTTGACTGGATAGTTGAAGTGTGAGTTGGGAACTTTGATCCTTGTACACTAAATAGATTATTGAAAGTCCAAAGGATGAAGAGTGTGTTTTGGATATGATACCCTTACAGCAGAGCTTTTTGTGATGGAAACTACATTGCAAGGCAATTTCAAGATGCACAATTGTCAGATACAGCATGGCCAGATGTGGCAACACAAACTTTAATCAGCAAGGTGCCAAATTTGTTTTAACAGTGTACTCAACCATCTGTAGCCTCAGATTGTACTGTGACACTGGCATCGCTAAGACTGAAAAAAATTATTATGCAGAAAACATCTAACTTCCCCCATGTGTAGTTAGTTATTCATACAGCAGGACTTTTTCCACAGTGATAATTGTTTGTCATCATTCTATTACGTGAAGCTTTTGTTACTTTTATAGTTATTCTTGCATCTAAAAAACAATTAGCACACAGTGATATTGTTAAATACTTGTAATAATAATGTTATGAATTTCTTATGTTTGATTTATATGGACCATCTATATTTGGTAAAATAAAAGAAAAACTTTAAGACTTCAGGCATGATAAAGATTTTTTTTTTTAACTGATAAGTTTTGTAATTTGGTGATGGCTAACTACTGTTTTCTGTTTTTGATCCTGTAGATTATAATTGGATAGCAGTTCAATATCTGTTTATTATGAAACCAGGAAAGTAATTTTTACCCTGTTTACATATTTTGATCATTTTGAAATAAAGATTTTCGTTTACAGATGAGTGTTATTGTCCAGACTGGTGGGGCTGTATCATGGAACAAAGTATCATGTAAGTTTTAGCATTAAAGTTTTTCTAAACAAAAACAGTTAAAGAAAGATTATCCATTTTTCTAATTTCATTTTTGACAATCCTTCCAAGGACCAGGCACTCGGGATTTTGAAGAACCTAATGTTTCAGATCATTCTGGATCATTTGTTTGTTGGCTAATACCAATTGAACAAAAAAGTAAATGATTGCTACACTCTTTGTGAAAACTGGATTCACAAAATGGATATTAACATATCAATATTCAGTGAGCAAGTATATTGATCTTCTTTTGCTTGATAAAGTTGCATTAATACAGGAAAAGAAGAAATTGGCTGGTAAGTGCAAAGTACATATGTGCAGTACTTGTGGGACATGCTCTTAATATTGGTGCTGATCTAATGGTTTAGATCAAGGGCTAAAAATGGAATGAAAAGCACATGTGAAACCACCACAAAGTAAATTTAAAGACACAAAGAAAAAAAGGAAGGATTGATTATGATATTCCATTGGAGAGTGATGAAGATAAAATGTCTAGCAATACTTCTGAGGATCTATTGGATTTTCCAACACAGAAGAAACAATGCAGATCATCTAAGAACTCAAGTGTGTAGTATTTCAACAGGACACAGGAACAATGTCTATTTAATGCAGTGGTTCTTTGGAATTGAATTTGCAGTGACATCAAACTTTCCAAATGAAAAAGCTCAGTGAAAGGCATCCAGTTTCAGTGTTCCTGACAAGAACAGTCGATTGCTTGTGTTCTGGATAATTGTATTGAGGATTCTATGCATCATCTTACTCCCAGTAGATCCGGATGGTCTTAGGAACATGATTGCAAATGACACTTGTAAGAAATATGGTGATACAAAACTATTATCATTTGTCAACGACGTGCAACAAGCTCTTTCAGATAAGTGCAACTATAACTATTCTCTTAATACATTTCTGTGTTTGTGAATGACATTCAAAGAAGTTTGAGAGATTGAAGAATACACCTGTTGAAACAGCTAGATGGCACTTTTGTTGATTTTGAAGTTTGGGTTTAAGCTAGAACCTACAGTACAATTTGTCCAGCATTACCATAAGCAAGCTGCACTGAAAGCAGTAGAATACCATTGATTCAGGTGATGAGAATTGTCCCACTGGTGTCAAGTTCAAGGCCTTTGTATCTACTTTGAAAACAAAGAACAAGATTGGGAAAAAAAAAGTGTCAAGAACACAACACACTGTGTTTGATCTTAGCCAAGAGGCTTAGTGGATAAGTCAACAATACAACACATCTAAGTTTACTACTGTGTACTGTGGAGTCAAAAACTTGTGATTGCATCACTGAATTTGCAATTATTTTTGTTAAACTTTGTGTAAAATTTTAGTTCAACCTGAAAACATTAGAAATAGTCTTAGCTCATTCTGGCATGATGTTATATATTAAGGTTTGCTATACAGCCCAAATCCTGTGTGCTTGACCCATGGAAGCACTGTTAAAGTAACACTGTTATGTTTACATTTTTACTTTTAAAACTTTTATCAGTTGCGATATTCTTTTATACATGGATTTTCAACAAAATAAAGGTATATGGTCTTCAAAATGGAAAGTTTGCCAGATATATTAAATTACAGAAAGTTGATAACCAAAATTTATGCAAAAACATTCTGTAAAAATAGATCACTAACAGAGTGCATACCAAATGCAATGAAAAGTCTGTGTTTATAGTGGGTATTTGGAGAGTACAAAATAAGAATTCTTTATTAGTCTCACCAGTTCTGTGTGGGCCTCTGTGTAAGCTAAAATATAAATAAACTGTAAATTAAATTACCTTGTCAAACTAAAGGAAACAAGCTAGCTAAATGCAAGTGAAACTTAATCTAAATTTGAACCTAAAAAAGATGTATCAGGTTAGTCTTTGATTTTTTTTTTTTTTTTTTCAAAATCTTAAGGGCTCTTAAACATCATTTTATCTGAAATAACACTTAGGCCAATACTCTAAAGTATGAAATAAGAACAGTAACAAGAATACTGCTTGGAATTGGAGAGACTGGCCTTAAACTTTCAGTGCACAAGAAATGGAACTAGGCTACTTATAGTGCAAACTTTTTGCTTTAAAACTTAATCCCCTCATAGTCAAATGCCTGCATTGGGAAACTCCTAGCAACCACACAATCCTCTGACAAAGAAAGTTGTTACTTTTGGATGGAATCACAGGTATTCTGAAAACATCTGGTTCCTGTGTGCAACTAAAACCAGAGGTTTACCTGAGCATCTTTTTATATCCACACTGAGCATAAATATAGATGTCATATACCACACTATTAGATGAATTTTGATAGAAGTAGTACACATTTTGAAATGCACACATACTTAGTTTTACTTGTACAGTTTTATGTCATACATTATATTCTATCCACCTGCATATTTAAAGAAAATTAGTGTAGTGAGTATTATTATCAGACTAAGTAAATTAGGTTTAAGCTGTTTAAGTATCTTATATTCTAATTGTTCAGACTTTTCATGTTAATTTGATCCTTCTGTAAAGTTTTTTTTCCCCTCCAGGGGTCGCAATTCTATCCAGCCATATCAATTTTCCAACTGCACAAAAGAAGATTACCTCAAAACTTTTAAGCTAGGAAATGGAATATGCCTTCTAAACAAACCTGGGGAGGTAATGTATGCTCTTGTATTCATAATATATCTTTTAAAATCATAATTAAAATACAATTCTGGCTTGTACTTAGAACAAAAGACAAACACAAATAAACTGTTGCACATGTAACCCTTTTTGACACAGTAGCATTATGCTGACCACTTTTGCATTTGTAAATGTATGTCATTATAACCATTTTATGATTTTGAATACAAGTTAGATTATTTTGATGAATTTAGAATGAAATAATAAAAACATTACATGACATAGCTGGATACTATGTGGTTACACAAAATGTCCGTAACCATTGTTCTGAAAGCTGGGCTTTGTGTATGTTTATGAACAGCAATGCATCCAAAGTCCTAATAATGACAATGGCATCTTCTAGTCTGATTTGTATAAAGAAATTCTTCTGCAGTGAAATTTGTTTTGTTTCATTAAATCTAATATGAATGGATGATATTTATCTTAACATGTATATTATTTATAAACATTACTGCTACATTTCTTTCAGAAATTCCGTACAGCTTTTTAAAGATAACCAGTATTAATTTCTAATGTCATGTTCATGAGGCTCCATGGTTTCATGCTAGTAGTGAGAATTAGGGAAAAAAATGGAGCTCTATATCTAACTAATACATAGATGGTGAGAAACAAAGTAATTCTAGCTTTCAGACTTTGTGATGATGTTAACCTAGAAGCTTGAAAAACATTGACCAAAATGCACTTTTACTCTTTTTTGACACCATCAATTTTACAAATTTCCTTTCTTAAAACTATTTGAACTAGAAATAAATTGGTAACTAGTACAAAACCACAGATATACAGCTACAAGGCAACACATTTTATCTACACAAGTTGGAATCTTAAATAAATCTACTCTTCTATAAATATTAGTTGTAGAGGGGATAATCAAAATTATGGTTAGCAGTATATATTTATTTTATCCAAAACAAATGTTAATGAAAACAGTTTTTTTTTTAAATTTGAACATGATACACCAGAGATTGTTGATAAATTATTTCAGCACTAAAGTTTTGTAAAACACCTGGTGAAGTAATACATACTTTAGTATCTTAAAAAATATGCCATTTAAAAATATATTAGAAAATACAATGTCTGGTTTCATTGATTTACTTTTAACCTAACAAACTGCCTGACTAATACTTTTGATTTTTATTTAAATAAGGATATTTACTTCATACTAAGTGATACTGTGTTAGTACTTTTTTGTAACTGAGAGGCACTACCAGCAATATAACATAATTAAATTGGATTGTTAGTATCAAATATATATAAGCTGGAGGTATTGTATAAAAGTACAGTTTGTTACCTATAGAAACACAAATATTGGTATTTGAACTATTTATTGTTAGTTAATGAAACAATTTTACACAGGATTAATGTCAGAATTATAAATTTTATTATTATTTACTTAGGAACTAAATTTCTACACTACATGGATAATTTCATTTATTACATAAATTCATGTTGGCAAAGCATTTGTGTGCTAGTGAATACAGTTTTTTTTCTGCCACACATCGTTATTTATTCTTGTTATTAGCTGCTCAACATTTTAGACTTGAGGCATTTAGATATCTGAAACAAAATTTAACTAAAATTCATGAATCAGTTTGTAAAAAAAAAAAAAAAAAGGAAAAAGATACAAAAGAGATAACTTGGTACATGAAAGATACAAAAGAGATAACTTGGTACATGAACTATTAGATTTCCCTCTAAAGAGTTGACTTTCAGTATAACAAGAAATAATAATGACAGTGTATATTTAATGCAATTTTGAAATATTGAATAAACTGAAGTTTGAATAGTTGACTAAGAAAGCAAAGTAGAAAAACAAATATTTTAGCATTAGCCTAATTTCATAAAAGATTGTTGGTTATGGGTTTTGTTTCCTCTAAGCTAAATTTAAACATGCATGTGATATTTGGTCAATAAGTTATTATGATTTCTTCATTTTTCAGTTATTAGTCTGTTTCTTACAATAATCTTGGATTATTTGGCAAGATATTGATCTTTTATGAAATAAATATTAAATACTGACAGTAGAGTTATGTTGTAAGTATAATATATCAGGTTTTTTGTTTGTGTGTGTAGCTAGAAACTTTTAAATCGTGTGGTAACGGGATTGTGGAAGAAGAAGAAGAATGTGACTGTGGAAATATACAGGTAAGTTTAGTTGTTATGTAAATATACAGGTAAGGTTAGTTGTTATGTAAATATACAAGTAAGTTTAGTTGTTATGTAAATATACAGGTAAGTTTAGTTGTTATGTAAATATACAGGTAAGTTTAGTTGTTATGTAAATATACAGGTAAGTTTAGTTGTTATGTATATATTCAGGTAAGTTAAGTTGTTATGTAAATATATAGGTAAGTTTAGTTGTTATGTAAATATATAGGTAAGTTTAGTTGTTATGTAAATATATAGGTAAGTTTAGTTGTTATGTAAATATATAGGTAAGTTTAGTTGTTTTATGTGTCATTATTAATTATTGTTATTTTGTACAGCTCAATTTTTCAACAGTTCAAGACCAACAATCATACTGTATTGTTGATTATACGTTCTTATGTAAACTCTGTACTGTTATTTTATTATGCTCTGATCTCAGTCCACAACTGTATTTTAGGCTTTGTCAATAATGCTTTAACTTGGGCTAAAGTCAGCACACAGAGGTATTTATACAGATTACGAAAATGTGTTGATTAGATATATTTTTGCTTGTGATAACCAAGGTGATTATAGATTCATAATTACAGGGTATGTGACTTGTTTTTCTGTAGCTAAATAATCATGCAATAAGATTTTCATAAGACGTAGGAACAAAGAACACAGCAAAGTGCAGTAGACTTCAAAACTATAACTTAGCCCTGTTGCCACGGGCATCCTTTACAGCACGTCTCAAGGTTTTAGTGGCTTACCTTCAAAATTTAAACTACTTTTTCTTTGTTATACCAATAAATATAGCATAAAATCAAAGCTAATAATCCAAGTTTTAATGATATATACAAGTTTTATGTTCCTAATATTACAAGACAGTTTTTTGTCTGAATTTCAACTGGTGTGAGAGATGTCTCTATGCATCCCTTCTTCTATATTTTGTTCACCACCCCTCCAATAAATATGGAACTTAATGTAAATTACTCACTATAAAATTGTCATTGCTCAGACAAACCATATTTCGTATAACCTTCAATTTTCTTTGGTTAGAGCTATCAAATAGAAAATCAGACCCTTTTTGCCACACCCACCAGTTACATCCTCTCTTTCAATATTTGTTAATAATTCTTTTTCATGTTTAATACTACATTATGTATAATCAATAAAATGTCAAGGTTTTCAGCTATCGAATGATGTATATATTATATTACCTTGTTTTCTAAATAGAGAATTGTCATTCTCACCATTAGTAAAACCTTCGTTTCCTACAACAACAAAAAATTAGATTGAGTGGATTTGCAACAGCCATTGTCACATAGTTATAAAACCAGAAAAATTGTGATAGTTAAGAAAAATTGTCTGTTTTGTTCATGTTGTTATTCTGTTTGCTGGTTATCACAGTTGTATTCAGACCTATAAATAATTTTCATTTTTATCAAATTCCACACACTCTGGTTCAATTACTTTAGAACACAGTTGATAAGACAAGTTATTATTTTCTACTGTGTTATTGCAAACTGATCTGTAATAATTTCATTTTTAACATTGTCACTCTGTGCTGTCTGTGGCTAAACACACAGTCCAGATCTATTTGTATCTATCTAACTAACTAACTTGAACTACGTATTAGACATGTATTTATAGCTTGACCAAGGCTTAGAATGTTCCACATGTTAAAACATGTAATGATGCAACAATGCTCAGTTAAAATGAGAAACTCGGAAGGTTTTAATAATATGAGGCAATAATACACAAATTGCCGATTCACAGTAATTGAGTTACACAACATATGATTTGTAAGCAGTGATGTAAACAATCTTTGATTAAACTGATTCTTAAAATAACTAAATTTAACATTTGCACAATACTTGAATGGAAATAGTTGTGTATATCTACCATTGTTGATAATGGTAGATTCTAAATTTTGAGCTTTGCTTGTCGTAAACGTTTTGGCTCCATTAAAATATTTTCATTATTTTGTGTCTTTTTATTTTTTTTAAATCTTGGTCAGTATGGTGGGTTTCCTTTTTATGCTGAATCGTTGCTGCCAATATTTTTGGATTTGTTTGTTGTGGTAGAACTTTTTTAATCTGTCCATTTTGTGGGGTTTGTTTTATAAGCTTTATCATTTTTAATATTAATCAGTAATTTAATTCTTTTATTATTATACTTTCCTTTATATTGGTCACTGTTGAGTTTTGGGCTTGGCCATCATGCTTTTTATCTATCCTTCTTAAGCACAGTGTTTCAATTTTTTTTCTTTATACCCTGACTTATCAAATACTTTGGATATTGTTTCTCATGTTCTACCCCCCCCCCCTTATATTGGTTAACATGTTTAATGAAATAAGGTCATAAACGCTTGTATATAGAATTATATATTTTACCTTTAGCCACTAATATTTAGCATGATCAGTTATTTAGTAGCAGTTTAGCTTTGGTATTTGTTGATTTCTTAAAGAAATATTTGTTTTAGGACTGTATACGAGATGATCCTTGCTGTGATCCAATAACGTGCAAACTGAAGTTAGAAGCACAGTGTTCAGCAGGTCCTTGCTGTATTAATTGTAGAGTGAGTATGAACTGGGAATATAAATAAATGTTTGCTCGAAATGTAGATGAAGACGACCAACTCCCAGATTTATCTAAAAATAATACTTAAGACTGCTTTCTGACCAAAATACATTTTTATGTACAGAAAAAAACTTCTAAAAGTATGTTGTTCAATTTTGAAATGTGTGGTGACTGAAATGCTAACCTACACGAACAAGTTGAAATAATAATTTTCTACGTGTACCCATGGACATTTTAAAAATCTATTTAAAAAACCACAGATGAGTATTTTTAAAGTGGTACCTTGATATATTTTGAGCTGCATTTTCTGATGCACGTGCATTACACTGTTTCTTCAGAAAGCATTTATTTATTGATACACAAATTTTCAATTTCTGTGTTTACATGTAAATTGTTTGTTTTCTTTTCAAAAACATAACTTCATCCAGTTGAATGCTTCTACATTTTGAGGATTTTACTCTTGATAAAAATCACTTTAGAGAAAAAATATGTCACCAAATCTGAAAAGAAAATCAAAAATATCCACCCAGGGGAATTGGTATTGAACATTTATTAAAACAAACTGTTAATTAATATACCTCAACAAGCACTCAACCACCTAACTTCTTTTCAATAAAAATAAATATTCTAAACAAATAGATCTACATACAAAAACTTTCACCATCTGTTTAATGTTACTGTATTACTTGCTGTACCTGTTAATATATAATTTCTTCATTTTTGCAGTAAACTGCTGAAGGTGGATCTAATTTTAAATTGAAGTGTTAGGTATTGTTGGTTTTTTTTATAGTTGCAGTCTACTGTTTAATGCAATGATTTTTTTTGTATGAGCAGAGATATTTTGAAGTACGAACTTTTAACAGTAACAAGAAGTTACTGTAAGATTGTATAATACTGCATCATGATTGAAAAACTTTTACATTTTTACTTCTGTCATAGAACTATAATCAAAATTGATATTCCATTATTTAAATCTTTAATACAACAAAAACAACCCTTAAAAACTGTTATGTAAAGTTAACAATGTAAGTATCATTAGTGAAATTTATTCTTCAAGAAAACGATGGGATTCAAATGTTTGAAGGCCTGGCATGGCTAGGTGGATAAGGTGCTTGACTGGCAATCTGAGGGTCACGGGTTCAAATCCATGTCACACCAAACATGTATGTTTGCCCTTTCAGCCATGGGGGCGTTATAACATGACACTCAATTTCACTATTTGTTAGTAAAAGAGTAGCCCAAGAGTTGGTGGTGGGTAGTGGTGACTAGCTGCTTTCTCTCTAGTCTTGCATTGCTAAATTAGGGTTGACTAGTGCCTGTTCCAAGCAATTGTAATACTTTGTAATAAATTGTGTGTGTATGTATGAATGTGACAGTGTTGTGTATATGAACGTAAATGTAGCTCATTTTTCATAGTTGTCTGAGTTGATGCTATTAAAACCTTTTCTCTTCATAAATTGTTTTCTTAATGTTTGTACTGAATACTTTTAAATTATTTCTTGTTTAAAATTTACTGCTTCTAATTACAGTATGTGTTTTGGGTTAACAAAAACATTACTGGAAGAATTTTTATGGGGAGTTGAAAACTGATTTGTCTTGCAGTTGCGGACTGCTGGTGAGTTATGTCGTAATGAAGCTGATGAATGCGATATCCCAGAATATTGTAACGGAAGTAGTGGAGAGGTGAGTAGTCGGACAGATAAGGTAAATTATTTGTACTCTTTGAGGCAATTATAATTACTTTTTTTTTTTTTTGCAGACTTTGCTGAAATTTAATATATCATAATACACTAATAAACAAAGCTTTGATAGAATTCTTAAGCCCATGCTTTTATAACATTATTTAAAACAAGAATAAAGAATAGTTTTGGCAATGCTCGGTTTCTGTGATAGAAATTCTCACGCTCGAACGAAACATCTGTTAAGATATTTTCGGAATCACCAGACATAACACCATGTTAATCCTACCTTCTGTAATGAGAAATTGTTTTTACCAGATAATACTACAGAAGAAGTGTCTTTCAACCTCTGTGAACCAAAAATAACCTCATAGGAACTGTAATGTACTTATCACTCTTTAATTCCAGGTGTTTCTTTTAATAATTAAACATGCTCTGGACAAGAATAGAAGGTAGACATCTGTCAATTCTAGAGAAAGAATTCAGGGGTGGATTTGGCAGTAAAAGACCAGTCTGGGCAGCATTACATCCTACATACTGGCTAAAGAATTAAAACAAAATTCTAAGAATGTGTCAAATGCACCAGCCCTGTGAAATGAGTTATAAACTGAGTCAGGAATAACTTTTGAAGAGAACATTTTCCATTTTGTTTTGCAGTTCACCTAACAGTTATTTGAAAGAAGCTTATAATTGGAACTAAGCATAATTATTTATTTGTCACTGTGTGTTAGTACTCGTAAGACTTAAACTCTAACCCAATTATGAAAACGTTCCATAACCCAGTGTAATGACACTGATACTACAAATGTAACTCTGTGTACCATCCATAACTAAATTGCAATTACAGCATCACTTTGAAATTACCGTTAGCTTTGATTAGTATATAACTTCATCTTTAGACCTTGCATTGTCTTCAAGGAAATCAGTTACAGCTAAAATAAAGCCAGTATGACACACATGATCCTAAACTGTTGTTTATTCTACTTGTATGTATCCATTTCCCAAAGTTACTCTTTATTATTCTCACTTTTCAAACACAGAAAAATGGTAAAATTGTGTTTACAGACTCTAGCATTATTGTCTTTTTTTCTTTACATAGACTTGATAACTGTAAAAGGTAAATACTAAAAACAAATCATTTAACAATATGCATAATTTACAGTTAAGGGACTTATTAACCCTCAAATTCTACTACTTTCAGTTGCTTGTAGTTTATAAAAGCTTTCAATTCTTGTTATATTTTATGCAATTAATTTTCATTTGTACTTTAAGTATGACATGAAACTTTTTTATTTCTTACAGATGGAATTGTAATGAATTTATATTTTTAGATTCATTTGTATTTAGTTTTTACATTTAACTGTGTAGTTCCAAGGTGGGGGCATTCTACTTCGAGGAAACATTGCACCATTGATATAGAAAATAAACTTATTTGTTCTTTCACACATTTTTTTAATACTTCAGAATTGAAATTTATTTAATAATAGTTTTTGTTATTTTTTTATTTAATACATAATTTTGTTAACTTTTGATTTTGGGTTGGTTTCAACACTCCAAAAGAATTAAAAACATGAAGTTTATCATCAGTAAATTATTTATATAATTTTAAAAGTATTGAAAACAAGACAAAAATGTACATTAGAGTTGTAGGTGAGTTAAGCACACAATAATTTCTTTTTGCTAGAATTTCCAAGACACTTATCAAGAATCACAAGACTAGTGAAAGAAAAACAATTTTCAGAAAGATTCAAATAATGTAATAGAAAAAGAATTAAAATATTTTAGAGTTGTTTTGTTGTAATAAGTAACTGCCTTAAAAGATGTATAAATAAATTTAGTATTAACCTATTAACTGCTATTACATTACATAGGACTTACGGTCTGCCTCTGGCAGTTGAATGTGTGTGTGCTGTATACAACTTAAGGCTCATAAAACTTCAGGGAGTTTAAAGCAGCTCCATTCAAAGAGTTAAGAATAATTTTTCTAATTGTTGTTGGTTTTTTTCAAAGTATCTATGTATGTCTGTTGTGCCCTTCATTTTTACAGCTTTTAATGTTTCCTGTTTTTGTTAGTACTATTTAGACTGCTTTGATCTCCCTCCTTAAGTCTTCAGAACCTAAAGAAGTCTTTCTGTAAACATAAACATTGTTATCTTTGTTTTCTAATTGTTTTTGTATCATGGATACTTTGATTTACTTTTACCAAAAAAACATTAAAAACTACTGGTTTGTTTAGAAATAAAAGTTGTTTTTCTTCTACCTGATCATAATGTTGAATGCTACTTTACAACCACCACCCTTTCAGTGGTTCAGCAGTAAGCCTGAAAGCTTGTAATGCCAAAGATCAGGTTTCACTACCTGTGGAGGGCAAAGCACAGATAGCCCTTTGTGTAGCTTTGTACTTAACAACGAATAGTATTTTGATGGGTTTTTTTTCTTAGTTGTTACATAAACTACCAAAACTAATAATAATAATAAACAAAAATCAAAATAGCAACACTTAAGTCATGGAATGTTCAAGGTCTAAATTTATATTGTGTGAAATACTGTTTGTGATTGTTTATAACACCAATTGATCTATTCTATACACTTACAGAAAAAAAAGTGTAAATCTAGATAATGTGTGTTAGGCCTGTAAAGTTAACAGTTGTCAAGATATTTTACAGCAAGTAAAAGTATGTGATGGAAACTAATCCATTTCAAAGCCAGTGGTGGTATATTATGTACTGGATAGATGTAATAATAGCCAGTGGTGGTATATTATGTACTGGATAGATGTAATAATAGCCAGTGGTGGTATATTATGTACTGGATAGATGTAATAATAGCCAGTGGTGGTATATTATGTACTGGATAGATATAATAATAGCCAGTGGTGGTATATTATATACTGGATAGATGTAATAATAGCCAGTGGTGGTATATTATATACTGGATAGATGTAATAATAGCCAGTGGTGGTATATTATATACTGGATAGATGTAATAATAGCCAGTGGTGGTATATTATGTACTGGATAGATGTAATAATAGCCCGTGGTGGTATATTATGTACTAGATAGATATAATAATAGCCAATGGTGGTATATTATGTACTGGATAGATATAATAATAGCCAGTGGTGGTATATTATATACTGGATAGATGTAATAACAGCCAGTGGTGGTATATTATGTACTAGATAGATATAATAATAGCCAATGGTGGTATATTATGTACTGGATAGATGTAATAGCCAGTGGTGGTATATTATGTACTGGATAGATGTAATAATAGCCAGTGGTGGTATATTATGTACTGGATAGATGTAATAATAGCCAGTGGTGGTATATTATGTACTGGATAGATGTAATAATAGCCAGTGGTGGTATATTATGTACTAGATAGATATAATAATAGCCAATGGTGGTATATTATGTACTGGATAGATGTAATAGCCAGTGGTGGTGTATTATATACTGGATAGATGTAATAATAGCCAGTGGTGGTATATTATGTACTAGATAGATATAATAATAGCCAATGGTGGTATATTATGTACTGGATAGATGTAATAGCCAGTGGTGGTATATTATGTACTGGATAGATGTAATAATAGCCAGTGGTGGTATATTATGTACTGGATAGATGTAATAATAGCCAGTGGTGGTATATTATGTACTGGATAGATGTAATAATAGCCAGTGGTGGTATATTATGTACTGGATAGATGTAATAATGTTTGGAAACTGATTTTAACATGTTGAAATGCAGTGTCCACCTGACTTGTTCAAAAAGAATGGTATTGAGTGTCTCCAAAACCAAGGATATTGTTTCCAGGGGAAATGTAGGACTGGCAGGGAACAGTGTGTTTTTATTTGGGGATATGGTAAGTTATTGAAAAATTAAGGCAAAAAGCATATTTCAAATTTCAGTTTTGAAACTGTAAATGAAAAGCTTATAATAAAAGAAACTAGTCAATGCTTTAGTTTGCTATCAGGCTGTCGTAAAGAATTTAGAACCATGGAAAGAAAAGACTCAAGTTTATTGTGCAGTATTTTAAGTGAGTCTACAATAAATGTACCAGATCTCTGTTGAAATAGTGTTTTGTAGAATACACACTTTAAGAATAATTAGGCCTTTTAAAACATTCCATCACATGTAAAAATGCCATAGAAAAGTTATTACATTATATACTGTAGGTGCAGAGACATCAGAGCTGGAATGTTTTCAGCAGTTTAATACGCAGGGTATCATGAATGGTAACTGTGGGTTTGATGGAAACGGAGGATACCTGAAGTGTGCATCAGAGTATGTCATTCTTTCTTAACTATAAGTTTTTTCAAGTTCCATGCTATTTATCATAGACTTAAAACGCTTTTATGAATAGTTGTTTGTTTTTTACTATTATTATTTTGAAAAATGCTTTGCTTTGTTTTTAAATGTTGCAAAATGGAAGTTCATAAATTGTGAGTGTTCCAGTTTACTCATAAGCTTCAAGATAAAATTCTTAAACACATTTGGTTTGTGCCGAAACTTTTAACATGTGAAACCCAGCTTATATTTATTTGAAACAAAAGATTTGGTTTAAATATAACATTTTGTTACTTATTATTTCATTAATAATTTTATGGTGTATTCATTTTTCTCATTAATTGTAATTACTTTTGTTTTGCAGTGATAATGGCATGCTAACTGTATTTTTATTGGTTGAATATCATTAGTAAACTATGTAATAAAAAAATAAAATCATTATAGAGTAATATATTATTGTTATCTTATAAAAGTGTTTTTGTTATCTAGATAGTCCATTACAAAGTTTATTATTTGTATCTGTGTGTATAAGCAAAAGATACTGTATTTGTTTTCTGTCACATTGCTTTGCAAGAGACTTTGTTTAATACACGAATATACTGGGTTTGACTGAATCCACATTAGCCCGTAAATTTTTAATTCTACTAATGTGTTAAATCAAAGTAACGAAATTCTTCTTGCTTAGGCAGGAAATAAAATATTCAATAAAAAGTTTCTTGTGGTTATTTCACTCACCTCATATGGATGTATAAAGGAATAAATAAATAAAAAAACGTGTTTGAAAAACATTCTTGATGCAATATCTATTTCTTAGGATTAAAATTGTCTTCAGTGTGGCATTATCAATTTTTAACACTTTATAACACTTAATTTTGCCTCAAAGAAATGCTGCTTTCTAATAAGTGTTGCTGCTTTGTTGTTGAAAACATTTTGTTTAAACTGCACAAATGCCATTAATTATTTGTTTATGAAAATGTTCTATTTTTTTATAATATAGATGTATATGATACAAAATCTGTGAAATCAAAATTTTATTTTTCTCACAGAAACATCTTGTGTGGTAGTTTGCAATGTCAGAGAGGGGCAAAAACCCCTCTGGTGTCAGGCATGGACAACCATTACACAACTACAATAATTTACATAGAAGGAAAGGAGTATGAGTGCAAGTAGGTTTGTTTTGTGAATGTTGGAGATCTTCTGAAGCATCTTCAGTATTTAAAATTTAACTTTGTTACTATTCTTAACTATCTATTCAAAATCACTTTTGGTGCAACTTGAATGAACAAAATCAAAATTGAAAGTCAAATTTATTGTTACACTGATCATTGATGATAATTTTGTGCCAAATATTCAATTGTTAGTTAGCCAGGCTGTATTTTTTACTCAATACGGGACTTGACTGTGAGTGAAGTGTTTTTCTATCAGATAAAGTTTTCTTACTTTTGGTGCAAAAACACAGAAATTTTATATCTTGTATATTCCTTTTATAGATGGTTTTGAAATACGGAATATGAAGTAAGGGTCCATTTTAACATGTCCATTGAAAATGTGTATTAGTTTGAATTACCACAGTCTGTGGTACAGAAAGTGGAAGATTGCTAAACTTCTGTACCTGTTATTAACACACAGTGTGCCCTGCACACCACCATGTGATTTTGTTTGGGAGTTTTAAAAATGTGTGACATTTCTGATCCAATCAGTTCAGCTGTATTATTTTCATGATAACTAAAATAAGTCATGGCATTAACTTGCTGCTTGTAGTACCTGTAACATTACTGAGTAATTGACTTGCTGCTTGTAGTACCTGTAACATTACTGAGTAATTAACTTGCTGCTTGTAGTACCTGTAACATTACTGAGTAATTGACTTGCTGCTTGTAGTACCTGTAACATTACTGAGTAATTGACTTGCTGCTCTGAGTACCTGTTAAATTCCCGAGTTAACAAATTTGGTTCAATAAATCTACATTGTAAAAAAAATTAATGAAGGAATCACTAAATCATTATTTTATTAAAGATAAAACTTCCATTAACAATTTCCAGCCCAGTATCTTACCCCTTTTTTTTTCAAGATTAAGTAACATCATTAATGATTTTTTTCTCATCAAATCAACTGCAAAATAAAACCATACCTTTTGATGTACATTTTATTAATATTTATTTATATTAAAGTAACAAACCACCTGCTAACACCGATTTTGATTTTACCCCTGAATTGTAATTTATGTTTAGATGGAAGTGATGTTTAAATGTTTATGATTCAGCATCATAAAAGAAAACTTTCTTTGAAGAAACATTAAGTTAGGATTGTAAAGGAAAGCTTTTTTTAATGAACTATGTATATAAAGCTGTAAAAGGGGACTTCTGTTAGTGAGTCGGTAACTTAAGATGAGGGAAACTAGTGCAGTAAAATAAAAATTCATTGCAGCTGGCCAGAAAAGTGGACATTTCATGTGATTGAATATACCTTGAGCATGTAAGGTATTGTAAGTGGATCATAATATATTATGGATAATGTATGTAAAAGAAATGTAGTTAAATTTCATGAAGAGGCTACTAAGTAATCTTTTTGGAAGAAATATTGTGGTAAATGAAGAATAAACCTAACATACATACATTTAATTTCTACAACAATCAAATATTCAAGAACCTCACATTTGGAAGACAAAGTGTAGTGACTTGTAATAGGTTGAATAAAAATGTACAAATCATGACATTGAAGTCAAGTGAGAAATAAAACACTATTTTGAAGGACAAAGAAAGAGGGTGTTATCAACTAATGGCAGACATACACTGTAATGTGGAAATTAAAGTGAAATAAATGGTATCAAACTCATAACTAAAGAAAAGATCAGTATTTTTATTTAAAAAACAACAACATGAAAATAAACTCCACTGCATAGGCTTCACAAGCAAGTCTTTGATCCTTGAAACAGACAAGTTTCCCTTTCAAAACAAAGAGAACATTTATGATTTTTCTTCTCTCTGGGCCCACCATGACCAGGCAGTTAAATTGTTTAACTTATAATCCGAGGGTTGCAGACTTGAATCCCCATCACACGAAACACATTCGCCCTTTCAGCCATTGGGGTATTATAATATGATGGTCAATCCTCCTATTCCTTAGTAAAAAAGTAGGGTGGTGATGACTATCTGCCTTCCCTGTAGTCACTGCTAAATTAGGGATGGCTAGCATAGATAGCCGTCATGCGAAATTCGAAACAAACCAAACCTTCTTTTTATAGCTGACCAATCAGAAATGTGGATTACAGGAATTTTGAAAGTATTTCTGCTTTTTGTGAAAGTCTCAAAGCAGCCACATGTAGATAAATTAAAGTAGGATAGAATCCAACTCTTATGAAACGGTTGTTTTTGTAAGTGAATATAAAGATTAAAATTTCAAACTCTGCAGCATATGATCTTGACTGGAGTTAGTTTGTTTAAAGTCAAAACTGCAAAAACTGTATACTTTGTAGGTGTGAAATTTGAAAGACTTAAGTTTATACGATTTGCTGTGGGTGTCAAATATTATTTAAATGATGTCATGGAAATGGAGCATTTTATGTTCATGTTAAGACGAATGGTGTATGAACACAGGTAGCATAATGAAAAGCAATCTGTGTGAACATTTTTCTTTTTTCTTCCAAAAAGAAATTTACCTTTAAACTGCACTAAAAACCCTGTAAGTTAACATTGGTTAAAGACGTGAAATCTGTTTGTACATATTGAATGTTGATAATCAAATTATTAGTGTTTTTCCATTAACAGTTCAAAAATTTATTAGGTATGTTATTCGTTCAATTTACTTCTGACATTTTGTACAGTATCATCTGGAAGTGTTACTGTATTTTTCAGAGTGACAATAGGACACAGTGAAGATATACCTGACTTTGGCTTGACTCAGGATGGAACCAGATGTGGGGACAGGAAGGTGTGAAGTCCTTAATAATTGCTGTAATTAGAGGTCGAAGATTATATAGTTAATATTTTTGTAGCAGTTTTAGTTTTTATGTGGACTACATACTCGCTAAAAATTGTCCATTTTTATTATTGTATTGTAAAACTTGTATTGTGCTGTGCTTTCAAAAATAAGGTTTGTTGTGGTTGATGATTGTTAATTTATGCATGTGCTAAATTTAAATATTGCATACCAAATTGAAGGAGTTGGGAAATTTGAAAAGTGGGCAAAAAAGTTAGGCAAAATGAAAAATTTTCCCCAAATCTTGAAAAGTAAAGGAAAAAGTATGGGCCTCTGCTACCTGTTTGGATGATTGCACATGCTCTTAACCATGTTGTTCAGTTGTGCTAGTTACTGATATATGTTTAATGTAGTCATAGTCCATCAGTTTGTGTTGTTTTATCTGGTGTTTACTCTCTGATTCATTTTATTTATTATAAGTAAGACGAATACTTTTGTAAATGAAAATGCAACATTTCATTGTCGACCAATAGGTGCAGTGTCTGTATTTTAACTTCTGTGATACTATACCTTAAAGTATATAGTTCTTAAAATTACCTTTTATAATCAGAATACAAGCATGTGTGTGCATGCCTGGAAAATTTGGAATTTTCTCTTGGAGGTCATGAAGAAAGTTTAGAAAGAGTATGGTCATTCTGAGTGAAATATAATGAGTCTTGTGATGTCCTTGTTTATCAATTCATTCTTGCTTTTGGACATTGTATTGCATAATAGGTTAGGTTATTTTGAAATTGCTTTCAGACGTATTTTTGTATTCCTGTTCTGATGTACACTTTGTTTTGGGATGTACAAATTTCAATTTACAATTAAACTAAGGATGCTCTCGTGTTTTAGTGTATGATGTGGTTCATGATTTACTTTATATGTTTTTGTTCTAATGTCTTGTTAAGCTTATGATGTGTTGCCATTTTTAATGAATTTAGATATTGATACTTCGTCTGTTCTTTTGACAGATCTGTGTAAACCAGTCATGTGTTGACTTGGATAAGTATATTGTACCAGGAAATTGTCCTACAAATGAATTGGGTAAAATCTGTTCTGGTCATGGAGTAAGTTACTTTAAAAAAATTTTTCTGTTTGTAGTTGCATAAAAGTCTTTACAGGCTTTACTTCACAGAATAATGTATTCCTGTATATTAAATAACAATATTCATATCTGGTGAGAGTGAAGAAAACCTCACAGTTATTGAAAATTGTCTACTAGAATAATATTTATGTGAGTTAAACAATCACTATTAGCAAACAAAAGATTAGTTGAGATACCAGCAGCTGACCATTGCAAACAAATTGTTCTTGAAGGTGGTTGAAGTGGGAGTAAAAACTTTAGTTATTTACTCTTTTTTCCCATTTAACTGAACTATGTTATAATCTTAATTTGAGATGATTGATGCAACTGAACAGAGATAGGAATGTACACAATTAGATTAATGGTAGAAATAATACGTCTTAAGTTCTCAGAGGCATCTTTGTTCTGTTTGACAGGTTTGAAACAAACTGAACATATTCTGATTTAGAATGATAGAAAACGTAGATTTTATGTAACTTTGAAGTATGAATTCTATGTGTTACCACTTGAGGTTTAGGTCATTCTGATTTGAATATAATAAAGATTAAAATGTTTTTTGTTCTGAAACTTGCTTTAAATTCTCAAGGGTAATAGTGATTTTTACTGATTAGTTATGAAATAGTTATTTTCCTAGTTTCAGAATTTTAGGAAACTTATTAAATGTCCAGAGAAAAATGTCTTACAACAATGTTCAATGTTGGCAGGTTTGTACCAATGTGAATACCTGTCAGTGTGATAAAGGGTGGTTTTTATCAAACTGCAGTCAACAAGAATTGGATAAAAAATTTACAAAAGGAGTTTTTGGTCGATATAAGCCTACTGCCAATAAAACAAAAACAGTTTCTCCGAGTACCAATGCTACTGTAAGGACAACATCGTATGGTAAGCTGCAATTAGAGCATTGAGTTTTTATTTGTTGTTTTTTTTTGCTGTCAGAAATTGGTCTGGTACTGATTTTTAATTTGCTTTTTTTTTTCCAAACATCTACTTTTGCACTAGTGTTGTAAATGTCTGTGTAATACCATATAGATTCAGTAGCATATGCTTTAAAAGGAAAGATTGTTGCCAGTTTCCAGATTGTCAACTCTCTCACAAAATTAAATTAAAAATACTTCAGTTACTTTCAAAAAACCTTGCACAAAATGAGTCATTGATAACAATAAAAAATTTTTTTGTAATTCAATACAAAAACACAAAACCCTGAGAGCTCTCAAAAAGTTAACTTATTTTGTAAAAAGTAAAATAAAGAAGAAAGATGGAAGGTTTAACTTTCGAAAGTGCCTGGGTTCTTGTGTTTTGTATTTTTGTCTTAATTTGATTTTTTAAACCTATGTTTTCCTAACATCAGGAATAATTAATTGTTATTTTTTATTCTCAGCTTAGCTGCTTTATGCACATGTACTAATTACATTGTAAATCTGTAATAATACATTGGCTTTTAAAATAATTGCAGTACTCGCATTACTCGCTGTAAAATGTGATTCAGTTAATACACAGTGATTCTTTGCATATAGTCACATTTTAGTGATAAATTTAAATTACTACTCATAAACTACACATCCAAGGTCTAAATAACTTATTGCATAATTGGATATAATTGGTACCAGTGTAAGCCATCCCTCTTTCTAGTTAATCACTCATATCTGCTACAATTTGAGTAGTTACCATTTTTGACAACTGTTACTTGTATTAGACACCTCTGTTACACCGTAGAGTGCACTTGCTTTGTTTTTTGTGACTAAAGGTGCTAACTTTATTTACCCCTGATATCAAGGTAGAAAACACTTATCTTTGGATATACTATTGCATGGTACTATTTGATTCTAAAAAATATGTACAAGTTCAAAATATTTTAATGTTATTTTAAACAGTAATTTGTAAAGTAATCCAATGTTTATTTACTTCTCCAGTGAAAAAGAATGATTCTCTCAGTGCTTCTTCCTTGGTGATAGTTATGGTTTCTGTTGTTGGAGGAGTTTTTATCTTTTTTGCTCTTCTTGCAAACTGTTACAGGTAAGATGATCTCCATTGTATTGTTTAATAAAATGTTTCTAGGACTATGAACAGTCTTGTTTAAAAATCCCAAAGACACACACACACACACACTTTTAGGTAATGAGGTGAGACTGGTTTCAAACATATGAATTTACTAACAGATTAGCAACCACCCTTCCATCTCATTGGGGAATCTTAAGGGTTATAATGTTAAAAATCAGATTTTAATACCCTTTTTGCAGCATGTTTTGTCTTCTAAACATTAGCCAGTTGTATAACAATAATTAAATAATTGCAATAATACTTACAGATTTTAATATAATTCATATGTACACATAAGTATTATTCATTTTTGAGGAAAGTTCTTTCTCAAATTCATGCCTAACCTCATTAGTGAAAAAGTGATTTTATAACATCAAAGAAAAAACACTTTGAGGACATTAATTCATGAAAGAATTAGATAAGAAATGTAATCTTCTTCAGAAGGTAAGTTGTTTCCTCCATTGAATATTGTTTACTACAGTTTTATACACAGACCTGAGATATAAAATGTTCTGTGATTCACTGACAATATTTTAACCTCTGTGATTTGCTAGAGGTGTCCCAAATTATGGGATATTGCAAGAAAAGAGTAATAATTCACTTTTTGTCTTGTTTTGTTTCTATATCTATGTACCAGAATACTATAAATTAAAATAAGATATCCTTCTCATAAAACTCGTGTATGCAGGAAGAAAAATGGAGGTTGCAAACCAGACATTAGACGTCATGACAAAGCAGGGAGTCACAAAATGCCTTCCCATCTTACACCAACAGAAAGAGACCACTCGGCAAACAGGATGATAACATTTGGAAGCTTGCCAACTTATAAGTAAGTTTGAATATATTCTGTTATTTTTTTTAACTTTGACTTTTTTTAATGAGAAATGTATTTGTGAAGCAGATCATGTAGGTAGTACTTTTAAAATTGTGTGGGGTAAGTACAAAGGTGGCGTAAATACAGTTGATAGAAATAGTGCTTTGTTCAGAGGTTGTAATACACGAGTACATCATAGCACAAAATACTTTAGTGTTTATGTAGAAGGAAAATTTAATGTTTTTTCGTTTAGCTATTAATTAGAAGTCAGTCTTATCATGTAACCACTTTTTGTTACTCTTCATGTACAATTTTATTACATAGATCTTTGTTGTACTAGGGCAGGTCCCCAACGTAGACACAACGATAGTTATAATGACATTATACTTAAAGCACAAATTTAAAAATAAAGAAATCTCAAAAACCACCATACTTATATTATTACTGTTAAGTACTGTAGTAACAACAATTAACATGTGAAGTGGCATCTACAATATGTACACAAATTGGTTAATAAGGGGAGAATGAGAAAAAAATTTAAAATTGGGGAGAAGAGATAAAATGAAGCAATACATGCAGCAATGATATCAGTTATGCTGAAAACACTAAAATCAAGACTCATTTAGGACCACTGGGGAAAGTTTCGTGAGGCTGTTTCTACTTCACTGATATGTATGTATTTTGTCATAAGTTGCAACCAAAAATATGCTTATTCCCTGAACTTCAAATTCTATGTTCCTACCTGAATTAAACCATTATAACTCTTGTTACAGATGAATGACAGAAATGTCTTATAAAACGTTGTGCTGTTAAGACTTTTGGAACTCTAAGATTAAATGGTTTGTGTTGTTCAGTATTCAAGCATGTAATTACTACTAAGTGTAACTTAGAAGACTGTCTGACATATTTTAGTGGTAAGCCTAGTTAGGAATAGTTTTATAAAACATTTATCCTATTTTAATCTGTTTCATTTCCACCAAGAATACAATGACCTTAAACTGGACAGACTATTTAGAATTTTAATATTCCAACTGTATAAAAACTTAAAATATAATCCGCAAACAGTTTGTTCAGCAACTAAAACGTTTTATTTTAAAGAAACCTTTTCAGTAGAGTAGAATGTTTTAAATACAACCTATATTGCATTGAAATAATTAAGCATTTTCTTAACTGTGGGTGTATGTTGTAATTTTTTATGTGCTGTTTTATGTCACATTTGTTAAATAATTACAAATTATGTTGATTTCAACTTGTGTATTTTCTACTAAAGGTGAGTTAAAAGCCATATGAGCAAAACAGAACTTTTTTTTTTGCAGAGTATTTATTTTGTTTATTTAAATTTTTCTTAATTGGATGATGAATATCTTTCATAAACAAGATTTTGTAAGAGCTTTTCATATTTTTGTATTGAATATTAATATGAAATATATTTCAAACATTATTATGTTAGAATTTTACCTCCCTTATTTTCAATAGTAAAATCGAAGATAAGAGAATATATTATCTGCAAATGTTTGGTTGCCAAGGCTGATACATTTTTTTTTTCTCTGTTTTAATATTTCTACTTTATCAGGAACTACATCTCAGTAAAAACTACAATGAAAAAATTTGTCTTTTTTATAAATAAATTATCCTTTTGGGTGCAGGATACTTTAATGTACACTATATTCAGAGTTCTTCCTAATTAAATTTTCTGTAATATTTTGGGAGATTATGGTATTGCAACAATTTCCGTTTTAGTCATTTATTTAAGGGAACAATACAAAGTCCAGTCCACTACTTCATAACAAAAGCATTCTGTTTCTCCAAATACAAGTTCTATAAATATAACTTGTGCACACATATTCCGTGCAATTAAACAGATCCAATAGCACGTATAATTTCTGAATACAGCTTTTGCTTAATTACTAATTTTCATGTATATATTCACTACTTCTCATATCTTTAGTACTTTGAAAACAAAATTTACAGCACTGAATTGACTATCAATAAAACTATTAACAGTGAAATTTTGTTTGATTGTTTCAAGCAAATTTCAAGCATGTTCTTCACTAGATATTAGGCCTGGCATGACCAGGTGGTTAAGGCATTTGAATTGTAATCTGAGGGTAGTGGGTTTGAATCCCTGTTACGCCAAACATGCTTACCCTTTCAGCCATAGGGGCATTATAATGTGACGGTAAATCTCACTATTCATTGGTAAAAGAGTAGCGCAAGTGTTGGAGGTAGATTACAATGCCTAGCTGCCTTCCCTCTTGTCTTGCCCTGCTAAATTAGAACAAATAGCTCTTGTTTAGCTTTCAGCGAAATTCAAAACAAGCCAAACCACTTGACATTAACACTAACCCTGGTAAAAAAAATCAACATAAATGTATATGTAAAAAAACAAAACACATAACATGATTGTGAAGTCTCTTTAACAGTCCTATTACACAGAGAATAAAGATGCATTAAACATGTGTATTAGTCATTAACTGTGTGAATGATACAAAAATTTCTGATTAATAAAACAATCTTTTTCTAATGCTTTTTCAACAAATCCTTTCAGTAGTGTTCCATTCACATGATAAGAAGATCTGTGACCTCTCTTGCCCTTTATCAACACTTGTCACTGGGAAGTTTTCTTCAAGTATATGGCCGAAAGAACCCACTGGTGTCTCAGTCCCTACCCCCTGGAAGTCTTTTACACAAGAACCTTGGGCTCTTCAATGTGTTGATTAACCTTTGGTGAAGTACGGGGTGTTTGGAAAGTCACTGTGCACTTGTATATTTATTAACAGACGTATTTAAATATAGAATACAGGAGGTAAATACAAATGACAATTATAAATAATGTTGAAAATGACCCCCGTTGGCATCAATACAGGCTTGGATCCTTCCTACTTTGTTTATAAACACTGCTATCAGTTGCTGGCTTGAAATGGACTGAATGAATGCTGTTATCCCAGCTTTCAAGTCATCCAGCATACATGGATGATCTCGATACACTGCAGATATTGCTGCTCCCTATAGATAAAAGTCTGGTGGATTAAGATCTGGTGAGTGTGGGGGCTACACATCTTTGGAAATAATGTGGTCTCCAAAACATTCCTTTTATAATTGCATAGATCTGTGAGATATGTGGGCAATAGCACTATCCTGTTTAAACCATGAGTAATTGATTTCACCACTTGTCATCTGACCGATGACAGTGTGAAGAATATCTGAACAATAGCCCTTGCTGTTTATTGTGCTCATAAAGAAAATAGGGCCAACAATTCGAGGTCTGGAAATCACAGCGCACACACCAACCTTGAACTCATGTAGGGGTGTTTCGTTCAAACTGTGAGAATTGTTGAATGACTGCAATCTTGAATTTTGTGAATTAACATAACCCAAGAGATGGAACCATGCTTTGTTGGTGAAAAAGGTCACATCCAATACATTAGGTGTATTCTCTTAGATAAATTGGTTAAACTATCTGCAATAGCATATTCGTTTTTCATTATCAGTTGCTTCTAGTTTTTGTACGGCCATTATTTTGTATGGGAAGAGTTTTAATTTCTTTCTGATGGCCTTATGAACAGTTCCATGACCAATATCATACTGCTGAGCTAACTTTCATGATGATTTTGATGGACTCTGCATCACACTGTCAGAAATATCTAACAATTTCTCCTCTGATAGCTTTGCTGGCCTTCCACAACATTTGGGATCATCCACTGATCCTGTTTCCTGAAACTTATCAACAAGTTTACACACTGCATTGCAATGCAGAACAGGTGTATCTGGGAATTTTTTAGCAAATCACTATCGCACCACATCTGTGTATCTACCACTTTCTTGGAATACATGTTCGACGAGCCATACACGTTCTTCAGTTGTGAAAACCATATTGGGATCAAAAATTGAAATATAATAACGTGATTACAAAACTGCACAGTGACTTTTCGAACACCCTGTACTTTGTATTTAACTATTTAGTTATTCACTTGTTGATGTGCTTCCAAATATTATCATGGTGGATGACCTTTGGCTTGGACCACCTGTCTTTCTGGATTCAATGAACTGAATAATTTGATTCTTTTGACTAGAGCATTGGATCCTTTTCCCACTATCTACTTAACTTTATATATGGTCTTGTTTTGTAAAATGGATTGTATGGTCATACCTATCACCTTGGTGAAATAGTCTTTTTGTTATTTTATCATCACTAGTGAATTTAAACCTTTCTTGGGTAAAGTCATGTATGCATTAGTGGTGCTCCTTAGTCTTGTTGCATGCTCTGTACAAGACTACTGACTAACAGTCCTCAGGGTGTTTGTACAAAAGATTGTTTTACTTTCAGATCCCTTCGAAACATCCATAATGCTGTTAGTAACTCTTGAGTAGGAGTGAAAGATGTTTGTGCAACATTCTTTGATATCCATCCAAATAAAAAGAGAATTAATTTAAAATTGCGTAGTTGTATATCTCATGATCATTCCATCAGGAGAGGTGTGAAGTGCAGTTCTCCTGAATTTTTTGTTTTGTTTTTAATTATTCTGCTATTATCTTAGCAATGTTTTATCAGTGGTATGAATTATGTTCCATAAGTACCCCAAATCTTGAAACAATTTTTGAAAGAATTTTTTTTTTTTTAGTTTCTTCTTTCTAACTAAGAACAGCATATGCTTGTGACCATTTAAAGAAATGGCCCATTATTACCAAGACATATTTACTTCCAGTGTTATTCTGCAGTAGAGGAACAAGGATATCAACAACTCTCAAGTGGTGCTTCAGCACATTACTGCCGTAACTGTTTGTACTGTTTCTTTATTAACCGTTTTTGCTTACAGCATAGTTAGTACATTACACATTTCTAGCATTCAATTTAATAAACATTATTTTATCTTCTCTAGTGCCTTAAGACCCATGTTTCTACTTGTTGGAAGGTTGTGGAGGTGGAATTTTTGTATTTTTTTCACTTTTGACCATGGAAGTCTTTTTCATAAGCATAAAAGAATTCATTGGGAGTGGTACATCTTCATCTGTGAACTGTATTGAACCACTATTTGTCACAGTGACCATTTTGAACCATGTCTGATCCCTCTGGCATCTTTCATTTGAGTTTAATTTACATTAGTTTTCCATAATTATCTGTGGATGTATATTCACAGATTCTCAATGATACTGGTTAATTGTCTTATGTTTCCCTCTTTTCAATTTATTAATGTTCTTCAGTAATACAAGGTCTTAAGGATGACGTATCAACACTTTGATGTTTGTCCAGGGTAACGTACAATGTTGAAATTGTGGTCCTAAAGTTTCTAGAGCCATCCAGTTTTCTGAATTGCAGGATTTCATAAGTCATTTTGTTGTTGTTCAGTGAGGGAAGTGACTTGAACAATACTTGTTAGTATTCTCCAAGTTGTACTGTACTTGGTGATGAGAAACCTGCTTGAAATAAAAATGTATCTCACAACAGTTGGTATGGGTATTAACACTTCACTCTTTCTTTGTTGACCTGAAGATGAACTAGAAAGGTTGAAATGTTGTTTTCTTCTTTAATAGTAAAGTGTTAATACCTGTACCACCTGTTCTGAGATATATTTTTGTTTAGTACTTCCTTTATTCCAGACTTCATTGCCTTACTATTGTATGTTATTTCTCATGTTGCACTTTTGATATCACTGCTCCATCTGTGACTTTGTGAATCTCAAAGAGTTGGGTGTGATATTGTATTAAAGTTACAGTGGATTTCTCTTCAGTTATTTGAATGTCTGTTTGCTTTTTCTTATATTTTGTGTAGAGTACAAGCTATCAGCAGTAGTAAGAGCATAGTCAAAGATATTGTACTACTTTATTTAAGGTTTGTGGTATTTGCCAAATATGAACATAATCATTCTCATTGGTTCTTTCGACACTCCTTTTGTTAAATGTCTTGGGAAACTTAGCTTTTGGTGGAACAGTTCACACTTTTTTAGGAATTGACATTGCTGGTTTGATCATTGCATCCCCCAGTACAGTTTGTACATATTTTATCTTGCTGATGTCCCTCAGTAGTTTATTTATGTTTTATTTAATCTTGTTAGCATGGCGAGGTGGTTAAGGCACTCGACTCATAATCTGAAGGTTGCAGATTCAAATCCTCGTTGCATCAAACATGCTCACCCTTTGAACTATGGGAGCATTATAATGTGACAATCAATCCCATTATTCATTGGTAAAAGAGTAGCCCAAGAGTTGATGGTGGGTTGTGATGTCTAGGTGCCTTCCCTCTAGTTTTACACTGCTAAATTAGGGATGGCTAGCACAGATAGTCCTTGTTTAGCTTTGTGCAAAATTTAAAACAAAACCAAAATAAACAAAAACCTTCTTTGACCCTGTCATTAAGATTCTTCTGTACTCCTAGCTTCATTTTATTAACAATCTTTTAACTTTACAAATAACACTCTGTACATTTTCTGTGACTTCTTATATGTAATCAAGTCAATTTTTATTCATATCTAAATCTTGTTTTTATGATCACATCCTTAAATTTGTGTTTCTGTATTTTTTAATTTTTTGTAAATTTCTTCCTAATCTTTATTTTTTATAGAGTTTAATCTGGCTTTGAGCATATATCGTCTTCTTGAAGTCCAGTTTGGGTTCTATTTTTACTAAAATGTGCACACTTCTTATACCATAATTATAATTTTTACTATCAAAGGGTAATTTTTAGGTAAGTTAGTAAAAAATGGTAAAAATTTTATTTCTCTGGCTACACTCTTGACAAGTACAACTTCTGTAAAGTTCCACATAACTGGTGATGGTTCTGACTTCACAAATAAATAATGCCCCTAGAGAACTTTCACTTCTTAATTTTCCTGTATGTGTTATATACTTCGTTGTTACGTTTTTTATGTATGTAGACTGAACGCAACAGAAAGACACAGATAACAGCTTGTATAATTTATTATAATAAACTATTATATATGTAACAGATATAACATAAATTATGTGACAACAATGACAGATATTCAGTTTAAAATTAATTACAATACAAAATGGTACTGGCCTGCATCCAATATAATGATCTAGAATGAAAGTCCAAAAGTCCAGATCAGAAATCCAAAATTCCGGTCCAGGGTGTGAACCTGGTCCCATGAAGAAATTCCGAAGTTTGCTCCGGTCTTCCCTAAACAGTCTTGCACGTGTTGACCCTCAGTACAACCACCAATTCGAATGAATCGCAAAAATTGATGAAACAAAATCACAGCTTCTGTAGATCTAGCTCCAGTCACAAATCCAAGTTGAATAAACACACAGCAAACGTTGAAAATTTCTCGAACAAAGAAAATATCTCTTGAATCGAAATAAAAGCGAATGACTGACTCTTCTTTCTCTTCGCCATCTGTTTATATACTAGTAGGCTTACTGTGTTCTCCAACAGTCGCGTAACTTCCACAGAGTTCCGGAGTACTCTGTGCATGTCTGTTTTTGCACGAGACTCGTCGTCTAGACACCAGGCGACATACATTCTATTTACAGTCAAATGATCGATCTACCTAATTCTAGAAATTTCTAAATGTTATTTTAAATGAATAATAACATATTTTATTGGTTTAAACTTTAAAACAATAATATAAATATGGAAATATAAATAATAGATATGGAAATTCAAACACGACATGACATGGTTGTCGTTTACATGACATTCGTGCATCTCCAGTACTTTGTTAAAAACAAACTCGTCTTATGATTGAACTAGCTAACTTCACGAGGTATCGACAATCCAGTAAATCTACTTTTTTCTCACCCACATTTGTTTCAATGTTCAAATAACTTCTTAAACTTTCAAAAACATGCCAGAAATTAAGCCTTGCAGTTCTTTAATTATTTCTTGCAAGTTTCTGATATTTTTTAGTACATTAACAACATAATATATCAAGAAAATTCCATTTGGAAAGCTTCAATGATAACATTTTGATGAAATATTTGTATACGAAAATATCAATGTTACATAGTATGTAAGTTAATGCTATTTTATTTTTGAATTTCTGAGTCTTTATAATGTTTTTAAACTTTCATTTTATTTTTTTTATTTTACTGTTTGGATGTATATTTATATACCAGTATCTTGACCTTTTAGAGGAGACAAGCTTCAGTCTCTAGATTCACAACAACAGTCTGGTGAAGCCATTCCAGCTATCAGGGAGTCTTCCACATTTATTAAGGTACCTCACAACGATCTTTCAAAATCTCCAGAGAAGAATGACACTAGGCTTTCTGATTCAACTAGAGAAACTGATAATCATATTTCTGAAACATTCAAGAACATGAATGGATACCATGAGGACATTTTGGAGGCTCTGCATTCTGCAGCATCCTACCACCCAGCAGTATTTTTATCAAGCCCCAATCAGGAGTCTGCACAACCTTTATCCAGTATTCCTGATACTGATGCACTCCAGTCAGTTTTAGAAAATATCAAAGTCTGTGATAATGACAGAGAGGACACAGTTCCACCATGTGGATCACTTAGGATTCGAAATCTGGAAGACTTGCTTCGTCAGTATGATCAAACTGCCGAGAATGTTTCTCCGGCAGGTTCTGAAGATATTCGTTTCAGTGAACCAGAAGCTGATCGACACTACCAACCGGATAAGTCGGATGAAAAAAAGAGTCAGAGAGATCCCAGTGTACGCTTCTTGATAGGAAAGAAGGGGAGACTTTCTCCCAAAGATAAGAAGAGAATACCAGTTGCTCAAGTGAACAATGGATTTACCACATATCCAGATAAGCCTGAAGAAGAAGTCGAAGAAGAAGATGAAGATGATAGAGGAAGCGATGAAAATGATGCAGATGATGATCGTAGCGAATCTGCATCACCTCAAGTAGCACGTAGTGCAAGTGAAGAAATTCTCACCCTCCCTAACTTGAACTCTCACCACCAGCCTGATAAGCTATTTAAATTAGATGTCAGTGATTACTTTCCAAGCCCACCTTCAGAAGAATCTAATTCCACTTCTTATGATGAAAATACAACTTACAACCCCATGGTGTCTCGAGTAGGTAGGGTTAATGTACCACAAACACCAAATTTTCCACCTCGAATTGCACCACATTTATCTGCTAAAAAAAAGGTTAAAAAAAAGTTTCCTGAGTATAAGGTGTGACTAAAGCTGCCCATTTTCTCTAGATTGAATTGAATGATGTTTCTAAAAGCTTTGAGGAGTTTTTTATGAAAAAAATATTTAATACTTTTTATTATTTGTATTGAATATATTCTTTTATTTGTTTTTTTTTCACTGATATTTTATTATTTCTTTAGAATTCTGCAAGCTCGACTAATGTGCATGCTAGATGAAGAATAGTGAAGTATGTAATGTAATTCTGGTGTTAAAATAATGGGGGAGAAAACAACAGCCTACAAATACGTTATAACATAATGAAAAGTATTTTACCTAATTGATAGAAGTGTCAGTTGAAACATGCGTTTCTTTGGAACTGAGATCTTGTTCATTTCAGGTACAACCACAGAATATCAAGATGTTTCACTCTGAGCTATTTTATTATGATGTTCTTTTCAGCATTGCCTACAATTGGTTGCAGAATGAAACTGTGTTGTGAGTGAAATACATGAATTACAGATAAATTTTTGTTACTTAAGCTGGGAAATGCCTCTGGATTACTGTTTTATTATCCAGTGTTTGTGTTTATAGCTAGTGCAAAAGGAACGTTTCTCTTATTTTTCCACAAACCTTTGAAGAGGAAGAATATTATATATTTATTCGAATAGATTTACATAGATTTTTCTATGTATGTATGTATGTGCGTGTGTGTGTGTGTGTGTTTATCAAGATAACATAATAATTATGTTAATTTTAATGTTCAGTGAGTAGAAAACGTGACACAACAGTGAGTACAAAGTGTGACACAACAGCCATTCTCTCACTTTGGTAATTAAAAAACAGTCCGTGTAATGAGGCTGAAATAAATATCATTTCACGTATAGGACAAATCAGTAAAGTTTTAGTAAATGCTGTGGCGTGTGACTTAGCACTGGTACTTGTAGTAGAACATACACAGTGGTAGGACACATCATCTATTATATTTCAACTGTATCAATTATTTGTTAGCTCCAACTATCAGGTGAAGCTAGTATTAAAACAATTACGAAAAAAAACAGCTGATCCAAAGGAAAGTTTTTACAAAAAATGGATAAAATTAAAAATAATAAATATGGGTTACTGAAAACAGAGGACTTAAGAACAAGGGGATTTTTAGTCCATCTAGGCTATTATATTTACAAAATAAATATTTAAAACAAAAAACAATTCAAGAGTACCATTTATCATTCATATGTTTATTAAACCTTCCCTTAAACCTGTTGCTTGCTTTCTACAACCAGATGTAGATGTTGGATTTTGGGTTTAGAAGAGAACCGTTATAAGTTGGAACACAATTCTCCTGTGTTTTTGTTTTATTGCTTGAATACCCATCAAATGATGGAGAGTGTGAAAACGTAATTAAAAGAATGCAAGTTCAATAACAATCATGTATTTCAAAATAGTAACTTGGAAATACTTTATCTCAAAAGTTTAAAATTATAGCAAAGCTTCTTCATAAATAACACTTGCAGTTTGCTTTCTGTCTTCAACAAGTAAAGATTTGGCTATGACAAAAACATGGTTGTTTGAGAAACAGTCCAATAACTTTCTTTCTTTAACCTTAAATCCCTTTAGAACATTGTCTAAAGCTCCAACCTGCCAAGATTGTTTGAGATTGACTCAATAGGTTGGGAGTAATTAACCAACAGGCTTTCAAAACAGAAATAGGGTTAAGTTCAATTTTGGTTTTCTTAGGATATCCCCCTTATTTTACAGTGTTTTCATACAAATTTTGGTTAAAATTGGAGGAGCTAAGGTGGAAGAACACGCATGTTACAAGTATAAAAATGTGAAATTCCTGAAAAACAAATATATCACATTTGTTGAGTGTTTCTCTGAGTTAACAACACTAATAGTTGGCTTAAAGTATAATAATTTAATAAAAATCCAAAAATCAATTTAATGCCTCCCCCTCCCTTCTATTGTTTTTTCTTGATGTATGAAGATCGATCTTGCAAACCATGTAGCGATATGTTAGTAGTAATTTTTGTGCATGATTTGAAACATATAGTCACATCTCTAGAATCTTCACCGATTCTGTGTGAAGACTGCTGTAATGTCAGATTCAAAACTGTAAGGACTTTGCTCATATTGAAAAGGTCTACATGGCTCAGAAGGTTGATAACCACTTATCTATCATTCTTTGCTTTCCTTATTTCAAAATGTAACTTTAATAAGATGGTGTAGATTATAATTATTATTTTATATTCTTATAATGATCAGTCATAAAATAGACTCTGGAATAGTTCTTACCAGAACAGATAAATGTAACACTGGAAGTGACCTGTTGGATTACTGATAGTATTGTTATGGATTAATGGTAAGCAAATATTGAATTATTTGTAACAATGGAAGTGATCTGTTGGATTACTGATAGTATTGTTATGGATTAATGGTAAGCAAATATTGAATTATTTGTAACAATGGAAGTGATCTGTTGGATAACTGATAACATTTATAATGAATCTCTGGTATGTTTGTTAAATTTCTGGTTATAATGTTAATGGTGATCTGTTAATAATGTAATGGATTGCATGTGCTGATGTAGCTTGTTAGTAAATACATGATGATATATAGAGAGGTTTAAATGTTCTTTCACCATTACATTCCTTATTTGCTGTGATCTAAATGTACTACACATACTTGTTTAATTTTTTGCCATTAATTGTCTGATTTTAGTAATAATCTAGCAGTTTTATTCGCTAGTGTTTATTTTAGATAAAGTTGAACAAAGAATGATAGATACCTTACCAGTAGAAGGAATAAACTTGTATAGAAAATTAGAACTTGTCAAACTATAATTTGTTTGGTTTCTTCTGTCCTCAGTTTACGTTAATACAATATAAACACTGCACATGTGTAGAATATTGGTTCTGATGGGAGTGAACCTCTCCACAAAGTTGTATCTTAAATGACTGAGAGCGAATTAGTTAGGTTTATGATTGACATAAATGTTAAGTACAATGTTATAATTTGATTCATCAGTTGTCACTGAAATTAATTAGATTTTGGCAAATTCCACCTATTAGTAACCACGAACATGGACAAATTGAAAAGCAAGAAAAAACTTTATTATGTTGGTGGTTTGTATATTAAAAGTGTGTGTGTGCAACTGAAATTTGATACTGTTTTCTTTCATTATTTTGATAGGAGTTACATATTCTATAACTTGCTTCATGTTTCTTTCTGCATGTTTAAATATGAACTCCTGATTTCTGTAATGTAGAATGTGATCAGAATGATTGATAACAGTTCATTTCATTTGTTTGTTGTTCCTGGCTCTTGTCTTGTTATGGTTGAAACCATTTATGTAGCTCAATCATTGGATTTTAGCTGTTCTGGCAAGCACATAAAATGAAACGTAATTAATGTACTTCTTTTCTTTTTGAAGTAGATATGTTACTGATATGTTCTTTGGACAAACAATATTATTAGGCTAAATTCTTAAAGTCTTATTTCACATTTTAAGGCATTTTGTAAAAGAACAGTTTCTCTGTAGATTATGTAATTCTAGATTAGATACTGATCACATTAGTAATCTTTTTAGAATTTACTGCAGTCTGTGTACTATACGATTAACTCTAGTAGAAATAAAGTAGCATTGCTTTTGAAATTACAAAAGTGCATATGGATTAATTCTAGTTAAAGAAATATATTTCCTTTTATCATTTAATTATTCATCATGTGAGACTGGCAAAAGGAGGTTAAGACTGATAGACAGTGTATCCCCACTGCAATGTGGGTCGTACTTCACAGGCACCTCCAAAACCGAAGGTACATTTTATATCTCACGTTATAATCTGTACCCAGGTATCCTCTTGATAAATGCAGTGTCTTTTATTTTTGTTTCAGCTTGTTTTTGTTTATAACAATGTATTGTTCTGTTTTACATAAAAACTTAAGATATATTGATGAAATGGTTAATTTAAAGATATTCAATAAAATATAAAGATCTTTCCAATACACTTGAAACAAAAGATTTTTTTAACAATATAAACCTGTTTTTAAAATCTGATGAAAAACTTACTTTATAACAATATTGTAAATATTTGCACTGTAAGATGAACCTTTACTAATTCTTGATTTCAAGAAAGAAAAAAATTAGTAGAAACTGTTAAGATGTTACAGTATGGTTTGGATGTCGTGTTAAGAATTAAGCATTTGATGAATGTGTTTAGCCTAGCATTAGATTTTTCACTTGGTATTAATAGAAAAAATTGTTTTTTCACATTATCTCTAGATCGTTTTTTAATTTTTAGATGAGTGAGTTCAGACTTATCTAAAACAGCTTTGAAAGAATGTAGAGGAATGCTGTGCTTGCCAGTTACTTAATGGAGCTGTGAACTTAAGAAGTAATTTTAGAATTACGTTTGCAATAAAAGTTTACAGGAAAACAGGTTTATATTTAGTTGAAAATACAGCTTAAGAGTCAACGTGTTCACTTTCGTCCTAAAGCTCTTGATGTGAGAAGGAAGGTGTTCGAGACTCCATGGATTTGCACTCTAACTGTAGCATTTCAACAACATAACCTGTTGAACATTCAAATTTGTTAATGATTTACTCTGATGTACGGAATAATGAGAATCGAAATAATTATTTAAAACAAATTACTGAGACTGTATTTATTTTAATATTTGTATATCAAATATTTATTTCAACTGAAATGATGAATTTGTGTTTTTTTCAAAAAGTAACAATTTTTTACGTTTGTCGTTAGTAAGAGAAGATGTAGTAAGTATACCAGCGTACTGGTTCAACCTCAAAGCATAGAAATGATCCTAACTGTAGTCATTACTGTCAGATAGTTCGCTAGAGACTTGCACGTGCTTCATTGCGTTTTGTGTCTGTGTAGTCGCTAGACTCGGTGACGTTTTACTTGTTTATCTGTAGGATTAATATTGTATTCTGATCATTTGTTTAATGAATCACTGTTCGTGTCACAGAAGATGTCCCACCATCTGATTTTCTTTTTTCTGTTTGCTATCAATATTGTTTTTTGATCAACGACTGTATCTTCGTACGAAATAAAATCTTTTTGACTTTTAACAGTAATTTTGTGTGATTGGACGAGTTATAAGATTTGTTTTTCAAAAACGAACAATATTTTTACATTAAATACCTTCGACACTGTAAATGATATTAAAACTTCATTCCTTTACATTATTGCATTTGGCGATTTTGTTTGAACAATGCAAGAGTTGTAATTATGCTTAGAAGTAAACAGATTACTGGTTGAGTTAAAAGCACCTGTATTGGTAGGCAGGACCATTCTTAATTATGGTAAAACTGGTCTCCGCACATATTTAAATAAAGTATGTATAATTTATCACACTTCAGTCGACTAGAATTTCAGATTAAACAAAAATAAGCAGAAAAAGAATTAAAAAAACATCCAAATTATTATTTTTGCGTTAACGTTGCAAGATATTGTACATTTATTTATTTTAATAATGACAGATTATATTTTATTGGCTCTGGTTTCTAAGTACTACTGGTATAAAGTAGTAGTAACTTCCAATCATAGTAAGCTATGTATTTAGAGGTAAATGAAAAATCAACTTGGCCATCAGTGCAGTTAACCAAGTATACGTTAGTTGTGTGTTATGTTATAGAAATTAGAATCCATTGTTTCATAATTATGTAACCTCGCTGGTAACATATTTTCGGCCGCAAACCCAATAATATCTCATGAGCACTTAAACATTTAAGATGGCTACCGTCGGTATCCCTCCTATCAATTTGCACGAAATCCAACAAATCAGGCAAAATAAACTTTCTAGTTTCTTATGGAATAACTGGTATTTTAAAAGAGTAAAAAAAGTGTAAGATAAACTGGCTAAAATATGCTTTTTAAACTTATGCTCTGGAATTACTATATAGAATTTTGAAATATCACATTTCTCACGGTACAATATTTTTTAATATTGTACATTTTTACTTCAGTTATTATTGGCCTGTTACTTGCGTTTTAATAAATTGGTTTACTGCTGGAGTACAAAGAAATGGTTCATGTTTTTCATCCATTTAAGTTTTTAAAATTGTGTTGCTTCTTATAATCCCCTTTTTAAACACTGCAGAGCTGAAACGAGTTAGCGAACTTTCGCCGTCTCTTCGAGAAAACAACAGTTATGATGCAATAGGAATATGACTGGTTTGTTACAGAAATAGGAAAGCATCATATTAACAAACTCTTGTTGACGAATGAGATAAAAGATGCAGGTTGCCACGCCTTTGTCTGCACGAGGTAACAAATACAGATTGTGGTCTTTTAACCGGCCAGTAAACTGAAGTTCATTGTTATGCCTATTTCATTATGTCCTTGAAAGCTGGAACTTTGCGAAAAGTGTTTACCTTTTGTTTGACTTTTGGCCCAGTATGGTCAGGCAGTTAAGGCATTCGACTCGTAATCCACGGGTTCGAAGCCATCACACCAATCATGCTTGCCTTTTCAGCCGTGGGGGCGTTATTTTGTCACAGTCAACCCCGCTATTCGATAGTAAAAGAGTTGTCAGTCGGTGGTAATGACTAGCTGCCCTCCCTCTTGTCTTACACTTTTAAATTAGGGACAGCTAGCGCAGATAACCCTCGTGTAGCTTTGCGCGAAATTCAACACCAACCAAATCATTGGACTTTCATCGAGTACTGAATTGAAAGTAGTTTCTAACGTATTTTCAAATTTTTACATAGTGTTCAGTTTTCTCAAGAGCTCTTAAAAGTTCTCGCACAGAGTACTGTAATTTCTGCAAAGGTTATTGTAATTTCTGTTTGACATTCATTTGGTAAAACTTGTTTGTGATGGAATGCAATCCACTGTTTTTTCACAAATCGTATTCAACTCAACTACGTCAGTGAAAACAACGTTTTTGTTTGAAATAACGTTGGTAATATAAAATTTTGACAAGGCAGACGAATCTTAGCCAACGGTTCTGGTAATAAACTCCTTTCTCATTGAAAAATAGTTAAAGAAAAACAATACTGATAAGACCCTACTTTGCTAGAAACATTCTCTGAAAACACTGTTATAAAAGTCATGGGAAAGCATGTGTTGTCAGGATATGTGTTTAATAAATGCCATTTGAAATATGAACATAAAATCCAAAACGCACGAAGCGGCTAGTCGTGATACTGAAACAAGTATTATTTTAAACAGTAAAGCTACCCATGTGGAACTTTGGAGGAGAAAGCATCGTGACAACAATATTCATGATTGACTCAAACTGATGTTCCTCACACCAGGGAAAGTTGGTTCTAAAGAAATCATTCAGACCATAAACGATTATCTGAACTGAATGAAATTCTGTCAGTTACAAAGTGTTAGAAGCGGTTCCTTTTATCTCATTTTTATTGAATACTTTTATTTTCCAGAACACTATATACGCAGTGTTTTGCTTAAATTACAGATAATTTTGTTTTAAAACGACTGAGATGCTGGATCAGAAGGAATACCTTAAAGAAAATTATGAACTTTATATCGCATCAGATTAATGAAGAATATTTTTGAAAGATTATTACTCTGTAGTTGTATTTTGACAGATTCGCAGGGATAATTTAAAAAAGAAAATTCTGCATCGCTATCAGAATACATTAGCGGGAATATCTTTCAGGTATTACTAAATAGCGATATGAAGCCGAATTAGATTATCTTTCAGGTATTACTATATAGCGATATGAAGCCGAATTAGATTATCTTTCAGGTATTACTATATAGCGATATGAAACTGAATTAGATTATCTTTCAGGTATTACTATATAGCGATATGAAACTGAATTAGATTACACTGGTTTACAAAGAAATTGAGGCAAGCACAAAAATAGCTGTTTTAACCTAATTTCGGGGTGCTGAATTTAGATTTGAAATCCGTTTTTACTCATCACCTCTAGTTTTTTAGATATGCATACTGTACATTTTGTACACATACTGTACATAAAGGCGTATATCCATTTAAAGTTAATTTCTAATATTGTGTGACTTATGTCTTTTTTAGTTATTATGCAATAAATGCAAATAAATCAGATGAAAAAATGCCTCCAAGGGAAGATTCTGCCAAGTCAATCTCTTCCGAAGATATTGACTCTTCTTATTCAGGAACAAGTGGCAACGAGCCACACTGGATCACGCAAGAAGACCTGAATGACCTTGCTCGTGATTTGTATCTGTCAAAACAGCAGTCAGAGCTCTTGGCTTCTCGGCTTAAACAGTGGAACCTAGTCCAGGAAGATGTAAGGATCACCAGTTTCAGGAATCGAAACAAAGACCTTGCTTCATTTTTCGACATGGAAAACAAGTTATGCTACTGCACAAATGTACCTGGCTTGTTCACTTTCCTTGGTTTGCCACATAATCCTTCAGACTGGCGTCTTTTCATAGACTCTTCCAAGCATTCCCACTGCACACTCTGTCCATCTAAAGGAGTCCTATGACAATATAGAGCTTTTTTCAGAAGCTGTTAAGTACAACCAGTACCAGTGGAGTCTGTGTGGGGACTTCAAGGTCATTGGTCTTCTTATGGGTATGCAAGTGGGCTTCAAAAAGTACTGTTGCTTTCTCTGTCTCTGGGATAGTCGAGCTGTATCCCAGCATTACAAGCAGAAAGACTGGGGGTCTAGAAGCACTTTCGTTCCTGGCGAACACAGCGTCAAGGAGAATCCTCTGGTTGACATGAAGAAGGTGCTTCTTCCTCCTCTTCACATCAAGCTTGGTTTGATGAAGAATTTCGTGAAGGCCATGGACAAAAATGGTGCTGCCTTCCAACACTTGTCTACTGTGTTCCCAGGTCTCAGTGCTGCTAAGCTCAAAGAGGGCATCTTTGTCGGACCTCAAATCCGAGAAGTGCTGAAGGATACTGATTTTAAGGAGCTTCTTACCTTAAAGAACTGAGAGCATGGGAAGCATCTAAGTCAGTCTGTAGTGGCTTCCTTGGTAACACACGCGTACCAAATTACCAAGCCTGTATTGAGAAGTTGAGGATATGGGATGCCGAATGTCACTTAAAATTCATTTTCTCCATTCCCACCTCAACTTCTTCCCTCCAAACCTTGGAGCAGTGAGTGATGAGCACGGAGAAAGATTCCACCAAGACATTACGAAGATGGAGAGCAACTACCAAGGCAAGTGGAACCCCAGCATGATGGGAGACTTCTGCTGGATGCTCTTGCGTGACATCCCGGAGGCAAAATACACCAGATCATCTAAGAAAACACACTTCTAACTGTCTGCGGTACTATGAATTGTGTACATTGTGTCATCCAAGTATATTTACTCCGTCAATGTTCTTTATCTATCCTGTTTTATCTGTAATAAGCTGCTGCAACTGTTGAAATAATCACGTATATACTCTGTATATACTAAAATGAGACTATTTAAAAAGCCAGAAAACTAGAGGTGATAGAGCAAAACTGCTTATAAATTTGAATTCAGCACACCCAAATTAGTAAAAAAACACCTATTCACATTATTGTCTCAGACAAAAAATATTTTTTTGTCAACCAGTTTTATCTTTCAAGGTATTACTATATAATGGTATCAAGCTCGATTAGGGAGTTATTTTTTCAGGATATTATTGCACTGCAACGTTATTTCGTGATATTGAGAGATGCCTGTTATTATTGGATTCGGAAGTAATAGTACACGAAAATAAGTACGGGAAATATTAAGAGGATGCGTATGGATAAATAATTGCAATTTTAATTTAGTATTGGAATATTACTATCAGACATAAGAGAAACATTTTAGAAGGATAAACGTTACTATAAATGTATGTTAGGTAAATATAGATAAACGTAATATTATATTTTCATAGATAAAATCACGATCTGTATCTATATAATCCACTTTATTAACTCAATATTTCTCTATTACGACTTCGTAGCCCCCATTGTCACAGTGGTATGTCTGTGGCCTTTTTATGCTAGAAACTAGGTTTCGATACCCATGGTGTGCTAGAGCGCAGATAGTCTCTTGTGTAGCTTTGTGCTTAATTACAAACAAACAAACAATACAGTGACAAAATCAAACAGTATCGTTTCTGTGTCTCGTTAAAGGTACCTGTATTAGAATATATTCTGTTATTTACTGTATCTGCCATATAAAGTATTATTGTTATATTTATTATGACCATGTTTTAAAGTGTTATTAATAATGTCACATTATTTCTGTTATTATTTTCGGTGGTTTGATTCTTGACGTTGCTGGTAATTTTTACAATGAACACATTTTGTTGTCTTTTCCAGAGAATAAAAAAAAACTAACAAAGACTCGCACTTAAGAACCTTTTATTCAACTTCAGACGTAGTAAAAACATTTGCCAAATGTTCGTTGAAACAAGCACTGCAGGTGACACTGAATGTGGAAGATCGTTGGGTCATATTCTATAAGGTAAAGCAAGCGCTTCTCAACAGCGGCGTAGTAGGGTTAAGAGGTAAATTGAAAGTAAATAAGGTTGGTCTTTTATGATTCATAAAAACGTGAGGGTTTCTAAACTCCTTGCTCGGTTAATCTTTACTCTAACTCAAATAATGTTTTAAATAAAAAGGAAAGAAAGAAAAACTCGCTTGTTTTAGTGGAAGGCCATTGTGGAGAGTCGAATCCCGGGTTTTAGCGTTTTCATTGCGTAATCTTGCTGCTGACCAATCGGGTTAAAGAAAGGGACTGGTAATGACTTAGTGACCCTCAAGTACAGTGCGAAGGAGTAACGCGCTAAAAACTCTCCGTTTCATCTAAGTTATTTCAAAATATTTTGTGTGAATACATTAATTCTCTCTCTCTATGCACCCCGCTGCTACAGCGGTAAGTTTACGGATTTGTGGTCTAAAGTTAGGGGCTCGATCCCCTTCGGTGGACTCAGCAGATAGCCCAATGTGGCTTTGCTATAAGAGAACACACACTCTCTTTCTTAACTTACATAAGCGCCTCCCGTTAGTACAGCGGTATGTTTACGAATTTACAACGCTAAAATCAGGGGTTCGATTCCCCTCGGCGGGCTCAGCAGATAGCCCGATGTGGCTTTGCTGAAAGAAAACACACAAACACACACGTACATAAACCTTGAAATTTACGAATATATTAAGAAAAACACTAGAATCTATCTAAACACTTCCTTACAATATACAAAAAGAAACACAAAAACAACGTTTCATCGACTGCGTTGAAAACAAATTCTGTTATCGAGCTGTCCATGTAGCTGTCAGTGAGGGTCTTTAGAAGCCGTTGGTCTTTACATCAGTTCGTCCACGATTTTGCTGTCTTTCAGTAAGCTCACTATTTCCTGTGCTTGAACGGACTTTTCGTCTACGGCTGTGCAGGGTCGGCACATGCAGTCCACGGGAGCACGTGTAATTATCCGACGGAATCGAGGTCTTGTCTGAGGGCAGAAAATTCCGATGCTGGCCTCTCTTTCTCCCATCTCTTGACAACACATACAAGACCGTTCCACTTGCCAAAACTTGGATCCGGAAACCTGTGGATCGTGTGAAGATGTAAAAACTGTTAAGACGTGCAAGTCCAATTTGATAAATCTTCTGAAAATGCGTTTGTATATGTAATAAGACAAATGAACCATGACAACTGTTTTGCTCAGTTACATAATTTAAGTATATATGACCAGTTCGTGATACAGTTGTATAACAAGAGTTAGCATACTCTGTTCATGATATAACAAGATCCATTACTAAAGTATATATGACCAGTTCGTGATACAGTTGTATAACAAGAGTTAGCATACTCTGTTCATCATATAACAAGATTATGACCAAGATATGCTTATTTCATGATGCAACAAGTAATACAATTAAAGTACATATATTTAGTTCATGATGTAACATTCATAATTAAAATATGACTAATTCATAATGTAATTAAATCCATAACTAAAGTATGTTTAAATCGTGATATAAGAACATTCATAACTAAAGCAAATATTTTCAGTACATGAAGTAATTCCATGATTAAAATGTGACCACTTCATGAAATAACAGCATTCGTGACTCAAGTAAATATGACCAGTTCGTGAGAGAATATGATCATCCATTAAGGTAAATGTACTCATGTCATGATGTAAAAAAAAAAACATGACTAAGATAAGTATTTTTACCAGTTTGTGAGGTAACGATTTCCATGACTAAAGTAACTTCCTGATGAGTAGCGTGTATGGCTGAACTGTATTTAGTAAACGACATTAATTACAACATTGTGTAACATATGTCGTAACTGAAGTAAGTTTTCGTGAAGTAAAAAGATTCCTGAGTAGATCAACTACGTCCAGGTTTGGCTTGTTTTGAACTTCGCTCAAAGCTACACGAGGGCTATCTGTGTTAGCTGTCCATAATTTAGCAGCATAAGACTAGAGGGAAGGCAGCTAGTCATCATTACCCACCACCAATTCTTGGGCTACTCTGTTACCAATAAATGGTGGGATTGACCGTTACATTATAACATCCCCACGGTTGAAAGGGCGAGCATGTTTGGTGTGACGGGGATTCGAACCCACGACCCTCAAATTGCGAGTCGAGTGCCGTAACCACCCGGCCATGCCGAGCTATATAAAAACATAATGACGGAATTGAGTGGCCTAACTAAACACATGCAGAAGACCAACATCTCAAAATCTCCCAGTAGCTCAATAGCAAGTCTCAAGGTTTAAACTGCTGAAAGAAAAACAGGTTTCGATACCGGTGGTGGGCAGATATAATCTATTATGTAACTTTGGGCTTAACAACAAATAAGATCGCAAAAATCTGTTGTTGTTTTTTCAACCGATTGGCCATACGAAAGCCAAATATTTAACACTATTTTTGTTTTCTAATTTGGTTCTGTGAACCTAAACAAACGTGTGCCTAGGACTAGGTGGGTTTAATGGTTCGTGTTACGAATTATGATTCTGAAGGTTCATGGTTCACGTCTGGTTGTCGAAAAGAAACAAAGCGCTTAAATACTTGGCCATGATTGCTCTATTAGGGTAATGTTATGTATTACTATTCGATTAGAATAGCCTAGGAGTTGGCGGTATGTGCAGCTGGATAGTTGCCATTTTTCTAGTCTGTCAGCTCAAAGTAGGAACAGCCTTTATATAACATTTCCGCGTATGCACGTTTTTATTTGTAGCTTCAAAGATCTAGTCACGTGACGATTTAAAAAAAATAACTTTCGTTCTAAACATTTTACCTGAACGTAAGAGGAACATGTTCCTTGACAAGCAAATGATGGAATTGGTTTAGGAATACATCCTGAATGTTTCAGGACGTGAATAACAGGTCTCAACTGACATTCTTCCAATCGAGCTGTGACAGAACACAATGATGTCAACAGTACCACGAGAGTAGCTGCCCAATAGAAGGGAGATGTACTGGTCTTGAGAAAAGGAACCATGTTGAACTTTCAGACCTGAAATGAAAAAGTGGCTGTGGCGTGAATATTATACAAATGGCCATTTATCAAGATAACCATGAGAACCACTGTTAATTCATAGCGTACATCTGTCAAGATAGTCGTGAGAACTGCTTTCTGTTTCTGCTGTGTATCTATTAAATTACCTGATAAAACCACTATGAATTTATACTATATGCTTGAGGCGGGATGGTCTATTGCTTAGTGTGCAGAACTGCATATAAAAAGTTCAAGGTTTGCGCCGTGATAAATATAAAATTGGTCTATACTTTCAGCTGTAGGAAAGTTAGAAGAGTGACAGTCAATCCCTTTATTCAACTCAAAGCGACGATTGCTGCTGAGAATTTACCTCTTATTTCCCTCCCCCAGTGGCACAGCTGTATGTCTGCGGACTCCCACCGCTAGAAACATGGGTTCGATATCCGTGGTGGGGCAGAGCACAGATAGCCCATTGTGTAACTTTATTTTAGCTTCAAACAAACAACCAAAGTAGTTTCGAGTACGGCATTTTGTTTTTCATTTTCCTGTAGTTCGTAATGCACAAGCAGAATCCTTTATTATTATTCAGATGCGATTATCAACACACTTCTTTATTAGTAGTCTTTTTTGATTACCTTTAGTCCGGACAGTATCGATGGGTCAAGCTAACTGACGTCATTCGTTGAATGAGAACTGTGAAGGACCCGCAATACCAAAGCAATCTTAAAACAATTCCATCCCAGAGATTTGTTCTATACTTGAAAACATGGCTCCTAGAATGCACATCAAGTTAATTGAAAAGTGTTTCTGTTAGAAACATGATAACACTTTCGCAAGTGCAGCAAAGCATCCGATTTTCGTCAGAGAACAACTTGTCAGTGAATAATACAAGAAGAGTGGTCACTTCATTATGTATTGTACGTCTGCACGTGAGGTTTTTCGTTTGATTATGATGGTTATTTGAAGAAGTCATGTCGTTTGTTTTGTTATTTGTTGAGCTTCGCGTAAAGCTGCACGAAGGGCGAGAAATATTGATGTGAAGAGGAGATGACTCGTTACCCTCAGATTGTGAGTCAAGCACACGAATCACCTAGCCACACTGAGCCAACAAAACTAATACGATTATCTGAGGAAACTATTTGCTCCAGTATAAACGTGTGATAAAGATAATATAACCCTTTGATAATTAGTTTCAACTGATAGAGAAATCGCATACTTTAAGTAAAGCATATGATATAGATAATACAACCCTTTGATAATTAGTTATAACGGACAGAGAAAGTGTCTACTATAAATCAAATATGTGATAAAAACGACACGATCTCTTAATAATTAATTTCAACTGGAGAGAAACTCTCTATTACAGGTCAAACCTATGATAAAAATGATAAAACATTTTTGGCTCAAGTGTAAATTTACATTGAAAATACATGTAGTTTCATGCAAAACAACTATGATTATCACCTAGATATAACAACACTGTATGTATTCTCGTAAAAACTTTCCATGAAAATCACAGACCCTAAAGGAAACGAATTCAAAACGTGCGAAAACAAAATTTTTATTCTGCTATAAACAGTATATATTGCATTACTTTAGGAAAAATCGCTTGGAGCTTTAGTAAAAATAAATACCAATATCACATATTTCCATAAGAAAAAAACATACTTTTAATACAAAATTATTTTGTCTACAACATATTTCTGATTGTAATAATAACTTTTAACCCCCAAGTGGTGCAGAGGCATGTATGCGGACTTGTACTACAAGAAACCAGGTTTTGATACCAGCCATGGGCAGAGCATAGATGGACTTTTTGTAGCTTTCTACTTATAAACAAGCGATAACTCTAACCTGGTTTGATGCGTCATAAATTTAAGTAACACAATAACCCCTTAGGTGCACGTGCCTTAAAATCAACAATGAATTTACAATACTTCAAAAACTGTACCTATTCAGAGTCTCGTCAGCAAATATCGGAATGCTCGAAAATTTACATCTGTTTGTTTATATTGTTTGTCCCTATCAACAATGGTAAACTGTTCGGTTGTGATCTTCTGGACTTAGGTGGATTTCGTTGGTCTCAATAGATTAGTTCCTCTTTAAAATGTGTAGGAAGAAGCAGACATAAGATAAATAAAAACCTACCTTGTGGAAGAAGTGTTGATCCGGTTGACCTGTGGCTCAGAAAAGTGGATAAAACTGGCGATAATAAGAAAGATCTCAGTGTGGATATACTAGGAGGTCGTTGCTCGTTTTCATTAAACATACTCGAAACTATTGAGGTTCGAAGCTTCCGCATTTCCAAATTACGCCTCGGGAGAGCACTTTCCCTGCAAACCTACTGGTGACTAATGAAACACTGACGAACAGAAACTTAACTTCGCATCAGGGGAGGATATAGAAACAGCTTTAATGTTTAAGTAAAAGTGTGTTTGGTTATATTCAATTAAGAGGTCGCTGTAATCGACTCTGCACGAGGAAGTGGAAGAAAGCTGGATTTACATCTTAATGCCGTATTATTATTAACGAAATTACGTTGTGCTTTTGGATAACGAACATAATAATACATATTTCGTCGTACCTAGTTCTTTCTTTATATAAGCAATTTATTGTTATTACTAGAAAGGCAAGTATTTAAATGTCAACAGTAGTGCAATTACATAAAAGTTTAAAGATCGTAAATATAAAAACATTTCAAAGTACGTCACTTCGTCTCTGAAGAATCATTCCGTTAATGACACCCACTTGCTCATTTCATTTCAAAATGGATTCAAAGAGACCTATACGGAGTTCTTTGTGAGTTATAAAAAACTTCGAAGTGTTTTATTCTGAGTACTATGAATTGGATATCAAATTCAACATTGGTGGGCATACTATATATATATATACAAATTTAAGATTACACAGAAGCCTATTAAATAAATCCTTGAAACAATGTTTTTCGTGTATATATATATATATATATATGTATGTGTGTATGTGTGTTCTTATTGCAAAACTATATCGTACTATCTGCTGAGTCCACCGAATGGAATCGAAACCCTGATTTTAGCATTGTAAATCACCAGACGTACCGCTGGACAAGCGGGGTGCTTTAATATATATGAGACAGTGAACTGGTTACGTAAATTAATTATTATGTGTTTGCTTTTCATTTCGGATAGAGGTACTTGAAGGCCATGTGCGCTATCCATCCCAAATTTAGCACTAATGACTATAGACAAGGCAGTTAGTTAACATCACCCACCGTCAACTCTTGGGTCACTCTATTATTAATTACTGGTAAAATTGGCCTTCACATTATAGCACTACCACGGCTGAAAGAACGAGTATGTCCGCAGACAGGGTTCGAATTCCGCAAAACGCATATTGTAAATCGAGTACCCTAACCACCAAGTCACGTCAAGCTTTTAAATTGATGCATATTTATACGGTATTTTAATACACGTGAACTCTTAAAATTTCTTTTGTGACACATCATGACGAGTTATAGATCAGCTATATTGGTTGTTCCTCCGCTAGTACGGCGATAAGTCTACGGATTTACTACGCTGAAATCAGCGGTTCGATTCCCCTCGGTGGACTCAGCAGGTAGGCTGATGTGGCTTTGCTGTAAGGAAACACACACACACACACACACACACACTATATTGGTTAGTAATGCAATTAATAATCTCACCTCCCTCTGCTTAATTTGAAGAATATGATTACACACACGCAGAACATTCAATGGAGATATAATTGTTTAACGTATTTATTTGGTTATAGAGGGCGCTAATGAAAACAAATAAATTAATCTTCTTTTTATTCGATACTTATAGCTCCAACAATGTGTTAACCTGGTAACTGTCCAATGACACAGTTTTAAATTCTGCTTATTTTCGCTAATCAGAAGGCAAAGTACTGAAATGTTACAATTTTCAGTGATTTGTGTAAAAAACAAAAACAAAAAACACTTCAGGATGGCTAATTTGTAGTTCACTAAAATACACGTGTGTGTGTGTTTAGTCGTACATTTTCTTTTCCTTAAGTTACGCTGTGTTTATTTCTTTGTTACGCATGTTGGATATAGTTTCAATATTGACTTATTCTAAACATATAACGACTTTATTACGAACTTATAAATTTGTTTCTTTGTATGTTATAAAAAACAAGCACTTTTCAGGGATTAGTGAAGTAGATAGTGAAGGATAGAGATATAACTTATGCAACGAGTTTTTTTTTATATTTCTTGATCCGTCATGGCCGGGTGGGTTAGGCGTGCGAGTCATAATCCGAAAGTTGCGGGTTCGAATCCACATTGCACCAAAGAATCTCAGCATTTTTAGCCGTGGGGACGTTATAATATGATGGCCAATCCTACTATTCGTTGATAAAAGAGTAGTCCAAGAGTTGGCGGTGGGTGGTGATGACTAACTGCATTCTTTACAACAGTTGTAATAACAAATGTAATCAGACACGATAAATTAATTGATCTCTCATGAAAGTCTATAGTTTTTACGATATACAAAATATTTGACATCTAGTGGCAGAACGATATGTCTGTGGATTTACAACGGTACACACCTGGTTTCGATGCCCGTGGAGTACCGATAGTCCATTGTGTAGCTTTGTCTTTATTTCAAACAAACAAATTCAAAGTATCTAATGTGCTACTTGATGGCTCCGATGGCTCAACAAAAAAAAATATCTAAAAACTGTAAAAATCTGGTTTTGATTTCTGTTGCGAGCAGAGTAAAGACAGCTCCACAAACCCAAAACGTATTAGACATTATATAGGACTAGGCCCTCTTATATGTTACAGAACAGGGAACAAGGTCTGTTCTTGTGGTGGTCAACGTGTATCGTCAAGATCCACATTACAATTATGAGTTCTAAATTTTATAGGTGCAGAAACACCAAAGTTCGAACAGGCCCCTACTTCACCTGGAACCAGCTCTGTCAACTAATTATATCCCAAAACACACTCCTCTTGTGTCTTAAAATGGTTTTCAAGTATGTACGTTTCACCATCACATATTTGTCCACTTGCATATAAAACACGCGCCTCCAAAATTATTAATATTGAAGCGCACAATTTTAGTATTGTTAAAACATGTTAGAGTTTAATAATCATAACCATGAGGACCTCTTTTAAAGCATTGTTAAACAGGTTAGAGATTAATAATCACAACCATGAGGACCTCTTTTAAAGCATTGTTAAACACGTTAGAGATTAATAATCACAACCATGAGGACCTCTTTTAAAGTATTGTTAAAACATGTTAGAGTTTAATAATCACAACCATGAGGACCTCTTTTAAAGTATTGTTAAAACATGTTAGAGTTTAATAATCACAACCATGAGGACTTCTTTTAAAGTATCGTTTAAAAACGTTAGGCTAATAATGAAAGCCATGAGGTCCTTTTTTAACTGAGTAGATTAGTTATATCTGCTACTCTACAAAGTATAAGTCGGTTACTCTGTTAGTTATCATTAAAGTGTCAGCTGGAGCATTAATCCTAATGGTGTATGAAATCCAGACAAACAAACAAAAACAGAAACCTATACCGCCACGTTACAATTCACTGTAATACTTTTATCACTTAGTAATAAAAGGAATAATATTGTTTCCTTTAACATAGTTATCATTCAAGAAGAAAAAGAAAAATCTTGCATTAATTCTAAACCAATGGAACAGTAGGACAGCGATATGTCTGCGGGCTCACACCACTAGAAACTGGGTTTGATACCCGTGGTGAGCAGGGCACAGATAGCCTATTGTGTAGCTTTGTGCTTAGTTTCAAACAAACAAGAAACAAACAAATTCGGAACATGTATACTCCTATGATTTCTCAAGAGAGTTATTTACCCCCCACCCCCACCCAAATTCGTTTAAGAACAAAAGCAAACAGCAATTTTTTTTTTTTTTTTTTTGCTTCGGTAGTTGAAGTATTAATAATTCGAGAAGTTTTAATTTGGTGTTTAGTTGAATGTTTTCTGTCAGTATATACTCCTCGCTTCCACTAGGAGCGACCACACCATGGGTGGGCTTTTAGTAAACATCACCTACCCTGCTGGTAGATAATCATGCCTGCCGAGTGTGTTATTATTCTCTGATTGGTGGATTTCCAGAAAAGGATAAGTTAAAGGACAGTCTACACTGGACATGAAGTGATAAAGAACCTAACGGTACAAGAAATTTTGCTGCAAGAGAAGATATATACTCCTTCTGAAGTTTGTGTTTTAAACTAGATTTATATGTCAAAAAATCATTTATATATAATTAGATTTTTTTGAAGGTTCGAAGTTTTATGAGATAGGCTTGATTTTAAGACGAAAGTTTCTGGTTTTGAACTACGTTCCTTACTGTTTTAATGCCCGTATTTGTATTGAAAATTGTGTTCATACTAGCACCAAAAATCGATAGTCTAAAATTAACTGTGTCAACCATACCTTGTATTTCTAAACTAATAGTTATGTCTTTCATATCTTGTATTTTTAAACTAATAAATATGTTAACTCTACCTTGTATTTCTAAACTAATAGTTATGTCTTTCATATCTTGTATTTTTAAACTAATAAATATGTTAACTCTACCTTGTATTTCTAAACTAATAGTTATGTCTTTCATACCTTGTATTTTTAAACTAATAAATTTGTTAACTTTACCTTGTATTTCTAAACTAATAGTTATGTCTTTCATACCTTGTATTTTTAAACTAATAAATTTGTTAACTTTACCTTGTATTTCTAAACTAACAACTATGTCAACTTTATCTTGTATTTCTAACCTGACAACTATGTCTTACTCTGTATTTCTAAACTAATAAGTATGTCAGCAATAGTTTGTATTTCTGAACTAACAACAATGTAAACTTTACCTTGTATTTCTGAACTATAAACTGTATCAATATTACCCTGCATTTCTAAACTAACAGTTACGTCAATCATACCTTTTATTTCTAAACTAACAACTCTGTCAACTTTATCTTGTATTTCTAACCAAACAACTCTGTCTTACCTTGTATTTCTAAACTAATAAATATGTCAGCCGTACCAAACATTGCATTTGTTTATCGTTGAAAGCTGTGCTCTCATCTTACTCACTCAGTTGAAAATTTGATAAATAGATTATCTTGACTTTAAATTTGAGAAGACAACTGTAGTGTGTTTATTTTACAGTTTCTTTATGCCTAGTCAATATTACTTTACTTGTAACATTTAAAATTTAGAGGTGAAAACAAAATTTACTTTCACTAACATTGTGAGAATTATATAATGATCACTTTTATAAGTATTTTGAGTGTTATTTTTTTATAATTCAATGTATCTAATATTATATTGATATCAATGAGAAACAATGTAATTTGTTGCTTTTCAGTTTTCGATTTTGCCCCCCAGTGGCTCAGCGGTATGTCTGCGGACTTACACGCTAAAATCTGGGTTTTGATACCCGTGATGGGCAGAGCACAGATAGCCCATTGTGTAGCTTTGTGCTTAATTCAAAACAACAGCAGTTTTCGATTTTATGGTTTGTAGCGTAGGCTGTTTTGAAAAGATAATGAGATTTGACCAAGGTAAGTAAATGCTGGACTTGGAACTTTGAATCTGAGAATATATATCAGAAACAGTATTTAAATTGATTTAGACAGTGTGTTCAACTTATGGACAGAATTTTGTATGTTTTTTGTGGTTCAAGCGATACTTGATGAAGGACTCAAAATGGAGTCCGAAACGTCGCCATAAAACCAAGAAAATTTGGAAGTAAAAACTGAAATAAAACTCCGTTCACAAGCTGAAAAGCATGTCTACTGTTATAATTTTTCCATATATTTGCTTATGGTAATACTGCAGTATTTCTTTAGTTGTACAAAGTTTGGCTTTCTCTGTCATTCCAGACAAGATGGCCTTGAACGTGTTGATGTTGCTTTCTGTACTCTTCACAACACTCCATCTAGCAAAAACAGGAATTGATATGTTTGAAATAACCTGCACTACTCTTCCATCTCACATACACGTGACAAAGGAAGATTTGGATACTATGGGAAACGTGCTACGCACATGCGAAGGAACAGTTGTGACGTCTAAATGTGAAGGCACATGTGAGTCACGGGTCAAGCCTAGTGTACTAACTCCAAGCGGTTTTCTAAAGGCAAGTTTCTTTCTTTCTCTAACTATAAATTGTATCAGTATAACTTCAGTGTTTCTGCTATTATAAAAACCTTAAGGATGTTGACCAGAGAATGGAAAACAGTGTTATTTGATTGTAAATTCCATTGATCGACTGATGTATTTGACAACGCTCAAAGTCTTACAAATTAATTTACTCTAATCCTGCTTAAAAGAATTTCAAGTGCCGCAGCTATTGAGAATTCCCTCTTATTTTTTTTCTGGGACTTCAAGACCTTGTGTTGACTAATGCTACTAAATCATTACCTTTCCTCTGGTAAAAAGTCCACCAATAGCAACTGCTTTATCTGAATTCTACATCGCTAGTTAGACCAAGTGCGCAGATTGTGCTCTTCATGTGGAAAATGCCAGATACTATGGTTATTTTTTTTGAATTTAAGCATGTGTGTATGTGTGTGTGTATATGTATTCTTACAGCACAGCCACATCGGGCTATCTGCTAAGACCACCGAGAGGAATCGAACCCATGATTTTAATCCCTAGATATACCTCTGTACTAGCGGGAGGCTTTTATCTAAACATGTATTTCGCAGCATGTGTCAATTCTCACCAACATTTCTTATGTCATCACAGTTTACAGAAGGTATGTTTGTTTGTTTGTTTTTTAATTTCGCGCAAAGCTACACGAGGACTATCTAACGCTAGCCGTCCCTAATTTAGTAGTGTAAGACTAGAGGGAAAGCAACTAGTTATTACCACCTGCTGCTAATTCTTGGGCTACTCTTTTACCAGCGAATAGTGAAATTGACCGTGACATTATAACGCCCCCACGGCTGAAAGAGCGAGCATGTTTGGTGCGACAGGGATTCGAACCCGCGAGTTTACAAAAAATCTTTTTTGTTACTTTGCTGTACATTATAACCCAACATATTCACAACAGTGGTGTTAATATGTTACAAGATAGAATAGTTTCTGAGCTCAATCGTACAAATATATAAACAGAGAATTTCACTTGACAAATGACGTTCATTACAAACGTACTGCTGCACTCTTTCTAAGTGGTTAGAGCTCTCGATTCGTAATTCATGGGTTCAAATCCCCGTCACCCCAAACATGCTCACCCTTTCAGCCGTAGGAGCATTATAATGCTACGATCAATCCCACTATTCGTTGGTAAAGAGTAGCTCAAAGGTTAACGGTGGACGGTGATGACTAGTCGCCTTCCCTCTAGCCTTACACATCTAAATTAGGGACGGCTAGCGCAGATAGCCTAGTGTAGCTTTGCGCGAAAACTCAAAACAAACTTTCTAAAACTGTTTGTGACTTTAATAGGAAAAAGTCTGGGTGGAATACGTTAATACGAAAATACCTTCTGTGGGGTATGAAAATAAGATCGTTATGGTAACTGGAAATCATAACAATAACAATGTTTAAGGTTAAACTTTTCCCTAAGTTTATCAATGTTTACGAAAGTTACAAAATAAATATCTGGCCAACATTTTGAGAAGGTTATTCATCCTACCGGCCAGTTTCTTTCTGTAATACATTTATATCAATTGTAGGACAATGATTTTAAGTCTAACGTTAATATTTGTGCATTTACTTTTACACATTTAAACTGATAAAATATTATTATTCCAGAATTTATAATTATGCTTTTTAAATTGTACAGTATCTGGTTTGGTTTGTATTGAATTTCGCTCAAAGCTACACGAGGGCTATCTGCGCTAGCTGTCCCTAATTTAGATGTGTACGACTAGAGGGAAGGCAACTAATCATCACCACCCACCGCCAACTCTTGGGCTACTCTTTTACCAAAGAATAGAGGGATTGACCGTCACATAACGCTTTCACGGCTGAAAGGGCGAGCATGTTCGGTGTGACGGGGATTCGAACCCGCGAACTACGAGTCGAACGCCCTACTCACCTGTCCATGTGGTATCTGTAATACTTGGTTATTTTGTTTCTTTTATTTAAAAAGTGAAACCTCATCCAAACGTTAATCAGTCACATTTTAATGAAATAGAAATACTGTGATCTCTTTGGCTAGGTTAATATATGATCTAACTGGTACCGGTCAGTTATAAGATATAGCTTGACAACCACCAGAGATAATGAAAGATATAATTTGGAATTAATCACAGATTAATATATGTTATAACTTTGTACCCATTAGAGGTATACATAGGACCCTTCATGACGCCGACCAAAGATTAATATAAGTTCTGGCTTGACACCTACCAGAGTTAACGTACAATATAATTTGACACCTACAAGAGATTAACATAAATTTTAACTTGGCACCCATCAGAGGTAAATGTAGGACCTAACTTAACGCCTACCAAAGGTTAACATAAGATATAATTTGACACTCACTAATGGCCAGTCGATGATCTAATTTGGCACTCACCAGAGATGAACATAGGATCTAACTTACAACATACCATGACTAATATAATCCTGGGCTTTTATTAGATCATTAATGAACTTCCCAGAATTTATGAGTCTTACACAGTGTAGATATTATGGAAAATAAAACCTTGAAACGATGAAGAATTCTAGAGATGTAAAGCTCTGTGATATTAAACATCGGAAAATGTATTAAGTACAACACACTATGTGTTGTTACAGTGTGATGTCACCACGGATAACTGTGCATCTTTTCGTAATTTTATTGACATTAAGAAATCAGGATTTACTGACACAAAAATACTAGTAAAACAGGCTCCGTATGACCAGGTGGTTAAGGTACTCGACTCGTAATCCGAGCGTCCCGGGTACGAATCCAGGTCGCATCAAACATGCTCACCCTTTCAGCTGTGAGGACGTTATAATGTTACATACAATCCCATTACTCGTTGGTAAAAGAGTAACCTAATAGTTGGTGGTGGGTGGTGATGACTACTGTCTTCCCTTTTGTCTTACACTACTAAACTAGGGCCGGCTAGCGCAGATATCCCTCGTGTAGCTTTGTGCGAAATAATAAAAAAAAAACTAGTGAAACGACAGCGTTAAAAGATATTGACTTATTTTATTGTTCTAAATAATAACCTTCAAATTAAATTTTATTTCTTAAGTCTACTGTTATACTAAACGCATTATATTCGTCTATCAGAAATACTGTATTGCACTGGTGGTAATGTGAACTTGTACAGAGTAATTATACTGGCATGTGGAAAGTAGGTACTTTTCTCTTGTTGTTTTGTCTGTATAAAACCAATTAAGTAAGGAAATCACGCAGAGTGCTTCACTGTATTCTAACTTAAATTATGCAGGAATGCCAGTGTTGTAAGGAAGCCGCCATGGTCCAAAAAGATGTCCAGCTTAAAGAATGCTATGATACAGACGGACAGCGCTTGTTTGGGAAGACCGCTGTTATGACTATACGCCTCCAGGAACCGAGGTCTTGCAGTTGTTACAAGTGTGGAATGTGAATAAATTGGAACTAACTCAGGACAAAAAACACACGAAATATGTTAACCTACAAATCTGAAGTAATAAATTATTCTTTCTCGTCTGTTCTGCATTGTTTTATTTCATCCACGCTGATAGTTACTATTTCTAACAATACACTGCAAAGCTTATTGGTTTCCTCAGTTATGCGCTATATGCTTGCACTGGTTAACAGTATCAAAGTAAAGCCTTCATATAATATACCATACTTTTTCATTGGTTGGCCTACTAATCGCTGTATCATATAATACACTAGACACTCTTATTGGTTGATCATACTAATCTTATCGAATAAGACAGTAGATACTTTCATTGATGACTCGGTATGACCAGGTGGTTAAGACACTCGACTCGTAATCTGAGGGTTGCGGGTTTGAATCCCCGTCACACCAAACATGCTCGCCTTAGAGTGCTGCGGGCGTTATAATGTTACGGTCAATTCCACTATTTGTTTGTAAAAGAGTAACCCAAGAGTTGGCGGTGGGTGGTGATGACTGGTTGCCTTCTCTCTACTCTTACTCTGCTAAAATAGGGACGGCGAGCGCAGATAGTCCTCGTGTAGCTTAGCGCGAAATTCAAAATAAACCTAAGCCTTTCACTGATTGACCGTAATAATCACTACTTCAAATAATACGCTAGCAACTTTCATTAATCGAACGTATTAATCAAGTTTCCTCCCAAATAGTAGACCGGTGGTTTCTAAACTCTGCACCGCAGTGCCTCTCTCTCTCTGGTGTTTGGGTGTATATATTTGTATACCCAGGAGGGTCAGGTACACTAGACCTCTTCCTCCTTCCATAACTTTATTGGAGTGGCCTGATTAATATATTACGAGTAAATACTGAATGGCTGGAATAACTTGATAACTCTAGTCTGGTCCTTTTATATTGTTTTTTTTATATATATTTTTTTAAAATAAGTTTAGACGTAGGTGGCCTGTTTTATTTTTGTTCTATTGAATTAATACTATTATTATTATTTTAAATACTTTTATCTTAATGATCTGATGTACAAATTTAACGAGGAGAGAGATGTTTTGGTCTCTCTTCATCATATATGCAATATCTGTCCAGTTCGCATAACAACTTGGTGGCGCGGTGTCTCAGAGCGTCGCGGGATATTTCAAATTTTCGAAGGAAACACAACGATATCGACATCTGTCGGACACAGCGCAAACTAAATGAAACATTATAGCTGAAACTTGTCCAAGTGTGAAACATTATGATGCAATACCAATTGTTTTAATTTCAAAGCATATTTATATGAAGTATAATGATATTTACGACAATTGTAAAAATAATAGTTTACCCTTTTCCTTCAGAAGAATATACTATTCTAGCGGCCTAGCCTTTTTCACATAAATCATTATTTCTGACTTCGTTCAGTCAAACACAGATCTCAGGTCAGCATGCCATTGTTTGATGATAAAATTCAAGTGCTTGAACAAGTTTTCATTAAGAAGCTATTTTGTGTTCGTGAAAATACTTTTGAAGTGCCAAAGATACAAGAATACATTTTTAAACAAATAAATAAATAATTAGTTGTCACCTTTTTATGCTGAATAGCAGTAATAAATATGATGCGAGTAAAAGTCGTCCTGGGCTAAATACGAATTCATTATTGTTATCGTCATGTGCAAACACTTCAACGCAGGATGATGCAAGAAGTAGCGAACCAAGAAAGAAAAAAGTATGATGAAAGTTTTATTTAATACGGTTTCACATAGACAGGTAATGAAGATGGGCTTAGTGGGTTGTGTGTTGAATGTAGAACACTGCTGAGTAACAGTAGTTTGTATCCAGCAAAGTTAAAACGGCATCTAGAAACCAAACACTTCCAATTAAAAAATCCAACTTTCGAGTATTTCAAAAGAAGTGTTTGCAATTAAATATAAGTAAAATTACATTTCATTCGTTTGTCCATCAGGACAACAGAGGTGCTCATATTGCTTTATGTCATGCTAGTTACCGTATTGCAAAAGTAGGTGAAGCTCATACATTTGCAGAAGATTTGATAAAACTTTGCGGGACAAATTGGTAGAGTACACGACTGATGAGAAATTTCTTGAAAACATTAACTCTGTGCCCCTTTCTGACAACTCGATTTCTCGAAAAATCAAGGATCTGTCAGCAAATTGCTTGACAGAGTTAATAAGGCGAGTAAAAGCGAGTCCAACTTCTTCGCTTCAGATGGATAAATCAACAGATGTCGCAGGATATGCGATGTTGCTCGTGTTTGTTCGCTATATTCACGAAGCTAGTTTTGGAAAAAGACGTGCGAATTTGCAAAACTTTGCTTACTAAAACAACAAGCGAAGAAATATTTAAACTGATCGATTTATTTATGAAAGAACATGAGATCCAGTGTTAGCTTTGCTCAAGTATTTGCACTGTTAGGGTTGCAGCTATGATTGGAAACTTTTCAGGCGTAGTGGCAAGCATAAAAAATAAAAACCCGGACATCGAGAGTATCCACTGTTGTCTTCATCGTCATGCAATTGCAATGAAACGAATGCCTGAAGACTTAAAAGAGGTATTAGGTGATGTCATAAAAATAGTTAATTTTATGAAATCACAACCACTCAATGCGAAGATCTTCAGTTTATTCTGTGTATCCTGGGATACCGGAAGTTTGTATAAAAATTTGTTGTTTCATGCTGAAGTCCGATGACTTTCTCGGAGACTGCGTGAGGAATTAAGTGTTTTTTTTTTAAATCTGAATACCATTTTGAACTTCCATACAAATTAAGGGACAAATGCTGGATACAAAAGATCGCTTACCTTTCGGACGTATTTGCTAATCTAAATGTAGTGAATGCTACAATGCAGGGTACTAGGGTAACGTATTTCAAAGCTTAGAGTTAAATGAAAGCACTTCAAAGTTAGCTAAAACTTTGGGTTAAATGTATACTTATGGAAGAACTTGATTGCTTCGAAATCCTCGGTTGTTTTTTTACTTATTAATGAAATGTCTTTAAGTGAAGATGCAAAAGTTTCAGTCTTGTAGCACATATCTGATTTGTGTACAACTACTGGGGAGTACTTTCCTCTTCGTTTAGAAAAATCGCTGTGGATTCAAAACCCATTTGTTGACTCTGCAAATACTAACGATTTGCCTTTGAAAAAGAAAGAACAGCTTACAGAAATTTCAATTGATTAACCTAAAAACAAAATTTCAGCGGAAAGAAATTACACAATTTTGGATTAAAGGGCTACGGAATACCCTGAAATAAGTAACAGTAACAAATGTTGATGTATTTTCCAACAATACATCTTTGTGAGCAAATATTTTCACTGTATACAGCTACAAAGACCAAATTTAGAAACAGGCTAAATATTGAAGATGATTAGCGCTTACGGGTAACAACCATAACTTCAAATATTGAATTACTTGTAAACAAAAGCAAGCCTACCCGAGCCACTAATAAATAAGTAAGTGCATTGTACTTTTATTGATATAAATTTTGCAAAAAGAATGTTTTGAACAAGTAATTAGAAGTAAAAATGTTTCTTTAAATTTTGATATTTTTAATACATTTATATTGTAAAAGCTTGAAATAAACTTTATCTGTAGATAGTGGCCGGTCGTTTCTATTTGTAGTAGTGTATTTTTGTTATTTGTATTAAATATTGATAACTGGATATGTTATCCTTGTGAATACTAAAGGTGATCATAAGAATACTTGTGATGCTAATCGGTATCAGGGCTACTCTGAAAAGTTTTTTTCCTTTCTGATGCGAAGCTCCGCAGGTATAAAAAGGTTGGGAACCCCTGGTTTAAAGGATGTTGATCTCGAACATAATATGAGCGATTACACAGATATAAGGATACTCACATTATGTTTGTTTTTAAAATTTCGCACAAAGCTACTCGAGTGCAATCTATGCTAGCCGTCCATAATTTAGCAGTGTAAGACTAGAGGGAAGGCAGCTAGTCATCACCGCCAACTATAAGACTACTCTTTTACCTACGAATAGTGGGACTGACCGTCACATTATAACGCCCCCACGGCTGAAAGGGCGAGCATGTTTGGCGAGACAGGAATTCGAACCCGCGAACCTCAAATTATGAGTTGCATGCCTTAACACGCTTGGCCATGCCGGGTCACTTACATTATGACTGAGAGATAACATTCAGGTGTTTTTACGCAAAACATAGTTATGCCAAATATAGTGATCATAAAAATTATCTTGTGCGAAATAAAACATATTTTTTGTATAAATAATGGATAATGAAGTAGCGACAAAACTATATTTCTGACATATTTAATCAGGAACCCGCTTACTTTAAACTACTGAAAAACTTCAATTTGAAAAATTGAAACTTCTGGGTATAAAATTTATTTTCAGTTGCCCGAGAGAAGCTGAAGTTTTTCAGATGTTGTTGTTGTTTTGGATTAAGCACAAAGCCACACAATGGGCTATCTCTTCTCTGCCCACCACGGGTATCAAAACTCAGATTTTAGCGTTGTAAGTCCTCAGACATATCGCTGAATCATTGGGGGATTTTTCAGATGCTCTTTTACACGTCGGAATGTTTTTATCAAAAAATAGTAAACAAGAAAATTTTCTCTTAACATCATGGCCCTTGTTTAGGCGATTTAAAAGAACTGAAGTTAAATTTCCTTCGAAATAAAAATAATTCTTTTATCGTTACATGGTTACGGAAGTTTTAAAATTTCTATCATAAATATACTTCTAGAACAAGTGTTTACGTATATTTTATGAAAGCTAGTAGATAACTTTGCTTTTAATGAACCTTCATAAAAGATTCATACAATTTCCAATATTATAGCTTTAACTTAATTTAATTCTGTTTTGTGTAGCAAACATTACAACAGATTTTACAGATGGGAAGTAGTTCATTGCTCATACTGTGAAGCAAATACTGTGAAATCGTTCAGATGATCTTGATCAAAAGTAACGTATTAAACATTGAACAGAAAAAAAACAATTAAATTTTTATTTTTAGCATTTAATTTGCAGTGCCAATTTTCAAAATATACAGCTTATGTTTCGGTTTTTATAGTTTATCTATATGTTGAACATGTCTAAAAATATTTTCTTTAGTTTTATATCAGCGAATTTCCACACAGATTATTAATTACGTATTTCAGTATTTCTAATGATATCTAAAAACACTAGAGGACGTTTCATCGCTTACTAAACTATAAAGCTTTTAGAAGTTTCATAGTCGCCATTGTTTGTAAGAACTTGACGAGAAGCAGGAAATTACTATATATCCATTGTAGGCCTCGATCTATAAGAAGATAATTTTATTTAGAGCAATTTGAGACAGGTGGATAACATTTTGAACATCTTCGATTACCATATCTTATAAGGTAGATAAGTTAGTAATGACTAACGTTATTAACTAGGTTAATTGTTAGGCTTATGCATTCTGACTAAATTGTAATGGCTGTTTATGAGCTTTGCATTTTAGACGTTTGTGTGCGCGCTCGACGTATATGTATTTGTATATGTATTCAATTTTGAATACTGTGCGTTATATAAATATGTGACATTTATGATATTGGTACATATATGGAAAAACGCAAGCATGTGTATAATTTAATTACGTTTACCATGAAATTAAATATGCTATAAATTATAATTCATAAACTGGGGTATAAATTCAATGGAGAACCATCAGGTGATAAACATTTATTAATTGACACAGTTTCGCTTAAGAGTTACAGTGGTTGTTGCTATAACCATAGAACTTGTGACAAGCTAAACTATTTTCTTCTCGTGTGGGGAAGCAGTACCAGGTAGCAGATGTTTAAGCAGAAATTTTTGATGCCATCTAATCAGGTGGAATCTTTGTTGTAGAAATTAATTGCAAAAATCAACAACATAATACTTGAAACCTGTTTTGGTTAGCATAAAAAAAAAAGGAATTTGTATATTCAACATTATTTTACACAAGTTGAGTGAGCGAAGAGAAAACTGAGCAAGTATATATTGTGAGGATTCTAAGTTAATATCACTATTAGAAAATTTGGATAAATGGAAGTTATATGGCTGTAAAGTGTCTGGGGAACACGTTTTTTGGGTGGACTAACTATTAAGGTTTGGCTGGTACTTGGGGATTCTATGGAGGTGCAAGATATCCTGCTGGTTAAAGCACTTCACTGGCAATCTGTGGGTCACAGGGTTAAAATCCTTGGCCAAACATGCTTGCTTTTTCAACCATGAGGAATTAATAACTTGATGGTATTCCTGCTTTTTGTTGGTAAAGAGTTAGTAATTTAATTAATTTTACTGTATGTCTAATCTTAGCCCTTCATGTAAGCAAAGAAACTTACTATGCTGGAAAGATTAGTTACTTGATTGTAGTGTGGATAAGTAAATAAAAGCATAGATGTACATAAACTCTGGTTAGACTGGGCCCTTGTTGCTAATGGAGGGCCTTAGAAAATTGATAGGTGCATAATGAATAAATTAATCCTTTTGTTGTTTGATTTGGATATATCTGAATGAGCATTTATATCCACTGCCTGTGAAATTCAGATATACCCCACAACTATTAAAAAGTTTCCCTCCACTGTGACATGCTGGAATATCCCCCTATACTTGAAATAATTGCTAAACTTATGTGTGTGTGTGCTGCCATCTATGTTAAGTGCTCTGAAAGCTGGATTTTTATATCTTATTAATTTTTACAGAATTATCAACTTTACAGGAAAACCTAGAATTTGTATAAATATAGCTTTGTACCTTGTATATTATCTAATTTTTTCATATATATATTTATTGTAATGATTTGGGCCTCTTATTGAATTGCTTTCATCTAGACCTGGCATGGCCAGGTGGGTTAAGGCATTTGACTTGTAATCCAAGGGTCGTGGGTTTAAATCCCTGTGGCACTAAACATGCTCACCCTTTCAGTTGCAGAGGTGTTATAATGTGATGGTCAGTTCCACTATTTGTTGGTAAAATAGTAGCCCAACAGTTGGCAGTTGGTGGTGATGACTAGCTGGCTTCCCTCTGGTCCAGTGGTTCCCAATTAGTGGTGCTCATGCTCCTTGGGGGTGCGAGATAACATTTCGGTTTTTTTTTGTTTATATTAAGGGTACTGTCCTATATATTCAAAAATTACATTTGATTTTTATTTCTTATTTTTCTTGTTACAGACATAGCTTTTTACGTTGTTATGATAAACTGTCATTTCTATCTTCACTGGCTGAAATCTTAATGTACAACTGTAAACAAACAACCCATGAAACGTAAATGTGACCTAAGAACTCGGCACAACTAATTAGGTTACATTCACGAATGCTGTTTGAAAGTGTCTATTATTTATTTATGTTGTGTATTCACATGATTGTGACTTGAAAAACATCCAGAAGTATCCAGAATTAATTGATGATGTAATGTGATGTATATTCAAGAATCTAGAAAGTTTTGCAGAGTATACAAACCCATGTGTGATGCTGTGGTAGTCAGTGTATTGTTGATTCTGTGTTCAGCAAAAAAACTTCATAATGTCAAAGAAAAGGAAATGGAATGATGATTATGTGAAGTTTGGTTTCACTTGCATCGAAACAACTGAGGATCTGCAAAAACCCCAGTGTATGCTCTATGAGGCTGTCCTTTCAAATGTAAATTTGAAGCCATTTTAGCTCCAGGAATGCTTCAACAACTGGCATGGTGTAGCAGCTGTTGCAGGCCATGATGTTGAATCATTGAAAAGTAGAAGGGGCTCGCTTTGATTCTCAGGCAACCATTCCAAAATTTGATTTTATGTCTGTTGACAAACCACTGCTGATGGCTCATACCACTTGGCATATAAAGTAGCCAAATCAAAGAAGCCCCATTCAATTGCAAAAGATGTGATAAAACTGTGTGCATTAAAAATGGCAACAATTTGAGTTCGGACATTTTGGACCAAATTACCTTGAAAATCTCTCTCCAATTGGAAGAAACAACTGGTGTTGCAAATTGCAGTCAACTCATTGCACTAGTGAGGTATGTCCATGATGGTGCCATAATGGAAGATTTCCTGTGCTGTGAAGATCTGAAAACAACCACAAAAGGGAAAAATGCCTTTCAGTGTGTGAAGGACTTCTTTGCAAAATATGATTTAGATATCCAAATTATTGTTTTTGTGTGTACTGATGGTGCCCTGCTATGCTAGAAAATAAATAAGAATTTTCTGCATTGATGAAACAAAAGATTTTGCACTTGCAAGGTACTCGGTATTTTCTTCATCAACATGCTTTGGCATCAAAAACATTGCCTCCAAAGTTGAAAAAGGTCCTTGATACTTCTCTGAAGACCGTCAACTGGATTAAGGATCGTGCTCTAAACCATTGCCTCTTCAAGTTGCTTTGTGAAGATTTTGGAAGTGAGCATTCAACTTTGCTTTTCCACACAGAAGTCCACTGATTGTCATGTGAGAAAACTTTAACATGCTTCTTTTAACTGCGAGAAGAAGTCAACATTTTTCTGAAGGAACGTGACTATGATCTGCCCGGAGAAACAGAATCACAAGAATTCAACCAAATGCTAGCCTATTTGAGCGATATTTTCACTCGTATGAATGACCTGAGTGTATCTTTTCAAGGTAAAAACATAAACATATTGAAATGCTGCAAAAAGTTAAATGCTTTCAAAGAAAAGTTACATCTTTGGTGTCGATGAGTTAAAAGAAGGAATCTTTCAAATTTTCCATTACTTGAAGAAATGGTAGGTGAGGATGAGTCCCTAATTCCATGTGTGTGCGAAGAAAATGTGGATCATTTGGAAATAGTATCAAAGTCATTTGATGAATATTTTGCAGGGGAACTGGAAACTTCTGAAGAATGGATTATGAATCCATATTCCTTCAATTTGGATAATATGTCAGGTGATGAAGAACTAAAGGAAGATCTTATTGAACTATGTGCAAATTGAGTTCTTGAAATCAGGTTGAAAGCAAAACTGGAACAATACTGGTGTTTGGCAATAGACATATTTCCAAGACTTTGTGAAAAAGCACTAAATGTGCTAATCCCATTTGTGACGACATACTTATGCGAGTTTGGATTCAGTGCCCTTTTGTTAATCAAGACAAAATCTAGAAATTGCTTGGGTGCACAGGCAGACTTGTGGATTGCTATCAGCAACAAAGTGCCACGCTTTGAAAAACTCATAAGAAGTAAACAGGAACAAAAGAGTCATTAAATTTAAATTGGCTTATGAACATTTCAAATTCAAAGAAATTTCATTTCACGCATGGAAGAAATTTTTTCTTTTCTAAATGTTTCATTTTTGTTTATATATTATTAAAAACTAATTATAAAACTTTGTTTTGGCCACCTTTACCTTTATTTTTAAATAAATAATTACTGTTAGGAGTGTGAGAATGTATTAAATTTTTTAGGGGTGCAGGGCATAAAAAAGGTTGGGAACCACTGCTCTAGTCTTACACTGCTAAATTGGGGAGGGCTAGCACAGATAGCCCTCATGTAGCTTTGCGAGAAATTCAAAAACAAATAAACAAGCTTTTCTCTATGTATATGCAATTCAGTGGAGAACACTTAATTTTTCCAAGCTTTTTGTTTAAATCATTATTTCTACTGTCTAATATAATTTCCAAGGAATATTACTGTCAGAGAAGAAGAAGCTTCTTTCAATATTATAAAGTAATACAGGTGATCAAATTTATGATTTTATTTTATTTTTTAGTGGATAACTGATACTGTTTGGGAAGCAGCTTCAAAATTAGTTATACAGTGAAAGGGTTAATAAAACTTGGTCTTGGATGTTTTTAACTGTTGAGGATGCCAAAGTATGACAGAATGTCATGGATCAGTTGGTAATTTTTACAGGTAATAGGCAAATGACATTTAACTCTACATTAAATACAAGAAAATACAGTTATAATTTGGATTGCGTGTTTTTAATATAGGTGGGAACAAAATTATTGTGGAAGATAACTTGTTTTAATTAAGCCATTGAAACTGCTCTGTTGCTTGAAGTAAAGTTACTATAAGTGTAGTGAAGGGCATATTTATAGAAATATTCACTACAAATTACTAGCCAGGCTGCATTTAAAATATTGTGTACAGTTTTCTTTGCATTATCTAAGAAAGAATGTTGACTTGTTTCTAATTGAGCATGGTATGGCTTTAGTAATGGAAGGGTTAGGTAGAGATCTTTCATTTTACTTGAGAAAAGTAGCCCAAAGAATATTGAAGTTTCATAGATTGTATTTGAACTAAATTAAAGGTGTAAAAAAGCTCTGAAGGATCAAATTATCCCTTATTTGTATAGTATATGAAGATAATCTTTCCAATTGATTTGAGATGAATGAAGATTAGTGTGGAAGGGGGAGTGAAAAGATACAAACATTCATTTTTGTGAAGTTTAATGTGATGAATTTCATAGTTATTTGTGCATGGCATTACGTGATACAATTAAATTTATGAATGCATTGAACATGGTGCACTTTCCAGAAGAGCCGTAGTTGAGACCAGGATTGAGATCAGTATGTTTTTGATAAACCTTATAATCTGAATAACATTTTTGAATAAAAATAAGCTAAGTTTACTACATTTTTTACTTCTAATGCTGTCATTAGGGCCTGTGTTTAATGTAAAGTCACACTCTATGTTTGTGACATTAAGCATGAAAACTGAAGATAAGAAATGGAGTGTTTGAAATTTTGCCGTTAATATAATGCAACTATTATTAGTGGTTTTGATTAATTGAGCAACAAATATCAAAGTTGTACTTTTAAAAAAATCTTTAAAGAAATGGAACTGAAAATTAGTTTTATAATTTGGAGTACTAAACTAAAAAAGTAAAACTTGTGTTGAAATGAGATGGAAGAAAAAATATTTCTCCATGAATGTAGAATTTTCATTGAGTTCTATACCATTTTGTGTTTAAAACAATGCTATTTATCAACATTAATTTGAAACAAATGCACTGTAAACTGTAAACAGAGGTCCAAATAAGAAAATGAAGATTAGTTAAGCATAGCTTTAAGCTATATTCCATTGAAATTTGAAATTTTATACAAATAACTGCTAGACTGTTTCAATTATTTTTAATTTTCTGTTTGAAAATAAAAGAAAAACAACATATATTTTCATGGTCAAATTCTTGCATAAATCTTTCTCTTATCAAGGTTTCACAAGTTATCTTCTACATGTAATGTGAAGGTCCTCTGTGAAAGATCATCCCATAACCATCTGGATCACTTATATGCATCTTCTATATCAATGTAACAATTTGCCTTGTATTTTTTTTTCTAGAATGACTTCTAATCATTAGATCTTGTAGAACAAGATTAGTTAGGCCGATTCATTTATCACTTGGTGTGGACTCCTGTATGTGGTGAGAGGACCCAGGGAAGGCTTTGTTCTTTCAGTTCACCTCCTCTGGGATCTAAACATCCACCCACGTTTGCCATGCATGGTGACCTGTGAAGGAGAGGAGAGAATTCTGGTGGTTGATAGGTCCAACCTTAACACACCACTTTGGCCTTGAATTCCTGTACATGGGTGGCCCCTGTTGGATCAGTTGGCTGGTTCACTTGGGTGAGCAACAACATGATGCACATTAAGTGCTGCCCACATCATGACATGTGGAGAGTTGTATTCGATTTCTTCATAATAATGAGGATTCTCCTTTTCCCAGAAGTAAACATTTTGTGCTCGACTCGAATGGTAAGTTGTGCACTCGTCAGTAAACATTACCTTTACTTGCGAAGGGATCGTATTGAAGATTCGCAGTAACTCATCACACTCCAGTTTCCTGTTTTCTCTATCAGCATCACTTAGTTCATTCACAAATGTGGGTTGCCATGCTTTAATTCGCATGTTCTTTTTAATGAAGGTCTGCCTGGTTGCTCGTGAGGTACCAAGTTCAGCTGATCTTTTCCTTTTCATATCTGGTAGTTAACAGGCTAGTCATAATTATCTAGTTTATATAATTTTCTGCCAAAAAAATTTTGAAAAGTTTAAGTCATGTTATTGAACTATGAGATGAGCATTTAGAGTCATTTTATGTTTTTATCTGACAGTATGATATTTTGAACTTTATAGCAATTTCTTTTATCAAAAGTATCTGCAGTATGCTTCCAGTCTAAAGTGTGCATTTAGTGTCAGATTAATAACCTTGAGTACCATGTGTTAAACAGTTTTCTTTGTCCATTTTAACAGGTTTTTATGTACGAATAATTTTTTTTTTAATTGCTTTATAATTTGAGGTGTACAAAATGTCTTGTTATTTTGTAAATTACATTTTACCTCATTTTCATCAAGTTTTCGTAATTTGGTACCTATGGAGATTGAGAAAAAAAACAACATTGGTACTCATTGTGTACTTTTAAAGCAATTTTATTTATTAGATATTTCACATTATAGATCATTCGGCAGGCAGCACTTGAAAGTGCCTCTTAACATTCACTACTATTCCAGAAAGAATTGGATTGTTTTACTTCATTGCCTAATGCTAATATTGATTTTCTAAGCGTACATGAAGAAAATTGTTCATGTGCAGGTTTGAAACTGTAAGAATGTTTCTGTTGGAATATCAGTAATCTGAAAATTCTACATATGTGGATATCACAAAGCTATTATATAAAAGAATATTCATTTAGTTTGACTTTGTATAAAAGTAGGCTGGATGGGAAATAATTTTTCATGTGCAAAATTTGAATCAGTTTCAATTGTTTTATTGAATGATTATTTATATAGCGCATGACCATAGAAGTGTGGAACTACTGAATGTTTAAGAAGAATCAGAACAATTTAATAAAAAATGAAAATGAACTTTATCAATTTTGAAATTTGTTTTGAAAGATGATACAACTGTTTTATCAAATTAGCTATAGTACTGTTTGTTTATTTATTGGACTGAGTATAGCCCCTTGGTTAGAGTGGTAGGTTGTGAATCTATAGGTTCATTGTTTATATTCCTTTACCAAAAAAAAAAATTGTGCTCCACATTTATTGGTTGTAGGTACATTAGATCAAATTTTATTTCTTCATAGCCAAACAAGAGTTGTTAGTGGGTGCTGTTGATTGAATGTCTTCCTTGTGGTTTTCTTATTTGTAAATTAGGGGCAGCTTATGCAAGTAGACCTTGATTAGCTTTGCATTGAAAATTGTATCATACTTTGATGAAATCAGTGTTTTATTAATATACTGCTTATTTTACACAGTTGAGTATCCTTGGTTTATTACACTATTGTAAATGTATTTAACATTATACTACCAAAAGCAAGAGATGGGGTTTAACTGTGTGGCCACTAATGATTATTTGTGTGTGACTGTTTTTTGTGGTTTGGTTTTTTCATTTGAGCACTTTGTGAATCCACCAGTTCAGTTTTACAGTTGCAATCAATCTTCCTGGCTTACCTGTTATTATTATAATAATACATAACACTCATTATTGTCTGTCTTGAAAATGTGTGCACACCTAACTGTCCAAAATGCACATTCATGGGCACTTAATTTCAGTGGGTGAAAACAAGGAGATGTAAATATACTATATACAACAACATATTAAAAGCAAAATTATTGTGTAATGTTGGGTTGTTGAATGAGTATTTATTGACAGTACTAAGAACAGTAAAGTTTAGGCCTCACTAAATTAAAGCAAAAAGGTACACAAATTAATTAGTTCATCTTTTTTTACCAAATATGGCTGCGCTTGGTGAAAGCTTAAATAACTTAGCCTGAAACAAGTGGACATACAAATTTCAGGGTCTGATTAGAATTCCTCTTCTATTGTTCTAGAAATCCTGTACTTCAAGAATTACTCTTGCAGTGAAAGTAGTTTTGCCATAAATGTTTTATGGGGCTATGCTAGTAAATTGTATTATACATACTGTTTGAAAAAACTGACTCATCACATGAAAACTCCAATATCATGAAAATAGTTAATGCTTTAAATATTCATAAACATCTTTAATGAGCAAGCCACTTAAAGATTACTACATACAGTTGTTGTCAAAGTGTTCTATAAAAAATGAAAGCCACATTCAAGATGGATGGTTTAAAGATGCCATGAAGGATATATGGAAAAAATGTATTTTTATTCAAAAGCATGTATGAAAGCTAAGAATGTTTGCTGATGGGAAAGGTGCTAGTACTAGATGTTCATGCAACAGTGGCTCTTTTTCATGTTGACTGAATTTATTACTGACATAGCTATCTAAATTCCATGTGCGAGTTGAATACATACTTGTATATGCATATTGGTTATTTTTACCATTCTGACACATAGCTACAGGTATGTATACAGCAGTTATATTGTTGTTACTTGGACATTTAAATTTAAGTTTAACCAGGCTGTTACAAATCATTTAATAAAAAATTTTCAACATCATTTTTATGTGGAAATATGTTGATTTAAAAAAAAACCCAATTTTTTTTGCACATTACAGATGTGAATAATATATCAATTCTAACAGTTTGGTGTCATCAGGAAATTTTGTTGGGTTACAACCCAGGATTTTAACTAACTAATGAGTCACTGCTGTAATTACTATTAACTTATTTTATGGCATCTCTTGTATTTAAAACTAGTACATTAAATTAGCTGTATTGTATAGAGAGTTGACATATTAGTTCTGATCTTTCTTTGAGTCAGAAGCTATTGACATATATTTAAATAATGATCATTTCTAAAGCATGATCATTAGTCATTTTCAGCCATATAGAAAGAAATGTTTATAACTGTCATATGGTTTCTGCCATCAAATTGTCTGCTACTCTTTCCATTCCCACCATCAAAATTTTGAATATTTTTGTGTTAAACTTTATAATTGTTTTAAAGAAATTTTTATTGTTTATGATCTTTGACCTAGCTGTAGCAAGTATATCTTTAACCAGTGACAATAATAAAGATAAGGGTAAAAAAAAAGACGATGCAGAGGTAAAAAAAATCTTATTTTAAAAATGGTATAAAATGACAAATTTTGATTAACCATTTTACTTATTTAATTATTACATATGCATAAAGACAAAGAAAAAGCATACAGTTAAATATGTGTGTGTATATATATATAAAACAAATCTTGTATTTCTGGATGGTATAAAATGACAAATTCCAAAATAAGCATTTCGCATTTTCATTATCACTTGTATGTGTAAACCTTGTTATGAAGTAAGTCTGTAAATATGCTATAGTTGCTAGGCTAAGTGTTATTGATACTGTTTTCTGAGACACGTGTTTGCATAATTTTCTTTTTCCATTGTCTTTTATTTAGATTCTTCTTTAATTGACTTAACTCTTCAAATTTGTTTCTTGTTAGAATGTAGAGCATTTCATTAAATTTTGACGAAGAACAGTTTTGGCATAGATAACCAGTAATTTTTCAAAGTAAACCTGTTTTGAAAAAATGCATAATATTTTTTTGTTTGATTGTTATGTTTTTTTGATGACTGCCCAGTATTTTGAAGGTCTGACAGTGACAGGTTTTTGATTTTTAGCACAAGACAATTGCCTGAATAGACAAATCTGTAGGAGTCTAATAGAGTAATGCAGTTTAAAATAAAGTGTAAAGGATTCATCTTATGGGAGTTCAGGGGACGAACTATTTATGAGTACGTGATCTCGTTTTTAAATCAGTACTGTAGTGCATAGTTCATGACATTGGATCAGTGTAAAGATAATTTTATTGAGTGGAAGCTTTCAACATGTGTAATGAGTCTTAAATATAACATTTGTTGTCACAGTATCATGGAATAAGAACCTTGAATTGCCATTCTATCAGAAGATCTAATTTCCAAATCCAGTCCTGATGTATAAATATGTGGGTTCTGCAGCTGATATAAGTGCATACAAGAAAAAAACATTGGGGAAATAATAAACATTATCCATTAATTTATGAGAAATTGCAACCTGTTAGGCCACATAATGTGGGTTTTTGTCATATAATTATACATAGTTAAATGTTTTAACTGTTTAAAAGAATTTGGATCTTCAGACTATTGGGCCATTAGACTTTGTTTGGGCCATAGTTTTTGTTTTTTTTCTTGGCATGAAACTTGTGTCATTGTATATAGAAAGTTCTTTAGAGTGTAATGATACAAGTTTGCTGTGAATGTCTCAAACATTTAGGAAGTTTCTTTTTTTATTGAGCTTTGTGCAGCAGGAAATGCTTGTAGGATTGTCCCTAACTTTATAAGCTTTTTACTGCATGTAACAATGTTGGAACATCACATTTAAAAACATTGTAGTTACTATTGTAAACTTTGAAATATTTGTGAATAAGAAATGCTAAACTTGCTGTGATATTTAGTCTGAGAAATAGTCCTTTACTTCTGAATTACCTCCGAGAAAAAGTTGCATTTATATAATTATGTGAACATTTCCTAGATTATTCCTGAAAAATGGGAGAGCTACTTTTCTGAAACTTTTGGGCTATTTGGCATCTTCCATTGTATTCCTATTTATCATGATACAATTTCTCAGTATCATAAATATTCAGAAATTTTTTTCATTGATATTGTCTTCGAATTTCTTTTGTCATGTGAAAGTACCAAGACTGCTGAAAATGTGAAAAGTTAGGATATCTTTAAATCCATTAAGGGTGAACAAAATATTTAGGATGTGGGAGTAAGACTTTTTAGGAACAGTAGAGGAAGGCTAATAATAATATATCATAACTATGGGATGACTGAGTTATTAAGTTTTACTTTTTCTTTAGTTTTACTATTGAAGATTTAAGCAATATTCATCAACCTGAACATTTATTAGATTCAACAAGGTGATCACATTGATTTGGAACTTAAGAACTTGGAAAGTTTAAAGCTTCTTGGCTAGTGAGCACTTAACCTGGTGTTATGAAATAATTTAACGATTGGATATGTGAGCCAATTTAATACTAGTAATAAGTGGCCTTATAAGATGAAGTTTATTTTTCATTAATTGATTTCCTAACATTTTACTTCACAGATTCAGGAAAGTTTCACAAACACAAATTGATTCTATAGCATGCATTTGACGTGTTAAAAGTTGTAAAGCTTATTATTGAAGGAATTATAGTGGAAAAAAAATTCTATCTGTGGTAAACAAAAGTTTTATATTGAAATTATAAATTGAAGTGTGAAATTAAGATGAAAAACTAATTACAATTATAAATGTCTTTATTCCTACTCACCTGTCATTGTGGTTGTACAAATGAGAAAAGCTATTTTTAAATTTTCTATGTGTACTTGATAGCTTTGATAATGACTTGTACAAAGAATGGTTGCTTTATTTTGGGAGTCTTCTCTATAACTAGTTAATAAGACAAGAGGAGTACATCTTTTCTTGATCTTACTTTAACTGATTATACAAATAATATACAATTATTTTGTTTCATGAACTAATTAAAATCCAAAAATAAAAGAAAAATGGTGTAGGCCAAGCCATCAAGAAGTTAACTAAAGAGATGTTTATTTTTTAAATATATAATATTGTCATTATATATTTCAATGTTTTGGGCAGTGCCCTTTATCAAGCATCATTTCACTAACTGTTAAGTTAGTGATACCTGAAGAAAGGCATTGTCCAAAACATTTAAATATATAATATTGTCATTATATATTTAAAAAATAAACATCTCTGTAGTTAACTTCTTGATGGTTTGACCTACTGTGACATTTTCCTTTTATATTTTAACAATCACTATCCATAGTTGTATACCTAATTAAAAAAACTTTTAACTCCCATCAATGGAAGGTTTTCAAGAAGCTTGCAATTACTGGAAGGATTTAAAAAATGGATCACAATTGTAGTGAAAAAAAAACCCCGTAGAAGCTCAAAATTGAAACTGTTCCTTTTGAGTAACAAATATCTGACTTTGTTACATAAAATAAATTTTTGGTAACTATGACACAATGTAAGTAGCATTGTGAACATACAGATAAACCATGAATAAGTAAAAGTAAATTTAGGAACCTTTTCCAAAAATATCACAAGAAAGATTACTTTTACATCTCCAAATGAGAAAAGTATCTACAAAAAATATATTTTATGATCTGGAAAACTGAATTATTAAATTAAAAGTTATAGAATGGCTAAGTTCAACCCTCAATAGACAACTCTCTAAATCTTGATGCACTACAGAAATGTGTTGACAATCTAAAATTGTTTTTCATTGCTTATTACATAAACAGTATAATTCCTTCAGTATTCAGCTTTACTATTTAACATGTCAAATGAGTGCTAGACGTGATTTAAAATTCATACTAAACAAAGCTTTCCATTCTATGTTAGTTTGTTGTGGTGGAACATTCGTGAAGGTGCTGCAAAGTAAAAAGTTGGATGTTCTTCTATTTTCAGTCAATGAGTATGTGGCAGCCCCACATGCTGTTATAAATCAATGCAGTTGTTACATAGCAATAAAAGTGGACTACCTTTATCCCATGACACATTTTTCTTGATTATATGTCCATGTATATATCCAGTTCTATTGCACAATGAACAAGTTGATCATCTGAAATACCTAATCTTTTGTCTTTAATGTAACGGGTTTTTGTATCTGTGTTTACTACAAATGACATATGGTGTGATGTGAATCATTTCCAGTTTTTATGAGCAGCTGTTCAACATCTTGTAATACTTTATATAATTTTAAAGTTTTGAAACCTGTAGATTTAAATGCACATGCAATCTAGCTCAAATTTGTGTTCCAGGTTATTGAAAGATGGACAATTCTTATCAGTTAAAGTACTTAAAGCAAACCAAATATGTCATAGGATGAAAGTAAATCTCAGTAGAATCTGTGCTGTGGAAAAACGTAAATCATGTTCCAGTTCCTGAACAAATGAACACAACAAATGAATTTTTTGGAATAGCTTTACCTCTGTTGAATCTTTCATTATACACAGAAGTGAAAATGTAATTATTTTCAGATATTTGCTGCTTTTAAGTGCATCATGGATAGTTAATGTTTTTTGATATTATGATTTGTATATTAACATTCAGTATTTGCTGCTTTTTTACAGCATTACTGAGCATCGAGTAGCCTGCGCAGCAGCTGGAGAGCCAAGTGCAGTAGCAGCAATCCCCTGCATGTTGTGGTATAGAACTGGGTTTTATTTTTGAAGAATCCATTCGGAATTTAAATCCCAGACATACAGTTTTTGTTTTAAAAAAAAATCAAGATTTTAGCATAATGTCTGATGATGAGAGCAGAGATTCGAGGGGTGATGGCTCAATTAAAAATGGTAGCGACCGTGACGATGTCTGCCGCGATTTTCTGCGCAATGTGTGCAGGCGAGGCAGGCGTTGCAAATACAGGCACCCTGAGACCAACAATGATTCTGAAGATACTGGAAGAAAGCAAGAAATTGAATTTTGTCATGATTTTCAAAACAAGGAATGTAACAGAGCAAATTGCAAATTTTTGCACTGTACAAGGAAGGAAGAAGAATTCTATCGTGCTACAGGAAAACTTCCTGAACATATTCAAGAAGCTTTGTCTATGGGTAGATCAATGCCTCCAGTATGTAAAGATTTTCTGAAAGGATTCTGCAGAAGAAAAAGGCGCTGTAAATTTCGACATGTTTCTGTTGATGAATATAACATGGAAATGGGACGTCGAGGAGAGCTTCCTGACAGGAGGGAAATGGGTCGATTTGAAGAACGGTTTGGGTTTGATGCTTATGAACCAGAACCTAAACGGAGAATTTATGATGGACCATTTAGTCCCATGGAACGTCCCTTAAGAGGTGATGTTCATCATTTGTTGCCAAATCCAATGCCTGTTCAACATGATTTTCGACTGCTGGAGGAAGAAAATTTGATTTTGCAACGCAAGGTGGAAGAGCTGAAGAAACAAGTTTCTGAGCTGACTGCTACTAATGAATTTCTGCTGGACCAAAATGCACAACTACGTATCAGTAAGCAAACCACAATTGTTCCTGTTAGCCAGATTATCAATCCTCACACCATGACTCCCAGCGCTGGCCACATTTCTCAAACTATCTCCCAGCTTAACAGCGACCTTGCAGCAGCTACACTTCCCCCTCAGAGAATTGCACCAGAGCTAACTGGGCATACTCCTCATAGCATAGCATCAATGGCTCATGTTACTTTGGCCCAACAAGGCATTGCACCTGTTTCTATGGCAGGGATGTCTCAAAATTTGTGCCAGACCATTTCCATGAGTGCACCTTCTACTCCATTGGTTTCTTATCCAATCATGACGCAAAGCATGCGACCAGTTATTCCTCATAGTTTAGACCACTGAATGTTTTTTTTTTTCAGTCAAGTTTCTTACGCTATATTCTTTTGTGTGTGTGTGTTTAATAATTTTCGTGATTTCAGTTTTTTAGTTGTTTTTCAGTGACAGAAATGTTTGAAACATTGAAGAAAGCATTTTTACACAGAAAAAATGTGGCTGTGTAATAAGTGTCAGGATGCATTTTGATCAGTCTTTGTTATACCTTTATTATCTATTTGCAAATTATTAGCCTGCTCTGTTACAACAAATGTCAAACAGCTGGTTGTTCACTACTTGTAGGTAGTGAATGTTCAATTTTGGCAATTGACAGTTTTAAGAGCTACGTGTTTTATTCAGATGTCTTATTGTTGCAGGACGCTTCAGTTTTTATCTTTACGTATTATGTGGAATGGCTTGTTTCATTAACATAGAAATTATCGTAATGGTGGCTTATGTTTTAGAGAGGTTTCAAAAGGTACCTATGTAACAGAAATTCTATTTGTTATTCTGTCACTCTGCTAGTACAGTAAAGAAATTGTTTTACGTAAGTTTCAAGTATGTAACATGTAGATGTGAAAAACTGAATCCTTTAGCTAAGTATAATTGAGCTGTAATGTTTTTTTTTGGTTCATCCACCTTGTGATGTAATGTTATGTAGTACACTCATAAACAATAAACTTTCATGGATTCAAACTTTTTGTGTTTATCAAAATAGCAAGTGTTATCGCAGTTATAGGTGCGTGTGTGTGTGTGTGTGTATATGTTTTTGTTTTACAAATAATCAATGTATTTCAGATTTTAACTGATACTTAGATTGGATGTTTTGGTTAATTGTAGTAGTGTTTATCGAGTACAAAATTCATACTTATCAACTTATAATAGCTTTTTGAAAAGATATTCAAAAATACATCACTTTTTAACAAATGATCAAGGTTTTAAAATTTAGATTTTTTGAACAACACTAGAGAATTGAAAGGTTAAATGTTGCTTTCACGTTTAACAAATGATAGCATAGTATAACATGTTTGACAAATACACATCCAATTACTGATTTTGTAAAATTAAGTTCAGATTTATGGAATAACTTGTATCCTTTAAATATCACTGTTTGTTAGCTTGTAATTGAAAACAAAACTAAGGCAGTAGTAATTTCAAAATGTCAGCTTTCACAACGTGTATTTTCAACAAATAGAAGAGTTTAGTTATTTCGCGATGAATATATGTGATAAAGACAAGTGTGGACAAAAAATAAAAGATTCGAAATGCTAAAGTAACATTCTTCAGTCTAAGAAGACTGAAACATTTGCTGCAGTCAGTCCTACTCTATCAGGTGGAAATGTAGACTGTATGCTGAAAAGAAAAACGACAGAAGTAATTGAAATGTGCTGGTATACAAGAACGGTGAAAATCACCTCAACGTGGACGAACGAAATGTTGGAACATGCAAAGCCAAAACAACAACAGCAAGAAGTGTGTGGGAAACGTAAAACTCTGTGGTTTCAGTATACAATTTGATTTGAGGAAAAGAAGCAGAGATTCTAGTACTTGAATTTGAAGGACGAAGAGCGAGAGATGGGTAGACATACGTGGCTCGATGACATTGAAAATTGATTGGATATTAAAAGGTTGATTTAGGAACGTTGGTGTAAGGAGCAAGGAATATGGAGAACAAAGGAGAATCGTGGAGATTAACACCAAGAGTACCATAATGGATTGGTTGATTTCTGAGCCATTTTTTCTTTTTCTTCTGTCGCTACATTTGTTCAACCACGAATGAAGCTAACATATGAAAACAGTAAATAATTAAGCAGTATACCACACGTTTTATCAACGTATATTTACACTGACATCTTAAACTTAATTTTGGAAAATAATGTTGAGTTATAAAAAAAAAAAAAGTTTTAATTAAGAGTTCATATATGATGTTAATACTGAAAACTTCGCGATATTAGGATATAAAACAGTTAATTTAGATGTGCAAATTGTAACTACTGTATTTTAAATCAGTTGTGTAGTTAAATATAGATGAAAAATACACACTGTATATACTTTGAAACGATCTCTTATCCAAACTGACGACTGACAAAGTCTCATGTGTGTGTGCTTGTGCGCATGCGCCATCCAGTCAATACCAGTTCGGTGAAAATAAGCATAATCTTCGAGAGCATGAAAAGCAAAAAATATACTTATTGAATAGATTGGGAAAGTGATTTTACAGGTAACATTTAATTTTTGAAATTGTATTAATTTACAGGCTTTAGATTATCATTGGGATGAAAGCTTGTGCAGAATAAAACATTTAACGTGTAGAAAATGTCTAATTATTGCCTTCCTAAATCCCAGTTACACCAAACATGCTCTCTTTCAGTCGTGAGAACGTTATAATGTGTCTGTCAATCCCACTATTCGTTGATAAGAGTAGCTCAAGAGTTGACGATGGGTAATGATGACTGCCTTCCTTCTTGTATTGCGCTGCTAAATTAGAGACGGCTCGCGCAGATAGCCCTAGTGTAACTTAGCACGAAATGCAAAATAAATTTTTGTGCCTATGATGCTATAAAGCTATACGAATATTTTTCATGAAAAAAAGTAGCATACAAACAGTAAATTCAGTTGAAGAATATTCGAAATTAAATTATTGATATTGTCATAAAATACTGCAATTTTGGAAGCTTCTGGACTTGTTTACATATTGTTGTTTAATTCGTTGTGGGCTTTTAAGAGTTATGTGGTGTTCTAATAAGATACCAGGTGGTATTGTTTGTTGTTAACTGGCTCAGTGCGAGTAAATTTAATACAAAGAGGTTATGTAGTGTGTAACTGAGTTATTTTGCTACACTTAGGTATTGACATATTCAAAGTATTCATACATTTTTTAAGCATTAGAGAATACCCAATCGAAATGCATTACAAGAAATACTTGGAGTTATTCTTTTGTCTTATCAGTTGTACAAGACTCCAAGGTGTTATGAATGTAAGAAAAGAAAGATAAGCTGTTGGAAGCGTGAAGATCACTTTGTGAAATAAATTGTTTGATCAAATAGTGCTGTATGTGACTATTTAATGTTATCAGAAACTTCAAAGTACGAAATTAAAAAAAGATTTTAGAATTGTGTTACAGTGTCAAAAAACAACTCTACATTTTTACTGCCTCTAATCTGTAATGTCCTGTCTTTGAACTGAGTATTTTCGAAGGTTAGGATGTGCAAGGCCTGGCATGGCCGAGCGCGTTAAGGCGTGCACTCGTAATCCGAGGGTCGCGGGTTCGCGCCCGCGTCGCGCTAAACATGCTCGCCCTCCCAGCCGTGGGGGTGTATAATGTAACGGTCAATCCCACTATTCGTTGGTAAAAGAGTAGCCCAAGAGTTGGCGGTGGGTGGTGATGACTAGCTGCCTTCCCTCTAGTCTTACACTGCAAAATTAGGGACGGCTAGCACAGATAGCCCTCGAGTAGCTTTGTGCGAATTTCCAAAAAACAAACAAACAAACAAACAGGATGTGCAAACCAGATACCATATTCAGGAAGGTCCGCAAATATTTTGTAATTGTAACACATCCTAGATTTTATCAGTAGTTATGAGGTTAATGTAATATAATGACAAAATATCTCTTCACTCTGCAAAAAGTATTAATAATAAAACAACATAACTATCAAGAAAACGGTTTAGCACAAATATCTGTCGATATTTTAAACGCGTCATTTATATAATGTATCCAAGTTTTAAACTTAATTTTCCATTTCTTCTCAGAAGAGTAAACAAGCGATGATAGATGATTGAAAAGATATGAATCAGTGTTGGTTTAAAAATATTGATTAAAAGAAATATATTTTTAGTTAAATAGTTTGGTAGCAAAACTATATGTACGTTTTTAATATTATGAAGATTTACATAAGAGTCAAGATATCACTCTAAAATGCGCATGTCGAGTGTTTAATCTAGTGGGATGAAATATTCTGGATATTGAATGTACAGGTGCTAAATCTGAAAATGTGTTCTTTCATATCTTTTCTTGTAAGCTTAACAATTCTAGCTTACTTGTTTAGTAGGGACAAGCTTAGTAATGATAATGTTATTTACATTTCATCTTGTTAATTGTGAACAGTTGTATTAATTAACAAAAAAAGTATAAAATAAATCTAAGAAATTAAAAAAAACTCCATTATTTTTGTTGGTCAGGGGATTAGGGTGCTCGACTCGCACCTAACATGCTCACTCTTTCAGCTGTGGGAGCGATATATTGTTACAGTAAATCTTACTATTCGTTAGTAAAAGAATAGGCCAAGAGTTCGAGGTGGGTGATGATAACTATCTGCTTTTCCTTTAATCTAACACTGTTAGTTTATGGAAAACTAGCGCAGATAACCCTCGTGTAGCTTTGCACGAAATTAAAAAACGGTCATAATTCTTGCCGATAAAAAAATCAAATACAAAGAGTACATTTTCAGTGTTAGTAGAAAGCTAAAACCTACCTCGAAAAATTAAAGGTGGTGCAAAAATCGTGTGCTGTGCTTGTTGCTTTCTTCTAAGTATATATATATTTTTTATGTTACAGTAACTGGTAAGGACTGCACACACCTTGAAAGGTTAACGTTTAAAAGATGTGCTGTGTGCGTGGATCCTGACTTGAGTGAACTGTAGGCCACAACAAATTTAATACGACTCGTCCTGAGCATAGAATCCTTTGTCGTAAAGGCAGAGGAAAATTTATACCAACACACGACCTAGTGTTAATAGATCGTCTTTAAGCAAATTCAACTCGTTAAATTGTACACATACCCAAAACCAACAGGAATAAACCAAAGAAACTTGTTTCGAATTGTGATACAGAACAACTAACATTCTTGTAAGCTGTGCGTTACTCAGAAGATAGTCCAATGTGTGGATTTCTCATCAATGTTGTGGGATTAAGAGGTGCCTGAGGTCTGTTAAGATGTGTTTCATGAAACACCTTTAACGACTGCTTTTCCTATAAGTTGTTAAAAGGAAAGTCGGAGTGATGCTATCAAATATGGCCATTGTAATAAAGAAATTCAACTTCTGAAAAGACTGGATTAAACTAATCAAAATGGTTATATGAAACAAACTTTGCATGGTAAACGTAATATAAACTGGAAAACAAAATTGCACTCCTATGTACAGTAGAAATTCAAGTAAGTGATATGTTAAATTTATGATCAGAAATGAATTTTACTGTAATGTTAAAAGTAAAGTAGTACAAATCTAGATTTACATTTTCTTTAGAATGTTTGGAAATAAAACTAAAAGTAGGCAAATCAACTTCTTAAAAATGAAACTACAATGCTAACTAGGCAGTTTTACATATTCGAACTTATCTCGCGTTTGACATCCGTTAAGTCGTGGACCTCGCTTTATGGCCAAGTGGTTATAGCACTAGGCTTAATCTGAGGGTCGCGGGTTCGAGTCCTTCACACCAAACATGCTCGTCCTTTCAGCCGTCGAAACGTTATAGTGTTGGTATATTTTCCTTCTATTCGTTGGTGAAAGAGCACTGGATAGTAGTGACTAGCTGCCTTCCATCTTGTTTTGCACTGATAAATTAGGGACGGTTAGTGCAGATAGTCCTTGTGTAGCATTGCAAGAAATTCAAAACAAACTAAACCAGTTGCTTCATATACTTGGACGTCACGTGATAAATTTAACGCAGTACACTTGGTTAATTGCTAATTAATGAACATTAGCGAGAGAGATCATAAGATGCAAAGCCAAGATTTATTTACTTAACTCTTCATGTCCAAATTGAAGTAAAATATAAATAAATTTCAAGAAACATTAAATTTTAACATAAGGAGCAGAAAATATTACGAACCACGATAATGGTTCGTAATAGGGTTTGTCCATGATTTAAAAACAAAATCATAATGAAATGGAGAAAAATCATAAAATACAGACTTATTCTTGAAACAAAACTCAAGAGCTAGTTTAATGGTTAAAGCTCCTAAAATATTGATAAAATTTATCAATTTTTACTTCATATTATTCTTGTTTCACAAGCCCACAGAAAAAAATAGCTGACTATTTTATTCAAACCTAAAACAAAAACTCGCGTACGGCATAAGACCATTTCTGTGTTGATTCGTAAAAGAGGAGGGGATATTTTGTTTTTTCATCACTACTGGCCAAATTTCTGTTTAAAGCTATTCAAACATCGAAACCTACAGCATAAACGGCTCGGTGTACTGTGTCAGATTAAATGTATGGCTACTAAATAAACTCTTGCAAAGATTGTAAAGTTAGTTTTTAATCTGATTCTCTAAAATATGTTTTCCGAAGCCATTTTATCTCTGTTATCCAAGTTGTAAATGCCTCTTTTTGTGCTAGTAACAAACGCTTCGTTTTATTGAAGTATTGGTTTTGGATTTCACGCAAAACAAGTAAGCTATCTGCGCAAGACTAGAGGGAAGGGAGCTAGTCATCACTATACACCCCCAGCTCTTTTCACCACGGCTGAAAGGGCGAGTATGTTTGGTGCGACGTGGATTCGAACCCGTGACCTTCAAATTATAAGTCGAGCGACTTAACCACCTGATATATTAAACTGAACATTGTATATATTTATAAACGTCTCCAACTTCAATATTATTTATCATAGTTTTACAGGCCGCTACAGAAAAAAAAACAGCTACGGAAATTTTACTGAAACATGGACAATATTAATGAATGAGGTGTTGAGTATGTTATTAAGTAGTTTTAAAAGTAATTAATTTTTCCAATTCGCTGTTGTACTTTGCCTCTACGTAGTTCTCTGCGACTATTTCAATAGGTGTTCCAACATTTATCAATTACCAGTGTAAATTTCTTTACTCTTGTGAGCAGCGATTTATTCTACCAATTTTCGTACTTTGCTTGTTAAATGCGTGCGTACAAGAACCCGGATATAAAATCGTCTGGCTCAATAAATAAAGTTAGCGAAAGAAAGAAAAGCCAGTGCAATAGTAAACTGTTGCAAAATATGTAACACTTACGTGAATACATATGCACGTATGTCCAATAGTAAACTGTTGCAAAATATGTAACACTTACGTGAATACATATGCACGTATGTCGCTTAAATTTTATTCTATGTAAGTGTACGTAAAGTATTTAAGAAACAATATAATTAAAAATTGTTAATTAAGAAAAGGGACTAGGAATCGTCATAAAGTACAGCAACAAGTTGAATCAAAATGCAAAGATTTTCAAGCCTACAACTATATACTCCAAAAAAGAAAAAAAACAAAACGAAAACAAAGTTGGCTGCAAACAATGATTGTATTATTATTAAACTATGAATTCTTTTATGACTTTACTAAAGTTTATAATTATTGTAAATATGGAGTCAAAATAGAGATCTGCAGCTTGAGAAAATAATGTAAACTGTTTCCTGCCCGGTTTGTATACGTTTTTAGAGCCTCCAAGTTGTAGTCCGGAAAATATAATTTTTGCAATTTGATTTAACTTATTTCTGTACATTTTTTACTATCGCTATTCCCGTTTTATAAATTACCAATTTTAAATTATCATCTATCACACCGCATCTTTTACCACGAAAGTATAGTTTTATTATGTCGTGTTTATTAAACCCATGCACTAAAATAAAGAACAACAACATTAAAATGTTGTTTAACGTGCATGGAAGTAGGGCTACGTTGTTTTAATTGTGTTGCTTTTATTCTGCTAGTTAATCGCCAAAAGTTGTTGCTATAGATTCGTGTGACTACTATTTTATTGTGTCGCCCTATTACATTCAATCAACTTACCATAAACTCAATGGAAGATCGGAAGTTGAGTCCGCCACTATTGAGTATTAATTCTGATATCTTTGAATTGGTTTAAGCGAGGATACTTAATTAAGTTTCAATTTGGTTCGCGTATATTTTTAAGTTTGTAAAAGTTGAAGACAAGTGTTGTTTATTCTGAAGTCATCTTGCATATTGTACTTTAAAAAAAAATTACCTCAGTCATTACAACGATAGAGAGAATAATAAATAATATAATCATTTGTAAAATGTGAGGTCGTGGTATCTTCCAAAACGAAATAGAGGTTAGTTTGTATTAGGTTGAAACTTACTCGCCCGCTTAAGGACATCGAGGAATTTCAACGGTATGAGAAACGAGAAATGTTAAACTGAGTTAAATTTTCAGCATTTTATATTTGTGATGCATAATACATTTAATTTAAAGCAAATTTCAAAATCTGATCATCATGTTAAACATGAGGTATGCTCTTCTCGAGCAAGTTACAGAGAAGGACGGAAAGCAACCGCAGTGAAGGTACTCGTAATTTATTACCATTAAACTGTTTTATTAAATTACCATTCATGTTTCCTTATTTCACAGTTACTAATTTATTTCTAATACTAGTAACAGTAACACTTAGTCATTCAGTTTTATTAGTAATAGTAATGAGGCAAGGTAGGTGTAGCTTAAGAATTAAATCTACGACTTTGAAATTTCATGGGCCTATTAGCACTAATGGTTGTAGTAGCTGATAATTCTCTTATTTATAGTTTAGACTTACGCCATTACATCTGAACTTTGAAGTTTAAAAAGTTCAAATTTAAGTCACATAATGATAAAGTTAAACTTGTGGAAAGTAAACGTTACTTTGAGTTACAAAGTTGTTTACAGTTTTAGTCCTGCCTGTGTATTTGCATTTACTTTTATGTCAGTTTCAATATGTAATATTGGTTAACTCAGACATAAATTAGTAATAAAATGAGGCCTTTAAGATTAGCTGTTGTTGCTGGCAAAGGCATTTTAAGTCATTGAGCGGAGGAATGAAACTCAAATAAAAGTTACAATGTACAAATAATCAGTATTGCAATTTATCTTAAATATTATCTAAACACAATATTGTAAAATAAAGCTATATTTTGGAACCATCTAATATGTTAATATACTTGAAACTAGTAAATATAAATTTATATCACTACTTTAAATTAAATAGATTCTAAGTGTAGATCCAGACCAGTTAACACTATATGAACCGATTAGAAGACCCATAATCCAAAATACTGAACATAAATATTGACCAATGGTATTTTTTTACAGTCTACAGTTGTACATTATTGTATGTTCTAAAAGATAGTTACATATTGCACACTGATATTTTTTGTTTTCTAAAAATATTAAATCACAACAGTTTGTTTTTGAATTAAGCACAAAGCTACACAATGGGCTATCTGTGCTCTGCCCACCATGGGTATCGAAACCTGGATTTTAGCGTGTAAGTCCGCAGACATAGCGCTGAGCCACTGGGGGGCTAAATCACAACAGATTAGCATTATCAGTGATGTTGAGAAAACCCACTTGTAAAAGACAAATGTATATGTAGAAATGGCTCATTTTGGTCTTCTTTGGTCATAATCAGTTTCACAAAAAAAGAAAGAGGTAACTGACCATAAGCTGGCCATATGTTTGAAAGGGGTTGTGTAACTAATCATGCCCTCTACATCCCAACAGCTGGTGCATTTTGGTAACACTGTGTTCCAATATGGGCTTTTATGTCAAAAATATAACCTAATACTGTTGTTAGTCTGTGCACTGAAAGTATGAAATTTATATAGAACAAAACTGGAAAAATATTTCTTGGTGTCTTAATTTACAGTCTGTTGATTAAAGAGACCTGTTTTTTATTAACACTGTTGGTGATGCCAAATAAAGTTTAATCCAGAAATGATTTAATATTGAATCATTATATTTACTTACATGTTACATTTTGTGTACTTGGCTCAAGGCTAGGTGATCTCACACTGATTTTACTTTAGGCTTATATCAACACTCAATATCACCATCACCATGTCTGCCTTTACACTCATGTTTGTCACTAAAATCATAGTAATCAAGCTGTTCTCTCTGAATAAATGCATTTTAGCTTTTAGGTCTCCTATTTTGAGAAATCAAGTGTGATGTGACCCACACTGGATTCTTTTATAGATTAGATGAACATTTTAAAAATGTAAGTTACTCAAAAGTAATTATTCTTATTGTCATTTAGGAATTGTCAGATTCTCCAGCTGTGTAAAGATGACTCTGTCAAATCCTTTTCAACCTATCTGGATAAAATCCTGGATTTACCACCATAACTAGTATTGTGTTTTTATAATGTTGTGTTGAAACACCTTCAGTTGCGTGGTGGGTTTAGAATTTTGTAATTATAAAAACAAAACAAATCCAGAGCTTTTATTTTGGGCTGTTCAATATAACTTGTGTATTTAAGTATTTCATTTTAGTATTAAAAGTATCACTAGTTTAGTAAGTTAATAAATAGAAGCTTCTATTACGTATTCAAAAGTGGCATTTATTGTTGTTTTTGATGCTGAGTGTGAAGACAGAAGCTCATGAATGGTTTCATCTTTTTATGCTGTAAAATTTAAGGGGGTAAGCAAAGTGCAGTGTCTTGTAACAGGTGACAATCTGTGAGCACAGAACTCAATAGCAAAAACTGTTCATATGTCTCAGGTAATAATGCACTGCATAATTAAAATGGAGTTTCCTGAAAAAGTGACAGAAGTAACATGTTGGTAAGTTGCTTTCAAACCATGTATGTTCAATCATAAAACCTCAGGTAACAGGAAAATGGAATTGGTTTTCATGTTCTTCCATATGTAGACCTACTAGTCAAGTTTCTAGATATAACATGCACAGATGTTTGTGTGAAATCAGTGCGCTTAGAAACTTTCTCATATACGAGGTGGCTTATGGAATGCAAGCAAGGATAAGCTGTATGCTTTAGACAACCTTATGATGGAGCCTTTCACATTGTTAATTGTGATCAAGATGGAATGCCATCAGATAAATGTGGCAACATTGGCTGTAAAAATATTATGAGGCTCCAAAATTATTTTAGTGTTATGTACACAACATGTGTATATATTTATGTAGTCATTTGTCAAAAATTATGTAATATTATTTATGTCACAAAACTTGTTTTTGTAGGTTTATACTATCAACCAAGAATCCTATTACCTGTTGATTTTTGGAGTTCCCGCTGTTGGAGCGGCTCAAGAACTTCTTTATGAATGTGAACAGTTTGGACGTGTTAATCGGTTTTCTCCATTAGATGAATATCCAGCAGAAGAATACACCGAAGTGTATCTTGTGATGTATTTAAACCTACAAGATGCCAGGTAAGAGTGTAGAGTTTTTACACTTTAGTGATGATATACTAAAATAACTGATTGAGCAGTAGTTTATCTTATATTTATGAACACTTATTTGTTTACTTTTTTTCAGCCTGAGAGAGCAAATACAGTGTATGTGTATAGAATGTAAGAACTATTAAAGTCAGCTCTTTTTATTGCTGACTCAAGTCATTTTAAAAGAAAACCAAATCTAGAAACCTTCCTGAACAAATATTAAAGCAACATGGGTGGGTTATAATTAATTTGTATCAATGGAAAGGTTTATAGTTATATAAGTTATAAGGCCAGGTTAGAGATCAGTTTTTGTTTTTCTATAATTTAATGAATGAGGCAACTCAGATGGGCCAGCAGGCCACTTGTTCTCTTTTAAGTGTAATGTTGTGTTATGTATCATGAAGAGATAACACCATATTTAACACCTTCATACAATATGTTCTGTAAGCTTGTAAATAAAAAAGTGATACACTTGGAACTATTTTTTATATGGATTTTCTAAGCATAATGCTAAATTATTATCTTCAGCATTCAGGTTCATGGTTTAAGTTTCATTATTTTACTTAAATTTTACTTTGTTTCCTGTATTTTAACATTACAGAACAGACTAAAACTGAATATAGTCCATTCATTGAGGTCTCATCATAACCTTTTACAAGATTATAATAACCTTTCGATTATAAATTCAATTTTTGTGAATAGCTGCCATAATGAGGCATTCAGTCTTAATTTCTGTCATTTGTCAAAAAAACATATTTAAGTGTAACTTTCCCCACATAAGATGTAATCCCTTTATGTAGTAACTGATAGTGGAATTGTATTTATGATATTCTTGCTCAGTCATTTCATTTGTTCGTTGTTTCTTAAGCAAAATTAGATGAGGACTACAAAAAGTGGTTTGCCTTAGAATTTAATATTTTTAAACCATAATAATGCTTGATTACTCATAATTATTATTGCAACAAAGCTAATTTCTTATGCATTGTGAAGTTTTAACCATTTCCATAAAATAAACTTCTGTGTGGAGTTGGAGATGTTTTGAAAAGAACGAATACTATTGTGGTGCTTTCATTCAAACAGATACCTAAAGTTTAAACAAACTGGAGAATGTCAGTGTACAAGTTGCTTTTATAAATGAATGTTAAATAACTTTTAGCACTCTGCTGAAAACAGACCAATAGCCTTTAAGTTTATTGGTAGTTTTTAACTTTTTTATCAGAAGGATTATATTAGTAGTCATTTAATAATATCTTTATCATCTTGTAATTTGTGAAATTAACTGATAAAGTTTCCAATACCTTCTTACGTTTTTGTTTTTTTTCAGTGTTACTGAATAAGCATTAATAAGTTCACAAACTTTATTCTTTAAAGCTTTTCCATATTTTTTTTTCTTGAAAGGTTAATGAAACTGCTCATTCTCTTCATTTTAAGCAGTACAAACAATACTTATCTGTAGTTTTCTCCCCTCAGAGTGGATTCCTGTACGTGGTGAGGGGACCTCCCAGGGAAGGTTCTGTTCTGTCTGGTTACCTTCTCTGGGATTTAAACATCCACCCACGTGTTTGCCATGCGTGGCGACCTGTGAAGGGGAGGAGAGGATCCTGGTGGTTGAGGGGTCCAACCCTAACACACCACTTTGGCCTCGAATTCCCGTAGATGGGCGGCCCTTGGGTGGCCCCCCTTGGGTCAATCGGCTGGTCCACCTGGGCTAGAGCCAACCAAGTACCAGTGTTAGAAGTTCTCAACAGGTGTTGTGGACATTGTGCCTGATGCTGGTGTTTGGGTATAGTGCTCACGAAACCCTGGCGTTGCTGCATTGTCCTTGCATGACTTTGTAGTGCGTCCCCTTGTAGGGCTCCATGGTGGGTGGGGTCAGTGAGTACCGAAACTTTTTCTCTTTCCTATGGATCCTACAAAAAATTTAAATAAAATTGTAAAAAAACAGTCAATGGGTAAGCGACCACGTCTTAAATACTCAGAACAGCAATCTCCAACATCAGTAACACACGTACCTCATTTTCTGATATTGCATTCTCTTTCGGAAAAACCTTAAGGGCAAATGTCCCCTTTTTTTATTCAAAAGGGACTAGAGGGACTTGCTGGCTCTCCAAAGTCAGTAAAGAAGCTTCGATCTGGTGACATATTGGTTGAAACATCCACATCCCAACACAGTGAACTCCTCTTGAATTCAAAGGCAATTGGGGATATACCTATTGAGGTTACACCCCATGCTCTACATCTGTAGAGCAGATGCTCTCTGATCACAATCTTTCTCTTTTCAATACTGGTTCTTCCACTTACTTTCATGCACCAAGTCAGTCCTTTACCGCTATTGATCTCTCAGTTTACTCCCCTTCATTATTCTCCCATTTTTCATGGAGGGTTGACAGTAATCCACTTGGCAGTGATCATTTTCCGATCCTTTTGAGAGAGACTGGGCGTGGTCGATGCCACCCTACCCACATGCCCCGGTGGAAGCTGGATCAGGCAGACTGGTCCACTTTCACTGCTCTCGCAGAACTTGATCCTGCCATTGTAGATCAGCCATCAATAGACGACTGTGTTGCAGCGGTAACTGATTGTATTATACATGCAGCTGCTCAGTGTATTCCTAAAACCTCGACACGTTTCCCACGATATCCTCGTCCATGGTGGAATTCTGCTTGCCACTTAGCATGGAAGGCTCAAAAATGGGCCTGGGATACTTTTCGTAGATATCCCACACTTTCAAACCGGGTTGCTTTCCAATGGGCCCGTGCACATGCTAGGTGGGTAAGATGTCAAAGCCAGAAGGAATCTTGGATTAAGTTCACAACCAGCATATCTTCTACCACCAGTTCCAAGATCATATGGGACAAGATTCAAAAGGTTAATGGGCACTACAATTCTGTTCCCCTCTTGATCTTACTCTCTGATGGTCAGGAGGTGACTGATGTTTGGAACATCGCTAACACTCTAGGTGAAAGCTTTTGCCGGGTATCAAGCACTTCTGCTTGTTCCTCCACCTTCCTGGACATCAAGACTCGGGCAGAGCGATCACCTTTTTCCTTTCGAACTGACTGTTTCTTTGACTATAATTGTCCCTTTACCCTGGTGGAACTAAAAATGGCCCTTCATCGGTCTGCCAGTACGTCTGTTGGACCTGATGATATTCATTATGACATGCTGCACCATCTATCTCCTGCTTCTCTTGATGTCCTTCTGATTATCTTCAACTGGATTTAGCAGGAGAATGTTTTTCCTGATGCCTGGTGCCAGGTTATTATTTTACCTTTCTCTAAGCCAGGGAAGGATCCGAAGATTCCTTCAAACTATCGTCCAATTGCTCTGACGAGCTGTCTCTGTAAGACCTTAGAAAGGATGGTTAATGCTCGTCTTGTTTGGTTCCTTGAATCAAACAACCTCCTCTCGCCCACCCAGTGTGGGTTCCGTCGACAGCACTCCACCACAGACCACCTAATTTGTCTTGAAACATCTATCAGAGAGGCCTTTCTCAACCGCCAACATCTTGTATCGATATTCTTTGACATAGAGAAGGCTTACGACACAACATGGAGGTATGGCGTTTTGCGAGACCTCCATACATATGGGTTACGTGGCCATCTACCCATGTTTATTAAAAATTTTTTAATGGACAGGAGATTCCAAGTTCGTGTGGGTTCGGCACTTTCACGTTCTTTTGTACAGGAACTTGGAGTCCCTCAAGGCTGTATATTGAGTGTCACACTCTTCAGTATAAAGATAAATGCCATCACTGAACAACTCCCTCTCACCGTTATGAATGGGCTGTATGTTGACGACTTTCACATCTCATGTCAGTTGTCAAACATGAGATATATTGAGCAGCAACTACAAACTGCCCTCAATCGTGTACGGAAGTGGACTCTTGCGAATGGCTTTAATTTCTCTCTTTCCAAAACTGTATGCATGCACTTTTTCCGTCGACGAGGTATTCACCCTGATCCTGAACTTCATATTGGTGAAGTTTTGCTGCCAGTGGTCCCGGAGACAAAGTTCTTGGGGCTTATCTTTGATCGTAAACTGACCTTTATACCACACTTAAAGCAGCTTCGGGTCAAATGCACAAGAGCACTGAACATCCTCCATGTCCTCTCTTCCACCAGTTGGGGGGCAGATCGCTGTTCAATGTTAAAGATATATCGTGCTCTTATTGGATCGAAACTTGACTATGGATTAATGGTCTATGGCATGTCAGACCCTCGGCCTTAAAGATGCTGGACCCCATTCATCACCAAGGACTTAGACTCTGCACTGGGGCTTTCCATACCTCTCCAGTTCAGAGCATATACATTGAATCTCATGAACCTCCTCTACACCTTCGCCGTTTGCAACTATCTTTACAATATACTTTGAAACTTCATTCCTTACCAAAGCATCCCACCTGGGAATGTGTTTTCCTTCCTCGGTGGGCAGTACTTTTTCAGAACAGACGATCTGTCATTGCTCCGTTTGGCCTTCGCATCCAGGCGCAATTGGATGAATTGGGTCTGTCCTTGGATAACATTGCAGATTCCACAGGTCGACGCATCCCACCATGGCTTATTACAGCCCCCAAGTGTGACCTTTCTTTCAGTCACCTAAAAAAGGCGGATACTCCAGACTGGAAGTACCGTCTTTTATTCAATGAATATCTTTCAAACAATCATTCAGTTCCCATTTATACAGATGGTTCCAAATCAGGTAATTCAGTGGGCTCTGCTATGGTTTGCTATGGGTCAATAGTTGCGTGCAGAATCCCCTCTACAGCTTCTGTGTTCACTGCTGAACTGTATGCCATATCTCTTGCCCTTGATCATATTGCAGCTGAACAGTACTCCAACTGCACTATTTATACTGACTCGCTTAGTTCTATACTTGCCTTGGAATCGCTTCACATTAGCTCACATCCTATTCTCGCAGATATTCGAAACCGACTGGCCCATTTCTCATTAGCAGCTACTTCAATCCAGTTTTTCTGGATACCAGGCCATGTTGGTATTCGTGGGAACGAGCTTGCAGACATGGGAGCTAAATATGTCTGTTTCAGCACCATCACCCCTATGCCTATTCCGTACATGGACTATGGTGTTGTCTTCAAGGCTCGGCTCCGTGCCAGTTGGCAGTCCACTTGGAGTGAACAACGTGACAATAAACTTTTTCAAATCAAACCCAAAATTGGAGTTTGGCCATCTAGCTTCTGTAAAGTTCGGAGGGAAGAAGTTGTTCTCACTAGGCTACGCATTGGTCACAGTTTTTTAACTCATCATTTTCTTTTATCTGGAACTGATGCACCAATGTGTAGTTTGTGTAACACTCAAATCACTATCAGCCACGTTTTACCTTCTTGCCATCGTTACAATTCTCAACGACGGCAATACTTTAAACATATTTTTTCCAAGCGTCAGTCTGTAACATTGGACAGAGTTATTGGTGATGGTGACTCTGTCTACCTTAATAACGTTTTTAATTTTTTAATGGCCATTAATCTTTTTAATCTCATTTAAGTGTGGTATGTTTATTTATTACACCTTTTTAATTGTGGCTCCTTTTTTAGAGTTTTATTCTCTCTCATTTAATGTGACATTAAACAATGGCCAGAATATTAAATAACTCGACACCAGGACTGGAAAGGCCAACTTCAGGTTACTAATGCTTTTGTTTGAACTATCTGTTTGAACTACTCGTTAGTCTTCCTGGCGAGTTACTATTATACTTTTGCTGCATATCATTTCACACTTTTACAACCTTTTTGTACTGGCCATATTGACTCATAACCCGGAACCAGGACGGAAAGATCAACTTCAGGTGACTGGCGGTGGTTTATATACTACCTGTTAGTCTTCCTGGCAGGTTATGATCATTCCCTTTCTGCTACAGGTTGTCCTTTATAACTTTGTTGACTGGATGTCGACATTGGTTTTTGCACCATTTCCTGTTTTAATTGCCATTTTGCTTTTATCTTCAATTACCTTTACACATTTTACTCCATTTACTTGACTTTTATCTTTTTACTGGGCATTTGGCCACTCTTTATTACGATTTTGCTGAGTGTCTTTTAAAACTTTTATTCCATTACATTTTGATAATAGCTACTATGACACATAACCCGGAACCATTACTGGAAAGGCCAACTTCAAGTGACTGACGGTGGTTCTTGAACTTACTCGTTAGTTTTCCTGGCGGGTTATGATCATTATTATTATGCTAGAGTAAATAGTTTATAACTTTGAAGACTGGATGTCACCATTGGTTTTTACACCATTTTCTGTTTTAATTGCTGTTTTGTTTTTACCTTCATTTACTTTTACAAATTTTACTCCATTTACGTGACTTTTCTTTTTTTACTGAACATTTGGCTACTCATTGTTGTGATTTTACTGTGTGTCTTTTAATACTTCTATTCTTTTACATTTTGATACTGGTTGCTATGACACATAAGCCAGAACCAGGACTGAAAAGACCAATTTCAGGTGACTGACGGTGGGTCTTGAACTTACCTGTTAGTCTTCCTGGTGGGTTATGATTATACCTTTTTGCTAGAGTAAATACCTTACAACTTTTTACACTCTGCCTTCTATCTTAACCTTGTAGACTAGGTGTCAACATTGGTTTTATACTTTTTTGTTTTACCTTCATTTCCATTTATGTCTTTTACTACATTTTTACCGGTTGTTTGGCGCAGATAGCCTCGTTCTTTGTGCCATAAAACACTAAATCAATCAATCAAAAACTGTAGTTTTCTTCATTTCAACTTCATAAGCTCCTATTAAAGTTCATAAACTCTGTATTATCCTGAGTATTGGATGTATTTTTTTATGTAATTTACATAATACATCTTCAAAGCAGATTTGATGTTATGTGATAAGAGGCTTTCCTGGTCTTTTTTAATGTTATCAGTAACTTTTGTTACCTTATTTATTATTATTATTTTACATTTTCACACTTTGGCTTTACAGTTTTCAATTTAAAAAAGTTACTTCAGTCAGTTGATTATTTTCATGATGTTTAACATGTAATCAAACTTTTGATTAATTGATTGCAGGAATAATGGAAAATGGTAACAGTTAGAAATGGTAATTTTGAGAAACTTGTTTAATAATAGTGATGTTGAGAAACCCATTTGTTGAGAATTTTTTATGCAAAAATGGCTTGTTTGGGTTGAGAAAATATTTTAAATAGAAGAGCGAACAACGTTTCGACCTTCTTCGGTCATCGTCAGGTTCACAAAGAAAGAGGTAACTGACCGGAAGCTGACCACATGTTTGGAGGGGGTTGTGTAAGTGAGTGTCGCAATGTAGAGGGCGGTCTTAGATGTTTGAATATATAATTTTATCTATAATATTAATATAGGTATAATGGCGTTCCTTTATATTGGTTTATTTTGGGTTTAAGTTGTTGTATAAGTAAGGCTTCTTTAATTTTGCGTTTGTTTCTTTATTTAGTATTTGAGTGTTTTCTATGGTTATGTTGTGTTTATTTGACTTGCAGTGTTCGAAAATGTGTGAAGGTGACTTTTTATGTTCTTTGAATCTGGTTTCCATTTTTCTACTTGTTTCTCCAATATAGAAGTCGTGGCAGTTATCACATTGTATTTTATAAATAATGGTGTGGTGTTTGTCAGTGTAGTTCTTACATAGTATAGACCTCAGTTTTGTGCCTGGTTTTTGAATAAATTTAGTATTAACTGGAATGTCATATTTTGTTACTAGTTTTTGCCAAATGTTGGTTATTTGTTTGCTGATGTCAGGAATATATGGTATACAGCAGTATATGGTTTTGTGATTTTCTGATTTGTGAGATATATTTACTTTTGTTGGTTGATTTTGCTTTCTGTCTAGGTGTGTGCATATAATGTTTTCTATGGTTTGTGGAGGAAACTTATTGATGTTGATGAAGTATTGTTTTATTTTGTCTAATTTATCGTTAATTTTATCTGGTGACCATAGTTTTATGGCTGTGTTTATCTTATCTAGTTTCTTAGTCTGTTGAGTTTTTGTTTTGTTTCATGTGCTAAGTCCCAAGGAATGTATAGTCCAGTATGGGTGATTTTTCGGTGGATTTCTGTTTTGAAATGTGTGTCGTTTCTAATAATTTTGAGGTTAAGAAAAGATATTTGAACTTAAACCAAAAATAAACCAATATAAAGGAATGCCATTATACCTATATTAATATTATAGATAAAATTATATATTCAAACATCTAACACTGCTCTGTACATTGCGACACTCAGTTACACAACCCCTTCCAAACATGTGGTCAGCTTCTGGTCAGTTACCTCTTTCTTTGTGAACCTGACGATGACCAAAGAAGGTCAAAACGTTGTTCACTCTTCCATGTAAAATATTTTCTCAACCCAAACAAGCCGTTTTTGCATATAAAATTATTTAATTAATTTACATGATGCCTAGGTCTGGCATGACCCAGTGGTTAAGGCACTCGACCTGTAATCTGAAGATCGTGGGTTCAAATCCCCATTGCACCAAATATGCTTGCTCTTTCAGCTGTTGTGACATTATAATGCGACAATCAATTCCACTATTCATTGGTTAAAGAGTAGCCCAAGAGTTTGGAGTGTGTGATGATGACTAGCTGCCTTCCCTCTACTCTTACACTGCAAAATTAGAGACTGTCTGCGCAGATAGCCCTTGTGTAACGTTGCACAAAATTCAAAAACATACATACATGAAATTGATATCAACCAGTGCTCAGGTGATGAATTATATATGATTGTATCACTCAGTTATAACTTCTTACAGCAGGTTTCATTTGTTTGTGGGTTTTTGATCATGTAGTAAAATAAGTACAATTTCCATGTGACTCATTTTTATTGTAAGTTATTTGTTGTTGTTATTCTATAGGCTCTTTTCACTAATAAGCCACACTTGGGTGATTTGGAAGGTCTTATCCTTCCAAAGTAAAGTTGTGTACCTTTTTGTGACATTAAGTTTAATTTATTGTGTAGATTTGTGTTTTAAAATGCTTTAGTTAGTGTGTGTACTTCATTTAGGAATGCCAAGAAACGACTTGATGACAGATCTTTTTTTGGGGGCAGTATTCACGTGTGTTATGCCCCAGAGTTTGAAAGTGTTCAAGACACAAGAAATAAACTTCTTGAGCGACGTAAAATTGTTTCTGCTAAAACAAGGCACTTTACTGGTAAGTTTACTCAGTGAGGCTTAGCTCATTTTAGGAAACCCTCTCAAATCTTTTAAGAAATTTATTAATGCAAAAATATGAATAGCTGGCATGATGATAAAAGTACATTTTCAATGTGAATCAAACAGTTTTTTTTGCATAATTCAGTTATTGTGATTGGCAGTTAAATCTTAGGTGAATCTTGAACAGTGTAGATGTTATTAAGTGGTTATTTCATTTTATATCACAGAATAATGTGACATTTATTTCTGTCAGTGAGTGATTTAGATTTTTCCAGTTTCAGTTTCTAATGTCGTAAGCCTTTATCTTTAAACTTAAAAATATGTACTAGATTTATTTTTGAAGACACTTAGGTTCTTTGGGGTCGTGTTTTGTAACACTGAAGCAACATAAAATAGTGCTCAAATATTTAAGTGCTAGAAAAATAGAATAAAACAAATGTAAATAAGGACAAATACATGTACTAAAGATATTGTCGTAAAAGATGGGTAACATGCTAATTAGTAAACTAATTAAAATTGTGTATCAGTAGATCTGGGCAATTAATGAAGTTGAAAATCAGTTTGTTGTAAGGCTTACTAAATTATTACATTTAATTTATTGATTATTGTCACATTAGACTTTGGTGTAGTTCTTGAAAACATTAATGCTAGGGAAAACCTATTTCATTTTGTTATTTTTGTGACACTGATCACCTTAAAATCAAAGCAATCAAACAAAACACCCTGATGTAGCACCTACTCTATTAATTATGGTCATAAATGAAACAGTAATTTAGCAATTTGTCTTGAAATGTTCTCTGTTGTCATAAATATAGTATTTTGAATGTGAATTAAGCTGTCTACATTAAATGTAAAAGTCAGCTGGTGTGTGGTGTAATGCTTTGAGTTTAGTTAAAGAAGAGATCTTATAGAATGCAAAGTGGCTATTCAGACCAGGTTCAGGTGACTGTTATTACACATGCAAAAACTATTATATGTTACAGGCTTTTGTTATCTAAAGAAATGAATAAATCTATAAACAACAAAGTTATTTTTGTTTTCTGTGCATCAATACAAATTTTTGGATAAATCAACTCATTAAAATGCATTCCTCAGCGGAAGGTATTTTTTGTCTTTAGTTTATTGCATTGTGGAATGTTAGTTTCAATATTTTAATCTGATCTCATTAATTAATTATCATAAATTTATCGTAAAATGAGTATAACAAAAGAGGAATTTACTATTTGACAAGCTGTATGTCAAAATACATTTTAAAATGTCTCATCATAACCATTATTTTGCACTATTTTCTCCATCCGTGAGAAAGTTAATAAATTCTATGTAGTGTTATCTCACAAGACACTTTTAAGTGTTAGTAGGAGAAAGAAAGTATCAAAATTGAAACATTATGTGCTTCCATTGAAGTTTATAACAGATAACACTTCACTTTAACAGACTTGTAATTTTCTAGGTACAGACACTTTTACATTATCTCATTAGATCTGTATATTTTAGCTTGTTTATAAGATAAAAGATTTTCATAAAAGCCAGTTTATTTAACCTTGCTGGAATCAGTTTTTATTAAATCTTCTTTCAGGAGAAAAGGTACAGTCAGGTAATGATGGAACCATTTTATCATTAAAGGAAGGTTCCTCATCCTCCTCACAGCATGAGAGAGCTCTTTCTACAAGTTCCACTGTTCAAAAGCAGCAGTCTACCACCTATATATGGGCTGGAAAAGAGTACACAGTTAACAGTGCAGATGATAATTTGATTACTCCCTCATCATCATCATCACAGCCTGAGACAGTAAAAAAATCATCTCTGTTGTTACCACGTTGTGTAAGAGAGCAGAAATCATTTAGAACAGATTATCGTGGTAGTACATCTACAGATGTGGAAAGTCACCCAAAATCTAAGGTTCCAAAACTAACCCAGACAATGAACCTAAAGGAACCTGAACAGTTTTATAGTTCCAGCTATGATGATACAGTAGCATCAATTAGGAAGAAGCTATCCTCGGTGGGTATCCAGAATCCATTTTATTACTGTTTTAATTTAATTATGTATGTTGTTTAATTAAGTGAGGTTGTCATTTGGTGTTTTTATTTTAATATTTTATTATATTTTTTTGTTTTAATTTTTTACATTGCTGCTGAACAGTGGGTGTGCAAAATAACAAGTTTTGTTATTTTGGATCAGAATAAAAAAAATAATTTTAAGAACAACATTATATTGGCAAACATAAAACTAATTTTATTAAGAAGAAGCTTACTGTCAAATTGAAAAAATAAAGAAACTTGTGATTCTCTTTTCATTAGAATGATCTTATGTCTGGGTGAAACCGTAACTATTTAACTGTTTCTTTTAAAATAATTTTAATTATTTTTTCCTGTGGTATTATGTTTTGTAGCCATGTTACATTTTTAGACTGTATAAATAATTGAAAAAAATATTCATAAGATTGGTGATGAATATCTAATTTTAAAATATTAGATTAAATACAATGACATTGTTGTAACTAAAACAAACTTATGCATATATGTCATTTGCAATTTCTTTTGAACCTTGTGTGCAGAAGTGAGCACTAGTCTTAAGTTGTTATGCAATTCTTTTTGTTAATTTTTAGTGAAAACATGTCATGTGTGCTCAACTGTCTTGTAAGTCTTTGGTAACTTCTTTTATTGTAAGAACTCAACTTACTAATTTTGTCTTCCTTTATTCGCTACACAAATTGCCTTTCATTTGTCATTCATATATGTTTTGTATTTCACTGCGGAGATATATTGTTATTTATATTGCTGGTTTGTAATACATCTGTATACACACAAATTACAGTGCCAGCATTTGGTGAAATTGTTTTATTAAATTAAGCACTAATGTTAAGTGAATTTATTATAATGTTGAAAGAAACATCATTCAAGACAGAACTTTTGTTTTCCAGTTATCAGCGATGTCAAGAAAACCCACTTGCAGAGAAATATATATGAAAAAACGGCTCATTTGGGTTGAGAAAATATTTTACTTGGAAGAGCGAACAACGTTTCGACCTTCTTCAGTCATTGTCAGGTTCATGATCGAAGAAGGTCGAAACGTTGTTCACTCTTCTAAGTAAAATATTTTCTCAACCCAAACGAGTCATTTTTGCATATATATTGTTTTTCTATAGTTTGGAACAATTTTTGTCATACATATACGAATGCACTTAAATTCTGGCTTAATTAGTTTGGATTTAAGTGGTTTGAATTTGGAAAATTGGCAAAGTATTGGAAAACACCATGCTTAATATTTGTGATAAAAAGTCTTGTTGTCTGCAGATGTTTTATTTTTTAAATTCTTTTTAGTTTTGTCATTGCAGGTTTCAAGTAAATGATTTGGAAATGTAGGGTTTCAGTTCTTTCGTTTTCTGCAAAAGTGGCCTTTTATCCAACACCAGACCTCATCAGCAGGGCTGGATGATAAGACAAAAAATACAACTGTTATTAAAATAACATGTAAGCTGTTAACTAATAATCCAAGTTTTTGTTAACAGTCAAGACTTCACATTAGTTGTATTGGTTTATAATTCTTTGCCAATTTGTGGTCTTCAGGGTTTGATGCTTTGTATTTGTGTCTAAAAATCCTAGAATTAGTACTCTAGTTTTAAATTACATTGTTATTAAATGTTAGGCAAGTTCAGTTTATGAGTATGCAGATTACCAGGACCTTTAGTAATGCTTCAGCTGAAGATTATTTTTAAACATTTCATTTTAAGAACATTTGCTGAGGAGGCAGCCATGTTTGATGTTATTTGTAATGTAGTAGGAAAATATTTTTGCATTAAATGCTTTGTAATATTATTGACTTTATGTACAGATATTGTAAGAAATTAAAATCTTACAAGCATGGTGTATGATATTTATTATTTAATTTTCTGAAAGATAATGATAAACTTTATTTTGGTAGTTTCATGTAGTAAAAGAGTTGTTTTGATCATTAGAACAGTAAGGTTCGTGTTCAAACTCTTAAGTGGACATGTATCAGAATAACTAAAATGGTTTCCTTTTTACAATATCAAAAGATTGTTTCATGAATTTCATATTTAACTCTATACCATAAGTTTGAATGATAGTTGTCATTGTCTTGGGAAGTTTGTCTTTTCAGGTCATTGAGATATTACTTGCCATACCTTAAAAAGTACAAGAATATTTCTGTTAGTTACAAGTTCAGAGACTGAAGTTTAGTTGTTTATATTATATTTAAGAGTCAGTAAATAATTTTGCTGTTTTTCATTCCTTGCAATTAAGTTAAGAATGTATGTATTTATGCTTAGCATTGTGTTTACCTCATAACTTCATTAGGCCTAGTTGTAAATATGAAAGTGTGGCAATAAATACATTCCCTGCTTTTGATACTATAAAGAAAGACAAAATTCTGAATGTAGGAACCACTGTTGAAATAAGCACATAGTATTTGAACTAGTAAATAAGAAACATCCAGTTTGCTTTATAAAATAATTTATGAGTTATCTTCTACTTTGGTAAGAAACCCCTGAAACAACTCCATTTAACAGTATCTTTTTATTTTAGGTGAGTACTCCAGTAAGGCCAGTGAATCTAAAACACAAGAAGTAATGACACTAGAAGAACATTAAAAGGTATGTTGTCTGTATACTGATAAAGCCAGATAAAATATTTTACTTTATTGAAAATAAAGACAGAAATTACATAACTGTTTCATAACTGCTGGAAAACTTAAGATACTGACTCTGCTTATTATGTTGGAATTTTACATGAAATATGTTAACAATTGGATCTTAAGAACTTAATGTGCAATGTAGAAAACCACACTTCACTGCCGTTATTTTATTTAAACTCTTAGGAACAAGTACACTAATATTTCTGATTCACATAATTAAATCTTCAAGTATTTTGTTAACTAAAACAACAAAGTATTGTTGATTGGTTGGATCCCTTAAATATTCATATCTACCTTATTGCTAGTTCTGAGCACATTTTAAGTGCTACCTACATTATTATAATTTTTTTTAATTGGTAATAATAGTTTTAGTGGGATTGGTAATCAAATTATTACTTGATACATATTGTGTATGTTTCAGTGATTATAACTACACATTTATTTAAAATTATAGCTCTGTATGTTGTTATTAACTCAAATTGTTTATGATGAATTTCCCAGTTACCAGTAATGCTGTCACTATCAATAACTTGTATTAAAAATATAATAAAATTAATTTTTCTGTTTACTGTGTAGTTTTAACTCGCATTATTACTTTTATGATCTTCATGTCAGGTTAACTGGAAAACTTAGATACTTATAATCTGCACCATTTGATACAGAAAATGTCTGTTTATAGAGTTTTAATTCCAATAAGGTATGCATGATCAAGCAGTTAGTGGCATATATTTAAAGAAATGCTTACTGTACAAAAGTAGAGGTCAGTCTCAGTGCCTCCACACGTTCTTGTGCAATTAAACTATTAATCATAGACAGGATTTCCATTTCAAGTTAACTATCTCCTGAGATTTGCTATGATTGATGCACATTTATTTTTTAATTGTTATAGAAAGCATGATCATGCTGTACTTACACTATATTAAAGTTGGATTAAATTTTGTTATTCTCTGTAAAATTTAAAGGTTTATTACATAATTTCATAACTTTATTTAATTTTTATTTCTTGTATTATTTCAGGGAAAAAACAAGATTTAATTTTGGATTCCAAAAGAACTTGTCAAAATATGAAATGTGTTATTGAATAATAATAAAAAAAAACTCCTCAAGCTTGGAATACACATTTTAGAATCTAATTTTCATAACTAATTCAGATTATTTAACCAAACATTTACTGTTATAAAATCTTTGTTACCAAGAAAATTAAACTTGTGGCCAATGTCCAGTACAACTGTTTACAGAGTTAATGAAATACAGGACAAAAGTTTAAATACACTATCATTCAGTAAGTCCAACTTCAATAAAACTAGATATCCAACCTGATCTTAACTAATTATATCCATTTCTGGTAGGTTGGTGGCAGTTAGTTAATTAAACTATTACATGTATTGTTTTAATTAAAATAATTAGGAATAAACTTTTATATAACAAGAACCATAAAAATGTTATTGTTCAACTCGCAGTTTCAGATTTTGTTTGTTGAAGTCACTGTCAAAAAAGTGATGTTAAAGGTGTGTCAGAATTAAATACCAGTTGTTAATTGTGAAAAAAAACTGCAATTCTAGTTTTTAATGAAGGAAACTTCTAGATATGAGTTTATGGACTTAACAGTCAATGTGTTGTTTTAGTACAGTGACAGCCTTCAATCACTTATTGATTTGGAACATCACAATAAACTTGGTTAGAAAGTATACAGGAGTTTCGGTGTACCGTAACTAAAAACAAAAGCAACGAATACAAATTTACACCAAATCTTACAATCTACTATTCTACGTGACATATTTTAAACCCACACTTGAACATATTTAATGTTTGGCAATTTGATTTAAGAGTACGTTATAACGTGTGTAAATATGGATGTAATTACTTTTAATAAACTACACGTCATAAAACAAGCACATAAGTTTGCTATTGATATTCATATGTATCATTTCCCCCTACATAGTGAGGTAAATGGGTTGAAAACAGTTCAGTAGTTCAGGTCCTTTTAAACAGCATGATCACGTGTTGATATTTAAACCTGTCAAAACTTGCCCATCTCTTGCTGTCGTACGTAATGTGAGAGTATGGAAAAACTTCTGTATGCAGTTCACACTTTTTCTTCAGCCTATAAAATGTCAGGTTTTAAAAGTTTAATTTCACCACAGAGAAAGATGCCATGGCTGATGCAAGAAAGCAGAGATCAGTTGTTTGGGATGACACCAGCCAGGGTTGCAGCACAGTGCACATCCACAGATGGCAAGGGTGTGTACAATTTATTTGAATGTTCTGGACTGGTCTCCATATTTGCCAGATATGAATCCCATCATACATCTCTGGGACATTCTGAATCCTGCCCCCAGCTCTCTGGCTGAGGGGGACATCATCCCCCAGAAGCAGATTGACAATGTGGTGACATCTCTGCTATGCAGGATACAGGCTTTTCTGGTGGCAAGTGGAGGACATACCCATTATGAGTGATCTGGACTTTAAAATCCTGATTAAACTGTTTGTGTGTAGTGCAAAGACATGATGATTTCATATGTTAATTCAAAACTTGTGTTTAGCTGTATGTACATTGTGTTTTTAATATATCTCAGTATATACACATAAATGGATAACTGTGTTGATTATCTGTGTGCATTAAGAAAAGCTAACTTGTGTGGTGTAGTATTTTGATTAATTTGTTTTGGGCATGTTAAAGTAACTTTTAACCACTTGCTTGATTTATAGTAGCCATATTGATTGTCCCCCCCCCCTTGGGAGTTATATTTTAGTATATAAACTTGTTTAATATAGTATTTAAATGGAATAATAGAAAGGCCTTCCATTTTCTTATAATTTCATTCTTTGAATTTAATCTAAACTATCATACACACTAAATTCACGTTGTTCAACATGGTTGCCACTCGCCCTGCGTAGCAAATTGGTGCTTCTACCACTAGTTTTTTTTCATAATTCTACCAATAAATAATTGAAAACATTATTCTGTATTTTTTGTCACGTGCCAGAAATGTTAACACTTTCTTTATAATTTTTACAATTATGAAAAAACTGTGTCCAACGACACCACTGAGCTAAACAAAACTTAAAACCAACCCCACTTTGAAATTTACTTTTGCTTGCAAGTGATATAATGCAAAATTAGTCACAACAATTTCAAAACATCAAAAGCTTACTAAATTTTTTCCACATAATTTCCTGGAAAAGTTCCAAATAATCCTGTTCTTAAAGAGGTTCCAACATACCAGCCATCATCACACTTTTCCATTACATAAATGATATCTCCGCGAATTATCTCTAGTTCATCTTCATGTTGTGGTTTGTAGCCATAAAGACCTCGAAACCTATTCATAATAAGAAAGACAGACTAATTGAAACTGACAATGAGTTAATGTGTGTATGGGTATTCTTTGTTTTATGAATTTAATGCATCATGAAAGAATGTAAATTGAAAATTTCTCCCACTGTCCTAAAGGTAGAAACATTGGATATATGTTCCTGACCCTAACCTTTTGACCACATCAGTGTAATATTTTCTCCACTATAACATAAAAATACAGTTATAGTTAACACAAAGAAAACCTGAAATAAAAAGAATTTTCATCCATAGTATTGAAGTGTATTTGAAATATAAAGTGGTGAAAAATAACTTAAAATAAAATACCTTTAGTTACTAACAGAGAAAAATAGCAATTTAGCTGTTTGAATTCTCTAATTGAGAACAGTTGTTTCATAATATGCAGAAGTTTTGTTACAGTAAGAAATGTGGAAGGAAACTGAAAAACATAAAACATTAACCAAAGAATACCTGTACTTTATAAGACATTAAATTAAAATTAGATTCTGTTATTTATCAGATTCATACTGTGTTATGATGTGACAAGAGTTATGTGTATGTAATGTCAGATTTCTACAGTTTAATCTGATAAAAAATTAATTATTTTCAGAGAAATATAGATAACTGAAAATTTATAGTTTAGACCTCTCGAAATTATAGCAGATAGATATCTCAATACATTTTTGTCAGAAGCTTACGTTGAATTCATTGATTTATTTTCAAATGAAGTGATAAATGGTAGTGGGGTAAGTTGTACAATAAAAACCTATTGATTCATGTTCAAAAAATTTTACAGAATTATTTGAAATAGATGATTTAATTGTAATTTATTTTCTCTTCAGTTTATAAAGGTGATGAGTGTTCCATTCTGTTTCCTTTAAAAAACAAGTATGTAATATAATTTGATTATCTAATGTTTATAATAAACAAAATGTATTCCTTACGGTATGGGCTCATCAAAAGTATTAACATGCAGACTTTCCATCAAAGGTTGATTGGTTTGTGAAGGTGGACTTAGTAATGGGAGATCATATTTCTGAAAAAAATAAATTGTAAGTTTCTTCACAGATTAAGACATGTTTAGTAATTATTTGTCACAACCTTTATATATATTGTTTTCATGTCTTCAAACATGTTTTCAAACAAAAGAACCATCATGTTATAGATATATATTTTTCAGTTACCAAAATGAAAACCTACAAGCTATCAATGAAAGTGAAATTTGTTTTCTTAATGCAAAATCACAGCATTGAAACAGTCCAATAACATATCATTCTTCGCTGTTTGTGAATGTCTACATCAGTGTTGTGTGTCATGAAAAAGTAATTATTTAACATTTTTATGTTTATTATGAAATTAAGATATTTCAGGTTTTGGAAAATTGTTTACTTGGTGAACATATAAAGCTAAGTAGCACTAGCATCACATGTTGTAACATAAAGTGAACCCTAAAATTACAAAGTTTAAATACACCTCTAAAAATATATTTCACACAAATGGAAACAAATATTTGGTCAGAAGTGAATTAAAACGAATGTTACATTTATGTTTGTGGGAAGATCCAGCAAACTACATTGTTGTATCTACTACCCATGTATTCCCCTACAGAAGATACTAGAAACAAAATGAGTATTTATGGCAAGTGTTCCTACCTTTGTTAAAGATACAGACAGAGATTCAGGATGGCTTATTTTGTTGTTTTGACACCTTTGTGTCTGGTGAAGACTTGCACTACCGTTTGTGACTGGGGTGCTGAAAGTTGGACAAGAAGAGTCAAAATGTCACCAATACACAAAGTTAAGCAAATATAACGAGTCTTGGAAAAGTTCAAAAGAAACAAATATTAAATCACACTGATTGTAATATCACTAATTGTGTGATGGTAAAAAAAATGGTCAGTATTTTAGGTATAAACATTTAAAAAAAACAGAACAAAAATTAATATATTTTTACTTTTTTTTTTTTTTTTTTATAAAACATGCATTGTTGACACAACAAAGCAGTTGATTGTGTTAAAACTTTTCTAGTTATAAATACTTTGGTATTTATTGAAGAATCAGATGTAGTTTATACTCACTGAGCAAGGCTTGATAGTAACCTGGGAGATGATTTTGGAGAGATTGAATGAGCATCTGGAAATATGACCAACATGATTCTGTTATCACGTGCAGAACAGAATTAATCTACTTTAGATTTCACATTACAATAACAAGTTATACAAGTGAACAGGTAGGGGGACAAGAATAACAGCATGGGTATTTTTACGACTTCAAAATCTCTTGGTAACAACTATCAAACAATTACATATTTGTCTAGCGACATAAAATGCACCTTTAGCATTTGGAATACACTCTTTTTTACATAGACCAACTTCTCCAAACCTTACACAACTTTGTGTACAGTACACCATATACTCCACATTTTCTCAATTCAGCTATTTTGTGAATTTCTTGCTTGACTTGATAGAAGTTACAAAGCTGGGTGTATATATTTTAGTAAGATCTCTAGCATTAATTGTACTAATATATTGGTTTGCATAATTCTCAAATAGAACTGCTTTGTATTTTTGATAAAAGGAATAGTACATCACAAGTTTGAAGAGAAAAATAGGTCTTTTTCCATTTATGTTAGGCATAATGCAAATTTTGTTCCTGGATAGTATGTGTTATTTTTTAATTGCTTATGTTGTAAAAGTACAGAAAATGGGCATTATTCCCTTCACTCTTTGCTTTTGTGACCTGGATAATGAAATTTAGAAATTAACCTATTTTCTATGTAAAAACGGGAAAATTTGCACATTTTTATTTACATAAAGTCTGAATGAAACATATAAATCAAGATTTACATGTATTAGTTATACAAAAATGACTAAAAATGTTTAGAAGTGTGTAGTTTTTTGAGATTTGCAACTGTGATGTAAATCACTTTCATATATCAGCCCTGAACTATAGTCTCGCATCATGTTTTCGTTATATGCTCCCTGATAGAGGCGTTCAAAGTCCAATATATCTTGGTGTGGTGGAAGCACACACTTTGCTCCTCTGAGTATGCTCCCATGTTCTCCTGAATTTATGAAGATGAGCATCAAGGATATGGACTTTCAGGGACATCCTGCAGCCCATTTTGCATTGGTTTTTCACAGAAGCCTCAACCAGTTCCACATAATTTTTGGCCTTGTGATTGCCCAAGAAGCCCCAAACCACTGCAATAAAGCTGCCCTGAGCTTTTTTCTTCTTCCTACTGAGCTTGTTGTGGAATTCTGTGTACTCCAGGATAATCTTTATTTGTGGTCCAACAAAGACATCAGATTTGATCTTTGCCTCAGACAGCTAAGGGAAGAAGTCTCAAAGGTACTTGAAAGCTGCAGACTTGTTATCCAGAACTATGGCACATTCTTTCATGAAACCCAATTTTATGTGCAACATCTTCTGGAGGCCCACTAGTGGCTCACACTTTACATTGTGCCTCCCCACAGAGAACTTGGTCTGTTGTGGCCAGTGAGCTGCAGTGTACCTGCTGTCCGAAAAGCAAAGATAACAGGGAAACTTGGGAAAGCCTCCTTGGAGACCCATCAGGAATGCCACCATTTGGAAGTCTCTGATAACCTCCAAGCCATACTCATCATACTTCAAGGCTTCTAGTAAGGTCTTGATGCTGTTGTATTCCTCTTTGAGGTGCACCAAATGAATCGGGGGGAATAGACAGATACTTATTCCCATCATGGAGCAACATAGCTTTGAGGCTTCTGGATGAGCTATCAATGAAGAGGCAGCACTCATTGGGGTTACAGGCAATTCCAGTTGACTCACACAGACTGGATACATTGTGACAGAAGCAGAGCCCATCTTGACAAGTGAAGTTCTACGTATTCTAGAAAATTCAGCTACTCAGCACTGAATATACCTGGAATATTCTGGAAAATGGGTACATTTGAAAATATGATTAGTAAGATCACAAAAGCAAAGTTTGAAAAGAAAAATAAGTCTTTCCCATTTACTTTAGACATAAGCAATTAGGAAATAACACTTTCTGCCCAAGAACAAGAAAAAGTAGAAATTTTGTTACATAGTTTTATCATTGATGATAGTTTTCTGTCTGTATCATAATTGCAGTTTTTGGATTTCCAGCCTTATATTTTTATTCTCTCTCTCTTTTTTTTTTTAATAGGTCATATCTAACTTCATTGTATATTCCACTCCTGGTAATATTCTTAAGGTGTGAAAATCTGACGACATCTGTTGTGCAGAATTCTAGTTATTCATTATTCTTGATTTTCTTGTGGATTCTAGAAAATGCCAAAAAATTTAATTCAGTATATTTTCAAACTGTACCTATCTGTCTTGTATGTTCACAAGTGGCCTGGCATAGCCAGGTGGGTTAAGGTGTTTGACTCGTAACCTGAGGATGCAACAGGTTTGGATCCCTGTTGCACCAAACATGCTCACCCTTTCAGCTGCAGGGGCATTATAATGTAATGGTCAGTCCCATTGTTCATTGGTAAAACAGTAGCCCAAGAGTTGGCAGTGGGTGGTAATGACAAGCTGCCTTTGCTTTAGTTGTACACTGCTACATTCAGGACAGCTCGTGCAGACAGCCCTCGTGTAGCTTTATGCAAAATTCAAAACAAAATGATTTATGCTTTGAACAAGGTATGAATTAACTTTTCAGAAATAACAAATACAGATATTCTAGATATCCCTTGAGTAGCTTTGCGCAACATTAGAAAACAAGCAAACAAACTGTTCATGGGTAGTTCCAGGTATTTTTTTAACTGTATCTCAGACGACATTGATAAGATAGACTGACAGATGGTCATACGTCCTTTATATTACTCAGGAATTACCTAAACATCTGAGGTCATAACTGTAGTTCCTATTCTAGATGATATATTTATATTACACTATTCAAGTCTTGTATAAGCTTTTTCTTAAAAGATCATTTTCATATTGCTTTTCTGAGTAAACTTTAATGTTTCCTATATCCCAAACTGGTATGTCCAGATAGAATCATTTTTCATTGTAAGTGTAATAAAATGGAGTGAAATTACAGAGTTAATTATGGACAAATAGGTAAAGTCCCAACATAAGAAAAATATTCTGTCAGTATCCACCCAAAATTGAAGTATACAAATAACACGTTTTTAAACATCTACACCTAATCTATTTAATGGGAGGTGGTCAGGTATACAAGTCCCAAATAAAATAAACTGAATGTTTTTAACATGTCCCCCCAACCCCCTATTGAAGGACTTTTCTTAACAGATCTTAAATTGCTCTAATTATTTTTCAGAACTGAAATTAAAAAAGGAAGAAAATTGCTGTTTAGCATAAATAAATATGGATGTTCTGATTACTACAGGAAATGGTGCAAGTTTTACAACTTGTTGGAGGAACCTCAATTTGTACACTGTTTTTGTAGAATTTGTGGGATTTTCACATACTTAAATGTGGAAAGACAAGTTAATATTTTTTTAAAAACACGAATATTTTCATTTCCCCATGAAGAATAATGCTTGGACCACCCTACTCCCAAAAGTAACAACAATCCTGGAAACCCATAATTTTTCCATATTTAACATTAATATACATTGTAATCACATCCAACATTTATAAACTGTAACAAAACACCTTAAAAGGACAAAAAAGCCACCAAAAAGTGAAAATGCTTATACAGGTTTTGAAACATTTATCTGGAGGAATTTTATCTTGAAACATCAGCTGCTTGAGTGGAAATTAGGTCCATCATGGAAGTAAATCATACATTATAATACACTACACAGACGGATTTTGCCTTTTCACGTCACCTCTGCTAGTTGGTGTGTTCAGGTCTACACACTTCAAATAGGTTGTGATTTATGAAATTTCAAATGTAGGACTTCATTTTTTGCTTAATGACAGTTGTATACAGTAGGTTTACAACTGAGACCTTACTCTATTTGTATTCTTTTTAACTAATGGCAAACATTAATCCTAGACTTAAAAAAGAAAGAAAAAGGAAATTGGCTAATAGTTAATAGAGTTTTGATTTATGTATCTAACCTTTGAAGTTATTCCAACAGAAATTAATAAAAGTACAACCTACAAGAATTTTAAAAACAAAATAGCTTACAGGTTTCCTGTAGCAATGTTTCCAACATCTCAGGTAAGTCTTTTTTTTTTTTTTTTGCCAAAGGTTTTTCATTCTTTAGTGCTAGCCAAAAGGCTCCACATGTGATTTGGATGCTTTATAAGATAATGTAATTTCAGTTTAAATAAAACCGATTATGAAACCTACTTGTTTGTCCAGGTTCATGGAGTACGTCCAAATATGCTGCTGGCACAATACCCTTCTTGGTTCCAATTCTTCCTTCATACCATTTCTGGTCTACCTTTCCTGTTAGTATTACGGTGTCCCCCTAAAAGGATAAAATAACAAAAGTTTTCCACTGTCTTTAAACACATTTTTATTCATATTAAACATTTTGCTGATAAGCATATTGTCCTAGTCTTAAATTACTTCGCACTGAATTCAAATGCAAACCTACTGTGCATAGATATACAAGTGATATACTATAAATGATGTATCGAGTGATTTTGTTTAAGATGCTGTACACTTTTTGCTACAGCATTTCAAAATTTTTTACAAAGGTACATTGTAAAACAATTATATCAGTAATGGGTTCTAAACTTATACAGTCAACTGCTATTAATAAATTCTCAAAATAGTATTTTAAAGTGATGTCTGTAAATCTTTTGTAATCAATTTAAAATATAAGCATTTCAAAACTGAAGTACAGATATTACATCATTGTCTTTTTTTTCTTTAATTGTTACGACTATGAGATTACCCTGAACTTTAGATTCATTACCGAGATATGTGAACTCAAATTGGCACCACATTAATAAATATACACAAAATTTCTACAATAAATCAAGCAACTCAAAGGCTGGTAATTTACAAGTAATTAAAGGAATTGCTTCAGGTTTCTGCAGAAGCTTAGTAGCCTTATGAATGTGCGTACACATTGTTTTTTTATGTACAGTTGAGTGAAATTTTGTTAAATTGTGCAAGGGATTGATGATACCAAATGGTCACATACAACTGACAGAAAACAATATCTGAAAGAGCTACTTTAAAATGTGATAAAAATTGTCCCTTTTCCATGGAGCATGTAAAAGTTAGACTTTTCCTTTCATCAGAAACTTCGATTGTAAAGGCTAAATAAAAAGTGAAGTGGAATATCCTTTAATAAATTTCTGTATAAATATACTTAAGTAAGCTTTGTAAGAAAGTTCAGTAAAAACATACTAAAATAGAGTTAATTACACAACTAAACAGATCATTATTTGGTATTTTCAACCTGAATGGGACTGTGTGTGACAGATGGGACATATGACAGATTGGAGGCCCTGAGGCTCTTTCACAGTCAGCCATACACATTTATAACTGATAACCAATCAATAGCTCAATATCTATTCTCCTATTGTTAACTGAGTGGTGGGACTGACTGCTATTTTTATAACTCATCTTGCAGGTGAAGTGTTTAGTTTGTGGATGTGAACTTGTAATATATACAGCTTTTAGCATTAAACATAAGGCCAGGCTAAACTGTATAGGAAGCTAAAATTTAATTGATGCATTATTTATATACATGTAAGTATTGTAAATAATTAAAGCAAACCTAGTGAGTTAGTTACAAGTCTATACCACAACAACAATTTTTGGGTATTGCCAAATCATGATTTGGCAAGAGAACTGGCAGGTTTTAAATGTATAATAATAAATTAGTTGACTACCAAAACTCGGTGTTTTCATGATTAGTGGTAAAGTGTTTTGGTACTGATGCTACTTACTTGATGAGGTATTGCAGCTGCTATGGTATTTAACTATTTTTTAATTTGAACTTTTAAGAATTTTGCTTTTAAAATTATGACCTGGAAACTAATTTAAATTTAATTGTTTACATGTTATTAATTAGTACTAAGAACCATAAACTACTGTTTATTGACGTAGGGTTCATTGTTTCCTCTTTTGAAATGATATTTCAGCTTTTTATGGTTAAGTATCATGATTATTTTGGAGTAAAATTACAGTGGGGAATCTAACCTTGGGTTCTAATATTGTAAGTTAATAAACTTATCACTTTCCCAAAGGAGGACATTAGGATTCTTTATATTTGATAGAATATGAGTCTAAAGCAGAGGTTTTTATTAAATGAAGTATATTAGATCCTTACACTGGTCTCAACAGTTACCTTGATTAACGAGAGTTCCACAGAAGTCTGAGCATGAAAATTATACTTTGCCCTTGCTTCACCTTCTGTAGCTTTACGAGTATGAAGAAGTGCATTTTCTGAAGAAATAACCTGGAACATAAAAAAGTGCCCTAGATAAATTGGTAATACTAATATAAATCTTGAAAAACGTGCTGAAGGATTGGTGACTTTTTATGACAAATTTAGTTAAAGGTTTTCAACAGGGACACACAAGAACAGTATAAGTTAAAAATGAAATAACTGGGTAAAATTGACTATACTAGTAATATCTAACATAGACTTGCCTTTCTATATTTTAAAGTGATATATGCACTGCTCGTATTGTATCAATACACTTAACTATACCAAACTAATATCGTGTCACTGCATTAGAATAGCTGTAGTAAACTCTGCCGTACTGTGAATCAGTATTCTTGAATATCAATAAAACTGATTATTCAGTGACTTTTCACTTGAATAACATAGCTTTAGCATAAAATTCCTATATTTTTCTTTGGTACATACATTCAAAGCTATTACAAGTTTAATAAATCTCAGATTCTGTAACATTATTTAATCCAATAATATTTTGTATTTAATTTTCATGGAAATTAATATATTTCTTAAGTTCATCTCTTCTGAATTTATCTGACAAAACATTCAATTTCTTTTCTATATATACCTGGTACAGTTATCACAGAATTAATAATAGTTTTTATGAAACATAATAAAATAAAAAAAGTTGTCTGGTATTCACTTATGTAGAAAAAATTTCATTTAAATATGTCTGCAATGATAAAATATTAAAAAGGTCAAGCCAATTTCAGATAACTGGACTGACTTAGAGCAAAAGTGACATGTGCACTGCTCATATTGTATTAATACACTCAAGTAACTACAGCAAGGCCTACTGCTCTTTGGTGACTACAGCAACCAGCTGTGTCATCTATCCGTGTGCACAGAAATATTTCTGGCCATGCTGTCAGCATGCTTTGTATTCTATTTGTGTGTGTTGCACAACTGACAGGTTTTACTTGTTCTTAATTGTATCACATATATTTTGTGATGAAATGCATATACATGAATATATTACTAGGAAACTAAGTGCTTTATTCAGAGATTTACCATTACAACAGGTGTATTCAGTAGCATATTCTAAGATTGTTTGTACACTTACAAAATATCAGAAGTAAATGTTGACAATTGATTTAACCATGGCATATCTGTTTGAGGTGTCCTTACCTCTACATATTTGATGGGAAAAATACCAGTCATTCCATGATGTTCACCTTGATACCAGTTCTTGTCAACTTCTTTGTGTATATATACAATATCTCCTTTGTTCAGGGACAACTCTCTGTGATGGTAGAAAAACACACACAAACTTAATGTGTTGTAATACACATGATTATTTTATTGCAGTGGCATTACTGAAAATGTGTATTGATTGAATAAAAACAAACATTTATTACAATAAAGACATACTAGTTAAGGTATTAAATGTTTTGAAAACAACAAAATATAAACATTTTTTGAAGAGAGTGATTTGTGTCTCCTACCTCTCAAGTTAGAATTGAATATCGAATGTTCCACTGATGATATCATGTTTTGCTTTTTAATACTAATCTATTTTCTAATCATTAGGATTGTTAACTAAAAGCATTACAATATATGCTAATGAAAAACAAGCTATGAAAGAACTCCGAGTAAAGAAAAGTCTATCTTTTTCTCTTAGATTTTGGAAGTATTTTATAACTAAATTGTTTGTCAGACAAACTGACATGGATTAGAAATATTCATTTATGGTGTCTAACTTGGAAGTTAGTACCAGCAACCACGAGCTTATTATAAAACAAGACTCTTGTACATTCTCTGACGCACAAATATTGCACTGTACAAAAGTTTATGTTACAGATAAACGTGTGAAGAAGTGCACATAAGAGATTGATAGAATCCTAACTCATTACTCACCTGGCATGTGGGAAGCTACTGAGACTGCATTGCTTACCTTGACTGATCAACACCTTCTGGCCAAATATTACATTACTTAAAGTTTTATGCTTCTACTCAATGATTGTGAAGATGTACATGAACCACAATACAGCAGTAAACTGTTACTTACTAATCGGGCTGGAAGTCCAATCTATGGCAACTAGCTGTATCGTCTATCTGTGTACATAGAAATATTTCTGGCCATTCTGTCAGCATGCTTTGTATTCTGTTTTTGTGTGTCACATAACTACAACTTAGATTTACATAGATCGTCTATAATTGAATTATAATGTAAAATAAAGTTACTGAAAATACAGTACAAAACAATTATTTTATTCTGAACAGTTACCTAATTTAAGTACTAATAATGGCATAATGGTTAAACATAACAACACAAACAACATACGTAATGTTGTGCCGGTGAAGAACATTGTATGTAATTGTTTGATAAGATTAATGGGTTGAAAACATGGGATCCAAACATGTTTCATAGTGACAGAACCATCCAATTCACAGGAAATTCTTGTTTTAGATTCTTACAAGCTGGTGGAGCTTATTTGAGAACAGTTTTAATTTTTATCTACTCTTTTATGTTAAAAACAATTTCAAATTGTAGAAAGCATATGTACAACAGGAGTATTTTTACATGGTTTACATCAGTTATACTCTATTTAAAGATCATTACTGAATGATTGGATTTGCTATAAATGATTGTAGTCAAATAAAAGGTGATAAACATCTTGTATAATTATTACAACTATTTTAAATATTGTAAATGAGAACAAAAAGTCAAACTGGAAGAAGTAAATAATAGAATTGTGCAGAGCTTCTGGAATATTCTAGTTTGCACTGCAGCTGTATGCTTATCATGGTGTATTTCCTTCTGACAAGATTTTTATGGTACGTGTTTCAACTTTCAGTTTTCCGGGTTCCAAAAGTTAACTTTTGGCAGAAAATAATTTGTGAATATTTTTCAGATTTTTCCAGAATATTGTATCTAATTTCAAGATTTATTTTGCAGTTTTCGTTTTCAGAATTTCTACTACAAAGTTAGCACTCAGTAGTTTTGACATTGTATTTAAAACTACAAACACTCACTGTCAGTAACATAGACGACTTACATGTGTGTGGTTTCTTCCTACAAATATTTTATCACAAAGTTAACAGGAGAGATAAATGCATTGTGTATCTTTGCAGTATTTTTCCTATAAAAATATATTTCAACTAATAATTGATAGGGATTCTGACAGGTGTCATTAAGTGCGTGATCATCAACCAACATCAATCCAAGAAAATGAGAAAACTATACATATCTTTTATTTAAACATTTTTATGACCAAATGATATGACAAAAAAACACATTTGAATTGTTTAGCTGTCTACTTTATGGCCTATTCAAGCCTAAGTTACAAGTCATTTTGTGACCACGTTCTAAAAAAAAAACACATTTGAATTGTTTAGCTGTCTACTTTATAGCCAATTTAAGCCTAAGTTACAAGTCATTTTGTGACCACGTTCTATGGTGATGGCTTGATTACATTGATCTGCTTGTTTTCATGTTGGATTTCATTTAGAGCATGAAAAACTGCAAAAGGCTTTAGTCATAAACTTTATTTGGTTGTACAAGTATTTGACTTGTAATATCACAATTTTTTAGATGTTTTCTATATTAGGCTACAGTTTAAAATTCCTAAGTCGTCAGTTATATTGACAACAGAAGGTATTTCAACTTGCTTATTATAAATGAGGCTAAGTTATCAAAATATTGTTCAATACAGCTGTCACAAAACCCACTGATTATCTAATGCTCTAAATGTTATAAACTCAGCCCACATTGTGTGAAACAAAACGGCCTCAATAAACAAAGATTTCTTGCAATAACAAGAATGTCACTACCTACATCTAGTAAATAGCTAAGTATTCAGCTGGGATCTAGGCACAGTCTTTAGACTCCTGTTTCTTGTGTGAGAAATATGGATTGTGGAAAACCTCCCATACAGTATAGTAGTCAGGAGCTGAGAGGTACAGATATGAAGAGAAAGTATAGAAGAACCTTACCGTGGAGTCTGAGCTGTGAAAGTGTACAGTACTTTTGCCATATTATGAGCCTCAAGAGTTTTTGGAAGGGGTGTGGCTTGGGACTCGTAAGGATTGTTATATCGATCTAAGGGTATGGGGGATTTCTGTGATGGCCTGAAATAGAAAAATTATAATGGTAAATAAATTGCAATATTTAATATGTAATACCTGAATACACATGTCAAGGAGAAAGAAATCTAGCAAAACGTTTGTTAAATCGTGAAATTGTGGCACTTTTTGGTAACTACATTTTTATTCAGAGTGTAAAGAAACTAATTTAAAACACATTATGTGTACTGCACAGCTACAAGACAATATTTTGATCTTAAATGTCTTTAATTTAAGAAAACAATGTATTTTGTGTTTTCATTTGAAGCAGTTACTGGTAGAACTTTCAGACAAAAAGCATCAACAGCATTTACAAACCTGGGAAAATTTGAAAATAGGACCTGTAATGTTATATTGTAAAAAGTGTAGTTTTAGATCAGTATGGATATGGTTGTTTTAAAATTTTACAAAGCAAAGTAGAAGATGTAAAATTCAAGAAATTTACAACACAGTGGTGTCAATTTTTGTGAAAAATTCAAACTATATTTAATTAGGTTAAAAACCAGTACATAAACAACACTTTTGTGGAAAAGTACAAGTGAGTGCTGTGTTTCTTTTTTGTAATTATTTTTTTGAAGAAAGAATTGTGATTCATTCACAAGAATGACAAAAAGCTTGAGGACATTTACATCCTAAGTTGAATGATTTACTGACTGACATAGTAGCAAAACTCTGAAATCAGTTGATATAAAAGTATTTTATAACTTACGTGAAATTATCGGTATGTCTTCTTATCTGTAATTCCTCTAAGTTTTTTCTGCATTTTCCCTCTTCCTGTTGCTTCTTTAGCTATAAAGGAAACTTTCACATATCAGCATACAAGTTCAGTTATAAAGATACCAAATGAAGTTTGAGGTTTATAGAAATGTTTGGGCTGTAATATGTAACAAATAACACCTGCGGTACATCGTTTCAAATTGTGAACCAGATTTCACACAAGTTTTTGAGAAATGTTCTAACAACGAAATGAAAATTAATTTGATATTGTAGAAACTGCATCCTTTTCCTTATGTGTAAGAAGGAATTGTGCTTTTAACTGTCATGAAGCTACAGTTCTTTGGTTGTAGTTTGCCAATGTGCATAACATAGTAGTGTGTTCCTTCAATCATTTTGCTGCTAAACATGTGTTTGATAAAGCTTTTTTTTTTTGTCTGCACACACAAGAGAAAGCAAATGTATTAAATTTTCTTTAACTTAAATGTAAATGTAAATTACCTTGTCATCTTTAAATGTGGTCCTAACTGGCTTTTGTGGTCGTCCCATCACAGAGCGCTCTTGGTAGGTTTGTGGAGAAACTGTTCAACAAATTAAGGAATTACATATGAGAAATGGGTAAACTTCATGTGTTCAAATACTAGTCCCATGGGTAATTTACCTGTAAAACATTAAATATTTCTTCAAAAGCATATGTAAAATAGTGTTAACATGTGTAAGTAATCTGTAGCTAGTGAGTCTAAAAGGCATATCAGAACCTAAAGTAATGGAAATAATTACATACAAAACTTTACACTACGGAGATCACAACTGTATCTTAAACACTACACGGTTCTCTTCTTTTCAAAAGGCTACTTAGACTGATTCAATTACTGTAGAATTTAGTTGACAATCCAAATTATTTTTCTCTGCTTTTAACACAATAGTATCAGTGTTTACTTAAGTTACAGGTGTATCCTGAACTTCAAATAATCGTCTTCTTTTCATCAAAGTTTATGTAGGTAGGTTAAATTAGTTTAGAACACCTTCTGATGAGGCATGTTATTCTTTATCTCTATCAAACTGTTAAACTCGCTCTAGCATATCGACCATTAAGGATATCCACTCACAGACAACTAACTTCACATTTTACAACTTTTCTCTGACCGAACTTCCCCTTCACTTTATTTTTACTATGCTCCTGCTTATTTGGTTACCACTATTTCTGTGTTTATCACTGAAGCCTCTAGAAATTGGTATGGCCTCGACATTAATGAATTGCAAACACAACACACATAGCTTCAACATTAATGAATTACAAATATAAAGTAAAACTATTATGAAGTTATGACCAAAATTGTCATCATCACCTTTAAAATAATTGCTTTTAGCTCTCTTGTTACAAAAGAAACTAAATAATCAGGTAATATTAACTCTAAAGTAAATATCATTTGCTTTTTATACTAGAGGTTTTCCTCACTTCATCCATAATTATTAATATTTTAAATTCCATACATTTAAAACAATCACTTCTTGTAAAGTCAAGGCAGTAATTTATCATCAAACATAAATATTTTACTTTTGAAAACTTTATAGTATATACGCACATGCACGTGCAGAGTAGAAACTGCATTTAAGACAAGTATATTATTAAAAAGAAAAGTTATGATAAGTGATTGTACTCTGCTTTTTAACACAAAATTTACACAATAAGCTACCTACGCTGTGCCCACTATGAGTATCAAAACCTGACTTAGATTATAATTCCTCAAACTTTCTGTTGAATCAGTAGGGGAGCAACAAATAATAGAAAAATATAGTATTGCAAGTAAGAGACAGAAACATCACAAAATAAATAAATTTGCTTCAAAATAACGAATAGTTTATGTAGATATAAAAGTAAAAATAATTAAAATTAGAAAAAATAAGTCTATGGAAGAAGAACTTCAAATGAAACGTTTCATGCTACGTAGAAAATAGTTTCCTATCAGAAGCACAATAGAAAGATAACTGATATATTAGATATGTAATGCTTCAGCAGTAGTTCTCAGCGTTAACAGCTTATAACTAATAAATTTGATCTCAAGTGTTTAAGTCAAAGAAGCTAATCAGAAACAGATTAATAAATGTTTGCAGTTGTACATTTCAATCCAAAAATAGAATCAACAATTTATCAGTAGTTATACTAATAATCTAATGTACTTCTACAAGTAATTGTAGGAATAAATTAATAATGTTTAAAAAGAGTAAGTGAATCATATTATAGTAACTACCTTTGTCTCTGATCAAAGCTTCTTGCTTGGAATCGTAAGACCAGTTTCTCTGTTGTCTTGTACTCTCAATAGGATATCCTCTCGTTTTTCTTACCAGTGTAGAATCACTGTCATAGCCATCTGTGCGAAGTCTGCAGAAACATGTATTTAACTAAAAAAATGTAACCTCTGTAATTGAGCTAAGCAACATTATAACTCATATGTTTCTCATTCATACAAATACAAGACAGTTTTAATGATGTCTGATAGCATACTGTACCATTCCACTTTAGATCTGCAAAATATATTCCATCGTTCTTGATTCAAGTAAAAACAAACAAACAACAACGGATACTGAAGTGTGAAATATGAATAGATACTTTAAGGCTTGGTTTATTTTTTAACTGTTTAAGATTTGAAAACTGCTATTTATAATACTTGTGTGAGCAAAATATCAGTATCTTAGTTGCATGTTATAGTTTCTTACATTATTATTGAAAAAAAATCCCTGTAAAAATGTCTTTGTTTTTTGAGTAAGTACTGTATTGAATGTATTGTATTCAATGATACGTGTAAAATAATCTTCATGAACAATTTACAAGGCTTATTAAAAAGAATATAACGTTCCAAATTTTGAATGTAATTATGGCAGTTAAATTGCTAGTTGTTTACTATTTTTAAAATCATATTAACCTGAAACCGAAATAAATGTCTCATTTTTATTAATGTATTTCTAATTGGTAAGTGTTTTCACTGAAAGTCCCATACAAGAATTTCGAGTTAGATTGTTTTTTTTTTGGTTTTGTTTTTCGAATACAAATGTTTAGCTCATAACTATCATCTCTTGACCGACTTGAGCTGTAATTACAGTTTTGAACATTGGAAGGTAAATTCTTTCAATCAATGTATTGTACCATGCCATAAATCTTATAGATTAACCTATTCTAACCCTACTTAAAATAATTGTAATTCAGGACAGGTAGGTAGAGATCCTAATGAGTAATAAAATCAAATGGTATATATATGCCCAAGTTAGGTATCACTGATGGACAAAAATACAACTAATAAAAAGGGAAACAAAGGTCTTATAGATTAATTTAATACTCCACATCTTGTCTAAAATAATTTCCAAATAATTGCCAAAGCTATCGAGAATTCCCTTTTTTAAAGTTCAATTAGATTTTTTTTAAATAATTCCTTCTTTGTATATTTGGCTATTTTCCATTACTTTGCTTAGTTTGAATTATTTTTAAATTAAACTAATTCGACCATAGCATAGCTGTGTTTATTGGTAGTTTCATTCTCATAATTCACACACTAACAAGTTTGTGTGCTTATTATCTAAAATAAATTTGTTTCAACTGAGGTTTGTGTTTTACAAATTTCAAATCAAAATGATTTAACTGTATGAGCTCTAGTACTAAGAAATAAAATGTTTTTATTATGACTGGTGTTCTAAAAAATAATATTTTTATTTGATGCCACAGCTTTAATACTAAAATAAACATAATGGTAAATAAAAACTCAAAAGTGTTCTGCTTTTAAGTTAAAAAACAACAACTTTTATTTATGTATACCTTTAAGCAATGGTGTATTTAGGTAGGGGCTAAAGGGGGTTCAGACCAAGGACCCATGGTCTTAATGAGGGTCCACTGATAATTTTATTCTCTGTAAAATTACAGAATGGTACTTCTAATGACATTCAAATATTTATTACATGATTGTCATCAGTCAGACGAATAATCATAAAAGTGTTAGTTATAAACTGAGTTTGCCATCTATTAAGCCAAATTGAATTCACTAAGTTTTCGTTTCTTTATTGCAATTTTATATTCTTTTAAATTCCTAAATACCTATCCTGTATAAACTAAGTCTCAATTATATGTTTTTTTTCACAAATACCATGTTTATCGTCCTGTCATACTGTACAAATTTTCATTTTATTCCAGAGATAAAAATACTTGAAACAAAAACGTAAAAAGTACTTAAAATATGTGTTTTTAAGAATTTTCCATTTGTTTAGAAACAGACTGAACACATAGCTAGCATATCCTTATAATATTCAAATTATTATATCTATCTTTGAGTTAATACATTGAGACACTTTTAATTACAATACTTATTATAAGATGTGTGTATAACATTTGGATCAAAACTTTTACCAGTGGCTACATACGTTTCAACAATTTATTTTTGACATTTTGATGAATACAAGTATTCATAGTTCCATACATGAAAGTAGAGAGGGACTTTTTTTTTGCATGACAAAGGTTTACATGATTTCTTCTGTGGTAGCATTGAAATAGAGAACAGTTTTACACACACCTCTGTAGAAAGAAAAACATTCTCCAACTTAACAGAGATATCCAAAAAATGTAACAATCCTTTTGTTCAACTGCTAAAGTGAGCTGAATTATAGGGCTGGTTGAATCAACCAAAAAACCTAGAAACATTTGCTTGTTATGGCACCACACAAGAAATGCTTCCTTGGCATATCTTAACCAAATTTTGGACTTAATCAATATTATTGTGAAGGTCAGAATTTCAACATTAGACAGAAAAAACAAAAACAAAATTGCAAATCAGAGGTGCCATTTCAATTAATTATTGTTCACTTTTTTAGTGTCATGGTTTAAAATAATACCCTCTGGACTTATACCATACATAATCACTTACTTAAACAATCTGGACTTGGTGTGTTCCGATAAATATTGGTTTTCATTCTAGGAAAACAAAAATTACAATACAATATTAATGAATTGAAGATTTAATGTTTTGTCATATAAAAGTGCAAACACCATTACAGTACATATAAATAACAAAGAAACAAAAATCTAACCATTGCAGGACTTTAAGTGAATAAGCAGATTTATGTTTTGTTTTCACTGGTATAATAAAGGTTTTATATACACATATTTTTATATCCTATGATTTCAACATATATTTTTTAAGTACTTGACAATTAAAATGTACTGACATAAGAAAAAAATTAAATCATTTCTATGAATAGCAACAACAACAGAGAATTACACACTTTTATATGAGTTACTATTTGAAAATAAAAGTAGGATAACTCCTTCTTTGGATTGGTAAACCGTAAAACACAAAATTGAACGTATATGTTTGCAGCACACAAACAACAAATTTAAATTAAAATAGATATTTTAACAAACTGTTTTACTATTAAACCCACTGAAAACCTTAAGTTTGAATGCAAAAAATGTCTAAGAATTTCAAAGCAATTATACAATTTAACCTGAACAGGTACTACCTTATCTTTGAACCACAAAAGAAAGTTTGCAAAATAAAACATTTGTACAAACACAATCAGTATGACTAAATATTAATTAGAACACAACACAAATGTAAATCATTCACTGAAAATTAGTTAATTCACTGGGATTACATATGGACAATCTGTCGTGGTGTTACAAGTAACTATAAGGTTAAAAATACGTATGTGTGGCGCTAACTCTATATAACTACCATTATACCACTCTTCACTACATAGGAAACACCTCATCATTAAACCAATAAAACATTTCATTTCTGTACATATGAGTCTTTAACTCTTTGATTGGCTTCTAATTAATAAATTGGCAGACAATGATATTAAGCATGAAGAAAAGTTTTATTGATAGTGGAACATGTAGTAATGTTAATTATAAGTTTCTTGTGCTTATAAATCACTGTTTGCCTACTAATTATCATTATATTAGCATAAAATGATTCCTTACTGAAGTATAGTTTTTACTAATTTCAAATTTTTATTGTTAGTGTTGCATTACATCACCAATCTTCCATTTTCATATATAAAACTTAATACATCCAGAAATGTGAACATAACTTATAAATACAAAGTATTATAAACACAAAAAGAAAATAATACTTTAAAACATACTGGAACTGCTAAGTTCATACATTTTGTAAATGATTTTATTTAAATGAAACTTGCAATTTCCAGTTCTCAAACCAACCAATATATATTTCGACATCATTAAGAATAATGCTAGAGAAATATAAAAGAAAAGAAGCCCATTAAGTATTTTCTTACCAACTTGGCTTCTTTCTCAGCTAAAGACGAATGACCAGGTTCATATTCGGCTATGCTTCGTGGCTGATTTCTGTACACTTCTGTAGAAGTTTTTGGTAGAGGTAGAATGGATGAACTAGATCTGAAAGTCGAAAAATGAGAACATAATCATGGCAAACTTCCAAGACTATGAAACAAATGCCTGATTAAAGTCACATAATGTTTGCTTATTGTTACATACTGTTTTTAACTCACAACATAAGTAATGGTAAAGTCCATGACACAGCAAATAAAACTGGATTGTTTAACATTCAATTTATAATTTTAATTCCTGACAAAACAAAATTTTCAGATAATGATTAATTTCCAAATAAAATATAAACACTTATTCAGTGATATTAAACCTTTACTTTGTTCTAACTTGAATTTAAATCATATACTTTTTATACAGATTTGAAGAAAGGTTACACTATAGAAATTAAATCATTTTAAAACAATGTCACACGTATGATATCAAATGTTCCAAAACAATTTCAACAAATTCACAAAATTTCGATTACAGTTTACAAAGGAACGTTGTAGTTATATAATTTTATTCAATTTTTATAAATACTCATACGATCTAATGATGTCATTACATTTTACAGAATACAAATTTTAACTTTAATGTTACAGCATTAAACAATATACTAAACCAATACAAAAGCAGTTAATAAAAACCAATCACAAACATACTGATAAATGTTACGTGGAAGTGTGCGACACCTTGATTCTTGTTCAGCTTCTTTATCTGGATGCAGCTGATAATATGTCGAGGCATAGCTGGAGTGATGAGGATATCCATCTGAATTTAGGTAAGAGAAAAACAAATAGTACTAAAGGTCTTAAATTTGCTAATTGTCTTTTTTCTATTGACTTGCATTCAGAAACCTAGTAAAGATTTAGTAAAATTTATCAGTTTTTTTTCTATTTTTCTAATTACGTTATTTATTCTGAAAATATTTTTAGCATACATATTGGTAGAAACTAAAGTTAAAATACTAAATGAATTACAGGATACAATATCAATCTTTCCTATAAGGTTGGCCTTTGAAGGTGGAATATTTCATACAAAGTGTGTGGAATATGATAGAGCTCTTAGTAGTTACTTAGCACTTAAATAACATTTTATTGTCAGAAGTCCTTACTTATTAAATGTTGCTCCAAAAATATTACTCTTATTGTATAAGCAAGTTGTCTAATAAACAAATATGAAACATACTGGAGATCATATGGTGATTTTTAAAGGGGGAAAAGCACCCATGTCACTGACAACGATTGTTTTTTTTGCCCCCAACAGTGATATTTTTGATTGGTGAAAACTCAACTGGTTTGTGAGAGGATGCAGTCTCAATTGTACTCACAACAAACACAAAAACTTGGGTTAATATACCAAGTATTCTCAAGTCGTTGACTGAAAGATAATAAAACCATCACACGAAGTTCTTTTTTTATTACTATTTTTGAGATGAATATAATAATTAGCATAAAATAGTTTTTGTGTATTTATTATCACAGATTCTTTGATGCATAGTATATATTTTTATAATCTTCTTTCTTGAAAACAGAAAGTGCACTTGAAATTTTGCAATTTGATTTTAGCATTATTTGGGCTAAAAAGTAATTTAGCTATTTGAAATTAATGACAAAAACAAACTGGTTAGTCTAACAACCTCATTTTCAAAGATTTCTGCCAATTTGTTTTACAATTAATATATTTGTGTGATTTTATGTATCTTTATTTTATTATATTGAACATACATAAAGTAATAAAATTTTATACAAAGGATTTTAAACCAAGTTTTATTTCAAAACTATGAATAAAAATAAGTCAGTTACCTACCATCTCTGTTAAACTCGGGCTCAGACATATAACCACCCACAGGGGAGATTTGACCTGGAATACAAGAATTGCATATGTACAGCTGTGCAAATTATTTAATTTAGTGTTTATTTATAATTACAGCAATGAGAACAATTACAATTTTGTAATAATCAAAAGTGAAAGTCTTAGGTAGTAATACTCATTTTTAGCACGTGATATTTCTGTAAGCATAAAAACTAATTTTCATCCAAACTTTTTTTTTTATAGAAACTAACAACAACTCAAAAATATTATATGAATCACATTTGGAAGAAAAGACTAACAAAAACTATTTTTAAGTTTAAACATACTATAATTACTTTAAGAATACATGAATACACATAAAAAGACAGAAACTGGCAACTTATTGAGAAATGTTTGTAGTTAAGCACACAGCTGTTATCTGTGCTCTGCCCACCATGGATATTGAAACTTCAGTTCTAGTATTTTTAGTCTACAGACATACAATTACAATATTGAGAAAGGAAAACTTGTCTTCACATTTAACAGGTTTCTTATTACAGTAAAGTTTAGTCTTGCTCATAAGTTTGAAGTTTTAATAGTCAGTGCTACTAAGTTTTTCTGCTATGTATGCAAAGAGATATAAAAGTATTGAATCTTTACCTTTCTTGTACTTCAGAGTCACATAATCATCCCCTGAAATATAGAACAAGGTTTTAAATGTTTACTTCACCACAAGTAAGAATGAATACAATCAATCATTTCATGAAGGTTTGCCTATGTTACTTGAGCTTAGCTGTGTGCTCACTGATCTGGGTTTAAAAAGAAAACCTAGTATTTATAGTATTCAATTGACACTACCACATGGCCAGTTATTCTCAGAATATATAATTGAGACATTAACATGAGGGTTGTAAGCTTTAGTTTTACATTAAATTGCTTCATTATGAAACAAAATCTAGCTGTACCTGTATAAAAACAACAACATAATACTACCAAAAACTGACTGCCTCATACTGCTAAATGTTCACATTTATCCTTATTATATCAATGATTCGCAACTACAGAATATTAAAAATATATTTAGTGTAATATAATTATGATTTACTAAAACTTTCATATTTTTAAAAGCTAACCTTATAAATATTTCTCATAGATATGGAACATAAAACTATTGTCCTCATAGGGGATTTGGTTTCACTGAGTTTTATGCTAACTACAAATTGTTTTTGTAATACTAAGTCATTAATCTACAAATTACATCTTTAAGAAAAACGAAAACTTTTAATATGAATATAACCGACACAAAACTCAACGAAACAGATTTTATTCTAAAGTATATGAAAAGAGTAATGCCATAAAACTTATGAACTTTATTCCTACTGTTTTAGAAAACATTTAAATACATTACAGTCTTTCCATTTCAACAATGTAAAAGCAAAACTATCACACTGTTTTCACAAGCAGCTTTAGTTATGCTTACTACTGTAGAACAAAATATTATGCTATTTATAAATAGATTAAAATGAAAATGTATCACAAAATAATGGGTAAACATTTAGTTTGTTAAATACGACATTAATTCAGTATATTGAATTACAGAAGGACACAAAAACAGTTACAAACTGAGATGTTAAATGAAATAACAAGAATGAATAAGAAAATAACAAAGTAAACAAGTAATCTTCATTAAGAAACTTGACGTAAAAAACAGTGTGTTTGCCTACTTTACCTGGGCTCAGCTGTGTCGTTCACCTATTTAGGTTTAAAAGAACCTTGCAATTATACTATTCAATTGGCACTACCACATGTCAAGTTATTCTCAGAATACATAATGAGTACATTTATATGTATTTGAGATTTAAATGATAGATAATTCCAATTTGTTGAAAAATATTTTTTTCAAGTGAATGTATATACAATATTTCTATATCTTCTGCTTTATGATATCACAATATGAAATCATTATATTGACAGAGTAAGTGCATTTGAAACTTACTGTTTGGTTCATCAGGTCTGTGCAGTGATCGAAACATAGATTTGTACCAATCACTAGCATGCTCCTTTTTCACATTCTAAAAATCCAAAACAAGTAAAATTAACATTAAAATTTTTCAGAGTTATATTAAAGAAAAAAGAAAAAGAAGGAAGAAAAACCTGAAGTATGAATTTACATCTTGAGCATATTTTATATATTAAATTTCTGGCTAAGGAAAAAACAGGTGAGAAAACTAATTATTATATTAAATATAAAGTGTATTAGTTTAATTATATCAGCTAATTAACAGTACGTACTTGGCACTATCAACACTAAGTTATGATTGACAAGAGATCCGAAAAGCTGAAATCTGGGTTTATTAAAACTAAAATATGATATTATATTGTTTACTTACTGTTCGAAGTCCAACTGGAATTCCTTCTTCTAAAGGACCAATAAATGTATATTTTGATGGAGCTTTAATGTTTACTGTATTTGAGGTAGTGTCGTGAGCTGCCATTGTAAAATAACTGTCTGTATTTAATTTGTCTTTTTCCACCATGAATACTACATTGCTTGGAAGCCCTTCTTCTGTAAGAACAAAAGTAAGTTAAACAATACAAAGAAATACCAGACTGTTTCTTGCACCCACACAAGACCTTTTTGCTCCTATAAGAAGCATAATGAAATCAAGAAACAAAATATTCTGATTCATTGCTAAGGTATCTGTGATAAAATTAAACTTTCTTTTGTTTCAAACAAAAAAACACAAACAAACCAAACGAAAACTTCTGAACAATTCAATACTGGTATGCTATGGTATTTTGTTTTAATAGGAAGCACAATCAAATAAAAAGAATAAAATATTTCTGATATATTTTCATTATATTAAGTTCTATTCATGTTGTGTGAAACATGATAAAACAAAATAATTTTTCCTAATCTTTATGTTAGGTTACCATAAGGAAATTGTTTGTTTGTTTTTGAAATTCGCACAAAGCTACTCAAGAGCTATCTATGCTAGCCGTCCCTAATTTAGTAGTGTAAGACTAGAGGGAAGGCAGCTAGTCATCACCACCCACCACCAACTCTTGGGCTACTCTTTTACCAACGAATAATGGGATTGACCGTAACTTTATAACACTCCCATGGCTGAAAGGGCGAGCATGTTTAGCGTGACTCAGATGCAAACCCGCGACCCTCGGATTACGAGTCACAAGCTTAACGCACTTGGTCATGCCAGGCCCCATAAGGAAATAAAAAATACAAATGAGTTAGTAAAAACACATTATTGCATTTATATCAATAATGTTTTGATAAAATATCATTTCATATCTGTTTTATATCATACATAAATGACTAGACAGTATCTGATTAGGTAGTTCATTTCATGAATATCTAAGAAATTGTTTATAATTTACTATTAATATACAGTCTGCTTTCATAATACTGGTTAGTGAATGATGTTTTCTCACAGCTTGTTTTTAACAGTCTATTTTAAATAATATTAGTTCAAGAAATGTTCTTTCTTGAATTTATTAGGTAGTAGCTGTTTCATAGTTTACTTTTAAAGAAGAATCCATTTTGGTAATACTAACTGAAATCTGGAATTAATATTAATTTTCATTTACTGTCAAAGGCATCACACTTTTACAAAAACAAAATGAGGTTTGACAAAGACATAATACGGGTTTTTAAAAAATTGATTCAACTTATTTTACTGATATTAAATTGTTGACATGCAATTATTAACCCCAATATTTTCCCTGTGCTCAATGTATACATATACTTATTAAAGTGTTATAGGAATACAAAATGAGGGAATGCTAATTAGTTTCAATTTTCATTGACAGATGTGTAAGAATGGTGGGACATTTATCATTTACAGTAATATTGTGATGCAAATGCAGGGGAAGTAAAAAGTATCTCAAATTGTGGAATGTGATGTAACAGTTGTATAGAGAAGTGTTTGCTAAATATTATTCAATAAATTAAAGCTGAGCTAAAGATTTCAAAACTGGAGTAAAATCTGCCATGTAAAGAGATGACATTTTATAGTTTTGAATTTATTTAAGTTATTTTCTGATGTTATGATCTTATAGAAGAAAATTATCTTGACTGATTAACAAAAAAAGAAAGTTAATATACTACTAATATAATGCCTACCATTAAGATTTAAGTTATTAATAAAATTAACATTTAAATAAATTATCATAAAAAATTGTGCAAAATATGACAGTTTAAAATCAGATTCTTTATGTATATTTCACACAATACAAGTAAAGTAACGAATAGGATATCACAGTATACAAATAACACAGGTATAAACCATTCATTTACAAGCAAGTTTATTCAAAATTGTTCAATAACAGTAATTATCTCTTATGTGTGGTCAATTATATTGAGAAACTGTATTAGAGTTGTTGTCCTGTCAAGTTTATAGAATGTAAAAAAAAGATTATTTTAAAAATATATTCAATCATTATTCAACATATATACCACATTAATATTGTACTGTATTTTTAAGTAACTCAATCACATGATTTTGTACCTGTCTGCAAGATTAAGGTGGATTTTTATGTACCAGATCAGTTTTGATCTTGAGCTTTGACTTTCAAAAGTTAATACATTGTATGAGGTACCTGTTTTATAAAGTTATTAAAATTCAATCCACCAATTCTTGAGAATGGGCAGACAGATGAACATGGGCAGACCAATATTCCCTACTCTACAATGCTTCACAGTAGGGGCATAATAATATTTATTTGAATCTTTATAAAAGATTACAGCCAGTAGATTAGGATCTATATAAATATATGAAAAGAAATTATTTTGAATTTCATAACGTTCATAATCCTTAAAACCTAATGACAGTTAGTAACTAATAACATTTTACTGGTCATCTTTATCACAGTTATCAACAACAAATAACTTTTATATATTGTCACTTGAAAGTTATTCAAAACATGACAGAGAATTCACGCTGTTTTATGATTTGATAATGATGTAGCTATTCTGGAAATGAAGTTCTAACTTAATCTGGTTTGACAGAACATTTAGATTCAAATAATTATACTACAGATTTTTCCCAACAATATTTTAATCTGCAGATAAGTTGTTTTTTATATATCCAAGTTTGAATTATGGGAACAGATTTACTTCTGAAAGTTTTTTTTATTCTTCCTGAATGTCTAACCTAAAGTTCTAAAATTAAAAATGTCTTACTTGCACATATTTTTAAGTTATCTTATTGAAATTTGAGTCATCAGCACACCTCCACACAATTTTGTTTTGTAAAAGATTTTTAGAACAAGCTTACATCTGTATTAACACAGTAATTCATTAACATCCATATCTCCAGAACTTCATATAATCAGTTTGTTTGCTTCTCTTATCATTGTGAACCTATATCTCCAGAACTTCACATAATCAGTTTGTTTGATTCTCTTATCATTGTGAACCTATACCTCCAGAACTTCACATAATCAGTTTGTTTGATTCTCTTATCATTGTGAACCTATACCTCCAGAACTTCACATAATCAATTTGTTTGATTCTCTTATCATTGTGAACCTATACCTCCAGAACTTCACATAATCAGTTTGTTTGATTCTCTTATCATTGTGAACCTATACCTCCAGAACTTCACATAATCAATTTGTTTGATTCTCTTATCATTGTGAACCTATACCTCCAGAACTTCACATAATCAGTTTGTTTGATTCTCTTATCATTGTGAACCTATACCTCCAGAACTTCACATAATCAGTTTGTTTGATTCTCTTATCATTGTGAACCTATATCTCCAGAACTTCACATTATCAATTTGTTTGATTCTCTTATCATTGTGAATACACCAATTTCAAAAGTAATTAATTCAGTAGTCTTCCCTTATAATCCTCTCATAGGATATGAACAAATTATTTAAAAAAACAGTCTAAGAAAGTTTGATGGAATGATATTAAAACCATTTTTAGTTTTCTTCTAGTATGATTATTAAGCTAACCACCTTATACGTAAATCATATAAAATAATTTATTTTCTAGAAACATAAATATTCTTTTTATAAAAAGCATCTTGTAATTTAATTCATTACAATGACATCTTCCACGTTTTAATCATAAGATGAAAATTTCATTTTACCTCTTTGTTTATAATGTAAAGAGTCCACTAAGTTCTGAGAGGAAGGTTCATATTCATTCGTCAGTGGCAATACTAAATTTGAAGAATTTCTTATGTCAATTTCCCTGTTTGGTTTTGAATCTTCAGGGAGTTTTGAACAGACAGTACTAACAAAAGATGAATTTGGGGAGTTTTGGAAAGCCTTCCATATAGAAGTTTCTTCTGGTATGAGAGGTTTTTGTTGCATATCCTATAAAATTAGTGAAACAAGATATTAAATTATTTTTCAACAATGATAGATGACACACACACACACAGCAAATACGATGTTTTCAATTCTTTCAAAGAACAAATTAAAAACATGTGCAAATTTATGTTTATGAAACATATACACCCCCACTAATATTACACCACAGTTTTAGTTTCCCAGTTTGAGAATATAATGCTTGTTCACAAGATTGGGTGGATTTTCTATATATCAGTACCCTTTTCACTTCTCCTTTGAACCTTGAATTTCAGAAATTTGGTCAAGAATTTTGTGTGTAGTAAAGACAGTATTCATTCATCTTGAATTAAAGTGTCACATTCACAAGGTCAGGGCAGTTTTATATGTACCAGTAATGTTCCAGCATTGACTTCAAAAAGTCAAACATGTACCAGACCCTTTTACTTAGTACCTTTTTTATAAGTTTGGTCAAAATCTATTCAATCAATCTTGAAATATTCTGTTTGTAAAAATAGGGACAGACAGATAGGCAGGAGTAAACCAATAATCCCTGTTCTGTGGTGCTTCACAGTGAGCGTATAATTAGAAATATTTCTTTCGTTGTTTGTTTTTTTAAATTTTTCACAAAGCTACACAGGGACTACCTACACTAGCCATCCCTAACTTAGTAGTGTAAGACTAGAGGGAAGGAAGCTAATCATCGCCACCCACTACTAACTCTTACTAGAAAATTGTGGGATTAACTGTGACGTTACAACGCTCCCACATCTGAAAACAAGAGCACGTTTGGCGTGGCGGGAATTCGAACCCGCGACCCTCATTTGTGATATTTATTTAAATTTCCTTTGTATATTTTATCACTAAGCGCTTTGATGATATTGTGTAAAAATGAGTTGAGAAAAAATGGCCACTCTATTACTCTATGATGCTTATAAATAACTGCTTAAGTTTAGTTATAACTTTATTTAAGCACCTAATTGCTATTACAGAGTACTTCACAGCTTGCATAACCGTAATATCATTCTATTCTTCTACCACAAGTGCTTTTGTAGAGAAATAACAAAAAGGAATTTCCTGTGTATATGTTTTATCACTAAGCACTTTAGTGCTTATTGTGTCAAGATGGGTTGAGAGTAATGAGCTCAGTTTATCAAAATCTATTGTTTCCGTGTTTCACAAATCAGTTTAATTTGTGGTCACTAGATGGAAACATTATATAATGACCGTTTGTGACTTTTCATTGCACAAACATGATATTTTCAAAAACAATTTCAGTAAAAATAAAGAAGGAAAGAAAGAATAACCTATATGAATAATCAAGGTATGAAGGATATCAAGTATTTATGCAACTGACAGATCTGTGTACTTGTTATTGATTTCCGAGTTTTAATCGTTTTTTTTTAATTATCAAAACAATACATTATATAGTGGCCTACTTTCCTTCGAATTTTCATTAGGACCTAGCCTGGCAGCTTTGTGCATGGTATCATACTTCATGACCTGAGATCTGTAGGATGTCCTCCCTATTAATCAACATGACTGTAGCATGGTGTGGAGTTGATTATGTGCATGGGCAGTGAGTTGGGATAAAGATGGAAGGTGCGAGTTCTGTAAATATTCCCTTAACTTTGGTTCAGCACTCTGGGCTATTTGTACCATCTAGGAGGAACCATTTCAATTTCACTGACTCTCGGTGTAATCCAAAATTAGAGAAAGTGACAAAATTGATATACTATCAACAAGATATATTGTATTTAATTAATAAAGAGTAAAGCAAGTGTTTATTTATCAACCTACTTGATTAAAGTTGATTTTTAAAAAGTGAAAACAAGCAATAAAAAAGTTGTTCCAAAAATTAAGTATGATGTAGAGATGGTAATGTCAAAAAGTACAAAAATGAAGTAAGGGTGAATACACAAAAATCATTTCATAAGTAACCAGTAAGTACTGAGTAAATCTTACAAGTTTATATTTATTAACTGCTGTATGAATGTTCAGTTCTATTTAGTTTTATTGCTTTTATTCAATCTTGAATTCTGTAACCGATAGGAATTCAACATTTAGTTGTAGTTAAAAGTTATTCTTGAAAAGATTTGGCTAAGCAAGTGGTGATTTATATATTCATCTCTACGTAATATTAAATATTTGAATTTTTTTATTACTTGTCTAGTATTAAAAGTTTAGTATACAATGACCTTTTCTGAAACACAAGCTTTTAATTTTATATATATGAAAGTTTTTTTTAACTCTCACACTATTAACTGCTGATTTCAGATTATATATGTTACAGAACCACCACTACCAACAAAAGAGCCCAAGATGCAAGTGACTTTTTCAGTTTTGTAGAAATGGTAATTTGAAGTAACAGTTGTACTGCTGGAAAAAGACAGATTTTTTTTTAGTTAACTAAAGCCTATTTTATTTTACAACACATTTTGTGAAAAAATCTTTCAATAAGCCATAACGCAATAATTTTTATTCATCAAGATATGTAATTTGTATATTTACCATGAGAAGGTAAAAGTTTTAATTCGCTAATATTTAGGAGAAATCAGTTATATATATTGATGTTAAAAGAAAAAACAACATACATGAAGTTATGAAATTGACGAAATCTTTTCTACCACAATAATTATATAATTAATTTAATAATATACTAACATTTTATTTAAAAAGCTTAATATTTTCTTCATTCCACATCAGTCTTAAGTTTACTAATAGAAAAACAGAAAACAAAAACAAACTGACCATGTTAATAAAAAAGAGACAAGAAGATGATTGAATACCATTAGCAATCAACCAGCAGTAATACTAGTTACCTTAAGAAGATTTTATTAGGTATTAATATAATGGCTTTAAACATAAGAAAATTAATACACACGCATTTGTATTTCATTATTATTTTAACTCTGTTTTTGAGAAACATTTTCAGTTATTTAACGGTACTAAAGCACAAGAGAGCTTTGCTTAGGCACCTGATATTCAAACTAAGTTGGGATATCACAGACTAAATAAAATGTATATAATAATAGGTTATTCAGTTTAAACCCAAAATTTTTCTTTCGTAACCTAACTCAGAGTGTAGTTTGCAAGTTCCCATGTCCATTAGTAGAGTTCTCTCAATCTGCCCAACATCTATATAATCTGTCACCTTCCCTTAGGAGCTGGCTTCAGGCACCACGCAAAGCGCTGAAATATTTTTTTGTTATACGTCACGTGCAGGAGCGTAGATCCTGGGGGAATGGGGGTATACAATCTCCTTTATTTTAAGTGGGGGTGTATGGTGCATACAATCATTTCCCCTACAGTTTGGTCTGTTGAATTATTTGCCTACAAATTGTATATTTGTTCTTGTGATTCTCGTGTTTTTAGCAATCGAATTACATAATTAGGCCTAGATGTTGGCTTTTTCAATAGCCGAAATGTACATCTTTAATATAAGCGTGCTTCTAAGCTTTTCTATCTAAATGAAAGTTCGTATCAGTCAGTTGGCCTAAGTATACATGCAAGTACCGTGGCAACAAGATTACTCTGTGACTGCATGTTTACAGCTTTAGGTTCACGTAATCACAGATTACCAATTTACAAATTGAACAGTCCACATAATTGGTTGCAAAAATCATCCCCCCATCTGGTGAAAAAAATCTACGCCCCTCGTCACGTGGTTATTAATACACGTCAATATATTACTAAAATACTTAATAAAATAAAAGTTAAACTCTTAAATGTGTATTTGAAACCTACACATTTTTAAGATGCTTATTATCTTCATAATTTACAACGGTCAACAAAGGTCGATTCTTAACTTACTTGGGTTAGCACGGTATGTATGAAAGTATTCTAAAAATCAAAATTGTTATTACTGTAGTGCAGATAGAAGTAAAGTAAATTAATAACATACTCGTTTGTAACACGATTGTTAACGGTACTGATTTTTATATTGTATTCCGTTATTTATCCCCTTTCTGCTTTATTTAAGGGAAGTTAAGTTGCGTATTTTCTAACGGTAATATATGAATATTCATTTCTAAACATGCTCGCCCTCCCAGCCGTGGGGGTGTATAATGTGACGGTCAATCCCACTATTCGTTGGTAAAAGAGTAGCCCAAGAGTTGGCGGTGGGTGGTGATGACTAGCTGCCTTCCCTCTAGTCTTACACTGCAAAATTAGGGACGGCTAGCACAGATAGCCCTCGAGTAGCTTTGTGCGAAATTCCAAAACAAACAAACAAACAAACAAACAGTAGTAATATAAATACTTTCAAATAACTACTACTGCTTGTTATCTTCTTTATTTAATATTGACTAAAAAAACGGTAAAATTTTGAATATGAGGTTTTTACTTGATAGTGACGTCACACGTCCGAACAATTTTTGCAGGACTCTGATGCTATGAAATTTAGCACTCAATTCCTGGATGAATTATTCTTAATTTCATAAAAAGAACACAACAAAACACACTGTGTGATGATCGATTATTAATGCACATTTAACATACAGTTCTAGATGACATACTTAAAACATAAATTCTTCCACATCAGGTATCAAACTGTTTTGAATGACACCTGTATATTTTCAACATTCAGTGCTTTTTGATACAATAATTCATATACATTATACAGTGTTTGTAACAAACAAATTGTTTAGGCTTTAAAATTAAACAAAATTTAATATCTTCAATTATATTAATATCTATTCCCTATATAATTTTATTGATACAATTAAATACGCATTCACACACATTTTGATGTGCACAAATACAACTTTATTCATTTTGTTCATACATTACAGTGATTTAAATGTGAAAGCAAAGGCGATACCGAAGAAAAATTCACTAAAAATACGCAATCTGATTGTAAGTATTTATTATACTACTCAAGTAATGTGGCATTTTCCGATATTCTTTTGTTTGTTTTTTAATTTCGCAGGGGGCTACACGAGGGTTATCTGTGCTAGCCGTCCATAATTTAGCAGTGTAAAACTAGAGAGAAGGCAGCTAGTCATCACTACCCACCGATAACTCTTGGGCTACTGTTTTACCATTGAATAGTGGGATTGACCGTAACTTTTAACACCCCCTCGGCTGAAAGGGCGAGCATGTTTGGGAATCCGCGACCCTTGGATAACGAGACGAGTGTCTTAACTACTGGTCATGCCGGGCCAATGCGCAGTTACTAGTAACACATTACCCTCATGGGTCGTCTAGAGTAACTGAGAGAAAAGATGAGCAGGAGTTCAATGGTTAACAATAGTATTGACGTATGAAACACTTTGGATGTAATGTGAGTAGTATATTCCATTTTCCTTTTTGTTACTCAGTTATATAATATTTAATACTCAAAGCACAACAACCTATCATTGTCTTTGAGTACAGAAGTACATTTTTTATTATCTAAATTACTTTACATTCAATGAAATAATTAAATTAGTTAGTTTATTGAAAAAAATTTCAGTAATACTGACGGTATGAATATAGGCCTAACAAATATTATTAATACTAGATCTAGTAAGTGTTACTGCTAATGCAGCGTCACCATTCAACGATTAAAGTGAAACTTTTTCCATAAATTGATAAAAACAAAACGGGTTTAAAATAATCTCATTCGTAAATGAAAGGAAAAGCGCACTAAAACACTGAATATTTACCTCCACTTTAGGACTTTCAGTATGTTTAACATCTTTCAAGTCTAACTTTATACTTGCAAATGACTGATGAGAGGATGGCTTGACGTCCTCTGCGAATTTTTCTGGATCATGTGCCTTGTGTTCAAATCCACCAGTTTCCATAGTAATGGACGATTGTCCCGGTTTCCAGACTATTTAAGCAAAATTATTCTGTTAATAATGCTAACTACAAATGATTTAATCTATCTACTTCAAACTAGACTTTAAAACAGAAAAGAAATGTAAATTAATTTTTAAAATAAAGTTAAAATCTAGAAAGGCTTTTATGTGACATAAATAACGAAATAAGCTAAATTAATAATTATAAAAGGAAAACAATAACAAAATGTAATTAACATCAATAACACCAACTGTTTAGAGACCCACAAAATTGTGAGAACTTAAAATGGCTCTTGTCGGGAATAAATAACGACATATGCCAACTGAATATTTGTGTGTGGGGGGAGGGGCAGAAAAAAAAGGAAAAGTGAACCTGACGATGACCAAAGAAAGTCGAAACGTCGTTCGCTCTTCTATTTAAAATATTTTCTGAACCCAAACGAGCCGTTTTTGCATATTAAAAAAAAAAGTGAACTACTGAGAACTCCCAAAAATTGTGAGAGATAAGTAAAAAATTCATAAGTTCTGATTTTCTTTTGCTGATTTAATAATAGGTGTTCACACATTATATATATGGACGTATATATATATATATATATATATACAAATGGCACAACACCATGGAAACAGGAGTACCAACGAATTTACAAAAGAAACAAAAATTGTAAAGTTAAGTTTGTTGTTGTATAATCACTTGAAAGTGTCCAATTAAGATTTTACTTAAACAAATGTGTAAGAAGCAGCAGTAAAGATGCCCTTGTAAGAACTCGAGCATTTTGTATACACCAGGACTCACGTTACTGGCTATCATTCCTATAGTTGTAGATATAAATACAATAAGATAAAATTGTAATACTAATGAAAAAAGTCCAAGTTCTTGTCCAGTTTGTTCACGAGTATGATGCATACGGCATTTCTGTTTTATATACTATTATAGATATATATATTCATTCATAAGTAACAAAGTTATAGAAACTTCTGGTTTAATTCTTCCCGATTTCATAAGTGTACATTCGTGCGCGCGCGCACACACAAACACATACATACATAACTTTTTCCAAATGGCACAATTAACTTTTAAAATAAAGACCTAAAATAGTGTGTGTGTTTTCTTATAGCAAAGCCACATCGGGCTATCTGCTGAGCCCTTCGAGAAGAATCGTACCCCTGATTTGAGCGTTGTAAATCCGTAGACTTGCCGCTGTACTAGCGTTGGGCAACCTAGAATAGATTTTATGAGAAACAAATAACGAAATAAGTTAAATGAATTTTATGAAAGAAACAACAACAGTCGATAGATAACAAACATGCATAATATTGTTTATTTGAAGGTAAGCACAAAGATAAAATTCAATGGGCTATCTGTGCTCTGTCTATCCATGGATATTGAAGTTTGGCTTCTAGTGTTATAAGCCGCAGATATACCGCTGTGTTACTGTTAAGCTTTCTAGATCTGAATTTTATTGAGTTAAAAGCAAACAAACATGTTTTATGAAAGTTGCTATTCTGTGTAAGTATCAATGACTTTTAGTTCTGCAAGTAAAAGTCATTAATATAAACAAACAGACCACATCATACCAATATAAAAAAACACTAATGACTGTCAAAAAGTACCATACAGTAGATGAGTGAGTCAATATTTCTATAATTTGTAACTGGAACAAAGATCCCAAAATTCTTAACTGTAGATACGCCTTTTCGTGTTGCATTTGTGTATACGTTTCATCTACTTGTAAAGATACCTCTAAAATAGTTGTATATGGTGAAACATGACATTGGTGTTACTGGCAGGATAATTTGGACATATAAGGAACAAGAGGAAACAAACAAAATCAATAATAATTAGCGATATCATTGAGATTAGACGTTTTTTGAAGAAACGAGAAATGCAATATAACACCTCAGTCTCTAAATCCACCAAAATTTAATGGACATTTGTTTGGAAAATAGTACTACATTAATTTTTTCTAGCTTTAATGTCACCACATCTGTGAAGAAAGTCGAAGGTTGCCATGATCATCAGTTAGAACAGTTTAGAATATTATGGGCTAGATTGTTTACACGCAAAATGGTTGTAACTATTAGTGTAATGTTTAGTGTAAGAAATTGTTAGTGGTTTATATGACACAATTTGGGGCACAGTTATAAAACTAACACAAAAAATTTATTTAAAGTATGAAATCATGCACTCTAAAGATAACTCTTATTTCATGTTTCATGAAAGGTGCGGAGTTGGTGAGGGCATGTGTTCATCTCGAGCCAGTGTCATACAGTTCCAGATGAAACTTCTCACGAGTTATGGCATCGTGCAAGTCAATATGGATCTTTAAGCTTACTTGTGGGTCAGTGGTAAAAAGTAAGTGCTTGCCCGTTTAGGTCATAATTTTAAAGTTTGATAATAAGGTTAAAGTAAAAACAACTCTTATACCATTCCAGATAATTGTAAAATAACCAAAATTTTACCTTCCTGGCTTCGTAAAATTGTTTGAAACTAGAATAAAGTGTTTAATGTTAATATAAAGGTAGTTTTCCTTTTTAACCTTTTAAACAAAATATCCACATTCCTGTAATGTGTACTGCAAATTTTAAAAGGCGACAAAAATTACTTTTCGTTCAATTAAAATCGAAGTGCAAAGTGTTAAGAATATACGAGGAGCAATTTTTTAACATTCAATAGAATGTTAGATATCATTGGTTTACGGTGGAAGAAGCTGAGATTGATTTAGTTGGAGTTAGGCTTTTCAAATGTGTGGATTTCACTGACGTTAGGCTTAGATACCTAACACAGATAACCCATTGTATAGGTTTGCCCTTGACAAAAACAAACAACAGCAGTATTCTGGTGGGAAATATCAAAATTAGTAAAATAAAAACGCGTTGTTTGAAAAATATTTTTGACTTGAGTTTACTTCGAAGAAATTTTGAAATTAGAATATTCATATAATCTACATTTGATAGTGGAGTATCATCAAATGTAGTTTGCTTTTTATCTAAATGTAAAGTAATGTACAGAACGACTCCGTCATACTGATATTATAGTAATGCACGATGCATAGATAGTGTCAACTTGCAGCTATATTAGTCTTAAATTTCATTCCAGTTAAACAGTAAAGGCTTAAACACTATTTACTTTAAATCGGTCTGGTATAGATTGGTGGTTCGGGTTCGATACCCCATTACCGGACATTCTCGCACTTTCAGCTGTGGAAACGTTATAATGTATTAGTGAATCCATTAGTCATTGTTAAAAAGTATTTCAACAGTTGGCGATGGGTAGTGTTGACTAGCTACCTTTCTTCTACCCCACCACTCCTAAATTAAGGACAGCTAACGTAGACAGTTGTCGAGTAACTTTGTGCTATATTCAAACCAAACCAATCATTTAAAATAATTAAATGCAATTGTTACGAATTTTTTTGTCACAGTACCAACTATTGTTGTATGGGAGTGTTTCATATAAAAGCAGGTTCGTATTCAAAACGAAAAGTTTCCCAGTGGTTCAGTGATAAATCTGAAGACTTAGAACGCTGAAAACCGGGTTTCGAAACTTGTGGAGCACAGTAGAAATAACCCACTGTGTGGCTTTGCGCTTGACAACAAACAAACAATTTCTGGTGTGGTTTAAATTCCGCTCAAAGCAACACCAAGGATGTCTGCGTTAGACATCTCTAGTTTAGAAGGACTAGAAGGAAAGAAACTTGTCACCACCACTCATCACCAAGTCTTAAGCAATCTTTTACCAACGAAAATGGGATTGACCGTATCTTATAACGCCCTCTTGGCTGAAAAAGCGAGCATGTTTGGCGGGACGGGGATTCGAACCCACGACCTTCAGAAAACGAGTTAAGCACTAACCATCCGGCCACAGGAGAATGCAATAAATGACTCTTTTTAAGTAATAATTTATTTAAGATGAACAGCTCAAAATATAAACCATCCAAGTGAGAGTGACTTACAGAAATATTTTCAGTAGTCATTACACACACATACAACTAATACAAACGTGCGCACAGTTTTAAGCGTAGTGAAAGGTCATTAAGTATTAACCGTTTCTGAGCGCTATTATAAGTAATTTGCTTCCTTGTTTTTGAAATAAAATGTTATCTTTCCCTTTATAGTAAACGGAAAAGGGGGAGTTTTTACAAACTGGTTTCTCTAACCTATACCACACCAAATATAGTCTGACACGTGTTTAATTCTCAAAATACACAAGCTCTATTCCTTATTATGGTTGGGGGAAACGTTTATAAAAAACAAACAAACAAATAAGCAACACGGAAATGGAATCCCTTTGTTGTTAATAAACAGTGAGGGAGGGGAAATCGTTTCCGACTCCAAAAAATGTTGAAAATTTGCCAAAATTTAACTGTTTTTATTTATTTAAAACCTAATTCTTTTTGATTGGCTATCAATTTTTGGATGTAAATTCATCCTGAAATACAATTAAATTTTGTATGGATTCTTTTCAGTCGACTTGTACAAAAACAAAAGGAATCCTCAACAATCGCAGTATTAAATTATTTTAGGCCAGATTAGAGTAAATTAACCTACGATACTTTTTCTCCCTTTTATTAGCCATGTGCCAGCAGTACCGAGCAAGAAACACGTGTTCACCTGATGGGCTTTTATTACTCACCTGCCTACCCCGAAATTGAAATTCTTTTAGATTGGATTAGAGTAAATTAATCTTCGAGACCTTGAGGCATGGTCAAATGTATCAATCGAAATTGTTTCACTTCCCGAGTGCAAAACTGTAGTTAGATCTTAACTCGGTTAAGAGACGAGGTAGCTATGAGGTAAAAGTTTGTTCTTGGGGAAAACTCATCCATTCTATGAGTTACAATGCTGCGTCTAAAAAATTTAAGAGTTATCTTAAATACGTTTCTGCATCACTTTTAGGCCTGGCATGGTCGAGCGCGTTAAGGCGTGCACTCGTAATCCGAGGGTCGCGGGTTCGCGCCCGCGTCGCGCTAAACATGCTCGCCCTCCCAGCCGTGGGGGTGTATAATGTGACGGTCAATCCCACTATTCGTTGGTAAAAGAGTAGCCCAAGAGTTGGCGGTGGGTGGTGATGACTAGCTGCCTTCCCTCTAGTCTTACACTGCTAAATTAGGGACAGCTAGCACAGATAGCCCTCGAGTAACTTTGTGCGAAATTCCGTATAAATTATACCGTATATAATTATTACAGAGTTATGTAAACAAACTGTCTGGTGAAGGAATGAAGTTAAGTCGAATGAATAAGCTTAGGTTTTCTGACAAGAGTCAGTTGGTAATAGTTATTCAATGTACGAGTTGCAAAGTAAAGAAACATTAAAGATGCGTTGTCTCATACATCCTTAAGTATTCGGTATAAAACAACTGTTATAGCGTATAAAAAGAGACTGAAAACAGGACGATTTTTAAGATTTAAGATATTTTTCCTTCTGAAATTGATTCAATACAACTACTTTGTTCAAAAATAAAACAATTAACATATAACACAATGTAACAAAATTTTTACATTTTCTTGTTCCCGGGCAGAAAGTGTTATTTCCCAATTGCTTGTGCCTAGTGTAAATAGAAAAGACCTATTTTTCTCTTCAAACTTTTCTTTTGTGACCTGGGTGATGAAATTTTCAAATGTACCCATTTTACAGAACATTCCAGGTAGATTCAGTGCTGAGTTGCTGATATAGAATTTTCTCGAACTTACGAGAATTTCCAAAAACTTTCTAGAATGTTGTAGAACTTGCAAGAATTTTCTAGAACTGTCTATAGTAATACATATACAGGGGCTCACCACTCATTACTCCAGTTTAGTTCTAGCTGCCTAAGTGAACACATAGACCTATCTGATTTTATCAGGCATCAAGATTGTTTGTTTTCGAATTTCGCACAAAGCTACTCGAGGGCTATCTGTGCTAGCCGTCCCTAATTTAGCAGTGTAAGATTAGAGGGAAGGGAGCTAGTCATCACCACCCACCGCCAACTCTTGGGCTACTCTTTTACCAACGAAAAGTGGGATTGACGGTCATATTATAACGCCCCCACGGCTGGGAGGGCGAGCATGTTTGGCGCGACTCGGGCGCGAACCCGCTACCCTCAGATTACGAAGTGCACGCCTTAACGCGCTAGGCCATGCCAGGCCCGTGGCATCAAGAAGCTGTACATTCTGCTATGTATGTGGCCAATTTATCACGACAAGAGCGAAAAAGTACTCCGTGACAGCATCTGCTAAAATGTGTGAAGCCTACAAGGCATATTTCGGCATGCCTGTTTGGATCAAGACAAACCCTGGGCTCCTCATTTTACCTGCAAGCACTGCAAAACACTCTAGAAGATAAGACGGACAATTTTGCTTACTTGTATAGCAAGATTTTATATTATATAAATTTTAGACATTTAAGTGTTTAAATATATTTTATTTATTTTTTTTAATTTCCAATAGTTAATATTTTGCATGATCCTCTTATACATTAGTTGTGGATAAAATAAATTTACTCTTCATGATAATTTTATTTTGCTCTTTTGCAGAATGGTACAGAGGAGAAAAGAGAGCCTTGGAGTTCGCTATTCCAAGAATTTGGCATGAACCTACTGACCACTCAAGCAATTGATACTTCTGCATGATGGACTTTTCCAAACGTCGCGCTAGCAAGAACGCATCTGCTATCATGTATCCGGACCTTCCATCATCCATCACCCCATTTTCACACTGCACTGATCTTCCTGTACCCACTCCAGCAGAGAGAAAGCAGCCATCCTCAGAAGAGAGCAGCAAATCAGATTAGGAGGTAGACGTTGAAGATTCAGATTACTGCTAGTGAGAGAAACCCAGACTACCCCAACCAAAGAGACTTTAATGACTTGATCAGAGAGTTTGGTCTAACAAAGTCGAATGCCGAAACTATATTTGGGAGCTGATACGAAAAAGTGATTTAGATTACAGTCGCAAATCTCGAAAAACTACTCACTTCTAAACATTTTTGTTCATTTTTGTATAATTTTAGTATAAATACATGTAAATCTTGATTCATATGTTGTTTTATGTAAATGGAAATGTGCAAGTATGCGTGTTTTTACATATAAAATAGGTTAATTTCTAAATTTCAATATCCAGGCTACAAAAGTAAAGTTTGAAGGGAATATGGGCCATTTTTTTTTACTTTTACAACACAAGCAATTAAGAAATAACACATACTATCCAGGAACAAAATTTGTGTTACATAGTGTAATTAAACCAGGAAAAGTTAACCTATTGTCTGTTTAAAGAAAATGGCCGTAAAGAATAACACGCAGAAAAACGTTTACACCTCTCTCACTATATATAGTTCATCTAACAATGTGCTTTATAATGAAGTTAAATCTAACCTTTTATAATTAATCCCTTACGATTGTCTTTAATGTTAATAATTAACCTGTGCATATTTACTAAAATTATCTGAGCTGAACAAACTTGTTTTACATTCATATTTATAAAAATACAAAACCAACTGATGAAATTTAACTAAGATTACAGATGGTGCTTAGGTATTTTTGATTTACCATGCTTTTTCATCTGTTCTTCACGTTAGGAAAAAACACACATAAAAAAAGCTCAACACGTGTTATAATTGGCCAATAGGAAATGTGTATCACTTATAGAACTGTCACTTCCGAGGTCAATAGTCATCTTTATTTTGTCTCAACAGGTCTACTTAGAGGGTCAGTGGTAATTACGAACTTATAGTTTCCCCGCGGTGGACAGAGTGGCAGACGTTCCATCGTGTGGTGTTGCACCACAACAAACAGAGTGGCAGACGTTCCATCGTGTGGTGTTGCACCACAAAAAACAGAGTGGCAGACGTTCCATCGTGTGGTGTTGCACTACAACGAAACGGTTGTTTCTGTAGTGATTAGGTAGACACTGGATCATACATGTTAGTGATTAGGTAGACACTGGATCATACATGTATTAGGTAGACACTGCATCATACATGTATTAGGTAGACACTGGATCATACATGTATTAGGTAGACACTGGATCATACATGTAAATAAATACAGAGGAAGTAGAAATGTTTAATAACTTACCAACTTTTGGACCTGTAGCTTTAAACGTAGGGCCGTTCGGGACTCCCGGGAAATTATCTGAAATGGACATGATAAAGTACAGGAAATATCCAGACAAGTAGGGAGATCGAACAATGTGTAGTCGTATTCCTGGGAGAAATACCGAATCGGTGTTCCTTTTCTATGAGCGAAAGGTACCAATTATATTATTTATTTAGATAAGAGAGACTCGAGGATTATCTTTTTGTAGTTTTTATAACAAGGAGTTTTCTTGGGCGGAGGTCCGTTTGTAAAGTTCTCTTTCCAAATTCTCAACTTGGTTTAGAGAATAATTAAAAGCGTTAATTAACTAAGAAGTTTGGCAAGCGGCGAGTCACGTGATGATCTAACGAATATAGCTCTATACAAAAATATGTTTCATCTATAACTTGTTCGTTAAAAATGTTAAGGCTAGCAGCAGTAGCTAGGTAGTTGATAATGAGTCACTGGTTTATGGTTGATGTAGTTTAGCAGGCTTGGGAGATGTCTGCTATATTTAAACCAGATAAGCTGTTCTTTCCGACTTCGGTGACCGCGCCTACTTCTTAAAGTAACGCACCTATCTCGAACGCAGCGTTGTTTATTCTCATTTATTTCTGAGAAAAATCAGAACTACTTTCTAAAAAAAGTTACACCCTGAAGAGCAAAGTAAAAAAAAATGAAGTTGAATGTAAGACTGATGCAGTGCGACTAAGGACAAAAAAACCCAACTGAAAAGTATCTTTTTTATACTGGGCAAAATTAAAACAAACTCAGTTTCATAAAGCGAGTAAGAATTTTTACGTCAAAATTTGCTCAATAATTTATTGTATGAAGTGAAAAGCAAGATATACAATTAAATCCTCTTTACAATTAAAAACTACGTATTTCGGTGTAAACAAGAGGGAAGCTTCAATAACCGCAGCTGTAATTAGATATGAAATGAATGAAAAGATGAAGTTGTGAACTGAAAGTTTGTACGTGAAAGAAAATACTCAGAGCCGTTGTGCCGCGGCTAAAAACTCCACCATCTTTAAATGATCAGAAGAAACGGGAAAGTTTTTATACGAGTAATAATAAAAATATGTTATTATATGCAGCAAAATGTTTTCATCTCTTTACTAATAACCTCCGCTACCGAACGTGCGTACGTGTGTGTGTGTGTGTTTGTCAGCAAGATTTCTCAAAACGACTGAATAGATTTGAAATAAAAGTTGATTTTCATGTGGGCTATGACCCAACTTAGAAATAGTTCGTTTTTGGAGGATCAAGGTCAAAGGTCAAGGATACGAAATTCCTTCTTGTTTATATGTGGACTGATTGTTCACATTATTTTTTGCTCTATAATTCAGTTAAAAATTATTAGATTCTGATAAAACTTAGTGGACATATGTTAAATATTATTCTTTATTGTCCTACCAGAAACATTACAAGTCATCTTTAATTTAGAACTGATAGACTAGAAGGAAGGCATTTAGTCAACATCACCAACCGCTAACTATCGGACTATTCTTTTACTAACGAACAGTGAGATTGACCTTAACAGTATAATGCTCCACTACCCGTAAATTATCCATCGAGTGCTCTGACAACCCGAGTTTCTTTAGAATCGCTTCATGGGTTGCATGAAATATTTTATTAGCTTTAACAATTACTCGTTTTTTAGCCTTGTCAAGAGGTAAGTTATAAAAATTCTCATAATGTTCCAAAATAAAACATAAATATTAAAATTAAAAAAAAGTAAAACTGCCGTATTTCTTTCACTAATAATGGTTTGATATACCAGAAAATATTAAAACAAACAAAAACTCATACCATCTTAAAAAAGAAACATTGAAATCTAAATTTGCTAAAATTACACGAATAACCTACTTTAGAAAAACATACGTATAAAGGTAGACATATTTGAATTTTAAAAATTCTCACTTCCAAACAATTTATTAATAAAGAATAATAAATATTTTAATTTTATTGTGTTTATTGTAAGAAGCCCACTTGGTGTTGTTTTAGTTTGGATTAAATAAAATAATAGGTTCGTATTTAGTTTACCAAATTGAAATTTTGAAATTATTAATGTAAATAAATAAAAAAAACTAGTATTTTTTTTATTTTGGTCTGAACTAGATTACAGTAACGAACTAAGAGAAACAAATAAGTAAGCTTTAAAGATAACTGAGCCGTCTATAACTCTGCTACTTGCTGTCCGAGATATAATTCAGCGATTTTTCATAGCAAACGAAGGCGGACTTATTTGTTATTTGTTTGACATTGATTTTGTATCTCATTTCAATCACTGCGCAAGATTTAAACACACTTCTGATTGGCAGGATGTCAGAAAATACAATTTTTTTTTTTATACAGTTAAATATATTAATTTACAGAAGCATGAATAGCTTGTTAACGAAAATATTTTCTGTGCCATATAATAAAAACCTAACATAACAGTTTATTAATTTAGTTGCTTGTTTGTTTTGAATTTCGCGCAAAGCTACTCGAGGGCTATCTGCGCTAGCCACCGCTAATTTAGCAGTATAAGACTAGAGGAAAGGCAGCTAGTCATCGTCACTCACCGCCAACTCTTGGGTTACTCTTTTACCAACCAATAGGGGGATTGACCGTCATATTATAACGCCCCAACGCCTGAGAAGGCGAACATGTTTGGTGCAACCGGGATTTGAACCCACGAATTAGGAGTCAAACGCCTTAACACGCTTGGCCACGCCAGGCCCAATTTAGTCGCTTGTTTTGTTGTCTGGAGCTTTTCTGTCTATGTATAATCTCATTTATTTTATGTAACCAGAGTCCATATATCTTTCGTTGTACTAACTATGTTTTAAATAAGCTATGACAAGTGCTTAAAGTATTAAAATTGTCATTTTCCCATTACTTGATAAGAATACACTGATACTATCATTTTAGGCTTAACTAAAATTTGTCTTATTGTTTGTTTGTTTCTAAACTTTGCGCAAAGCCACGCGAGGGCTATTTGCGCTAGCCGTCGCTAATTTAGCATCGTAAGATTAGATGTTTGTTTGTTTTTGGAATTTCGCACAAAGCTACTCGAGGGCTATCTGTGCTAGCCATCCCTAATTTAGCAGTGTAAAACTAGAGGGAAGGCAGCTAGTCATCACCACCCACCGCCAACTCTTGGGCTACTCTTTTACCAACGAATAGTGGGATTGACCGTCACATTATACACCCCCACGGCTGGGAGGGCGAGTATGTTTAGCGCGACGCGGGCGCGAACCCGCGACCCTCGGATTACGAGTGCACGCCTTAACGCGCTCGGCCATGCCAGGCCGTAAGATTAGAGGGAAGGCAGCTGGTCATAACCACCAACCGACAACTCTTGGGCCAATCTTTTACCAACGAATAATGGGATTGACCGCAACATAAAAATGACCCCATGGCTGAGAGGGTGAGCATGTTTGATGCGACGGGGATTGGAACGCGTGGCTCTCGGATTACGAGTCGAACGCCTTAACCACCTGGCCATGCCAGGCCTTATCTTATTTTAACGAAAACAGTTTGCGTAGCATTAGCAGCGTTAATGATTGGTTGAATAGATTTTTTGTTATTGGATTCATCTGGAATTGACACGCCACTCAGGACAACACGAAGCTGAAGCTGGAATAAGATGTGCTGTTGTACTGGTAGCTGCGTCACACGAAACATTTGTATTTAAATTCCTTTATGGCTCGTGAACAACGGTAAATAACTTGTTTGTTTATTGATAAACGCAGAGCTATAAAATGGGTTATTTGTGCTCTGCTCACCGCGAATATCGAAACCCAATTTTTTGCATCATAAGCCCTCAGACTTACTATCGAGATATTGGTGTAAAATAATGAAACTTTAAGCACATCATTCAAATGATTTAAAATTACTAGCAAATCTAGAAAGAGGACTCGATGTAATAAAAATAATTAAATATATATTTTTTTGTAATTATTCCCATTACATTGAAACGTAAGCATATAAAGCTTCTCCCCCAGTTGGTCAGCGTAAGTTTAAGAACCTAAACCTGCAAGATCCGGGGTTGGATTCCCTTTAACGGGCAGAACGCAGACAGCCCATTGTGTAGCTTTGCAATTAACAACAAACAAAAAGACAAAAACATTACACTTGAAAGCATATGCAGGAAAGAACTGTTATGTCACAGTTATGATGCTATGCTAACACTAAGCCTACTTTGACTTTGAGTCTATTTCAAATATGAAAGACAAAAAAACTCTTAATTCGCTGAACCCGAATCCTGAATTAAGTGCAATAGAAGTTACTCAACGCTGTACTGATCATTTTACTCGATCACTACGTTAAGAAAAAGTCCATTTTCGCAAGTGTTGTTTATCCTCACAAGAGCTCCCAACCATCGTGCATTTAATATCTTCAGTCTGCCGTTTACCAGTCCAGGCACAGAATATTACCAGTTTCAGTCGCACTTCTTAATTTTAGATCATTCAGTTTGACGTTCAAATTTCTAACATTATGGTGTAAAAACGATTTCATTTTTCACGATCTTTCGAGTGACATCAATGTCTCCCGCTGGTACAGCGGTAAGTCTACGGATTTAGATCACTAAAATTAGGGGTTCGATTCCCGTCGGTAGACTCAGCAGGTAGCCCGATGTGACTCTGCGAAAAAAACAACTACACCTACTCTTGAGCAACGTCGCCCCCCAGTGGCTCAGCGGTATGTCTGCGGACTTGCACGCTAAAATCCGGGTTTCGATACCCGTGGTGGGCAGAGCACAGATAGCCCATTGTGTAGCTTTGTGCTTAATTCAAAACAACAACAACTTGAGCAACGTCAGTGATAAAAGGTAGTGACACCTGTTGATGAAACAATAAAGTTTCTTTGAAATATTATTGGTATTCACAAAAATAACAAATTGATACACTACAGAATATAACCTCCTCTCCGAACTACTAAATAACTTGAGAAGTTGGCACGACTGTTATGCATTTCTAGTTTTGTAGGAGTAAAAAAGGGGTTACGATTATTTTCTTGTGTCAGGGCCGTTTGATGTGACGTGCTCGGGACTTCTCGAATTTTCTAGAGATTTGTGGAAAAACGAATATTGTATAAAAACACCAGTGTTAGTGTAAACAAGTTAATTAAATAGCAAAAGAACTGATATTTGAGTTAATTGGCAAGTTCATTGCCTTATTGCCTCGGCCACTGAAGATAACAAAAGTTGTTTTCATTCTTATGTGGCAGATCGCTGGTTCGAATCTCGGTCGTGCAAAACATGCTCGTCCTTTCAGTCGTGGGGGTGTTATAATGTGACGGTCAATCTAACTACACGTTGGTAAAAGAGTTACCCCAGAGCTGGCGATGGGTGGTGATGACTAGCTGCCTTCCCTCTAGTCTTACACTACTAAATTAGGGACGGCTAGCGCAGATAGCCCTCGAGTAGCTTTGCGCGAAATTCAAAACAAACAAAGAAATATCATCCTCATGTACATGTGTTTGTCATCAAGATTTCTCTAAAACGACCGAACGGATTTGTTTGAAAGTTAGTATACGGTTTGACTATGTCATAAATTAGAAGTGAATAATTTTTGAGGGTCAAAGTCACAGAAAGGTTATGAAAAAAAATCAACAAACCTCTCTTAACGTGGGGACCAATTTTTCACACTATGTTTACTATATAACTCAGTCAAAATTGATCATATTCTGATGAAAGTTAGTGGACACATGTAGAATATAATTCCTCATTATACTGTCAAAAATGGTTCTAGTCTGTTGCTAACGACGGACATATTTTCGTATATTTTGAGAGCCGGATATTATAAACGCTGTGTGGCGGAAGTACACGCTATGCTGAGTGTCCCTCTAGAAGTTGTTTGAATTTATGCTTTGGATACGAGAGGAAACTTGGCAAGTAAGTGATACTTAAGTTTTATTTATGACTCGAGCTTATCAACAAATGTAACTCGTAGGCGTCGAGTAAGAAATGAATAATTCATTATTAATAAGTAGGCTGGACTTTCCATTATTTTTTACCGAATAATAAAAATGAACTTTCTCAAGTATCGATATTTGTAGCAAAATATTAGATACAACCACCACCAACAAAATAATAAATCACATTAACATTAAATACATGGAAAGTTTGTTTTGAATTTCGCGTAAAGCTACTCTCGGACTATCTGCACTAGCTGTCCCTAATTTAGTAGTGTAAGACTAGAGGGAAGGCAGCTAGTCATCACCACCCACCGCCAACTCTCAGGCCACTCTTTTACCAACGAATAGGGGGATTAACCGTAACTTATAACGCCCCTACGGCTGAAAGGGTGAGCATATTTGGTGCGACAGGGATTCGAACCCGCGACCCTCGGATTACGAGTCGCACGCCTTAATACGCTTGACCATACCGGGCCTACATGGAAAGAAGCATCTTGACATTTGATATCAAAATTCATTTCACAACACATTTTCAATATGTACTAAAGATTCATTTATTAACCGGACATTAGTTAAAATACGCAGAAAATCTCTCACTGTTTTATATCGCCAGCATGAGAAATATGAACGTAAATTAAAATTGTGGTTTATCTCACAATACAATTCAATCGGTATTAAAATTTGAATTTAATGGTTTAAAGATCAGAAACACTGCTGACATCTTGCGACTTTTTTTGCAAGCCTCTAAAATGCAAAGATGGATTAGTTTCCTGAGGCCTAGACTCGCAGACATTTTGAGACCCCTGGAAAAGTAAAAACGATAAAAATATGTAATTATCTGTCTTTTAAGTTATTCCATCCTTTATATTGCATTTTAATCACTGTTTGTAAAATGTTTGGATTTCATCAATGTTCTGTACCTAATAAATCACCCTATTGGGCATAACTTGCTGAAGATGGAATACGTATACTACAAAACATTCAAGAATTAAAATTTTTGTTACTCTAAACACACACTAGTCGAATTATCACTGAAAACACACACTTGTCAAATGTTTGTTGTTGCTGCTGTCCTTTTACTGTCAACCACAAAACTTCGATTCCCATCAAATGTATCTGTTGTTATTGTCACTTATGGCATGCTCTTCTTACACGACGCCCAGCATAGCCAGGTGGATAAGGCACTCGACTCGTAATCCTAGGGTTAAGGGTTTGAATCTCCGTCACATCAAACATTCTTGTCCTTTCAGCCGTAGGGAAGTTGTAATGTAACAGTCAATCCCACTATTCGTTAGTAAAAGAGAAGCCCGAGAGTTGGCGGTGGTAGGTGGTGACTAGCTGCCTTCCTTCTAGTCTTACACTGCTAAATTAGGGACGGCTAGCACAGATAGCCCTCGTGTGGTTTTGCGCGAAATTCAAATCAAACCAAATCTTTTTTACATGATTACAAATCTACCACTGCAGCACAAACTTTTACAACACATCATTGTTGATTACAAATATACCGTTGTGATTTTCACATCATGTTCTATTTTGAATTTGTAACAACAAGCTTTTCAGTTATAATCTTAATGTAACAATAACTACGCTTTCATTTGAAAGAAAGGCCAATGCAACACAGCAATCTTGAGAGTAATTTTGTTTTAGTCAGATAGTGTTTTCTCGGCAGCAACTTTTGAAACTGGCAATATAAAACTTGTAGAGCACTGAACACATTTCAAAATATGAATAATAGTGAATTATCAATGAATAGTTTGGACATGGCTTTCTAAACTCTAGAAATATCTGGAATTTATTAATTTGTTTGTTTGTTTTTGGAATTTCGCACAAAGCTACTCGAGGGCTATCTGTGCTAGCCGTCCCTAATTTAGCAGTGTAAGACTAGAGGGAAGGCAGCTAGTCATCACCACCCACCGCCAACTCTTGGGCTACTCTTTTACCAACGAATAGTGGGATTGACCGTCACATTATACACCCCCACGGCTGGGAGGGCGAGCATGTTTAGCGCGACCCTCGGATTACGAGTCGCACGCCTTACGCGCTTGGCCATGCCAGGCCAGGAATTTATTAAACATTAATGGTAGAGGAGTCAGTTCACTTTTAGGATATTTTAATTGAAGGATAATTCCAATTTAGGTTTACATTTTAAGTGTTTTGAAAATAAAACTACGACAGTGGAAATAAAAGTTTTGACTTGAAAGCTTGGTGTTGACAAATCATTTGGAAAAGCAACTATTCGGACCGTTTCAAGATTAATTAGTGGAAACATTTGATGCAAAAATTTAAATCAGACAAATAACAATATTAATTATTAATTAAGAACTTAACAATATTTAGTGATTTGTTGTATCGATTTATTTTATTACGGAATTTGTTCTTTTCATCCCAATAACTTCAATCGGTTAGCTTTAGGACGGCTCTCAGACTATAATGGTTTAGATCTAGGCCTAACAGTTAATTCATCATTGCTAGAATGCATTTATGAAAGACTAAAGTAAAGTTGTCCAAACATACTGATATAATAGTTGAAATTTACTTAAAAATGGGATATAAAAAATGAATTTAGATTGATTCGCTTTACTGTTTTGTCCAATAATCAAAAATTATTACTACTCAGAAACAAAAAAAGGAAAAAATGGAAAAAAACCCCCTCATACTACGAAAAATGGCTAATGTGGAATATCTTAATATTCACAACATTTAGGGCTCGAAGCTTATCTTTGGTGAAGATATGCATTTTACTTAGTGTTTCTCTATTTTAATAATATTTCAGTCAAATCCGTAAGTTTTTTTTAACAACACCTTAACGTGTTTCGCTCAACTACGCTAGATTAAAATAAACTCTAAGCGAATAAACTAAAGCTTACAGACAATATATTTGCGAAAGAAAATACAGTAACCTTATTGGTTAAACAGATATAGAGAGACCCCTTTTAATAAAGGGTAGCCAGGTAGCTCAATATCCCATGTGGTCGGGCCCCGCATGGCCTAGCACGTTAAGGCGTGTGCTTCGTAATCTGAGGGTCGCGGGTTCGCGCCAAACATGCTCGCCCTCCTAGCCGTGGGGGCGATATAATGTGACGGTCAATCCCACTTTTCGTTGGTAAAAGAGTAGCCCAAGAGTTGGCGATGGGTGGTGATGACTAGCTGCCTTCCCTCTAGTCATACACTGCTAAATTAGGGACGGCTAGCACAGATAGCCCTCGAGTAGCTTTGTGCGAAATTCCAAAACAAACAAACAAACAAACGCATGTGGTCACTGTTGCCCCATCCTCAAGGTTAAACATCTTACTCCACTCCCTCTGGCCTGGCATGGCCGAGCGCTCGTAATCCGAGGGTCGCGGGTTCGCGCCCGCGTCGCGCTAAACATGCTCACCCTCCCAGCCGTGGGGGTGTATAATGTGACGGTCAGTCCCACTTTTCGTTGGTAAAAGAGTAGCCCAAGAGCTGGCGGTGGGTGGTGATGACTAGCTGCCTTCCCTCTAGTCTTACACTGCTAAATTAAGGACGGCTAGCACAGATAGCCCTCGAGTAGCTTTGTGCGAAATTCCAAAACAAACCACTCTCTCTATATTTCATGATTTACGCGCAGTTAAACAATTAATTAAAATTACTGTGGTGTACTTGAATTTTTAGTTAGCCAAAGCCAACCTAACTTTACCACACTTCTACAGGACGAAGCAAATATTTGGTTAAAAATTAGTAAAACATACAAGTTGTAAAGACAACCACAGACAGGGTATCTGTGGTGTCGCCTTGTTTGCTATGCTACCGAAAATTAGATTTTTCTGATTAAAACTTCATAATTTTTGGAGTCAGTGAAACAGACTTTTCTTTACTCTAGATAATATAGCTTTTGTTTATTGCCCTGTAATCGGAGTTTTGGTCAAAATCTTTGATAGTGTATTTATCACATTTGAAAATATTAATATTTACTTCTTCTTGATAGGCAGCACAAAACTAAAAACAATAACGAATTAGAATTTTAGTTTATATCTTCTTGTGGGTCAGCTACGAGCTTACGGACTTGTGATGTTAAAATCCAGGGTGCGATTCCCTGCGGTGGATACAGTATATAACCCAATATGGCTTTGCTCTAAAACAAACAAACATCCAAACCTCCAGAAGATGGCGCTTATAAAGCATAAGAAACCTTTAACAGTGGACAAAACAAATGCTCACCAAATATGTTTGCTTTTTTAGCCATGGGGGCGTTATAATGTGACAGTCAATCCCACTACTCGCTTGCAAAAGAGTAAACCAAGAGTGACAGTGGGCGGTGATGACTAGCTACCTTTCCTCTAGTCTTACACTGCAAAATTAGGGACGGCTAGCGCAGATAGCCCTCGTGTAGTTTTGCACAAAATTCAAAAACAAACAAAGCAAATTTTAACCCTATTTTGCTTGGAACGAAATAAACATAATTGTGTATACAAGATCGCAGGAAATATTTTCCACTAATATCACGGTAATACAGGATGTTCTTGACTTGGAAAGGTCATCAGAAAAAGGGAAACTTGTGCCACGTACAAATGATAAATTATAAACAGACGTTTTTAATGTTCACAACGTTTCCGGCCCAGACACCCTTCCTTTAGTGATATATTTAGAAAAAAAGCAATTTTCATAAATACATTTAAAACTTACAGGTTTCTTTCTGGGTTACTGTTGCAACAAATGGTGTATGCAACATTTATTTCTAATTTCGAGTTAATTGTTATTTAATATTGAATGCAAATTGACACGACTCTTTTTATACAGAAGCAAAAACGATGGTTACAGAGATGAGTGTTCACAATCTTAAGACATTACTGTTTTTGTAGTTCGGTTTTTTTTGGGGGGGGATACATGCCCGGTTTATTCTGAACATGATTTACTTTTTTCCCCATTCACGTATTATGTAATATTAATACGCTCGCGTAAACTTTTTTTTTGTTCAACAGATAGCCCAATGTGGCTTTGCAACACGAAAACACATGCGCTAACTATTTTTAACACGTGTGGTTGATTTAAGAAAGTCTGAAGTGCGTTTTGAAAGCACTGTTACCTTCAAAGACAGCTGTAACGTTACTTGTACAAAGTTTGATTTAGTTACGTTTAATGAGTGCGAAATAAAAGTTGATGGCTAATACGTGTGGAACGTACAATCAACTGCAATTCCTGATACTGACGAACAAATTGTTATACATGTTTTTATGTAGGGGGCAGAAAAGTACCTTGTTGACTGCATATGCCAATATAAGCAAAATGGAAGTTGTAATGAAATTTTAATATGTTGTGCACTTTTTTTGCCGTGTTTTGAAAACGGCATATTCTTAAGTTTTCAAATGTTCAAATTTTACCCACAATATTCGGAGACTCGTCCCACTTACATCGTCTGTGGTAAGTTGATATATAAGAAGGCATTATACTTTTTCAGTTATGGCTTTTCAGTTTGTCTGTTTTTGAATTTCGCGCAAAGCTACTCAAGGCTATCTGCGCTCGCGGGTCTTTTGCGAACGAAGAGATAGAATTAAACGTAGCAACATAACGCCCATGCGGTTGAAAGGACAAGCACATACGATGAAGAGATTGGAATCACAACTCGCGGATTACGATTTTGTGAATAGCGCGCCAAACTCAATCATATTTACCAGAACTAATCATTAATTAAAAATTGAGGTACTTTACCTAGAGAAACTCATTATTTTTAGTTTTGTACTAGCGCCACCTGTGGCAAATAATCATATTAAAGGATATCTTTCTTTTTAATGACAGTTATATTTGGAAGACTGATTATTTGGAACTAAGCATAAAGCTACGCAATGGGCTATCTGTGCTCTGCCCACCGAGGGTATTGAAACCTGGTTTCTAGCAGTATGAGTCCGTAGACACAGAGGAACATTTATTTAAGAAGCAAACACTAAAAGTTAGGCATAATACCAAAAGGTGTACTGCATCTATAGTTGAAAACTAGCGCTACCTGTTGGTGGTAAGTAATACCATTTATCGTAAATAAACATATTACCATATTTTCAAATCATAGTTAAACCTAGAAAAACCAAACACTAAAAAACGTGGTACTTCATTTAGAGACATTTCATTTCTTCTTATCTAGGAAGCCAAAGATTGCCTAGAAGGGCCACTTGTTTAACCACTCGAACCAATTTGCAATAGTGTGTTGTCTGTCAGTAAGTCATTCAGTAGACACTAAAATGACGTCACATAAGCGACGCTTAATGTTGTAGTTAGAACTCTTGTGGCATCATTAACACTTGCCATTAATCAAGTGAAGAATTATGTTCTCTGCAGGATACAACACAGCATAACACAAGGAGTACAAATTTTTGTCACTCTTAATTTTTGTTTTATTTACTCTTGAAGCAAAACTACTATACCAACGCCGCCTGTGTTGTATATTCAACCAATAAAACAGTGATAAAAAAATTAATTTTCTAAATGTTTTCATTTTTAAATTATCTGTTAACATTAGCGGATCACAAAAGTGCCTAATTTACAAAAGGTTATGGGATTAGTGTTTTCACAGAGAAAATGTTTTACTTCTGTTACTAAAACTTACACGAGCGAAGCTTCATAACTCAAATACGGCTTAGATTCAGTTCCACTTACGTGCTAATGGAATTTTTAAAGAATTTGGTCGTTCGTGTTCATGTACGCGTGTCGAATACCCGCGATGGCTGAAATAGTTATATCATTTACACGTCGCGCCATCTATCTAAATTTGCTTGCAACGACATGTTGCCTTTGCGTTCCAGTTGTTATATTACGTCACGTAATGAACAAATAATGTTTTTGTGCTAATCATTATCGTTTTGAACCGAATGCTAGACGAAACACGAATCAGTTTTCATCCAACGATCTAACAGGAAGTATGATTAGCATAATAAGAAAGGTGGAACCCTGCCAAAGATTTCAGGGTTTTGGCATCTGTTTAACAACGCCCGTTTTCATTTAAGATCTTTTACTTTGACCTTGGTGTGATAAGGATTTAACAAATTCTCCAACTTCTGCACTAAATGGGTGTGGATTATAAAATGTTTACATATATATATATGTATTAAAAATACATAAGGCAGCCCAAAGTAGATAATATTACATTTTCCCACTAAAGAAGACCATTTACAGACTTTTCAAATCGCGATATTTACTGAACCCTTTTAAACATATATTAGTTTGTTACATTAAAGTTTATTTTACTGCACGTAAAACATGAAATCACGTAAAAGATTGGGAGAAAGAAAATTATTTTTGTTGTATTCGGTCCCGTAAATAACGACAGTGAGTTCTTGAAACTCCTATATTCCAAGGTTCAAACATCCCGAAGAGATTAAAAACACTTTACGAACTTTTTCGACAGCTGCCGTTTTCAAAGAAAAGAAATGTAACAGTTTAATTCTCATTGTGCCCACACAGATACAACAAACTGGAATGGAACATATCAACACATTTCCCATAGTTCCAGGACTTTTGTTGAGGTAACATTGGAGCACCTTCGTTTCACTGCTCCATCTGGTAGCCCCCATATTCTCTCCACTCAGTCTTCCCTAATTTAGTAGCAAAATACTAGAAAGAGGGCGCAGCTAGTCAATATCACTCGCTGCGAACTCTTGTAAGATCTCCATGGCTAAAAGGGGCGAGCATGTTTAGCAACGAGAATTCGAACCAGTGACCAGCAGATTGCACTCTAGTTACCAGGCCGAGTGCTGGTCCTACAATTAAATATATATTTTTTTCGCGTCGCAACCATCCTTGTAATGGCGGAGCTGACGCCATCTCATGGTTAGAATGCTAGACTGTGGATCGAAAAGTTCTCTGTTCGCGTCCTGTTGCCACACACACGGATATTCTTGAAACTTTTTGGCCGTGAACACGTTATATTAAAAAATAACAACCATGTTTCACTATTCGGTTTTATAAAGCACCAACTGTACCCAAGAAAATATAAGAACGTATTTTGAAAACGCAGACATAAACTTTCACATAAAATGGGAACACTCCAATATCCCGGCGTGGCCAAGTGATTAGGGCAATCGACTAGTAATTTGAGGGCCGTGGGTTCGAATCCCCGTCACACCAAACATGGTCGCCCTTTCAACCATGGGGGCGTTATAACATGACACTCAATCTCACAATTCGTTGGTAAAAGAGTGTCCCAAGAGTTGGCTGTGGGTGATGATGACTAGCTGCTTTCTCTCTAGTCTTATACTGCTAAATTGGGGACTGCTAGCACAGGTAGCTCTCGTGTAGCTTTGCGCGAAATTCAAAAACAAATAAGCAAGGATATTCCAAAGTTCTATGCCAGGTAGAATATATTCATCCTTAACTTCTGTTTTTGTTTAACATAAAATCTGAGTGCGTCAGTCTTATTTGGAACTCAATTTTTACAAAATAAATAATCTTATTTTATCAATTATCCCTCATTATACCATTTCTACACACCCACAGGGTAAGGGAAAATGGTGCGAGCTTCTGTCAGCCCCTATAAATAGGAGTGTCAAAAAAGAAAAGAAAAATTAAAACCAATATATAGGCTTAATATAAAACATTTAAATTCGTACTTATTGAAAGTGGGTATCTGTTTCAAACTCCGAAATATAAAAGAAAATGAAAATAATTACTAACTTACCCAAGTGCAATATAGTGTGCAAAGCACAACGCGCAAAACTGTTTCAAAACGTATTTTTGTTTCAAACGCTGAAACAAAGCCTGGTATAGCCAGATGGTTAAAAGTGGTCGAATTACAATCCACGGGTCGTGGGATCGAATTCTGTCGCCTTTCAGCCGTGTTCTAATGTGATGATGAATCACAGTATTATTCATTAGTAAAGAATAATCCGAGAGTTGACGGTTTTGACTAAGCTGACTCGTCTGTAACCTGTTATTTCAAAATTAAGAACAGCTAGCCTTAACAGCGTCCGAGTAGTTTTACGCGAAATTCAACAAACGAGTCATAGAATGGTCGTAGAAAGATACAGAAATGAGGCACCTTTAGTATGACCTGTGGTAACGTATACATATAAACATATAGATGATATAAGATACTTTCTATTTTAAATAGCTTCATGAGGAAACGACTCACCAACGAAAATAATGAGACGATAGTCTGTTTGAAACATAAAATTCTCCGTATCTTCAGTTGGAATTTGTTTTAAATTAGAAAACAACACACACAAATTCATTTTTTCCGCAGACGTATCTTGCTAAGAAACGTTAATAGAAACTTCAGAGTAAACACATTTATTTCCACATGCTGTTCTGTTGACACTTCTCGCTTTGCTAAGAATATTTAAAACAAGGAAGAAAAAAAGATATTTATAACGTAATAGAATTAAAAGCATTTACTATTCAGGCAGATTTGAAAGAAAATATCATATATATCTGTGTAAACATATTCGATGTTTTCACACGTGTTATTGTTGGATTTGTTACCCAATAAAAACATACTTCATAACATTCACACGTGTTATTGTTGGATTTGTTACCCAATAAAAACATACTTCATAACAAAAGCATCTCTTGAGTTCATTTCCTTAACCGGAATTTTTGTTTTTGTTTTTTAAATAACACTTAACTGAAGTAACGTAAAAATTATTTAGGTACGTAAGCTATGACGCCATATAATTTACATAAATTCTATCTTCTTACTGTCACGTGCTGAATTCCAGTTGAAATGTTCCTGTCATCATACAGAGGTTCTGCTAAATAATATGTTAGGAAAGACTTTGCGATACTGCTCGTGAAAACATTTTTCCCTTTTTTGGTACATCGGCAAATCTAATGGCTTATAATGTTAAAAAGCGGGTCTCGATACAAGTGGTGGGCACAGCACAGATCGTCCACTGTATAACTTCGTGCTAAACGTCAAATTGGCTAATATTATAGAGTCAAAACGAGGAATCCACCATTTCAACTGTTAGCCACTTCGGTGAAAATATACGACCAAACTGTCTGCGTAAACTGAAAATTTGTGATGCAAGTCAGTTCATAAAAGGTGGAACGAAAATGCTATTAATGAGCTTTAGCTGTAAGAAGTGACATACTTCACAACTTGTTGTTTATTAGTGGTACTAAATACACACAATCTCTATAGAAGGGACATACTTTACAACTTATTGTTTATTAGTGGTACTCAATACACACAATCTCTACAATAAGTGACATACTTTACAACTTATTGTTTATTAGTGGTACTAAATACACACAATCTCTATAAGAAGTGACATACTTTACAACTTATTGTTTATTAGTGATACTAAATACACACAATCTCAAAAAAAAGTGACATACTTTACAGCTTATTGTTTATTAGTGGTACTAAATACACACAATCTCTATAAGAAGGGACATACTTTACAACTTATTGTTTATTAGTGGTACTAAATACACACAATCTCTATAAGAAGGGACATACTTTACAAATTATTGTTTATTAGTGGTACTAAATACACACAATTTCTATAAGAAGTGACATACTTTACAACTTATTGTTAATTGGTGGTACTAAATAAACACAATCTCTATAAGAAGTGACATACTTTACCACTTGTTGTTTATTAGTGGTACTAAATACACACAATCTCTATAAGAAGTGACATACTTTACCACTTGTTGTTTATTAGTGGTACTAAATACACACAATTTCTATAAGAAGTGACATACTTTACAACTTATTGTTTATTAGTGGTAGTAAATACACACAATCTCAAAGAGAAGTGACATGCTTTACAACTTGTTGTTTATTAGTGGTACTAAATACACACAATCTCTATAAGAAGTGACATACTTTACAACTTATTGTTTATTAGTGGTACTAAATACACACAATCTCTATAAGAAGTGACATACTTTACAACTTATTGTTTATTAGTGGTAGTAAATACACACAATCTCAAAGAGAAGTGACATACTTTACAACTTGTTGTTTATTAGTGGTACTAAATACACACAATCTCTATAAGAAGTGACATACTTTACAACTTATTGTTTATTAGTGGTACTAAATACACACAATCTCTATAAGAAGTGACATACTTTACAGCTTATTGTTTATTAGTGGTACTAAATACACACAATCTCTATAAGAAGGGACATACTTTACAACTTATTGTTTATTAGTGGTAGTAAATACACACAATCTCAAAGAGAAGTGACATACTTTACAACTTGTTGTTTATTAGTGGTACTAAATACACACAATCTCTATAAGAAGTGACATACTTTACAACTTATTGTTTATTAGTGACACTAAATACACACAATCTCTATAAGAAGTGACATACTTTACAAATTATTGTTTATTAGTGGTACTAAATACACACAATCTCTATAAGAAGTGACATACTTTACAAATTATTGTTTATTAGTGGTACTAAATACACACAATTTCTATAAGAAGTGACATACTTTACAACTTATTGTTTATTAGTGGTACTAAATACACACAATCTCTATAAGAAGTGACATACTTTACAACTTATTGTTTATTAGTGGTACTAAATACACACAATTTCTATAAGTGACATACTTTACAACTTGTTGTTTATTAGTGGTACTAAATACACACAATCTCTATAAGAAGTGACATACTTTACAACTTGTTGTTTATTAGTGGTACTAAATACACAAAATATCTCCCCCCATGGCTCAATAGGAAGCTTGAAGGCTTACTGTGTTCAATATCCGAGGTTTTGATATTCGGGATGGGCATAACAAAGACAGTTCGTCGTGTAGCTTTGCGCGCTTACCAACAAACATAAAATCGAATCTGTAATCAAACTGTTTTAAATTATTGTTCAGACTTTGGCTACTTCATTATATTGTACGAAATACAAAATTTTAATGTCCTACATCCAGAAGTAAGTGTGTGTGTGTGTGTGTTTTTTTACAGCAAAGCCACATCAGGCTATCTGTTGAGTCCACCGAGGGGATCAGAAATAAGAGGTTCTTTAAGTTATCCTTTCAGAAGAAAAGTCTTGGTTGTAGGTGTTTATATAACAGACGGTGGAACAGAGGGGGCCATGTCCTCTCATCTTCAACAAAAGGGTCCAGTGTTCACTTTAACCCCTCATGCATATAAATAGTTTTGCAATTTATCGAACTTGAATTTAGGTTTTCGATAAAAACAATAACTTATCATAAACTGACATATATCCGCAATTGGAATTGGTAGATAGAAATACAATAAAAAAGACAAGCTAAAAATTTTAAGTAAAATTTAATATACCATGTAAGTATGATACAGAAGTCAGTTGTTGAAACGACTATTTCTACATTACTTTTGTTGTGTTTTCAACACTTCCCATCTTTTAAATCAAGCACAAATTACTGCTATTGTTGTATGTGTGTACGCTTTTCTTAAAGCAAAGCCAGATCGAAATATCTGCTGAGTCCACCGAGGGAAACCAAACCCCTGTAAATCCGTAGGCTATTCTAATTGTAAGGAAATATGTTGATACGTAAATTTCTGGTAAGGATATTCATTTGAAACTTTACCTCTGCAAACACATTTTGCTTTAGACACTAATGTATATAGCAAAACTTTAGCGCATAATGTTGAACATGTATATGGCAAAACTTTAGCGCATAATTTTGAACAGTTAATTAAAATCAACGCACGAAGAACCGGCAATACGAACTATTATTTGAAATACTAAAAACTGTATTTATCTCAAAATTATGCAACTTCAGCGATCGTAAAAATAATTATGTTATGAAATAAATATTACCATAATTTTTAATGGATCGTGAAGAATGTTCTTAAATATTTATATTATTATCGATATGTACAATAACCAAACATCACGCCCTCTATTTTCTGAACGATTAATCGTAGAACAAATATTATAAACAAAATGAGGTACCCGCCTTTTGTCCAAGCTATGAACATAAAAACAATGCGATAGATCTCTCAGAAGTCCAAACTTTAATTCAGTTATTTATAACATAAAATATTATAACAGTATTCATTACTTCTTACCAAACGCCTTGTATAAGCTTTAAGAATTCACTATTTATATGCTTAAAACAGGGTATAGGAAGAGGTAGTAGGCAAAGTTGTGGAAGTGGGGGATGCTTCTGTTCGCCGCTTTCAACAACCAGCTCTGAATGTTCTTCTACACGGTTTCACGTGATTTACACCTAGCATGGCCAGGTGGTTAAGGCACTCGACTCGTAATCTGACGGTCGCGGGTTCGAATCCCCGTATTATCAAACATGCTCGCTCGTTCAACCGTGGGGGGGGGTTATAATTCATGCATTATTTGGTGAAAGAGTAGGCCAAGAGCTGGAGGTGAGTGGTGATGATTAGCTGCCTTCCCTCTAGTCTTACACTGCTAAATTAGGGTCGGCTAGTGCAGGTAGCCTTTGAGTAGTTTTGCGTGAAATTAAAAATAAACAAACCAATCACGCGACTTATTAATTGACGTTCATTGGCCGCAGATTTTTTCTACGTGCCGAAGTTGAAAGGTCACAGGTCAAAGTAAGAAGGGAGTAAAATAATAACACTAAGTTAGACAAATTTTGTTCCTGGATAGTATGTGCTATTTCTTAATTGCCTATGTTGTAAAAGTACAGAAAATGGCCATTATTTCCTTCAAACTTTGTTTATGTGACATGGATAATGAAATTTAGAAATTAACCTATTTTTGATGTAAAAACGGACAAATTTGCACATTTTCATTTACATAAAACAACATATGAATCAAAGTTTACATGTATTTATACTTCAGTTATACAAAAATGTTTAGAAGTGAGTAGTTTTATCGAGATTTGCAACTGTAACGTAAATCACTTTCACGTATCAGCCCTGAACTATAGTCTCCCATCATGTTTTCGTTGTACGTTCCCCGGTCACAAAAGCAAAATTGAAGGGAAAAATAGGTGTTTTTCATTTACTTTAGGCATAAGCAATTAGGAAATTACACTTTCTGTGTAGGAACAAGAAAAAGTAGAAAGATTTGCTGCACAGTGTAATTAAAAAAAAACTCTTCATATCAGCGTGTTGGTGGCTGTTGAGTTTTTGCATCATTGCTGTAGTGGCAACATTGTAGTTAGATAACGGACAAGCAGACAGACACAGATTTATTTTGCGTGATGTATCAAAATACTTATTAATACATCAGTAAAAGACTGCTCATGCTTGCAGTTCTTAAAATTTCATATCAATATTAACACTAGCCTCTTCAGTCTTGTGTGCTGATTGGCCAGTTTGAGAAAAACCTGAGAACAAAATATTTCTTTCTTGATGGAATCTCCTTATCCCCCAAAAAACAACAAAAACAAAACGGGACTTTTTCTGTCGACTGATTAAAAGAAATTTTTGTTTGTTTGTTTTGTTTTGAATTTCGCACAAAGCTACTCGAGGGGTATCTGTGCTAGCCGTCCCTAATTTTGCAGTGTAAGACTAGAGGGAAGGCAGCTAGTCATCACCACCCACCGCACCACCCACTCTTGAGCTACTCTTTTACCAACGAAAAGTGGGATTAACCGTCACATTATAACGCCCCCATGGCTGGGAGGGCGAGCATGTTTAGCGCGACTCAGATGCGAACCCGCGACCCTCAGATTTCGAGCGCATGCCTTAACGCGCTCGGCCATGCCGGGCCATTAAAATAAATAATTCAAAAACACGAGCATGAAGAGAAAAACAGCATAAAAGGAGGAACCTGTTTGAGTATATATTTGTTCTGTCTATATATATAGATAATTTTTTTCCATATCACCGTTATATATGCACGATTGTATTGTATCATATTGAATAAATTGAATTGAACATCTCTCCTTTGACACTTGTAGAAATGACAACTGTCAAAAAGTGCTCTCTTTGCTTGCGCTCAGTGAAATGATAAGTAATGGTACATCCATCAGAAAACAAAACGCTGCTACTTAGCGATTTCAGCGCTATATTGTACTCGGCAATAAGTTGTTGTCTCTTTTGTTTAAGAACAATAATTTTCAATACTGATATAACACACAGAACGACAAAGGATGACTGTAAACGACACACTAGATTTAATATTGTACATTCACTCTGATCTGAGGGATTTGTTTGACAACACATTTTATCTTTATTCGTCATTGTTTTTAGGAAAATTACTGTTGAGTTTGAGTTGTTTGAATAAAACACCAACTAGTGTAAACATAAAATAATACGATCGATGCTATGGCCCGGCCTGGCCAGGTTGTTAAGGTACTCGACTCCTGATCTGAGGGTCGCGGGTTCGAATCCCGGTAGCACGAAACATACTCACCCTTTTAGCTGTGGGAGCATTATGATTTTACAATCAATCTCACTACTCGTTTATAAAAGAGTAGCCCAAGAGTTGGAGGTAAGTGGTAGTAACTAACTGCCGTCCCTTTAGTCTTATACTGCTAAATTAAGAGCGGCTAGCGCAGATAGTCGTTGTGTAGCTTTGCGCGAAATTCAAAACAAACTAAAATGATCGATGCTTTGAACAAGATATGAATTTACCTTTCATAAATAACGCATACAGATATTCTAGTATAAACTTCTTTATTCCCAATATTTTTCCTATTAAGCATAAACAATGATTGCATTTTGCAACCGAGTAAACTTGTTGGGTTTTGTATTATTTCTGTTTTGTTTGCAACATGTTCGAAGATGTAAAACTCGTGCCTATTTGCCTGACATGATTAGTCCGTGAAAACCGTCTTTGATAGCACGGAGAGGTTTTGTTCTTTTTAAAGGAATTGGTTAGCTGGAACAGAATGTGGTCGAGAGTATAGAAGTTTCTTTTTTGGTTTGTTATCGAATTTCTCGCAAAGCTATACGAGGGTTATCTGCGTTAGCCGTCCCTAATTTAGCAGTGTAAGGCTAGAGCAAAGACAGCTGGTCCTCATCAACTATTAACCACCAGACCTGAGAGTAAAGAAGTACTGTTCACCTCTTTAGAATGGCTTGTTCACGTGGCTCGAGATGGTTTTGTTCTTTAGTTTTAAAATATACAAATTTCAATTCATTCTAGGCAAAGTTCGTTCTACTTTCAAAAGGAATTAGAAAACATAACGCACAGTGGATCATGAAACAAATGTTAACCATTATAATATTATTTTTTTGTAATTACAAAAAACTGTTTAAAGTCAAAACCTTACACAAAAATTATTGGAATATTGAAGTGCTGTGGAAATTCCTCAATTTATTTTAGTTACAAACTTACTCTTAAGATAATTTCAAGAATGTGACAAACGTGACAAACGATGGATGGATTTGATACCCATTTTACTTTATTGTACAAACATCCGATTATTTAAACACAACTGTTGGACAGAGTTTGTACCACATGCAACATAAGCTGTCTCCACATATGCAGGAAGTTGTAGGTTTATATTAAAAACAGAAAAAATAACGGAAAATTCGAGGGAAAGTTTGTAGTTTCCAACGACCGGATGAATATTATAAACAGAGACGAAGTGGAAACCCACAAATAACATTCCTCCACATCATGGAAAAGATGAAGCTTGTCATTATAAGAAATACGTCTATGGTGAGGTTAAGGCACTTATTGGTAACAAATGTAATTTTCATGATTTAACAATAGATAATTTTAGAGTTACTAAATTTCAGATACTGTAGGTACTAACCCTCACCCTGAGGATTTTTTGTTGTTTGTTTGTTTTGAATTTCGCGCAAAACTACTCGATGGCTACCTGCACTAGCCGACCCTAATTTAGCAGTGTAAGACTAGATGCCTTCCCATTAGTCGTAGCCCAAGAGTTGGCTACTCTTTCTCGAACGAATAGTGAGTGTGGGATTGACTGTTACATTATAACGTCCATACAGCTGAAGATAGCGGTAACTGTGTTAGCGAAACTAGTTAACTGTAACTAATACTCGTACAACTTTTAACTTCCTTCGTGCCACAAAATATGTTGTTTTGGGGGTTTTACTCTTAATATAGTAGCATGTTGCAACATGCCTGGTAAAATATCATGCATTTCCAACATGAAAAATAATTCAAGAATATAGTCATTTTTAAATAAATGTTTAGTCCCACACTGGGACAGCGGTAAGTCTTCGGACTTGCAATGCTAAAATCAGGGGTTTGATTCTCTTCGGTGGTCACATCAGATAGCCCGATTTGGCTTTGCTATAAGAAAACATACACAAATAAATATTTATTATTAAGCAGTTACACAAACGTAACTAATGTCAAAACAAACACACGAAATGAGCAAATTTATGAGAATCCAAAAACAAAAAAGTATAGTTCAGGATAAAGAAAATATGAGTTTAACAAAGTTACTCAGTAAAATATGACTAAGTCCAGTGGTCTGGAAGCGTACCAACATGGAAGTCCAGTGGTCTGGAAGCGTACCAACATGGAAATGGAATTTGAAGAGCTACACTTATTGAAACGTCTTGTTATTTTTAAACAATAAATCTGATGCTACAAAATCATTTTAGAGGGTATTGTAATATTTTTTAAATAATTTGTTTGTTTGTTTGTTTTGGAATTTCGCACAAAGCTACTCGAGGGCTATCTGTGCTAGCCGTCCCTAATTTAGCAGTGTAAGACTAGAGGGAAGGCAGCTAGTCATCACCACCCACCGCCAACTCTTGGGCTACTCTTTTATCAACGAATAGTGGGATTGACCGTCACATTATACGCCCCCACGGCTGGGAGGGCGAGCATGTTTAGCGCGACTCGGGCGCGAACCCGCGACCCTCGGATTACGAGCGCACGCCTTAACGCGCTCGGCCATGCCAGGCCTTTTTAAATAATAAATATGATGCTGCAAAAAATCACAGTTTCAGAGGGTTTTATAGAAAAAACTAAGGAAAATATTTATTTGTTTCAGTATTCCATATAAAGCTACACAAGAGATATGTTTGCACGTATAGCGATAGTCGTTCATAATTTTGAGCTCATGGATTAGAACGAAGGCAAATTATTCAACACTACCCGCCGCCAACTTTTGGGCTATTCTTGTCTAGCGTATTAACGAGACTTCACCGTCACTTTTTAATGATATAATGCGTCCATAGCTCGAAAGTTCGGGGCACGTTTCTGCGGAAACGGGTCAAGATGCATTTGGCCCATACTGTAAAGCAATGCTCAGTGCGTGTTTTCAGACAAATTATAGAAGCAAAAACTATCGTTTTCACGTAAAATTTGACTTCAAAGTTTTATATCAGAGAGATGATACTTACCTTACACGAAACTAGTGTTTGATAGAAATTTTCCCTAGTTTTTGGTTGATAACATAAAATCTGACTGTGTTTAACTTTAGCTGTAATAAAGATAAAAAAACAGTCCACGTACGCTGTCACTGTGAAGACCTAAACATGTTAAGCTTACTTGTCACTCAACTCTTTCCCACACTCTGAAAGGAAATTGAAACATGATGAAACTTTGTAGAACGAACGGAGACACGGGGGTAGAGGACGGCGTTTCGAAAGTGTTTCGTTTTCAAAAAAAAAAAAAAGATTAGTCTCTCATTAACGCCCCCTCCCCCGGCTTTTACACATCCACATATCATAATGGATAACAATGGTTCTTGTGTCATCGCCTGTTGACGATGGTATGATGAAAGTTCACATAAAGAACAACATGAAAACCGCACATTACATAAAATAAGTCTATAAAAACGTAACAGTTAGGTTTCACAAACAACTCAAATTATAGTGTCAGTAATTTAAATATGTATGTTTTCCTACAACAAAAACCACATCTGCCCACAGAATGGAATCGAATTCCTGATTCTACCACTGTAAAAACCTGAAGACTTACCGCTGTCCCATCGGCGAATATTAAATCTCTAAACACACAAACACACTTCCTTAAGTTGACTTCATATGCAGAGAGGTTTGAAATTTACAACTCACGCCTATCTACCAAATTTATCACACCTTCGGGTAATGGGATACAAGATTTCCTGTAATTTTATGCCACAAAAAGTTACTTCCCAAACCGGAAACAGTAATACCTCGTTATTATTAACAACAAAGATTTTGTTTGTTTGTTTTTTTGGAATTTCGCACAAAGCTACTCGAGGGCTATCTGTGCTAGCCGTCCCTAATTTAGTAGTGTAAGACTAGAGGGAAGGCAGCTAGTCATCACCACCCACCGCCAACTCTTGGGCTACTCTTTAACAACGAAAAGTGGGATTGACCGTTACATTATACACCCCCACGGCTGGGAGGGCGAGCATGTTTGACACTACTCGGGCGCGAACCCGCGACCCTCAGATCACAAAGCGCACGCCTTAACGCGCTAGGCCATGCCAGGCCCGAACAACAAAGCTAACTGTACTTTGTAAAAGTCTATTAAATACAATGTCTAAGTGTTTCTTTCTGATTACACACCCGCAACGAGTTTTTATACCACTCTATTCCTCCAGTCAACACTTGCCGTCTGTTGTGTACTTTATTTTGAAGATGGTTTGCACAGCACGAACTACGATTTCTAAATTTAGTTCGTTACCGGGAACACGAAACTATATATCGAATCAAGTGAAAAATCTATGGAAGAACACACGAAAATTTGTAAATCAGAATAACCAAGTACTTGGCATTAGCAAACTTTGGGCTTGTAATGTAACACAAAAGAACGCAACATGCTATTTTAAAATTATTTACAATGTGTTAAAAATAACTTCAAAAAAAGAATACAAAATTATGCAAGCTGTTGCAAATTATAAACTAAATAAATATGTTGTATCTTTCAAAACCTATTATTTAGTTTCGCTCGCTAACCCTAAAACCTTCAAAACTTGCGTAACGTCACGCAGTATTTTTCCGCTAGGACAATTGACACACTCAGAAACTCTCAATACTGGTGCGGTTATATTGAAGAACTTTGTGGTGTTTAGTAAAGTGCTGAGTACAAACTGATCCAATCAACACAAGATGGCAGCGTAAAAAACAATAACAAAAATATTATAGAAGTATCGAGTTAAAAAACACACGATTTTTGTTTGTACACTTGGAACGTAAATAAATGAATTTCTTGAAAAGTTATTTTTATTTAACGATTTTGAGATAAAATCAAACCTAAGAAAATAGGAGGATGTTAACATTTGATTTTATGTAAACTGAAATAATTTAATAAAAACGCAATAAAGCGGAACAAAATCCGATTAAACTTTCATTTTAGAAAAAAAAAACGGCCATCTTGCGCTTAAAGCTGCACAATAATGGAACAGAATGGTTAAAGTTTATCGAAAAGTTCGATTATTCTCAGGATGTACCAACCCAAAACTTTTATCAGATTCAACTTTTGTTACCCTTTTTCCCCTCCCGGTGACACAGATTGGTTTGGGTTTTGAATTTCGCGCAAAGCTACACGAGGGCTATCTGCGCTAACCGTCCCTAATTTAGCAGTGTAAGACTAGAGGGAAGGCAGCTAGTTACCACCAATCACCGCCAACTCTTGGAATATTCTTTTATAAACGAATAGTGGGATTGATCGTCACATTATAACGCCCTCAAGGCTGAAAGGGCGAACATGTTTTGTGTAAGAAGGATTCCAACCCGCGACCCTCGGATTGCAAGTCGAGTGCATTAACCACCTAACATTGCGGGGCCACATACAAAGGATTTGGAAGGGTTATAATGTTATGAACCAATTTTTGATGCTTGTTGTTGGTACAGCGCAGATAGTCCATTGTGTTACTTTGTGCTTCATAACACAATTTGTGTTACAGTGTTCTTTTGATACACCAGACTCATCTACTAAAGGAGTGGCAGTTTTGTATGATACATAAAAGTCGGGGGTTCCCAATCTTTTCCAGCCCAAGGTCACCCAGAACGTTTTACATTCTACTGAGGTCCTCCACCCAACGAATCTATAGGTTCTGAGTACTTCAATTGTATTGTTTACTGAGTGGGCAAAAAACAAACAAAATACGAACATCATCTTACGTAAAGCTTATGTTGACAGTGTAATTTTTCATGTTTTAATAATTACTGTGACAAAGGAACAATATAAAGGAACTGATGGTTTGAAAGTCACCCTAATATAATATGAAAGATGTCACATTGCAGATGGAGATGTATCATCCTATGTCATGAAATGAACGCCAACAGACAGGCGTTTTGGATTTGTAATGGAACCTTCTGTTAATCTGAATGTAGTAACGAATATTTTCTCTTTCTTAACCTTAAGTTGACCTAAGAAGGTCGAAACTATGTTCTGTACTTTATTTCAACGAAAGATTCAACACTCGTACCGGCCATCTTGGGAATGCATTTTTACTTCAAGTGGGATTCTCCTCGTCACGAATTGCTCGCGTTAGTCTGCGTCAGTATGAAATATACAAATAAGTCAGTATACAATAATTATTTGTTTCCTATGGTGCAGATAGCCTAGTTGCTTTACGTCATAAAACACCAAACAAAATCAATCTTTCGTGTACACCATATTTATTGTAAAAAGTGCACCTATACTTTTTGCCTACCCTGTATTTTATGTGCCTCCTTATGTACGCTAACACTTCCCTACATTTTCTGGCGGTCCTCTGGTCCCTGGTTTAAAACACTGCAGTTTAACTAGTATGGGTGTTCTGTTAATATTTTCTGCTATAATAGCAAAAGTACAATAACATCAGAACTCGAAATTTCTCGTTCAAGACATTTTTTTTTTAAATTTCGCACAAAGCTACTCGAGGGCTATCTGTGCTAGCCGTCCCTATTTTAGCAGTGTAAGACTAGAGGGAAGGCAGCTAGTCATCACCACCCACCGCCAACTCTTGGGCTACTCTTTTACCAACGAACAGTGGGATTGATCGTCACATTATAACGCCCCCACACGGCTGGGAGGACGAGCATGTTTGGCGCGACGCGCAAACGAACCCGCAACCCTCAGATTACGAGTCGCAGGCACTCCTTAACGCTCCTGGCCATGTCGGGCCTCAAGACATATAACACGTGCAATATTTTGGAATATTTCATTCATTTATGAAGAGCTCACAATAAGAATGGACAGTTCAATGTACAAAAGTCTACAAAAAGAGGAGAACTTTGAAATACAAAACTTAGAGTAATTTGAAGTTTAAACAATTTGTTTTAGAAAACAAAACACGAGATGTCGACCCTGTTATTATTACTAATATTTCGCTTGAAGATTATTTTATATTAATAGTTGTTGTTTGAATTTAAGTACAAAGCTGTTCACTGCGGGTATCGAAACCCGGTTTCTAGCCTTCTAAGTCCGCAGACACGCCGCTGTGCCACTTGGGACTTTACGGAAATAACAAAGTTGAAATATGGCTGCTAATATGTGATTCCCAAAATTTGTTTTAATACATTATTTTCTAGAATTGGTACTTCACAGAATAAAATAAATAATAATAAATAAATAATATAAACAAGTTTAGTTTTTAACATGGGATTACTGGATAAGATATTTTACAGTTCCCGAGAGATAATACAATAGTTAAGTTGTAGTTAACATATCACTAACATATAGCTGCTCCAGCTATCCATATAACCCACAAACTGAGATAATACAATAGTTAGAAGTTTTAGTTGGCATATCCCTAACAACTAGCTGCTCCAAATAACCTTATACCCCACAATATGAGAGATAATACGATAGAAGTTTTAGTTAGATATTTGTAATTTACTTATATAAAACATATTGGATTGACTACCCACTCCCCCTTTATTCATAAGTAAAGGTTCTTGTGTAGGTTTCACGGACATTTATCTTTACATCTCTGTTTTCAGTATAAAACATTCTGGCACCCATGTGATTGGTGTTGTTGAGTTTCATGCAGAGCTATTCAAGATATATATATGTGCTAACCGTCCCTAATTTTGAAGTGACAGACAAGACGTAAGACAGCTAAACAGTATTATTACATCGCCAAATCGTGGGCTACTCTATTGAATTATGGGATACAACCTACCGGGCTGCTCTCTACCTTTCTGTTATATGGCTCTAGATTTAAATCCGTGTTGTCCCACAAGATATCCGCCCCCTCCCACACATTAAGCTGCGAGTGTGTTATAAGAGGGACAATCAGTTCCCACCGACTGTCTGCCTTCCCTATGACCGATAGTTCCAAAATTAGGAGTAGCAATATCTTTTTCATAAATACAAATCCACCTAAATCACGCTATTATTATTTGTTTTTATAACTTGAGTAAAATGTACGAATGAGAATTAAGTTCCATTTTTCTGAAAATCGTTTCTAAAATAGGGTTAGTTCTTTCAATATTCTAAGATCAGTAAAAAAAGAAAACAGAACTTACACTTTACATTTGTTTCAGTTGACACGTGCCTGCTGTTCTCCTTGGATAAGGGATCCCCAAGGCGGTCCTCCTGTAAGTGTAACACGGAAATGATTCTTAATTTTAAAGAATGTCGAGTTGAAGTCAGTTCAAACACGTCATTAAAGATAAGTATCTCATTTGAGAAAACGTAACAATTAAAACATCGACTTCTCAAAGAAACAACAAAAACACTTCGTTTCTTCTTTTTGTTTTGTTTGTATAAGATGAAACGTGCAGAAATAACTTTTTACGACGAATATTTTTCTTCTGCTTTCTTTTTTCAAAAATCACAACTATTCGAGCCCACTTTTGTTTTTATTTAAAAATAATTAACATTACGACTTAAGAGCACGAAAACGCAGTGTTGACAGAAATACAATTTACAATTTTTTTAGTTGTTTTTCTCTTCAACTACGCCAGAACTAATTACATTTGATATTACCCAGACACCTTGACAGGTTGCCAAATAATGACACTCAATTCTGATTGGTCATTTTTCTCAAGAGCAGATTACATAGTGCCATCTCTCGATATTTAACTAAACTACTATAACGAAATGATAAATTTGCATCGGAAAAATGCTAAAGTTAATTTAATCTTTTACTTTGTTTTTAAACCAATAAAACGTCTAGAAATTTAACTAACATAAAAATTAAATTTGCTACAAGCAGCACGATTGGATGATTCACTCAGGGTTTCTGAAATGGGGGAAATTATGTCATGAGACTAACAAATAAAAATCGCAAGAAAATATAACGACGTATAAATTTAAATTGAAAAAGGCCAACACTGCTAAATTAGGGACGGCTAGCGCAGATAGCCCTCATGAAACTTTACGCGAAATTCAAACCAAGCCAAATACTCTAACGGACTGAATAAATACTGTGGTGTTGGAAATATAATGGATTTGTTATTATTGTCTTATGATAATTAAAATTAAGAATCTTATGTAGTTAAGGATACACATATTTACACGATTCTTCACAGGTTTCAAGCATTCATGCTCTTATATTTAAAAGCTGAAAAACAAAAACAAATTATTTTGTGTTCTGTCACTCAGTAGATGGAAAACGAACAACAAACTTGGATTTAACTTCAATCTCCATAATTGTTTATGGTATCGTACCTATAGGTACATACCTTAAAAATTTTCAGACTTATACTGTTAAACCTAATTTTGGAACACATTTTCAAAATAATTCTCTTAAAAGTTCCGGCTTTAGTTGTCCACTTTGCTTGAATAATAGTCATCCACAGCATTATTGTTGCTGTTATTTGGTGCAAAGCCATATATTGGATCATCTGCATTATGCTAATTACAGGGAATCGGACCGTGGATTTTAGAATTGTAATCCATATATGTTTTAATCAGATATTATAAATACCTGCAAGTTGAAGTACATTTATAAAAACTGCTTTACTGGTATAAGTTATTAGCTTGATGTAAAAACATTTGTAAGAAGCATAGTAACGCCGTTTCTCTTTTTGTACGGCCCCCCAGTGGCTCAGCGGTATGTCTGCGGACTTACACGCTAAAATCCGGTTTTCGATACCCGTGGTGGGCAGAGCACAGATAGCCCATTGTGTAGCTTTGTGCTTAATTCAAAACAACAACAACAACAACAACAACAACAACAACAACAACAACAACAACAACAACAACAACAACAACAACAACAACAACAACAACAACAACAACAACAACAACACTTTTTGTAACGAATTAGAAATATTATAATCAAATATAACACATCTAAAATTTGTGCGTCTAAATAAACATAAAAACAGATCGTATACAGAGAATTAAAAGAATCATCACTGAGCCAATGGGAATGAATCTCAGAGCGAATCACGTGTAGAAAATTTAGCTTTGAAACAAATAGTGGCACAAATTTTAATCAGCGGTTGTTATTGGTCAAAGGATCAGAAAAGACCAAGTAAAACCTCTTATCTATAAACGTAAGAAATTATTTATTTTGTGTATGCAGGGAAATAACAAGGATATTATAGTAACTGAAACGAGTCTAAAAACGTGATGGAGTCCAATATATTACTGAAGGGCTGCAAAAGTAACATTTGCTCTCCATGACCAGCTGGTTAGGGCGTTCGACTCGTAATCTGAGGGTCGTGGGTCCGAATCTCCTTCACATTAAACATGCTCTAGCTTTCAGCCTTACGAAATTCTAAAACTGACAAGCAAACATATTCTTAAGTTCTCGTTATGGAGTATGTGTTTTGTGGCAGAAGTGTTGAAAAAATGGAATGTGTTAATTGCACTGTGAGATTGTTATACAGTGCATCAGTGGTACAACGTTAAATTACAAATTTACAACGCTAAAAATCAGGGTTTGATTCCCCGTGGTGGACATTAAAAATAATACAATGTACCTGTGCTCTAAAAAAAACGAATAAAGACTGCATGGTAAAACTTTATTTTAAATAGGTGGGGAAAATGTGGCGTTACTTATCAGCAGTTCAACGAATAAAGACTGCAGAGAAAAAACTTTATTTTAAATAGGAGGGGAAAGTGTAAATTACTTTATGTAAAGAAGTTCACTGGTAAATATTTTTGTGGTTCAAAACGACGATTTTATAACAGATCAGGTTTTGCTGAGGATTCACCTGTTCCAGTTGGAAATTCAACACCGCAAAAAAGTTCACCTGGACTTTTAAAAAATAAATATATATGATTCAAATACAAAGTATTAGGAACCCTAATAAAAATCTTGCGAACCGCAAGAGACTTCTGAGTTTTGATGGTAAGGAGACTCGCTGGAAAGTCAAGGACTTAATTGAGTTATTTTGAGCACAAAGCTACACACAGGACTATTTATGCTCTGTTCCCCACAGGTATCTAAACCTGTTTTTGTTTTCTTAGTGTCGTAAGCTAACATTTTCACTGCTGAGCCACTGGGAGAGCGAATGCCAAGAAATTTCTATTTCATGATGTGTCGATAAGAATGGAACGAAATATCACGAGACAGAAAGGCCCGGTCTTCAAGTCTCTTATTTTAAATGTCTGAAAAACGCCCAGATTCAGACTTTCAAGATCTGAGAAAAACCTGACCTGCGAGCCTGATATTTCCAAGATCTGAGAAAGGATCTCTTACAAAATTTCATGTCTTGTGACAAAAGAACAACAAATCGAACTGGAAAAAATAAGAGAGAAACTTTAAAGCCTAAACTAAAACTAAACTAACGTGGCAGGGGTTCAGTTTAGAGAGAGAGAAATCAGAAGAGTTCTCTCCCCGACCGGGGTGTTCAGGAACGCTGTGGTTCCTCTTCGTCCCCTTTCGTGGATTGTTATTAAGATTAAGTGGTGTTTTTTTTGGTTTTATTATTATTATTTTTTATATATAAATTAATTATTATTATTATTCTTGACTATTTGGTTGGAAAATGTCTCTTCTAAATGTTGTCTTGGGTGGAGGCAAAGGCAGCAGCGGAAAGGGAGCCCGGGACCTGTCCCGAAAGGAAGAGGTTGAGTGGATGTGAACATGTTAGTTATTCAAATCCAGATCAAAATAAAACAATATAAAACAATTCAAACGGCACGATTTAGGGTCTGGCAAAAGAGTTGCCTGGGCTGAGATCTATAAATCCAATGCCTGAAGATTTTGATGTGGGGGAAACAGGAGTGCCCCGAGAAAACCCACTTTCACAGGACAGGCGCTGAAAGTTTTGCCTGTCGTGTGCCCACTTTAAAGCCGATACAACAATTACTTTTTATAGAAGGAAGATAGGCAATAATGACTAACAACTTCCCACTGTGTAAGGTGAGGGACACCACATCACGTGCATCCAAAGTGAAGCATATGTAAAGCATTTCATCTTTTTGTTAACCTGAAGATGACCTAAGGAGGTCAAAACGTTCTTCTGTACTATATTTTAATTAAAATATTAACACCTATACCAGCTGTTTTGAGAAAACGTTTTTACTTCAAGTGGGTTTCTCGTCATCACTAAAGAAAGGACGTACTTGAGTTTCACACTAAAACAGGATTCCAAGTGTAGGAATGTGGTCTGTTTTTAGGCCTAGAGAAACGATAACAATCAACTTTCTTTTTCAGATTTCGTCATGAGGTATCATGGTATTAGCGAAATGAAATGAAAGGAAATCTAACGATTTGGGGGTTTTTACGCTAAAAATCGGATTTCGATACTTGCAATATGCTTAGCACTGCTTATTGTGAATCCTTGGGCTTAGCAGCAAACAAATAAAGCTACTTAACACAGGTTTTGTTTTAGCAATACAAAGACGTCATTATTTTGCAAGAAATGTACTTTTGTATGTTACGTCAGTTTTTACACTCATCTTCCAAAAATATGAATTTTTCTTTGTTTGTTTTTGAATTTCGCCCAAAGCAACACGAGGGCGATCTGAGCTAGTCGCCCCTACTTTAGCAGTGTAAGATTAGAGGGAAGGCAGCTAGTCATCACCACCCACCGCCAACTCTTGGGCTACTTTTTTACTAACGAATCGTGGGATTGACCGTCACATTATAACACCTCCACGGCTTGAAAGCTTATCACTTTATCATGCACTTACATTAGAAATAATCCTTTGCATCATCAATAACTGTTTGCTTTATTTTAAACTGCATGCGTTTTTTAAGTTAAATAAAATTTATATGCATTAATGTAGTTTATTGGCAGATTTTGTACTGAGATTTTTTTACAAAGTTCGAACTCGGAAGCCTGAGGTTTACCACTTAGTTTTCACAACGTAACATTGAATTTGCGAATGAAATACGTTGTAGGTTCGCATATTATTCCTGTATTTGAGAGATGTTTCACTGGAATATCACTAATATATTAGAACTCCATCTCGAAATACGACGACATAATAGTCTGTTATATTCACATCAGAATAGTTGCACAGTTTTCTCTCTGCTAGTGTAGTTATGTTAGTTCACATTACTCTGTGTGGTGCGGCATGGCCAGGAGGGTTAAGGCATTCGAATCATAATCTGAGGGTCGCGGGTTCGAATCCCCGTCGCACCAAACATGTTCGCCCCTTCGGCAGTGGGAGCGTTATAATGTGACGGATAATCCCACTTTTCGTTGGTAAAAGAGTAGCCCAAGGGTTGGCGGTAGGTGGTGATGACTAGCTACCTTCCCTCTACTGTTAAATTAGGGACGAATAGCGCGGATAGCTATTCTTTGCGCAAAATTAGAAAAAACAACAACACTATATTTAACATCAAAAAGTGATTGGATTTTCTGTATCTACTTCGTTTATATTTACTACACTCGATTAAAAAAATTATGACAACACTACGAATGAAACTTGACTATATAATGTTTTGTTTGTTGAATTTCTCGCGAAGTTACTGAAGGGCTATGTGGATTAGTCGTTCCTAATTTAAAAGTGATTGACTATGAAGAAGGCAATTCAACGTTACCTTCAGCCAAATCTTGTCCTACACACTCTAGTTGAACAGCGAGAGTTACTGGCACGTTACTACACCCTCACTGTTGAATGGAGGAGCACTACACCTTCACTGTTGAATGGAGGAGCGTGTCCTGTGATGAGGTTCGAGCCTATGATCTGCAGATTGCGAGGTAAGCATCCGAACCACCACACCATATAATACGTAATTTACGTCTGCAATACGTTTATTACGAAGAACAAATAAATATAACAAACATAAATCTACGGGAAAATGTCTCAAATTGGAGCAAATTCACATGGTCCCGAAACATAGTGTAGGAAAAAAAATCATATTGCTATAAAAACAATGTTACTATGTTTTACTGAACAATATCCTATAGATCACTGACAAACTTGGAAATGGCTGTCAATTCGTCCTCTACTGTTTTATTGAAGCAAATCAAGTTTTATTGTGATCCAGTTCTATTTTTCTGGGCCTGGCATGGCCAGGTGGTTAACGCACACAACTAGTAATCCTAGGGTTCGAATTCCCATCAACCAAACATGCTCGCCCTTTCAGCCATGGGGACATCAGAGTGTGACGATCAATCCCACTATTCGTTGGTAAAAGAGTAGCCCAAGAGTTGGAAGTGGGCGTTTTTAACTAGTTGCCTTCCCTCTAGTCTTACACTGCTAAATTAGGGACGGCTAGCGCAGATAACTTTCGTGTAACTTTGCGCGAAATTCACACCAAACCAAACCACAACTATTTTTCTGTAAAGTTATTATGATTGGTTTGTATAGATTTCTGAACAGTAACTTGACCAATCACCGAGAAGGATTAATAACGACGTAAGACTTCTAACTGGATGAATAAGAATTTTTGTAATTGAACAAACTTTCAACTATGGGGGTGTTGTAATGTTACGACCAATTTCACTATTGGTTGGTAAAAGAATGACCCAAGAGTCGGTGTTGGATATAGTGTTGAATAACGCTTTCCCTTCTAAATTGTGAATGGCTAGCGCAAAAATAGTTTTGCGCGAAGTTCAAAATAATCCAACTTATTCATGCATTGTTGCCATCTAGTGGTGTAAATGAGTAATTATTAACTTTGAAGAAAAACTTTAACCTATCTTATTAATTATACAGAATTCTAGTCGCATTCATAATTCATAACGAAAGCTTAGAATATGTACAAGTTAGAAGAAACAAATAGTAATTTCCTGTTATTTGTTAATGTTGTTTATCACGAGGAACAATAACCGAGAAGAAACTTCTGTCCAACATGTAATTTACACATTTCTTTGAAATCTATTAGTATGATGAGCTAAAGTATATTTTTGAACTTGAAAAACCGTGTCAAGTGTGAAAAGATATTAAAAAAAACAGAATCAAATATGGTACCGCGTGGTTTGCTAGTAATCTAGTATGAGATTAAAGTTAGCTATTGACAAGAAACTGTTATATTTATTCAAGGTGATAATAGTCTCGCCACCGCTAATCTTGAGGGAAAAAAAAACATCTCGAAAATAAAAGTTTATAATATATTTAATAAAACATTTGTTCAAGAAAATAATAATTAGAAGTAAATATGCAAGAAAAAGTATGAAGAACAAACTTGTAGGCTTTAATTAAAAAATAGATAAACGTGTTTGAAGCTCTAAACATTTAATTAAAACTCGTCTTTCAATAAACAAGCGACCTCTTGCGGCGTTTATCAACAAACTGGCAGTGGTAAGCACACACATGTATCTTCCTGTCCTTCAAGGTGGCAGGAACAATAATTAATTTTCTGACCTTTGGGCTTGACGAACAGCTACACATTTATCTTCTATTTCATCTGGAAATTAAAGAAACGGAACACAAGTGTTAAGGCAATACGTGGGAAGAATTTCGCTTTGGAAAAATCTCCATTACAAACAATTTTGTTCATGGTTGAACGTGTCATTGAATTTTTTTAAATGAATTCCTCACGTCTATAGTAAACAAAGTGTCTACATTTTCATATAAAGTCATTCACAGAAGTTTTTTTTTAAGTACCTATTTTGGCGAAACACAAAAGAGAAAACATAAATTAACAACTCGAGTTCATAAGATAAATACATTAGTAATTTGTTGCGAACTCGCACGTTCGATAGTTTTACTCTATAAAGTTACAATTACTGGCGTAATGTAGGAAGAAAATCATATTAAATCAATGTTACTGTGTTTTACTGAATTATATCCTATAGATCCCTGATAAATTTGGAAATGGCAATCTATTCCACACCGCCGTTTTATTGTGACCAGTTCTATTTTCCCGGACCCAGCATGGTCAGGAGGTTAAGGCACTCGACTCGTAATCTGATGGTCGCGTGTTCGAATTCCCGTCATACCAAACGTGCTCGCACTCTTAGCCGTGGGGGCGTTATAATGTTACAGTCAATCCCACTATTCGTTAGTAAAAGAGTAGGCCAAGATTTGGCGGTGGTTGGTGATGACTAGCTGCCTTTCCTCTAGTCTTACACTGCTAATTTCGGGACGGCTTGCGCAGCTAGCCCTCTTGTAGCTTTGCTCGAAATTCGAAAACAAACAAAGAAACAAACACTTTAGTCACTTAGAAGAACTTATTTCTACAAGTGTTATCAGATTCCGAATTTTCCTTTCACGAGATGAAACTATTTATAAATATAATCAGTATTGTACTTGATATTTCGTCATAAGAAGTGCCAATTAAGAATGAAAACATACCAGATTTTATTTATCATAGCTGCTATAACAACACCCACGTTCCTAGAAATCTTGAAGGACTGCACCTTTTTTAACTTGGATTAATGTATACAATAAAACAATACAAATAAAATAAACACATTCAGAATCTTCTGCAACAGCAACTTAACCATTAAAATTTATATGGGGTTTGTATATCATTAATGGACAAAGTCAATTAAGAGCACTCATTAACACTTTTCTCCACTTTATGTTTTAAAACTTTACAGTACCAACCACTAGGGCGCAAGGACCCGTTTAACATTCTTTCTTCGTTCATCAACTAGAAGTAAAATCTGTAATTGGAATATTTTCTTTTATTTCTCATATTTTCCATTTTCACACAGCCACCCAGTGGAACAGCGATATGTCTACAAAATTACAACGCTCGAAGCTGGGTTTCGATACCAGTGGTTAGAAGAGAACAGACAGACCATTGTATAGCTTTTTGCTTGATTACAAACAAAAATTAACGTTTTCACACGACAATTTTGAATGGTTTCAGACGACTCTTTTCTCTATTACTGTCAAAGACAAAACTCTACACAAAATACGATGATCGATTGAGTTAGCAAGTGTTTTAATATATTCTTATTTTATATTCTAAAGCCTATTTACCTTATTACTGTACAAAATAGGGATATGGCGGTACAGAGATATGATACGATTGTATCGTTATGATATGATTTATATGTCTTCATGAAATTCGGCAAGCTTTCAGTAAGCATTATAAGTCTTTTGCACAGAATAAATCAAAATTTTTAATAAAGTATTTCTTGTTAAAAATAATTTCATAATGTATGGGATCAAAGTAGTCACTGCTCCTAGCGTAAAGTGATTTTCATGTTAAGAAGAAATATACTTTTCTACATCTAAAAATTAAAAATTTTTGTGTGTAATTTCTAAAACCTCTGAAATAAATTTCTAATCTTTCTTAAATAAATATTCATAGTTTCTCTGCTGTATTCACAACATTAATGCTATGTGAAGTCGGTCATTATGACCAGCCTCGTAACTAAACCATCAGAAAAAATACAAAATAAAGCGATATTATTTTGTTCATAGAATTACTTTAAACTGTAGCAGGAAACTACATATGCTTATACTAAATGATTTGCCCCCAGTGGCTCAGCGGTATGTCTGCGGACTTACACGCTAAAATCCGGGTTTCGATACCCGTGGTGGGCAGAGCACAGATAGCCCATTGTGTAGCTTTGTGCTTAATTCAAAAACAACAACAACAACTAAATGACTTAAACCTCTTGACGTTATACACCCATTTCTCATTAAATTTTATTGTGAAAACTGCCAAACTTTGTAACAAAACGTTGGTAAAACTTCTGTATCTAGATACGTGTCGTATAATTCCGTGTAGCTTTGTGCTGAATTCCAAAACATTAAATCAATCAAACAAAAATCGTTAACCATTGTCTTTTCAATCGATTTTACTTTAATTCATAATAGTAATTTTCTTATCATATTACAGTAGGCACAGATACTTTGACACTTATGTTTTCGTAGTTTTTAAAATTTTAGCCAATAGTTAAAATAAGGCCTTGAGGTTTGGTTTTTGGAATTTCGCACAAAGCTACTCGAGGGCTATCACTGCTAGCCATCCCTAATTTAGCAGTGTAAGACTAGAGGGAAGGCAGCTAGAGTCAAACTCTTGGGCTACTCTTTTACCAACGAATAGTGGGATTGATCTACGCATTATGACGCCACCACGGCTGGGAGGGCGAGCATGTTTAGAGCGACTCGGGCGCAAACCCGCGACCCTCAGATTACAAAGCGCTAGGCCATGCCGGGCCTAAGGCCTTAAGTACTGGTTTTTTCCTAGAAGAAATGCCTTTCACACAACATTATTTCAAATAATAACAATATAATTAAGAATAATGGTCAGTTTGATTTATTATTGTTCAAAAAGAGATTTTTTAAAGGACTTCAGAGATATTGAAATACTAACTCATAATGTAAGCTGATCTGTAGTGATTTAATATTATTTTTCTATGAATTTAGTTCAAAAATTTTTATCGTGATTTTTGTGGTATTTCTTCCCTCCCCTAAAAAGTGGGAAACTAAAACAAAAAATATTAATCATGTATAATTTATTGATAGTTTTCTAATTAAGCATAAAGCTACACGATGGGCTATTTGTGTTCTGCCCACCACGGGTATCTAAACCCGATTTCTAGCAGTGTGTGCAGGCCCGGCATGGCCAAGCATGTTAAGGCGTTCGACTTGTAATCCAAGGGTCGCGGGTTCGAATTTCGGTCGCACCAAACATGCTCGCCTTTTCAGCTTTGGGGGCGTTATAAAGTGACGTTAAATCCCACTATTGTAAAAGAGTAGCCGAAGAGTTGGCGATGGGTGGTGATGACTAGCTTCCTTCCCTCTAGTCTTACACTGCTAAATTAGAGACGGCTCGCGCAGATAGCCTTCGAGTAGTTTTGCGCGAAATTCAAAACAAACAAACACTATTCCTTTCCCATTACCGAAAACAAAACACCCTCTGCACGTGAGGGCAGTGGGTGTATTACAAAGGTGACGGTTAAATCCCGTTATTCGGGATTTAAAACAAAATAAAACTTCTAGCGGTGTGAGTCCGCAGACAAACAGATGTGCCACTAGGGGGAGCCACGTTAACACTAAACTTTCTTTTTTATTCCATGCAATATCATCGCTCTTGTTATGTTTTCAATCAGTTTAAGGGATTCTAACGTTATGATTTTGAGTCCTATCCCTGCAGCGGGAACAGCAGATATAATCCATTCTTTATCTTTCTTTTTAACAACATACAAACAAAAGTTGTTTAGCACGAAGTGTGTGGTAGGGTTTCGTTTGCTTTCACTGACAAATGACCAGTTTAAATTTTTTTGTTATTTTGCATTTCGCGTAAAGCTACACGAGGGCTATGAGCCATTGCCGTTCATAATTTAGCAGTGTAAGACTAGAGGGAAGGTAGCTAGTCTTCACCACCCGCCGCCAACTCCTGGGCTACTCTTTTACCAACGAATAGTGGGATTGACAGTAACGTTATAACGCCCTCACGGCTGAAAAGGCGAGCATGTTTGGTGCGACGTGGATACAAACCAGTTTAAATAACTTTAAACCTAAATTAGTTATAATATTATCAGATGCAACTGTGCTCTGACCACCACGGGTAACGAAACCCGGTTTCCATCATCGTAAGTCCGCAGACACACTGTTGGGTGACATCAATGTAGAATTTAAGGATTGCTCGGAGAGAGAATAACGAATAAAACGAGCAATCATTTGAAAAGTATGTCTCACTTACTTTCTTTGAGACCGAGACAAGATCCCCATTCAACTAGGGTTATAACATGGTCGCTATCGGAGTCACAGCTATCCAAGAACGGAGCAATACAATGTTCCATAGCAAGCAGCGGTGCTCGGATCGGGAACAGTTCGTGGCGGGAAACAGCCCTAGAGAACAATATTCCAATATCACACTTCACTACAGCCGAAAGAGAAAAATAACGTTTATCAAATATTCACATATTTCTGTTGTACATTTCAAATGACAAAATCACTCGTCAGGAAAACATAAGATCGGTCACGAAAGCGTTCGAGAACATAATAAAAAATAAAAATGTATCTCAGAACGGCTGGCATGGGTATTAACACTACCTAACCTGAAGTTACGTTGTATCTCAGAACGGCTGGCATGGGTATTAACACTAATTAACCTGAAGTTACGTTGTATCTCAGAACGGCTGGTATGGTTGTTAACACTACTTAACCTGAAGATAGGTTGTATCTCAGAACGGCTGGTATGGTTGTTAACACTACTTAACCTGAAGATAGGTTGTATCTCAGAACGGCTGGTATGGTTGTTAACACTTTTGATGGCCAGAAGTCCCAACTACCAAAGCATGCAAGATAGCTTTAGAACTTTATATATCCAAGACCCCAACCCACTGATACACATCCTCAGCAACCAATTAGCAACCCTTATAGAATTCACTACCACCAAAACTAACTTTACGTTCAATAACTAAAATTACCTACAAATAAATTGCTTAAGTTTGGACAGTTCCGTGTCACCAGTTATATCCAACATTTTTATGACACATTGAATCTCAATCAATTAATTCAGCCGTTCACTCATTCACCCAGCACTATACTGGTACAGGTGTGTTGATGTTACAATTGCTGGGTTCACATATACAGAACACACACTTAGTTTTTCAACCACTTTAACTCGATACACCCCAACATTAAGTTAACCTGTGAACAGGAAAAAAACTAACCATAAATAAACACAGCCACAAAGCTGTGATCATCATATAAAATTAACGAAGAAATCAACAAAATAAAACAACACTTCATCTACATCAATAAATTCCCTCAAAAAACCGTGGGAAAACTTATACGCACACACCTAGATCAACAACAAACAAATAACAATGAATCCCAAGATACAAAACCTTACACTGCTGCATACCATGTTCCTGACATCAGCGAAAATATCACCAACATTTGGAAAAAAACTTATAACGAAACATAACATTCCAGTAAACACAAAATTTATTTACAAACCAGGTACAAAACTAAAGTCTATGGTATGTAAAAACTACCCTATCAAATACAATACCAACATAATTTATAAAATGCAATGAAACAACTGCCAGGACTTCTATATTGTAGAAACAAGCAGAAAAATGGAACTCACAGTTAAAGAACACAAAAAACACCTTCAGACATTTTTGAACACTGCAAATCAAATAAACCTATGATAACCATAGATAACACCCAAATATTAAGTCGGGAAACAAATATGAACAAACACAAAATCAAAGAAGCCCTACTTATACAGCAACAAAAAATAAAATTAAACCAATATAAAGGAACACCTTTATACCTATACTAATTAATAACCTAACATCCACCTGCAGCGCTACCTACAATCTGTTACGCATTTATACTCTCGTCCCTGAGACATGTGTCCGTGAACGGTCTCATCCAAACTCTCTTTCTTAACCCTAAGATGACCAAGGAGTGCGAAACGTTGTTCTCTCCTCATCAACAAAAGTTCTGAGATACATTTTAATTTCAAGTGAGTTTCTCATCATTAAGACAATAAAAAATAATCCCAGTTTCACATAATTTTTTTTGAAAAACACGTGAATAACATTTTACTCGTATCCTCGTAGTTCCTAAAACAAATCAGCTTTAAAAGCAGAACAAACAGTTTACGAATTTACCGATCTTCCGGGTGAGAATCCAGATCGCAAAACTTCCAAATGATAGCGTTTACCCACTTGCGTGACAGGTCCTGCTCTACCTCTGCCTCTAACTTCATGAAGTTTGCACCAAGGTCACCTCGAAGAGCTAATTCTTGCATTATAGCGAACAGCCATTCCCGTATTCTCCGAGGAAAATCTCCCATCTCTTTCTTGGTACACTCTGGGATTTCTGATTGAAACAAAATAAATTATTATATTAAACGTATATATATATATATATAAACTTTTTGACTGCAGCGTCCAGTACAAGAGAATTAGTTATCGTTTATGCAGGTTACTCTAACTGTATAAACGTTTTTAAAATGTAGCAGTCAAATAAAAAAAGGAAATGAAAGACAAAGACACCTAGCGGCAAGTATTGAATACAAGGTTATTACCATTTTTACAAGTTTACAATTATCAAAAACTGTAAGAGCTAGTTATGTCTTTGCTATTTGTTTTTCACTTCGGAGATATTTTTCTGTTTTGTATTTAACAAAAATAGGAAAAACAAAGATAAATTAACTTACGTAGAGAAACATAATTGGTGAATCATATTCAACGTATGATGCCACATTAATTATAATTTAGCTTTTAAGAAATGCCATTGAAAAGGATAACGACAATTGCAGTTTGTAAAATCTCTTTACAGACTTGAAAATAAATAATGTCTATGCAGGAATATCTATGTATGAGCAAGCATGTTTGGTCTTTAAATCCACATGCAGTGAACCTAAAATAAAACAAACCAAACAAAGAATATCACAACTACTGAAATACTGACCAAGTTACAATCGAGAAGAAATAAGAAAAAAAGTGCAACATTAATTCCAGTGATATTTTCTCTTGATTGAGAACCTAACCAACTGAGTTTTTCTTGGTAAATTAAGGTATTATAGAATGGAAACAACGGAAAGGGTCTTTTAGTAGAACGAAAACTTAAAATTGAAACTATGGATGACCCAGTCAGCGAGCTGTTTCTTGGTAAAAGATGGTATTAGATGCGATAGGATAGAAACATCAGAAAGGGTCTATTAGTAGAATGAAAACTTAAAATTGAAACCGCATAGGACATGGCCAGCAAGCTGTTTCTCGGAAAATGAAGCATTTGCTATAAAATAGGGTAGAAACAACAAAAAAATGGCCCACCAATACAAGTTCCATAGTAATCAACATGAACGTGGTTGTATTTCTTCTTCAGACACTTTTCACTGTCTCTACTACACAAGCACCTCATACGATAGACTTCACAGTCACTGGTCCAGGTTTCGTTATGGTTGCTGCAAACCTACAGAGGTCAACAAAAACGCTATGTTAGATTTTATTCGGAAAGTAATTTAAGTATTGAAATAAGTTTTGTTAATTTGTTTCCAATCAGTGTTTGTATGAAATTAACCGTAAAGCTACACAGTGGGCTATCGGTGCTCTGCCCACCACGGGTATCGAAACTCGGTTTCTAGCGGTGTGACTCCACAGAGATACCATTGTGCCACCTGGAGTATTCAATTGGTGATTCACCAGGATTTATACTTTGGTTCAGGTGTGTTGGGGATTATTGAAGTTGTTCTGTCAATTACACACAGAGTTATGATTACTGAATTACATAGTGCAGAAAACTAAATGGTTAAGTTATTCCCAAAATGACCAATAGGTCCATAATCCATCAAATTTAGAAATGCCTTTAAGCTATTTATACACCAAATTGCATGTGGACACCATGACTTTATTAGTAGCAGTGTCCCTAAGGAAGTGTGAATAACACACTAAACTTAAAGTAGAATGTCATAAAATAATAGTTAATCCAGCTAATTATTTCTGGCGTTCCTTAAATTAATAAAAGAAGAGTAATTTCGACCTGTATGTTTTTGCCAGGTCTTTACACTGTAACATAACTCCCCCTAGTGGTCCTGATCGCTATGAAATCATATCAATAAGTTGAAGGGTAGGCTCGTCCATGAATTTGCGCAGATCCCCAACAACACGTGTGTTTTCTTATACCAAAGCCGCAACGGCCTACCTGCTGAGTTCACGGAGGGAATCGAACCCCTGATTTTAGCGTTGTAAATCTATAGACTTACCGCTGTATTATAGGGGAACGCCGCTGAAAATGAAAATATTTTCTAGTACAATGTAATGCTACCAATGACCTTACCCTCTTTTGAAACTTGTATAGGAAAATAATAATAAAAAAGATATATAATTTCTATCTAACTGTAGTTTTCACATCAACTACATACTTCAGTACCATAAAAAGTTTTCTTTAAATGATAAAAACTGTTGTGTTTTTTTTTTACCTTTCTTCGTTCATCTGTCTCCACTGGACACTCAGATACACAATCACAGATGGGCTTTTCTTGCTCGTCTATGACACAAATACGACCAGCCCCACAATGAAGCCCAGCACAAGGATCTAGCCGTGAGACATAAAAAATGTTGAGAGGACAGAGACACGCCTTTTTTGTTTATAAACACGTCACACCGTCTGATCAAAACAGATTCTCAACAACTCAGCCACTGATTTATTATATACCTATGTAATGATGTTATTATTATATACTTCTGTAACGATATGTAACAGTTATTCAATATTTCTTAACTTTAAACATGGCAGAAAACTGGAAGCAGGCTGAAAGCTTTCCTTTATTTTTTTTAGAAAAATAGAAAGCAGCAAAACTAAATCCTCTAGAATTATTTATTATGCACATTTCAAACGCATAACATTAAGTATATCTAAGCCACACATTTGCAAACGACTTGAGAACACACTCATGATACTTTGTCACACATTGTACTATTCACATCGTCCAAACATTCACATAACATGGTTAATGTAACCACAAAAATTTACTTATATGTCGCAGTTATGTTCATTTTATGTCTGCAAACACGTTGCTTATGTATGTATACATTCAATGTACGCATATTTATACGTTGGTAAAATATTTATTGTTCTCCTCTAACTGTTGATTGAATGAATATTGTATGCTGTCGTATATCTAAATAGTACTTTCAAATACACCTATTTCATTGTAGATAGTATAATAATGTTAAATACACTATTATATTAGTATATATTACTGGCTTGGAAAAACACCTTTACCATACTCTGATGATTTTGTGATTTTTTTGGGGCTATTTTATCAAGAACTTGGTGTGGTGAGTTTAGTATATCCCTGAGTAATTACCGAAAACTTGGTGTGGTGAGTTTGGTATATCCCTTAATAAATACTGAGAACATGGTATGGTTAGTTTGGTATATACCTTCGTAACTGCTGAGAATTTGGTCTGGTGAGTTTGGTATATCCCTTAGTAACTACTGAGAATTTGGTCTGGTGAGTTTGGTATATACCTTCGTAACTGCTGAGAATTTGGTCTGGTGAGTTTGGTATATCCTAAGTAACTACTGAGAATTTGGTCTGGTGACTTTAGTATATCCCTTAGTAACTATTGAGAAGATGGTATGGTGACTTTAGTATATCCCTTAGTAACTATTGAGAACTTGTTCTGGTGAGTTTGGCCTGGCATGGCCAAGCGCGTAAGGCGTGCGACTCGTAATCCGAGGGTCGCGGGTTCGCGCCCGCGTCGCGCTAAACATGCTCGCCCTCTCAGCCGTGGGGGCGTATAATGTGACGGTCAATCCCACTTTTCGTTGGTAAAAGAGTAGCCCAAGAGTTGGCGGTGGGTGGTGATGACTAGCTGCCTTCCCTCTAGTCTTACACTGCTAAATTAGGAACGGCTAGCACAGATAGCCCTCGAGTAGCTTTGTGCGAAATTCCAAAACAACAAACAAACAAACTGGTGAGTTTGGTATATCCCTTAATAAATTTTGAAAATATGGTATGATGAGTTTGGTATATTCTTTAGTAACTATTAAGAGTTTTATCTGGTGATCAATGAATGTCTTTAAAACTATACTTTGAATGCTATTAAGATACGAAGGGTGTAATAAGATTCTTATACAGAAACACACGTTCATTAAAACATTTAAGCTAACGTACGCTGACTGGCCTTAGAAAAATTCTTCACAAGAAAACAAGTTGGACGATCTTTCGCTGCGATAATATCCTGCACTTAGCATTACAAAGATTCCACAAGTTGCCGGTAGGTGTCTTCTCTTAGTTCGTTGTTGGAGAAGTATTGTTTCAAATATTGGCTCACAGATGTTGGAATACAGTAGCAAATGATAGATTTTTAACTTCTTTCTAAAGATTGGAATCCGGTGACCGTGCTGGTGAAGAAAGATGATTGAAGTCTCTGTCATGCTGTTCCATCTGACTTCAGGCAATACAAAGTAAGAGAACTGTTTGTTTGTTGTGTTATCGTCTCAGAAGATGTTTTGTTCATTCAGTAAAATATTCAACTTTGAAAGGCACATTCTGGATACTATTCATCCTTCATTTCCTTACAGTCAAATAAACGTCCTGAATGCTTATTGAACAGGCATTGTCAGAACGAACAAGAAGGGTTAAGACCTCACGGGGTTTTCTTCTTATTCTCACTTTGTCCTCAGTACATAAAAAAGACAATTTCAATGCCACTAATTAGATAACGACATAATCTTTGTACACAGTTTATACTTTGGCCATTACTAAAATCATACTTTTCTGTTTAATCTGAGATTGATGGTCTTCGGACTAATTACTAAAGGCCAATGACAATTTTGTTAATGTCTTTCTAAGAGTTGATTCAGTTCTGACTCTTGCTAAAGAATTTGAACAATGGAACAAACAACAACTACATTCAAATAAATGGAATATGAAATATTACAGTGAACATTATAGTGGTATCAGAAAAACCACGAGATGTTACAATTAAAACTTTTACTTCACCAAATAGGTGGTAAGAGTATTACAATGACTACTTTTGCAGAAAGTAAATGGGAAACGAAAATTTTATCACAAATATTTTGCAAACACCTAATAAGATAAAGTTTACAATGACCATTCTTTGATACCAAATGAAACCATGAAATATCAGATGAACATCCTGGTGGAATCAATGAGACCATGAAATATTAGATGAACATTCAAGTGACAGAATGAGCTTTCTAAAACTCCAAAGAACTAGTAAAACATAATTACTTGTGAAAATTAACTCTATTTAAAATGAATTTTAATAAATAACCCAACGGTTTAATTTGTTTAACCTATAAATATAAAGTTGACACTAGTTGGAAAGTATTTTTACAACTACAAAAGGCTTTATATTAGTATTTCATGACGTGACTATATTGAAGATGTAACGTAAAATGATGTTTGTTACACATCCATCTACCTTTTGGTTTTTCCATTTCTTCTTCTTGGTCGAAATTGTTTTCCTTGTCCTCAGTTTCATCATCGGAAATCAAGTCTAATTCATCTGTGTTGTCGTTGTCTTCCTTCTGTTAGCATGAATAGCATAAAACAGTTACGTTTAGCGCCATTTTCACAATGAAAAATATCTGAATATTATATATACTTGTCAAGTGATATAATTTCTTCTATTGGCCGCACTTGCGAGAACAATACGAAAGCCTCGAAGATGCTTATACGTTTGTTTGTTGTTGAATTTTGCTCAAAGCTACACGAGGGCTATATATGCTAGCCGTCCCTAATTTAGCAAATGTAAGACTAAACCCACCGCCAATTCTTGGACTACTTTTTAACCAACGAATAGTTGGATTGACTGTAGCTTTATAATGACTCCACGGATGAATGGACGAGTATGTTTGATGTGACGGGGAGTTTAATTCCTAACCCTCAGATTACGAGCCGAGCGCTCTAACCTTCTGGTCATGCCAGCCCCTGCTTATACATTATATAAGACAATGTAGTGTATATACAGTAAAGGTTAGGCTTATTTGAAATTTGTAAGAACATAGCAAATGCCACCTATTAAAATTATATTTTTCTTACAAAACAAATCTTTTGATTTATGATGAAATTATAATTTACATAAATATATATATATATATACGAATTATGGTTGTGAAAAACATCTGCGAATTGTTTTACCTCCTAGGTTATGTTTTTTTTCTTTTTGAATTTCGCACAAATCTACTCGAGGGCTATCTGTGCTAGCCCTCCCTAATTTAGCAGTGTACGACTAGAGGGAAAGCAGCTAGTCATCACCACCCACCGCCAACTCTTGGGTTACTCTTTTACCAACGAATAGTGAGATTAACCGTACCATTATAACGCCTCTAGGGCTGAAAAGACAAGCATGTTTGGTACAACAAGGATTTAAACCCGCGAACCTCAGATTATGAGTCCTACGCCGTAACCCACCTGGCCATGCCGGGCTGCCTAGGTTATGTTATTTATATAGCGACGAATAACCTTAGTTCTTGTCTTTAAACCGTCTTTAAACGTTATTTATCAGAGCTAAGTCTTGGAAGAAAAAATATTCCTATAACTCACCTTTTTGGCCAAAAGGCCAGCAAATAGAACGATGCAGAGACACAGAACAAACGAAAATTTCATTTTAATTGGGAACAGTTACCCACCTAGAAAAATAAAAAAAGCATAAAATTGCGTTTAATTTATTAAAAATTATTAGAGTAAATAGTTTTCTTGTAGCAAAGCCACATAAAGCTATCTCCTAAGTCCACCGAGGGGAATTTAACCCCTGATTTTAGCGTTGTAAATCGGTAGACTTCCTGTTGTACCAGGGGGGACATAATTAGAGTAATAGATCTGTAGTAAGTTACATATATAAATATGAAATCTAACTAGAATAATGAACAAAGCATAAAATTTCTTCTGGTGTATTAACTAACTACTTTTAGAATAAGTAGTAAGTTACATATATAAACCAATAGAAAAAAATGAACAAAAGCATAAAATTTCTTCTGGTGTATTAACTAACTACTTTTAGAATAAGTAGTAAGTTACATATATAAACCAACAGAAAAAAATGAACAAAAGCATAAAATTTCGTTTCATGCATTAACAAATATTAGTGTAACAGAGTGAAAGGTTTGAAGTAAGTGGTGAGCTACAAATAGATCCAATCGTTTTTACTCTGGAAAAGTCACAGTAACTGTCGAGGTAACCAAAATACTTTCTGTGTTGTAGATTAAAGATATACAGAAAATTTATAACGCTGGAAAATAATTTTGAAGTAAAATAATAATCATAAAAAGAACAGCTAAGATTAGGACGACATTTTTTGCAAGTTTTCACAGAGAAATAAAACCAACTTTTAATAGAGTAATATTTCGATAAACTGTTGCTCTCGGACAACAACCTGGTTTTTTTACTCTAAAACAAATGGCAGAGTGGATTGAGTGGTGAATAGTTGTCCTCATGGGACAGAGGTATGTCTTAGGATCTACAGTGCTAAAAACGGAGGTTCGATACCCTTCGATGGACACAGCAGATAACCCGATGTAGTTTTGTTGTAAGAACACACACATATACAGTCTCACATGTCAGTCTACACATATACAAGTGTAAATTAACACATACTCCTCTGCACATATACAAATAAATATTAACACATACAAGTCTGCATACATATAAGTACGTATGAACACACAAAACTTTACACATACAAATACACATTAATATATAACAGTTTACACACATACGAGCATATATTAATATATAACAGTTTACACATATACAAGTATATATTAATACATACAAGTTTACACATGTGAAATATTAAGACATAAAAGTTTACTATATACAAATACACATTGATATACAAAAGTTTATCATGTACCAGTAAATATACCATGTGCCAGTATCTACATGTACAAGTAATATGACTGCATTAAATTGTATTTTTGTTTTTGTTTGCTAGCTAAGATCAATAGGAAATATAATATAGTTAAACAATAACGTAGAGTAAATACACCCATTATAAATTCAGCAGGATGACATATTTTGGATCGTTGTCCTAGTGATTCAACAGGATGACATATTTTGTATTGTTGTCCTAGTTACCCAGCAAGATGACATATTTTGGATCGTTGTCCTAGTTACTCAGCAGGATGACATATTTTAGATCGTTGTCCTGGTTATTCAGCAGGATGACACATTTTGGATCGTTGTCCTAGTTACCCAGCAAGATGACATATTTTAGATCGTTGTCCTAGTTAGTGAGCAGGATGACATATTTTAGAGCGTTGTCCTAAATATTCAGCAGGAAGACATTTTGTATCGTTGTCCTAGTTAGTCAGCAGGATGACATATTTTAGAGCGTTGTCCTGCGGAAATTCAACGCTGGCGTTAATTAAACGCCATACTGTGTGCGTTGCTTGAAGTGTTAGAATGACATTAATACTTTTTCTTCCTTATAATACTATTAGTTTTAATAATAATACCACCCCTGCAGCACGAAATTATTTTCACTTTGTCACAGGCCCCCCACTGTGATTAATTTCACACACAGAGACACACAATGTTTTAAAGAGAATATAGTTCATACATGTCACGCTGGAAAAATAAAAATTATTTTATGGCTTGTTTGTAGGAAAACTGATATTTTAATTCTGAAGAAGAAACATTTTTACCCACGTTTTGAGGCTTAAACTGAAGCATATTTTAACCCCTTATCATACGTAGTGAGGCTTAAACTGAAGCATATTTTAACCCCTTATCATACGTAGTGAGGCTTAAACTGAAGCATATTTTAACCCCTTATCATACGTAGTGAGGCTAAAACTGAAGCATATTTTAACACCTTATCATACGTAGTGAGGCTTAAACTGAAGCATATTTTAACCCCTTATCATACGTAGTGAGGCTTAAACTGAAGCATATTTTAACCCCTTATCATACGTAGTGAGGCTTAAACTGAAGCATATTTTAACCCCTTATCATACGTAGTGAGGCTTAAACTGAAGCATATTTTAACACCTTAACCCACGTACTGAGGCTCAAAGTGAAGCATATTTTAACACCTTAACCCACGTAGTAAGGTTGTAATGTTTAAACTTAACCATACTTTAACACCTTAACCCACATAATGAGGCTTAAACTGAATCATAAAAAATTTAAGTTGAAGTATTATTTGTAAATAAATAGTTTTGAAAGCGAAAAATGGAAAATCTCTGTAATGTTTCGAGATCGATTTTAACATAATTTCTCATTTTGAGAAAAAAATAGTATACTGTTCTTCAAATTATGCTTTTTGAGTACCATATGGAGTTTTGTTTTCATAACTTAAGCCAGTGATTTACTTTAGTTTTCCATTGTCTAATTCAGTCTAAGTTTTTTTTTTACAGTTTTAGTCTGGTTGAAATTTACAAATTCTGGGTGAACTTGGCAATTTACTGATCGTTTATCACTGTTAATTAAACAGAACCACGAGAGTTTAAAATGTATAAGTAGGTGTGATGAAAAATCGTTATCTGAACCCAGTATATTAAGCCCCCATTCAGCTCGCACTTAAAGACGTAAATCAGTACATGTGCAATTAAGTTACGATATTCACTATGACGTGGGTAACTGATTTTCTTTTAATTAAAAATCAATATGTTGATATGATACAGGGAGACTTTGTTAATATTTAGCTAGCGGTGGCTCTGCCTTCCTTTAGGTGGTTATGGCAAAATTTGATTATTGTCAGATCGGAAGTTAATTAGTTTGTTTTGTTGAATTTCTCGCAAAGCTACTTGACGATCATCTGCGTTAGCTGTCCTATCTCAGCAGTGATAAATTGGAAGGAAGGAAGACAGCTAATCATCACCACCCATGGCCGGCTCTTGGGTTACTAATAACTGCTCTCGACTCGTAATCAAAGGGTCGCGTGTTCGAGTCCCTGTAATACTAAACATGCTCGCCTTTTCAGTCGTAGAGGCATTATAAAGTTACAGTCAATCCCACTATTCGTTTGAAAAAATTAGCTCAACATTTGGCGGCGAGTGGTGATGACTAGTTGCCTTCCCCTTAGTCTTAAGCTGCTAAATAAGGGACGGCCAGCGCAGATAACCCTCGTGTTAACCAGATAACTTTGCGCGAAATTAAAAAATAAACAGATAATTCTAAAATCCAAGGAATAATGGAATTGACCGTTACATTACAGCGTCCAGAAGACTGAAAGGGCGAGCACGTTCGGGAACATGCTTTAATCTAGCGACCATCATACTATAAGTCATACTATAAACTAGTGAAAACGGGCAAATGCTAACGTGTATAAGTTATCAATGTTAGCGTGTTATTGTGTCATGATAATTGGCCAGTAAAAGAGAAATATGTAGTAATTAGCAATGGTTATCAGTGCTTTCTCTAAGACAGGTGTCAATTTAATTGATAAAGTATTTGAGCAAGTACATTTTTCATAGGGACAGTCTCTGTGATCTTATTCGAGACAGTGTATCTAATAATTGTATCTCCTATTATTGTTTGGTTTAGAGCTAAGCTACACTCAGCGGTGTCTGTCTGAGCTGCGAGGATTAATCCTAGAATTTTAGCAGGAGACAAGTTAGTTAATATTCACTGTAATATTCAGTAGTGGAGCAACAAGTTGTATTTTGGTAGTGTTTCGAACTGTCAGTCTTTGTAGTTACCAGATGTCGCTTTTAAAACAAAATAATAGGTGGTTAAGACACTCGACTCGTATTCCAAGGGTCGCGGGTTCAAATCCCCATCACACCTGGCCCGGCATGGCCAAGAGTGTTAAGGCGTGCGACTCGTAATCTGAGAATCGCGGGTTCGCATCCCTGTCGCGCCAAACATGCTCGCCCTTTCAGCCGTGAAGGCATTATAATGTGACGGCCAATCCCACTATTCGTTTGTAAAAGAGTAGCCCAAGAGCTGGCGGTGGGTGGTGATGACTAGCTTCCTTTCCGCTAGTCTTACACTGCTAAATTAGGGACAGCTAGCGCAGATAGCCCTCGTGTAGCTTTGCACGAAATTAAAAAACAACAACAGTGAAACAAATTTCATTACGATATGATAAACAACAACAAATGGATATTCTATTCCTGTATATTCAAGTTTATTTTAAAACGTTTCTTGACCAAACTTTATGTTAGCGAGCGCTTAACATTATTTTTTTTTGAGAAAACCAAATCAGTGAGTTTGGGCAGAAACTCTACAATCAGTTTAAGTTTGTGAAAGATAGCAAACTAAGAGAATACACGAGTTCGAGTTTCTCTGTGTGGGTATTTGGGTATTGATGTTAAATACCCAGGAGGGTCAGGTACATTAGACCTCTTCCTCCCTCCCGAACCTTGATAGCGTCTGTCGTTAAAAATATATGAACTTAGTATGGTTTGTTTTGTTTTGAATTTCGCGCAAAGTTATACGAGGGCTATCTGCGCTAGCCGTCCCTAATTTAGCAGTGTAAGGCTAGAGGAAACGAACCTAATTATTACCACCCACCGCTAATTCTTGGGCTACTATTTTACTAACGAATAATGGCTTTGGCCGAAACATTATAAACCCTCATGGCTAAAAGGGCGAGCATGTTTAGTGCGATGGGGGATTCGAACCTGCAACCCTCAGATTACGAGTCCTTAGTATTGTAATTCACTTCAAGAACTAGACCATCAGTAAAATAAGCCCGATTAAAAGAGAGATTAAATAAATATATGACTTAGAAAAGAGTTGAAGCAATATTCACGAAAGCTTATCGTAACAAATCTATTATTAATGTTTATTATTTACACATACATGTTTTACTTTCAAAGATATTTCGGTCAACAAAACTAGCTGTAATAAAAAAGTATACAAGATCTATCATGTTGCAAAATATCTCATCCTCTGAGAACTTGCATGACTCTCAGGAACCGAAACTTTAGAGATGACCCTGAAGTTGAAAAATCAACAGAAACCCAATACGAACCATGTGTTCCCTTTTACTTCGCACGTACGAACGAACGGAATAATTTCTAATGCAAACACGAATCACATGACAATACAGCTTGCGGATGTTATGCGACCTTGTACTTAATAATTTCGACGTAAAGTTATACATCTTTATGTGACATCCATTAGTAGTACAGACAATTTTTATTAACGGAAGTGTGTTTGAAATTATGTAGTTTCTAGCAGGTTGTGTTGATGTAATACATACGATAAATACAAAACGTAAATACTAGTTGTGCCTCTACGTATTAAAAAGTTACAGTTGAAGTTGTGATATAAAGTATTATTTGAACCTTAATGTAGTTCACGAACTAAATGGTGTGTCTGTAACAAAGTTGTACAACAGGCTGTTTGTGCTCTGTCCACCTCCGTGTTGGGTTGAGGCGTTTGACTCGTAATTTGAAGGTCGCGGATTCGCACCAAACATGCTCGCCCTTTCAGCCGCGGGGGCGTTATGATGGTACGGTCAATCCCACTATTTGTTGGTAAAAGAGTATCCCAAGAGTTGGCGTTGGGTGGTGATGACTAGCTATCTTCCCTCTAGTCTTACACTGCTAAATTAGGGACGGCTAGCACAGATAGCCCTCGAGTAGCTTTGTGCGAAGTTCAAAAACACAAACAAACCGTCCACTATAGGTGTCAAAACCCGATTTTTAGCATTAGAAGCCTTAGGGTTACCAGAGAGTGTTTCAAAGCAATTATGCTGAAACATCACATCTTTAGGATTAGTTTGCAAAGCTGCTAAATGGGATATCTGTGGTTTGCCCAACACGGGTTTCGAAACCCAGTTTTCAGTGTTGTACGTCCACAGAAATGTCGCTATGCTATTGAGGGTGGGGGGCAAAAGAGAGACAGTCCGTTGTGTAGCTTTATGCGCTTAACTACAAGAAAACAAACAAATCTGTGCTCTTTCCGTCACGGGTACTGAAACTAGGTTTTCAGCATTGTAAATCTGCAGACATACCGTTATTCAGCTGGGTTGGAGAGTATAGGAATTACAGTGATATATCGAATACGATATTTGAATATTTCTTATCAAGTTCGTATCGTCTAAAAACTAATAAGTTATTATTTGTATTCAATATTACGTATCAGGTGCGTCAAACTTGTATTCACACAAAGGTTTTTGGGCAATAAAGAAACATATAGACACACACACACTCACATATAAAGTCGATGTTTGGTTACCACAGTGGCAGATAACGTGCACTCGTCTAAAACGTGTCTTAGTAGCTGCTCATACTTCTTATGAGCAATTCGATCTATAATGTGTCTCTGCGGCTTGTAGGAACGTAATATTACACCTCTGATAGACTCAAGAACACAGACGCGTTTTAAACCAAAAGTTCTTAAATGATTCTGTTTTAATTTTGAACACAGATAAGAAAAAAAAATCACCTTCGACTTATAAGCTTCCACTTCAACTACCGAGATCAAGGTCTGACTTCACAATCAGTGCGTAAAAGACAGAAGCGTAAATTATGTAAATATATTTGCGAAAGCGATTCAGATTGTTAATACTAGCAAAAAACGGATATCAAAACAGATTAGTGTTAGCTGTTTGCAGGCTAATGACTGGTCTGTCGCTTATTGTCGGCTGTACTTCTTTATACGTGGCAAGCCTAACATTCCAACACGCTAAATTCACGTGGAAACGTTCACTGTTGTTCCAACGTGTTAACGAGAGATGAGAAAGTCTTCCAGGTGGCGTGTAAAAAAAAACACGCGCGGTTCACAGTTACGTAACCAGTATTGATTTTTTTCTTAATGTTTTTATTGACACGTACAAAAGTACAATTATTTTTTTCTTTAAACAATAGCTAACGTTATGGGCTCTTTTCTCAGCCATGCATTTTACTAACGCATACTGTTGTTTTTGTTCTCAAACATTCAAACCATGTTTGGACATGTGGCGCTTTCCTGAAGTGCACTTGTTTGTTTTGTTACGTTTTTATTTGTTCTAAAAATGTTAATGGCTACTCGAAACGAATTACATAAGAGTGAAAATATGAACTGACGCGAGCTTCAAAAACATTGAAAGAAAACTCAAACTATTTATATACACGGGAAACTTTTGTTTTCTTCTCGGGTTAACAACCAATTCCCATAACTCTCTTTAAGCACTCGAATTTCCTTTCTTCTAAGAGTGTATGTGGCAGATGTAAACAGGATAGTTAAGGTTCATATTGTGATTGACACATTGCGCTATCTGCTGTGTGAACCGAGTGGAAATGAACTTTGATTTTAGAATTATAAATCCAAAGAGTCACCACTGTTTCACAGGGAAATCAGTATGACTGAAAAGCTAATACATAACTTAAAACATTTTAGAAGACCCCCATGCTCCCCCAGGAAAGCTTGAAGAGTTCTGTATCACACGGAAACAACTATTTGGTTTGCAAATTTTTAGATTAGTGACAAATGAAAAAAATAGAAGTATTATTTGTATCAAAACAAGAAATAAAACCAAAAACAAATTAGCACCCAAATAATAATACTAACCGATTTATTTAATACAACTGTTTATCATATAATTAATTACACAATGTGAATGTGTTTTTCTTTTAGCAAAGCCACTTCGAACTGCCTACTGTGTCTACCAAGAAGAATCGAACCTCTGATTTTAGCATTGTAAGTCCGCCGACTCACCAATGTACCAGCGAGGGACCACAGTGTGAATGTAAAGAATGATAACTTTACCAATAATTGCTAAATATTAAGTAAAATCTCACTTTATTGCCATGGATAATTTTAATCTATCCAGTGAGTTACCACCAGAGGTCTCTGCTCCGATGTTAATTAAATATACTTTAAATTTCATTGAAAGCCACACATGGGCTATCTGCGCTAGCTGTCCCTAATTTAGCAATATAAGACTAGAGGAAAAGCAAAGTGTTACCACCACCTACCGGCAATTCTTGGGCTACTCTTTAACCAGCGAATAGTGGAATTAATCGTAAACATTATAACACCCCCATGGGTGAAAATGTGAGCATGTTTGGTAGAACGGGAAATCGAACCCAGGATCTGGTTCACTCTGAAATATCTTTTTCCTAAGTGTAAATACAGTAATGTTTAGTCCGGGATTGTAGCTTTATAACAAATACAGTAAAGTTTTAAAGTGATTATTCATTGTTATTTTCTTGTAAACTTATTGTCTCTACCCCCCCCATACAATTGTATTTCTTACTCACTTCGTTTCATCTTACCAAAACTTACCTTCTAACTCTTAGAAGATGACATAGCTATTCCCTATATCCAGTCCATACTTTAGTTTAACACAAATACCCCTAACAATGAACTAGCTACAAGTATTTAGATAGTAAGAGCTGATTCAATTAGCTCGCCTCTTCCTACACCACGTGAATGAGTTATTTCCATACATAACTAAATGCATTAAGCTATGGAGATTAATGGTAAACCACAACTGTTTAGGCAAAACACAGATGTCGAGTGATAAAATGTCACACCAAACAATAAAACTTAACTTGTTTTAATGGAAAACAAGACAGCAACGAACTCAGTATTATACTGATTTGTAATCAGTGTGGTAATAACATTCATTATTCCACTCTGAATTATTTCAACTTAACAACAGCTTAACATTACATCGTCTCCTCAAGACAATAACCTAACATTATGTTGTTTTATCTTGACAGCTACTTAACATACACTGTTTTAATTTTATAACAGTTTAACAACAGCTTAACGTTACGTTGTTTCAAGTTGACAACAGCCTAACATTATGTTGTTTCAACTTGATGACAACTTAACATCACGTTGTTTCAGCTCTTCACAACAATCCAACATTGTAGTGTCAACTAACACAACCAAAAGCCCTATAGGTTGTGATAAAAATCACTTTAACTGATAATGGTCCTCCGCTGGGACAGCGGTAAGTTTTCAGATTTACAATGCTAAAATCAGGGGTTCGACTCTCTTCTGTGAATACAGGAGATAACCAGATCTGTCTTTGCTATAAGAAAACATACACAGACTGATAATGTATTTTCCCCCACATTCATCTCAATTTGACGATCGCAGATTCAGAGTAAGGGGCGTGTAAAAATAGCATTTCAGATCTATCTTTTCTCTTATTATCTGTCACTCAGTCAGTGGATTCTAAAATTATACCACATGGGAGATGCTTAACGTTGCAAGGTGTACTGTGGTGACGTCAGTAAAACGTGCGTGTGCCCGAGAATTACGAGAATAATTATGCACTCTATAGGTTACAACACAGCATGACATATGAACTTCAAGAACAAGAAATAAAAATATTTGTTCTCCTAATTTTGGTTTTATTTACTCTTGAAACAGAGCACTTTGCTCCCCGCTAGTACAGAGGTATGTCTTCGGAATTACAACGCTAAAATCAGGGGTTCGATTCCCCTCGGTGGGCTCAGCAGATAGCCCCATGAGGCTTTGCTATAAGAAAACACACACAGAGCACTTTCAGAGACCCAACGGAAACACATCTAATTATCATGAGCTCTAATAGTGGTTCATAATAGAGATCGCAAGGAATTGCACAAAACGCTAGTAGAATGCTACGTCAAAAAAAGCACATCAAACAGTAAAGATTCAGTTCAAACAGTACTTTAAAACCTTTAGTATTGACAGTTAAAGTTGTGCACATATAAAAATGCACAACAACAGGCTTTTTAAGCCTACAAAGAAAAGCACATCCGCTCAAAATCCGCTTTATAACAATTATGATTATTTTTTTCCTGTTGCAAAGGTCGTACGGGTGTTGAAAATGAGAAAGTTAGTACAAATTAAATGTAAAGATTGTTTTACATTCTCTGTCATGTTATTATCATTGGTATAAAACTCTGTCCAGTGGATCTTACATCACACCTTCACAGTAGTTAAACACAGCTTACTTGTTACTTCAAAAGTGCATCGATTAGTTTTTGTATTTTTTCGTTTTAACAATAGGTCGTTCTGGCTAAGAAACGCTAACATTACGCTATTTAAAATCGATAGTAGTTAGGCATAACATTTCTCAAGTTGAACGTAACTTAACATTCGGAGTTTCATCTCCAAAGCACCAAAGTGGTCAAACTTTACGTTGTTTAAGTTTTTTTTATATAACAAAGCCACATTGGATTACTTGCTGTGCCCATCGAGGAGAATCGAACCCCTAATTTTAGCATTGTAAATCCCAAAACTTACCCCTGTAGCACTAAGGGACAACAGTTAATAAAACTTTACATTATTCATGCTTGACGAAGATTAACATTACGACATTTGAGTTTCACTGTAACACAGCGTTGCGTCGTTTTGGCTTGCAATTGAACAAACTTTATATTGCTCAAGTTTGACAAACCATAACATTACGTCATTTCAGCTTCAAAGTGGTGTCGAATTAGATGGATTCAACTGAAAACAAATTGTCTCGAATTTATCGTTTTTTAATACAGAAAGAGAAGCCGGACTGGTTTCAAAAATTAAGCTCATTAAATGAGGGGTAAAAATTTGACCTGTATTGAATTTCGCGCAAATCTTCACAAGGGTTATCTGCGCTATTCGTCCATAATTTAACAGTGTAAGACTAAAGGGAAGACAGCTAGTCATCACCGTACAGCGCCAACTCTTGGGACACTCTTTTACCAAAGAATAGTGGGATTGGTAGTCCCATTATAACGCTCCTACAGCTAAAAGGGCGAGCATGTCTGGTGTGACGGGAATTCGTACCCGCGACTATCGGTATACGATTTGAGCACCTTAACCACCTGGAAGTGCCGGACGTGAGGGGTAAAGGAAGCTAAAAATCTTTCAAGACATAATTAATTCAAGTATTAGGTTTTCCGTTGGACATTCTAAGTTAGTTCATTTGTTTTGAGGTGTCTTTACATTAAAACAGTTTCTAAAATATTTACTCCTCTAATAATGGCCCGCTTTGCGCGAAATTCAAAAATCAAACAATCAATGAATCAAACCTCTACTAATAAACATTCATTAAAAAATGCAAGCTGTTTAAATGTATCCACGCTACACTTGACAAGGACACTACATAGCGTCTGTTGACACCAACGACCCTCAACTGGCGACAGACAAGTGTGGTTCTTCTAATTTCAGTCCAGTTCTACTTAGCACAGAGACCTTCCCTACAAAAAAAAGTAACACGAAATCTATCTTAATCTGTGTTTTTTAACTAAAGCCTTTAGCACAGTTCATCAGTCTCGGACACTGTCCTTCCTGCTCTGTTTGGATAGTACAACACTGATTGACACTGTCCTTCCTGCTCTGTTTGGATAGTACAACACTGATTGACACTGTCCTTCCTGCTCTGTTTGGATAGTACAACACTGATTGACACTGTCCTTCCTGCTCTGTTTGGATAGTACAACACTGATTGACACTGTCCTTCCTGCTCTGTTTGGATAGTGCAACACTGATTGACACTGTTCTTCCTGTTCTGTTTGGATAGTACAACATTGATTGACACTGTCCTTCCTGCTATGTTTGGATAGTGTAACACTGATTAACACTGTCCTTCCTGCTCTGTTTGGATAGTGCAACACTGATTGACACTGTCCTTCCTGTTCTGTTTGGATAGTGCAACACTAATTAACACTGTCCTTCCTGCTCTGTTTGGATAGTGCAACACTGATTGAGGCTGAGAAAATCTTGCACTGAAAGTAATAACAACGGAGAACTATGTTTTAATTGTACGATTGCACCATTCTGTCAAATAGGAGATATTAAAATACAAATATCTTAGTCGGCTAGATTGTTTCGGTTTTTTGAATTTCGCGCAAATCTTCACGAGGGCTATCTGCGCTAGCTGTTCCTAATTTAACGGTGTAATAGTTGAGGGAAGGCAGCTAGTCAGCGACACCCGTTCCTAACTCTTGGGCTTCTCTTTTAGCAAATAATAGTAAGATTGACCGTAACTTTATAACGTTTCCACTGCTAAAAGGGAGAGCATTTGTGGTGCAATGGGGATTCAAACCCGCGACCCTAATATTACGAGTTGAGCAACACTAACCATTTGGCCATCGCAGACCTATTTAGTTGAATATAGAATTTCCTATTATGCATTTAGAAATTATAGTGAAGGTACTGCGCAGTTGTTGTTCTAGATAATTGATTCGGTTGATTGGATAGGCCTGTTTTGTCACATGTGATACGACCATAAAGTACAGAAACCTATATATATATTTATATATTAATGTATAATTCAGGATTTTACAAAATAAAGATACTTTTCGCTTGGGAGTATGACGTGGGTATTGTATTATATTGATAATTTTGGCTACCTATTTAACAATTTGTGAAGACGTAATAGGCATAAATAAATATTTCATTTGACCACAATGTCCTGGATAATTTCATTAAGCTTGTAGAAAACATTTTAAAGATAAATAAAAATTACGTTTGACAGGATTAAAATTCTTCAGAAACTTGATACTTGGAGAGACGCTTTATGATGTACTTTTGACTAGCATTAAATCAAACCAAGTACTTTTTTGGCGTGTTTTCTTGCATGCTAACTTTGTATCTTACTGTCATTTTAGTTATTGCGTGTGTTTTCAGGCTATCTGCTGCGTCCACCGAGGTGAATCGAACCCCTGATTTTATGGGGGACTTTCCTTATTGTTTAGTAAAACCTGACCAACGCTAGTTCATCTTCTTTCTATTATATTCGGTCTGCGTCTTTAACGTTCTGTCAGCAGTATGTTTAAGCTAGCAACGCTATAATTCGGGGTTTGATTCTTCTTGTGGTGGAGAGGACACAAAAAGCCTGTTGTACAGCTTTACGCTAGAATAAGCCTTAAACCTTTGTTCATTTTCAGTCATAGTCTTTTTGCGATTTCTTACATTAGAAGTTAGGTTCATTTTTCTCCGTTTGTTTTCCTGTCTGTTTCTAAGCCTATTGACGAATCCCGGAACCCGTTCGTAATGGGTTTTGCTCGGTCCCACTTTTCATTATACCTTCTACACATTTGTAACTGCATGCGTTACAAACATCTACTATTAGAAACAGGCTTATTTTCATATCACGAAGTTTCTTCGCACAAGAACTATTGCCAAATATGACAAAGAATGGTAAAAGTGAAGCAGGGCTCTTTAACTAATCCGTGTATTTTATAAAAGTGTTAGTTCTGATAGTTTAGATTCCCTCATTCATAGTTAAGTTTTCGTGAAAAAAATATAAAAAATTGGATATTTTTCAGAAAAAGAAATGATTTAAATGGTTTATAGAATTTTGACAGAATCCGTTTTTGATAAGTTCGAAAAATATTAATACATATTTTAACAAATTATTAGGAATGATTGAAGTGTATATTCGACACAGCGTATAACACAAAAACATGTATGACTTACTGCCAAACAAATCATATAAATTTACTTCATAATATTCGTGTTTTCTAGAATATGAAAAATAGGGGAAATTATTGTAACCTTACCTAAGGATGTATAATACAAAATACTTTCTACAAAATGATGTTAACCTTACCTTCAGTTCTTTAGGACGTATAAAATAATTTCTACAAGGCTGTTTAGCTGGTGTTACACTAACCTCGTTCTTTCGTCGTGTCTGATGGACAAACTCGAAAGTTGGAAAACTTATGATTCTTTGTATTTCTTTAGGCCTAATGTAGCTAGATTATGAAATACATGTGTCTCCCTCTGCCGGACTTTCTGTGCACTACTATTTCAACTTTATAAGGCATGATCCTTGTTTTTCTTTACGATATTTTATTTTGTTTTTTCTTGTGAAAATGAAACCTTTCACTTCATTATTTTATAAAATAAAATAAAGGTTACAGGGAAAAACAAATAAACAACTTAGACTGAGAGATGCATGCCCACTACTTGCGTTAAACATATATGTGGCAAAAATAATTAAAAAGACAAAAACAACAGTCGTTGACGAAAATGAAGTTAACGTGAAAGCAATCGAAGTGGACCTTTCTTTAGCCCAAAATGTTATCAAAACACACGTGAAACGAAACGCACAGTCTTAAGTGACTAGGACACTGACCAGAGTTACATTATTCTACTTTTTGTCGTTGGTTCGATGGTTAAAACGTGTGGGCACTTGAAGAATTTTTTTTTCATTTACAGATTATTAGTGTTTAAAGAAAATAGAGAGAACTGAAACAGACTCAATGTAATTTATACATAAATGTTCTTTCTCAAGAAAAGGTTTTATACCAGCCTTATAGTTCATATAAACGTTCACAAAGCCAGGGAAGAAATGGACAAATTAATTGATTGTTATTGGGAACACAGCAAACATTTAGAAATTGACATATCATAGGAAGAACCCCCTAAAGTCGACTTAAGAGTTTGAGATACCAACCATTAAGTCGAATGATTCTTTTTAAAAGTGATATGCTAGACAGTGTATACATTAATAGAATGTGTACAATAATATTTCTGGCTATGTACACACAGGGTGTTGGACCTATGTTGGGGATCTGGACTTCGGAGTTGGCGAGTGGGATTCGATCCTGTGTGATACCACAAAATATTTCCCTTATTTCAAGTTATAGGTGCGTTATAAGAATGACAGTCAATGTTTTCGCGAAAACAGTAATGATAAGGTGCTGCTCCCTGCCGTCCTTTTCTGTTGCTACGTACAGCGACAGATAGCTTTAGTAGCTTTGTCATAAGTATAAAATAAAAATACAATTACGTACAGAGACATGGGGATCAGAGTAGGTTGGTTAAGCCTATAGTCTAAATGCTCCTACCAGTATAGAATCCTCGGATGTGATGGGAGACCTGCCTAAAAAAAATAAGACAATTATTTACATTTTCGTATAATACCAATACTTCACAATCGTAAATGTATTTTTAACTTATCTTAAACATTTCTTGGAGTTTGCTGACTCTTTTTATTAAGTTTTTATTCTTAAAGGCCAAGCATGTCCAGGTGGTTTGGGTGCTCGGTTCTCAATCTAAGGGTCGCGGGTTCGTTTCCCATCACACCACTATTCGTTGGTAAATAAGTAACCCAAAAACTGGCGATGGGTGGTGATGACTAGCTGCCTTCTCTTTCTATTCTTACATTCCTAAATTAGGGACAGTTAACGCAGGTAGCCCGCTTGTAGGTTTGCGCGAAATTAAAAAACAAAACAAAACAGAACAAATTATTTCCAGAATGTTTTGTTTTCAGTTTAATTTGTTTCTTGATACGTAAACTTACCTTCGTGTTTCTGCTGTTTTATGTAGGTGTTCATATATCCATGTTCGTGTTCCTGTTTGAATTTTTTTACGTAAGTTTCTATACGTTTTCCAGAGTTCTTGCATTTTTATATTTGTTTGTTTAGGATCAAGCACGAATCTACCAAATGGACTAGCTGTGCTCTGCCCACCATGGGTATCGAAACCTGGTCTCTAGTGGTGTGAGTCTGCACACACGCCGCTGTGTCATAGGGTTTTTTTTATACAGGTGTTCACTCACATATTAGTGTTTGTGTTCCTGTTTTTCTTAAATAGGTGTTCGTAATCTCGCGCTTTTATGTAAATTTCCGTAATTCGTGTTCATATGTCTACTTTTTATTTTATGTGTATGTTTAATAACGACACACCTCAGCCATCCTACGCATTTGAATCGAAAGCCAACGTTTTTTCTATTTTAAGTTGTTTTTTTTTAATTAAGCACAATGCTACACAATGGGCTATCTGTGCTTTGCCCACCACGGGTATCGAAACCCGGATTTTAGCGTGTAAGTCCGCAGACATACCGCTGAGCCACTGGGGAACAAAACACTTGTTGTTGTTGATGTTGTTTTGAATTAAACACAAAGCTACACAATGGGCTATATGTGCTTTGCCCACCACGGGTATCGAAACCCGGATTTTAGCGTGTAAGTCCGCAGACATACCGCTGAGCCACTGGGGGGCGCTATTTTAAGCATTACATGCAGAGCCTCATATTGCAGGTAACATTAGCAGTAAAGAAACTGTGAATATTGATTAAGGCAAATTAAATGACTATTTGATTCAACAATGTATTATATTGTTTGATCTTGAAACCTTGATAATTTAGAGCCACACCAAATAAAATGATAAACGAATTGGTTCAGAACAAATGTATACGTCATAAGTAAATCGGATTCGTTGTTCATTTTTCTTTAGCGCCAAGCCATATTGGGCTATCTATTGTGTTCATCGTGGGAAATCGAACCCTGTCTTTTAGTGTTGTAAGTTCTTAGAATTACCACTAATTCCCTGGGGGACAAGAGAACCATAGACAGAAAAATATAAAAGAATAAATGTCGTTTTTTAACTGCGAAGTTCGGAAAAGTATAAACTGGTGTTGTAAAACACACTTTAATTAAAGTAAGCACTGTTTGCTTCAACACACTTTTGCCAAAGTTTAACGATGCTGTTTATGCCCCTGGTGTAGAAACCAGTTACTATGAAAGCTTCTTCTGCAGCTGTCTGTTTGTTTGTTTGGTTTTGAATTTCGCGCTACAAGAGAGCTATCTGCGCTAATTGATTTTGAAAGCGTATATTTTTTCAAAAAGTGGTCAAAGTGCTTGAAGTGTGTGAGGGTCTATCTAAAGTGATTCCCTTAATATGTTTTCATCTAAGGACGAGTTTCTTCCACATCCTTCGTGGTCTTCAAGACTTTCATCTCCATGTCGAAACCTTTGGAACCAACGCCGAACTGTACGTTCAGTAACAGATCGATATCCGAATGTCTGTTTGATGTTTCGTGTAGTTTCGGTAGGTTTTCGTCCAAGTGTGAAGTCGCAGAGGAAAATCAGTAGAAAGATCTTTTGGTCAATGCTGCCATGTTGCGAAACTTACTTTGAGTAGAATTGAAACAAAACACAATTAAGACACCTTGAAAGCGACAAATGTTGGATTAAACCAACCAACCAACCATAAGTTACTCAACAATCAGCTTCCAAATATCATCGTGAGAATTGCAACATTTATTTCTGGACAACCTGATACACATACCAAGTCCTTGTTATGGAAGTTGAGATATTCCTGCTACAACGTAGATACTGCATGACAGATAATGGGTCGCTTTTTCCTAACAATATTTCATCAATTCGATCATAATGCACAGAAAACTTGAAAAATAGTTCAATGATACTTTCAGATATTACTGTCCTCATGTATGCTTCCCGTTTAACACAAAGCTACACAGTCTGTGTTGTGCTCTCCACGGCTGTCGAAATCCGCTTTTTAGGGTTAAAAACCTTCACACTTGGTGCTGAGCCACGAGAGGTAGTCTACCCTTCTGACATGCATGTATATATTTAATTTATTACACACTAGTGTATGAATACAATAAATCATTATTTACAAGAAGTGTCTGTTTAATTACTCACATTTCTTGTGGTTTGTTTTTCTTTAAATTCCAACTTAAATTTATTCTTATTAAATTCCTAATTTTTGACAACGGTGACATTTGAGTGGACGATGAGTTGTTAAGTGTTCGAAATTTATTTCTATAGCAAAGCTGCCGTACAACATTAAATGATCCTTTAAACAGAGATGAAGGATTGTTAGGGTTAAGTGGAAAGGTTTAATTTAAAAAAAAAACACACGACAAAGTGGATTTATTAAGTACGTTAGTTGGGTACCATTAAACATATTCGTTGAGTTTAACGTGACAAGTTGGCTGTTTTATAAGTGTAATATTGACCAAGGACTTGGCTGTTCTGTAAGTATAATACTGACCAAGTATTTGGCGATTCTATAAGTATAATACTGACCAAGGACTTGGCTGTTTTGTAAGTATAATACTGACCGAGTACTTGGCTGTTTTGCAAGTATAACACTGACCAATTACTGTTGCAACCGTGTTTTCATCTCTCAGTTATATTTACGAGACTTATATAAAGAGGTTCGAGGACGTTGTATTAAAATCATACTGATTATGCATTTCAGCAGACGATGTGACAATCACGACCTGTGTAAAGTCGCGATGGGACAGAATGTATCAGAAGTATAAATTTACATTGTTTGTCGTTTTGTAGTTCGTGTGATGCCACTGAAGACATTGTTTTTGGAACTGGCATTCCATACATTCAGATCGTAATGATGTGTTATGATGGGCTATTTAGAATTTAGAAAATCTTGGAGTGATAAACAGACTTTCTTAATTTTACAAATAATTAGTTATGTATTTTCATAAGTATACTTTCTCGATCACTAACATTATGCCTTGTATGAATACAGTGTATGATTGAATTATGCTTAAGGACATTTTGAGAGAGCCCTCTATATTTTTACTTTCAAGCATGAGTAGCTAAATAGAAAAAACGAAATTAATTTTCACTGTTTTTTTTTTCAACCACAGTAGCACTTTATACACATGGAGGTTAAACACTCAGATTGAAGTATAAGTGTACTTAATTTTGAACAAATGACCAAAGAAAGGGCAGCCGGGCAACAGTTGCTCCCGCCACGAGTGATTTATCAATTTTATCTTAACGAATAACGAAACTGACTGTTACTTTTATAATGCACCCACTGCTGACAGTGCAGAGCATGTTTGTGGCCCGGTGTGGTTAGGTGGTTAGGGCGCTCGACTTGCAACCTTAGAGACGTGGGTACGAATCCCCGTCACGCCAAAAGTGCTCGCTCTTTCAGCTGTGGGAGCGTTATAATGTCACTGTTGAATACACTATTTTTTGGTCAAAGAACAGCCCAGGAATTGGTTGTGGATGGTGGTGACCAGCTGTTTTACCTCTTGTCTTGTATTGCTAAATTATGGACGACTGTCGCAAAATGGGTTATCTGTGCTTTACCTGCTCCAGGTATTAAACAAAAATCTGCTTTCTATCTTTTTAACTCCCCAATTTACCGCTGTGCCATTAGGGGGAAAGGCAAACATATTCTAAGAATACGATGTGAAATAACCCAAAAAGTAAAATATAAAATAGAACATAATTTAGAGTTTTAAAATACAAATGAGTGATTTATAATACACATATGTACTTGTGATTTATAATACACATATATACTTGTGATTTATAATACACATATATACTTGTGATTTATAATACACATATATAATTGTATTTTATAATACACATATATAATTGTAATTTATAATACACGTATATAATTGTGATTTATAATACACATATATACTTGTAATTCAAAGAAAACAACGAAACATAAAATTGTCTCATTCCAGTCGTTCTTTACGATTCCCTTCATTATTTCAACGTATTCCCAATATTACATTATTCTAAGCCCGACATGGCCAGGTGGCCAAAAGCGCTCGACTCGTAATAAGAGGGTCGCGGGTTCAAATCCCTGTCGCACCAAACTTGCTCGCACTTTCAGCCGTGGGGGTGTTATAATGTGACAGTCAATATCACTATTCGTTGGTAAAAGAGTAGCCCAAGAGTTGGCGGTGGGTGTTGATGACTAGCTGCCTTCCCTCTGGTCTTACGCTGCTAAATTAGGGGCGGCTAGTGCAGATAGCCCTCGTGTAGCTTTACTCGAAATTCAAAAACAGGCAAAGTTTTACTGAAATCAAAGACAATTAGGCATTCGATTGCTAGGTAAGCAGTCTCAACTTGTTGATTTCTACATTATCCATTTAAGTCCAATAATGGAGTTAGTACGTCCGAGGGGAGTAAATAATTTTAAATACCATCGGACAATCTGTATTTGACGTTTTCTGCTGAGTTTTGTTGTCGGCATTTTGTGAAAATAAACATTTTTCATCTTACAGAATAATATATATAAATATGTCTGTCGGTCCGAAATATTTTAACAATGAACAATTTTAAGGTAAAACTTCAAAAGTGAAAGACAGCGTAGTTAGAACACAACTTAACTAAAATTAAATTCTGAAAGAGTTGTTTGAATAACTAATTATATAAAATAATATTTTATTTGTTGGTAACTATATATAATCATGTTTTCGTAGTTTATTAACTATCTTTCTGTAATCATGTTTTATTTTTTAGTAACTAACGATCTATTTGGTTTGTGTTTTTTTAATTTCGCGCAAAGCTACTCGAGGGCTATCTACGCTAGCCGCCCCTAATTTAGCAGCGTAAGACTAGAGGGAAGGCAGCTAGTGATCAACACCCACCGCCATCTCTTGGACTACTCTTTACCAACGAATAGTGGGATTGACGGTCACATTATAACGCCCCACGGCTGAAATGGTGAGCATGTTTGGCGCGACAGCGATGCAAACCCGCGACTCTCAGATTACGAATCGAACGCCTTAACACGCTTGGCCATGCCGGGCCTAACGATCTGTTATCATGTTTTATTTGCTAGTAACTAAGGGTCTGTAGCCATGTTTTGTATTTTGGTAACTAAGGGTCTGTAACCATGTTTTATATTTTGGTAACTGATTGTCTGTAACCAGCTTTATATTTTGGTAACTAAGGGTCTGTAACCATGTTTTGTATTTTGGTAACTAAGGGTATGTAGCCATGTTTTATATTTTGGTAACTAAGGGTCTGTAACCATGTTTTATATTTTGTTAACTAAGGGTCTGTAAACATGTTTGGTATTTTGGTAACTAAGGGTCTGTAACCATGTTTTGTATTTTGGTAACTAATGATCTGTATTCATATTTAATCTGTATTCCGCTGATGTTCTGAAGTAAATGCGTCATCTCATTTTAAGTTGCTGGTGAGCTACCAGGAGTCAAGATTCTTAAAGTCAACGTAAAGCTGAGTCTTCAACGATCGCTATTTTTTCCTTTGTTTCAAATTTGGTGTTTGTATTTTTAACCCGAAAGGTGTCTTACGCAAGAAGGTCTAAAACATTCATAGCTCAGACATAGCCATTTCTCATTTAAAATTGCTGATCAGAGATAATGCAATTAATTAGCAGCAGTACATGGCGTCTGTTATGCGAATAGTCGTATCAACTGTCAGAGTTAAAATGTGGAACGTGCTGAGCAACATGTCGCGTCTTGAACCTTTCGATCCACAGTGGGGCACTGTAATCATGACGCTACGCTCGACTCAGTCTTTTATTTTTATTGTTTGAATTGGGAACCACGTGGTTATTCACCTGGCCAGTAATTTTCGGTACACGATTTGAGCACCTTAACCACCTGGAAGTGCCGGACGTGAGGGGTAAAGGAAGCTAGAAATCTTTCAAGACATAATTAATTCAAGTATTAGGTTTTCGGTTGGACATTCTAAGTTAGTTCATTTGTTCTGAGGTGTCTTTACATTAAAACAGTTTCTAAAATATTTACTCCTCTAATAATGGCCCGCTTTGCGCGAAATTCAAAAATCAAACAATCAATGAATCAAACCTCTACTAATAAACATTCATTAAAAAATGCAAGCTGTTTAAATGTATCCACGCTACACTTGACAAGGACACTACATAGTGTCTGTTGACACCAACGACCCTCAACTGGCGACAGACAAGTGTGGTTCTTCTAATTTCAGTCCAGTTCTACTTAGCACAGAGACCTTCCCCACAAAAAAAAAGTAACACGAACTCTATCTTAATCTGTGTTTTTTAACTAAAGCCTTTAGCACAGTTCATCAGTCTCGGACACTGTCCTTCCTGCTCTGTTTGGATAGTACAACACTGATTGACACTGTCCTTCCTGCTCTGTTTGGATAGTACAACACTGATTGACACTGTTCTTCCTGCTCTGTTTGGATAGTACAACATTGATTGACACTGTCCTTCCTGCTATGTTTGGATAGTGCAACACTGATTAACACTGTCCTTCCTGCTCTGTTTGGATAGTGCAACACTGATTGACACTGTCCTTCCTGTTCTGTTTGGATAGTGCAACACTGATTAACACTGTCCTTCCTGCTCTGTTTGGATAGTGCAACACTGATTAACACTGTCCTTTCTGCTCTGTTTGGATAGTACAACACTGATTGACACTGTCCTTCCTGCTCTGTTTGGATAGTACAACACTGATTGAGGCTGAGAAAATCCTGCACTGAAAGTAATAACAACGGAGAACTATGTTTTAATTGTACGATTGCACCATTCTGTCAAATAGGAGATATTAAAATACAAATATTTTAGTCGGCTAGATTGTTTCGGTTTTTTGAATTTCGCGCAAATCTTCACGAGGGCTATCTGCGCTAGCCGTTCCTAATTTAACGGTGTAATAGCTGAGGGAAGGCAGCTAGTCAGCGACACCCGTTGCTAACTCTTGGGCTTCTCTTTTAGCAAATAATAGTAAGATTGACCGTAACTTTATAACGTTTCCACTGCTAAAAGGGAGAGCATTTGTGGTGCAATGGGAATTCAAACCCGCGACCCTAATATTACGAGTTGAGCACCACTAACCATTTAGCCATCACAGACCTATTTAGTTGAATATAGAATTTCCTATTATGCATTTAGAAATTATAGTGAAGGTACTGCGCAATTGTTGTTCTAGATAATTGATTCGGTTGATTGGATAGGCCTGTTTTGTCACATGTGATACGACCATAAAGTACAGAAACCTATATATATATTTATATATTAATGTATAATTCAGGATTTTACAAAATAAAGATACTTTTCGCTTGGGAGTATGACGTGGGTATTGTATTATATTGATAATTTTGGCTACCTATTTAATAATTTGTAAAGACGTAATAGGCATAAATAAATATTTCATTTGACCACAATGTCCTGGATAATTTCATTAAGCTTGTAGAAAACATTTTAAAGATAAATAAAAATTACGTTTGACAGGATTAAAATTCTTCAGAAACTTGATATTTGGAGAGACGCTTGATGATGTACTTTGACTAGCATTAAATCAAACCAAGTACTTTTTTGGCGTGTTTTCTTGCATGCTATCTTTGTATCTTACTGTCATTTTAGTTATTGCGTGTGTTTTCAGGCTATCTGCTGCGTCCACCGAGGTGAATCGAATCCCTGATTTTATGGGGGACTTTCCTTATTGTTTAGTAAAACCTGACCAACGCTAGTTCATCTTCTTTCTATTATATTCGGTCTGCGTCTTTAACGTTCTGTCAGCAGTATGTTTAAGCTAGCAACGCTATAATTCGGGGTTTGATTCTTCTTGTGGTGGAGAGGACACAGAAAGCCTGTTGTACAGCTTTACGCTAGAATAAGCCTTAAACCTTTGTTCATTTTCAGTCATAGTCTTTTTGCGATTTCTTACATTAGAAGTTAGGTTCATTTTTCTCCGTTTGTTTTCCTGTCTGTTTCTAAGCCTATTGGCGAATCCCGGAACCCGTTCGTAATGGGTTTTGCTCGGTCCCACTTTTCATTATACATTCTACACATTTGTAACTGGATGCGTTACAAACATCTACTATTAGAAACAGGCTTATTTTCATATCACGAAGTTTCTTCGCACAAGAACTATTGCCAAATATGACAAAGAATGGTAAAAGTGAAGCAGGGCTCTTTAACCGATTCGTGTATTTTATAAAACTGTTAGTTCTGATAGTTTAGATTCCCTCATTCATAGTTAAGTTTTCGTGAAAAAAAATATAAAAAATTGGATATTTTTCAGAAAAAGAAATGATTTACATGGTTTATAGAATTTTGACAGAATCCGTTTTTGATAAGTTCGAAAAATATTAATACATATTTTAACAAATTATTAGGAATGATTGAAGTGTATATTCGACACAGCGTATAACACAAAAACATGTATGACTTTACTGCCAAACAAATCATATAAATTTACTTCATAATATTCGTGTTTTCCAGAATATGAAAAATAGGGGAAATTATTGTAACCTTACCTAAGGATGTATAATACAAAATACTTTCTACAAAATGATGTTAACCTTACCTTCAGTTCTTTAGGACGTATAAAATAATTTCTACAAGGCTGTTTAGCTGGTGTTACACTAACCTCGTTCTTTCGTCGTGTCTGATGGACAAACTCGAAAGTTGGAAAACTTATGATTCTTTGTATTTCTTTAGGCCTAATGTAGCTAGATTATGAAATACATGTGTCTCCCTCTGCCGGACTTTCCGTGCACTACTATTTCAACTTTATAAGGCATGATCCTTGTTTTTCTTTACGATATTTTATTTTGTTTTTTCTTCTTGTGAAAATGAAACCTTTCACTTCATTATTTTATAAAATAAAATAAAGGTTACAGGGAAAAACAAATAAACAACTTAGACTGAGAGATGCATGCCCACTACTTGCGTTAAACATATATGGGGCAAAAATAATTAAAAAGACAAAAACAACAGTCGTTGACGAAAATGAAGTTAACGTGAAAGCAATCGAAGTGGACCTTTCTTTAGCCCAAAATGTTATCAAAACACACGTGAAACGAAACGCACAGTCTTAAGTGACTAGGACACTGACCAGAGTTACATTATTCTACTTTTTGTCGTTCGTTCGACGGTTAAGACGTGTGGGCACTTGAAGAATTTTTTTTCATTTACAGATTATTAGTGTTTAAAGAAAATAGAGAGAACTGAAACAGACTCAATGTAATTTATACATAAATGTTCTTTCTCAAGAAAAGGTTTTATACCAGCCTTATAGTTCATATAAACGTTCACAAAGCCAGGGAAGAAATGGACAAATTAATTGATTGTTATTGGGAACACAGCAAACATTTAGAAATTGACATATCATAGGAAGAACCCCCTAAAGTCGACTTAAGAGTTTGAGATACCAACCATTAAGTCGAATGATTCTTTTTAAAAGTGATATGCTAGACAGTGTATACATTAATAGAATGTGTACAATAATATTTCTGGCTATGTACACACAGGGTGTTGGACCTATGTTGGGGATCTGGACTTCGGAGTTGGCGAGTGTGATTCGATCCTGTGTGATACCACAAAATATTTCCCTTATTTCAAGTTATAGGTGCGTTATAAGAATGACAGTCAATGTTTTCGCGAAAACAGTAATGATAAGGTGCTGCTCCCTGCCGTCCTTTTCTGTTGCTACGTACAGCGACAGATAGCTTTAGTAGCTTTGTCATAGGTATAAAATAAAAATACAATTACGTACAGAGACAAGGGGATCAGAGTAGGTTGGTTAAGCCTATAGTCTAAATGCTCCTACCAGTATAGAATCCTAGGATGTGATGGGAGACCTGCCTAAAAAAAATAAGACAATTATTTACATTTTCGTATAATACCAATAGTTCACAATCGTAAATGTATTTTTAACTTATCTTAAACATTTCTTGGAGTTTGCTAACTCTTTCTATTAAGCTTTATTCTTAAAGGCCAAGCATGTCCAGGTTGTTTGGGTGCTCGGTTCTCAATCTAAGGGTCATGAGTTCGTTTCCCATCACACCACTATTCGTTGGTAAATAAGTAACCCAAAAACTGGCGATGGGTGGTGATGACTAGCTGCCTTCTCTTTCTATTCTTACATTCCTAAATTAGGGACAGTTAACGCAGGTAGCCCGCTTGTAGGTTTGCGCGAAATTAAAAAACAAAACAAAACAGAACAAATTATTTCCAGAATGTTTTTTTTTCAGTTTAATTTGTTTCTTGATACGTAAACTTACCTTCGTGTTTCTGCTGTTTTATGTAGGTGTTCATATATCCATGTTCGTGTTCCTGTTTGAATTTTTTTACGTAAGTTTCTATACGTTTTCCAGAGTTCTTGCATTTTTATATTTGTTTGTTTAAGATTAATCACGAATCTACCAAATGGACTAGCTGTGCTCTGCCCACCACGGGTATCGAAACCTGGTCTCTAGTGGTGTGAATCTGCACACACGCCGCTGTGTCATAGGGTTTTTTTTATACAGGTGTTCACTCACATATTAGTGTTTGTGTTCCTGTTTTTCTTAAATAGGTGTTCGTAATCTCGCGCTTTTATGTAAATTTCCGTAATTCGTGTTCATATGTCTACTTTTTATTTTATGTGTATGTTTAATAACGACACACCTCAGCCATCCTACGCATTTGAATCGAAAGCCAACGTTTTTTCTATTTTAAGCTGTTTTTTTTTAATTAAGCATAATGCTACACAATGGGCTATCTGTGCTCTGCCCACCACGGGTATCGAAACCCGGATTTTAGCGTGTAAGTCCGCAGACATACCGCTGAGCCACTGGGGGGCTCTATTTTAAGCATTACATGCAGAAGCTTATATTGCAGGTAACATTAGCAGTAAAGAAACTGTTAATATTGATTAAGGCAAACTAAATGACTATTTGATTCAACAATGTATTATATTGTTTGATCTTGGAACCTTGATAATTTAGAGCCACACCAAATAAAATGATAAACGAATTGGTTCAGAACAAATGTATACGTCATAAATAAATCGGATTCGTTGTTTATTTTTCTTTAGCGCCAAGCCATATTGGGCTATCTATTGTGTTCATCGTGGGAAATCGAACCCTGTCTTTTAGTGTTGTAAGTTCTTAGAATTACCACTGATTCCCTGGGGGACAAGAGAACCATAGACAGAAAAATATAAAGGAATAAATGTCGTTTTTTAACTGCGAAGTTCGGAAAAGTATAAACTGGTGTTGTAAAACATACTTTAATCAAAGTAAGCACTGTTTGCTTCAACACACTTTTGCCAAAGTGTAACGATGCTGTTTATGCCCCTGGTGTAGAAATCAGTTACTATGAAAGCTTCTTCTGCAGCTATCTGTTTGTTTCTTTGGTTTTGAATTTCGCGCTACAAGAGAGCTATCTACGCTAATTGATTTTGAAAGCGTATATTTTTTCAAAAAGTGGTCAAAGTGCTTGAAGTGTGTGAGGGTCTATCTAAAGTGATTCCCTTGATATGTTTTCATCTAAGGACGAGTTTCTTCCACATCCTTCGTGGTCTTCAAGACTTTCATCTCCATGTCGAAACCTTTGGAACCAATGCCGAACTGTACGTTCAGTAACAGATCGATATCCGAATGTCTGGTTGATGTTTCGTGTAGTTTCGGTAGGTTTTCGTCCAAGTGTGAAGTCGTAGAGGAAAATCAGAAGAAAGATCTTTTGGTCAATGCTGCCATGTTGCGAAACTTACTTTGAGTAGAGTTGAAACAAAACACAATTAAGACACCTTGTAAGCGACAAATGTTGGATTAAACCAACCAACCAACCATAAGTTACTCAACAATCAGCTTCCAAATATCATCGTGAGAATTGCAACATTTATTTCTGGACAACCTGATACACATACCAAGTCCTTGTTATGGAAGTTGAGATATTCCTGCTACAACGTAGATACTGCATGACAGATAATGGGTCGCTTTTTCCTAACAATATTTCATCAATTCGATCATAATGCACAGAAAACTTGAAAAACAGTTCAATGATACTTTCAGATATTACTGTCCTCATGTATGCTTCCCGTTTAACACAAAGCTACACAGTCTGTGTTGTGCTCTCCACGGCTGTCGAAATCCGCTTTTTAGGGTTAAAAACCTTCACACGTAGTGCTGAGCCACGAGAGGTAGTCTACCCTTCTGACATGCATGTATATATTTAATTTATTACACACTAGTGTATGAATACAATAAATCATTATTTACAAGAAATGTCTGTTTAATTACTCACATTTCTTGTGGTTTGTTTTTCTTTAAATTCCAACTTGAATTTATTCTTATTAAATTCCTAATTTTTGACAACGGTGACATTTGAGTGGACGATGAGTTGTTAAGTGTTCGAAATTTATTTCTATAGCAAAGCTGCCGTACAACATTAAATGATCCTTTAAACAGAGATGAAGGATTGTTAGGGTTAAGTGGAAAGGTTTAATTTAAAAAAAAAACACACGACAAAGTGGATTTATTAAGTACGTTAGTTGGGTACCATTAAACATATTCGTTGAGTTTAACGTGACAAGTTGGCTGTTTTATAAGTGTAATATTGACCAAGGACTTGGCTGTTCTGTAAGTATAATACTGACCAAGTATTTGGCGATTCTATAAGTATAATACTGACCAAGGACTTGGCTGTTTTGTAAGTATAATACTGACCGAGTACTTGGCTGTTTTGCAAGTATAACACTGACCAATTACTGTTGCAACCGTGTTTTCATCTCTCAGTTATATTTACGAGACTTATATAAAGAGGTTCGAGGACGTTGTATTAAAATCATACTGATTATGCATTTCAGCAGACGATGTGACAATCACGACCTGTGTAAAGTCGCGATGGGACAGAATGTATCAGAAGTATAAATTTACATTGTTTGTCGTTTTGTAGTTCGTGTGATGCCACTGAAGATATTGTTTTTGGAACTGGCATTCCATACATTCAGATCGTAATGATGTGTTATGATAGGCTATTTAGAATTTAGAAAATCTTGGAGTGATAAACAGACTTTCTTAATTTTACAAATAATTAGTTATGTATTTTCATAAGTATACTTTCTCGATCACTAACATTATGCCTTGTATGAATACAGTGTATGATTGAATTATGCTTAAGGACATTTTGAGAGAGCCCTCTATATTTTAACTTTCAAGCATGAGTAGCTAAATAGAAAAAACGAAATTAATTTTCACTGTTTTTTTTTTTCAACCACAGTAGCACTTTATACACATGGAGGTTAAACACTCAGATTGAAGTATAAGTGTACTTAATTTTGAACAAATGACCAAAGAAAGGGCAGCCGGGCAACAGTTGCTCCCGCCACGAGTGATTTATCAATTTTATCTTAACGAATAACGAAACTGACTGTTACTTTTATAATGCACCCACTGCTGACAGTGCAGAGCATGTTTGTGGCCCGGTGTGGTTAGGTGGTTAGGGCGCTCGACTTGCAACCTTAGAGACGTGGGTACGAATCCCCGTCACGCCAAAAGTGCTCGCTCTTTCAGCTGTGGGAGCGTTATAATGTCACTGTTGAATACACTATTTTTTGGTCAAAGAACAGCCCAGGAATTGGTTGTGGATGGTGGTGACCAGCTGTTTTACCTCTTGTCTTGTATTGCTAAATTATGGACGACTGTCGCAAAATGGGTTATCTGTGCTTTACCTACTACAGGTATTGAACAAAAATCTGCTTTCTATCTTTTTAACTCCCCAATTTACCGCTGTGCCATTAGGGGGAAAGGCAAACATATTCTAAGAATACGATGTGAAATAACCCAAAAAGTAAAATATAAAATAGAACATAATTTAGAGTTTTAAAATACAAATGAGTGATTTATAATACACATATGTACTTGTGATTTATAATACACATATATACTTGTAATTTATAATACACATATATACTTGTGATTTATAATACACATATATACTTGTGATTTATAATACACATATATAATTGTATTTTATAATACACATATATAATTGTAATTTATAATACACGTATATAATTGTGATTTATAATACACATATATACTTGTAATTCAAAGAAAACAACGAAACATAAAATTGTCTCATTCCAGTCGTTCTTTACGATTCCCTTCATTATTTCAACGTATTCCCAATATTACATTATTCTAAGCCCGACATGGCCAGGTGGCCAAAAGCGCTCGACTCGTAATATGAGGGTCGCGGGTTCAAATCCCTGTCGCACCAAACTTGCTCGCACTTTCAGCCGTGGGGGTGTTATAATGTGACAGTCAATATCACTATTCGTTGGTAAAAGAGTAGCCCAAGAGTTGGCGGTGGGTGTTGATGACTAGCTGCTTTCCCTCTGGTCTTACGCTGCTAAATTAGGGGCGGCTAGTGCAGATAGCCCTCGTGTAGCTTTACTCGAAATTCAAAAACAGGCAAAGTTTTACTGAAATCAAAGACAATTAGGCATTCGATTGCTAAGTAAGCAGTCTCAACTTGTTGATTTCTACATTATCCATTTAAGTCCAATAATGGAGTTAGTACGTCCGAGGGGAGTAAATAATTTTAAATACCATCGGACAATCTGTATTTGACGTTTTCTGCTGAGTTTTGTTGTCGGCATTTTGTGAAAATAAACATTTTTCATCTTACAGAATAATATATATAAATATGTCTGTCGGTCCGAAATATTTTAACAATGAACAATTTTAAGGTAAAACTTCAAAAGTGAAATACAGCGTAGTTAGAACACAACTTAACTAAAATTAAATTCTGAAAGAGTTGTTTGAATAACTAATTATATAAAATAATATTTTATTTGTTGGTAACTATATATAATCATGTTTTCGTAGTTTATTAACTATCTTTCTGTAATCATGTTTTATTTTTTAGTAACTAACGATCTATTTGGTTTGTGTTTTTTTAATTTCGCGCAAAGCTACTCGAGGGCTATCTACGCTAGCCGCCCCTAATTTAGCAGCGTAAGACTAGAGGGAAGGCAGCTAGTGATCAACACCCACCGCCATCTCTTGGACTACTCTTTACCAACGAATAGTGGGATTGACGGTCACATTATAACGCCCCACGGCTGAAATGGTGAGCATGTTTGGCGCGACAGCGATGCAAACCCGCGACTCTCAGATTACGAATCGAACGCCTTAACACGCTTGGCCATGCCGGGCCTAACGATCTGTTATCATGTTTTATTTGCTAGTAACTAAGGGTCTGTAGCCATGTTTTGTATTTTGGTAACTAAGGGTCTGTAACCATGTTTTATATTTTGGTAACTGATGGTCTGTAACCAGCTTTATATTTTGGTAACTAAGGGTCTGTAACCATGTTTTGTATTTTGCTAACTAAGGGTATGTAGCCATGTTTTATATTTTGGTAACTAAGGGTCTGTAACCATGTTTTATATTTTGTTAACTAAGGGTCTGTAAACATGTTTGGTATTTTGGTAACTAAGGGTCTGTAACCATGTTTTGTATTTTGGTAACTAATGATCTGTATTCATATTTAATCTGTATTCCGCTGATGTTCTGAAGTAAATGCGTCATCTCATTTTAAGTTGCTGGTGAGCTACCAGGAGTCAAGATTCTTAAAGTCAACGTAAAGCTGAGTCTTCAACGATCGCTATTTTTTCCTTTGTTTCAAATTTGGTGTTTGTATTTTTAACCCGAAAGGTGTCTTACGCAAGAAGGTCTAAAACATTCATAGCTCAGACATAGCCATTTCTCATTTAAAATTGCTGATCAGAGATAATGCAATTAATTAGCAGCAGTACATGGCGTCTGTTATGCGAATAGTCGTATCAACTGTCAGAGTTAAAATGTGGAACGTGCTGAGCAACATGTCGCGTCTTGAACCTTTCGATCCACAGTGGGGCACTGTAATCATGACGCTACGCTCGACTCAGTCTTTTATTTTTATTGTTTGAATTGGGAACCACGTGGTTATTCACCTGGCCAGTAATTTTCGGTATAAAGATCACCAGTTCCCCTGGTGAGCAAATAAAAAACTACACCAAGTTTTACCACAACTGAAGACAGAAAGTTTTATTGGTAGCAGTATTTACCATTCATCTTGCTGGATAGACCACAACTGAAACAGAACGAAACTATGTTCCCACCAGCTCCGTTATCAGGTTAGTTGAGACTTTGTTTTTATAATAAAAGCTTACAACTTCAAGCATAATGGTCATTGTTTGTCTGGTGTTCTGTGAGGCAAAAAAAAACGAGGTTTTTGCTGCAGTTAAGATAGTTCTTTCATCTGTTGCTAAACAGGCATTATACCGAAAACAATTCACTTATTCGTAGAACAAAAGCATTACAATATTATTCTATTAAAACCTTTATTTCCAGTGGTTCGGTCTGTAAGCCTGCAGGATACAACGCTAGACATTAGGTTTGATAGCTGTAGTGGACAGAACATGGTTAGACAATCGTGTAGTTAAGCGTTTAACAAATACAACCCAAATCAATCAGCCAAACCAAAAACCTCGTCTCCTGGTGAGTTAATGGTAAGTAAATTTACGGACTTACAGCGTCAAAATTTGAGATTCGATTTTCCGCGGTGAACAGAACCAGAATAACTCATTGTGAGGCTTTGTATTAGATAAATACCAAAAAGCACACGCTATAAAAAGCTTCACAACATCTCGTGTTGAAAAGATAAAACGACTGTCGCGTCATCACGTATCCTAAAATCAAGTTAATACAAGAAACGTGATTTCCAAAACTAAAGTCACGTGGTGAATCAACAGGAAAGGCAACTAGTCATCATCTTCCACCGCCAACTCTTGGGCTACTCTTTTACCAAGAAATAGTTGGATTGATATCACATTATAATGCTTCCACGGCGGAAAGGATGAGCATATTTGGTGGGATGGGGACTCGAATCCGCGACCCTGATCTCGCGAGTCGAGGTTCCTAGCCACCTCGTCATGACGGGATCCTGAGAATATGAAATCGGAAAGTACTGGTGTGCCCCTCAGTGTTTTAGTCTTAAGTCTGCCATTCTAACGGTAGATAGATGATTGAACCCTGTGATAGACACATCATAGATGGCCAAGTGTATAGATGTTTCTTCAATTAACACCAGGTAATCTTATCCCTTTCAAGTCGCCATCTGTTACGCAGTTGGTAAAACTCTTGTAAAAATACACGTTTGTAATTACGATACTGCATATCACACTTTCTTTGACTGATAATGTAATTTTTTTCTGACAACTTGTGGTTCTGTCACATGTTGGTTACTGTGAAACACCAGATTTTATACATACTTCTATTAAAAGACTTTTCAGAATAGGCCGCGTCATTTCAAGTCTGGTGAGATGGATGCCTAACTGTACACACACACACATATATATATATTTCATATCGTATAACCAACTGTTGGCTCTGTAATGCTAAAATAAAACTGCTTGTTTGATTCTCTGTTCAAACACTAAGTCCGAGGGCATTTAGGTAAAAGGTTTTTATAATCGTAAACGCCATTATATTGTAGATAATACATATCGTATTCTATGAGAGACCTTCCTAACAGTTACTGCCTAATTAATGACACTTTAACATGGTTCAATTAATATTATTCTGAAGCCCGATTCTGTTTTACAATCAAACAGAAAACGTAGTTCAATATAAATATATAAAAAGTGAAAATAGTAGAAATAGAAGCAAAGTGCACACAAAGCTTCACTTATCTCTCTTTTTAAAGATTAATTTCGTTTTACTTTAATTTTCTTTCTTTCTTTTTCAGTCGTGAGCCAGCGGCGCATAGAATGGCTCCGAGTTTCGTCTTTGAAGTACAAACTTTTATATTGTGGCACCATCTCTTGACCGGCATGCGAACTATTTGTGACTCTAACGATTGAAAATTCCTTGTTGTTTCTTTCTACTATCGTTAAGGCCTTACTCATATTTATTTTCAGTGTTTCTCATGCAGTTTCTCATTTTAATGAAATAACAAATAAAGGTAAGAAATAGAAGAAATTTATTCATAGTTTATCTTTATTTTCTGATTTTTTTTGTGTGTGGAAAGTGTTTTAGCATGAAGATGCACAATGGTCTAAGTGCTTAGTGCTCACAGCAGGGATAGAATCATTAATTAAAGTATTGTAAATGCTCGCGCTTAACACCGAGAAGTTCATTATGGTTAACAGTATCATCTGAGATCATGAAAAGCTCTGGTGTTTCTCAGATCAGCGCCGGTCATGGCCAGGTTGTCAGAGTGCTCAATTCGCAAACTCTATTTCCTATTATTGTTTGGTTTAGAGCTAAACTCTACTCAGTGGTCTATTTGCGCTGCGAGGATTAATCCAAGAATTTTAGCAGGAGACAAGTTAGTTAATATTCACTGTAATATTCAGTAGTGGAGCAAGAAGTTGTGTTTCAAACTGTCACTCTTTGTAGTTACCAGATGTCGCTTTTAAAACAAAATAACAGGCGGTTAAGGCACTCGACTAATATTCTAAGGGTCGCGGGTTCGAATCCCCGTCACACCAAACATGTTCACCCTTTCAACCATGACTACGTTATAATATTACGGTCAATCCCACTATTAGTTGGTAAAAGAGCAGCTCAAGTGTTGGCGATGGATGGTGATGAATAAGTGCCTTCTATCTAGTCTTACACTGTTAAATTAGGGATGGTGGGGGCAGATAGCCCTCTTGTAGCTTTTCTCGAAATTAAAATCCAATTGAACCAATGTTCAGATGAAACATGGATTAAGAATGGTTGATGGACACGACTGACGTCCAGAAGTGTTGAAAACCATTATGTGATTATTGTTTGAAATACGCATTACTCCATATTTGCACTTCATATATTAGATGTGTCAGAGATAAAATACAAAGTGTAAAAATTTGACACATCGTTATCGATAACTGTAAATTATGATATGGCTTTTGACAGAGATTAAAACTGATGTCAAGTTCCATTTTTGTTTGATATATATAACTGTTTGTTTTTTTTCTTATCGGATATGCTCATCACAAGCAAGGCAGTTTGAGACATCACTTTAATGACTTATATTAATCGCTTAATATTTCAAACATATCAGCCTTCGCATAGATAGGTTAGAAACTTTTATAATTAGAATTAGGCTTGGTAGAACTTTAGCAGGGTTAATGCACATCTGGTTCGCTGGTAAATGAAGAATTATGAAACATTTCTGAGCAATTTCCAAAAGGTTTTAAAAGCCTCGTATTAAGCACAAAATAATCTATCTGTGCTAACAACGGGTGTCGAAACTAATTTTTAACGTTATATGTTTGTAATTAACAACAAGCTATATCTCGAAATGGATGGTATGTGTATTAACACCTTTTATTGATAAGCATAGAACAATTTTTGACCTTCGTAAGTCATCTTCAGGTTAAGAAAGCGTGTAAGTTGTTAATATTTTCCGATTGCAAAGCCACATCGCGATTATTTACCGAGTCCACTGAGGGGAAACGAATCCCTGATTTTAGTGTTAGAAGTTTGTAGACTTACCACTGTACTGCCGAGAGACCAAGAAAGAGTGTTAAAAGAGTTTTTATTTCAAGTGGGTTTCTCGTCATTAAGAACTAAGCACAAAACTGCACAATGCCATTTCTGTGCTTTGCCCACCATGAGTTTCTAAAACCAGTTTCTAACGTTATAATGCTACAGACATACCATTGTGCCGGAGGGAGAGACATTTTAACATTGTAATACGTGAGACTTACGAAACCGGATGCATAAACCATTTTTGATATAAGAAATGACAAAATAACAGTTCTCAAAAAAAATGGCCATTATTAAATATGTATCAGTCACTTTTATGCTTTCACTTGTACATTTATCATGATATTTAAATATTAATTCAAAATAAATATTCCACGCTGTTATGTTTCGTATTTACGTGTATCGTGTACTCCACCTTTTCTTTTTTTTTCTTTTTCTCAAGAATACATGTTTATTTCAGACAAATTTTTTATCTTATTTTCTTAGGTTTCAGCTTTTCTTACTTAATCTTTCGAAAACGATATTGCGAAATCGGATCTTCGATTCACTGAACACAATTTAATATTTCGTTTCTATTTTTCGAGGATCTATTTTTTTTTAACTTGTATGCTGTGATAGATGCCAATAATCCGAACCATTACACATCGATTTGTTTTGGCTATTTTATAGAAGAAATCGCATCTTCTTTATAAATAAGACCATTCGCTTTATGTTTTGTAATGAGTTATAAATCTTCTATTTTACCACACAATTAAATTACTTTGGAACAAATATTTCCTTCACAATGATCTACGGTTTAGGATGACCATTTTCACGACTCCTTCGTATGATACATATATCTATATATATTAGTAAAATTAAATAATTTATGTCTAAATGAAGTTAGGCTCGGAATGGCCAAGCGTGTTAAGGTGTGCAATTCGTAATCTGAGGGTCGCGGGTTCGCATCCCAGTCGCGCCAAACATGCTCGCCCTGTCAACCGTGGGGGCGTTATAATGTCACGGTCAATTCCACTATTCGCTGGTAAAAGAGTAGCCCAAGAGTTGGCGGTGGGTGGTGATGACTAGCTGCCTTCCCTTTAGTCTTACACTGCTAAGTTAGGGACGGCTAGCATAGATAACCCTCGGGTGCAAAATTAAAAACAAAACAAAACAACAAACTAAATGAAGTTAAATGCATAAACAAAAGCATGAGGAAGGACTGTGTTGAAAACGGTAAATCCCGACCCGTGAATAATTATATTATAAGCATAAATTATTTAAGCCATAAACCAAAACAGGTTAACATGATTTTTTAAAAATACGCTGTACATTTTTTTAAAAAAGGGATTCTAGGGTGCAAGCTAAGACGTGGGATTATAAAATGTATTCCAGGTTTTGGAGGTAACAGTGGAAGAAGGACCCACACTGCGGTGGGGATACACCGTCTATCAGAGTTAATCTCCAATTTGTCAGTTTCACATAAGAGTTGGAAAATCCCACTAAAATAATCAGTTACATAGGAGTAAGATCTTAAACTGTATTAGTAAACTGACGTTGTCTGGTAGAAATATGGGTAATACCAGTTTTTTTCTGTCTCTATATTTTTGTGGCAAGTTTAACAAAGGAGATCAGCAATAGGCTTAAACAGCAGTGGAAAAATTGGTCTAAAAACAACTAACCTTCTAAGCTTTAGTCTCGTGTCATAAATACGGTTTGTTTTGAATTTCATGAAAAGCTATACGAGGGCAATCGACGCTAGTCGTCTCTAATTTAACAGTGTAAGATCAGAGGGAAAGAAGCTAGTCATCACTACCCACCGCCAACTCTTGAGCTATTCTTTTACCAACGAAGAGTAGATTGACAGTAACATTATAACGCCCTCACAGCTGAAAGGGCGAGCATATATGGTATGAGCGGAATTCGAACCCGCTACCCTCAGATTATGAGTCGATCACCTGAGCCCACCTGGCCATGCCGGACGGGCAAGATGGTAGGCATGATCAAGAACAAAGATAGTAATCCTCAGGTTACCGATATGTACTTACACACTTCACTACTCTCGAAGTCCATATTGAATGCTATTTATTTATCTGTGACAACACTGAGTTGAGAGAACTGACCAGTATGCTGGGCAAAATTCTTATTTTTATATACCATGAATCTAACAGTGATTGGTAGGATTGTGTCAAACATTGATAATGTTTTATTATTAATATGTTTACCTGTGACAAATTTATTATTAGGGACTCTGCAGCCAATAAACTGACGCAGTTGGATGTAGAAAAAAAAATATTTTTCAAAACGTGTTTATAAAAAAAGGCGTGGTTATTACGGAGCTCACGGAAATTTTCAGGCTGACATCATCACGGCTGGTGTAGTGATTTTGTCCATCTTTTTTGCTGTCTGAAAGCTTAGGTAGGGGATAACTGTTTTGTGTTACATATTTATGGTAAAAGGAGTTACCGAGTAACCTGGCCCGGCATGGCCTGGTAGTTAAGGCACTCGACTCCTAACTCGAAGGTTGCGGGTTCGAATTCCCGTCACACTAAACATACTCGCTCTTTCAGCCGTGGGGCGTCATAATGTGACGGTCAATCTCACTATTCGTTGGTAAAAGAGTAGCCCAAGAGTCGGATGTAGGTGGCGATGACTAGGTGCCCTCCTTCTAGTTTTACACTTCCAAATTAAGAACGGCTAGCACAGTTAGCCCTAGAATAGCTTTACGCGAAATTCAAACCAAACCGAGTAATCTAAATCAAAAATGAAAGAGACCCTTTTTTTTCTAGTACTTGAAATCCTTTTAAAATTAGGTAAGGAACTAGAAAAGCCATAGTAATTCAGAAATGTAAAACGTGTCTTAAGACATATTAAAAGAATTATTAATTATTGAACCAAATGTTTCTTCTTATGGAATCAAGAAAACTATAGTTATTTTTGTTAATATCTTCTGTGTTTAGCTATCCAAACACTCTCCGGTATGCTTGCTGTCAAATGTAGTTTCGTATCGACGATATCTTTACACAAAGCTTTCCTAGAAGGTTGCAGCTCTCAAACAGGTCCAGTTTCACGTGTCGTATCTCTCACTGATCATTGGGAAGCGTGTTATATCTTGAAGACTCGTACTCGTGTAGGTGTTGACACTAGGCGATCGTGACTTGTGGAAATTACATTTACCTTCTCTCTACATCTGGAAGAGCGCTGGTAAGGTTTCAACAAATAAAACTGTTGACTTGACACTCAGTTCCAATGTCAGAAAAAAAAATATGAGAAGGTGGAATTTGTCATGAAATATTATGTTCTATTTATGTGTTTACTGCTGATGAAAGGTTCAGTGATGTACCGTAGCGTCAAGTTTTATTATAACTCTGCATACAGCTTAGTGTGAAAAACACGACTCCATAAAAATACCAATTAAAAAATGCTTACATTGAAATAGTGTTGACTCCTTCATTTTGGGCCCCCCAGTGGCTCAGCGGTATGTCTGCGGACTTGCACGCTAAAATCCGGGTTTCGATACCAGTGGTGGGCAGAGCAGAGATAGTCCATTGTGTAGCTTTGTGCTTAATTCAAAACAACAACAACCTTCATTTTGGAGGTCTGGATTCACCACATGAACAATGAAATAGACTTTACTATCTAATTTTGTCATAGTACATTCTGTGGTAATATTACTAGGCTTGTAAGTAGTCCACACGAATATAAATTACGTTTCAAAACTATTATCCTTACGAAAACGTTTGAGCATCACTTATTTGTTTACAATGACAAGACCATGATTATATCGTTTTCCCCCCTTGTAACACATGCTTAAAACGTTCCTTATATTTTTCTGTATTTATCTTTTCCCTCTTTGTTTAAGTCCGGCATGGCCAGGTGGTTAGGGCACCTGACTCGAAAGCTGAGGGTCGCGGGTTCGAATCCCCATTACACCAAACATGCTCGCCGTTTCAGCCGGTGAGCATTATAACGTGACAGTCAATCCACAATCGTTGGTAAAAGAGAAGCCGATCGGTGGTGATGACTAGCTATTTTCTCTCTGGTTTTACACTGCTAAACTAGGGACGGCTAGCGTAGATATCTCTCGAGTAACTTTGCGCGAAATTCGAAAAACAAACAAACTCTTCTCTGAATATGTCAAAAAAGAGTTGTTAGACAGAGTACGGATGAAGGAAAAATAGAGAATGAATGGTTTATTAAAGAATCTAAGAAGAAAAACAAAGAAGAGAAGCCAGAAGGCTATTGAGAAAATAACATAGAACCGGGAATCAGAAAGAATACGATAAAAGAAATAAAAATTGCATTCATTATATGTACTAAAGAAAGAGAAATGTGACTTGCAAAAAGGCAGAGAAATACAAATCTATCTTTAATTCTGTCGTAAACAGTTTAACGTTTATCTAAAAAAATGTTTTCTCTGTCACCTCTATCTCCAGTTTCAAGTTAAATAATCTATTCTTTCATTTTCTCCATCCACATATTCTTTAGTTCTCACTGTAACAACTATATGACTCTATTCTATTATATTTACCTCCCATATATCAATTGTGTCTTCGTGTTTTTCTATTATATGATCCAATATATACATGCTCATACATAAGTTTATTTTCCTTTTTCACCTCCTTATACGGCCCGGCATAAAAAAGTGTGTTAAGGCGTTCGACTCGTAATCCGAGGGTCGCGGGTTCGAATCCCAGTGACACAAAACATGCTCGCCCTTTCAGCCGTGGGGGCATTACAATGTTTCGCTCAATCTCACTATTCGTTGGTAAAAGAGTCGCCCAAGAATTGGCGGTGGGCGGTGATTACTAGCTTCCTTCCCTCTAGTCTTACACTGCTAAATTAGGGACGGCTAGCACAGATAGTCCTTGTGTAGATTTGCTTGTTATTCAAAAACAAAACAAACATCTTCTTCTAGGGTTTCCTTTAACACAACTAGCTTCAAGTATTACAAAATCATTGAAATGTTTCCATTCTTTATTTGATTGTTTATCTTGTTATTCTGCATGGATATAAAATCCATTCTTATTAGTATTGATTGTTTATCTTGTTATTCTCTGTGGATATAACATCCATTATTGTTAGTATTGATTGTTTATCTTGCTATTCTCCATGGATATAACATCCATTCTTTATACATCTCCATTTCCCCCAGTTTAACTCTCCAGCCATGCTTAGCACGAGATTTCCTGTGTGCACCACACCATGACGTTTACTCCAATATTATGATTATTTCATGTTTTTACACAACCTCCAAAACTCTAAACATCGTTAAACAATTCTGTTACATCACACATCAATGTGCTAATCCTTTTTGTTCTCTCTAAGTGTGTTATTCTTTCTTCTCCAATTCATGTCTTTTCGATGCTTACACTTTTATCTCACGTTTACAAGTCTACGTTTTTATGTTATTTTTATACACCAGTTATAATTTTTAGTTATGCCTGATACCAGTTATAATTTCACACTTACCTTGTTACTCCTTTTCTTTTTTCTTTTGGCCAATCAGAAATATTTTTTTTCCTATTTTGTTTATTCCTACTAAAAACATTCCTTTTACACACGTGTCTCTGAACCTTATATCTTCTCTTCATAATTCGATTTCTAAACAAAACACTCTATCTACAACCACTTTTTCACTCTTTCCAAGTTCTTCCTGCATCTTCCATTAAATATCGAATTCTTCTACGTCTGTTTTCAGAATCTTTACATTTTGTTTTGCCTTTTACTGCATTTTCGTCTAAAACTCTCATTTCTGCTGCGAATCCAACCTGTTCTAACAGCCCTCTCCTGTTCCAACATAACTCGTTCTTTATTTAACATTTTTCTTTGGTTTCTTCGTATTCGTTTCATTTCTGTAAAAATTTATTCTGTTTTTTACCACACGTTTCCTTCCCATTGCATTTCGTCTTTTCTGGATATATTTCTTGGCCTTTTAATGCTGGGGAATGTATTATTTTAGACGTCTTTCTAATGCCCTTTTTTGCAAGTTTGTTTGTTTTGGAATTTCGCACAAAGCTACTCGAGGGCTATCTGTGCTAGCCGTCCCTAATTTAGCAGTGTAAGACTAGAGGGAAGGCAGCTAGTCATCACCACCCACCGCCAACTATTGGGCTGCTCTTTTACCAACGAATAGTGGGATTTACCGTCACATTATACACCCACACGGCTGGGAGGGTGAGCATGTTTAGCGCGACGCGGGCGCGAACCCGCGACCCTCGGATTACGAGTGCACTCCTTAACGCGCTCGGCCATGCCAGGCCCCCTTTTTTGCAATCACCTTTCCTTCGGCACCCTATTTTCTTAGGCTTTTCATGCTCTAACTTTCCCTCCCCACGTGCACTTATTGGTTGAACTACATCTTCCTTGCTTAAAGCGTTTGGCTTTTCTAAAGTCATTTCTAGTATCTGCTTTTTAAACTTCCATATTTTGTTACATTTTAATTTTTTTACACCACTTTCACGTGTAACCCATTCGCGACTTTCACTATCTCACTGTTCTTTATAGTTCTTAGTATTAACTTATCAATATTATTACGGCTTTATAATCACTGTAAGTTACAACTCACTTTATGCTCTCTTGCTTCAAATAACATGAAAAATTCACACTTTGTATCGTAACGTCAAACTAGCACGTCTAGTGAGGTTTTATAGCCACTTTTCCTCCATTTCCTTTTCCATCGGCCCGTCATGGCCAGGTAGTCAGGGCGCACGACTCGTAATCTGAGAGTCGCGGGTTCGAATCACTGTCATGCCATGCATTATTGCCTTTTCAGCCATGGAAGCGTTATAATATGACGGTCAATTCCATTATTCGTTGGTAAAAGAGTAGTCCAAGAATTGGCGGTTGGTGGTGAGGACTAGCTGCCTTTCCTCTCATCTTACACTGCTAATTTAAGGACGGTTAGCTCAGACAGCCTTCGTGTAGCTTTGTGCGAAATTCAAAACAAACCAAACAAACCAGTAATTTCCCATAATTCCCTAGTGGCTCTGAGAAATAAGAATGCTAAAATCCAGAGTTTGATTTGCCGCGGTGAACAGGCCGTGGATATCTCACCGTTTACCTGTGCACTAAAACATAAACAAAGCACCATCGAAAGTAAGGTATAAACAGTTACAAGGATAGTAATCGTTGTATGAATGAGATAGGATCGTGAGACGTAAGTTTCTCAGCGTTAAGATGAGAAAGATTCTTCGTGTCATTTCTGACATTTACCGCATAATCTCATTAAATAAAACTTCATTAATTTTACTTATGTGTGACATGTGAACAGATGCTAAATTTAAACCATACATTTTATTAACAGGACTCCATTAACTGTAAGGAGTTTTAATCCGCGAAACGTGTAAGCTGATAATTCATTATTCTTCTTTTATACAAAGTTAAGCATCCGTTAAAGACGTGTCGTGCCAAGAGTCCCACGCTCGTACAGCGGTAAGTCTACAGTTTTAAGACGCTAAAATCAAGGGTTCAATTTCCCTCGGTGAACTCCGTAGATAGCCCGATGTGGCTTTGCTATGAAAAAAATCAGAACAGATACACAAACACATTCACGCTAAGAATGACACCCGCCACTCTTTCATTTATGGACGAGATACACGAGTCAGGTGAGGTTTTTTAATGATCGCAGTCGTGATAAATATAAATAAGTTCAACGTGATTTTTCGTTACTCTAACTGCTAGGCAATTAAACTTTTAATTTTGACTTCAGAAAAGTACGACGAAATGCGCAAATTGCGTCGAGCCGTACTGCTATATGTATTTAATATCAGCTAATTTCGTCTTTAATGCGAAACTAGTATTGTAGCATTACCCTCGAAATAATACTTTACTGTTCCTATGTTATATCGATAAAATAAATCTAAACGTAGACGCATATCGATGTTCCAAATTTCTTTGCACTCACTGACATAATCTGTCATCATAAACAAGCAAATTACAATGATACATTGCCTGTTTAATTAAAGAAAATTATTACAGTATCATGGAGATTTCTTTTATTCGCCTTTTAATAGATTATTTGGGTTTTGTCTTTTCAGTTCCCTGCCCCCCCACAAGTACTGCAGTAAGTCCACGACGCTAAAATCAGGGGTTCGATTTCCCTCGGTAGGCTTAGCAGATAGCTAGATGTGGCTTTGCTATAAGAAAAAAACACACAAACACACGCTTCAATTCCCTTTTTGTAAACCTTAACGAGACTCGACGTTATAAGTCTTATGTTAAAGCTCTCTATTTTCTAGCCCGTCATGGACAGGTGGTTAAGTCGCTAGACTCATAATCTGAGGGTCGCGGATTCGAATCTCCATCACGTCAACCATGCTCGCCCTTTCAGTCGTGAGGGCGTTATAATGTGACGGTCAATCACACTATTCATTGCTCAAGAGTTGGCTGTGGGTGGTGGTGACTAGTTGACTAGCTGCCTTCCCTCTAGTCTTACACTAGCCTTAACAAACAAGGACTCTGCAGATATCCCGATGTGGCTTTGGTATGAGAAAACATACACAAATAAACTTTATCTTCTGTTGTGTCTGCAGTGAGCAAAAACGCTCTTGTAGATGCACCTGTACATCTCCCAATGTATTGTCTAAATACTTCCAAGATTTTACAGAACAACTGACTGGATTAGGGTTAGCTGTTAAGAGTGATAAGTGTTAAAGGGTAGTAAACGTGTAGATGGCTAATTTTCAAAGTTACTTTCGTAAAATGTAAAAAATAAAAGGAGATAAAATAAGAAACACAACAAATAAGTTGTTGCATTGCAAATATTGTTAGTTTTTATTTAGTGTTACCGTAAGATTTTGCACATTTTACTTGCAAAAGCGAAGTGAAAATTTATCGTAAGTTTGAAAATAGGGTTAGAACATACTACTTGTTTTTCGAAAAGGGAAGTGGAAAGGATTCTGTGTTGGGTCAGAATATGCAAGAGGTGAGAATTCATCTTTTGTGTATGTTCAACTGTATTGACGATAGGCTTGTTCCAGGATGCAGTTGTACAGGTAAAAAGGCCTAGGTTAGGGGAAGATCCATGCTTCCCACTACATTGACAACAGGTTTGTTCTACGATGTAACTCTTATAACGCAGCTATAGCTGAAAATGCAGAGTCCGTTTGATGATACAAGTCTAACATGTTAACCACTAAGCCTCTCTCGTGGCAATATTTTATATTACACTCTGTCCAGATATTGCAGCTGTAGGTTCACCTGAATATTTTGTAGAAATTTCAAATAAAGAAAAGGAAGAGAAAGAGACATTTTATCACGTCAGAGGAGTATTTTGATCTTAGTTTGACTGTTTTGAATTTCATGGAAGGCTACACGAGGGAAAACTGCGCTAGCTGTTCCTAAGTTCCCAGTATAAGACTACAGGGAAGGTAGCTAGTTATCACCACCCACCGCCAACTGTTGGGCTACTATTTTACCAACGAATAGTGGGATTGACTGTAACATTATAACGACCTCATGGCCGGGAGGGCGAGAATGTTTGTTATGAGAGGGATTCAAACCAGCGACCCTCAGATTCCTAGTCGGGTGCCTTAACCACCTAGCCATGCCGGGCCTATTTTGAGCTTAAAAATTAAACAACAGTAGCGTATTTTCTTCAAACAATTCTATTCTTATTATTTTCACACTGTACTGTAGACATTGTAAGCGAGTATAATTGCCATAATGTTTTTTTTTTAATTTAGCGCAAAGCTACTCGAGGCCCATCCGCACTAGCCGTCGTTAATCTTGGACAACTCTTCACGAACGAATAGTGGGATTAATCGTTCCATTACAACGCGTTCACGGTCGAGCCCGCATCCCGCAGATTACGGGTTTGAGCGCTCTAATCACCAAAACATGTTAGGTCAATCATGAGGTGTCTATTGGGAAGAAAAACAATATGAAATAACCAAATTCAGTTAAGCGTTACCATTAAATATATATTTGTATACGGCGTGATAAGAGCTCTAAACGTAACGACATTTCTCGCGCAATACGATGGAGCAATTGTTGAGTTAAATTAAATAATTAGGAACCAGTGATTAAACATTTTCTGTATAATCTATAAAAATATAATAGTACTGTCAGTTGTCTGTTGTTTGTCCACGTAACTACTTCGTATGGGGTTGATCAAACTTCACCAAAATTGGGAAGGAGGTTCAGTTGGTCCGCAGGGAGATCCAAACAGACTTGCGTTTCGTATTTGTATTTTGCAGTTTTTGTGGGTCTTTTTACGTGCTTTTCTTGCGATTACATATAAGGCAAGCAACTTTTCATGCCCTTAAGAAACGTTTCATAAATCACAAATTTATATAACTTCCGTCCAGGGGTCAGGGTCTCCTGGTAGTTAGTTATATCTCATTTATGTATGTACTTATTTAAATGATCTGTCTTTGTCACAGTCATAATGCATATTTAATCTCGTAGCTTCATAAAAACATCAACTATATATATATACATTCTACTTCTGTTTTTTGCTCACATAACTGTTGGACATTAAAACAGATAACGCTTCTGAACGTCTACCTCTGTGTCATAAATTTTGATTGAAATATAATGTGCATCGTGGCAAAAAAAGAAATGATTTTGGTCAACCAATATTGGAATCGTTGTCAGTATCTTTCATCAGGACTTAACTCTATCTCCGCAGTGCAAACATGTGTGCTTGTTTCCCATGATGCACAGCTCCATCTTAATGAATAGATCCATTACCTAGTATCTCACTTCATTACGAAATGCAGGCTGGAAACGTCGTTAGGACTTGCGAAAAAGGGATTGGAGAAAGCTGTTTCAGAGATGTTCCTCTTTTAAGAAAGAAATGGTCAAAGAAATGATCATTATAAAAGTCTTATTGGCATAGGAAATATTTGTCTCTTGAATCTCTTCTAATTAGTTACTTCATTAGTGACGAAATGTAAAGAGGTAAGAAAAAGAAGATAAAGAAAACAGCATAACACTGATATAAATAGTGATATATTCAACGTATTCATAAAAGCCTCACTGTTAGACTGTCTTTGACTTTCCTTTTTGTAATAGAGAAATAAACTCTGAAATGATAAACAGCTATGATTTTAAATCCAAAATATATTACTTCTAGAAGCAAGGCCTGTGTATTTTTACTATATTTTGTACAATGTACGAATTATAAAGTAATTGCTACACACACACACACATATATACATGTGTAGGAACATATAGTTCAGAATTCTGGTTTATTATGCTACAAAATAAATGATTTCAGATTTGATTACCTAAATGTTTCAAGCGTTCTTTAATGCTAGAGAACCGTTACTTGGTATACGCGAGATACAGTTTTCTAAAATGTGCGAAACATGAGCCCTTTCTAACAACCGTATTCGAAACGCCACTCAATACGGTTATTTAGATCAAACCGTTTTGCAAAACACCAAAATGTATTTTAATCCACTCTTCGAAAAACTAATTTCGAAATATTTTTGCTTTAATTTTCTTTGTAAATTGTCACGCGATACTATGTATATGTAGCTAGTAACATTGAATAATATAAACGTATATAATATCACCGCGTGCAACAACTGGGCGATAGTATAATAGAATGAAGTAATTTAAATCTCTTGTTGAACAAATACTTGAAGAGGGATATTAATAACACATACGTTTTGAAACTAAGCTACATTTCGTGCTGTAGCGAGTTTTAATATGATTAGTTTCCGTGTTTTATCTGACACAAGTTAACGTTTAGCTGAGCAGCAATAGACAATGATTTCAAAAACTTCCGTTTGGTTTCAGACAGTTTTACTTACCAGAAAATTACAGTTGCCTTTTTCTGACACTAGAGTGTAAAAGTCAGTAATGTTGGTTAACAACAAGACAACAGAAGTAAATGTATTCTCTAATTTCACATACGATGTAGCGCACTGAGACAGTTCTAACGGTTTCTATCAGTGACCGGTGTACTGAATTTAAACTTAGCTCAATCTCAAACCTAGTACAGAAACATCTCTGTAGGGGGACAGAGTTTTAGACTAAATTACGTGTTATAAGTGAATATATATATTTTTTTGCATTATTAACATTTCTCGTGTTTACTTTGTTTTCTTTAATCTGAATATTATATTTGTTTGTTTATTGAATTTCTCAATGATTACTTGAAGGCGAGCTCGTCTCGCACTTTTATATTATTACGAAGGCTAACATTAGACTTTTGTAGGTTGTTTAGTCCCTCGCTGGAACAACGGTAGGTCTATGGACTTACAACGCTAAAATCAGGAGTTCGATCCATCCGGTTGATTCAGCAGATAGCCGGATATGGCTTTGCTATCAGAAAATATACACAGACACGCAATAAAAATGTATTCATAACCGTATATTTTGTATAACACAACGAAGCAGTTGTTGGGCTGCTCTTATCAGATCGAATTTGATCATCACTCTTATAACGCATAAATCATGATAGGCAATTGTTTTTGGAGATAACGTAACGCAGACTTTTGAATCTCTGGATTCACTATTCCTGGGCCCGGCATGGCCAAGCTTGCTAAGGAGTTCGGTTCGTAATCTGAGGGTTGCGGGTTCGAATCCCGGTCCCACCAAACATGCTCGCCCTTTCAGCCGTGAATGCGTTATAATGTGACGGTCAATCCCACTATTCGTTGGTTAAAAAGTAGCCCAAGAGTTGGCGATGGGTGGTGATGACTAGCTTCCTTCCCTCTAGTCTTACACTGCTAAATTAGAGACGGCTAGCGCAGGTAGTCCTCGAGTAGCTTTGCGTGAAATTCAAAACAAACAAACACTATTCCTTTCCCATTACCGAAAACATAACACCCTCTGCACGTGAGGGCAGTGGGTGTATTACAAAGGTGATGGTTAAATCCCATTATTCGGTTAGACAAGTTGGCCAAAAGTTGGCGGTGAGTGCTGTTGATTATCTCTCTTCCCTATAGTCTATTAGTGTAAAATTAGGGATAGCTAGCGCAGACAGCTTGTGGGTAGCATTGTGCGATAATCTCAAACAAACAGTCACACAAATTTATTATTTACTGTCGATCGTAATAACACTGACAACAAATCCAGATTTATTTGTTTTCTTGTATGATTAGATCAGAGGTAGTCCGAGAGTGAAAAGTGATATTGTGTGAATTTGTACAAAACAGATAAAGAAACGTTTGAATAAAGATTAATATATAATGGGATATCACAGAACTTTAAGACCAACATATAATAAATCCAGTCTATTCATTATCTGACGTAAGAACTGACGACTCATAAATGACTGATATAAATTATGTTTCGACCCAAACGATATGTGTGTGTGTTTGTGTTAGCTCAACCCCCTTTAAGAACAGCGCTATGTATACGTTTTCAGACAAATAGAAACCTAGTATCAACATCAGTGGTGGACAAAATACAAACAGCCAACTGTTGTACGCTCACAGATTTACCCCTGAGCTAATGGGGGCTTTTACATTTGAAATATTGAAACAAAGCTCCAAGAGTTCTCCATCTATATTATAACGGTTTTTTTTAGTGAATAGCCAAATGCAAAGCTTATTTCTCATTATTCCAAATAATTCAAAATAGAAATAAATGTTCAGTTATCGAACAATGACTTTTCTTAAGGGGGGAGAATAGGCTCTCTACCCTCATTCATTTTGTATGATTGCCACGTTCTAATCATATTAAGACACCACTTGAAACGTCGTCTTCCAATCTATAAGAAGTAGAGACAGAGTATAAGAAAAAAAAACCGAGAAACTGGTGGAAAAATTAGGTTTTTAAATCTGTAGCATTTGGCAATTGTAAGGGTTAACCTAGAGTTGTACGGACTTTTCAGCACATTACTTTGATTTACAAATCAAGACTTGATGTATGGCAAAATATTTTTATGGCACCTTCTTTCTAACATTGTTTTGTTGCACCAGCCTCGTCCCCTCCCCACATCCAGTGTAAAAATAAAACAAACTTTAAAATAGTACATACTTAATGACAGACAGTTTCCGTTTATTAACCTTTAAATGAGAATGAGGGGTTCGAGCTTGTGATAAGGTGAGGTTAACTCTTGAGTTAATTGTTGACACACTAATTCAGAGGTCCATTCTGCCTTCAGACAAGATAGCTGTTTCCTTTTTATCGTTGCCAGAGAATAAAACATTGACTTGCACATGTATGTTGATGTGAAAGACAATAAGCAAAAGTACATCCCTCTTTGTTTTTGATAGGTCAGGATTTCTTAGAAAACTAGCATCCAAAAGGTCCAAAAGGTTTTGACTTGGGTTTTGCTCAAAGAGTTATTTTATTGGTAGTTCTACAAGTGTTTCTTGAGCTGTCATTGGCAGATGAAAAGTTATGGTACTATTAAGTTAAGTATCCAATCATGTTCTTCCATTGACTCGTAGAATTGATTTGTAAATCGGCACATGTGAACTGAAACAACACCACAAACAAAGATCTGATTTAACTCATCTTCTTCCAAAAATTTACTGGGTTAAATAAACGTTTTAGGAAATTACTGGGGACAATTAACGTTTCAAAGTTTATATTCTTGAAATGGTTTTTCCACAGCACATTTATTTTACTTTATTTTATTTTTCGCCAAATGCCAACATCTTTTTTTCACTCATCTAAAAATGATTTCTTTTCTGACTTTGTAATGACAAGTTAAGAGCGTTAGATTTATCGAAAATATCCGTCAGGTGGCGCAGTACTAGAAGCCATTTTTCATCCATAAAATGAACTAAGTTCATTTCTCAGCTGTAATGGTTTCTGGCTTGGCTTGCCTCTCCGGTGCCGCCTTTGTTTCGCTCACTAGTTAGTTATATTATGACCAACCTATCTTCTTCACCTCAAAAAAATTCAAATTAAATGAAAGCAAAAAACCTCACGTAAATTTCAATAATTTTTCACGTGAGAGGACGAAGAGGAATCACAATGTTCCTGACCACCCCTGTCGGAGAGGCCCGGCATGGCCAAGCGTGTTAAGACGTGCGACTCGTAATCTGAGGGTCGCGGATTCGCATCCCAGTCGCGCCAAACATGCTCGCCCTTTCAGCCATTGGGGCGTTGTAATGTTACGGTCAATCCCACTGCTCGTTGGTAAAAGAGTAACCCAAGAGTGGGCGGTGGGTGGTGATGACTAGCTGCTTTCCCTCTAGTCTTACACTGCTAAATTAGGGACGGCTAGCACAGATAGCCCTCGAGTAGCTTTGTGTGAAATTTAAAAAACAAACAAACAAAAAAAACTTTCCAAACTAAACCTTTGCCACGTTAGTTTACGGTTTATGGTCTCAGCTGTACAATGCGTCTGAGTACCTTCCCATGTGACAGCCGGAGCGCCTCTGTAAGCAGCTTGTAGTACGTGGATATTACTACTACACAAATAGTAATAATAATGATATAAATTAGCCGGTTGATTAAAAGTCTTGATTTCACACAACATTGTTTAGATGTTCATTTCGGGTTGAAATTTCTTTGAAGCACTAGTGCTTTCCTGTCTATATTACACGTTGAGAACGAACACTTACTTTGGCTCTGAGCACTTTCTTGAAGTTAATACAGATTTTTGGTGGTGAGAAACATGAAGAAAGGAGTTATAGGTGGCTCTGATGTAGCTTTTTCATCAGGTATTTAGCAAAAGAGTTTTGTAACTGTATCGTACAAATACCAGAAGCTGAAATAAACTCACACCATCTGTGGTTTCGTCAACTTGTATGTTGATTTCGGGCTGTGCTGGATGGCATTTTTGTCCTATCAGAGATTACGTTTATATGCCTCGCAATAGTGTCACGTGATAAGAATCGAAGACTTCTGTCAATGTATGATATCACACATTTCTATGATAGGAGGAAGGACTGACGTCTTTCTTACATTGTGTGGCTTCCCGTTTTTCTCAACCAATTGAAATACTTCTATAGAAGCATTCATGGATTTTGTTGAAACAGTGGCATTGTTCTCTTTACTCGCTCAGTGTTCTTTGTTTCTAAATATCTTTGTTTGGCTTCATGTTGTCATTAGCAAGATTCTCAAGTTGTTTGTCGTTATAAACACTTTGATCATTGGGCCACACAGAATATTGAATCAAAGGTAAACTCTCAGCCTAACTGGTCTACTGAATGGGTAGATATTTTCTTTACACATTTACTTTTTACCAGTGTGTTTGGATAGGAAGATAAAAGGAGCCAGTTTAAATATGTTGATTATTATTATATCTCAGTCTTAAGTTCTATAAAGTATTTCTGGTTTATTTAGACACTTATATTCATATCTTTTTGTTTGTTTGTTTTTTTTTAAACTTTGCACAAAGCTACATGAGGTCTATCTGCGCCATCCGTCCCTAATTTAGCAATGTAAGGCTAAAGGGAAGGCAGTTAGTTATTACCACCCCCGCCAGCTTTTGGACAACTCTTTTTACAAACAAATAGTGGGATTGATCGTCACATTATAACGCTTCCACGGCTGAAAGGGCGAACGTGTTTGGTGCGACGGAGATTCGAACCCGAGACTCTCGAATTACGAGTCGAGTGCCTTAACCATCTGGCCGTGCCGGGTTGCCTCTTCGTTTCAATACAACTATTGTAAATATTACACATCATCTAATTCGATTCACTTGTTTCTTGACAATGTACATAAAGTGATACGTGTTAATAATGGAGTATATGTATGTAAGTGAAAGCGGACAGATAGTGCTCATGCAACCACGGACGTATTTTATTAATTGCTACAAAATGTTTTAATTAATTATAGTGTCTTCGTGATGTGCGCCAAAGGATGACACTTTATCCGTAAACAGTGGGATACCTGAAGTGAATTTTCTTTTGTAAGCAGTGAATGAAACTATTTAACTATAGCTAGAGCCACAACGTACGGGCCGGATGGAGCCCAGTAATTGACATGTAGATGAATTCGAGGGTCCGTGGATCGAGTCCCATTGATGCGTTTTATTAATCTGGGCCATGAGTGCCTTTTAAGAGTAACGATTAAATCCCACTATTCGATTAAAATAGATAGGGCGGTGGGTGCTCTTGACTCGGTACCTTAATCAATTAATATTTCCTGTAAAATTATTATCAATGCTATAAGTGTAGCTACCACTTTGGTCACCAATTCTTATTTAATTCCAGGCATGGCCAGGTGGTTAAGTGTCATGGGTTCGAATTCCTGTGACACCAAACATGCTCGCCCTTTCAAGCATGGGAGAATTCTAATGTGACTAGTTTTGGTTTGTTTTTGTTTTCTTATAGCAAAGCCACATCGAGTTATCTGCTGAGTTCACCTTGTGGAATCGAAATCCTGATTTTAGCGTTGTAAGTCCACAGACTTACCGCTGTACCAGCGGAGGACCAATGTGACTGTCAATCTCCCATTTCTTGATGACGAGAAACCCCCTTAAAATAAAAATGTATCTCAAAACGGCTGGTGTGGTTAAGAAAGAAAAAGACCTAGGAAGGTCGAAACGTTGTTCTGTCCCTATCAATAAAAGTGTTAATACCCATACCAGCCGTTCTCAGATACAATCCCAGATTTCGATGATAAAAGAGTAACCAAAGAGTTGGGGGGGGGGGTCACGACTGACAGCCGTCCCTCTAGTCTTACACTGCTAAATTACGGACGGCCAGCGCAGATAACTCTCATGTAGTTTTGTACGAAATTTAAAAAAACAAACAAACTGTTAGATCGTATGCTCATTTCCTCTTATTTATTTTTTGGTCTCAACCTTTTGTTTTTCCAAAAAACTATTTTGGTTGCACGATACACTGCCATGTGTATGGACCTTTTCGTGAAAATCTTAAGTGAACCGAGCTAAAAAGCCAGTTCTGTTTTGCTTTGTTTTTTTGCACAGAATTGTATACGACGGATATATATTCATTGTAATTCCAGTTTTAGAATCTCCCATGAAAACTTGAAAGTATGATATATGAGACGCGATAACGGATCGTAAGTGTTATTTTTATTTTTTAAACTCTTACAAGAGGCTAAAGGTACGATAACAAATAGCCTATCGTTTGCCCATAAAAACTTGACTAAACACAAATTTTATTTTTGCTGTAAAGTTTGTGGATTGATCACTACGCTGTTTGCAGTATGAAATTTATATGGTCTAATAAATCATAATGGACAATCCAAGGTTTCTTTTATTTAATATAAAAAATATTACAAAGTTATGTCAGTCAATACACTCATCGAATGCAATCGCATCTGCAATAATTTACTTATTTGTTAATCGTAAAGAGTTTCTGCTCTCTCTGGAGAAACTAAGTGTATATATAAATATATATATATAAAATAACTCGAATAATTATTTTAAGTAATAAATAGGTAGCTTGTTTTTGAATTTCACGCAAAGCTGCACGAGGGCTGTCTGTGATAGCCGTCACTAATTTTTCAGTGTAAGACTAGTGAGAAGGCAGTTGTTATCACCGTCAACTCTTCGGCTACTCTTTTACAAACGAATAGTTGGATTGACCGTCACATTGACCGTCAGCTGAAAGGGAAAACATGTCTGGTGTGAGGGGGATTCGAACCCGTGACCCTCAGATTAGGAGTCGCATGCCTTAACCACGTGGCCATAGCTATAATTATATTGAGAAGGAAACATTCTGTTATTCAGTGTAATAACTCGTTAATGAGTTCAGTTAGTCTGATGTATCCAACTAACTTCATGTTCAATAATCAAAACTACCAGCAAATAAACTGCTTAAATTTGGACAATTCCGTGACATCAGTTCCAGCCGAGACATCAGTTCTAGCCGATACTTTTATGACACATATTGAATTTCAAGCTATCAATTCAGCTTTACATTCACCACTATACTGGTACAGATATGTTGACGATACAATTTCTGGATTCACATCTACAGAACACACACTTTAACTTTATGCAATCCCATGTTAGTTCGCCTGTAAACAGGAAAAAAACTAACCAAATAGCAATTCTTAACCTTAAAATCACTAGAAATGATGCACAATTCAAAATAGAAAAACTACAGAAAAATCACCCATGCTGGATTTTACAGGGTGGTCGCTAGAAAAGCGGAAAATTTGAGGGTCGGATGAGATCATGAATAAAATGCGTGCTTACTCATTTCTATTTTGATTTCTTTACATCATGAATAAAATGCATGATTTTAATATCATAAAATGCATTTTGAGCATCTATGAGTGTAATATAACATATGCCTTTAAAAAACTTTGTAAAAGTTATTCTTTGTAAAAATAAATAGCTGTTTGACAAATTTTCCGCTTTTCTAGCGACCACCCTGTACATTCCCTGGGACTCAGCACATGAAACAAAACAAAAACTCAACATATTAAGAAACTAAATAAACACAGCCACAAAGCTATGCTCACCAGATAAAATTAACGAGGAAATCAACAAAATAAAACAACACTTCATCAACATCAACAAATTCCCTCAAAAAACCGTGAGAAAACTTATACGCACACACCTAGACCAAGAACAAACAAACAGCAATGAGCCCCAAGATACAAAACCTTACACTGCTGCATACCATGTTCCTGACATCAGCGAAAAAAAATAACCATCATTTGGGAAAAAAACTCATAAGAAAACATAACATTCCAGTAAACACAAAATTTATTTAAAAACCAGGTACAAAACTAAAGTCCATGGTATGTAAAAATTACCCTAACATATACAATATCAGCATAATTTATAAAATACAATGAAACAACTGCCAGGACTTCTATATTGTAGAAACAAGCAGAAAAATGGAAACTAGATTCAAAGAACACAAAAAAACGCCTTCAGACGTTTTTCCAGTATGCAAATCAAATAAACACATGATAACCATAGATAACACCCAGATACTAAGTAGTGAAACAAATATAATAAACACAAAATCGAAGAAGACCTACTTATATAGCAACTAATACCAAAATAATGGGACATCTTTATACCTACATTAATTAATGACTTAACATCTAACTGCAACGCCCCCTACAATCGCGTATCCCTTTACACTCTCGTCCGTAAGATATGTTAACCTGAAGATGATCTAAGATGGTCGAAACGTTGTCCTCTACTTTATTTTAATTAAAGTTTCAATATACATTCCAGCCGTCTCGATACACATTTTTACTTCAAGTTGGTTTCTCGTCATCACGAATATTCTAAGTAACGTTACTTAATTTTATGTTATAACGTTTAATTGCGATAACGTTTTAATATTATCTCTTCATTCAGAGGTAAACGTATCGTATTCCACCCTTTCTTATTTCTACTTACTTATGATAACTACAATTGGTCATCATTATTTTAATTCTGGACCAATAATATTGTAACATAAAGGGATTAAATTCTGGTGCAATAGACGTTCGAGAACTTTTTTCTTCTCATTTTTACTGGTTTATTATTTGCATGCGGTCCCAGTATTTTACTGGGCCAAAGATCAACTGTAATAAAATATATTTTGACCTTCAGTCTTCTTGTATTTCGATTAATCTTGCAGTAACCTTCCTTAGCTTTAAGTAAGTTGTTGAGATTTGTTACTCTTTAAATAGTACACGGGTGCAAGGTAAAAAAAAAATGTGGCATTTAAACTGAGCGTGCTATTTTTCTATATTTCGTGCTACTAAGATAAAACTTTCTACAAAGAAACGTCACCACAATTCCCACGGACTGGAAGAGACGATTTGGGGATTTTTATCCTTTTTTTTTCTTCTCATTTTTAAAGGTCCAAGTATAAAACAAACCGAAAGATAGGGGTTTAGTATTGTCATTTTTTAATATTTTTACTACTTTACTTGAGAGATTGAACAATGATTTTTCGCGAAAGCCATCACAGACTGAAGGAGACAACGTATGCTATAGGGGTCTCTGAGTGTAGAGACGTTGTTTACACATATTATCATTACTGGCGTGGTTATTAAGAGTAGTTTTGTTCGTGCCGTACATAAAATTGCATATACCATGTCCAAAAAATATATTTCGGTATCAATAATTTGTGCACATTAATAAATGCCAAAATTAAAGTAATGTCATAATCATCATTAATAAAAACATTATTTGGGATATATTCAGTTTCAATTAATCAATATAAAAGTTTCACAATGCATTTTTATATACCTCTGAAAATATTGTTTTCATAAATAAATACTGAATTGGAAAAAATTCTGGGTCTTGTGTGAAAATGGGACTAGCAGAACGGAAGTTGTTTACAGCAATCTTAATTTGGTTCTGTTTAGAACCATCATCTGTCAATAGACCATTTCAACAAGGCCTGGCATGGCCAAGCGCGTAAGGCGTGTGACTCGTAATTCGAGGGTCGCGGGTTCGCGCCCGCGTCGCGCTAAACATGCTCGCCCTCCCAACCATGAGGGTGTATAATGTGACGGTCAATCCCACTATTCATTGGTAAAAGAGTAGCCCAAGAGTTGGCGGTGGGTGGTGATGACTTGCTGTCTTCTCTCTAGTCTTACACTGCTAAATTAGCGACGGCTAGCACAGATAACCCTCGAGTAGCTTTGTGCGAAATCCCAAAACAAACAAACAAACAAACCATTTCAACAATAGTAATAAAAATATAATTTTCATCATCCTCTATCAACAGACCATTTCAACAATAGTAATAAAAATATAATTGTCACCATCGTTTACCAACAAACAGTTTCAACAATAGTAATAAAAATAGAATTGTTATCATTCTTTGTCAAAAGGCAATTTCAACAATAGTAATAAAAAATATAATTTTCACCATTCTCTGTCAATAGGCATTTCAACATATAGTAACAAAAATATACTTCGTCGATTCTTCATTAATATATGGCAGTGGACATGGAATATAAAACCGATTATCTCATTCAGAGACAGGATGGCATAGCTTCTGGGTTATTTAATGAGTGAATTGTGGTCAAAGAATGACTGGGAGTATGATTTAATCTGATAAGTTACGACTGGCGCTTTCCTATAGTTAAAGTTGTATAAAACAGGGAGTAAACCACTTGACGTAATTCATTGACTCTGATTGTATTGTTCTTATAAAACTTCTGTAGGTGGTGTAATAGTGTGGAGTCTTTATTAAGATATAACAAAAACATAATGTGCCTGCAAGTTATACCATGTTATGCTGTATTTGCATCCTGTTGGAGAAGACACTAATGCAAAAATCTGATAATTTTTTATTACATTAAAGACTTTAAACACCTTCCTTATCAAGCATAATCAAGAGCTATCTATTTGATTGAATTTTTTTAGATAAACTTGAAAGCATATTTCCTACAGTAATTGTTTGTGATCAAGAGCAGACCACTCTCCTTGATAAATGGCCTATAAATAGTACTTGCTATTGCTGCATTAAAAAGTATTCTAACACGATATTTAGAGAAAGTTTTGTAAGAGAAAAAAAAAAGTTCAGTAAATGATAATATAATTATTTTATTTATTTGTCTTTGAATTTCGAGCAAAGCTACACGAGGGCTATCAGCGCTAGCCCGCCCTAATTTAGTAGTCTAAGACTAGAGGGAAGGAAGCTAATCATCACTACCAACCGCCAACTCTTGGGCTACTCTTTTAGCTACGAATAGTGGGATTGACCGTCACATTTTAACGCCCCCACGGCTGAAAGTGCGAACATGTTTGGTGTGACGGGGATTCGAACCCGCGATCCTCAGATTGCGAGTCGAGTATCTTAACCGCCCGGTCATGCCGAGCCTGGAGAAATAACACTTCAATAATAGTACTTTAATGTTATACAAAGAACGTATGGTAGTTTAGCTTTGGTAAATAATCATAATAGTGTTTTTGAGCAACTAAATACTGTATATATTGCTTTATTAAGACTAAAGGGGGACTCATTAGATGGCATACTTCCTTAACATTGCGTTGATCAAATTCGGATCTCAAAAGATAGGAAAATGTGCCCTTATGTTCCTAGTTATCAACAGACATGGAACATTTTCAGTAGGTCAATATTCTATACATTTCGTCCATAGAAATCCACTCATTTTTGACTGAGTTATAGTGCAAAAACAGTGTAAAAAATTGGTCCCCATGTTAATGGATGGGCAATTTTTGGATATTCGTGACGATGTTGTGGTTTTGACAGTTCACTTTGACCCTTCAATAATGAATCAATACTAAATTTGGTTACATCCCAGAGGTAAACCATCTTTCGTCAAAACCTATTTAACCATTTTCGGGAAATCTTGCTGACAAACAAACAAACACACACAGAGGTGAAAAGATACTCTCCAACCACCTTCGGTTGTGGAAGTTATGATAATAACCAGGAAACTGGTTCTGCCAATATTGTTCATTTTATGTAGAAGAAAAAAAGAAATTAGACATGTTCAGGTTATCGTGTCTCTTAAAGAAATCCATATACGTTCAATAAACTAAGTTCCAAACGTGATCTTTGACTCAATGTACATCGTAGAGCAAACCTATGTACTCAATAAGTAACTTTTAAACATATACACTACAACACCAACCTAAGCACTTACCGTTTGGTCGTTTGTCGTTTTAATCAACTACACGGTTACGTTTGGTCAGCTATTTACCTCGTTACAGGTTATATAACTAACGCAGTCGCTGAAAGACCCAGTTCTATTCTGATACAAATCTAATCGTCTGTTACACTAAAGAGATTCCAAACTATATTTGTTATCTCTAAGTTCTATGCTAAATCATCCCGAATTATCTTTCCGCCTTAAAGACCTGTCCGCCTTTAGTTCGTTTACTTTATTAGAAGTCATCCTTTGATCCTGGATACAGGGAAAACATTCTTCTGTAATATTATACTCAATTACTATGTTGGATTAAATCTGTGTGTTTCAAAGTAAAGCCACGTGAAACAGTCTGTTGTGTCAACTGCAGGGAATCGAGCCTTGGATTTGGCGTTGTAAGTCCGTAAACTTACTATTGTTCTGGCGGGGAACTGCTGAACGGGTTTGTTTGTACCAGACACACATTCAAACAGAATGCGCTTTACTCTTGTATACATAGTGCTTGTGCGCGCTATACACTTTCTGTAGTTTATTGTATAAGGCCCGGCATGACCAGGTGGGTTAAGGCGTTCGACTTGTAATCTGAGGGTCGCGGGTTTATATCCTGGTCGCACCATATATGCTCGCCCTTTCAGCCGTGGGGCGTTATAATATGACAGTAAATCCCACTATTCGTTGGTGAAAGAGTAGTCCAAAAGTTGGCGGTGGGTGGTGATGACTAGTTGCCTTCCCTCTAGTCTTACATTGCTAAATTAGGGACGGCTAGTTAAGGCTAATTCGTTTGATGACCACATTAAAACTAATATTGAAAAACGAACCAGAATAACACACAAAATTAACACAAAGGGATATTTTCATCCAGAATTTCTAAGAATTAATTTCGGGAAACGAAAAAGGATTTCAAAATCTTGTTGTATTTGAAGTTCCGAGATCTGACCTCATCTTCCAGCTTTACTTTCTGATTACCTACTTACTACCTACTAACTCTTAACGCTTTCAGTCGAGTACACTAAAAGTTACAAAATATAATCGTCACAAAAGTGTCTTCAACTCAAACTCAGGAACTGTCAAAGTAATAATTTTATTTGAAAAAATTAGGTTACTGATGTTTATAGTTACATATGTACTGATAAGGTCAAAGAAGTTCATGTATGTTGTATCAAAAATATCCTTGTTTTCACAAAACCACAGCATATCTGTACAAAACAGTGCCATTTTAAACATAGAACCATATATTAGCTTATAAGGAAGCTATCTTAATCGCATAGAACAATTCTACTCTAAACTAATATCCCTGGGTTCTAAGGTATCTTTATTAAGATTTTAAGTAAAGTCTGATCATGTGACCTCTTTGTTTCACACTGTGTCTATATAAACTACTTGTCCCCTGTGATGACACAAGCTTGTCAAAACGATGTACACTTATAATAACGTTTCTATTACACCTCATTCAAACAGTCTCCATTCTTCACTACGTCTGATGACAAAGTACAAAACAAGTATACGTCACAGGAACAAAATCTATTTGCGTGTTTTATATGTAACGACGTACTATTAAATGAATATACAGAAGAGTTGTAAAATACGAGGACGTATGTTTAGGTCTTATAACCCCTGCATTCACCAACGATAATGTTCTATGTGATTGATGGTTTTAGTTACGGATTATTACTCGACAGCTTCATTTCTCCTACAAGAAACTATATGCAGGATAATGATATTCTCTCTCTTCTTTGCATGCTTTCCAAATTCTATCAACCGTAGGTGGGCGACGACACCAAAGGGCGTATCTGAGCAACAAACTCAAAGACACAGAAACCATAAGAAGACATTCAGGAATGCCAAGGACATATATTACCGTTTGTATTCGCATCTACATCTTCCAGAAGACTTGGAATCTTGAGTGGTCGTGTTGGCTAGATGTGTTTTTTGTCCAAGTATGCTAGCATCCGCTACGTATAAATACGGCATTTCTCTGCTGTGTCAGCATGTTGTACATTGTCTCTTACCGTTACATCATCATTTGAAGCCACAATATATCCCTTGGAATAACCTTGGCGACATGTCAAGAGCCATTTCCCAAGTAGCCTTAGCGATAAGTTACGAACCATGGTGACCGTGGTGGCATGTTCTATAGTATTTCTGGACTATTATTGGCGACATATTTTGTGTTCTGTACTATTTCTGATGTGGCATTGGTGACATTTTCTGTATTCTATACCATTTCTTGAAAGACCTTGAGGACAGTTCTGTATTACATACCATTTCTTGAATGACTTTGAGGACAATTCTGTATTCTGTACCATTTCTTGAATGACCTTGAGGACAGTTCTGTATTCTGTATGATTTCTCGAGTAGCATTAACGGCATGTTCTGTACCTGTTTTAAAATATTGTATCACTGTCAGAATGACAATAAACTTTGTTGGAAACACTTCAGTAGACACATGTTTTATTTATTATCACAGCATATTTTCAGTTATCATGTGCCAAATGTCGTTCGTACAGCTTCAGACATCTGATTTCCATTCATGATGTGCTTCAAGAAAAGCTTATGAACAAGAAAGTTTTACTGTTTTGATCTAAAATTACTGGGAAATACTTTACTTACACTTTCTAAAGTGGTTAATATTCTAACTACAATGGACTACTACTTTCTAAGATTACTCTCAGTGGCAAAATCTTTAAATTTCTTCACTACCTCCAGTGTGACACTGGTAGACAGTCGCAGAGTAACCTGTTTTGTTTTTCTGCAGAAGACACGCCTTACCTTGCTTTACTGACACTAATAAACATTAAAGATGTTAATTTCTTCGAAACGTTAAACTTTTACTTACATTTTTCTTGCTTTTATATTTGTGCTATGGAACAACTTTACTTTAGAAAGTCCTGTAACGTATCGTTTTTTTAAAAAAAGAGAAGTGTTTCCTGAGTGTGAGGCACGGCGTGGCCAGGTGGTTAAGGCGCTGGATTCGTAATCTGAGGGTCGCGAAATCGAATTCCTGTCGCACCAAACACGTTTGCCCTTTCAGCCGTGGGGGCGTTATAATGTATGGTCAATCCCGCTATTCGTTGATGAAAGAGCAGAACAAGAGTTGGCGGTGGGTGGTGATGACTAGCTTCCTTCCCTCTAGTCTTACACTGCTATATTAGGGACGGCTAGCGCAGACAGTCCTCGTGTAATTTTGTACGAAATTCAAAACCAAGCCAAATCTGAGTTACAATTATTTAACAGCATTTAGTGGTCAGATCGTTTCTTTTAATAAAAAGGTTCGAATTCCTGTAGCCAAATTGCTCGCCGTTATAATGTTTCAGTTAATCATATTATTTGCTGGTAAAAGAGTAGGTCAAAAATTTGTGGTGAGTAATGGTGACTAGCTGTCTTTTTTCTAAGCATAACTTGTTTAATTAGGGACGACTAGCGCAGAAATCCCTCGAGTAGCTTTGCACACGAACTTCAAAACAAATGACTAGTTGTTTCTTTTGTTTCGCTACGCGCAAAATCGTAGAAGAGGCGAACAAATGAGCACTAAAATATTATATTTTTAGATTATGTTACAAACATACTTTTTGTCTAAAGTGGAAACATTTATTAACCTTACCAAATTCTTTATAAACTGAAAAAAACCTGTTTGAGAACAAAGGTCACAAATAACCACCTATATGCGATACTTATACCTAAGTCGTTATATAATTCCATCAGTGTTACTAGCCTACAAAATGTTATACGCGTAAACAATGAAATAAACAATGGTGAAATATGAAAATGCTGTTGAATTTAGACACTGGTGTGTTTTTTTCATGACCACGATTAGAAAATAAAATAGCTTTTAATACTTGTGTTCTACCTTGACAGTGTAAGTCTTTAAATATGAAACTAACAACATAATTTACGATAAAAATATAATATAAATATAAGTTAACAATATAATATAAACATAAGTAAAAGTTAACAATATAATATAAGGTAACAATATAACATAAATATAAATAAAAGTTAACAATATAATATACAGTAAAAATATAACATAAATATAAGTTAACAATATCATAAATGTTTATATAATTGTTTGTTTGTTTTGGAATTTCGCACAAAGCTACTCGAGGGCTATCTGTGTTAGCCGTCCCTAATTTTGCAGTGTAAGACTAGAGGGAAGGCAGCTAGTCATCACCACCCACACCCGCCTCTTGGGCTACTCTTTTACCAACGAATAGTGGGATTGACCGTCACATTATAACGCCCCCACGGCTGAAAGGACGAGCATGTTTAGCGCGAAGCGGGCGCGAACCCGCGACCCTCGGATTACGAGTGCACGCCTTAACCCGCTCGGCCATGCCAGGCCTGTTTATATAAAATAAGAAGTAATGCCTTGTAATATTATAGTTTCTACTCGTCACAAAAGCCTGTAGGAAAAAGTAAGTAGTTTGCTGTACTGAGTCGTAGTTTGGAAACTAGTTACACAACCTTGAAGGCTGAAGATTATAAACATAAGATAGAATGTTGCAAAGTTGGTTCTTTGAGCTGGGATACGTGAACTCAAACCGCACGAATTGATACGAAACAATGTTTCTTGCTTTCAGTGCGCGTTTGTAATGTTTAAATATCTTGATTTATAAGAATTTTCATTCGGCATTTCAAAAAAAAATTCCAGATTTTGTTGCATGTATATAAATATGTACACGTATACATATATATATATATATATTATATACACGTAACGAGTTTGCCAATATTCACGAACATTGGTTGGCTAGTTACACATCTGGAAAGATAAGTAAAAAGCAACAGCTAATAACTGAATGATAAAAAAGGAGGAAATTCGAGGAAATATTGTGTTTACAGTTGATGATAAAGATGCGCAAGGAAATAATGTGTTTACAGTTGATGATAAAGTTGCGCAAGGAAATAAGGTGTTTACAGTTGATGATAAAGATGCGCAAGGAAGTAATTTGTTTACAGTTGATGATAAAGATGCGCCAGGAAATTTAAGAGAGAACAAGTTTATATGTGTGGTTAGGCTACGTGATTGAACTTTCTGTAGTTCAGAAAACATATCTGTTTGCTTGAAAAACAATATGATTATGTTACATTGCTAGCTCAAGCAAGTTTGTTTACCTGTCTATAGATCTGATTGGTTAGAAGACAAGTAGTAATTATTAAGAATTAATATTGATTGGTTATGATGCAGTTTTCTGGTGATTCAAATCCACGATTACATACTGGTGACCAATATCACGAGCCCTGTTGTAACTGGCTTCTGTGAGGCAAGGACAGGTAACTATTGGACTACACATTTTGACAAATTTCCACTGTACGTTAAGTTAGCTTCAAGGCCATGTTTAAATCAACTCAAGGAACAAAGTGAATTAGATTTATACCTAGGATTTTGAGTTTGAATACCCCCCTTTATCGTCGTTCTCATAAAAAGATATTAATTTCGAAATATGAATGAAACATGTGGGATATTATCAGGTTCAATGCTTTGCTTATTATCCTTTCAATGGCACTAAGTAATACATTCAGATTGATTACAAGTCGGATGGTACTCTCTCGTACCTACAGTTTTCTCTTTGTTGATCTGAATTGGTTTGTGGCGGCGTTTGTCAAATTGTGTTCTTTGGTTTTACATAGATCAATCTTCCTATATGAATATCATCTCTTGCAAGATACTGTGGCATATTTCTTTAAAAGGAAGTCAGATTTGGGTGTATTAAATGGCCAAACGATGAGGAATTCGTAGCGAACCAATGTGCATATATATATATATTCATAAAGCAGCTAAATACATAATTAAACAAAAAATAAGCCTACAACGTTACTGTTTCTCATAGAACAGACATTTTATTAAATGTCACGAAAAGCAAGATCAAATATCCAAAGCAAATGCTTTCTTAACTGACATTCTAATGAGATCTTTCAGCTTGTTTGTATTAATGTCTTTGAAAACAAAGAAACAAGCGTTTAGAGTAACTCTTTCGGGTAAAGACAAAATGGTAAACAATCAAATATTCTAAAATAATCCCTTATTTAGAGGGTAAATGTTAAATCTAAAAAAAAACCTTTTTGCTTGGTTTGATTAAGCTTTAGATCACGTAATGGACCACCTGAGTTCTGTTTTCCGACGATAATCGATCCCCGAATTTCAGCACTGGAAGTTCTTAAGCTTACCGCTGACCTACCGGGAGCGACATTAAAAGGTCGAAGTTGTAATAAGTAATGTTTCTCTGAGGCGATGTACCTGTTAAGGTATATCTATTAATGTTGTTTTATTCTCCGCGTATTTGAAATTTTAAAAGCGACTAGACTGAAATTTTCACTAAATTTAAATCGGATTATAACGGTGTATAATTTTTAAAGAACCATAAAGTTGATTTTAATAGATTTCAGAGGCATTATTTGATTTATTCTGTAGTCAATGCGTTGTTTTTCAATTAAGACTAAAGAAATTATGTTTAAACACAATTTACTAACAACTTAAGTTAACAACATAATAATTTTTGCTTTAAACGTTTTTAGCTCATACAATACGCTTAGTTCTAAGCTTAGCCACGTATTTCCAGTTTTTTGCATGTGTAATTTAGATGGAAAATTTCTCGAGACATTAAAGCTATCAATAGCAAATGTATTCCAGTGCATTAGCTCACAAAACAATAATAAGAAATGAATACGAACACTACATTATTACTTCTAACTACTTTATCTAATTATTAAACAACATTTAGTCGAAAATAAATCCATTAAAGTACGAAGAGATCGTTCATTTAAAGATGACGTTTGAAATTTTGTTTTTTTATGCACTAAAGGCAAGCAGTAATTTTAAAGTGAAATGAAAGTTTCTTTTATAGAAAAAAAAAAAGACCCATCACGAAAACAACAATGTGGGGTTTATTACAGTCTAGAAACTAGTTTTCCCGTGGAATAATTTTGTTTCTTGAGTATTCTTTGAACTACTTTATGCATGCGCGTGTGTGTGTGCATTTCCTGGCGAGTAAATTTAAAACGCTTTCTTTTCCAGGGAAATTTCAAATTTATAAAGTGTAGCAAACTTGATTTAAACCTGAGAAACTTAATGCAATAAATTAACCGCCAAAAGAATTTTGAAGATTTCTGGAATGTTAGCAAATGCATTGCTTTATTACGGATTGTTCAGAAAACGAAAAGTTCGAATGTATGCTCAGCGTTAGAATTTTCATGCCTTTCTGACATGCTGTGATTAAAATCCTCGAAGGTTGAAAGACTCATTCTTGCCAAATTCATCATAGACACTAACATATAAAAGAAGGAAATGTTTGCTACACTTTTTGTTATACATCAGAAAGTATGTTTTCTTTGAAGAAGTCGAAACAAGAATGATATACTTCTATAAAGTGTAAACCATGTTCTATTTTTCACACAATATTAGCTTATCTTACTTTGGTTATTGAGGTGAGACTAAAAACTTTTTTTTCATACGGAAACATTTAAATTATGTTTAATAAAGTTGTGTTTTTTTTTGTTTACCAGCACAGCATGCAAATAAACAATAGTATATCTTCCAAACTCGTGATGTAACTGCCTAGTTACTTGTAATGTTGCTGTTTGTTTGTTTTTCTGAATTTCGCGCAAAGCTACACGAGGGCTATCTGCGTTGGCCGTCCCTATTTTAGTAGTGTACCACTAGAAGGGAGGCAGCTGATCATTACAACCAACCGCTAACTCTTGGGTTACTCTTTTTACCAACGAATAGTGGAACTGGCCGTTACATTATAACGCCCCCACGGTTGAAGGGGCGAGCATGTTTGGTGCGAAGGGGATTAAAACCCGCGACCCTTAGATTACGCATCGAGTGCCTTAATGTTTTTGACTTGTTAACCACCTGATCATGCCGTTATGTTTCTGACTTGTTAACCACCTGGCCATGCCGTAATGTTTCTGACTTGTTAACCACCTGGCCGTGCCGTAATGTTTCTGACTTGTTAACCACCTGGTTATGCCGTAATGTTTCTGACTTGTTTGAATTGGTTGTTAATTCTTCTTTTGGTGCTGCGAACAGTGAATGTGGTTTTCAATGTTAGTTCAAGTTTTTAAAGCTCTAATATATGACTGTTTCATGCCCTTAAACTGGTAGTTAATATTACTTTAATGCGTTCGTATAATTACTTGTTACTAACTGTTTCTGTTATATTGACGGCTTCATCAGTTCGAGTCTGATTGCTATTATTTGGTTCTGTTATTTTTACCGTTTCTTTGGTTTTAGTCTAATTATTATTATTTGGTTCCGTTGCTTTTACCGTTTCTTCAGTTCTAGTCTGATTATTATTATTTGTCTCCGTTATTTTCATTCCTTCCTTAATTGAGGTTTTAATCTGACAGACACTCATTTTCAGAGTGTCTAAAACTCTGATTAAACGGGTACTTTTACAGAAGTCTCTTTGTAGTCTAGTTTATTGATTTTAAAACTATTTATTTAAAAAACAGATCTGAAGTGATCTTATGACGGTTTCTACATATTTCTAAGTTACTTGAATACTTTTTAATATTTTAATTTCATTAGCTTCATTTTTCATTAATTAATTTTTAAAACTGTTGTTTATTGTTTGTTATTTCTTCATCGATTCATGTTTCGTGCAAAAACAGGTAAATATTTACTTTCTTGGTGATAAAATTAACAGCACATTGCTTTACCCTCGTTTAAATCTCATTTTCTATTTATCATTATACGAATTAGGGTAAAGAAAAGAAATTATAAGTAAACTATTTAAAATGGGTGTTTAAATACATGTAACAAAGAAGATTGTATGTGTAATTTGTTTCATAGTCACATGCTATATAGATACGTTTTGGGACTTACACGTAAACGATTAGAGACGTCGTGAGGACAAAGTGATCTCAGAAAAAGGTCGCATCTGTTTCTGAGTATTTTATTTTGAAATTTTCAGAGAGAAAAAGTTCGATTTTTCGATACAAAAATATGCCCTGCAGATCTGTCCAACGAGAATAATACAGATTTTGATGTGTATGTGTACACACTGTAACGTTTTTTTCATTGGGCATACTTATATTTTCTGGATCCCATTAAATTGGTTTTTTTATTTAACTCTACTTCTAACACATCATTCCAGTGACAAACAACAACTACAGTTCTCAACTGTGATCGAACGTGAGAGTCAAAACTGTGTGCTACTATCGTAGAGACAGCCAGTTCTCCAATTACCCCAAAGACTTTGATTTCACTTCACTACGCTTTGTGCCGAAATGTCACAAGCTCCAGTTGAAACTCTTTGACGAACAAGGTTTTGTTAGTCAGAATCTGAATGAGTTGGACAGTTTGAAGTAGTCAAGTTTCAGTAAAAACGCCAGGAAAGGCACATATTACACAATTATATTAATTACTTTTAATTAATCTCCTTGTTTTTAAACACCGTTACCTCGATATACCAGTGTGTTTTGAATTCCCTTACAAGTTCACATTACAACTGAATGGAATGTTTTGTTTGGTGTCTAAGGACGCAAACACTCAATTTTGATATAACAGAAGAGCATTGAATACAAAATAATCTGAAGGGGTTGCATAAACCATTATCGTTCGTAGCTTCTTTTTTGAGTTCTCTCTCACTCTATTTTTATACATGGACTGTTTGTTTGTTTTGTATGTGTGTGTGTGTTTCTTGTAGCAAAGCCATATTGGGCTATCTGCTGAGTCCACCTAGGGGAATCTAACCCCTGATTTATAGCGTTGTAAATCCTTAGACTAACAGCTGTACCAACAGGGACTTGCTTGTTTTGAATTTTGCTTAAGGTTACACAAGAACTATCTGTGCTGGGTCTCCTTAATGTATTACTGTAAGACTAGACAGAAGACAGCCGGTTATCGCCACTCACCTCTAACTCTTGGGTTACTCTTTTACCAACGAATAGTGGGATTAGCCGTTACTTTATAACATCTTCAAGGCTCAAACGGCGAGCAGGCACGTTTGGTGTTTTTTTTTTTTAATTTCGCGCAAAACTACTCGATGACTATCTGTGCTAGCCGTCCCTAATTTAGCAGTGTAAGACTAGGGGGAAGGCAGCTAGTCATCACCACCCACCGCCAACTCTTGGGCTACTCTTTTACCAACAAATAGTGGGATTGACCGTCACATTATAATACCCTCACGGCTGAAAGGGCGAGCATGTTTGGTGCAACCGGGATTCGAACCCGTGACCCTCGAATTACGAGTCGAACGCCTTAACGCGCTTGGCTATGCCGGGCCCAGTTTGGTGGGAAGGAAATTCGAATCTGCGACCATCAAATTGCGAGTCGAGGTCGCTAACCGTCTGACCATGTCAGTGCATAATGAACAAGTTATTTAGATACTTATTATCATGTGGTTTTGAAACATTCTGTAACATGTCTACACTTCGTAGAATTTAGCTCCACTTAGACAAGTAGTTTCCAAAATATAATTATTTTAGTTATCTCAGTTTCTTCATAATTAGCCGATAAATATCTATATTTTTTTATTTTGAATTACATTTACTTCATAAAGAACAAAGGTTTTTTTCCTTTAAAAGGTCCTACTTACACACCATATAAAACTGTTCTGAATATTTGATTTTAAAAATTAAAATATAAGAAATTCTACGTGTTTCTTCTAGAATGCATATTATCAGTCTCGAAATGGCTTGTTTTCAGTTTCGCGTAAAGCCTCTCTAGGGCCATTTGCGAATTGTCCCTAATTTAGCAGTGTATGACTAGAGGGAAGGCAGCTAGTCATCACTTCCCACTGTTAACTCTTGGGCTACTCTTTTATCAACTAATAGGGGGATTGACCGTCACCGGCTGAAATAGCGAGCATGTTTGGTGTAACGGGGATTTGAACCCACAACTCTTGGATTACGAGTCAAGTGCCTTAACTATTTGGCCATGCCAGGGCACCAATCCGGAATTAAAGATGGCCGTGACCAGATTGTTAGCCGAGGTATAGACCTGCTCGAAATTATGAAATAAACAAAAAGTTGTTTGTTTGTTTCAGAGCAAAGTCACATTGGGTTATCTGCTGTGTTTACTGTGAGGAATCGAATCCAGGATTTTAGCATTGTAAGTCAGGAAACTTATCGCTGGGAAACTGAACAAATAGAATAATAGATGAGAATTTCAAATAATCTCTAGTCATCTAGGAGCACTAAAATAAGATAACCAGAAAAGATGAGTTCGTATTATAACTTACAAATGATTCGACAAACTTCTTTCAAATTGACGACACATAAATAAGTATTAGCTCGTGATTTTGCTTTCGCATTTTTGTAGTAGCAAGGGAAGTGGATGCAAACAGGAGGTCTTTTGAAACTGAAACGTAGCTACAATTATCGATAAACAAATATAAGAAGCCCATTGACATTTTTATGTGGGTATGGGTATCTACACCACTGTGTCAATGTTTCAGTTTTACCAATATTATTGTGGGGTTATTATTCTTATAAATTATAATCTTTAAGTGGCCTGTTTACATGCAATGTAATACAATATGAAACACGCTGAGCCATCATAGTCGGTGTTCATTGTTTCTTTGTCTGCTTTTTTTTAGACTGAAAATTATACAATGGGCTATCTTTGATGTAACTGCTACAAGTATCGAAACCCGATTTTTAACGTTATAATTATTGAGATTTACCAGTTAGCCTGAAGGCTTGTAACGTTACAATCGGGTAATGATACCCGCGGTGAGCAGAGCACAGATAGCCCATTAGTTTTGTGACAAACACCAAACAAAGAAATGAAACAAGAATTCAGTCTTTATTTAAAACCAAACTTATCAAGAAACAAATAGGAGTCTTTCTCCTTCTATACATATGTGAAATAAAATGTCTAAGTTTTATATTATTGAACTTAGTTAAGCCTACATACTCAGACCTTGTAATATCAATTGCGTTTGTACCACGTTATTCAAGAAAGCTTGAAGTTTAACGTTTATAATAGTTGACATGGTCTGACTGAATTCTTAAAAATTATCAGTATGCTCATTTTCCTCCCATTTTCGTTCTTAGGGTATGTTGTTGAGGTTAGAGTTTAGGTTTAGGTAATAACAGATGTCAAAGACAGAATAGTAGTAAAAATATTTTTCCAAGGAATCTTTATATATACATTTTACTACGATTTTTCAGTCTTTGAAATAAACGTTTAAAAATTTGTTATCAAATGTCACCAACGATTAAGAGGTTTACCATAAAAAATCATCAATGATCAGTGAGTTCGTCATCAAAAGTTATCAAAGATCTGAGGATTCGTCATCAAAATCAAGGGTCAGAGATCACGTTATCAAAAGTCATCAAGGGTTAAGGGGTTTGTCATCAAAATTTACCAAGGATTAGGAGGTTCGTTATAAAAAGCCACCAAGGATCGGGAGGTTTGTCATCAAAAGTCACCAAGAATCGGGAGGTTTGTTATCAAAAGTCACCAATGACCAGATATGGGTTACCAGAATGATGCCGCTATCGTAGAGAGAGATAACGTTTTATCGCAATTCATGACGACAAGAAACCCTCTTGTTTGTTTTTGAGTTCTGCGCAAAGCTACACGATGTCTAATTGCGTGATCCGTCCCTAATTTAGTAGAGTAAGGCTAGAGGAAAAGCAGCTAGTTATCACAAACACACCGCCAACTCTTGGACTACTCTTTTATCAGATAATAGTAGAATTGATCGTCACGGCTGAAAAGGCGAGCATGTTTGGTGTTACGGCGATTCGAACCTGCGACCCTCAGATTACGAGTCGAATACCTTAAACATCTGGCCGAGCTGGTACGGGCATATAACATTAATATTAAGAAAAATGATAACCTAAAGATGATCTAAGACGTCAAAACGTTGTTCTTTACTTTGTTATATTTAAAACTTTATCGCAATGATGATGATTTATTCAAAACTAGTAGCGAACGGTTCAATTCCCGATTTTATGCACGAAGCTAAGAAAAATGTTTTCTACAAAAAATAAGAGGAAAAGATAAACAGTCAGAGTCACGTCTACAAACAACTAATTCACGACGAACCACGGACTGTTGCTTGTTATTTTAACCGCAGCATACCAGTTCATAAAACAGCTTTGATTTTTTTTGCTACAGCTACAAATTTTCAGTTCATAGCTTATCTTCGACTGATTTTAAATCTAATTACAGTTTTAGACTTAAAATGTCAAACCCTTTAGATTGATTTATTTGATTTCGACCAAACTCTCAAACATTAATTTACTATAATCTCGTCTAAAATATTTTTAAGTGCAGCGGCTATTGAAGTTTCCCTCTTTCTTTTTACAATGATAGATAGTTGAACATAATTGCATATCATTTTGTCACTAATATTATTATAAAATGCTATTTGCTTGTCGTGGAATTGTTTTTTTTTAATTTCACACAAAGCTACTTGAGGGGTATCTGTGCTAGCCGTCCCTAATTTAGCAGTGTAAGGCTAGAGGGAAGGCAGCTAGTCATCACAGCTGATCATTACCACCAACTCTTGGGCTACTCTTTTTATCAACGAATAGTGGGACTGATCGTCACATTATAACGCCTAATGGGATTGACGGTAACATTATAAAGCTCCCACGACCGGGATTCGAACCCGCAACCCTCAGATTACGAGTCGAACGCCTCGACCCACCTGGCCAGGTTTGTCGTGGAAGCTGGTTTATTATACAAATTACAATACGAAATAAAAAATGGTATGTTTCATTGTGAGTAAACTGACAGTAAAAACCATTGTTACTTAACAATGCACTTAAATACAACAATAAATACCTTTTGATATTAAATCACATGCGAAAAAATGAAAAATAAGATTCAGTAAGATAATATTGATTTCAGTTTTTCTTTTATCGTCTAGAAAACAAGGTTTTTATATTAACAGTAATCACACATATGACCTACGTTTGATTCAAACAACGTAGCATTAATTATTATGCATTATTAATATAAACGCGTTGATGAATCTGAGTTTTCGTTTGTTTGTTTCGAACGCATTCGAGTTATTTTTTTATTTATTTCTATATATCTATCTTTTACATTTTACCTTAATATATGTAATTTTCAAGAATTTCGTACGAGTCAAGATAAAGATACATTACTTTTGACCTTCAAAGAGTTTTACATCCAAGCCTTTTCTTACTAGAGACTTTTGTATTTTTCTTTGATTGTGATTTAAACATAATGTTTTACATAGGCGAGAAATATATTATAAATTTGAAAAAGGAATATAACACCAGGGGGTTTACTTTAGTCCTACAAACTGCAGTAGCTTTGAAACGTTAATAGTTTGAATTCGATAAAGACCCGTTAACTAACATTTAACTCAAGTACTGCATACGAAACGTCAGTTAGAATTAAGAACTTGGAAATGAAGGAGCTTGTATAGAAAAGATGGAAATGAAAAACGAGACGTCGAGGAAGTCTTGTGATCGTTTTTACACTGATTATTCAGCCTTGTTACCTTCCATTAGCACATCGTAAGAACTCTTTTTAATAAATAAAAAGATAATAACATAAATCTAATATCACTGTAGTGATAAAGAAGAAAAACAGATTTTTTTATATGGAAAAAACACATATTGTCAGGGGCGTAGATCATGGGGGGATGGGGTATACATTCCACTTCATTTTAAGTGGGGGGGATATGGTGCATACAATCATTTGCCCTACAGTTTGGTATGTTGAATTGTTGTATTGCACCATAGGCTATTAAATTGTGTTTTTGTTTTTCTGATTCTCGTGTTCTTACCAATCGAATTACATAAAAGGGACAAAATGTAGGCTTTTTCAGTAGCCGAAACGTACATCTTTAATACAGGCGTGCTTCCAAGTTTTTCGATCCAAGCGACAGTTCGTAAGTATCAGTCAGTAGGCCTAAGTATACATGCAAGTATCGTGGCAACAAGATTACTCTGTGACTGCATGTTTACAGCTTTCATGTTCACGTAATCAAAGATTACCAATTTACAAATTGAACAGTCCACGTAAGTGGTTTCAAACATCATCCCCCCCATCGGGTGTAAAAAATCTACGCCCCTGTATACTGTGTATTCACTGTATTAATAAAAATGCAAAAACAAACCCAGAAAATCCTGCTTTCGAATACACTTACGTATTTGTTATTCATTTCATCACACTTTTCTAACAATATGAGAACAACGTGATCTGAGGGTCGCGGGTACGAATCCCCGTCGCACCAAACATGCTCGCCCTTTTAGCCGTGGGGTCGTTATAATGTGACGGTCAATCCCACTATTCGTTGGTAAAAGAGTAGCTCAAGAGTTGGCGGTGGGTGGTCATGACTAGCTGCCTTCCCTCTAGTCTTACACTGCAAAATTAGGGACGGCTAGCCAGATAGCCCTCGTGTAGGTTTGCGCGAAATCTAAAAAACAAACAAACAAACAATGTGACTTTCAACACTGATTACATTCTCAGTGTTTTGAATTCACCTAAGAACGCTCAGATACAGTGATACCAGTCTAAGCCTAATGCCCCCCCGCTAGTACAGGGTAAGTCTTCGGATTTACAACGCTAAAATCAGGGCTTTGATGCCCCTCGGCGGGCTAAGCAGACAGCCTTATGTGGCTTTGCTAACAGAAAACACAGACACACACTACGCCTAATAACGTTTGTTAAACTTCAGACTTTTTATACAGTATTTCCAATGAAGTTGTAGATCGAAACGTCGATAGAAAAAGAGAAGTTTTTTCTGGAATTTCATGGTTATTTCCATACCTTTTTTATTTTTAACTGGATGTGAACGTTTCATAAAAGAACGGATGAAACTAGATGCTTGTTATATGGTCAACAAGATTCCAATAATTGATTCTGTTTGGTCTGCTTCGAAGCTACACGATAGTTAGTTGCACTAGATACTCCTAATAGACTAGAGAGAAGAAGACAACATTAACGACATTAACGTCTACTTTTCTGGCTACTCTAATCGAATAATAGGATTTGATAGTTACTCTTTTGATGATTCTGTGTTATCTGGGTACGAATCATAGATACTTTGATCCGCAGTCAAGTAGACTGAAAACCAGGCCGTGCTTGGCTCGCCTATTATTGAATTTGTCACTTAATAGTATACCTGAGATTTTGTATTAAGAAGGTTTCTTTTGTGTGTAACTCATTTCTGGTTGATCGTACCATACAGGGGCTCAGCATGACCAGATGGTTAAGGCGCTAGACTCGTAATCCGAGGGTCGTGGGTTCGAATCCCCGTCACACCATACATGCTCGTTCTTTGACCCGTTAGGACGTTATAATGTACGATCAATCCCAATATTTGTTGGTAAAAGAGTAGATCAAGAATTGGCGGTGGGTGGTGATGACTAGCTGCCTTCTCTCTAGTCTTACACTGTTGAATTAGGGATGACTAGCACAGATAGTCCTCGTGTAGCTTAATTCAAAAACAAGACAAAAACTAACAAGCATACCCCTTTGAAACGTTTACTGGCGTTTCCCATACCTAAACTGAAGCTATGGAGTTGCAGGTAATTACGGTCTATTATCCTTAAAATATAGAACACATACAAATATAAATTCAATGATATATCACTCGAACTAGGCTTAGAAGTATCTTTTCTTTAAGATTAGATAGCTATTTAATTTTAACTCATGGATAGAATACAGAAATATAATTTTTTTCAACTGTTACGAATTTGGTCTTTCTGTGGCTTGAAAGTAAGTTTGAGGGTTTATAATTCTAAAATCCTGAGTTTATTCCCTGCTATAGGTACAGTTCGTATAACCCATTGTGTGGCTTTAGACTTAATGACAAAAAAACTATATTATAACTGATGGTTATAATAAGAAACGACTGTAAAAATATTTAATTTGTGTCTATTTCAGTGTCATTAATTTTCACTATTATTATTTCAAACACGAAATATAATAGTTCTGGACTCCATTTTCTTCCTGATTTCTATAAAACATAATGAGTACATTTGACGTTTCGTCTGATGACGTAGGTATTGTTCATAATTATCGTATTTCTGCTCTTTCGTTGAAGATCACAATTACTAAGACTAGAATGATATTGTACTGGTGAAGACTAGACTTGAACGCCATTATTTCAGTATATACTGTTACCTTTTCTAAAAACAATTCTCGTAAAAAAAATAAAACAGAAAACGGTTTCTCTGATTTCAGGTAATTAACATTTTTCTCCTAACAACACGAGCACATCTAACAACCTGTAAAATTATTATTATTAATATTTCTACGTCAGATTAGTTCTCACTGAGTCTGTCAAATTCTTTCGAGTTTCTTTTTAAAATTATCTTAATCAACTTCTTATACGAATGAGTAAAGGTAACTAATGATTGGTAATTATAACCGTTTAATATACTGACTTCTTTAAACTGTTCCTCAATCTAGCTTTTTTATAATCTATCATTCTATAGTTTAATTCTGTTTGACTCTAAGGGTCGAAGGTTCGAGACGTAATGTTGCTAAGCACATTCAGCAATTTTTGTGACACGTTATTCAAGTGACTGCAAATTTCGTAATATGATTATTAAAGAACTGAAAAAACTTATTTTGGTTGGGTGGGGTTTTTTTTTTTGGTTGGTTGCTCAAAATTGGGGACTTCTATACCCGTGTATTACGTTTCTTTGACTGTTTAGGCCACGTGCGTATGCCATCCAGACTGAGCATTACAGTTTCCCAAACGATAATAAATAATCAAATAACTTTCATCACAATTCTTTCCTCGCTCAAAATTTAAACAAACGCAATATAAAAATCATAACAAGTTTCCTTGGCAATCGTTCATTCAGGGAATTCGAGGCTCGTCTGTATCTACAATCAGGTACGAACGAACACGTTAAACTAGGCGTAAACGGTAAGCATTTTAAATGTCTGTTGTATCGCTCAAGAAGTCAACGATTTCGTTCACTGCATTGTGGTGTAGTGAACTTTGCGAAAATCGCTGGTTTACTTTTTTTACAAGTAAATAATGAAATGTAATTGAAGTTCAGAGTTTTAAAGTCCTAGTACATTTTCACTTTATTGATCTAAAAAAACAAACAGTGTAGCTTCAATGTCGTGATACTTTACTATCAGTTGTAGATAGACTTATGGTTTATGTTATGGCTTTAGATTAATTTTTTCCACGTATTAGTACGAGAGTCATCAAATAAATTTGTATGTAATGTAGTTTTTTTCAGTTTCTGTTGCATCAATAGTCAGCTCACCAAAGGTTCAGGAGTATGCCTGAAGTCTTGTAATACTAAAATTCGGGTTTGGATACCCGTGCAGGGTACAGCAATATCATTCTATGTAGCTTTGTGCTGAACAATGAACCAACAAACAAATCACCAAAACATATGACCATGAAAGTCTCAGCGGAAACTGAAGCGCAGAATATTTACAATATACATGCGGAAAGTAATATTCCGGAAATTTTCCGCCAATCTTTTCGCCATTACTTTAGGAAAATATATTTAAATTTAAAGTCTTATAATTACGTTCGTCACTAGAGGGCGTGAACTGAAAATGACCAGAGCCAAACAATGTCACTGAACGTGTTCCTGTCAAAGCTATTTAAACCTGTGTAGAAACCAATGTTTAATGTGTAGAAATTGATTCCATAGTCAAGCAAACTTCATAGGCATCGTTTTTAGTCATAACTACCAGTTTTTGTTGGTTTCTTTAAAAGTTTAGATAGTTTTGGTCAAGATATTAATCACAACACGCTTCGTCTTATAAAGACGCACAAAAGGGTTGGGAAAAAGGGGGCAGTGAAACAGAGAATTGATTTATCATTATATCGCATGGTTGTTACAGTGTTAATGCAAAAGCAATTCTAAGCGTCTTTATTTAGCCTAACTTTACACTAATAATTCAGGATAGACGTAAAACGAAAGCGTATTTAACATGAAATATGATTTGTCGTTTTCCCTCTTACAAAACACTCACATAAAAAGGGATTGGGCAATGTTTGAAAAGAAAAAAAGGAATAGTAGGTTATGAAGGTCAGTTTTATTCTATTTTTTTATAACAAAGCCACATCGGACTAGCTGCTGAGTCTACCGAGGGGAATCGAACCGCTAATTTTAGCGTTGTAAATGCGTACACTTACCGCTGTGCTAGCGAGAAACATGTAAGTGTTAAGTTTACAGCAAAATCAGTTATGTGACCAGCGAGGTGTGCGTTTTCTTTAAGGGTAAAAGAAATCTTAACGAGCGTATTGAATTTTTCTCAGATGGATCAGACGTAAACTTACGAACTTACACCACAAAACCTAGGGTTCGATACCGCTTGGTGGATGAAGCGCAGATAGCCCGTTGCGATGGTAAACAAAGAAACAACGAGACATGAGTTTCTGTAGGTTAAAACTACTTATATCGTATATTATTTGTCATTGAGAACAAGTAAGATTAATTTATTTATGAATTTATTTTCTACATCAAAGCGTAAATTTTCGTGAAGAAAAAAATACATAATGTTTTATCTGTTCTTTGATTAGCTGTTAATAAGATGTAATAAAGATGTCCTAACGTCACAACAATGTTCCATATATGCGTTAATTGTGCTTAATTTAGCAGTTTAAGACTAGAGGGAAGACAGCTTGTCATCGCCACACACCGCCAGGTCTTGCGCTACTCTTCCACCAACGATTTATGGAATTGACCATAAGTTATAACGCTCTACGGCCTAAAGGGCGAAAGATATTCAAGAACCAGTGTTTTAACACAGAGCAGGCCAGAGGTACTCAAAAACCAATGTTTTAACACAGAGCAGGACAAAGATACTCAGAAACTAATATTTTAACACAGAGAAGGCCAAAGATACTCAGAAACCAGTGTTTTAACACAGAGCAGGACAGAGGTAGTCAGGAACCAGTGTTTTAACACAGAGCAGGACAAAGATACTCAGAGACTAATGTTTTAACACAGAGAAGGCCAAAGATACTCAGAAACCAGTGTTTTAACACAGAGCAGGACAGAGGTAGTCAGAAACCAGTGTTTTAACACAGAGCAGGCCAGAGGTGCTCAGGAACCAATGTTTTAACACAGAGCAGGACAAAGATACTCAGAAACCAGTGTTTTAACACAGAGCAGGACAGAGGTAGTCAGGAACTAGTGTTTTAACACATAGCAGGCCAGAGGTGCTCAGGAACCAATGTTTTAACACAGAGCAGGACAAAGATACTCAGAAACCAGTGTTTTAACACAGAGCAGGACAGAGGTAGTCAGGAACCAGTGTTTTAACACATAGCAGGCCAGAGGTGCTCAGGAACCAATGTTTTAACACAGAGCAGGACAAAGATACTCAGAAACCAGTGTTTTAACACATAGCAGGCCAGAGGTTGTCAGGAACCAGTGTTTTAACACAGAGCAGGCCAGAGGTAGTCAGGAACCAGAACATATCAGTATGACTGTGGCATTGTAGTCGCTACTTCTCGTGTTCTGTCAAAACAAAATTTGATCTAAGAGAAAAAAAAAACCAGATATACTGTTAACTTTGAATATTTTCACTTGCATAAATCTCATTATTATGTTATGTATATATCAATCTACGTATGTGTCGTACACTTGTCACAGTAAATATGAATTTGTTTTTCTAGCGTCCCCATTGATACAAAAATGCACTTTTCTTTCCGCACCAAAAGACGATTTTACGCGACATTAAACCCACAAGCTGTGCGAATGTTGCTACTTTGCTTCTCTCTGGCAACGATACATGTTTGGCTCGTATTAAATCGAAGTGGATTGGCTCGTGTATTCTTACCATCCTTCAGACGGGGTGAGCCGACTGACTGAGGCAGACTCGCTGTTTCTCCGCGGTTGGAACATATCCGTGCTGAGACTATTTACTTTGAAGTAGAACACCCAGAGACGAAGCAGATTTTGAAGCGAGACCTATTCCAACATAATGTTGATAAGTACTCGTAAGGGTTCTTTATACTGTTTAAAAATAAGCGATTGTTATAAATGCTAAGATGTTTTCTCAGACTTTCTGGATCGCAATTTGGATTGGATTATTGACACTTGAAGGTGAGATGAATCATTATTTTAAATATATGTATATTTACTATTCACCAGTTCCATTATTTCGGTTGTGTATGGAGATCCAATGGTTATTTAATGGTCGTAAGCGTATTTGTTTCTTACTTCTATATATTTATCAATACAATTCACCCAAACTTTCAAAATAGTTTTGTTTTGTAACAGCATACATCATCTGCGCCGTTCGTCGTATCTTACATATGTTTTCGTCTGGTTTACCGTGTAATATATTTACTGATAAAAACACGAGGTGTATTAAAGCGTTTTCGATTAATTACAGTAAGCGCACACATACACATACACACACATATATGCAGCTGATCGTGTGTTTGTGTTTTTTTATACAGTGTTTTAATATACGCGTAGTTTTACTGATTATGTGGGGTTACGTATTTAATTAGACCAAATAAAATGAGAAAATATTGCTTTTCTCGCAAAATAATAAATTATTTAAAGTCTGGTTGCAGATGTGCTAGTTATGAATGGATAACATAATATCGAAAATCTCGCCTTCCCCTTTTATTTCGTTTTCAAACCTAATAGACTGTACATACGAGGGTTTATGGTTCTCATCCCGTTGTTGCAAAATCGCACTCCGGACTTTCGATAAGTGAGGACGTTTTAATTGTCACTGTCAAATTCTACAATTCCAACAGAATGACCAGTGGACGCTGTTGGATAGCTATCATTTCTTCAGTTTATCTGTTCAAATATAGCTCAGGTGTAGCTTTGGGTGAACATTTACCCAAACGAGCTAAGTGTCAATGTTCGGTCACGCAGTCTGCACCTATCGAAACCCTTTGTTTCTTTTCGATCTTTCGGAGTTAAAGTGTACGAATGATAACTTACTGCGAGCTAAGCAGAAAAAATTCTCAAACATTTACGGTTCGAGAGCAATCGCTTTATTTGTTGAAAATTATTAATAGTTTTTCTTTGTCTATTTGTTTTTAAGCATGAAGCTACACAACGGACTATATGTGTTCTGCCCACTATAGGGATTGAAACCCGAAATGTAAGGGTTCCATCCTCTAATTCATTCAGAGTAGTCTAAGAGTTGGTGATGGGTGCTTTGCCCATCCTAGGGATCTAAATCCGAAATTTAGTACTGTAATCCCTCAATTTTACAGCAAAATTACCGCGAAGCATTAATGCACCAGTAATGTTGTTAGTAAAGAAAAGAGTGTTTGTTTGTTTTGAATTTCGCGCAAAGCTACTCAAGGGCTATCTACGCTAGCCGTCCCTAATTCAACAGTGTAAGATTAAATGGAAGGCAGCTAGACATTACCATCCACTGTCAACTCTCGGCCTACTCTTTTACCAACGAATAGTGGGATTAATCGTATATTATAACGCCCCCACAGCTGAAAGGGCGAGTATGTTTGGTGCGACGGAGATTCGTACCCGCGACCCTCGGATTACGAGTCGAAAGCATTAACCCACCTGGCTATGCTGGGCCGTAAAGATAAGAATAGAGTTAATTGTGTTTCAGGCTGTTCCGTGATATGCGGACTTACAATAATAAAAATCGGGTTTCGATACCCGTGGTGGGCCGAGCACAAAGAGCCTATTGCGCTTAACTACAAACAAACAAACAAACAAAAACTAACCGTCTCTTTAGTTGTATTTCTAAGTATATGATTCACTGTTTTTAAATAATGTTAATAAATAAATCGTCGCTTGCTAACAAGTGAAAACTGTTCCTTCAATTGAAACACTTAACACCAGCCACCAGAAGTGAAACCTTGGTCTGAACCATCGCAAAAGACTTCGTCTCAGAAACCTCTACGCAACAGAAACAATTAACGTTTAAACACATGTTTTTAATTTCAAAAAATATATTTCAGAAAATAACATGTAAAATATGGACCTGCTTTTTTTTTAAATCGCTAATGGCTGGTAACTTTTTTGTCCAATGTTTTCTTAAATTTTACGTATGTGCCAAAGTTTAGACACAACAATAACTCTTTAATAATATAATATAATATAATTTTTGTTACTTGAATAAGGTAAACGTATAGCAACAACCTGATATCAACTCCAAAAACTGATCAATTTATTTCCTTTCCTTTAATAACTTTTGTTTCTTCAGATAACAGATATTAAGTTTGTCATAATTATATTAGTTTTCATTTGATAGTTCTCGCTTCTTTTTCTTTTTTCAACCATTTTTTCCTAAGTTTCATCTGTTTACATATCGACGTGAGATTTTATCGTTACTACAAACTTTTATTTCACTTCAAAATTTTCCTAGTATGTCTTTTTTTTTGCATATTCTTGGGATATAAGTTCGTACTTAGTTTTACAATTCATAACACATGTTTCAATACTCTCTCTCATGTATTTGTATACATACAACTGAGGTTATTTATTCTGTTGTGCGTATGTGTCTTTATAGCAAAGCCACATTCGGCTATCTGCTGAGTTCACCAAGTGAAATCCAACCCCTGATTTTAACGTTGTAAATCCACAGAATTTTGGATTATTACGTTGTAATGTTCGGCTGTTTATAGTTAAGGCAACTTCTAATTCCGTTACCCTCCACCAGTATATGTTTTGAAGTGCTTACACATTTTGTTGGTCTGATTTAGTTCATAATTTTGTTTTACTGATTATTCGATAACTAATTCTTTTTTACTTTCTCAAAAACTTCAATAATTACTTTTCCCGTTTTGTCGTTACTTTTTATTATATTTCTATCCGTGTAAACACAGTGGGAAATTTCGCTTTTTTTCTGTCATTCTAAGAAATTATTTTCTGTCTTTTACAAAAGTCTGTTTTTGTTTTACTTTCTTACCCTACTTTTCTTGTTCGTATATTTTCAAATTACGTTTTCATTTTTCTCTTCCGTTTTATCTTTCATCTTGCGTTATATATTTTCCTATTCCAGTGATTTTATGTGTTTTACTATGTCCTCGAATTCGATGTTGTCTTCCATCCCGCTTTCTAAATCTGCATTTAATAATATACGCATATGACCAATCATAAACATCATAGCTGAAAAGTAAATGTTGCAGCAAGGAAAATCGAAGCTACCAAAGGGCTGGTAAGCTAAGTCTACTTATATAAAGATCTTGAACAAAAAAGAAGCAGTGTGTGTGGGTAAACGCCACGTGGAAGTCGGGAGTGATTTACTGGCTTTACATTCTACGAACTTTACCGAACGCGTTAACTTTTTCTATCTCTTTATGGTCTATATTTCACTTGCTTTTGTGTTCTTTTTACGAGACTCACTATACACGTTTCAATATATTCTTTGACAGGATAAAGAAATCAAAACAAGTAAAGTTTCTATGGAAACAGTTATGCCTATATGTTGGAAAAACAAGACAGAGCAGTTTATACAGTTAATAAAACAATTCCTATATCGAGTTATTTCAAAACACCACTAGATTTGCATAAGAACGTTGAGCCAAGCTCAACTCTGAATGTATAAATATTTCCTTGTTAAACATAAAGCAGCCCAAAGATTATACTGCTCACCTCAGCTATCGAAACCCGGTTTTAAAGGTTACAAACTCTTAATCTTTTTGATGAGCTACTGTAGGAACGGCTATTCCAATCAGATAAATAGATATTTACAATCCAACAATTTAGTCTTCACAATCCACAGTTATCAGTACTATTTCTACTGAACGCCCAGGTTTATAAAATCGAACTAATCGTTTGTTTTGTGAACAACAAAACACGTTTACTCACAACTGAATCTAGTGAAATCAGAACAACTATTTTATTGTAAGAACATATAACACGTATTTTATAAACGGCTTTATATATTTGTAGAAACTAATAACACTCATTTTATACACATTTTCTATATCTATAAGAACATAATACATTGATTTTATACACACCGTTCTATATTTGTAAGAACTTATAACACTCATTTTATACACATCTTTCTTTATTCTTAAGAATATATAGCACCTATTTTGCACACATCTCTATATTTGTAAGACCTTATAACACTTATTTTATACACACCTTTATATTTGTAAGGTCTTATAACACTCATTTTATACACAGCTCTCTTTATTTGAAAGAACCTATAACACTAGTTTCATACACACATCTCTATATTTGTAAAAACTTATAACTATTATTTGATATACCTCTTTCTATACTTCTAAGAACTTATAACACTCGTTTTTACACACCGTTCTATTTTTGTAAGACTTATAACACTTATTTTATACACACCTTTCTATATTTGTAAGAACTTATAACACTCGTTTTAAAAAAACCATTCTATATTTTTAAGAACATATAACACTCGTTTTATAAACATCTCTTTATATTTTTAAGAACTTATAACACTCATTTTATACACACCTTTCTATGTTTGTGAGAAGTTATAACACGCTTTACATACACACTGTCCTATACTTGTAATACTTTATAACACTTATTTTGTAGACACCAGTCTATATGTGAAAGAATTTATAACACTTTTTTATACATACCTTTGTATATTATTAAGTACTTCTAAGATTCATTTAAGACACACCTTTTTTACATTTGTAAGAACTTATGACACTTATTTCATGCACACATTTTCTATATTTGTAGAGCCTTATATAACACTTATTTTATACACACCTTTATATATGTAAGTTATAACACTCATTTCATACACACCTTTCTATATTTGTAACAACTGATAACACTTATTATAAACACGTTTCTGTATTTGTAAAAACTTGTAACATTTATATTATAAACCCCTTTCTATATATGTAAGAACTTATAACACTTATTTTTTTACACCTTTCAATATTTTTAAGAACTTATAACTATTATTGGGTACACTTCTTTCTATATTTGTAAAAACTTGTAACACTTGTTTTATACACACCTTTCTTTATTTTAAAGAACTTACAACCCTTGTTTTATACACCTCTTTCTATATTTGTAAGAATTTGTAACACTAATTTTATACACATCTTTTCATATTTGTAAGATCTGATAGCACTTAATTTATACACACCTTTATATATTTGTAAGAACTTATAATACTCAATGTATACACACATTTCTATTTTTATAAGAACTTATGACACTTACTTTATTCATACCTTTCCATATAGCATTTATTTTATACACACCTCTTTATTTTATTATCTTATAATACTCATTTTATACACATCTTCTATATTTGTAAGATGTTATAACACTCATTTTATACACACCTGTTTATATTTGTAAGGCCTTATAACAATAATTTTCTATAGACCTTTCTATATTTGTAACAATTTGTAACACTGTTTATACACACCTTTCTATATTTGTAAGAACTTATAACACTTATTTTATAGACACCCCTTTATATTTATAAGAACTTATAACACTCATCTTACACACATCTTTCTATATTTTTAAGAATTTATAACACTTATTTTATATACATCTCTCAATATATGTAAGAACTTACAATACTCAATTTATACACACCTCTCTATATTTGTAAGAACTTATAACACTTACTTTATTTACACCTTTCCATATAGCATTTATTTTGTACACACCTTTCTATATTTGTAAGAAGTTATAACAGTCATTTTATACACACCATTTATACATCTGTAAGAAGTTATAACACACATACACATCTTTCTACCTCTGTAAGAAGTTATAACACTCATTTTATTGGGTGAAAGACAAAGTTTAAAAGAGAATATGTTTTTAAAAAACTTCAATCGTCAGTTTCAAATTATAATACTGATGACAATCTTTCTCGCTAGGTGTCAAAGCGTTTGCAAACAAAATGAAATGAATTAACTCAACAACAAAAGTGTTTAAGAAAGGCTCCGTTTTTAAGGTGAACAGTCAACTTTCCTACTGTTTGTTTTGAATTTGGCGCAAAGCTACACGAGGGCTATCGGCGCTAGCCGTTCCTAATTTAGCAGGGTTAGACTAGAGAGAAGGAAGCTAGTCATCACCACTCACCACCAACTCTTGGCGATATGTTTACCAACGAATAGTGGGATTGACCGTCACTTTATAACGCTCTTACGATTAGAAGGGTGCGCATGTTTGGTGTGTTGGAGATTCGAACCTGCGACCCTCGGTTTACGAGTCGAGCGCCTTCACCACGTTGCCATATTTAATTCTATTTGACCACTTACTTAATAGGATTGAATGAAGGACAAAATAAACCTGTAGATATGTGCTTGAGAACTATGACCGACTATCACAATCTACTATGAATTTTAACAGTAACAAATAACGGCACCATATGTACGTGACATCCAAGTTGAAACATTTTGTTACTTTAACACCAGAATGTTAGGTAAGTAGAATAGTGTTATATAGTCACAGACCTGCTGCAGAGTTTAATTGAATTCTTCTTGATAGTCTCACATTATACTGTAGTGATTAATAATAAACTTGGATTTAAGTGTTTGTGGTCATTAATATTTCTATGCAGAAAGATTAGTTCCAGGTGTTTGCTTAATTTTCCGTGCTGCATTGAATTAATTTACTCGGAACATTACTATTGTTATAATTAGAAGCTTATACAACCAACTAAATCTAAATATTAATTCGTTTTATTCTACATCTCGGAATGCTAATATGACGCCGTCTTCAGGAAAGTTCTGGAAGTTTGTTTTTTTTTCAATTTCGCGCAAAGCTACACAACGGCTGTCTACGCTAGTCGTCCATAATTTAGCAGTATGAGACTAGACGAAAGGCAGCTAGCCATCACCACTCACCGCCAACTCTTAGGCTACTCTTTTAACAACGAATAGCGGGATTGACCACACGTTATAACAACCCACGGTTGAAAGTATGAGCATCTTTGGAGTAATTGGGAGTCGAACCCACGACCCTCAACTTACTATTCGAGCGCCCTAACCACCTGGCCATGCTGGGCCTTTTCACAAACTACTTCTCATCTTTCCAAGTGTTGTGGTTTCTTGTGCGACCTTTCCTTTCTTTCTTCAATAAAATCAGATGTTAGTCACAATTTTCAAAAATTCAAAAACGCTCTTCGTTTTCGAGAAGAAAACCTTTCTTCGTTAGAGGTGCGCTGACTTAATATGTATAGTGGAATAATACCTGCTTTTCTAGTGCTTATGACTTAATATGTGTAGTGGAATAGTACCTGCTTTTCTAGCGCTTATGACTTAATATGTGTAGTGGAATAGTACCTGCTTTTCTAGCGCTTAGCTGTTTTCGTCTTGGCATGTTTGTTTTAGGACCAAGCTATACAATGAGCTCTTTACGTCATGTACACCGCATAAATTAAACCCTCGATTTTAGCGGTATAAAACCCGAAGCTCCGTCTTTTTTTGTTCTTATGATTACAAGTCGAGCGCCTTAACAGCTTTGTCGCCAAGTTTTAGAAGGACTTTTTCTGTTTTGGTAACGGCCGAGGTTTGCTTTTTTTTTTTTGAAATTTCGCACAAAGCTACTCGAGGGCTATATGTGCTAGCCGTCCCTAATTTAGCAGTGTAAGACTAGAGGGAAGGCAGCTAGTCATCATCACCCACCGCCAACTCTTGGGCTACTGTTTTACCAACGAATAGTGAGCTTGACCGTCACATTATGACGCCCCACGGCTGAAAGGGCGAGTATGTTTGGCGTGACGGGGATGTGAACCCGCGACTCTCAGAGTCGCACGCCTTGACACGTTTGGCCATGCCGGGCCCTTCGAGGTTTGCTCCAGGATATAGATGGTGGACTTAGTGAAGGGAATGCTAGTCACTGGATGTTTCTTACTTCAGCAATTGATTTACTACAGACTGTTTCTGTGTCAGATTTTATATCAACGTGGCTCAGGACTGTCTTCTCGCGATTGCTAGCATCTTACTATAAAGGAAGTATCTTGTATGTCGGTACCTATGTATGTAACCAAAACTTTTGCATTATCTACTGAATAGTCACAAAAGCAAAAAAATATATATATATTTATAAAAAGGTTCATAGTTTGATATTAAAGGTTCAGACAATTAGAAAACTCACTCTGGTACGTGCAACAACCTTTCTGTATGATATAACACATGGTATAAATAAAGGAACTCTCCACATAATAAGAACGCGACTTCAATTGGACGGCCAGGTGGATCGAGCGCTCACCATATATGCTTGCCTTTTCATCCGTAAGGGCGTTATAATATAACGTCCAATCTGACTATTCGTTATTAAAGGAGTAGCCCAAAGGTTGACGGTGGGTGGTAATGACCTTCACTGCTAAATTAGGGACAACTAGTATAGATGGCCGTCGCTTACCTGTGTTAGAAATTAGAGAAACAAACAAACCAACTAGGACTGTACGTAAGGATTTGGTTATATTTTCATTGGTGTAATTTTTCAGTTTGACACTGAGAGCTGTATTTAGAAAAAACTTACGGCACTATTTTTAATGAACAAAAACTTTATAGTTTACACCAGTAAAAAGTATGAAAATTTTGAGTTTTGTACATTGAATTATGTTGATGTAATAAGTTACATATGACTAAACAGCACAATCCGCACACTTTCCAGTGCAGAACTTCCTGTGAAAAATCCTTTTTCTGTAAGTATACACTTTTTCTAATTTTTTTTTAAATGACGTGTAAATACTACTCACAAAGATCCCGTAAGGGGGCGTTCTTGTTTGTAGAGAAAATCGTTATCACATCTTTCCTGGAGGAGATGGAAATTTAATAAGCGAAACGTAAAATAAAAATTAATTAGTAAATAATATCTAGTTAGAAATAAGACAGAATAAAAGTTTATAAAACAATGACAAGTTTACAACTAAAAACTAGATATAGGTCGTTGTTGGCCCGGCGTGGCCAAGCGTGCGACTCGTAATCTGAGGGTCGCGGGTTCGCATCCCAGTCGCGCCAAACATGCTTGCCCTTTCAGCCGTGGGAGTGTTATAATGTGACAATCAATCCCACTATTCGTTGGTAAAATAGTAGCCCAAGAGTTGGCGGTGGGTGGTGATGACTAGCTGCCTTCCCTCTAGTCTTACATTGCTAAATTAGGGACGGCTAGCACAGATAGCCCTCGAGTAGCTTTGTGCGAAATTCAAAAATAAACAAACAAACAGGTCGTTGTTAATCGTGACAACTCTCGACATCCGATTGCCACAACCTTACTTTTCAGCTTCCCACTGGTGCGACAACTTGTGAAACGCAGATTTAGAGAGTTCTTATGTTCATTTTCCTTGGAAATATTTTTTATGCTGTAATTTTATATTGCCATACCAACGAACAAAGTGTAACGTGGCTAGCATATCAAAAACAGGTATCTATATGTCACGAGGATGTATGTTTATTATTTGAAACAAACCATGAACATCAGAATCAAAAATCCTTTTATTCATCACTGTCACATCGTCTAGCCGCTCTAGCGATATGTAAGGTCCTGATGTCACGTGCTCTTGCAGTTCAGTTGATGTTTCTATTATGAATCCAAATGATACCTTGGATGCTTGCACGTGGTCGTGTGGCTTCCTGGATGTTTGTGTCGCATGGTGTAGCAACACGTTAAATGTTATTGTCAACTGGTTAAGTAGCACAGTGGATGCTGTGTCATGTGATCGTGAGATATTTGGATGTCGTCTTCAAGTGGTATAGCTGGACGAAGTAGTCACGTGGTCGTGCAACGTGCTGGCTGTTGCTATCACGTGGTCTGGCAACATGTTAAATGATGCTGTCACGTCATAGTTGGTTGCTGTCTCATATGGTCATGAGGCATTTGGGTGTCGTCCTCTCGTGGGCTAGCGACAGTTAAATGAATTTCTTCTATCTTGGGAATAATTTACATTTTTTTATCATCATAATTAAAGAAATGAACTTTCTGTTTTTAAATCATTCAAGCTGTTTCTAATAGATTAAGCACGTGAACTATCTTTCTATGCCATTTGATATTTCTGTTTTAAAGTGCGCATGTCACAAAAGAATGAAAACATGCGAATTAAACCAGGAAGAATTAGGTGTTCAACACATAGAGAGCATAGCATAAGCGATTCCATGAAAATAGTTGGTCCATTTCCATGTTTGTAGTACAGTTCAGATCATAACTATGAATATATTTTGGTTAAAGGAACAGTTTAGTCCTGAAATTATAGTGATAATATCTGTATTTTGTAATAAATCCGTTACAACTATAACTGATTAGCTTTCAATGAGTTTCTCTGGTATAAAAACGACAACTATTTTTGAAAGAGATGTGAAAATTCTTCTCAAACCACCAGAACTGCGTTTGTGATTTCGTCACATCTATTTAAATCTGGTAGAGATAACTAGGCTTAATAAAACGTATGTACTTACTGATTAAATGTAATGAGCTCGCGCTCATTGCATGCAAAGATAAAAAAAACATAAAAGTGAGATGTAATATCTTATGAGAAGTATAATTAATTAATTAGTTTGGTATTTCGAACAAAACTAGTCGAGGGTTATCTGAGTTAGCCCTCGTGTAGCTTTGCGCGAAATTAACAAAAACAACAAACAAACATAAATACACAAACTCACACAGATATCATTGTATGTCTATCTGAGGAAGTTATTTCCTATAAAGCCCAGGAAGATGTGTGCTAATGAAGTATATCTCATTGAAGAGAAGTTTAATTAAATGAAAGTTGATTGTAAAAGTCACAGCTAAAAATAAACTAAAAATTGGTTATTGACGTCACTTTATTTAACAAACCAACGAAAAGCACTGAATGTTGTCATAGTTAGAAATGATTGGATTAAGAATTAGGCTTCCATGCTGTTAAACAATAGTTTTAGTTGTATTCCAAATAACAGCTGACGACATTCGTCCAGTTTAGGAAATTTAAGCTAAGTGTTAGATTTGAGTACTAAAGTAACAATTCGAAAAAGTAATCGTTAGAATTGCAAAAAATTAGTGAAAAAATGACAGTACTATCTGGATCATTTTATTTATTATAAACAGTAGTATTAATGAGACTAACTTTATAGAAAAATGGGGTAAGTTCTTACTTAAAGGAGTTTTGTGTTTATTTTTAACAGGTTCTTAAAAGATGTTAAGCTCGGTAATGTAACCATGGTTAGCATATGGTGTAGGTCTACACTGTGTTTAAGTCTTTCAGTTCGTTAACTGGTTTTAAAGCAAAGCTGCACAGTGGGAGTAACTCCTACGTGACCATTGGAGAAATGGAACTCCAAATTTTCAAGTGATATTCCCTAAACTTATACGGATATAGTTCATTTTTTACTTTCGTAATCCGTTTTAATTACTTTGTATTTCATTAGATTTATTGTTGAGTCGACCGTAAACTGGAAAACAGTATGTTCATTATTGTTGTTAGACAAACAAAGCACAACTTTTATAGGATAATAAAAAGGCAGTCTCGTGCTATACCTATGCCTTAGGTGACATTTCGTGTCAGCGAGTTTGATCAATATAATTGATTAGGGTGTGTCGTGTATCACTAATTAGAAAGTGTTGGAAAGATACAATCTCGAGAGCTCACATGCATGCACGTTACTCGTTTGGTATCACGTTCCACGCACACAACAGCAAGTGAGCTATCGTTGAATTTGAAATTGAATCATCTTGTGATGTTAGAATCACACTGGTTGGTGCTTTTATTGAATAAAAACAGAACACAAGTGTTGACCAATTTTTCACTTCGCTTACATCATTAAAAGTTGCAGAAAAAAGTGCCTCTGGATGTGAATTAATAAGACAGATGTTTAATATGTAGTTAGGTACCTTTGTACAATCATTCTAGCAATGATGTTTGGTGCAAGACACACAACACACAGGAACATGAAGGTCATCATCGTGTTTCATGAATCGCTCGGAGCATTTTGTAAAAACAAGATGAACATATATGACAAATCATTATATGACGTCATTAGACGAGCACCAATGAGAAACCGAAAATATCTGTTTATAACAAAGACGAGTGGAATACAAAAGACTAAAGCAGAAGACATTTTCAATAAAACTTAACAAAAGGGCGAAAAGATTACTTATTAACAACAAATTTACGATAATGGGTAAATATGTTTTTTTGTTACGTATTTATGAGTTGTATTCAGAGTTTTCAAAAACAACAAAGGCGTCTTATACTCAACTCCTTTCAAAAACAAGAACAAAAGTACGAAAACCAAAAAATAATGTCGCTGTCTTCAAAAGTGTTTCTGTATTTCATTATTTACAACAATCAGTTCAACAAAACCATTTGATTTGTTACCAGATGAATCAAGTCTTTTGTAATCATTTTGTATTGAGCAACGAACGAACAACAACAAAAAACAAACAAACAGCAACTTCGATTAAGTTTGCTCGTTCTTGAGCCGCTAATTAAAGTGTTTGCTTATTTCGAGACAGTATTAAAATCTTATCACGTCAAGCAGCTTGGGTCTTATAAAGAACTTATTTTTAAAAGACGAGATTGTTTATGGAGTTAGCGTTACGAGAAAATGTTTTAAGTGGCAGTGTAAGAAAAGAGACTAATACGAATTAATTGTTGTCACCGCGAGTTTACAAATTCGAGGATCGGCCTCTTAAGCCCTCAGACATTCCGGTAAGTGTGCCGCTTGGGTGATATAAACATAGAATCAAATAAAAACCGACTACAGTTTAGTTTTCACACGTTTTAAACGCTTTCTGTATCATAATGACGTTAAACAGGTAATCTGGAAACACAATAAGAAAGATTTCACACAAAGCCTGATTTTTTCACGAACCATAAATATACTTGTAATCGAAATATGCGTCTCTTTTCAAATATGAGTAATATTTTTCAAGATATTTATTATTCTGCTTTTGCAGGTGAACTGCAATGGTTGTATGTTAATATATTAAGTACGAAAATTAGTTAGTTTAAATAATTTCTTTTGTTCCACTATCTTAATTATTCTTTGTTTTGTTTTGAATTTCGCACAAAGCTACTCGAGAGCTATCTGCGCTAGCCATCCCTAATTTAGCAGTGTAAGACTAGAGAGAAGGCAGCTAGTCATAACCACCCACTGCCAACTCTTGAGCTATTCTTTTACCAACGAACAGTCTCATTATAACGCCCCCACCGCTGAAAGGACGAGCGATCTTCGGATTACGACTCAAACACCTTAACACACTTGGCTATGCCGGACTAATTATTGTTATGATATAAAAGTGAAATAAAAATTGATTGGTTTTGTCTGTTGATGCACAGACTTTCCAAGCTTTGTGTGGTTTTCCAAGCACAAACATTCATTATATTTACTCCATTTTGAAAGTAAAATCATATTGACTCAGCTTACAACGCTAAAATTCGGGTTTTGATACCTAATGTGGGTATCACAGCTCATTGTACAGCTTTGTGTTTAACAACAACAAACAAAAAGTCATCTAGAAAAAGGTATATAAGTTTCCAATGTGTGGTTATTTCTGTTATTGACCTAATTGGACTTAAAACAGCTAATGATGTTGACGTTTCAGTTGTCTATGGGTCCTGATACATAGAGACTCTCACACATATTTTTTATGGATAAATGATATTCGGCTTTTCAGCCATGGGGGCGTTATGATGTGACGGTCAATCCCGATATTCGTTGGTGAGAGTAGCCCAACAGTTGGCGGTTGGTGTTGACGACTAGCTGCTTTTCCTCTAGTCTTACACTGCTAAATTAGAGACAGCTAGTGCAAATAGCCTTTGTGTAGCTTTGCGCGAAATTCAAAAAACAAACAAAAACTAATCTGACGTAAATTCTAGAAATGTACCAGCTGTACGAGATAAACTTCCATGTTGTAGGGGCAAGACCAACTTACGGAGCATGAGCAAAGTTTGTAACATGGAACCGATATGAAAATATTTTGTTTCTTGGTGAAGAATTGCCCACTTGAGAAGTGTTCAGTTTGTTTTTTGTTTTAAATATTTGTGCAAAGATCCACAAAGACTATCTGAGATAGTCGTCGCTAGTTGTGAACGTATAGATAAGGTACGTAGCCAATAGAAGCCATCACTAGTTGTTAACTTGTAGAAATGGTACGTAGCTAATAGAAGCCATCACTAGTTGTTAACTTGTAGATAAGGTCCGTAGCTAATAGAAGCCAATACTACTTGTGAACTTGTAGATAAGGCACATGACCAACAGTAGGCGTTACTTGTTGTAAACTTGTAGATGAAGTGCGTAGACGATAGAAGCCATCACTAGTTGTGAACTTGTAGATAAGATAGGTTACCAACAGAAGCCATCACTAGTTGTGAACTCGTAGATAAGGTACGTAGCCAATATAAACCATCACTAGTTGTGAGCTGGTAGATAAGGCAGCTAGCCAACATAAACATTTTTCAACTTATGAGCTACTCTTTTCTTATACTGCATCAATGACTCCAAATGCGCAGCAAGATTTGTTTCTGGAAGACACTAGAATGTGAACCATAAATTCTCGTATCCATATTCCGGAACAATAACCATTACGATATTCCCGATCAAGTTGCCTAGTTGTATTACGTTTGAGATATGCCCCTAGATGTGACTCTCAAAGCTCAAAATCTACCTTGTGTAGAATGGTACTTATCTGAAAGGATATAAGGACTGTGGAAATTCAGCTGGCTGGGATATTGGAGCATGACTCGAGAACTACAACTGTGAGAAAGGTAAGAACTGGACAAAAGAGCACCAGCTGTCAGTACTCGTAAAATTAGTATGATGCACTGAAAGTACGAGATTTCGGGCTTGTGATAAAGTCGTTAGTACCACACAGTTTGATAACTCTATGTTACATGAGGGCTAAATAATATCAAAAGGTTTCATGCGTCATAGTAACATTTTAAACTGTTATACTAGCCAAAAAGTGATGGTTCTGAGATAAAAATAAATTATAGAAAATAAAGGTGATTTAACAGTCAGAGGATGGTCTCATGTCGTGAGAAATACTCTGTTTAGCTTTTCAAGTGTTTAACGTCTTCTCACTAAATAACGTTTATTTGGAATACTCAAGTGCTTGTGTTACGGTTAACAGTTTACAATAAAGTATAAAAACCTTGCCTGCAAGAGATGATTCTGCGAAGCTGAGGCGGGTTTCTTTGCTTAGATGCTTTTCACCGAATTGACGAACGAAACAATGGAACAAAAACTGAGTTTGATTTGTATTGATTAGTATTGTCTTAATGTAAACAATATAATTCACATGAATGGCTACGCTAGTCATATAGGCAATGGATTAGCTAATGTATAATTTAAATCATAATTGATCTCACATAACCATTAGAAAAGTGCTCGGTTTCGTATTCATTAGTACTATCTGAATCTAAACAACACAATTCAAGTGAATGACCAAACTTAGAGGTCATATATCACTTGAGCCGAAATAGAGAAACAACACGTAAATAGTATTTGGGCAGAAGAGTCAGACTACAGTTGAGTGAAAACAAATGTTTTATATTTATATTCAGTAAGGTTAATAACAATTTACAAGACCAGAGATATGAGTGAAAATTAGGTTAACTAATAATCAGGATGAAGAGAGAGAGAGAGAGATTGCTGCTTGATAATCTGAACAACCAAACAAATGTTCTGTCTATTTATTCTTTTTTTGTTCCATATTTCTCGACAACACAAATATGCTTTTAAATTGGAAGAATGAAACAAATAATCGATTCTTGACTCTGCCTGTGAGACCAGTAAAACTTTTGTTTTTCTTTCGTAGTTACAGTGAGAAAACACATTAAAAGTATTAGAAATAAAACAAAACGATTTCAACCAAGGGAACAAACACTCCATTAGTTGCAACATCAATACCAATTAAAGAAGTTCCCAAGTCATCAGCGTTATTGGAAAAAGCTAAACTGGAGAAAGAAAGAAAAATATATATAACTTTCGCAAAAACTGGTTGGGTGTCTCATCTTGTATTCTACAATGTCCGTCTGTCACAATCTGCAGTGGAAAACCTTTAGGTAATTTAACACATCAAAATTAAGCTCATGAAAAATTCCATCTTTAACCATACAGATAAAGCGATTTCAAGACTCCAGCATTCAAAAAAGTGAAACTCACACACAAACACAGTGTCGTCGTTGGATTCACGCATACTAGCTTAGTTCTTGCATATTTTATCAGAAAAAAAAATGACTGGTTTTGACATTGTAGCAACACAGCAGAAAGAAACAACAAGTTACAATAAACAATAAAGACATTGAGCTTAAGTGATGATGGAAGAGGGCTCAGGTTGAATCTAAAATAAATAAAGTATGAGATAACCTGAGCAACAAAACAAGAGATTAAATGATGGGACCTAATGAATAATGATGACTAAATTTTAAGTATAGCTGAGGACACTACACAGGAACGTATAGACAATAACATATTAACTCTTACCTTGAAACGGGTTTAACGATTTTAGTCGTGGGTGTATAACACCCATTTATTATCGTTTATGATTTGTAAAATACAAACCGTTAGACAAAAGATGCCCTCACTGATAATGCAGCAATTTGTCTGCAAGTTACATCACCAAAAACCAGATAGACTGTCGTGTGGCTTTGTGTTTAATTTTGAAAAAAAAAAAAAAAGATATTGTACGACTGTGGCGCCATCTGGTCTTCTGGAAACTGTTCGGTTCAGTCTGGAGTAGTCTTTATGTAGAGTTGAAGCAAATAATTCAGCTGCTTACAAAATACAAAGCTCAAACAGACGTAGAACCTATGCAATTAGTTGATATCTAACGAATTGACAATTCTACAGGAAATATATTGATTTCTTAGCGTGAAGTACATTACATGTTAAGCTTGCATCATTGTTTCTTGTATATTTTCTACTAATTAATGTTGGTTGTTGTTTTGGGGGGGCATTAATGTTGGTAATAACGGGATTTCAATATTTGTTCGCAAAGTAAAAGCTGTTAGGATATTTAAAAATCAAGTTTTTTTAAAGCTTACTTCCCATTTCTCATGTTGTTTGGATTTAGTTTCCAAAGCAGATACGATCCATAGGTAACAAGAGAAGCCTTCGTAATCTTGATAACTTAACGATATGGTTATTAACTTATGTTCAATTTCGCGCAAAGCTACACGCAAGCTATCTGCGCTAGTCGTCCCTAATTTAGCAGTTAAGACAAGAGGAAAGATGGCTAGTTGTACTAGCCAACTGTTGTACTACTCTTTTATCAAGGAATAGTGGGATTTATTGTCACATTATGACGTTCCCACAGCTGAAAGGGCGAGTATGTTTGGTGCGACTGGGATTCGAACCCACGACCTTCAGATTACGAGACGAGTGCCTTTACCATCTGACCATACCAGGCATGTAGTTGTTGTATTTCAGTCCTTGTCTAATTCGAATGTATATTTATCTTCTGTTTGGTTTTTAATTTTAGAATAAATGTATTGAACCATAGTATAATGACAAACATATTCATGGAGCCATTTAATTTAAATTACTTTGTTTTTACGTTGAGATTGTAGTTATTGTTTCACGCAATACCATAAAATAACCACATTAAAACCATGGTTAGAGTTAGAATTCAAGTATTTTCTTCAATGATGCGAATTATGTGTTTGGTGTGACGTAAACAGATTAAATATTCTTTACTTTTCTTTTTATCTGAAGATTTGGTGTTTAAAAGAAAGTGAAGTAGTGACGCTTATACTTAGAAAAAGATTCACTTATTATGACCAGTATGGAATCATCCCGCTATCTGATTCTCTTGTTTCATCGTGTAATGAGATTTTTGATTGCACAATGTAACAATTTTTTTGCTTCTTCTTGTTCCTGGGCAGAAAGTGTTATTTCCCAATTGCTTATGCCTAAAGTAAATTGAAAAGATCTATTTTTCTCTTAAAACATTGTTTTTCTGATCTGGGAACATGATGGGAGACTGTATTTGGGGGCTGATACGTAAAAGTGATTTACGTTACAGTCGGAAATCTATAAAAACTACTCGCTTTTAAACATTTCTGTGTAACTTTAGTGTAAATACATGTAAATCTTGATTTATAATTTTGTTTTATTCAGACCTTATGTAAATGAAAATGTGCAAATTTGCCCGTTTTTACATAGAAAATAGGTTAATTACCAAATTTCATTATCCAGGTTACAAAAGCAAAGTTTGAAGGGAATGTGGGCCAGGGCCATGTTCTGTACTTTTAATAACATACGTAATTAAGAAATAACACATGCTGTTCAGGAACAAAATTTGTGTCACATAGTGTTATCAATAGCAGATCGATGCGGACATTTGCCCCTTTTTGTTTCAAAATTTTGTGTTTCGACTTGACTAAAGTTAAAATTTAAAGTTCGGTTGTAGGAAAAAGAGCTGAAATTTGAATTCTTAAAATCAGAAAGGCGGGGGAATCGATAACAGTTCGTGAAGCAAACAAGTGTTTTCATACGTTTTGTAAACAAAGTACATCCTATTATTTTCATAATATTCATTTATTAACAGTACTGGGTAAAATGTTTAATATATATTTTATAATTGTTTTTCTTCTACGATCTCTTATTGTAAGTGGACGGCATAGCCAAGCGTGTTAAAGCGTTTGACTTGTAATCCGAGGGTTGCGGGTTCGAATCCCGGTCGCTCCAAACATGCTCGCTCTTTCAGCCGTGGGGGTGTTAAAATGTGACTGCCAATCCCATTCTTCGTTGGTAAAAGAGTAGCCCAAGAGTTAGCGGTTGGTAGTGGTGACTAGCTGCCTTTCCTCTAGTCTTACACTGCTAAATTAGGGACGGCTAGAGCAGATAGTCCTCGAGTAGCTTTGCGCGAAATTCAAAACAAACAAACAATGTTATTACAAGTTTTCCCATTATTACTTTACTATATTGATTTAAGACTAACCCAAAGCTTTCAAGCAGTCCAAACTTCGTGTTATATTGTTGAGTTTACGGCCAAAAGTTTTCTAATAGCAAAAAAAAGTCCAACTTATGATTCAATGCATTTAAATCATTATACGTGAGAAAAAAAAATTTCTATAGTTATGATATATTACTGAATACATCGAGTTTTATTTCTGATTGTTTATATATAATGTTCCTAGCTGTTATAAACTTGGTTTTTAACACTAGTGCATGTTCAACATAACAGCCTACACAGACATATAAACTAGAAAGGAATCAGCTCTCGTACACGAGCAGATAAAAAGGTAAGACAGCTAACCAACGGCACCCACTGTTACTTTTCTTGGGTACTGTAATCGAATAGTGGAATTTGAACGTCTTTTTTATAGCGACCCCAAAGTGTGGAACACAATTTTTTTATTTTTTACTGCAACGGATGCGTTTCATGGACCTCGGATTTATAGTTTACCACGGTAGCCAATAGACCATGCCTTACCAACACCACGTTTGAATTGAATTTAGGTGCTCTTTGATTATATTACCAACTATTTACAGTTTTTCAAACAGTACTGCTTCTCTGAGGATACTTAATAGACAGAGAAAGAACCCTTAGAATTGTCAGCTTACCAGCCATTTAACTCGTTAAGATATTTCATTTTTAAAATATCTAAAGTTGTCAAGCAGGGAAGACATTGGTTCACTGTCCGGCATGGCCAGGTGGTTAAGCCACTCGACTTGCAATTTAAAGGTCGCGGGTTCGAATCTACAACTTAGTAGGGATTCGTTTTTAAGTATCAAGATCACAACAGCCTCACGAATATCCAAAAATATGCTATCTGTTGATTAGTGACTGGTGACTACTTTTTCATACTATTTTTGCATTATAACCCAGTCAAAAAGGATTGGATTTCGATATAGTAAATATGTAGATCATATTTATTGATACTGATCCATATTTGTTGATAACTAGGAACATACGGACACATTTTAATATATTTTTGATATCTGAATTTGATCAACGCTAAGTTAAGGAAGTATGCCATCAACTGAGTCCCTCTTTAGTCTTAATAAAACAATACAAGTTACTAAGAAACAGTTATGATTATTTACCAAAGCTAAACTACCATACGTTCTTTGTATAACATTAAAGTACTATTATTGATGTATTATAACCCCAGGCTCGGCATGACCGGGCGGTTAAGATACTCGACTCGCAATCTGATGATCGCGGGTTCGAATCCCCGTCACACCAAACATGCTTGTCCTTTCAGCCGTGGGGGCATTATAAAGTTAAGGTCATTTCAAATATTCATTGCTAAAAGAGTAGCCCAAAGGATGGCGGTGGGTGTTATTGACTAGCTGCCTTCATTTTACTCTTACACTACTATATTAGGGACGGCTAGCGCAGATAGCCCTCGAGTAGCTTTGCACGAAATTCGAAAATAAACAAGCAAGCGACTACTTTACAACATAAAAGTTAATTAAAATTGGCTGAAATAATAAGTGCTTTATAACTGAAAAGTGAGTTAAAATGGGAAGACCTGTCAAAAACTAAACGAAATTCTAATGACTATTGGTTTTAATTATTATTCATTATGCAATGCGAAAAACTGTAATTTTTAAGGGGCTAAAGTGTGGATGACGCATCTGGCCCTGTGATGTCATGTATCTTACTATTTAAAATATTCTGGTTGCGTCAGGTTGTATTTTGTCAACTTTCACTAAGTACTTCCATTACTTCACTTGACTTAAATAGTGAAGTTTCCATTCACTGCAATTTATCCATTATCCACGTTGGGCAAATAAACTTCTAGAAGGAGAGAGGAATGTGGGTACCGTAACCAAAGATGGCCGCCTATACTTCTCTACAAAATATTAGACATCAATGGTTGGTCGCTTATGAGCTTGTTTCATGAAGCATATTCGCGTAGGATATTTTTGTTTTATGTGGAAAGAGCGATGAGGTTTAGAGACATAGGGCAGGTATACAAAAGCAACTAATCCACACGTCGTCGCATTTTAAATCGGAGCAACATACATTATGTGTGTGTCAAACGTATACATATATATAAACTTTGTAGAAGTCGATACAGTTATAGCCAAAGGTCTGACAACCATATATATTAAAAATAAATTCCTTTTGATACGCTTTGCTGAGAAAGGAAAACAACAGCAAAACATCGATATATTTTATTGACTGAAGCAGAATGTGATTTCTGATGAACCTAGCAGTGAAAAACAAGCCTGCCTTTTATCTGCCTATCTATTGACCTCCTTGTCTATCTGTTTTGCAGTTGGAAACTGGCATTTCTCAGTTTCCCAGAATAAATCCTGTTTCATTTCGCCACTGGCGCAGAATCTCTCGAGCTTTAATTGCTAGCTACGTCAGACATTTCTATTTTCTCGTGGCCCGGCATGGCCAAGCGTATTAAGGCGTACGACTCGAAATCTGAGGGTCCCGGGTTCGCATCCCCGTCACGCCAAACATGCTCGCCCTTTCAGTCGTGGGAGCGTTATAATGTGACGATCAATCCCACTATTCGTTAGTAAAAGAGTTGGCGGTGGGTGGTGATAACTAGCTACCGTCCCTCTAGTCTTACGCTGCTAAATTAGGGACGGATAGCGCAGATAGCCCTTGAGTAGCTTTGCGCGAAATTCTGAAACAAACAAACAAACATTTTCCCGTCCTTGTGTTGTTTAAGTTTCCAGTGTTCAGTGTTCTGTTTCTCAGGTCTGTGTTAGTTTGTCTGCTTACTTTTTATTTCTTTCGTGTTAATTTTACGCATTGAATTAACTACAATTTTGTTGGGTTTTTTTGTGATCTCGTACTCTTCGCTCGTTCTGTAATTTTTGTACATGCTACCATCAGGTTAGTTAACACTTAATTTGGTATCCCATATGTCTCCTATCCATTATTCATACAACAGTCTTGATATAAAATATGATTCTGGGGCTGTTCGCTGAGAAATGACAATTTCAAACATTCTAACAACACTTTCGTAACAAACGCTCATTTTCTGTTACTGTCTGTGATTCAGGTCGCCTGAGGATACAAGCCAAAGCTTCTGACTCGCTTCCCATGATCATAGATCACTGAGTGTTTTTCTTCCCTGCTGGCAGATAGTGAAATCCACTCCGCTATCGGACAGCAAAGTTTTAATCTGTTCGGTCCTCCTGAGAGAATAGCTGATTGCAATAAATGGTTAAGGGAATGGGCTTCGTGCAAATTTTACCCTTGGGGTGGGGGTAACAAACGTTACTGCGCGTGTTTCGTTCTAGGTTTTCCCAGTTGTGTCAACTGTATTGATTTTTTTTTTGTCAATACCGATAGTTCGGTTCCTGCGGGGAAGAATTATTGAGTGTGAGACAAAGTTTTTTTCAAGTGGATTATTCTGAGTATCTTCAACATAACTGAATAAGTTTATGATAATAATATTAAGTTCAGAATGTACGTGCGCCAACATTCATAATTATTACGTACCACGTCTTAAATTGTCTTCTTTCTAAGAGAATATCAGTTAATTAAGTCGTTAAATTGTGGTTTGGTTTGCTTTTAATTTCGCGCAAAACCACGGTAGGGCTATGTGCGCTAGCCGTCCTTAATTTTACAGCGTGAGACTGGAGTTTTTCTGTTGTTTTTTTAATTTAGCGCAAAGCTACTCGAGGGCTATCTGCGCTATCCGTCACTAATTTATTAATGTAAGACTTGAGAGATGGCAGCTAGTCATCACCACCCACCATCAACTCTCGAGCTAATTTTTTACCAACGAATAGTGAGATTGACCGTACATTATAACGCCCCCACGGCTGAAAGGACAAGCATGTTTGATGCAACAGGGATTCAAACCCGCAACCCTCGGATTACGTATCGAACGCCTTAACACACCTGGCCATGGAATTATTGAAGTGTTAAGTGTAAATTGCTTTCTACTGTGTTGTATAAATATGCCGCTGTGTTGGAAGGATATTTTTTTCATATACCCCAATATAATTAACAAATTAAAGTTTGGGCTTATGTTATAATGCCAGGTTGCAGATCTGATGATCTAAAGTATCTCTTGCGACATGTTATACATACATCATGTTTTCACCTGAGAGGGCATTACATCTCTATTTATTGTTAACTTTAAAGCTTCGCAATAGGATATCTGTGCTCTGCCCATCGGGGCTACTTAAACCTTATTTTTGGTGTTTTAAGCCCTCAAACTTACCACTGAGCCCACAGTACCATTTAATCTTGCTGTTCAGCTAAGAGCAGCCAGATAAACGGATCAGTGGGCACTTACGATTGGTTGCCCTCTCTTTTTTTATCGATCCGGTAAGCACCATAGTTATTCGTACATTATGCGTATAATAGAGTTATTAAATCATGAAGAAAAATTTCGCAAACAAGTGTTTAAAGTAAAAAATCTTTCGAACGTTCCCCTGGCACATTTTGAAGTTGGTAAACAACCAAAAATCTGGAAAGTTATTCGCATTTTGAAATTGAAAATGCGCACAAAAATTTCCGTAAAAACTTTGGTATGATTTCAAGTTTGTAAATATACAAAATTTTAACATAAACATGTTTCTGAAATTGGACCCATGAAAACAAAACAGCATATTAACGTAAGAAACAGACGTCATTTCTTGAAGCAAGTGTGTATTTAAACGGCAATTTACCAGAAAGCTAATATGTATTTAGCACTATTTAATTCAGTTGAAAATACGAAATAATTGATAGTTTCTAAGCGGGAAGTCGTAAAAAAAGTTGCCACCATTTGTTAACACAATGAAAACTGACTCACCAAAAGCAATAACACAGAGTAGAGTTCGTAGTTGAGGATTTGAAAAACTTTGCTACAGAGAAGATAATTAGATCTGAAATGAAAAGCATGTGAAGAAGCCTTTCCAATGCTGAATTACATGTTAATTTGTGCTAGAGTATATTTTGAAGCGAGGTAAAAGTCAGCTCAGGCTTATATGTATGTCTTTGAGTACCAAATGTGGAACCATTGTTATGATAAATAGATGTGCTGCTATTTATATGATTAGAAAAATCGGTAAATTTAGCTTGCTTTTAACCGAAAAAAATACACGTTAAAGGTACTATTATTATGAATTAGGAGTGTTATGTAACTACAGATGACACATGACAATACAAATCAGGGGTTCTGGATAACCTTATGTAACTACAGGTGACACATGACAGTATTACTGTATACATTAACTGACCTTAATTTAAAAGGTATGAAATAGCTAATAAGGTATAAAATTAAATGTATCATCAAATAACAAAAAATTACATATTAAACCCTTACACTTAATTTAAAAATACTTTAATCAATGCGTGTGGGAAAGTATAATACGTTTCGTATATCTTTAGAAAGTAATGAAAGAACACATTCTAACATAAACGTTTTTTACGTAAATAATAAAAAAGACGCTGGGAATGGGACAGAAACTCGTTATTCTAGGCTAACAGAAACATTGCTTCTCCAATGAACTATATGTTCGTACAACCCTGCCATCAATGTTGACCTACAATATTTTTCTATTATTACGATTGCTACATTAAATGGATGAATTAACCACCACACTATCAGCAAAAAGTCTAGAATTCAAGACATTTCCACACAAAAAAGTTATTTCTAATGTTTAACTTAATTAAACCAGAATAATCAAAGTGAACAAATTCATTAATAGATAGTGTAATTAAAACTACTTCTCATTCGCAGCATTACGAGGAACACTGGTTCTCTGTTTCACCAACCAATCAAGTGCAAACATCTAGATATGCACGTTTTTCTTTGTTACCTAGGTTACTAGTTTATTCGTTGTAAATTACTGACGAATCTATCTTAATTTTGTATATGTTTTTTTCTTGTACTGTGTAAATTGTACTCTCTTTATTCGATAATAATTATTTTTTTCAGTAATGTAAGAAAGTAGTTTGTATTATAAAATCATACTACGTGAAAATAGACAACGATCTTTTCTCAGGGGAAGAGAGGGGGGAATATTGTATGCTTGTTTTTCAATTTCGCGCAAAGCTACACGAGAGCTACCTGCGCTAGCCGTACCTAATTTAGCAGTGTAAGATTAGAAGGAAGGCAGCGAGTCATCACTACCCACCGCCAACTCTTAGGCTGCTCTTTTATCAACGAATAGTGGGATTGATAGCTGAATTCTAACGTTCCCCACGGCTGAAAGGTCATGCATGTTTAGTGTGAACATTGCAATCACCTGTTGATAACCAAAATGACAGTTAATAAAGGCTGTGGATAGAATCACACAGATTACAATTCTAACACTCTAACCACTTGGTCATGACACGCCATGTAGGAACAGGGTGCAATAATCATTATCCAGAAAAATTCGAAACTTTGTCAGTCGAGCTTGGGGTCGTGCTAACACTACTTTGAGTTAAATGCAAGAATAATATAAAATGTTCTACATCTAGTTTTGTCGATAAAGAACTGAAAAAAAAATGATAAAAAGCACAATAAAAGCATCAGAAAAAACTAAAATTAATGAATGTTATTACTTGGTCCAAAAATACTGATGTAATTTCCATTTAAATAACATATTCTTCTTAAAGAGAATAAACACTAACGATACTACTTTGTTCGTAGTTTTCGAACCGATAAGTCAGCCTAATGACTCAATAATATTTTTACCTTTGAAAGTCCCCCAGTTGTTCAGCGGTATGTCTGCGGACTTATAACGCTAAAATCCGGGTTTCGATACCCGTGGTGGGCAGAGCACAGATAGCCCATTGTGTAGCTTTGTGCTTAATTCTAAACAACAACAACTATCTTTGAAATTTATGTAGTTTGGTATACAAAGGTATTATTATGAAAGTATTTCCATTATTGTGAGATTTCTACGGTATTTCTAAAAACGTAAAAGTTAAAGCAAAGTAGAACAAGTTTTATTCTAGATGTACCTCCAAACGGTTCCCAAATGTTCTCTGTTTCAAAACCAAAATTAAGAATAACAACTGTTTTTATTACTTGCCTTTGAAGTATCATATGTCATGCTGTGTTGTAACCTACAGAGTGCATAATTCTTCTTGCGATACAAGGCATGCGCACGCTTTACTGACATCACAGCAGTACAAACTGAAACGTTTAGCGTCTCTTGGGTAACGTCATTTTAGTGTATACTGACTGACCGACAGACAACACATTACATTATCGTGGTTCGAGTGATGCAACCTCTTGTTATCTTTCGGGGAAAATATATAAACTGCAGTATATCTTTGGTTGATCTGAATTTGCAATAAGCATTTCTGATTTGTTAACTTTAATGTTTTATCAAAGAATACTGTCAGTTGCTGTCTCTCACTAAATACAATTACGGTAATTACCATAATTTAGTTTTCTTACTCAGACTTTACTGTGATCGTTGCTTTTAAACTCGACTTATGCTCCACAGGACGCTTTAAATTTTCCACTGCATATGTTATTTGTTCTTAAGACAAAACGACGAACTCGCAAATATTAATTTTTCACATAACCATTAGAAACCACGCATTATTTATAGGAATAAAGGACCACCACATCATAAATAACGTCTTTATTTCTATAATATTAAAATAATTAATGAAATGGACTTTGTGTGTTATTGATCAGGTGAACGCAACGAAAAATCATTAAGTTATAGTCTTTTAGCCTCCCTAAGGGTAAAGTGGTACGCCTGTGGATTTGCAAGACCAGAAACCAAGCTTAGGTGGGTGGGGTAAAAAATAGCCTATTGTGTAGCTTTATGCTTAACTTCAAACAAACAAACAATATCTTTATATTTTTGAATATGTGGTCAAGCTACTAATGATATGTAACCCCGTCTGTAATTTTGAACAATTGATTTGTAATAAGGCACCGCCCTACCACTCGCCACCCATGCTAAGGCACTGACTGTCACACTTATAACGCGCCTACAGTTTAACACGCAGGAGTTAAGTTATAAAATTATACCGTTTATTATTAACAAAACCTCGTTTCTTGTCAACTGCTGCTGTTCGTGTTTTAAAGACCAATGTACGGTGCTCTGTAATAACAGCATGTTCACTACTTTCTGCTGGATGTTTACCTGTTACAGTAAGGAACATTGCACAAGTTAAGAGAGTATGTGTAAGACAAACTTTATCCATTAAATATATCTAAATACTGACTGTTCAGAAAGTTTACTATTACTATTTGACTTTGATCTGAATATGGCGCAGAGCTACACTAGGGTTATCTGCTCTAACCGTCACTAATTTAGTAAAGATAGACTAAAGAAAAGAAGGCTAATCAATACCACCCGTTGTCAGCTCTTTTGTCAAAGAATAGCGGAATTGATTGCGACTTATAACGCTCCACCATCGCTGAAAGGACGAGTTTGTTTGGTGAGAGGGATTCGATGTCGAGACTCACAGATTGTGAGTCGATCGTCTCAACCAACAGGCCGTACAAACAAGGATCTATTATGGTAAGAGTTTGATTGTTTGTTTTGGAATTTCGCACAAAGCTACTCGAGGGCTATCTGTGCTAGTCGCCCCTAATTTAGCAGTGTAAGACTATAGGGAAGACAGCTAGTCATCACCACCCACCGCTAACTCTTGGGCTACTTGGGATTGACCGTCACATTATAACGCCTCCACGGCTGGGAGGGCGAGCATGTCTGGTGCGACGCGGGCTCGAACCCGCGATCCTCAGATCCTTAACGCGCTTGGCCATGCCGGGCCTAAAAGATGAGCATGTTTGGTTGAACGGGTATTCGAATCCTGTAAGACTATAGGGAAGGCAGCTAATCATCACCACCCACCGCCAACTCTTGGGCTACTCTTTTACCAACAAACAGTGGGATTGACCGTCACATTATAACGCCCCAAGGGCTGAAAGGGCGAGCATATTTGCGCGACGGGGATGCGAACCCGTGACCCTCAGATTACGAGTCACACACCTTAACACGCTTGGCCATGCCGGGCCGCCTGAATATTGTGGTACGAGATCATGGTGGATCGTATCTCACGTTTGACAACAGAATTACCAGGCCCCTATCGGCTATTTTATATAAACGTTTCTAAACTACTTATGTACCAAACTGCTTGTAGAACCGCGAATTCGTTGGTTGAAGGAAACTTTGTAACGCAAAAGCCACATTTTAATTTCTAAATAATTATGCCAATAAGGTTGCAATGACTTCCGTGGGGTCATCTAAAGATTTTAGGTAAGAAATGAATGATTTCTTTCAATTTTACTTTGATGTGTTTATAACAGCAAGAAAAAAAACATCAAAATTACTCAATACGTCACAATATGCCCATCCTCAGCGCTAGTGAACGTTATAAAAACAATCGACAACTCGAGGGTTAACGCCAATTACCGCTTGTTGAAGAAAGTGACAACCTGTACATATTAGTTGAATTTGAGGATAACGAAACACAGCTCAAAAATGTGGAAGGCAGATCTGTGTATCTTCTTTTGTTTGAATAACGTAGGTATCCAGGAGAGGCGTGACTGTAGCGTGTTTCATGTAAATAACCGTCTTTTTCACCTATATTGTTACTGAAGAATTGATTTCCGTAGAGTTTCAGGTAACTTATTCACACTTCACTATTTCTTTCATCTGACGTTTCACGTCTCATTAGATTAATGTTATCGCGCATAATTCTTGTTTGTTATTTTAAATTAACTTTAAAGAAACTCTAGCTGCAATGTTTACGAAAAATATGTTACATATGCATACGTACACATGTAATCACGTTAATGAGATGATATACAGGTAATAAAAAAAGGAAAAGACAGAGAGAAATAATGGGTTTGTTTCTTATTTTTAAATCAAAATTTCACCTGGTATCCAGTATCTGTAAAGTATATTAGTGGTAAATTTGTGTTTTAATAAAGCGTATCTTAATTTTAGTTCGATGCATTAATAATAACGAAATGACATTTTTTTCTTGAAAGTTTATTCTTGAAACAGCTTTACCAAACTAAAGTGCATAATTTGGGCTTTGGGCATTAAAACCTTTAGAGGTTTCTTTTACGTAATGTAGCGTGACATCCAGAGTTTTGCTGGCTCGCTGAACCGTACGACAAAACCATTACCGGTACCTCAAGAAAAAAAGTTAGCTATCGAAATAAAGGAATTGCCCAGACGGTGGCAATAAGAGAGGAAGTCTGTAGCAAACATAACCGGAAGTCCGAACCATCACCGGAAATGGCTGTTCATCTATAACGAATACACGTTTTCAAAATTCTAAATCCAACATATGGAATCTGTAACTTGCGGAAGGAAGACGCTTGTTATTAATAGATGTCTGTTTGCTCCAGATATTACGATTGATGAAGATAACACCAGTAACTAAATAAACAAAATCAAAGAACATCCGTAGCGATTAACTATGAGAGAGAAAAAGTTTCTCGTGGAAAACTTATTTGTTCGATAGTTTTGAATGTAAACTAAGAAAAGAAACTACTTCTTTTCATGTTTTGTGAAAAATACACATTTGATTTCTGGCCGAAAGATTTGAAAATTTTTGTTTCGCTTTTCAGGAAAAAAAACCCAGTGAACATTATTATATTTCTTCCAATTATGTATACAAAAAACTCCTGCTGTCCTAACAACCAACGTAACATTATTTTCAACCCATCTTTATATAGTTTAATCGCTAAAAACAGAATCAAATAAACGGCTTAATAATATATTACATATACGTTTACAGGAGTGTGTCTTGATTGTAACCCTATGTAACACTTAAATATCGGTCAATTTCACACCATCAGTACCACTTTTTTGACTTTTTATCACGAATATCGAATTTCTTACACACTCGTTATTGATGAAAAGATAGTGGCTGATGACTATGTTAGAAATCAAGTCGAATATAGAAAGTTGCCTGCAGGAACGTCTGATACCTTAGTCTTCTTGGCATTGGCACCTTACATTAAGGACACATGTTTTTAATATGAAGTCATTTGGCTACAAGAAGATAAAAAACCTGTTTGACATGTTTGTAAGTGTTGTTTTCTGTAACACTTTGCCTGTTTTGTTTCTATTTCTGAAAGGCACAACAGATTAAATCGATCTATAGATCACAGGGTCCTAGGTTTGAGACGCGATTTTGCTGAATACGTTTTGTACTTTCAGCTGAACATGTATTCTGTTCAAAGAGACGAGGAAACTCCGTGTGGTTGGCTCTCTTTCCTATAACCAGTTAACCAAAGTTAAAGATGTTTGCACACAAATCCTAAGGATCTTTGACATGACCGTTTAACCCTCATGCAATCTTACTTCTGTTGTGATGGTGTGGTACAGCAGTATTTTAAAGTTAGAATCATTTTGATATCAAAAGCTATTCTGAGGAATAAACCGGTTGAAGCAAATGCAGAGAAATTCGATAGATCATTCACAAGACAAAGTGTGAATGGACAACCAAACCGTTAAGAATTCGCAGTCATTTGATTTTACCATATTAATGTCGGTGAGGAGGACCCAATATAGTTAAAGGGGCGGCCCACGCTCCTTTTCATAGCATTGATTTTTAAATGTATCTGCCATGAGAAATGTTTGTTATGGGGTCCCGTCTTCTCTCAGTCAATTTCTTCCCTTTCAAACAATGGAAAATTCAGATAGCATACATAATACATAATACTAAATTTAAGCGATTTTCTACTACATTCGTTAGCCAGTTAGTGAGAAGGTTTGATTTGGTTTGTCTTGAATTTCCCACGAAGCTACACAAGGGCTATCTGCGCTAGCCGTCCCTAATTTAGCAGTGTAAGATTAGAGGAAGGCAACTAGTCATCACCACTCACTGCCAACTCTTGGGCTACTCTTTTACCAACGAATAGTGGGATTCACCCTTACATTATAATATCCCACGGCTGAAAGAACGAGCATGTTTGATGAGACGGGAAGCTACATTAGTTCTTTTTCATCAGATCTGTATCAACTTGTGTGTTATAAAAATTAATCAGCGCATTTCTATTAAGTTCAAAATCTTAATTTGTTTACAATTGGCTTATCGTTGTACGTGTTACTGAACGTAAGAATTTGTTCTTTGACATTACATATCCATGTCATCTTCAAACTCTAAAGGTTTGAAGAAGGATTGTGATATTTTTAATGAAAGAAAGCCTTCTTTGATGATATTTGTATTTTGTTCTTCAAAACTCCTTTCTAGGTAAATTGAAATTTTAATCAATTCAAGCCTTAGAAATGCAGTTTCAGAAATCGTGTTTTCACTCTACGTTTGTGGTGGCTACTTTACAACGTCAAAAAATCGAGTCATGATAAACATCCGTGGTGTGCACAGCACAGATAACCCATTTTGTAGCTTTCGACAAACAAACAAACGAGGGACTAGTTTCTAAAACACTGGACAACTTTAACATGTTTATATGTTGTGTTCAGTAGTTATGCATTCCCAGAGAGAGTTTAGTGTTGCATTATGTCGTAAAAAGTCAAGACTATCGTGTTTGCACAAGTGTAGTGCAGCGTGTTGTTTTACTGCAATACAGTAGAAATGTCGTACACTGTGGCCCAGTTGGCAAGCGACCGTATATTCAATATATACAATGTAGTATAGAACTTTTCAATGCATTTAACAAATAGCAATACACGTTTTGATGATCAGTTCGATGTTTTTCATTTTTCTTATGTTTTGTCTCATCTCTCAGGTCTTTTTGCTGTTGTTTATATTTTAATAACAAAATAACGCAGCTGGTTTTCAGGGACAAACTTATCTTTATTGCTATGTTTTAATCATTTCAAAAGAAAACGAAGAAACAAACTTGTGTTTTCTTTACGAACAACCGTTACTGGTACAGGAAATATATGGTCGAAAACAAGTCAAACTATTGCACATGTGCACAGCCTTTGTTTTCTCTGTTAACTTCATCTGTAAGCTATTTTATTGGCAAAATGAGGTAAGCGAAAAACATATATTACCTAAATAAATCAACATTAATTGTGTCAGTTAGAAAAATACTTTACTGTTCTTATGCTCAGAAGTTTAGCATGGCCAGGTGGATAGGGCGCTCATTTCGTAATTTGAGGGTGGAGGGTTCAAATCCTCGTCACATAAAACATGCACGTCCATACAGCCGTGGGTACGTTATATGTGACGGTCAATCCCACTACACGTTGGTAAAAGAGTAGCCCGAAAGTTTGGCAGTAGATGGTGATGACTAGCTGCTTTTTCTCTAGGCTTACACTGCTAAATTAGGGACGGATAGCGCTGATAGCCTTTGTGTAGTTTTGCGCAATATTAAAAAAAACAAAAACTTCTGTCCAGGAAAATGGTTAATTATATAGTGTCAAAGTTTACAATGCGAGCTAAACGACTGTCGATAGCCAGTGTTTTTACGTCTGTCAGTTCGTCTCGGATAACGACGGAAAGAAAGTAATTTTTTATTTGCTAAATATATTATATAACAGTGAGTAAGCGTGTGTTAGAAACGTAAAAAGCTACTTTGTAAATTGGAAAGGGTACTTGAATAAATTTCTGGTGTCTTTTTCTTAAATTTTCAAAATGTTCGGTATTGACTGACTCGGTATTTATTGCCTACTCTAGCGCCCTCTCCGTTGTCATGGGTCCCTGTAAAATATCTTCGGTTTCTCACTGCCCCATTGGTGGGCGTGGTTTGGGCTAGAAGTTCAGTTAAATATTTTTCTTTATAACTAGTATGATTAAAGCTACCGAATTTCCATTATTGTGGTAGTATTTCTCAAGTGTACCGTTTTTCTTTCAGGTAATTGGGTAGGATCTGCATAATATAGGAGGTTGGACAAGAAGTGCCTTGAGAGCGTGTGTGTAAATCTGACCTTTGACTGAGTTTAGCAATGATTTAGAGTGACTGCACAATACGAAAATGTGAAATATCTTTACCACGAATAAAACACCCAATGAAAATGAAATGTTTCGTGTACTTACGGAGGATAGTGTCTTTATTTGTGATTTCAAAGACATTTGTAAGAAAGAAAATGAATTCGTTCCAGATTGAGAATTGTACAAGACAAGCGTGGCCCGGCATGGCCAGTTAGTTAGGGCGATCGAATGGTAATTTCAGGGTTTATGCTTTTTGAAGTCAATCCTTGTACATGGGTTACAACAAGTGAACAGATGTTGATCTCTTGCAGACAAGTTTTTTTCGCAGAAGAGATGCGTATCTGTGAACAAGTGAATTGCAACTTTCATTGTCTCAGATTATCTCTCGGTTAAATATGTTTCATACGGTGTGCCTAGGCTTTGTTTCAACTCTTTAAAATTATGAAACAGAGAATAATTTTCAAAACCATTTTCTTAATTGCAAAATTAATCTATAGAATGGTTCAGGTTTAATTTAACAGGGGGCGCGACCGTATACACAATAACCAGCACTTGGTGTTTCTACATGCTAACTTTCATTATTTGTTTTTTTTTCTCCCTGCCAGACTGTGAAAGTTGCCGAAAGAATGATGTTCATGGTAACCATGGCAACAAAGATTCTTCTTATAATTGTGGGCGTGAAGTTGATGATCAACAGTCTGTTGCTGCCAACAAACATGGTGGACTCAGACATCTTTTAAACTCATCAGAAGTATATAAGAAGGACCAGAAACGCACTTGTTCGTCATTTTCGTGGAATACAGTCGACGTTTCGGGATTTCTGAGTCTACTTTGCGTACATCAGACGAAGAAAGATTTAGTTCAGTTGTCTCGTCGGTTTCGACGCCAGGTTCGTGATGAGTCAAAGACTGTTGTGAGTGGTCAAACTGCTGTCCTGACATGCTTGCCTAAGGGTCAGAAAGTGGTAAACGTCGTCTGGAGTAAAGGTGAAGTCCAAATTCAGAATTGTTTAAATAGATTGTTTTTTTTTTAGTCTGCCACATTGAAATGGGACGAACGGTTAAACAACAACAACAAACCTTATGAGTGAAGCAGAGATATTAAGCTTTTGTTATGTATGTTTTCAAAACTTAAAGCTATTGAAATCTTCTTTCTATATGTTTCATGTAAATAAGATGAAAGCACGTGTGATGTCCTTTCTGTCATCCCTTTTCTCAGGTTTGTATTTAAGACGACATTACGCATTTTTATCTGAGTACCTTGCAGAATCAATGGAAATAACTCATTTTATTTCTTTCTTTCTTTGCTTACATCATATTATATGGGTTATCAAGCAAGGCTAGGTGAGATTGAATGGTAGTGTGCCCAAACTTTAAATCTTAAAAATTCGATGCTTATGTCACGTCGCCACGAGAACATGCTTTTCACTGTAACGCTAATGGTTGAATTCAAGTAACAGTAGTCGAAGGGTTGGTTAAGGGTGCTGTGATCATCCATCTTCTCTAAAGCTTATTATTCCAAAAGTAACAAAGATTGTTTAAAGATAACCCTCTGCGAGTAGCTTTGAACAAATATGCTGAAAAAAGCGAACAAACCAACAAATCACCAAATAGCTTCTTTGTTTGTCTGTTTCTTTGTTTTGAATTTTGCAAAAGGTATTTGAGGGCTATCTGTGCGAGTCATCTCTAATTTAGCAGTGTAAGACTAGAGGAAAGGCAGCTAGTCATCACCACCCACCGCTAACTCTTGGGCTACTCTTTTACCAACGAATAGTGGAAGTAACCGTCACGTTATAACGCCCCCAAGGCTGAAAGAGCAGCATGTTTGGCGCGACGGGAATGCGAACCCACGACCCTCAGATTACAAGATTAGCACGCTTGGCCATACTGGGCCAAACCAAATAGTTCGGGTTTGGTTTATTTTTACTTTCGCTCAAAGCTACACAAAGAGTTTCTGCTCTAGCCTCCTTAACTTATCAATGATATACTAGAGGGAACTTTGAGAGGCAAAACAATCCCCTCTCGAGCTCTTAGTATACCAAAGGAAAATGGGATTAACCGTCACTTTTAACGCCTCCACAAGTCAAAAGGCAAATTTCTTCAAGACCTCGATTTTCAGATTGTGAGTCGGGAGCACTAATTATCAAGATAGACCAAAATATTGTGGGTTTGCGTATTTAAACAGAAACCCTTTGTAAAAACGTACACAAATAAATTTATAAAGATTGTTAATTTTATAACGTTTAATGGTTAAAGAAAAAAAATGTTATTTTTTTAAAGACCAAAGAGTCACATTGTAACTGGAAACATGAACTTGTTATTTGGTTTTCATTGCAATAGTTGTAAATCATAGTGAGAAAACACAAATTTTTAAGGCAATAAACCTGTTGTTTGGAAATCAATTCTGTTATACGATGCAGTTAAAACACAAAGTTAAATTAGCACATGGAACCATATTTTTCTGAAGCTATTAACAACAGAAACGTAGCCAAAAGTGTGCCCAAGGTGGTTCGACTCCCTGAAAATTGCAGGTGTATTAATCATATGTTCTGTTTTCATTTTTTTGTATATAAGAAACTTGTTTTGTATAATTTAATGGAAAAAAAAAGTCAATAAATACCGCATGGCCAGGTGGTTAAGGCATGCGACTCGTAATCCGAGGGTCACGAATTCAAATCCCGTCACATTAAACATTCCTACCCTTTCAGCCGCTAGGGTATTTTTATGTGACGGTCAAACTTACTATTCGTTTGTAAAAGAGTAGCCCAAGAGTTGGCGGTGGGTTGTGACAACTAGCTGCCTTCCCTTTAGTCTTACACTGCTAAATTATGGACGGCTAGCCCTTGTGCTGAATTTCAAACAAAGCAAACTATAAACACTATGGTATTTGGCTTGCTTAATGACCATTTTATTTAAAATTTTAGATAAATTTCAGCTTTTTAACCACTTGTCCCCCTTAAATTTTTCTTTCACTCTTCAATTTAAGAATGAAAATGTAACGTTTTGGGGGCTTCAAATTTAAAAGACAGCGGGCGTTGTAACGCTTTTCATCGCTTCAACGACTGAAACACGCTGCCTGTTGCCCCCTAGTGGCTCGGCGGTATGTCTGCGGACTTGCACGCTAAAATCCGGGTTTCGATACCCGTGGTGGGCAGAGCACAGATAGCCCATTGTGTAGCTTTGTGCTTAATTAAAAAGAACAACAACGCTGCCTGTTTTATGTTTTTTTCTTTTAGCAAAGCCACATCGAGCTATTTATTGTGTTCACCGAGGGGAATAGAGCCCCCTGATTTATGATGTAATAAACTTATGGTAAAAATAATGCACATTTTCCCTTTTCACAAACCGTTTTATTCTAAAACTGTACGTCTCATGCGCTGTTTAAATTTATATTTATTTTATTTATATATTTATACGTTGAATTTGTTATTAAAACAGAAATATTTAAATAATGAAACTTTGATTTCTATGCTAATAGAACAAATATAGATCGAGTTTCCTAGAACAAATATAGATCGAGTTTCCTAGGTGCTTCTACCTGGAGAACTGTACTCCGTAATCGTCGGTATATAAAAGAACAAACTCCATCATAACGTCATAAATTATTCATCCAATATAACTTCGGTGGTTAAAAAATAATAATTTCGAAGCGTTATGCTTGAGAGTAAAAAGAAAAACCAAGAACTCGCACATGTAAAAGTATTCGTATACGTATTCATACTACGAATGGAATGAATGTATTCACGGCTCGTTTCTTACAAAGTTATATCAACTGATAAGGTAAAAAAATATTTTGCATCGTGTTTTCATTTAAAAAAATGTGGTTTTCTGTTTGAGACCATGGTTGTGCTCTGAAAGTAACTGTCAAATCTGTTTGCCTATGAATTTCGTGCAGAGTTATACAAGGGCTATCTGCGCAAGCTGTCCCTAATTTGACAACTGGTTATCAGCACTCACCGCCAACTCTCGAGCTACTCTTTTTTTAATGAATAGTAGGGTTGACTGTAACATTTTAATACCCACCATGGATGAAAGGGCGAGTATGTTTGGGGGACGGAGATTCGAACCCGCGACTTTCAGATTGCGAGTCAAGTGTCTTAACCACCTGGACATTTCGGGACACGTCAAATGTACTTTTCATTATGACAAGAGTTGCTGGAACTTGACGATTGGTGTCGTTGAGAAATCTGTTAGTTTGAAATCAGGAACGGTTATACACCTTTAACCTTTTTGCGTGAAAATTCTGAAATAAATATGAAAATGAATTTAACGCGAAATATGATTGTCATGTAACAAACAAATGAAGTTACTCTATATAATTTTACAGTGATCTATTGAAGCATAGAACGTTGAGTATTTTACGGATCAGTGAAACAAACAGTTTCTGATAAACGAATCAGTTTTTATTCTTCGAACTTTGAATTTATGGTTACCTCATATCTTCACCTATAAATTATATTTCTTATCAGTACAATATATAGATACTAACATGCTACATATTTAATTCTGCTTTATCCATTGGCGAAGACGTGGTGTGGCGTGGTTTGGTGGTTAAGGCAATCAACTCCCAGTCGAACCACTTTAGTGAACATGCTTGTAATTTGAACCGTGGGAGTGTTGTAAAGCTACGGCCAGTTCAAGTATTTACTGGTAAAAAATATTCCGAAAAATAGCAGTCGGTGGCGTTGATCCTGTGTAATCTATCACTTCAAAAGTGATAACGAAGACAGCCCTCGACATATTTTTCGCGAAATTCACCAAATACACAAAGCTATTGGCGAGAACGCTCGAGTTTCGAAGAACGGTTTAATGATTCCAAAATCTACACTCATTAATTTCGTGTCAGGTCCGGCTTGGCCAGGTGGTTAAGGGACTCGACTCGCAATCCGAGGATCGCGGGTTCGCATCCCTGGCGCACCAAACAAGTTCGCCCTTTCAGCCGCGTAGGCGTTATAATTTTCGGTCAATCCCACTATTCGTTGGTAAAAGAGTAGCCCAAGAGTTGGCGGTGAATGGCGAAGACTAGCTGCCTTCCCTCTAACCTTACACTGCTAAATTAGGAACGGCTAGCACAGATAGCTTTGCGCGAAATTCAAAAACAAAATATTTCGTGTCATTGCTGTTTTCCGTAAAAGCATAATTATTTGAAATATTTAGCAATATAATAAATAACGAAGAAAAATGATATAACCCCAATTCGCGTTATTAATTATTATTATTTGTTCGAATGAATATTTTCATAATTATATGATTTCAGATGGCCTCACGTTACCTGTCAATCCCAGGCAAAGCATCCTGGGAAACGGAAGTTTGTCCATTCGGGAAGCAACAAAAACTTTTGACGAAGGTTCTTACAACTGCCGTTATCGTGACGACAGGTTTAGAACCAGAAATAATGTCGTCACTCTTCGAGTTTCGGGTAAATTATATTTTCTTTTTTAATCCGTTATTTACTTATTTATTTTCGAGGGATAATATCCACGTAATTAATTGTATTAATTGTATTTTGGAGTCTTTACATACAACCGACTTTATTTTGATTTTTGATGTCATTAGTGTTTCATATGGCACTCATATCGTACAGACTAAAACAATATAAACAGTAATGTTAGTGAGTATATGCTCCAGTTTTATTACTGGTTGTTTATGAAAACAACAAAAGAATTACACGTCAATGTTTCAACGACCGGAAGCTTGGTAAGTATTAGTAACTACTTTGCCCAAACGATTCATAAAGTCACATTATTAGAAGTTGTAGTTTTAATATTTTCTCCTGTTTAGACAGCTTTCGAAATTTAAGGGAATAAACAGTCGCTTTCAAAGTATTTTCCTGGAAAAAAAGCGTTTCGGGGATTCTTTTGTCCCTTGTCGTCCAGCACATCTGATGAATTCTGGTATCCAACAAAGAACCTTTTGTTTGCGACTTATAAGAGACAAAAGATAGATCTCAAATGCTGTTTTCATTATGTTATGCAAGACTCTGGAATAAAGTTCGTTCACAGTTTACTTTAGCTCGACATTGCCAAATGGTTAAGGCGCTCGACTCGTAATCTGAGGGGTGCGACTTCGAATCCCCGTCACATCAAAGATGCTCGCTCTTTCAGTCGTAGGGGCGTTATAACGTGAGAGCCAATCCTACTATTCTTTAGCAAAAGAGTGGTCAAGAGCTGGTAGTGAGCGTTGATGACTAACTGCCTTCCCTCTAGTCTTACACTGCTAAATTAATGACGGTTAACACAGATAGTCCTCGTGTAACTTTGCGCGAAATCCAAAACAAGCAAACACAATTCACTCATTTCTTATTAGAAATGTCAGGCCCGATTACATTACAGTTTGCTATATATGTTTAAACCACAGGGGAGTTTAAAACTTTACTTAAACGTGCTTGATCATGTTTGATCCTAAACAAACTGTGTGAACAAATATACCATGGTAACTGCAGAATCTTTGCAAAGAAACAAACTATTTAGAACAAACTCAGGAACGTAGTGTTGTTTCAATTAAAATATAAATTTTGAACTTGTTCGTAGGCAAAACACTTAATCTGTATAACACCTAATCTGTATGTAAGCTTTTAGATATGAATATCATTAGGTTTACATTCTAGTGTTTTGTTTGGGAAATTTGAAACTATCATTACATCTTGGATGGTCTAGAATAGGGTTTTGCAACTTAAGAGAGCCTCAGGGCCTCAACTATACGCACGAGTCTAGTGGAGGGCGGAATCATATTGTTGTCAAGTCAGGGCTTGTTGGTGTTTTACGTAATGCAAAATAAAGAGTAAATAGATCCATGGTAGGGTTAATTTATGTCCTTTCAACAAGGTAAAATAAGTTACAACTGGGGAAGGAGTTCCTCTGAATGTGACTTACTTTACTTTACATGATACTTGGACGGGTATATTTGCGAAAAGAGATGCATTTCACTGTGAAAATAAAAGTAAAATGTAAGTTCAACATGCCCAATTACGTAATCAATAAATAAATGGAAAAATGCTGCATGTAAAAGAAAATAGAATAACAAACATATTTATGATATTTAACACAGTAAGGACATAAAATTTTCAATGTGAACTTTGAGGTCACTCAGCAGCACTGGCCAAAGCGGACATGGAATTCTGTTGTTGCTGGTTTCAGGAGATGAAGCAGAGAAACATCCGTGAGGCGACATCTTTTGTGGCTCTTAATGAATTTCATTATGGAAAACACGCTTTCACATATATATGTGCAATCAAACATTGATGTCATTTTCTATCCAAAAGCACGCATATTTGGAAATCGATTTTTTGAAAGTAGTTTAAAGAAATCTGGTTCTTTTTCTTGTCTGTTTTCCAGAAATGGATCAGCATGTGAATCACATAATTCAAGTTGACCATCAGCTTGTTGGTTTTCTATGACAAAACAAAGAGGATTATTGAACAGTTGTATCCTTATTTTTAACATTTCAATTTCTTCGAATCTTGCATTAAACTCATCAATAATATCTAGTGTTAAACTCATCTATGATATCTTCAATATTTACAGAAACGTCTGAAACATCAAGTGGCTCGTCATCTTTGAACTGTTCTCTTAATTGCTGACAACTTGGAAAATGGGCCAAGTCGTTGTGTCTTAAACAAACTCTGAAAATTCTTAACTTATTTCGAAATCCATTTATGTTTCCATTAAATCTGATACCATGTGGTTCCTCCCCTTGGGCTTCAGGTTGAGATCGTCAAGATGAGTGGTGATGTCTGTGAGAAAAGCCAGTTGTTTCAGAAAATCCTCACTTTGGAGTTCTTCTTCCAATTCTGTTGTATCCGATGAAACAAACTGATCGAGGAATGCAGGGATTTCTTTCCTTGTTCCAAAAAATCGTTCAAGATATTTTTGGGCACTGAGCCACTTTATCTGGTTTTAAAGAGCCCAAACTGCTTCAGCTACCGATGTAAAAGAGCTTTGTTTTGTCCTCTTATCATGTCAATAACTTTAACAAGTTTACGAACTTCGTTTTGTTTCACTGATTTCCCACACAGAACTCCTTGATGAATAACACAATGAAATGTTGGACAAATTACTTCATTTTCCCTAAGAAAGCCAATAACGCCTAATTTGTTTCCAACCATCGCAGATGCGCCATCTGTCACTATTGCTGAACACTTATTAACTGAATTTTTTACTACCTCGAAGATATCCTTTCCTTTTGTGGTCCCACGAAGAGCACATAATTCAATAATTCCTCTTTCGTTCAAAAGTTTTCATGAATAATACGTACAAATATTGACATCTGCTTAATCACTACTTTCGTCAAGACATAGCGAGAAATAAGTACTTTTTTCAACTCGTCCAACAATTGAGTTTTCTAATTGTTCTTCCATGTTAGTGACCCATCTTTGTATGGTTTGGTTGGAAAGCTGCAATGATTCAAATTTCTCAGCAATTCTGGCGTCCCCAAACACCTTTGCCATTTCAACAGCACATTTCTTTCCTCAACTGCCATCAACAAAAAGGTTTCTTTGCTCTTGCAAGTTCAAGAAAAACGATGTACGAATCATTCAAAACAGACGTCTGGCTTTCTGACAACTCACTAAACATACTCGTTTGTTGTTTTAATTTCTTGCTGAAATCCACAATCTGAACGTTTCCTGTTTCTCCTTCGTATTTTTACACCTTTCTTTATACATCGTTGAATAATTTCTTTTCACATTAAATTATTTGGGCACTAATATAATTTACATACAAACCAAACACTGCAACTTGCTATATTGTTTGTGATTAAATAATCAAGTTCCTAACGTTCCTGGTACACTCTGTTTTCACTGTCAATCATAAGTTTCATGAAAACTTTGCTGATATTTGTATTTACCACGGAACTGAACAGTGATAATTTATAACACGTCAACCTCCACAACAGCAAACGCACAGACTGGCAACAGGGCGAGTTCGTTTTGTCTAGCAGAAGGGAAATGATGGTATAATACACCGAGGTGTATGTGATATAACTTAAAAGCTATTATCATCAAGTTCTTACTGAAAAATTATAGAAGCATAAATAATAAACATACAGATGCACACAAAATAAATTTTAAAATTTTATTAGTGAATGTCGGTTGGAGTTTTTCATGCATTTTTACCTCGCAAGTCAGAATTTTTTATTTCTTCACTACAAATAAAAGAATTATAAAAGTAGGTTATTTTTCAATAGACCTTCTCGAGACACACAAAACCATGCGCCGCGAGACCGCACGTGGCTCGCATGCCGTCTGTTGGAAATCCCTGGTCTAGAAGCAATCCAGACACCATATTTTTCGACTGCTAACGAAACAAGATTTTATATAATTAGTCCTAACACGTTTTCGTTCCCTTCAGTTTGAACTGCTGTGCAGTGATGTAGTCCACAGTTGTAGAAGATGAAACTAAAGCTAATATATCTGAAAGTAATGTAACCTTCAATTTGACAACTGGTGGCTGTGAATTACACTTTAAATATGTGATGTACTTAAATTTTTCCATTATAACTTACTGTTTTTGAATTTCGTGCAAATCTACACAAGGGTTGTCTGCGCTAGCTGTCCCTAATTTGGCAGTGTAAGACTAGAGGGAAGGCTGCTAGTTATCACCAACCCCGCCTACTCTTGGGTTACTCTTTTACCAACGAATAATGGGATTGAACGATACATTATAACGACCTCACGGTTGAAAAGGCAAGCATGTTTGGTGTGATGGGGATTTGAGTCCGCAACCTTCAGACTACCAGTCGAGCATCTTAACCACTTGGTCATGTTGGACCCTCTCATTATACTGCCGAACACTTTCTGACAAATGTTTTCTAATCCATTTTCATAATATTCACGAAATGCTACAAATGACACTTCCATTTTTAACTTTTTTTTTGGAAGTGTGCAAGAAAGTTGTGGTATAAACAGAAAAAAAAACCAGTTTTTAAAGCAATAATCTGAATATTTGTGTATTTACTTCGGAGTACAAGAAATGTTGTAATTTAACGTAACCCCTCAAAAAACAACCGATTAATCTATTGCATGTATGGGACGTCACTTATTAAGATTAAAGTTACTCGTTAACTCAAGTTAGGATTTTCTACATAGCTACGCATTTTGTGCAGACAACTTGGAATTTGTAAAGCTGTTTTTAAGAGTGAAATGTTAAACTTCAGAGTCTGTTTGAGGGAATACAGAGCTGATAAAATATTTAAAAAATTGTTTTGTGATTTGATCCATCTTGGTTATCCTGTATAATAATTGTAGTTTAAGGAAAGCTAAATATTATATAACCAACAATAGCATTAATGTTTGACTTTTAATCTTTGATGGGTATTTCATGTATTGTCTAACCTTTGAAAGCTGGTCGGATTTTAACAAAAATGCAGGTCACCCATCATTGGCTCAACAGTAAGTCCCAAGGCTTATAACACACCTTTCATTACCTGTAGTAACACAGTGTAGATTGCACATTGTGCTTAATTTCTTAACAAATAAAGAATAAAGACAGCTATTGACAGTGTTCTGCACGAAGTCTACAATATATATATTGAACGTTTCGTGTTAATTTGGTCTGGGGGCTCGGAATGGTCAAGCGTGTTAAGGCGTGCGATTCATAATCTGAGGGTCACGGGTTTGTGTCCCCATCGCGCCGAACATGTTCATCCTCCCAGGCGTGAGGGTGTTATAATGTTACAGTCAATCCCACTATTCGTTGGAAAAAGTAGCCCAAGAGTTAATGGTTGGTGGTGATGACTAGCTGCCTTCCCTCTCGTCTTACACTGCTAAATTAGGGACGGCTAGCACAGGTAGCCCTCGACTAGCTTCGTGCAAAATTTAAAAAAAAAGAAGCGCTGGTCTGTAGCCACCTAGCGGTAGTGCCGACAAATCCCAAGGCAGCGCGGGCAACATCATTTACAAGCAAGAAGCGCGCGTTCTATTCTACGGTTTACAAATTTCTGTTAAAACGAAAGATATAATTATGAAAAGGAAATAAACCTAGCCTGTACATGCGAACATAGCCTAGAAGAAAAATTTTGAAAATGTTGTTTCTTATTTGAAAATAGTGAATGCCCAAAATAAGAAAGTGTTATGAGAACATTAAGTTTAAGCATGGTGGGATGATTAATTTGAAAGTTTGAACAGCTGTTACTATGTCGTTGAACGTATGAATTGGAGTGGAAGTTCCCCAAGTTGTTGTTTCTAGTTAATGAAGTTTAGTTTAATTATCTTTTTAGGGGATCTGGTGGTTAATTTAGTCACTAATTTTTACTTAAAACTTTCAAATGTGAAACCGACCAAATGCAAATGGATTTTGCTTTCTAAAAGCTATTGTGTTTATTTGTAGTTAAAAATCGTCCAACCGCAGGTATCGAAACCCGGTTTCTAGCTTTGTAAGTCCGTAGACATACTGCTGTGCTGCTACTGGGAAAAGAGGGATGGATTTTGAAAATATAGTCCGTGTTCTTGATTAAAAGTAAACTCTTGGACCTGAGATGACTTAATGGTTGGGTTGCATGAGCCGTGAACTCGAGAGTTCGTGGTTTATGTCCCTTTGGCGTAAAAAATTGCATTATGCAAAATTCCATCGCTCGATAGATAGGAGTAGTTCAAAAACTAGTGTTGGGCCCTGTTGACTTGGTTTTTTCTTTTAATCTATCATTTTTTAAAAATTAGTAAAATGGACTATGAGAAGATAGCCTTTGTGTACTGTTCAGCGCGAACTTTTGAAACAAACAAACAGAAAACTATGTGTGGATATTTATAGTTTAAATAGTTTTGATGTCTTTGAGATTACAAAAGAAAAATGAGTGAGGTTGTAGTGGTTTAAACACGACAGAACATTCAAATAACCTTCTCATTATTATAACACATTAAAGTATTGATTGGGAGAAGATATAAATATCATTTTATGATGACATTTTCTGATTATTCCATGACAATTTTTATCAAACAGAAACTTTACACTGACCCACAAAGAGACAAAATGTGCTTCATATCTTAATATTAATGGTTATATACAGTTGTTACATAATATAAAGCCAGTATTTCGACAGTGTTTTTTCCCTTTCATATTTACGCTCAAAACATTTGCATAAGACCTGAGTTTTCCAGTGCTTTTGTCCTTCATTGTTTAAAGTCTCAAGTGGCTGAGGGCCAAGACTGAAGACCTTCCTTGCTTAGGCCTGGCATGGCTTGGTGGTTAGAGTGCTCGACTCGTAATTTCCATGTCGTGAGTTCGAATCTCCATTACCAACACTCTTGCCTTTTTAGCCAATTTCGCTATTCATTGGTAAAAGAGTCGTCCAAGGGTTGGAGACGAGTGGTGGAAACGAACTCACGCAAGTTAACATCATTAAACACTAATACACAAACCTAACACATTTCTCACACTCATTAACGTTCTCAGCCCAAGCAATATACACTTAAAGTGATTTATTCTTCAAACAATGCGTTCAATATGAGACATTATTTGTTCAGAAGGAAGTTTGATAATCATGTATGGAATATCTAGCCGTCGCTTATACTTTTAAAATCCTTTTACTTCTAATTTATTTAATAAAACAAGTCGCAGAAAAGAGTTTTGTTTTACTAGATTTGTGTGATAACGATTAATGAAACACAGTGACGGAAAATCAAAACGAGCAAAGTTGTAAGATTCACAAATTTCAACTTGCACTAATTACAGGTGTTATTGGTTGTAATATTACGTTATTTTTATAAAAGCCAAGATTCACACATTAGTGTAACATTAATTTTCTAGTGTTTCACACACACACATTCCCTTTGGTGACTTAAGGTTTGAAAGCTTATAACATTAAAATTCAGAAAACAGACAGACCATTCTATAGCGTTGTGCTTCACAAAAACAAACGAACAAACTCATGTTGTCATGGATATTTTGTTCCTGACATACTTCTGATTATTTCATGGTTTTTTCCCTGTTGTCATAGATACTTTGTTCCTGACATACTTCTGATTATTTCATGGGTTTTTTTTCTCTGTTGTCATGGATACTTTGTTCCTGACATACTTCTGATTATTTCATGTTTTTTTTCCCTGTTGTCATGGATACTTTGTTCCTGACATACTTTTGATTATTTCATGTTTTTTTTTTCTCTGTTGTCATGGATACTTTGTTCCTGACATACTTCTGATTATTTCATGGTTTTTTTTCCCTGTTGTCACAGATACTTTGTTCCTGACATACTTCTGATTATTTCATGGTTTTTTTTCCCTGTTGTCATGGATACTTTGTTCCTGACATACTTCTGATTATTTCATGGTTTTTTTCCCTGTTTTTTAACTGCTACAGAAGATTCTTTTAAAAACCTATCACGAACACAAGAAAACCAACTTCGACCACACTGATAGAGTTTTTTGAAATAAATCTTGTTTTTACGACACTGGGCAGACTAAACAATACTGCTGAGTCTTGGTATGTTTATCACGTACTGATTTAGTAAGTGTATTTTAAATGTAAATAAGACACTGGTGTGTTATGACATGTTTATTAGGTACTGATTTAGTAAGTGTATTTTAAATGTAAATAAGACACTGGTGTGTTATGACATGTTTATTAGGTACTGATTTAGTAAGTGTATTTTAAATGTAAATAAGACACTGGTGTGTTATGACATGTTTATTAGGTACTGATTTAGTTGGTGCATTATAAATGTAAATAAGACACTGGTGTGTTATGACATTTTATTAGGTACTGATTTAGTAAGTGTATTATAAATGTAAATAAGACACTGGTGTGTTATGACATGTTTATTAGGTACTGATTTAGTTGGTGTATTTTAAATGTAAATAAGACACTGGTGTGTTATGACATTTTATTAGGTACTGATTTAGTAAGTGTATTATAAATGTAAATAAGACACTGGTGTGTTATGACATGTTTATTAGGTACTGATTTAGTTAGTGTATTTTAAATGTAAATAAGACACTGGTGTGTTATGACATGTTTATTAGGTACTGATTTAGTTGGTGTATTTTAAATGTAAATAAGACACTGGTGTGTTATGACATGTTTATTAGGTACTGATTTAGTTAGTGTATTTTAAATGTAAATAAGACACTGGTGTGTTATGACATGTTTATTAGGTACTGATTTAGTTGGTGTATTTTAAATGTTAACAAGATACTTTAGTGTATTGGCATGCTTATTCAGTGAGTGTATTTTAGATGTTAACGAGATATTGCTATGTTATGACATATTTATTAGGTACTGACTCAGTTAGTGTATTTAAAATGTTAACATGCTAAGTAACACATGTGGCTTTATGCACAAACAGCAAAGCTTTGTGGTCGGAGACATAACATATAAAAATGTAAATTAATAAAAATATGATTATTAAAGTTTGGAAAGGAAATGATTTTTTTACTTATGGAAACTTTCTCATTGGTTAATGATTTGTGTACAGATCTTCCAATGAATAATATAACCATTTCATCTCGTCGTCATGGAATTTATTTTATAGAAAGTTAAGACTGCATAATGAGGTGTGTATGGAATGTAGGTGCTGTTATAATTGTGTATATTTACATGGTAGCCTAAAGAATAACGAGGCTTAAGAAATATATGTCCCCTCAAGAGCCCCTACCCAGATTACATGCTGTAAACACGGTCTGTTAAAAACAATTTATTACTATTAATACCACGTTGAAGGAACAATTTACTTGTAAAGCTATTGAGTTATCTAACTTGTGGGCTTCCATATATATAGGTGTATATTTATTTTACCAAAATGTGGTACTCTATACTGTGCAATCGGTAATATGTTGTACGTGTTTCGATAAATTTTGTGGCCCGGCATGGCCAAGCGTGTTAAGACGTGCGACTCGTAATCTGAGGGTCGCGAGTTTGCATCCCCCTTGCGCCAAATATGCTCGCCCTTTCAGCCGTGGGGGTGTTATAATGTTACGGTCAATCCCACTTTTCGTTGGTAAAAGAGTAGCCTAAGAGTTGGCGGTGGGTGGTGATGACTAACTGCCTTCCCTCTAGTCTTACACTGCTAAATTAGGGACGGCTAGCACAGATAGCCCTCGAGTAGCTTTGTGCGAAATTCAAATACAAACAAACAAACGACAAATTGTGACCTGTAAGATACTGTACTGTACTTCAGACCTTACACTGAACAGACGTAGCTCTGGAGGTTGAAATATTTCTTGAATGATTTGTAGTTTTCAGTTATGATCAGCGTATATATTGATTCTATGTAAACCAAAGATGGAACGACCTTTACTCGTAATTTTGTTCAGAATTTGAAAAATACGCAGGTTCATTTTCTAATGTTCATATTTTACATTGATAAAAAGCTTTGAATTGAACGAGTAACACAAAAAACTTGATTTTTTTATTGCATCTTGTTAATAAAACGTGATATATATATATATATATATTTTTATTATTATTTAGAATCTCCCGCCATTTCCGCATTTCAGTTTCCACCGGATCTTGTCGTGGGAATGAGGGTAAAAGTGATGTGTTTTGTTATCCTTGGAGATCCTCCATTTCTTTTGCAATGGCTGAAAGACGGATCTATGCTTTCTCCCAGCTATGGTTTAAGTGTGCAGTACTTTCGAGATTATAGTATTCTTTCGACAGAAAACTTACTCCCCCGACACTCGGGTAATTACACCTGTAGTGTCAATAACGGTGCAGGATCGGCAAGTTACAGCGCCCTCTTGACGGTAAACGGTAAGAAAACATTTTGAGAGTTTTTTAGACAAATTACTTTACAGACGCCATTACTGACAAGGTTTGAAAGAACGTTTCTAAAGAAATGAGGTCCGGCATGGCCAGGTGGTTAGGGTGTTTGACTCGCAATTCAAAGTTTGCGGGTTCGATTCCCCGTATCATCAAACATAGTCGTCCTTTCACCAGTGAAGGCGTTGTGATATTGCAGTCAATCCCATTATGGTAATGACTAACTGCCTTCCCTCTAACCTTTCATTGCTGAAATGAGGACAGCTAGCGCAGGTAGCCCTCGTGTAGCCTTGTGCCAAATTCAAAAGAAATTAAACTAAATAAATAGCGCCAGTGCAAGATTCGAATCCACGACTGTGCTTGCTCATACGACTTTAGCAAGTTAAAATAGATCCGTTGAATACAATATTATTACTTTATTAGTTCCTAAGAAGTGATATTGGGTAGAACTTACGACTTATGCTACTTGCTTCAGAAAGGTCACAATCTATTAACTCGGTAAATGCCAAACAAAAAACAATAGAACCAGGAAGAAACAGATTGTCGATTTTAAGGCCTGACTGAAACAGCTCAAGGGCCTTGCTAAACTTCTGTCCTTACCAACCAATAAAGTTGAAAATGAAATGGGCGACATTCAACGGATACAGTACCTTGATTAGCTAAGCATCAGTCTGGCACGGATTTACAGCCAGCTCCCTCTTATTTCAATGTTGAAGTAGCGTAGGAGACTTGCTTAACTACACTGACACGCAGTTACATTTAAAAGTTCCGACTTAACTGGCTACGTTACAAAAAACGATCAAATTTCAAGTAACCGCTGAAGCTAAATTGGGCGCGTTATTAGAAAAACCGTAATTGATCAAGTTTTCAGTTGTTAGCATCATGAACACGAGACGAGTTATTGATGATAACAAGGATATCAGTTACTGATGACAAAAAAGGTATTAGTTATTGATGACAAGAAAGGTACTAGTTATTAATGACAAGAAAGGTACTAGTTATTAATGACAAGAAAGGTACTAGTTATTAATGACAAGAAAGGTACTAGTTATTGATGACAAGAAAGGTACTAGTTATTGATGACAAGAAAGGTACTAGTTATTAATGACAAGAAAGGTATTAGTTATTGATGACAAGAAAGGTACTAGTTATTAATGACAAGAAAGGTATTAGTTATTGATAACAAGAAATGTACTAGTTATTAATGACAAGAAAGGTATTAGTTATTGATGATAATAAAGATATTAATTACTGATGACAAGAAAGGTATTAGTTATTGATGATAATAAAGATATTAGTTACTGATGATAAGAAAGGTATTAGTTATTAATAATAAGAAAGGTGTTAGTTATTGATGACAAGAGAGGTACTAGTTACTGATGACAAGAAAGGTATTAGTTATGAATAACAAGAAAGGTGTTAGTTATTGATGACAAGAAAGGAACTAGTTATTAATGACAATAAAGGTATTAGTTATTGATGACAATAAAGGTATTAGTTATTGATGACAATAAAGGTATTAGTTATTGATGACAATAAAGGTATTAGTTATTGATGACAAGAAAGGCATTAGTTATTAATGACAAGAAAGGTGTTAGTTATTGACGAGAAGAAAGGTGTTAGTTATTGATGACAAGAACGATATTAATTATTGATGATAATAGTGGTATTAGGTATTGCTGAAATGGGTCAAATAACAAATATTATTTACCTTTTGATATTGTTTGAATAATAAAGAGTCAAACAATTTAACCAATCTAATGATATTTTAGACAAACCTTTGTATTGAAAGCTCACAGTGCAAGAAACATAACTTTATTTGGAAATTGTTCTGTGTATGATAATGAAAAATAATATGTTTATTTTTTATTTATTTCGTGTATATTCTTAAGGTTCAGTTATTGTTTATGTTTATAATTTTGCGTGTTTAAGCTCGTGGCTAAATTCAACATGAAAACTGAGAACTGTATGCATTCGAGACCCCAGAGTTTATTCAGTTCACAAAATTGGAAGCAATCTTTTTTTTTTTTGTTTATCTGTATCGAATCCGATACTGTATATGATACACTTGTCGTACAACCTTTAAGCAAATAATGTATTGTCATGTTGAGACTGCATGAAAAACAGAGAAAATAAAGTACAGATACCCGTTCGAAGAAGTTAATAAATTTACAATAATTGAAAGTCCTTTAAAGAGACACGTGCGAACTGATACAGATGATAAAATAATATTCTATTTTATATGGTCCTATCAGGGAAAATAAATTGTGTTATGTATCTATAGAAATGGATCTTCAAAACTTTTTTTTATATAATGGTAAAATGGCTTCAACAGAGGAAGCTATACCGATATCCAATATTTTACGTTGAAATTATGACAAAGTGTCCTGTTGTGGACACTGAGGAAGTGAAAAGAGCTCTATAGTAGACATATAACTCAGATGTCATTGCTATAGTATTGACTATACATCTCGAATTTGAAATAACTCCAGAGATGTTTTGAAAGTGTTATGATCGAGGAATGTTACTTCAGTTACATGCAGTAATTGTGTATTCGTCACATTTCTATACTGTTGACATTGCTTAAGAATTGTAAAAGAATACAGAATGAAATATATATTATGTACATTTGAAATAAACGTTTTTTTCTACGTTAGTGCCTTAAAACAAGTGTTTGAAACACAAATGTACAATGTTTTCTGAACGGAATGTATGGCTGAAATGTAAAGGCAGGAAGACGTTATTCCTTTATTAAGGTTATATTTCATGGCAGTTTTGTGTGTTTTTTAATTGTTTGATATCAAACACACTTAAGCTCGTAATTTGGCGAATACTTTTTTGGTTTCCTTTTACAAGGCTACATTTATTTCTGTGTTTTTTTCTAAATCATTTAGTGTCGAATATGCTAAGACAGGTTATATGGTGAATATTCTCTGAATTAGTTAACGCTCATGGTTACATCTTACAATTTCGCACATAGAATTTTCATTGTTTGGTATCGAGTACATTTAGATTCGTTATTTGGTGAATATTCTCTTGGTTCGTTGACGGAAGGCCCAGCATGACCAGGTGGTGAAGGCGTTATCTAAGGGTAATCTAAGGGTCGCGGGTTCGAATCATCGTCGCACCAAACATGTTCACCCTTTCTACCGTGGGGGCATTATAATGTTACAACTAATCCCACTATTCGTTGGTAAAAGACTAGGCCGAGAGTTGACGGTGGGTGGTGATGACTAGCTGCCTTCCCTCTAGTCTTACACTGCAAAATTATGGACGGCTAGAGCAGATAGCTTTCGTGTAGCTTTGCGCGAAATTCGAACCAGACGAACCATTGACGGCTACGTGTTACAATATTACATTTTCATAATGTTGTTTTTAACTTGTTTGATATTGAAGAGACTTAGGCTCATTATTTTTCGAAAAGTTTCTCTGATCCACGTGATCACATTCTGTTATACCTGTTGTTGTTTTTCATACAGTTAAGTTCGTGATTTGATTATTTTTTTCTTGAGTCATTAAATTACGTAGCTATAATTAACACTCGTCTTAATTGCGAAAAGAAAGAAAATCTCAATAATTATGTTTCAAACCAATTTCTCGCAATACTCTTTTTTTTTCTCATTAAATTAATCAAATGTTTCATTGAATACACTGGTTACGTTGTACCATGCATGAATATGAGTTCTAGCTATGAAATTTACGAGTTTTCAACGTATTTTAAGCGCAATTCTTTTATCTAGCAAAACAACTCGTTGTATGCTTCATTAAGCCAGTTGAGTTACTTCGTATTTTGTTAATACTTACTCATAATAATTAACTATTGACGGAGTTTGCAACATTTCTACAGTGCCCCCAAGCTGGATTGTGGAACCACAAAATTCGGAAGTTGCCCAGGGAAAGTCTGTTCGAATTGACTGCAGTGCTGACGGTTCACCGACACCTACAATAACGTGGAGAAAAGCGACAAGTGAGTTGTTAAACACTGTACATTTTGCATTTCAAAATAAAAAAGGTTTTCCTCGATTTTAAACATTTCTAATGAAATTAATACTTAAAACAGGCCTTATTTCATAACCTGGCATTTTAATAAAAACAGAAATTTCGCATACGTCTAACTCAAAGCACCGATATTTTGTCAAAATTATGAAATAATAAAATGTATTCTGGCTTAAAGACAACACATTGAAATACATTTTAAAAATCTAAAACACACTTAGCATACAATAGGCACTGCATGGCCAGGTGGTTAAGGCGCTCGACTCGAGTTCGAATCCCCGTCATACCAATCATGCTCACCCATTTAAGCCGTGGGGGCGTTATAATATTCCGATTAATCCCACTATTCGTTGGTAAAATCAAGGGCTGATGGTGAGTAGTGGTAACTCGCTTCCTTCTTTCTCGTCTTACACTGCTAAATTATAGGTGGCTAGCGTGGATAGCCCTCGTGTAGCTTTGAACGAAATTTAAAACAAACAAACATAATACAATAAAAACAACCACAGGATTAAAATTTGAACTGTTCTCCTAACTCTAACGTGGTTCTCGTTAACGTTTCGTCTCTTAATGACCAGAGTCGAATTATTGTTTTAAAAATTCTGTGCTATAATTCTTCGGTATAACAAGAATAAAATCTGCTAAAATTCATACGTTTATGTTTCATCAAAATGTAACAATTTTCAACTGAAATAGCGATAATTTTAAATTAAAACGTCTCCTGTTAAACCATATTAAACATTCATAATTTACTCTTGGAAAGAAATGTATTTATGACAGCAGTGATGCCTGAAGTTTCTGAATACCCGGGTTTCAGACATAATTTATAAGTGGTTCAAACTTGGTAATATATATATATCACTAATTTGCTTATATGCTCCTTCAGCGGTTTGTAATAAACCATCTTTAAGTCTCTATTTTAATAGTGTTATTCTTGTGGTTTGATTTGCTTTGAATTTCGCGCACAGCTACACGAAAGTTATCTGTCCCTGATTTTGCAGTGTTAAACAAGATGGAAGGCAGTTAGTCATCACTACCCACCGCCAACTGTTGGGCTACTCTTTTTCCAATGAATAGTGTGATTGACCGTGACATTATAACGCACCCACTGCTGAAAAGGCTAGAATGTTTGGTGTGATGGAGATTCGAACCCGCGACCCTCAGATTACGAGTCGAGTTCGTTATCCACCTGGCCATACCAGGCTGGTTATTCCTATAAACCAGTTTTACAATTGTATAGTTAGGTAGTGGTCGAATTTAAAGATACTGATTTTCAGAAACTCTGAATATTTGCACATCTGAAAGATATCTAGTAAGCGGTTATACCTTGTTCAACATATATCTCATGTAAATGGACACTGTTGTAAGTACGAAGTTAAAAGTGCCCATCAGTAATTATGAGTTTACTTTCGCAATTTCCTACGATTTACGTAACTTTACTATTTTATTTGACGTATTTCATATACATAATTTTGTCACTGTAAAGTTGGAGAGAGACAATACATCTCCGCCTCTATGAATAATTGGTCATTAAGGAACTTTGACTGAATCAACCACGTGTATATGAAGTTGGTACTACTGTACATTTCAGGCTGAATATTTTAAAGTTGAAAGTATCTTGCTGATAAATACATAATAAAATATTAATTTTTTGTCTAAGCTATTAACATAATTTGTTTGTATTGTGTAAGGACATTTAGAACCTATTTCGCGTTCACTTACATTTCGATGTCTCTCTCCATACATAGAAACTCAATATTTAGTTTTAGTCAACAGAGACTCGACTACTTTTTGTTTCGCAGATTTTCCCATTTGAATTTATAGAAATGTTATATTTATACATATAAATGAAAATTGTGGATTTCAATTCTGTATATTTTTTGTCGTTCGTGAAGTAAGTAATGTAATCAAAGTGTACATGATGGTTCTTTTACGTTTCTATGTTGCTTAACTCAACGTTGTTAAAATTTTCATTACACACAAATCCATACATACATATATATATATATATATACATATATGTAGTGTAGGGTTTATAAATTCTTATGTAATACCCTCATTACGGAGTTAATGCATTACTTCAATGTCTTGTTCGTTTGTTTTGAATTTCGCACAAATTTACACGAGGGCTATCTGCGCTAGACGTCCCTAATTTAGCAGTGTAAGACTAGAGGGAAGGCAGCTAGTAATCACCACCCATCGCCAACTCTTGGGCTACTCTTTTACCAAAAAATAGTGGGATTGACCGTTACATATAACGCCCCCACGCCTGAAAGGGTAAGCATGTTTGGTTTGACGGGGATTCAGATTACCAGTCGAATGTTTGAATTCACGTGGCCATGCCGGGCATTTCAATGTCTCTCTCTGTCTATAGAAACTCAATATTTAGTTTCAGTTAGTAAAGACTCGACTAGTTTTGTACATCTTCCCATTTGAAGTAATAGAAATGATATATCTATACATATAGATGCAAGTTGTGAGTTTCTATTCTCTATATTTTTCTCGTTCGTGAAATATTTCTTCACGACTGTTTCAGTCATGGTCTTTTAATGGTGTGGTATACGTGATTCATACGGAGTTAAAACTTGAATAAAGCCCATAAAACACGCCACATTATTGTTGAAATTCACAATGACTAGAAGATACACGCATATTTATATATATAATGCTAAACTTAAACTAATCTTCGTGTGTGCATATCAAAATAATCACAGTTTCGTGTTATGATCGCAAAATTTTTTTCTCAGCAGAAAAGGCATTTGAAATGCCTTATTTTAGTGTTAAAGTTTTACGTGGTAAAAAAACAAACGTCACTGCTTGAATGATGGAAAATAATGTATGAAAGTAATATATTATTCTATTAATGTCACACGCGATGCACGATGTTAAAGCTTATTTTTAAAAAAAGAATTTAAAATATTGTGTTACGTGTGACACTGATTATTCAATAACATAATATTTGTGGCCCGGCATGGCCAGCTGGTTAAGGCACTCGACTCGTATAACGAGGGTTGCGGGTTTGAATCCCCGTCGCACCAAACATGCTCGCCCTTTCAGCCATGAGGGCAATATAATGTGACAGTTAATTTCACTATTCGTTGGTAAAAGATTAGCCCAAGAGTTTCGTGTAGCTTTGCAGGAAATTCAAAAACAAAAGAACAAAAATATTTGTTAAATACCTATTAATTTTTCTCTTAATAATTAAGTATTTCGATAACGAACGTTTGTTTCGTTTACATTTCTTGTTCCGCAATGGAGAGTTTCCTGAGTGACGTCACCGAAAAACCGAGATTTGTTTTCCATGGTGGACAGAAGAACAATAGATAGATAAATAAGATATGCACGCTAAACAAAACAAATATATGTCATCGAACAATCTCATACACTACGATCCTCGTATTGTAAATGAATTCAGTGATCTAATTTGTGAGTACTGTCTATCAAGCGTAGCATCAAACATATTTATCATACAAACTTTGAACACGATTTTTAAAGCTCGAAACTAGCGTTACAAGAGTTCAAACAATGAACCGATTTAAATGAACACGATGACAGTTCCAGAAAGGTTCACACAGTTCACATGACATCCATTTAATTAGTTTAAATACATGCTGCAAAGGTTCAGACACTTTACACACCAGTATACAGCTACAGTGGTTCAGACACTTTATACACCAGAATACAGCTACAGTGGTTCAGACACTTTATACACCAGAATACGCATTACACACCAAAATACTACTACAGTGGTTCAGACACTTTACGCACCAGAATACCACTACAGTGGTTCAGACACTTTACACACCAGAATACTACTACAGTGGTTAATACACTTTACACACCAGAATACACATTACACACCAAAATACTACTACAGTGGTTAATACACTTTACACACCAGAATACACATTACACACCAAAATACTACTACAGTGGTTAAGACACTTTATAAACCAGTACACTCCTACAGTGGTCCAGACACTTTACACACCAGTATATTCCTAGAGTGGTTCAGACACTTTACACACCAGAATACTGCTACAGTGGTTCAGACACTTTACACACCAGAATACTACTACAATTGTTCAGACACTTTACACACCGGAATACTACTACAGTGGTTCAGACACTTTACACACCAGAATACTACTACAGTGGTTCAGACACTTTACACACCAGTATACTGCTACAGTGGTCAACATATTTTATACACCAGTATGCTCCTTTTGTGGTCCAGATACTTTACACACCAGAATACTACTACAGTGGTTCAGACACTTTACACACCAGAATACTGCTACAGTGGTTCAGACACTTTACGCACCAGAATACCACTACAGTGGTTCAGACACTTTACACACCAGAATACTACTACAGTGGTTAATACACTTTACACACCAGAATACACATTACACACCAAAATACTACTACAGTGGTTAAGACACTTTATAAACCAGTACACTCCTACAGTGGTCCAGACACTTTACACACCAGTATATTCCTACAGTGGTTCAGACACTTTACACACCAGAATACTGCTACAGTGGTTCAGACACTTTACACACCAGAATACTACTACAATTGTTCAGACACTTTACACACCAGAATACTACTACAGTGGTTCAGACACTTTACACACCAGAATACTACTACAGTGGTTCAGACACTTTACACACCAGTATACTGCTACAGTGGTCAACATATTTTATACACCAGTATGCTCCTTTTGTGGTTCAGACACTTTACACACCAGAATACTGCTACAGTGGTTCAGACACTTTACACATCAGAATACTACTACAGTGGTTCAGACACTTTACACACCAGTATACTGCTACAGTGGCTCAGACACTTTACACACCAGTATACTGCTACAGTGGTCCACATATTTTATACACCAGTATACTCCTTTTGTGGTGCAGATACTTTACACATCAGTGTACTCCAACAGTGGTTCAGATACATTTTACACCAGTGCTACAATAATTCAAGTACTTTACATCAGTATATTTTAATATTATAATGATTAAAACCGATGGCAGAGCACTTCGTGACACACTGCATCGGTTTAAATAAGTTTAAACATTCAATACATTGGTTGAGGCACTTAACAATATTCCAGGCACTGTACACCAGTATAATCCAGTGTTAGTGTTATCTACACACTTTACACCAGTGTAGTCCAGATACTTTACACTAGTGTAACTTAATGTTACAATGGTTTATAAGTAAGCTTTATCAGTTGGGATGCTGTGTGTGACTTATAGTAAAACTGTGTTAATTCATTTACAAATAAAACTCCCATAATACAATCACACGCTTCACCAGTTTAGATATCACACTGGCTTAGCTAAACACAACAGTTGTTGAAAAGCACGTGTTATACAAGATTAAATAAACATTACACGTTTCACTTATATGCTTCATTGGCTTAGAACAATACAGTTGCTCACACACGTTACATTCGTATTTTGATACACAGAGACACAATGGTTTCAGTCACGTGCTGCATCTGTTTCGATATACGTGTTGAATCCATTTTGACACACACTTGTACAGCCACATATTACATATGTTTTGACACATTCATGTTCGGTTACTTGTTACATCCATTTTCAGACGCACGTATCATTTATTCAGTCACATCCATCGTCTAAAAATAACACTGCAGTTGTTCGGTGACATGCTCCATTATTTCAAACACCGCGTCGTTATAATCTAACGTATTTCAAAGTAAACACCGCTCATACATTTTATATCTCTACGGAATTACCTTGACTAGGCTTCGCCACGAGTTGTAGTTTATTAAGGGTCTGAATGAAACATGTTAGTGTATTCGAAGGAAAGCCTAACTAGGAATCTTTTCACCGATTGGAGGAAGAAAGCTCTTTCTAAATGCATTACTATAGCCTTTATAGTATATCCATCTTCAACTATAATGTGACGAACAATAAGTTCTTGGAAGTGATTTTGTTAATCAAAATTTCGTAATTCAAATAATGACAGCTATGTAATAAATTCGTTGAAAACGTTCTACACACAGTATTTTGTTTCTGTTGGCTTTTTTAGCGTTAATGAAGTAATAAAACTTTCCTGGGCATCGTATAATTGTCGTCGTTAAAACGTGAAATTAAATTATAGTTGGCGTAGTTAAAAGACAAAATTAAAAACTTTAAGTCATTTTGACGAAGTGATGGCGTGTGTCTTATGAAAATAAGACGTGAAATAAGTAAACTTAGGGTAGTCAGTGTGAGTAATAAATGGTTACACTTTGTTACACGAGAATTCGCATCCTTCTAACATCTTGGGTCGCGGGTTGGAATCTCCGTCGCACCAAATATGCTCGTCCTTTCAGCCTTGGGTGCGTTATAATGTGACGGTCAATCCCACTATTCGTTGGTAAAAGAGTAGCCCAACAGTTGGCTGTGGGTGGTGATGACTAGCTGCCTTCCTTCTAGTCTTACATTGCTAAATTAAGGATGGCTGGCGCGGATAGCCCTCGTGTAACTTTCCGCGAAATTCGAAAAACAAACAAACCTTTTAACGTAAGCTACTCTGAGCAACGTTTTGTAATGAATCTCTTCGAAAGATTTACGAAGTACGTGAAACGTTAGGAAGGCATTTCCTGAAACGTTTAGTATCAAAAAGGAATACTATATATATAAATATATACGTGTACTAATGTTTCTTTTTCCAGAATACGAATAGGTAATGTAATATATGTATTTCAAGACATCTCGACCTCCTCTTTATAATTTGCTGATTTGTTCTATTTTTCTCATACATTTCTTTTCAGAAGACAAACCCACAGACTACACACCAGTTTACAACAGTCATAAGTACACCCTCTTACCCAACGGATCACTTCTCGCCCATTCAGCTGGCAAATCCGAAGAAGGCTATTATCTCTGTGAGGCCCGAAATGGTTATGGCGGAAACCTCAACAAATTGATCAACCTTACAGTACACCGTAGGTAACGCTTAGTGGACCCCGATGTAAAAATCTTTCATAGAGAGCGAAACGTGATCGTATTTTGTTTCGTTTTCTCACTTTACGGGGTTTCACCAATATCTGTCTTCCATCTTCTCTCCACGTGTGTAGTCACAGAATCATAATTTTTTTCATCGAAGTTTGAATTTCTAGTATCGCGACTTATCACGTCACGAACACACACAGTTGGAAGTTTCATATGTTTTTGTTTTTACATTTAAGAACGAATATATATACAAACAAAAGTTTGCCTCGATTCTGAACCTCGAGTTATGTATTTTAGATAAAACAAAAATTGGCAAGTGACAGGGTAAACACCTGAACCTTTAACAGCTTCTGAGTTCTTTAGAATAAAGTTTAATGTTGCTTTTGTCGAATAAACAAAATAACATTAAATTGTTACTAGCTGACAAAAGAAAACCTTTTTTTGAATAAGATAACTGTCAGTGTTCTTAAGTACACTACTATTTGTCTCGGTAAGGCCTGTATAAGGAAACCAGACGATTCAATAGAAGTCGTAAGTAACTGTAGAACACTCTCTAGGGGTTGCTTCTTTTGCTCTACACTCTTCTGCAGTTCATCTAATTAAAATGGAAGTGGCACCATAGTCTGTGTAAACATTTTGAATTCTTTCTCATACGAGAAAGACTTTTGTGTCCCTGTTGAATGTATAGGGCTCAGGAATCTCCTTGTTGTAAAAATGTTGGTGAAAACAGCACTAGTCTGAGTCATTATTATATAGAAACTTTTATGATAAAATGTTGGAGGAAACAGTACTAGTCTGGGTCATTAATATATAGAAACTTTTATCATAAAATGTTGGAGGAAACAGCACTAGTCTGGGTCATTATTATATAGAAACTTTTATGATAAAATATTGAAAGAAACAGCACCAATATGGGCCATTAACGTAAAGAAATCTTTATGGTAAAGTGTTGCTGAAATCAGACAGCACAAATTTAAACCATTAAAATACAGAGAGAGATCTGTATGGTGAAACGTTGGTAAAAACATCACTTAACTCATTATAGATAAACAGTTAACCTTCTTCAGTGTTTCGTATCCTCATTCGTGCCTCACTGTATCTCCACACAGTTTGCGTGTATGCGTTTTCTGCCTTTAAATACATCAATCTTTCAAGACATAGTTTTGTTTTCGAACTTTTCCTTTTTGGGCTGCGAAAAATATTACGTGACTTAATACTGAGCCTAGAAAACAACTATTAACAAATATTTCACGTTTACTTAGTTAACATTAGAGACATACGATCTTTTGACTTGTATCACTTTAGGTAAAATATAGATTCGCAAACTTGTGTCTCCTCTCCTCTCCGGTGGATTGGTGATAAACTTGAGGGCTTAACATAGGGGTTCGATATCTGTAAATGTGAAAAAGCAGGTAGTCCATTGTGCAGCTTTACGGCTAAGAACAACACACGTGACGTCATTGGAGAATGTTTAATTAAAAAGCCGTAAACCTCTAAATACAAGTAACATAAGTTTCTTTTTGAAACGCAAGTAAGAAATGATTAGAAAAAACAACAACACAGAATAATAGCGAGCTCTGAATACGAGACAGTTGTGGAGAAAAACAATCGCTATCTAGTCACAGCTCAGTAACAGAACAGAAACCAATAGGAACGTTGTCCTGAAGGTATTAACTATGTCGTGACAAGAAAACGTGGATGGAAAGATGAATACCAAAACCCATATTCTAAAAACAACAACAACAACAACAAACGGCGAAACTGAATGAAAACAACAACTAATTTCTGAAACATAAAAATCAGAGTATTTTGTTCTCTGTTATTTGCCACGCAATGGTCTTTATTGCTCTGATTGGTTGAACATAATGTGTATTTATTGATTTGGCCAATCACAGAAGACAACATCACAGGCAGCTGGCTCGAGTGGATATTTTTAAAAAACAGAGTAAAAAATTTCGTGTGATTCTTGTGGACGTAAACAGATAAAAAAGTATTTTTCGGAAACACTTATAAACTGTAGACAATCAGTAGAATTTGGCAAGTTTGTTCAATCAATGCAATTCGTTTTGGCAGAAGTAAACAGATCCCAGTAAAGGGTTAGATTGCTACAATTATACATCACTCAGTTAGACCTACTGATCACCCCTCAAAACTAATCCAAAGGCAGGAATAGTGAGAGACACATTTATATTTTATTTATACTGTCGTGTTAAATTATAAACTGAAAAATTTTAAAATTTAGTATCAGTTAAAATGCGATTTAAGTAGAAGCTGAGAGGAATATATTTCACTGGAAGATCCTGTTCATGTGGAGGTTTTGCTTATAATATTCGGATGTTAAGTCCAATGTTCCTTTTTCTTTAAAAAAAACACACAAAATTTCCCAGTTTGTGATAAGATTGGTATATACGTCAGCTAGGACTAGTGCAAGCGCTATTAGCATAGTTTGAACGTACGTTGAGATGAGCTATTTAGTTATTATGTAAGAAAATATTAGTCTTATTGGGTCTATACTACAAGATTCTTTGTGAATACATGCTACATTTGTTGAGTTGTACGTTACATCGGTTAGATAAACATTATAGTCGTTACATAGGGTTAAATGTATTTTTTTATATCAAGCTTGAATTTTTCACTATCCACACGGGTGGGGTCTTGAGGTAAAACTCGAGAGGTACTGAATATATTGAGAAATCTTGTATTTGGTACTAGCAAGCCAGTTTCAAATTCGTGTGATAATACAAAATATTCCCCTTACTTTAAGCTGTGGGTGCGTTATAAGAGTGATGGTCAGTTCTTTAGCGGCTTTCGTGGGTAGGAGTGTGCTGCTGGCTAGCTGCCTTTTATCCGGACAATCGTTACAGATTTGGAATAGAGACACATGACCTTAGTAACTTTATCCTTGCTTAGCATTTTATTAAAGTCCAGCATCTCTTCGTGAAAATCTTAAACTCATCTATCTTTGTCTAAACTGGGTAGAGTTAAAACTAAAATTACACTCACAAAGTGACTAGTTTGTTACAAAAACTAGATTTATCTGAACTAGGATGTTACTCGAAAAAACGCCTGTGTCTATAATGAGCAAGAAATATTAAACAGGAACTGATAAGGAAATTAATTCAGTTTAGATTAACGATATATTGGCCCGTCATGGCCAAGCGTGTTAAGACGTTCGACTCGTAATCCAAGAGTTGCGGGTTCGAATCCCCGTCGCACCACACATGCTCGCCCTTTCAGCCGTGGGGGCGTTATAATGTGACAGTTAATTCCCCTATTCGTTGATAAAAGAGTAGCCCAAGGTTTCTCGGTTGGTGGTGATTCTTGTTACCTTCTCTCTAGTCTTACACTGCTAAATTAGAGCCGGCTAGCGTAGATAGCCCTCGAGTAGCTTTGCCAGAAATTAAACAAACAAACATTAAAGTTCAAGAAAGAAATGTTTGTAATAAATTACTTAGTCATTAAAGGATTTGAATATTTATTTGTTTTTGGCAAGATATCAAAATCAATACAATTTTAAGCTTTACAAACAACTACACGTAAAACAGATTTTTACCATGGTGAATCCAGTATACCTTGTTTGTGATATTGTGTACATAAACTTGTGAAGATGGGCTTAATTTGTTTAAATTTTGCGCAAAACTACATGAGAGCAAGCTGTCCCTAATTTAACAGAGAAAGACTAGCGAGAAGGCAACTAGTTATCTTATCACTCACCGCTAACTCTTAGACTACTCTTTTACCAACCTATAGTGAGATTGATCGTCACATAATAACGCCTCAGCAGCTTAAAGGGCGAGCATATTTGGTAAGATGAGTATTCGAACCTGCGACCCTCAAGCTGCAAGTTTAGCTCCCTAACCTCTGGCCATGCTGGGTCTACAAAAAAAAGCAACCTAAAATAAGTTTATATTTCTGTTACGAAAGCTTATCTTTACATTTGCAAGTTGATGCAAATAGCTTTATTGCCCCCCAGTGGTTCAGCGATGTGTCTGCGGACTTACAACCCTAAAAATCGGGTTTCGATACAAGTGGTGAGCAGAGCACAGATAGCCCAATATGTAGCTTTGTGCTTAATTCAAAACAACAATAACAGCAAATAGCTTTTTAGGCATATTTTAGGCGTGGATAGCTTCTTCTAACTTGTAATACACACGGTCATTCGGGCAACGAGGGACATATTGGTCATCTCCGCTGTCCCGTTCTGTAAGCCAAAATAAAACCATTAACTAAAAAATAAGTTCGTTATTACTATAGTTCATACATCTATCAAGTTTTTTAACTCACTCAAATTTACTGCCTCCACAACATCAGAGGGCAATCAGTTCCATTTGCCAACCATCCTGTCTGGAATTAAAATTGCCTCAGCTGAAGATGGTTTTTTTCCTTACCTAAATCAATATTTGTGTCCCCTAGTTATATAATTCTCGCTCTTAGGTATGAAAAATGTTGATATTTATCAATATTATTAATTCTTGTTACACTCAGATCCTCTCCAACTATTCCGGATTTTTCTTCAAGAGAAAACAATTTTAAGGATCCTAATATTTTCTCATCTGACAACCTCTCCCTCTAAGTTAACATTTAATAACCCTCCTATGAGCTCTTTTTAACAGTTAAGTGTTTTTCTAAGGTAACAAGCCCAAGACTGAACACAATAATGGAAATGTGGCTTAACAAGTTACCTATACAATGAAATTATAGCCTCTTCATACTTATCCGATATTTTTATAGATACAACCTTAAATCCTATTTGGCATTTCACTAGCAACAGCACATTTCTTAAATAATTTAAGAGCCCGATCAACTATTACAACAATTGTTTTCTTTTATGACACTGTTAGGCTATTTCTATCCAACGTATAATTCAAATTATGATAATCCACATACGATATCTTGGATTTATCAGAACTAAAACCCATATACGATTTATTTACCCAACTAACTCAATGATGTAAATCCTTTGTAAATGAGGAGCATTTTCTTCAGAGCTAGCAGCATCTGAGATCTCGATGTAATCAGCAAATTTAGGTAATTTATTAATCATTCCTTCATCTATGTCATTAATGTAAATCAAAAATAAGATTGGTCTCAAGACTGAGCCTCGAGATACACCACTTGCAACTTTAATCCATTTATAACAGCTCTCTACTTTCTTTCATCAAGACATTCTTCTATCCAGTTAGTTAACTTATTCCCCACACATATAGATATAAGTTTCTCTACAAACCTTTTATGTGGAACTTTGTCAAATGCTCTTTGCAAATACAGATACACCAAATCTACACGCTTTTCCTCACCTACATATAAAGTAACATTTTAAAAGCATAACAAAAGATTTTCCCTCAGTTAAACCATGTTGACTGTCCAATAAAAATTCTGAATTTGCTAAATGACTTTGCAAAGTATATTTTATCAGAATTTCTAAATCTCTTGCCATACTTGATGTAAGAATAATAAGCCTGGGACAACTTCGTTTACCTCCTTTGAAAATAGGAGTGACATTAGATAATTTGTTGGCAGGAGTGACATTAGATAATCTGTTGGTAGGAGTGACATTAGATAACCTGTTAGTAGGAGTGACATTAGATAATCTGTTGGTAGGAGTGACATTAGATAACCTGTTGGTAGGAGTGACGTTAGATAATCTGTTGGTAGGAGTGACATTAGATAATCTGTTGGTAGGAGTGACATTAGATAACCTGTTGGTAGAAGTGACATCAGATAATCTGTTGGTAGGAGTGACATTAGATAATCTGTTGGTAGGAGTGACATTAGATAACCTGTTGGTAGGAGTGACATCAGATAATCTGTTGGTAGATGCTCATTATTTTCAGCCAACTTTCTTCATACATCCTTGTGGATGTCCTAATTTTCAGTTTCACGAACTTTCATGATCTTGTATCTTCTATAATACCCGTCAATTTAAATTTCTTAAATTTGTGATGATTTTCTTCAATTTTATCTCTTATATCCTTTGTGAGCCAACCTGGTTTTGTATTTACAGCTACCATCTCTCTGTTTAAGAAACATATTTGTTTTGAATATTGAAATTTCTTCGTTAAAAATTTTCCACAATTGCTTAGTGTTTTTAAGACTCAGTTAACAGCGGATAATTTTTGTTGCATTCCTTCAGAATATGCATTTTTGAACTTTAGAATACAAATATCATTATTCGTGATTTCCACATGTAGCAAAATATCAAACCTAATATAACAATGATTACTTGTACCTAGTTTTCCCCAGTGTCAATCCTCTCAACCATTTATATGTTAGACGTTAACAATAAATCTAAATTAACATTATTTCTTGTATTTTCCACGACCAATTGGTGAAGATATCCATCTTGAACAGCTTCCAGAAATCTTTTCCCCTCAAAGTTTAACCCTAATATTTCCCAGTCATTATGTCTGAAATTAAAATATCAAAAATGATGACTTTATTAACAGCTGAAATTTCAATATCACTGTAGAGTTTCTTACTAACTTCATCTGGTGGTCTGTTTCCTTTAACAATCTCAACAGAAACCGAAATGGATTCAACCTCTGTGCTATTATCCATAATGTTCTCAACTTGAACAGGACATAACTCACACTATAACAATAGAACCACTCTTCCATCTCTATATACTATTCTGTCACTATTAAATAATCTATGACCATGTATTTCAAAATCATCCACATTTAACTATGTTTTAGTTATTCCAATTGAATAAAAGTATTCTATTCCTACCAGTGCCCTAAAATCATCTATTTAATTTCTTATACTTCTAATATTACCATATTAACAGATCAGCCTGGTCTTTTATATTGATTTCCTATGCTAAACTTTCCTCTACATCTCAGTTTTGTTTCATTCAGTTTATCTTTGCTCTCACCACAACCTCGTCCTAGTTTAAAATTTCCCTTACAGCTAAATTAAAAGCCATTGTAAACATTTCAGACTATTTCCCACTTAAGTGTAAACCATCCATTCCAAAGCGTTTCCTTATTTTCACTGGACAAATTCCACAAGTCAAACCAGATAGCCTGCTTCTCTTTACACATTAATTTCCGCCTAGCATTTAGCCCTAGCAACCTACTCAAAACTTGACATCCTCAGTTACTTCTTGGCAACATCCGTGACACAATAAATTTATGTCCTTTATCTTTAAATTCTTTTATCAATCCATTGTACTTATCAATCAGCTCCTCTGACTTACCGTTCCCTATATCTTTAGCTCACACGTGCGCAACGAAAACTGATTTGTTGTCAGTCCCTTTTATTATATTTTTGTTCTGTCAGTTTTGTCTTTCATCTGTGCCCCAGGGTAGTATAATCTAACTCTTTTCTCCCTGTTTATCCCATAGACTATTCTATACACATGTCGTGTCAAGGAATTACCTATAGCTGTAACTCCTTTATGTCGATAGTCCACATTCCTTGTTTTTCTTCCCTCCAATTGTTCCTCGTCTGCATAAGCCAAGGGCAGAAATATGTTGCTTAGCATAATAGGGTCTTTACATTTAAGTTAATTACTTGTAACCCTAATACTACCCTCTTTAACTTCCCGAATGTCATTGTTAATTTCAGCTGATGCCTACCTTGCAATTAAGCTCTTCTTGAAATTCTGCTGCCAGTTACCATGGTTCATACTTAACTATTTCTTCAACTTTAGTTAGGATACTCTTCAACCCTTTCTCCAGCTTGCAAACTCTACATATAAACTGAACATTTCCACCATTATCTTCCTTAAAAGTGCATGTTAGTCCAGAATAAAATCCATTTGTTGCACCTATCGCACCTAACAAGCTTAATCCCCGAGCTAGTTTTAGCCATTTGTAGAATAAAAATAAATACTTGATACTATGATTAAATACCAATAGCTTGTTGTTGATGTTCTTAAGCCTAAGTTTAACAACTAACTAGTTGTTATATTGTACTTATTAAATAAAATAATGTATTTAATTTGTCTCACGATCTCACTGCAAGTTGAATTATAACTAAATCGAAGTTTCGACAATTCGAGTATGTTTTAAGTTTGTATTTGGGTTAAACTGAAAGCTTAAAATAAATCCTTTATATTGAATACTTGTACCCTAAAACTGAGATTTATTACTCACTCGGGCAAAAAATGTACAGCCCTCATATGAAGGAAAAACACCTCGTACTTCTCTGAGAATAGGTAATAACTGAAATAGAAAAGAATAAACACGGTATTATGATGTTTCAGTCCTCGTGTATCTTAAAAAGACTTTACTAACTTACGTGTTTTAATTGCTCTTAAAAGTTAGCATTATAATTTGTAAATTAGTTTTCATTTTAAGTGTCATAATTATTAATATTTTTTTTCTTCTCTGCAGTGCCTCCGAAGTTCGACATCAAATTTAAATCTCAGTCAGTGCAAACGGGCCAATCAGCAGAGCTTTCGTGTTCAGCGACTGGGAATCAACCTATCAAATTTGTTTGGAAAAAAGACAACCATCTTCTCATAAACAGTTCTAGACACCAGTAAATGTCTTATATAATACACATAACAATAATCAGCGTAATGAACAAAACCAATTAACATATATTTATATTATCACAATGTGGTAAATCCGCATTCTCTTTTAAATGCATAATCGACGAACATATATTTTATGAAATATAATTTTAAATACATATATATTGTCACTGCTCTTTATTTATAATAGTTTGGCAATTCTTTTCTAGCTTTTCTTAAAAAAAATTCAAGACAAATTTTTTAAACGAAAAGGCACTACAAGTATTCCACAAAAAAATATAAAATAAAATTCAAATTCGCCGACATTACGTACAAATAGGATTTTTTTTTGGTTGAAATTTGGTGAGGTTCAGGCTGTTTTCGCGTTACTGAAAAGGTATTTTCGTCGTTTTTATTCGCCTGAGGCTTAGGTTTCGGTTAGCGTAATCGTCTAATAGCATCGTTCGAATTTGCCGAGAAGCGGCTGGCAGTGTGATTACGTGAAGGTATAGATAGCTGCACGTGTGATCTTCGGAGAATAATAAAATCAAGCATTCCAAACTGTGATAAAGACATAAAACTAGTCGAAACAAAACTGAAACTCATCAACGAAAGAAACTGAAACCATAGCACGTGAAAGTTTGGTAAAGCTTCTTTGGAACAAGAGATCAATAAAACTTTCAAACGTACCATTTTAATTTCTAAGACATCACAGAAAAGCAATATACCAGCTCTTTATTGTAACTGCTATTGCTAGCGGTAGAACGCTGGAAACCAGAAATTATTAAGGGACAACGAAACAACCATCATACTATAAAGGCTTTAATCACACCTGAGGAATGCTGGTTTTACATGTTATACACAAAAGATGACTTTACACGAACGACTATCATATACTAACTACTTATCTGCAGGTTTAATCTGTCTCTTATGATCCATAAAATGTACGGAAAACATCTTTATAGCATGCGTCATTATATAGATTTTTTAAAACGAGTGTTCGTATATTTTTTTCCATTGGAAAAAATGTGTTCGTAAGACAAAAGAGCAAATTATAAGCGTTCTGTTATCTTAAAATTCAATATATTACCAACAGAAAGTTCATCTATATTTTATTACTAATCTTTTAAGAAACCTCATGTTTAATGTCTGAATATTTTGGTTATAAATATATGCATGTATAATATATATATATTAATAATAAGATGCTCTTTCAATTGATTTGTTTTAAATGTAGTGTCACTCTAGGAAAGTTACGCTTTATTTTTTGTTGAAATGATTATGAAAGAAGCCTATGAGAAATATTTGTTATGAGAAATGGAATTAATATATTTGATATAGGGTTGAAAGATGGAGCATGCTGTAAAAAGTTACTATTGTAGTACGTATATTAAAACACGCAGAGCAGGTTTGTTTAAAGTATATCTTTAAGTTTTGAATTAAGAAAATTACGAAAAAGTGTATTTTTTCCTTTCGTTTATATATTTATTCTCTGTGTTACAGGTATTGATTCTTTGGTGTGAAAATTTAGATTTCCTTAGATTTCTCCTTTATTCGGAATTAGAGTCTTTGAATAGTTCGTTTGTATTAGAGCAGAGCCACACTGCCTATTTGCCGATGGCCCGGCATGGCCAAGTGGTTAGGACATTGGACTTACAATCTGAGGATCGCAGGATCGAATTCCCGTCACACCAAACATGCTCGTTCTTTCAGCCACGAGGGTGTTATAATATGGCGATCAATCCCACTATTTATTGGTAAAAGAGTAGCCCAAGAGTTGGCGGTGGGTGGTGGTAAGTAGCTGCCTTCCCTCTAGTCTTACCCTGCTAAATTATGGAGGACTATCCCAGATAACTCTCTTGTAGCTTTGCGCGAAATTCCAAAAACAAGCAAACAAGATACCTGCCGTGTCCACTGCAGGGAATCGAACTCCATATTACTGCGTTGTGAGTCCGTGGACTTGCCGCTGTCTCAGCAGAGACATAAACAGGAAACAGTTACGCCATTTTGGGTCTTGGTTCCTTTCTCTCTATTTCACTAACAGCCAGCATTATTTACCACAAGACGCCTACTCATTACCGATCTCTACACTGTTCTGGAGAAGGTCCGATCTTTGCGAATTAGCATCATAATTTTCATAAGGATCCAGTTAAGTCGTTGCTCCATATGGACAGAACCTGTTGTAAGGCATTCTCTTCTAAGACTGAGGGTGATTTTTTTTGTCATCATTTACGTTTCGGATCGACCAGGAATATGAAAATATCAGTTAGAATAAACAAACGAAAACATTTAACTGGCCTATTATAACTAGGGCTCTGTCGAAAGTTAAGCACAAAGTTACCCAAATGGGCTGTTTGTGCTCTGCCATCTCCAAGTATCTACACCCAGTTTTTAGTGTTGTGAGTCCGCAGACATGCCGCTGTGCCATTAGAGGGCACTACAAATAGATACTATGGCATCTTCCTTGTTTTCGAGTGACATGAGTTGTTGTTTTTTAAATATGCATCAAACCCACATTTTCGTCTTCAGGTTCTGTTTGCTTTTTTTTATATTTCGTGCAAAGCTACACTAGGGCTATCTGCGATAACTGTCCATAATAGAGCAGTGCAAGACTAAAATGAAACAACTAGTCAACATCACCTACCATCAACTCTTGGGTTACTCTTTCACCAACGGATAGTGGGATTGACTGTAACATTATAACGTTTCTATTGCTAGAAAGGCGAGAATGTTCGGTAAGACGGGGATACTTGGGCGTGACATTTTCGCGTAACGAATTTTTTTTATAACTTTCGTACTATTTATCATGGCATAACCATCCGACATAAACTAGGCATCATAATAAGTTTAATCCTTCAGTCTTCAAACTTGCATATCTTTACCTCTTTTAACTCCCTAACACACACCAGATATTTCCGGACTAGTTTGATCAGTGATTGATAAGCCTCAAGTGCAAGTTAACGTAAGATCAGATAGAAAAAAAATTAACGTATCACACGATTGGTTAATTTTATAATACATCCCTCTATTCTTTCAAAATATTTACTAACTTCTGAAGTTAATGTGGCGTCAATTATTCATCATAAGTGTGGAAACGTAAATACCTAAGCTGCTTATTTTTAGTTTATTTGTATGATTACTACTTAATTAATTCAAAGCGAATAGGAAATGTTTGTTTTGTATTTGATATATCCGAATCAAGTTTTATGATAACGAATACGCTGTACTCCGCAACCTCAACTGAAGTTATTGTCGAGCATGCGTCTCTGTTGTAACAAATGATTCCATTAAATCTTCCACCTGTAAGTTTGTTTCCTCATATCAGTCAAACTACACCCCGTTTCTAAGTTCTAAATCACTTCATTTCTTCAAAAAGTAATCCAAATTATACGTTTATTAAAAGTGTCTAATCGTATACCATATACATTTACTAACAAATCACTACTCAGTAAAACTTTAAGAAAACCTAGCAATTATAACAGCATATCGTATAGGCGTATTGATTACTTTAATTCGTGACAATTCACCAGCCTTCTGTCCTTCACTGGTTGCGTTCCATGCCGTACGTTGCATATAAATGGTAATTCTGACATACTGATATTTATTTCGGTTTTTGAGGACCGAACACACAAGCATTATTCAATTAGCGCTGCAACTCTAATTCTTATAAATTTTATAAACTAATACAAAAGCTACGAAAGAGAATTTTGACACTCTGTGATGCGATTACAACTTTATCACATTAGTTTCAGATTACGTTAAATTTGTTATATTCGTTCTCCGCCACTCACCACCAAATTTGAAAATTCCACTGCTCTTTATTTTGTTGTATTAATATTTTCTAGCTTATCTTTAAGTAGCCGATCGCATCAATGATAAGCACTTAAATGTTTGCCTTTGGAAATTTATCCACTGTAACTGGCAATTACACTGTAACTGTGCTATTCCATTAGTCAAAAAACATGAACTCTTTTGGAGCTTGGCTGTCCTTTCTTTTGTCATCCAGTAATCAGCATATTGTGTCTCGAGTTCTTTTTTGTTAGAAGATCCTGGTTTTAGTTTTAACGTCTTCAGTATAGCAGTTACTACTATTTTAGCTATAACATTCTTCTGTACTTAGTGTAGAATGCATCAATAATGCCAAACCCATCAAAACTGAGCCCAGAATGTTAGTCCTGAGGGATTTCACGGATCCTTCTGAGGTTCTTAAATGTAGTTATATAATTTTCGGTTTCAGTGTTAGAGGTCCTAGGTGGCAGTACTTTGTTTAAGTGTCCAAGTGTGTGAAATGGAACAGTGTTCCACTTCAGTGCAGTTGAAGAAGGCTTAGGTAATCAGAAGTTCAATGTCTTTTTTTCAGCCTCTTTTTACAACTGAAAATTTTGTACTTATATTTCACGTGTATTTCGTAGTTTCAACTGTTCGTTCTTTACTCTAATTGTCTTTATGCAACAGAATACGACAGACCTCTTTACTTCTATGATCAATATATATCGACTTCGTATTCCTAATGTTTGTGACAGAGATTGAAATACATTTTCGATATTTTTTCTCAAACATTTTGTCTTTATTGTTAAAATTAACTAGTTCCCCAAACCTGTATTTCTTCGTATCTTGATCTCATGCAATCTCTTTCCAGTTCAACGTTTAGTAATTCGTTAACCTTAAGATGACTTTAGAAGGTCAAACATTGTTCTCTGCTTTATTAGTAAGTGTTAATACCCAAACCAGCCATACCCATAAGTGTTAATACTCATACAGAGTTTACCGTTTACTTTAATCCTTCAAATAAAGAGTAGTTTACTGACTGCTTACCATACATAAACAGCGTGGACTATAACGAATTTACAATAACACATTAAAGATATTCAAGGAACCAATTACAATTTCAGTTCATGTGCAAATTAACTGTGCATAAAAAAATTGTCCGTGTTATTTGTCTTTTTTATAGGGACTTGCCATGAGTTATCGAATAAACTGACTCATATATGCTTTCAGTATTTAGACATTTAAAGTTCTAAGGAACGATTCCAATAACGTGGATACATTTACCGAAATTGGAAAGGAATAGACTTGCTTCTTGAGATATATTTTGTTTGTTTGTTCAATAGAAAACTTTAAAGTTTCACCCCCAAAAACCTGTCTAGTACACTAAGACTAACAAATCAAATTACACCAAATTACTCAAGTTTTAGTACAGGTTAAGATATTAAACCATATCCAGATATACAAATACATTGAATATCGTCCAGCAAAGCAGGAAAATATTATGAGTTCAATAACCTCGCGAACACAGAATTGGTAATTATATCAGATTAAATTAATGCGGGCCCTTTCTTTTATGGGGCGTTATAAAGTGATGATCAATTCCACTATTCGTTAATAAAAGAGTATCCCAAGAGTTGGTATTGAGTGGGGATGACTAGCTGACTTCCTTCTAGTTTCACACTGCTAAATGAGGGACGGCTAGCGCAGAGGGCCCTCGTATGGCTTTCCGCGAAATTGAAAAACAAACAAACAAGGAGGGTAAAGGAGGTGGGTTGTGCATAAACGTCAATTCACTGACATTGTAAGTGACATTATAAGGCGACGGTCAATCCTACTATTCGATGTAAAATATAGCCAAAGAGTTAATGTTGTGTGGTAATGACTAGCATTAGTTTCCATACTATTATCGCAGATATACTTTTTAGTTCCAATGTGATATTTTTCACCCGTAATTAAAAGACACGAAAACCAAAAATTTTTGACACATTTATGTATTTGAAAGGAAAGAACTAATCTGTAAAGTTAATTAAATCGTATGTTAGTTTTGATACATACAATTGATATGTACAGTTTTTCGTACAAATAATTTTAAGGTTTTCAGTAAAATGGACATAAATGGACGATACTGTTATGGTTTTGTTATTCTCTTACAAGGTAGGTAAACGGTTTTTAAAACTTTATTGAATACATTTTTCTGTTAATTTTGCATTTTAATACGAAAAGGTTGACGTCATTGTTAGTTACACTTCTCCAATCAACGCATTCTTCCTTTAGAATAATCAAATGTTAACCCTTATTGGTAGCATTGAAAACGTTTAGAAACAGAGAAGCCTTATCTCAACTATTGTATTCAAAATGTCACTGATGTATTATTCCTTACAGAAAATTATTCAGGGATTTGTAAGGAGTTAATTAGTATAGTGTTGAAAGTTACGAAACATTTAAATGTAGGTATAATATGTAGGTCATGCTCTTAAACAATGCATTAACTTAATTAACGACAACTACTTATAAATACTCTACGACATATTTCTAAAAATTCTGTTTCTAAATAAGTTGAATAATTGAAAAAAATCAAATTATTAAATTATAAGTTTCAGCTTCTCGAACTTTCTTTGTTCAATAACGTATATAAATACATTTTATTTAATTTTTTTTAAAAACCATGCCAATGTGTTCGTAATTGCGTTTGTTCTGGATAACATTGTTTAAGCCTTCTTTTGTATTTATTTCCGATACCTCGAGGTTAACTGTATTAGAAGTTCCACATTCGAATCAACTATCGACCCTCAGAATCATGAAGACGAATAGAAACGACTCAGGAATTTATTATTGTCTCGCACGTAATGATTATGGACAAGACGTGATGAAGATCCAAATGTTGATACAAGGTAATCAAATTCAGCAAATCATAGGTGCAGTTTTAACTTTTGCAAATCTGTGCTGTCTTGCATGAATATAGTTTATAGAGCAGGCTTAAAAAATCTTAAATATTCGTTAATTTTATTTTTCCAGTGTTTGAAAATTATCCATATACCTTACGTCATTTTTTGGGAACGCCACCTAGAATTCTGAGTTGATAAAACAAAAAAAATACCCTTTATTCAGATAAGGTGAAGGATCCTTTGTCAACATGTCAACAATTAATTAATGTTTGGAAGTGTCATTTAACTTGCTCATAACCCATCACTCTGTTAATAATTCAGTTTTAAAGAAGCATTCTACACACAATGAAAATAATAGTTTACTGTCTTTACAGTGAACAATGGAGGGAAAGAAACCCTCTAGTCTTCTGTGATTCTTAGTTGGTTGTATTATTGTTTCCTGATAAAAGCCGGGTCTCATTCTTTTTTTTATAAAGACGTGTTCATATTTGGAGGTATACTTCAACACATGACTTCTCGTGTTCGGTTAAATTCAAAGTAAAGACTGGTGGTTGTATTTTATGAAATAAATTAAACCAAGAAATGGATCTCGAAGATCAAAGAATCGCCTACTTCAAAGGATTTGAAAAGTTGTTTAGTTGTTCTAACAGTTTAAGTGATTCTTTCTTCCCCTAGGAATTCGTGTATAAAATCGATTCTATTTCTTCCATTTGTAAGAGAAAATATTACTACACTTGTCAGACTGGTCATACATAGTGACATTTTGTGGCACGTGAAGAGCACGATACTATCGCTAGGAATAATTACATGCTGGTTCACTGGAACTTTTATTTCACTAAATTGATTTTAATAATAGCATTATTTAGTACTCTTTAATTATTACTATTATTTTGCTTTTATAATTCACTCATCAATAATTACACGAGCAGTAAATAGAATAAAGATGTCGATACGTTATTGCATTATTATCGCTATTAAACATTATCCAAGAAAATCCTTCAGTAAAGTAACAGTCACAGATCTTTAACACAGAATTTTAGCTAAAGTTTTAGTTTAATGAATTATTTTCAAACTATATAACAGTTTCTGCAAGCTGATAACTTAAACGTAATCTCACTAATTGTTCCATCGATAAATAGCTTAATGGTATTTGGTGATCACAAATCACATCCTGGCGTTTCGTAATCAAAAGAGTGTTGTATCAATGTTTTGACACGTGAGGGCTGGTTGAGATTCTGATGGGTAAAAATAGAGAGAAAAAGAACACGATAAACAGACAGAAACCCACTTGGCTCTGATAACATTAGAAACGTGATTAGAGATGAAAAGCTTGAATTTGGGCAGTTGGCGTAGGAAAGGAGGAATAGATAATCTCGACCCTCAGACTAGGGAAGAACATTATGATTGATTAATGCGATTTGACGCTGTGTCCAGGAATTCAGTGATTGTGATTTTAAAAAAAAATGTTTCAATTTTTTTTGTACGGTTAAAGGTGAGTTACTTATTAGTGTAATTTGGCATGTTCGTGGACAAATGTATGAAACTTAAACATAAATAAATAAATAATTAGTTTTGTTTTTTTTACTTTCCGCAAAAGGTAGCATAAAAGATGGAGAATTCAGTGCTTTGTACCAAAACTGGACTAGATATTATAATGGTTCAGAGGTTTGATATTGAATATTATAGAGGCAGTTGGTTAGATATTATAAATAAACGTAAGGTTAATTACTTTATCATCATAAATAAGCCTGAGTTTAATTATATATGTATATTATGAGTCTGAGATCAGTTATATTCATGCTGTGGATCTTAAATCAGTTGTTAGATATTACGCCTAAAGATAGTTATTTGGGAATTATAAATAAGTCTGAGGTAATTTATTCGGATATTATAATTTATATTGAATAAGTTGCGAAATAGTTAACTTGGTAATATAAAAAAGTTCAAGCGGGAACTTATTCCCACATTCAGGGTAAGGCCCTTAAACATTCTTTTAAAGATAAAATTTATTATTCAAATTACAAAAAACTATATAATTATGATTGGCGCGTGAAACATAAACGTGTCATTACTCTCTATATTTCTAAATACAAAAAGCCAGAAAATATCATTTGGTATTTTGGAAAGAAAATGAATTAATGTTTGCAACATATTTTTTAAACATTTGTCCTGTAGTTGTTACCAGTGATAAGAATAACAGATATTTTTTTTTAAGTTGAAACAGTGCAATCACGTTATTACGAATGTTAGAACGAATTGTGTGGTGACAAAATTGTAATTTAATATATTTTCTCGAAGTGTTATCGTTCCTCGTAATTAAAACAGCTGAAAAATTAAAACACAAATATTCGAAAAACAGTTGAAATAGTACTTATACATTTGTGTTAGAAATATTTGTCCGTGTCGAAATAATTTTCAGAGATACGAAATAACATGTTCGAATATTTTGTCAGAGGCGCCCAGTCCAGTGTCCAACATTTCTGTTACCAATGTGACGGGAAGAACCATTTCTCTTGCCTGGATGGAGCCATACAACGGAAATAGCGACATCTCTTGGTACTTAATAAAATACCGGAAAAAAACTGCTGGTAATAATTTTTGATATTTCTAGTTGTAAACAAACGTACAAGTAAAAAGGATTATCATTTTTATTTGTATTTTTATTAGTATTCTTGGTAATATTTTAAACTGAAGCATTTTATTTGTCTGCATTGATATGGGTATCAGAGTTTATTCTTTTAATATCAGGGTAATTATAAACGGATGTAAGGAACGAATGGGTTGTGCTTGATTTAAAAGCCTCATGTTTGTTCTTTTTCAGAAAAAAAATCCTTTGTGTTTGCAGCTAAACAGATGGAATATTCTCTTTCAGAACTTGTCTAATCAGTAGATGCTGCTGATTTTGTTGATCTCAATCTGAGCAGTATGGAGTTTTAAATTATGGATGGCTAGGCCTAAACCTTCTGGTCTCTTTCTGGCCTGGCCGTTTGTCTCAGGTAGCAATAAGTGTCATTCTGGCTGAAAATATAGATGTTCTTATGGTAAACTATTAAACAGGGCCGTAAAGGGAAGACTGGATGAGCCCTGATACGTTTGCTCTGTGCTGTTAAGCAACACAATGAGCGATCTGTGCTGTGTCCATCATGGTATTGAAACCCATTTTATAGGGTTATAAGTATTTGGACCTACCACTATAAATTAACTCTCAAAGGATTTTAAGTATATGGTAGATTCTCGTAACTAAAACACGCTATAATAAAGTGACAAATTAATGATGCCTGCTGTCTTCCTCTGATCTACAAGCTAATAAGCAATAATAGCCATATCGAGACAACAGACAAGCCAACTTATTTGCTAGTCTTGTGAGTTTTCAAAGTGTACAGAGTTCAAATGATAAGTTAAAGAATATTAAGAACTCTCATTGCTGATTGGTTTCGACTTTTACCAGACACTCTAGTGGTTGTAAGTCAAATTACGTATTCCCTCAAGTAATAAGGCAACTTGTTGCTTAAGCAATAATAATAAAATAGCTCTTATAGAACTTTCTGTCAGAAGTGTGCAGTGTCTATCTGCGCACAGCCATCCTTAATCTTGAACTAAGAAACAAAAGGGAAGCCAACTAATCAACAATACTCACTAACAACTCCTGAACTGCTTTTGTCTAATTCAAAGTGGGATTTGACCGTTGCTTTTGTAATGCAATTATAGTCCTAAAGTGCATAATGTATTTAAGCGGTAACTGATCACGAACCACGAATTATTGAGGTCACAGTTCGTGCACGCTAACCTCTAACTCAAACGCTGGCCTCTTCATAACAGCAAGTCTTACACAGGTCACCGAACAGAATAAGGTATATTTCAAGCTGTAAAAATAAGAAAACCGTTAATTCAAGTACTTTTGAAAGATAGGCTGTTCTTCTTTTCAGAAAGTATAATTAAGCAAATAAACAGCATTAAGTATTTCACAAAATCAGTTCAAGTTTAACCAGTAACCATCTTATCCAAGTCACAGCTATTTATTTCTAATACGTTTGAATACATAGACAGACCTGATCATTTCACACTTCAATAAAACAGCCAACTCTTGGGCTACTCTTTTTCCAACGAATAATGGGATTGACCGTCACATTATAGCGCCCCCACGGCTGAAAAGGCGTGCATGTTTGGTGCAACGGGGATGCGAACCCCGATCCTCAGATTAAAAGTTGCACGCTTTAACCCACGTGGGCATGCCGGGCCTCAAAAGTCACCCCAAAGAGATATCGATATATGTAAAAGATTACAGGAGTAGATACACAAATTCACCAAACTATTCTGTATATATATTCACAATGTTAAGCACGTGATATTTTAAGTATTCATACAACTTATTCACTGAGGCCTTTAGGATTCTATTAAGAACATTGTTGTTCAAATGCCGTAAACGAATCCGCTGAAGTAACAAAAGTACATTTATATCACGAAGAAAACTACTCAATAAATTCTATGCAACATGTTTGCTTTAGTTTGAGATCCAGTCGGACATGAATCAGAATCATTTTAAGGATTGTTGTACGATTGAATTAACCGCATCGAGGATGCAATTTGAATTAGGTTTAAAATACTTCGTCCGAGTAACCCCCATTTTTATCTCGCATGCGTGCACCCTTTCGTTCGGTGCATGCACGTGGAACATGATGATTTGAATCAGCCAGGGACTGTTTAGTAATTACTTAATGTATGTTGATGGTACCAGATCTTGTTTTTTATATCGTTAATTAACGAGGAGGTGCCAGTAAACTGAGATTTTATGATAATCAGGCGTTGTGATGGATTAAGAGAGCAAAAAACAAACAAACAAAACACAAACACCTGAGTAACCAGTTATAGGATATTGAGCAATCAAATACTGAACACAAAAAATAGTTTTCGCACTAGTTTTGTTCAAGGCTCGACACGGCCAGGTGGTTAGGATCATGGGTTTAGTTCCTCGTCACACAAACATGTTCGCCCTCTCAGACCAGAGGTATGATTATCCATAGAAAGTGTGGCCTTGAAAAACGTATCTAGAAATGAGTTTTGACTGTCCCGCAGTTTCTGAAAGTGTTTAATTTTAAACCGTCTTAACACAGGAGGTATACAGTATGAAACTAGTCTGTTTTTATTATGCTAAACACGAAACTACACAATGGGCTATTTTTGTTCCACCCACTGTGGGTATTGAAACAGAAATTTTAGCGTTATACATCTTCAGACTTACTGAAGGGGAAGCAATATGACTGTTTATTTTGGTTTTGAATTTCGTGCAAAGCTACACGAGGGCTATCTGCACTAGCCGTTACTAATTTAGCAGTATAAGACAAGAGGGAAGGTAGCTATTCATCACCATTCACCGCCAACTCTTGAGCTACTCTTTTTACCAACGAATAGCAGGACTGACCGTGACCTTATAACTTTCCCTTGGATTACGAGTCGAGTGGTCATGCCGGGCCGAGGAGGAGCAAAGAGGATAGAAAGTTTTTATGTATTGTAGTTTGTCATTGTCCCAATGTTTCCATTAGTCAAGGAAGAAATTTTGGTGTTGTCAGGCTATTGTCACATTGTAATTTTTAGGAGGGTTTGGGGGCAGGTCTCATAAAAGTTTTGAAAATTTAGGGCTGCGATATTGAATCTAGAACTGTTTTAACTACAAATACTGCATACATACAACATACTGTATTGAATTGAAAAGAAGCAAGTTTTAATGAATAAGTTCTAACTATACATGCTATGAAAAGATGATTGGTCAATCCATGGCCTGACTGGCTTCGTCTTTTCCTTCGATCCTGGTTTTACGACTCACCGTTGCGTGAAACACGTTCTAAGTAACACAGTTGCGTTTCAGAAACGTTATTGAAGTAATGTTTTCCTACCAGTTCTCAAGTATTAATATCACAAGCATTTATTTGTTTTATCATCATGTTCAAAGTGGCTCTGCATATCTCCAGAGGGCCGCCATTGAAGTTTCCAAGCCTAACTTATGTGGGTTTCTTTACTTTTCTTGTTTTATTTACATTTATACATTACTTTAAATTATTAACACAACATAATGTTTAGGAACAACGTGAAATCTGTTGGTCCATCTCGACTTTTCCAATCTGTAAACTAAATTAAAATAATTTTAATAAATGTTAAAGCCATACCTAATCATTCATATACTTATCAAGGTTTTTCGTAAATGCATTTAAATTTTCTGCGTCTTCAGCATCCGAAGGTGACCCATACTAAAGGCCAACCACCCGTTGGGAGAAATAAATGTTTTAGCTGAAGATGACTTCTACCCTACCAAAATTTATATTTGTGTTTCCTAGTCTTACTATTTTCTCAGTGTTAATTATGAAAATATTAAGTATCAGCACTATCGATTCCATTTACAATCTTAAACACCTCGACCAGATCCCCAATCCCAATTTTTCTTTTTTCAAAGAGAAAATAATTCGAGTGATTTTAGCCTCTCCTCGTATGATAACTCCTCCATCCCAGGCACCATTTAAGTAACCCTTGTTGAACACCAACACTTAACATAGTATTCCAAGTGTGGCCTAATCAGCGACCTGTACAATGAAATCATAACCTCTTCAGACGTATTTTCAGTACTTCTGTAGACATAACCTAAACTCCTATTTGCCTTACCAATAGCAACAGCACACTGTTTGGATGGCTTTAGAGACTGATCAATCGTTATACTAAACTTTCTTTCCTTTACAACACAGCTAAAGTTATTCTCATTCAAATTGTACTTGTAATTGAAATTATGATAACTCACATGCATTATTTTGCATTTATTATAACTGAAACCCATCATTCATTTATTTTCCCTGCTCACGAAATGCTCTGAGTGTGATGATAAGTGCTGGAAACTGTGATGAAAGTGAAGCTTGAGGACTCGTGGAAAGCAAATGTCTCATTAGGGAAATCGAATTCTAATGAGGTATTATACGAAATTTAAAATTAATTTTTGCAATATTGTGGGTACGTGACAAAATATTACGTTTTAAAAGTCGAACTAAATGTTTTTATTTAAGTTAGTTTTAAGAACCTTAAGCAGTTTCTTTTAAAACGGTTTTAATATTTGAAAGGTATTACTGATAATGTTAAATTTATGTTTTGTTAACATAATGATTCAGTTTTATACATTCTAAAGACGAGCTCAGTGTGGTGTATTTGGTTCAATTTAAATAAAACTAATAATATATTTCGCGTAAAGCTACACGAGGGCTATCTGTGCTAGCTGTCCCTAATTTAGCAGTGTAAGCCTAGAGGGAAGGCAGCTAGTCATCACCACCCACCGCCAACTCTTGGGTTACTCTTTTACCAACGAATAGTGAGATTAACCGTTACATTATAATGCCCCCAGGGCTGAAAGGGCGTGCATTTTTGGTGTGACGGAGATTCGAACCCACGGTCATCGGATTACGCTAATAATATATACTATTTCTAACAACAAAAACTTAATAAAGCGAATTAATTAAAGGGTAGAAATGGAGTCTAATTAACTAATTATTCGTCAGGATGATTTTGAAATTCATGACTTTAAAAGCATATTTGTAATTGTTTTTAAAAGTTAGGCTAATGAGATATCAACTTGTCAAATCACATGTCTAGGACAACAACAGGAGTCGCTGGGCAACACCACTGTGGATGGGTCTCAAAGGGTAGCTGTTCTTAGTGGCTTAGAGCCAGCCACAACTTACTTATTGAGCATTACTGCAAAGAATTCGGTTGCTTGGAGTACACAGAGCAAATGGATCGAAGTGGACACTGAAGAGGAAGGTAAAAGAAACAACATGTAAAGTTATAAAACAAAACACTTGATGATGAAGCACTTAGTATCATATTGTGTATCACTCAGTTAGTATCATGCTGTGTGTCATTTAGTATCATGTGTGTGTCACTTAGTATCATGTGTGTGTGTCACGACAATATTTCGGTTGTTTGGAGTATTCAAAGAAATTGATCAAGCTTGACAGTGAGAAGAAAGACTAGTTTTAAAACTAAATTGATAAAGCCCTATTTTCTGGGTCTTGATGAATGATTTGTTTATGAATGTTTTTTTATTTATTCGTATTTGCAGAGAAGTTTGAAACAATGACAGTAATATATAAAGATGTTTGTTGTTTTTTATATAAAATTCACAACAAATTACTTTCAACATTGCAGTTCCAAGTGCTCCACCACTAGATGTCTCAGCGCAAGCTACAGGCCCTAACTCCATTAAAGTGATGTGGAAGGTAAAGCGAACACTTTTGGTAATCACCAACAAAGTATAAATTATGCAGAGTTAACTCTTATATATATTTATGAGATTGTTTCAAGCGCTTTATTTTCAATCAACATTTAACATGCATTTTTGAAGGTTGATCATTGTAGAATAGAAACTGGTGTGATGGAATTTTGTGATGTTTTCGTGAAAGAATGGGATACTTGTCGTTGGTGAATGGATTTCAAGGGTCTTTAGAAAAGGTTGTGGAGCTCTTTCAAAAATATTCATATCCTTAAGACGGTTGGAACTTTTTGTTCAAAATGTGTTCTGTATGAGATATTCTGGGAATAAGAAGAATATAAATATATGATTTTGCTAATGAAGATCCCTAGAATAGAATATTACCAAAAATCACTTTCTGTGCCAGGTTTACGTAGCAAACAATTTCTGTTACCAGCATAACGTTTAAGTGCGGTTTACGACCTGTCAGGATGGTCATCAATTTTCTGTATATGTTTTTCTTTTGTTTGTTTGTTTTGAGTTTCGCGCAAAGCTGTTGTTTTGTTGTTGTTTTGAATTAAGCACAAAGCTACACAATGGGCTATCTATGCTCTGCTCACCACGGGTATCGAAACCCGGATTTTAGCGTGTAAGTCCGCAGACATACCGCTGAGCCACTGGGGGGCTCGCGCAAAGCAACACGAGGGCCATCTGTGCTAGCCGTCCCTAATTTAGAAGTGTAAAACTAAAGGGAAGGCAGCTAGTCATCACTACCCACCACCAACTCTTGGGCTACTCTTTTATCAACGAATAGTGGGATTGACCGTAACATTATAACGCCCCCACGGCTAAAAGGGCGAGAATGTTTGGCGCAACGTGAATGCGAACCCGCGACCCTCGGATTACGAGTCGCACGCCTTAACGCGCTTGGCCATGCCGGGCCCTTTTGTTTTTCTAATTTTTCGCAAAGCTACACAAGGGTTATCTGCGCTAGCCGTTCCTAATTTAGCGGTGTAAGACTAGAGGGAAGGCAGCTAGTCATCACAACTCACCACCAACGAGTGAAAGGGCGAGCATGTTTGGTGTGACGGGGATTCGTAACCTGCGTAACTTGGAGAGAAGGAAATCGAATGATGTTGTTACAAAATAGTAAAACATAATGCCACGAACGTTCTAGTTTTTTCTAAACTACCGAAGTGTTTTTGTGCTCATAATTAGGCCTGATAGATCATACTGAAATTCACTCAATTTTAGAATTATTCAGTGAAATGATTTTCTGTGAGAAACTCTCTCCGTTTTAAGACGTAAGACGTTGTTAATATCTGAACTTCTTTGCACCATTTTGATGATTAAGCACACATCTTACGCAAAACCTATACACCCAGTCTATAATGAGGGACCATTCCTTGAATGCCAATATAACAATAAAGGAAATGCGGGATGCCGTTTTAGGGTTGGAAGATCTAGCGGTCACGAAATGAATGGAAAGAGAGAGAGAGGAAACTAAATGTGAAGAATATATTATAAACAAATGTACGATTCGTTACTGACTCTTTAACTTCACAACCTAAGTGCTCTTCTTCTTTTTAACTGAATTAGTTAAAATAGAAATTTTATTCGTCTGAGCTCTAATGCGAGTTCGTTATTCACGCTTGGCTTCGGGTAGGTTAAACAAACTCGAGACGACAAGTAGCTTCATTAACAGGGATTCATTTCTCGCACTCTTTTGAAGAGAGCGCGTCAGTCTTGAAGTTGATTCTGAGCTAACGACAGTGCTAATGACGTGGCGTGTTTTCCTTCAAAGTTATCCGCAGTTCGTGAGCGAAAATAAAAATAATCTTTCTTTGAATCGAGATACCAAGAAAAAGAAAAGTACATAAGTAAAAAAAGATATTGAGAAGCAGAACAAGTCCTTGTAATAAAAACTTGTAAAGAAGCTAATATATGAATTTTTAATGATAACTATCGTGAATAAAAGTTATCTATAAATCTAACTACTCTTAGGAAAGCATTCAGATGGTAGAAATATTGGATGGACATTATTTGTCCATTCTTAGATCAACATATAGCCGTGGTAGAAATAACTTAGGACATTGTTTTTCCACTGTTAGAACAACACAACCATAGTAGAAATATTGGATGGACATTATTTGTCCATTCTTAGAACAACACAATCATGGTAAAAACATTGAATGGACATTATTTGTCCATTATTAGTGCAATACGTTCATGGTAGAAATAATGGCTGAATATTATTCTTCTATTGTTAGAGCAGACGACCATCGTAGATTGTATTGTTAGAACAATATACTTTCGAAAATTTTCTGTTCTAAAATTATTAGCCTCAGCGAGAACTTTTAATTAATATCCACAGTTTTAGCACTAATTAATTCTTTGGGATTGGGTTCTCTGGATTTTTTCAATCTGTCTCAGTAAAAAAATTCGTCACATTTAGGACATTTACTGTCTGACAAAAACTGGAGAATAAAAGTTGACCTGGAACCCATGAGCTTCCACAACCACGAGCCCTTGACCTTGACAGAATGGACACGTCTGCAGCGCACATTCCCTCGCTTCGTTAGGTCAAATAAAAAATTACTCATTCGACTTTTAATTTGCTCCCTAGATCTCTGATAATACACGAAAAATGCGATTCTTTGCCCGAGGTTCATAATGTCTTCAACCTTAAAAGTTGTGAATAAACTCCTAAATAACAAAGTTTATTTTTTATAGCTTACATCATGGGATTTGAGGAAGGTTTGCTGAGTTTTACTTGTATTTTGTATTCAAATAAAGTTAGAAAGAGGTGATGGAGCTAGTTTCTATTCAGTTTCATGATCAAAATATTCCGTTCGGCCAATATTTGTAAGGATATTCTTTTGACCGAGGGTTAAGATATGTGAATTTTGTATTGATCACGTTGGTTCTATTTTATGATGGCCTGGGATGGCCAAGCGCGTTAAGGCATGCGCTCTTCATCTGAGGGTCGCGGGTTCGCATCCGAGTGGCGTTAAACATGCTCGCCCTCCCAGCCGTGAGGGCGTTATAATGTGACGGTCAATCCCACTTTTCGTTGGTAAAAGAGTAGCTTAAGAGTTGGCGGTGGGTGGTGATGACTATTTGCCTTCCCTCTAGTCTTATACAACTAAATTAGGGACGGCTAGCTCAGATAGCCCTCGAATAGCTTTTTTGCGAATTTCAAGAACAAACAAACTAACTATTTTATGATAAAATGCTCAGTTTCTTACGGTTAGAAATTTATGGAAAGTTATGTTTCGCTGCAAATACCTGACCATCTTTAGGTCACACAGACCTCCAACCTGACTTGCACTAAACTTTTTTTTACGATTTTAAGCCTAACGTTTGCATACTTAAAACATCAACTGAAAATTGTAGAAGTATTGCTAACGTGATTTTAATTGATGCCGTTGTAGTAAATCTAATATATTTGATGTAAGTAAACTATAGTTGTAATATTACATTCATGTTTGATGTAAGTAAACTACAGTTGTAATATTGCATTCATGTTTGATGTAAGTAACCTATAGTTGTAATATTACATTTATATTCGTCATCATTATTATTTTCCATGCGTTGTTCCACGTGCAGTGACCAGTTTTAATTATTGATTAGTCAATTGTATTATTTTAACTGCTAGACAGTAATGGCTAACTAGATGATTCATTAGTATTAGCCCTCCCTCAGTGGAACAGTAGGATGTTTGAAGAATCATACTGTTAGAGACCGGGGGACGATATTCTTGGTGGGCAGAGCACAGCTAGCCCTCTGTGTCGCTTTGTACTTAGGAACAAACAACCTTAAACATTAATATTTACTTTATATTAACAGAAAAATCATTAATGAAACTAGTATAGTTGAAGCAGCTACGTGCGGTTGAATGAGAATTCTATAAAGACGTGATTTGTATGTTTGAAAAACAAAGAAGTTGTAATGTTCATACTAGTTTCCTTCAGGAGTATAGGACTTATGTTTTAACTAAGAGACATACGCAAGTCTTGCTGCATAGTAGCTAATATTTCCAAGTGTCATTCATGTGATAAGAGACCCAGAGCTATGATTATGTAGCGATAAAGATAACACAGAAGTTTTGTCCTTTACTTTCTTTGTAGAAACGTTTCTAACGCCACTCCATCACTACAGTGGCTTAGCTGCGAGTCTGAGGGATTATAACGTTAAAATCCCAGTTTCGACACTCACAACTGTCGCAGCAGAGATAGCCCATTGTGAAGCTTTGCGCTGAAGAAATAAAGAAACTGAAATGTTTGTCAGCATTCTATTTCATATATTTGTCAATAACACTATAATGATGATAATAAAAACCTTTAGCTGCAAGTGAAATATGTATATCTAAACTTTATTTTCATATTGACTTGGCAGTTTGTTTACAAAATACTTAATATTTTCCGCTTTAAAGAGGGAGATTAGTCACAATTACTTGCTGAGGCTTAGTTTATGTTTGAAAACTCTGCACGCATTCTTATGTAACTACCATATTCAACGAGGAGTTAGTAAATAACATTGCATTTGTCTGATTCCTGTAGCTACATTTTCCAGTATTCAAACTACATAACTGAAGCACTATTGTTTGTGAACACCTAGGTAGTTGGACGTTTCTAATTAGTGACTTCCACATATATGTACATATATTAATATGGCAGCCCACAGAATTACGTTTCAGTCGTTCAACAAAAACAGTGCATAATGACATTTTACCTCTAGGTACTGAAGCATGAAAATAATTTGAGCACTTGGTAATGACTAACAATCGGTTTATTTATTTTGCACTTTTCGTTTCTCTGTTGTAATTGTTTAACCAATGTTAGAATGCTTGTGGTGTAGCTTTGATATAAAAATAATTTACTTTCTTTTGACCTACTGGGATTCCCAAAAGTGTTCTCTTTGAAGAGTAACAAATATTTTTATTTCTTGCTTTTGAAGTTCATATGTTATGCTGTGTTATAGCCTGCAGAGTACATAATCATTCTCGTGATGCATGGCATGCGCACGTTTTACATACTTCACGACATTACAGATTGCAAGTTAAGTGTCTCGTCGTTGACGTCATTTTAGTGTTCATTGACTGACTGACAGATAACACATTAGTATACACTAGTGCGAGTGGTTAAAACAGGTGACTCCACCAGGTGGCCGTCGTCCCCCTTTCGGAGAAACCTGTATAGATCATACCACAAGACGTGAGAAAAGGTAAACATTATTTTTATGTTAATCTTTTACAGCCACCAAGACAAGCACATTGGAATGGAAGGATTATTGGGTATTATATTGGTTACAGACCTGCAGAAGAAACGATGTACTCGTACAAATCATTCGATGTCAAACACGTGGCAGAACAGGAACAGTTTCACCTGACAAATCTTCAAAGATCAACCATCTACTACATCACCATCCATGCTTTTAACAGCAAGGGATTAGGTCCAAAATCTGACGAAATAGAAGTAAAGACCCTGGATGATGGTATTCACATAACACTTGATTATATCATCTCGTACATCTAGAAAATAAAATTCTATAAGACATGATACTGTTTCAACTACTTTTAATAGAAATTTGAGGAAGATGTTTGCATATATATATTGAACTGATTTAGATACTGTTTTGTTAGTATAATTACTATTTGAGCTCTAATTTCATAAAATTGTCGAAAACAGGTGCCATTGGGCTGTTTTTTAGGGCATTTGAATATGTATCAAAATTTTCCAGTCAACACTTTTACTCCTAGTCTTTCCCATAAAATTAAACTGATTTCAGACCAACTTTTCCTTGTTGGCAAGGAAAATCGACTGGTTTAAGGGAAATACATGAAAGTAGAAAACCAACTAATGTATGAACTATGAAACTCCAGAATCTATCTTATATTTAAACGCCCGTGTCTTATCTCATATTTAAACGCTCGTTTCTTATCTCATATTTAAACGCTCGTGTCTTATCTCATATTGTTTTAAACGTTGTATTCTACCTAACTTCCTGCCATCATCGTCATTGGATTTAAAATGGCGATTCTTAAGAAAAAAAAATGTTAGCCATACAAGAAAAACATAATAATTTCAGGTTTTTGCCCACACAATGAATTAAACTATAGTCTAATAATAATAAAAAAAATGAACCAAAAATATAACATTCAAGAAACTCATTCACTGACTTGTACTCTGATTTCGCTGATTTTTTCAAGGAATCTTTTGAAGCGTTTGCGAGTATTATAATTATTCGGCATCCAAATAAACTAGGCACTTTAAAAATCCCATTGAAATTCCAGTTGTATTTCTGTTACGAATTCTGTCTTCCTACAAAATAACGAAAACCACATTTTAAAAAGCTTCATTAATATAACAAATAATGATTAAGAGCTTAAAGCATTTTGTCGTACGATATCTAATATTTGATCAAAATGATTCAAAGTGTTTACTAGTTATCATAAAAGCTACATTTGTTACTTTTGGAAGGGACTCGCCCGCTGATATCTCGAAAACGTATTTGCAAGTAAATTATCCAGTTGTCCGTAAATGGTAAATGAAAATACCAACAAACACGATTTTGATTAAGAAAATAACCTCCATTTTGTTCTGTAATTTCAAGTATAAAACTAATGAAGATGGATTAGCAAGAGAAATTTAGAATGATGTGTGTAAAGAAACTGGATGAAATATGAGCAGACGATTTTCTGCTGCTGAAAACACAAATATGATTGATATTATTAGGCTTTGTGGAAGGACTTAGTAGTAATAAATATATATACTTTATGTCTCCGGAAACTAAGGGAACAGGCTATAGACCTGGTTTTATTAGAGTTAATAATAACACTGAGTAGCAACTATTCAACGTAATGTTTTTTTAAAGATTCATTAATAACTAACGTCACGTGTGATAGTCATTAGAATTTATGTACTCGCAATAAAAAGTTAATACCAATTACATTAACTGCCTTTCAGTTCCTCCCAGCGCCCCTCATCTAGAGATGTTATCTAAATCATCCTCGTCTGTCACTTTAAAATGGTCTCAACGGACAACGTTTGGTACTAGTGTGGTAGGTGAGTATAATGGTTTACACCGTGATTTTTCCATAGCAGAATTACTCGTTACAAAACTTAAAAGAAAAGTGACATCTTATGTTATCCTTTCAGACACATCATCGACTCAGTATCGCTGTTTGATTTTTTCCCCGGATTTATTTGGGTATTACGTTTCAATTAAAAAAAGAAGAAGAGTCAAATAGATTTATTTTTGTTATTTTAAGAATAACATTAAGATGAAATTTAACACTATGTTTAGGAGAATAAGGCTTAGGTTTCTCTGTCTTCCAATTTGAGATCTTCAGAAACTGATGTGTATTACACTTTTCTCGTGTTATATACGTGTCAACGACGTATGCAATTCTATTTTAAAGAAACTCTTTCTTGTGGTTCTATACTACATGTTTACATATTGTTTACTTTAAGCGTTGGTAACTAGTTTACAGTGTTTTCACGTACAGTCGCATCGTGGTTAAGCAAGTACATAACACGCTAAGTATTAAAACTGTATATATATATATGCCCCCCAGTGGCTCAGCGGTATGTCTACGGACTTACACGCTAAAATCCGGGTTTCAATACCCGTGGTGGGCAGAGCACAGATAGCCCATTGTGTAGCTTTGTGCTTAATTCAAAACAACAACAACAAGTATATATATATATGTATACAGAGGTTCATTGGTTTGGTTTGTTTTGAGGGCTATCAGCGCTAGTCGTCCTTAATTCAGCAGTGTAAGAGTAGAGAAAAGGCAGCTAGTCATCACCACCAACCGCCAACTCTTGAGCTACTCTTTAACCAACGAATAGTGGGATCGATTGTAGCCTAATAACGCCCCCACTGCTGAAAGGGCGAGCATGTTTGGCGCAACGGGGATGTGAACTCGCGACCCTTGGATTACGATTCGAGTGCCTTAAATACCTGGCCATGCTGGGCCAGTTAACGGCCAGAGCCATTGTTTTTGTTTTTTCTTGTACGTGGACATTGTAGGTAGGCAATGAGTTATGGACTTCCTATAGCAGGGTGACACTGACTAATATCCTTCGTGATTTTCTAATGTCTTCATCATTTTACTAAATCACGTAGAATTAATTCCTGGCCACGTATTATCAGGATGCCATTATTAAGCTTGAAAAGCTCTCTCCTCCCTTAGTAGCTCATCGATATGTGTTTGTGCTTATGATGTTAAAAATCGGGTTTTGATACTATTAGTGAACACAAAATCAATAGAAAACAAACAGGTGGTTTTATAAATGCAACAAGAACCAGAGTTGTGAAAATTCGATCCTCATATTAACAGTTTTTAACTTCAGTCGAAAGCACATTTGTTACTTGTTTTATCTCTCTTTGCTAAACATTACATAACATCTGCGGTAGCAAGATGGTGACAGTTTTCACAAAAATTGGAGATTGTTGTATGTGAGATCAAGTTACCTAAAAGGTCTGTATAATCTTTAGTTTTCCCAACACACAGATATACCGAAGAAATGGTTTGTTTATTTGTTTGTTTTTCAATTTTGCGAAAAGCTATACGAGGGTTATCTGCCCCAACGGTCCCTAATTTGGCAGTATAAGACTAGAGGGAAGGCAGCTAGTCAACAGCACCCACCGCAACTCTTGGGATAATTTTTTACCAATGGATAGTGGGATTGACCGATAAATTATAATGCTATCACAGCTGAAAGGGTGAGTATGTTTGGTATGACCGGGATTCGAACCCGCGACCCTCAGATTACGAGTCGACTGCCTTAACCCACCTGGCCATGCCGAGCCTTTCATATTCTTAAATACATTAAATGCTTTTCACTTAAGGAGCACGAATGTAATTCATGGCTTTAAAACAAAACTCCATGTTCACAATGTCTGCTGTATGTCTAATCCCTTAAGGGGTGTCAACATGCATGCCACAATAATCAAATTTTTAATGTAGATATGTAAATCAGAAAATTTATTGAAATCAGTTATAAATAGTTCTAATTAACATTCTGCCTCAAGTCGTCAGTTGGGAACGGTACGAGATCTAGTGAAAGATAATCATTAACAGTAGATATAATTAATGTAATTGATTTATTATAATTTACACATTTTTTTTGAAAGCGACATCAAGTGGCGTTTTTCTGAATAGGAACACTGTATTAAACCTATACTGTGGGTTTAATAATTATATCTTTTTTCCAAAAGAATTATTTTAAAATGATTTGAATTGTTGATGTAAGAATGTGTTTCAACGAGTTTGACAAATGTTTTGCACGACTATATCCTGTTTTGATGAACCTATGGAAAATTCTATTGTCGCAGCTTATATTTTACAAGCACTCTGCTATAGTGACCCGAGAAATGCTTAAAATCGGTTTCGTTCGTTTTTCCGAAGAGATTTTGTTTTCTTTTTCTTGGTATATATATTTTACTCTTTATTTTCTATGGTAGTTGGTTCAAAATTAAGCACGAAGCTACCCAATGGGCTATCTGTACTCTGCCCACCACGGGTATGGAAACCCGGTTTCTAACGGTTTGTGTCCGCAGACCTGCCGCTGTGTCACTAGGAGGCTTTTTTTATGGTAAGGTTTCTGTGCTGGTTGATTCATCTTTTTTATGCTGTCATACTTGTCTTCTCATAATTACCTCTGTACATTTTTAAAGAGTTGGAACTATTGTGAGTTATCATTGTGTTTGAGACTATTTTTGATCCTTAAATATGTTTTCGTATTGTTTGATGTAGTCCTTTGATATATATTTCATGGCACTTTTTACGTAAGTTCAAACCTAATAGTTGTTGTACTGTCATGCTGCTTTGTGGACGAATTTCCAATACTGAGAAAATTCTGAAGTTCCGCTGGTACTCGAGTAAGGTTGAGTCATAAGCGAAGTGACTTCTTATCGGTTGTGGTAATATTTTTGGTAACAAGATTCTCGCATTACTAAAACAAATATCTTTACCTTTTGCAGACCTTCTTGGACTGAGACAAAATCCATTGACAATTACGAAGATACAACGTTCTAAGTTTTACCCTCGCTTGACCAAACCGTCTTTACTTTAGACGAACTTAGGTATTAAACAAGTTATCAGGAAAAAACTAACTAAATGCCAAAGTTTGTGATAAAAAAAACAAAGATAAAAAACAAAATTACTTAAATAATCCATTTTTATATCAACACACAAACACGATCGATGTAATGGATTGAATGGATATCAGTATTGTGTGGACAAACTGTCTAATTAAAACATGCTCGCCCTTTCAGCCGTGGGGGCGTTATAATGTGACGGTAATTCCTACTATTCGTTGGTAAAAGAGTAACTCAAGAGTTGGCGGTGGGTGGTGATGACTAGTTGCCTTCCCTCTAGTCTTACACTACTAAATTAGGGACGGCTAGCACAGATGGCCCTCGTGTAGCTTTGCGCGAAATTAAAAAAAATAAACAAATTAAAACATATGGATGGGGTACGGGGTGTTTGTTCTTAGGAAAAGTAAAAAAATTAATTAATATTTAAAATATTATCACGAGCTGTATTATGTTTTCAGAGTGCCCTACATATACATTGTAAAATGTTTATATATGATAAAATTATATAATTTTGGAACATTAAGGCACAGTTGTATGCTTGCTGAAGTACACATTTACCCCCCAGTGGCTCAGCGGTATGTCTGCGGACTTACACGCTAAAATCCGGGTTTCGATACCCGTGGTGAGCAGAGCACAGATGGCCCATTGTGTAGCTTTGTGCGTAATTAAAAAAAAAGTTCACATTTACAGGTACGTTGTATTTAGTGATTGCTCCTCAGAGAATGTTTTGAATACTGTTATTCAGAAACATAGTAAACAAATAAACAAAGAGGGAGGGACAACCGCCGGAAAATGAGCAACTAATGACAACGTTACAACATTAAAATTGTGTATACGTAATATTATGTAAAAAGCTAGAATTGTTTTCCAGATTAAGTTTACAAAGCAAACATTATGCTGTTTCGGAAGTTTAACAGATGAATTTGTAACTGTTATTTTATTGAACAGCGTAAAATAAATAGTTCTAAAATGAACGTTTATTTTATTGTGAAATATATGGTGACGTACGTAAGGTTTGGGGCTCTGGTATATATTTCTCTTTGGAGCATTTTTTCTAACTGCAGTAGCGTAGTGTAACGTAATTAATTCCATTTGTCCTTATTTTGTGCAAACGTGACTTTGAAATCTTTCTGTTTCTCTTCTTCACAACAGCCGGCACAAACCAACCACTCAGATGATATTTATAGTACTGGCTCGATTATAATACTTTCTTGAATATAAGGCAATCTCAATTTTTAGAAACCAAAATTTAAAAAACCTAAAGTATTACAGTGTTCCTTTTAAGTATGCCAAAGCAATACTATAAGTGAACAGCTTTCAGGTGGATTATTTGCAAGAATTAATGATGAAAATCTAGCGTTCATGCACAGACGTATGATATTTGGACATTCAGGAGTACGACAGGTTGGAGTAAGGGGAAGGGGTCTGTGGTCGGCCGCGATTATAAGGCGACTATGAATTTTACAGCCTAATTATCAATAAAAAACATTGCCTTATAATCCTTCAATATGGTCATTGTCAATAAGGTATTATGTTGCATTACCATGCCGGCTTGTGTTTTCTTAGTACTTGTTTAATTTATTCTTTGCTTTAACTCTTTCAGAATCGATGTTATTGGAGACATTTGTAAGCTAGATCTTGATCATCAGTATTTCTGAACACTAGAAATGTTTTGTACTATATTTAAAACATGCTAAGATTGTTGAGACTGAATGCACAACAAAAGAAGATTAGCTAAGTTGTATTTCTTCAGTTGTAGAACATTTCTACGTTATTTCTTATGAAGTTTCGATTACTGTTCTGTGTGGTTGGCTCTTTTTCGTGAACTTCTTTGAGTCTGAATTCCTGTTTAGAATTTTGTTATATGTAAAGTTGATATTGCGATCGTTAATTCTCGCATAAATACTAGAACAGAAGCCTCATATATACAGTTATTGGTGATTCTTTCTATTGGGTTATACATCTTGCTATTTCTATAAATTGAATATCTCACTTCTATACGTCTAATATGCTCGCATTTGCATAGTGAACTATATGCAAATGCTTTATTGTGTGCGTGTGCCTATGTGCATGTTTTGGGGCATTTGAAAAGCACTTTGTAGTATTTTGCAGTTGGATGCGTTTCCTTTCCGATTATTTGTCCCAACTGCAAGAAGTTATAACAACAAGTTTTTATACAAAAGTATGCTTTTTGAGTTAACTTTTCTTCTTTGTATTCTGAACACATTTTTACGAACAAAGTTATCTCACGGTTGGTTACTTTAACAACATTCTACTTCACTGTTAGTTAATGTGCTTGAAAATTACTACGGAAAATAGGCAAAAGCTTGTATAAAACACCAACAAATAAAAATGAAGAAATCAACATCGAAAATAGTCTGTAATAAAGTGTTTCCTTCCTTATTTTTCTCTGTTTTAGAAATTTTCTCAAGCAATCTCACCTTACACTCAACAGGTTGATCTTGGTTCAGTGTTTAATGTGCCAGATTGTGGATTGAAAGGTCCATGGTTAGCTTACTTTTGTCTCAAAAACAAACGCCTTTCACTCTTTAAAGCCGTGAGCTCACCACGAGAGTGTGTGTTAAGTCCCACTATTCAGTTAGAGCAGCCCAAACGTTGGCGGTGTTACTAGCTGCGTTTCCTCTAGTTTTTCAACATTAAGGATGGTCAACACATATAGCCCTTGTAAAGCTTTATGTGAATATCTGAAACAAATTAAACCAGTCCTACTCTGTCTTGCTTCGTATAAACTTCACTTTCTTGAACTTCAGGTGTTTAAGGCACTCCAATTGTAATCTTAGGACCTTTATCGTAACTGTCAATAAATCTGTCTAATGTTATGCAACATTTCGTCCAAAATATAGCAACATTGGATTTAGTTTTTACCTTGACATTGTTTGGTATCTATGAATTATATTTTCTGAGATTATGAAAGTTATAACATGAGATAATTAAACTGAACCTTCGGCCCAATGTCTACTATATTTTATAACTTATATAAAATATTAAATACTGAGTTGGAATGAACAAGTAATAACATAAGCAGAAGTTATATGATAGCCAATCACATGAATAGTAGTGAATCCTAAAGCGTTTTCAATAAACATTTCAGTAAATGTGACGTTAGCACATGTGAGTTTGTGAATTTATTTACATATTTTCATACAAACATATTTTCAGAAACATGGAGTCTAATAGAATACACCTTTAGTTTGAAGAGTGAACTTCAAATTTATGCAGAGTTTGAACAGTTTATTTTCAATATTAAACGGTGGCATTATTTTATTTATACACAAACACGTTAAAAGAAGGTTGGCCAAGTGGCAACCTTTATAATTCCCAAGACAATAGTCAAACAATCCATTTAAAACTCAAAACGAATGTTGCTATTTTAAATAATAGTAAAATCAAATATTAGGTTCTGCTAAAAAATAAATTATCGGTTGTAATAATAATAGATATTACGTGTGATATAATGGTTGTCTCGATGACTTGAAAGAACGAAACATTTGGAATCCTGTGGAATATTGTCTGAAAGAAGTTATGAACACTTTAGAAATCTGTTCAATGCTTTCACAAGAGTTGCGAACGTGAAAGAAGTTTGGAGGTGTGTTTGTCAATGAGCAACAACTTGGCGATGCATACAAACAATTATACGTCATCAGTCTGGATCCGAGAGACAAACGTGGTAGCCGCTGAGTCTGCATTTACTTTTGTTGAGATGAAAAATGAGAAACTTTTGTTCCATTCAGCATAAGAAAATTCATCAGGAATGTAAGATTACAACATAAAGTACTGGAAATATCATGTGCCTGTGTAAACAATATTGTATATATATATATATGTATTATACTTACTATCTTGTCGATATGCGCCTAAATGTAAGCTGTTATCTAAATTTGGATCCCACAAAGATGTTCGTGATTTTGTTGCATTATAGGTACGTCTTTTTATACAAATAAGACTGCAGAATATTTATTATAAAAACTTGTAATGTGTTAGAAAAAATATTGTGTCCAAAATATTTATTATGTTAAATTAATGACAGTTTTATATGCAATTAGTTCTAGATATTGTTGACGTGTTGAAACAATAAGCTCATCATCCCTCATTTATAGAAATACTTATCTTACTAACTAGTTATATGGACAACATGAAGATAAACCTGTGAAACAGAAATATTTTGTGTGTTAAGTTACTGAAGATTTAAATAAGCATCCTTTTCAGGATAATAAGTGACTCACATATAAAAGGTAAGGAAATGTAGAAAAGTATAATTAAATATCGACTACTGAGTTAGAGTTTTATACATAAATCGACTGTGGAACATAATTGAGTCTAACCATTCATTACATGTTGAGAAATGTATGATGTTATTACCATGATTGTAGTTCCACTTCATGGAATTATTACGTCATCACTGCTTGTCAATGTAGACTAGGAACAATTCCCATGGTGACACTTTGTGCAAATTGGACGTCATCATCGGCGGTGACATTACCGCCTATCCCCATTGCCTGAGTTTATCATAGATGTGGCGCTCTCTGGAGGCAAATACTTACAACTACTCCCCTAAGTTTAAGTCGAAACTAAACTGTATATCGACTAGTGATTAGCGTGCTCGACTGTGATTTGTGGTTCGTGATCTACGTTCGCTAAAACGTTCTCTGTACTTTAGAGTTGTGGTTACATTATAACCATGATGGTCAATTCCCACTATTTGATTAAATTAGAGTATACCAAGAGCTGGTAGCGAGTGCTGTTCGCCAGGTACCACTATATACTAACTAAACATTAGAGTGACTATCCACAGCTATCATTTGCGATTTTGTTCGAAATTTTGAAAAGCAACAAAAAATGTCGTGAAAAAATTTGCAGCCATGTCTTCCTGATCAGATATACTATTAAGATTAAAAATTCGAAGATGAAAAAAGGTAAGTTAAAAATATACTCCATTATTTCAATTCAAATGAAAAATAAAGTGATGCTCTTATTAATTACATTGTACAACTACTATTTCGTATAAAAATGTTAAACATGCATTATTTGTTAATTTTCATCTATTATTTTTTAAAACTTGATATCACTGTTTTAACAAAAATTCTGATGGTTTTAATAGATAAAAGTTTTACTTTCGATTCAGATTACGATTACGTCTTACAATATTATTTTTAGAAGGAAACAGATAGACACGTTATAAGAAACAAAAGTAGTTTCGAAAATCATAATAAATTACTCGTAAAAAAAAACAAAAATTCATGAATTTATTCATTCTCTTTTTATCTTCTAATAACCTTGTTAAGTTAGGGTAACAAAACCAGAACCTTGTTAAGTTAGTGTAACAAAAACCATAACCTTGTTAAGTTAGTGTGTGTAAAAAAGCCATAAACTTGTTAAGTTAGTGTAACAAAAACGATAATTTTGTTAAGTTAGTGTAACAAAAACATAACCTTGTTAAGTTAGTGTAACAAAAACCATAACCTTGTTAAGTTAGTGTGTGTAAAAAAGCCATAACCTTGTTAAGTTAGTGTAAAAAAGCCATAACCTTGTTAAGTTAGTGTAGAAAAGCCATAACCTTGTTAAGTTAGTGTAACGAAAACCATAACCTTGTTAAGCTAGTGTAACAAAAGTCAAAAGTAATAGAAGACATCCTGAACTACTACAATGTACATATATTTTTTCTTATGTTAAATTTGTTTAGTAACTGTTAACAAATAAAGATAGTCACAAAAGTCTCGTGGCTAATAAGATGTGATGAGACTAACATAGGAAATATAAAGTAACTCTTAGACGATACAAACTTAAAAACTAAGACGTTTTATTGATTTCGTAACAGCTGTCTTCAGTTACTTTTTTATACGTTGAACTTAACGTTTCGTTCGACAGCTTGTGTAATTTCTTTTTTTAACCTTTTGTTTTTCCTGCTCGGTTTACTTTACTTTGTATTCTTGTTCTGCTCCGTTTAACCTAATTGGTAAATTTGCTACTGTCTCCAAGTAATTGCAGTGTTTCTTCTTTCTCAGACTACACGCTTCATTACCGAGAGGAAAACGATCCCTCGGGTTGGATAGTTGTTCCCATAGCAACTCACCAGAATCAGTATACAGTACCAAAATTGAAGTGTGGGGCTACGTATCAGTTTTTTATGACGTCACACAATTCTGTCGGTAGGAGTGAACCAAGTAACAATCTAAAAATCAGAACGACAGGAGCTGGTAATTATTATTTTTTGTATATTCTAATTAGTCTGCACTAACTTAGTTGTCTGAAAACTCTTCAAGAGGTTTTAAATATTTTACGGGCCAATTAATTTTCAAATAATTGCAAATAAACGTTTCGCAAATTAATGTTTTTGTACTGTAATATTCAGTTTGTAACTCCTTGAGCTTAAGAGCCTCCTGGAAGTGACATTCATTCCGATTTTATTGAATTATTTTCTTACGTCGACTTACCACATAACTTAATTTAGGGCAGTATTAATACTTGTATTATACCACTACTAACAATTGAAATTTATCCCTATGAGTGTTTCTAATAAACAAACCCGTGACGAAGTAATTTGTAAAATTACATTTATTTTATTAAGTTTGTTCTGTGTTTTCTCTCAGCTCCTATATCACCAACTCGAGAAGATTTCATAGCTGTCAATACAACCTCAGCGTATCTGAATTTCTCCAAATGGCAAGATGGCGGCTGCTCCATTGATTCCTATACGGTGAAACTCAGGCAGAAGTTTCGCAGCCACTGGAGGACTCTGGCTGAGGACTTACAGTTTAACAGCAGGTCTCCTTTTCCAATCCAGTCCTTGTCTGTAGCTACTTGGTATGAACTCTTAGTCATTGTACAAAGTTCCGCTGGAGCTACTGAGGCTATGTACGATTTTAGAACAAAGAACAAAACTAAAGGTAATTTGAAAGCTTTGGTAATTTCAACCATCTTCTCTTTTGGTTAACGCGGACATCATCTTCACTTGCTGAATTCAAGTGTGTTTCTTAAAATTAATAAACTTTAGATAATTAAAGTTTCTTTTGTGATGGCCCTGCGTGGCCAGGAGGTTAGTGCGCTCGACTCGTAAGTTGATGTTCGCGGATTCGAATTCCTCTCCCGCCAAACATACTCGCCCTTTCAGCTGTGGGAACGTCATAATGTGACAATAAATCCCACTATTCGTTGGTAAAAGAGTAGCCCAATAGTTGGTGATGGGTGGTGATGACCAGCTACCTTTTCTCTGGTCTTACTCTGCTAAATTAGTGACGGCTAGCGCAGATAACCCTCGTGTAGCTTTGTGTGAAATTTAAAACCAACCGTTGTTGTATAAGTAAGGCTTCTTTAATTTCTTTAACAACTTAATCCCAAAATAAACCAACATAAAGGAACGCCTTTATACCTATATTGATATACTAAAATAAATAAAATTATATATTCAAACATCTAACACCGTCCTCTACATTCCGACACTCAGTTACACAACCCCTTTTACACATGTGGTCAGCTTCCGGTCAGTTACCTCTTTCTTTGTGAACATGACGATGACCAAAGAAGGTAGAAGCGTTGTTTGCTCTTCTATGTAAAATATTTTCTCAACCCAAACAAGCCGTTTTTGCATATATATTTCTCTACAAGCGAGTTTTCTCGACATCACCGAGTCCGCTATAACAATCTGAATGTTACAACACAAATTACCGGAGTAATGCATTAAATTTGATACAATAATAAGAAAAAACACCTTCTTAACCAACCCATTCTAGGTTTGCAACAATAATAACAATATTATTTCATCATATTTTCAAACTACCCTCTTGAAGCAAGTAAAACATTACTTGATGCTAGGCAACACTATCGTAGATCTGTAACACATTGAAATTAAGAACGTACTTACTTTTCTATAAGTAGTATCGTACTATATCTATAGTATAGTACTATATCGTACTATAATGGAACTCTTGCTTATATGATACTGAAAAGAAGGTTTTATTACGTGATATGCAACTCCCTTTTCAGAATCTTTTTATTTTGTGTGCATGTAGATTTGCAATAGGGGTCACGATTTTATATTTCGCTCCTGTTTCTCGTCACGAGAGCTTTATTTTTCTCTATTCTTAGGGTGCAGATATGACGTAATGAGTTCATCACATGCGGATCTAATGCAGTGGTTCCACGAGTAATCGGCTAGTTTATATGAGATTCATTATATATATTGCTGTTGTTGTTGTTTTGAATTAAGCACAAAGCTATACAATGGGCTATCTGTGCTCTGCTCACCACGGGTATCGAAACCCGTATTTTAGCGAGTAAGTCCGCAGACATACCGCTGAGCTACTGGGGGGCATATATATTGCACTTAACACATCACATTACTGCAACTAACATACAAAACTTGAAGCACCTTAAACTAATTTCAGCCTCAAGAAAACTAAGTTAGTGAAATATTTTCAGGAAACATCTACGTCAGATATTTTACAATGAAACTTTGCTGTCCATCAGTTAAGGGTGGAAGAAACGTGTTGTCTCGTACTACTTTTTAGTTGTAGTTTAATACAGATGCTTAAGTTATCATAGCTTATTGTCCAATGAGGCTAGCTGGTTGTTAACTGTTGGTAACTACTAGTTACATCAAATGAACCCTTATCTATCTAGGATTTTTCTTTTCTGTCATAAAACTGGCCTATTGTTAATTATCTCCAATCGTCCAAGTCATTGTCTGTTCATTGAGTTAGCGGGTTGTTATCTGATATTAAATATTCCAATACAGGTTAATGCCAAACAAAAATTTATTTACTGAGTTTTTGTTGGTGTTTTCGTTCTGAAGCTGGTCTATTGTTAAATATTTTCAATCGTATAAGACACTGTTAGCTAAAGATGATTGAGTGTCCTAATTCTACCATCTGAGGTTTTATTTGTGTTAATCTATGAATTTCAGAGTGAGTTTACATTTTGACCAAACAAAGAACAGTTGACACCATGTTTAACACTGTTACGTTTTTTTTTATGTATGTTGACTGTAGACTAAACGCAACAGAAAGACACAGATAACAGCTTGTATAATTTATTACAACAAACTGTTATATATGTAACAAATATAGCATAAATTATATAATAACAATGACAGATATTAAGTTCAAACCTTCAAAATTAATTACAACACAAAATGGTACTGGCCTGTATCTAATAATATGATCTAGAATGAAAGTCCAAAAGTCCAGATTAGAAATCCAAAATTCCAGTATAGGGTGTGAATTTGGTCCCACGAAGAAATTTCGAAGTTTGAATGGAGAATGACGAAGTTCTTTTTACGGTGTTTTCGATGAATGTTTCAACTTGTCGTTTTCCGCTTCGGTCTCCCCTAAACTGTTCTGTACGTGTTGACTCTCAGCACAACCCGTAATTCAAATGAATCGCAAAGATTGACGAGACAAAATCACAGCTTCTGTAGATCTAGCTCTGGTCACAAATCCAAGTTGAATAAAATCACAGCAAACACTTAAACTTTCTCAAACGAATGACTGACTCTTCTTTTCTTCGAATAAAAACTAATGACTCTTCCTCACATTTTCGTTTGTTTTTATATTTGTAGGCCTCTTTTCTCGAACCATCGCGTAACTTCCCAACATTCCAGAGAAATCCGCGCATGTCCGTTTTTGCACAAGACTTGTCGTCTAGACACTAGGCCGCCACATTCCATTTATAGTCAATTGATTGATCTACCTAATTCTAGACATATCTAAATGTTATTTTAAATGAATAGGAACATATTTTATTGGTTTAAGCTTTGAAACAATAATATAAATATGGAAATATAAATAATAGAAATGAAAATTTAAACACAACACGACATCGTTTACAAAACATTTACATAACAAACACCACATATTGAATGATCAGCGCAGTATAAGATGGATTACATTAAACTGAAGAAATCAACCGCAAGATGATGCTGTGTGATAGATATGAATGTGTCTGCCGTAGTAACATATTAAATAGAGCATGTTGTTTTTCTAATTTGTTAAAAACTGGGTTCATGAAAACTTCTGATCGCATATAAACATAGATAATAGGTCAACATCAGATGAACTACGTCTCCCATAGAGTATTTTAACTGTTACTGTCATCTCAGTGTCTTATCGTGAATTATTTTTCAGAAACAGTATATCACGGAACTGTGGAGACACCTAAATCTCGAGCCAGTTTCTTCATTGTTGACTTGGAAATACTTATACCGATTGCTGTTTCTAGTTTCGTTGTTGTGGTGGTCATTGTCGTGGGTTGTGTACTTTGTATTCGAGAAGCACGAACTCGACGTTGGAGGAATGGTAAGTCGTCGCAAAATCTTAGAAATGTATAATACTAACTGTATTTGTTTTGTTTTGTGAGAAAAGCTGCAATTATCTGATTGAAATGTTTCCACGAACTTTAGCTTAAGTCTGCCTCTCATTCGAGAAGGATACTAAACGTTGTGTGGAAAAAAAATGTAACGGAAAAAATTTATAAAAGAGTTTTGAATAATGATCTTACAATGTTCCAAAAGGCATCGCCCCCAGTTGCACAGTGGTATGTCTGCGGACTTACACACTAAAAACCGGGTTTCGATACCCGTGGTGGGCAGAGCACAGATAGCCCATTGAGTAGCTTTGTGCTTAATTCTAAACAAACAAATCAAAAGGTTTGAAAATACAAATGTGTTAAAACTTCGTTGTAATGACCAAAAAAAGCTACCAATTTCCTTTTAGCTGCATCTAGACGCAATTGTCTGTGTTTGTGGGGCATCATTTCCGTCCCCTGCTGGTACAGGGGTAAGTCTACGGATTTATAAAACTAAAATGAAAGGGTCGATTCCCCTTGGTGAACTCAGCTGATATCCCGATGTGGCTTTGATACAATAAAACACACGCATTATCACCTTTCTTAAAAATAAGGTGAAAAATATAAAAAATATTTAAGACAGCTTAAACTATTTACGTTTTGAAAATTGGTCAAAAATTATTCTTTATGCTTTCAAAGAGTAAAACTATCTTTCTTTTCCACTTTGTCTTCTTTTCAAATGTTTGTCTTTATAATCAACATGCGATATATGTCTCATTATCATACGAATAATTAATTTGTCAACGAACTTAATGTCTCGAGTTCATCGAATCTATTTTTTAAATTCAGATGCAATTTTTTCTTAAGTAGTTTTACCTGCCTTATTTACGTGTTCGATTTTTTCAAACAAAAGATTCGTATGCGAGACTCTTTTCGAATTAATGTTTAAAACGAAATGATTTTTTTTTGTTTGCTGTAAAACTATGAAACTGTTTGCAAATAGCAGTTTTCTATAGAATACCATTTGACATATTTCTATTGTATTTGATCTGTCAGAAAATCAAGTTTATGGGAAATCCACTCAAGATACGGTGCAAATGAAAGAAATTGGCAGTTCGCCAGCTTTAGACTACGTATCTAGTGAAGAAGGAACCCAGCGATCTTCAGCCTATTATCAAACAGCTAGTCAGTGTCCTCCAAATCAGTCAATGTTCAGTCCTCGGCCAGGTAGAGATGTGAGCTCACTTCCGCGTTTTCCAAAGTCTCATTTTATATTATACATACTTTTATTATATTTCCAGAATACACATTCCTTTTTCAAAATACAAATTAATTTTTGCTATTCAACTTCTAAAAACAATTTTGTGTTATTTTATGGTTTCCATTAATGTCAAACATAACAAACACGTGGATTTTCTACTCAAAAACTTATAGTATTGTTGTTACTTTTATCAAGAAATGAGAGCATAAACGTAGACAGTTTTTTCACAGTTTCAGTTTAATATTGCAACAATACGTTATTTTTCTGCATATTTGTCTCAAATTTGCAATAAAAGCGCAAATTTTAACTTTGTTATCTAGAGGAGGAACCACACCCATACGCCACACCCTACGATACTCTACCAGTGCCGCCATCTAGTGACAATCAACAACAACCAGGAACTTCTGGAATACGCACTCTCACAAGAAGGGGAAGAGACAAGCGTTCCAATAACCTCTACAGCAGACAGGTGAGAATGAAATGAAAGCGACATTTTTCGAATTTATTTTGAACCATATGTTATAACGCTACTTAGTTAAAGAAAATCTATTAAGAACCATTAACGTTGAAAGGAGAAATAAACCACGACCTATCACGCCATAAAATATAATTATGTTAGACAATTCGTGCTTATTTATCCTTTTAACAATAAATGGATCTCTCCAGTTTGTGATACAAACGTCAAACACATTTAAGCATTGATTATAAATTATTATAATAAGTTGGACCTCTATTCTGCAACTTATTATCATCCTACAAAACCAGTTGCATCTAATTCGCGATAGCCCGTGATGACGATTATGAAAGGATTTTGTTTTCGCAACAAATAGAAGATTCTTTTTAAAAGTTATGAACCAAATATCAAGTTATTCTGCCCATATAAGTACTAGATTACGTTTATTTAGGCCCTGGCATGGTCAGCATGGGTTAAGGCGTTTGACTCCCCGCCACACCACACATGTTCATCCTTTCAGCCGTGGGGGCGTTATAAAGTAACAGTCAATCCCACTATGTATTGGTAAAAGGGTAGCCCAAGAGTTGGCGGTGGGTGGTTTTACATTGCTTAGTTGGGAACACTTAACGCAGATAGCCATCCTGTAGCTTTGGCAGAAATCCAAAAAAACAAACATACATTTATTTAACCTTGTAAATCATATTATAATTCTATATATAATTGTTATAGTTGTGGTGAATAAAAAGGGAGTTTATGTTGACATGGAAGTACATTTATAAGTTTGGTTCACTTATAAAACAATATTTACTCAGAAGGTTCTTTTAGAAAGTTAGTGGAAGTTTGTTTGTTTGTTTGCTGTTAAAATCAAAGCTACTCATCTGAAGAGTGTTTTGTTTGTGTATCGAAACACGATTCTGAGTATTATGTGCCATCAGACTTACTGGTGGACGACCACTAAAGAGATATAGTTGTTTTGAATTTCGCGCAAAGCTGCACGAGGACTATCTGTGCTAGCCGTCCCTAATTTAACAGTGTAAGACTAGAGGGAAGGTAACTAGTCATCACCACCTCTTGCCCAATTGTGGGCTACTCTTTTGCCCACGGCTGAAAGGGCGAGCATGTTGGTGTGACGGGGATTCGAACCCGCGACCCTCCGAGTAGAAGTAAAGTGCCTTAACCAACAGACGGTGTCAAGCCAGCTTTAGTTTAATTCCCTGGAAATGAAGCAAATACGTTTTATTGTCAGGGCCTTTAACTATATATGGTGAATGTAAACACTACATTTACCTTAACATCTGAAATATTTATTAAGGCGTTAAAAAGAAATAATATTAAAAATTTTACAATGTGTATTTAAAACCAGTGTGTCTTTTTGTTCTTTATAAAGTAAAAGAGGAAAAAATAATAACTGCAAATTAAAGTAATTTTCTCTGATTTTTTGATGGCGGTGGGTGTTGATGACGAGCTGCCTTTTGTCTAGTCTTTCACTATTAAATTAGGGACGGCTAGCGCGGATAGCCCTCGTGTAGCTTTGCGTGAAATTCAAACCAAATAAACCTGTTTTTTTTTCATACGTTTTACATTGATTAACAATATTTTGTTGTTTTACCTCCAAAACAAAATACGTAAACAACATATTGTTCTTACATACACAGATTCTATTTTTATTCTGAAATCACTTACGTAAAACAAATGTCTAAACTCTTTATTAACACGGTTTGAGTCCAGTGTTTTATAAACTGTTGATTGTTTCTCTAACCGTCACGACTGTTTTCCAAATTAATTTGCCCTCAGATATCTGAACGGTGTTTATGGGGAAGTTATAATGCTAAAACATAGGGTTTCGAAATCCAAGTTGGGCGCAGAACAGACAGCACATTGTATAGCTCTGTGCTTAACACGAATTAACCTAAACTGGTTTAGAGCACATTGTTGTCAATCAGCTGCTTGTTTGCATTAGAACAAAGCCACATTAAGCTATTTGATGCGTCTCTGGTGGGAAATCGAACCCAGAATCTTAACATTATAAGTCTATAAACTTCCTGCTTTCCCTGATAGGTTTTATTAACAATGTTTAAACTTTTTTAGGAAAATAAGTTCTGGCAATTTTTACATCTGTATATGGGACATCAAATGGGATATTTTGTAAAATAATACGCAACGTTTTTCCTTATTCATTTGTATTAGGATGAATCAACGAGAGCGGCCTTATGAAACGCTGGTTTTGAATCCTGACCCAACTTATCTTACATCCAGTCACCAGTGGGATCTGTAAATAATGTTTAGAAGAAGAAAAACATTTTGCGATGACGTAACTCAAGAAAATAAAAATGTGTGTTTTTTTTATTGTGGCTTCAACTTTATACGTACTCAGATTGAAAATAAACAGCCGGAGAAGAAAAACAAAACAAACCAGGAGAGAACAATCCATCAAATATCATTGTTAGAAAAACACTTAAAGATGTTATGTTTGGAGTTAATCGTCTTTGTTATGACCAACCATGGCCAGGTAGGTTAAGGCGTTCGACTCGTAATCTGAGGGTCGCGGGTTCTAATCTCCGTCACACTAAACATGCTCGTCCTTTTAGCCGTGGGGGCGTTATAATGTCACGGTCAATCCCACTATTCGTCGATGGGTAGTGATGACTAGTTGCCTTCCCTCTAGTCTTACACTGCTGAATTAGGGACGGCTAGCGCAGATAGCCCTCGTGTAGCTTTGCACGAAATTAGAAAACAAACAAATAATCGTCTTTATTTTTTTTTCGTTCCTTATAAAATAGGGCCGTCATGGCCAACTGATTTGACTCGCAATTTAATTGCCGCGGGTTTCAATTCTCATCCTACCTTTCAGCCTTGGAGGCGTTATGATTTGACAGTCAGTTCCATTATTTGTTGATAAAGGAATATTCCAAACGTTGGCGGTTGGTGATGATGACCAACTGTCTTCCCTCTCGCCTTTCACTGCTAAGTTATAAACGGCTAGCAGATAATCCTTGTGCACCTTATGCGCGAAATTTAAACCAAATTAACATAATGAGTCGTCAATACTTTTTGTATTGTCACGGTTACTCTTTCATTAAAACTATTGGTTCTGTTAAATTCCTCTGTCTCTGCAGGCATCTTAGATTAGATTTAAATGAAAATCGTTTTTAAAAAAAATTGAATGCTCATTTGCTTGTTTGAAATTAAGCACAAAGCTGCACAATGGGCTATTTAAATGCATTAATTTTTATGTCGTAAAAGTATTTTAAAGGTAAGTACATCCAACCAACAGTTACCCAGAACATCCAACCAACAGTTAACCAGTACATCCAACCAACAGTTACCCAGTGAAATAAAGTAAAGTAGTTGTTGTTTTTTATATTGTTTCCCTCGATTTATTTCTGTTTGTTTCCACTGCAAGAATTATTATGTCATCACACTATCTTTCATTTTTAACTGTTATGAATATATATATATATATAAACACACACACGTTTTCGTTTAAAAAGTGTTTTGTCTGTTGATGACAAGACATTAAATCTTTTAAATGTTTCTTCGTGTAATTTTATAAATTATTTCAAAAAGTAATTGTGTATTTCAACTGTGTGGACAATAATAAAACAACAAAAATATAAGTACGTAAGTCTCCTTTACATTGATAAAATCTGTCTCTAAAAGAAAAATGTTCACATTAGTATATAGACATACTTATAGTTTGATTATATCGTGTATTTTGTAAAGACACTTTTTAAGCGAATATTTTGCTTCACATCAATTTAATCATCAGTGGGAGAGCGGGATGTCTGTTGACTCACATCGCTAAAAACCGGATTTCGATATGCTTGGTGGCCAGAGTACATGTAGCCCATCGTGTGGCTTTGTGCTTAACTTCAAACAAGAGCAACGAACACATCAGTTTATTAAGAACTGTTAACGTTGTTTCTTTATAACATTATACCGCTGTCTATAATTTGAATTTAAATTAGATAGAAAATATGGTCAATGAATGTTTGTCTATATCCATATTTAAGTGTAACTCTTGGGCTAAATAATCGATAAGCAATCAAGAAGGTAAAACAGTAAATTCGATGAAGATCGTCGTAAGACAATTTATTGAAGGTCTGATGTGGTCTGGTGTCATCAAACTAGATAAAACTCGAGCTCATATATGATCGACAAAATAAACAGATATACGTGATAATTAACAAGTTTATCTAACACAGAAAGGAAGGAGTTCATTGGTGCAAATAAAAGTAGGCCTAGTCGTGAATTAGTTGCGACACAGTTAAACACCGTGAAGTCACATGTCAAACGTGGCCAGGAGAAAATCTTAATTTGGAATACTGTCGTTAGGGTGCATTCACGACTCTCATGCAAGTATAGTTGGTTAGGTGTTGAGCTTTCGGGAGTGAATTTAGTTTAAAGAAAATGAATAATTAGATAGATAATACAATTACAGTCAATCTTGAACGGGTAGAACCCAGTACAAAATATAATGGTAGGGTAATTAACACCTTACTTCTCACCAAGGACAAATAAAGAATAACACCCTCTAGCGTATCTCAACAAAACAAAAATGGCGTTGCCGACTAAAATATGAGTTCAGTATTCCTCCCATTTTATTATATTCAAATAAGTTTTTAATGGCAAGATAACTTATTGTATATACCAATACTAGTTCAGACCACACAGGGGCCTAACAATGGTGAGGAAGAAGGGGCAAGTGTGACCACATTCTGAATATTTAAATTTGTTTTTATTCTCGTATGTTCTCCAGCCCTTTCTTAGGATTGCGTCCCTCATCATTTAGAAAGTCAGGCGCACGTGCTAAATTATATTTATGGTTAGAAGAAAAGAAATGTCAAAGAATAAACCTCAACTAGAAGCTCTAGTGTTGGTTAAACATCTTTATATAAAATAAAAGATACACTGAAACTGTGTCTCTACCACCTAGAAAATACAGGAATCATTAAAGCTATGTCTCTACCACCTAGAAAATACAGGAATTATTGAAGCTGTGTCTCTACCACCTAGAAAATACAGGAATCATTGAAGTTGTGTCCTTATTACCTACAAAATAGAAGAAACACTGAAGCTATGTCCCTATCATGGAAAAGAAATGTTAGCAGTAAAACATTGTTTGAATAATTTTGTTCTATAAGCGAAACGAAAGTTAGATTTTATTTATACGACAACGTAAAAACTGGTGGACTTATAATAAGGTTAAAACGACTTGAGCTTCAGACTGAAACTTTTTACTTCCAATATTTCACTGGTGTTTACTGCCAGCTCTTTTAGTGTTTATTGTTGTGTTGTTGTTTTTGCAACAAATTCAGTTGTTATCCAAGACCACAAACTGGAACTGGATTTCTTCGGATGATGACAATTTCCAATAAGATTTGAAAGCTTACTGCCCTTCTGGATGATATAGTGAATTATCCAGGATCCAAATAAAACATAGCTTGACTTCCTTGAATAGATTCAAGACACGAAAACTGTGAAGTTCCCCTTTCTAATAAACATATTAAGAAGTTTCAAATGTCAATTAAATCTAACAACTTTGAAAGTTCAACCTTGTTAGCTGAGAAAACTAATTGTTAGGACAGCTTTAGATAACGTTTTTCTTGATAATAATGCTGTGTTAGCTAAAGGATCACATCAGGTTGTTAGTGCGAAACTCGATGATAAGCTACAGTTAGATATCACGTGCCTTTTGTTGCCGGTTTTAACTAAAAGCTGCACAATGGGATTTCTGTGCTCAGGCCATCACGGGGAAATTGAACCCCTAATTCTAATGTGGTAAGTGTACATACTTAACGTTGACCCACTGGTGAGGGGGAAATCATTTTATTTTTTCACACGACTATTTGCGTTCTGGTAGACGTAAACAATCAAAGTTCTGGCAATAATCCTACGAGTAAGGAAACGGAAACCCGTATAAAAACATGGACAGAATGTTGGATAACTCACGAATTTCACTGTAGAAAACATACATATATTAATATACACCTGACATCGTGTAATAGTTCTAAATCTCTACCACGCAAATCAGCCAAAAAAACTGAAAACGGCTTGTGGTAGAAGCTACTGTGAACGGGTTGAATAACCATTTGAGAACCTTTAACTCGACCAAAGTTGAATTTTAACAACTTAACGAATGAAAAAGGCAACGATTTTATTTTGAAAATCAACAAAAAAATTAAAAATAAATATTGTGACGAAACAACTTTAAACAATGGGAATGTTAAGGACTGCCTATGTGTAAAGACAATGTGATTTCAATCCACTAAGATCCAATACGAAATATTACACAATGTGTGAAGCGACTGAGCAACATTAAAAAGAATAGTTATTTGTCTTGTTGATTAATTTTAAACTTCAAACGATTATTATATGTTTTATTTACCATCAGAACGTGAACTTCACGCTCCTGTAAGACCCATTATTTCTACATGCAGTTCGCCCACTGAGACACTTTTAGTTAAATTGCTACATCCATTATAACGGATTGTTCATTCACGCTTTAACAGCACTTTTTTGGAAAAAAGTGAAAACTAATAACCCATTGATCAAACTGTTTCTTTGAGGATAAACACAAAGATATGCAATAGGCTATCTGTGTTGTGCTAACCACGAAACCAAGCTTTTTAGCGTTAAAAGTTCGCTTAGCTGTTGGAAAGGGTGTGGTAGTCGATCTACTCTGTTTTGTTTAGTTTATGATACCACTTCTAGACACCTTTCCTTATCTTTTGAGGAAGAAGTAAAACCCAGTACGAATGTTATTAATAATGATATAGACAACTTATGTTCAACCAACGTTTCTACTTCAGTAGCTGAAAACTCTATAAGACGTGTTTTATACAATACATTTTATTCGTTCACGTGTTTTAAAATCGAAAGTATAACCGTTATCTGAATATCTTCCATGTTGAGGATACTTTCTGTTTTAAAACAATGATATATTGTGAAACAGATCTTCAGGTGATATAAATTTGTCCTACTTCGATAGAATACACGTACGTATAATTCGATAAGTGGCTAACAATTTAAACGCATAAATTGTTTTAGTATTTAACTCAATTAATTGAAAACTGGTTCCAATTCTCGCAACCGTAGGTACATAGTAATCTCTTATTACTTTGGTGGAATTGAAATAATAACGAAGAGTAATGTAAGTTACGCCCGTATAATTACAACAGATTTTAGGTCATTAGGAGATGTTAATTGTACAGTGAATATTTAGATTTAAGATTTTATAAGTATTACACATTTTCAAGTTTCAAACGGTTCTTCCAATAACTTATTCTCTGGTAACATTATTTAGAACTTAATTGGTATGTTTAGTTTTCTCAACTTAAATAACACATGAGCTGAATGATAGAAAACCCAGGTTTAGGGGCTTGGCATGGCCAGGTGTGGAGGACACTCGACTCGTAATTCGAGGGTTACGGGATCGAATTTCCGTCACACTAAACATGATCGTCCTTTCAGTCATGGGGGCGTTATAATGTGATGGTCAATCCCACTATTCGTTGGTAAAAGAGCAGTCTAAAAGTTGGCGGTGGGTGATGATGACTCGTTGCCTTTTCTACAGTTTTACACTGCCAAATTAGGATTTGTTTTTGAATTTCGCACAAAGCCACTCGAGGCCTATCTGTGCTAGCGGTCCCTGATTTAGCAAAACGAAACAAAAACTTGTTAAGGATATTTACCATTTATCACTAACTTTCAACTAATTTTTGAAATTGTGTTCTGTTTTGTAATTAGAGATTGGCTTTCAGCAGCCATAGCTCAAATGCTGTAAAAAATGATTTGTTTTGTCTGGTAAAACCCAAAAAGGGCCTTACCCTAAACTTTCACGAGGTTCCGTGTAGCAGTGTTCTCTGCAGGTTGTAACAAATATCACCTGACTTTGAGAAAGATAAGGAACGAAGATAATTTTAAATTAAATCAAATTAGCCCCGTGTTATATGGAAACCTTCATATATTGAGGGCAAAACCCTTAATTTAGAGTCAGTAATAATGCTCCAGAAATAAAAAAAACTCGTGGCATATTTCTACACCACAGTTTCTCATCTTCCTTACTTTAAGCCAGTCATTAATTTTAGCCTTAAGGCCAATCAACTTTAAATTCAAACTGATCAATAATTGAATTAACTCCCTCTGGCTTTCAAACACTTATGCATTTCACAGATGCCATAAATATTAAACAAAGAAATACAAAAATACTCTTAAACAGTGAAGGTATGCACTAAAAATAAATTCCTAAAAGAAAGTTGGCTGTACCCAAATGTAATAGCTTATTCTGTGAATACTAAACGATCCTTCTTGATGGATGATAGTGACACAATCAGCTGTACATAGAAAAGAGATCCAATTCATTTTCAATTGCTCATAAGATAGTGTAACAGTTTATAAAATAACAAAGGCATTGTGCAAGTGTTTAGTTTTACCAGTATTTTGTGTGCGTGTTATTCTTTTGTCGTTTAAAGAAACTCGAGACTGATAGTTTAATTACTTTTTGATTAAAACAGCATAGAAAATAGATACAGTTTGGTTTTGAAATCACAGGAATTGAGCCACTAAAATACCAGAATTTAGGGTTTTAGAAAAAGTTTCAAGCTTACAAACCCTACTCGCCATGGATAAATTACGTAACACAGCAGCAGGCCAAAAATATTATGTAAGCAAATTTTGAGTGCTATTAAACGACGAACAGTATAACGTCAGAAAATTAATAATTCGAATGTGAAATCATAAAAATATATTCTGGAGGCATTGAAATTGTGCAGTCAAATCGCAATATTTTAACAAAATTTCAAAAATATTAATAATTCTCCACAGGGAATAAAGAAAGCTGTAACAGTGAAGAGGTTAACAAAGTTTAAGTTGAAAACCACATTAAAAATCTAGTTAAATGTAGAGAGGTTTGTACAACTACAGAGAAAGAAAACAATTTTTATGCAATAAATATCGAATAAAGAACATAAAAGTAAATACTCTATAATATCGTCTGTTTGTTTGTTTTTTGAATTTCGCGCAAAGCTACACGAGGGCTAACTGGGCTAGCCGTCCCTATTTTAGCAGTGTAAGACTAGAGGGAAGGCAGCTAGTCATCACCACCCACCGCTAACTCATTTGCTACTCTTTTATCAATGAATAATGAGACTGACGGACACATTATAACGCTCCCAGGGCTGAAAGGGCGAGTATGTTTTGTGCGACGGAGATTCGAACCCACAACCCTCAGATTACGAGTCGAATGCTTTAACCCACCTGGCCATGCCGGGCCGAAAAATCATTTGAACTTGAAGGTATAAACTGTAGTTTAATGCATTGACTGTGACTCATTGCAGAATTTTGTGAATTTCACAACTTGCAAATTAAAAAAAATTCTCAGTTAAATCATACAATTTTTAGAAATTAAAACTACATACTATTTAGTAAGTTGGTCTAAAATTAGTGAGTAATTACGGTCCCCAGTTAGTACAGCGGTATGTCTCCGCGTTTGCAATGCTTAAATCAGGGGTTCAATTCCCCTCGGTGGACTGAGCACGTAGTCCTTTGTGGCTTTGCTTATACGTAAAACACACACACACACACTTGATATTTATCAGAGTATCGCTAAAGGTAGAAGGAAAAAAACAAAACAAGGAATGCCTGTGACCTCTGTGTGGACTGCATCGAGCTAATTAATACGTTTCCGAAACTTTTAAGAGTCTCTTCTATATGTTGAATGTTCGAATCCCGGTCGCACCAAACATACTTACCCTTTTAGCCATGGGAATGTTATAATGTTTCTGTCAATTCCACTATTCGTTGATAAAATAACAGTCCAAGAGTTGGCGGTGGGTGGTACTGACTAGTTACCTTCCCTCTAATTTTACACTGCTAGATTAGGAACGGTTAGCGCAGATAGCCTTCGTGTAGTTTTGCGCGAAATTCAAAACAAACTATTCTATAAACAAGGAACTTGGAGAACTCTATTAACGTATGTGATTCCTCGACTATAACCCCTAATCTTGAGGTATGTAAGCACAGCACACTCTTTACAACTAGTATTTAAAACTTATTTGGATTAAATATTGGAGATTCTCGAAAATTCAACCCTTTGATTTTTCTATACAAACATGGAATGAAATTTATTGTTGAAGTGTTAGCGCATTTGATCCCGATTTCTTCTTTGTGTTTATCATGGCTAAACAACGACGTACATTTACAGAAAGTAGAGCGTTGAAAGTCAGAGATGATCCAGGATATATTCAAAAACTTCAATGAAAGCACATTATCCTGCTGAAGATATGCAGCAGTTCCATGTACTCTAAAATGTCAAATTTGTAGTCCTAGAAATAAAACATATTCGTTATCATTGCGTCTGCAATTCACTTTTACTTTACCAAATAGTCTAAATCAGTGGTTCCCAAACTTTTTCAGCTTGTTACCCAATTTAACATGCCACATTAAGCATGTTACCCCTTTCACAAAATGTTTTCAACATTGATATATATGGAGAAATTAAACTAGAGATATATTGCACTTTATTTATTTACAATTTATTTATATAATTACACTGAATTACACTTTTAATTATTGTATTTGATCATTGTGCATTTCTAATGAATATTGCCAAAGATGTCAAGAACATCAGTCGGATGGATGGAGTTGCATACTTGAAGCTAGTTTAGGAATTCTTGGCTTTGTGGTTGAAAGTGCCAGCCTGGCATCGTTTGCAACATTCAAGGAAGTCCTCTTTTTTGTTTTCATCCCCAGCACGGTTGAGAACCCCGTCTCGCACAGATACGTTGTTGAGAATGATACCAATAACTTCAAGGCTCTCTTGGACAGAGTTGGCGAGTCAGCTAGTTGTGAAATCCGAAAGGAATCTGCATTTTGGTTTTGGAATTTGACTTTCAAGGCTTTATTTGCTCGCATTGTGATCCACTCCTCCTTTGCAGGGAAATCATCATCATGAATGGCCTCATCAGGTACAGAAAAGGGATGAATGATCCACTGAAGACTGGCTGTTTTTATGTCACTCTCTGGAAAGTAGTGTGGCATGCTTGTTTCAAGCCCTTTTAAATGGTCACTTATCTCTTTGTTGATGGTCTGTAAAAGTGATCCAGTATCATAACTATTCTCCTCAACAAACTGGTCTAAGGTGGGAAACTGAGCGATCACTCCTTTCTCCAAGCGTCGAATCCAGAGTCTCAGTTTTCCCAGAAATGCAGTCACAGTGTGATGGGCATCAATGACAGTCGTGTTTTGGCCCTGGAGTTGCAGATTATCACTGTTCAGCTCCGCAAATATGTCAGCCAAGTAACAAAGTCGAGCAAGCCACACCTTATCAGTGAACTTGGTAGCAAAAGGAGATTCTTCTTGTTTCAGAAATTTCTGAAGAGTCGTTCGGAGCTCAATGACTCGACGTGCAACTTTGCCTCGTGACAACCAGCGAACATCGGTGTGGTAGAGCAGAACTTGATACTGCTCTCCCATTTCCTTGCACAGCTCCCTGAATATGCACGAATTCACATCCCTGGACTTGATGAAATTGACGATTTTCAACACATCTTCAAACACTAATTTCAGATTACCAGGCAGGCTTTTTGATCCAAGAGAGTACCAATGAATAATGCAATGATCTACAGATATTTCTGGATTCACAGCTTGTATGAGGCCCCGTAATCCACTATTACGACCCATCATCGACGGAGACCTAGATTAAAAAAGAAAAACTATTATAGATTGCGTCAGTTAGTCATTCTTACTTATCTTTTGCGTTATAATTATATGGTTTTAGTTTAATTTAATTTATTTTAATACTTTAGTACTTACGACAGGCACGATACTTTTTGTGAATTATGTATAAAATATTAGCTACACTACAGCTACTTGTACAATAAATAAAACTATATGACTATATGTCATGTAATTCATTGTATTTATACTTATCTAGACTTTATATAAACATCTCTCCCTACCTGTTGAACGCTGTTCCAATCCAATCCATTCGTGGTAAAGAAACTGTTGATGATATTGAAGATATCTTCTCCCTTCGTGGTTGTCAGCAAATCTTCGCATAATAGGAACTCTTCTTTGATCTTGTCCTGGTGGACGTAACGAACGAGCCCAAGGAGAACAGCACAACTGGCTACGTCACACGATTCATCAAATTGCAAGGAGAATTTGCTATATGAGCTTTCCTTGATCTCTGTTGTAACTTGGGACAGAATATCTGATGCCGTGTCATCGACTCGTCGGCGGATTGTGTTGTTTGACATGACACTCAGTTTCTTCGCTTGATCCTCCCCACATACCTTTCTTACAATCTCGTATGCACAAGGCATAATCAGATACTCTGCAATGATGTGGCATTTTTGTTGTTCGGCAACTTTATATGCAAGAAAGTAAGACGCTTCGACCGCAGCTTGAAGCTTTTGGGCTTGAATTCCAGATGAACTGAACTGGATATTTTTCAGTGCTACAGCCCGGCGCTGAAAATAAACCTGATCCTCATTCTGAAGATTTGGATGGCACTTCTGGAGGTGAGCTGAAAGTTTTGATGGCTTGAGGCTTTCATTTGTCAACACTTTGTGACATACTACACATTGTGGCCGATCCTTTCCACCAGAAGGTAAATTCACAAAGCCATAGCGAAGAAAGGCGTCAGAGTAGGTGCGCTTTTTAGACATTTTATTGTTTAATCTGCAGAAAAAGAAAAACTGCATACAAAAGTGTGACCAATGTGAACTTTTTATTTATTTTTTCATGGCATTCTAGATAGCATTAAAAGAGCTTATTCAGCATAGGAATGATGTAATAGTAGGTAAATACTAACTATACTGCACAGGGCAGTACACATACATACCAGGTTTTGTCTACCTCGGCTGATGCTCACATAGAAACTGACAGTGTGAAATAGAGGCAACCTCAGGCAGTGAGTGACGCGTACTGGACACGTCGATGAGTCATCAGGGTTACTGAGTGACTTGTGTTCTGAAGCATACTTGTCAAAATACTTTCAGGTTACCACACACTTATATACATATTTTTTTCTTTTCTACTACTGTATATTAGTTTTTGATGTTTATTGTTATTTGGTTTAACTTTATTACACACTTAAAATAGGTTTAATTTACAACTTTACATACTAAGACTAAGTTAACATTAATCCTAATACCAACTACCTCAATGTTTTCTTGATTTTCAGAATTTTAACTTTTTTTCTGTCACCCCTCCATTACCCCCAGTTTGGGAACCACTGGTCTAAATGATAATTTTGTGTGCACAATACGTTTGAAAAAATGTTTCTAATTTTAAAAAAATCTATTTGATGCAATTTTTATAAGGTTGAAAGCATATAAATAACGAAAATTTCTATATGAACGGTTGTATTTTTCACATTTTGATATTTATAAATATTTTTTAAATAGAGAGGCACTGATATTTCTATGTGTCTTTGCGCATTATTATACTCATTTAAAAATAACAGATACAAATAGAAAAGTTGATCTCTTGTCAATAAATCTTTATTTATTATTTACATTTTACGATATTTCCCATCTTCAGGCCTACTGGTCACAAATGAAAGTTAGAAAATACTGAAAAATATGATTTATAAATTAAACAGAAAGCTAATTTTTGAAACTCGATAAAACCTCATATAAAATACCATTTTAAAATAAGCTATTGACTTCTATTATGTCCAGCTCAACTGATGAGTTTTGAAATAGCAATCAGTGATGTCGAGAAACCCACTTGTTGAGAATTATATATGCAAAAACGGCTCGTTTGGGTTGAGAAAATATTTTACATAGAAGAGCGAGCCGTTTTTGCATATAAAATTCTCAACAAGTGGGTTTCTCGACATCACTGATTGATGAGTTTTGATATTTGTGAAAGAAGGGTTTTTTTTAGGTCTTTTAAATTAGGTCTGTTAATTCAATACAGACTTCACAGTCACAAATTTCTGAAAATATTACCAAAACATTTGCTCCATGTAAGCATCTATGAGTTTCATTGTATTTGTATTATGTATTCATTGAGTTACACTATTTCTTATGTATTTGCAAATTTTGCAAATGGTTATAATTAATAATATGTGTTCAACCCTCATTTACCCTGTATCACACTTCTTCAGAGGATTTCCTTGCACAGTCGTTCTGTCTCTTGTTTGGTGTAATATGTATTGAATGTTTGTTTTTTCCAACCGAAACTCACGATTTGCTTAGGAAAAGAAAATAATAAATAATTGAATATTCAATTAATTTAATTCGTGTTTCTTTAGGTTCATTACCTAGGCATTCCTATTGGTGTATAAAGATGATGGACATTCACTAATTACCTAATTTGAAGTCATGGTGTCAAAAACTTGCAATAAAAAATAAAACAACAACAACAACAAACAAACATATTGTATACCAAATATAAAAATATCTTTGTTGAATAAACTGTGTCTCTCATTATGCTATTGTGACATATTGCACTATTCTGTTTCTTTCGGTTACTGTACTGAAGCGAAAAAAAAAGACATTTGATAAATAATCATAAATATCTTCTAGATGAAGTTGCGAGCAATAGTCATTCGTTTGATTAAAAGTTACAATACAAACTGTTATAAGGAGTAGATAACAATAATTATGTCAATATTTAAGTCATATAACCTTCAGTAGTATTTGGAATTAAGCACAAAGCTACACAGTGGGCTGTGCGCATCACATACTGTATCGAAACCCATTTTCTAGCGTTATCAGTCTGAAGACTTTCTATTGTGCCACTAGATTTTGAAAATGTTGTGGAAATAAACCGTAAATAATAATAAAAATAAAGATAGAAGAATGAATAAATCAATACTACAGCTACACATTTTCTTCGGTGTAAATTTAATAATTTGTTTAATTTTTGTTGTTCAGTAAACTTCTTTTCATTTTATAGTTGAATATATTAAACGTATTAGAAGTATATTAATATTTAAAATTATGTTTAGCATTACCCATCAGTACTTTGAACTTTTTAATTTTTTCTATTAGAATTTCGCTTTAAATTATAAGAAATTCTGGTGAAGATTTATTCTAACAGAAAACGTAGCAGTAACAGCTAGAGGACATATTGCAATTAATAAAAAAAAAAGTAACGTTTGTTGTAGGTTAGGTCTCTGCTGTAATTTAGAATACTGATATTTACGTTTTGCTATTTCATTATATTAATCAGTATTGCCTTATTAATGTCGTAAAGACAAACTTTAACGATAACTTGGTTTATTTTGGTGAGACGTATTGCATTTCTAAAGACTCGTTTTCAACTTCTGCTAGTACTAGTAGTATTTAGTACTAGTACAACTATCAATAGAAAACATGAGCTTTTTCTTGTAAGTTATTTAATTTTTTGAACTTTATTTTTGAAACAATTTGTTTAACATTGTAATATCCTACGCCTCAATTTACTGTTTAGTCTTCTTATTCAATTTACCTTAGAACTAAGTTTTAAGCGTAGGCTTAATCATTTCTTCTAATTCATAATCATGCTTCATAAGCGTTTCACTTTCAATACTAAATAATTTCAAATAGTAATATTATTTAGTTAGTAAGATATAATAAACAGTGTTTTAGTATATCTTACTAACTAGATAATATTGCTATTTGTAATTATTTAGTATTGAAAAGAAACTAACTAGTAAGATATACTAAATTACCAGTATAACTAAACACTACGTAGCCTATGCTGTAGTCTGTGGTAAGAATTTCAAGACCAAGAGGTGAGTTTAAACAAAGAAACTAACATTTTTAATACTACTATTAGTAGAAGTATGCTATTGTTTCAATATTTATAGTTTATACAGTGAGTTTTATACTACTGGAATACTTAGTATTATCTTATATGATATTTGAGGGACAACAAAGGGATTTTTGAACCATGGCTGTCCCATTCACTTTATGAAACAACTAGCTGCTTATCAAGACCTCTGAAATTAATCTGTTATATCTGGATCTTCTGTGTCTGGTGGTGGTATATTCCAAAGGCTGGCAAAGTTGTTTAAAATAACTGCTTATTTTGTAGACACCATCTGTGTTGCTAAATCTATTTATTTTCAGTAGCCTCATTGCTGTTAACATTAAATATGAAAGTACAGGAAACATTAGCTTTGCTCCCTTTTATCATGTTGAGAATTTCATGTTCAGACAGATCTCTGATTTACTCTAGCCTTTCATATTTTAATGCAATTTTAAAACCCTTATTCTGTTCTCATATGACAGCCTTCCATCCCATGGTCTGGCATGGCCAAGCGCGTAAGGCGTGCGACTCGTAATTCGAGGGTTGCGGGTTTGCGCCCGCATCGCGCTAAACATGCTTGCCCTCCCAGCCACGGGGGTGTATAATGTGACGGTCAATCCCACTTTTCGTTGGTAAAAGAGTAGCCCAAGAGTTGGCGGTGGGTGGTGATGACTAGCTGCCTTCCCTCTAACCTTACACTGCTAAATTAGGGACAGCTAGCACAGATAGCCCTCGAGTAGCTTTGTGCGAAATTCCAAAACAAACAAACAAAGCCTTCCATCCCAGGAATCATTCTGGTACTACCTCCTCAGATTGCTTTCAAACAAGTAAACATTCTTTGAATTGTAAGAACCAAAGACTGAACATAATTTGATGCTCTAAGTGAGGCCTAACTAGAGATACGTGTAAAGAAAGGACTTGAACTTGTGTTAAATATTCCAACCTGAAGTTATGTACACACAGTTTTTGAAATATTTAAGAAACTTAACAACTCTAATTTGAGAAAGAGGGCCCATCTTTCAGAAATAAAAGTTTGAGACATTTTGAATGGGTAATAAAAAAAAAAAAGTTTTTATTATAAATGTGTTTGGACAAGATTAAGTAATCTTTACCTGATGATGACATGATGTTGACAAAACATTGAATGCTTGTAATCAAGTTTTCTTTATTGACCTTTTAAGCCATCTCCAGTCATTTAGGATAAGTCAAATTACCAATGTATCTATCCTTCATATTACTGTTTAGTTGATTTCTGTCAAGGTTGTAATTTTAGTACAAATTATGGTAGCCCACATGGATTACTTCACATTTAGCATAATTAAAGGTTGCATGCTGCTTATTTGTCCAAATTGCCAAAAGATTCAAACATTGCTGTAAAATGGTATCTCCCCCTCTTTGTAGCCCCCGCAACTTTAATAACATTGACAAACCTGACAGACTTGTTGATTATTCCATTATCAGTGTTGTTAATGTATATCACAAAAGGGTAGGGGTCCCTGAGGTAACCTGTTTGCATTTCCAATTCTTATAACAACTCTTTGCATCCTCTGAGCAAACCGACCCTCAATTCATTGAACTAACTCATCCTTCATGCTCTGAAATAGTGTTCTTTAATATTTGTTTATTTGGTTTTATCAAAAGCATTATGAAAGTCCAGGTATGCAAAATCCTCACTAGTTAGTGAATATGGTTTTATAATTAATTAGTTGTTGGGCTCTGTAATCAGTTATATTCAACTACTAGGTTATTTTCACGAGATTTGGATAGTCTGAATAACCTAGAATAGCAATAAGAATTCATGATGGAAGCATGTTGATTACTTGGGAGGTTGGGGAATTTGAAAATTGTAGTTATGTGAAACACTGGTTTTGATTTGATGATTATTTTCATTATAATTAATCAGTTATGTTGATTAATCAACTTGATCTTCCACCTTTAAGCCATTTCTCACATAAGAATTGACACTTAAAGTAATGTAATGGTCATGTCTTCCACTGTAGAGTAATTTGTTTTCACAAATAAAGCAGATTAACACAATTTAATAGCATTTGAATATTAATAATAATGAAACTGAAACAAAATTAGACTAATTTTTAAAAATTTGAAATTGTTGGTGTGTGTTTTTACTAAATGTACTTAAAATTTAACTGCAGTTTGCATGCATTTGTTTATATTTAACCTTGGTTAGCTAATGCCTGGCGTGACCATGTGGTTAAGGTGCTTGACTCTTAATCTGAGGGCCGCAAGTTCAAATCCTGGTCGTATCAAACACACTTGCCCTTTCAGCTGTAGTTGCATTATAAGTGATGGTCAGTTCATTGGTGAAAGAATACCTCGAGTTGCTAGTGGGTGGTGATAACTAGCTGTCTTTTCTCTAGTCTTACACTGCTAAATTAGGGATGGCTAGTGCAGATAGCTCGTGAATAGTTTTGTGCAAAATTCACAATAAACCAAACCTTAGCTAGCTCATGTGACTGTTGGCTTTAATATGGTTTAAATAATTGTTTGTAAATAGAGCAAAGCCCCATATTTTGACTAAATCTTTTAACTAGTTTTTTTAATTTTACTATGTGCCTAGGCTGTAGTGTGTCTTAACTTAGGCCTATTACAAATATTTAGTTTACTATTAGTATTTGTGTATTAATCATTGGATATAAAGTGGTAGGTCAAATTTATTTTGTGGAAAGTTTCCGTTTTTGTTACTTCTTTGTGCTGTGACTACAGATAAGATTTACTAGTTGTACTCTTGATCCATGACTTAGTAGCAAATGTAATTTTGCTTTTGGAGTTTATATAGAGGTTGTTGACAAAAATATAACTTAGTATCTAATTCTATTAATTAAAGTGAACACGCATTGGGTATGTGCCCTTGTTGGAACGGTAGAAATGAATGGTGAAGCACGAAAGTTATGTTTTATAGGTTTTATTCCCCAACCTTATAAAAAATCTGTTTTTCTCATTAGTGTATGATAGTATAAAAATTTATCATAGACTTTCTTATTGAACAAAAAATGATTATTTTTAAATTTTCTTTAATGAGATTTGAAGTGTAGTAAAAAATACCAAGTTTTTCTAACGATGGTTTTGGCATATGATCTCGAGTTTTGCAAGTTGTGATGGTCGATATTTTGGCCACTGTACTAAAGCCTTCATGAAGTTAGTTGGTTTGTGTAACCAGTGTCAAGGAGTGTAGAGTATTTTTTATGCATTGTCAAACTTTGTTGTAATATGTTAGTGTAATAGTGTTATTTTTGAATCATCTTGCAGTTTTTTACAGCATGACCACTCTTAAAAACAATACTGATTTTATAACATCATAACAATGTTTAACAACTTGGAATTTTCTCATGAGGCAATGTTGACCATGAATTTATATCGATCTGATAAAGGCTTGAAGACTGAAATGCTGTATATCAGAAAACTTTAGAATTATGAAGTCTTTTAAGGATTCATCACAGGTTTCAAGTCTCACTCTGTTTGTCACATATTATTACCCTTAACATGGCATATTTCAACAGGTAGAACTCATTAATTAATATTTTTAATATTATTTAAATTTTACTTTTTGGATCTGACCAAACAACCACTGTAACAGGGATGTATTCCATGCCATTTGATAGTTCTGCTCTTGAATGGTACACTGCATTCTTGTAGCTAGTTACCAGTTTTCTATAGTGAAATATGTTTCTTTGAAAATTGCACATTCCATGACATTGTTATATGCTTAATTCAAACTGAACACCTTGGATGGATTACACTGTACATATATGCTGTTAAGTACAGCATGTGTGTATTATGGAACCACAATTAATGTGCATTTTAAGAAAGTTTGCATCATTAAGTGTTTGTCATGCGAGTTAGTATAATAATTAGATTATTAGCCTTTATAATTTAGCATCATATGGAAAATCTAATCAATTATTTAGTCACAGTCGGACAATTTCACTAACTGTACAAGGCTGATGTTGAATTTTATCAGTGTTGAAATATAATAATAATATTATACTTATTACTTGTGGAAAGCTTGAATGGAACACAGTATAAACTTTAATCATTACACCAGAAGTAATAACATATTTCAGTATTATGTCTAATAACAACTATAGAGAATGTCATATGTTATTACACAGTCAGCAAAACTGTTACATGCGGACAATAAGTTCCAAATGAATTATTGGTAATGTGTATGCACCTGAATGTTGAAGGAAAACCCTTGAAACATTATTGTTAGATTATGTGTACATCAGTTGTCTCTGTAACAGTGAGTGTGCCTGAGGTTTGTTTGATTGAGGGAAATTAACATTTTCAATAGGAAAAAAACAAGTTCACCGTTTTGATTATTTTTAAAGTTACAGGAATTTATTAATAAGTCAAGGTAACATTCTGCTATCAGAGGTCATTCAAATCTATGGTCTAGCAATTAAAGATTTTACTGTTATTCTGACAGTTCTTTCTTCAAAGCCTAGTTGTTACGAGTTCAGTATCTGGTCTTTCAGTATCTGTTACTATTGTAACAATACATGCATTTTGTTGTGATTAGGGTACCAAACTACAAATACTTTATTATGACTTCTAGAACTTCATTGGAAGAATTAAAAGACTTTAGTGGACTTTGTATTGTATGGTAAAGAAATTGGAAACTTGATGTAAGAATATCAAATAATAAATATTAAAATTGTTAAACTAAATTAGTTGAAGAACCTCAGTGATAAAAGTTAAACCTCGGAATCTGATTGTTAGAATCAGGCCATCCAAACATTAACTCACTAAAACAGCCATTAACGTAAAATTAAATGTTAAGTATTGTATCTACATATCTATGCAACAAAAGTAAAGATTAATTTTTGATTAACAGTTAATCAAGTTTATAAATGCATTTTTTATTCAAGAATGAACTTGCATCTAAAGCTTAAAACTTCTTGACCCCATTATAGTATGTTCATGTTTGCATTATTAACAAACCAGTAACCTTATAAGTTACTATTAATTAAATTTAGTAGCACTGATGTTCCATTATTCTTAGTACTTAAGGAATAACTTGGTATATTTATGGGAGAATTGTTTCCCAGACACACAAAGCAAACAAGGATTTAGATATTTTGTTTGGTTTTAAAAGTTGGTTTCTGTAGAACATTGTGTAGGTGACAGAATGCAATTGTATTTCTTACTGTTAATTTTAATTAACTATTGAATCAGATTATTGCAAATAATAGGAATACATTCACCTGTGTATTTCTGAAATTAATTGTAATTTTATAACAATTTTATATAAACTATGTTGACGTGATTATTGGGCAATTTGGAATATAAGGTGATCCCCTCCCCCATTTTCAAAGATCAGGGGAAGGATATTTTAACATCCATTTTCAGGTCTGAGGAACACCTTTATTGTAGAATGGGCATTTAGGAGTTCAGTCTTTGTTTCTGTCAATGTCTTGTGTTTTTATTTACATCAATTTTTTTAGCAGCACTAAAATTTTATTTTTACTGCCTCATTCACTACCATAATTTTATGAATACCATGATAACTCTGTCAGTTTGGCACATCTTGTGCTCTGTGTTTCAACATGGTCACTCATTCTTGCACAAGGGTTATACTAAAAAGAGACGGGGAGACAACAATTATCATAAAATTTAAAACAAGTACAGAGAAAAAAGATGGGGTTACAAACAGAAAGGCTGTTCACCCAATTTGCTTGCACATAAATAAAAGTGGCCACTTTGATACAGTGGAACTGTAGAGGTTTATGTTCTAATCTGGATAACATCAAAGCACTGATTGCCTTCTACTATCCTGTATGTCTTCTTCCAGGAAACATTTCTGAAACATGCCAATATAGTCACCTTTTGGCAGTTTTTTTTGTAGAGAAATGATCGGTTGTGTGATGGATGAGTGAGTGGAGGGGTAGAACTGTTGGTTGATCATTATGTGACCACCCTGTATTTGCCACTCAACACACTCTAGGAGGTTATAGCCATCTCTGTTTTATCCCCTTCACTTTTCATGGAGGGTTGACAGTAACCAACGATGCAGTGATAATTTTCCTATAATTTTGAGAGAGACTGGCTGTGGTTGATGTCACCTGACCCACATGCCCTGGTGGAAGTTGGATCAAACTAACTGGTCCTCTTTTACTGCTCTCACAGACCTTGATCCTGTCATCAGCAGATGACTTCATGGCAGCAGTGACTGAGTGTGTTATACAAGCAGCTTCTCAATGTATTCCTGAAACCCTTATGTATTCTGTGATATCCTTGTCCATTATGGAATCCTGCTTGCCACATGGTATCAATGGCTCTAAAAAGGGTCTGGGATACTTTTTGTAGGTACTGTACCCACACTCAAACCACATCTCTTTTCAGAAGGCACTTGCACATGCTGGGTAAGGAAGACATCAAAGCTAGAAGGAATCTTGGATTAAGTTCACAACCAGCACCTCTTCCATCACCAGTTTCAAAGTCATATAGGACAAGGTTTGAAAGGCCAGTGGACAATATAATTTGTTCCCTTTTTTGATTTTGACCATTAAGTAGCTGATGCCTGGAGCATTGCCAGTACCCTTGGTGAAAGCTTTGGCCAGGTATCCAGCACTTCTGCTTCATCCTCTACCTTCTTAGCCATCAAGACTCGAGCAGAGTGATTGATTACTTCTTTCCTTTTAAGCTGATTGTCTCTGATTATAATTGCCCCTTTACACTGGTGGAACTCAAACTGGCTCTTCATCAGTCTGGTACTACATCAGTTTGACATGATGATATACACTAAAAATGATGCACCATCTTTCTTTTGCTATTCTTCTGATTGTTTTTAACTTGATCTGGCAGGAAAATGTTTTTTCCTAATGCTTGGCACTAGGCTATTGTCCTACCTTTCTCTAAGTCTAAGATTCCTTCAAACTACTGTCCAATTGCATTGACAAGCTGTCTCTGCAAGACCTTAGAGAGGATGGTTAATGCTCACTTTGTTTGGTTCCTCGAATCAAACAACCTTCTTTCTCTCATCCAGTGTGGGTTTCGATTACAGTACTCCACCATGGACCACCTGATTTGACAAGAAACGTCAATCTGAGAAGCCTTTCTCAAACCACAAACAACATCTTTCATCAATATTCTTTGATCTTGAGAAGGCTTATGATATTATATGGAGGTATAGAATTTTGCAAGACCTCCACTTTTATGAGTTGTATGGCCATTTGCCATTTTTATTAAAATATTTTTAATGGACAGGTGATTCCAAGTTCATTGGGTTCTACACTTTCCTGTTCTTTTCTACAGGAACTTGGAGTTCGTCATGGCTATGTCTTGAGTGTCACATTTTTGAGTATAAAAATTAATGTCATCGCTGAACAATTCCCTCTTACTGTTGCAAATGGGCTCTATGTTGATCACTGACATAAAATGTAAAAAGACTGCCCTCAATCATTTTCTGAAGTGAACCACAGCAGACAGTTTTACCTTCTCTCTCTCTCTAAAATGGTTTGTATGCACTTTTGCTGCCAATGGGGTATTCACCGTGATCCTGAACTCTGTATTGGTGAAGTTATGCTGCATGTTGTCCTTGAGACAAAGTTCTTGGGGCTTATCTTTGACTGTAAGCTGACCGTTATACCACACATCAAGCAACTACAAGTCAAATGTACAAGAGCACTGAACATCCTCCACTTTGGGTGTGGATTGATGTTCTGTGCTAAAGACATATGATGTCTTTGGATAAAAACAAGAGTCACCAGTCTGTGACTCTGCCAGGATCTCAACCTTGAAGATGCTAAACCCCATTCGTCATTAGGGCTCTGCACCAGGGTTTTCTGAACTTCTCCAGTCCAGAGCTTATACATAAGTCTTACAAACCTTCTCCACACATCTGGTATTTACAAATACCTTTACTGTATACTTTGAAATTTGATCCTCACCACAGCATCCCATATGGGGTTGTGCTTTCCTTCCTCAATGGGCCATGCTTTTAAAGAACAAATGATCTGCCATTATTCCTTTGGCCTTTGTATCCAGGCAAGGGTTGGATGAATTGGGTCTGTCCTTGGATAAACACTGCTGTATCCACTGGTCAGTCAATCCCACCATGGCTTATTACAAACTCCAAATGTGACCTTTCTTCAAGTCATCTGAGAAAAACAGTTACTCCCAATTGGAAGTACCCTCTTTTATTTACTGAACATCTTTTGAACCATCCTTTCATTCCCATTTAAATGGGTGGTTCAAAATCAGGTGACTCTGTGGGCTCTACCATGGTTTGTTGCAGTTTGGTGGTTGCACCCAGAATCCCCTCTACAGTTTTTGTGTTCACTTCTGAATGGTATGCCATTTCTTGCCCTGGATCACATAGAAGGTAAGCAGTATTCAAACTGCACTATTTATACTGACTTGTTTCATTCTCTACTGGCCCTAGAATCATTTCACGTTTGTTCTCACCTTGTTCTTGTTGATATTCAAAACTGACTGGCCCATTTCTCTTTAACATATACTTCTATCTAGTTTTTATGGATGCCAGGCCATGTTGATATTCATAGGAACAGGTTTGCCGACACCATAAGCTAAATCTGTTTGCTCTGGCACTATCACTGCTGTGCCTGTTCCATACATGGACAATGGTCCTGTATTCAATGCTTGGCTCCATGCCAGTTGGCAGTTGACTTGGAGTGAGCAACATGAAAACAAGCTTTTCCAAATAAAACCATCTATTGGACTTTGGCGGTCTTGCTTCCATGAAAATCGGAAAGAGGAAGTTGTTCTAACTAGACTAGGCATTGGTCACAGATTTTTAACTCCTTGTTTTCATTTTAACTGGGACTGGTACACCAATATGTTTGTGATACTCAGATCACAATAAAACATTTTACTGTTGTGCCATCTTTACAACTCTCAATGACAGCACCATTTTAAACATGTTTTGTCCCAAGGTTTGTCCATAACATCAGACAGTGTCCACCTTACAAATATTTTTAGTTTTGTAAAGGCTATTAACCTTTTTAATGCTATTTATGTTTTTAATTTATAAATTAGACCTTTTTCTAATATCATTCCTTTTTATGAATTAAAGTACTAGTTTGATACAAAATTAGAAAATGGCTGCAACATCAAATAACTTTAAACCAGGACTGGAAAGGCCAACTTCAGGTGACTAATGTTGATGTTTGGACTTACCCATTAGTCATCCTGGTGAATTATAATAATTAAATTTATGCTACAGAAAGTCCTTTACAACTTGTATTACTGTACTTCCTCTCTTACTGCTGTAAACTAGCTATTAGAATTGGATTTAATGCTATTTGTTTTAATTCAAACATTAAACTTTGTTTTACCTTGATTTTACAAATTTTATTAATTTTAACTTTTTATGGATGTTTGGTGCAAATAGCATAGTTGCTTTGTGCCATAAAATGGCAAACTAGCCAACCAACCAGTTCTACCACTTTTATTAAAGAAAAATTTTCTGTTTATCAAGATAATGGTCAATTAAGGACCTTCAAAGTGTACAGTAAGGAAAATAACATTGCTTGTTTGAACTATGGCACATATTATGAAAGTGGCTTGGATTAATGTAGGCTTCGCCTTATAAGTAAAGTATCACGACATAAATAAAGTATGTACTTGGTTATTTCACATCTTAGAATATTGGAAGCATATATTCTTGTGAAGAAATAATGTTTTTGTTATCACGCTTGCTAACTTTGGTTTGTTTGACTGTAAACAAATAATAGTGGTATACATAGCTGTGTGCAAGATAGTTTGTAATTTTACAGATGCATTAGTCAGCCTGTGCAACCGAGTCTGACCCAAACAAAGGAAATAACAGACTGAAACAACCAAATGAATAACTAATTACATTACAGAATATAATAGCCTGATACTATTAAACAAATGAATTGGAAGTGAAGCAAAAGTATAGTAAATCAAAATGCTTTTAATGGAAAATGAAAAGAATAGCTTTATGAGGTGAAGGATGTCACCATGAAAGTGTTTGTGCATTACCAATACATGATGACACTCTCTGTCAGTTGATGTATGGCTTTGCAAAATGCAGGAAATTACTTTAGTGTACATAATTTTGGATTCAATCGTCTAAATACGCATATTTTTATCATTTGAAATATGTATAGTAAATATGCGAGTTGTGCTTTAAGAAATGACAAATCCTTTGCATATCAGCCCAGCATGGCCAGGTGGTTAAGCTGTTTGACTCATAACCCAAGGGATGTAACATTAAATCCCAGTCACATCAAACATGCTTGCCCTTTCAGCCATGAAGGCATTATAAATGTCATGGTCAATTCCACTATTTGTTGATAAAAGAAAAGCCCAAGTGTTAGCAGTGGGTGTTGATAACTAGCTACCCTCTGCCTTCCTTCTAGTCTAATGTTGCTAAATTAGGGATGGGTAGCACAGACATCCCTCGTGTAGCTTTGCACGACATTCAAAACAAACTAAACCTTTGCATATACAGTTAGTATTATATCATAAATAAGGCTGTTTATTGTATTTAACATTTCCTCTATAATCTAGTGCTTAAAAAATGGATGACTTTCTATAAAGTATGCATTACAACCAAGAAATGTGCATTTATCATTTCAAGTTTTTTTTTCAATAAGTCACTGTAAGTATTGTATATCTATTACAGCATGGATAATAAAGGATAGGTGTACATATTCAGAGGTAGTCTTCAATAGCTCAGTGGTCACTTGTGTGTATGTTGTGTTACAAACATAATCACATAATTGCCATTAGACCAATGAGCCATCTAATATTGTTCATTAACTAACTTCCTTGGCCTGGCATAGCCAGGTAGTTAAGGCACTTGACTTGTAATCCAAGGATCATGGGTTTGAATCCAAACATGCTCATTCTTACAGCTGTTGGAACATTATAATGTGATGGTCAATCCCACTATTTGTTGGTAAAAGAGTAGCCCAACAGTTGGTGGTGATGACTAGCTGCCTTTGTTCCAGTCTTACACTGCCAAATTAGGAATTTATAGTTAGATAGCCCTTGTGTAGCTTTGTGCAAAATTGAAACCAAGCTAAATTAACTTCGTAAGCTTTGAATAAAAAAGTTGGAAAATAAACATAGCCTTCTTCTGTTCATAAACTTATCTAATCACACTTAGAAAGAATTGAGGATACTTTCAACAAAAAGTTTTTAAAGTTTTCACCAACTGACAACTGAGTAAAACTTGTTTTAATACTGAGTAATTTGCTTTATAACAACTTGCATTTAGACTTCCCAATTCTTTAATATTAACTTGAAAACTAAAATTACAATTTCAGGTTTTGTTTTTACTTATTAAAGTTGCTATCTCTCTGACATTTTGGGAAAATTTAGTAAATATCTTTTAATATTCTGAATATAAGCTTGATGAAAGTTTCTCTTCTATGCCCATCAAAACATTGGTATGGATCTTATCTTATCTTGCTCCAGTCTTTTTACCCAACTATACTTCCCAAAGAAAGTTAAAATTATGTGACTATGTCTTCTTATGCGAAAGTGTCTTTTATCCCAGATCACTCTTTCAACTTTCTGTCCATTTTTCTCAACAGCAGAGATGGCTTCTGACTTCATGCTGAACATAACTTTCTGTGCCATTGGTTGGATGTAGTTGATTCAAAATCCTCTTTGTAATTTCCATGGCAGGAGGTGTTACCTTGTTTCTGAGGTTGGAGAATTGGGATTTAGGTTTGTAATCCCAGGTTAGGTTATCTCCGTTTCCTCAGGTTGAGCGAGACATGAGATGTTCTACAATTCCGAGTTTGTTGCATTTTGCACTTCTTCAGGTTGAGGTAAGGGTTTGTTTTCACTTTTTTTGTAATTCTGGTGGTTCCACATACAACATTCTGTAAGTTTAAGGTTGCATTTCAGTAATACCACATCACTAAACAAGACCAAACACGAAGTGGACCTCATGCCCTAGCCACTAAACCTTGGATCTAGATGTGGAACCATATCTACCTGTTTGGAGTTGGATGAATTTATCTTCTAACAAAGTTAGGATTTTGCCTCTGTTACCAGTCTGCCTTTATTTCCCAGGAATTAATTTCATGTTGTCCAGGTGAGCTGCACACCTGTTCCAGGAGTGTGCTCTATTGCTATATTTCATATTCATACACATTTTTTCTACACTGTTGCTTTCTGTGAGTATTTTGAAAATGTTTTTCTACACTGTTGCTTTCTGTGAGTATTTTGAAAATGAACATTTTCCTGCATTGAAAATGTTTTTCTAATAATACCTTCTCTCACACTCCCCTGCTTTTCCTCCCGACAAAATGACCAGTTTCGGGTCTGTTAATGGTCTATTCTTGAAAGATGAACAGGAAGTAATAATGAAGAGTTTATATGCAGGTTGGGGATAAGAGGCACATTGACGTAGGTGGAGAGAAGATGAGAAGGTGTAAAAGTAGGAGCAAGTGAAGTAGGATCATGCTGATGCTGAGATGAGCAGACAAGAGAAACTTTAGTCAGGATAAAGCTGTAACAAAAGGGAGAGATGAGTATTGATACAGGAAATTGTTAATTTGTAGTTTTCAAAAAAAAAAAAGCAATGGAGCATGATAATTTATTAGTTTGTAGTGTGATTAATGGCTGACAACACTAGTGCCTGTTTGACATTTCATATTTTATTTAGGAGCCTCGAAACTTTCAAATCTGATACCTAAACCTGTATAAATACTTGGCTATAAATCTTTAGAAGTAATATATGTTTTTAAAGACAGCAACTTTTTGTTTTCAGTGGAGGTCGGTCCTCCAAAACATTCAAACCAAAAAAAAACATTCCTGAAGGTACCCATCAGTATGATCTGATGAAACATGCTGCTGCCACATTAGGAAGTGGGAACCTGCGACTTGCTGTAATGTTGCCTGAAGGAGAAGACCTGAATGAATGGGTTGCAGTTAACAGTAAGTGTTTCACTTAAGATACTGCTGCCTTTTCATAGTTCTTTTGAAAGAACATTTTTCGGCTTTGTACTTCATTCATAGCATTCAGGTGGTAAAATTTAAATTACTGTCAAACTTGAGCTATTTATCTGATTTGCTTATTCGTTTAAACTCACCCTTTGAGGGTTCCATCCTAGTCCATATATATTTTTATTAAAAAATGGTCCAGCCAGTTGCTCATGGAAACAGGCAGGTAGATGATTCTGATGTGTATGTACAAATGTTTTGATGTCTGATCAAGAAACACAGGAAACTTATTTTAGCTTAGTGATTGAAGTATTATAGCAAATTTTTCTTTACTTTTATCTATGAATTTTTACAATTATTAATCTTGTTTTCTCTGATTGATTCTTTTTTAGTTTAGCCTCCTCAGAGAACATTAACATGTTGGTTTACTGGTTCTTCTGAATGATGTTAGTTAATAGAAGCAAACAATTAAAATAAATAACGCAGGCCTGTGATGGTTTTATTGCCTTGAAATTTGTACACATTCAGCAGTAATTCTTGTGGTTAGTGAAATATTTTTGAAATCTGCATAATTTAATTATACAGATGTAGTGTGGTTGATAAATTTCTGTTTGCTTATACTCATGGATTCTCTGAATATCTGTAATGACACACTATATCTGTTAATGCCTTATTTAACATTTTCTTTTGAAACCAAAACTATAAGAAACTGCTAAAATATATTTGAAAATGATAAGAGTTTTTAGCATACCACTTTCGTAGTGAGACTGTTGCAAAGAAATTAATTTTGGCATGAGCATTAGAAGTTTAGGATAACACAGGAATGTGGAATTGTATATTAGACAGTTAACAAGATGTGCAACTGTTTTCAGGAATAATGACAATGGTTTGACAAAGTTATGTGAATGTGTGAATTCTTTTTATATAAATCTAAAATTTAAAAAACAATTTTCTTTACTTGTGTTAATATGGTAAAATTATGAGGAATATCTTTATTTATTCCAAGATCTGATTATAATATGGCATTGGTGTAAACTTGTAGTCTTTAAAATTTGATAGCTACATTTTTAATTAAATAAGATGATCAAAATATTTATTATGGGAAACATATGTTGGTACATTTAATTTTGTACTAAAATATGTTTCTATATGTAGCTGTGGATTTTTTCAACCAAATCAACATGCTGTATGGTACAATCACAGAGTTTTGTACTGAAGAAAGCTGTCCTGTCATGTCTGCTGGACCCAAGTATGAATACCACTGGGCTGATGGACAAACAGTGAAGAAACCAATCAAGTGCTCTGCACCTAAATACATAGATTACCTCATGACATGGGTCCAAGATCAGTTAGACGATGAAACTCTTTTTCCTTCCAAAATAGGTATGCTGGACAGAATATTATTGGTAGTTTCTATTAGTTGTTTTAATGAATTTGATCTATTTATGAAATATGAAAAATACCTGTCACGACATCAAAGATACCTTTTGAAAATGTGTGACAGTTGTGAGGTTGTTTTTAAAATGCTTATTTTTATGTAGCATTCAGAATTAAGTTTTCATGAAAGAAATGTTGACATTTTTCTAAACCACTGTATGTGCATGGTATTTTATTTTGTAGGTCATTTGTATCTGTTGATTTAATGGGGTAGGTTGCTGAAGTTATTTTACTTTTGTTTCTTTTTAAATTGTGTATACATGGTTTCAGCTATGCACTTATAAATGTTAAGAATAGTGTGAAAATAATAAGATTCCTCACCAGTTGGTGCTTTCTACAAATTCCGGAAGAGAAGATTCATGTAGAGAGTTTGTCATTTAGCTTCAATACCTTTTGTAAATGATTCATTATACATGTAACAGAACTGAAAAACAAAACAAGCTTTGCAGAGGAAAGCATTTGTAAAGGAAAACGTACTATTTACCAGCTCGTTATGTCTGTAGAAAGATCAAGATTAAATACTTCTATGCTTTTCCAAATTCCATATCAAAATTTTCATTAATTATTGCTCATACAAATGTTCTATTGACAAGCTGTTAAAATTCCTGTTGTATCATGCCAATTCTTCTGGTAACCAAGTGTTTTAATGTAGTTTGACTCCTTACTGAAAGCCAAAGATTTAATTTTTGAGAAAAGTAGTGTGACAGAGGTACTGTAACAACTGTTGTTAAAGGACGTCTTGTCAGTACCAACTGAAATAATTTTAAGTTGAATTGAAAGGTTCTGTCCAATGTAAACAATGCTATTTGTTATATCAAACAATCTATGTTACCTCCTGATGGAACTTTCAAAACCTTTATTTTTGCTCTAAAAAATAAAATAAAAAAATCCTATAAAGCTGAAAACAAACCTCTGAATTTAACCAATTTTGCCACTGAATTTTTACCCACTCATTCTTGTATTATAACCATAATTAATCAGTACAAATTAATGGAAATATAACAGACTTGTTTAATAAAGTCATTAGTCTATTACTCATTTCTTGATTTACTTCAAAGATGTTTAAAGGTAGGGAAATACAAATTGTTAGGGAAGACACATCTTGAATTTGTTGAGTAGATGTTAGAGACTATGGAAATTATTTTAACTTCAATTCTATTGGAAAAATATGCTGCAAAATCTTTAAATAGAGAAATGTAGGGATACATATTAGTAAAAGGTAATTTTTTTCTTTTCAGAATTTTTTTTAACATTCAAGATAAGGCTTAATTATTAGTTGTATACATGACTGGAATAATTTAATTGTTTTATTATGTGATAGTTTATGAAACAAAGAGGAAACCATTTTCTGTGACATTTCAAATGTGTTCTAATACCTTGTAAATATCTATGACAGTCAATGAAAATTGTCGTTGAAAAATGTATATCACCTTCATATTGGACTTACAATAGGAGAAACTGGGTTTTGATACACATGGTGACCAAAGCACACACAGCCCATTGCATAATTTTTTGCTCACTTACAATCAAGCATATTCACGTGGCAGCTAATTGGTTAAATTGTTAAGTTATTTCAAATTATTTATACTCTTGAGAACTTTTCATCTGCAGATAATATGTTATTATGGTAACAGAAACAAATTTAATTATTTATTGCTACACTAAAAAAAAAAACCTTAACCATACTATCTATTTTACATGCAAGAAATTTTATTTACATGCACATCTTTGAAAAAATTCAGTGATAGTAATATCTGATTGTTTTTTAAGGTGTTCCATTTCCAAAGAACTTTCTGTCTATTGCCAAGACCATACTTAAACGACTCTTTCGTGTTTATGCCCATATTTACCATCAGCATTTCTCTGAGGTGGTTCAGCTTGGAGAAGAAGCCCATTTAAACACGAGCTTCAAGCACTTCATCTTTTTCGTACAGGAGTTCGGTTTAATAGAGAAACGTGAACTAGCTCCTCTTCAGGAACTGATTGAAAAGCTTACCAGCAAAGATAAAGAAAAAGACAGTAATCCATCCCGTTGATATTATTTGATGATATAAATGGAACTCCTTCCAAAATTACCAGTTCATATGTAATATTCTTCTGTAAAATAAGTTAGCTTTTTACCAAAAAAAACAAAAATTATTTGAACATGTATATACCTTGCTTTCACAACACAAAGCACAAATTCTTTTATGCCACTTTTCCAAATAAATATATCTGATTTACATTTTATGTGAAAATAGATATTGAAACCATAAGTCAGTAAAAAAATGTTTAGTGATTGTGAAGCGATTTCCTTTAAGGGGTGTTCATTAAATTATATCATAGTTTAGTAATGCTTTTGTTTTTCATGGAGATTTCTGCAAAGATTTATTTCTAAGAAATGGAATGTTTTTTTTTTTTTATGTAAGATTATAAAATGTAAGAAAACAGTATACCTAAAGTAAAATTCAACCTACTATGGAGGTTATTTAAGTGTAGCTTAAACACCTTAAGTTTTCTTCTTGTTACATTCCCTGAAATTGTTACTTTGGATTTAGTAGAACTTTAAACTTTCAAGGTCTTAGTCTAGGACCTACATTTGCTTTGAGAGGAATGTAATTTTCCATCTCTTGGTATAACTTCCAGTGATGACTTATTCCTTCTGTCTCAGATCCATCCATCCACTTTGCATTTATTTTATTTTAAACAGAACTGTAGTAAATTGTTGAACTTAACAAGCTAAATGAGGAAGTAAAGTAAACATATCTCTATATTTTTCATCCTTTAGGTGGGAAAACCTCAAAGCTGGCAAATCAGTAAAACTTATTGTGCTTATTAATTGTGATTAAAGCCACATTTTGCTACAGATGCATTTGTTCCATTCATACCCATTGTTGTTATACTGATAAAAATTGAAAACTACGCTTTGGTAAAATAAACATGGAAAAGTTTGAAGAGTAAAAAAAAAATTCGTTATTTTTTTTGTCATTTAATTGCTTTAAAAGTTTTGGAACAAGATAATAAATACAAAATTATAAAAAGGGAATTTACCCACTTTATCCTCTTTAGAAAAACAACTGAAAAAATTGGTTTTTTAACATTTTTAAGTTAGGTGAACACTGAAATTATTTTGAACATACTTCGTCTTCTCTGTTGTTGTTTTTTTAACTTATTTTAGTAATATTTTTCTCACAAACAATCCATTTTCTTTGGCTTTCAAAGGGTTGAAACATACCCTAATAAATACAAACGAATTTCTGATTTTGATTAAAAGTTTTAAATTCATAGTTACATGCTAAGCCATTCAACCCCAGAAATTTTAGTACAAAATTATTTCGTGAAATTTGTTTATCTTAAAATTGTTTAAATAACATGTTTTTGGGAATTTAAATATATATTTAGGTACGTTTTCAAGTGAAACTAGCAAGACATTATCTTATGAAAATTTAGATGTTTATAAGCAATATGATGAACATTGTGTAAACAAATATGGTATAATGGGAAGAAAGTGCAATCTTTCATTACTGAAATGTTCCATTTTTGTTGAATTCTGTTGTTTTATTTCTTTGATTTGTGATCAGTGTTTTAAAAGCTATTTGCTTTATATGTAGGTTATAGTTTAAATTTAGCTATTAAAGGAAAAGTTTTAAGGGAAAAATAAATAGACATTGTGTTATTGTGAGAATGGTGCAAATTATGACATCTCCATTTAAATGTCAGAATTGCTGATCTAGTTATCTACAGATCTTTACTGGCTATTTTAACTTTTTGCCAATGAATTAATATTTTGAAAGATTATGCAATTTATACTTGTCAGGTTTAAATTTTTTGTAGTATAATTAAAATGTTCGAGTTTTTGTCCATACTGATTAGATAGATCTTTCTGCTACAAAATTGAAACAACTTTAGTGATTTCTAGTAACACTTCAAGAATCTATTAAGTAAATTTGTTAGTAGTTAGTTGTAATTTGATGGAAAATTTTTTCATTGAGAAATATCTTAGTTGGAGACAATGTGATGGTGAATGTTTTCCTTTGTTTATCTTTCATTATGAAAAAAATGAATAACATCTTTGGGAATTTTTAAACTGCTGAAAATTGTATTTTTGCTTTTCAGTTAAGGTTTCAACATTTTAATTAAACTGACTTTAAGTTTTATGTAAAAAATTTCAAAAACTGTTTTAAAAGTTGATTAAAAAGATCCATCAATGAATCAAATGCTTTAAGACTAAAAATGTAAAAGATTATAGTCTGAAATTGCACTGGTGTCCTTTGAGATTTAATTCTGTAAGTTAAGTCATACTTTGAATTTATTTCCAGTATCCCCGTGGGATCTAATTCCATCAGTTATAAGAACTAAAGACAATGTGCTGAGTATAAACTAACGTATAACAGGTGATATGCGTGTCTTGACGTCGTAAGAACAGTCACACATTAACAGGAGGGCATAGAGTAATATTTTTTGGATTCATTATATACACTTGATAAACTCTTGATAAACTTTTAAGATAAAGGAACATTATCGTAGAAATATCGTTTATCACTAATTAGTAGTTATTTAGATTATAGTTAATAGATGTAATTGAATAAATGGAATGATTTTTTTTAAACAGATGGTTTTTATATGATGTACTTTTTTAAATGTAAGATTTTGTTTTGGCTTTCATTAATGTATCATACTTGCACAATCATCTAAGAAAGCATTAAGAAAGTGTCCTTATTAATAAGATGTCTTACACCGTTTTCTTCAGCAGTCGTTTATGTTTATTTCAGAAGTTTTACTTATTGGTTATTTTTGGTCCAAGTGGCTAAAATTTTGTGAATATTGCGTGTACTTTGTATGTTATTCAGTCAACCTGATAGAGGTTTTTAAAATTTAATTTTGATTTACATATATGCATTTCTTTGAAAGTCGTTGTGAGTTTGTTTTCTACTGGTGGTAGTATTTCTCAGAATCGAGTATGGAAGTAGATAAACACTCGAGTATGTCACTCCCACTACTTGTAAACATCAGTTGTGAATAAACGGTACACTCCTCTTTCGTGTAGTTCTGCTGTGTTGACACTAAAGAACTAATCTGTTGATATTTAAGTTTATCAAATTACGTGTGTTTATGAAATGTAATGCCTTCCTAAACTGGATGGAAAATTTGAATCAAAGCTTAAATAATTTCAGTGAAGAAAATTCCCACGAAGTACAGACCAAAATGTAAAAAAAGAAAAACAAAAAAAACTAAGCATTTAAACAAAATCTTTACAGTGGGAAAATCTGAAAAAAGCAGATCCAACTTAATAAGTGGGATAATGTTTTTGGTTCCATTTAATCTAAGGGGAAAAAAAAACAAACGAAAAAAAGAATTCGGTTGCTCGTATGTGTATATAATGTATAGGTACTCTACCGAGCTAGGGCAATTGCCAGAAAACGACGTACGACCAACCAACAAAGGACATGGCTTATTAGTTACATTCAAATTTCAAGTTATTTCTGATAATTGCTAGAAGACCGTGCGTCGTTCTTAAACATTTGCCATTACTTATTGGCACGGACTTTAAAACAGTTGTAAATTGGTCTCAATTTAAATTGTGGATTTTCCTCTGATTCAGAGTTCAGCTATAGAACAGTTTGAAATAATATTCAGGTAATAAAAACTGACATGCAAACATTTCATTTACGCTGTTGAGTACCAAACAGGAACCTTACGACATTCCGAATATGTTTATTGGTATGTGTGGCTGAAGTGTTTTGTCCTAGTAGTTAAATTTTATCTCGTACAATACAATATAATACGTGATGTTTGGGATTGTTTCCAAGCAAGTGGTTTGTATTTCGTGTAAAGCCTGGTTTAACTACACCTGGTGTAGCTGGTTGAGTGGTGAAAGTCCAGAGGAAGGCAGCTAACAATCGCCCCCCCCTCCCTATCGTCAACTCTGGGGCTACTCTTTTACCAATCAATAATGGGATTGGCCGTGAAATTATAACGCCCCACAGCTAAAAATGGTTAGCATGTATGATGGAACGGTGATTGGAACCTGCGATTCATGGATTGTAACTGCATCGACCTAACCTCTTGACCGTGTCCAGTCTTTCATTATAAAATAATTATTTTGTTCTAATCTGATATCTAAGTATTAATCTTCGTGTACTTTTGGACGTTTAATATTCTCCAGTTGGCGTTCTCGTGCCTTTAAAAAATTTTCCTCCAATGGTACAGCGGCATGTCTGCATACTTAAAACGCCAGAATGTGGGCAGCGCACGCGCAACCAATTGTGAAGCTTTGAGCTTAATTGCAAACCGAGCACATTTAAGGAGTTATCATATTAAAGTACTAATAAGGCTATCTTAGTTGGGTTATCATTGCTGGTAAATTATCTGATTTTGATAAACCGTAAGGACAGCGGTAATTTAAGTAGAGGGGTTAGTAGCCTTTTACTTTACAGAATGTTGTGTGTTTGAACAACGCAATTCACTTTCGATTTTGTAGAATTCGTAATAAATCAACCAAGTAACCGAAGTTAAAGAACGTTATATTGTGTTCTTATAATGAAAGGAAGTTAAGAATACATCAATTTTCGTAGAAAACTATACCTAAGGCAAGCACGAACCCAAATACTCCACTAACCAAGGACAAAAGCCAAAATAAGTGGAATGAGTTGCTTTCTTAAACTTCCTTTGTCTGTTTGTTAAATAAGTAAAAAGTAACTAAATAAAGATGATTTAGGATGATAAAAAGTAAACAGAGCTTACACTAATTGTATTACAGTGGTTTGTTTAACAGTGAAAAGCTAATATTTACCGATGGCAGCGTGCATCACCACTGTTCATAGGTTGGTCCCGTTGCTGTAAAAAACCTCGCTGAGCGTTTTGGGACCTTGATTGTGCTAGACTGACGCTTTGTGAGGATTATAAGATCTGTTGTTTACCAGCTGTCGTCACTAGTGCATGTGTTCAAAACTAGGGATGATCAGCCCAGTATGTGGTTTTGCGCGAAAATGTGAAACAAAATGCTCACGAGTATTTTCGAAAATATCTTAATTATTGGCTGTACTGCATTTTTTCACCCCTCCTACCTCACGTAACTTGAGTGCACGTTCTAAAAACGTGCGATTATCATGGGAGGGTAATTATTACCATAAAAATCGAGCATGAATAAACAGACGTTATAAAAATACTGCAAAAGTTTCTGCATAAAATTAGTATAAATATTATCACTATTCTCCATGTTACCAGCGTTTTTATGACTACTTTAACCGGGCCTAAAATATGGGCTCGGCATGGTCAGGTAGACAAGGCACTCGACTCGTAATGCGAGGGTCGCGTGTTCGAATTTCCTTCACATCACACATGTTTGCCCTTTCAACCATGAGGGAGTTAAAATATTACAGCCAATCCCTTTATTCGTTGGTAAAAGAGTGGCCCAAGAGGTGGTGATGACTAGCTGCCTTCCCTCTAGTCTTACACTGCTAAAATAGGGACGGCTAGCGCAGATAGCTCTCGTGTAGCTTTGTACGAAATTCAAAAAAATAAAACGAATTTTCTTTGTTAACACAAATATAAACTACATGGCGAAAAGTATGTGGACATCCCTTCTAATTAGTGTGTTAGGATATTTCAGCCACACCCATTACTAAAAGGTGCATAAAAACAAGCCTACAACCATGCAATCTCCATAGACAAACAATGCCAGAAGAATGGGTCGTACTGAAGAGCTCAGTGACTTTCAACGTGGCACTGCCATAGGATACCACCTTTCCAACAGGTCACTTCGTCAAATTTTTGCCCTGCTCAACTCTAAGTGCTATTATTGTGAAGTGGAAACGCCCAGGAGCAACAACAGCTCAGCTACGAAGCTGTAGGTCATACAATCTCACAAAACGGGACAGTCGAGTGGTGAAGCGCGTAAAAATCAGCTGTCCACAGTTGTAACACTCATACTGGGTTACAAACTGCCTCTGGAAGCAACGTCAGCACAAGAACTGTTCGTCGAGAGTTTCATGAAATGGGTTTCTATGGCCGAGCAGCCGCACACAAGCCTAAGATCACCATGCGCAACGCCAAGCGTCTACTGGAGTGGTGTAAAGCACGCCGCCATTGGACTCTGGAGTTGGAGTGGTGGAAACGCGTTCTCTGGAGTGATGAATTGCACTTCACTATCCGGCAGTCTGACGAATGAATGTGAACTTGGCGTATGCCAGGATAACGCTACCTGCCTGAATCATAGTGCGAACTGTAAAATTTTGTGAAGAAGGAACAATGGTCTGGGGCTGTTTTTCATAGTTTGGGGTAGGCTCTTTAGTCCCAGTGAAGGGAAATCTTAGTTCTACAGCATACAGTGACATTCTTGAGAATTGTGTGCTTTTAACTTTGTGGCAACAGTTTGGGGGAAGGCTCTCTTTTATTTCAGCATGACAGTGCCCCCGTGCACAAAGTGAGGACCATAAAAACATGGTTTGCCGAGGTTGGTGTGGAAGAACTTGACTGGCCTGCATAGACCCCTGACCTCACCTCCATTGAACACCGTTGAGATGAATTGGAACACGGACTGCAAGCCAGACCTTCTCGCTGGACCTCATTAATGCTCTTGTCGCTGAATGGGAGCGAATCCTCGCAACCATGTTCCAAAATCTAGTGAAAAGCCTTCCAAGAAGAGTGGAGGCTGTTATAGCAGCAAAGGTGTGACCAACTCCACATTAATACCCATAGTTTTGGAATGAAATGTTCAACAAACATACGGATATGATGGGCAGGAATTCACATAAATTTGGCCATGTAGTGTATTTTCATATAGAAACAACAATACAATTTTTGATAATGGTTATTACAAATATTGATTTATGTGCAAGAGTTTTACAAACAATACTGAGTCTTCTATCTTGTCTATAACTGAATATTTTATCGATGGTCCAGGACGAGAAAATTAATTATGAATGTTGTTACACTTACTTATGCTAATCAGCTTATTTACCTTGGCTAGCCTCGCAATGTTTAGAAGCTGACTTTTTACCGACAAAGGTATTTAATGTTCTCATAGAAATTCTAACGTCCGTAGTTAATTCAACGAAATCAAAAGGTTTGTAATGTACGAAATCTTTTGGACGGTTTCAGTCAAATTCTGTAGTTTTTCCTATTAATAAGCGTGTATCACGATTATAGCTTCTAGGCTTATGAGTATACTGACTGCAGCAACCCAACAACAATGTATAACTGTCTCCCGGTTAGCTTTCAGAAGAACAAGGCGAGATTCTTAAATTTCAACATTTGAAGACACGCTAATGTGTTTGCAAAACATATCGCTGGTTTTTTGTCATCGAAAATCTTTAAGAAATTTAGATAACAGCCTATGAAATACACATCAATCAATATACGTCACATTCATCAAACTGAGACAAACGTTGCTATTAAAATAAAAGTATAACAGTAGATCCTTCACAAAATCAATGAGCAACTGTGCTAATAATGCCAGTAACCATGCGATAGTGGTCCATAGTCAGATACCCGATTGTTTTTATTAGTAATGTTCTTTGTTTCGCCATGTTATCGCGATTTCTGTTTGTTTCATAAATAAACAGCAAGGAGAAAAACAAAAGCCTCAAACGACTTGTGTTTTTGGGTGTTCAAAAATAGTTGTCAATCATGGCTTTCAAATCTGAAATTATCCGTAAAGTGGCTTCATGCATTCGGATCGGACTAGCGGAAACCGAAGAAAGGAGTTTTTGTTATGACCACTTCGCGTTTGACATCTACGTATCTGAAACTAGCTAGGATTGGTCTATGAGTAATAACGATTTCAATAATTCTGCTTTTAATTTAGAAATGTGTCTAAAATTATTCCAGTCTTACAATCTTTTCACGTTGAGTCACGTTCAAAAACTTAATTTTCAAAATGCACTTCCCGTACAACGTCCCACTTAGAGAGATTATTTTGATAGGTCTGTGATAGGCTTAGGTATATGCATGATACCTGATAGAGACAAATATTTCAATAACACTTACCCCGTATGTTAAAATCTATAATAGGTGAAGAAAGCGATAACCAGTAAACATTATAAGTATTATTTTTGTAACTTAAATCTTTACCCCTGATAATATAAGTAAAATTAGGTAATGTTCCAAGACAATAACGCAGCAGACCATGAGAAGAATCGATTAAGAATTAAAAAGGATGGAACGTTTTAACTAGTCAGTAGTTTACACTTCCTCGAAAACTATACTACTCCTAAAAATACCAGTCACAGTGCTAAAGGGCCTGGCATGGCCGAGCGCGTTAAGGCATGCGCTCGTAATCTGGGGGTCGCGGGTTCGTATCCGAGTCGCGCTAAACATGTTCGCAGTTTCAGCCGTGGGGACGTTAGAATGTGACGATTAATCTCACTCTTCGTTGGTAAAAGAGTAGCCCAAGAGTTGGCGGTGGGTGGTGATGATTAGCTGCCTTCCCTCTCTATATATATACATATAATTATGGAAATCCAGATAGATGACAATGCTCTAATAGTTATTCGTGCAATGTTGTTTTTTTACATTGGAATTTCACTGTTTCTTGTACAATTGTTTGTTTTTTCAAAAGTGATATAAAATAAATACATGGAATACTGAACTACAATAAACGAGATTAAAAGACAATATACAAGGTAAAATATTGAAACCGAACTCATTTTTATAATGAGGGCTTTGAAATCTATTGAATAACATCGTGCCCCAATTGTGCGTGAGCTATAACCACGCATTCGCTTACTGTTATGTTAAAACATGTCAATAACACAACAACAGCGATGATACATACTTATCTTTTTAAATTTTAAAACATGCCTTGACCACAATATTTAATGCTTACAACAGATAGGCTTACTATGAAATGTTGAAAGCCAAAAAAAACTGGTAAGTAATAAGAGTAAGGAATTTTTGACTTTACAATTATTCGTTTATTTTAACAGCTTCGTGTGTTTCAGTTTGATGCATGTGACATGTATTGTTGTGCAACTCCTTCCTGTTTTCTAAATTTGTATAAGATCCTTAAGAGCAAGAATCAACAATATTTCTTTTAGGAAAACGCGTGAACATTGTTGAAATATTCGGAAATTTGCGTGATTGGTATATAAAAATCGACGTGCCGCTAGACACAGTATTTATCATATAAGCCTCGGAAGCTATGATTGTGATTAACGCTTATTAATCGGAACACTACAGAATTCGATCAAGAACGTTTATAGATTTCGAACATTACAAACTGTTCAATGAATTAACTTCAGACGTTAGTATTTCTATGAGGACATCAAGTATCTTCCTCAGTAATAAGTCAGCGCCGGGAAGCCAACCAAGCTAACTAGCTCAAATGAGAATTAACAATATCAACTCGGAATTAATTTGCTCCCCGTGGACATGGATCGTCGTTAAAATATTCAGTTGTAGATTGGATATAAAACTCAGTATAGTCTGCAAGTTTGTAAAACTGTTGAATATAAATCGTATTGCTGTTTGCATATTAAAATATATTTGTGTGTACCAATCTTGTTGGCAGTTTTCATGAATTTGATACATATCGAAATTCATTTAACTGCTAAGTTAAAATTAAAACTTCCGGCTGTTTGAAATTATAATACGTAATATAAGGCTATTCAACAGTACTTGTTTGTTTTTTTTAATTTCGCGCAGAGCTACTCGAGGGTTATCGGCGCTAGCTGTCCCTAAGTTAGCAGTGTAAGAAGGCAGCTAGTCATCACCACCCACCGCCAACTCTTGGGCTACTCTTTTACCAACGAAAAGTGGGATTGACCATAAAATTATAACGACAGCACGGCTGAAAGGGGCGAACATATTTGGTGCGATCGGGATTCGAACCCGCGACCCTTGAATTACAGGTCGAACGCCTCTACACACTAGGCCATGCCGGGCCATTCAATACTACGGGACTTCTTTTTATAACTTTAACAATTTTTTTTCCGTAGCAGCTTACGTCATATTTTCTTACAGCAATTTACACGTAAATGTAATGTGAAGCATTCGCTGCTGGATTGACAACAGAATTTGTAGAAACAAATATATTTAATTCGTGCTCACATTGCTGAATTTACTTGAAATATCGACGAATATGAAATGAAAAATATAAATAGTGCAAAACAAAACTTTTTTTTTTCTGCCGCCAACAGTAAATATGCACATCTTTTATACTTCGAATACCCTTAGTTCTCACCCTCTTAAGATAATGAAGCAGACTGAAAGCGTTGTGTGTTTTGAATACGTGAAGTTTTTCCCATCTACTTTACACGTAATTTCAGGGCAGAACTTTGTTTTAGGGTAGTTTATTTTATATAATTGAAATGTAATAGTTAACCCACTGTTTGATGTTCGACATTGAAATAATTATATTGAATGGGGTCAGCGTGGTTTTCCCTCAGCAGGTGGCCTTTGAGGCAAGCTGGATTTAACATAAGGAAGTAAGAAAGTGACGGGTGTGCACTTTGCTGTGGACGAGTAGTACAAACCATTAATCAACGGCCGTGCACTTTCTTGTGGATGAGTAGTACAAACCATTAATCAACGGCCGTGCACTTTCCTGTGGACGAGTAGTACAAACCATTAATCAACGGCCGTGTACTTTTCTGTGGACGAGTAGTACAAACCATTAATCAACGGCCGTGTACTTTTCTGTGGACGAGTAGTACAAACCATTAATCAACGGCCGTGTACTTTTCTGTGGACGAGTAGTACAAACCATTAATCAACGGCCGTGTACTTTCCTGTGGACGAGTAGTACAAACCATTAATCAACGGCCGTGCACTTTGCTGTGGACGAGTAGTACAAACCATTAATCAACGGCCGTGCACTTTGCTGTGGACGAGTAGTACAAACCATTAATCAACGGCCGTGCACTTTGCTGTGGACGAGTTGTACAAACCATTAATCAACGGCCGTGCACTTTGCTGTGGACGAGTTGTACAAACCATTAATCAACGGCCGTGCACTTTGCTGTGGACGAGTTGTACAAACCATTAATCAACGGCCGTGCACTTTGCTGTGGACGAGAAGTACATACCATTAATCAGCGACAAGGTGTTACAGTTTAATTCTATGATACATAACCATGAACGGATTACTACTGGTAAGTGTGTGTGTGTGTGTGTTTTCTCATAGCGGATTATGTGCTCAGTCTGCCGAGTGCTACTGGTAAGTCATTTCTAATGATGGTAAAATAATTTGTTAATACGTCGTGGCATTATGTTCGACAGTAAAAGTAACTTACTAGTGCTAACAACAACAACAACACCAAGTTTCTTTTGTTTGACGTCATTGCTACTATTAGGAGTGTTATTTAGTAGATATTTCACGAAGTTGTAATGTAACATGCTTTATATAGGTGAAAACAGTTGTGGTTGAAATATGTTTATATGTAATGTGTCTTTTGTTTTTTAATAGAGTAAATATGTTTTATTAGAAGTTTCAAAACAACAAAATTAAGAAATTTTAGGCTGAGAACTGTAAATTATTACTACTTCGAATCAATCTCAAGTGTGTCCACGAGTTTAATAACTTGTTAGCATTTAGGGTCAAAATGTGAAAATTGTATTTTTTAAATGAAGGAAATTAGGCTTTGTGTTGTAGAAACATACTGCTGGAAGATACTGAAACTTTTTACAAAACGTGAGAAAGTATACAATTTTAATAGGAGTACGCTAAAATTGGGATGTCTGTCTGGCAACCTAAATAGATGTGAAATGGCATTTGACCTACTTGTTAGAAAAGTCGAATGTTTTTCCCAAATAAGATTGAATAAATTAAAATGTATCTTTAAAATATCTTTCCCAACTTCGTGCGCTAAATGTTTGTGAAATAGTAATAAAAGTATTATTTCTGTACTTCGTGATTAATAATGTTTAATTACAGAACATTTTTGTTGTTTGGTGTGACAAATGTTCCTTCAGATCTTTCAGATTGCTTCGTTATACAGTGTACACTTCCCCAATATATGTAGTCCAATTCTGTTTGCTCATTTGTTCTTATCGTAGTTTCCTGGTAAGGTAAGCGGTCATTTTGCGAACTTGCAATATAAAATCCGAGTTTCGGTACCAGGCGGTATATAGAGCACAGAGACCAGTCTGCGGTTTTGCGATAAAACACACAAGCCTTGTCGAGGATTATTGTTTAGAAGTAGAAATTTCTCAAAACTGTTGCAACTCTGTGACAAATGGTGATATGAACAGTAAAGTTAGCCTGAGGGACTTAATTATACGAGTTGTAAATTTCGAAAGGCTACAACGCAGAGGGGGGAGGGGAGGTACCTTAACAAAATAGAAAGTATTCTCGTGTATTTCTCTCCAATAATTCTTTACCCAAGTGAAGAAACTGAAGCGATGTTTCTTCAGCAAGTTATTGGCTCAAATAACGATTTTTCGCTATCACTTTTGATTAATGATTTCAAGTTGTCGCTGAAATGGAAGCAAATGGTTACGTAAAACAAAGTGTAACATTGATGCCGGAACAGTCCTTATTGTGGGTTTTTGGAATATCTTCGAACAAAACTGATCTCCGCAGATGACGGAAACGACACTTCTAGCTGTCGTTAATAGAACGAAGTCTAGATAAATGCTTGTTTACCTACCTGCGTAGAAACAAAGATTTCGGCTCATTGTGTAATAAAATGTCTATAGCATATGTACTATAAAAATTTGGATAAAGGGGGGGGGACAAAGTATGAGCATCGCCCGACCCTATAAGGTTTGTAAACTTTATTATATGAACAAATCTCTCACTACAGTTGCAGTCGCCAAGTTTTATCGTGTAATTACATTGTTAAACTATTAAAAATTATAGAATTTATACACTTAAAAGATAGATTGAAGTACTTGTTTGTTTAAAAAAAACAAACTATAATATCTGTATTCTTTGGTAAAAGTGTAGCCCAAGAGCTGGCTGTGAGTGACCGTCGTGTAGCTGTGTGTGAAATTTTAAACCAGCGTAAAACGCAAACAGTGCCAATACCAGTGTTGCTCAATATCTCTGTTCTTTATTGAGAGTCGATGAGTTGTAGTCCTAATTTTCTCCGACACCCACAAAGTTAGGCTAGAACTGCCTGTCAAACTGGAACAACAATTAGGTATAGATGGCGTGTTCTGACACATGACTTGTTATTTTTGGACAATATTATTAAAAACAAAACTCAACTAGGGTGGAATAATTCAACTAAGTTGAATTTTGAAGAAAGTTACTTAATATTTTAGTATAAGGTTGTACAAAACGAGGACCGGATATTGGCAAGTAAATGTAATTTTCAGAACAGGTTATCGTCTGATTGGTTGTAGAAAATGTGGAGTAGTTTTGCGTCCAGTTAAAAAAAAACAAACGACAAAATATTGGTGGATTTTGACCTTGTTTACTCTCTATACATAAACTTTACTGCGTATTTTCTAGGCTCAACATGACTAGGTGGTTAGGCACTCTACTTGTTATCTGAGGGTCGCAGATTCGAATCCCCGTCATGCCAAACATGCTCTCCTTTTAAGCTGTGGGGCGTTATAATATTACGGTCAATCCCACTATTCGTTTCTAAAAGAGTAGCCTAAGAGTATGTGGTGGATGGTGATGACTGCCTTTCCTCTAATCTTACATTGCTAAATGAGGGAAGGTTATCGCAGATAGCCCCTTTTGTTATGTTAAGAGTAAAGGTGATTTAAAAAAAAAATTGACTTAGGATTTCCAGCCGTTGGTGTAAAATTGATAGTTTTAATATAAACACCACTACGCTCAAGAAAATGTGTACATTGAACTTTTAAAAGAGTTCTGTTTTGTGAGACACATTTTGATATGATCGGTTCATTGAAATGGAAGAGCGAAAATCGGGGAAATTCGTTGATTTTTGTAGTTAAAATGTTGAGCCAATGAGAGAGGTGCTCTCTTGAAACGTTTCAATTAAGCCAATGAGAGAGGTGCTCTTTATTAAGCCTGTAAACTTGCGCTGCCTTCCCTCTATATGGGGCTGAAATGAAACTGTTTTACAGATCGTGACATTTAGACAGTAGATGTCGTGTGAATGATTAATAATCTGCTTCTTTCGGATCCCGGAAAAAGTATTGCTGGATAATGTCTGGCTTCCATGATTACTGACTCCCGCTTTAAAACTAACTTTAGATGTTGCATTCCGACGTGTTACGTTACATATGTTAACGTGTTACTATTTCAAATAACTGGAAACTTGAATTTAGAAGCTAATTAAATGTTAGTACATTTCAACTTTGTTTACCAACAACACTAATGAACAAAATATTTTAATATACAAACAAAAGAAAAAAAAATACTTGTAATAAGGACTGTTACCAATGGTTTATATGCAACAGTTTTATAAACTTTGAACAATATTGATTCTTATATCCGGTCTAGAACTGGATATTTTGGTGACGATTTAGGCCCACAACGAGCAAATTGAGTTTGTCAATGAACCTTGCTTATGCTTACGATGCCTTTCATTGGCTAGCCTCGCACAGGGTACAAACTCACTTCTTATCGAGAATGATACTTAATGTTCTTTTAGAAATGCATACATCTGAAGTAGGAACATTTTTTTCTTTTTTGTAATGTGCGAAAACTATAAATGTTTGTGGTTAAATTTCGTAGTTTTCCAATCTATAAGCGTTACTCGTAATTTTAGCTTGTAAGGCCTGTATTGCATTAACTGTAGCTGTCCAATAGTATTCTTTCTCTGGGATTTATAAACTTTTTAGGTGTCTTCAAAAGTTCACTTGACAACAGTATTATCGGTCACTAGTATTACATGCATATATAGGATTGCTTCTTTACGTTTGATCTACAAATTTAGAGAATTGGTGGAACTTGCGCAATAAACAGCCAACAGTGTTTGTCACAGGTAAAACTAAAACGAGTGTGGTACTAAAACGTATAACGGTAAATCTGATACAAAACCAAACATCTTCTCGGTTGAAAATAAATCTTTTATCAGAAATATATGAATTTTCAGATTTCTTGTCTTGCAAATGAGTTTTATTTAACCTTGTCTTTTACTGTTTTACTATTACATTACCTGCTTTTATACAGATTTTGAACTAACCAGCTTTCTTAATTAGACTTAATAGAACGTAATTAATTGTAGCCAGATCATGTTTTCGTTTCAGTTCTTGAATAGGCTTGTTAATGACGCACAAAACTCTCCCTCATCAAAACAGCAAAGAAAATAACCGTAACTACTTCCCTTTCATAGTGTATCTTATTTTATTAGTTTAACACTTACACATAGAAACTTTACGATTATTCAAACAGACATTAAATCAAAACTTTTTTAAATAACGTAACAAAAGTACTTCAATCTCATTCCGCTATACCTAAATTATAAATCACTAAGTCAGCAGATGAATATAGATGGCATTAAAGCCTTAAAGTTTGTTTGTTTTGGAAATTCGCACAAAGCTACTCGAGGGCTATCTGTGCTAGCCGTCCCTAATTTTGCAGTGTAAGACTAGAGGGAAGGCAGCTAGTCATCATCACCCACCGCCAACTCTTGGGCTACTCTTTTACCAACGAATAGTGGGATTGACCGTCACATTACACACCCCCATTGCTGGGAGGGCGAGCATGTTTAGCGCGACGCGGGCGCGAACCCGCGACCCTCGCATTACGAGTCACACGCCTTACGCGCTCGGCCATGCCAGGCCCAAAGCCTTAAAGACAGACGCACTTTCCTGGTTATCTCTCAGGCTCTGAAGATCTGCTTATGTACCTGATAGATAGGGTTATTTTGGATCACGTACAAGCCACGCAGTACTCAAACTGCACAACTTATACTGACTTAGTTCTCTACTGGCCCTGGAATTGCTTCACATTAGTCCACACCCTGTTCTCGCCGTTATTCGAAAATCGACTGGTTCATTTCTCTTTAACATCTACTTCTATCCAGTTTTTTTGAATACCAGGTCACGTTGATGTGCACGGGAACGAGATCGTCGACGCCCTAGCTGAATCTGTCTGTTCTAACGCTGTCATTGCTGTGCCTGTTTCATACATGGACTATGGTTCTATGTTTAAGTCTCGGCTCCGTGCCAGTTGACAGTCGACTTGGACTGACCAAAGTGAAAACAAGCTTTTTCAAATAAAACCTTATATTGGAGTTTGGCTGTCTTGCTTCCGTGAGGATCGAAAAGAGGAAATTGTCCTAACTAAACTACGCATTGGTCACAGTTTTTAACTTATCGTTTTCTGTTATCTGGGCTGGTACACCAATGTGTTTTGTATGACACTCGGGTCGCAAGAAGCCTCCATTTTATTATCTTGCCGTCGTTACAACTATTACCTAGGGTACCATATTAGACACGTTTTGTCCCAAGGTTTATCCATAACGTTGGACAGCGTCATTGGCGATGGTGACACTGCCCACATTACAAATGTTTTTAAACTATTGACCTGTCCAAAGCTATGTAAGTTTTTAATTCATAAATTAGACTATTTCTTTTTACGAATTAAAGTACAACTAGTTCGATGCGAAATTAGAAACGGCCGTGACGTTGTTTTGCGACAAGCCAGCGAAAATAATTACCACGGACCGGACAGACTAAAAATAAACATCGCAAATGAAAACTACTTCTCACGTGGCTAGGTTCGATGAAGAGTGCTAAATACAAGCAAAGGGCCAGATGGTTAAGCTGCTCGACTCGCGAGTTCGGATCTATCACCGAAAATTTTCCTCACTTTTAGACGTGAGGGTGTTGTCATGTAACGGTCAATCTTACTATTCGTTGGTAAGATTAGACTCCTTATTGGCCGTGGTTCAGGATGATCAGCTAGCTGAATTCCCTTTAGTTTTGCATTGCCATTATTAGGGACAGCTAGCTCAGATAGCCCCAGTGTGGCCTTGCATGAAATTTCAAAAGAAATTAAAACAATTAAACACTCGAAGTCTGCCAGTGGTGCAGCACTATGTCTGCGTGGTTACAACACTAGAAACTGGGTTTCGTTACTTGTGGTTCACTGACCGTAGGTTGCCCATTGTATAGCTTTGTGCTTAAGTTCAAACAAGTAAATAAACACTAGCGAAACTGGACTGTTGCTACCTATGACCTTCTCATTTAATAATTATTTCTTAGCTAAAACCTGCTAATATGGCGTATGGTTTTACTAATCATAAACGCGATAAAAGAAAATAAGAATGAAAAGGGGGAGGACTCCATTTTCATTAAGTTTTCAAGCTTCCACCGTATCCTAAAATCTAGGAATATAGAAGTGATAAAGGAGTGGTTACCTAATTTAGGAACCGACGTAGGACGAACGTTGTCAAAGTTAGTGTATCACAATGCAACCTCATTCATTATCGTGTTTTAGAATTCCTATTACATAAGTATGTTAATTTACCAGTTTTGTAACGGATTTACCGCTGTATGCTTATTATAACACCTATGTTTGTTTTATAGAAATGAAATATAATCCCTTTAACCAGCGCACGTTTGAAAGATGGGCCTCTCTTCTTCAGAGGCAAACTGGAAATGGTGGTGGAATCGAACTAGCGATATATCAAAGCAGGTTATTGACACTTGTGAAGATCATCCAATTTTCCAGGAAATGTTTTTCTCTATGTAGAAGCGTCTCCTTTCCGTACAATGTACTCGGTGGCGAGATGGCATGTGGAAAGTGGTTTGGGATATCTTAAGTTGGAAATGGCTAAATGTACTGAAAACTATGGTTAGGTGTTTATGTGGAGTAAAGGTGACATCTGTGGACGGATTTGAAAAAGATGTACTTGTTTTATAAATTGATTTAGTATAACATAAAAAAAATTATGAGGAAAATCAAATTTCATGACAAGTAAATTTTATTTTCTGACAAATGAAACTACTGAATAGAGAATTGATTTCAGGTTATAGATGAATTCTGAAAGTTTGAACAGTGTTTAGATTAGCAATTCAATAATCTTCCTTTTTTTTTTTCCTCCATCTGCTTTAGTTTTGAATCCCATTTCAATGCCAGTGAGAGTAATGTTTGTTTATGGCTTTATCGGGTTAATTAAAGTCTTGAACAACAGGGAGATATTTTTTGGTGTTAGTAGAAGATTTATGGTTCTTGAAACTTTCTTTGAAAGTTGTTTGTGTATATCCTGGACATCGGAGATCGCATTTGTTACACTGTATAAAATAAATGGCGTATTTTGTTTCACAAGTGATTTTTTTGTCAAGTTTCTATTTAATTGTGCTTGTCAGAAAACAAGTCTGGTTATTAAGAGCTTGCAGCTTGGACGATGATCATTTTTGGGTAGGATGTAATTCACTTTTATGTGAGCTAGAATATTTATTTTAGAACTCTGCTTCTTCAGGAGACAATGGGAACTTCAGGAAATATGTTTAAGACGATTGTTGAGTTGTAGATTTTTTCTCAATTCGTGAAACGTTCGAGTATAGACTGATAGGTAATAAGAGGAATTCTATGTGAAAGTTTAGTATTACTCTGGTTTAGGATGTTTGTTCTGCCGACTGTTGTTAACCGTTTCAATCTGTCTGATTTTGGTATCCTTATATCCCCTTCGTAACATTGTTAATTTTATATCCTTAATGTGTTTTCTGTAGTCTTTCATGTGAGCGTGTTTTCTTTATTCTGAGAGACTGACGATAAATGTTTCGTTTAGCGTGAGAGGGGTGACAGCTTTTATAATGAAGGCATTATGATCTATTTGTAAATCTTTGTACAAGCACTGCATAAAATTTCAGTTTTTTAGAACAAACTGACGTCAAAGTTAAGCTGTGTAGGTGGGTAATGATAGGTAAACTTTGTTTTGTGAAAGTTTTCGAGTTTGCATGTGTCTTAAATTCTTGTGATTTTAAAACTGGTTGTCCAAATGAAAAATACGCTGTCTGATAATGTGCCCACACATACAAGGGTGAACCGCACAACAAAATATTTATCGAAACCAAAAATTTTTATTTTTGAATCCGTTCTTTATAGATCTCCTCTACCAAAAAAAAAAAAAAAAAAAAGGCGGAAGTTAGTTTGTCAACAACTTGTGTTTGGGAAATATTTATTTGCTTTTCCTTTTCACTAGTTTCTGTTTGGATATTCAGATCATTATCTTTTGAAAGTTAAGTTTTTAGTAGTTAGAAATATTAATTATCGAAGAACGTAGCTGAAGAACTGAGGTAATTATTTGTTTTTTAGGCTTAATAATATTTGTCGATATACTCGTACATTGGCACTATTGATAAAAACTTAATTCATTAAGCGTAACGTTTTTATTGGAATGACTTTGGTTTACAAATGGCAATTTTTTTATATTTATATTGTGTAGTATCATTTCAAGTCTTTTTAAACACTTGCTGTATGACTATTAAAACAACACTGCTGTTCGCTTGATCGAATTTACTATTTTTAAAATTGATATTTTTTATTAATTTCTGTAAAACAAACATAAAAACAAGCTATATTTATTTGCGGTTTTTCCACCTTGTGTTTGAATACACTTTCGTTATTATTGTTTTAAAAAACTACTTTTCCGGTAACATTTGAACTAAAAACGTGTACTCAGGTACATAAAATGTGTCGCGTCTTTATATGCAACTAAATTTGCAGCGATGCGAACGCCATTATTTTCGTAAGTTTATCTGCGGGTTTACAATTTTTTCTTACCTGAATAACGTATTTACAGTTCTTAAATACATAACATATTATGTTAAATACGGTGTGAAGAATACATTTTGAGACAAAAAAAACCAACAAAAAAACGCCCAAAATACAAAAGAACCAAAATAGTTTTTATCATGCTTTTCATTTCTTGAAATGTGAATTATTTCTATATTATGTAATAAACTCTTATAATAACAATTCTCCCATCTCGATAAACGAAAACAAATTTGTGTTAATCTGACTGTTTTGGGTTAATGCAAAATGTTTTTATTTTAGATGTGAACCAAACTTTGCCACAGTTTACTGTTATTGATCTGTTTCGTTCTAAATAAGTAGAAATGTCTGTTAACTGAATGCCAATAAATCATCATAAGAGAACTTAAGTTATCTAATTAAATTTAAATATTTCTCTTTTTCGTATGTCACTGTTTTATACGTCATTTTTTTTTATATCTCGTAGATGTTGACTGCGTTATACTTGGAGATGGCACATGGTTACCCTCCGCACCATAACACTGGTGTTAGTCTTTTTGAAAGATCTAATGCATCAGTTCCTGATCATCTTTCACATCTTGTGGACGTTGAAGATAATTCACAAATTGTGTTTCCTGATGATGAGCTACTAGAGCCACCTATGGACAATAATGGAGTTCCGCTATGTGCTCAGAAGAGTGAAAGTACATTTTGTGAATCTGTAGACGACTATCCAACGTATGAAATACTTGTATATTAATTTATTACTTTTTTTGTTCATGCGATTTTGTTATCGGATATGGGGATGTGGGTGGTGAAGGGGGAACATGGAGTAGCTTTACAACAGAAGATAAAATTAACAATTGTTTTCTAGGGTATTTATGTAATAAATATGTACAAGTATTGTACAAAAATTAGGTTTTGCAATTTATTATTTTAACTAGTGTTTCAAACTTCTAACACTTTTCTTGACTGTTATTTAGTGTACGTTAAAACCGAGTTTTTTTTCTTTTGAATTAAAATTCTTAATTTTGATAATTTAACACGACAGTGCAATCGACTCGAGCACATTTGTATATAAGGTGTGTTTTTTGTTTTGTTTTTAGGTTTAGTTATTAGACTGGAATGCAAAAGTTTCACAGAGATTTAGTCTCTCCTAATCCTAACTTGCCCATAAAACTTGATAGTCACGTGTTGAATATCCTTTTCGTATCTTCGACTCAACTGTCATTAACTAACTAATCACTTGTTAATCAACTGATTCTCTAACTTACTCGTGTACTTGTATAACTATCTATTTCTCCTCAAAATTTACTAACTTCCTGTCATTACTACGTGATGACTAAACTTCTTAGCAAACATAACTTCTAAATTAACATATCAAACAGTACTGCCCCCTTCCGGATTGTGAAGACCATGGAAAAACCATAATACACAAGTAAAACAAATGTATGTGTCCAATTTGATCTTGTATTATTAGTATTTTTTTTATTATAATTAACAACACAATTATTCATACATAGAGCGCAAATTGGACAATTTTGACTAACAAAAACTATCGATATTTTGCTTAGCGTCTTTACACTTTCTAATCTTTTTGTATTTATTGGTAGTTTTCTGTCTTTTTATCGTATAAAGACAAGATTGCGTCAGTTTTTTGTTTTTTCGGTTGCCATCTTGACACAAGGGTAACTTTTCGACAGATGGATGGCCGAGGAAGTTTACTGATGGCTTGATCCTTCGTAATGTTTTGGAAGTGGTTTTAAAAACTTGGGTGTTTCTATGAGGCTAACGTAATTCGTCGTAATGATAACTCGGAGTGCCTTTTCTCATTATTTTATTGTTATTGCCAGAAAGTTCACTCTCTGGTAGCCTGATTTTTGTTGAGTGCGTGGAGATTGATGTCCTGGTTGCAACTAATTCTGAAGAACACCTTTTTTCACTTTCTCCAAAAAACCTCTAGTCTCCCTCCAAAAAACAAAACAAAACAAACACTGTGGTAGCTATTTTGTTAAGGAAATATTTCGGACTTTCTGAAACTGGAATGTCCAGGGATAGTACTATTCTCCTTCGCCCCCCACGTGAAAATGTGACTTTTTTTTCTGTAATATCAGGAATTAATGGTAATCTTAGTGATTTATTGGTATTTAACAATAGAGAGACTCAGCAGAGGTCTAGATGCAGAGACTGAGGAAAGAGCATGGTTATTTTTATCGGTGGTGAGGACAACATTTGATCTTGATTAGAAGTCGCAAGTCTGTAGCGATCGTACAAAATGTCGCAGTAAATGCTCTTTCAGCAGGCTTAGCTAGTCCCTTGGATCTACAAACTGAATATTTATGGCTGGGATCAAAGAATCCAAAAGTCCCAGAAAATTAAATGTTTATGGAACTCTATTCCCAACATGCACTCCTCCCCTTTGTTTCTTTTTTTCCCCCACACGATGTGACGTTGACTCTTTCCTACAGTGAGAGTAACTTCCAAATTTCGCACCACTCCATCTTTGAAAGCAAACACTCGCCATTTATTAATGTAGCAGTCGTAAAACTGTTGTTGATCGTGTTGCAAGACTTCTAGTCAATGGATTTATTAAATAGTAACTTAATGAGTAACTAATGGAGTAGGTTCAGTATTTTCATTATCAAACATTCTCTTTGGTTTGGCATCAGGTACATTTTTATTAGTCTCAAAAGTAATGTCATTGTAGTAGCTTCCCTTTATCCTTCAGTAACAGACTTTAGCAACACGTTTTCTTACGTTACTGTGTAAACATACTTTGAATATGTTTTTTTTAGCTTCGTGCAAAGGTACTCAAGGGTTATCTCCGCTAGCCGTCCCTAATTCAGTGTAAGACTAGAGGGAAGGCAGCTAGTCATCACCACCCACTGCCAACTCTTGCCAATGAATAGTGAGATTGACCGTCACATTCATAAGGCTCCCACGGCTAAAAGGGTGAGCATGTTTGGTGTGACGGGCACTCGACCCCACGACCCTCAGGACACGAGTCGTGTCCCCCTAACCACCTGACCATGCCGGCCCTTGTATTGTAGTTTTTGCTAGTTTTTTATCGAAGGAAATCAGTATCTTTTCGAAATCGAGGCACTATAAACTTTACACTAGCGCTGATATCCCTCGTGTAGCTTTGCGCGGAATACAAACAAAACCATTGTTTTATAACTTCCCCCCCCCCATCCATTAAAACTTCGTATAGAAGCCGCGTCTTTTTCATCATTGAACATAGGTACGTGTGTATAAATGGAAAAGTTTCCATGTGTAAACATTTCTTTTTGTTTGCTCGTGTACGTAACTGTGGTGGGAGGGATACCTGAAGACCCTTCGCGAAACCATGGGGCTCCATGTAACAGTCTTAACACTCCCCTAAAGCATTCTTTGAGGTTAGTAACTTAGTGTGATGTCGGATATTATCTTGATCTGACGTTTCAAAATCCGGGTGTCAGCACTTTTATATAGAACGCGACGCGCGTGACACGGGGTAAATAGTAAGAAAGACAAGTTCATTTAAGTCAAATGAAACAGAATATTAAAAGAATGTTTGTCTGCTTCTTGGATTTTGCGCAAATTCAGAGCTGAGATACTTGTGATAGCAATTTTCAGTTTGAAATAATACATTAGAGGGTGTGTGTATTGTAGCAAAAGTTACATCGAGCTATCTGCTATGTTCACCGAAGTGGATCAAACCTCTGATTTTTTATAGTTAAATCTGAAGGCTTACCGCTCTCTTAGCCGGGGGTCTACACTAGCGGGAAAGCAGTTTATCAACATTAACTATCGCCAAGTCTTTACATGCTGAGTTGCCGATTAGTAAGATTTGACAGCTACTTTTGCAACGTTCCCTACGACCTCAACGTGCGGAATGTGACGTTCCTTTGCACACGAGTCAAGGAATATCTGCTCTACGAACTGGAATTCTAACTAGTGGTTTATAGATGCAACAGTACACTGGATTACCAATCCAAGGTTCGAAACGTGATGCAGCTAAACGAGATTCATAACTTTCAGTCGAGGCCACGTTATAAAAGAGCTTAAGCACGTTTTAAAGTTCAGGTTGTAATGCAAAATCCTTACTTCATTGGGTGCTGCTTCGTGGATGCTCCGCCTCTGATTAGTTCAAAACTCGGGATCACGACACTCCCTATATACACGTAAGGTGCCTTACAGCTTAAATTTCAATTATTTCCTAAACTGGATGAATGAAAACCTGATATGCCTCCCAACGGTATAATGTTATGTCTGCGGTCATACAACAGTAGAAACCGGGTTTCGATGCCTCTTTGTGGGCGGCGCATAGATAGCTTATTGTGCAGCTTTGTGCTTTCAATCAATCAATCGATACCCTGATACGTAACTTTAATTTCTTCGCGATAACACTGTCTTCGTAACTGTAAGAAGAAAGGCCATAGAAATGACCTAAAACAGCAGATGTATATTATTTAGATCAGGATAAAAAATACCGGTCACTTTTAAATTCTGAGCGAAACATTTTAAGAAATAATATATAAAGAACGAGACTCTAGCCTAACTTTCTAGTTCAGTATTTATGCCTGTGCACTAAATATCGTTACAACTGTGCTATTTGTGCACTTAAAGTTGATGGATATAAGAGTTCAAAATGAAGTTGTACTTCTTCCTTTCTCGCCTGGCATGTTCAGGTGATTTAAGGCGCTCAACTCGCCATCTGTGGGTCGCAGCATGTACGAGTCCCCATTTCTGAATATGCGGCCTATCAGCTTTGAGGGAATTTTAAGGTTATGAACTATCCCATTTAATCGTTGATAAGAGTAGCCCAAGACGTGGCGATGACTGCCTTCCCTCTAGTCTTACACTGTCAAATTAGGGATGGCAAGCGCAGATAGTCCTCGTGTATCTTTTGCGCGAAATTAAAAACAAACTTGTTTTATTCGTTCTTTCTCAGGTCTCCCAGTTCTCTTTGGTTTAGCTCCTGCCTTTTAGGTTTATCTCCAAACCAACACCGACCCACACTTTTAATTCTAACCTTGCACATTTTCCTTCGTATATCGGAGTATAACGTTTAATAACTTGAAGGGGGGAGGGGGGTCTTAAGCCTCCATATAGGCTTAACTTATTTTCTAATGACTTAATATACTGTAATTCTTTAGACTGAACATATGTCAGTCACTTCCTGACATATCTGAACTTCAACCAATGTTCTTTAAACCTACCTTCATAAGAGGTCGCGAAATATTAGAGATTACTTCTACAAACTTATTTTAAGTGTTGTTGTATGACTAACGTGTTATAAATTACAAAATTCAGTTTTTGGCTGATAACTGTCTAGGCGTATTGACGTATTTTAATTATATACAATTTCTACAACTTGTAAGGGGGGCGGGGAAAGACCTGTTTAATTTTATGTACTTAAGTTAAACGTCTTGCGAGTAAGTTACGCGATTCGATCTGGCTGCTCTGTTTATCTGATACTGTACAGCATGTTGTCTGAAGTTTAATATTTATTCAAACCAATGTAATACACATTTAACGTAAATTCATCTTGTGTATGTAAATTCTGTTAATGTTATACGTAATATTATTTTGTACTATAACATTTTATTAACCTTAATTTCACATTTCTACAAAAATACTAAATTTTATGCGGTAGTTGCTTCCTATTCAAGAGGGTGGATAAACATTACAGTTGTTTATCACGCATGCTAAACTCGTTATAGTAAAACGTGTTTCCCTAACCGCTACTCGACGCATTCATTAAAGTAAATAGTTTTTCTCTGCACGTGTTACTTGCAATTAATACGGATATTTTTTGTTTTGTTTTTTTACATCTGAACTCTCATGTTTCAGTTTACGTGTGTCTGAAGCAGTGAATTCATTACCTCGTGATATGCTCCAGATGTACCTAGAGAAACTTTCTCCCAGAGTTCTGGGAAGAACCAGTGACTTCTCGGATGATATTTCTGATGAACCGATGTGCACGCCGATGTCAAATACTTTCAAGCCTCAAGTAGGAAAAAACATCGGGAAATTATGGCTTTATATCGTAAATAATGCGGAGATAGAACAATTCGTGATGTCAGAGACGTGTGCGTAAGCATACTTCCAAAACACTTTGTACTTCTAGAATTTCTCAAGTCTTTTTAAAACATTTTAAAAGTCCAACTATTGTTATTTAGAATAGCGTAGGCAAGAAATTTATGGACACCAAAAACTAAACTGTAACTACCATCTGTGTATCCAATTACCTATACTGCTGCAACTTCACAAGTTTTGCACAGAGAAAAAAAAAATATTTTATTTCGCTTTTATTTCTGTCGTAAGTTTTACGAGTTTGGAAAGACTTCAAAATAACATTGCGTTTTTAGTCTTTTTTAAAAATCCGGCCAGGTTGTTATAATGATTTGTTTTTCGGGTAGTAATACTAGGTCATTAAACTGGTTGTGCTATATTTGTGTTACTCCGAGATTGAAATGAAAAATAATTTCAAAACATTATTAAATTGTATGTTGATTTCTCTTGTTTTAATTGACTGAAATGCATTCCTTGAGAGAATAATAACACACGGATTTCAACCCAACACTTTAAGTTCGAACATTGAGGAAGGAATATTTTTTCACTTTTCTCAAAGTGGTGCTCCCTGCTGGAACGGCGGTAAGTCTACGAATTTATAACGCTAAAATCAGGGGCTCGATTCCTTTCCGTGTACACACAGCAGATGGCGCAATGTGGTTTTGCCATAAGAAAATTACGACCCCCCCCACACATACAAATAGCCTATCTGTGTGCTTGGGGACTTGCAATGCTAGAAAGCGGTTTACGATACTTGTGATGGGCAGGGCGCGACTAGCCCATCGTACGGCTTTATGCTCAACTACAAAGATATATAAATTTAATCATTAAAAACAAATATAAATGATTACGTCACTTAGAAGATTAACTAAAAGATAATTTTCTGGGAAAGATTCATCCAAAAATAAATACTTTATGCGTGAACGTGTTCAAACGTTTAAGTCTTGCAAAACATTATGAGGGGGGGATAATTATGTGAAAAAACGGCTTGTTTGGGTTGAATATTTTACGTAAAAGATTTTCTCAACCCAAATGAGCCGTTTTTACATAAATATTCTCTACAAGTGGGTTTTCTCGCCATCACTGAAAACATAATGGAAGTTTAAACAAACAAATTTGGGTAGAAGCAATGGAAGGATGAATTAAAACCGCAACTGTTTGGAACGGTTGTCGCAGAAGTGGCCATGAAAATATTCAAGCGTCTTGATTTTTTGTCCAAAAAACAAAAGGTAGCTATCGGATAACTATCTTCTGTTGAAAGGCACGGAGTATCACAACGTTTTTACCTTCTTTCACGTAATATCTAGAAAACGAGCTATATTGGCCTTATCTTTGTATTTCGATAGGATGGACATCCGAAATGGCTGCCCTGTTGAATAAGAGATATTAAAAAAAGAAAGAAGGAAAGAGCTGGTAATTTAATGACTAACAAGCGTAAAGCCCTGATGCTACTTTAATTGTATCCTTTTAGCGTCGGTTCCGAAGTAACTTGCGTTACGCAAGTGAAATCAAGTAATCCAAGAGTTTTTGGTACGCTGATGTCAAGTGCGTATGGTGAAAAATTTCTAACTGATATATAAATGACTCATCAATGTCCAGTGGAGTTTTTTTTTTTAATACTGTATACTGCAGTAGGATCTACTCATTTGTTTGTTTATTCAATTTTTATGATGTTCCAAAATGGAACGTTTTAAGCTAAATATTTTGATAGTGAATATAAATATAACATCCACTTTACAACGCAATGTGTTTTTAATTTCGTACTTCCTGCCTTGTAAGCTTGACTGCTGGTACCTTCGATTTAGGCTTATAACGAATTGTGCATACGTACGTAAATACAAGTGTGCACGTAGAAACCGTAAACTATTTTTTACCATGTCGGATATCTTGAAGATGAAAGTGCGCTGATGTCACGAACATGAGGAAAACGAATGATGTACAGTTGATGAAAACAAATGACTAAATGTGGCATATTCCACTTTACGAATAACGCCAAGAAACCAAAACTGGTTGATCATTGCAGATAAGTCTACACTTATGTATTTCCATTAGAAAAACAACAAAATCTGTATTTCTTATGGTGCATGTTTTTGTTGCGCACGCACTAAACGTGTAGATGTAACATTTGTAACTACAGAACATTATTTGTATTGTGTATGGGTTACGTTGATGTGCTCGTATTGTCGTTTAGAAGTTCACGACTCATTTCTACAAAGAAAAAAGCGCTCTTCGCACTTTGGATTTGTGTGTAATAAGAATGACAGTCAACAACTACTATTTACTTGGTTAGCGTTTGTGGCTGGTGCTGTATTCTATCTAGGCGCCTTTCCTTTAGCCTGTATGAGTAAGAAGTGGAGATTTGGGTTTCTGCAGATAATCATATTTTAGCTTTGTTTCACAAAATGTGAAAACAAATTTTTATCACGTGTTTTAATAATGGCCATATCAGTTGACATCGTTGGTCAGAAAAGCCCAAGTGTATCCACATTATGGTGACTGATAAAAGTAAAATCATAATTTCTACTTTCTAATTCTCTACTTATTGAAAATATAAGGTTTTGGTTTGTATTTGTGTATATCATAGCTTTTGAAACAGCTGTGTAATAATAGATAATTATGTAGTGTAGAATATTGCATTTGATAACTTGCGTAATTATTTCAGTAGTTTATTAAACCGCGTATATTTATAATATTTTAAAATGAATAATACAAGATCTATTACCTATTATTAAAGAAATGCATATAATAGTGTATCGCACTCTCTGAGTGACATCGAAAACGAAACGCTTTCCATAAGTATGTAGTGAGTAAATTGCATTTGGATGTGTGACGGATTTGCTATTACGTATTTTAATATAGATGTTTGCTTCAGTTAAGTATGTGTGAAATGTACATAACTTGTACTGTTAAATCTGTATCGCAAAATTCCCGTCCATTCGCTAGAGCAGAATATTCTCGAATGAAAAAAAAATCGGCAGTGTAATATGTATGTAAACGTCAGAATTGTTATAGAAGCTAAAGTTTCTAGATTTTACCCAACTCTAACGCAACTCGTAAAGTTTTTTTTTTATGCATTACTGGTTTGCTAGAGTTGGTATAAAACCAGAGGCTACAATTGTGATTTAACACATCAATCTGAGAAGTACAGATATTTGACCATGAATGTTTATAGATTTCGACCATTATAAAACGTTTAAACTCAGCGGATTAACCTCGGATTTAGAATTTTTGCGAATACATTATATAACTTCAGGTATGAAAAACTCGCGTGTGATCTGCAAAGAGCTAGCTAGCTTCCTATTAAGCGACTCGTACATAACGTCAACTCGATATTTGTTCGCTCATTGTGAATTCTTGATAGGATATAAAGGAAGTTTAAGAGCAAATAAAGTTTCGGTATTGTTCGTAAAACTTTAGGATATAAATAATTATTTGTAATAATGGTTCTTGATTACGAGAAACCAACTTTGAAGTAAAAATGTACCTCAAAACGACCGGTATGAGTACTAACACTTTTTATTAGAGAAAGTAGAGAACAAGTTTCAACATTCCTAAGTCGTCTTCAGGTTAACAGAGTTTTATATTGTTTGCTTATTAAAATGTATCTTTTTATCGAGAAAAACTGTCAGTCTTGTTGGCAAATACTGTGAGTTTGATACTACCGATATGTAATCAGTTTATAAATTACGATGCAACTCAATTTTAGGCTATTTTAAATCATAGTACATAACAGATGGAGGATAAGTTTTTATCATATGTCGTAACCACATCAAATTTGTCGAAAGAACTATCGCTCTAAAGGATAATAGTTAAAAACTGTAAACAAACAAACTACATATAAGGTTAAAATATATATCAAAATTGTTTTTGTTTTTTTCCACCAGGGAAAATGGAAGTCCTTGTCGTTACGTAGAAGATAACTTGCCTTTTGGTTATAGTAGCTATTGTAAACAGAAGTACGCCTACAAGAACCTTTTAGCTATTCATCCAAAGAAGAAATCTACAGTTTTGGATACATTTCCTTTTCCTTCGTGTTGTTCGTGCTTTGTCAAGCTTTCACCAATTGAGAAGTAACTGCAAACAAAAGTAGATTTCGGAAGTGAACTTAATTAACCGTTACGTACGAGAATTTTTTTCTTTTTTCTTTCACTTCAGCAGTGCAGGTAATAAACGCATGAGGTTAGATTTTTGTGTGACCTTAAGTATGACGATCACATAACTCGCCAGAATAATTTTATTTGTATCGATGTATTTGGTAAGATATGAATGTTCTGTATGTTTTAATAAGGCAGGAAGTTAGTGCGAGAAAAGAACTTTTTAATATTGTTTTTATGTGTAGCTCTTTTGATCAAATTAAGTTGCATTATTTGCATTACAATGTGACCTTTTTATAGAACTTTTCTTAAAGCGTCTGTATTTCATTGTATTCTTTTACTCTGCTAGAAGAAGCCACTTAAACACGTGGTGAAAAAGAAAACATTTGTTTAATAAGGTTTTGTATACCTTTTTTTAATAAACATTTCTGTTGGAGATTTAAGAGTTTTATCTTATTTCCATTCGCATGTTAAGCCGTACCTCCTAGTTCACGTTTCTCGAGTTGCAATAACAGCCTACGAGATGAAACATTTTTCAAAATCAAAATAAAACATGCTCATATTTCGTTGAGGTACAATGCCACTCAAAAATAGAGTACAACTATTATATTAGTGCTTATATTATTCTGACGAAGGCTTAAGTCGAAATATTGGTTTTTGTTGCTAAGCGCAGCAGATAGTCTATAGTGTAACTCTTCGCTTAGCAACAAACTTTCAGCTCTTTGTACCTTAGAAACCATGTAGTAGTCTTGATTTCATGTGTACATTTCAAAAATAACACTGCAAAATATTTTTGTAAAATTATTTTGCAGTACGTTTTACTTCAGTCACGCGACGTGTTTGTTTCGTTGCTTGGGATGCACACGTTACTACACAGAGCAAAGATGTTAAAATCACTGTACGACTAAAGCAATAATTTCGTCCATCAGAAAACATTTTCTATAGAGATGGATTTACGTAGCACCTCAAATGAGTGGAAAAATACTTTTTTAACGTTTTGTTACTGTATATATATAATATTAAACGCATATTTACTATAAATTAAATAGTTACTAGAGTTCACTAGTAGTTACTCTTTGTTTCAAAATGCTCGACCAGTCTTGCCGTTGTTACCAGTCTGACGTGTAGAGTTTGTTTCGTTAGGCCTAACTACTTTGAAATTATGTACCGAGTCTGCTGGACTGAATTATCAATTTAAAGTTGGAAAACGCGAATTTGATTTTACACGTTAAAAGAATTTAGCATTGGTCGAAGCACAAGCGTTTTTCTCTCTCCTATTATGGATCAATCCATTTATCAATAAGTAGTCCATGTTGGTGTCTATTTTTAACTAGGTAAGAGGCTGATAGCAATGGAATCTTGTTTCATAATTTTATATTCATTTTAAACACCAAGTGCTCGATGTGAACTAGAAAATCGTAGATTCGAAATTTTATAAGATATCAAGTGTTTGTTTTTTCTCTCAATATTATGATGTTTAAGCCTTAACGTTCGTCAAGGTACAACTTGGAAGTTTACTCTGACGTTCAGTAGTCTATACTGTTTGTAAAAGATGTTTTATTTAAAATGTATACCGGTAAAACCTGGCTATTGAACATACTCGCAAAACTACGAAAAGTAAAAGTGCACTTGTTGCTGGATGGGTATACGAATTCGTTTTCTCTCCGTTGATTGGTTAATACCGAAATTTAAATAGTTATTACATTGGTTAACTTCCAACAGTCTGTAGGAAAAGTAACTTTTTTTTTTCTTTTTTTTTTCACACGCAGCCACTTGGAATGATTCTGATTGTCACGCCGGCTTTTGTTTTCACAAAAAATGACTGGAAGCGAGAGAAATCAAATCACTAACTTGGTAACTGTCAGGCGAAAAAAAATCTGAATTGATGTTAAGCTCAAAGTTACTAAAAGGGCTATCTGTACTCTATTCAATACGGTTATCTAGCAGTACAAGTCCACAACCATACCACTATGTCACTGGGGAGGAGGGACTTTCTGTTGAAAACGTTAGCCCTTTGCATAGGTTTACAAATCTACAAAAAAAAACACAAATGGCGTCCATAACAAATGTATATTTTATTGGCACAACATGCACATTGAATAGTGTTGACAATAAAAATAAATGTACACGAAATTGAGATGCAAACCTTTAATTTATTTTAATACAACAATCTTATAAATGGTTGACTTTGCTAACTTTACAACATGCGAACACAATTTCCGTAACAAAGTAATTCTATAATGAAACGTTAACCATTAGAAGTGTTTAAGTATCCATATAAGTAACAGTAGTTTAAATATATACACGTATTCATGAGAGGAAAGTCAATTAACTTGTAAAGTGAAGCAAAATATTTAATATTGGTACAAAATCCAATAAACTTCACAAACCCTCCTCAAACTTGTTTGAGGGTTAAATGTCTCATATTAAGACGTTTGTTTCACTCGCGAAATACACATTTCCTATTATAACCATTTTTTTATTGAACGTAATAAAACTTAAATTTTCTTAAATTCTCTGTCAAAAAACAAATTTCGAAATGCATTTTAAAAGTCAGCACGAGATTTTAGATTTTTTTGCTTCTAATCAAGCTTTAAGTTTAGTAAGATTTCGGGATACTTTACGAGTGCAGTTAGGCTCGAATCCCGGTCGCACCAAACATCCTCGCCCCTTTCAGCTGTGAGCGCGTTATAACGCGATGGTCAATCCCATTATTCATTGGTAAAAGAGTATCCTAAAAGTTGGCGGTGGGTGGTGATGATTAGCTGCCTTCCCTCTAGTCTTACACTGCAAAATTAGGGAGGGCTAACACAGATAGCCCTCGAGTAGCTTTCCGCGAAATTAAAAAACAAACAGCAAACAGTTTTGACTTTAAAGGAACATGTTAAACAATTTTTGTGACGAGCTTCAAAAACTTTATGTGAAATCATGAAAAATAGATAAAATCATTGTGTGTCTGGATTATATAAACAATACTTGAGGTATTTTTAGTAATAACAAACTAATACGATCGTACACGATACATGGTATTTAACATTAACGGTATTGTGGGTTATCATGGTAACTAACTTGTGATTTCAAAGCTTATTGCAAGTAACTTAATTTTAACGATTACATCTAACATAGCTTAAGGTGATAATGATATTATGTCTCCATAGTAACTTATAATTTAAGAACTTGCTAAAGGTAATTTTAACGGTTATATCAGGATTATATAAGAAAGGTTAAAAAGGAATCTCGCTTTCCACTCATGCCGGTAGAACACGTCGTTAACTCGATTTTTTTTTCGGTACCCGAGTAAACGTAATATTCTAAAGGAGTGAAGTATAACGAATTACATGAATACATACCAACAAGATCACCCACTGGATATTCAGTGATTTCTCTTTACTGTAAATTTCAAGCCCTCTAGCCTGTTTACCTTTTCCATTATCGTACGATTGTTGTTCCATATTATTAAATTAATTTATTTTTAATAAATTTGATAAACGTTGTTGAATAATTCTACAAATTGATTCTTAGGAATTACGATCTCGTTCATGTGAGATAAATGTGTAGTTTTACTCATGCGCGCTTTTAATGCTGTCACGTGACTTTACAGTTTCTGGAATTTTCTCTAGGTGTTCATAAGTTAATTAAAGAATTGTATATTTTACCTAACAATGTTAAAGTCACTTAATAAACAAAACTCGTATCGAGCCGAAACTAACCTACGATTATAGGAAGTTTACGTACGTTGTAAGCTCACGCTTTATTTGATATTTAGATAATTACGAACTGAAATTTGCAAAACAATACATGTCAAGCATTGTTTTCTGAACGAAGTACAAACCCGTGGTGAGAAATGGTAATTATTTAAAAAATACGGATATAAACTGTTAACATAGCAACATTCGTGATACACAACAAGAAAAGGGCACCACACACACACACACACACGACGGTCGCTTTAAGCAGCTGTGACGTTTGAAATTTAGTTTTTAAGCCACTGCTTACCACAGTAGTTAAATTTTATAACACAGGAGTTTAGTTTGTTTTGAATTTCGTGCAGAGCTACTCACGGGCTATCTGGGCTAGCCGTCCTTAAATTAGCACTGTAAGACTAGATGGGAAGCAGCTAGTCATCACCACACAACGCCAACTCTTGAGCTACTCTTTTACCAACAAATTGTGGGATTCTCCGTAATATTATGATGCCTCCACGGCTGAAAGGGCGAGCATGGTTGGTGTAATAGGGATTCGAACTCGTGACTTTCAGCTTACGAGTCTAGTGACTTAACCACTTGGCCAGGCGGGCCCTCCCTAACAGAAGGGATTTTAACACTGAACCAAATATATCTATGGTTTGTAGGGCTTTTCTTTAACGAGATGTACAATAAACCAATCAGATATACAAAGTATAAAATTTTATCAATTTTTTCTTTCTTCTGGAAAGGTAAGATGATTGGTCGAAAAGGGGTTGAGGAGACATTGTCTATCAATGTACTTGATAAAACGGGGAGGGTTGGGTTATTATTAGGATGTCGTCCCTCGCCCCGCACTGATGTTATTTTATCCGTTTTAATTGGGAAGCGTTGATAAATTCCTGGTATCTCATCAGTGAGGGTCCTGTACTTATGCAAAAACTGCTGAAGTAATTTCACTACACCCATCATGGCCATGTCCATCTATGTGTAACGTGTGAGCATTTGGACTTGTATAAATCTCGCTTTATTTGGAATGTCGGCAGTCTCGCATTTCACAAATAGTCCACCTTGTGTTAATATACTTAGTACGTATTTAACACAAACACCGTTTTAATACGTTGTATGTGCACAACACGTTAGGTAAGTCTAGCATGAGGTTGCTGATGTGTTGTAGGTATAACAGTGTTTGCAGGTGAGAGCGACTTAGTAGTTGTATCAAATATAACGGAAATAAGACTAAGGGAACTAATTCGTTTTGTTTATGTTTTTCCCGGAAGTAAATTTACTTACGTGTGTGTTTTCTTGTAACAAAGCCACATCGAGCTATATGTGGTGTTCACCAAGGGAATCGAACGCCTTCATTCAGTGTTGCAAGTCCGAGACTTACTGTTGTCGTATCGGGTGATCCAAAAATACACGATTTACCTATTCAGAAGTCTATTTTAGAATGACTCTGTTTATAGAGTGTCTGGATATTCGCGTATTTACTAAAGAAAGCTTAATTTTTTTTTCCATGCTAACGGCTGTGTTTTGTAGAGTGTGTAGTTTACTTAATTATGCATCAGATTTGTTTTGCTTTGTTTTGAATTTCGCGTGAAGCTACACGAGGACTATCTGTGCTAGCTGTCATTTAACTCCTCTAGTGATAGATTAGAGGGATGGCAGTTGGTTCACCACAACCCTTGGTTTAACTTAACACTCGTATTAAATTAAAAGATACATTTTTATTTCAAGACTGTTTCTCGTCATCAAGAACTCTTGGTTTATCTTTTTAGTTCCTATTACAATGTCACCAACCGAAAGGGCGAGCGTGTTCAATGAAAGGGACAAAAACCCGAAACCAACAAATTGCACCCTGACTACAAGACCTGTTGTTGTTTTGAATTGAACACAAAGCTGCACAATGAACTATCTGTGCTCTGCCCACCACGAGTATCGAAACCCGGTTTTTAACGTTGCTAGTCCGAAGACATACCGCTGGGGGGCTAATACTACCAGACATGCTTTTAGCATTAGGTATTAAACTTGCTTATGAATGTTAGTTATATTTTATTTATATCAAACTGGATATCCGGAATTTGATGCTTTACGTTTATCTTGACAAACTATATTCTTCAATTTTCCTTTTCACATTTTGAGCATATATGAGTACCAATCCATACAATTCTGATCACATCCTCTTATTCAAAATTTTTCAGTTAATGTTTCTTTCCATTTTTATTCTTTAACTTTTTTAAGGCCCGACATGGCCAGGTGGTTAAGGCATTCGACTCGTAATCTGAGGGTCGTGAGCTTGAATCCACGTCATACCAAACATGCTCGTCCTTTCAGCCGTGGGGGCGTTATATCCTACTATTTGTAGGTAAGAGTAACCCAAAAATTGGCGGTGGGTAGTTGTGATTAGCTGCTTTCACTCTAGTCTTACACTGATAAATTAGGAACGGCTAGCGAGATAGCCCTCGTGTAGCTTTGCACGAAATTCAAAAACAAATTAAAATAATATGAACCTGACGATGACCAAAGGTCGAAACGTTGTTAGCTCCTCTACATAATGCTTTCTCTCCCCACACCAGCCGTTTTTTCACATATATATTTTACTTGCAGTACTGCTGTATAAATACAATGGGATAATGTCGTTCCTCAGTCTTGTATTTACTTTTCTCAGTCTATCGGCTACATATACAAATTCATATGCATATATTTGGTTAAATCACCAAGCGTTTCTTTTTGTTGTTGTTTATCGAGACACGTTTTGAAACACAACTTGTATTTCAGCGTATTGTGATGTGTTCTAAATTAAGTAAATTAATCACAAATGTGATTTTAACAGCAATCGCAGGAAAATAACGTTAGCCTGTTTATAGATTTGCGCTGCGATTCGTGTGTTAAACAGATATGTAACGTCATTGGTTACGAGAGTATATTTTTCAGGGCGGCTCCACTTTCGTAGAAAGTGAAGACTTTTCTGAACACACAAGGCGAGTATTACGTGTAAACTACACAGTGTGCTTAATAGTTATTATTTAATACTTAAACATTATCACTGAAGATTGCAAGTTAAAGTGTAAATTAAAAATTGTTTGTTTTGGAATTTCGCACAAAGCTACTCGAGATCTGTGCTAGCCGTCCCTAATTTAGCAGTGTAAGACCAGAGAGAAGGCAGCTAGTCATCAAAAATCGTTCCTCATGTTTTGGATTTTCGTGATCTTGTTGTATTTTTGATCTTTGAACTCAACACTTCCAAAACTACTAACTTATAAGCTGAACCATATTCCAAATATCTACCAACTTTTCTCCAAATCTTCACGGCCGGTTTTGAGAAATCTTCCACCCGCGCATGTGCACGCACGCACACAACAAAGAGAGATAGGTGAAATCATAGCCTTCGTTGCCCCCCAGTGGCTCAGCGGTATGTCTGCGGACTTACACGCTAAAATCCGGGTTTCGATACCCGTGGTGGGCAGAGCACAGATAGCCCATTGTGTAGTTTTGTGCTTAATTCAAAACAAACAAACAATCATAGCCTTCGTGACCTTTAGGGGCATAGGTAATTGTTTATTTCTAAATTGCACACGGACTGAAAATGCCTCGTAAATGCTTATAGTTCACTCATGTTGATACAACTGAAATTCGATGTGTAACTTTTAGATAATGTAATGCAAATAAAATATATATTGAGCGACCTCAAGGTTTCCGTTTGGAGTGAAGACCTTGCATGGTCTTGTGGCTAAGATGCTCCTACTCGCAATCTGTGATTCACGGGTTCGATTCTCCATCGAACATGCTGACCCTTTTATCCATGGGGAGTTTATAATGTTACGGTTAATCCCACTGTTTGTTGATAAGTCGTTAAAGAGATGACGGTAGGTGGCAATGACTAGCTGCTTTCCCTCTGGTCTACCACTGCTAAATTAGGGACGGCGAGCACAGATAATTCTCGGGGTGCTTCGCATAAAGTTCGGAAACTATTGAATGAACTTTTTGGAGTGAATTATTAAAACACCACTAAAATAAATAATAAAAAAAGAGCATGATTCAAAAGAGCCTGTGGAGACTTACGAATTAGTTAAGCATAAGTTAGTTTGGGTATTATGCCTCATTTGCTTTTGTTTACTAAAATAACACGGAATTTAAAATCCTGCAGCCTAATCAATGCATTAACATTATATTACTGCAAGAGATTATCTGTCAAAAGCAGTTTAAAACACCATGTAATACACGTTTTAATAGAGTAAATTTGAAGTTTGTAAAAATGAACCTTTGTATACAGATGAAGTTACTTTTCGATGGATCTATTGGGAAATAACATTTATATTGTTGGGATTGAGGGCTCGAGCATTCATGCTGTTATGCCTCAAAGCCAATCCGATTTCATTTGTGAATGAAATTCCCCAAATAATAATGTTACAACGAATCAATTTTACATATTTTGAAAACCAATATTGAAACAAAACTTACGTTTGTTTTATCGTAATGATTGATGGAAAGAAAGTAAATCAGTGTTTGATTATCAAGTTATGAATTGTGTTTAAGCTTGCTCTCTGACAAAAATGTGAAACTATCCTTTCAACTAAAGCCAATGATTTACTCAAAATTAGAGCGTGTAGCAGTTTCGTCTTCAAATTTAGAAATATGGCGCCTGAACCTAGTCCTAGTAGGTAACGTGCTGTCCTTCTTCGTGGATAAGCATTGGCCCACGTTGGATACAGCGGTGAACGTCACAGAACTGGTGGTTCGCTCACTTGTACAAGTGCGACTTCTAAGAGTTTTTCTTTCTCGAAAATGAACTGGTCGACTGCCCCGCGTGCAAGGTAGGAGAAGACGAAATACCTGCCGGAAGCCGTTGCGGAATTTGGAATTCATCCAACAGTAGATGATAGGATTGTAGGAGGCGTGGCTCATAGCCAACCAGTGACAAACAAACCAGACGTACTCAATGTGCTCGTGATACCAGATCGATTGATTTTGATCGCCCACTACGATCAAGGTGTTGAAAGGTAGCCAACACAGCGTGAAAACCGTAACGACAGTAACCATCATTTTCACCATCTGAAATGGAAACAGAAACGGTTGTGATAAGTACCCCAACAGATGTTTCATCAGGACCCCATTGTTTCTTATCAAATTTGAATTATTAAAAATTCTGTTAATGAAAATCCTATAAAATACATGACGGCTTCAGAAAGTGATTTGTTGCCCCACGCAATTTTTGCTTAATAAATTTTTCTTCCTCTCCGTCTGCGGAGTTGCAGTGCTAGAAATTGAGTTTTGATACCCGTAGTGGCCAAAGAACAGCGAACACTTTACATAATTTTTGTATTTAATAACTAACATCGAACTTGTGAAACGTATAAGTTATTTAGTATCTTATTTTCATTATAGACGCATGTTTCTGAATTTTGAATATTCATTGTTGATTAATTCCTCCACAAATAACGTGTAACTAAAAAACTGTGTAAATACAGAAGGTTGGAGAGTACCTTTTAATTGTATATTCAGAAATGAACAAACTTAATTCGAAGAAAACAAACAAGTAAAGCAAAACAAATAATTTAGCTTTTGTTCTGTAACATTATAAATGCCACCTAAAAAGCTCTGAATGATGCTAATATGTTTCACAGGTTTGATGCATTCTCATTACATAACGAACTAGAGTTTCTGTTCCGTAGACAGAAGTTACGTAAATTCATGTTTAATGAACTGTTATTTTAGGACATAAAGTTGGTTCCTTTATATGTAACTGTAAGAAAAACAAACATAAAACGCAAGACACAAAGTTTAAGGGTTTTTGAGAACTTCCGCTGGGACCTAAAACTTTCATCTCAATTTTGGTGTAGATCCATCCAAACCCTACTACATAGTTACATGGACATATAAAAGACAGGGCTATCATTTTTATATAGATAATGCTAATTTTGTTTCATACGTTCTTGCTTGATTTATTTTGATCGCTAACTGTAAAAGGCATATACCCTTCATCACACTGTTAAGTATCTTTCTCGCTTCTTACTTGGTAACAATATACATTGTCGCTTAGCAACAAAATCATTATTTAATTGTTCTCAGGCCAACTGTGGTGCTTATGTTGAGTTCTAAATATTCACGTTGATTTAGAAAGGTTTCTTTTTAAGTCTTTATATTTGGTGATAACGATGATATAACAGCAAAACAGTTTAATTCAGAAGTTGAGTTGCAGTTAAAAACTAAATAAAATTTATCAAGTAGTGTTTTAGCTAAGCCTTACGGTACGTTCATATATTTGGCTTAATACTTAAATTAGACTTCGAAGACGCCGACTATTGCCAACTTTATGGATCCCTTGTTTAAAAAGTGAACAAGTGTTAGTAAATATTCTTCTTGGCTTTCTAACGTGAAGAAAAATAAACGTTTATTTCTACCAAACCTTTTGTATAGTTCTGATCTAGAATACACTGAAAAGACACAATGTTCTTTGTTATTTAAGCATCTTTCAGAGTGCACATGTACTTTTTTGTTTATCGCATAATCTTTTTGTGTGCAGTTTTCACTCAAACTGTGGTGATTAGGGATTAACTTTGAGACTGAAATAAGTGAAGATATGGTGAATTTTATAGGTACAACAGACAAATTCGATTTAGTTAATTTCTATAATTTTCGTGAATAACATTATTATGTAACAAGTATAAAAGTCCACCAAAAATGACAGGAAGCCATTGTTTAACGATGAATGATTAATTCATTCTTAATTTTGTAATAATGTTAAGCTGTATCAGTAATCTGCTTTGTCTTGTTTTTTATTAGCAATTTCTATTTGTTTTTGATTAACAGCTACAAATAAACAATTTTTTATTCAAAAGAAGTTTCTTTTTACCATGAATGATTTAAAAACATTAACTGTTTCCAAATCGTAAAACATATATGTGGTTCTAACACGTGTTTCTTCTACAAGAATAAAAGTACTTGAAATGGAAGTCAGGGGATGGGTAATATGGTCAAATTCCTAAGTTCATTTTATATGTCTAATAATTAATTACTTGCATGCTTACTTGTATTTAGAAATATATTTATAGAAAATTCATCTGTTTGATATTATGGTTATGACGTGCTTGCGAAAAATTGATGGCCCTTGTGAAAAAAAAAATAATATTCAGTTTTGTTTGGGAAATAACAAGTCGGGTTTAATCATTTTTGTTTCGGTTTTTCGGCTAATGTTTCGGAATATCTAGGTGCAACGAATAACATTTGTTTTGTAAGTTAAAACTTGTTGTGCTGAAAGTAAGGTAACGTATCTTACGAGTTAAAATATCTTGATTTACTTTTTGTGTTAAGAATAACATAATGCACCTTGTACATTAAAAATAAAATAATCTATCATTTGAATTAAAAATAACATGGAGCTCTTGTTATGAGTTATTTACACAATTACAGTATTTCAGAAACGATATTTGTTTTAGTCCTGTGTACCGTTTAATTTTGTGTCGTATTTAATAAGGTTTGTTTTGATAAAGTTAGAATTTCAGTGAAACAGTATATTCCGAAACACCGACTGTTGGCGAAGCCTTGAATACCAACGAATCTAATGTTCGCGATAAAATCTACCGCCCTCTTCCCAGTGGGACAGCGGTGTGTTAGCAGACTCGCACCGCGAGAAACTGGGTTTCGATACCCGTTGTAGGCAGAGCACAGATAGTCCATGTGTAGCTTTGTGCTAGATTCCAAATAATTAATCAATAAAATCCTCATACGGCAATTTAATGTAATGTTACGAGAAATATCAACACATCTTAAATAAGTGATACTCAAAGCTATTACGGTATTTTTAAAAGCTGCACGTTATGAGGTACAGTTCCTGCGGTGGACATAGCAGGTAGTCCAATGTGGCTTTGCTCTCTAATAACAAACAAATATACTGAATCGCCTTGTATATCAAACGTTATATCGGTTCGTCAGTATTGTACATTGGCAGTGATGAGCACGTTATGAGTACTGCGTGAGATAAAGTGATAGAAACAGAGGATATGAGTCCTGGTTTTGTAGTTTCAAAGTGACAACACCTGATCAAAAGAAATACCTGTACAAGTGAAAATTGAATTGAACACAATAGTACTTGGATGTTGATATCCGACTCTGATTAACCTCACAAGTGAGTTTTTGGTTATTTTCAAAAACAACACTTTTAACGATACATAACTTATATTAGTAGTGACTCTAACAACATACTAAGCCTTTTGGTTCGTACTTTCAGTATATTTCAATGTGAAAAAAAACGAACAACAAAACTGATTAATGAGTTCGTGTCACGAATTCGTTTTATTTTTGTTAACTTAAGTAAATCCCAACTGGAAAGGTTATATAACGACACAACTCTGCAGCACTTTAGAAAGGAACTTTTGTCAAACTGGACAGAAATACAAGATATTGTGAAACCTGCGTAAGTGTTTACTACATTGTGTAACAACCACAAAGTTGTTAGTATTTTTCCTGTTACCAAATTCAAACACCTGTAACAGTTACTATGACAACCAGGTCATGTTTCCAAGTGGCTATCCATTAAAAACTTCTGACAAATATAATAAGCCAATTATATAGTTTAGAACTAAATAATCTAAAATATGGTGTTGATCACGATCTATATATGTGTAGATCATAATTATGAAATAACCCAAAATAACTGTTGACAACTTGTTGTTTGTTATCAAGCACAAAGCTTCACAAAGGGCTTTTTTGATTTGCCCACCACGAATATCGAAACCCGGTTTCTAGCAGTATAGGTCTGCAGCTATACCAGTGTGGTGGTGACTAGTGATAAAATAATCCAGTTTGATATATATATAGTTAATGTTATAAGGTAGGTCGATACAAGACCTAAAAACTCACTTTTCGTTTGGATGCCGCCAGTCTCTGGTCCCTACCATCCTCTGCTTCCCCAGGGGTTCGCTTACCCCATACCACAATGGCTATTCTCGTGTAGGTAAAAATGAGTACCATCAAAGGAAGAAAGTATTGGAGCGTCATCAGAGACATCCCATAATAGTAACGTTGTTCTGGAGGATCCCAGACCTCGGTGCAGTGGTAACCATCTGAACTCTTTGCTGCCACAAGTCGAGATACTATAGCAGTGGGCAATGGGGTGATGATCGCCACCGCCCATACCAGGACGATCAATAGTTTTGCCTGTAGTTTTGTCATCCGTGGTCTCAGGGGTTTTATGATGGCGATGTACTTGTCAACGCTGATAGCTATCATGGTGTAAGCGCTAATGAATACTGATACACCTTGAGCGTAAGTGACCACGACACATAAGGCTGCGCCAAATGGCCAGTGGTGAAGAATTAAGTTGACCACAAAAGTAAAAGGAATGCATAAGATGGCCATCAGCAGGTCTCCCACGGCTAAGTTGACGATAAAATAATTCGTGACCGTGCGCATGCGCCGATCAGCAAGTACAGTGTAACATACTATCCCATTTCCACCCACGGCAGCGAGAGAAATTGTTGTGTACATAACGTACATGAGTGCTTGAATACCTTCCGGAACGGAGTTGTTTTCCGTCGAAGTAAAGTTCTCTTTTTCTTTCTCATTATCAGTCCAAATTATAAAGGAAACATTCAGTTGAGGCTCTAGAGATATGTTCCACCAGGTGGCGTTCTCAGTAATCATGGTGAACATCAGTTTGTTGGCTTAAGAGTAAGCTAACGTCTTTCTTCAACATACTTTTCCTAAAGTTAGTATAAAGTATATAAGTCATCAGAGCGACATCACGAAGATCTGTTGTTAGCCTACAATAGTAATATAAAATAAAAACATTAATTCGTAATGAAAGCAAGTATTAATCTGACAAAAATGAGCAGAAAATGAGTTTTAGAGCAATATATTATAAACTTTAAAATGACATAAAAATGATCGGAATAATAACGTACAGTTTTATCCTCTCAGATTCTGTTTTGGACTATTAAAACAACAACAACTAATACCTAGTAATTGTACACAATCATTTCGTTTTAATATTAAAATAATTTACAAGCTGTAAGTTTCAACTTATGATAATAGCTTCAACATTAAAAACCGATCTCTCAACATCCTAAATGACGAATATCACCGTTAATATTATATTAGTCAAATCATTATTTACAGATAATTAACGCAAAGAAGTTTAGTGTAACATTTTTTCCTATGTTGTACAAACTTGTAAAATATCGCTTTCGTACCATATATTATGATGTCTCTCAATTGGTTATGTTCTCGTATTTTTCTTGCAACTGGGAAAGAAGATAAAAACAAAGACATATCAGAACTTCAGAAAAATAGCAAAAACTTCGAATAAAAATCTAGCAGGTAGGAAGTAACAATTATAAACTTTTTGCACACGAATCAGAGATAAAGAAAAGTGAAACTGAAACCAACAAAAGGCGGGTATTGAAGCTTGAAAGTGGTCTGGTACATGATGTATTATAAAAACAAAATGCAACAGAACAAAACGAATACCTTTAATGGATAAATTATAATTCAATATGATAATTTTAAAATAAAGAACAAATATCAAAATCACACTTTCAAAAGTAATATTTATTTGCTCCAACGAATTTCTAGATATTAAATTGAATTTTATTTCTGGCAACTTAGCCAAACGTTTTTTTTTCTCTTTATGTTTTTCATATGGTAATTAATTAATACTAAGTGCCAAATCACTTTGCCATATCGATGTTGATAGGGATATAATTACTAATAAGCTACTAAATGTCAAATATTCAAATAGTACCACATTATTAAACAGATGATGAAAAAAAATTAAAATAGTGGCACGTTATTAAACAGATGATAAAAAAAGAAATATTTCAAATAGTGGCACGTTATTAAACAGAGGAAGACGACAGAAATGTTTATTACAGTGCCATATCACTTCATTAACCGACCAGCAACCGAGATGAAGTTTACTCTCTCTCACTAAATTGTTACATCTAGATGCATCCATAAAGTGGAATTTTCTTGTAATAAGTATCTGACTTTCATACATTTACAGAATTTGTTTCTCATCTGTTGAATAAGAAATGTTTTAAAATTTTTGCGCAAAGCGATACGAGGGCCATCTGCACACACAGCTGACCAGTAGAGGGTTGTTTTGTTTTGTTTTGTTTTTAATTTCGCGCAAGTTAATTTCCGTAAGTTAGCTGTGTACAACTAGAGGGAAGGCAGCTAGCTAGTCATCACCGCCCACCGCCAACTCTTGGGCTACTCTTTCACCAACGAACAGTAGTATTAACCGTCACATTTAACGCGCCCCCGTAGCTAAAAGGGCGAGCATGTTTAATGTGACGGGGATTCGAACCCGCGACCTTCGGATTACGAGTTGAATACATTAACCACCTGGCCAGTAGAGGAAATAACCACAGTCAACATCACCCATTGCCGAGCTCTTGGACTGCTTTAATTTGTTTTGTTTGTTTGTTTTGAAATTTCGCACAAAGCTGCTCGAGGGCTATCTGTGCTAGCCGTCCCTAATTTAGCAGTGTAAGACTAGAGGGAAGGCAGCTAGTCATCACCACCCACCGCCAACTCTTGGGCTACTCTTTTACCAACGAAAAGTGGGATTGACCGTCACATTATACACCCCCACGGCTGGGAGGGCGAGCATGTTTAGCGCGACCCTCGGATTACGAGTCACACGCCTTACGCGCTCGGCCATGCCAGGCCTCCACTGACTGCTTCAATTGAAAAGTGGGATTTGACTGTTACTATAAATTACGAAGGGCGATTTTTGTGGCAGTGGAATGCGAACTATAAATCTTTTACAGTTTGGGCAATGCTAACAAATAGGCCACAACTGTATAAAATTCTAAAAAAGCAGTATTCAATCTAGTTTACCTTTTCTAAGAAACGTTGCTAGGTTTTCCATATTTTGACCTTTGACACTCTAGGGGTTGGCACTCTTATAGTTCATTATTTATTAAACTTAAAAGTTCCTAAACGTATAGAATAACACATACGAATTTGACTAAACCTATTTTACACTTTCGATAGTTTATTCTCATATTCAGGAAGAAAAGACATATAAACTCTTCAAAAAAAGAAAGGCAAAAGGCAAAATTTGAGACATATTACGAGCAAGTTTATTCCCAGTAGTTCTGTATGATATGTGTGAAACATTGCACATTTACTGCTGATCATCCAAATTCTACGCTCACTAGTTGAAGTTTAACGTCACTCAACGTCAATAACGAGTATGACCCCGTGAGCATCAATAACTACTTGGCATCTCCTGTCCATGGAAGCGACGAGATGACGAATCACATCCTGTGGAATGACTGTCCACTCAGCCTGCAAAGCTGCTGCAAGCTGAGGTTGTCGCCGTCACAGACGTCGGTCCAACTCGTCCCAAAGATGTTCGATGGGGTTTAAATCTGGTGATGTGGAGGGCCAGAGAAGAACGTTGATGTTGTGTTGTCTCAAGAAGACAGTAGTGAGTCGGGCTGTGTGAGGTCGGGCGTTGTGATGCTGAAAAACGTCGTTGACGTTCACCATGATGGATTGCACATGGAATCTCGTCGACGTATCGTTGAGCCGTAAGATTCCCTCGAATGTGCAAAAGGTCTGTTCTGACATTGTAGACGATGGCAGCCCACATCATGACGCTGCCACCACCAAATCTGTCAACTTCCTGCGCACAGTTTGCTGCAAAACGATCACCTCGTCGACGGTAAACACGGGCCCTTCCACCCTGCCTATGAAGCATCAAACGTGATTCATCGCTGAACCAAATATACCTCCATCGTCGATGAGGCCATACCCGATGTGCCCGAGTCCACTGCAGCCGTGCTTGACGATGTTGCTGGGTGAGGATGACGCCTCTGACTGGACGTCGAGGTCGGATTCCTGCATCTCGTAGACGGTTGAATGCGGCCTGATCAGAACTCCTACGCAGTCCTGTTTTGGTTGATGTAGTAGACGTCGCAGTGGTGGTCCTATCCCGAAGGTGACGTAACCGGATGTAGCGATCTTGAGCGGGCGTGGTCACACGAGGTCTGCCAGATCGTGGACGGTCACGAGTTGATCCATGTTGTTGATGATGATTCCATAGCCTTCTGATGGTGCTTGGGTGAACTTTCACAGCTCTGGCCAGATCTGATCGAGATTCGCCTGCTTCCAACGACCAATGGCGTTTTTGCGTTGTGCTTCAGTCAGTCTTGGCGTAACTGTATTGCGTGTCGGTGGCTTAACACTGAGCTATGGAAACCGAGAACCCGTCACTTTTATATGGATTTTGTACATGTTGCACTTGCAGAACATGCAGATCTCTCAAAAAAATTTATTAGACACGAATGCGTTTCGGCAAAAAATCCGATGATTTCCTCCGTTTTCAAAGTGCACATCTTTCATTATAATTTTGGTCTGAAAATCAGTGCATTAACACGTGTAACATCATATATTTTGAGCTTGTAACGTTATTGCATATATTTCTCTTTAAAATAAAAAAAAATATCCCTTTTGCGTTTCTTGTTTTGAAGAATATATTTTGATTTAACTCTTCCAATTTTAAAAAAAAGGCATGTCGTATGCACCCGTTTTGGTCAATGGTAAGAACTCTGTTCACGTTCTGTTCTTCTCTAAAAAATAATACACAAATACGAAACTGTGGGAAGGGGTGTTTATTTGTTTTTGAATTTCGCGTAAAGTTACACGAGGGTTATCTGGGCTAGTCGTCCCTCATGTAGCAGTGTAGGACTAGAGGGAAGGTAACTAGTCATAACTATCTATCACCTTATAATGCCTCCAAAAAGGGTGATCCTCTTTGGTGCGACGGGGATTTGAACCCATGACTCTCAGATTACGAGTTGATCGCTCTAACCAGGTGGCTATGGCGGGGTTGGTGTAGGAAGTTAAATGTTAAAATGATAAAACGAGATTGTAGACACGAAAATAATTATAAACTTAACTAGTTATGCATATTTTTGTTTCTTTGTTTCGTCTTGTGATATTAGTCATGTAGATCTAAATATATTTTATGTTTATTTAGATAAATATTATAGTTCTGTCTGTTGTGTGTCCATGCAAGTACTTTGCAGGGTATGGATGGATTTTCACTAAATTTAGTACGGAAGTTTACTGTGTCCATGGAAAGACATTTTCAGTTACGCAGTTTGCGGTTTTTATGGGCGTTTTTAAATAATACATCACCTCATATTAATACAGGGCCGGCATAGCCAGGTAGGTTAAGGCGTTCGACTCGTAATCTGAGGGGCGCGGATTCGAATCTCCGTCGCACCAAACATGCTCGCCCTTTCAGCCGTGAGGTTGTTATAATGTGACAGTGAATCTCACTATTTGTTGGTAAAAGAGTAGCCCCAGAGTTGGCGGTGGGTGGTAATGACTAGCTGCCTTCCTTACACTGCTAAATTAACGACGGCTAGTGCAGAAAGCCCTCGTGTAGCTTTTCACGAGAAAAATACCACACCAAACATATTATTAGATCTTCACCATTTTGGGTATGGAGGTTTATGAGGTCCATGGAATGATACAGAGATATTTTCAGTTTCGCAGTTTGTGGTTTTTTTTGGCGTTTTTAAATACTACATCATCTCATATTAATGAATCTCCAAAAAGTTTGGTATAGAAGTACACTGGGTCCATGGAGATATATAAAAACTTCCAGTTCTGCAGTTTTATGGTTTATAGACGTGTCTTTCATTTTTAAACATTACTTCGCCCTCTTTTGATGGACCAACTTTGGCATGAATGTTTATTGTGTTCATGCGGAGATACATGCAAATTTACGTTTTCACATTTCATATTTTATATTTATGGGTGTTTTTCATTTTTTTAAATACAATTACATATAAGAAAAGCAGCTTTTCGTATGCTAAGATAACCTTTCATTAAACATAAAGTTACATAATTTCGGTCCAGTAGGTTTTAAATACTTCGGCTTATTGTAGCACATTGATAAATTAAAGCTGGTTTTAGAAATAAATTTCGAACTTCAAATGCGCTGTAATTTAATTTGTGTATCCCTTCTACTCTTAGCTCTGATATTACCACCACGTGACCCTGTCACATCAAAGTGCTCGATCTTTCAGCTGTGGGGGCATTATAACGTGACAGTCAATCCCACTATTCGTTGGTAAAAGATTACCCAAAGAGTTGGCGGTAGGTGGTGATGACTAACTGCCTTCCCTCTAGTTTTACACTGCTAAATTAGAGACGGCTAGCACAGATAATTCTCGAGTAGCTTTGCGCGAAATTCAAAAAACAACAGAAAAACAAAGAAATAAACACTACCATGTGTACTGAGGAATTTTTCTCATAGTGATACTGTGTTTAAAAGTCGAGAATGAAATTTATAACATTACAGACTAGTCTAAGCAATACTTTGGATCAGATTAATTAAGTAAACCTCAAAAAGGCGAATATGCCGATATAGATTGTAGATACCTTATGTGTTTTTCGTTCTTATTCCGTTTCGGAAAATACGATGAAAAGATACAAATTCATATGTATGTAAATGAACGCATGATTGCTGGCCTGAGTTTAGTATTAAGAATGACTGATGTGAAAGCAAATTTTGACGGTAGGAAATCTTATAAAACTCAAATTAGAAAAACAAACACAGGAGAAATAAAACAAACGGTAGCATGTAAAAACAAAAATCATCAGAGGAATATGGAAACTATGAACCTGAAAACGTCATTCCGTATTCTGAAACAGCTAGTTTCTCTGCATAATTATAAAAGATTTCGATACACGTGATATTTAATTACTATAGAACATTGAAGTAGAGTGCGAGTAGTACAGTCCAGTTCAATTATCAGGCACATTTTCTTAGATCAATAGTGGTTTGAATAGATTTCTCTTGATGAATCAAACGTCCTGGAATCAAGTGTTAATTGTTTATCCATTGTTGTATTTTGTTAACAAATGTGCTAAATAAACATTTATAAGCGAACGAGACGTGTTAATAAACATTATTACCACTGCTAATCTTCGGGTGTCTTACCATATTTACCAGTCATATGAGCAAATGTTCCCAGAAGACAATTTTCATCCACAAACTACGTTAAGTTGGTTGAAATGATATAACTAATTTTGCAAATATTTGACATAGTAATTAATAAACATCATTAATAAAAAAAACTAACAAAACTCCCTTTCGGTTTATTTTTGAGTCGTTTTTTGAATTTAATTTAAAGAGAAGACAACAAAAAAACTCTTTTCTTCGGTTTACTGAACAAAAACACATAAAAACCAGAGAGGCACTCAGTAGAGCACCTTTGCCACACGGATTGTCATATTCAGCTCTCAGAAACTACGAAAATGCGTCCGTGTATCCGTCATTATTAACGAACACGGAAGATTTTTGATAGAACAACGAGGAACAAATTTCTACATATGAGCAAAAAGTTTTGTTAAAATTCGATCATTTTCATTTGAGTTATAGGTCAAAAATAGTATGAAAAATCTGTCTCCATATTATAAGACAGTTTGTTTTTTTAATTTTCGTGACCTTGCTGTGAACTTTTGATCTCGCCTCTCAAAAACTGATCACTTATAAGTTGGGTCGGAGTTCACATTTATATCAGTTTTCGTCAAAATCTATTGAGTTGTTTTTGAGAAATCTTATTGACAAACAGACACACAGACAGACAGAGCAGTGAAAATGTAATATTCATCCTTCCTCGATGGCTGAGTTAAATACATTTTAATTAAAAAAAAGTGTAGGTTTGTTTATAAATTCTGTTAGGCCATTTATTTAAAATTTTATGCGACATGTTAGTTAAATGGTCAGTTCAGATTCTATTGTTCAGACACAGCCATCCCTGATTTAGAATTGTTCGTCAGAGGGATGACAACATCTGCAACCTACATAGTTACTTTCAATAGAACAACAATTACTCCTATAACGAGCCCAGAAGTCATAATGTACAGCATTTTTAGTATCAAATCATGGAATAGAACAATGGATCTTTCATTGGGAATTAAAAGCGACTACAGATTTAGCGTACAGTTCATTGAATAAGACAAACTAACATAATTTAGCATTTTATTTCGACTTCGGCTGAGTGATTGACGTGTATTGTGGTGTGATTTGTTTTATTTTTTAAATAATTTGACTGGTCCAAGAAAACATAAGATTTTTCAGATATGAAAAAAGGCAATCTTATTTTATCAAAAATAAAGAGAAAATTTTGATCCAACTATGATTCCTTCATTAAAGAATGAAAATACAGCGAGACTGGGTTAATTTTAAACATTTACATTTTTAACAAAAATTATGCCCGGCAAGTGGCCAGATGGTTAAAGTACTCATAATCTGAGGGTTGTGGGTTCGAGTCCCGGTCACACAACCATGCTGGCCCTTTCAGCCGTGGGGCCGTTAAAATGTGATGGTCAATCTATTCGTTGGTAAGAAAGTAGCCCAACAGTTGGCGATAGGTGGTGAATACTAGCTGCCTTCCCTCTAGTCTTACACTGCTAAATTAGAGACGGCTAATGCAGATAGCCCTTGTGTAGCTTTGTGCGAAATTCAAAACAAACATACAGCATAAAACCATATTTCCCTGCTTATTTCAAAGAAAAGTGGATTTTGTTAAACGAAGGGGTGAAAATATAAAAAAAACAGCATGTGAGACTCTTGGCTAATTAGCAGAGATGGTGTGAAAATCATTTTGAAAGATATTCCTCTCGATGAACGGGTTTATATTGTCTTACACCAAAGCCACATGGGGCTATCTGCTGTGTCAACCAAGGGGAATCTAACCCTCGATTTTAGAGTTGTATATATCCGAAGTCTTACCACTGTTTCACTCTCTCGATGAATAAGCTCTAATCTATTCCATGTGAATTCCATGCTATTAAAGCTGGAGATGGCAGCCTGATACATGAAATATAAATTATCGGTTACTGATTTATTTCAATAGGTAGATAAACATTTTCCTTTATATTTGAATGTATTGATTTCCAAGATTATGAATTCGTTCTTTTTTCAATGTCGAAAAATTAAATAATAAAACACAAGCCAAGATCTCCTTCAAACGACAGTTATTTAGCAAGTCAGTAATTTAACGTATACAAAAAAGTTAGTGTGAATCAGCTCAATGAATAGATTTTAAAATCGGCCAAAGCAATCAGTGTTTATAGCTTTTATGGCGCCCCCCAGTGGCTAAAAGTCTACGATTTTGTTTGCTTTCTATGTTGAAAAGTCCTATGCTGAATTTTGCACCACTCTACATAAGATTTGTCTAGGCATAACCGTTTCTAATTCTGAACTAGTGGGAATGCAGGCATTCAAAAATATCTTCCACCAACGTGTGGCCTTTTTTCTTTTACTAAATAGTTTGATTTGGCCACTTGTCTCCTGATATTCTGCAACAAGACATACACATCTGGCCCCCCAGTGGCTCAGCGGTATGTCTGCGGACTTACACGCTAAAATCCGGGTTTCTATACCCGTGGTGGGCAGAGCACAGATAGCCCATTGTGCAGCTTTGTGCTTAATTCAAAACAAACAAACAAGCTTTTATGACTGGTTGTATTACTATTTGTTTGTTGTTAAGCACAAAGCTTTTCAATGGGCTATCTGTGCTCTGTCCGCTGCAGGTATCGAAATCAGCCCTCAGATTTATCGCTGATCCATGTAGTACTAAAGCTAAACCCTTTTTTCTTCTTTAATAAATGAAGCTCATGTTTCAGGAGAAAACATGTTTCTATCTTCACATGAAAATATATTACGATGAATTGTCTGAAATAAGACAAATCAAGTATTCTAATAACATCTAAACTTAATTAAGATAGTCATTGCTTGAATATATATGCATACATAATAGTATTAATCAATTAATAAAGGCGATAATACCTCACAGTTGAAATGGAGATTAATCATGAACGTAATATGATTTATAATACTGAGTAATGAGAGGCTCAATACCTTGTAATCAGCCTGTATGAAATGATCAGTACGGATTATTCTCTCTTGATAACGTTTTTAGTTTTATTTCTTACGTTCACTTCAAATACGTATCTTCAAATATTTCGTATTTTTCGTTCAATGGAAATTCAAAGTAAAACATATTTTGCCAATCTTAAGTATACTTGAGACCAAAATGGTTAAACTGTTTATATATTTATTCTGAAGTCTGCAGTTCTCAGACATTTTTAAGTCAACTACCTCATTGCAGTTACATATGGAAATAATTATTGTACACGTCATCCAGAAAATATTAATATATTTTTTTTCGTTATTTTTCATTTAATTTCCCATGATCCCTTATAACTGATCACGATCCTCTGAATAAAATTTGACAAACATAGCCTTAAGATATCTATTATCCCACGTTATTAACAACAGTGCTAAACCTGAATATGTATCACCCTGGTGGACAGTGCAGATAGTCCATAATGTAACTTTGCGCCAACAACAAAACACTTATTAACAGTCTTCAGAAACAAACTGTAACTTAGTTTTATTTCTTTTTTTCTGGAAAATTCGCATCATAATCAGTATAAAACTCTTGCCAGTTTAGTTATAAAATTTTTATCACAATTTATAGTCATTACGTCATGTACGTGCGAAAAAAATCTCCATGCTTGGATGAATACAAAATTTTTCTTCCATTTTCTAAGAAAAAAAATCACTAAACGTATGGTCGGGAATTATTAAACGACGAGTTAAAAACCACGCTTTGTTTTTCTCGGAAAAGGAAAACTGGAAATCAGATGTGTTTATTTAAACATCTAACGTTTTATCAAATATATTTGATAGTCTTACGTTTCATGAAATTTATCTCATTGATCCAACTTAAACTGAACATTTTTATCATTTTTGTTTTTGAAATAATAGCATCCATTCTCTTCTATCAGCATTCCACAAACACTTTAGTTACTACTTCGTTCCAACATTTGTAAGCCATTCTATTGACAGACTATTATCTCCGGTAGTTTCAAAGTTTTTATATAAGCTATTAAATATTTCTGTTAGAAGTTGAACGTGCAATACCTTTTGAATGAGACAAAACAACAGCTATTTTCAAACAGGATTTGAAATCATTTTCACGAAGTTGGGGTTGACATTTTATAATCAAACTACGGTCGTTAAATTATCTACGTTATCTGCGATGTTTTATCAAATCACCAAAGACATATTCTGGAATAATAACAGAAAGCACGGAAAACTTGTAATCGTCTTTAGAAATTAAATGAAACTTTAAAAGATAAATATCTTATAACAGTCAGAATTTTCTAACTACACAACCAGTTTCAAGTCATTCTTGGTTATTGTATAAATATCAACATGACAGCATATAAGTTTGTGTACTTGGTGTTAATGAAAAAAATATGTTATAAATGGCATACTGGGATAAAAGGAAATGAAATATTTCCGATTACTCTGAGAAGGGTCCGTATATTTCATTTGGAAAACTGCCGACTCTGCTTACAAACTGAACTCGTGTCGGCCTGGCGAGGCCAAGTGTGTTAAGGCGTTCGACTCGTAATCCGACGGTCGCGGGTTCGAATCCCGGTTGCACCAAACATGCTCCTCCTCCCAGCCGTGGGGGCGTTATAATGTTACGTTATTCGTTGGTAAAAAAGGATAGAAAGGGTAGTCCAAGAGTTGGCGGTGGGTGGTGATGACTAGCTGCCTTCCCTCTAGTCTTACACTGCTAAATTAGGGACGGCTAGCATAGATAACTCTCGAGTGGCTTTTCGCGAAATTAAAAAAAAACCCAACAACTCCTGTCATGGTTAAAATAAAAAATAGCGTGTATTAAACAAAAAGGCATCTTATTCGATAAATGCCTTAAACCGCTAAATGTTATGGTATTTCTTATTTTTTTAACTTAAACGGTACATGACGAAAATAAGGGCGAAAAGAGCAGGATTAAATACCGGAAGGATTGTTCTTGTTTGTAATTAACCAGAAACCTAGACAATGCGCTCTCAGTGCCTTGACCACCATGGGTACGAAACACCGACTCTAGCGTTTTGAGTTTGTAGACATACTGTGTCAGGAGGGGGGGCGTCCGCAAGGCAGGCAGGCAGTTAGTGTAATTTTTTTTTTTAATTTTGCGAAAAGCTGCACAGTGTAATGGGACTGACTGTCAATTTTAAAATGCGCCCACAACTGTAAATGTGACTCGAGCTTTGGACGTTGCGATCTTAGCGCTCAATCAGTTTTGTACGAAATTAAAATATAAAAAAAGTTTAGACATATGACTAACTGCCTTCCCTCTTGTCTTACACTCCTAAATCAAGGACGGCTAGCGCAGATAGTCCTAGTGTAGCTTTGCGCGAAATTGAAAAACAAACGTAACACATATATTTTTGCGACTATTAAGAGTGATAATTTCTTCATGTTCCAAATATATTTATTAATATTTTTTTAACCTTTTTCCTAGTAAATATTAATAAGATTAAAAAATAAAAATAAATACCTGAAGTTTTTTTAATCGAGTGTAGTGTTTGAAATTTTGGCAACTAAAAATGAATCATAAAACGTTTCCCTGGCATTCTTCGATAGAATGATATGTATTTTAGTGTTATCAGTTCGTAAGGATGATATGTATTTTAGTGTTATCAGTTAGTAAGGATAATATGTATTTTAGTGTTATCAGTTCGTAAGGATGATATGTATTTTAGTGTTATCAGTTAGTAAGGATAATATGTATTTTAGTGTTATCAGTTAGTAATCTACTGAAAAAAATTTGTTTTTGAAACGTATTTCAATAAACTCTGTACATTTGTATTTAGCAATTATTATTATAAACTACCTCGTATGATCATTCTTTGGTTGATGATTTATGTAAAAATTTGTATAATTCAGGTTTAAAAATGATAAAAAAAACATATTTTTTATTTGGCTTCAAAAGAATCAAAGACATCATTTATTTATTTTATTTTTACTGTGAGTAAACGTCGAGTTTTTCATAGTAATTTCTGTAATAACAGTGTAACAGTGCTAGTAAGCTTCGGTTACATTTAGTATTTTCCTAGATTTAGATACAGATTTGTCCATAGATGTCACCACAGACTATTGAAGCAACTCCATATATAAATGTACATCAGTTCACGCTGATGTTACATTTTTTATTTACCTTTTCAGTTTTAACTTCCAATAAGATTTGTTAAGTTTTAGTTTTGATTTCTTTATTTCTATTTCTTTATTAATTGCATGTCTGTTAATTATTTCACTAGTTTCTTGACCGTTAATTATGAAAATGTGTCTATATCTTATTATTAGTTTGTATTCATTTTATTTTTTTCATTTAAAACTTACTACCTGTAGATACAAGCATCACGAATGTAAAGGTCCCTGGTTCGTGACTCTGCTCAAAAAAGAAAGTACTGTACAATTTTAGGTCAGTATTCTATTACAGTAACTAAAGAGTTGGCGTTGGATGTTGTTGTCTAAAAACCTTCCTCTAGATAGCTCAGAATTATGGACAGCTATTGTGTATAGTCCTTGTATAGTTTACAGAACTTTCCGAAACAAAAAAGGATCTCTATAACTTGTCAGTAATCATAAAAAGATAGATATGTAAGTAGGTATTAGATTACCAAATTGTAATGAAAATAAAACACTTTAATAGAAGTCTTTCAGGTCAATGATAGTCTAAACATTGTTAAAGATCTAATAAATTTGTGTAAGCTAGTAAAAACTGAAGGTTTAGTAAGTAAGCTAGTAACAACTGAAGATTTAGTAAGTAAGCTAGTAACTGAAGATTTGTAGGTAAGCTAGTAACAACTGAAGGTTTAGTAAGTAAGCTAGTAACAACTAAAGGTTTAGTAAGTTAATTTGTTTGTTTTTGAATTTCGCGCAATGCTACACGAGGGCTATCAGCGCTAGCCGTCCCTAATTTAGCGGTGTAAGACTAGAGGAAAGACAGCTAGTCATAACAGCCCACCGCCAACTCTTGGGCTACACTTTAACCAGTAGATTGGTAACAACTGAATAGCGAGTAAGCTAGAAAGAACTGAAGGTTTAGTAACAGCAGAATTTTTAGTGACTTCTTTGCTAAATAACATCGCCAGCTTGAAAGTAGGATATTTAATAGATAATTAATATTCGTGTTTTTGCTTCCAAAAAGCAATATCACCTTAAGTTAGTTATGGACATTTCTTATCGAAATTTCTCTTCTTCAAAAGTCATTACAGTCTTATTCTACGAGCACTTACAGTCAGCGATGCACGGATCAATGTCTCATTTAATTATTTGAAAATGAGATTTCCCTTCAGAAAATAAATATACAAAGAGGGCGCAGCCTCGTGTGTATTATTGGGAATGTGGTTCAAAATGTCGTTATGAACAATCTTATTTCGTTGGTGATTCATTGAGTGCTACTCATTATTGGTTTTTAGGTTTATTTGGTATTGAGTTATGGATATCAGCTATTTCTAATCACTAGGTTGCGAAGAACCAGTTTCATTAACTATATTTTAGTTCTGATCTGTACGGCTAACTTGCTTTTCATCGAAAGACATTATCAATTAAACAACAACAAATATACATAATTATTCCTCCAGTTACCCCAACGACAATTATGTTTCGCCAAGACTGAAATTTCCATGAAAATATTTTAAGGTTTGATAGAATCTAGTCCTAAATTTTGTGGTCACGATACAAGCCCTTAATTATGAAGGTATAACTAATAAGTGTGTGTAACTACTATTGGTGAGTGCAATCCAATACTATGTATCTTTTTGACTGTTCATAACTCCCGATTGAAGTAAGTTGTCTTTGTATGAATTGCATATGTTGGTTCAGTAGATTATTGATTTCCTTTCAAGACCTCCTGAATTCCTTATTTTTCGCCTCAAGTACAACTTCTCTTATGGTCTAGTATTTCAACCACTTATGTTCTCCATAACAACTGCCGACGACATGTTTCACTCAATCCAGAGTTCATCAGGCCATCTGGGACACAATAAATACTATTTATATAAACACCATTTACGGCCCGGCATGGCCAGGTGGGTTAAGGCGTTCGACTCGTAATCTGAGGGTCGCGAGTTTGAATCCCGGTCGCACCAAACATGCTCGCCCTTTCAGCCGTGTGGGCATTATAATGGGACAGTCGATTCCACTATTCAAAACAAACAAGCAAATAAACACCATTCATATAAGCCATCTGTAAAAACAATTTTTTATAGTGTGAACGCCTTTTCGAAGTTGTCGAAACATGGTTATAACTAATTATACCTGTTATAAGGCATTAGTATCAGACGGATTATATTTTTTAACACTATGTTCTTTTTTAGTTCCTTTGTGTCTTGTATTGCATTACAAAAGAAAATTAATTTCTACATTACACAGCTCGCCTCCAAGTGGCACAGCGATATATCTACAGAATTACAACACTATAAACCGGGTTTCGATACCCGTGGTGGACAGATTACAGATACTCCATTGTGTAGCTTTGTTCTTAATTACAAACAAGCATTCTACAGCGCATAATTGTTAACGTTTTTTTTTTTAAATAATGACACGGAAGAAAAATGATCACTATTATGCTATTTTCGAATATAAGTATGAATTCAAATTTTAATCGGCCCTAAAGTAAATTCGTACGCAGATAGTTGTTCGTATTACTAGTTTATTGGTGTATCAATCAGAACAGGCATGCCATTTATACCATTACGATCAGTGTTCTCTGAAGCTGATATGTAGCTTTTCCTCAGAACCAAACATGGTTCCGACAAACGTAAGTGTGATAAAAAGAAGAAAAAAATAGTTGTTTGTTTTGAATTTCACGCAACGCTGTACAATCTGCGCTAGTCGTCCCCAGTTTAGTTGTATAAGACGAGAGGAAAGGCTGCCGGTTATTACCATCCACCGACAACTCTTGAGTTACTCTTCTATCAACAAATAAGGGGATTGATCGTTACATTATTACGCCCCCACGGCTGAAAGGGCGAATATTATCAGTGTGAGGGGGTTTCGAACCGGCGGCCTTCGGAGCACCTGGCTATGCCGAGGGGTTTATCGATCATTTTAAAGCTAACATGCAGACATTAAAGAAAAGGCAAATAAAATTCGATCATTTGTAATAACAGTTTTCAGAGGACTTGATAGAATAAGGAGATAGGTAACAAATGAAAGCACAGCCTTTGGGCATGAACAAAATAGCGTAATTACACAAGTTATTTGTGTAACAGAAAGGTTTTAGTATTTGCTTTCACTGTGCAATAGATTTTAGTGCACTGTGAAATGTTGAGCTTTTCTTACATTCAAATACGAATGCTGTTAGGTATCAACGGTATAAGAGCATTGCTATTCCATTGTGTTTCTCTTCTTGTTACATAAACATCGTCAAATTATTATTTTTTTAGAAACTTATACATTAAAATAAAAGCACATCTCCAGTGGCACAGCGGAACGTCTGCGGACTTACACCGCTAAAAACCGGTTTTCGATATCTTAAGTTCGCAGAACGCAGATAACCCCGCGTGTAGTTTTGTGTTTCGCTAGGAAACAACTAAAAGAAAATTCGACGTCGTGCATTTTATTAATAATTTTGAAATATTTGAAGATAATACGTACCACGTGCATTAGCAAAGTTACGTATATAAACAATACCAACTTTCAGACTTGAATCTTTTATTTATGATGTTTGTTTTAGAGCAAAACTACAAAAGTGACAATCTATGGTCTGGTCATCGCGGTGAATCAAACCTCGGACTTTAGCGTTGTAATTCTTTTAACTTACCACTGAACCCCGAGGAATTGGGGCACATATGTGTAAATACATATTTAGTATTTTCTACACTCTTAATAGAATTATCAAGACATCTTTAGTATTTCTGTGCATTAGTCACTGTTGAAAAATTTGTCTAATGATAAGTTTATGTACGAATTGTATTGTTATTTTTGTAGAAGCTGGTTTACACATTACGACTGTTTAGAAAACAAATAAACTTCCATATGTTAAATTTCAAACACTGTTATCCCATTTTGTTAAGATTCATTGTTTCTTTTTGCGAGTTTTGTTTTAGGTGTTACCAAGAGGTACACACTGCTTCTAACAAATTGGCATGTGTATTCAAACGTCACCTACATGTTATATCTTGCAAAACAAACCGTTTCTTCAAGTTGAAACAGAAGTGAGGAAAACCTAAAGTTTTAACTACAATATAAACAAACACGACACCTAGGATGTAAACGGTAAACTAAAACAGCTGTTATAGCACCATCCAGTTTACCAGCAACATACAAATAAACAGAAAATGCAGTGTGCAAATTAGAGAACCTTCACGTTACAAGAATTAGGGGCGTAGTAATGAGAGTGAAGGTCCAGTTTGTTTTGAGTGAAATACAACAAGACGAGGGGCGTAGCTGTGTGACCGGAGTTCCATTTTGTTTTGAGTGAAGTACATAAAGGCTACGGGCGTAGCAATGAAACCGTAGCTCTATTCTGATTTGAGCGAAGCAAGAATAAAAGAAGAAATGGGTGGAAAACAAACATTTTTTTTTCATGTGATAACTATTAATAACGTATGCCATGTAACATTATGCAATGAATCTGTGTGTTACTGAACTTTGAGACAGTAAGTGAATTTCAAAATATATCAAATATACGAAAAAAAATACAGCTGTCAAAGGTGAATTGTTATACATATAACAAGTGAGTTCTATATTGGCATAATTAACATGCAGGAATACTGAAAAAAATGTGTTTCGTCCAGTGATTACAAACACACTCGTGTTTATCGTTTTTCTTTCTCGATAACTCGTGGCTTAATACCCTGCTACACCAAATACGGTCGCCCTTTCAGCCGTATGGGCGTTATAATGTGACGGTCAATCCTTCCATTCGCTGGTAAAATAGTAATCCAAGAGTTGGCGGTAGTTGGTGATGACTAGCTGCCTTTCCTCTAGTCTCAGACTGCTAAATTAGGGACGACTAGCGCAGATAACTCTCGTGTAGCTTTATGTGAAATTCATAAACAAACGAAACGAACAAAAACAAACAAACAAACTTAACAATGTTTCTGGTTTCAGTCTTCTTCACTTTATGCATCGTGTAATGTATTGTTGATTCGTCTTATTTGTACAGAAAGTGAAATATAGCAAGTCGTGAGTGTGGTTTAATTTGGCTTTTTTCTCTCAAACAACCTAATGAAAAAATCAGAATCATGGAAGTTTGAAATCGACTTTACTCAATTGAATAATGCTAAAACCAGAGACTCAACAATGTTAGTCATATGATGAATATTTAAACCCCGTTTGCTGTGTAGATTCTCGCAATGTGCAGTAATAATATGGTCTAATGTGTAGCATTGTGTATAAAACACAACAACATAAAATAATTTTTCTATATGGTTGAGAAATATATAATAAATTAATTGTATGATTACCTCTGTCTAACTGATGGTACTAAGTATAATTGTATGATTATCTCTATCTAACTGATGGTACTAAGTAAACGTTTCTTACAAGGATTTATATAATAAGCAGTGTAAGAATGACACACAAAATTAACCGTATTGAAAGTTGCGGTGATATATTAATTTTTTTTTTTTTTTTTTTACGTGTTGGCTTTCACAGCTGGCCTGGCATGGCCGAGTGCGTTAAGGCGTGCACTCGTAATCCGAGGGTCGCGGGTTCGCGCCCTAGTGGTGCCAAACATGCTCGCTCTCCAAGTCGTGGGAGCGTTATAATGTGACGGTCAATCCCACTATTCGTTGGTAAAAAAGTAGCCCACCGCATGGCGGTGGGTGATGATGACTAGCTGCTTTTCCTCTAGTCTTACACTGCTAAATTAGGGACGGCTGGCACAGATAGCCCTCGAGTAGCTTTGTGCGAAATTCCAAAACAAACAATTCTTTCAGATTTTTCCACAAAAAATTTTAAAAGTTTCAAAATAAATGACCTGCAAAGTGATTTTTGTTTAACGTATTTCGAATTTTACTTTTCTGGTGCAAAATGCAAATTTAAAGAGACAATAATCGTCGCTTTTAGACAGCACGTATTCCCCGTTTGGTACCGAGTCACTACGTTTCGGGATTTTTCTTTCTGTTTTTCAACAAACTAATTTGTCAATTGAATGAGAGCTTTCAGCTGTGAAAATGATGCTTTAGGTTTGTTGCAATCCACATACTCGAATGCTTGAAAACAAAATAAAAACGTGTTACTTTATGTGTAAAAACTTACAATTTTATCGTATATATTTGTAACGAATTGTCTTATTACGTCATTTTAGAAAAAAACAACAACAAATCTTGAAATCGACCAGTGTTTGCTATGCTTTTTGTTAATAACGATTCACCAATACTAATTTAAAGTATGGTCAAAAAAGTAATTAGTGTATATATCGTCAAAAATGAGTGGACGAATATTATCACCCCTACATCTCATTTTATAAATAACGTTTAAAATAAATAAATTTTGAGAAATCAAGCTTGACAAACAGAGACCCAGAAATTTTATATGCAAAAAAGGCTCGTTTGGGTTGAGAAAATATTTTAAATAGAAGAGCGAAACGTTGTTCTGGATTTTTCTTTCTGTTTATCAACAAACTTATTTGTCAATTGAATGAGAGCGAAACGTTGTTCGCTCTTCTATTTAAAATAGTTTCTCAACCCAAACGAGCCGTTTTTGCATATAAAATTCTCAAAAGTGGGTTTCTCGACATCACTGAGAGACCCAGAAAATGCAGTCGAGGCAATCAAACGTAAATTGCTACGTAAACCTATCAAAATTAATAACATTCATTAAATGAATTCGTGGAGTATTCATTGAATAATTTTTGTTAAAAGCCAGTTACATGAACAACTTCTTATAAATATATAAAAAAGCCAGTGCATTTTGGTAACACTACGTTCCAAAAAATGGCTTTTATGTTATATCGCTCAGCAACAGAAGTATAACTTAATATTTTTGTTAGTCTGCGTCCTGAAAGAATAAAACGAAATGTTAACTGTAACAAAGTTTGGAAAATATTTGTTGATTCTTTAATTTGTAAGCCTCCACTGATTAAAGAAGTTCGTAATACGACGTAAATAAGAGTAATTCAGAAACAATTTAAATTCAAAATTGAATGGAGATTTTTACTTGATGAATTTTATTCACTTGGCTATAGGCTAGGTGATTCCACTCTACGTCTTTACTTTAGGTTTATCATATCAACATTTACTACACCCATAAGGATTCAAGCTCCACTTCACGGACTCCTTGCATTCCCGTCACTAAAATTTTAATGGGCAGGCAGTAATCGAATTATTCTATCTGGATAAATGCATTTTGGCTTTTACGACTCTTCGTCTTTCGAGAAATCAAGGATGACGTGACCCACACCAGCTTTTTTTTTATAGGTTAGACAAGTTATGGTTCTGAATAGTAAACGAAATAAGAATTTTGATAGTGGGCTTCTGCTGTATCAAAACTATTCTATTCCCTTTCTATGTCCTCCATTCCGATCATTTTAAAGACTAAACTAATAAACGATACATATCCAGAAGAACTTTTATACCTTTTATCTCGTATGTGAAAAGAACGTAGAAAAATGGTTGTCTCGTATTCGTTTCATACGAGACCACATGAAAAGGAAACACTTTGTAAATAGTTTTCCGAACAGACAAAAATGAAAGCGATACGTTTCTATTGGCTACACAATAGTTTATTTTTCCTTCATTATCAGTTCTGATGATAAAGAGATGCTGTTTGCGCGCCAAACACCAGAGTTCAGAATGCTCTTGATACAGTGATAACCATGATAAAACTTGCAAAAAGGTGCAACTTGAAGGTTGTATCTAGTAATCCATAGCAGTTCATCAATTGTCTTTCATTTTCTGTGGAACTAACAAACAAACCGTGAGAAAAGACCTGAGTTCGAGAATATGGTACAGGCAGAGGGCGGAAGATAAAAACCAATTTTCCCAGTCACCATACAGAACGAAAGTTGGAAGAGGCTTATATCGGATGAATCGCCTGGTAATACAGCAGACAGAAGTATTGCTGTTCTAAACGAGACCACCTGTGCATTTCCCACCGCAATCGAAAATAAACTCGAGGAGAAGGCACGTTCAGCCAAATGCACTCTACTTTGGTGGCCAAGCCTGCCCGATCCGCCTCTGTGAAATCACATCATTTTGTGTTTACAACTGATTTTGATATGAAATTTCTTGTTTATAGAATCATTGAGGCGCAATTCTCTGAGTGAGAGCAATATTAGCTAAAGAAGTAACTTGAAGTGTTGGGAGAAAATACCATACTTTATCATTGTTGGTTCTTGTCTGTATTCATTCCCACAGAACTAACAATAAAATAGAACTGCAAAAAAAGAACACGAAAATATATCTAATCAGTAAGTTGATGAAAAAGAATATTATTATTTTAATTATTGACCAGTATTTTATTTTGTTGTAAACAAAACGGTTCGGTTAAGATGGTTAAGGCACTCGACTCGTAATCTGATGGTCATGGGTTCAGATCCCTGTCACACCAAACAAGCTCGCCGTTTCAGTCGTGGGGGCGTTATAATGTGACGGTCAATCCCACTATTCGTTGGTAAAAGGGTAGCCCAAGAGTTGGCGGTGGGTGGTGATGACTAGCTGCCTTCCTTCTAGTCTTACGCTCCTAAATTAGGGACGGCTAGCGCAGTTAGCCCTCGCGTAGCTTTGCGCGAAATTCAAAAATAAACACAATATCTTGTAAACGAAAGAGAATTAAGGGTGGGTGACGTTTCTGCAAACCAGAAACAAAGAGAAAAAAATCAGGTATTTTATTAAAGTCGATATGATGTCGTGAAAACCTAATACGGAATCACATGTGATGTTTCTAGTTCGCTGTCGTTTAGGTTTAACAGAACAAACGTAGTTTCTGATATACTTAATTTGTTGAATTTCTTTTCCAGCTTGAGTTACACCCATTACTAACTATAACATTTATATACATTTAGACTTGCTCTATAGAGTCTCCAAGACTGATGAATTACATTGCTACATTTTGAGTTTTATGGTCTCTAAGAGTATAGTAATTAAATGTGATTTAAGAACAATAAACTGATAATCGTATAGCTTGTGATGATTTACAATTATGGCCAGGAGTTTTGTATTACATTATAAATATCCAATTTGTCTTTATGGAAAAAAATTTTTATGGATAATGTTTCACAGGTTTTAGTCTGCAAGGAGGAATCTAATGGATAACTCGACTATTTTAGCGCTTCAGTGAGTCAATCCATGTCTGCGAGCTCTAAGAAAGTCTTGAAAACTCGCGAAATACAGTACAAATATTAACTGTTACGAATATGGTTTCTGTTAGACTTTTACGAAATCATTCTAAAGTTTCTTTCATAAAATCATGTAAGATAAAATATTTCATTTATATTCACATATTTTTTTATTTAAATTGTCTTATTTCTAAAGTTATAGATCGATCCAAGACTTTCATATATATATATATGTGTGCTAGGACATCCAAGACTTTCATATATATATATATGTGTGTGTGCTAGGACCGACCAGTGTGGAACGCGTAGCTTACCAAACAAATTCGAAGCATACTAGGCTCTGACTAGCACTTAACGTCTTCAAAATACATTCAGAAACTTAAAATTGACCATTCTACTTTAGCTGTGCCATGTCGTATTTGTTAGCTATAATACGCACCAATTTCCTGTGGCTCAACTTAGTGAGGTATCTTTGATCTTCGGCCCGGCATAGACGGGTGGTTAGGGTGTTAAATTTGTAATCTGGGTGTTGCAGGTTCGAAACTCCGTCTCACCAAATATCATCACTCTTTCAGCTACAGGGATGTTATAATGTGACGGTCAATCCCATTATCCGTTGGTTAAAGAGCAGCCCAAGGGTTGGCGGTGGGTGGTGATGCCTAGTTTCCTTCCCTCTAGTCTTACACTGCTAAATTAAGGACAGCTAGCACAGATAGCCCTCGTGTACTTTTGCGCAAAATTCGAAATAAACCAAAACCTAAACTCGTTGATCTTAAAATCTTTGAAGTTCAACACAGCACCATAAGATGTGATATTCGAATAATTTCTATAAAGTGTATAATTAGCCAGGAAAAATGATTAGGAAACTTAATATTTCTTATCTTACTAAAAACAGGTTTTATAAAAGTCTGCTTTATAACTAAATATTAAAACAACGATGACGACGTGGTGAAAATATTTGATCGAATTGTGGTATTTATTAGTTTGTTTGTTTCTTTTTGAATTTCGAACAAAGCTACTCGAGGGCTGTCTATGCTAGTCGCCCCTAATTTAGCAGTGTAAGACTATATGGAAGACAGCTAGTCATCACCACCCACCGCTAACTCTTGGGCTACTCTTTTACCAACGAATAGTGGGATTGACTGTAGCATTATAACGCCCCCACGGCTGAAAGGGCGAGTATGTTTGGCGCGACGGGGATGCTTACCCGCGACCCTCAGATAACGAATCGAGTGCCTTAACCACCTGGCGATGCCGGGCCAGATACGTTAAGACGTGATACCATCGCAAACAAATAATAATAACATCAGGAAAAGATTTTCGGTGTTGAAACTCATCCCAAGCATAATAGAGGTGAAGGTATAAATGGTATTGCTATTATGTGAAATAAAAAGTTCCTAATCATACAGCAAACCTACGCAGTTACTTCATCAGCCATGTGAGTGAATACACATAACGTCAACACTTTGGTTGATATCGTTAGCATATTTTCATTCTTCACCAACTACGTTGTTTTTGTTTCAAAAATCTACAAATAAAACATTAAACGTTTAAAGGTATTCGATAAGGGCTGAATTTTTAGTGCAGTTTCGTTTGTTAGGAAATCTTGCTTTGCCAAAACAAAGCAGCTTATTTTTAAATCAAGGATTTACTTAAAATTCATCCAGTCATTCCGATCCCAACAGGATGTTTAAGTTATTTTGGTTGATTAGAGGATCGTTCGTTCTTTGAAAGAAAACGAATAATTTAGTTAAAAGAAAAACTTAAGAAAGTGTAATTTAATCATTTACAAAGCAGCTGGGTTCTCAGAGGGTTTTGCTTACTAATCTCTAAGGTCCGCTTTAGAAGAGTTTTGTTTGGAATTGAACAAGGTGTAACATAATAGATCTCATACACGAATCACTCACTATCCGAGTTAGCTATATACACGTAGAAAAGACAGAGAGAGAAAAAAACAAGGCTGAAAACACTTCAGTACGAAAAGCAAATATCTGTTTTCATCTGTTCCATCGCGCGACAATCAAATATTTACCTATTCGGATTTTGTAGGATGGCATTTACTTCACGAACTGTCTTTCATTGTACTCTTCAAATATAGTCATTTCTGTCGACTTACGCACACGAATAAAATAGACCAAAACATGTTATGTTCAGACACTTTTTTGAGAATGAAAAAAAAGGAAACTTCGCAAACGTGTGGAGTTTGGACCAGAGTCTTAATGCTGTTTCAGATGCAAAATTTAAGTTGATGTTACACCAAATTTAAATTTATTGTACGCATTCAACTGCTGAATAAGCGACAGATACTTGCATTTGTATAGTTAAATTTTGGTAAAACTAAAAGTGAAGGGTAAATTGAACACCCTAGTGAGTCAGTGGTACATCGTTAGGCTTGAGACGCCCAAAATTAGGTTTGGATACCATTAGTGACCAGAACACGTATATATATATATATATAGCTCGTTGTGTGCCTTTGCACTTAACAAGAACCAAAAGAACCGGCATGGCAAGGTGGTTAAGGCACTCCACTTGTAATCCAAAGGTTCGCGGGGTTCGAATCCCAGTAGCACCAAATATGCTCGCCCTTTCAGGAGAGGTGCGTTAGAATGTAACGGTCGATCCCATTATTCGTTCGTAAAATAGTAGCCCAAGAGTTGATGGTGGGTGGTGATGACTAGCTGTCTTCGCTTTGGTCTTACTCTGCTAAATTAGGGACGGCCAGCGCAGATAGCCGTTAAGCAAACAAACAGGAACCAAAATAAACCTAAATTGACGAAACGAAAACATCTGTGTAGTTAACAGGCAGGCGTATTTTACGTAAATTGCTCAAGGAATGAATCGAAACAAGCAGACTTCCAGGTGTTATCCTATTCTGAAGTTTATTTTTATTTTCATTGTGTCCAGAAATCATACGTGTTCATAATTTTAATACGATATTCAATATACGTTATACAAAGACAGTTTATAATTTTCAATAATTTCAATTCCAACAAAAATAAAACGATTTTTTACTTCTTCGTTTTACGACATTTTTCACAAAATTGTCGTAACATCGTATTCAGTTCTTTAAAATAAAACAGTTAATGTTTTAATTGTATTTATATTTTTTAGAAAAATACCACAGAGAGAAAAATTCTCGAGGACTCGAGAGGTCGAATTCATCTGCTTTTATTACTGAACTTTTTAAAACTACAAAGATGATCAGATTCAAGTATCTGTTCAGAAAGCTACATAATGGGCTAGCTGTGCTCTGCCCACCACGGGTATCGAAACTTGGGTTCCAGTGTTATTAAACCGCAGACATACCGCTGAGCCACTGGGGAGGGGCAAATGGTTTGGTTTGAATTTCGCTAAAAGCTACACGAGAGCTATCTCTGCTAGCCGTCTCTAATTTAGCATTGTAAGACTAGAGAAAAGGCAGGTAGTCATCACCACCCACCGCCAACTCTTGGACTACTCTTTTAAAAATGAGGAGTCGGATTGACAATCACATTATAACGCTCTCACGGCTGAAAAAACGAGCATGTTTGGTGAGACGGGGATTCGAAGCCGCGACCTTCAAATTACGAGTCGAGTGCCTCAACCACTTGGCCACGCCGGGCCAATGCAAGTAGAAATGTCAAAACAAGTCGAGGATTAGGGTTTCATTTATAGATGTTTATACATATTGATATCTTCAAAATATCTGCCTTTTTGTTTCTCCTTTCGTTCTTCTATCTATCAATCCATCCACTAAACTGTCTATTTGTTATAAAGTGCATTTATGTATTTTTGATATATTCAAACTTTCAAGTAAAAGTAATTAGAAATTCAAACAAAATAACAATAAAACTAGTGAAGGGACAAACAGATTGTTTGTACTTAAGCACAAAGCTACACAATGGGCTGTCTGTGTTGTGCCTGCCAAACTTACCTCTGTGCCACTGAGAAAAGCTGGGACAGAAGAGTAAAACTAAGTCTGTAAAAAAAGTTTATGCAAAATGTAGTAGAATAGATTGATTTGTATAGTAATACCTATTATATATAGATTATAAAATAATCGTGAATTTAAATTTATCATCTGAAATGCTTAATCAAACAGAACATGATGCAAGAATTTCCAATCGTTTCAGAAAAAAATATATATTATTTTTAGAGGTATTATCGGTTATTCAAAGTTTATATATCGAACAGACTGAAAAACCACAAAACAATAGTTGGGTCAATATATCCATTCCATGTTCATTATAAAGATACATTGCGAGACATTGCATTTGATTTATCGATTCGTACGGTTTAAGCCAGTCAACTTTTATGTAAAAGCACAATTACTCTGCGGTGAGATGTAAAAAAAAACAAATAAAAACTACCTCTGTAACAGCCATACATTTCACTTCTTTCTTTTGATAGACATTTGATTGATGAGTGTTTGTAAATTGAGTGCTGTATATTTAAAAATGACTTCTTAAAACTTGTATTACGATCAATCGTAAAGTAATCGTATAGACAGGACGTTGTTTTACGATCCTTGTCTCTCAGGAAATTGAGCATTGGTTCTGACTTTACGATAATGAGAATTTTGAGCTTACTGAGCAGAGCGATATATGCTGTTCACTAATTTATTGTTTTATAGGAAACTGTGTTCGTATATAAGTTCTGGTTCCCATGGTTACAGTACGACTTTATAATGAACAAAACTAAATTATTACATCGTCGCAAGTTTATAATGATCAAAATAAGTTATGGATCAACAGATTGTGGCTTACAAAATATTCATATAAATTAATTGTTTTATTTATATTAATAGAAAATCACAAGGTACCATGCTGTTACCTTGGGACTGTGTTGTGGTGTAGAAGACCAAAGACACCACTGGATGTAATCCATCTCAGAGTTCAATGAAAGAATGCTTTCATACATATATATCAATGCATTATATGGCTAAGAACCAGAGACGACACTGGACGATCTCTCACAAGTGTGTTTATGGATCTAAACACAGAGAAAGAATCCTAGATATAGTCCATCTCACATGTGTATTACGAGTTTAAGCCTAAACAGAGAGCACTGAATAATCCATTATACATAAACATTATGTGGCTTAAGACAAGAGAGAGAATACTGGATAATTCATTATCGATATATTTTATGTAACTTAAGGCTAGAGAGAGAAAGAGAAAGAAAGAACACCGGATAATTCATCACAGATGTGCATTATATGACTTAAGATTTTAGAGAGAACACTAGATAATTCATCACAGATGTGTATTCTATGACTTACGATTCTGGAGAGAACACTGGATAATTCATCACAGATGTGTATTATATGACTTAAGATTCTAGAGAGAACACTGGATAATTCATCACAGATGTGCATTATATGACTTAAGATTCTACAGAGAACACTGGATAATTCATCACAGATGTGTATTATATGACTTAAGATTCTAGAGAGAACACTGGATAATTCATCACAGATGTGCATTATATGACTTAAGATTCTACAGAGAACACTGGATAATTCATCACAGATGTGCATTATATGACTTAAGATTCTACAGAGAATACTGGATAATTCATCACAGATGTGTATTATATGACTTAAGATTCTACAGAGAACACTGGATAATTCATCACAGATGTGCATTATATGACTTAAGATTCTACAGAGAACACTGGATAATTTATCACAGATGTGTATTATATGACTTAAAATTCTAGAGAGAACACTGGATAATTCATCACAGATGTGCATTATATGACTTAAGATTCTACAGAGAACACTGGATAATTCATCACAGATGTGCATTATATGACTTAAGATTCTACAGAGAACACTGGATAATTCATCACAGATGTGTATTCTATGATTTAAGATTCTAGAGAGAACACTGGATAATTCATCACAGATGTGTATTATATGACTTAAGATTCTAGAGAGATGTTATGCATATGTGTAAATATTTTGTTAACGACAACATGTCGTGTTGTGTTTGAATTTTCATTTTCTATTATTCATTTTTTCCATATTGATATTATTGTTTCGAAGTTTAAGCTAATATTTTGTTATTCATTTAGGGTAACATTTTAGAATTTTCTTGAATTAAGTAGACCAATCATATGTTTGTAAATGAGTGCTGGTGACTTCCTGTCTAGACGTGTAGTCTCGTGCAAAAACGGATAGGCGTGGATAGCTCTGGAGTTGTATGGAAATTTCAAGATTGTTCGAGAAGTAGGCCTATCGGTATAAAAGACGGTGACGCGAGATAGATTCAGTCATCAGTTTTTATTCGAAGAAAAAGAGAGAGATTCAGTCATCAGTTTTTATTCGAAGAAAAAGAGAGAGATTCAGTCATCAGTTTTTATTCGAAAAAAGAAGATAGATTCAGTCATTAGTTTTATTCGAAGAAAAAGGGTGAGATTCAGACATCAGTTTTATTTCAAAAGAAGAGAGTTAGTTATTTGAGAAAGATTAAGTGTTTGCTGTGAATATTCAACTTGGATTTGTGATTGAAATTAGATCTACGGAAGTTGTGATTTTATTTCGTCAATCTCTACGATACATCTGAATTACTGCTTGAGCTGAGAGACGGCGATTTCATTGAACTGTGAACTGTTTCGGAATTTCTTCGTGGGACCAAATTCACACCCTAGACTGGAATTTGAGACTTTAATTTTAGATCATTACATTAGATACAGGCCAGTACCGTTTTGTATTGTGATTTATTTTGAAGTTTGAAACTAATATTATTTTGTTTTGTAATTAATTTCGAATGTTGTAACTTAATATCTGTCACTATTATTATATAATATCTGTTATAATTGTTAATAGTTCAGCGTAATAAATTATACAAGCTGTTATCTGTGTTTTTCTGTTGCGTTTAATCTACGAAGAACTTAAAACATAAAAATACGTAACAAGAGAACACTGGATAATTCATCACAGATGTGTATCATATGACTTAAGATTCTAGAGAGAACACTGGATAATTCATTCTTGCAAGTAAAGAGAAAAGAGCAGCTGCACAGCTGAGAAACCCATTATGACCCTCAAAACAAAATATGGTTCAAAGCACCACCAAAAGGCTGAAACCAGTTGTTAAAATCCAGTTTTTACAAACCACAGCTTTTAATATACACTTTCCAATAATGACCAGCACGTCCATCGGTACAGACGCCCTCACCTACGCCCCCATAATCTGAAATCCACCTCCTATGCCTGTTACGCTCAGTTACCTCGCAATTAACAAAGCATTATCTAGGTTTTCTTTGAGTGTTGTCGTTATTGGAAAATATTTTGTTGTTGTTACTTTTAAATAATCATTTCAACCGAAAATTTGATTTAGTTGAAAAATGTTATGTTGTATGTAAGTTATCTTTAAATATCATTGAATATGTTTATTTTTACATTCATTTTAATGTTTCATTATGTTTGAAAGTAATACACTTGTATTCCTGTTCTACGAGATTTCAAAATTAATTATTAACAATACATTACCCTAAGATATATGATTAAAATCTCAACATTTGTTGTCATTTTTGCAAAGTCTAACCAATGAAAAAAATTGGCATTTATACAAATAATATGTTTTTCTGTTTGTCTGTCTAGAACGTTTCTTGAAAATTTCTCATTGAAACGCTACAAATCTCATGTCATTAGAAATACCTTTGTTCGAGAAGCCTGTATTACATATTGGCTTTTCGATTCAGAGTCACTTTCACTGTTTCTTGCTTGGTCAACTTCCTAATGTAGTGAGTATGGTGCGTGATGGCACAACGTTTTTGTTATAGCTTGATAAATGGTTTTGATTTCAATTTTAGTTTTTGATTTGTAAAGTATTTCAAACAAACAACACTTAATTCGCGCGTAAGTTCCTAAAAGAACAGCATTACACTAAATATGATTGGTAAAGGCTTTCTCGACTTATTCAGATCTAAAATACGTATGCGTAATTAGTCCAACATTACCCGCTTTTCGTTTTGTGAACAAGCATTCAGACGCTTCTACATTATCAGCCACGTTTGCTTTTATTACAGTTTCACATTTACTTTACTTTCCAATAATTTAGCTTCGGTTGATTTTATAGACTCTTTTAAACATTTTAAAGCTACTATTTTTTAGCACGGACTTTATTCTTCATTTTGCGAATTTCTTTGTTTCAATTCACAAAACCGTTTCGCAGGCTAAATGTTCATAATTGTTTCGTACTCTGTAAACTGTTGTAAATACCATTACTTTATTGTTTAATTTAGGTGTATTTTTATCAAATAAAGTTACGTCTACGTGAATTTGTTTGTCTGACCGCGAATTTTGTTTTCTTCAAATAGATCAGAATTTATTCATTTAAAATATATCTTCTGAATTTCGCGCAAGGCTACTCGAGAGCTATCTGCGCTAGTAGTCCCTAGTTTAGCAGTGTAAGAGTAGAGGAAAGACAGCTAGTCATCACTACCCACCGCCAACTCTTGGGCTACACTTTTACCAACGTCATATTATAACGCCCCCACGTCATGGCTAGCATGTTTGGTGCGAAGAGGATTCACATCTTCGACCCTCATATTACGAGTCGAACGCCTTAACCCACCTGGCCGTGCCGGTCCTGTATAATATCCACAAAAAAGCGTAGATTAAATGCTGTGCGTGAAAATGATAGAACAGATAAAATTCCAACGAAAACAATGAAAACCACATTTTTGCGGGTAGCGGCCAGTTGATAATAACGTTGTTATAGGGTTTATTTGGTTTACAATTTCCGCGGTAATTTACGCAAATTATCTATTTTGAGCTGACAAATTAAGAACGAAGGCAGCTGTTAAAAAGTAATCACCAGAAACTCATCGCTTAATCCAGTCTGATCGAATAATGCAATATGACCTTCAACTTTGTTCCACAAATATGCCCTAGAGTGTGAAAAACAAAACAGAACAAATATGTATATATATATATATATTCAGGAATGGAACGCGAGCCAAGAACTCTAGGATTCACAGTTCAGGCACGCTAACTTTTTAGTCACGCTGGGTCATATTATTTGAGAATCAGAATCGTTTAATGCTCACAGCAGAAATGATCTAATTTCAAAACCTAATTCGTTCCTCTTATCAACTAAGCCTGTGTTACTCACCTTAATTATCTTGTCAAGTCCGGCATGGCCAAGTGCGTTAAGGCGTTCGACTCGTAATCTGACGAGGTTCGAATCCACGTCACACCAAATGTGCTCGTCCTTTTATCCGTGGGGGCGTTAAAATGTTGTCATCAATCCCACTATTCGTTGGTAAAAGAGTATCCCAAGTAATGGCGACGGGTGGTGATGACTAGCTGTCTTGAATCTATTCCCTACACTGCTGAATTAGGGACGGCTAGCGTAGATAGCCTTTGAGTAGCTTTGCGCGAAATTAAAAAAAGCACAATAACAACGAACTTGCTCTACGTAGTGTAAGCGTTATTTCATAAAGTTGCTTGAAATAATCGTTCCTAGATTTAGATACTAGGTCTGCATAATTTATTTGTGTGTTTCTAAATATCGTTGTATTACCTGTCAGTCATTGAGTACCATATAATAATACTGTTGCTGTGTTGGTTCCCTCTTACTCTGTGTGAGTTATCAATACAATTTCATTCAAAATTTAGGGTTTCTGTCGTGATATTTTGAGTTAACATTATATCGTATTACTTGTTGTTGTTGTTTTGAATTAAGCACAAAGCTACACAATGGGCTATCTGTGCTTTGCCCACCACGGGTATCGAAACCCGGATTTTAGCGTGTAAGTCCGCAGACATACCGCTGAGCCACTGGAGGGCATCGTATTAATAAAACTAAAAGAGAATCAGTGACTCGAGCAAGCAAAGTAAGCCAGTTTATTGTACCCGTCTATTTTAAAGCTCCTTGTTATGAAAGTGGTGATGTCACCAGGTGGCAAGCCCATCGATTAATATGAAGAATTTGTCAATATGTAAAACCATACAACATCAGGTTAGAAAAGGTAAAATGGGTGTGTCACTTGTCACTCCCACACAGATGTCATTTTTTTTCCATGTGACACTAATCACCTGGCCACGCATGTTTGTGTCGCAGTTCGTGTTTTTGTGTTAATAAACGCATTAGCCTGACGTTGTGTTTTCTTACACGGGTAAATCTTTTAATTATAAAAACCAGCGTATCATGATAAAACTCAATCTCTTGACCAATATTTATATATATTTTATTTATTTCTCATGAATCCATGACAAATTTCTAACATTATTAATTCTGACTTTCTATAACATGCAATATTGGTATAAAATTCCAAAAAATCCGCGCTGACTCCAGTCAACAAATTGTAAAAATAAATTAACAACTGTAATTTGTGCATATTGTATTTTAATTTCCGTTACTGTATTTGCCTTCTGAAATATTAAAACACTGAATATTATATATTAATAAGCAACACAAAAGTCTGATTGCCTTCAGATTATTGGCAGCAAACAAGTTTGTGCACGTATACTTACAGACAGTTGCTTCGTAATTTAAAATTTCTACATCTTATACAGACTTCTTGATTGGAAACTTTTCGCCATGCATCATAAAAATTCTTGTTATATTTTACCCGTGCGAAGTTTATAAGTTCCTATATATATCTATTCACATCCTTAAGAGCCCGGCATGGCGAGGTGGTTAAGGCACTCGGCTCGTAATCTGAGGGTCGCGGATTCGAATCCCCGATACACCACATATGCCCTTTCAGCCATGGGGGTGTTATAATGTGACGGTCAATCCCACTATTTGTTGATAAAAGAGTAGCTCAAGAGTTGTCGGTGGGTGGTGATGACTAGCTTCTTTCCTTCTAGTCTTACAGTGCTAAATTAGGGACGGCTAGCGCAGATAACCCTCGTGTAGCTTTGGGCGAAATTCAAAATAAAACAAATCAGATCCTTTAGAGTGAAATGTAATTAGGGTTAAGGAATATTGTATTAAAGTTGATATAAAACACATATTTAATAAGGTACTGATAATAATTTAAATAAGCATACAAAACTTTGATTTGACTAAGAAATTTATAAACCTAGAAACAGTTATATTAAAGTGGAATATCTTAGTTAAATGTCCAATTCTGCTTTCCTGGTAGTTTTCTTGTTTGGCGGAAATTATTCAAGTAATTAAACTCTCTAAAATAACTTTAATGCTAAGCATAAGGCTTCTTCTGTCGTTATAGCCAGGATTACACACACACACAAAACATCAACGACGAACAAACAGTGCCTTTTAAAAAAAATACCTTTTGCCACAATGTTGTTATTTTTACTTTATATAATAAACTTAATCCACTAAACGTGCGTGTTTGTTTTCCGTACATTTCTCAATATGTTTGCCATTAATGTAAGTAATTACTAGGATACCCCATCACCTCAAAAAAAAAGGTTAGTAAACAAAAGAAACGGGAAGACGTTTTTATAAAAAGAAGATATTCCAAAATTAAAGACATAAATGAATGAACCTTACTAATGAGTTCTGCAGCTGCTTCATTATTGGCTTGAGAAAACATTACTAATACGGCCGCGTAGAAACACATGACTACAGTTTTTTGTTTTTTTAGTGCACTCAATTCGTTAAAACGAAACATTAAGAAAAACGTTTAATTACTGAAATGTGGTTTAAATCCCAAGAAAAGTATAATGTAGTCCTACGTATTTAGCCAAGAAAAAATACTGAGTAACGCAAGAGTCTCGCATACTCAGATATCCCAAGAAATCTCAAATATTTCGACATCAGAAGTAGTCCTGTAGCACACCCAGATATACGCTACACAATACGGCGAGGTGGACAGGGCGCCCAAGTAGCAATCTGTGTGGCGGTGCCTGGAATTCCATTCACACCAAACACAGTCGCCATTTCAGCCGTGAAGGCATTATAATCACTCCTACTATTAGTCGGTAAAAGAGTAGCTCAATAGTTGGCGGTGGGTGGCGTTGACTGACTATCTTCACTCTAGTTTTACACTGCTAAACCAGGATAGCTAACTCAGATAGCCCTAGTGTAGCTTTGCGCGAAATTAAAAATAAACAACAACAAACAAATCCTGAATAAGAAAGGTCCATCTCTCGAAAGCACGCGAGTTACAGGGCTTTTATTATTTCCTATATTCCAATTAATATTCTCGCACACCCCTATTTAGGATTCACCTATCTTTATATACCAAATCATATTCTCGCATACTCTGATGCACCAAGTAATATTCTTGTATACTCCTATAAAAATAATATTCTAGGATACTATAATATATCAAGAAATGCCCTCAAAATCGATTTGAAATTATAAATGATCGAACTAGGCTTAAGGTTTAATTTCTCTTTAACATTAGGTACACCAATAAGTTTTTGTTTCGAATTTCGCGCAAAGCTACATGAGGGCTATCTGCACTACCCGTATTTAATTTAGCAGTGCAAGACAAGAGAGAAGGCAGCTAATCATCACCACCCACCGCCAACTCTTGAGCTACTCTTTTACCAACAAATAGTGGGATTGACCATCACATTATAACGTACTCACAGCTGATAGGACAAGCATGTCTGGTGCGACGGTGTTTCGAACCCGCGACCCTCAGATTACGAGTCGAACGCCTTAATCCACCTGGCCATGCCGGGCCTACCAAGTAAGAACAATTCAGTTTTTAATTGTTGAATATTCTAGTACAGGAAGACGAAAATGATCAAACTCCAAACCTCATTCACAACAAAAGACAGTCAGCTGAACACCATAGAATGAATTATTTAATAAAATCTGAATATCTTCGATGTTGAGGATACTTTCTGTTTTAAAACAATGATATATTGTGAAACAGATCTTCAGGTGATATAAATTTGTCCTACTTCGATAGAATACACGTACGTATAATTCGATAAGTGGCTCACAATTTAAACGCATAAATTGTTTTAGTATTTAACTTAATTAATTGAAAACTGGTTCCAATTCTCGCAAATGTAGCTACATAGTAATTGCTTATTACTTTGGTGGAATTGAAATAATAACGAAGAGTAATGTAAGTTACGCCCGTATAATTACAACAGATTTTAGGTCATTAGGAGATGTTAATTGTACAGTGAATATTTAGTTTTAAGATTTTATAAGTATTACACATTTTCAAGTTTCAAACGGTTCTTCCAATAACTTATTCTCTGGTAACATTATTTACAACTTAATTGGTATGTTTAGTTTTCTCAACTTAAATAACACATGAGGTGAATGATAGAAACCCCAGGTTTAGGGGCTTGGCATGGTCAGGTGTGGAGGGCACTCGACTCGTAATTCGAGGGTCACGGGATCGAATTTCCGTCACGCTAAACATGGTCGTCCTTTCAGTCATGGGGGCGTTATAATGTTATGGTCAATCCCACTATTCGTTGGTAAAAGAATAGCCCAAGAATCGTAGATATGACTAGCTGCCTTCCCTTTAGTCTTACACTGCTAAATTAGGGATGGCTAGCACAAATAGCCCTCGTGGAGCTTTGCGCGAAATTCAAAACAAACAAACACAAAACTGACCAATAGGTATAAAAAATGTAGAATATTGGTCCGTAATAACTATATACTAAAATCTATAACTGATTACTCTACAGCTACTTTGAAGCAACGTACCTTTCTTTCATAGTATCTATATGTATATGCTCACGTAATACGTAAGTTCTTTATTTCTATGTGGGGGAAAGGTCGATGTTAATGCGTTTAATTTCAGTTTCTATACATTTTATCTTAACAGTTTTGTTTCGTATATTTCAAAACACTGGACAGTTTATTTACTAATGAAAAATACTCAAAGAGGGCCGCCCCTGGCCTAGTGTACGAATTAAAGGACCTTAGGTTCGAGCCTTTCATTTCTGAATATATCATAGAGTCATTCCCGGTTCAAAGAGCTGATCGAAGCCATTGTGATGATAGCTGCTGATGATTTCCCTTTTTCGCCCTTTGTATTTAGGTCTTATGGACCTGGAAGGCTTATGTACAATCGACCTTTTTCTCTCCTACAGAATTGGAAGTAGTTCAAAATCAGGACAATTATAGTGATAGGAAAGTACGAAAAAAGCAAACAGTATTCTTTGGCCACGTGATGTGAATAAAGAAGATGGAACACTTGGTAACAATGGGGAAAAAGTAAAGATAGAGGAGGGAAAATATTCTGGATAGTTTAACAATTTGGCAACACAAACAGATTGTGAATGATGCCATAATAAGTGTCTAGAGTTCTGGAGGGACAAGACAACCGATGCTACAGATAATGATAATAATGACGGGACCAGAGAAAACTGTCGTGGTAGCAGTTGGAAATAGCTGCCTGCGTTCCTATTGGCTTGTAGTTCAAAATCAGGAGCCACTGTAGCGATAGTTTCACTTGGGGAAAAACGAAGTTTAGTTTGTTTGTTTTAAATTTCCCGCAAAGCTACACGAGTGCTACCTGCACTAGCCGTCCCTAATTTAGGAGTGTAATATTACAGGGAAGACAGCTAATCATCACCACCTACCGCTAACTCTTGGGCTACTCTTTTGCCAACAAATAGGGCGAACATCTTTGGCCTCATGGGGATTCGAACCCGCGACCCTCGGATTACGACTTAAGTGCCTTAACCACCTGACCATGCTGAGCTCAGCAGATGGGAGTGGCGAACGAGCTTATGATTCAACAGTTACGACAGAAAGTGTTCGTACCCCTGCGTCCCGAGTGGTTTTTTGCTCATAACTTAAAAAGTATCACTATTAGGCTAAGATACGTATGTTATGTTCTAAATATTATACTACATAATTTTTATGTAAATTAAACGATAAATAAACTGTCTATAAAGAAATAACCAAAAATGGGAGGAGCAGAAAGTGTTCGTACAGTTCAGAACGTGTGAAAAAAAAATGATATTCCCGTGAAACGTTTGTTTAGTTTGGCGAATAAACTACATTACGCCATGCTAGAACTAGACACTGGGTTCATAATTATTGGAATTTAGCCAGCAAAAAATGTACTTCTGGCAATTTCGCGCCGTCTCCGTCATTATTTGCTTGGTCATCATGGCGAACTGGAAACAACTGTGCAGTGATTTTAAAAAAAACGAATTATTGTAACATACAAGTATCGTGTCTTTTCCGGTATTGCTACACAACTTAATGTGCCAAAATCTACTGTTCAAAACATAATTGCCAAGTTTAAGCCTACACGATAATATGTTAACCTCCCTCGTTCCGGACGCCCCACCGAAATTCCGGAGAGAACCAAGAGGAAGGTTCTCAGAGAAGTTAGTAGGAACCCTCGTTTAACACGTAATGACATACACAAACTGGTAAGGGAAACTGGGGTTGAAGTAAGCACCTCTGCAGTTACAAACATGTTACGCTCTTCTGGGTTCGCCCTCCAGTGGCTCAGCGGTATGTCTGCGGACTTACACGTTAAAATACGAGTTTCGATACCCGTGATGAGTAGAGCACAGATAGCCCATTGTGTAGCTTTGTGCTTAATTCAAAACAACAACATCTTCTGGGTTCAAAGTATGCAGTCCTCGTAGAACTCTATGTTTAAAGCCTGTTCATTTAGAAGCACGATTGAGGTGTGCAAAAAAGCATGTAGATAAACCCTTTACCTATTGGAAGAGTATTCTTTGGTCAAACGAGACTAAAATCGAGCTTTTAGGCTATAATGATGTTCGCAATATTTTCCGTAAGAAAGGGGAACGAAATCTTCCAAAGAACACCGTTCCTATAGTTAAACACGGAGGTGACTCGATCATGCTATGTGGTTCCTTCAGCTCTTCTGGTGTAGACAGCCTTCACTGCGTCAACGGAATCATGAAAAAGGAAGAGTGCGTTGATATATTAGGCACTTATATCAAGAATGATGCTCGGAACTTGGGCGTCTTTGGATCTTCCAGCACGACGTTGACCATAACCACACATCGAAATATGTGCAATTCTGATTGCAGAGGAACCATATAAACGTTCTGGAGTGGCCATCGCAGTCACCCGATCTCAACCCAATTGAAAACGCTTGGCATGAGTTGAAGAACAGAGTTCATCAGCGTCATTCGAAAAACTTGCAAGAGTTGAAGGACTTTTGTATAGAAGAATGAAAGAAAATACCAGTCGAGTACTGTAAAACAATCATGGAGGGCTATGAGAAGAGATTGCGCCAACTAATTCACCTGAAAGGCAATACAACTGACCATTAAAGTACACTCACGAACACTTTCTGCCCCTCCAATGTTTGGTCATTTGTTTATAAACTGTTTATTTGTCGTTCAATTTACATAGAAATTTATGCAGAGGTGTATCAGTATAATATTTATAATATACTGTACTTTCATTGTCCTAATTTCGATAATTTTTAAGTTATGAGGGAAACACTACTCATGACGCAGGTGTACGAATACTTTTTGTCGTAACTGTACCTAGTACTATAGCTTAATAGCAATAAACACGTTTACCTTTCAATTAGAGTCAAAGCAATTAAGAATAAGAAATTTCTTTCATTTAATGTATGCTTTCCCCACCAGTGGTACAGTGGTATGTCTGCAAACTTAAAACGCTAAAAACGTGGTTACGATACTAGTGGTGGGCGAAGCACAGATGGTTCATTGTGCAGCCTTGTGCTTAACTTCAAACAAACAACACTTAACTTATTCATCTACATGAACTCGTAAAAGATGCATATTAAAGTCACATAGATATAGTTTTATGCTTCTTCTTGCGAAACGTACGTATTGCACACGATTATTTTTATATTCATGTGAAATACGGTGATACAAATGTTTCGCATGCAAATGACAAATTAATATTGCTTTAAAACATTTATTTAATAACATTTGCTACATCGTGTATGCATCAAATGTTCGAAACTTACGGTAGTCTAGGAGTAGCTCCAGTGCTTTATTAAGCTAAAAACTGTGTTTTGATACTTGCCCTGGGCAGAACACAAATAAATAATTATTCAGATTCGTGCTAACACTAAAGCTAACAAATAAGTGTTGGATAGGCAAGAAGACCAATTGATACTGCTTGGCATATAGCCAGATGTTTAAGGCACTCGTTTCGTAATCGCGGGTTTGAATCCTTGTCACACCAAAAATGCTCGCCCTTTCAGCTGTGGGGGTGTTATAATGTGACGGTCAATCCCACTATTCGTTGGTAAAAAAGTAGCCCAAGAGTTGGCGGTAGGCGGTGATCATTAGCTGTCTTCTTTCTAGTCTTACACTGCTGAATTAGGGATGGCTTGCACAGATAGCCCTCATGTAGCCGAGGGTGGTATAATGGTAAATGTATAAGTAATAGGAATTCGAGGGTTGTTGGTTGGCGACTCGCGTTTCGCACTTAAAGGCCGTAGAAGCGCTATATAAGTGAGTATTGTCCAAAACTAACCATTTGACAAGACAAGAGAATCCAGAAATTGACGTTTGGTTACACTGATTAACCGAGTTCCTTTCATTTAGGAGCTCGAAACTAGGTTCAGCTGTGTGTCGATATTCCTTGCGCATGATTCTGTGAAACTACTAAAAACGAGAAAAAGAAACACAATAGTATGTTATCAATAAAATATTAATACCATGTAAAGTGAATAAGGTGAAATGTTCTGAGCATTACAGGGATAAATCTATACATTCCCTGAAATCTCTTTCTTTTAAGATAGCCTAACCAGTCATTTTGTCCAGGTGTGTGGATGAAATTATTAAATAAAATATAATTGAATGAAATTGTACGAGAAGCTGTTTGAAACAAGGCTTAAAATTACCAGGATAAAACAATTAAAAATGATGGCAGTGAACTTCAAAAACGTCTTTCGATTCCACAAAATTAAGTTATCTTGAATTCACTATTTTTGAATTTTTATTCAAGGAGTTTCATTATTTTTTTACCCAGAACGACAGAGAAAAAAATGGTACAACAGCTGTTTCTGTTACAATAAACAACTTTGATACCAGCTAGTTTGTTTTTTTATTGTTGCAAGTGAAACTACGAGCAATAAATTTTCTTTTCGGTTATTACGTTCTTGTGCATAATTTCATAAAAGAAGTAAGCGTATGCGTGTTTAATTACTACCTAGATTTTGTAAGAAATCATAGCTCATTACCTGCGCAAAGGGCGTGACCTATTATTTGTTACATATGCATATTACGTACAAACAAGAATTTCGTATATATTTAAGATAAAGCTTTGTTGGAAAAGAAGGTAGGTAAAAATATGGATCAGCCTTCATTAACAGTGCTTTTGATGGACTTTTTCATTTTCCATCTTTTGTCTTTACATAAGGATTGAGACCCGACAAGCGTGATATATTTCTGATTTTTAATACTTTTCTAGACTAGTAAGGAAGTTTTGTGGAAAGCAGTAGGTGGACTTACGTTTGTTAAATGACAAATATACGCATCGCATTTAATCCAATAAGCGAAGAAGAAATCGAAATGGATTCAGATGAATTTGTTTATTTGTTTTTAATTTCGCGCGAAGCAACACGAGGGCTATCTGCGACATTCGTCCCTAACTTAGCAGTGTAAAGCTGGAGAGAAGGCAGGTAATGATCACCACCCATCGCCAGCTCATGGGCTACTCTTTTACCACCGAATAGTGGGATTGACCGTCACATTATAACGTCCCTATGGCTGTAAAGGCGATCATGTTTGGTAGGTTCGTTTAGAATTTCGCGCAAAAATACACGAGGCTTGTTTACGTTAGCTGTCCTTAATTTAGCAGTGTAAGACTAGAAAGAGGCAGCTAGTCATCACCACCCATCGCCGACTTTTGGGCTACTCTTTACCAATGAATAGCGGGATTTATCGTTACATTATAACGCCCCCACAGTTGAAAGGGCGATCATGTTTAGTGTGATGGAAATTCGAACCCGTGACCCTCGAATTACAAGTCAAGCATCCTAACCATCTGGCTACCTCAGGCCATTTGTCAGTTTGAAGTGCATTAGTTACAACATAAGTTTTATGGCGATTTAAGTCGCCCCCCCAGTGGCTCAGCGGTATGTCTGAGGACTTACACGCTAAAATCCGGGTTTCGATACCCGTGGTGGGCAGAACACAGATAGCCCATTGTGTAGCTTTGTGCTTAATTCAAAACAACAACAACAACAAATGTTTTACATAGATATTCACACACTTAGTTATAAATCAAACTTGTTAAAAACGGTTAAATTAATTTTTAATTTTCTGTTAAATAGGAATGATTTTAATCTTGATACATTTAGTTTGAATGTTATTCACATGAACGTTTATTCACATTTCCCAGCCACAGTTAATAACTGATTATTTTAATAGCAAAAGTGTCGAAAATCGCTCACGGACAATGAAGTTGAGGTGGCTTAAAGGTCTTTAGGAAATTGAACTCACAGTTCAATAAAGTGGATGCCATAACTCTTCTGCAGGTGGCGCTGTAATAAAATTAATACAGCTCGTGGAAATACATTTCAAATCTTAGCAATAGACTGCAATATGCTGATAATGTCTATAGAATTTTACTTTGTATGCTTTAATGCTGTTTAAAACACCGTGAGTGTGCCATGTTCGTTCCAAGTTTTGAATTATGTGATGGATAGCGAACTCAGTAATGAGACCGGAAATTAAATCCTTGAACAGATACTGATGAACTTCCTATCATATTCTGGAAACGTCTATGTATGGAACGTAATTAGTTGTTATAAGTAAAAATTGTCTTGTCTTACACCACTCCCGTGTGACAACTAGTTTGATAGATTTAACGTGTGTTAATACGTTGCACTATAATGTAAATATCAAGTTTCCATTATCTATCAGTATCGTAAAATAAAACATATGTGGATGCGTACGTGAACTGTAACATACAGAATGCCCGGAAATTACGTAAACAGAATTGTTTATTTGACGTAATGCCCGGATACTGTCTAATATTAGGAGCGATATCAATACCCGGAGAAAGGAGATTAGGTTTTCAAAATAGATAAAATGGTTACGTTCATAATTTGGCATAGTTAGTATTCTAAGTATAAAGTAAATTTAATATGGTTTTAATGGGCACCGCTAGGGGAGAAAGGAGGCAGATGTTCCTGTGAAAACCAATAAACATAATCTTTTATTTATTCATTCAGTATGTGTATACCGAGTTAAAAGTGTTTTCTGTTCAGTTCAAAATTTCATATTACTTATTACACTGAATTTCAAATTCTGATAAAAGTCGCCAGGTTTGTCAGCAGCTTCACTTAGAAACTGGATATCTAGACTGTAACTAAATATTAAAAAAAAAAAACGTTGCTAGCGTGGTGGATTCTGGGATACTGAATATAACAGTGCTCATCAAAAAAATGACGCGGTCTTTCCGTTGTCACCTGAACACTGACATAGTGTGATCAGGGTGAACTTACTGCCACCTGTGGGCAATTACGGCAGCAGGTTATACAAGAGACTGACGCAGTCTTTTCGTGTTAAACATACATGTCATTAAATGTCATTAAAATACTGTATTCATATAAGAGATTGTTTAATATAAAGTAAAATTATCCTAGAAGAACAAACCAAAATATATTATTATCGGGGTATACATAGTGTCTGCAGTATGTCTTAAACTAACCTTACAAATATTGAACCAATCAGATCTGACCATGTGAGCTTGCCTGCAATGGCAACACTTTGAAGGAGGGTCCAACGTCCCTTAATTCTGAATTTTCCCTCCACCCACACCCGGAAAGGTGTCTGCTGACACCCATAACCATTTAAGACAAAGTCACAAACATTTTTACCACACTTGTGTTGTTGATCATCTTTTTCAACGTAATATTTAATTAACTGTGTTTTTTGAGTTAGGCTTAGTGATATCACGTCACAACACTACTGATCATAATAATAACGAATCAATAAACTGTGTTCTACCAGGTTAGGCCTTGTGCATGCCAGCTTTGAGGTTCTAATCTTGTCTGAATGGGAAAATCTCAACTTTATCCCCAGTTTTATATGATTAAAATTTTCTGCCTGTACTTTATCAAACGGAGCTTAAACTTATACGATAAAAAAACTATTCCAATGGGTTGTTAACTTTTCTATGGGAGATTTTCAGATTCTAGCTTTAAGGGATTTCCTGAACAGCAATGATTTTTGTTTTCAGTTTTACCAGAAAAAAGTTAAATTTGAGAATTTTAAGTAGAAGACACTGTGTTATCTTTAACTGTAAAACATCTATTAATCACGAACCTGCTAAGATTATGATAATTAAATCGTATTTATAGAGTTTGTTTTTATAAATATGTTTAATTATATATTTTTAGCTACAACGAATTGTTGAGATCTTAAACACTATACACTTTATAATGAATGTAACTTTAAACTTTCATAAGAACCAGAAATAGAGATTGTTTGTAAGAGTGATGACTAAAATGTGGCCACGCCATGCTATACGAAATAATTAACTATAATTCGATTTGACAAGTAGAAAATGCTATTACGAATTAACTTTTAAATAAATCAGTTGAATGAATATTTATTTGTTATAAAAACAATGCATAATACAAATATGTATTTATTGTCACTGCAAAGACGGAGAATGCAGTGCATATAGAGAAACTAGTATGTTAATATGTCCAATATGTTATCACAACATTACATAGTGTAAAGAAACACATCCGATGTATTACTGTAACATTATATAGTGAAAAAACTCTGTTAACACGTTAGTTCTATTATTAATACAAAGAAACTCGTTAACATGCTAACATAGTACCGTAACATTATGCATCGAAAACTGATATGTTAGCATATTTAATATATTATTACTAAATTATCTAGTGAAAAACAACATATCCAGTTTATTCTTATAACTGTATTCTTCTGATGGACCAGCGGTATATTTATGAACTCACAGTGCGAAAATCGAGACTTTGCTTGTTCACGACAAACAAAGAGCAATAGCCCATCGCGTAGCTTTGTGTTAAAAGACCAAACAACAAATATCAAAACGATATCTTATCATGTTAATTATGCTATTACAACATTAGAAAACGAAAATAAACGATGCACGTCGGTAAATTCGATAACTTGTTAAGCTTGTAACTATAACTAATGGGAATACATTTCCTCGGACGGTTATATATGGAAATGTGATGCACGAATCAAACGATTTTGAAAATCAGAGAATAAGATTTTTCTGCAGTATTCTTTGTATGAACTGTTTTAACTTTCATAGTCCTACTTTATAACATGGATGGTATGTTCATTGAAACCTACTGCAAACTTACGGAGTTTAAGTATTTTCAAACTGTAATATATCCATTGTAGTTGTTCCTTGAAATATGTGTGTGTGTGTATTTTCTTATAGCAAAGCCACATCGGGCTATCTGCTGAGCCCACGAACGAGAATCGAACCGATGATTTTAGCGTTGTAAATCTGGAGACACACCGCTGTATTAACAGGGGACTTCCTTGAAGTAATAGAAAGATTTACAATCTTTGTTTACCCTTCAATGTGTTAGGATAGATTGCATGAACTCTTGAACTCTGATATGTTTAAATATTTTAAGATGTGTTTCACAGTGATCATATTTCAATATTTTAAACTGGAATGTTTAACTGGCAACACTAAACGTTATGAAAAATCCAGTACGGTTCACACATTGTGATAACTTCTGAAATATCAACACAAAATATTGATATATGACTGATTACGTCACTATAGCTTTTCATGTGCTAAACCGGAAGAATATTTTACTTTGACTGGAAATTACTTGATATTGAGAATTAAAAAAATGTTTAAGGTACAGTTTTTTTTATTCTAGGCTTAAAAACTTCTATATACATCAGTGATATCATGAACTGAAATTATTTGAATGGTACAATACTACTTAATCACAAAAATAGATAAAACCTGAAAATTAATTATATGTTTTACTGAATCATTACCACAAAGAAATTAATTATCCGGGTTGCCTTTTTTTTTAACCTATGTTTTTACTCAGAAAAGTTACAACAGAAAAGAAAGAATGTGGTACGAGCTGAAAGAAACTTTATGTTTTATGAATTAATTTTAGGAAATGAAAATTATACCTTAAAAGTATTCAATGGGTAATATGTAAACAAACGGAAATATCTATCTTCATAATAATCATTTTTTGTTTTTCCTGAAAATGCGCATGCGTGTGTATTTCAGTTCGTACACATTTTAGACGACTGCATATTAAAACCGTATTGAAGTTTTTAAAAGGGTCTAACGTTAGGTCGCAGAATAAAATTATAAGTTGATTTTTTCTTATAATATTAAGTGCATTAAAGTTTAGCCCTAAATACGTTAAAGCAAAAAGCGTACACAAGTTAATGTTAATTTATTACCTCTTCATTGCATATGGGTGATACTTAACAAGAATTTAATTAAAGTTAAGCCTAAGACACCTGGGTTTACACATTTTTCAAGAAATTCTAATTTGTAATTGAAACATTTATCTTAAATAATAGTACTTTGATTTATTTTTATTCTAGACTATTTCCATGGTTTGAATATTTATTCCTAACGACTCGTTTAGGAAATAAAATGTATCATTTCCTTCAACAATTTTATTTTTTATTTATTTCGTCATACATCAGGAAATGTTTAATTTGTTCACATTTTATCTCTTTTTCTCCATTTCTATCCATTCAGTTTAAAACATGACATTTCCCTACTAAAATGTACACGCAGAAAAATACGAACCAAAGTTTTAGCTCTCTCTCCCCAGTGACATAGCAGTATGTCTGCCGATTTACAAGGATAGAAACTGTTTCAATACCCGTTGTGGGCAAAGCACAGAGAGTCCATCGTGTAACTTTGTGCTTAATCCCCAAACAACAAAAACAAAAAAGTAAAGTTTTACAAGTGTCACTGCAATGAGGGAAAGATGAGAAATAGTGTTTGTTTTCAAAAGGCCAACGATTTGAATCCACGCTTCTAATGATAACTCGTCTAAGTCGATGGTCTGGCTCACAGAATTGGAAATATTTCTATTTGGTCCGATACTTACACTCTGCTCCATGAAACGTGTCGTTTTAATACAGAGGTAAGATCGAGTTAGGCTGTGTTCAGGAAACGTAGTGAATTATTAATTTATACATTAATTTGTGTTTTGGAGTCAAATTAAAGAAACTACAAACATTTTCTTCTTCCAGTAAAGTATTATAACAACTTAGTAACAATCACTTTTACTAATATTAATGGCCAGGTGGTTAAGCAATCGACTCGTAATCCGAGGGTCGCAGGTTCAAATCCCCGTCGCACCAAACATGCTCGCCCTTTCAGCCATGGGGGCGTTATAATGTTGCTATCAACCTCACTACTCGCTGGTGAAAGAGTTGGCAGTGGGTGGTTACAACTAGCTGTCTTCTTTTTAATCTCACACTGTTAAATTAGGGACAGCTAGCGCATATAGCCATGGTGTAGTTTTGCGCAAAAATTCCAAATAAAGAAACCAATCGATGATAATTGATTATTTACGTCAGACTTTGATGGTTCTCCAAATGCTTCAGTCAGCATTTACTTTAATACAGATCTAACCAGCTCGATAAAAGAGACAGATAGGTAGATAAATATAAATATCCATACAGACAAACATACATCTACGGAGAGACAGATTATATGTAAGATAGTTGGTGGATAGGACTAAAGATAGATAAATACGCGGATAAGAACATAGACAATCTCATGGGCAGATAGATGGATAAAGTTTCATCGTGAAATACAATGGTACCTCGGTTCTCAAACGACTCCCTTCACGAACATATAGTTTGAGAAAAAATGTCTCAGTTGTCGAACATAAACTCAGTTCCCGAAACAAGTTGTCGTGGCCCAAATCCCCGAAATAACCCGACTGATGATCCGAACGACCCTTCGACCATTTTCGGCCCAAAACATTTTACATGCACCTGTCACTCAGTCCACACCCCGCTAAAATCTTCTGTGAACGTTCTCGTTTTTCTTTTTGTTTTTTCTAAATATTCAGATTAAATAAGCCACCATGGGGTCAAAGAAGGATAATGAAAGCAGCAAACCAAAAAGAAAAATTGTTGGAGCCACAATAGAGGTGAAAAAAGATATCATAACGAAGTCTGAGAGTGGTCTTCACGTGTCTGACCTTGCTACACAGTTTGGTATGACGAAGTCTACAGTCTGCACCATACTGAAAAATAAAGAGGTCATCAAAGGAGCTGATGTTACAAAAGGAGTGACAGTGCTTACAAAACAAAGATCACAAACAATGGAAGATGTTGAAAAACTGTTGTTGATTTGGGTAAACGAAAAACAGTTAGCTGGTGATAGCATTTCTGAGACCATCATTTGTCTCAAAGCAAAGCAGTTGCATGCTGACCTCTTGCAAAACACCCCTGGAACGAGTGCTGATACAAGTGATGCCTTTAAGGCTAGTAGAGGGTGGTTTGAAAAAAAAATTAGGAAGAGAAGTGGCATACACAGTGTGGTGAGACATGGGGAGGGTGCCAGTGCTAACAAAGACACTACTGATAATTTTTTCAGGGAATTTAAAGACTATGTAGAAGCTGAGGGTTTTATTCCCCAACAAGTGTTCAACTGTGATGAGACAGGCCTCTTTTGGAAGAAAATGCCAAAGAGGACCTACATCACCAAGAATGAGAAGTCACTGCTAGGATACAAGCCAGTGAAGGACAGGCTAACTCTATTATTAAGTAGTAATGCAAATGGGGACTTAAAACTTAAGCCTTTGCATGTGTACCATTCTGAGAACCCGAGGGTGTTTAAGAAAATTAATGTCCTGAAAAGTAAACTAAATGTCATGTGGAGGGCTAATAGTAAAGCATGGGTAACCATCAATTTTTTATAGAGTGGGTCCATGAAGTGTTTGCCCCAAGTATAAAGAATAACCTCACGGAAAAACAGTTGCCCCTCAAGGCCCTTCTAGTGATGGACAATGTACCTTCTCACCTTCCAGGTTTGGAGGACGGGTTGATGGAGGAGTACAGTTTCATTACAGTGAAGCTCTTGTACCCTAACACGACTCCTCTCATTCAGCCCAGGGGCCAGCAGGTCATATCGAACTTTAAGAAATTCTCCACCAAAGCACTGTTTCAAAGATGCTTTGAGGTGACCTTTGACAAACAGTTAACCCTCAGAGAGTTCTGGAAAAATCAATTTAATATCGTCCAATGCTTGAGGATCATAGACAAAGCTTGGAGGGAAGTGTCTTTGAGGACCATGAACTCAGCCTGGAAAAAATTGTGGCCAGACTCAGAGGCAGATAGAGACTTTAAGGCTGAGCCTGTTGTCGAGGATATTTTCTCACTAGGCAAGTATATGGGCTTGAATGTGAATGGTGATGATGTGGAGGAGTTGGTGGAAGACCACAACATTGAGCTCACCAAGAAAGAACTTCAAAAACTTCAGATGGAGCAGCAACAGAAGACAACTGATGAAGTGTCTTCAGATGAGAAGGAGGGAAGAGAGGATGTTCCTAGTTCACTAATCAAGAAAATGTGTGGAAAATGGGGAGAGTTACAAAGTTTTGTGGAAAAATTTCACCCTGACAAAGATGTAGCAAACTGCAGCATAAACCTTTTCGATGACAACGCCATGTCTTACTTTAGAAACATTTTAAAATGCAGGCAGAAATAAACCTCTTTAGACAAGTTTTTAGTGAGAAATAGGGCCAGTGAGTCTCAAGCAGGTTGTAGCAGTATAAAGAGACAGAAAAGAGAAAGAACTCCAGAAGGAGAATTACCTGACGTTTTTATGGAAGGCGACTCACCTTACAAACAATAATAACCCTCCTACTCTCCACGTTCCTCACCACCTTTCACTTACGCCATCAGCTCTCCTCAGCACAGGTAAAGTGTAGTTAAATTTTCATTTATTGCGTTTATAGTTTTTGTGGTTGACTTTATGCATGTATTATTGTACAGGTATAAATAAGCAATATTTTTACTTAAAATAATTCATAATGCGTAAATTTTGGAGATCTGTAACGGATTCATTTAATTTACAGTATTTCTAATGGGAAAAATTGTTTCGGTTTTCGAACAGCCTTCTGGAACGGATTAAGTTCGAGAACCGAGGTACCACTGTTCTTTGTTTTTATTTGACGTACTTTTAATCTTAGAAAAAAATACGTTATTTTCATATCGTGTCTTTACGTTTAAGATATAGTAGGCTGGTTGTAACTCAATGTGAGTTTTAACACTTGCATCTCGCGAAACCATTTTTAAACGAATATTCGAGGTCTCTACGATTATAGATGTTAGTCATACCACGTTCTTGTACACAAAAATAAACAAACCTTTAACTTTTAATACAAACAATTCACTCCAATCACAATAAACACGAAAGAATCCTCAATAGCCACGGTACTTGTAATTATTTTGGGCAAGATTAAATTAATCTGTGACATCTTCACCCCCCCTTTTATTAACTATATTTTTGTGCGCCAACAGTACAAAGTGTAGAGCTCGAGTATGCCCGATTCGATTTTATAACCCGTCAGGACCTCTATCAACTAACCCTCAATCTGAAATTTTTTTTTATCAGGATTAGAAAAAAATAAATCTATGAGCGTCATAACATACACCAATCGAAAGGGTTTGACCTTCTGAGTCTGAAATTTAATTAGTTTCCAAATCGGTCAAGAGGTAAAGCTATATGCGAAAGGTTTGTACTTGTAAAACAAACCAACAAAAACTGAGAGACGATCTACCGGCCGCTATGCCGCGGCTAAAAATTAAAAGTCGGTTGGAAATGAAAAAAACACCAAGTTATTTTTCACAGACAACTCAAAGAATTATGTTCCAAGTTGTCTACTATCGCGTTTTCTTCATGAAATAAGTACTTTAAAGGATAGGACCCTATAAGGATACTTGTTTGCGTAACACAACATTTCAAAGTGTGTCACCACTTTGCTCCTTCAGAACCATTGTAACCAGTCCAGTAACATATCGACGTCCGATGGAAATTTTTCCGATCCCCCATAGGAAAGAGCCGTGAAACTGATTTGAATCGTAACCTTAGCTTACCAGATATTTTCTGAAACGTATGATTTCCTCATTGAAAAATGTATCACGTTTGCGCTACTCGCAAGAGAATTATTTATTAAGAGTGGACTCAAACCTTGTGAATCTATCGTTAGAATTTTATATGATATAGTAGCTTTTATGAAGTATTAGGATATATATGTAAATATCCATAATTTTTCTGTTGAAACTTGAAACGCAAGTTTATAGGAGTGTATGTGCTATTGTTATTGTTTTGAATTAAGCACAAAGCTACACAATGGGATATCTGTGCTCTGTCCACCACGGATATCGAAACATGGTGTTTAGCGTTGTAAGTCCGCAGACATACCGCTGAGCCACTGGGGGGCACTATGTATGTGTACGTTTTATATGTTGTTTTTTTTTCCATTCTAAGAGAGAAACGAAATTTAATAAAAACAAAAGAGTATTAAGGTCCATGTAGAATATTTTTGTATAGACGTCGATTATGTTTCTTGCCGGTGAAAGTTATGGTAACCGCTTTACACGGTGGTTAATAAGGTGTTATGGATTAATGCGATATAGTCACTTGATTTAGTGACTTAAATATTTACGTATTGTTAAGCATGCACCGAATGATTAAAAACTTCCTTATAAATGTAGATAATTAACTCGGAAAAACAAACAAATGTGTAATTTATGTGTACTTCTTCTTAAATCATAAATAAAGCTTAATTTTCTGTTTGTTTACATACTGAAATAATAACAATGTTTATTTAAAGTTTAGCACAAAGCTACACAATGGGCTGCGCCCAGCACTGGTATCGAAACCCGGTTTCTTTCATGCGTTAATGAAGCAGTAACAAGAAACATTCGGAAAAGAATTCTGAAACAAGTAAATATTAGTTGATAAGCTTTCGATTCCTAGAACAAAGCTTCAGTGGGTTATCTGCTGTGTCAAATGGGAGGAATTGAACCCAAAATTTTAACGTTTTAATTTCGTAGGGTTATCACCGCCTCACAAGCGGGACTAGTTTATAAGAACGATTCAAAATATATTACGATTTCAGTTACAAATATACAAGCTTAAACTGTCGAAAAATCAAAGGCTTATCGTACAGTCTTGGCCAAAGTATTTGGATATTTTATTATTAAATGAGATCGTTGTTATTAAGAAATGTAAGTTCACTTAAAGCTGCCAATCTGACAAATGTATGTTATATTACACGTCTTGATACATAATTATAATGTAACAGATTATGTGGACATTTTGAAAGATGTAACAGAAGAGCAAACAGTTTTATGAAACACTTGTAGAAAAATAAATGTTTGATTCAGCGTTTAACCTATCACGATTAAAACATTACCAAAACGTACAGTACTGTGCAAAAGTGTCAGTTTTAAGACAAAAATTATATTTTAGGATACTTTCAAAGAACAATGAAGGTAAACCACATGTGAAACATCAACACTCTGTTAATCTTCATATATTGTACAACAGAAACTCAGTGAAAGTGACCGAGTTCAGAAAACAATTAATGTTTTTTATGTCTCCCATTCTGCTTTAATAACAGCAAAAAGTCTTTCAGAGTAGCCCAAGAGTTGGCGGTGTGTGAAAATTATTAGCAGCCTTCCTTCTACTTTTACATACCACTAAATTATGGACGGCTGGTGGAGATAGCCCTTTTGTAGCTTTAAGCGAAATTCATAAGGAAACAAAACAATGTAAAATTATACAAAATATTCTAATAAAAATACAACATCTAGGAACTTATCCATTTAAATCAAACTATCTTATAAGTTGTAATACTAAAGAGAGTAAATCAAAACGAGTTGAAAAGTACAAACCGAGTAAGCTTATAAAAACTAAGTGGTTATTTTTTGATGGTATTATTTTAGTTATTTAAACTAAAGGTAAGAAACCGAGTTAAAGAGAACGTTAATTCACAACTTTACTTGTGGCTTGAAATAAGCGCTATTTTCAAAAATGTATGGACGGATTGGCAGTATTGTGTTTGTAAGCACAAAACAACACAGTGGCGCTACCTACGTTCTATTCCATCGTGGGGATACAGAATATTTTTTGTTAGTAAGCATATAACAACATAGTGGAGCGATCTGTGTTCTGTCCCATTGTGGGCATTCAGAATATTTTGTTTGTTTTTAGGATAAAGCTATACTATATCTGTGCACTTGGAAACGAGGAAGCAACTTTTACGAAAATAAACTTTTTTTGTCATTATTATTATAAATGTACTACGTTTTGACAAGATTTTAACATTCTATCATACAGTTATAGTATTGTTTTTAGTTACCCAGCCAAGTCGTCTCAAAACTTCAATACCTGTTTACTTTTATTTATATATAAAAATGCAATATGAAATATACCTTTTTATCGTCTAAAGAATAAATTAATTTACTTTTTAGAAAATCATTTTCTAAAGGTATGATAACTTATTACTGGCAATTCTTTGAAATTATATTATAGTTTCAGGTCCTAACATTAGGAAGGATTTACTATTCTTTTTGTTCCGTATTTGTTTCACAACACCATGTAGAGAAAGTTTCATTGCAAACAATATTGCCCGAAAAATAGTTTGTAATTAAGCACAAAGCTATACAATGGGCTATTTGTGCTCTGCTCACCGCGGATATCGAAACCCAGTTTCTAGCGTTGTATGTCCAAAGACATCGCTGTGTCACTAGGTGGCCTCAAATAACTGACATATACACGTGTACTTTCGTTTCGATTCATTTAACTCTTTTTACGATCTCTCTACTGAATAGGTACAACATGGCCCGCCATGGCCAGGTGGGTTAAGGCGTTCGATTCGTAATCTGAGAGTCGCGGGTTCGAATCCCGGTCACGCCGAACATTTTCGCCCTTTCAGCCGTCGGGGCGTTATAATGTTACGGTCAATCCCACTATTCGTTGGTAAAAGAGTAGCCCAAGAGTTGGCGGTGGGTGGTGATGACTAGCTGCCTTCCCTCCAGTTTTACGTTGCTAAATTAGGGACGGCTAGCGCAGATTTAAAGTGTTCTCCCACGAAAAGTCCAGACACTCTTTTTTCTGTATTCCTGAGAGGCGTCGACCCATCTATTCAACCTGAAAAAATCAGACAAACCATAGAATCCCAAATACAAGCCAAAGTTTATGCAGTTCATCGAATTTTCTCGAAGAACAGTAACCATCCCACGCACTTCATGAAGATAGTGACAACGTCAAAGTACAGTGCCGACTGCATTTTACGCGACGGCTGTTATTACCATATATTTCATTTTAGAGCTGAACGCCCATATCGTCAACCACGCAGCAACGTTTCAAACAAAGTTCCCAGATATCTCAAACAATCAACTGAAACCTTCCAACATGAAACTACTAATATTCCGCCGAATCCAGATACAAATAGACAAAACATTAGGACAGATTCAGACAACTCTACCCAGATGACGAAAACTCCCGTGGCCAGAATCTCGCCAAGTTCCAGCAGATCAAGTAAGAAAAAGGACAGTGCATGCCAGACCTCAATCCCAGTTCCCCAGAACTCAACAACCTGCCAGACCCAAACCACTACCAAGACAACCACCGACGCGTCAGTACAAACTGAGAAACAAACCACCTCCACGCAGAAATCTCAAACCAAATTCCCGAGAAGAAACAAAGCATCACAGACCAGCGAAGAACAACTCACCGAAGAACAACCAGTAGTTCCACCACCGAGACCACGCTTTTCAGTCGCACCAATGGGTTTCAAGTGTATAAACACGTTCAAGACGAAGTTACCACCTGACATAGAAGACTGAAGCTAAAACATTTCCTCGAAAACCACCAACAAAGTCCATCAACTTTTATTTATTTATTTATTTTTTTAACTCTCTATGTTCTATTCCCAGCTACTTCCGGGCACGGTCTGGGTAGATCATTTGGCGCCCAGGCCGTGAAAGTGGGTTTTCTCGGAGTACTCCAGTTTCCCCCCACAGCAAAATCTCTGGCATTGGACCTGTAGGTCCCAGCCGCATCTGAAAAGGGCCGTTTATCGCGTCACCTAGAAAAATCACCGTAAATTTTAAAGACTAATTCGCCAGCGTACTCCGTCCTTGAGCCAAGGTCTGGCTCACCTCACTTTCGCTGCTCTCGTCCAGGTTTCCCGTCCTTCCTCTCACTCACAAATACCCACTCCAGTGTTGAAATATTAAAAATAAAATAATTCCACGGGCATTTCAAAAATTTCTCACGAAAGGGGACGAAGAGGAACTAAAAAGCTCCTGAACACCCCAGTTGGAGAGAGAACTCTTCTGATTTCTCTCTCTCTAAACTGAACCCCTGCCACGTTAGTTTAGTTCAGATAGCCCTTGAGTAGCTTCACACGAAATTGAAAAACAAAACAAAAACAAGCACTCCAGCTATTAACTTGTTTTACTTAAAAAATGCCTCCCAGTGGCACAGTGGTATGTCTGCGGACTTACACACTAAAAACCGGGTTTCGATACCCGTGGTGGGCAGAGCACAGATAGCCCATTGAGTAGCTTTGTGCTTAATTCTAAACAAACAAAAATACTTAAAAAACAAACAAATTCGCAATTCACTTTCAACTAGGTATATTTGCAAATGTGTATATGAAATTACAAACCTGTGTAGTTCCAATGGAAAGGAAAAAGAATACACTTTAATCGAAAAAGGCTTTATTATTATGTTTAAATAAGCACGTGAGCAGTAATATATTTTTATCTACTGTTCTATATATAATTATATGTTTTCAATAAATATAAAAATAAGACTTTTCATATCCATAAAGAAACCATTTTTTTTTATCGACCTTGATGTGCTTGTTATTAAAGTATTAAAATAAAATGCGAACTTATATAACAATATTCATAGATGTACCTTATCTTCCTTCCACAGTTCTCTTCAAATGTCCTTATGAAAATAACACACTTAGTAAGACAGAGTTACAAATCGAAGTACTACATTGCTTCTCTGACGTCACGCCGTGGGAAACATGAAACCTGCTGTTCGGGGACCGACAGCGGTTTCTATAAGACCGCCAGCTTATTGCGAGAGCGACCATTTCGGTAACAAGAAATTCCTTTAAAGTACTTACATTTTACCTAGACCATCTCACCATACAGAGAAATACTGGCGAGCCATCCAGCCATCCATTCCTCTCTGACACGTTTGTGTGAACACCAAGTCCCAAAACTCTTGCACCCCTTATACGACGTTGGCTGGTCCCCGCCTGGAATGTAGGCTTCTCTACGGAACCAAGAACTCGTGGGGATAAGCCAGTTTCACAGGCGTAGAGGAACTTTACTGATTAGGACAAGAAACATGAGTACCTACACCACCACCCCTGGTCTTATATCAACATTCCATTCAACCCTTGACAATATTGTGAAAGAAAGGTTAGACTTTACTATTCTTTAAAGAAAATCATCACCATATTATATTTATTTGAAAAAACTAAGTATGATTGCGGGTTAATATCACCAGCCATACTTAATATTATTACAATAATTTGGATATAGTAGAGGATTTGATATCATTAAAACATTAGGATATGACATTTCGTTTTTACAAATATCTATTCTCAATATGAATAATTTATACAATACGAAATTCAATGCGATAAAACTGGAAGAAGAAACGCGTAAAATAAGTTCAAACTACTCTTACTTAAATTGCATTTGAAGAGTTTTTTGTAAGTAAGAGCTATTTAGTAAGTTTTCAAACTAAGTTATACAATATTGTTTATATTGGTAATAATTTGTAATATATTACAGTAACTTTACTATTTCATACCGATAATTAGTTAACGTGTTTTTTTTTTAATTATGCAGTATTTAATAACATAAATTTGGTCAATTATTCCTTGTAATTTTGAATCTGATACTATAAAGACAGCACAAGATAATAATAAATCCCGAATTGTAGTTTGGTTTGAATTTCGCGCAAAGCTACACGAGGGCTACCTGCGCTAGTCGTTTCTAATTTAGCACTGTAAGACTAGAGGGAAAGCAGCTAGTGATCACCACCCAACGCTAACTATTGGGCTACTCTTTTACAAATAAATAGTGGGACTGACCGTCACATTATAACGTCTCCAGGCATGTTTGGTGTGACGGCCATTCGAACCCGCGACCCTTAGATTACGAGTGGAGTGCTTTAACCACCTGACCATGGCGAGGCTCGAATTATAGAGTTTGTGTTTAGCCCTATTTATAAAATGCTTCGTATTTTCCAACGTATATTTATGTATTATATATATTTATGTAAGTTCTTAAGTTTGAATATTTTAGGTTAAATAGTTATGTTACACCCTAAAAATACTTCACTGTTATGCATATATCAGTTGAATAATACATGCCTTTTATTGTTCGCACGCCTGTACTTGTAATGACACAATCCACTTGTAATACTGTCATAACACGCCCCCTAGTGGCTCACCGACATGTCTACAGGCTTATAGCGCTAAAAATCGGGTTTAGATAGTTGTGGTATGCAGGACACAGATAATCTATAGTGAAGTTTATGTAAGTATCTAATCAACTGGTATAACACCAACATTGTAAATATTACAAGGAGAATAACAAATCTTATTCGTAGGATGTTTTCTGCTTTTGAAACTATTTAGTTGTCAACATTAGTGTTACCATAGCTAACTAGTTGTAAACGTGGATTTGACTATTAAGATTTAAACACGAAAGAAATGTTACACGCAAGTTCCTTAAGCCTAGTTTCACATAAACAAATACATGCATAACTGTAAATATATTAGCATATCTACGGTGGCTCTTTTATATTAAAAGGTATTAAAATTGTGGCACTGATACCAAAGGTATTTATAACAGCTTGCACGTGAAATGTTGATAGAATCAAACCACATTGGACTATCTGATGTGTTCCTAGCGTGGTATAAAATCCGAATTTTAACGTTGTATAACCGTACACTTATCGCTGTTCCATCGATGAATTAAAATCTAACTGTGAATCAGTCAAATATAACATGTAAATACAAAATAACAAATAAATTTAATCTTCCAAATTACTAGTCAAGTAGTAAGAATGCTATTTGAAGCTCTGTTTAGATACATAATATTTATCAGCAAATGTTATTGTTTGTATCAGTAATACATTTGAACAGAGAATAAATGACAATAATAGTTTTAATATGCTTAATGCGTCCGCCCAGCCGTGGGGGTGTTATAATGTGACGATCAATCCCACTATTCGTTGGTAAAAGAGTAGCCCAAGAGTTGGCGGTGGGTGGTGATGACTAGCTGCCTTCCCTCTAGTCTTACACTGCTAAATTAGGGACGGCTAGCACAGATAGCCCTCGAGTAGCTTTGTGCGAAATTTCAAAACAAACAAACAAACAAGCTTAATGCGTTCGTTCTTCTATGCTACATCTACTAGGTACCATCTTAGAATCGTACATAAATTTTCAAAACGTTTTATTTATTTATATTCGCAAAATATATTAAAGTGATTGACTGCCAGAGCACCATAATTGCAAAACACAACAACAAACAAATCCACAGAATAGTTATTTGGCAAGAAAATAGGAACATTTTGTTAAAAATTTCGTATAGAGCTACTCGAGGGCTATTTGCGCTGGTAGCTCTTAATTTACACGTGATGAATATAGGGAAGGCAGTTATCCAACACAAATCGCTGGTAACTCTCGAGCTGTTCTGTTACCAATGGAAAGACAAATAACTTGAATTGGCCGTCATATTATAACGCCTTTAGGACTGAAAGAGACAGTACGTTCGGTGAATGAGGTTCGAAATTGTAGAATTATCTATACAGTTTTATTGGGATCTTATTCTTGGCCAATATAGTAGCCTAACCTCGAACCAACGGAGCACGTGCGGGATCGACCAAAGTAGCTTTTGTTAACACACTAATTCTGATTAAGAAGTAAGCACGCAAGATTCCATACGAAGTTGTACTGATTTTCAAACGAGACCCGAAACTCAAGCGCTTTTGGATAGTTTATAATCCTTATAAACATCAAATAAAGCATCTTCTAGCGTCTTGTGCAGGCTATAAATTGGGCTATACACAGCAGATATCCCAGTTTGATTTTCCTCTAAAACAAGCAAATACAGTTAATTGAGTAACTTTGTCTGTTCTCTCTTCTGAGTGTCTTTTTTTCTAAAATTCTTAAAGTACTCAATTATAGAGACGTTTCTAAATTTTTTGTAATCAAATACACATCACTGATTTACTATTTTCAGCGTTCTAAGAGGAGACGTTAGACATAAAAGTTATTTTTTTTCCGTGTCATTTATTTGCTTGTTTGTTTTAAATTTCGCGCCTAGCTAAACAAGGGCTATCAGCGCTATCCGTCCCTAATTTAGCAATGTAAGACTAGAGGGAAGACAGCTAGTGATCGGCCCGGATTGGCGAAGTGTTTAGTGTGCTAGACTCGTAATCTGATGGTCGCAAGTTCGAACACCCTTTTACCAACGAATAATGCGATTAACTCTTACATTATAACGTCCAAATAATTAAATGAGCAAGCATTTTTGAAGTGACAGGGATTCGAACCTGCGACCCTCAGGTTGCGAGTTAAGCGCTCTAATCATTTGGCCATGCTGGACCCCGTGAGATTCATACAAACAATTTGGAAGTGAAGATTGGTTATAATAAGCATTTCACATCAAATTTTACAGCAGTGGACTTAGCAGACATTTCTATGAGGTGCGATTAATAACACCAAGCGAAGGTGACAATTACCAGAACACATGATTTCCTAGTGTGTGCAACCATTAGCACTGGAATATGCAACACATAACACTATAACGACAATCAATTGTACATTTTCAAGAAACTCTGAGAGTTATGATTTAGAGCTTCCAAGGTTACCTACAGGTTTACTTGTTTCAGCGCAAGGCTGAACATTGGATTATCTGTTCGATGTACACCGTGGGAATGCAAATTCCGCACTCTGGTGTCATAAATCCGCAAATTACTTCCGATTCATGGGATACAAGGCAACAAAAACTGTCGATCACTGAGATCAAAGTTTCAAAAGAATTTCAAGACATAAAAGTTTTTCGAGCTAAGTTCAAGAACTTATAGGCCTGGCACGGTCGGGTGGTTAATGTGACAGTCAATTAGGGACGGTTAGCGAAGATAGCCCTTGTGTAGCTTTGCGCGAGATTCAAAATAAATCAAACCAAGAACTCATAATTAAATCAACTGAAGTCTAGGGCAATCTTGCTGTAACTTATATATATCATTCTTGCATTCGAATAAAACCAGCATGTGTTCTCCATCTCTGTAACGTTTAGTACGTCAAGCGATTAATATTTACAAATTGTTATAAATGCATGCTAGCCACGTGTATTAGAATAAAATAAAAATAACTTGGTGAATGAAGTAACCGTTTCTGTATAGTGACTTAACTAGGAGAGCTATCTCATTAACGAGGAAAAAAACATAAAAAATTATAATGACTATAAAACATTAATTGGTAATTTGGGCACTCACGCTATTGCTGACACCTTGTTTGGGAGCCATACTTAGTTTAATTAATTTATTAAAAAAATAAGAGCATTTTCGAATTAAGTGTAGTGACAGAGTTAAAAACAATATTCGAGTATTAATTAAATAATGCTTTAAAAATTGGAGTGAAAAACTTAATTACTAGACGCCAACCTTTTAATTAAATAACACAATGAATAAAAAAAATACAATACAGTTTATTGTAAATTACACTTATTTAACGTAAATGGCCACAATTTTGTTTTCGCTCGGCGTAACTTCTTGGTTACAAGCACCGAGAGTAGCAATCTGTGGGTCGCGTGTTCGAATCACCGTTGCTGAACACGCTGATCATCGGGCGTTATAATTCGACGGTCAATCCCACTATTCGTTAATAAAAGAGCAGTCCAAGAATTGGCAATGGGTGGTGATGACTAGCTGCCTTTCCTCTAGTCTTACACTGCTAAATTAGGGACGGCTAGCGTAGTTAGCTCCCGTGTAGCTTTGCGCAAAATTTCATCCAAAGCAAACCTATTTAAATGGTAAAGAGAGCTCAGATCTACAGCGATACAACTCACGTTAACATCGCGTATATTAAAAAAGCTGTTTGCAGATGGTTTCGTGATGGCTTTTGCCCGCTATTAAAGTGTACTGGATAATTATGGTGAGTTAATGTGGAAAATAAGACCTTTAAAATATTTTCAATGTGTTCGTCATTTGCGTCTAACAACTGCAACACCTGGCATGGCCAGGCGGTTAAGGCACTCAACTCGTAGTCCGAAGTTTGGGGGTTCGAATCCCTGTCACACCAAATATCAATCTCACTATTTGTTGGTAAAAGAGTAGCCTAGGAGTTGGCGGTGAGTGGTAATGACTAGCTGCTTTTTCTCTGGTCTCAGACTCTTAAATTAGGGACGGCTAGCGCAACATCCCTCGTGTGCTTTGCGCGGAATTTAAAGCAAACAAAGAATCAAAACAACTCCAGAGGTTCTATTGCAGTTATTATGAGAATTGATAACTGAGATTTAAGAAGAATGTATTAATGCACCAGCTACACTGTACTTACAATATCCAGTGTCGACGAGGTCTTTTGCTCAGTATTAGAGTTCGTTAGAGAGGGTGGGATACGACATTGGTGGAGAAACTATTAATAACCTTGACGTGAGTGTCCTGCAAAATTTCTGTATATAAGTTTGCCTTCCGTTAACTCCTGCAAAAAATTACGCAATTAATTTCAAACTAAATTGCCAATTGCTTTATTTTCTGGATTCAAAAACACTGTAACGTTTTATTTAGGCCCAATGTGGCCTAGTGGTTAGAGCGTTCGACTCGTAATCTGAAGGTCCCGTATTCGAATTCTTGTCAAACCAAATATGCTAGCCGTTTTAGCCGCGGGGATGTTATAATGTTCAATCAACCTACCTCTCATTAGTAAAATAGTAACCCAAGAGTTGGTGGTAGGTAGTGATGACCAGCTGCCTTCCAACTAGTCTTACAATTACAAACGGTTAGTGTAGGTAACCGTCGTGTAGCTTTGCACGATAAAAAATTGTTATAATTCTTTGTTTCATGGCAAATCCACATTGCACTATCTACTGTGTCCACCGCGAATAATCGAACCTAGGATTTTAACGTTATACGTCTGTCGGCTTACAAATGCCTCATCGATAAAATTTTGTTATTCTACAATGTAAATAAACTTTTAGGAAGTAATAGCAAAATAGTACTAGAACCTTCTAGATAAGGCAAAATAAAACTATATGGGTAACTTGGTGCATTTTGGGCATATAAATAATTTTATTTTCTAGGCAAACATTTTGACACCATGAAATTGGCGTTTACCAAAGGCACTCCCAATACATTACTCTGTGTCAAAGCCTAATCTTCAACCTCACCTTTTAACTTTCAGAATATTTGTCATTGGACAATGTACTTCTCAGAATGGACATCATGACCTTATACTGAATAGAGAATCAGTGACACAGAAATCGGCTGAGCGCTATACATGTTGTGGTTGTTACTAGTGAATGAATAAAAACATGCACTGAACTTACTATAATCACTTGTTAGGTTATACAGTATCCGTAAGTGAAAATTAATTGGTTACAAATAAACGAGGGTAATAGGGTTTGAAAATAACCTCAAAGAGTGTTCAGAAAGCACAAAAATGCTTGCTGAACTAGTCCATTAATATATCATTAGGGCCGATCGTGGACATGCTTCACACTTTCAGTTGTGGGTGCGTTATAAAAATGTCAGCCAATTTTACAATTGGATTCAAAGAACAGGGAAAAAGGCCCTTGTGTTGGCGGCTGTTACTTGGTTGTTTACTGCTTTTTTTCCCACTATTTATTAGTTCAAATTAGAAACGGTTGTACTTGAGTCATCCGGTGGGGTCAGCGATAAGTTTACAGGCTTACAATACGAAATTTGCGGCTCGATTCTCGCGAGGGACAGGATACACTATGGAGTTTTGCAGTATTAAATAGAACAAGAGCTATTTCATGGTTGGATTATGTGTCTATTTTAAATCAGGTACATCTTCCTCCAACCGGAATCACGAAATTCTCTGATATTGTTTGTTTTTGAATTTCTCACAGAGCTACTCGAGGGCTATCTGTGCTAGCCGTCCCTAATTTAGCAGTGTAAGACTAGAGGGAAGGCAGCTCATCATCACCACCCACCGCCAACTCTTGGGCTACTTTTTTTACCAACGAATAGTGGGATTGACAGTCACATTATAATGCCCCCACGCCTGAAAGAGCGAGCAGGTTTGGTGCGACGGAGATTCGAACTCGTTACCCTCGGATTACGAGTCTAACGCTTTAACCCACCTGGTCATGCCGGGCTAGATAGTGTGTAGAGAATTTAACGTGTACATTGATTATTTTTAACACTTGTATTTAAACTCCTGCGTGTGTATATACATATGCGAGCTGTAACCTACCACTGAGCTCACTAGGAGGCGATAGTTTAACAAAGCATGCTCATTCACCCTAGATATGCATACTGTGAGAACACTTAACAAATCTTCAGCTGCTATATTAGTTATTTATGTGCGTAGTTAATAACGGTTCGTACCGCGCGTGGCGTATCTCACAACACAGCAATAAAATAGCATGTTTTAAGCCTTCCTAGTTTTGTCAATACTATTATTATAGCTTGTTCTAAAACTTGTCTGTTTCTTCCTTGATACTGCCGATAAACTGCACACTGACTAACTGCACTCAGCCGACTCGTGTTCGACTGATAGAAAGTACGACTTTTGGATTTAATAGATACTGAAATCGAATAACGAGATTTAACTGTCACAACCCCACAGTGCAAAATGTGAGCCCCCAAACCTTTGCTTCTACAGTTAGGCGCGCACACTTAGTTACATTCGAGTCAAATGACTTCTAATTTTATGTTACTCTTAACTGACAGTATTGTGTAGGTCTTTACCAGTCTGGCGCACTGTTACAAAATTGTAATAATATTTTCTTGATATATATATATACACTAGCTGGAGTACCCGGTTATCTCAGGACAAGAAAAGTTGCTTCTTTTATATGTAATTGTAAAACGCGCTGACAAAAACGTGCCTTCCCTTTAGTTTGCCCCTCAGCGGCATGTCGACAGAGTCATTTCCTTTCTTTAGACTGTGATATAACTGAAATTATAGTCTATAACTATCTAAACAAATTATACTCAAGACCAGCAACGTGTGAATGAAATACGTTTTATGCATTTTAGACTCAACGTATTGAAAGAATGCATAAACCATCTTAAAACATAATGCTACTATATAAGATTCTTTTTCAAATAAAAAGAAAAGTGCATGTTATTTAATCCAAGCTACAAAATACTGTCGTAAATTAACCTGATATTTCTTGTGATGATTAAATTTGGACTTGTTGCAACTATGTTAAGAGAAACGGTATTCGTTTCCACATTTTTTGCAAACTTCTTTTCAAATGGGCCCGGCATGGCCAGGTGGATTAGGGCATTCGACTCGTAGTCTGAGGGTCGCGAGTTTGAATCCCCGTCACACCAAACATATTCGCCCTTTCAGCCGAGGGGATGTTATAATGGTATGATCAATCCCACTATTCCTTGGTAAAAGAGTAGCTCAAGAGTTGGCGGTGAATGGCGATGACTAGTTGCCTTCTCTTTAGTCTTACACTGTTAAATTAGGGACGGCTAGCGCATATAGCCCTCGTGTAGCTTTGCGCGAAATTCAGAAACAAACAAAACACTATTTTCAAATTTCCTGTTTATTTGTACTCATTTAGGAGTTAGCTTCAATACAATTTCGAATTAAATGCAAAGACATGCATATTAACCATCGTATTACATTCCAACTCTCTTTTTTATTTTTTTAGTCATTAATGACAAAACACCACAAATTATCCATTTATTATACCAACATTCATCTATGCAATCTATTTCACAGGCGCCATCTATCGTGCGAGGTTACCAAAACCTAATAAATTACATATACTGAATACATAAGCTTTATCAAATCCATACAATTACGAACTAATGTTGATTTTGTCTCCTTCGTGCTAAGTTAAACTCCAGTGGTTAGTGTATTCTGTCAACTGTAGATAACAGAATCCGCATTTTAGCATTGCAAGTCCGTAAGCTCACCTCTGACCCACTACGGGACACAACCGACAATTATCTTTTTGTGTTATATAAACTATTATTATTCAAGTTAGTTAATAATAAAGAATACCAATGAATGGATTTTTTAATGTTAGTTTTTAATATTTTGTGGGCTTTATATTTTTTATTACATTCAAATTTAAAATAACTCATTACAAAGTTACGTTTGGAGCATACTTATTTTCAACCTAATGTTTTTTGTTTCTTTAAAAACAGAAAACATACATATCAGATACAGGCTAAGAAATAAAATCCACACTTTGAGAAATTTCAAAAGGTATAATTCTCACCCACATCATCTCTTCCCAGTTTAACTTGGTGAAACTTACAGTTTGGTTTGTTTGTTTTGAATTATGCGCAAAGCTACACGAGAACTATCTGCGCTAGCCGTCCCTAATTTAGCAGTGTACGACTAGAGAGAAGGCGGCTAGTCATCACTACCCACCGCCAACTATTGGGATACTCATTTACCAACGAATAGTGGGATTGACCGTCATATTATAATGCCCCCACGGCTGAAAAAGCGAGCATGTTTGGTGCGACGGGAATTCGAACCCGTGACCCTCAGATTATCAAACCAAGGGAAGTTCAATCCGTGGAGGTTATATAACGTTCACTGGAGAGAATTCTTTTTCAATTCGCCTGAACAATTCAACTACAATGATGAAAGCATGGATTTCTTAAGTTAACTTCATCTTAGAATGTCTATTACACAATGTGTACAATTTAAAGATTAAAAACAACATAAATGCTAGAACTAGATGGAAACTTTATTTGGTTTTAAATGCTCTTGTATTTTTTACTTGTTTTTAAATGAGAAATTACAGATTCTTATGTGTATATACACTGTGTATAACTGAAGGGACAATGATAATATTAACTAATCACACTGTGTATAACTGAGGGAACATTGATAATATCAGTTAAATGCACTGTATATAACTGAACGGACATTGATAATATTAATTAAATAAAGTGTGTATAACTGAAAGAACATTGATAATATTAATTAAATACAGTGTGTATAACTGAAAGGACATTGATAATATTAATTAAATACAGTGTGTATAACTGAAAGAACATTGATAATATTAATTAAATACAGTGTGTATAACTGAAAGAACATTGATAATATTAATTAAATACAGTGTGTATAACTGAAAGAACATTGATTATATTAATTAAATACAGTGTGTATAACTGAAAGGATATTGATAATATTAATTAAATACAGTGTGTATAACTGAAAGGACATTGATAATATTAATTAAATACAGTGTGTATAACTGAAAGGACATTGATAATATTAATTAAATACAGTGTGTATAACTGAAAGGACATTGATAATATTAATTAAATACAGTGTGTATAATTGAAAGGACATTGATAATATTAAACACACTGCGTATAACTGAACGGAAATTGAAACAAAAAACCCTGCAAAACAACAAACAGATACAAGATATGACTGATATTTACATATTTACTTCAAACATTTTGAGAACGAATATGAACACCTTCTAGTAGCACAGCGGTATCTCTGTGGATCAGTGATGAGCAGAGCACAGAGTTCTCTGTGCTCACCTATAAATAAAGAAAACGAAGATAAGTGTACCTGCTATAAATGCTAAGCAACGTTTATTCGTAGCGAAACCATATTTACGGAATTAAGAAGTTATAGTGTTTCCAGAGGAAATCGCATTAACTGATATCAGTAATTTTGATAAGGTGTAATAGTCATAAGAGAAACTACGTTCTAGAGATATGTTTTGCACTTAATTGTTATAATAGAAACTACGTTTCAGAGATAAATGTTACAATTAATAATATCTGTAAGATAAATTACGTTCGAGAGATAAATCTCACAGTTAATACTTAGAAGAGAAACCACTTCGCGGAGTTCAATTTTCCTGTTAAACCAAAACAGCTTTCATCAGGACAGGAGTCTAAATAAGCGCGTGCAGATAGTAAGTACAACTCCCAAGTCTTCGGGTTATTTCAGAAAATAAATTGGTCTACATAATTTTTCGACTGCCCTTAGTTACTTTATGATAACCGTTATTTCTTAACTTACAGACAGAAGTTTAACGACTTTCTCAGTTTTTGAAATGATAAACATTCAAAAATTAATTTCATGATGGAACACGAGCATAGTCGAGGATTTCTAGTTTTAAAAAAAAATCAGTATATAGTTAACAACGAAGTTTTCTAGTTAATATATTTCATGGATGTCCACCATTTTCTAGGGCCCCGCATAACCAGGTGGGTTAAAGTGTTCGACTCGTAACATGAGAGAGGCGAACATGCTTGCTATTTCAGCTGTGGGGCGTTATAATGTGATGGTCAATCCCACTATTCGTTGATAAAAGAGTAACCTAAGATTTGGCGGTGGGTGTTGATAACTAGTTGCCTTCCATCTAGTCTTACACTGCTAAATTAGGGACGGCTAGCACAGATAGCCCTCGTGTAGTATTGCGCGAAATTCAAAACAAACCACCATTTTCTGAAAAATGTTCCCGCTTTGAAATTTTCGTTTTCGTGTAGATCACTCAGGTCTCTACATCATGTATTATATTTTCTATTTTACATTTAACAAAAAGAAATCTGTAACATACGTAAGAAATCTCTCCCCTTTTTTTAGTCTATAGATGTCGTTTCTGTACAAAAGTATATGTTATACACGAGTTTTTTCATTAGAATAAAATAACGCACGTTGATGAGACCAGGATATGCCTTAAGCAGAGGGTAGTGTTGTGTCCTGTGGAGCGGAGCATATCCTGAAGTCAACATGGAATGTTAAGTAACTCTTTCGTTTCTCCTCAAAGTACAAACACGCTCTCATGTTAGGCTTACTTGTAATCTTACTTAAGTATCAATATTATGTTGCTCGCGAATTACATGCAATATAATTACAGTATTGTTTCTGAGGTGGTTAAATAATAGAATCGCTGGTACTTTAAGTCCTGTCAAAGATTCAGAGAAAGACATCGACACAGCACTGAGAAACATCGTTGTAAAATTTGACGTCATACGTTTATGTTCTTGTTCACGTACAATGTACATAATATTGCGCACATTAATATACAATTTATGAAATCACAAATAAATACATAAAAGCGCACGTTACATCCGTTTTAACATGTATATATAAGTTTATTGATTCAGTGCCTACACTTTCATATAGAATTTTTAATATTTTACAAACATTAAAATGAATATCAAGCTCGTTCTTTGAAAACTGAGATTTATATAAAATTAAATTTCTCATTAATGATTAGTTTTCATTAAATTCTTGAAAGTATTTCTACAATTTCTTTTCTTCACGGACAGAAAATGTCTAGATTAACTGAAAGACGAAATGATCCATTAGTTATATCGCACCATTTGAAGTTAGTATAGAATTATAAGTTAGAGATAAGAAAAGAAATGGGAAGTGAAAGAGGGTATTAGTCAAATCTGCATGTTATGCCAATCAATGTGCTATAGTTATTCATATAGTAAAAGAAAAAGTTCAGAAGTGCTATTTGTAGTATGCTCTCAGATCAAAATCACCTACACTACGTAAAAATAATCTATAACTTTAAAGCTCGTTGATTTAAATTATCTGACGCCACTGGCTAAAAATAAATTATAACATCGACAAAACTGAGACCAGTTGGAGAGGAATATTGTATATTTCAAAATGTTATTGGATTGGGAAGTGTTATCTAATTTCTTTTTGTTTTGAAACAGAGTAGTAGGAGATATAAGCTTTCATATCAGACCCCATTACAACCTTAATACTAAAGGATTAATCCACGAAACAAAAAAGAGTAGAATCATAAATAGGGAAATTCTTTGTGTATTTTTCTGGGAATAAAAATCTAAGAGTTAATAAAGGTTCACGTGTTAAACTGTTTAATAATTTTGTCTGAGGTTAATAAAAAGTGTTTTTCTTAAAGTATTCTTCCTTGCTTCAGTGGTTCGTTTTGGAGGTTATAAAATCAGAATTCTGGGTTTAAATTGTGCGGTGGGCATAATGCAGACAGCCCCTTTTCCGGTTTTACGCTAACGCAACTAAGGAGACAATTCCTTTAAAAATGTTCTCAAATAAGCTGTAAACCGTAATAAAAAATTAATTCCGAATATCGTTCGATTTAAGTATCTGAGGTAAGTTGTTGTTTCGAATTAAGCCCAAGGCCTCACAATGGGCTATCTGTGCTCTCCCCACCACATGTATAGAAACCCGGTTTGTAGCGTTGTAAGTGCGCAGACATACCGGTGAGCCACTGGGGGGCATCTGAAATAAGCAAATGTTGTTTATTTAAAAATATATTTTTGCTGCTTGTTCCCCCAGTGGAACAGCGATTAATCTACGGATTTCCGACCATACAATCCGGAGCTAGATTCTCCACAGTAGACACAGCAGATAGCCCAATGTGGTTCTGCTGTAAAACAAACTGACAAAGAAATCTGTATTGTCGTTTACTTTTATTTATTGCGGTCGTACACGAACATAGAACGTGTTTGGTCACAAATTCCTGGAATTAATTCAAAGTAACATAAATTTAATACATAGAACACAAACTGTATGCTTAAGGAACAAACGAGTCTATATGACAACTGACAAAATAAATAAATGTATCACAGCTGCTATTGTTCAGATAATAAACCTTAATAAATCAGAGCAACTCGTGTAGGTAAAATATTCCAATGGAATACCGTTAATACTTGAAGTTTGGATTTTGAACTTTACTTTATTTCATTTATGAAATACTCGTGTATTTATGTTTAAGAAATTTTCCTTTTATAGGATTTCAATTAATTTTAATATAAGCAACTACATTCTTGTTTTCTTCTTCCTTTAAGGTTGAACGACACTTTTCGTGTAATCAATGAATGTAACAACAAGGTAAGATAATTAAATGAACTAGGAACTTAAAATTCCAATAATTTTCTTCCATAACTCAAATATAAGAACACGTGTTATAAATTCCAGTCTTTTTTTAGCATTTTCTATTTGCATAAGTGATGTTAAAAATATTTTTTCGAATTAATAATTTTTATGGTGTATTGGTATTTTTTCTTTCTTTTGCACTACAGAGATTTATGTAAATATTGACATAACGAATATGAAATGTTAGTATTTGCTCATTTACTGTGTAAAATACGAGATTTGTATTTGATCCAAGAGTGTAAATTAATTTTTCAAATATATGTTTCAAGTTGTTGATTTAGTTTAACTTATGTTTATAAAAATCCATCCAAAAACTAACGATTTTTGTGATGAAACAATCTACAATTCTAATGTTTGGTAGACTTGTTTATATAAATAGTCTAAAAATACATTTAAAGTGAGATGAAATAACAACACATGATTAACAGGGGATACATAACTTGAATGTGTCTTAAGTCGTAAAACTTACGCTGTGGGTTTGTTCATAAACACGAATACTTTATCTCAGAAGATGAAACACTGAGTAAGCAATTTGAGAAAATATTTGGTGTATTTACAAACTGCTTTGAGATAATTTCAAGACTGAATAACTTAAAAACGATTGTAGAAATATTTGATTAATGTGTCAAAAGGTCAAGTTATTTATTATTTTTTGTAAGATAAAAAAAAACTATTGTTTTGGTATTAACTTAATATTGATCGATATATATCAGTTAGTGTTGTATTTCCTTTAAATAACTTAATTTCATTTACGTATATGTTTTTGTGTTTTCGACTAATGCTTCTCAAGTTAGGTTATAGGTCTTGATTCGTTATAACTTTGGTTTTAGTCATAGCAATAACGTACTCGCGTTATATTCTTTCATATATAGAATTATTTTACCAACAGACTTCTATACATGGTACCTCACTCGAAAGGAGAAACTTATTGTACAGAAATACGGTAGATATTAAAAGTTATCGTTCATATAGACCTATAGAAGAGGTTAAAAACGTATCACTGAAAAAGAACAACAATAATAGAAAACAAAAAATTAGTTGATAAGTAAATGTGGGAAAGCGAGAGGGGGTGAATATTGCGTGAAAATGCATTAACCAGTTAAAACGATAAATGCTTTAACACGTTATTACTATTATCCACTCTGAAATATTAACAAATCTATTTGCAGAAAAGCAAATATCCACATACTTCAAGTCACGTGGCTCGCCCATGCTTTCCAGAAAATGATTGCAATCAACTGACTATGGGACTAATTGGCTGTTTACCAGACAACGTGCAACAGGTACTGTATAAATAATATTGGTTCGAAATACGGACAAGAAGATGAAAAAAATCAGAAAAAAATCTACATTAATAAATCGTTCTTTGTCAATTTATTATTGTACTAGCATAAGAGCCTGTGGTTGCGAACTCGAAGTCCTGTTACCGAAAATTCTCACACTTTCAGCCGTGGGTTGTTATAATTATACTGTCAATTACACTATTCGTTGATAAAAGAGTACTTCAAGAGTTGGCTTGTGGTTGTTGTTGACTAGTTGCCTTCCCTCTAGTTTGAACGACTAAATTAGGTCCAGCTAGTGTAGTGAGCCTTCGAGTAACTTTGCGCGAAATTAAAAACGAACCAATGTTAACATAATCGGGAATATTGTCAAATTAAAGTGAATACAATTAACATACCAAAGCCTCAAATATTCGTACTTTCAAAATTAAAGAAACTCCTGACAAAACATACAAACCTAAAACTATATATCTACGTTACAATGCCCCAAGATACTACATCAGAAAAAGTTTCTTGGCCTTACGTGTGATACAAAATTAACTTGGCAAAATCACATTAACGAAATTTCAAATAAAACCTGGAGACGAGTGAACCAAGGTAGGAGTCTGTCTGGATATACTACAACACCCAACAACATACTTAAAATATGTGAACAATACATAAGACCAGTGATCGAATGCACCTGTCAGACATGGACAAACATAGCATCCAAGAAAATAACAACTAAACTGCAAATGTTACAAAACGCAATACTTATACTGTGCACATAAAAGTTCCACGGACAACATAGTCTCGCTTTCTACATAAATATGCAAGCACACAACTACAACTTCTCTATGACAGAAGTCTAAAGATATAATTCACTTACTTTAAGAAAAACGTGTATCAAAATGAATTATTTCAAACACTAGATCGCGATATCGTACATGATGGAAATAAGCCTAAATACCTCTCACCCGTAAGTAGGTATTACAAGTTCAGTAATCAAACATCTCTTGCTAGGCCTACATAATGTATTATTATTGTGGTTTATATGTTGTCTATTATAATGGTGTTATGTAAATACACATAATATAGGTTACATGATTAAAATACATCGAAATATAAGGGAGTATAAATAGCGAACGGTATATATACCGTTGTGAATGATAGAACGTAGTACGGAAACGAACATGGTTCTCACACGGGTTTTGAGCTTATACCCCGATTTTATGTGAAATCAACAACCTCTTTTGCGTAAAGTTTCATAATTGAGCAGTAAAACCTAAACATAACCGTAGAATGAGAAAGAGTCTAAAATTGTATCTGATCCTTCCAGATCCACGTGGATCTGTATCCCGATGAAAAGTCTTAATATGCTTCGGTGCATCAGTAAGATTTTTTAGGCCTAGTGAAATAACGCTTAACTTTAGACGTTGTAATATCTTACCTTCATCTCAGTTATCGGATAAAGTGAATCATTAATAAAGAAGCGTGAAGCGTAAAAAAGCGTTACTTGGAAACAGTTATTTCAGTCTATCATTCACTGGATCTCATAAACAAAACAACATAATTCAATAGTACTTCAAAATTACAATATCGGTTAACTTTAGTGTTAGAAACTCCACCTATAAACGTAATATGATGAAAAACAGATAAAGGTCGATAAATCAGTGTTTAATACAAAATTAAATAAAATGCTTTCTTGTCATTTAGAAGTCATTTTTGTAGGCCTGGTTAGAAAAAAAAGCGAAACGTTAAATGATAACATAACGTTTGTTTAAACAATAAAGTATTAAGTAAACCTATTAGAGATCGAGACGAAGGTTAATTCCACTTTATATAATATCATTTATTAAAACTGTATACAATTAATTAAAATTATACGTAAACTTTTAGCAACATCAGTTGTTTGTTGCACAATTCCAGGCTACTTGCATCAAATAATAAAATGTGTGTATATCTATGTATAGATAGATAGATACATGGGTACGATTATTAGAAAAGTTCAAGCTTACAGTGTATAAAAGTTATAGGTTAATATCTGATGGATCCATAGGTGAAAAATACTCAAATTAGACGTGAACTCTCAATGTGTGGGATTGAAAAAAAAACAGTTCAAGTAGACTGCTGTGCCACTTAGAATATAAACACGAAGTTAAAACATTTAACGTGGAATCTGTGAACGTTTTATTAATCCAATGTTATCAAACGTAAATGTGTTTGTGTTTAGGAGAGATGTTACCAGTTTCGTACTTGACGCTTATGCACTCGAGTATTTTGAAACGTGACACATAGAGCAACATACATGAGATAAGCCACGGCTCTCGTTCAGAGTTTATCTCTAATCCTCAGTACCCCTCGTTGGCTCAGTAGTATGTCGGTGGGCTTATAACTTTAAAAAGTGTGTTTCGATACCCACAGTGGGCAGAACACAGACAATTCATTGCATAACATAATGAACAAACTCATCTTCATAATTATGAATTTAGAATAAAATAGAGCCCTGAAGTCAAGTTTGTTTTTAAACACCTTGCTTGTCGCTGAGTCAAGCCGGATAGGACGAGGCATGGCCAGATATTCAGGGCGATTGTTTGTTTTTGAATTTTGTGCAGACCTACACGAGGTCTATCTGCACTAACCATCCCTAATTTAGCAGTGTACAACTGGAGAAAAGGCAGCTAGTCATCACTACCCACCGCCAACTCTTGGGCTACTCTTTACCAATGAATAGTGGGTTTGACCGTCACATTATAACGCCCCCGCGGCTGAAAGAACGAGCATATTTAGTGTGACGAGAATTTGAACCCACAGCCCTACGATTGCCAGTTAATCGCTCTAACGCCCAGCATGGCCAGGTGGGTTAAGGCGTTCAACTCAAAATCTGAGGGTCACGGGTTCAAAATCCCGTCGCTTTTTCAGCCGTGGGGTCGTTATAACGTTACTGTCAAACCCACTGTTCGTTGGTAAAAGAGTAGCTCAAGCGTTGTCGTTGGGTGGTGATGACTAACTGTTTTTCCTCTAGTCTTACGTGCTAAACTAGGGACGGTTAACGCAGATAGCTATCGTGTAGCTTTCCACGAAATTCAAACCAAACCATAAACCGTTTTTGCAGAGACCCTCATGTTATCATTTTCACCATTGCAACAGAAAAAAAAACACCACAACTATTATTCTTTTAGTTTTACTGGACGGAAATATTAAGAACTTGATGAATTTTCTGTAATTCCAAGACTTGTACAACGTCAGTTCCGATAACCCGATTTGCCAACAAAATTGTAGTAATGGCACCAGAAAATCGCTTAAGTCTTTGGCAGTTTGGCAAGCTCGGGAAGTGAAGGTTGAAATCTCAAATTTACTGCTTTTTTCTTTAAGTTCGATATTTATACTTTACATCTCCAAGAAAGCAGTGTGAACGTGGAATTTGATAAAGGTCAAAGAGATGGACCGAGACTTTTAATTTCCTTCACCAAAGCGATTCGATCATAGCAAATTATTTATTTGAGGAAGGCCCAGCATGACCAGGTGGTTAAGGCACGTGACTCGTAATCTGAGGGTCGGGGGTTCGAATCACAGTTACGCCAAAAATACTCGCCCTTTTAACTGTGCGGGCGTTAACATGTGACGGTCAATCCCACTATTCGTTGATAAAAGAGTAGCCTAAGAGTTGGCTACTAGTTGCCCTCTATCTAGTCTTACGCTGCTAAATTAAGGACGGCTAGCGCAGATAGCTCTCGTGTAGCTTTGCACAATTTTTATAAACAAAGAAACAAATACTTGAGAAAAAGAAAAACAAAAACTTTTATTTCCTCTATATCGTTTTCAACACCTGTTTATGCTCTTTATATTTCGTAAACAGTTTTAATTATTCCGTTGGATTAAAAATAATTTGCGATAACTTGTGTTTGTTTCGAATTAAGCACAAAGCTACACAGTGGGCTATCTGTTTTCTGCCCACCACGGGTATCGAAATCCGGTTTTTAGCGTTGTAAGTCTGCAGACGTACCGCTGAGCCACTGTTGGGGGGGTATTTGCGATAACGGCTTTAATGCTTCTTTCTGTGGAAATCAATGCTGTAAATAAATCTTAATGATACGTCAAGGAAGAGTCAGTTTCCACTCGCCCACTGTGTTCTTTTAACTAAACATCAAAAGGTATTACTCAACGCTAAATCTTCATAGCGGACAACAAACAAGTTTCAGGAGTAATGCTACATTTGATAAATCCATTTTCTTCCAAGTAGTTCCACATCTCATCTCTGGATTGTTAATATTCGTCGGAAAGATTAAATAGATTATTAAGAAATTTCCTAACAGCACAAATACTAACAAAAATTTACAGGCGATTAGATAAAAATAGTATTAAAAACTCAATACAAAAGACAAATCATCTAACATATTTTTGGGGGGCAAACGTTAACGTGTGGTAATACTGATCATGAAATATAAACAAAAGAACAAATTAGCTACATTTTAGAAAAACCTGTGAAATTTCTGTTGTTCAGCACAAGGAATGTTTGTTTTGTTTTGAATTTCGCGCAAAGCTACACGAGGGCTATCTGCGCTTGTCATCTCTACTTTAGCAGTTTAAAACTAGAGGGAAGGCAACTAGTTATCACCAACCACCGCCAACTCTTGGGCTACTCTTTTACCAACGAATAGTGGTATTGACCGCCACATTATAACACCCCCAGGGCTGAAGGAACGAGCATGTTTGGTGTGACGGGGATTCGAAGCTTTGTCTTGTGTCTGAAACACTATTCATGATATCATTCTGTAGTTTTAAATTGTGCCGATGAAATATATTTTTCGTTAACTTACCGTCAGATTATTCTAAATTGTTATTTAACTACGAAAATAAAAGTCATGCTTAGAGGGTTTGACGTTTATTAAATAAATATAATTTTTGATATTTCAAAAACATTTATTTTTGCGAAAAACCCATCTTTCAATTTCTGGGTCATGACAGTTTTTTCATTTGTCTTTAATTGTTTTATATCATTATTTTAAGATACTGATTAAACACATTCTCAGAACCTATCTGGCTTAGCAACGCTATTGGTTAGAGCTCTATGGATGGCGGGATCGAAATTCTTCACTCAACTTGCTTGCCCATTAAGCTCTGTGGACTTTATACTGGGGCAGTGGATTCTACTGTTCGTTGGTATAGAGTAGCTTAATAGTTCTCAAAGGGGGGTGTTGACTAGCTGCCTTCCTTCTAGTCTATCACGTTGAAATTACATAGAACTAGGGTAGATAACCTTCGAGTAGCTTAACAAGAACTTCAACAAACAACTAGAACAGAACTTACGTTTATGTTCGAAAAGAAAAATGTAACTAATATCTCTAAATTGCGTATGTTTTATTTTCTTTCTGTGAGATCAGAGATCTGGAAGAAAGATTCTGAATGATATAGCTACAAGTTATATTTCGTGATTCTGTATAGCTTCTATGCTTCACCATCTTTTTTTTCCAAGAAATCTTGTAGACTTTAGATAAAAGAATAAAACTTGTAAGCTGTAGATAAAAGAATAGTTTTACTCGGATGAGAAGTTACGAAATTCTAAAACAGGAGACGAATCAAAAGATCGTGGGATACCGAATAAACCAATAAAAAGAATTTAGGACTGTTGTGGAAAATTCAGTAAATATAAATTCCGCATACTTTTTTAATCTTCATGATTATGAAAAATTTTCAAAAGGTTTTTCAATTTTAATTTCGTGCAAAACTACACGAGGGCTATCTGCGCTAGCAGTCCCTAGTTTAACAGTGTAAGACTAGAGGGAAGGCAGCTAGTCATCACCACCTACCCAACGCTAACTCTTGGGCTACTCTTTTACCAACGAATAGTGGGATTCACTGTACATTATAACGCCCCTACGGCTGAAAGGGCAAGCCTGTTTGATGCGACTGGGATTCGAACTCGCGACTCTCAGATTAAGACTCGAGTGCTTTAACCATCTACCCATGCCGGGCCCTTTTTTAAAAAGAAATAACTCGAGAGATTTTTGAAAACAGAATGTAACAACTACACAAAATAAACTCACAAAATGTGTTTATATGTGAACAAATATGTTTATTTATTTTTGTTATAATTTCTTGGCGTGGGTTGGCAATATCGGAGAGTAAAACCAATTTTCAAAGAAACAAACCAATCCCCAGTGACACAGCGATATATGTGCGGACTTATAACGCGAGAAACCGAGTTTCGATATCCGTAGTGGGCAGAGCACAGATACTCGATTGTGTAGCTTTGTGCTTAAAGTTATTTTAAAAATAAGTTCTTGAAGGAAATGAAGTATTAAAAAATAACGACTTGAAATAAAATCACCTCAAAGTGATTTGATGCTTATTATTATAAAAAGTATCACATATTTTGTTTTTTAAATCATTTATTTGCTTTGCTGTAATGCACAAACATACACAATGGCTTATCTGCGCTGGATCCACCGCGAGTGTCGAAACCTAGTTTTTTAGCCTAATAAACCGTTAAGCGTTTAAGAATTAATTATTTCTTTGATTTATGAACTTTGCACAAAGCCACATGAGGGCTATCTGAGCTAGCCATCTCTAGTTTAGCAGTGTAAGAGTAGAGGGAAAGCAGCAAGTCATCACCATCCACCGTCACTTTTTGGGCCACTCTTTTACCAACGAATAATGGGATTGATCGATACATTATAATGCCCTCATAGCTAAAAAGACAAGCATACTTGGTGTGATTGGAATTCAAAACCGCCCCTCAGATTACGCCCTAACGACCTGGCCATGCTCAGCCCTTAAGAATTAATATAATTTATTTTTCTAATGACAAGATTTTCACCTAACTTGGATTTTTGTTGTTGTTACATTTGTGTTTTTTAAAGTATCTATATATATTATAATTACACGTATTTTCATCTTAAAAGACATTTTTATTTATCAGATGATCTGGACACCTATAGCTCATCCCAAATGAATAGATATTTATCGTGTTTTTGTCATAGAAAGAAACGAAATGAACGAGGCAAAAGGACAACGTATTATTAAGTGTCTATAGGACAGTTCGTGTTTGATATTTTGACAATTAAAATACGCGAAAGATATTGGCAGTATGATTGTAGCAGGGTCGATAGAATACGTGGTTTGTTGCATCATATTTCAGTGCATGGAAACAAGACAAGTGTAACAATTTTGGTTCCAAACCGTACACAAAAGTGAAGTGACCTGCAAAGACATTATACATATTAACCGATTTCTCTGGGAGCTGGTGCATTAGATGTGCGTGTGATGTGTCATAATGTCATACCTGCACCTCGAGAATGAACAAAAAGTTCTCCGTGACAGGAAACAGAAACAAAACACGAAAATTGCGACCCCTGTTGGGAATCTATATTGACACAGGGTTAAAATTTTTTGAAGTTGGGGGTTGCATATTACGCAATAAAAATTTTTCCAGTATCATATAAGCAAGAGTTTTATTATTGTATAATATATAAAAACTAGACATACGACACTGATGAGTACTAATGCAATTAACACTGTTTCGCTCATATTTGATAAGTGTGGGTTTTATGTGTGTGTTTTCTTTTTATCTATAACCAAACTGTTATAGTATTTATGGGTTTTATAATGTTATAACATGAAATATGATTACTATAGACATGTTTTATGCTTATGAATATAGATAATATTTAAATTTATCATAGTCCTATAAAAAGGAAACTGGAACACATATATAGGATATTGAAAACTTTTAATACTAGAGTAAGTTATAACAGATACACAAGCTTAAAGGTTTAATTCTTTAATGTTAGTTAACGATTAAAATTCAAGTATAAATTTAAAAAAAATATTTATATGTTTTTGAATTTCGCACAAAGCTACTCGAGGGCTATCTGTGCGAGCCGTCCATAATTTTGAAGCGTAAGACTCTTGGGCTACTCTTTTACCAACGAATTGTGGGATTGACCCTTACATTATAACAACCCCACGGCTGAAAGGGCGAGCATGTTTGGCGCAACGGGGTGCAAACCCGCGACCCTCAGATTACGAGTCGCGCGCCTTAACACGCTTGACCATTCCGGGCCAAAAGAAAAATAATTAAGAGACAAACAGTTTTTATTACAAGTGTAATTATTTAAAAACCTAAATCCATTATGTTGGATTACAATAAAGTACATATAAGAGGATTCTGTTTCAGGTAGTTAAAACTAAGGTATCTCACATAAAAGTACAGTTTCTACAGTACTGTCCGGTTTGAAAATGTCCCGGTTTATTGGTAGTGGCGCTTCATACAACTAGCATAAAGAAGAGACACTTGGAGACTGTTTACCATGAGGTGTGTGCGATTTGTGTGAATGATATCCATAGCTTATGTTCACAGAATCTTTAGCGTGAGTTTCAAAGATGGGAGGCTAGAGTGTATGTTAAAATGAGTTGAAGAGTTTAATTAGGTCGAACAGAGGTTTACTGGAGGGCCTGACTGTACTTTCAACACATTCAGGAACAAATGTTGAGAAACTTGTTAACACATTGTTCATAATAAATGCGTTTTTTTGTTTTGTTTTTACAAAATATTAATATATTACAAAGGATAATGTGGAAGGTTTCTTGTTGTAGACCCGCAAATCCAATCATACCGACAAGGCCACATACCTTGTTTATTTAATTGCACATCGAATTCGTAAACGTATCACTGAACTCGAATTACGCACATCATCTTAACATATCGACTTTCACTAGTTTTTTATTATAGGAAGGAAAAATGTGCTGTACCAATAATAACATTATTAAAATTCGTGTTTATGTTGTTACGATTTTGTGTCTGTACATCTACATTATTCATATACAACTAAACAGGTTCTGACCTTGCTTATGGCTCGTCTATCTGTAATGACGTAAGATAGATCTTGTCTCATTAGAGTATATACCGATTTAAAGCTTTCAGTGATACCCGAAGTGTAGTTAGTAAATTCAAGGTTACTAAGGTGTAAGTTAATTTCGACGGTATCTGAACAATCATTACCATGAGTGAATTTCCTCTACCAATTTCACATCACTGTTATTTAAGTGAAATGGACACTTCACCTCATTTGTTTCCCTGGGTCTGTTAAGGACACATCAAAGTACGTTTGTAAGTTTTAATTAAAATCATACCTCAGTTTAAGGCCGTATTATTTTTAAGAATAAAGCAGGGTTTATAAAGCGTTAGTTAGAGGCTGGTCTCAATTAGTGTCTGTCCTGAAACGTTGAGGCCCGGCATGGCCAAGCGCGTTAAGGCGTGCAACTCGTAATTCGAGGGTCGCGGGTTCGCATCCGCGTCGCGCCAAACATGCTCGCCCTCCCAGCCGTGGGGGCGTTATAATGTGACGGTCAATCCCACTATTCGTTGGTAAAAGAGTAGCCCAAGAGTTGGCGGTTGGTGGTGATGACTAGCTGCCTTCTAGTCTTACACTGCTAAATTAGGGACGGCTAGCGCAGATAGCCTTTGTGTAGCTTTGTGCAAAATTCCAAAACAAACAAATAATGAAACGTTGAACCAAGATCGTGTTTAACGTACTTTAAGATTTGACAAAAACAAACCAACTTAAGTTGTTGAGGATACTTCACATTACTATGTGGTTATCCATGAGTTATATTACATTATTAATGTGGTAATATACAAGATTTAAAAACAGAGAAAAGAAATACAGTTGGAGGTGAAAACTTAAAACAATTTTAGAAACGAAAAAATGTTTGAAATTATTGGAACGTTTAAAGAAAAATAAGATAAAAACGACGTTAAAATGTAAAATACGTGAGAAAGATACTGAGAAATGTGGGGAAATGACCTGAAAAGGAACAGACAATAAAGACTGTTAAGAATACGAGAAAAGGCTACAAAGACTCTTTGTCTGTTTGTTTCTTCTTTACATTTGCGCAAAGCTACAAGAGGGCTATCTGCGCTAGTCGTCCGTAATTCGGTAGTGTAAGACAAGAGGAAAAGCAGTTAGTCATTACCCCCTACCGCCAACTCTTGGGCTACTATTTTACCAACGAATAGTGAGATTGACCGTCACATTACATCGATAACACAGCTGAAAGGGCGAGCATATATGTACGACGGGGATTCAAACTTACGATCTTCAGATTACGAGAAGAGCACCTTAACCACTTGGTCATGCCGGGCCTACAAAGAGTTAATTGTTGAGTTTATATTAATGTGCACTCTTAATACTTACTGTGCTTAGCAATTTAAACAACAGAATTGTCAACAATATGCAATAATTAATTGCTAATCACAGTAAGAGTTACAACTTCTGGTAAACAGGGGGTAACTTTGACACTAGTCTTTAAAATCGAACTAAAAGAAAGCAAAATTACGGTGATTATAATAGTAACCACTCTATCCCAGGTACTGTTCTGACAAATCTTCTTTGATCTCTGTCCAACGGTGTAATGTCTTTCTTAAGGTAAAGAATCAAGTACTGAACACAACACTCCAAATGTGACCATAATTGCAACCACTCTATTCCAGGTACTGTTCTACAAAACCTTCTTTGATCCTTGTCTAACAGTTCAATGTTTTTCTGAAGATAAAGAATCAAACACTGAACACAATACTCCAGATGTGACCATAATGGCAACCACTTTACCCCAGATGTCGTTCTATCAACCCTTCTTTGATCCCTGTCCAACAATTCAATGTCTCTCTTAAAATAAAGAACCAAAAACTGAACACAATGTTCTAAACTTGACCCTAATCAATGACCTGTACAATGAAATTATAACATTTTTAGGCTTGTGTTCAATATTTCTCTAGGTGCAACTTAAATCCTATTTACTTTACCATTAACAACACCATTAGATTGCTAGAGGACTCGACTCATAATCTGAAGATCGCTGGATCGAATCCTGTATCATCCCCTATTCGTTGGTAAAAGAGTATCCCAAGAGTTGGCGATGAGAAGTAAAAAATAGCAAACTTCTTTCTGGTCTGTAACTACTAAATTAGAAACGGCTAGCGCAGGTAGCCCTCGTGTAGATGTGCGAAGTTGAAAAAAAATAAACAAAAACAAACAAACACATTGTAATGACTTACAAGCATTGCTCTTCATTAATTACAATTAAAAGTCACTGCCATATATTTTCGCTCGTTGGTGATTTAAATAAGTTTTGGAACTTTCTGTATTGTATTTCTTTTAGAGCAAAGCCACATTGGGCTAGCTGCAGTGTTAACCGATGATAATTAAACCGTAGATTTACAATTTTCACCACTAGGGGATTTCTTTATTGCGAATGGTTATTTTGTTAAGTGCGAATTTTAAGCTATTAAGCTCATCTCTAGATAACCCATCATTTTTCCTGTTTTAATAACTCTTTGCGGCTCACTTTCTGTTTTGCTTTATATCAACTATATAATTAACTAGTAAGTTTCGTGTTTATGCAGGAAAAGTGATAACTTTCCTTCCTGTAAACTGAACTAATAAAAATTTCTGTGACGTGTTAACACGATACCAAACAAGAAACTTGTTGATCGCAAATATGAATTTTGTTTCCTAAACAGGCAATAAAAAGCTTCTCCATTCGTCCTGGAAAACAGCACATTACTTTTGCCTTTCCATTCATGGAAGACACAATACAAAACTTCTGTGAAGGAAACAGAATTTCAGAAGTAGGTGGCGTTCCGGAAAAACCTCGCTACATCACTTCCGGTTTTTTCTTTGATCAAGGATTGGAAATCATTCAAGGATTTCAGACTTACGTGACTCTTGTCCCTTATGTCAACAGGTAAGGTTTAATATTTTAAAAAAATATATATGTTGTCTTCTACTTCTTGTAATTTTCCTGCGTCAGGAACAATGAGCCAGGAAAAGTTCGACATATAATCCATTGTAATTTATTTGGCAGTATCTCAACATGCTTAAATGTATGACTAAAAGTCATTGCTACTTTTTATAACGAATTTTGGTTCCTCTTATTAATAAGAATCTCATGATTTCGTCTCATTACCTCAATGTAATATGCCATTTAGGCTTAACCATTTTGTACTTCAGCAACTGTATCTTTAGTTAATATCAAATAATATTTCTATACTAATTTGCAATTTCTAGTTTTTTTAGGGCCGACATTTAATTTTCCCCGAGACTGGCTATACTTAGTTTTATGAAACTCTGACATAATATTCCACAGAAATGTAAAAATAAAGACAAGGGCTTTGGTTCTGGATCAACCATTATTTGCAAAGCTACAACATATATTTCTTGTGGGTTATTCTTGATTTAGTTACGATATTGTATGTAACGTAAACGTTAAAGAGAGATGAGGAAGATAGTGATAGGCTAAGATAAGATAAGATAAGCCGTGGGCTGGAGGTCAAATGGAAGAATACAGAAAAATCCTTGCTGTGCAGCAATAGAAGGGACTATTTGATAGGTTATTCAGACAGAATGTTCACAATGAAACTTAGTTGAATGGGCGGCGACTGCATGTTGTAGAAACACAAGTGCAGAGGACGACGTTTCGAAAGTCTTCCGCCTTTCGTCTTAAAAGATGTCTGTCTTGTCTTCTGTACATTCTTGGGCCTTTGTTCTGTCCAGGTCTTTATCTCTCAAATCCCCCTCTCTGTTGATGAAACTCAGTTGAAAAAAAATCTCTACTCTTAAACGATATCAACGACATCTATTTGTTTTCTTTTTAATTTTCTATAATTTTTAATAAGACGTCTGTTTCGGGTTTTCCTCTCTCTGTGTATAAGACCCTATGCTTTTCAGGTAACATATCGGAGTTTGTAAGACACTTCAATGTAATACAGGTTGTTCATGTGTTTGTATGTGTCTGTGATTTGAGTACCGCCGTACTTCGTCAAATCTATGGGACGAGACTCCCAATGGTTCAACGGTTAGTCGTTGGTGTTGTTTGTAATTACGTACAACGCTACACAGCGAGCTATCTGTGCTCTGATCATAACGGGTATCGAAAACCGGATTCTAGGGTTGTAAATGCGCAGATATTCCGCTGTGTCACCTGGGGGAGCAACGATCAGTCTGTGGGTTATAACGGTACAAAATCGGTTTCGACAACAAAGAGACTATTCTATAGCTTCGTGTTTACGTAGCACCAATAAATTACATGACAGATATTTTATTCTGAAAACAAAGGGCACATTGGATTTTAGCTTAAGGAGTTTATGGGACACTAGTGCTCGTATCTGAAACGACCGAACCTGAATGTTAACGCTATATAATACAGAGCGTATTGTCGTGCTGGTATTTGGAATCGCAGTTTATAAAGCAACATTAATGTCTCTCATATTTTTATTCAAAACTTTACATCACTGTTGATTTTATTTAATACGTTTCTATGGTAATGGGTATAGAAAGATTTAAGTAAAATATAGAAGATAAAATAAATGAAAACTAGCAAATACGCTGTTAATTTAAAACAGATTGTGGTAAAGTAAACTGATATCAAATTACTTTTACTCAGTTGTGCTCATGCGCACTAGCAACAGGTATTTAATGAACAACTCAGAGCAGAATAAAACTGACGCTATGTGACAATTTACTGTAAAACTAGGAGGCGACCAATCACATCAGGTTATACAAAACTAAATCATTTCTCATACAGAAATTTCGATTAATGTCAGTTTTTAAATATGAAAGAAATTTAGATTGTAGCATTTTATCTTTTCTTGAAAAATGCACACAAAATTTATTTTCTTTTTACGTAAAACAACACTATATCACGAAATATATATACACACACACACACCAAGCCTCTTTCTCCCATTGGCTTAGCGGTAAGTGTGTGGGTTCACACTGCTAAAAACCTCGTTTTGATACTTGTAACAGGCAAAGCACAAATAGCCAAATGTGTGGTTTTGCGCTTAACAACAAACAAACAAAACATTTATCATAATTACCGATATTAAAGACGCTAGTAAAAACAGATTTCACACTTATTTGTTTACTTATCATTTTAAACCTCTAATTTCATATTATTTTGTTCCTGTAAACAAATAGAATATTTATTACTGGTAATAAAAAAGTTTGTTTCTTTTTTTCTTAATTTCGCACAAAGCTACGTGAGGGCTATCTGCGCTTGTCTTCACTAATTTAGCAGTGTAAGACTAGAGGGAAGGTAACTAGTCATTACCACCCATCGCCAACTCTTGAGCTACTCTTTTACCAACGAATAGTGGGATTGACTGTCACATTACAACGTACCCATGGCTGAAAGAACGAGCATGTTTGATGTGACGGAGATTCGAACCCGTGATCCTCAGTTTAGGAATCGAGTACCTTAACCACCTGGTCATGCCAGACAGGTAATAAATAAATAAATAAAGACACACAGAAGTGGGACGAATTTTGTAAAGTCAAATTTGAAGTGGGTACCGTGTTTAATGATGTCATATCCGTGGATAACTGTTTTATTTGAAGCGCACAGTGGACTATCTGTGTTGTGTTTGCCAGAAGGATCGATCCCAAAACTTCAGCTTGGTGAACTCTCAAATTTAGCGACAATCCCTCCTGTATTAGGGAAATGATGTAACAGAAATTATTGTACTTATAGGGGTCGGCCAAGTGGTTAGGGTGCTCGACTTACAATCTGAGGGTCGCAGGTTCGAATCTCCAATTACTAAACATGCTCGCCCTTTCAGCCGAAAGGGCGTTATAATATAACGGTCAATCCTTCTATTCGTTGGTAAAAGAATAGTCCAAGAGTTTACGATGGATGATGACGACTAGTTGACTTACCTCTAGTGTATCATTGTTAAATTAGGGACGGCTATCGTAGTTAGCCACTGTGAAGCTTCGCGCGAAATTCTAAACAAACCTAACATTTTGGATTCTGGGATTTCAGTGGAAATTAAACTAATTTTGTCCTTAGATTGGATAGTTTGATCAGTGTTTAAGTAAATAATTGTTTCATAATAATACTGAGTTAATGGATTTATACTGGTATGTTTGTTTGTTTGAAGTTAAGCAAAAAGCTACACAATGGGCTACTTGTGTTCTGCCCACCATTGGTATCAAAACCCCAATTTTAGAGTTATAAACCCGCAGACATACCGCTGTACCACTAGGGGGAGAGAGTTATAGTGGTTTTGCTCTGATGTCCTTTACGTTCCACTATTTTGTTTTTAAGCACGAGATTTAGTTGATGAGCATAAGGTGTAATGATATTTTAAAACAAATGTTGTGTCTTTGCTAGAGAGAGTTTTCCGGTTGTTTTGCTCACTCTTTACCAAAGAGATACGACTGAAGGCATCTGCCGTCACTTTCAAAGCCTAATAAGGACCATGCTGAAAAGACCGCTACCAGCGGGCTTATGGAAAATTTCGGTGAGTACCCAATCAGTTTAGCCGAAATTAGGTGTGTTTTTTGTTGATTTAAGTTATCCTATCTGTTTTTTCTTTTTCAGAAAGGCGATTTTATTAGGTTTACTTTAGAAAACTCTTCATTTTGTTTGCTCAAAATCCGAAGACTGCTATTTTTCTATAAATATGTTATTCATGAAAAATGGAATTACTAGAAACAGAAGAAAATACAACAATCGAAAAAGAAAGCATAAAGAAAAAATTAAATTATGTCAAAATTATAAAAAACACGAAACACTGAGAAAAGATAATAAGAAAAATTCGCAAAAGGTAAAAGCTAAATTAAAGTGGAAAACACATACACACGTGTATATATATATCTGTATGTATAAACGTATTAAATATTATCATAGTAAAAAACACACCATTAACGAACAATGGAAACTGAAACAAAAACAAAGAAAAGAGAAGAAACGATAGCTATACTGTAATGAAAGATATATGGGATTTGAGAAACTGAAAGTGAGGTTAATGAAAGATATATGGGATTTGAGAAACTGAAAGTGAGGTTAAATAGAAAACAAAAGTGAAAAGAATACTGATTGAATTTTCATGTTCGTAAAATATATTCTTTGCTGTGAGGTTATTGTACGTTATTGTACGCTTACGTTCTGGTGTTATTTCTTCAACGGGTGCAAATATTTTGCTACTGAAATAACATTGCACATAAAATTATACGAAATCAGTTTTTTCTAAACCTTATATCATAGCTAACTAATACTAAATATAATTTATATCTAATTTTGGAAATAAAACAACCTACATTTCATTGTGGCTATTGTAACCACAGCAAGCGAACTAAACAATGAGAGACCAAATTTATTAACGGATTCTCGATGTTGTTCTGTTACCGAATCTCATTTAATATTCAGACAATTAAAAGTAAACTTTTACCGCTTCTCAGAATTACGTCCAGTTCACATCGTTTCAGAACTAATTACACGATGAAACCGATAAGTTGTAATTTAAGATAGTTAACCTGAAACGTTACTCAAAAAACTGCAGTTGTTCTCTGTACAGTATTGAACATAAAAAAACAACAAGTTACAAACTTAACTACGCCCTACAACGTTTTACGTGAGTTTAACTAGCGCCCCTAACTCAGTATACGAATTTACAACTTCGTCTGTATGGAATAGTAGCGTGGAATAGATGGAGCATAGATACTTGTGCTTATAGACAAATAAATAGATGGATGGATGAAGGAATTGCGAGATACACATAGATAAATGGTAAAAACAAGATAATCTTCAATTTTATAGTAAATCCAGCAAATATGGATAATTTCTTTAAAAAGTATACCGTATTCAAATATAGGAAATTCTTGAAGCCAGAAATGCACGCGATTTCTTTTTAATGTAATGATCGCTTGTCTGTTTATTTTAGGGCAAAGTCACAATAGTCTTATCTGTTGTGTTCACTGAGTCCCGGATTTTAGCGTGTGATTTATGTAATAAAGAAAAGGTGTATTTTAGGATGAAGACGTGCTTGATATAACCAATCACTTGGCTCTAATTAGCAGGCAAGTGATTCGCAGACGTGTACAATGTCTTGGTTGCATCCGAAGTGTTAGTGCCTAAGCCTAAACAAAACGAGACGAAAAAGTAAAACCTGTTGAATATTATGTTTTCATCGAAAAGTCAGCGAACATTCTAGAAGTTCTCAACAACTAACACTATTATGTATGAATAATTGTCATATTATTATTCAAAATTCGTCACGTTTTAACTCTTTATGTTCACTTTCCCGCATATTATTTGCGGAATAAAAACACATTTTTATTCTGAAAGATGAAAACGAGCCCGAACAGTTTTATATAATGGTAATGTTTGACATTTGTATAATGATGAATGTAGCCTATACGTTAACAACATGGAGACAGTACCTGCGTGTTGTACGTCAAGTGCACGAAATTTCAATTGGATCACTGTTAATTGTAAACATTTGGTCACGTGTCAATGTTTTTTTAAAAATATTTCTTAGAGTTACGTGCGAAAAGTTTCCTTGTAGCAGATGATTTATGACGAGAATTTTGGGCTTAACTTTTGACTTGCCTATTTTATTTCATTAACTGGTCAGAGAAAGATATAAAATTCTCACTACACCCAACGCATGTAGAGTGTGTGAGGTAAACATATTAATGAGTATATGTTAGTACGTGATTTGTACAGCGCTGCACATAACAGACGGTGAGCAAGTTATCTTCTTACAAAATTACTAAGAGTGCTGGTGGGAATGTGAAAACCCATTTATAGTAAGCCTAAATTATTAATATAATATTGGATGTTGTAATAGATGAACGTCAATTTGTAAAATTATCACATTTTTCGCATCTTCGTATGTTTTATGTAGAGTTTTGTGGAGCTTTGTTTTGATGAGCTCGTTTGATGTCGTCCTTGTTTTAACACAGATGCGTCTTGATTACAATGTATGTTGTTGCTTGGCAAACCTAAAAGACTTTTGTAACTGACTTGTTTTATTAGATATGCTTAACCCGCCACAAGACGTCGCACTTAAATATAAATCACAGGATACAACACTTAATGTTTAACGTATCGAATACTTGCTCTCCAATTATAAATTACTTTTTTGTTTATTTACTGACAAGCACAAAGCTACACAACGGGCTATCTGTTCTCTGCCCATACAGGGTTCGAAACATGTTTTATGCGTCATGACCCTTTAGATTTAATGCTGAGATACTTGGGATTTCATGTTTGATAGTTTGCATAAATGTTTGTTTAAGAACAAAGAAACACGGAGGGAAATGTTGCGTTTACTGTGAGTGATCGAACCCCGGATTTTAGTGTAACAAGTTCTTCATGTTACCGCTGATTTACTATTGAACATTTACACAATTGCACTTGGTTGGTGGCTGGTTAAAATTAAATATATCCTGTTTGTCTTTTATAACGCTTTATTTTAGGGTTAAGTGGGAGAAAGTACGATTATATTATTGTTGAAACATTTGTGAACTAAGCAAAAAATATCGTTTCAGCTGTCGGTATTCAGTACCAAGCGGACGAGGACGGTGTTATGTTGGTGGCAACAAATAAACTTAAAGTCAGCTCGAAGTAAACATTACCAAATGCAGATCACAATGAGATATTTCCAATGATAAGCAGCATTCGAAATGACAGAGCAAACTTACAGGCTACACATATGCAGGACTCATGAACATTGATTAGTTTTAATTTAATGTTCAACTTATCTCTAGCACCACAAATTATTTTATAAAATATCAAATAAAAGCAAATAAGTTATACAAAGTACTGACATATTGTAATTACTTTTAACAGTACACTTCATATTTGTGCTACCAAAAGTTTAACAATACACGACTGTAAATTATTACTCTAAAAGTTCCGTAATATTCTGTTTATTTCAGCAAAGTTTTTCAGTTGCCACTTGAACCTTTAATTTTTTGTATAAGCACAGATAACTTTAATTTAATATCAAAAACTTTCAATCGTCAAGGCAACGTTACCAGTATTCCACCAGTTCCTTCTTTGTTTTTTTCTTCTTTTCAGGTAACGGTTACTTACATTTGCTACTTATTTAGGATCATTGAATTATCCGAAAACAAATCCTTGATCAATAATTATTGTTCCTAAGACAATGACATGATGTGTAAGAATCTACCTGTACAAATCAGCAGGAGGGGTGCCGTCAGTTTTCTGTAAATCACCAATAACAGTGACTTAAAGGCAGCTCACGCTTATACTGTTCCCCAGGATGCTTCACCCCAGATGTTTTTTTCCGTTCACCTCAATGTCATCGAAAAAAAAACTGTCTGATTGTCACCAAACAAATTGAACTTGAATTCATCTCTTAAGATCTACCTATTCCAACTTTGTTCATCCCAGTGTTTGAAGCCTGATTCGTTTTGTTTTTCTGATCTTCTCAAAGCAGTGGTTTATAAAACCACTTCGTACTAATGTGTAACATTAATTTACACGCATACATCATAATCGTTTACTCGATCACACTAATAGTACTTTGCAGTCGTGTATTTACGCAATTATGAAAGCATAAACACATGATGTATAGTTTAAAGTAATTACAATATGCTAATGCTTCGTACAAATTACTCACTTTTCTTTCCATGTTTTATAAAATAGTTTGTTGTGCTGGTGATAAACTGACCAATTTAAATTAGCTGATCATAGTGCATGAGTCCTGTATGTGTATAACTTCTAGATTATTATAACTATTTCAAATGCTGCTCACCAACACTGTCTAGCTAAGGTCCCCCAGTGGCTCAGCGGTATCTACCCGTGAGGGGCAGAGCACAGATAGCCCATTGTGTAGCTTCGTGCTTAATTTAAAACAACAACGTCTAACTAAGCCTTTAGAACTTTTATATCAACATTTCTGTTAATAGCAATCTTAGTTTCATGTATCTTCTCGTGAGTTTCAATAATAGTTTTATTGAAACACGAAATTTTACCTCAGTTTTAGTTGAATGACAGCCAATCACATTGTAAGCTGTCATCAACTGACTCTAGTGTGGTAAAATGTAATTTTACATAACACAGAAATGAAGCAGTCCTACAATATTTGCATTCATACCCATCGATGTATCTACTATCCTCATTATTATTTCCTATAATGCATAGATAAACTGATAATTACGACATTTCTAACCCAAACACAACTAACATACGGGGCTGGCTTTGAATGCGTTACAAGAATGACAGTCAGTACTTTAGCTTGGATGGTGAGCGGGAGCTTCGCTGACAGCTTGGTTTTCCTCTGATCAATAGCTCAAAATTAGGGTTAAAGGCAAATCGCCTTAATAACTTTGTCATAAATATAGAATACAAATTAATAGACCAGTATATTATTCTGACATTAAGACAGTCTTTGAAAAATAAAGAATATACTAAATAAGTCCTTTGATAGGCAACACCAAAGTTAATACATGAAGTAAAACAACGTTAGATATTTCAGTAATAATAAAACTAGAAATGGCAGTCCTATAATTCCCTCTGAACGAAACGATTTGATTCAATTGTAAAGTGGAAGTGATACTTTCCACTAACACTGAATACTTGAATACAGATGTTAATAATTGTTCAAGAAAATTATATTCAATATTAAATAGGAGCTGATAAATGCAAAGATGAAAGTAATTCACAGTATTTAAAGATAAAAATATTTGAAATGTCCTTGGCCTATAATCATATATCTGTACGTATATTTGCTATATTTTATCATATATGTTACAAAGCCACTCGTACTGCTCTTTTCCGTGCTTGGAAAATTGAAATACCATATTTCCACTAATTAACGCCCTCTATCTAATTATTGCTCCCCACGGTATCTTTATAAAGCTTACATTATGTGACAGCAACAGCAATCTAATATATAACCCACTATTATTACTGTAATTTTGATTTGAATTAAAAAAATAGACACACACTTGATAGCATTGAAATAATTAAATTGCACGTGAAAAATGAAACAAGGAACTGTATAAAAACTATACTTAGCGTTCCGCACTTTTGCAATTCGCAACGCTAGAGGGGGGGAGGAACACAGTAGGTTCAGAACTGAAAAAGAAAAATGACCAAATTGACAGATATACTTACTGAAGGACATAGCATTGCTAAATAATGTGAAACTCGTGACAGATATACTTACTGAAGGACATAGCATTGCTAAATAATGTGAAACTCGTGACAGATATACTTACTGAAGGACATAGCATTGTTAAATAATATGAAACTCGTGACAGATATACTTACTGAAGGACATAGCATTGTTAAATAATATGAAACTCGTGACAGATATACTTACTGAAGGACATAGCATTGTTAATTAATGTGAAACTCGTGACAGATATACTTACTGTAGGACATAGCATTGTTAAATAATGTGAAACTCGCGAGGGTTAGGTGACAGAGTTATCACATTCAGTGATAATGGTCTGCGTAGTGTTTTCGTCTGCATAATTCAGCAGCTTCTGCGTAAAACGAGCTATCATAACTGAGGAACGAAAAACGAAGATAAAATAAGAGGTGCACTGAAAAACGACAGTGGTAAGATTTTTACAATGAAAAATAAGTTATTTTAAGTGCATATTTTTCTCTACGTTTGTAAGTTTGATCGTTTATTATTATTATTATCTGAGACTGCTTGTTTTACGGATGTTACTGTTAAGATCTTGTAAAATCACGACGCTTAGGATTCGATGCTCAACTCTGGACTTAATTGGCACAAGAGGATGAGAATGAGACACATTTTCGCTAGACGGATATCAGTCTACAGCAGGTTTATTCTTAGCTAACAGTTGGCACCAATCATATAGCTGGATACCCTGAAACGCTGGTGCGAGGGTGGGAGGAGTAAAGTGTCTTTGTCAAGAACACAACAGTATAACTTGGACTACCCTCGAACTCACAACTGTCTAACTACAAGCTCAAAGCTCAGAACCCATCGAGTCATTCATTTAGTTCTGTGTATTATGCACACATATTCTACAATAAGTCAAGTTGGTAATAAGCCTCTATCAGATACATTTCTATCAGAATTACACGGTGTTTTGCTGCTGAGGCTTGATACGCTTGCAGTTGCCATAGGCAACAAGCTGGCATCAAGAAGCCACATCAAGGTAGATAGCGTAAGGAATTTAATACAACTAAGTCTCTATGCCTTTTCATACTTGAATATTCTATGAGTAATTCTGTTGGACAAATGAACACTATTGAAATAAGTTTGTAGAATATTAGCCAAGCCAGCTAAACAGTAGCTAGTAAGTCCAATCAAACTGTAGGTAACCTGGATGTACGCACCAAGAACTATTTAATTTCATGCCAATAAACAACACATAAATGATGTTGATACATTTATTTGAAATGAATACAAGTAATAATAAAGACTCATAAAAGACTTCGTATTTCGTATCAGCTTAGGACATTCCTTATTATGATAAACCTTTACATAAAAAATATTGTCTCCCGGTGGGAAAGCGGTAAATCTTTGGGTTTACAACGCTAAAATCAGGGGTTGGATTCCCCTCGTTGTACGTAGCAGATAGTCTGAAAATACAAACACACACATATAACAAATATTATAAACTGAACTACGAATCTAATTTGTTGTCTACTTGAGCACTTTTAATCAATAAGAAACATAAGATAAAATACAAAGATTAATTAATAATTTATTTATTTAAAATAAAATAAAAAAAATTTAAAAAGTTTACTTGGATCTATAGTATGTTTCATATTAGTGTGTTCTGCGATATATTAGTCTTAATTTTAGAGACTTAAAACACTAAAATCTAGGGATCGATTCCCCTCGCTGAACGAAGTGGAGTAAACACATATTGCAGACTTGTGCTGAGAACATCACAAATACAATAGTTCATTGGTTTAATTCATTGCACATTATTACACTATACTATTTTATTTAATGAACACGATAAATAGAGCTTAAAGTCTTACAAGTACTTTATATCAACTTAGGATTCCCTCAGTTAACGAGTAAATAAAAATCCCAGTTCAACTAATTAGGTTAGTTAAAGATAGGTTGCAGGTTTGATTTAACGCAAAGCTACTCAATGGACTATTAATGCTATTACCACTGCGGGGAATCGAACCGCGGATGTTACTGTTGTAAGATTCTAAATTTATCGCTAACCCACTGGGAAACCACATTCATTACATATGTTTTAAAAAAAAGGTTTAACATTTATCCCACAATTCTTCTCATTATAAGAGTTTTCCTTTAGATTACTGTAACTCTCAAAATAAAATGTCATAAAATGAATTGCTCTCTATTTTCTATTAATCCTTATTATAAGTATACGTATAATAAATGTCATAAATTAAATTTGTACTGTCATTACGTCATAATTTTTTTCCCATACTGAGTATCGTGAAATAGCTCATGTTAAGAGCTTGTATTGGATGTTAGCCTTTCTTTATATTTTCAATATTTATTCGCAAAGCGACGAAGAGAAATAAACAGGCGGATGAAAACCACAAGTGAGGGATTTGAAATAGCCAAAGGGTTTAATGCACTCAAAAGCAAGAGGGTTCATCTGTGAGGGGAGAGATTATGAGGACAGACTAGAACTCTATCCCCTCTGTTTGTGCTCGTGTGACGAGAAACTCAGCGCTATTTACTTAACTCTTCCGCTAGGTTACGGTAACCTTGCTATTACAGCAAAGTTAGTTTTGTTAATATATCTTTCCGAAACTAAGCAGTTGACCGTACGTGTAGTCAAGGTGTTGTGAGACGAGCTGTGTTCACTAGAAACAGATTTTGAGGGTGTGATGTATTTCACAGCTGCTCTTCACAGGTTCGTATGAGACGCTAGCCCCACCACATAATACAATACATTCTGCGATAAATTCTGGGTATTTTTTTTTAACTTCACATTTGCGGAAATACGGTATTTTTCCGTTTATAAAACTATATTTGTATGTATATATTTATACAAAACATCAATAAAATTATTCACCTATGGATACGAATAATACCACATTGAAATATCAAACTGTTTATTCCATATTTTAATTACCTACTTCAAAAAATATATTCTCAGTAAAATTACCTCCTGAAGAGTGAAATTTGAAGTCACGAAGCTGGCTAAATAAATTAGTAAAGGACAGGAAAAACGAAATAGTCTGATATTCCAATGTTCTTTTAAATATTCACACACGTAAATATATGAGGGTAAAAGATATAAATATTTGAAAAACTTATACCAATATTCATGTTAAAACGCTTAACAAAAGAACATACAGTTATAGCATAGTTACGAAATTGTGCATAACAAAATAGTCGTCTCGAAATCAGGACAAAAGACAAGAATAGTTTATAGTAAACTAAATTTGCATTTAAAAAAAAATACTGATAAAACCCTATAGCGCTTTTGAAAGATGGATCTCTTGAAGGGGTTGAAGTTTATCAGGTTCGTAAGTGTGGTTTTCAATTTTTGTTTTTAATTCTACCATTCACATATTTCATGTTAGCTATAAATATTAAACAGCGGTTTTTCTTGGTTTACGCTGTGATAAACTATTGCTTATTTCTTTGGCATGATTCATCCCCTATCTTTCCAAGCTGAACTTTTTACTTTACTTTGAAATGGTGAAAGTAAAACCAAAATGCGGACACACATGAAAGATTTCGAAATTTCCAATCTATTTCCAGCCTTCTTCGTTAGGGTTACTTGTTGCCCCTCGAGACGTTCGTTCTATTGAGCAGGCATGCATTGAATTATGTTTTTTTTTTACACACGTGTGATGTGTTAAGAGCGCATCTGCTAAGCTGAACGTGTAATTAGCCTTATGATTTTACTCCTTCTTGGTTATTACAGGAGCTACAAGAACTTGAAAGATAAACAAACACATGTCTGTGGATTGTCATCAGACTTTCAGAAATTGCATCAACTGTTAAGTGCACGTGAGGCAATAAACCGCATGCGATAAGAAAACATTCTAAAACTGGCCTGAAACACTTAGTCGTAGATTTGAAAAACAAGTAAAACAAAGTTAACACTTCCTAAAGATATTTACTCGATGAAAGACCGACTAGGCTGTGATTTTCGCAATAATCATTTTTCAAATACTAATTAAGGTCGGTAAAAGTAAAAGTGCTCTTTCTTTAATACCCTATAATATTTTCTATTTGTCACACACGTGGTAGTAATACTCGATAGTACTGTGTAAAATTATTATACGTGTATTTTCGAATGCTGTATTACAGACACTGGTCGTTGATTTAAGCCCTAAGCTGCGAGAGCTTGTCCTGAACACGTGCGCTGAAGCAGTCACAGAATGCCAGGCGGAGGGAAGCTGCCACGGATTTTCTGAAAAACCGACGGAAGAACTTATGATACAGGTCAAGGTGTGGTTTTGGTTCTCTTACGTTTAAAGTCTCTTATATAAATATATCAGTGCAAGCAGAGAGTTCAGTATAAATTTGTATTTTTGTACGTAACTTAATGTCTAACCTGTAAGATTTTAATTGTGAAACATATGTTCGCTTTCAACTGTTTCTCTGTTGTTGTTGTTTTTTATTTCAAAACGAGCAACGCAATTTTTACAGGATTAAATACACGGATGCGCCCCTTGTAACTGACTACGAATAACCTTCGTACGAAGTACTTTAGGAGAAACAAGACTTCAGAAACGTATTTTAAGAAAACACTCGTTACATTAAATACAACTAAAAGTTAGGAGCTAGCACCCTGTTTGAATGAGATACTTGTTTGTATTTAAGTGCTACTTAAAGAAAAGTGTATTTTATGTAGTCAGGTTCAAAGCTACAGATCGTATCAGTGGGTTCATGTTAAAGATACACAGAAGCCTAATGTTTCCGTCTACTTAACTCTGAGAAAAACCAGGTTTTTAGTGTATTTTGTTGTTATTCATTCGACACATTAGTGTGTTTTATTTTATAAAATACCGTGGATTAGACGTTTTTCACTTTCGTAATACATTTCAAAAGGTTATTATGGGAATGTCTTCTGCGCATGTTCAAGATTTCAGCCCCTGTGTATTTCACATAGGTAAAATATAACTTCTCTAACAAGGAGCAAAATGTAACTTCTTGTATATGCTAAGGATTATATTCAGTGGTTATTAGCAAAAGTCGATAAATAGGGTGAAGTGAAAGAGACTACATCCTAGTTTTGTTAAGAGTATAGTTATATTTTGAGCGTCTTATTCTAAAATAAGTTTGTTTGTTTTGGAATTTCGCACAAAGCTACTCGAGGGCTATCTGTGCTATCCGTCCCTAATTTTGCAGTGTAAGACTAGAGGGAAGGCAGCTAGTCATCACCACCCACCGCCAACTCTTGGGCTACTCTTTTACCAACGAAAAGTGGAATTGACCGTCACATTATACGCCCCCACGGCTGAGAGGGCGAGCATGTTTAGCGCGACGCAGGCGCGAACCCGCTACCCTCGAATTACGAGTGCACGCCTTAACGCGCTCGGCCATGCCAGGCCTCTAAAATAAGTCGTAACTAAAGAGAGTTATTTTTTAAACTACGTAATGCTGATTGAAGTATAATAAACAAAACTATTATTAAAAACGACGGTAAATACCAGAAAATTATTCATCTCAAGCAATGTTGCTCAACTGCACCAGTGATATAATACTAACTGTATTAATTAAAACAACAATATAATATTAACTGTACTAATTAAAACAACAATATAATATTAACTGTACCAATTGTAACAACAATATAATACTAACTGTACCAATTGTAACAACAATATAATACCAACTGTACTAACTAAAACAACAATATAATACTAACTGTACCAATTGTAACAACAATATAATACCAACTGTACTAACTAAAACAACAATATAATACTAACTATATCAATTATAACAACAATATAATACTAACTGTACCATTTGTGACAACAATATAGTAACAACTGTACTAATTAAGACAACAATATAATACTAACTGTACTAACTAAGACAACAATATAATATTAACTGTACCAACTGTAACAATATAATACCAACTGTACTAATTAAAAAAATAATATAATACCAACTATACTAACTAAAACAACAATATAATACCAACTGTACCAACAATATAATACTAACTGTAGAAACAAAAAACAATATAAATCTAACTGCACCAACTGTAAGAACATTATAATACTAGCTGTACTAACTAAAACAACAATATAATACTAACTGAACCAACTGTAACAACAATATAATACCAACTGTATCAATTAAAACAACAATAAAATACTAACTATACTAACTAAAAGAACAATATAATACCAACTGTAACAACAATAAAATACTTGCTGTACCAACTTTAACAACAATATAATACTAACTGTAACAACAATATAATACAAACTAAAACAACAATAAAATACCAACTATACTAACTAAAACAACAATTTAATTCTAACTATACTAACTAAAACAACAATATAATACTAACTGTATCAATTTTAACAACAATATAATACTGACTGTACCAGCTGTGACAACAACATAGTAACAACTGTACTAACTAAAACAACAATATAATTCTAAGTGTATCAACTGTAAGAACAATATAATACTAACTGAACTAACTAAAACAACAATATAATTCTAAGTGTATCAACTGTAAGAACAATATAATACTAACTGAACTAACTAAAACAACAATATAATTCTAAGTGTATCAACTGTAAGAACAATATAATACTAACTGAACTAACTAAAACAACAATATAATTCTAAGTGTATCAACTGTAAGAACAATATAATACTAACTGAACTAACTAAAACAACAATATAATTCTAAGTGTATCAACTGTAAGAACAATATAATACTAACTATACTGACTAAAACAACAATATAATACTAACTGTACCAATGTAACAACAATATAATACCAACTGTGCCAACTAAAACAACAATATAACACTAACTATACTAACTAAAACAACAATATAATACCAACTGTAACAGCAATATAATACTAACTCTACGAACTGTAACAACAATATGATACCAACTGTACTAACTAAAACAACAATATAATTCTAAGTGTACCAACTGTAAGAACAATATAATACTAACTATACTGACTAAAACAACAATATAATACTAACTATACTAACTAAAACAACAATATAATACCAACTGTACCAACTATAAGAACAATATGATACCAACTGTACTAACTAAAACAACAATATAATTCTAAGTGTACCAACTGTAAGAACAATATAATACTAACTATACTAACTAAAACAACAATATAATACTAACTGTACCAACTGTAACAACAATATAATACCAACTGTACCAACTAAAACAACAATATAATACCAACTGTAAGAACAATATAATACTAACTGTACCAACAATAAGAAAAATATGATACCAACTGTACTAACTAAAACAACAATATAATACCAACTGTATCAACTAAAACAACAATATAATACTAACTATAGTAACTAAAACAACAATATAATGCTAACTGTACCAACTGTAACAACAATATAATTCTAACTGTACCATCTGTAACAACAATATAATTTCAACCGTATTAACTAAAATAACAATATAATGCTTCTGTACGAACTGTAACAACAATATAATACTAACTGTATCAACTGTACCAACAATAGAATATTAACTGCACTAACTACACCAACAATGTTGTACAAATTATACCAACAATATAATACTAACCTGCCAACAATGTAGTTTTAACTATATCAAATATACTAACGACATAATACCAGTTGTACCAAGTATGCCAAATGTACTAATGGTAGAACACTAAATCTATAGTAGCTGTATATTTGATTATGTTTAATTAACTATTTGCAACAAACGACGCAAACTTCCAATTAAAGACAAAATGTAAAAAATAATCCTTAATGAATACAGTTCGATGTTAGTGTTACTAATATTCATCTCAGACTTACATATAAATACAAATAAATGTTTCAACAATCATTATATAATTTAGTCCATAATCTCCAGACCGTTCCCTTTGGGGAGTTCAAAGCAGCCACCTGCATGTTTATACTATCTATCAAAACGATCATATTTCAATACCTTCTGTGCTCCTTAAGGAATATAAACCGATGAAGAGTATAAGGTTTTGCTTTCTAGTTGTGGATGATGACAAACATAAGACACAAACAGGAAATCCACTTATAGCACCGCCATCATTATTTTATATAAAGCTTCAAGTGTGACTCCACTGACACTACAAGAAGAGCGTATGGCATATTTCGGCATCATTGTGGTTTTATCAGCTCGTACTTTTATCATATTCCACTGAAAAGTGGCAGCAAATGTAACATAAGCGTAAAGTTTCACATCACACTATCAGTAAATGCTCAGACAAGTGAATTATAAGCAACATATCGCGTGATCACTAGTTTACTTTAGTTTCAATTTAGAAAGTTTAATCATTTCACTTAAATACTAGATCTTAAAACTATAGATAAGAACATGTACGTCTTTTCCTTGTTAATGCAAACATAATATATATCGTGTGTTAACTGTACAAAATATTACATGTTTATTTAACATAACAATATATTATGTCGACTGTCTACAAAATATCTCAAGTCTTACTTAATGCCAGTAACTTGGTCAACTGTATATAAAATACCTTACGTTTCACTTAACATACCAATACCTTGTGTCAAATATTTCACGTTTTACTTAATATGCCACATCGTGTGTTAGGTGTATATAAAACACCGCAAGTCTTACTTAACATACCAATACCGTGTGTTAGCTGTGTACAAAATACCACAAGGCTTACTTAACACATTAATATCTTGTGTAAGCTGTACCAAGTACTCGATGTAATATATCAACTGTATACTAAATATTCATGTTGGCTCTAAGGCGGATAATTTCCCAGGGTGTGAATATTAAATGGTTTCATTTGTGTAAAAAAAAACAGCAGAAGCAGATTAATATAAACAGTTTATTCTGATCTGTTAAATGTGTTAAACATAAAAACCTGTTTATTTTAACTGTATTCTTTTTCAACTTATACTTTCTATCTGAAAATGTTCATTGCCCTTCAAAATATTATCAGTGCCTTCTAATTCACAAAGCTACAGTCGCCCTCGATCTGACTTTCTCTTAATACGAGTGATAACCTTTGCTTTTTGCTGTCATTTGAAGCTGTTACGAGTGTAAAGCGACTTCACTTCTTCGCTAACCTTCAACGTTGACCAAGCTTATAGACAAGATTTGAACTTCCCCGGCATGGCCAGGTGGTTAGGGAGCTCGACTCGTAATCTGAGAATTGCGGGTTTCAATCCCCGTCGCACCAAACATGCTTGCCCTTTCAGCCGTGGGGGCGTTATAATGTCATGGTCAATCCCACTATTCGTTGGTAAAAGAGTAGCCCAAGAGTTGGCGGTGCTGTGGGTGGTGATGACTAGTCTTACACTGCCAAATTAGGGACGGCTAGAGGAGATAGCACTCGTGTAGCTTTCCGCAAAATTCTAAAGAAACAAACAAACATCAGACAACTCGTAGTATTTTACTTTAATAAATTTTAGTGATATCTCTTGTATTTCAAATTACTGTATACACCTAAAGAACAACAAAAGCACAAACATACAGTTTCTGGTCAGTTGTCATTTTAAATCCTAAATGTGAAATCAAGAACTGAAAGATTGCCTTCTAGGAAAATGTAAGATTCCGACAAAGCTGTGGGCTAGTAAAATGGAGCACACTATTTACATTATTGAACGTACCGTTTTTAAGCTTATTTTTGTTTATGTTTATCAATTTCGAGCAAGTCTACCCTAGGGCTATCAGCGCTAGCCATTCCTAATGGAAAGCAGCAGGAAGATAGGCATTCAACCCACAGCCAATTCTTTACCAACAAAGCCGTCGCGTGTACATATATCTCAATCAGCTGGTGAGAGCTCTCAACATATACTAACGGTTTCAAGTAAGTCAGTATTGATATAACGGGCTGTTGTTATACAACTTGTGATGATACAAAGCAATGCGAGAAACAGGTCACTTTAAACTCTCTTGATATATTAATATTGATATTTTATAAGGCTGATAGAAAAAAACGAAATTCAGTTTGAAGCAAGTGTTATAATACAGCTTATGCAGAAGAACCAGTCTGAAGTGGAGACAGCCGTGGGTTTACGGACTTACTATGCTAAACTCCGGGGGCTGTCTCCCCGCTGGTGTACACAGGAGGTAGCGAAATGTGGCTCTTCTCCAAACCAAACATACGTAAACACTATTATAAACACTCACACCAAAAAAATTATAAACATTACCTTCTTTGTTTATCAGTTCCCATTCTACACCTTCAATACACATTTGAATATCAATTTCTGTTCTAAACTTTTAATACATATTTGAATATCAGTTCCCGTTCTACACTTTAATATTTCTTTGAATATCAATTCCCGTTCTAAACTTTTAATACGTCTTTGAATATCAGTTCCCGTTCTACACTTAAATATTTCTTTGAATATCAGTTTCCGTTCTACGCTTTTCTTACTTCCTATACGCTTTAAGTTATTTAAATACAAATGTTGTTTTTTCTACATATGAAAGTTGCGAAGAGTTGTATTATTTGGTGTATTTCTAACGTTTAGTTTTTCTTATTTTCCCAGATGTATTACTCGGTTACATTTTTCAAATTGTAACTTTATCCATTTATTTTATATTTGAAAAAAAATTTGAACGACCAGTTTTATGCCAGAAAAAAAGTTTTAAAGTAATTTCCAGGAAATGAGATGCTAATTCTCTTCATTCTAATCTTTAGATGTGAAATTTCTTAAAACGGTTGGTAATATTTATACACATACGCAGAAGCAAACGATTTAATGACTTATGTCACGTGTTTATTCAGTTCCATCATGCTCCAAAATTAATTCACTGCTTCCTCGATGCCTAATTTATAAAGCTCTTAGTGTTGCCAAATTAGTATAAACATTTTTGTATCGAATGGCCAGATCTTTGGAGTATGCCAATCAAAAGTCAGTTACCGTATAGTTGTTCAGTCAGTGGAATCAAAGACACGAAAATCTCTTTCAAATCCCACTTAAGATACGCAATCATGCAGTAAATACGCGCAAATGGCTTAAGTTCTCGTAATAATCGCAGCGTTAAACATATAAACCGGAAATTATCGATTTTAATATTTCTTCATTCGACAGTTTATTGCGTGACAACTATTGATAATCAGCTGTGATAAAACAGATCAGTTCTTTCTATTACTTACGTTTCTTACGCCAGTTAAGTTGAGAGAGAGACAACTGTAATGTTTAAAAAATATCCGAGTGTAGCTCTATAAGTAAACGTTAAAAGGATTCTGGAGTTCTTTGAGTCAACTAACGATTTAACTAACTCAAATAATCGTTTGAGCTAAACTTTAAGAACCCTCTCATACTCATTAAAGGAAATTAATTACTTTTTAAATAGGCACTGCTTCAAATATTTGCATTAATGAAAATATCAGTTTTAAACAACGTGCACGACATATTTTTGTTATTCTAAGTTACTCAACTTTTCAGTCGTGATTTTGAATGTTTGGTTTTAAGACAAATACAATATATGTTCTATCGAAGCAATATTTTCAAAATTACCATTCGAAATAATTTACTTTATCAATATATTTTTTTTTCAGCTGCGATTAAAACTTTGAGATTTCATTCATTCCAATCACATAGTTGCTGTTTTCTACCTAATTGAAAAGTTATATATAAATATGTTTCTTCCTCGTACGTTGAATCTAATTGTTGATGGGAAACAAATTTTTAAGAGTGCTTTCGTGACTTTGGATAAAATAACAGAATAATTAGAAACTTGTTAAGATTATTTTTAAGTAGATATTTTGCTTAAAATTACTCACATTTTATTTTGTTTTTTGAATTTCGCGCAAAGCTACACGAGGGCTATCTGCGCTAGCCGTCCCTTATTTAGTAGTGTGAGTCTAGAGGAAAGGCAGTTATTTATCACCACCCACCGTCAACTCCTGGAGTGTTCTTTTACCCACGAATAGTGGGATTAACTGTAACATTATAATGCCATACTGCTGAAAGGGTTAGCATGTTTGGTGCGATGGGGTTTCGAACCGCGACTCTCAGATTGCGAGTCGAATGCATAATCACACCTGGCCATACCGGCCCTGATATTGCTGAAACGAACTCGCAAAAAGCTACTTAATTAATTAGTTTATATCTACATGTGTCTACATGTTCTTAGATTTTTCGATTGGTTGTTTGAAGTTAAGCACAAAGCTACACAGTGGGCTATCTGTTCTTTGTCAACCACTGACCTCGAAACCCGGTTTATTAACTTGAGTAACGTTTCAAAATAAAAACAAATGTCCGTTTGTTTCAGAAAAAGGTGTTTCGTACAGATTCAAAACAAAGGTATTTCAAAGAAAGATTTTTAACCTCCCAAAACGATTTGTTTGTTTTGGAATTTCGTACAAAGCTACTCGAGGGCTATCTATGCTAGCCGTCCCTATTTAGCAGTGTAAGACTAGAGGAAAGGCAGCTAGTCATCACCACCCACCGCCAACGTTTGGGCTACTCTTTTACCAACGAAATGTGGGATTGACCGTCACATTATAACGCTCCCACGACAGGGAGGCGAGCATATTTGGCGCGACTCGGGCGCGAACCCGTGACCCTCAGATTAGGAAGCGAACGCTTTAACGTGCTAGGTCATGCCAGGCCTACAGAAACAATAAATATATTATAGAAAAAATATAGATATTATTATGTTTGTTTCGCTGCAGCCTGGCTTGGCCTGCTGGTTAGGGAACTCGACTGCTTGCCTTATTAGCCATGGGGTCGTTGTAATGTTACAGTTAATCTTTATATTCACTGGTAAAATGTAGCTCAAGAGTTACCGGTGGATGGTGTTAGCTGACTGTATTTTCTTCAGTCTATCACTTTAAAATTAGGGTTTCGTTTGGTTTTTTGAATTGCGCGCAAAGCTACTCGAGGACTACCTGTGCTAGCTTTCCCTAATTAAGCACGGCTGGGAGGGCGAGCATGTTTAGCGCGACGGGGGCGCGAACCCGAGACCCTCAGATTACGGGTCGCACGCCTTACGCGCTTGGCCATGCCGGGCCATTCCCGAAAGGATAACAACAACAACAACAAAAAACAGCGAAGAGAAATGAGTAATTTTGTAATTTTTGTTCGAAAATTAAATATTTTTCGTTCATCGTTTAATTAAAGTGGACCTCTTCAAGACGAGAAACATTTTAACACAAATGCTGAAAACTCTAGTTGTGTAACAAATATCGGAAGTAAGTTTTACACTTTCATTTTAGAGCCAAAAATCGTAAACTAGAAGAAACTGCAAAGCAGTATGAATAAGGGGAATCCGTAAGCTAAAAAAAAACAAAAAACTGGCAGGACATAAGCTAAGTACGAGTATAAATGTAAAACGTAAGCTAAAAACACAAGTGGCAGGACATAAGCTAAGTGCGAGTATAAATGGAAAAGAAACGCAGGATTAATCCTACCTCAGTTCATCTTGAGCTCTGAAGATCTAATAGGGCCGTCCTCTCACAGTTCTGGAGGACTAGTAACAGCTCAGATTGTGACAGAAACTGCTACGCCGTGTTTCCTTGATGCGCTGTAAGGTGGCGAGCTGAAGTCATGCGGGTACGTACGTATAATGTACAGTTGGAGAGCTGTATGCATAATACGGAGAGTACAAGGGTAAGAATTACTTTGCCGTACTTGGAAAATTTCAATGATATTATTCGTGGGCATAATAGTGAGCATTCAGTTTTAAATTGTCTGAGAAAAAATTTCAGACACGTTCTTCATAAAAACAATAAGCAGAAAACAGAAAAAAAGAACAAAAACAGAACAATCGCAATAAACACTGCCAGTTGTAACTGTGTTAGTCTGCGTGTCTTTCAATTCATAATGTTGGCCGAGCGCGTTAAGGCGTGCACTCGTAATCCGAGGGTCGCGGGTTCGCGCCCGCGTCGCGCTAAACATGCTCGCCCTCCCAGCCGTGGGGGTGTATAATGTGACGGTCAATCCCACTTTTCGTTGGTAAAAGAGTAGCCCAAGAGTTGGCGGTGGGTGGTGATGACTAGCTGCCTTTCCTGTAGTCTTACACTGCTAAATTAGGGACGGCTAGCTCAGATAGCTTTCGAGTAGCTTTGTGCGAAATTCCAAAACAAACTGGATAAACTGTAAATTTTATATGCAAAAACGGCTCGTTTTGGCTTCAGAAAATATTTTGAATAGAAGAGCGAACAACGTTTCGACCTTCTTCGGTCATCGTCAGGTTCACAAAGAAAGAGGTAACTGACCGGAAGCTGACCACATGTTTGGAAGGGGTTGTATAACTGAGTGTCGCAATGTAGAGGGCGCGGTTAGATGTTTGAATACATAATTTTATCTATAATATTAATACAGGTATAATGGCGTTCCTTTATATTGGTTTATTTTGGGTTTAAGTTGTTGTATAAGTAAGGCTTCTTTAATTTTTCGTTTGTTTATGTTTGTTTCTTTATTTAGTATTTTAGTGTTTTCTATGGTTATGTTGTGTCCATTTGACTTACAGTGTTCGAAAACGTGTGATGGTGACTTTTTATGTTCTTTGAATCTGGTTTCCATTTTTCTACTTGTTTCTCCTATATAGAAGTCGTGGCAGTTATCACATTGTATTTTATAAATAATGTTGGTGTGGTGTTTGTCAGTGTAGTTCTTACATAGTATAGACCTTAGTTTTGTGCCTGGTTTTTGAATAAATTTAGTGTTAACTGGAATGTTATATTTTGTTACTAGTTTTTGCCAAATGTTGGTTAGTTGTTGCTGATGTCAGGAATGTATGATATACAGCAGTATATGGTTTCGTGATTTTTTGATTCGTGAGATATATTCACTTTTGTTGGTTGATTTTGCTTTCTGTCTAGGTGTGTGCGTATAATGTTTTCTACGGTTTGTGGAGGAAACTTATTGATGTTGATGAAGTATTGTTTTATTTTGTCTAATTCATCGTTAATTTTATCTGGTGAGCACAGTTTTATGGCTGTGTTTATCTGGTTTCTTAGTATGTTGAGTTTTTGTTTTGTTTCATGTGCTGAGTCCCAAGGAATGGGTGATTTTTCGGTGGATTTCTGTTTTGAATTGTGTGTCGGTTCTTATAATTTTGAGGTTAAGAAATGATATTTGATTGCTTGCTTCCTGTTCACATGTGAAGTTAATGTTGGGATGTATAGAGTTAATGTGAGTGAAAAAGTTAAGTATGTGTTCTGTAGATTTGAATCCCGCAACCGTGTCATCTACATATCTGTACCAGTATAGTGGTGGATGTAATGCAGTATTAATTGCTTGTGTTTCAATTTGTGTCATAAAAATATTGGCTAGAACTGGTGATACTGGGTTGCCCATGCTTAGGCCATTTGTTTGTATATAGTTTTGGTTGTTGAACATGAAGTTTGTCTTTATTGTGGTGAATTCTATGAGGGTTGCTAACTGGTTACTGGGAATGTCTATAATTGGGTTAGGGTCTCGGATATAGAGTTCTAAGGCTATCTTGCAGGCTTCAGTAGTTGGAACTTCTGTAAAGAGGGATATAACATCGAAACTGGCCATTAAGGCTTTGTGATTAAGTTGATTTAGATTAGACTTGAAATTCAAAGAGTCTTTGATGAACGAGCTGGCTGATGTTACATATTTGTAGAATGCCCATGCTATGTATTTACCAAGATTGTAATTAAACGATTCATATGTTGACATTATTGGTTGTAATGGACAATCTGGTTTATGAGGTTTGGGGATGCCGTATATTTGCGGTGTGCGTGAGTCGGTTTTACGTAGGTAGGAATAAAGTTTCCTCCACAAACCGTAGAAAACATTATACGCACACACCTAGACAGAAAGCAAAATCAACCAACAAAAGTGAATATATCTCACGAATCAAAAAATCACGAAACCATATACTGCTGTATACCATATATTTCTGACATCAGCAAACAAATAACCAACATTTGGCAAAAACTAGTAACAAAATATAACATTCCAGTTAACACTAAATTTATTCAAAAACCAGGCACAAAACTAAGTTCTATACTATGTAAGAACTACACTGACAAACACCACACCAACATTATTTATAAAATACAATGTGATAACTGCCACGACTTCTATATAGGAGAAACAAGTAGAAAAATGGAAACCAGATTCAAAGAACATAAAAAGTCACCTTCACACGTTTTCGAACACTGCAAGTCAAATGGACACAACATAACCATAGAAAACACTAAAATACTAAATAAAGAAACAAACATAAACAAACGAAAAATTAAAGAAGCCTTACTTATACAACAACTTAAACCCAAAATAAACCAATATAAAGGAACGCCATTATACCTGTATTAATATTATAGATAAAATTATGTATTCAAACATCTAACCGCGCCCTCTACATTGCGACACTCAGTTATACAACCCCTTCCAAACATGTGGTCAGCTTCCGGTCAGTTACCTCTTTCTTTGTGAACCTGACGATGACCGAAGAAGGTCGAAACGTTGTTCGCTCTTCTATTTAAAATATTTTCTGAACCCAAAACGAGCCGTTTTTGCATATAAAATTCTCAACAAGTGGGTTTCTCGACATCACTGATTGGATAAACTGTGAATTTAACTGTGAAAGTGATCAAGACCACAATAAAATAATTTGCATTTCTTCTTCGCAAATGTTTTTTTTTTCATAAAGACATGTTTATGTGTGTAGATTTGTTTTTAATATATTTTATTCTTACTTTGAATTTTGTTTTTTTTATTAGAGATTCTCTGACGAATGGGATCATAACTTATCTGAAATATTTGGTGTATTTCAGAAAGGTGTATAACTCAGCACGAGGTTTTAATGACTGGAGTTATTGGTCTGCTGTTTGTTTGTCTACTTTTTTCAGTGTAAATTTAAAGAATAGGCTAACTGCGCAGGGTCGGTCACGGGATTGACTCATAAGTTATAGGGTTATAAGCTCTCACGCTTTTACCATTAAATCACTGGGAGAGAATATGAATTACAGAAGAGGTTAACAAAAATGTTTGTTGTTTGTACAGAGAGGCTAATAAAAATAGTTGTTTGTGCAGAAGAAGTTAACAAAAATATTTGTTGTTTGTACAGAAGAGGTTGATAAAAAATAGTTGTTGTTTGTACGTAAGAGGTTAACAAAATTGTTGTTGCTGTTTGGTGATTTTTTTCGCAAGGTTACTCTAAGACCATCTGTACTAGCTGACCCTAATTAGCAAGTGGTAAACTTGAGGGAAGCCAGATAATCGACGCCACTCACTGCCAGTTCTTGGGCCGTTCTTATCGAACAATGGAATTTGACCGTCACGTTTATAATGCACCTATAACTCGAAATTGCAGAGCACGACTTTTCTGTTACGATAATGAGGCTCGAACTTCGGATCCAAAGTTCAAGAAAAATACAAGAACCTTTATTCTATATCAAATTTCAGTGAACTGTAAGGGGCAGGAAATGAAGACAGATTTGGATAAGTGAAAATAAAGAAACAGCATACATAATTAAAAGTCTTAAGCAACAATTCAATAGAACACTTCTAATTCTCAAACTACTGGATCGAACATATTTTGACGTATCAGGATTAAATGTCCCAGTTTAGGGTATATATTACATTTTAATATCAGACTTTTATATTTTGGATAAAAGTCTGATGAAAACGTATAAATTTGATGTGCTGCCATGCGTAGTTCTGTTAATATCATAAAAAACTATAAAATGGGCTATCTGTGCTCCGACCGCCACGGGTATCGAAACCCAGTTACTAGCGGGGTGTGTCCACAAACACACTGCTGTGCCGCTGGAGGGAGTCTATTAGTAATATCTTTGTTTGAGCGCTGAACACAGTTCAGTGATTAACGTGCCGGTCTGCGGTTCGTGTCTTATTAAAACACCAAACAAATTGCGCACCGCACTCTAGGGCCGTGGGCGCATTATAGGAGTGACCATCAAATAACACTATTCGGTTTTACAAAAGTAGCCTAATAATTAGCGGTACGTGATGTTGACTAGATACAGTCCATGATTTGAAAAGTATGGAAAATTAACAATAAGAAATCCGCCTTTATTGAAGTACTAGTTCGCCACACAAAATTAATCTGAGGGTCGCGGGTTTGCGCCCGAGTCGCGCCAAACATGCTCGCCTTCACAGTCGTGGGGGCGTTATAATGTGCGGTTAATCCCACTATTCGTTGGTAAAAGAGTAGCCCAAGAGTTGGTGGTGGGTGGTGGTGACTGGCTGCCTTCTCTCTAGTCTTATGCTACTAAATTAGGGACGGCTAGCACAGATAGCCCTCGAGTAGCTTTGTGCGAAATTCCAAAATATAACAAAACAAATCACACATAATGTTTGTTCGGTAATTAAAAATGGTATATATTATTCTGTAGGATTAGAGGCTTAGAGATACTGTAGAGGGAATTATGTTAAGTTTCAAGCGCACAAATTAATGTTCCACGAATGAGAATTAACTGGTTGATTTATGACCATACAATCGATTCTTCCTTGAGATATTATTTCATTAATTTTTTTCCCAATAACTAAGTAACGTTTCGCGAAAATCAACCAATAAATTTCGAGAATTTTACCAAGAATAAGATCCGAAACGAGTTGAAGAAAAAGGAAAGTTGCTTTCTTGTGGATAAAATAAAGAAAACCGAGTTCACATGTGTTACACATTTCAAATGTGTCGAACAAATTTTCTTCATTTGTGTTCGTCGCCAAAGGGTCTAGTAACATTATTTTAAAACATGTTTCATATTTTTGTTCTTTGTTTTTTTCCTTTAAGGATAAGCTATTACGACCTTATTTTGTATCCTATCGAGAACTTCTGCATCGAAATACAGAAGAGGTGGTGCGGCAACTAGCGACGACAGATCCAGCCTATTTCCTGTCAGTTCTGGAACTGCTACAAGGGCGCAATTGCTCCCGTGTTGACTTTAAGCAAATCGATGTGATGTTTAAGGTAAAACTATCTTTTCTTATTTTATGGCTTTCCTCATGTGGAAAGATACAATTAAGGCGTCGGAGTTGGAACGTCATATTATTGAAGTTTTATGTATAGATAAAGGAAAGCCAATGAATTAATGTTCTATACACGCACAGAGGGTTCGGTATGTTATATTAAAATTATAACGAGTTTGGAACGTCACAGTGTCATTTCAGTTCACGTCGTTATATCCAGTTATATCTGATGACTGAATCTTAACAATAGGCCTGCAGCCGAGATTTTATTGTCAAAGGCTCAGTCGTAAGGCTGTCTTGCCCACAGCATACCAGTCCTCCCTGCTCGCCTTCAATTATCTCTTTCAACAGTTCAGGCGTATTAAAGTCCGTAGGCGCTGCGTCTCGCAAGTTATCAGCATGCCTTCATATTTAATAACATAAATACCTATTTGATTCTCCAGTTGCTTGAAATATTCAACGATTGAATAATGGTATGGTTGAAAGCCTTATTTTGGTGATCTCATACACTGTTGACCTCATTTCCAGAAGAAGATATTTTTTTGATTATGCTGCGCAATGTTTATTGGGAAGAGTTAACGGATTTTGCTACTGGTGTTTATCTTCACAGATTTCCACCTGTTTAAAGATGGCACGTTTGGTTAGTGTGATTAGGGCACGACGTATTTCAGGTGTCTTTGTGGGTTGGTCTTGGTACCCCAGATTGATCCCTACCGCTGATAATGGATAATGAAGATCCCTGCCAGTATAATTTATATCCTTATTTTGAAAACACTAAATTCCTGATCTGAAAACATCTTAATGGTCTGAATGAATAAATATTATGTTCTAAAAAGGATTGATACAGCACCTCCCTCAAAATGACCAATTTTCGGTGATATAATATTATCTATAAAATTCCAAGCAATGTCAACATGTAGTTTTGATCCACGCCGTTCCATTGCAACTTTATTTTTCTTGACTAGCTAATTTACATTTCATAATTTTAGTATAAAGTATCCAACTCTCTGTTGTAGGTTTTGTTTTAGTGCAACATAAATGTTTTTGTCAAACAATACTTTCACTTACAGTCTTTATTCAATAGAACAAGTCTCCTGTGTACTCTTTATGTGTTACTTTTGTATTTAGGAAATGCACAAGTCTATTTTATGAAACAAGGCAAATACAATTATAATATCTAACATATATTTTTAGAAATAGTAAAATTTTCAGTTCTTTTTTAACTCAGTATATAGTTTTGGTAAAACTGTACTTCAGTTATCATATAGAAGTAACCATTAGGGTTAGAACAACAGGTTTTGGCCTCCTTTCAATAATAACTCTATTATTTTGTATATTTAACCCTCAAACAACCGTTTTATTTGTGAATACGGTTTCCCACTGATTGTTTGTTTGTTTTGGAATTTCGCACAAAGCAACTCGAGGGCTATCTGTGCTAGCCGTCCCTAATTTAGCAGTATAAGACTAGAGGGAAGGCAACTAGTCATCACCACCCACCGCCAACTCTTGGGCTACTCTTTTACCAACGAATAGTGGGATTGACCGTCACATTATAACGCCCCCACGGCTGGGAGGGCGAGCATGTTTGGCGCAACCCTCAGATTACGAAGCGCACGCCTTAACGCGCTAGGCCATGCCAGGCCATATTTCTCACTGAAAAAGACATCGTATTGAATAGTGGGATTGATCGTCACATTTTCACGCCCCCACGGCTGAAAGGTAGAGCATGTTTGGCGCGACGGGGATGCGAACCCACGACCCTCAGATTACGAGTCGCACGCCTTAACACGCTTGGCCATGACGGGTCCTCGAATAGTTCAGAAAAATGTGTTTAAAATCATATGGAATAATTGGCTCTGTAAGTAATTCCAGGGATTATGAGGCTGAATAGAAATGATTTAAAAGCTCTAACATTTTCAAAGGGTGATGTCTTTTTATATGAGGTGAAAATATCAAACTGCGCGTGAGGTTAATTAAGAAACCAAAAACAAGAGTTGAAATATGAGTTGCATGTGTTTCAAAAGTTTTTTTAGAGTAGCTAACAAAAAAGAAACTTGCTCGAAATGCCAAAAAAAAGCAATACACGAAACTGCACGAGAAGAAAGCAAATAGAAAGAGGTTAAAAGAAAAAAAAATAATGAAAGAGGCCGTGAGCCACAGAATTTGCAGAGGAAGATACGTAGCATTCTTGAACTAACAACATTCAACATCGTAGAATTAAATAGTTAATCATGGTGCCTTAAGGCCCTGTTCACAGTATACCAAGTGTACTAATGCGGATATGTTGTACTGCAATCTCTCTTTTTGTCATATTGGATTAAAGTTTTTATTGGTCTTTTGGTTTTCTTTTGTCGATGCGAGCGTCACCTATATCACTCAGCGTCTGTACATACCATGCGATACCTTGTCAACCTGATCTATACTGTCAAACCGGTGTTTTTAAACCTGTAGTAATATTGTGGTTGTTTTCGAAATGCCCGTCCATCATACTTAACGTGTTATGTGTTGAAATAATAGCAGCAATTATTAAAGCATTCGTCTCTTCTTGTCATTCGAAAACGTGAATGTTTTCCTTTTTAAATACGTAGGAATATGTACATAACTTTGGTTGGATAAAACCATTTATCGAATGACACTCAAGGCTTTTGTTTTAATTTAGATTAGACTCTTATGGACATTGTTGACATGTTTCAGTTTAATTTTACATTGTCGAGTTGTTTAGTTTCTTGAATTTCGCGCAAAGCTACTCCAGGACTATCTGAGCTAGCCTTCCCTAATTTAGGGGTATAAGACTAGAGGGAAGGCAGCTAGTTATCACCACCCACCGTCAACTTTTGGGCTACTCTTTTATCAACGAATTGCGGGATTGATAGTCACATTATAACGCCTCCACGGCTGAAAGGGCAAGCATGTTTGGTGTGAGGGGTATTCGAACCCGCGACATAAAGATTAGAAGTTGAACGCCTTAATCTACCTGGCCATGCCAAGTCTACGTTGTTGTGATGTTATGGTTTACCTTTACGTTGTTAAGATGTCATGGGTTAATTTTGTTAAATCAAAAACAGTTCGGTTTTAAAGCTCAGAACGTTCCTTCTATTTTGATTGCAGTTTGTTTTCGCTATCATAATATAAATTTACACACGAGTAACAAATGGAAAGAAAAGCTCGTCTTTATTCGTCATTCGCTCTCAGTTTTAATATGAAAGATATTCCTAGTCTTGCTTTTGTCTTACGGAAACGTTTACCAAAGTTTGAATTCCGTTAATGATTTTTTACGTAGTTACTTTGCATTGAATTTTAACATGTAGTCACGCAGGTTTAGCTTCCTTTAAAATGAGAGATTAAATGCTACCAGTGAAGTAAAACTATATTCTGTAGAGGATATACACGATAAATAACTAAGTGAACTGCCTTGAGGTGATACCTTTGTGGACAAAGAACACAAAACAAGTCATTTCATGGAATTGAAATTTTTAATACAACAAAAATATCAGCAATTGGAGATATAATTTACCATCAACAAATTTTTGTGGCTCAAAAAATAATGTACATCAATTTTACATGGTCTATTTATTAAAATTACAGTATATTTAATAAAGCACGTTAATAATTATTAACATGAAACCGTTCGGAGCACTAGCAGAAGGTGCTGACAGAGTTGTTCGTGTTAGTCACTCGACACTTCGTGTTGCAGTTGACAGGTTCAGCGGGCAACATAATATCAGGTTTGTTATTACACGAATCCTGTTTTGTCAGCTTCTTTTAAAAGCACGTGGTTGTGATCGACGCCTCACCCGTGTCTGTGAGCAACCCAATCAACACGATTACTTAAGTAGGCTTAACCCTTGCCTATTACATGGATGGCGAACATAGCAGATCGTGTTTACCCTTTAGTGGGCGTATCAGGATACAAAATGAATAAGCTGTTGAAATAACAAACTGGTTTCGAAGATCAAAACGGTAGTGTTATTGTTGACTGAGGAGTGTGTGTTTTCTTAAAGCAAAGCCACATGGGGCTATCTGCTAAGCCCGCCGAAGGGAATCGAACCGCTGATTTTAGAGTTGTAAGCCCGAAGACATACCACTGTACTAGCGGGAGGGAGCTGTTGACAGAGGACCTTACAGAATTATTAAATGACATAAGAAGCAGGTTTGTTTGTTTTTTTTAAATTGGAAAATTACGTGATTGGCTTACAAAAGATCTTTCGACCAGTAGCAGCAGCTTAACTTTGGGTTATCGTCAGTATAAAATTACAAAGAATAAGATTGCAATTTTTTACCCTCGTGACATCAGTAAAACGTGCGCACGCCATGGATCACGAGTGGAATAATGCACGCTGTAAGCTACAACACAACATCAAACGCAAACTATAAAAAGCAAGAAATAGAAATATTTTTTACGCTTAATTTTGATTTTATTTACTGTTTAAACCACATAATTCAAGGACCCTGCAAAAGTACACCTAACTATATATTTTCTTTGTAGGACAGAGGTTTCCAATGTTTGTTTCAATCCATGAATCAACTGAGTAGCCGAACAAATTGTTGAGATCCATGTCGATATGGACAACAGGGCTTAGTGTTGTAAAATATTTGAATATATTCTAATGGTAACTTTTTGTGTTTCTGCAAAAACATATTAGGTTCGTTATTCGTAAATAACTTTAAGGTAAAAATGTGTTTGTTTTATTGAGCAAAACCCCAAACTTCTAACGACCCATAATCAGGAAACCGCAGATGTAGGTAGTTTTAATTCAAAAACTGGATGCTTCAAATTTAATAATTTCTTTTAACTTTCTCTTTTCTTATATTTTAATTTTGTTAAAATCCATTGTACCTTCTGGTTAATATAATTTATATAGAATACGTGTTACTGTAGATCTAAAACTAATAATTAGTCTCAAATAAACGAACTATAAAAATATATTTATTTATTTGTATTTTAGAAAAAATAAAGCTTAATATTAAATATCGTGGAATTTCATTACAGAGCCCTGGAATAGAACCTGTGCTTAAAGAGTTCTGGAAAGTTTGGGGACATGAGCAGATTTCGAGACAAGTCTTTCCAGTAACAAATGTTTCGTTAGCAAAACCCTTGTACAACTCTATTCCAGGAATGTTCAGAACACTACCAGATGTCTCTAGTGGATCTATTAATATCAATGCTTTTCCTCACGTTCCGATAAAAGAAGGTCTTCATAGCGTTATTAAGTGTCTTAAGACACAGGATATATCGCAATCAAGTAAACTTCTACCTGTATTTCCCATTTTACCTTCCAACGCAGATGTAAGAAAATAGTTTGTTTGTTTGTTTGTTTTATTTAATTCGCTAAAATCTACTCGAGAAATATCTCCGGTAGTCGTATTTAACTTAGAATAGGCCCAGCATGGCCAGGTGGTTAGGGCGCTCGTGTAGTAATCTGAGGGCCGCGGGTTCGAATCCCCATCACACCGAATATTCTCGCTCTTGCAACCGTGGGGGCGTTATAATGTGACGAACAACCCCACTATTCACTGGTAAAAAGAGTAGCCCAACAGTTGGCGGTTGTGCTGATGACTAGCCGCCTTCCCTCTAGGCTTACACTGCTTAATTAGGGAAAGCTAGCACAGGTAGTCCTCGAGTAGCTTTGCGCGCAATTTATAAAACCAAACGAAACCCTAATTTTAAAGTGATAGACTGAAGAAAATACAGTCAGCTAACACCATCCACCGGTAACTCTTGAGCTGCATTTTACCAGTGAATATAAAGATTAACTGTAACATTACAACGACCCCATAAGGCAAGCAGTCGAGTTCCCTAACCAGCAGGCCAAGCCAGGCTGCAGCGAAACAATCATAATAACATCTATATTTTTTCTATAATATATTTATTGTTTCTGTAGGCCTGGCATGACCTAGCACGTTAAAGCGTTCGCTTCCTAATCTGAGGATCGCGGGTTCGCGCCCGAGTCGCGCCAAATATGCTCGCCCTCCCTGTCGTGGGAGCGTTATAATGTGACGGTCAATCCCACATTTCGTTGGTAAAAGAGTAGCCCAAGAGTTGGCGGTGGGTGGTGATGACTAGCTGCCTTTCCTTTAGTCTTACATTGCTAAATTAGGGACGGCCAGCACAGATAGCCCTCGAGTAGCATTGTGCGAAATTCCAAAACAAACAAACAAAAATTGTTTCTGTACCTGTTAATTCTGGGCTTGGTTAACACATCAACATTTGTTTTCTATAGTGCTAAATAAACTTGAAAAACAAACAAACAAACAAACAAATTGTCAGAGGTAATGAAAGTGTTTGGTAAAGCTTATAGTTTATGGACTTAATTTAATTTATTGATTCTATAGATAAAATAATTCAAGTCCAAAGTGTGTTATATATCAATGAATATATCTGCATTTCTTAGAGGTTTTTCGCTGAATTTCAATACAAATACATTGTTTACTTTAGTAAAAAGCTCACAAATTCATTGGCCCGGCATGGCCAGGTGATTAAGGCGTTCGACTCGTAATCTGAGGGTCGTTGGTTCGAATCCCGGTTACGCCAAACATGCTCGCCCTTTTAGCCGTGGGGGCGTTATAATGTGACATTCCATTCCACTACTCGTTGATAAAACGCCAAGAGTTGGCGGTAGGTGGTGATGACTAGATGCCTTCCCTGTAGTCTTACACTACAAAACTAGGGACGGCTAGCGGAGATAGCCCTCGTGTAGCTTTGTGCGAAATTCAAACCTAAATCCGTGACGTTTTATCGTAAGGTCAAATATAATAATGCACTATATTCAAGGAATACAGATGTATTTATGTGCCCTTTTGTATCTGTCTACAACCGTAAAATTCTTGAAAGTTACCCTAAGTAATTTTGTGTGATTTGTTTTCTCAAAAACATATTTTTATAACATAGGTTTCTAAACTTGAACTGCGTGGATTCCTTATGATTAAGCCCCCCGCTAGTACAATCGTATGTCTTCGAATTTACAACGCTAAAATCAGCGGTTCGATTCCCCTACGTGGGTTAAGTAGACAGCCCGATGTGGCTTTGCTATAAGAAAACACACCCTTGTGATTAATAACTAGTTAACATTCGGATTTCTGATCTTTTATAATAAAAAAATTTCCAGACTTGAACTAAATCGATACATTATGAATGAATTAACATTCAAATCTAAGTGGTTTTGTTTTTCAGAAACACAGTTTCCCAGCTTTAAATAAACGGATTCTTAACAAATAATTGCTACTATTTGAATTTCGATGTGAACAGCTGCTAGTGTGAAAAAACAGCACATTTTTAGCAACATGAACAGCTCATTGTGAACCAACTGGTTATCAGCTCAGAATATAATGAACAATTTCGAAATTGTTTACACAACTTGGGCCTTGAAATGCTGTTTAGAAATCATAGTGAATTACCTACCAGTATCGTTTGGTAAAATAGTTCGTATCTCAAGCTAATTTTGTGAGAGTCAATAGTTCATCTGTTGTTTTACAACAAACTTCTGATAGGTAGTGGTAACCATCATAAGAAACTTCTGATGTGCTAGTAATAACTTGTTTGTTTGTTTTGAATTTCGCGCAAAGCTACTCGAGGACTATCTGCGCTAACCGTCCCTAATTTAACAGTGTAAGACTAGAGGGATGCAGCTAGTCTTCACCACCCACCGCCAACTCTTGGGCTGCTCTTTCACCAATGAATAGTGAGACTGACCGTCACAGTATAATGCTCCCACAGCTAAAAGTGCGAGCATGTTTGGTGCGACGGTGATTCGAACCCGCTACCCTCAGATTACGAGTTGATCGTCTTAACCCACCTGGCCATGCCGGGCCATAGTAACAACTATCATTATAAAACTTCTGGCACTGCAGTAATAACTGTTTCAATGAAACTTCTGATACAATAACCATCGCAACAAAACATTTGATGTACTAGTAATATCTAAAAAGTCTTGTGCTGTTAAAAACACAATTTAATGTCTTTATCATCTACATATCTCATTTCATTTTACTTTATACAAGAAAACGACCAAAGCAGTTTTCTTTACTTAAACTAAAATATTTATTACATGATACACCTTCCTGTTGTCATCATGGCAGTAACTCCTCCTTGCTACCAATCCATCAGTGTATTTCTTATGAGGTCATTAAGGACATAGAAATGTGTTATAGCTTGCCAACTAGCTTGGAGGCGTGCTTAAATTAAAGTTTCTCCTCTGTCATCAATGATATATTTTGCTGTTTTATGGTAAATTTAACTGTCATTTAATAAGCACTGAAAGACTGTAACAGTACTTACAGTATTACGGCAAGTAGAGGGGTTTACTTACGTTTTATTACGTGCAGAGTATGGGCTAATAAATTTCAGAACCATGTTACAAAATATTTGGAAAGAAAAAATAGCGTTAATGTTAACATTCAATTCCACTAATGTATTCTGTCTGTTCACTTTAATAGTACTTATTTTAACAGTGTAAGAGTAGAGGAAAGGCAGCTAGTCATCACCCCCCCCCCCCCGCCAACTCTTGGGCTACTCTTTTACCAGCGAATAATGTTATTCACCGTCAAATTATAACGCCCTCACGGCTAAAATGGCGAGCATGTTTGGTGCGACCGGGATTCGAACTCGCGACTCTCGGATTACGAGTCGAACGCCTTAACACGCTTGGCCATGCCGGGCCTCCAACAGTAGTCAGCAAGCATTGACGGATTCCTGTTGCCCTGATATCGTTTTTCCATTGTAGCAATGTCCTGGTCAAACTAAAGATTACGATAAAACGGTACGTGATGGGAAAATTTGGATGTGATTTTTCGTGATCGGCAGCCAAAAATCTAAAAGTTTTCAAGAAGCAAAAACTTCGTTGTGCAGTGTAATGAAGCCAAAAGCCTTTGCGTTTTAAAAAAAATAAAATATCGTATTGTAGTGACAGTCCAAATAAATTATTTAACACAAACATCCTAAAAAAAATACTTTGAACTGAAATTTGTTGATTCATCTGGCAAGGAAGTTAATTGAAATCAGTGTAGTGTTCTTTGAACCAGTTTTGGTGAATATGAGATTGGTAGATTGTTATAGTATTGCTTGGAAAGGCCCTTATCCATCAGAATAATAAATAAGCATTGTTGGCAGGCCAATATTATTTACCCTTTAAAAATATTAAAGAACTCAATTTCTGTCGTAAATATATTTCCCATTTTGTTACAACATCCTAAATACTTTGCAATAGTTCAAACACTTAATCAGGTCAAATGTCTCATTATTGTTTTTAACAATCTAATTCTAACACGGGTAAAGGAAAAACAACAACAACAAACACAAAATCAGTTTTCACCCTAAGCACTAATAAAACCACACTTTTCTCATTATATATCTGGTTATCAGACAGTATATCGATTGAATGTTTTTGTAAGGTCCTTCACGTGGTGCGATAAGGAATTATTGAAACCTAGAAGTTGGTAAAAGAACTGGTTATAAGGAACACACTCGTATATTCCTCCAGTATGTCACCAGACGTTGACGGGACATAATTTGTTTTTCCATTTCCATTAGCTGCTGCTTGACTTGATAGGCTGTATTCGCAAATTTATTTGAACAGCAGTTCAAAGAAATGGTCTTTGTTAACGAGGCTCATGTTTGAATGTATATTTATCTAGTAGTATTACATATTATGTAAAATATGCCTTATAGGATGTTAGCTCAGGATGCAAAACTGATGCATGACACTGAATGAGCTTATAAAATATTGTTCACATAACATTAGGTTATATTGTAACGTGTACGTGTGTTTTCTTATACCACAACCATATTGGCTTGAGTCCACCGAGAAGAACTGAACGTCTGATTTTAGCGTTGTAAGTCCGTAGATTTACCGCTGTACCAACGAGGGACATTGTGACGTGTTACTAATATTAAATTTTGACCTAATTACGTAATTGAAATGTTTCTGTTTTCTTGTAGGAAAGTCACATCGAGCTATCTGCTGAGCCCACCGAGGGGAATCGAACCCATTATTTTAGCCTTGTAAATCCGAAGACTTACTGCCGTAAGAGTGGGGAACATTGTAACGTGTTACGAATATTGAATGTTGACCTACTTACGTAATTTTAAATCTGTATGTTTTCTTTTAGTAAAGTCACATCGAGCTATCTGCTGAGACCATCGAGGGGAATCGAACTCCTAATTTTAGCGTTGTAAGTCCGAAGAATTATCGTTGTAATAGCAGGAGGGAAGATGAAATCAAATCATCAAAAGAAATCATTACAATCCAAATTGAACAAGAAAACATGTTTGCAAGTGAAAACAGCTGAGTCTTTGTGTTGAAGTGTTGCTACAAACAACATGATTACAATTATGTAACAATTACCCAAACAATACTTAAAATTACTCACAAAATCATATCACTGATTCTACCGAAAACTACGAATTAAGACAATTAATTACAAATAATTAACAAATCTAACATTTCTATATTGATAGTTATTTTCTTCAATTACGAGACGTGCGTGTAATACTTTGTTTATCTTCCTGCCCTCAGAAACAAAATCGGACTTGGTTGATACAAAGGCTCGTTCCTGTGTGTGCAGTGTGTGTAAGGTTCCATCAGTGGCCTCAAGGCCATCGTCTAGATTAAGAATGTATGGAGAATTCAACGTCAAAAATTACCACCACCAGACGAGTAAGTACCACTGTGTTATTAGATTTATTATTTTGCATGAACTGACAAAGGACTGTTAGGACCGGCATGGCAAGGTGGTTAAGGCACTCAACTCGAAATCTGAGGGTCTTTGGTTCGAATCCCCGTCACACCAAACATGCTCGCTCTTTCAGCCGTAGGGGGCGTTATAAAGTGACGGTCAATCGCACTCTTGGTTGGTAAAAGAGTAGCCCAAGATTTTGCGGTTGGTAAAGATGACTAGCTGCCTTTCTCTAGTCTTACACTGCTAAATTAGGGAAAGCTAGCGCTAATAGCCCTCGAGTAGCTTAAGGCGAAATTCCAAACAAACCAGATTTAAACTTTACAAAAATGCAATGCGTTCATAGTTTTGGACACGGATATTTTGTTGTTTCTTTTACACGGGGAGGAAGGAACTTTGGTGATTTTCTTTCTTTTTTTAAGTGTAAACACTCCTATCTGTCAGATGTTATATACTTATTATTTAAATAATAGAAATGTGTAGTAGGCAACACAAATGTTTAGTGAACAACATAAGATATAAAAATATAAAATGGAATTTTCAATTTTTAAAAATTAAATCAATTTTTGCTTGATGAATATTTGTTGATGTGTGTGTGTGTGTGTGTGTGTTTTCATTTATCAAAGCCACCTGGGGCTGTCTGCTGAGTTCACTGAGGGGAATCGAACCCATGATTTTAGCGCTGCAAATCCGTATACTTGCCTATGTACTAGCGGGGGACTATTTTTTTATAACCAAAGAAGGCGCTCTCTTTATTAATTTATATTATTTCTTATTTTTTCTGGATTTTTCAAGTTGGCATTTTAATCTCACAAAGATATTGTGATTTTTTTTTAGAATTTATAACTTTATTGCAAAATACAAAAAAAGAGTGCTTCTTTGTAAAAGAAGAAAAGAGCGCAGCCTGGTGTTAACTTATCGGACTTTAGATCGAAGGCTTCGAGGTTCTAGAGATTATGCTTCTGAACATTTACTACATTTTCAAACTGTGAGAGCGTTAAAAATGTGAAATCAAATTTCGATATTAAGCTGACGAGCTCGTCATGACCAGGTGGTTAAGGGCGCTTGACTCACATATCTGAGGGTCGCGTGTTCTAATACCTTTCAGCCTTGGGGACATTAGAATGTAACGTTCAATCCCACTATTCGTTGGTAAAAAACTAGTCCAAGAATTGACGGTGGATGTTTATCACTAGTTGCCTTCCTTCTAATCTTTCACTACTAAATTAGGAACAACTAGCGCAGATAACCCTCATGTAGCTTTGCGCAAATTTCAAACCAAATCAAACTAATCTGACGTTACTGACTCGTTGGAAACTTTTCAATGAACATTTTTGCTCTATCTGTTTCGTGATGTTGTTTTATCATAAAGCTACCAAAGCTTTGTCCACAGAGAGAATCCAGTCTTGGATTTTAGTGTTGTAAGTCCGTCAAATATCTTTTGATCCGTCACGGGGGGAGGGAGCCATTTGGTATTAAGTGCAAAATATTGAAAAAAAATCAAAATTTGCAGGTGAAGTCAGCAAGTAGAACAAAAAACTCAAAGGTTAGGTAACCATACAGTTAATACACCCCGATGTTCCTAAATACTTCACAGTATTTATAGAAAATGCGTTGAAACGGATAACCTTTTTGATTTTAATATTATGAAAAAGTTAAGAAATACTGGAGAATATTTTTCTTATGTTCCGAACATTCATAAAGATAAGTATGATCCTCTCTTAGTTATCTTATGTTTCAAGATACATTTCTGAAATTTTTGTTTCAACTCAGTATTTTGTCTTATTTTGTCACGACCGTTGTTTTGCGCTGGAAACATTTGAATACTCGGGATAATATATAATTATGAAAATCTAATTGGTTTACACCAGGCCAATGAGACTTATTTCCTGTTTTTTGAATTTATATTTCATTTCATCATCTGCCTTTATCTCTTCATGTAATTATACAAACAAGTGATCCATAAAAATCTCTACTGACTAAAATTTCTTTGCTTAGAAAAAATTGTGTGTAGAATACGTATATATTTAGCAGTTTAACTTTGCACTCCTATTGAAAACTCAATAACTCTAAATAATGTTTTCTCAGGTCCTCCTCAAGGTTCGGCATTCCACTTACCAGTTCATCATATAATGTCTGCTGAGGACTCACAGGAAAACCTTCCACACCATTCTTTTCGTTTTTCTTCGACAGCTGTTTTTCCATATTCACCTTTTACGTCCCAAAGGAATCGATTCAGAGAATATTTAGCGATAAAGAATCACGCATCCTCTAAATCAATCGACTTTCCCTACGGTGTACCTACTGGACACATCAGAGCAACTTTCGTGGAGCCACGGGCTAGTGACGTGTCTATCCCGACATCTGTGGTACAGCCTATACCCCACTATCTATCTATGGGATTAAAATCTTATGAACCAATTATGAGACCCTATTCCATGATAAACAAAGTGGAATATCCAGTAACGACTGGACCTTATCAAAATGGTTTTGGATGAAACCTTAAATTTGTGTACTAAGTAATTCCTGTTGATGCAAAAGCATGTAGGGCCTCAAGTATTGGCAGAACACAACACAAAATATAAGATATTGACAGGAGATACAAACGAAACGCTGGAAACGTAAGATGGGTGACGGTTGTGAATTTTTAAGTCAACAGTATAATGTATTGTCAGCTCATATGAAAATAAAATATGAACGCTATTTTTCATCATTAAAGTTTAATGGAAACAAGATACATTCAGACATTAAGCGGTTTCGTCATCACATTCCTGCCCGTTAATATTTTAATTCAGTCCAGTAATCCGTGTCATTCACAAGAACAGTTGAACTGTGTGGAAATATATGTATATATATATATGTATTTCGTCGTATACACATGTCTGATAGTTCGCTTCGAAAGGAAAATACAGACACGTCCGAAACGCGAAATTGAGATTAAAATTCCCTTGTACTATAGGTGTTCAGAAAATGTGCTTTAAATGCTACACAAACGGTCGTATCTAATCAAAACCAGACAGAACACACCGTGTTCAAAACACTTTTTTCAGAAACTTCCCGGTTTTGTTTCTTTATCTCTCTCATTTGTTTACGTATTCCCTCACCACACAGATAGTCACATGTGTAGTTACTACTTGTATTCTTGTTTAAACCATCTAACTGATCATGAGACAATAAGTCATGCTGAGTTTCAGTACTTTGTTCAATATATTTCAGTTGCACAGTAGAGCGAGCTATGATTTTAATGTATAAAACTTGCATACTTGAGATAAGGCAAAATATGCAAACCTTTATAAGTTTACGCCGTAAAAATTAGGGTAATGAAACAAAGAAAAAATTTCTCTACAAAAATAATTAAAAATTCAATTTGGATAGATCGAAAGACTTGGTTTTGTCTGATGTTTTATAATAAAAAGTCGATTTCTATTTAGTATGACTTCTTACGTATCTCATTAAAACAGTGCATGTAGCCCTCGTTTAGCGTTGCGCGAAATTCAAAACAAACAAATAAAATAAAAAAATAAAAAGTTTGTGTCGTTTTGTATACATTTTTTTATCAGTGAAAACGTAGTTTCTGTTTGAAAACATATCAAGGCTTTTAACCAGTGAAAGCATAACTTCATTTTGAATAAATCGAGTTTTTTTTAGCAATGAAAACATGCTTTTTTTTGTTATACCTGTAAACTAATATGGTTGAGTTTAGTTTTCTATTTTATTTTTTAGACTAAAGTAGTTTAAACATTTTGTTACCAAACGACCTTTCGCTACAGAAGGTTCAAGAAATGCGTATTTTATATTGGTTTTTCCAAGTTTCAATTTTACATTTCATTAAACGTAACTGATGGTTCTCGGCTATAACTGAAATCATTACGAAAGTTAAATTTGGGAAACGAAAATGTGACATTTGTGTCGTTTTTAGTATTAGTCGTATTAGGCAAAACGTAATATACAGTGCTGGCCAAAATCTTAAGGCCAATAACATAAAGAAAAAAATATGTATTTTGCATTGTTAGACTCAACCACTTATTTGAGTAGAACTTTGAAAGATGAAAATAAAAAAAACTTACTTAGCATTTAATAGGGAAAATGTGAAAACTATGAAATTAGCCATACCATACCAAAAGAATCACGTTATTCGCCATGAAAAAGTCCTTTGTCCTGCAGGCATTGTGGAATGCGGCGTTGTCCTGCTGAAAGATCCAATCATTTCCACACAAGCGAGGGCCTTCAGTCAATAAGGATGCTCTCTCCAGCATGCCAATGCAGCCAGCTGCTGTTTGACGCCCCTGTATAACCTGAAACTTCATTGTTCCATGAAAGCAGAAAGCACCTCAGATCATGATGGAACCTCTTCAACTGTGTCGTGTGGAAAGTGTCTCTGGTGGGATATCCTTATCGTGCCAGTAACGTTGAAAACCAGCTGGACCATCCAGGTTAAATTGTTTCTCATTAAAGAACAAGAACTTCTTCCACTTTTCTACGTCTCATGTTTGGTTCTTCTCAGCAAAGTTTAACCGAGCTCTTCATGGTGTTGAAGTAGGCGTAGTCTTTGAAGACGTTTACGATTTTTAAAGTCTTTCACTCGTAGATGCCGTCTTATTGTTATTGTGCTGCATTCTGCGTCCGTAAGTACCTTAATCTGGTTCGACGATCGGCTGGTGTCTTGCCGGAAACCGTCGAATCCTCCTGCTCAACGCCGACGAAATTTCTTGGGCCGACCACTTGAAATTCTTGTTCTGTATCCCTCAAGGTCTTTTAAGAAATTTGCAACAGCAGTTTTACTACGCCCAATCTCACCAGCGATGGCACGTTGAGAGAGACCTTGCTTTTGCAGCTCGACAATTCTGTCACGTTCAAACTCTGTCAACCTTTTAGCCTTTGCCATGTTTTGACGCAGTGTAACACAGGAGATATCAGTAGGAGATGTTGACAACGCTATGGCTTGAACACAAATGACTAAATTTCGTTACGTGTTTACCGATTTACGCTTCGTTTCAATATGGTCTTAGACTTTTGACCAGCTGGTATTTAGGCTAAGTTCATAGTGTTCACATTTTCCCTATTAAATGCTAAAAAAAAAATCTCCATTTCTTATTTTCATCTTTTGAAGTTCTACTCAATTAAGTGGTTGAGTCTAACAACGCAAAATGCATATTTTTTCTATATGTTTATTCTCCTTAAGGTTTTGGCCAGCAGTGTAGTAATACGAGAACACAATACTGAGTAAAGCAGTTTGTTATTTTATTTCTTTGCAGATAAGGATAAAGCTACTCATTATATTATCTACAGAAATGTAGTTGATGTCGTTATACGCCCACAGAACTACTGGGTGGGTGGGTGAAAGCAGTTAATTAAAAACGTTGTAAATGAAACAATAATCAGAAGTTTAATAATTAACAGTAGAACGAGGATGTATTGAATATTCCGAAACATTTGCCACTATACACACACACGTGTCAAATGGTTGTTGTCGCTCTGGCCCCCCCAGTGGCTCAGCGGTATGTCTGCGGACTTACACGCTAAAATCCTGGTTTCGATACCCGATGGCTTAGTGTTTCTATTGTGCAGTTTTTGAACTAACTTCAGGTGAGTAGACAAAAAAAATGATGTTCAGTGCTTAATTTTTCCATCAGTACATCAACATTTGTACCGAAACACGAAACATTTTGCATACTGCAGTGAGAAGCAAGATTTTAATGGGGATTTCGATACCCCTGGTTTCAGATAGCCCATTGTGTAGCTTTGTGCTTAATTCAAAACAACACCAACAAGTTGTTCTACTGTTCACCATTAAACTTTGATTCCTGTCTAATGAATTTCTTGCTAGCGTTATTAATCAGAAGACTTGAGCTTAGAAAACTAGTTTTGATAAATTCTTATATAACCCCGCAACTTTGAATCTCTTTAAGGATACAAGTGGTCAGGAAGCCGTTTAACTTGTAGTTGACCATGGGAGGTACCCAAACTCGACTGGCTTTATAATTCCAATACCTCCCAGTAACACAGTTTATATTAGAAAATAGTGGGAAATAAAGCCGTCTAAAGGTAGAAAACTGAGCTTATAAGAAACCTCAAAGAGAAACTGTCTCTCAGTCTTTCTCTCACCATCCGGATCACACCAGTAATCGAAGAAATCGAAAGGAAATATATTATTGTAATAAAGAAGCCATTAAATGGCTTAGGTCTCTCTTCTTTGGACCATTTATTATAAATTGTTTTTACCCATTGTTTAAAGAAGTGACTAAAACACTAATTCTGAACATGATGTGGAAAGATCAGACATGTCATCTGCGACAATATTTGTTATTTCACAGGTTTCAGTAAAATCTAGATAACACTAAGTTGTCAAGTAGTCTTTGATTCCCATGAAATGTGTCGGTGAATTTATTCTGGAAAACATCAAGGTTTACCAGTTAAGATGCACACAGCATGTATGTTGTGAAATCTACACATGGAAACATTAAAATACCCCACTTACTCCACCAGATGAACGAATACGAACATGGAATGAATAAAAAAGTGGAGAAGCGTCTCAGCAGAACACTAGTTTAATATACACTACATTTCACACCCGATACAAGTGTATTCCTGGCTGGACTATAAACAATGACTGAAGCCACAATAAACAGAGGTTTGTTTATTTTGGAATTTCGCGCAAAGCTACTCCAGGGCTATCTGTGCTAGCCGTCCCTAATTTTGCAGTATAAGACTAGAGGGAAGGCAGCTCGTCATCACCACCCACCGCCAACTCTTGGGCTACTCTTTTACCAACGAAAAGTAGGATTGACCGTCACGTTATAACGCCCCCACGGCTGAAAGGGCGAGTATGTTTGGCGCGACCGGTAAACAGAGGAGAGTCTGAGTTAGAGGGTAGTATCCTTAAGGATAAAATACATTTAAGTATTCTTCATAACATGTGTGTAGATCGAGATTGAGGCCATTAATTAAATGTAATGTTTTTCTTAACATTTTTTTCTTATTAATATATGTTTACACTATTTAATACCGATGGTTTGTAATTATTTTTTAAATACTTTCTCATAAAATTGCTTTTATATCCATAACATTGTTGTTTACAAGGTTTCGTGCCCTCAGCGGTACGTCTGCAGACTTACAACGCTAGAAACCGGGTTTCGGTACCCGAATTGGGCAGAGCATAGATAGCCCATCGTGGATCTTTGTGCTTATTTTCAAACAAACAAAAAACAAGGTTTTTGTGTTGAAGAGATAAACAAACAATTGTCAACAATACACCAGTAATGCAATTAATACCTCCAATTACTTCTGGTTGTTTTGTTGTTGTTGTTTTGAATTAAGCACAAAGCTACACAATGGGCTATCTGTGCTCTGCCCACCACGGGTAACGAAACCCGAATTTTAGCGTGTAAGTCCGCAGACATACCGCTGAGCCACTGGAGGGCAATTACTTCTGGGGATTAATGCGCATTCAACAAAGAAAATGAATGATTTCACCAAATATTTTGGCAAAGTTTTTATAATGAGCGTCATGACGGTAAAAACATAAAACTATGAAATAAATCGACATGTTAATCTCAGTGGTAACCGAAATAAAAGCAAGTTTGTAACCAGGGGTCTAGTTCTTTATAAAGTTTTATATGTTTACTTACATATAAAGACATGCATATTAAAGAAAACCACAGCTTATATGCATGTTTGTATTGTACGTATGCTCTTCTAATATTAAAAAAAATGTATTTACACCTGACGTTTCATCATTTAGGTGTAATATTTTTTACTTTTACACCAATGTTTAAATTTATTTCTGGATTTAATAGTTTGTAGCGTTGACTGGAGAATATATGTCATTTACAAACCAAACCAAAGAAAACAAACAAACAATCAAACACCATTTACTCCAGAAAACACAGGATTTCTTTTGTCTAAAATTCCCCTGAATACGGTTTCTTCAGGTATCGCACAAAACTGGTATTCGATTCCGCTCGGTGGACTCAGCAGATAGTCTGATGTGGCTTTGCTATAGAAACACACATAAAAACTGGTAGATAGATATGATACATCAGTTTTGTAAGGCAGATAAAACACTATTACAGACACTTCTTGATAATAACAACAAAAATGAAACTGAATAAGGAATGAAGTGTTGTAAAAAAACAATGGAACTGAATAAGGAATGTAGTGCTGCGATGTTGTAAAAACAACAATAGAACTGAATAAGGAATGTAGTGTTGCGATGTTGTAAAAACAACAATAAAACTGAATACAAAATGTAGTGTTGCGATCAGTGATGTCGAGAAACCCACTTGTTGAAAATTTTATATGCAAAAAACGGCTCTTTTGGGCTCAGAAAACACTTCAAATAGAAGAGCGAACAACGTTTCGCCTTTCTTCGGTCATCGTGAACCTGACGATGACCGAAGAAAGGCGAAACGTTGTTCGCTCTTCTATTTGAAGTGTTTTCTGAGCCCAAAAGAGCCGTTTTTTGCATATAAAAAAGTAGTGTTGCGATGTTGTAAAAACAACAATAGAACTGAATAAGGAATGTAATGTTGCGATGTTCCTTCTCCTGACATTCAGAACGTCAACCTTAGAAGAACATTATGAATGCCATTATTGCATGATAATCGTTCTCAGAGTAATGCTGATTTAAATATGTTTAATCTTCAGAATGTTTGTGTTTGTTTCAAGTTAAACACAAACCAACACAATCGGATATCTGTGATATGCCCATTACGGGTATCAAACCCAGAGACGTATTTAGAATTTCGGCGCCCCTAGGCACAAGGTTAGGTTGATACTTTTGCCCCCCCCCCTCCGTGCCACAACTTGCACCAAGCATCACCATCACAACAACAGACAAACACAGTTGTTATCATTCAAAATCAACACAACGTTTATTTTCCAACACAATAAAAAATGAAACATCAAAATCAATTATCACTAAATATTATTCTGCGGCTGAATATACAGGCTTTCTCCTGGCCTTCTGTTCCGAAAACATGTTTATTGCATCGTCATAGTTTATTCTACAAAAAATATCACTTTCAATGGCGAGGAGTGACAGGGCATTTAGTTTATCTTCTGCCATTCTTGATCTCAAGTAATTTTTCACACGTTTGAGAGCCGAGAAAGATCTCTCTGATGTACAATTAGTTGCTGGAATGCACAGAAACATGCGCATAGCAATATCCAGGTTTGGATATACAGTTTGAAGTCCTTTAGCTCGCAGATTTCTGTATACTGCTAACGCAGAAGAGTCATCATTTTGCACTTTCATACTCACAAGATGTGCGCGGAAATGTAGACATTCATCTACGAAGCTCACTACCAAATCATTGGGGTAGAGTTTCAACAGTGTTCCAGCTTGACTGATGACATCAGTGGGTTCAAGATTTGTTATCTTAAACAAATATCCAAACCTTGCGTGGATTTCTACCTAAGCGGTTTGTCTTTGCTGTAGTTCTGAGCAAAGTCTGTCAATGATCACATTGAAAACATTTACTCTAAATGCCTCTCTGCCTTCTTCCACTGCCTGGGTGTCACCATCTGAAAATTTTTACTTTTTTTACGCTTAATTTTGTACGTCTTCATGCTGGACTTCAACATCGCCTTGTCTTCAAAATGATCGAACAGTTCTCTTGAATCTTTCACATACTGCAGCAAGGAAGCATAAAGCTCGACTACAAGTCCGATGTCCAAATCAGCACTTTGCAACTTTTTACTGGCAGCATTGAATTTTTCCAGTATTGTTCCCCAAACTGTGGACAAAATAGCTGTTTCTAGCGTTCCTAATTTGGAAAGAAGTCCAGCGGCCTCATTCCTAGCGGCTAGTTTTTCCATAACATTTCCCTCCATGGTGGTGAGGGCATCAAACACTTGTTGCCAGTTTCTGTTGAGGCTTTGACAAGCATCTTCACGAGCGGACCACCGAGTGTCACTGAGTTTCTTCAAAGAGAGACTTTCTTTATTTGCGGACAGGTGTTTTTGTAGAATTTTCCAACGATGGGTTGAAGCATTGAAGAAAACATAGAGACTTTGTAAGAGTTCGAAGAATGAACATGCTTCTCTGCAACATTCAGCAGCACACGTTCCTACAAGATTTAATGAATGTGCTGAACATGGGATATACACAGCTAAAGGATTTTTCTCCATGATACGAGCCTGGAGACCAGGCTTCTTGTGGAGGTTTGGACACTGACGACACGATATAACTTACAGTAAGATATTGGGTGACGGAGGAATAAGTAAAAGGATAACGAACTCTACATTTTGACACCAATATCGCTTACCACGTTATTATCTATATTGTAAATATGTTGGTGAACCATATATTCGTCCGGCAGATAATGAGTTTTATGGTAGTTGGTAAAACAATTATCGACTTGCAACCGTAAGTCCATAACAAAATATACACGAAAAAGGGGAACTTCTGCACTACTGATTTATATTACTGCCGATGTATCCATTTTAACGGGTGCTGGGCTATTGACAATCAAATTATAAATTCTAACACACTTTACTATTTCAAATTCTATACTACCAGTAACAAAAACCTGTATCGCCCAAAACTATCCAGACCCCATGCGGTACAACCGCGTCCCCTGGGAGTCAACTTCATTTATAGAGCGCGGTCGGCGGCCTGCAAAAACGATTATGCGTGACACCCGCAGCCGACGCTTACCTGCTCCAGTGACTGTGCGCCTTTCTGTTCTGGTATTCTGGAGTCTGCCACTACCCCTTCTTTATTCTAACAAATGCCTATAATTGCTAGGGAATTTGAAGGAACTATTCTGTAAGGACTACATTGGAATCTAGACAAGCGCATATTCAATCAATCAATTAAAAATAATCAATTAACCTAAACTGTGAATGATGAGGAAGAATATTTCAAAATATATTTTTCCAGATAATAGCCTGAAGCAACCGAAAATCCGAATTTTCGTATACGCAATTTCACAAAACAAAGTACGTTATTAGGCCATGATAAAATATTTTTTGTGTAGGCGTATCACACTGAGTAGCAGGTAATTCATTGTTTGGTGTGTCAACATGAGTAAAAAACATGTTGGGGGTTTTGAAAAACACAAATAAATAACTGAGGTGAGGGCAGATGGGTTGATGATGTGGGGGGCGAGGCGTATTAGGTGGGACTCAGGAAGGGAAGGTTAGAAATCTTTTAAACTTGAAGCGACCGACCCGACGGTGTGGTGGAATAGTGAGTGTGTGTGTGGGGGGGTCCAGATTCAAGAGGTTATTGGGGCGGCATAAATGGCAGGGGGAGTTAATAACCAGGGACTACATTTTAAAATGGTGTCCATTCTTTTTCTTTTTTTTTTGGTCAAAATTTGCCGCCCCCTAAAATCTGCCGCCCCAGGCACGTGCCTCGTGTGCCTATGCGTTAATACATCCCTGATCAAACCCCAGTTTCTGTCGTTGTGCTTCTGGTTGGGAGGCTCTAAAAAGTTAGCTAATATCTTCACTTTATTGATTATTGATTGTAAATTTTAGAATATAATTAATCGAACAGTTTCAGTTTTACATCCATGTCTTGTTTGTCTGGAGAGAAAAGGTCGTTTTCAAAATGTTTATATTAAAATAATTTGCAACATTGTACAGCCATTATCATAACAAAACGTAACGTCGTGGGAAAGAACGTCTTAAGTTATAAACTGACGTTTCTTATCATATGCTTCAGATTTTTTGTGAACTCTGAAAAAACCGTAAATTCAAAACGTTGGACTAAATAAATCTGATTTATCTGGAGTAATCAGTCCTCTTCGTTTAGTTTGTTTTTCCAAATATTTCTACTTATTAACATTTTATTATTGCTGTGTTATTTAACTTTATATAAATACAACAATATTTATAAACAGATGCCAAGTCTTCTATTTCTCAACTTAACTATTTTTTCAGGTATACCCGATGCTCATCGAACGTTTATAGTATTTGCAGAAATATAACTCCAATACTGTTTCAATACTTGTTAATTTTTCGAATTATTGTTTTTAGTGCTTTATGATTAGTTTATCATTTTTTAATGATCGTTTATCTAGTGTGCAGCTCAAATTCTGGCCTGGCATGGCCGAGCGCGTTAAGGCGTGCACTCGTAATCCGAGGGTCGCGGGTTCGCGCCCGCGTCGCGCTAAACATGCTCGCCCTCCCAGCCGTGGGGGTGTATAATGTGACGGTCAATCCCACTTTTCGTTGATAAAAGAGTAGCCCAAGAGTTGGCGGTGGGTGGTGATGACTAGTTGCCTTCCCTCTAGTCTTACACTGCAAAATTAGGGACGGCTAGCACATATAGCCCTCGAGTAGCTTTGTGCGAATTTCCAAAACAAAAACAAAAACAAGCAGCTCAAATTCACCCTGGCGACAATTCTTCAAGTTCTGAAAGTACAAATCCAATCACGAAAGATAACGATCAGATAAAGCGATTAAGCTTAACAAATAACATTAATTTTTTTGTTTCTCTGACCCATTCAGTTAGTTTGATAGATTCAAACCAAGAAGACAGGTTTTATTGTTGCATGAAATATTGCCAACTGTTCAGAAGTTGAAAGTTTATGTTTATTCTTATCCATAATTGTAACTCTGTCAGAGTTGCAATGAAACATCATTAGTATAACAGCATGTAACATCTCTTAATGAATATGTAAAATACATTTATTGTAGCAAACCATGCATCTACCAATCCTAGAAATGTCCATAATACAATTGAATTATTTCAAAATTTCTATTCATCTGAAAATCAAGGCGCCCTCTATTTTTATCGTGGAATTGCTTTCCTTTTTTTTGTTGAGGAGTTAAATAAACTGTGCAAAGATACGTCAATCTGTAGTAATTACATTTAGAACAAAAGATGTGTAATTTCCCTTAGGATTTGACACATACCAGCTATTCTCATGTCTTCAATAAGGATTACATTTATAAATAAACGTCTAGAAATATTTTTGTGTCATAATATAAACAACAAACTGCGTATCTATACATAAGAAGAGAAAAAAGAAAGACAACAAATTAAGAACTCAATATCTATTTCATATTCACGACCTAACATTGTTGAGAAAACAAATACTGACTCAAATACAATGTTGATAATATTAACCGTGTCTGCTTTCTTTTTCCTTTGCTATTAAACCCCCGATGACCTCATTAGATCCTAATTGTTATATCCTACTTTGTAGAAGGTGATAATTGACAAATGTAACTGATTAATTATTTATGTTTAAGATCAAAGCAAGAAGTCTATAGAACAAGTAGAAATACGCCCTATTTCAGGTTGTCTTTTGCCATTCTTCTCAGGCCAAAAAACAAACAAACAACAACAACCCTAAAACGACTTAATTTACGTACATTGTCGAACAGGGTCCAGCTGCTTACCATGAATTACGATAATCGAGCCTAAGTATGGGTGATGGCTTGGTTTATTTGTTTTGAATTTTGCGCAAAGCTACTTGAGAGCTATCTGCGCCAGCCGTCTCTAATTTAGCAGTGTAAGACTAGAGGGAAGGCAACTAGTCATAAACACCCACCACCAACTCTAGGGTTACTCTTTTACCAGCAAATAGTGGAATTGACCATAACTTTATAACGCCCCCACAGCTGAGAGGACGAGCATGTTTGGTGCGACGAGAATTCGAAACCACAACCCTCAGATTACAAGTCGAGTGCCTTAAGCACCTAACCCATGCCGGGCCATCTGTGATGGAATTGTACGATTGAATTTTTGCAGAAAAACTCCAAAGTAAAATTGGCGCCTGGCATGGCCCAGCGCGTTAAGGCGTGCGCTTCGTAATCTGAGGGTCGTGGGTTCGCGCCAGAGTCGCGCCAAACATGCTCGCCCTCCCAGCTGCGAGGACGTAATAATGTGTCGGTCAATTCCACTTTTCGTTGGTAAAAGAGTAACCCAAGAGTTGGCGGTGGGTGGTGATGACTAGCTGCCTTCCCTCTAGTCTTACACTGCTAAATTAGGGACGGCTAGCACAGATAGCCCTCGAGTAGCTTTGTGCGAAATTTCAAAACAAACAAACCAAAGTAAAATTGAAGCTGTTCAAATATTTTACAGAAATCTAGCCAACAAAACTGAGGCGATGAATGTTAATACATAAACAAACACGTAAGGGATCGTCTTTAAAATAACTTATGTATATATATATATATATATACTAGGTGTACTTCCGCACGGTCCCTGAAAGTGTTTTGTTTCAAGAATAAACTAAACTAAAGTTAAAAATAACAAATATTTTTATTTCTTCCATTTTAAATTCATATCTCATGCTCAGAGCGCAAAATTAGTTTTTATAATTCATAGTATGTGTACATTTTCCTCACGATAATACAAACTGCAACGTTAAGAGTCCCTTATGCGACATCCTTTTAGTGTCTATTGACTGACTGACAGACAACACAGTATTATATTATGGTGCGAGTGGTTAAAACAGGTGACCCTTCCAAGCGACCTCTGTCCCTTTTCGGAGAATGGTTAAAAGTTATATTTCCAAATCTGGAATTGTTTTGCGATTTAAGTTTATCATTTCATTATTGAAAATGTTTGACAACATCTTATAAATGTTTATGATTCACTTGCTCGCGGTAAAATGCCAATAGCGAGGGGCTTGTGTTATCTGCTATGTCCTATAAACCCTTAATTTTAGTGTTCCAAATTTTTAGGTTTACCACTGTCCCACCGGGAAACAAGAGGGGTTTGACGTTTATTCATGTTAGTTATATAATTCTGTTTAATATTTTGGTAACAAAAGTGTCAAAAGAATGTAAATGTTTATTCTATTAAGTCAGACAACTGACTTATAAGGAATTATACTTCTTAAGATCTTATTTAAATTCTTAAATCAGAAAAATAAATGATCGCGCATGTTTTCCTAAATCTAATTTAATCGATATCTTAGTCCGAAAAGTTTCGTTTTTGCATTACCCCATTCCAGTCCTGACAGTAAAATATATGAGCCCGTAATGTGTTAACAGGAATTCCAACACATAAAGTTTGTTCCTTATAATTACATTAAGCAAGCGAACGAGTTTTCAAAGACTTAATTTGATTAAAGATAACAAGTAATAAAACAAGCTCTATCTAATTGAACCAGAATATATTAAAAAAAAAAAAACTTCTTAAAACGCTACACTTCGTATTTATTAGAAAGCACAATATTTCTTTTAAATTTCATCGGATATACAGCTGCGCTCTCTAGTTTTTAATAATTGATCCCCGCAATTATTATATTTGAAAAGAGCAAGAAACCTGAACCAAATTCTCCACAAAAGATAAACCCGTTAACTGGAAAAAGAAAACGGTGAACAAATGAAGGATTGGTCGTTTCTAAATCATTATAAAACACGAAAGAGGTCTAAAGTGGATGGTCCTAACACCGTGATTAACAGCAGCTATAGTATGTTGAAACTTTATCTGACTGTTCCTTAGCTTATCTAAAAATGATTAGAATCAGATATTCGCTGTATCCATCTTTTCAAATACATCCATTGAACCAACCATTTACATTATTAATAATAGTTTGTTACGCCATACGCAGCTGTCACGATTTAGTCAGCTTCGATATATGGCCTGGCATGGCCTAGCGCGTTAAGGCGTGCGCTTCGTAATCTGAGGATCGCGGGTTCGCGCCCGAGTCGAGCCAAACATGCTCGCCCTCACAGTCGTTGGGGCGTTATAATGTCACGTTCAATCCCACTTTTCGTTGGTAAAAGAGTTGGCGGTGGGTGGTGATGACTAGCCGCCTTCCCTCTGGTCTTACACTGCAAAATTAGGGACGGCTAGCACAGATAACCCTCGAGTAACTTGGTGCGAAATTACAAAACAAACAAACAAAGCTTCAATATATTGGTTGTATTGACGTATGGACCATTCTTGTAACAGAACTGATGCAGAAAATAAGATTTGCGTGTTCAGCAATTTTTAGAAATTATGGCAATATGAAATATGTTAATAGAAATTCAACCAATTTCCATGCAAATAAGGACGCATACGCGTGCATGTGTACAGGTGATATCTTTATTTAATTGCTTTACGAAATTAGTTGACTTAATTACAATATAAATACCTCAATTTAATTATCAAATCACTTTATACTGATAATACTTTATTGGGATTTAAACACAAATTGAAGCTTACAGGAAGTTATTTACACGAGCCCTAGGCTTCGTTTTATCAGAACTTAGCGCCTCCTAACGATAAATGAGTAATTATTAGTTTTTAATTTGATGTTATGACATTTTATTGTACTGAGAAAATCGAACATATCTGGTAGAAATTTTAAAGCTATGACTAGCATAAGTTTGTAAATAATTCCCAATTTCACGTGGTCTTAGCTTTGAAGTAATGCATAAAGTCTACGAATTTACAACACTAAAATCAGCGGTTCGATTCCCCTCGATGGACTCAGCAGATAGCTTGATGTGGTTTTACTTTAATAAAACACACACACACACATAGCATTCAAACTCTACATTTCACTAATTCCTTGATTGTTGTTGTTGTTTTGAATCAAGCACAAAGCTACACAATGGGCTATCTGTGCTCTGCCCACCACGGGTATCGAAACCCGGATTTTAGCGTGTAAATCCACAGACATACCGCTGAGCCACTGAAAGGGGGCCTAATTCCTTGAATTCCACCAAAATGGGAAACTCGGGTTTTCCAACACAAGAGAAGTTTTGCAGTTCAAAACAAATGATGCTGTGAACAATTGAATATTCACAAAATTCTTTGTCAGGAGTTTGATCGCACTGAGATAAAACCTGAAGACTGCAGCCACAAATATAAATACACCTGTTGTTCCGTACAGATTTTGTACGACTTAATCTTTACTTCTTAATCATGAAGTAACTGGCTTGTATAGAAAGACCATTAATATTTGTATCTTCGTGCTTGAGTTGAAACTTTATACATTTCTTTAATTACCAGATGGCTGAGGAATTAGCACCGTATACATCGTTAGGTATAATGGTACCCATATTCTGGTTCATTTGTTAAAATCTGGTTTGTTTTGAATTTTGCGTAAAGCCACATAAGGATTATCTGCACTAGTCGTCCCTAATTTAGCAATGTAAGAAAGGCAACAAGTTGTCACCACCCAATGCCATCTCTCGAGTTACTCTTTTACCAACGAATAATGGGATTGATCGAACATTATAAGGCCCCCACGGCTGAAAGGAGGAGCAGGTTTGGTGTGCCGAGGATTCGAAACCATGACCCTCAGATTACGATTCGAACGCCCCAACAATCTGGTTCTGCCGGGCCACATGAAATAATAACATTAAACTTCTGTGAGATTTGCAGCAAGCTTTTGTTTGTTATTAAGCACAAAGCTACCTCATGGATCATCTGTGTTCTGCGTACCGCGGGTATCAAAACCCAGTTTATTAGCGTTATAAGTTCTCAGACATATAATTGAGCTTCAAACGATTGTCAGCAGGTCTTTGTAACATTTAAGTTCCATGGAAGTATGTAGTTCTATATTTTCATGAAACAAAAATGTATTCCTTATATTCCAAGCACGGTTTGATGCTATCTGATCCTCATGCAACCCAGCTCATTCGTTAACTTTTGTTAACTTCCACCTTATATTTCAAGCGCAGTTTAATGTTATATGGTCCTTATATAACCAAGACCATTCGTTAACTTTATTAACTTCCTCCTTATATTCCAAGCACAGTTTCGTATTATCTGATCCTTATATAACCAAGCTCATTCGTTAACTTTTGTTAACTTCCTTCTTATATTCTTAGCACTGTTTAATGTTATCTGATCCTTATATAACCAAGATCATTCGTTAACTTTATTATCTTTCTTCATATATTACAAGCAAAGTTTGCTATTATCTGATTCTTATGTAACCAAGCTCATTCGTTAACTTTTGTTCACTTCCCTCTTATATTACAAGCACAGTTTGGTATTATCTGATCCTTATATAACCCAGCTCATTCGTTAACTTTTGTTAACTTCCTTCTCATATTCCAAGCACAGTTTAATGTTATCTGATCCTTATATAACCCAGCCAATTCGTTAACTTTTATTATCTTCCTTCTTATATTACAAGCACAGTTTTGTTTTATCTGATCCTTATATAACCCAGCACATTTTTTTAACTTTTGATAATTTGTATCAGTATTTTACAAGCTTTAAAAACGTACTCAAATTTTGACTGCTCTATTTCAACGTCAACACCTTTTCAACTTTCCCACGTCATGTATGAACGTTTCACAGCCATGACGCTTTAGCGTCTGACGAAAAACTTCTGAAGAGAAGTTGAATAATTCTTTAAAGTTATTGTTTTTTTTATCAGCCTGTATATAGCTTTGTCCGGTTTTAAAATGTTTTATTTTTTCATTTATCCGGAGATAACTTACTTCGAATGACACCGCGCTCGTCTGTTCGTTTTCACACATATGATTTCAGACACATCACGCCATACATCAGAAAACCAATTATTCTTTAATGAAATTATTAATGCAGTCTCTAATGAAAAACACACAGACTTTATCATAAAACATCAAACGCAAATATAACACGTTATTAGGAATGTACAAAAAGTATTTTGCACACCTTAATCTTAGAAGACTGAAATTCTTTGCACATATAATAAAATCTTGATGAATTTTGATCAAATATATTATTTTTTACACACAACCATACATGTTATGAAACATAAAATTCATGTCCAGTTAAAAATAGGTACGTGTATATAGACGATACTGTTTTGAAAATGAAAAACTTTGATTACTTGTACACTTTAGATATAATTGAAATAGTGTGTGTATATGTTGATAGAGGACGCTGAAGTTCAAATGATTTCATACATGGACACTTGATGATAGAATTCTGATTGGTTTGTTTTGAATTTCGCACAAAGCTACACGTGGGCTATCTGCGCTAGTTGTTTCTAATTTAACAGTGTAAGACTAGAGAAAAGGCAGCTAGTCATCATCACTCCCCGCCAACTTTTGGGCTACTCTTTTACCAACGTATAGTGGGATTGATCGTAACTTACAACGTCCCGAGGCTGAAAGAGAGAGCATGTTTGGTGCGACGGAGATCCAAACCCGTGACCCTCGGATTACGAGTCGTGTAACTTAACCACCTGGTCATGCCGGGCCGGAACTTAGATCTTATGAAACTAAAATTCCGGGTCTAATCCCTTGGGGAGGAATGGTAAGGATAAGGTATTTGCAGCTTTCAACTTAAACAAATAAAATAAACAAGCAATCCTGTATGCAAGGATGGAAATAAATAGCTAATTAAATTGCCGGCTAAATTAATGCTTAAAAAGTTTTGGAACATAATGTGTATCAGTTACACCAAAACTGCTTACCTTTAAACAAATAAAGCTATAATATACTGTCGTGGTTGAAAGTTGACCTCATGGTTTAAATTAATCAATCAGCAAAGAAATACCTGACGTGCAGAGACTTCGTAACATATACTTATTTTTTTAATCCTGGTGGATATTCCATTAACAAGAGAACAAAATCCATATTTAAATATATATTTAGGGGATCGTATTATCTCACAAAATGTACGATGTAAGCTATTAGGCCATCTAGTGGGGTATGTCGGTATATGTACGGATTTAATTCTTATATTACATTTAAAACTTAATAAAGTTAGCTGAGTTATTACGTCACTTCCTTTCTAGACTGTCAGCATTCGAATAATATTTTTGATGAAATATTGTGATGTAAGATTTGTAAAAATTGAATATCATTTTTGAAATCTACATAGCTGAATTATGGTAAATCCATTATTAAGAAAAAATAAACTTTTATGATGTTTAAATTCGCAGGCCTTTCATAGTTTTATGATTCTGAGACACGTAGGTTTAGGAGTGTGCATTTAAAATATTAAGCAAAAGGGCATAAAAAGCAAATGCTATGAAAATAAATTGCGTCTAAATTTGGTCAGATGTTAACAGGTTAAGTCTTTGGCAGCTGCTGTCTAAAAAATCAGAAAATACAATTCCAATATAAAACCTGTAAAAGTAGAGTAAGTCATACTGTGTCCAGTAGTTATAGTGTGAATTGAATAATGAAAGTCTCTCAGGATTAAAATATTTTGTGACAAATGTGTAAAAATGAAAGATTAGGCTCGTAACAGTATAATGCTAAAATTTCGACAAGACTTCTTGTATTCTTAAAAGTTGTATGCAAAGGTCCAGAGGGGGTATTTGGAAATGACTCCGTTAATAATAGAAGTGAATGTGCTAGAAAGCCGAAACTCTAAGGCTATGTGTTTTACAAAATAGTTGACATTTATGTACAGATCTTCCGATAAGTAAATACGTGAATGTTGTCTCGAGAAGAGTGAGGTATACACGTTATCTCGGAGTGAACTTAATTAACGTGTAAACTTTTGCCCCATAATCAATGGCACAAATAAAGGCTGAAACGTGTGCTCTTTCAGATGAATCCAAGTCTTAATTATTCAACAGCGTTGAGCAAAAACTTGTTCGTCGGTGGAAGTGAGGAGTATTTACACTCGGTTAACATTGTCAGGAATATATAAAAAATGATGGCACCTTGAATGCTGACAGGCACATACATTCAGAAATATGAATCATTTGGCATGGTCTCAACGTCCTGTAAGGTAATAATTCCAAGCAAATAAATATGTCAGAAGCTGCGTGTTCATATATATTTATTATCTAAATACACTGTCTCTCAATGTATCAAGTCATCCGAAAATGTAATACAGAAAGTGCATTATCATTTCTGTATTTGTAGAAGGCTTCCATGAAGAAAATATGTAGTAGGATGTGTATAAAAGCGTTCAGGAAAATAAAATAAACTAACCCGACAACACACTTTCAGATCATTAATCAAATAAACCCTTACAAAGATGGATGTATCTGAGGAGCATATTATGCATATAATGGCTTATGAGTTAAAAAAGGTAATAGTGCAGCAGAAACTATATGAAACATTCAAGGTGTTTATGGTGCGGAATTTCTCAATGAAAGAAAATGTCAAAGGTGGTTTCAGAAATTCAGATCAGGTGACTTCAGCTTAAGTGATGCACCACATTCAGGTCGTCCTGCTTAGTTTAATGATGACTTGCTGCTGGCTGCACTTGATGAAGATTGTGCTGTAACAGTTGAAGTGTTACATTTCTTTGCACTCTCGTGAACGTAACTCTCCTTTTTTGGACAGGTTAGTGACTGTAGATGAAAATAGATATTTTATAAAAATGTTAAGGGCTGCAGACAATGGCTCAGTGCAGGTAAACTGGTTAAAGCACAGCGTACCCTAGGAAAGTCTTGCTAAGCGTTTGATGAGATATTGTTGGTGTGATCCTCTTTGAGTTGGTACCACTCAATGTAACAATAACATCAGACTCCTAGTGTCAACAGTTAGAGCGCTTGAATGTTGCACTGAAAGAAAAAACGCCTGCGTTATCAATCGTAAAGGTGTTGTGTTACACCAGGATAATGCACGGCCCCAGTACAGCAAGAATCACATCTGTAAAGATTGAAGAGCTAGACTTGGAAAAACTTCCACATCCTCCTTATTCTCCAGACCTTGACCCATCTGGTTATCATCCATTCTGAAGTTTGCAGAACTATCTTGATGGAAAAGAGCTTGGAACACATGAAGATGTCAAAACTACCCTCTTCACATTCTTTTCCTCCAAACCCCAAGAATTTTATAGAAGTGGCATTGAGAAGCTTGTAAATCATTGGAAGTAATTAATTATAACGGAACATACATTATAAATTAAATAACATTAAAAGCGTTTGAAATTCTTTCTCATTTCCTGAACCTAAAATCGGACATTACTTAAGGAATGACATGATAAACAGAAACTGATACACAATTTTCAAACGAAAAATTCAGTAGAAATACCTAAAATGATTACATATTATTGGTTATGGTGTTTAAGGTTATCAAACCTTTCCAAATTTCAAAGCAGTAGTAATAAATATAAACTTCTAAACTCTCCGAAGGAAGAACAGAAAATGGCGTACTAAATCTCATTATAACATTTCGAGGTTTGGCATGGCCTGGAGGTTCGGTCATTTGACTCTCAATCTGCGGGTTGCGATTTTGAATAGATTCACCAAACATGCTCGCCATTTCAGCCGTAGGGGCGTTATAATGTGCAGTCAATCACACTATGCATTGAAAATTAGTAGCCAAAGAGCTGGTGATCGGTGGTGAGGACTAGCTGTTCTCCCCATAGTCTTGAACTGCTAAACTATGGATGCTATTGAATTGGCTACCGCAGATAGTCCTCTGATAAATATGAACGAAATTGAAACCACACCATTTTTCGAAAGACGAGAGCTATTACTGTCACAGTTGTAACATGTCGTATATAAGTAGAAATTGGTGTTAATTACTAGAACTCATTTTTTCCCGTACACGCGGAATATTTATTGTAATGAATATTAATACTAGTTTAATATATGTAGAATTTTTGCTCAACGTTTTGAGATCATATAAAACCTGCACATTTACGTTTGTTTGAGTGATTTTTAAGGGGTGAGCTCTTATATTAAATGAATAGAAATTATTTCTAAAGTTTCAGGATGGGTGACAGTTGAGGACACTTTAATCAAGTAATTCTTGTAAAAGTATAATTACTTGTAAAGTATGAAGTCATTTTCTCATAAGCTATGTCCGCGAGACAGCAGTAAGCTTACTAGCTTACAACACTAAATCCGGAATTCGATTCCCCAAAGTGAACACAAAAGATAGTGCAATGTGGTTTTGAGCTAAAACAGACAAACAATAATAAAATACATAAATTCTGCTAAAATACTTGTGGGTATCAGTGGCACAGCGGTAAGTCTAAAAACTGAGTTTCGATGCCTGTGGTGAGCAGAGCACACATATCACAATAACGTTTATTTTTTGATCCTTTTTATTATTTTACATTAAATGTATCAGCTTTTCGTTATCTCTTACAGTGCCCTTTAATACAAAATCACGTATAAGATGTCTGTTGCAATATAAAAACAGATTAATTACTTTCTTCATATACTCTTATCACATAATAACGCCCTGTCTCATATGACTTAAAAACGTGCTCTTTGTCTGCGGTGTCGCTAACAGAGTGTAGGTGACACAGGTTGAGAGAGGTGTAATATATCACTATTGAACTTGGATAGCTTGACTCGTGCTTGGTCATATTGGACTGACTATTTGTTTTGTTGTTTTTGTTTCCTAAACAAATATTTACTCTGTCCAGTATAACTCACATGTTAAAGGTATGGTTTGGAAAAAAAGTTCACTTCCTCTCTTCCTCTACAGGAAATGTACGTTAAATTAAGCTTTTTTAGGTTTCTTACAAGCAATACGGTATTGATAACATCTACTATTCTGTTTTACGTATTTATTTTTCTAGTACGGACTTCATATTGCAGTCAGAAACACGAATAAAGCTGTAAGTACATGAAATGATTTTACTCACCACAAATAAGAGCAAACTCAGTAAATCATGCTCGCTCCACGCCATTTATGTTCCTGACAACCTCTCTTGAGAGTTGTTTACCCCACGACTCAACTACTGTTTTCTGTTTCAAGGACATTCACACAGCATTCACTCCCTGCAGGAATTATTATCATTTCTCATAAGTTACATCACTTTAGCTTTTCCTCTGAAAGTGAATTTCGCTTTTTAAAGCCTAAGTAACTATTAGACTGTTAGGCAGTTTGAACTTACAGTGTATGGCAAACAGAGATTGGTTGAACACATTAAAAACTGCTTTAAAGGAAATGTAAAGAAAACAAACAAGTTAGAACTGAAAGTACAAAAAATTACGTTTGTTAACTCATGTGGTGACCACATATGAAAAAAAAAGAGAGAAATATCTAGTAATTCTAATTTTCAAACGACGTTCAACAAATTTCTTACCATGATAAGAATTGAAAACTGAAAATAAAATCTCAGAATAAGTTCTGTTTGTTTTTAACCCTTATGCGGCGGCCATTGTAAAAAGAGGCTGTTACCTACAACATTCCCGTATTTAAAGGGTTAATAAAGCATATTCAACAAAAGTCTTATCATGTAAATATTTGACAACTTACAATAAAATCCGTAAATAAGTTCTGTTTAATAAAACAAAGCTATTGTTAGTTTAGTGCAAAGGTACACAATGAGACAGCTGTGCTCTATTAACTGTAGTGAATCGAACCACGGACTCGCACGTCCGTTAACTTACCACTGACCAATCAAAGAACAAAAAGTTTTGATTATAATTTATGGTAAAGGATCAACTACAGCGCCCGAGATCTTTATTTAAATTTGTTTGTTTTTGAATTTCGTGCAAAGCGACTTGAGGGCTATCTGTACTAGCCGTCCCTAATTTAGTAGTGTAAGACTAGAGGGAAGGCAGCTAGTCATCACCACCCACCGACAACTCTTGGGCTACACTTTTAACAACAAATAGTTGGATTGACCGTCACATTATAACACTCTCACGGCTGAAGGGCAAGCATGTTTGGCGCGACGGAGATGCGAACCCGCGACCCTCAGATTACGAGTCGTACGATTTAACACGCATGGCCATGACATGCCAATATACCGTTAATCTAAACTGAATTAATTTCCTTATCAGTTCCTGTTTAATATTTCTTGCTCATTATAGACACAAGCGTTTTTTCGAGTAACATCCTAGTTCAGATAAATCTAGTTTTTGCAACAAACTAGTCACTTTGTGAGTGTAATTTTAGTTTTAACTATACCCAGTTTAGACAAAGATAGATGAGTGTGTGTCTGTTTAAAATTTTCACGAAGAGATATACAAGGACTAGCTGCGCGAGTCGTCCATACTTTAGAAGTAAAAGACTAAAGAGTAAAAAAATAAGCATCCCACACCGTCAATACTAGGACTACTCTCTGACCAGCGAAAAGTGTGATTGATCGTAACATTATAACGCTTCAACAACTGAAAGTACGACTAGTTAACACCGTCAATACTTGGTCTCATTCTTATCCAGCGAATGATTGATCGTGACATTATAATGCTTCTACAGCTGAAAGAGCAAGAAATTACAGTACAAGATTCGAACTCGCTGCTCCTAGATGGCAGCACAAGTGTCCTAAACGTTTCAGAAATTTAAATATGCAAACCATCATATCCATCTATATCTCTCTATCTATTTTTGCTGTAAAGTACTCGAAGTGACTGTATTACTGTTTTAGACCACATAAGCCCATACATAAACACGAATTATAGCCGTAATTTCTGTGAATGTTTTAAAAAGAAACCTAATTATTTCTAAAACGAAGAACCCTAAATATACCTTTCTCTTTGATACGTATTGTAACCTGCAATTGTAAATATGCATGTTAGTGATTCTAAGTAAATACATGTATAATGAAGTTAGTTTATAGAACAAGTATTATTAAAAATGTCAATGGGTGAGTAAGGGTATTACAATTACGCTATTGTGTCTGTCAGTCTGTTTGTCTGTGCTACCGCGCACTTATCTCAAAGACTAATAAACCGATATATACGAAAAGTCTGTTTGAATTTAAGCACAAGTCAACACAATGTGCTATTTGTGCTCTGCCAACCACGGGTATCGAGACCCCGATTTTAGCATTGTAAGTCCGCATGCATGCAGTTGTACCACAGTTTGGTACAACAGAGATTCGAATCCGAGACCCCCAGATTGCGAGTCGTGTGCTGAACGACTGTTTTAACAGATGCTTGCTTCTTTTAAGCCTTTTGTACGTCAATATTTAGGACTTTTTATATCTTTATTTTATTTCATAATTTTCATTCGAATGTTAGAGTTTAAGTGTTGAGGTTGCTGTAAACATATTAGTAAGTGTGTAGATTAACACATGAATTGCTCTTCACATTAAAATATTATTTCTTTATTTGCAAGATTTAGGTCTATTTAAGTAGCCTTCATTGGGAGGCAATGGAGTAATGAGCAATAATTAGTCGTTTCTCTGCGAAATGCTGTTTTGAAACGGCTGTTTGGACAGAGTTCGTAACGATAGCTGACATCTGGTGTTAATGTTATTAACCATATGGAAGTTATGCCGAATACAGAATTTACAGAAAAAAAGATTTAAGTTTCTACTTAAATTAAATAACGAAAAACCTCGATCTTTGTAGGTGTATAACATTATAAAAATGCTATTCACATTGTTATTTAACAATATGTAATATAAATCAATTACTTAAATACAATAACCATAAGGAAAATATAATTAAATGTATTATATAGGATATGCTTGTAACATTATAACACCATCACGGCTGAAAGGCCCTCAGACTTTCCACTGAGCTGAGTCTCCAGAAACAAATTTAAGCTTAATAAATATATAGCACATATAAAGTGATTTTGGGATATGGGCCTCTTACCTAAGAATCGTGTACTATGTACATCTTATAAATTGCCCACTGCTGTTTTTCTCTTTCTCTGATCTCCGTTAAAATCTGTTTCTATATATTTTTTTAAATATCAAAGCCACTTTAGGCTTTCTACTGTGTCCACTGAGGAAAGTTGAGTTATTGACGCTTATGTAATTTGTTTTTGCATTGTTAAACATAATTCAACAGCCAAAATCTTTAGAAATTTTTTTTATTTATTTTTCATATTATTTGATGATACTACGCTTTTTGTAGATGGCGCCGAGTGTAGACTAATGTTTGGCTTGCGAGATTGTGAAAAAAATTAAAAAGTTGAAACCAGAATATATTATAAATTACCTTGGCTTTTAACAGCTTTTGCTCTGTAAATGGAGAAACCAAACAAGGCAAATCGTCCATGGTCTAAATAGTCTATATTTCAGCAACAGAAATACCACAGCAAAACGTCAACGCAGTATAAAATGTGCAACGGTATATCACAGATATCATTGATAGTTTTCAAGCAAGTATGCTACGCAAAACTCAGATAATAGCTTTATGTTACTCTATTTACAAATTTTACTTGTAAAAATTAAGTTATGTGTCGTTCGCAGAAAAACACAACAACAAAAAGACGCCGCTGGTTGACGTTAAGCCTAAAAATTAGTCTTTCTTTATAATTAAACACAAACCGCGTAGTAAACTATCATCTTCAAATGTGGTACTGAGACTGTTGAATGAGAAAAAGACATGGATTGTTTTTGTTTTTTTTCAAAACGAAATATCGAGCATTATCAAAATTCCTCTCATTGTAATAGCGCTTTTTTTTAAAGGGAACAATTAATTATGTATCGCTGTTTCAAAATGTTAAAAAAAGTTTATACCAAAACAACTAATTAATAACACAACTATTACGAAGAATTACAAGAAACCGAGATAAAAGATGAATAGTGGCTTTCTAAAATATCAGGAAATAACTTCTTAAGCTTGTTTTTAAACTTTGCGTGAAGCTACTCGAGGGCTATCTGCGCTAGCCGTCCCTAATTTAGCAGTGTAAGACTAGAGGAAAGGCAGCTAGTCATCACTACCGGCTACTTAGGAAGTAGCCCGGCATGTCCAGGTGGGTTAAGGCGTTTTACTTGTAATCCGAAGTTCGCGGGTTCGTTTCCCGCTCGCACCAAACATGCTCGCTCTTCCAGCCATTGGGGCGTTATTTTGTGACAGTCAATCCCACTATTCGTTGGTAAAAGAGTAGCCCAAGAGTTGGCGGTGGCTGTTGATGACTAGCTGCCTTCCCTATAGTCTTACACTGCTAAATTAGGGACGGCTAGAGCAGATAGCCCTTGAGTAGTTTTGACGAAATTCAAAACAAACAAAACCTTAACTTCTGTAGATGGTATACATTTATACTATATTCTTTTACTGACACTCTGTTAAAATTCAACTGAGATTTGACGCGTGTTTTATTAATCGAATGAGGACACGATTACAAAGTTCTTGTCCGTGACTACAGCAGTGCCGAAAGTGACATCATTACGTAAGAAACAACAGTATGAAAAGTTGTTTCTCGCATTCAGATAGTTTCATTAATTTACTGTAATTATACGACGAGAAAGGAATTCCAATTATTTCCAATTTTCGAGTCGCCTCGTGTGGTTGTTTCACGAAAACCACAAGCAATTAGAAATTCGTCTGGTATCGAGGTAGCTCGAAGAATATTTTGTTATAACGTAGTTTAATGCAAATACAAGATATACAAGAACTGAGAAAAGTAACATCTGTAATGGCAGCTAATTTCAAAACTTTCAAGGTTTTTCTTTCGCACAATTTTGAAATAATTTGAACATGAAACTTTATACCTAGAGGCGTGTATAGAATTTACATAATTTTTTTAAACACCTGAATAGTTTATTCTTCTAAAATTTCGTCTCTCTGAAAGTCAGTTGTAAGTTGCCGGAGTTGTAATGTTAAAATCTAGGGTTAATTTCGAAGCAATGGTTTGTTTTGAATTCTATACAAAGCTACTCAAGGGTTAACTGCGCTAGATGTCCCTAATTTAGTAGTTATGGACTAGAGATAAAGTATCACTCATCATTTAGTCTTGGACTACTGTTTTGAAAACAAATAGAAGGATTAACCGTCACATTATAACACCTCCACGGCTGAAAGTTAATGAGAAAAGCAATGTTAATAATCATAATGTTCGCTTTGTTTGTTAGTTTTTCGTTTGTTTGATCGATAATATGTTTTATTTGTTTTTTATTATTACAAAGCTGCACAATTGTACATCTGTATTTTGTGCACTGCAGAGGAATCGAGCTCTGGATTTTAGCGCTACAACTAACAAAGAATAGAAACATAACAACACGTCATGTAAGGCATAGCCAGAAGAGTTCAGCAATTGAATAACGTGTTTGAATTTGATTGGTAGACATGATTAATATTAAGGGATTTCATTTATATTCAACTCAAACTTTATTTCCTCATAGACTTAATCTGTTTTTAGAGTAAAAGTTAAGCCTTAAAAAATATCCTACTGTGTAACATTAAAGGATTGGCATGGCCAGGTGGTTAAGATACTTCACTTGTAATCTGAGGGTCGCGGGTTCGAATCCCCGTCAAACCAAACATGCTCGCCCTTTCAGCCGTGAAGGTGTTATAATGTGATGGTCAATTGCACTATTCGTTGGTAAAAGAGTATCTCAGGTGTTGGCGACGGGTGGTGATGACTAGGACTAACCGTCACTTTATAACATCTTCAGCTGAAATAGCGAGCATGTTTGGTGCGGGGCCTGGCATGGCCTAGCGCGTTAAGGCGTGCGCTTTGTGATCTGAGAGTCGTGGGTTCGCGTCCGAGTCGCGCCAAACATGCTCGCCCTCCCAGCCGTGGGGGTGTATAATGTGACGGTCAATCCCACTTTTCGTTAGTAAAAGAGTAGCACAAGAGCTGGCGGTGGGTGGTGATGACTAGCTGCCTTCCCTCTAGTCTTACACTGCTAAATTAGGGACGGCTAGCACAGATAGCCCTCGAGTAGCTTTGTGCGAAATTCCAAAACAAACAAACAAAATGTTTGGTGCGACCCTCAGATTACCAATTTAGTGCCCCAACCATGTGGCCGTGCTGGGCCCAATAATGTGTATTAAAAATAAACCCCGAAAAAAAAATGAATCTTAAAGTACAAAATTCGAAGATAAAGATAAATTAGCTTAGAAATTATTAAATTAAGAATAACTACCACAACTTTTAACACCATTGTGGTTTCAAGTTTTATCAAGTCACGATACCAGATATTTTGTATTTATCATTTATTTCTTTTTGGATGAACTGTTTTACGTTTTTCTCTATTGCTTTCATTTATACTGGAAGTGTTATAGTATCAGGTGTTATAGTTTATAAGTTAAATTATTAGTGGAGTGTGGAGCCGAAAATAGTTTTTTTTTGTTTTCGTTAACTTCAGCGCTACTCGATTGATGCATCTACACATACTGTTTGCTAAGTTCATATTTTGGCGAATAAGTTATAATATCGAAAATACTAAGAAGCAAACGTTTAAGGGCCCAGCATGGCCAAGCGCGTTAAAGCGTGCGACTCGTAATCCAAGGGTCGCGAGTTCGCGTCCCCTTTGCGTCAAACGTGCTCACCATTTCAGCCGTGGGGGCGTTATAATGTGACGGTCAATCTCACTATTCGTTGGTAAAAGAGTAGCCCAAGAGTTGGCGGTGGTTGGTGATGACTAGCTGCCTTCCCTCTAGTCTTACACTGCTAAATTAGGGACGGCTAGCACAGATAGCCCTCGAGTAGCTTTGTGCGAAATTTAAAAACAAACAAACAGTAAACATTTAAACTACAAAAGTTAGTAATTTTTTGTGGTTAACAAAGTGAAAGTAAGTTTTAAAATAAAATTTCCTAATAAAAGCGAATTTATGTTTTCTTAATCATTCTTTAGAGCCTGAAGGCTCACGACGCTTCAACTCGAGCTTAGATAGTCGTTTTAGGCACAGCACAGGGAGGCTGTTGTGTTGGTTTATGGTTAGAGGTAACAAAACCATTATTTTCTCCTAAACAGGCCTAGTTCCTTTATTTTTTAACAGAGAATATTTTTTTTTCTGTCGCATATTAATTATAGTCTTTATGAGGGTATTTAAGCGCTTTCAAACTTGTATTTTGTAACACTTGTAAAATGTTTATTTATACAATTAAATACTTTAGGACAAATGCTCCAAGCATACCAAAGATACACTGCTGGCCAAAATCTTAAGGCCAGCGAACATAAAGAAAAAATATGCATTTTGCGTTGTTAGACTCAACCACTTATATGAATAGAGCTTCGAAAGATGAAAATAAGAAAAGGGAAAATAAAAATAAAAAACCTTTTTAGCATTTAATAGGAAAAATGTGGACACTATGAAATTAGCCTAAATACTGGCTGGTCAACAGTTTAAGACCATACCAAAAAGAAGTCCTAAACACGGTATGAAATGCCCAACAAGAGGTCTAAGTAGTGAGTTATGGCTGTCATTGCGAATAATTTCAAAAATTCGCTTTGGCATGGTCAGTAAAAACGTTTGCAGAAGGCTGGCTGGGATGTTATTCTAAGTGGTGAGGATGGCTTCACGAAGATTATGCACTGTTTGAAATTGACATCCATTTCTATAAACTTCTCTCGCTATACACCTTTAAACATTTTCAGTGGGGTTCAGTTCGCGCGAACACGCTGGATGGTCCAAAAGAATCTTGTTATTCGCCATAAAAAAGCCCTTTGTACTGCGGGCATTATGAATTGCGGCGTTGTTCTGCTGAAAGATCCAGTCATTTCCACACAAGCAAGGGCCTTCAGTCAATAAGGATGCTCTCTTCAACATGCCAATGTAGCCAGCCACTGTTTGACACCCCTGTATAACCTGAGGCTCCATTGTTCCATGAAAGCAGAAAGAACCCTTGATCATGATGGAACTTTTCTACTGTGTCGTGTAGAAAATGTCTCCGGTAGGATATCATTATCGTATCAATAACATTAGAAGAAATCTGGACCATCCAGAGAACAAAATCTTCTTCCACTTCTTGACGTTTCATGTTTGGTTCTTCTCAGCAAAGTTTAACCAAGCTTTATCATGGTGTGGAAGGAGGCGTGGCCTTAGAAAACGTTTTCGGTTTTTAAAGTCGTTCTTTCACAGATGTCGTTTTATTATTCTTGAGCTGCATTCTGTGTCCACAAAGGCCTTAATCTGGTTCGACGATCGACTGGTGTCTTGTCGGACAACCCGTCGAATCCTTCTGCTCAATGCCGGCGAAATTTTCTTGAGTCGCCCACTTGAAATTCTCGTTCCGTATCCTTCAGGATCTTCTAAGAAATTTGCAATAGCAGTTTTACTACACCCAATCTCACCAGCAATAGCTCGTTGAGAGAGACTTTGCTTTTGCAGCTTTACAATTCTACCACGTTCAATTTCTGTCAAATTTTTAGCCTTTGTTATGTTTTTACCCAATGTAACACAGAAGATATCAGTAGGAGATGTTGACAACGCTAATGCTTGAACACAAATGACTAAATTTCGTTACGTATTTACCGATTAACGCTTCGTTACAGTACGGTCTTTTGACTAGCTAGTATTTAGGCTAATTTAATGCTGTTCACATTTTCCTTATTAAGTGCAATATTTTTTCCCCTTTTTCATTTTCATTTTTCGAAGCTTTAATCAAATAAGTGGTTGAGTCTGACAACGTAAAATGCGTATTTTTTCTTTATGTTCATTGGCCGTAAGACCAGCAGTGTATATCGAAATACAATTTTTTATTCTCATTTTTATTGATCGATTAACATTTATTTTGATCGTATTATGAATAAATGCATAAAAAATTAGTTTTTATCGTCGTTTATAACAGGACAGCAAGAATTAGTTAGAGCTAACATGGTAATAAATTTTGAAGGTTATGATAATTTCATGCTAGACAGCATGTTTTACCATACGGTTATCATAATAAAAGAGTAAAGACGTAAGAGCCACTAATATAACACAATTTTTTTCTATAAACGAAGGCAACATTAAACCTGAAATGGAAAACAAATTAGCTGTACAGAAAAGTAATTTAAGTGATAAACATTTATAAGCCACAATGATTTAAAATGTTGTTACTAGATGTCGTTGTAGCAAATTATTATTTAATTCCTTTAACGTACTTTAAGTAGTGTTTTCTTATAGCAAAACCACATCGTGGAACCTGCTATGTTTAGAGAAGGGAATCGACCCCCTAATTTTCGCGTTGTAAATCCGTAGGCTTAGCACTGTAACTGCGGGGTACGCCAACACTATTAAACCAGATATTTTAATAATGTCAAAGAACAGAAGATAAACTTCAATGTTAACTTTAGAAAGCAACACTAAAAACAAATATTTGTGATGGTTACAAAAGTGACTCAATCGATTGTCCTCGTGCATGTTTATTTTCCACTCTACTGGTTACTTGTGGTACGGGTTACCATACGATTGCAAATTTTTAGATTTAAGCTGGTGGTACCCAGATGTAGGGACATTCTTGTTGGAAGCCATGACGGAAGTAATCAGTAACTTATTTTTCTACTGCTTCTAGCTTGTTCGATTTGCACAAAGTGAGTATTTTATTCCAAAATAGTTTAACTTCACTGAAGCATGCATAACAACCTTAATAAAACTTTTATTGTAGTATAACGTTTTAAATGTTTTTTTATTTTCACACCATATGCAGTTCTGAAACTAAAGAATTAGAACCATATCGTGTTTTCTTAAACTATAACATTTTGTCTTTTATAAACAGTAAATTATTCATATACTGTTTTATTAAAGCATGACTGTGAATTTTTATAAACAGTAAGTTATTCTTATTGTATCGTATACTGTTTTCTTAAACCACAACTGTGGAGCTTATATGAACAGTACATTACTTCTGTCGTAGCATTTTCTTAAACCGGAAGTCTCAGATTTTTATGAACATTAAATTATTGACGTTGTAATAAATAGAGTTTTCTTAAACCTAAACTGTTGGACATGTAAGAATAGTATATTATTCCTGTTGTAGCATATAATGTTTTCTTAAATTGGAACTGCCGAACTTTTACGAACAGTAAAGCACTGTTGTTGTTGTATATATCGTTTTCTTAGACACGAAGTGCCGAACTTTTACGAACAGTGAAGCACTTCTGTTGTTGTAGATTCAAACTTATCAGCTGTTGAAGCAAGAATCTCGTAATAATATAAAAGGAAACAAGGATATACATTTACTACGGTATCTGAAACATACACTATTTGGTTTATCTGTGACGACTAATCAATCTAAGGAAATATTATAAATTCTAGTTTATATTATCAAAATTCGTAATTTGTTACTACATTATAAGTAAGAAATTCCAAGAAAGCAATGATTTGTAATAATATGTCAACTACTCTATATCTCATATATTCAGTCTTTTACTCAATACCAGATCACTTTAGGCAGGCCGGGGTATTACAGAAACTGTCATGTCTGAAAATTGCTAGAATACATCTGTTACAACGTAAAACGCATTTAATTGAAGTGTAATTTTTCATTGTCTGAAAGGCTACTTAATGCTACGAATGTAAGACGGCGGACGTATAACGCTAAAAACAAGCCTATTGTGTGGCTTTGTGCTTAACTACAAACGAGCAAACAGATAAGTGATGTATTGTCACGTAGTATTTAAAACCTGATTAAATGAGTTCCTAAAACAAATCACAAGAAAGACAATTATAACATCAATCAAATAGGACATTAACTTCTCTAGACATAAAAAATAAGTTCTTGTTCGATTGTGTTTGTTGAAGTTGTGCAAAAACCTATTTGTGCTCTGCCAACCACATGTATCGAAACCCAATTTCTATCGTTGTAAGTTCACAGACATATCGCTGTGCCACTAGAGGGCGTCCGATTGCGGAGTTAGAAAGTTCGAAACGGTTACAGCTTTTAAACGCTTTATCAACTTTTTATCAAGTCACAGATTTGATTCAGAGATCTGATGCTATAACCGGCGATTTTTGTATTTTTGTGTATTTATAGCACACCCACATCGGACTATGTCCTATGTTCACCGAGGAGAATCGAGCCCTTGATTTTAGTGTTGTAAATCCGACAACCAGTCACTGGCCCACCAGGGGACGTTAGAAAGCGATTTTATAAACATTTAACATGAAGTCTTGTGTTATGATCAATAAGTGAATTAAAAACAAGGAAAATGAATAATTTCACGAAATGGGATGAATTAATGCCTATTTGGAAACAGTTTCAAGAAATTTTATTTCTGTTGGTTTTCATTGTGTAAGAATAAAGACTGCATTATTTAAAGTTTAGTTGTATTATTATATGTGTTTCCACTTACAGCAAAGTCACATCGGTCTATCTACTGTGTCCGCAGAGGTGAATCGAGCCCCTGATTTTAGAGTTTTAAATCCGTAGACATATCGCTGTCCGAGCGAGAGATTTTACCGATGAGATTTGGTGGATTTAATAAATTGTCTACTCAGAGTCACGTGGCCTAATCCAGTTCGATCTAAATTTTTTCTTCTAAGATTTGTTTGTTTGTTTTAGAATTTCGCACAAAGCTACTCGAGGGCTATCTGTGCTAGCCGTCCCTAATTTAGCAGTGTAAGACTAGAGGGAAGGCAGCTAATCGTCACCACCCACCGCCAACTCTTGGGCTACTCTTTTACCAACGAATAGTGGGATTGACCGTCAATTATGACGCCCCCACGGCTGGGAGGGCGAGCATGTTCGGGACGACTCGGGCGCGAACCCGCGACCTTCAAATTACGAAGTGCACGCCTTAACGCGCCAGGCCATGCCAGGCCTTTCTTCTAAGAAATACCAAGTTTATAAGGTCATGTGTCACCCTTAAAAATGTTTATACTTCAAATAAATTTATTAAATTATAGATTATTATTTATCTGAGTAAAGATCCTTCGATGGTTTAGTGGTACTTTGTGAAAACCTGGACGTAGATATTTGTTGAGGCAGAACACAAATAACCCTGTTGTGCGGCTTTATACTCAACACTTAATAAACAAGTGATCACAAAGAATTCAGGTAGGATAAAAAAAAACATGAATAATTGGTGAAAGGGTTTACTAATATTTACTGCATAGCTTGGGACTAATACATTAGTAAATAGTACAACGTTTTGTATAATTCTTAGAACGTGGATGGAATGTAATTCAGTTAACGAATTCTTTTCCAAGTTTGATCCACTGAAATCCAAGATTTAACACTGAAGAACAAAAACAACCATGAATAAAACAACTGATACTGTTACATAATCGGATGGATAGGCAAAAGGTAAGTAAATAGTGTAAGAAATGAATTATGGTGTAGAAACGCAAACTAACGAACTGTCGCGCTCTCTTTATTTTTGATAGTCTTAAAAAAATATATTTTTTTTAGTCATTGTGATGTAGAACTACTAGGCCAGTCATGAAGAAATTAAGATAATAATATACTTGGTGATTGTGAAGAGACCCCGTATTTAAAATGATTATATATATTAAGAGTACTTATCCAAGGTAAGTTGTACCAGTGTCATAAGTGTTGAGAACGTTTGAGACTGGTACAGAGTATGTGAGAGACTTTCACAAAGTATCAAACCTATATGTAAGCCACTGTTGTCAAACGTGATATGTCACATACAGAGTCATACAGTGTTTATTGACATTTGTACTTTCGTCTCTAATGTCTTTTGTTTCCTCAGGTCTTTCTCAGATTTCGTGGTCTAATCCGATAAATATTCCATTCGAGGAAACTTCATATTCAGATATTTGTTGATGTAATAATTAAAGACCTTCCCCTGGAAGATGAGATACATTTTTTCCCCTTTAGTTTGGCCTTTTGACTAAACTTAAAGTGTCAATAATTGATGGTACAATTGAAACAAAATCCACACGATCCTACATATTGACAGGTTCCCCTCCGAGTGGTACAGTCTGTGGATTTATACTACTAGACTAGAAGCTGGGTTTTGATCCCCGTGGTGAAAAGAGCACAGATAGCCCTATTTGTAGCTTTCTGTTTATTCATGAACGACGACATTGGCAAGTATTTCATTCAGTCACCAATTTCGTGTTTCTTAGTGAGAGAGGAAGACGAGAAGAAAAAGGCAGCGCCAGTTTACGGGAAAAACGACAAGTGTAGATATAATATGACTTTAAAACTCCTGTTTCATGAGACGTTGTTGTTGTTGCTGTTTAGAATTAAGCACAAAGCTACACAATGGGCTATCTGTGCTTTGCCCACCACGGGTATTAAAACCCGGATTTTAGCGTGTAAGTCCGTAGACATACCGCTGAGCCACTGGGGGGCCTTCATGAGTCGTAATGTAACTTTAAAACTTCTGTTTTATGAGTCGTAATGTAAGTTTAAAACTCCTGTTTCATGAGATGTAATGTAAGTTTAAAACTCCTGTTTCATGAGATATAATATGACTTAAAACTCCTGTTTCATGAGGTGTAATGTAACTTTAAAACTCCTGTTTCATGAGGTGTAATGTAAGTTTAAAACTCCTGTTTTATGAGACGTAATGTGACTTTAAAACTCCTGTTTCATGAGGTGTAAAGTAAGTTTAAAACTCCTGTTTCATGAGATGTAATGTAAGTTTAAAACTCCTGTTTCATGAGATATAATATGACTTAAAACTCCTGTTTCATGAGGTGTAATGTAAGTTTAAAACTCCTGTTTTATGAGACGTAATGTGACTTTAAAACTCCTGTTTCATGAGGTGTAAAGTAAGTTTAAAACTCCTGTTTCATGAGGTGTAATGTAAGTTTAAAACTCCTGTTTCATGAAACGTAATGTGACTTTAAAACTCCTGTTTCATGAGATGTAATATGCTTTTAAAATTCCTGTTTTAACATTCGAGAATAAAACTTATAACTCTTATTGGGCCTCTGGTTTAATTTTCTTTACTATGTACAAGTTATGTTTAAGATATAATAATTTTAACTGCGGATTTCTTCCTCAGAATTCCTCTATCCATAAACAGAAACAGATGCTGTTGAGCTGAAATTATGCTATAGATATCAAAAATCATAATAAAACTTCTCGCTTATCTATATATACATATATAAACGGAATACAGTCTAAAAATATTGAAAACAGAGTTCAAAATTACTCTAGAAGCAAAAAATATTTTTTCAGTAAAATGTCAGGCCACTTTGAAACATGGGAGTCACATACTAACTCTGAATTAGTAGAAAGTCATACCATTCAATTCTGCTAGGCACAAAGAAAGCAGCACGTGTATTTACTCACTAGACGAACAAACAACTAAAATAAATTGGATACGTAAAATGTTCTCAAGAATACTTGAATGATCAAAATTAAACATGATAATAGAATCAATCTGTAATTTTTTTACTCTTTCAATTCTCACAATAGAATTATTAAAGAAATTATTTTTGAAAAGATATTAACATGTTTGTTGTTAAGTGTAACGCTACATAATGGAATATCTGCTCTTTGCCTACCGCGGGTATCGATGCTTGATTTTTATCGTTATAAAGTTACATACTCACTGCTCGACCACAAGATATTTCCCATATCGATATAATCTAGAATTTTGGTAAAACTCCATTTGTAAATTGCTTCATAACCAAAATTTAAGATTTATAGTTTCATTCCATATTAATTGGGGACCCGGCATCCTCAGGTGGTTAGGGCAATCGACTCGTAATATGAGGGTCTGTGGTTCGAATCCCTGTCACACTAAACATGCTCGCCCCTTCAGCTCTAGGGGCGTTATAATGTGACGGTCAATCCTACTATTCGTTGGTAAAAAGTAGCCCAAGAGTTGGCGGTGGGTGGTGATGAATAGCTGCCTTCCCTCTAGTCTTACATTATAATAAACATCAGCATTAAAAAAAGCGGTTTAAACTATAAATAGTCAAGGTTGTCTTTGCTTCTTTTCATATATTACGGTCATTGTTCTATTTTAAGGACTATTTTACGTGGATGAGACGTAGATGAAATTCCCAAAAGAAACAAAACATGTCTAATTTCAAGATGATTTTATTCTGTGCATAAATTTTGTTTCTAAGAAAAGATTTCTTTCAAGTTGTGATCAACTAGCCGAAACGAGATATATTTTTAAAATTAAAGTAAGATAGAATTAACGTTATCAAACAAACGCTTAAGACTTCTTTTACAAGGTACGTCATTGTATTATTACAAAGATAAGAAGGAAGTTAGGCTTAACTTCAGTGTTATCTCGAGCGAGTCTGTACGACGTCAATATTATACGTATATACTTGGAACATGGGATGATATAATCAATAATATTTAAATTTCCTCACTTGGTTTTGTCAGATTAAGAATTCCAATTATATAAAGGCAATAGGAAGAAATATATTAAACGTATTTGCAAGTGCTGGACGAGAATTACATAAAGGAAAGTGTGAACAAACTAAGGCTCTATGACGAAACTTTACCGAACTTACAAAAGACAAAATCTGAAATAAATTGCATTGCGATTATCAGAACAGGGTTTAAATGTTTTACTATTACAAATTAGCTTACAATCAGATTTATTATAAGAGTAGAGATGATTGGAATTTTAGTTTAGAATCAAATTTATTATAAGAGTAAAGATGGTTTGAATTTTAGGTTACAATCAGATTTATTATAAGAGTAGAGATGATTGGAATTTTACCTTACAATGAGATGCATTATGAGAGTAGAGATGATTGGAATTTTACCTTACAATGAGATGTATTATATGAGTAGAGATGATTGGAATTTTAATTTACAATGAGATGCATTATGAGAGTAGAGATGGTTGGAATTTTAATTTACAATGAGATTTATTATAAGAATGGAGATGGTTGGAATTTTTCGTTGGTTGTCTGTTTAACTGCAGTTTCTTGTAACAAAAGAAAATGTGCTGAATTCGATGTTTTTCTTTAACAAACATATTTTATTGACAGGAGTTAAAAACTACATTTGTACAAATGAACAAGAATATCACCATACGTGTAATGGCGCTACAGAATGTATTGCACCAAACATTATGTTGGAGTTTCGGTTTCGCATATCATTGCATCACTTGATGAACACACTGTTAATTTTTGTCTCTACAAACATATAACGTAACACTTAAAGAAGTTAGGGTATTTAGAAGTATGCAAAGAGAATAAAAATTTTGAAATTCTTTAAAAGTTACATTAACTGAAGGCTATAATCGTTTAATTTGAAATCATAAGTTGTCAGTTGTTAGACAAAATGAACAGTTTGGGTGAACTGGTTGAAATCATTAGAGACTAAGTCACCTATCTTGGTATTTACTATAACAGTGTATTGCATCAACGATCTGGGTTCCTATACTCCAGAACACACATCTTTATAAACTGCACCATATAGTTTAATAAAGGTAAAGACGAAGAATTACCTCCCAGTCCCTAACTCTGTTCTTTACCTTTGTGAGGTCAAACTTCACGAAATATACCGTTTACCTAGAATATTGCTTTAGAATCGAAGTAAAGGAGTGAATAAACACGTGCATAGCTTGCGAATATCGAGGATAAAACAAAACTTAGCTTATTTCATAAATATTTTCAAAGTGCAAAGTACTATACCGTCAAGAGCTAGCTTGGACCAATGGTTGAAGTACTGTCCTTTTCCCTAAAGAATATAAACTTCATAAATAAGATTAAATATACATAAAAATAATAAAATTACTTTTCATCACATTCTTTGTTCGCGTTAGGACAAATTAGACACCGTTTCTGAGGTTCTCTATCGTGGTCGTTAAAAGCGTTAGAGAAATCAAATTTCTTTTGACTATAAGAGTGACGTTCTTCTCACCGATGAATCACTGGTAACCATAACCGCCGTGTCCACCTAAACCACCGCCAATGCCTCCAAAATAATTGCCATGCCCTCCAAAACCGCCGCCGTGTCCACCTAAACCACCGCCAATGCCTCCAATAAACCCGCCATGCCCACCGTAACCACCACCACCATGTCCACCGCCGTGTCCCCCCGTACCGCTGTAACTACCTTTTTTGTAACCACCTCCGCCACTTTTGTAGCCGTGCCCATCTTTGTAATATTTGCCTCCGTCAATGTAGTCGTTTCCGTAATAATCGTCGTATCCGCCCTTGCCAAACTTATGGAAGTCGTCACCGTATTGCTTGCCACCGTGGTAGTTGCTGTTGTCGTAGTCCTTGTACTTCTTACCTGCCGTGGTGGTCAAAATAGTTGTGGTAGTCCTTGTACTTTTTCCCGTAGTCTCCGTCGTGGAAGTCATCGTAATACACTTTGTCGTCATTGTACACTTCCTTATGGAGGATGTTCTTATGGCCACGTTTCTTGTGCCCATAGGCGCTGTAGTAATCGTCTCCAAATTTACCACCTAACTGACCGTAGCCCCCGTACTGGTCGTCTCCGTATCTCTTCCCGTAGTGCCCTCCATCGTTATAATGCCCAAGATGATCTCTGCCATACTTATCGTAATAGTGTCCTCCTTTGCCATAGCCATGGTTACCACTATAATCATCGTAATCTTTATATTGTTTGCCGCCATGACCGTAATCACCCCCGTATTGCCCATAGCCATGATCAGAGCCGTAGCTTTTTCCGTAGCCCCCACCATGACCGGTTTCGGCTGCTTGCAAGTCATCTTGCTCTGTTTCTTCAGCTTCCAAATCATCTGCATCTCTCTTGGCATCTTCTGCAGTAGTCAAAGAAATCAGCAAGACACTGAGTCCAAAGCGAACCTGCGTGGTGGAACACAAGAATATATCAGTTAACTTCATCGTAGGTGATGGAAACATGAGCAGAGATGCTCAATTATCAGTAATTAGTAATGATGACATAAAGCTAGACAATCATCGTAGGTGATGGAAACATGAGCAAAGATGCTTGATTATCAGTAATTAGTAATGATGACATAAAGCTAGACAATCATTTTAAATGAAAGCACCTTCGTGAAATTCGATATTATTACTCATTAGCTGTGGAAAGAACAGTTTAATGACGGGTGTGAAGCGAAATTTAAATACAGTTAAAAACAACGAACAACTGAAAAAAACAACATTTTCAGATTATGCTAAATACGTAAAGATTAAATATATTTGTGATAATGCTTGGTTTCAAGGGATTTTCACAAGGTCTTTGAACAAACTTTACTTATTCACTGATACGTATGGCATCAAAGATGGTATTCTTCTAGTGACGATATTTGTAAACTGGGAAATACTTACCCAAAAGCCCTTTAATAGCTTCATGGTGACAAAACGAAGAACTAATGATCGAACCCCAAGGGAGAGATATTCCTTTTAGTCAGCTGATGTAACTATCTTCTGAAACGTGAGGTACTTGTTATCACAGACTTGCTCTCCTCAGCTGGGAGACTTCGATTGATGTCGATTTTCTAGTCCAATCGTCCTTATATACACTTTGATGGTCTCTCATTATGCGACAAAGAGATCAGTGATGATTCACATGTGTCACGCTGGTCTTGGTTCGAGGTATCCATGAAAGATTCATAAAAAAAGAAAGAATAAGTAACAAACTGTATTTTTCGAAACAGAAAGCGGACGATAAGAAAGGTAATTTTTCAAGTCCTTTGAATACCCTGCTTTGAATCGTAGAAGGTGTCGACGGCTCTGGCCAGTAGACTAGGGGGGAGTACAGTCACTCGGCTGGAACTTAGTTAAAAACATAGTTTGCCCCACTTTACTTTCCTAGTGTTAACGGCTTTCTGGCCATGCCAGCGCTAGACACACTGTGATTATCCGTATCTAGCAGAGAAAGCTAGAATTACGAGCACCAAGTTTTTGCTTTTCATAATCCTTTGCAGCTCGCAAGAAACCGTTTTCGATAGCATTTTCTGTGTTTTCTTTTTGCAACAACTGTACTGTTATACACGGTTTGAAGAAGAGAGAAAAGAAATGTGCTCGCCACGTGTTTATTCCAACGGACAGTGTTCATTGTATGAAATTTTCTGAACGATCCTTAGTAAAAATTATAAATGAGCAAATCTTGTTTTCGGTTTAAACTATTTCAACAGGTGAGTGACATCTAATCTTTCCTGTTGTGTTTTAAACACGTGCATGTTATTTTTAACCTGTGTTATCATTACTTCCAACAAATATAAAAAAGACTTCTGATAGCAAAGATTTAAGTGCAATTTAAATACGTTACAACAAACCTTAATCAGCTACATAACATAATTGTGTATAATTTCGTTCAACGAATTGTGTCTGCCATAGCAAAGCGCGTAAGGCATGCGACTGGTAATCTGCGGGTCGCGGGTTCGAATCCCGGTTCCACCAAATATGCTCACCCTTTCAGCCGTGGGGGCGTTATAATGTGATGTTCAATCCCACTATTCGTTGGTAAAAGAGTAGCCCAAGAGTTGGTGGTTGGTGGTAATGACTAGCTGCCTTCCCTCTAGTCTTACATTTCTTAATTAGGGAGGGCTAGCACAGAAAGCCCTCGAGTATTTTTGTGCAAAATTCTAAAACAAACAATCAACGAATTATTTAAAATTTTAATCAAGAATTCATCATCCTCTCTTTATCTTTCAGTGATTCTGATACACATGAGAATGGTCATCAATACTATTTAAAATCTTTCTGATGTTTCGTAATCAAGAATATTTTCAGATGTATTGAAAAACATATAAGATTCCCCAAGATATGCTGTTTGGAATCAGTTGCATCACGAGGATGTACTGTTAAGGACGTGATACATCACAACGATATACTGTCGAGGACCTGATGCATCCGAATGATATACTCTAAGAATCGGCTGCATTGCGATGATATACGGTTGAGAACTGGATATATTAACATGTCATATTATTGAGGATAAAATGACACACTGTTGAGAACCTGTTGAATCACAGTGATGTACTGTTGAGGACCTGATGAATCACAGTGATGTACTGTTGAGGACCTGATGAATCACAATGATGTACTGTTGAGAATCTGGTGAATCACAGTGATGTACTATTGAGGACCTAATTAATCACAGTGATGTACTGTTGAGAACCTGATGAATCACAGTGATGTACTGTTAAGAACCTGATGAATCACAGTGATGTACTGTTGAGGACCTGATGAATCACAGTGATGTACTGTTGAGGACCTGCTGAATCACAGTGATGTACTGTTGAGAATCTGATGAATCACACTGATGTAAATTAAGAACCTTCTGAATCACAGTGATATATTGTTGAGAACCTGATGAATCACAGTGATGTACTATTGAGGACCTAATTAATCACAGTAATGTACTGTTGAGGACCTGCTGAATCACAGTGATGTACTGTTGAGGTACCTGATTAATCACAGTGATGTAATGTTGTGGACGTGATGAATCACACTGATGTAATGTTGAGGACGTGATGAATCACAGTAATATAGTGTTGAGGAGTGAATTCATTACAATTTATTCCACGGTAAAACATGGATTAGGATTGATTTTTTTAAATCTATGAATTCACTTCACTTATGGCTTCTAATTGATAAATTTGGTCTCACAAATTAGGTCATATAAAGATGAAATTAGTTATGTAACTTTTTAACTTAACTGCTGATTTGATAATAAGAAGTATCTTCGGTTCTCAACTGAACTTAATGTATCGTTTATACTGATAACATATAGAACTATAAAATATATAGTTTTATGTGGTAGAACTGCTCAATAATTTTAATGAAAACAAAAATAAATGTTATTATTCTATTTACAAATTTTAAGTTTTCTGATTGAAAATGAATACTGCATCCTATGAACCACATATCAAAGTTCTATAGATGCACAAAAACCTATAAATAAATACATATATTTTACGTGTGAATGTGTGTCATCTCAATTCAGTTAGTTTCTAGTTCACATCTCCAGATTATCCCGATTTATCAGTGTACTCCCTTTCATGTATATTGCATACCTTTACCACACTTTCCGAAAAGGATCACCCTAATTTTTTTCCTAACACCATTCCTACTTATAATTCCAGCTGGACTCTTATTTATACGTGAGTAAATTTAATATTCGAATCGGGATTTTTTTGTTTACCTGAGGTATGGTGGTATTCGGGTTTTTATCGAATTCACTTCATTACTCTCGTGTACATACAATTTATAAATCTCCCAATCAGAAAAATGCTCTTAAAAAGCTTTGAATAACGTGCAGAACAGACATCTTTGGTGTACCTATAGACATTTTTCGAAAAGCGTGATTTCAAAATACTTTCATAAACGAATAAGGTTTGAACATTTTACACCGTATTTCTCTTGACAGAAGAATATCCGATATATAAATATCGTGAAAGGCCTTAGTTAAAAGGCAACATTCACCAAAGTTATGCACAAGACATTTACAGGATGTCTGGTGATTACGAAGTGAAAAATAAATGCCTCTAACTTGAACACAAGACTCTGTTAAGCTTGTTGTTGTTGTTGTTGTTTTGAATTAAGCACAAAGCTACACAATAGGCTATCTGTGCTCTGCCCACCACGGGTATCGAAACCCGGATTTTAGCGTGTAAGTCCGCAGACATACCGCTGAGCCACTGGGGGGCCTCTGCTAAGCATGTAAAGCAGTGGGTTAACTTTAAACTGGTCATCTTAAAGAAAGGGTTGGACACGATGTTTGATTACGTTAATTGGTTTGTGTAACTTAGAACTTGTTTATTGGTCCCTACTCTCTTGTTCTAGCAAGCTGTCAAATTTCAGTGATTTAGTAATAACAGGCCTTTAAGAAATTCTTAGCACAAATGTCAGAAAAAATGTTAAAATAATTCTAAAACTATGTTGAATTTTAAAATCTATTTTCACTGTCACAAAATTTACAAAAAACAAACAAACAACTTTAACAAAGTTCTGGAAGTTTATTGGAGTAGATTTTGCGCGAAATTCAAAACAGACTCAACCCAACCACACAAGTTCGATTTACGTTATTTTCAACTACGTCAGTCGTGGAGGCTTCTAACATTATACAAACCTGTCTAATTAAATCATGATGTTAGATTTTAGCGCGTTTTTATTTTTCTGCTCTCAAGAATTTTTGAAGATAATATTCTAAACGAAAGTAAGCTTTGACTGTCTTCAAAATACTCTTTTAAAACATGACATAAATGTTATGTGAGTAGCAATAAGCTTAAAACTTATACGAGTTATAAAAGACAAATTGTTCGACCTTTCAAAGGCAAACGTAAAAATTTTACTTTAATTTTGAATTTCGCAAAACGTTACATGAAGATTATCTGAACCAGTTGTCCCTAAGGCTTAGCAGTGATAAACTAGAGCAGGGGTCGATAAACTCTTTTGGAGGTCGGCCAGATTAGAAATGTTTTTATGTCTTTCTGGCGAATAAACAAATGAAACCATGATCATACAAGGCTATGAAAACAGCTTATTATTTTATTCCTTTAATGTTCTCATTACAGAGTATATACCTACATAAACCTTCATGTACTATATACCTACATAAACCTTCATGTACTATATACCTACATAAACCTCCATGTACTATATACCTACATAAACCTTCATGTACTATATACCTACAAAAACCTCCATGTACTATATACCTACATAAACCTTCATGTACTATATACCTACATAAACCTTCATGTACTATATACCTACATAAACCTTCATGTACTATATACCTACATAAACCTTCATGTACTATATACCTACAAAAACCTCCATGTACTATATACCTACATAAACGTCCATGTACTATATACTTACATAAACGTCCATGTACTATATACTTACATAAACGTCCATGTACTATATACTTACATAAACCTTCATGTACTATATACCTACATAAACGTCCATGTACTATACACCTACATAAACGTCCATGTACTATATACTTACATAAACGTCCATGTACTATATACTTACATAAACCTCCATGTACTATATACCTACATAAACGTCCATGTACTATACACCTACATAAACGTCCATGTACTATATACCTACATAAACGTCCATGTACTATATACCTACATAAACGTCCATGTATTATATACTTACATAAACGTCCATGTACTATATACCTACATAAACGTCCACGTATTATCAATCAGTGAGAACTTTGAAATTTGTATTTTTGGGTGACAAATTATTGTCAAATTGTGGTTCTTGTGGTCTTGTAATCAACACTGACAATGACCTATCAACAGATTTAATATACTTCGTCTTTGAAAAAGTTTTTTCGTACAAATAGTCTGTGTCAAATGAGGAAACCCATCCCTGAGCAGATGTTGTGAAAGAAATGTATCCTTCATCTGGGAGGAACTTATAAAAGTCAATCAAGTTTTCCCTTTTTTACTTGTTTTTAACGTTTCATTTGAGTGCAGATCAATAGCTTTCCAGTTGAAGATTTGACAGAAGTTTCTCGATAACGTAATCAAATGGATTTTGAAATGTTTTTTTAATACTTTTGCACGCTCATTGTGATTTGAAAAACGCTGTTGAAACTGTAGCTTCAGACTAGTGAGAATGTCTTGAGCGAATTCAAAAGGAAATGTAGAATTTTCTTTTTGGTTGTACTCTTCACAGCAGGGATAGTGGTTGAAGTTATATATCATTAGCTGGGAGTGATAGAAGATAAATTTATGTCGAAAAGCTTTCACTGCAGAATATATGTCGCATATAAGCTCAGAATTGCCTTGCAATCTAAGATTGAACTCGTTAAGATGCGTCATTAAGTTAGCCGAGAATACCAATCTCCACAACCATTCACTGTTTGCAAGCAGCGGCTGAGCACGATTCTTCTCATTCAAAAAAAAAATGTCAATTTCCATCAGAAGCTCAAAAAATCACGAGACGTCTTTACCGCTACTAAGCCATCTTACAGCAGTGTGGTTCGGCAAATCGCTACACTTAGCTTCTAGTTATTCTAAAAATTTTCGAAACTGACGATGACTGAGTGCACGCGATCGAATAAAATTCATTCTTGATACGACCGGTTCTATCACACGTGACAGATCTAAATTTTTCCCACAAAGTGCCTACTGATGAATGATGCAGTGAAACACTATAAGTTTCCTACATCCCATACTGTCACAAGCTTTGTAGACTTGTCCAACGAAACCCCTTCCTACACCACACATATTTTTCCGCCATCAGTTATAATACACTTTAGACGTTACCAAACCAGATCGTGCTTAGTCAATGTTTTCTCCACCTATTTGATAATATCCTCACCAGTAGTTCTTCCATGCATATTGCTCACTGAAGGAAGATCTTCCGTCACTTCAAAGTTAGCATTAATTCTCCGTATGAACAACACCAACACCGAACTGTCAGACACATCTATTGATTCATCAACAGCCAGAGAAAACCACTGGAACTCCTGTGTTTTATTGGTACGGGATGTTGTCTTCTATATCTTTGACTTTTCTATTTACTGTTTTTATAGAAAGACTAATATTCATAAATAAATTTATTTTTTTAGGACATACTTCTTCAGCTGTCGCTATCATACAATATGTAACTAATTCACTGTCAGTAAATTATTTTCCTTTCTTAGCTAACATGTAAGCTACTCTCAAACTAGCTTTAGTTGGAGCTTCATTGTTACCATTTATCCCAGTGAAAAACGACTGTTGTGATAAAATACCCTGTTTCAAGGCTTTTTTTTTTCGTGACGTAGTTTTCCTGTTAGATTAGAATAGTGAGATGAATGCTTCTTTGTTTGGTAATACCTACGTATATTTCCTGTTGTATTCACCAAACTCAGAAACTTGTATTATTCAAAACCATTATAAAATTGTGTACGATTTAACGCAAAAAACAAACAAGAAGGTTTGTTTGTTTCTAAAGTTCGCGCAAAACTACACGAGGGCTATTTGCGCTAGCTGTCCCTAATTTAGCAGTGTAAGACTAGAGGGAAGGCAGTTAGCTATCACCACCCACCGCCAACTCTTGGGCTACTCTTTTACAAAAGACTAGTGGGATTGACCACCACATTATAACGCCCCCATGGCTGAAATGGCGAGAGTGTTTGGTGCGACGAGGATTCAAACAAAAAGAAAACTTGGAAAATAATATAATGCCTATTACGAGGGGCCCGCCATGGCCAAATGGTTAAGACATTCGACTAGTAATACGACGGTCGCAGGTTCGAATCCCCCATCACACCAAACATACTCTCCATATCAACCGTGAGGGTGTTATAATGCTACGCAAAATTCCAATATTCGTTGGTAAAAGAGTAGCCCAAGAGTTGGCGGTGGATCTGGATTACCAGTTGCCTTCTCTCTAGTCTTACACCGCAAAATTAGAGATAACTAGGACAGATGTCCCTCGTGTAGCTTTGCGCGAAATTCAAAACAAACCAAACTAAACCTAATATGATAACAGTTTAAACTGACTACATTGATCTTCTATAGTTTGTTGTTGTTTTTCGCACCGAATGGAAGTCACTGACACAGTGTAATTTCAAGTGAACAACTTAAGTAAGGAAGCTGCTAAGTTATCGTTAGACTGAAACAAGCTATTTACGTTCGAGATCCATTACAGCTTGTAGTCACAGCAACTTTTATTTTCCTTATAATCAAATAAATCATTGTTCTTTTTTTATTTTTAATGAGTCATTCATGCAGAGATTCTTCTTGATATTGACCTGGATTATAACAGTCCTCTAAACAGCCAGGTTTTGTTGGACTGTCTTTACTTTGTCAGTTTCGTTAATAATTAAAAAAAATAGCAAAAATATTTCGAAAAGAAGCGACCTCTATTTTTGAGATTTGACAACAATTTAACACGGAAAATTAGAGAATACGACAATTTACGCAGTTACGATTTTGTATTTTTAATTTCGCGCAACGCCTATCTGTCCCTTATTTAGCAGTGTAAGACTAAAAGGAAGACATCTAGTCGTCAGCACTCACCGCCAACTCTTGGGCTACTCTTTCAACAACGAATAATGGTATTGATCGTCACATTATAAGGCTTTCTTGGATAAAAGGGCCAGTAAGCTTGGTGTGACGGGGATTTAAACCAACGACCCTCAGCTTACCAATCGAGTGCCTTAACTACCTGGCCGTTCAGGGTCTGCTACCATGGATTTTAAAGAATTGTATCGACCGTATCAACCGATTTGTGGATTGAGCCAACAATTTTTATTTACATCTAACTCTAGACCTGGTTTTATCATCTCTTCAGAACTAATGCTATTGTCTTTAGTTGCTATATTTAAAAGCAAAATTCTTTTATTTAGTTATCACGAAACAGTATATTCTTGAACAATATTGTTCTGCCTTAAAGATTCAATATTATTTAAACGTGATTAATTAAAGCAGTTTACGATCAGATAAGGGAAAAAAAAAACTGTATACTCAAACTTACGTTATAAACTAAAAATCATATTCCTGTTTTGTTTTGTTTTATATTCCCGCAAAACTACACAGTGACTATTTGCTTCAGCCGTACCTTATTTCAACAAAACTACACAGTGACTACTAGCTCCAGCCGTACCTTATTTCAACAAAACTACACAGTGACTATTTGCTCCAGCCGTACCTTATTTCAACAAAACTACACAGTGACTACTAGCTCCAGCCGTACCTGATTTCAACTGAACTATATACAAACATTACAATTCAATATAATTCTTCGGCTACTTTAGTGGACTATAGACCGTTACGTTTATAATGCAATGTACAGATTTCAATTTTGTAGTAACGAGACTCAAACCAGGAACGTTACGATCCACAAACAAGTACAACAATATGTAAGCCGTGTCCTGTTTTCAGTAGTTCTCAGATTGTAATTCTCTCTTGATTAAGATCTATGTGTCACTGTTCTCTTTAGTTCTTGACGCAGTTTTTAGACCATTTAGAATTTAATAGAGGTGAAATAGAGACATTTAACGTTCCCTTTCTTTGCCGTAGCTCATTAATAAAACGCTAGGTGGAGAAGAGTAGTTGTGATGTAATATAAATAATATTAAACTTCTTACCTACAAGTAAATAGAACACTAAGTGACTCATAATTTGAAGAGTCCTCTAGAATCTTATTTAAGTATTTCTGCTGTATGTTTTAATGATCTAATATATTTGACATGAGATATCTCATATTATTTTAATCACAACTCGCAGGGATGGCGTGTCCCTCACTCTTCGGTCCCCGAACTTCTCTCTGGACCTCCCCTCTTAAAGAAACTCCATCATTGAGGGTTAATAGGCCTACGTGAATATTGGCTGTTGTGTCCTCATCCGTATTGGAAGCAGCAGAATTCTGAACGCTCCAGTATTCCAGTGTGACGTTCCACTTGAGAGTATCGCACACTTCCATATTTTGGGCCTAAAATGTATTCATCGTTTTCTTTAAACTGAGAAGGCAGAAATTACCATTTTAAATCGTTATAAATATAAAATTGGTTGTATTTTGTTCGTGTTGAAACATAAATCCAATTTTTATAGAACAATATTTTTATTAAAATATTGTGAAATGAATTGTTTTACAACAATATTCCTAGTATTTCTTAGGAAAAACAAACCTGCCAACTAAACAGAAACTTAGATATGTCTTCTAATGAAATAAGATATACATTTGTAATCGATTACTACAGTATATTAATTTTTCTTATAGTAACTAGAAGTACAACCAAGTGTTGGAGCAAACCAAAAAACTTTCTTTACTCCGAAACGTTAAACTAAGTTCACACCTTCACTATGTAACATCAACCAAGCACACGATTTTTGCTTCAAAATATTAAACCAAGCATAATCTTTTGTTTAGAAAGAGCAAATAAGAATCCTTTCTTTCCTTTGAAATATCATTACAGTCCAAAACTGTAAATGCAGAGCATGTATTTATTCTCCCTAATTTAGCAACGTAAGACTAGATGGAAGCCAGCTAGTCATCACACAACCCACTGCCAAGTCTTGGGCTGCTACTTTACTAACGAATAGTGGGATTGACCATCACATTATAACGCCCCCACGGCTAAAATGTCGAGCATGTTTGATGCGACGGGGATTGGAACCCGCGACCCTCAGATTACGAGTCGAACGCCTTAACCCACCTGGCCATGCCGGTCGCAATACCAATTGCACCTACCATTCAGTACAAACTGTATATATATATATGTACGTACAACATACGTACACTTAAATTGCTCGTGAGTGTTTTAGCAGGGAAACCAAACAAACGCGGTTCACGTTCTGTCGACTTACATTAAAACTATAGCTGCAGCTTCGATTTTAAAAGCTTGGATTTTTTTTTTTAAGTTATAAAAATAAAACTATATGATTATCACAACTTAACACTGAAAAATTTCATAAAATAATCGTAGTTTCTGTGGTTAATGAAACAGTATAACGCTCTGATGTTTTTATTTAAGTTTTTAAAACTAGTTTATGAATATATTAGCAGTAAGTGAGACCTGCAGCGTACGACGTACCGCTGAGTTTCGTGAGTAGTACGGGACTCTGAGGAAACGTGGTTTGATGACTGGGTACGAATTAGTTTTCTTTCCCATTACGAGAAACATATTTTATAAAAACGGTGCAGAGTTACATCTATCCGAACAAGTTGATGACACTCGCGCGTTTGATGATTTTTAAAATGCTTTTAAACTTAAAACCTACCTTGGATTGATAACAGACGGTATGACGAGTACAGAATCACGGTTACAAAGCTACACGAGAGCTATCTGCGCTAACCGTCCCTAATTTAGCAGTGTAAGACTAGAGGGAAGGCAGCTTGTAATCACCACCCACCGCCAACTTTTACCAACGAATAATGGGATTGACCACCACGTTATAACACCCCCGCGGCTGAAAGGTCGAGCATGTTTAGTGCGAGGGGTATTCGAACTCGCGATTCTCAGATTACGAGTCGAATACCTTAACGACCTGGCCATGCCGGGCCAAAACTGCTATGTAACAGTAAGTTTGGTATGAATTTCGCGCAAAGCTACACGAGGGTTATCTCCGCTGGCCGTCCCTTATTTAGCAATGTAAGACTAAAGGGAAGACAGCTAGTCATCAGCACCCATCGTCAACTCTTGGACTTCTCTTTTACCAATGAATAGTGGGATTGATTTTCACATTATAACGCCCCTACGGCTAAAAGGGCGACCGTGTTTAGTGTGACGAATCAAGTGTCCTAACCAGCTGGCCTTGCCGCTCCAGCTCCTCAGTGGAACGAAGTCCATGTAAGATATAACATTCATCACTACAGTCACTGGAGTTCCTTCTTCTCTGTTTACCTTAAACATTTGACCGTTATATGAAGCTCATAAAAAACAGGCATGTCCTTATGGTTGACGTGCCTGATGTTAGATCAGAATGCTCAAGATTCAAGTTGCAATTTGTCGCTGGAAACAAGTACACTTTCAACTGTGACAGTATTTTAATAAAATTCATAGTTAAATGGGACGGTGTTGTAAGATAATATTGCCGGTCAGTTCTTATAGGGTTATAATATTGACAGTCAGTTTAACATATTCTGTTAAGAGCTGACTGTATAGGTGACAGTATCTGACTCGTTAACCCTCACCTCTAGAATAACTGACCTGGCCATTTTGTTTATGTGTTGAATAACTGATGTTTTCAGATACTCTTAACCAGTGTGAATCGTAATGAATGTACTATAAGACTAAATTCTATTGGTATGAGAGTAAATGTAATGAATCTCTTATAAGACTAAATTGTTTTTGGATAGAAGGAAACGTAATGAATGCACTATAAGAGTAAATTGTATTTATATGGGAGGGATCTAATTTTGTATTAACTTTTAACCAAATCTAAATGATAACGAGATCTTGTATAAATATTTCGATACTTTATAAACAGAATAAAGTCTAAATGTTTTGATTAAACGACATGAGAACTATTTGTACTACTCCCCTCTTTGAAATTGGTAATAGGAATATAAAACGCAAGTTAATTTGTTTGTTTGTTTGTTTTGGAATTTCGCACAAAGCTACTCGAGGGCTATCTGTGCTAGCCGTCCCTAATTTAGCAGTGTAAGACTAGAGGGAAGGCAGCTAGTCATCACCACCCACCGCCAACTCTTGGGCTACTCTTTTACCAACGAATAGTGGGATTGACCGTCACATTATACACCCCCACGGCTGGGAGGGCGAGCATGTTTAGCGCGACGCGGGCGCGAACCCGCGACCCTCGGCTTACGAGTGCACGCCTTAGCGCGCTCGGCCATGCCAGGCCCGCAAGTTAATTAAACTTCTTATAAGACATAACGATAGGCCTAATACATTTTAACCCTAATTTCCTACGAAGATTTACGTAAAGTCTGAGCAAAAATCAACTATTGTCATAAGTCTGATCGCTCTATCAGAAAATGTGAATGGTGTAGTTTCGCTTTTCGTATTGGTGTAGGTAGCTCAAAGACTCGTTGAAGTGAGAATGCTGTAAAACTTGCGACAAGAAACATCTAGCAATTACTACAAAATTGATGTACACCCTCTCCCCTGGGTGAAACATACTGCGGACTTACAATGCTAGAGAACAGGTTTTGGTTTCCGTGGTGGTCAGAGCACAGATAACCTGTTGTGTAGGTTTTTGCTTAATAACAAACAAACAAAGAAACATGCTTAAAAAAGTAAGTAAAAGTCATGTAAAGAGCACACGTACGTATGGTCATCTTTCATTCAATTTTATTCATTTTTACTTGTCTTGATATGGCCTTGGTTTCGGCCTCTACTCGTAATCTGCGAGTGTAGAACCGAAACCTACCGTCGGAGCATGTTTGCCCTTTCAGCCGTAAGGAGGTTATAACTTGACGTTCACTTCCATTATTAGTAAAAAATTAGTTCAAAAGTCGTCGGTGGGTGAAGTTGACGAGCTGCTTTTCATCTAATGTATCATTTCAAACTCAGGAAGAACTAACGCGTGCGGTTACCGAGTAGTTTTTGTTTTGCAAAATCCAACAAGAGAAATAAACAAATTCGCATTGTCACCTTCACCCAGCGTTTTTATTCTGATATAATTGTTCAGATTAAGGAAGACCACTGATCTGAATCTCAGAGAAAACTGCACGATGTTGGTACTTTGAATAGATTAAAACTAACAGGAGAGTAAATATAAAGTGTTGGCTTCATGTCATGTTTATATGAACGTGTATTATTCTTTCATTTCTAGAGAAACGAGTGTATTAAAGTTATGATTTAACAATATCTTGTTGATATTATTATTTATATCGGAAAAACTGGTTACTAGATCAGTTTTGTTTAACAAATTGTATTATCAATTCTTCCGTGTAATAACCGACGTATTTTTTACTTTCGAAAGCCGGGTAATCACTTGGATGGTCACTGACGTTTTCAGACAGTTTGTGCCATCTCTGCTTCTTTGTGTTCTACACGGATGTTTTCTTCAAAAGAAAAATGCCTATTTTATAACTGAAATAAGGTAAAATTGAACTGAACTGTAAGAAAATGATAGTTCTGCTTTTCAGCCTAACGGTTTTAGATATTTCACACGACACTCTTTTAAAAGAAATTAACATCAAGTCTCACATGACACAAGCTTATCTCGACTTAACATGCTTTGATGAAGATACATTTAGGCAAACGTAAACGTGACTAGCTAGAAAGTTATCCTTGTGTAAATTTGTTCAGAAATAAACATATCTTGTTGGAGAGGTGTAATTGTGTAAAGATATCATTTTCAGAACGTATACCATTGGAAAGAAACTCCAATATAATGAACTACAAACTTTATAAGTGCACGTTATTGGAAATGTATCGTGAAGGAAACGTTTCCAAATATAAATATATATCGATGAGAACGTATCTTGGGCTAAACATATAATTGTGGAAACATATTCTCTTGGAAAATATCTTGATGGGAACATATCCAAACATATAAATGTACTGCTGGCAATATATCCCGATGTAAACACACTTTGATGTAAGTATAATCTGGTGGAAATATATCCTGATGTAAACACACTTTGATGTAAGTATAACCTGGTGGAAATATATCCTGATGTGAACACATTTTGATGTAAGTATAGCCTGGGGGAAATATATCCTGATGTGAACAGACTTTGATGTGATTATAATCTGAATAAAACTTATTTCGATGAAAACACTACGTGATGTAAACATTTTCTGTTGAAAAACTATCTTGATAGAAACATTCACTCATTAACATATCTACTTGAATGGTTATCGTGATTTAAGAAAATTCTGTTGCAGACATATCTTGATGTAAACATATCTCGATGGAGATACAGTAAGATTAAACTGACCAAATTATAAACATATTCGAGTAAGTAGGCAAATAATGATTTATAAGCATGACGAACTGTTTATTTTAACATACTACACGTTTTGACAGACTTTTGGTTTATCTATTTTCACATAAAGTTTTTTCGCAGCGTGTACCGTGTTATCAGTAATAATGCCTCTTTATTATGATCATAAATTGTTTGTCAATTTATTAATGTATTAACATAACGTGATTCAATACACAAATATAAACATATCCTACCGTAAAATTATTCTGGTGTATGCGTATCCTGATCAAATCGAGAATAATAGGCTAAAATTAAAAAGACAATCTTTTTTAGGTTTAAATAGAATTTATAACATTTCGACAACCGGTAATTTAGAGTTATTTCGATAGATCTCGATTTATGAGTGTCGACCCAACTTATGAAACGAAAAATATATAAATAAACAAATTAGAAATATTAATGGAAATACGAAACTATAAAATTTATGTGTATTACACCATGGTGATATCATATTGCGTTGCTGAACAATATTAGTTTTAATATATTGCTTATGAAAATGCTTCTGTATATGAGATTTCCGAGATGTTTATAAAATAAATAAAAAGGTGGTTAGATATTTTTATCCCTCAGTGCGGACGTACAACGCTAAAATCCGGGTTTCGATACCTGTGGTGGGTAAAGCCCATTGTGTAGCTTTGTGCTTAACTGAAAAACAACAACGAATAAAAGAGATATTTTACGGTTATTGTGTCGAGTCGTGCGTGTAAAATGAAGGAGAGGGCGTATGAGAGTCTCGACTATATCACCATCTATAGTTTGTTTTTGTCATGATACACTGTTTATAAGCTAGTTTATAAGCACTTTATAAGTTTTATTTAACAGATTTGAAATGCATTTAAAAAGATATAACATTATTATTTTAGCACATAAAAACAATTCGTAATTCATACATTTAACGTTTCTAAAATGTTTATAAAGCAAATCAAATGATTGGATATACACTTTGTGGTCTATGTGCGTACGGTGCGAGTACAAACTGCTCGAGAATGACCGTCAAAGCATCATCTATGTTTCTCGAAATTATATAAATATATTAAATAAATATACTTCTCTTGCATGAAAAGAAAAACAGATAATATTATTACAAGGGTGAGGGTACAAACTCTTTGGGAGTTTTAATCACAGCTCTCTCTCTAGGCGTTTGGATATATGAATTTTGTGTACCCGGGAGGGTCAGGTACACTACATCTATTCCTTCCTCTTTTTCATTGTTAGCGTGGACTGATTAGTATATTTAAAGTTAATACATGAGGGCCAGAGTAGTGAACATTACTCAGGCCCTTTTCAGGGCAGTGTCCATGTACGAGTATATTGTATTTTCATATTCACTGAGTCTAGATCGTAGGTGGCCTGTTTCATTTTAGCACTAATTTATAATTTTTATAATATTATTTATTATTATTGTTATATATCATTGTTCGCTCTCTTTAGTCATAGCTCAAACTTCACTGTTATGTTATGAATTTCGCGCCAAGCTACACGAGGAATATCTGCACTCGCCGTCCTTCATTTAGCAGTAAAAGACAAAAGAGAAGACAGCTAGTGGCCATCATTTACTGCTTTACCTTCAACTAATTTTCCACCAATGAATAGCAGAAGTGACTGCAACGTTGTGACGCCCGCACCGCTGAAAGGGCGAGCATGTTTCGTGTGATGTGGATTCGAACCGACGACCTTCAGATTATGAGTCGAACACATTAATCACCTGACCCATGACATTTTTTCTGTGGTGGTTTATAAATTTTATTTAATAAACTTCTAATGGATTAAACACACACACACACAAATAAAGCGTAGAATATTATTATTTTTATTTCGGTATATTCTCTATAGAAACAATTATAGAAATGCATAATATTTCCGGAATGTTATAATGCAAATCCAAAGATTGGTTAGACAGTTTGTGGTCTTTGTATCCTATGGAGTGTGTTCTGTACTGTATGCTTTGTTCGTAAATAAATTATTATAATTAATTTAATCAATCATAAAAAAATACTAACTGTGTCATATATAAAGCTTAAAATAACATATATATTTTTGTAGAGTAAGTGCAATTCGTTTTCTGGTTGGGAAAGTTTGTCCTTTGTTAAGCAGAAAGCAGTGAAATGGGCTATCTGTTCTCATCCCACATCGGGTATCGAAATCCGATTCTTAGCGTTATAATCCTTCTTAACTTATCGCTGGGCTATTGGGAGTTCGATTTAGGGAATATTTTGGACTTGAGAAATTCTTACTCCATACTGGCGCCCCCTATAGTAGCACAGCAGTATGTCTGAAGACTTACAACGCTAGAATCCCGGTTTCGATACCTATGGTGGACAAATAGCTCATCGTGTAGCTTTGTTATTGATTACAATCAACAACCATACCAGCGAATGTTCCTGTGGAAGAAAGCTCTACACGTGACTGGGGAGAAACTAACACGTGTGCTGTTTATTCATTGTAAGTTTCACGTCGTACTAACCAATGACCTCTAATACTAAAATACGTGTTTGTAATGTGAGACAATACCACCTAGAGCAAGACGTTATTTTGTGATAATACTAAATACTAGTACTAAAATACGTGTTTGTAATGTAAGACAATACCACCTACAGCAAGACGTTAAAATATTAATGTGATAATACTAAATACTAGTACTAAAATACGTGTTTGTAATGTGAGACAATACCACCTACAGCAAGACGTTAAAATATTAATGTGATAATACTAAATACTAGTACTAAAATACGTGTTTGTAATGTAAGACAATACCACCTGGAGCAAGACGTTAAAATATTAATGTGATAATACTAAATACTAGTACTAAAATACGTGTTTGTAATGTGAGACAATACCACCTGGAGCAAGACGTTAAAATATTAATGTGATAATACTAAATACTAGTACTAAAATACGTGTTTGTAATGTAAGACAATACCACTTGAAGCAAGAAGTTAAAATATTAGTGGGATAATATTAAATATTAATCTAATATTAAAATAAGTGTTCGTAATGTAAGACAATATCACCTTGAGCAAGACGTTAAAATATTAGTGGGATAATACCAAGTACTAATACTAAAATAAGTATTTGTAACGTAAGACAATACGACCTGGAGCAAGACGTTAAAATATTAGTGTAATATTATTAAATACTAATCTAATATTAAAATAAGTGTTTGTAATGTAAGACAATACCACCTGAAGCAAGAAGTTAAAATATTAGTGGGATAATATTAAATATTAATCTAATATTAAAATAAGTGTTCGTAATGTAAGACAATATCACCTTGAGCAAGACGTTAAAATATTAGTGGGATAATACCAAGTACTAATACTAAAATAACTGTTTGTAATGTAAGACAATACCACCTTGAGCAAGACGTTAAAATATTAGTGTCATAATACTAATCTAATATTAAAATAAATGTTTGTAATGTAAGACAATACCACCTGGAGCAGGACGTTAAAATATTAATATTTTCTGCTAGTTATAGACATTTTACAATTATTCAAAAATTGCTCTTTGATGTAGGTAGAATTTTAGCGAAAAGAACTGAGCTTCCTGTGCATTGTTGTCAGCTTAGGGTTAAGATGGACTATCTGCTATGTTAAGCTGGGGAATCAAACCTCGGATTTCAACATTGTAAGTTGTTTGATTTACTGCTGTCCCATCGGTGATAAAAGTGCCGACGGCAACGTCGTTTTTAGTGGAAATATATTAAAAATGCTTTTCGCATTTTTTTTTTCCACCAAAGGAAACCGAATCCTTGATTTGAGCATTTTAAGCCCATAAACTTACACCTTACTTAACTTAGGGAAACTTAGTTATGTTATTCACTGAAAACTTATTAAAAACACATGTAAATTAGGAATACTAATGTTTTTAATTTCTTAATTATTGGGGCCCGGCATGGCTAAGTGTGTTAAGGCGTTTGACTCGTAACCCGAGGGTCGCGGGTTTAAATCTCGGTCGCACCAAACATGCTCGCCCTACCATCCGTGGGAGCGTTATAATGTGGCGGTCAATCCCATAATTCGTTGGTAAACAGTAGCCCAAGAGTTGGCGGTTGGTGGTGATGACTAGCTGCCTTCCCTCTAGTCTTGGAGTGTTAAATTAGGGACGGCTAGCGCAGATAGCCCTTGAGTAGCTTTGCGCAAAATTAAAAAAAAAACTAAACATCTTAATTATTGTTTTATTTCAATTCCAAATATATGATTCAAATATTTATTGTTAAGCTCATATTTAACTTATTTATTAAAAAACAGAAACATTACTAAGCCTTTGCCTTTAAACCATTATATATTTTTGTAATCCAATCAAATTTAGAGTTTTTCTTGAAATTACACCCTTCCAAATTATTATCATTGGTTTAAATGCGTTATAAACGTCGTTCCAAATTGAATTTTATTGTCTCTTATACTATTTTTACTTCTATTTGATACCATTACTAATAATAACAGTGAGAATACTACGACCACTACGTGTTTCCTCTAATAATTTTTTGTATCAATATATTAATACTATAATATTCCAGAAATAGTAATTCCATATTTAATATCAGAGAGCTATAATAGCCCCATCTGTTGATGTTTTGTGGGATTAATAAAAAAGGAACTGAAGATAGAATATTTTAGATTGTTGTTTCACTTAAATTAGTTTTTATTTATTGTAATGAGGATAATCTAATGCTCTAATATTTCTGCATATTAACTGACTAATATAGTACTACTTGTACTACCGCGTACTAACTGACTGATCTAGTATTACTAATATTTCTGCACATTAACTGACTAGCATAGTATTAATATTAGCTGCATATTAGCTGACTGATCTAATATAACTGATATTTTTGCATATTAACTGACTAATCTATGTAGCTTATATACGTTAGTGGCTGAGCAACCACAAATATTACACAATAATTTGATAAGTAATCACAATGAAAAGTGAAACTGAGTGACAACTATTGAAATAGATGATACAGGGCAACAATGTTCCATTCAGGACAACAAGCCTAATGTTCCATACTTAAAACAAACGGATTTCACAGAACGGGATGAAACATCACTCACTTACGGTGTAACATCAAGATAAATATTGAAATACATTTCTTCATTTTTTTTTCTTTGTAATAGTATAGTACCTCATGGTTTGTTAAAAATAAATGGTATGGTGTAAGGTACACTGTGTTGAACCGCGACTTATCTTACCGTATTGACTAAGCATTGTATGAAATAATCACATTATTGTAAAACAAATACCAAATATATTTAACAATATATATTCGTTATTTTTCACTTTAGAGTCTTCTCTACCAGATGACAGAAAATAAACTTTTTACTACAATGCTTGTGAGTTTATAGTGTAGAACAAGTAAATATTTTGTTTTTAATTCATCGGTTTTACCACAATGAAAGTATCGTAGTAATAGAGTATGTATGTTTTGTTGGTTTGGTTTGTTTTGAATTTCGTGCAAAGCTACACGAAAACTATCTGCGCTAGCCGTTCTTAATTTAGAAGTGTGAGACTAGAGGGAAGACAGTTAGTCATCGCCACCCATTGCTATCTCTTTGGCTACTCTTTTATTAAGGGATAGTGGAATTAACCGTAACATTATAACGTCTCCACGACTGAAAGGGCGAGAATGTTTGATGTGACGGAGATTCGAACCAACGACCCTCTGATTACAGTGTTTTGTCTGTAATATCCAAACAAAAGATGTGTAATATGTGTATTTTGCCAATAATTTTCCAGCACACCCGTTGTAGTGTGGGTATTTTAGGGTGTGTGTGTGCTTTATCACTAATACTTTCAGTTTGTATTTAAAGAAATATTACTTCTATTTTTCTTGCTACAGTGCTTCGTGCAGTAACTTCAACTGGGTTACATAAACCGTTTTTGTCATTTTTAAGCAATGTATAAAACTAGAACACCATGTCTTAGAATAATAATTTTACTCACAGAACTGTTCACAAAATCACATAACAAAATAAAATAACAAAACACGTTCACGTGGTTACACGCTACAAAACACGTTCACATGGTTACACATTTCTTATATGTTTTTAGAAATGACTGGGTGGAATTGTAATGAATTTCCTTTATTTATTGTAATGCCACGCTGAAGAAATATTCTTTTTAAAGCTATGCTCACAAACATATGTTTTGTAAAATGGAAGGTAAAGGCAGCAAGAATGAAACGCTGAGTGCTGAAAACGTTTCTTTGTTTTTCAAGACTTCTAATGCACACTGGAGGAATATAACACTTTGGTTAAAAAATATAGTAAAAACGACATTTATATATATATATATTAAATTATAATTCCCCGCTTCGCCTTTGTGGCTTCGTCAGAGTTAATATAATAGTTGTTAAATCATGAAAATGCTTGTAGTGAGATATTTCTCGAGTCTGCCCGTAACATACGTCTAACAATACACAAGTTATCTCAATTCTTTCAATATTATCCTAATACTATGCTTTTCAACACTGCTTTCCACTTACTGTTGTTTCTTAGCAGCTTCTGTTATCTGTCTAGGTATTTCTTCCATCTAGCCATAAAACAAATTGTAGTTTTTGTTATTTTCAGATTTCGTAAAACAATTACATATGTAGCATGTTGGTATTGCTGTATAGTTAGTATTAGAACTACAGTATATTTTTAATTATAATAAGTTATATATTGTTAAACACGGATTACAACAGACTCGAGAAATAGAACATTACCCACAATTTTATGTTCGAACAAACATTCTATTATCAAACAGTTGTGTCTGTTAACCCTGACGAAGCCACAAAAACGAAACGTTAATTAGAATAATATATATATGTGTGTGTATAGAGTGTAAAGGGAGTTGTTTTTTTTTAAAACCTTTTTTTCCAAAAGCAATAAGACGTCTTGTCAAAACAATAAAGCATTTTATCTTCTGTTACGACGTCACATTCACTGGAATCTATCTTTCCTACTGTCATAGTTAGTGGAGAACGTGTTAAATTTTTCTCGGAAATATTCCTCGGAATAATTATTTGGGTTATTATGTTTATTATGTCTACGATAGAATGAAAAGCTTTTGTTGTAATTTTTGGGTTTTCGGCCTCTCCTACCTCCACCATCGATAAATGACTCGTCTCTAATGCCATAATCTCGATGTCTCTCGTAATTGTTTAACGGACGATCATGGTGGTTGAATGGACGCTCATTAAGAATAGTGGACGCGGTTACTTGCGTTTCAGAGTCTTGAGATGGAATCATTCGGGAAGATCCGTAACTACTGTCCGTGCTGAACTGATTGTGGAAGTTCTGATAATCATCGTAGAAATACGGTGCGTCGCCACTGTTGCTGTCAGGTTTCTGAAAACGATACTCGTATCTATTTTCGTTACCCAAGTCGAAAGAAAATGGATAACCACCGTGTTTTGTTCTATACCTAGGACGTAAGCTAGTGGATTGGTAACTGTTTGTCTCATGGTTCGGTCTTCTTCCTAGCGGCTCTCCTTCAAAGGAAAACTGAAATGGTTCATAAAACTCTGTGTGAACGTCTTCTAATTGTGAGGGCTCGTCAGAATCGTCCCCTGGGAAGAAGCAGACTTTTGTCTTAATCACCGTATTTGGCTGCGACGATAACTTTTCTCCCTTTTTAGGGACTTGGTGAATTTCTTTGACGACGGTTTTGCATCCTTTTTGAATCTCAGACTTAGGAGGTGAAATATTCGAGTTAGGCTTAACAAGTGGGGTTGTTGATTTCTTAAAGTCCTTATTATAATTGGTGGAATGTGGTTGCGGTTGAAATGTTCTTCCGTTCTTAGAAGCTTCTGGATTATGAAGACTTTCAGAAGTTTCAGAATGAGTGTCAGGTTGTTGAAAATTGAAACCGGTTCGAGGAGACTTTTGAAAGTCGATATTTCTAGAAAACAGCTGTTTTATAGGACGATCGAATACATATTCGTGATCTTGTTGGTGTTGGTAAATCGCATCAGGTTCGGTAGGAACTGGTTGTTGTGTTTGTTGGTGCTTTATTTCTTCTCTTACTGGTTTCGAGTGATATTCTGTGGGGTATCTGTATCCATAGTTCGCGACAGGTACAACGCGTTTCTGATCTTCTTGTATGTTAAATTCCTGATTGGTTGCAGGAGATCCATGCTCTCTTTGGAAATTCCTTTCTGGTGGTGTAACACCTAGCGGAAAATATTTGTACTCATCACGTTGTTGTGAAGTTGGAACACGTGGAAGAGCTTCGTATTCTCTTGTAAAAGCAGAAGAAAGAGTATCATCATGTATTGGTGCTGGCCTTGCTGTTTGGGGCCTGATGTATATTCTTATTCGTTTCTTCACTCTGTCTGGTCTGATAGTATCGACAAGTAAAGAGTTGTAGCCTCTGTGTGATGTCCCCACAGTTACATGTCTTGGGGTGAATGAATTATCAGCGGTGAAACTATCCAATTTATCAGGAGCTTTGAAACCTAAGTTACCATTTTTTGTTGAGAATGAGCCTAAAGATGGAGATTGGAATTCTGTAACTCCATAAAGTGGACTTGAATGATTAGGCGCAGGCTGAAGATAGGGAATATAGTTTTGGTGGTTTGCTCTGAAATCACTAGTTTCTTGTGTTGGCTCAAGAAGTTCGTAAGAGTCATATTCATTGGGTTCTCTGTAATTATATTGTGGAGTATTGGGAGGAGATTGTTTACTAGAAGAGGGTTTTGAGTGCTTGTGATCATTGCTGGAATAAGACGTGAATTCTGAATATTCAAACCCTCGTGGTTTCTTGGATCTTTCGAAAGGTGGCTCATCAGATCTGGAAGTTAAGGATCCAGCAAACCGAGGAAGCTTAGTTTCAGAGTTGTCCGCCGCAATATTCTCGAAATGACTTTTACCATAAAAGTTACTTGAAGTTAAATCAGTTTCCTTTTTTCTCCGTCTGGGGTTAATCATTTTAAAATACTGCATTCTCTTTGTTTCGTCTAATGTAGGTTGCTTAGAAACAAACGTCAGATATTCACTTCCCTCCCTTGTTACGAAAGATTGGTCTTTGTGGGCTCCCATTGCGATGACATCTGGAGTCTGTGAGGGTTTTATATCAAGTCCACGTGACCCGTCGTAATAAGGGCGTGATAAGCGAGCGAGCTTTGACAGGTATCTTGCGATATCATGAATGTCTTTAGCCGAATTACCAATCATTCTTTTCGGAAGTTGAGCGTATGAAATGTTGTGTATTGCTGATGTTTCTTCAGCTATCTGGTCCTCAAAGTTTTGTGGAGAATTTTGCAAAGTTATAACACTGACCAAGTCGACATTACCTTCACCGAGGGACCACTGAAGGCAGATGACAATCATCAGGGAAATAAAAAAGGCCTATAAATGGAAAAAAAAGACAAAATAAACTTGCCATGTCAAAAATTTTCGTTTTGAAACATTTAAACGTATAAGACTATTGTAATTGTTTGACTTCTTTAACTCATCCGCCACCATATAAGCAGTGTAGTAACTTCTTTCTTATTTTTTCATAAATAGTTGTTTATAAGAATAGTAATTAAAAATTAAGGAGTACAGATTTTTAAGTCTTTTTATTTATTATTTATAAAGAATTCACATTATACACATATACATATATATATTTGATAATGATGTTTTATAAAACATCAGAAATTTATTTTGTTTAAATTCAAGAGGTTTTATATGATTATCTTAATTTAAATATTGTTATTACTCCTAACTCACTTTAATGTTTTTAGAAAATGCTTTCCTTATTTTAAGATTTTTATTTGTTATGCCACGTTATAAAAGGAAAATATATGACTACTCATGGACTGGTTTATTTTGAATTTCGCGCAAAGCTACACGAGGGCTATCTGCATTAGCCGTCCATAATTTAGCAGTGTAAGGCTAGAGGGACGGCAGCTAGTCATCACCACCCACTGCCAACTCTTGGGCTACTCTTTTGCTAACGAATAGTAGAATTGGCCATCAAATTATAATGCCCCCACAACTGAAAGGGCGACAAGGTTTGGTGCGACGGAGACTCGAACCTTCAGATTACGTAAGAGTCGAATGTCTTAACATACCTAGCCTTGCCGGGCCCCAGGGGGCAAACAAGAGTAAGGAATCAGTTTATGGGATGTTAGACCTGTTTTTTAGTTGGTTGGTGGGAAGTCAGAGCTGTGTTTAAAATTGATTGATGGGATGCCAGTGTTAGAAACATGTAATATTAACGCTATTTGATATCGAAACTGACAATACTATTAAGAGATAAACATAATACAAAGTCATAGCATTATAAACGCGCTATACTCGTGTGTGTAATGTTTTATCACAAAATAATAATTTTTAATGAGATATTTATAAAATATATTTGGTTTACACGGAGCTGAGAATTGTATCTTTGCGTCTGAAGATTTGTTATCGCATTAACTTATATAAGCTTAACGCAGTTCAAACGTAGAAAATAAAGATTTTTAAAAATAAAACGCACGTTGTGAAGATAAAAGTTCAGCACGACAGCCAGACAAGGTTAGTTGGTTTTCACGTAGTTCCAAGAAAGAAAAACAAAAAAGATTGTTCCTCACATTTCAATGCTCTGAAATAAAATGAGGTCACTCGTACTTGGTAGTGCATTTTAACAAGATACATTGCACCAGACCTAATTTTAAAACTAGGGCTGCCCTTCGTTGTCTTATGTGTACAGTGACATCTATCCATGAAGAAAAAAAGACTGAAAACATTACTCATCAATTAAAATCCAGAGAAAGAAAACAACAACATGAATTGAAAACATATTCTGCCAAAGTTTGGTTACAAAAACGGGGTGAGTTCATTAAGCCTATTTTTTATATATAGGAACACTGTATCTGAGAATATTTTTAGTTATTAATGCTTTATATGTATAAAAAAAATTAATTTCTGAATTAATACTAATTTAAAATATCATTCAGTATTTGTAATTGTGACGAAATGGTAATGGTCATCCAACCCCTAAAAACTCGTTCAGTAACAGTAAACAATCCTCAATTCTCTTGAAAATTCTAGGTTGGTGTAAGATACATTTTTATTTGCAGTAAGTCTACTAAAGGTCTGGCATGGCCAGGTGGTTGAGGCGCTCGACTCGTAATCCAAGGGTTGGGGTTTCGAATCCCCATCACATTAAATATGCTCGCCCTTTTAGCTGTGGGGGCGTTATAATGTGTCGGACAATCCCACTATCCGTTGGGAAAAGAGTAGCCCAAGAGTTAGTTGACGGTGGGTGGTGATGACTAGCTGCCTTCCCTCTAGTCTTACACTGCAAAATTAGAGACGGCTAGCGCAGATAGCTCTAGTGTAGCTTCACACGAAGTTCAAAACCAAGTCTACTAAAAATACACGTTACAACATTACCATTACTTAAGCTTATATTGAATGTAAACCTGACATGACGTGATCTTCCAACTTTGTTGTTTTGGCTTAAATCAAAATTTATTGCCAAATTTCTAAACTACGCATCTTCAAACTGCACTAAAGACAATTTTACTACATCAATTTCACAATGAATTGATTATTTATGAAAAAGGCTTAAGTGATGACTTTTCATAAAGCTCAAAACGTAATACAAAAACTGAAGGCGAAGAATGATATTACCAGGCAGATATAGACACTAAAGTACAGACGTTTAGAAGAAAAAAACCGAGAACGAGGCTAAAGATTCAGTTCAGAGACATCACATTCGGACTAAAGCAACATACATTTCGTCGCAATATTGTATTTTTCAAAATGAACAATCACTTTTAATGTTACACTAAATATCCTTCGTTTCTTGTTGCAAGGCGTAATAATCACCTGATGGAGTGACATAGCACACCATTTTTACAGAACCTAATCAGTTGTTGATAATGGTAACGAAATTTAGATTCAACTGGAAATCTTGAATTATTGAAGTTCTACTTCAGTGAAACAGATGGGAGAAGAACAAGTGAAACACTTATTCGGATAACAAGTGTCCCATAAAAACTAATTAGTGTTTCACTAAATTCCAGAAGACTAGTGTTACGTATTATAATTTATCCCGGACGAGTCTTCGATTGATTATGTTACGTGTTACATTTCAAATAACCCTAACTTTTAACTTGAATTTAGAAGTTAATTAATTGTTGAAATGAATTAAATTTATGTTATTTACCAACAAGATTGATACACACAATTTTCTTTCGCAAATATATTTTAATATAGAAATAACAATTCAATTTATAATAGCGGTTATTATATACAAATGTTTTACAAACTTAGAAACAGTACCGCGTTTTCTATCTGGTCTAGAACTGAATATTTTATCAAGGGGTCACGATGAGCGAATTAATTTTCTGCTGATAAACAGTAGCACTTCACTTGATAGGAAGCTAGCTAGCTTTTTTACATGTGTATTTTTAGTGACGAATGTACCTTATGTTCTCGTAGAGAAACGAACGCCCGACGTTAATTCACTGAAGTTAAGCGGGCTGTAATGTTCGAAATCTATAAACGTTCCTGGTCAAATGTCTGTAGTTTTCCGATTAATAAATATTTATCACAATCATAGCTTCTGAGGCTTATAGTATATTAACTGTAGTAAATCAACAGCACATATCATCTGTCCGCGTAATGGTTTATAAACGACGTTAAAGTGGTCTTTTAGAAAGTTCAGTTGGCAACAATATTCGAAGATACGCTCGTGTTTTCGTAGAGAGGTCGGTACGTCTGTAGATTTACAACACTAGAAACAAGGTTTCGATGCCAGGGGTGGGTAGAGCTCAGATGGGCCATTGTGTAGGTTTGTTTTTAATTCCAAACAAGCAAACAAACTTTTTTATTTAATTATTTAAGGGTCCACACATCAGAAATAAGGATTTAAATGTGTGATTTTTGGAACGTTCACTGAGATTATTTTGCTTCGTTCGTGATTCAGTTGTTTATGAATAAATAGCATCAAAGATACACAAACACATGTGGAGTGTACGAAATCTTGTAAAAATAAAAAAAATCAACTGTAATTTTAATCTTACCATTAACATTAAAATTGTTTGTAAAATTATATTCACTTTCTTAACTGTATTTATTTGTAGTTATAATAAACTCGAAGCTATTCATACAGTAAACTAAGTTTACCCTATATGTAAGTCAGCTACACACACTCAAGAATTATATACAAAAGACCAGCTTGGTAAGTAGAAGACTAAGTCAAAAAAGGGGGAAAAAAACCGAACCAGATACAATGGTAATAAAATCTAGAAATACGACACGTTGTGACAAATTAGTTTTCCTAGGTTTTGTTATCATTGTATCTGGTGTTTCTTTAGCCGCGACATAAGGATTCATAGGACAGCTCCTAGGTTTTTTTGTTTCATTTTCAAGTACAGATTTTTCTCTCATAATTCTGTCATCAATAGTCCTAACGGCACACCAGTAAGTCTCGGGACTCACAACCTAGTAATCGAATTTCGATAAAACTCAATTTCAAACGAAGGACATTTTGAAGTTAATGAAGACAGCAGGCTCATTTTTCTTCTCCTTAATATAATACAGAACATTTTAACACGTGCTTCAACAGCTGCGAATCTTTCTAGTGCACCTCTCGTTAAAACATTTAGTGTAAGAGTATTTATTGCTTGTTTGTTTTTAAATTTCGTACAAACTACTCGAGGGCTATCTGTGCTAGCCGTCCTTAATTTAGCACTGTAAGACTAGAGGGAAGGCAGCTAGTCATCACCACCCATCGCCAACTTTTGAGCTACTCTTTTACCAACGAAAAGTGGGATTGTCCGTAACTATATAATGCTCCGACGGCTGAAAGGTCGAGCATTAACACATAAAGTGCTAGTTAGAACTGTAACAGCTGAGAAACTGTAGTGATTATTACATATATAAATTAATGCGAGTTAAAACATTTAAGAAACTGCAGTAGTTAGTATGTAAGTAAATTAATTAGATCTAAAACAGCGGAGAAACTGCATTAATTAGTACGAAAATAATTTGATGAGAGATAAAACAATTGAGAAGTTGCAATAGTTACCTGGGTACAGAATTCCTAACGAAGGTATATTTATTTTTATATTGCGTTTGTTAAAGTATCTTATGAAGGATATTATAAAAGCAGTTTTCTCTGGAAGCTCCAAAATCAAGCTCTGTTAAGGTATTTCTGATTCAAGAAGATAGGCTTACAAAATATCTCTAACGTATTGTACACGTTTATTACACGTGTTTCGTAACAAGCCTACATTTTTTTCATTTCATCTAGCACGAAAATAGTTTTTGGTTACATAAGCCTAACTCTGTAGAGACGTCCACGGTGTTCAAAAATTCGCTAGTAGCTTTCTCTTCCACGACCATTTGACAATGACAATTTAAACATGAAGTTCAATAGTTTCTAGTTAACAGCATGTTAATAATAATGTAATTTAGTTATTTGTTATTAATATTGTTAACAACATACAAATGATTCATGATTTTGTTTAATGTGATCCGAAGCAAAATATCTTTTTGTATGTGTATGGAATTTTTGTAACGCATTTAGTTGGCAGATTTTTCTCCCTTGATTTTTGAAAAACGGCTGCATATATGAAACTACATTTCTTCAAAACGTTCAGAGTACGTTTGAATTATTTATGAAGAAATATTTGACCATATTCAACCTCTATTCCCCCAGAGCTTGAATTTGTATCATGGGGATAATATCAGTGTTTCTCTGTATTCTGAAATCCAAAGCCTTAGTAAAAAAAGTGAAATATGATTGTGGTTATGGAATATTGGGAATATTTTATTTTAACAAAGCTTCTTCAAGACTCCACCAGGTGTACCAAGTTGAAATCAAAGTAGACGATGTTGTTGTTGTTTTGAATTAAGCACAAAGCTACACAATGGGCTATCTGTGCTCTGCCCACCACGGGTATCGAAACCCGGATTTTAGCGTGTAAGTCCGCAGACATACCGCTGAGCCACTGGGGGGCCAAAGTAGACGAAAGAAGGAAAAATAAATACGGATGTTACTAATAAATAAACTATAACTAACTAATAAATAAATATAACTTAGTAATAAATAATATACAATTTACTAATAAATAAATTCAGTTTTTTTTGTTATTTTTAAAAGTATAATCAGCACATCTATAATATCCTAGATGATTTAATATGTGTATTCTTTCAGGTTAAATTTTTGCTGGAATATTCCCTAAATGATAATGATTATATATCCCTAGGCATCCAAAATGCATTTAACAATAAAATTACTTTGAAAATTAACATACTTTGAGCGGTTTGTTTTGAATTTCGTGCAAAGCTACACGAGGGGTATCTGCGCTAGCCGTTCCTAACTCAGCAGTGTAAGACTAGAGGGAAGGCAACTAATCATCACCACCCACCGCCAACTCTTGTACTACTCTTTTACCAACAAATAGTAGAATTGACTGTCATATTATAACGCTCCGACGGCTGAAAGGGCGAGCATGCTTGGTGCGAGGGGGATTCGAACCTGCAACCCTATGATTACGAGTCGACTTCTTTATCCACCTGGCTGTGCCAGGCCTATCTTGTGTCTCACACTTTATCAGAGAAATCACTTACTAAAATAAAAACAAGTTGACTGAATCTTCATAAATGGTAAGCTAACAAAATCGTAATTAATATACAAACTTATACCATTTCAGTAATTACAATTAATAATAGACTTAGATCATTATAAGTAAATTTAATTAATATAGATACTTAGATTATTTTTGTTTACGCATCAGTATACAGGATTATATTATTTTTTTGCAAATACATCAATATATAGACCTAGACCATTTTTAGTAAATATAATTAATAAATAGATTTAAATATTTTAACTTTTCGATTGATATTTAACAATAAAAATAGATGGAATTATTTATATCTTAAATATACTTATTTGTTTTGAGAATCATTATTTACTTTAATGAAAATTATTACCTGGACTATTTGCCCCATGATTCGAGGTGAATTAGTTCGATTCTAGTTTCGTTCTCCCCCGTTATGTATTTGGTTGGTGCTCTGTATGGTGTGTCAACTTATGCGGCGTTAAGAGGACCTTCCTATTGCTACTATGGTAGGAAGATGAGTGATTCGAAACTTTAGAGTTGATACCAGTTTAAAGTCTTACAAAAGTCAGCGTCCGGTGTGTATATTTGTAAGAGTATGTAACGACAAACACGCCCCTGTTGTCTCAATAACAATAAAAGACTAATCTATCCGTTCCTCTTCGGTGCTCATTGAGGACTTTTTTTCCGGAATAATGGGGAAACTTCAGCCTAGCCTTGCACACATTGAGGTGATCTTTGCGGATGGTCTTTGTACATCCCGTCTTTGGAACATTAAACGACTCAACACCGCATCATTTCCCAAGCAAGTCTTGTTCAACCGCAGGCCACAATGACATATGAATGTAGCATTGCAGTGGAAGTCATAAAAAATACGGTCCTTCACCACATCACACAAAGTTCTCAACTTAGTTAAAAATGTAAAGTACTTGGACAGGGAAGGACGGGAAGACGAGAAACGCCCGCACTGCGTCCCGCAACTTGTTTGTCCTATATATTAATATGAAAAAGATGGCACCGAAATGTTTTTCCATCCATACCACGTACTTAAGGCAGATACTTTGTGTTCTTGATGGATTAAACTGCCTTACTTCGGAGATCTTTGTATAATAATAAAACCCTTCAATGACTCAGAGCGCAATGCGCATGTTTCATGCCTAATCCAGAACCTACACCGAATTTATAACCGTTTTAATAAAATATTTCTTAAAGCTTGTTATTGTGATGTCGTAACTTTAACTTAAAAAAAGAAAGAAGAAAGGTCACGCTTTGGTTGAAAATAGTTGATGGTTTAACATAAGTTGAGTAAAACGGACAAAGAAAACATCCCAGCTCGGGAGTAGCACGTTTCCAGACACAGTTTTATAACTGGTTTTAAATCAAGTGCTTATAGATTTTGAAGAAGTAGGTGTGTTTTTTTCGTGACATTAACTAGAAATCCAACAACCTTGAAATGTAGAACAATGAGGCATTCCACCAGAGAGAAGTTCAATAAGAAACCGGTTGAATTCAATTTTCAAGTTTCTTGTAAACAAGAAAACTCAATATATACCTTCTTAATTACTGTACCGATATAGCTTAGGCCAGTTTGAAGTAGGTGGATAAGTGTATGACTGAGAACATTCAATAACGGTTTTCTAAACGCCTCTACCTATGACATAACCTGGTCGGAGTCTTGTTTGTTTTGAATTTCGCGCAAAGCTACTCGAGAGCTATCTGCGCTAGCCGTCCCTAATTTAGCATAACCACGTGATTACGGTGTTCAAATCATAATCTGAGGGTGGCGAGTTCTAATCCTCGTTGCACTAAACATGCCCTTTCAGCCGTGCGTTTGTTATAATTTCACGGTCAATTCCACTATTCGTTTGTAAAAGAGTAGCCCAAGAGTTGACGGTGGGTGGTGGTGACTAGTTGCCTTCCCTCTAGCCTTACACTGCTAAAATAAGGACGGCTAGCGTAGGTAGCCTTCGGGAAACTTTGCGCGAAATTCAAAAAATAAACAGCTTAATTACGTGAATAATGATTTGCCCTCATGACGCTCACTCACTGAATATTAATATTAAAAAAGGAAAATAAAATAAAAATTAAACATATTATTTGTAATTTTCCACACGAGTAAATTGAATGTAATGATAGAAAAATCGTATTATGTCATTTGTGGAGCAAATAGATAAAAGATACAGCGAGCAGTGATAATTCGTAACCAGCTAACGTTTTCCAAACATGTCATAGGCTCTGTGTAAAACTCAATTTTGTATTTTATATAAATACAATTCGTTGGAAATGTGAGTCCGATGGAAAAAACAAACCAACAAACTTTGAAGCTACTTGAAATGAAATAAAAATATATAGTGAATGATAACACGCTGCTCTTTCTTTATAGGTAAAGAAAAAACAATATTTCAAATCCATGTGTATCTATAGTGGGTCCCTAGGAGCCTTCCAGTCAGTTATCTCTGTAACACTTAAACGTTTTCAGATAAACTGTATAGAACTGTTCCCTTGTGTTTGTTAAGAACAAAAGTTGAAGATTTGTGAGTTAAGGCGAACCTTTGAATGAAAAATTTTACATTTAAGAATTTGCAGGTGACTTAAAAATAAGTATTTTCTATAACTAACTATTATAATGTGTGTCTACATTTTATGTGCGCTAACAGGCGACTTCGGAAGTGCAGAAAAACTGAAATGATAAACTTTTAAAACAAATCAGAACAAAATGGGGGAACCCAGTGACACAGCGATATCTCTATAAACTTACAACTCTAGAAACCGGGTTTCGATACTCGTGGTAGGCAGTGCAGAGCTAGTCCTTTAACTCGAGGGCTATCTGTGCTAGCTGTCCCTAATTTAGCAGTGCAAGACTAGAGGGAAGACAGCTAGTCATCACCACCCACCGCCAACTCTTCGGCTACCTTTTTACCAACGAATAGTGGGATTGACCGTAACATTATAGCGCCCCACTGCTGATAAGGCGAGCATATTTGGTGCGATGGGGATGCGAACCCGCGACCTCCAGATTATGAGTCGCATACATTAACCCACTTGGCCATGGCGAGTCATGTGACTTTGTGTTTAACTACATGCAAACAATAAAATTGTAAACTCCTAAAAGTTCAATGTCCAGAACTTAAAAGGTTTACCGATAAACGGAACTGATTTCTTTCTTTCATTTTCTCATTAGCATACAATCTGTATGCACCTGTGACAGTTACAGGCAGTGTAATCGTTTTGAATCAAACTAAAAACACGTGATACTACCAACAATTACTGTGTGTCGAATTTAAACAAGTCATTTATGTTTGGTCACGTTATAGACTGTTCACCCTTGGCCGATCTTCCCGTAAACCAAGGATGACGTAACTAGCTCCCCTTCACAATAAATACCAAGTTTTACCTAGCTTAATAAAAAATACTGAAACAATATTTAAAATTACAATAAATTCATCTCGTGCATCAATTGATCTTTGGCGGATAAGTGGATTATATTATATAATTACGGAATAAATAAAACAGTTAAAGTCACGTGAGATAGTTTAAATTTTACTTCACTAATATACGTGAAATATCCAAATATTAACAGCACTTTAATAAGTACAAAAGAAACAAAGTTTTATTTATACACGTGTACAAATGTTCTGGCTACACTAAATGTATTTATGAGGAATAGTGACAACTCGTCGTCCATGGTAAATTTGGGCTCAGTTAAGATTTCAGTATTGAATAAATACCCCTTCTGTCTAATTAAAAATAAATGTAGACCAGGCTAGCTTTGTAGGTCACAGCACAATTCCAAAAACACGTTTGTAATGCATTGAACAATACATTTTCAAGAACTATTTCTCAGTTTAATAATCAGTATGAAAATTTAAATCCAGAAAAGGTGTTTATTTATCACCGAATGATTTTAATGAATAATTAAAGTGCGGGAAATACATCGTGATGTAAATTCTTTTTTTCTGATTTCTTGGACCTTTTCTGGCTCTTTCTAATTAAAAAATAGGCAGTTAGGTGTCACTGATTTTCTTTTTCTTTACATATTATTGATGTAATATTCAATAAAAATGTTTTTAAGTATATAAATGGCACGGGCGTGCGATGATTTGTCTGGATGGTTGTTGTTATTGTTGTTTTGAATTAAGCACAAAGTTATTCAATGGGCTATTTGTGCTCAGCCCACCACGAGTATCGAAACGCGGACTTACACGCTAAAATCCGGGTTTCGATACCCGTGGTGGGCAGAGCACAGATAGCCCATTGTGTAGCTTTGTGCTTAATTCAAAACAACAACAACAACAGCGTAGATAGCCCTCGTGTAGATTTGCTTGAAATTAAAAAACAAACAAACTATTTGACAGGCCAGAAACGACCCTAGAAAGTTCTGGCTTCACCAGAAAAGATTCACAAATGAACTGTTACGTATTTTTTATGTTTTATGTTCTTCGTAGACTATACGCAACAGAAAAACACAGATAACAGCTTGTATAATTTATTACAATAAACTATTAACAAATATAACAGATATAACATAAATTATATGATAACAGTGACAGATATTAAGTTACAACATTCGAAATTAATTACAAAACAAAATAATACTAGTTTCAAACTTCAAAATTAATCACAATACAAAAAGGTACTGGCCTGTATCTAATATAATGATCTAAAATGAAAGTCTCAAATTCCAGTCTAGGGTGTGAATTTGGTCCCACGAAGAAATTCCGAAGCTTAAATGAAGAAGTTCAGAAACAGTTCACAGTTCAATAAATTCGCCGACTCTCAGCACAAGCAGTAATTCAGATGAATCGTAGAGATTGACGAAATAAAATCACAGCTTCCGTAGATCTAACTTCAGTCACAAATCCAAGTCGAATAATCACAGCAAACACTTAATCTTTCTCAAATAACTGACTCTCTTCTTTTGAAATAAAACTAATGTCTGATTCTCCTTTTTCTCTCTCGCATCTTCGTCTGTTTATATATTGTAGGCCTAGACCCCTCGAATAACCGCAAAATTTCTACAGATCTCCAGAGCAATCCGCGCATGTCCGTTCTTGCACGAGACTAAACGTCTAGACACGAAGTCGCCAGCACTTCATTTACAAACATATGATTGGTCTACTTAATTCAAGAAAATTCTAAATGTTACCCTAAATGAATAACAACATATTTTATTAGTTTAAATTTCGAAACAATAATATAAATATGGAAACATAGATGATAGAAATGAAAATCCAAACACAGCACGACATGTTGTCGTTTACAAAATATTTACACGACATTTACATAACCCACGACAAGAAAATATCCTAGCACAAACCAACAAAGAAAAAGCAGAAGCCTTCAGACATCAATTACAAAATACTTTTAAAATACATACTGATCAGGACATGAACAACTATTACTACACCAAAGTAAACAATCATGTAACAAATAACATAGAACAATATAAACCACATTTTCCAGTCAACATAATTAACAGCAACATTAATAACACATATGACAACAATACCTTACAATTCACCAAATAAATCACACCAACTGAACTCAAACAAGCTCATGCATGGATTAAAGTAAGTGAAAAACAATTGCAAACCAAACTCCAAACATTAGAGAATACAGTAATTACAACAGCATATAGAGCACCTAAAACCACTTCCTCAAAGTTCAAGCACAAATACTCAAATACACAAACAGCACCAGATAGACTTCTACATAGTACAATAAAATATTTTGATAAAAATTGGCGAAAAAATGAGCTGCTATGCGAACTAGACAGATATTGCATATATGGTGAAAAGAGACCTAAACATCTCTCCCCGTTAAACTTGTACATTAGATCTTTAAGCTAAAATCAAGTTTAAAAAATAATAATAATTTAAAAAAATAATCAAATAAAAACTATTGCTAAAATAAAACAGGCCATCTACGTTCGAGACTTATTTTAAAAAAAGAAAGAACAATATACGTGGACATTGTCCTGAAAAGTGCCTGAGTTAGAGTTATGCTTATCACTTTGGCCCTCTATATTTACTTTAAATATATTAGTAAGTCCACTTAAACATCGTAAAGGAAGGAAGAGGTCTAGTGTACCTGACCCTCCTGGGTATACAAATTTATATACCCAAACACCCAGAGAGAGAGAGGCCAGAAAAAAAATCCTCGAGATCTCTAAATGGGATTTCAATAATGGATCATATTTCTGCAAAAATTCGCCAGTTCCATATAATTGCCTCAATAAGCAGGCACTAATGATTCGTTATGACCTCTAAGTAATAATTGCTGCTCACTCAAATATCTTATTACGTAGATTAATCTTTTTAAATATTTATAATCCCATCAACCTTTTCATTATGCTATCTGAGATAGCCGTCCCTAATTTAGCACAGTAAGAGTAGAGGGAAGGCAGCTAGTCATCACTACCACAGCCAAATCTTGGGCTACTCTTTTGCCAACGATAAGTGGGATTGACCGTCACATTATAACACCCTCACGGCTGATAGAGCGAGCGTGTTTGATGTGACGGGAACTTGAAGCTACGCCTCTCAGGTTACGAGTCAAGCGCCTTAACCACCTGGCCATGATGGGCCTTTAATGTTATATATATAGCAGGATTTTTAAAGGCTTAGCTTATTTAACTAGACTTAACTGCTGTCACAATATCAGGAAAGCTTTTAATTTTATGAACTCTTACACACAATCAATGACACCGAGAAATTAAGGCTTGCGAGAAAGATGCTGAAGAAACTAGAACGAATGAAAACAATTATATTCTTTGTGGAGACTCTCTATAACCTTCAAATAACGTCTGTGTCTTTGATATGTTTAAACATGATTGGACCTTTGAGCCATTATATTGTAAATCAGCATCCAAGCAGTTGTTGTTGTTGTTTTGAATTAAGCTACACAATGGACTCTTTGTGCTCGGCCCACCACTGGTATCGACACCCGGTTTTTAGCGTTTTAAGTCCGCAGACATACTGCTGAGCCACTGAAGGGCCATCCATGTAGAGCAGAGGGTCTTTCGAAAGGTTTTCGAGATGAGTAATGTTGATTTCACCGTGTTTCCCAGAAGCTTATTACAATGGTAATTGAATAGTACAGTAACTAAACTTAACATTAACACTGAGCATATAAGGCAATAAGAGAAATTATTCAAGGTCCAGTAAGTCCAACACTGATCTTAGGGTTAAGTAAACATTTCGACAATATGTATCGCCATGGTTATAAATCGTAGGTGTAGGCAACTATGATAGGAAACAAGAATAGACATTTTAAAATGCAAAAATTAATAGAAAAAATGTAGAACCAGAATAAAACACTGCAATACAAATTGTGATAGATGAACGTACATATATATATATGTATATACTAATCCACAATCTAATTAATTTGTATTGCAATGAATTTACAAACTACTATTTAGTCCCTAGTAAGCTTTTAGGGTACAACACAGTATTTTATTCCAGTTGCAATGCCTTATTTATATAGTTTTCATAATTTATGTATAAAGTGAAAGCAATGCCTTGTTTTTATATTTTTGATCATTTTTATATAAAGGGAATGAAATGATAGTTTTGCATATAGATCCCCATTTTTATATAAATTGTTTGCAGTCCCTTCTTTATATATTTTTCTAAAATTTTATATGAAGTGAAAGTGCATACAATGTCTTAACTGCATATTATTTCTAACTTTTATATAAAGTGTATGCAGTGCCATCTTTGTATATTTTGTTCTAATTTTTATATAACACGTATTCAATGCCTTATTTGTATATTTTTTTCATTCTTTATATAAAGTGTATGCAATCGCTTATTTATATATTTTTCCCCTTTTTATATAAAGTGTATGCAGTGGAATATTTGTATATTTTTCCTCATTTTTATATCAAGTGCATGCAATGCTTTATTTGTATATTTTCCCCAATTTTCATATAAGGTGTATGCCATGCCATATTTGTATAATTATCCCCATTTTAATATTAATTGTAGGCGATGCCTTATTTATATATTTTCCTAATTTTTATATAAAGTGTACGCAATGCCTTATTTGTATATTTTCCTCATTTTATATATAAAATGTATGCAGTGCCATATTTGTATATTTTGTTTCAATTTTTTATAAAGGGTATGAAATGCCACATTTGTATATTTTGTCCTAATATTTATATAAAGTATATGTAATGGCTTATTTCTATATTTTGTTCCAATTTTTATGTGAAATGCATGCAATGCCTTCATTGCATATTTTTTTCTAATTTTTATATAAAGTGTATGCAGTGCCGTATATGTATATTTTGTCCTGATTTTTATACATGCCTTAGTTTTATATTTTCCTCATTTTTGTGTAAAGTGTATGCAGTGCCATATTTCTATTGTTTTTATAATTTTTACATAAAATGTATGTGATACATTGGTTTTATATACTTCATCATTGTTAAATAAAGGGTACGCATTGCCATATTTGCATATTTTTATATAAAGTATAGACAATACTATATTTGTATTTTTTCCTCATTTTTTATATAAAGTCTATGCATTGCCTTATTTTGTATATTTTTTAATTTTTATATAAAAAGTGTATTCAATGGCTTGTTTATTTATTTTTTCCGTTTTTTATATGAAGTGTATTGAATGTCTTATTCGTGTATTTTAATAAAGACCATCAACAGTTATATTTCATGAACGTAAAGGTAACAAACTAACAGATATTTCTAAATTACTTTCGTATTTTTCCCTCAGTGCTCACTAGAGGGTGCTCTCTTTAAATTAGGATGTTCCTTTTATTGTAATTGTTTTGAATTAAGCACAAAGCTACACAATGGGCTATCGGTGCTCTGCCCATCACGGGTATCGAAACCCGGATTTTAGCGTGTAAGTCCGCAGACATACAGCTGAGCCACTGGGGGACCCTTTTGTTGTAATTGTGAATTCCTGTATAAGTCTGTTGGTAAATAACAGTACTTTACTTTTCTTTATCTACTATATGAAACTTAGGTGATATCAAATGTTAGTACGGTTTTAACATGCTAATGTAAGAAAAAGGTATTTGAGAAAGACAACATCTAAACGCAATGTATGTAGTTACTATATAAGCATTGCCTTTTACTCAGAGAAAACTGTACTTAAATCATGTGGTAACAGAAGAGTATAATGTTAAGCGAGCTGTCTAATTAAATTCTACATGATGTGAGTAATGTTATACAGAAATGGGTTTCTTTACAACAAACAGTTTTTTCAAAGCACTCATAACAGAGTTTCACAATAGACCTAATTCAACTTTGTTATTAGATCTTTTCACTGCCTTTATGGTAGTGAGTCTTCATATTTTTACGCTTCGTTACGTTTATGAAATTTTTAATCCCATTACGCTTTTCTTACGTGTACGTATATACTTTCAGAGATGAAATAGTCTCATAAGAATAAAAAAGAAAAGAGAAACTGTTTGACTGCACGCGTGTACAGTGAAAGTTTTGCACTTTATTAATGGTACTCTAGTCATGGTTCAGGATAATAACCCTTTGCCAGTCTTATCTTCTCAACCATAAAAAAACTCCAACTGTTGACAGCTTAGGCTTTCAAAGGCTGTTCACACGTCACACTGTGTGACTTTACAGCATTTGAGTAAAATATATTTGACGTTAGTGGTTGGGATTTATACTGGTGATAGATTTTAGCCACTTATCTGCTCCGAAAAGCATGCAGCTCTTCGGAGTCAACGTGTTTAGGATACGTAATTGAGAAACAAATAAATAAGGTATCTTTCACAATGTTAGGAATATGAATGAAGTATATTCAGCATGCATTGTGAAGCAGTTTCAGTCTCATTCAGCTAACTATCGATCGATTGATTTTCTCATAACAAACCACAAGTGATACAAATGAAGGTAATGCAATTAGTTTAAGCTTCGCGTAGAATAACGCTCTAGTCTCCTAGAGCACCGAAATTGTCTGTTTACTTTTCAAGAGTTAAATTGATGATAAAAATAAACAGGTTGTTTCCAACTATTTGAAAATTCGATTTTCATTATAAACGTTTTCATTTTCTTTTCTTGTATAAGATTATAATTGAAAAGTATATCGTTTTTTGTTTTTTTTTACAATTAATTGTTGGCTGGAAACAGCCATAGAGTAATTTCAAAAGAATTAGGCTTAACAAGAGTTTCAATCTTAAAATAGTTTCATTTGTGCACAGTAACTTTGCAATCTTCTGAAGAGAATTCCTGCTGGAAATCAATTATTAGTTCCAAATCAGTAAGGCCCGGCATGGCCAGGTGGTTAAACATGCTCGTTCTTTCAGCTGTGGGGGCGTTTTAATGTTTCGGTCAATGCCATTATTTGTTGATAAAAGTAGTAGTCCAATAGTGGGTGATGATGACTAGCTAGCTGCCCTCTTTTTACTCTTACACTGCTAACTATGGACGGTTAGCGCAAATAACTCTCGTGCAGCTATGCGCAAAATTCAAAACAAATCACATCATGCAAAACCTCGTCTTTTACTGTTCGGCTGAAGTTTAAATAATTAGCTCTTGTATTTCTCAAACTTTAATCCTGAAAAAGCTTAATTATTTTAAATAGAAACAAAAAATACCAAAAACTTGAATCAAATATCGTAACAGTTTCAAAGGATGGCAGGCAGAATAAACGAATCTACATTTTTGTCAATGAAACAACTTATAAATGTATATTCATGCTGCGTGATAACAAGAAAACCCTCGAAGTAAAAATGTATCTCAGGTTGGCTGAAATATTAAAAGCAGAGAACGACGTTTCGACCTTCTTAGGTCATCTGCGAAGCTTTCTTCTTTATTAGTAAAAGTGTTAATACTCATACCAGCCGTTAGGAGATACATTTATATCTACGTTTGTCAATTTTAATTTAAAGCTGATGACCATACAATTGGCATCAAATAACCTGCGTCTACAGTCTACGTTTCAGTGGAATAGAGGAACTGTTTCGTTTCTTTAGTTGCTGTAAAACAGAAACTCTCGCAATGGGCTATGCAATATCGATATTCGCTTTTCAGTGTTACAAACCATCAAGCTCACCGCTGTGCCATTAGGGGTCATCACGGAGCTTCGTCGTCATAATTGTGATGACCCGTCAGCTGATAACACTAAGCGTATTCAGTGGGATTTCACCGCTCGTACGTCAGATATTTAAATAGTTAACAAGTAGGTCACGTCCGGCCTTCTTTTTTACCAGACTATATACACACAAATAGTGTTTAATTAAATAGATACAACAACATAAAAGAATAAGACATTTTAAGTAGAAACTTTATTGTTTGGAATGCTTCTCATCAAAATAGAATGATGTTTCCCTTTATACTTATTTTCCTTGGTTAAGTTAATGTTTCAGAGAGAAGAAACACATTTTTATCTCTTATAATTTGATGCCAGAACTCCACATGTGGCTAATACTGTTTCAACCAAAAATACTGCTCTATCGTTCAAGCAACGATACGGTTCTGTATGGTTTCAAAATGTTGGTAAGAGATTGTACAGACTTACAGTGTACCAGCACTTAATAATGAAGCCTTATTGCGTTAAAATGTGTAGTTTTCACAGAACTTATTAAGTTTTGTTTGTTTCATAAACGTGATTTTTTTGTTTGTTTATTTTGGATTATCGCGCAAAGTTCTCGAGTGACATCTGCGCCAACCATCCTTATGTTAGCAGTGTAAGTGTAGAGCTGGTCACCACCACCCACCGCCAACTCTCGGGCTACATTTTCACCAACGAATATTGGGATTGACCGTCACATTATAACACTCCTACGGCTGAAAGAGCAAGTACGTTTGGTGTGGCGGGGATTCGAAACTGCGACCCTCAGATTATGAGTCGAGTGCCCTAACCACTTGATCATGGCGAGCCGTCATAAACGCGGTTTTCGAATAATAAAACATTCTGGAATTATAAACTACAAAATAATTCAAGGGCAATATTTTGGCAAAATACTTTTGAGCTTGTGTGACTAAAAATAAATAGTTTCAATTAATGAAATTAATTGAACATCTGTGAGAAATAACAGGATTTTGAAGACTTTGAAATATGAAAGTTACGTCACTATTCTGTCAAAACTTAAAATTAAAATTGTCTTTAATATCTACAAGTTTATAGTGAAGAACGTAATGGTAGAGTAACCTTTCAACACTTAATTTTGTTTCTCTTCTGACAAAAAGATCTGAGACACGGAATGAAACAATTATAAATTAGAACTTCCCGACACTCTGTGACATCAACCGTGCAGGCAAGATTTCATTCTGGTAAACGTTAATTTCATTTTTATGATTTATTTTTTAGCCTAAAAGTGTTTTGATAATGATAACTTAGCAAATACATTGAAGAGGTACCTGCCCAATGTCGAGTCGAGTGCCCTAAACCGTTTCAGGTTTCATGAAAATGGAAATTTGTCTCTACATTTGTGTCAATCAATAAAAAACAAAATGCTCAAAGCTTAGAACAAAAAACAGCATTTGAAAGTTTAAAAACAGTACATTTGTTTTAGTAGACTTGTTATAAATGACAAAAATTTAAGCCTGAGAAAAATATTAAATCATGTTACAGATCGAAAGTTTTTAGAGATGTCTTTGTTTCAAAGTCTTTGAAGTTATTTTTCTCACACAGAAGCTTGTATCGTGAAAGACGAAGTCGTCTTCTTCTTACGTTGTCAACAAAAATCAGTAATACCTAGTTATTACAAACGATATGGCTCTGGAACATTTTGGAACTTAATACTTGTGGTATAAATCTCTCCATACTGAAGATACTCTTATCAGATTTCTCCTAATCTGCCCAATATGGAGTTCAAATTAAAATTGTATGGATTACATTTATTTTGTCTGTCACAAGCTAAAGCCTAAGAGATCCTTCGGTCAATACTATAACTCGCCAGTTGAGTTTGCCAGCACTGAAACATTAAAACAGTTTATACGTGAAAACGTTTTCCATGTTTTTATATGTGGAAAAATAGTAATAATAGAGGTTTCTAGAAACAAGAAATGTCATACAGCAGGTTTCATTTCGTATTTAATTAGAAATGGCACAAGCTTTCTAAATTCGACTTTTCTTCACTGTTTATTACATTTTTTTTTCACACAAAATCAAAATAAATTGATTATACAATTCCTTAGTGAGATAAAATTTTAATGCCTTGAAAATAAAAGAAACAATCTTTGTATCATGTAATCTTTAACACAATAAAACACAAAAGAAGTGCAAACAAGATTTATTCTACATCTAAATAAAAACACACTCAATATATGTAGAGTGTTTATGTTTCTACAGCATATCTTATTTGTCAATTTTCAACAATAAATCTTTAAGTTAAATAAACTAATCTTGGGTCACACAGTAAAATTGTAATAAAATATAGGGATCTATAAAATTTGATCTCGTGTGTCCTTTGCTGTTGTTTTTATGGATATGGTTGTCGTATAAGTTTTTTTTATCTTTCCAAAGACAACTCTTCACGATTGAACATGCCGTATCTGAAGTGATGTGTTCCTCTCAGACAGCTTGGCGTATTATTAGCACCAACGGAAATGATTATCTAATTTCTTTTAAGCTTCATTTACCTTTACCTGCAACCGTTATGTTCACATCCAAATCTTCTGCGCTGGTAGTCTTTGAGCCACTAAGGTGTTTGGCACTTGTAAGTAGGCTTATCATGTAACAATACTGTCATCTGTCGTCTGAGTTATGTACAATTCTGACATAAAATTTACTGGTTATGCTCTCAGTTCCCGCTGATTACTCGCGAAAATCTCCCTCTATGTGTATTGCATTACAATAATGTCATGATTTCAGGCAACCATGAGTAAAACTTTATCCATCTACAAAATAAAAAAAACAAAGTATCTCCTTCAATGTTTCAATTTTAGGGTTGACGAGAGCAGTTTAGTTCGTTTTTACGATAATGGATGTTCTGGAAACTTGTAAAAGAGTTGAGGAAATACCAAAATAGCGCCTCCAGGAAATGAAATACTTTAAGAGATTTGATTGGCTAAAAGATTCGTTCTTAATGTCATTTAATTTATAATAATAATAAAAAAAAATACTAACGTGTTTACAATCACCATCAATGAACCAAATACTTTGCTTGGAGCTTAAATTCAGTATTTTTTCATTTTTAGTTATATGCCAGTCCTTAAAAAAACGAAAAAAGAAATGATCATTCCGTTTTACAACAAATATGAAATTATATCAAAACGTAAACACTTAATTACGGAGCCTAGCTTGTGCAGAACACGTCAGTGGTTAGGTACTCAAGGTCACTCTTTGCTTAAAAGTTTGTTTTTTGAATTTGGCACAAAGCTACTTGAGGGATATCTGTGCTAGCTGACCCTAATTTAGTCGTGTAAGACTAGAGGGAAGGCAGCTATCCATGACCACCCACCGCCAACTTTTGGGCTACTCTTTTACCAACGAATAGTGGTATTGATCGTAACATTATAACGCCTTCACGGCTGAAAGGACGAGAATGTTTGGATCGATGGGGATACGAACCCGCGACCCTCAGATTACGAGTCGCACGCCTTAACACGCTTGGGCATGCCGGGCCATGACTTATAAGTAACTAACTTTAACATTTTTAGGCATTTGGTGCAGGCAAAAAGATAAAATTCAAGTAGCTGTGCTTGTCTCATTTTACTCGGTTTCAACCTGAACAAAATTTAAAAAGAGAAGATGGACGAGGGTAAATAAGGGCCATAAAGATTATGTTTGTAATTCTGTTTATGTCATTTTGTTATTATTAAATAAAACTGTGAAGACTGAGAGTCTTGTTGAAGTATACAAGGTGACCCGTAAGTCCCTAACCATTCATATGTTATAATGTTATTCTCAATTACGCATGCATTATAAATTTTGTTTCTTTTTCTTCAGAGAAATATGGCCGATGTAAGCCCATTTACACTTGAAAAGCGTATTGTGACAAGTACGTGGGTGCACGAGCACAAGAATACTGGTGACACCCGACAGATACATAAGATATATGGGTGGGTCGGGGCTTACCGGCCACTCTGGAAAGTGGTCTATTTATACAGGTCCGGTATGGCCAGGTTGTAAGGGCGCTATACTCGTAATCTGAGAATTGCGGGTTCGAATACCTGTTACGCCAATCTTGCCCGTTCTTTCAGCAGAGAGGGTACTATAAATTATTTTCAATCCCACTATCCTTTGGTAAAATAGTAGCTCAAGAGTAGTCACTGTGGGTGGTGATGACTAACTGCCTTCCCTTTAGTCTTAAACTGCTAAATTAGGGACGGCTAGCACAGATATTCCTCGAATAGTTTTTCACAAAATTCAAAACAAACAATTTCTATTTTGACAGCCTCCCAGTGGCTAAACGGTATGTCTGCGGACTTACACGCTAAAATCCGGGTTTCGATAACCGTGGTGGGCAGAGCACAGATAGCCCATTGTGTAGCTTTGTGCTTAATTCAAAACAGCAACAACAACTATTTTGACAATATTTTCCCCGTTTTGCACATCTCGTAAAAGGGTGAAAATCAGGATTTTTACGTTTTAAAAAAATCTTTTTGTGGTTTACCTTAATGTTAAGACTGTATACTTAATATGTATTAAGGGTAACTGCAGAAAACAAAAACCCATCAAGAGTTGAAACTCAAACACTCAACTAGTAACTCTTAACCGATTCTACTTAGTTGCTGGCTAGTTTGACATTGGTGTCTGGATCTCGTTTGATACATGTAATATTTGCGATGAGTTTGGAGGAAAAAAGCAACAGAAATTGTACTATATAAGTTTTAATGACGACAACAAGGACAAGTAAAGGAAAACTAGTTTTGGTGTTTAAGTCTCTTCTTAATGTTTTTGATTTATATTAATTTCATCGTTATTGTTTTACAGTGTGATTAAAAACTCGAACATTCAAAATTAATATAATTAATAGCTTTGGTTTATTTGCAAGTGAGCGCAAAGTTACATAATGTTCTAGTTGTGTTATACCCATTACGAGTGTCGAAACCATATTATTAGGGTTATAAATCCGCAGAGTCAATGCGGGGCTATATATAAAGAGAGTATGTTTGTAGGTAAACGTAAAGCTGTGTTATGTATTTACTGTGCTGTGTTTGTTATGGATATCGGAATTAGATTAAATGGGTCAGTAGTCTGAAGACGTAACTCTGAGCCACTGGAGGACTATACATAAAAAGATAATTTGTTTGCTTCTAGATAAGCGAAAAGATAAACAATTCCTGTCTTGCGTGATGACGAAAAATGTACGTGAAGTAAAAATGTATTCTCAAAACGGCTGGTATGGGTGTTAACACTTTTAGTAAAATAATGTACAGTAAAAGAGTAGCCCAAGAGTTGGCGGTGGGTGGTGATGACTAGTTGCCTTCCCTCTAGTCTTAAACTGCTAAATTACGGACGGCTAACGCAGATAGTCCTCGTATATCTTTGCGCGAAATTCAAAAATGAGCAAATAAATAAGAAAGAATTTCTACCAGACGCAACATCAGTTGACTTTCGTACTTTAATTTTTCTTCTCTTTCAACTTACTTCTCACCGAAGCCTGGAGGAAACACTTCCCAAACATACCAGTCGAGGTTTGGTTGTTTAGATCGATATTTTAACAATCAATGAAGTAAAATAGAATTTATTGTAAAAAAAAATAGTTAAAATGGAACAACGTTTACGCAGACGTGACTCACGTTTTTGATAAAGGCTTCAGTTGTGATGCCATCGTGTCTTCTAACTTTAAGATTTTCAGAGATAAGTGGCAAAATTTCATTTCACACTTGGATCGGTTTCTGGAACACGTGACAGTTGAGTTTGAAATCCTGCATGGGTATCACTGGGGGTTACGCACGTTGCGTACATTCTAAAAATCTACGCTCATTTGAAAACTCTTGAGTTTTTGCTTAAAAATGATTTTAACTTCTACTGATCTTAAACCAGACCACACCTGATAGTTGTAAGAAACTTTCTATTCTTTTTATTTACAATTTGGTGTGAAAGAATTTTGTCATTGATTCAGATTGGTAGAATGATATACGGAAAGTAAACTTCCTTGACTTGCACACAAAAGAAGCTCTCAGTACGGTTAGCGAATTTTTGTGTTATTTGCCTCGAGTGTTTGATTGAGGAACAACACTTTAATTATGGAACATTTGATTAAGGAAAAAAGTTAAATTATTAAAAAATTGACTGAGGGAAGGCATCTGAATTATAGAATACTTGGTTAAGAAACAACGGTGAGTCGTAATGACTAGCTGCATCACATTGCGAGTCGAAAGCCCAAACCATCTGGCCATCAAACAAATCTTAGAGCTAGTACTAAGTTTTACACACATGGCGCTACTATGATATACTGCACTTCCTAACCTGTTCGCTTGTTACTAGAAATCCAGATAGCAATAATTACTGGTTATTGGGCTCTCTTTTACTAGTAATGAAAATCACTGTGAAAGCAGATTTTAAGTCTCTACCGTTAGTTCACAACAGAAAAGTGGATAATAGTAGTCATACTGATGTTAGGTAGCACATGAATCAATGGTAGCCGTGTATTGATTTGATGCGCCTGAAAAACTGGGAAAATTGAGACATTGGCCTATTTGAAATTGCTTCAAGAATGCTATAACACCACCAATTGAACGTGAGTTTGTGAGAAGTCCTGAACGAACATCTAGTTTCATTCAATATATTCTTGAAACTTCTATGCAAGTATTTATAAGAATCGTACTTAGAACAGGCATTTCTTCTTTCCAATTTAACTTTGATAAGTGATTAAAAAATATTCATACGTACAGCATTAACACTACTGGGTCACAGTCGAGCCAGTTTATTAGAAATAATTCTTTTGAAGAAGTACGTTTAGTTATCCTTGTCGTGATTGGCCTTCTTGTGACTGCAATATTGATATACCATTTATCAAACAACTCTCTTTACATGTTCGAAATGTTCTGAGAATCAGAAGTTATTCAGTTGATCAAAATCTCAAGGACCGAAGTTTTAAAGATCACTCATTACTTTGCTAAAATGAATCGATATATAAAAGCACGAGCTTTAAGGATAGCAACAACGGATGGCTCGATGGAAAAACCCTTTGTGGTGTTAGACTGCATGCGTACTCTAGTCGATCAATCCTCGATTGATATTATGTATTACGGATACGTGGATGGTACTAGAATGGAGACGTTTCCGCATTTTTACACGGATATATTTTTATCCGGTCTCTCTTTTAATTTGTGTAATATAAAACAAAATTGTCGACGTGTTGATGTCACACTTCGCGCGAAATTCAAAGAAAGAAAGATTTTAATTTTGCTAACAGTAAAATTTAGAACATCGTGCATATAAAGTGATTTTGAGTTTTGTTGCTGTTTAAGTTTCAAATTGTACTAAATTAAAGAACTAATTAAAAGACTTATTCGAAAGGGGACTTTACATATCTGTTACATTAACAGTTATAATATTGTCTAAATGTATTCTAGTCCTGTTTATTAGTTGAATGGTTTACCAGACATTAAGTGTATTGTTAGGCGAAAACTAGTTCAACTGATCTTATGCGTAAGAAAATGATAATGAAACCGTATAAAACATTTAAAAAGTTCTGTCTGCGGTTTATTACAATTAAGAACTTAAAACCACATTTTATGATTTCAGGACAACTGTAGCATTGAGTTTCAAGAAATACTGGGATGGATGGTTTGTTTAGAAAAAAGAAAAGAACGTCACTAAAAAGAAATGCAGATATAAAATAAATAGAAACAGAAAAAGTAATGAGCGGATTGATTATATAAAGGGTAGAGCTGAGTTCAGAAACACGAAGAGTTAGATTTGAATTTCTTGCAAAGCTACATGAGGGCTATCTGCGCTAGCCGTCCCTAATTTAGCAGTATAACACTAGAGGGAAGGCAGCTAGTTATCACCATACACTGCCAGCTCTTAAGCTACTCTTTTACCAGCAAATAATGGGATTGACCGTGACATTATAATGCCCCAATGTCTGAAAAGGCGAGCATGTTTAGCGTGATGGGGATACAAACCTGCGACTCTCGGATTACAAGTCGAGTGTCGTAACCACCTGGCCATGCCGGGCTTGTTTTCTTTCGTAACATTTTCCTGTAACACCAAACTTAGGCTTAGTTCACGTGAAGTTGGATCATGAACAGAGAAACAACGATAAATCCAACTAATATCATTGAACAGAGTTATCATATGTTAATTGTTTTATTCTCATACTGCGTGAACAACACAGAATTCATGTGGAAGTTTTCACGAATAACGAAGCATAAGACATTGAAATGATCGTTTAAACAAATTCTCAGCCTGGTCTTTGTTATGGTTGTTTTGCTGGGAATTCGTAATTAGTAGTTAAATAAATTTATTATTATAATTTTTTTGTTTGGTTAGTAGTGAAAATCTACACAATACGCTATCTGAGAGGTAGGTCCAACAAAGTGTTAGGACCTAGAATTTAAATGTAATAAGCTCTGGATGTTTGGATGAAAAACGGGGAAGATAAAATATTTATTTATGCAAATTAATATGTGCTATGTGTGTTCTATCTATCGCAGGTATCGAAGTTCGATATTTAAAATTAAAAGATGACGTTCAGGTTAAAAATTTTATGTTTCAGTTAAATATCACAAGACGTCCTCTGGCGAGCTAGCTCTAAGTTTACGGAGCATCTACGTCAAATTCCGAGATTTGATTCACCTCGATGAAGCAAAACGTGTAAGGCGCGCGACTCGTAATCCGAGGGTCGCGGGTTCGCGCCCACGTCGCACTGAACATACTCGCCCTACAAGCCGTGGGGGCGTTATAATGGGACGGTCAATCTCATTGTTCGTTGGTAAAAGAGTAGCCCAACAGTTGGCGGTGGGTGGTGATCACTAGCTGCCTTCCCTCTAGTCTTACACTGCTAAATTAGGGACGGCTAGCACAAATAGCCCTCGAGTAGCTTTGTGCGAAATTCCAAAACAAAGAAACAAAAAACCTCGATGAATGAACACAAGACCACAAGACTTTGTTAAAATAAAAAAAGAGAAATAAATAAAGATACTGCGATGCCCCCTCAGTGGCACAGCGACATATCTGCTGATTCAGACTGCTAAAAACCGGTTTTCGATACCCCTGATGGGCAGAGCACGTATAGCCCTTTGTGTAGCTTTGTTTTTAATGAAACAATCAAGATACTGCGATAATACAAAAAACAAAACAAAAACAATCCTATCAGATAAAGGCCTGAAGGTGTTAAGGTATACCCCAATTCAAGTCAGTATTGAAACAAACATAATTCACACCCCCTGGTGGAGCAATAAATCTTCGGATTTAGAATGCTCAAATCAGGAGTTCGATTCCCCTTGATGGACCCAGAAGACAGTCCAATGTGGCTTTCCTATAAATAGAGTGCACACAAACATGCGTAAACATTTGATGTGGATAATATGTTTGTTCTTTGCCATTTAATAAGTAATTGTATTACTCACAGTAGCCTAAACCATTGTTGTTGTTGTGTCAAACAACCAATATTTGATTTCAATGCTGCTGCACACGTTAGTTTGCTTGTTTTTGAGTAAAGCCACGTTAGGATATCTACTATAGAAAATTGAATCCCGGATTTCAGCTTTGTAGACCCATAGAATTACAGCTGTTCTTATCATACTAGTTTTCTTTAGCATTGAGTTCCAAGAAGAGATCCGGTGAAGCTATTGAGGTACCACATTCCGAAAGTTAAACCCAGTTTACCCATTTATAGGAAATCGACTGAAGTTATATGTTAAGTTAAACCTGAGCACTTCCGGAATGTAGACTCAGTATATTAAAACAAGCTGTGACGAACAAACAAATGTGTAATCTAGATTTTTCCCTCCTTTTTTTTTTCAGGTGTTTCAACAGCCAAATCGTAGCTACAGAAATCAAGTAAGAACAGGAAAGAAGAGTAGTAAAGCACGAAATCCAATAACCCAAGCACTTCCGGAATGTAGACTCAGTATATATATCCATCTACAAAAGTCTGACTTTCAAGGTCTTTGTACTTCCGAACGGTAGTATAATGTTCACTTTTTGTCTGTTTGACGTGAAAAATATATTTTTCCAGGACTTTAGAGACCTTTGTAATAGTCCTCCTTCTTTGGCAGAGCACTATGTCTGCGGACTTACAACGATAGAATCTAGGTTTTGATATCCGTGGTGGACAGAGCGCAGGTAGCTCATTGTGTTGCTTTGTGCTGAATTTCGAACAAACAAACAAAGCTTTCAGTTTAGTTTATAAATAGTAAAGTGCAATGAAACCATATCATTAAAAATAATTAAATTGATTTTGCAATTTTGAAAAAAAAAATTTGGGGGGAAACTTAGGTGGAGTGTAAAAATTACTCGCGGAAAGTAACAGTGTGTGTATTGGGAATGATACAACAGACAACGCGAACCAAATAATACTCCCATAGGAATGTAGTCAGATAGTATTAAAGTTAGGGCATGAGGCAATGTTGGTTGGACGTTTAGGCGTAGATAAAGGAAAATAGAAGATAAGTAAATAATCGGTATATTTATGTGGAAAGGCTGTTCGATACGCCAACTAGCTGGTAAAAGGGACATCAACTAAAATGTCCAATGGTTAACTGACCAATTATTAGTGAACCATTTAGTTACGTTAGTGCTGATATTATCAAGCTCATTCCAGTTACAGAACAAGATAATAAACGTATTTAGACAGTGGCTGATTCTTTCACTAGATACTTATAAGCAGAAGTGCTAAGTGTTACTAAAGTAGATAAAGTAATGTGAAAGTTGGTAGTAATAGTCTAACGGTTCAGATTTCCTGAAAAAACCTTACCACATTCTAGATAGAAATCGCAATCGAAAATAATGCAAGAATTTTGGAAGACTGCAGGAGTAAAAGTAACACACAGCATCATCACACATCTCACTACTTACACTATAATTACCGATTTTTACTTGCACTTTGCTCTCCATTCGACTTTGTTCGAGTTGTATATATTTATATCACAATTTGATTGATAACAAATTTAAACATAATTATTCTTTATTATTACGTATATGGCACATACGTGTAAGCGAAGTTTTGTTATATTTAAGCTAAGTTTTGCCATAGTTAAGCTAAGTTTTCTTATATTTAAGCTAAGTTTTGCCATAGTTAAGCTAAGTTTTCTTATATTTAAGCTAAGTTTTGCCATAGTTAAGCTAAGTTTTCTTATATTTAAGCTAAGTTTTGTTTCCACCTGGAAACATCTTTCTTCCTCCCCTCTCTTAGTTTGTTCGTTAATTCTTACAACTGCCGGTTCATTTTATTCTTATGTAAAACGCTTACTTTTGAATTTCATTCTCAAGACCGCGCGACGGGCCCTCTTTTGTCCCACCTGGCACTGATTTTACCATAATTGGAATTATAACGCTTATAATCGTTTGTTTTTGAATTTCGCGCAAAGCTACACTAGGGTTATCTGCGCTAGCCGTCCATAATTTAGTAGTGTAATATAAGAGGGAAAGCGTCTAGTCATCAGCATCCACCGCCAACTCTTGGGCTACGCTTTTATCAACGAATAGCGGGATTGACCGTCACATTATAACGCCCCTACAGCTGAAAAGAAGAACATGCTTTGTTCGACGGGTATTCGAACCCGCGATCCTCATATTACGACTCGAGTTCCTTAGACCCATGGTCATGCCGAGCCTTATCGATAGGTGGGGTAGATATAAAAATGATATTGTTTGGCTGGTTTTATGAGACGTTCCTGTGTATTCATTTATACTTAAGTGAAGGCCGTTCAGGTTTGTAGCTTTAGTTAGAAATACATCTTATACATACACGTATATATAGACAGACAATCCATGGACAAAACGAAGTTGGATTACGATATTTTATTTTTTCGCATATTATGTCAAATAAGATGAATATAAAGTTATTAATTTTAGTGGTCTCAAACTATTATGTCAGTTAAATAAGAAAAATTAATGGAATTCATTAATTGATCAGATACATATGAAATATAAGTATTGTACTCTGAAAATACTCAAATGAGTTCTCTCCCCCATCTCATTTCACCCATTAAAATTTATTATGTTGATAACGATTCTTCTTCTATTTTGGGCCCATCTATATAATCTTTGGTGGCTGAGGTGCTCTACCCGCAATATGAGGATCGCGGGTTCGAATCCCTTTTCCATTAAACATGCTTACCTTTTTAGCCATAGTGGCGTTATAATTTGACGGTTTGTCTCACCAATGATTGGTGAAAGAGAAGCCCAATAGTTTCTGGTTCAAGGTTATGATTAGTTTTGTTCCCTCTGGTCTTGTGCTGTTAATTTGTGTTCGGTTAGCGCAGATAACACTAATAAATCTTTGTAAGACATCCAAAACAATCCTTTGGAACTATTGTAAGATAAAATAAAAAATTATGGCTCAAAATAATGCCTTTATCGACGATGTTTTTTAGTTCACCAGCATTTGGATTATGAGTTTCCTTTTTTTCACAACAGCAAAGATCTCAAAGAAAGAGATATTTCAGTGGTTTCTAGAGGTGCTAAATGTTCGCTAATCCGCGAACTTCGGATTACGAATCTAGTACCTTAACTGGACCATACTGGACAAGGATCAACTGAAAAAGTGAATTTTAAAGATTAGTGATTCAATTCATTGTGTTCATTTAGTGATTGACATTAAAAAACAACACAAACTGAAGGAGGCAGAGACCTGATTGAAAGTATGTTTAGCAGATTGGTACCATTTCCAAATATATGTCCAGAAATGGTTTGGCAAGGCAGTGTATTTTTCACTTCATTCTCACGTGAGCCTCATTATTCTTTTAAGGTAATTTGTGTATTATAAAGCTATGTGTTCCAGTTCGTATTCAGTGAAAACAGTTAAAACGGGATTTAAGACAACATAGAAATGTTGACTAGGGTTCAGTAATATATTATGTATTTAGTAACATGCTATGTATTTAAAAATATGTATTCTTTATCCCACATTAGATCTTCATGTTCTTTTAATACATATTAGAAATTAGAAATAACGGACTGGTGACTTATTGATTCTTTTCAAAATGTTTTTGAAAATTAACATACTTTTAATAAAAATAAACAAAAACGTTATTTGGTATTTTTCTGTTTAAATAATGACAGTATTAGTACAAACACTGGCTCAGTGGTGAGTCTGAGGAAAAGCAATCAGTTCATTTACAGTCATGTGAAAAAATTGGGAGACCCTATGAAAGCCTGTGCATATTTGTAACATTTTTGGATGCATAAAAATTTAATTTCAAATTTAACAGTACTGAGATATTATAGGAAAATAACTAAGCAATTAAAACTGAGGTAAAAGACATTTTCTTTTGTAAATGTCATGCAACAAAAATGAATATTCCAACTGAGGAAAAAGTTAGAACACCACCATATTTATGCCCACACAAAATGACTCAACTCACACACAGGTGTATCGCTTGCGTTTCTTATAGCAGAACCGCGTAGGGTTATCTACTCAGCCCACAGAGGGCAATCGAACCGCTGATTTTAGCGTTGTAAATCCGGAGACATACCGCTGTACTAGCGAGGGGCCAGTGTATCACATCAGGTGCACATGATTAGACGATCGTTACTCAGCATTGTTAATGAGGCTTACCTTATTTAAACCTCAGACATTGAGTTTGGTGTGTTTTAGACTGTTAAAGTGTGAGTGAGTACCACTGCCGGCACTCGAGTATGGTATGTATGGTGTATTCTGTACTTTGCATTGGGTTTGTTCCAGTTGTTTGTATCGTGTGCCGTACCGGGTTCAGTTTCATTCGTGTATTTTGATCGTGTGTAGCGTCCGTGCGGTATCGGTGTGTTTGTGTGTGTGCACGTGTTCGTACTGTGAAGGTCAATATGGCTACGGCCATTTGACCGTACTCTGCTCGGCCGCGAGCCATCCGCCTTGTGGTGTCTGCGACATCGCTGCCCTCCGCAGTTATAGACGCTTTGAACGCCCCTGTCGGGGGCATCCATGTCGACTGCTTACAACATTTTGGCAACGGCATTGGCCGCTCATGATCGTCGCCTCCTGGACCAGCGGGATTTTCCCTTGGAGAACCAGCGCGTATCCGTGAAACTGGTCGGGCAGAACATAAAGTGATCCACCCTCCGGTCGGCCCCTTACAAAATGTCCAATGATGCCGTCAAGGACATGTTGTGGGCGTATGGGATGGTGCGGAAAATAGAACACGAGGTGCCACAGTTGCGCCCGAACATGTGCACGGGAAGCTGGCGTGTGTGTATGGACATGCAGACTCCAGTCCCGAACATCATTAGAGTGCAAGGATTCCGAGTGATGTGTGATTGCTCGGGTATGCGCCGACTGTGTCGCTACTGTGGCCTTGAAGGCCACCTATTGGCTAAGTGCCAGACCTCGAGGTGCGGGACTTGTCTGGCATATGGACATGTGGACAGTGCCTGTTCTGTCAAGTGTACTGCATGTGGTGGTGGCCACGCACCCTCGCGTTGCCTGCAGCGTGTGGCGACATACGCCTCGGTGGCTGCGAGGCCGCCGACGGTATCGCGGCCCAAGAAAGCGAGGAAGGCGGGAGCGGCAGCTCCTCCTACTGAGTCGTCCAATGCGACTGTGGGTAAGATTCCCAAGGGTACTCCTGTCTAGGCGGCTGCAGCGTCCGGGTAAGGTGTGTCGCGATCCCCTGAGGAGGTTTGCGTTTCTCCTGCCCAGATGTGGTGGCTGCATCCTCTGGGGAGGTGGGTGGCGTCTCGGGTGCTGTACAGGTGGTGAGAGCCTCTGAGGAGGCTTCGGTCTATCCTTCGGGCCCGGATTTGGACGGGGTCCTGTGGGGGTTCAGGATGGCCTGGGTGGCTCTGTGGCGTCGCCTGTCTCTGTGGGGATTCTGGCCTCCTTGTCGGGTGGTGTGGGGTTTGGGGGCTGTGTGGGCGCCCAAGTTCCAACCGCTCCTGTAAGTGTTGGGGAGGGTCCCTCTGTGAGGGGGTGGCTCCCTCTGAGGAGAGTTCTACCCCCTGTTTGGAATGAGTTAGTGGGGGTGGTCTCGCCACCTGGCCTTGCAGGGCAAGCAAGACACCATGGCTACCTTGCTCAGTGGCAGAGTGACGGATCGCTGTGTCCTTTCGAACATTGAGACATTTTTTTGGGACATAGAATTGAGACATTATGTTGGGACATAGATTTGGAATGTTCCGTGCTGCGAGCGTCTCTGGTCTGATCGAATCGCTCGATCCTGGAACTGCCCCCAGGGTTTCACTGTCCAAAGCATGTGAGATGGCTAAGACCAGACACATGTCCAGTCTGGTGTAGCAGAACGGTCAATCGTCATCTGACATCTCCAACCTTCTGGACGCGTGCCTTGGCTATTACCGCTGTTTATTTTTGGCTTAAAACCACGTGAACGAGGGGTTGTGGGATAACAATACTCGATTTTTACTCTCCCTCGACCCTTCCTTTCATGAACAGCTGGTGAAGCCCATCAGCTTAGGTGAGTGTTGGTCAGCCGTTTGGTACATGCCACTTGGTAAGTGTCCTGGGCGGATGGGCTGCCGGTGGAAATTTACAGCCACGTGTGACACGTCATTGTATCCTCTTTTGTCAGACTTTTTGACGCCTGTCTAGCTGCAGGGTCTTTGCTACTGGGAACGCTGGATGGACTAATTACGATTATCTGTAAGGATCCATGTCAGTCTGAAGATCTTTCCTCCATTACTTTCCTGAACGTGGATGCAAAGATCGTTTCTAAGGTTCTGTTGCCCGTTTGGGTGCAATTATGCCTTTTTTGGTTCACTGCACTCAGACGTGCAGCGTGCAGAGCAGAACAAAATCTGGTGCTTCTCAGTAACCTATTTCACTACATCACGTATTGGGATGTCCTTGCTGTCTTTGTGTCCCTCGATCAGAGCAATGCTATTGATTGAGTCCACAATGGATTTCTTTGGTTCGTTCTGGGGAGGTGTGGTCTTTCTCCAGTCTTTGTACGCTTCGTGCAAGCCTTGTACAGGACTGCTTCGAGCAGGCTCTTGGTTAACGGGTACCTGACGTCCTCCTTTTCCATCTTACAGGGGGTTTGCCAGGGCTGCCCGTTGTCCCCAACACTTTATGTGTTGGATATCGAGTAACTGCTCTCTCATTTGTACCACTCAGTCTCAGTGCGTAGTATCCAGATGCCGGGGGGTTCGTGCGGGACGTGCTGTCGCGCATGCAGACGACGTGAACCTGCTTCTTGAGAACTTCACCTCGTTCGGCTCAGCACTAGCCATCGTCCGTCGCTACTCTCAGTCCAGTGCTGCCCAGCTGAATATTCCCAAGTCTTATGCATGGGGATTTGGTAAATGGGCCTCTTATACCGACTTCCCGTTTAGTCTGAATTTTTCGCGGGCCCTGGGGCTGCTTTAGAGGGGGTGGTTGAGCATGTTAGTCTGGCAGTGCACGATTACCGCTGCAGGTTGACAGGGTGGAGGTGGTGAGGAGGAGGATTCTCCCTTTGGTCTGGTACCTGGTGGGCTGTCTTTCTTCTGGATGACTGCACTGTGTGAGCCATCGAACACCATGTCGTTGCCTTTCTGTGGGGTTTCAAGCCTGAGGCAGTGTCTCGGCTCTCCTTGGCGCTGCCGTCTCGCAGGGGTGGGGTGGGCATCCCATTTGTTTGGACTCAGTGTAGTTCCTTTTCCGTTGCCTTTTGCTGTCTGTCTTTGGAGGATCACCCCTGTTGCCGCCTCGTGAGATTCTTTGTTGGCACCAGGCGCATGCTTTGTGGTGTGCCTCTGAACCTGCGAGCACTTATGTGTTTTGACCCTCTTTCTTGGTACGTTGACGCTGCTGCGACAATCCGGCGGTGTCGTACCGTGTCTGCCGAAGTACCGACGGTCTTCTGTTCCCTCTTCCGCCTGCTGGTCCCCGAATGTACCCACAGGTTTGAGTGTCATTACCCTGCTCTGCACTGCACCATGTCGACAGCTACCTCCAGGCTTTCAAGTGGCGTGTGAGGCATAACTTCCTGCCAGTGAGGGAACGTGTATACCTATGAAACTCTTGTGCGACTGAGTTGTGTCCAGTATGACAATTAGATGGAGTCTGTCTTGCACAGGTTGGTTCTCTGTCCAGCGTCGTCGGAAATCTGGGAAAGGGTTGCGAGCCTTTTCCGGGTCCCGTCGCTTTCGGGGAAGACCATCCTGTACCGTGTACCTGTTCCTGTTCCTAGCCACCTAGCCTTTCCCTTTCAGTACATAATTACCATCTTCAAGAACGTTCTCTGGCTTGCTCGAAACAACGAAAGTGGAGAACTTTCAAAAGAACTGCCCACACGCCCAGGTCTGGTCGTCCAAGCAAGATCACCCCGAGAGCAGACCACAAGATGCTAAAGAGATCTCCAAAAAACCCAACATGTTATCACGGGACCTACAGCAGGCTCTAGCTACTGTTGATGTGAAAGTGCATGACTCCACAATCAGAAAGAGACTGCACAAGTTAAACTTGCATGGGAGGTGTGCGAGGAGGAAATCTTTGCTCTCTTAAAGAAATATCAAGGCCAGACTGAAGTTTGCTAGAGAGAGTGTAGACAAAGACCAGGACTTCTGGAATAATGTTCTTTGGACAGATGAGTCCAAAGTTGAATTATTTGGACACAATAACAGAGGACATGTTTGGCGTAAACCAAATACAGCATTTCAGGAAAAGAACCTCATACCAACTGCAAAGCATGGAAATAGAAGTGTCATGGTTTGGGGCTGCTTTGCTGCAGCAGGACCTGGATAGCTCACAATCATAGAATCCACCATGAATTCTACTGTGTATCAGAGGGTGCTTGAGGATAATGTGAGACAATCTGTACGAAAATTAAAGCTTAAGCGGAACTGGACCTTGCAACACGACAATGACCCAAAACATACCTGTAAATCCACCAAAGACTGGCTGAAAACTCAGAAATAGAGAGACCTGGAATGGCCGAGTTAAAGCCCAGATCTAAATCTCATTGAGATACTGTAGGGTGACTTTAAACGGACTGTACATGCAAGAAACACCCTCAATCATCTCGCAGCTGAAAGAATTCTGAATTGAAGAGTGGGGCAAACTTTCTTCAGACTAATGTCAGAGACCTGTAGATGGCTACAAAAAGCATCTTACTGCAATTATTTCAACCCAAGGGGGTAACACTAGCTATTAGAGGGTAGGGTGTCCTAACTTTTTCCTCAGTTAGAATGTGCATTTTTGTAGCATTACATTTAAAGAAGATCTTAAAGTCTCTTCTTCAGTTTAATTGTTTAGTTATATTCCTATAATCTCTCAGTATTGTTAAAATTTAGATTAAATATCTATATATCCGAAAGTGTTACAAATATACACAGGCTTTCATAGGGTGTCCTGACTTTTTCACATGACTGTACAGCGATTCATAAGAATAGTAAAATGATTTATTTTAAGGGGAAGTGGTATATGTTTCTTTAAAACGTGTAGTTTGTATCCCAAAAATTCAACCATTTTATAATGCTTATAAATCAACTTATTTTCATAATTATAATCTGAGTATTATTATACTAAAAGCTGAGGTTTGATATTCTTAACTCATTGTGTAGTTTTGTGCTTAAAAACCGAAATGAAACAATAGGAGCAGAAATAAATTGGTTGGTTCAACTCACGTTTTTCGGTTGTTTAAATGAAAGACGGAGAAAATTATTTACAAGTCTGAATAAACAGGTGCCTAAAGTAATCAGACTTATTCTGAAGGAACCTTTATTAAATATTCTCGCTGAATTTATTTGGAGTAATTATTTAATTTGTGAAGAATTATCGTGTTTTACACTTGGACACGTGCGCTACAGCGTAATAAGGTTTTACAGCTGTTAAACGTCATCAAAGCTTCCGTGGTATCACATAGGATTCGAAACATTAAACTGCTAATTACGTTTTATAAAATGTGGTTTAAATATGTCTGTATAACCTCAGTTGTGGTTCTAAATTAGGTTTGCTTGACATTGAAAAGAACTAATTAACCATAAATGTTTTGAGATAAAGAGAATAAATATCACACGAGGAAAGAAAAAAAAATGGTGGTTCTATACAATCATAAAACAACATAAAATTTACACAAGCTTTCTTCCAGTTAATTAGCCATTCTCAAGTATGTGATTTTATTTGATCCATCTAAGAATGGCCAGTGAACTTACAGAAAGCTAATGTGAATTGTGTAGCATTTAAGACAAAAATAAACGAGTTTTCTTTTCAAGCCTTATGAACATTTTCTTGTACTACGATTGGTCAATGTTTTAGCTTAAAGTTAGAAACAGAGGTATCCTAATATTTTTTTATGGTTTGTTTGTTTAGAATTAAGCACAAAGCTACTCAATGGGCTATCTGTGCTCTGCCCACCACGGGTATCGAAACCCGGTTTTTAGTGTGTAAGTCCGAAGACATACCACTGTGCCACTGGGGGATTTTTTTTTATGGAAAAATGATATTAATTTTAACGTTATAATTTTAATTTTTGTACTTTCCGTAAATAAGTCTTTTAAACGAAATATCTTTTGCTAAATACAGAAACATTGCCTGCGATTACAAAGTTTTGGAAGTTAAGTTACACGTATTATTTCCATATTCAGATTTAGGCCATAATGATATCTTAATGTTTTCTAAAAAATAAAGTTGACGGATCTATTTCATAAATCATTAATCTGAGAGAAGGGAGAAATTATAGATTTAGTCTCTCAGTAAGTCTAGAAAAAATATACTCACGATATCATTTAAACACTTCCTTTGGACCTGTGTTTTATCTCAATTTGGTCTTATCAATTTTCATTCCATTGTAAAAAAAGAAAATCCACTTTTGAAAGAGTTATTGTCATGGTCTACAAAGCTGCAAATCGTTGCACGTTAATTTAAAAATATTCTTGGTCTTCCATAAGAAATTTCAGTCACTATTTAGATTGATAACCTGTACTTACCACATGTTATTAAGTACTTTAAGTAAAGAAATCCTGTGTTGAATGTTCGACGTACATATACGCACATGTATATATGTGAAACAAATGTTGTTTGTAAAACAACTTGCTATAAACACGTGCAACAACTAATAGATTATACACTGTTGATGACAATTTTTTACAAAAGGAGAGGAAAGTACTGATTGAAAATGTGTCACGAGCAAATTAAGACAGCTGTAAGTGTGGTTTTTATTATTGCAAAGCCACATCGGGCTGAGTCTACCGAGGAGAATCGAACCGATAATTGTAACGATGTAAATCCGTAGACTTACCGCTGTACTAGCGGGGGGAGGGGAGATAATTGTGAGAAATAAACTAAACACATCTGCTTATAGCGTGTTTATTTTTTATTGTCAACATAAGGTTCATTACTTTATCCATTTTCAAAACCAAAATGATTGTTAGGTCGAATCGAATGACAACAGGCATTTTGTATAGTGTATAGAAAGTTCAAATTTATACATCTCTAATATGAAATCACCAGAGAGATAAGAATTTACACATGTATTTCAATAACAGAAATATTTAAAATTCTGGTCTAAAACTTTAATTTCTTTAAACGATGAATTTTCATTTACATTTCTATCGTGTTACTGTTATAAATATTAGATGGAGTTAAACATAATGCTAAAAATATGTATGTAAAAACGGCTCGTTTGGGTTGAAAAAATTCTTTTACGTTTTTTATGTTTCGACCTCCTTCGGTCATCGGCAAGTTCACAGAAAAAGAGAGAGGTAACCGACCGTAAGCTGACCACATTTTGAAAGGGGTTGTTTAACTGTGTTGGAATGTAGAGGGCGTGCTTAGATGTTTTGCATATATAATTTTATATTTATTCTATTGTTATTATTTTTAATAAAGGTATAATGGCGTTCCTTTGTATTGGTTTATTTTTGGCTTAAGTTGTTGTATTAGTAAGGTTTCTTTAATGCTGCGTTTGTTTGTTTCTTTATTTAGTATTTAAGTGTTTTCTATGGTTATGTTGTGTTTGTTTGACTTGCAGTGTTCGAAAACGTGTGAAGGTGACTATTTATGTTCTTTAAATCTGGTTTCCATTTTTCTACTTGTTTCTCCAACATGGAAATCATGGCTTTAGGATTACGAGTCGAGTGTCTTAACCACCTCGCCAACACAGGCCGACTAATAATACCTGATAAAAATAAGTTAAATGTACGAAACAGACAAGTGAAATTAAACGGTTCAGCTACAGAAAGATATGGAGTGAGAAAAGTAGTCAAGTTATATAGAAAGTAACTTAAACATCAACAGAATTAGGATACACTTGTTTCTTTGTTTTACAACAGAGTAAAGCAGTAACATTAAATATTAAAAAATCCCTAAATGCATTCCATTATCAGGTTAATTAAAATAGCATGTTAGTGATGCTTTAAAAGTGTTTTTTAATATTATAAGGTAATTTTTCTATTACTTTGAATACTAGTAATTGTATTGTATAATTTCAAAGGTTTATGCTACATTACAACAAGATATTTTTATTTTTGCCACAATTCAGTTGTATGCTTACTGTCTTGAAATAAAATACCTCTTGCATTACTCATGATACTGGGGTCCATATAACTTGGACCCTGAAAAATTACCCGTGTTTTCTGGTTGTTGTTGTTTTTTTAATTTCGCTCAAAGCTACATGAAGGCTATCTGTGCTAGCCGTCCCTAATTTACAAGTGTAAGACTAGAGGGAAGGCAGCTAGTCATCACCACTCACCGCTAACTTTTATTCTACTCTTTTACCAACAAATAGTGAGATTGACCGTCACATTATATCGTCTCCAGGGGAAATGTGTTTGGTGCGAAGGAGATTCGAACCCGTGACCATCGGATTAGGAGTCGAGTGCCTTAAACACCTGGTCTTGTCGGGCCCATTACCCGTTCTACCGTTCCTGAGATAATTTGTACCATTCTACGTTATATTATTTTAGTTACATGTGAGTGATTTACGAAGTGTCTTAAGATAAAAAAAAATACAATACCAGTTAACAGCTTGATCATAATGGGAATACGTTTTTACAAATGTTTTTCAATAATTTACATATACATAAATATACTCTTTACGTAAGTATTTTTTGAAAGTATATGTATACATATATATTTTTGTAAATTTTGTTGTTGCTCATTTGGCGATTCTTTATACTTTATATAATACACGTAAATTACTCTGTGTGTGCGTGTTTAATGTTTATTAAATAAGTACCTCTTACACTTACTTTTATGTTATAGTTACGCAGTAGATGGCAAAAAGCCCCGGAATGGCCAAGTGGATTAATACGGTCGACTCCTCATCTGAGGGTCGCTAGTTCGAATCCCCATCGCACCAACCATACTTCCTTTTTCAGCCGTCAGGGCGTTATAATATAACGGTCAATCCGACTGTTAATTGGTAAAAAGAGTAGCCCAAGAATTGGCGGGGGTGATCCTGACTAGCTGGCTTCCTTCTAATTTTACAGTTTAGGGAGGGCCAGCGCAGATAGCTCACATGTAACTTTGCGTGAAATTTGAAAACAAAACGAATAACGGGTTTGAATATAATTTTGTGTATACATATAATTATATACACCAACTGACCTTTTCTTCTTTCTTAGCTCCCCCTTACCACGTGTATTTTTAAAACACTCCAGTTATTTACTAATTCAAACGAGGTTTATCGTGTTATATGCTTATATGAGCCATATAAATGTGGAGGTGTAACCATGTAGTTCCTATTCGACAATGATATTGTAAGACCAGCATTTACTCGACTTTCAGAGGGCCGTGATAATCGGTACCTGCCTGTTTTACTGTCCGTTTAGGGTCCATCGACAGAAGAAGTAGAGGGAAGATGTGTCTGTCAGTTGAAGTGACAAAGAAAGTCATGGTGACGGTTCTATTGATGTGCAACAAACATCATCATATTGTCACTGACTTCTGGCAGTACGTTCCATTTACTGTGAGTTTTCATTAACTGCCACACACAGTATTTTATCACATCAGATTGTTTTCCCTTTTTACCGATTTCTTCTCCAACTGTGAAACACGAAAATAATATTGTAGAAGTTGATGTATGGTAGTTAAAAGTTCAAAAGTCACCACTATTAAACGCAGTGTCGCTTAAATAGTGTTCACCTTGAAAAGAAATACGAGCAATGAGTAGATAGTACATAAATAATGTTGTTTCGCAGTTCAGCCTTTGTTTTACTGATGACGTAATCCTGTGGGGTACCACATTTTGTAGCAGACTCTGCTTGTGTTGTGCAACGGCGTGAAATAAAGCCTGTGATGTAATGGTGTTGGGGAAACACTTTATGATAAGTTTTGGGTCCTTGCACGTGTCTTGTCTGGTAAAACCTTCGGATCTGAATTGAGCATCTCTAAGATGAGATTGAACATTAAAAGCGTCACATCAATTCTCTGTGAACACCTTTTAATTGTTCACTGCTCAACAATCAACATAATACAATAAAACATCTATTAACACCCGAATGATGTCATATCATACCAAGCTCTTTCTTTCATCGCAGCGAAAGATATTTGATTTTATTTTGGTTTGTTTTGAATTTGGTGCAAAACTACTCGAGATATATCTGCACTAGCAGTCCCTAATTTAGCAGCGTAAGAATAGAGGGAAGCCAGCTAGTCATGACCACCCCACCAACTGTTGGGCTACTCTTGTATCGAAGAATAGTGGGATTGATTGTAACATTATAACGTCCCCACGGCTGAAAGGGCGAGCATGTTTGATGTAACTGGGATAAAACCCTAGGTGAAACTTGCCATACAGAACCTGTAAGAGGGTTGTTTTTCAGAGAGAAAATTAAGTATTTTAGTTGACTAGATACATATGTTTTGAATTTTAATCTCCTGGTGAACGTACCTAGTGGTACTGTGTTATAGATTGGTGAACGTACCTAGTGGTACTGCGTTATAGATTGGTGAACGTACCTAGTGGTACTGTGTTATAGATTAGTGAACGTACCTAGTGGTACTATGTTATAGATTAATAAAAGTACCTAGTGGTACTATGTTATAGATTAGTGAAACGTACCTAGTGGTACTGTGTTATAGATTGGTGAACGTACCTAGTGGTACTGTGTTATAGATTAGTGAACGTACCTAGTGGTACTGTGTTATAGATTGGTGAACGTATCTAGTGGTACTATGTTATATATTAATAAAAGTACCTAGTGGTACTATGTTAAAGATTGGCGAACGTACATGTTAAATGCAGCACAGAATCATACTAACTACAGATGTTTTCAGCTGAAATACTCCGAAGTATTTGAATACTAATTAGAAATTAAATAAGAAAAATAACATTTTTTCTTAGTATTAAGCTGATAATTCATACTTAAAACTTTAAAAAAACCTTAACTTACAATGAAATTGCGATTTCGAAACTTTATCTTGAAAAGGAAGCAAATGAAACTTATTTGAAGAATATCCAGAGATCCACAGATCTTAAGGTTAGCATTATAACATTAATGTTCGATAAATTTAGTGCTAATATTACTTTATCCTGAACGGATATTGCAATGATCAGTACTTTTGGTCACGTTTATATAGGGTAGTACTTGATAAAACTGTTTTCTGAAAAAAAAAAGTTTCTTAAAGCAAATCCACAGTAAGTTATTTGTCGTGTTCTGCGGGGAATCGAACTTCGGATTTCAGATTTGAAAGCCCCAGAGCGTTACTGCGGTTGATAGTCAGTTCCAAACAGAGTTGCGAAACGATTCTCTTTTCTGAAACAACTTTATTACAAGACTAATGGAGATGACACAACAAATAAGTTAATTCACTTTATAACGACTGTGTATTGTTTTGTTTTAATTAAGGACAAAGCTACATAATGGGCTATATGTGCTCTGCCCACCACTGGGAATCGAAACCCGGTTTTCAGCGCTGTAAGTCCTCAGACATACCGCTGAGAAACTGGGGGCATAACTGTGTAATATTGTGCTAAATAAATAACAACAACGTAAGGCTTAAATCACATTTATACACCTTTTGTCCTTAAAACAGTTATACATCGAAATACATCGTTTCCCACATATTTCATGAGCTATTTTTCAAAATTGCAACAAAAAATAACAAAATATTATTTCGTTACCTAAATAGTGAGGAAAAAGTCGTTAAAAGTAAAAAAAACATTGTGATTGAAAGCTCGAAATAACTCTAGATTAAAAATAAACTGAAGTTCTTTAATTTATCTGCTATTTTGTGAAGTAAGAAGTAGAAATTTTATTATATTTTATAATATGTATATATATATATATATATCAATTTTTTAAAAAAAAGATTCTTTGTTTATATACTTATTTTATACAATAAGTGACAATATTTTAAATAAAAAATATTCAGATTACAACAACAAACGCACTACAAACGTTTCCAAGAATTCACGAAAATCATTTCAGCTTCCCACAAAACAACTTCAACTACTTTCATATATGGGAAAGATATTTGATGTAGCTACACAAAAAAATACGTTTTCACACAGTACAGTACGTGACTTTCACTTCACACTGAGAGCCGGTTTCCCGGTCTGGCTTTAAAATATTTGGCTTTAATATATTTCGACTAAACATGTAATATATATACATATATAAATATAGCAAGTAATTACCTAAAGCTTAAATACACACGGGGAAGTTACAATACACAATATGTATATCAAGCTTGAGATTTTAGTGTGAAACAGATTACAAAGGGGACCAATCAAAGCTGCGAATGTTTAATTAATAACAGTCGCATGCATTACGTTGCTTGGTTTTCGAGTATGAACAACTGTGTGAAAGTTCACAGGTGGCCATGGCATTAATCAATGCTTGTGTGCTTATGTGAAAAGCAAAAAAGGAAAACCATTGTTGGATCCATTATATACTGATACTGATATATACTGACGTTAAGTCAGTTCTTAACGTAATTTCAGGATATGGTCAGGTATTTAAGTGGCTATTCGATAGTATCGTGAGTGGAAATTAATCTGATGAGATTATATAGAAATTCATAGATTATTACGATAGGGCCTACGTACAGAGATATCTATTTCGTACTGTAAAACAACACAGCTGAATCCTCGATGTTTCTCGATTTCAGTGGATCAATATACAGCAAGTTATGCTTGCTTGTTTGTTTAGAATTAAGCACAAACAACACAATGGGCTATCTGTGCTCTGCCCTCCACGGATATCGAAACGCTGTTTTTAGCGATGTGAGACAACAGACATACCGCTAAGCCACTGGTGGGCAGCAAGCTATGTTTGTAAGAAGATTATAGTTCAAGCTCGCCCTAATGGGATTTTTATTGAAATTATAGATTTGCTAGCTAACATAATTACCAGGTGCAATGGTTATCAACATGGCGTCAAGAGGAATGTTTAGGTGGCTAAAAGTTGAAATACCTTAAAGAATAGAAGAACAATACTGAATATACATGATTAGAATAAACTATTAAGTGGTATACACTATAAGTTAGTGTTAATTTTCTATAACGGTACATTTTTAAGAGGTGTTTTATGAGAATTTCTTGCTAAAATACGTCGTTTGTTTGCGTTTCGGAAATTCACCTGCAAAGCTTTTCATAAGCTGTCAGTACTAACAATCACTTGATGAAAAATAGATGGCCGAGAGTATTCATCATCGATCTACTTTTGGAGTAGGATTATACGGACAATCTTACAAGACATCCATGACCACAAAATGTGGAGTGCGTCTTTTTTATCTGTAACGTAACGCAAAAAACTGACGCGAAATCTTATTAATTTTTTTTTGGTCTAAGGGTTCTTAATGGCGTAAAAAACGTTCGTGATTTTGTTAAAAGATATAACAGCTCAAACATGCTGCTTTTCCACTAAAGAGTATAATTGCGTTTTATAGGTATAAACGATTTAATAGTGTTTTATGTGTTCGTTAAAATTCGTTTATGGCGTTCTTGAACACACACTTTTACTATATTTTGTTATTATTGTTGTTGTCAGAGTTTCAAATATATCCTCTCTCATCAAATGGGAGTACGGATGTTGCTGATTTAGCGTAAAGTTCTCTCTACTACAGAGAATCGGAGTCCAGATTTTAGTAGTTTAAGTCCGTAAACTTATCGACAAATAGAAATCAAATTTTTTCTTTCTACTTGCTGCACTGATTAGATAATTTTGTACGCGATTCTAGAACATCGCTAAAACTGTGGTTTCATATAGTAGTATGGAAATCAAATAACACAAATTTACAGTCAAAAAATATTTTTAAAGCCTTCTTCGATGTGTTTTAAAACAGCTAAACTTGTTCTTCTAATTTAATGTTCACAGAACTCTTCAGACGTTCATCCTGAGAGGTGTTGCCTTCTCTGCTTGGACGTTTCCTTGTCGACAAGCTGCGGAAATTTGATAAGTTGTGGTTTTCTCCGTCTCCATGTTCATTATCAACCGTGGTCTTCAACCTACCTACATTCTCCCTTGTATTCTCTCTGTTTGTAAACCATTTCCTACGAGCTAAAGTACAGGAGAATGTTGAGCTGGAAGTTGGTCTGGATGTTTTGGAAATTCCTAAGGGAAATTACAAAATGTCAACGCAGGTCCTCCTGTACCAAATACGTAAAACAAGTATAATGTTACTGGTTAACCATATGAACACTCCTGAAACTTTAAAAACTGTCTGCAGAGTATTTATTTATAAAATAACTTTAAAATAATCTAACTTTAAATATATGAAAGTAGGATTATTGATTTTTATATCTGAGCCAAAAGTTATTTCAAAACGATTTGTTTGTTTTTGAATTTCGCACAAAGCTACTCGAGGACTATCTGCGCGAGCCGTCCCTAATTTAGCAGTGTAAGACTAGAGGAAAGGCAGCTAGTCATCAACACCCACCGTCAACTCTTGGGCTATTCTTTTACCAACAAATAGTGGGATTAACTTAACATTTTAACCCCCACACGGCTGAAACGGCAAGCATGTTTGGCGCGACGGAGATGCAAACCCGCGACCCTCAGATTACGAGTCGCACGCCTTAACACGCTTGGCCATGCCAGCCCATTTAGCAGTATAAGACTAGAGGGAAAGCAGCTACTCATCACCACCCACCGCCAACTCTTGAGACACTCTTTTACTGAAGATAGTGGGATTGACTATATAATTATAACGCCCCCACGGCTGAAAGAGCGAGCACATTTGGTGTGATGGGGATTAGAATGCGCAACTCTCGGATTATAAGTCGAGTGCCTTAACCACCTGGCCATGCTGGGCCTAGACATGAAAAATGTACATACTGTGTGTTATAAGGTTAGATATAACATTAACTGTGTGCCATAATGAGGCATTCAGTCGGTATCAGGGCGAGAAACAAGAAGTCCAAAATCATGAACGAATCAATTTTTACGACAAAATTAGAAGTTTCTGGGTTAATTTGTTTAGTATTGTCGAATAAAATGAATTCACAAGTAAATATGTTGCTCTAAATAGGTAGAAAATACATGCTTGAGTAAGTATGTTGTTAGAGAATATATTGTGAGAGATTTACATGTTAAATATGTTGCTCTAAATAGGTAGAAAAAACATGCTTGAGTGAGTATGTGGTAGAGAATATATTGTGAGAGATTTACATGTTATTAGTAAGTTATAGTAGATTTATGTATAATACGAAGCACGTGAAAACCTTTACAATATCATATTAAGACTAAATTCGTCACGTGTATGATAAGACACAGATATGTTTTAACAGCGTCATGTTTAAAATAAATACATAATTTGTGCGTGATAAAATAAAGTCATAAAATTCTAAACAACATAATGTTGTGACTAAATACAGAGTTTGTGTATTATCAGAAGAAGAAAAGTTAAATATAAATAAAAGAGAGTTTATGTGCATTAAAAGCTCAAAGATCGATATGCATCTCAGGGTTCGTAGCTTATGAATGATCAGATGGCCTAAACCAAATAAAATATGATGTATTTCTTAGCTATTTATTAGTAAAAAGATGTTTATAATTTTGCATTATCCAGTAAGTCAAAGGTTATTTGTAAGAGGTATGTTCTGTTTTTTCTTAATATTGGGGGTTGACGTTTTTGGTTGTTTTTTTTTTTGCTCTGAAATTCACATTTTGGTGAGTAAAAATATGTACGTTTGATGTTTCATTCCAGAGAAGTTGTATTAGAAAATTTATTTAATATTTCAGTAAGAATTAGCGCTTATTAACGAAATATAATTCGATTATTGAATTTCAGATTGTTCAGTGCACACTGGAGCCTAAAATTCATCATATAAACCAGGACCACAAAATTTAGAAGGAAGACTACTAGAACTCAGAGATATATTTCTGAAGTTTGCACTCTATATTTTATAAAGGTTTACCTGTTAGTTTCGATATTCCTTCTCAGTTTCGTCCCTGCTAGTAATAGCGACGAAGATTCGAACCCACGACCCTCGGTTTACGAGTCGAACGCCTTAACCCTACTGGCCATGCCGGGGCCTTTTGTAGTGAGAATCGATGTAATATAAAAACATGTAATATCGATCGTTTATTATTTGGAGAATCTCCAAAGTGTAATATTGTTTTTGTGAGAACCGATGCAATAAAATCGTGCCTGCTACAGCCAGGTAGTTAGGGTGAGCAACTCGTCACACCAAACATGTTCGCCCTTACAGCTGTAGGGTCGTCATAATGTGACTGTTAATCCCACTATTCTTTGCTTTCTATATGTAATATGAAAATTTCGGTAAACAACAAATCTTTCAACATGCCACAAGCTACAATGCTCTCACTTAAACCCGCCCTTCTGAAACAGGCAGGGCATGGCCAGGTGGTTGGGGCACTCGATACTTAATTTGAAGGTCTGGGTTCAAATCCTCGTCACACCAAACATGTTTGCCCTTTCTGCTCTGGGAATATGGCGATATTACAGTCAATGGTGAAAAAGTACACCAAGAGTTGGCGGTGGGTGGTGATGACTAGTTGCCTTCTTCCTAGTCTTACACTACTAAATTAGGGACGGCTACCGAAGTAGCTCTTGTGTAGCTTTGAGCGAAATCGAAAACGAAAGAAATAGAAAAAATATACAAAGAAAAAAATTGTTATTGATTTAATTATGGTTTGAACGATTAAGCTCACACTCGACCACAGAAGAGTCATCTGAGTCAGTTTTCTTATACATATGTCTAAATCTTTACAATAGATATCACAGCACGATGTATCTTTCTGGTGATATTCGTTAATCTCAAAAGCAATGTCACTGTAGGAGAATATCAGTGCTAATGTTCAAAGTATATACACATTTTTAAATGTAACCATTAATAGCTTATCATGAAATAAGACTAACGATTTATAGAATAAAGCAAATTTACGATACGACCTTGTGATCAATGGGACTAGACTATCTTATTGGAAACCTTATATTAACTTTTCTGTAGCTGACACGAGTCCTTAAAGCCTGCTTGGGGAGAGAAAAGAGATACTCCAGTATTAACTACTGTCAGTTAGAACAAGAAATATTGTCTTTGCTTATTAAAAGTAACGAGAAAATAAATCCAAATTAAAGGCTTAGAAAAACTAATAAATAAAATTACTCTGCTGACGTCGAAATCGCTTCGTTTATTCTCTAACTCAAGAAACTAACCTAATGGTTCGGTGTTGTGAATAATGTGCTCTTCGAATTGCAAGATTAACGTCAGACCCGAGTTAAAAAAACAGTTAAAAGACGTAAAATAGCCAATGTTATTTGTTGTGGAAAGACAATCTTATTTTAACATTGTGGTGTGAAGTAATTAATCAAATGTTTCTCGCTAGTATAATGGTACGTCTACGGTTTTACAACGCTAAAATCAGGGGTTCGATTCCCCTCGGTGCGATCGGCTGATAGCCCAATGTGGCTGTGCTATAAGAAAACCCACATATTAATTAAATTAGAATAATTCTTCCACTGTCCCTTTGAGAATACAAGCTTCTCCTACACAATGATATAAAATACAATATATTTAGCGTTAAAACTGATTTCTGGAAATGAATGTTTGCAATTACTTTTACAGGTTTGTTTTGTCTATAATTAAGAACAAATTCACCACAGTAACCTGAAGCCAAGTAACGACGCCTCTGGACTTGCGAGTTTGTGCATCCACACTTCATAACGACATAAAGGCTTTTCCGAAAGTTACTGTTAAAACCCCCATAGATAATTGGATTCAGTGCACTGTTGAAGTAAGCGAAGAAATTGGCAAAGTAAGAAACATCCGCAAACCACTCCGGCAACTGGAAAAAAATATGAATGGTTTAAATAATTTGTCTGAAACACAACGACAAAAATTCATTGATTTAAGTTACACTTTAAGATTTAACAACTTGAATTTTATCGATTAGTAATATATTATTATAAAAAATCTAAGAGCAAACCTACAGAGTAAGGGGATTTGTATTTCATAAAACAAGGAAGAATTTGGTAAAACATTGGCACTGTGAATAAATGCATCTATAGTTTACGTGATTCTTTAATGAAATCTGGGAATATTAAAACTAAATGAAATTGTGTGTGTTAACCTGTGACTATTATTTTATTTTTAACCCAACATCAAGTGAATAACAAACAACATTAACTTCCTGAATGAAATATGTTTTAAATATACAGGCATTATTCAAATATCAGCGTATGATGCGCAGTTAATTTTTAGGCCTAACATACAATATAAAATTCCGTATAGTGCGCAGTTAATTTTCAGACTTGATGTACAATAGAAAACTCAGTGCATGGTTAATTTTTAGGCCTAACATACAACGGAAAACTCCGTGTAGCGCCCAGTTAATTTTTTAGGCCTGACATACAATGAAAAACTCTGTGTAGTGCGCAGAGCATTTTTAACAAATGACCGTCCTTTGTGTACCTGGTGGTATATTGTTGTATCTATTAATAATACCATTGTTAACTATATAGCCGTATTGCTTACATCAATAAATTAAGGCTGATTTTATGACCCGTTTCTGTTTACACGTTTTTAAACAATGCGTTGTGCATAAAGCATAGGACAATGATAGATTGTTAGTGTGAATGTATTGAACCGCTGGATTGTTAAAATCATGACAATATTGACGACCTACAATATTTAGACACAAGAATCCAGGACGAATAAGACGAGTGGAAGTGATGATCATGACATGGGATTTCTTAGGTTTCAAACCTGCGATCCAAGTTTGATGTTGCGTCTAATCCTCTTCGTTGTGTGTGTGTTTTTTTTTCTTCCGGTGATACGACAGCGACAAACGATTATTACGACGAGTTTAGGCAACATTTGGATTGAAAATTTCACCTGAAAAATACTGAGAGAATACCTCTTTGACTTCTATAGAGCGCACTTCATGATTGAGCCCAACATTTTTGAAAAAGAATCGCGCACTATATCCGAGCACTTATGGTATATAACATAATAAACTACTCCTTTGATGAACACAACAAGTTGGTATTATGTTAAGTGTTTTTGTTTCTTTGTGTTTTTTTTTAATTTCGCAAAATGCTACTTAAGGGCTATCTGTGCTAGCCGTCCCTAATTTAGCAGTGTAAGACTAGAGGGAGGCAGCTAGTCATCACCACCCACCGCCAACTCTTGGGCTACTCTTTTACCAACGAATAATGGGATTGACCGTCACATTATAACGCCCCCACAGCTGAAAGAGCGAGCATGTTTGGCGCGACGGGGATGCGAACCCGCGACCCTTATGTTACGAGTCGCACGCCTTTACACGCTTGGCCTTTATGTTAAGTGATAGAAACAAAACTCTCCTGGTTTGTCGGTATGACCTGACAAGAAAACCCTGAATGTATTACAGTTGGCTTTAGAGCGCTTTGCTCTGAGAATGGTTGATGACAGATGATCAGTTTCGTAGTGCGCGGTTTCTGCAGAGTTACACTGCAAAATAGTTTTTTTTAAAAGTTTTTGCTGATTGTGACAGGTACCTGGTGGGTATGCACAAATATAGTTTTGGTTTTGTTTCATTACATTGGATCTCTGAGAAATTGACAGTTAACTATTTACCGGCAATAACGTATTTAATTGCGTTTATGTTTCTAATACGCTATTAAGTTCAACATAATTAAAAGTGTTTTGCTCCTGATTTTCGTTTGTATTTAATGTCCGGTGCGTCACGTTGCAGTGTCCAACAGTAGTCAGCAAGCAGTTACCCTGATATCGTTTTTCCATTGTAGCAACGGTTCGATGAAACGGTACGTGATGGGCAAATTTGAATGTGATTTTTGTGATTAGCAGCCAAATATCTATAAGAAACACCCAAAAGTGTTCAAGAAGCCAAAACTTTGTTGTGCAGTGTAATTGAGCGTGCGGTTTTTGAGAAGAAATGAAATTCACAGAGAAAACATTTCAAATTTTAAATAAATATTTCATTTAAAATCAAAGTAATATATGGACGTCAAACTTTTTGTAGAGTTTATTGTTCATGTTACAAAAATTTTACCATTTTAGTCCGATTGGATTATATTTTCAGTATTGGAGTGGCGGGATCCATGAATTCCATAAATATATTTTTAAAAGGTGATAGCAGAAGGTACCATTTCAGTGTATTTTCATTTCGTTTCAATGTGCTGTGTCGAAAGTTTTTTTTTTAAAAAGAAATTTTGGTTTTAGTACGTTCTTGATTTACTTACACCTCAGAATGTGTGTGTAGCATATTTCTTTTTTGTCAGGAAATAACGTCCCGGCATGACCAGGTGGTTAAGGCGCTCAACTCGTAATCCGAGGGTTGCGAGTTCGCGCCCACGTTGCGCTAAACATGCTCGCCCTCCCAGCCGTGGGGACGTTACAATGTGACGGTCAATCCCACTATTCATTGGTAAAAGAGTAAAAGAGTAGCCCAAGAGTTGGCGGTGGGTGGTGATGACTAGCTGCCTTCTCTCTAGTTTTACACTGCTAAATTAGGGACGGCTAGCACAGATAGCTCTCGAGTAGCTTTGTGCGAAATTTAAAAACAAACAAACATAATATTCAGAGTATACGTTGGTTTCTAATGTAAACAGATAAGCACGTGACGCATAAAGATCCCCATTTTATAGAATTCAGTAAATATTGCTCGAAAATATACATTAAAGAACTCAACCAAAAGTATGATATTTGATTATATTCTGCGAAGTGACTAAATAGAAGTAAAAGAAAGCGGACTTCAACTACAAGACACTTTTTTAATCCAAATAAAAGCCAGTGTGTGTGTATGTGTGTCACGTTAAGCCTAACTTCTTCACTTGATTTCTCGAAATAAGAGAAATCATAAAAGCCAAAATGCATTTATCCAGATGAAAAAGTTCGATTACTGTTTGCCCATTGCAACTTTAGTGACGGGGGAGCAAACGACTACAGTGAATGTTGATATGAGAACCCTACAGTAAATATGTAGTGTGGTATCACCTAGTCTAGAGTTATGTATACATATTTTATTATGAAACTAAAAATATGGATTCAGTTTTAAATTTTAATCGCCGCTGAATTCATTCCTGATGACGAGAAACCGATTTGAAGTAAAAATGTAACTCAGAGTAACTCTATGGGTGTTAATAATTTTACAAATAAAACAGAGAACAACGTTTCGACCTTCTTAGGTCATCTTCAGGTTAACATAGGTTATCTTCTTTGTAAACCTGATGATGACCGGGGAAGGTCGAAACGTTGTTCTGTACTTTATTAATAACAGTGTTAAAACCCACAGAGGGCCTTCTGATATACACGTTTCTGAGTTATTTTCTGTCATATCAGTGCTAATAAAAACAAATCCCTTTAATCAACGGAGATTCTAAGTTTAGAAACCAATAAAGGTTTTACTAGTTTTTTTGTCTGTATATGTCATTTTTATACCACAAGTAACATAAACTAACAATAATATTAGATTACACTTTTATTGCTAAGCAGCATTACACAAAAGTCACTGCTGGAACATAGTGTCACAGAAACACACTGGTTTTTTTGTACATTACAAGTTCTTAATGTAACTGATTTTTACCAATAATTATTTTATGAATACGCTACGAGTCCCGGCAGAACCAGGTGGTTATGGCGCTCGACTCATAATCTGAGAGTGGCGAGTTCGAATCCCAATCACATCATTCATGCCCGCCCTTTCAGCTGCGGGGGCATTATAAGGTAACAGTCAACCCCAAGTCATGTTTGTTGCTAAAAGAGTATCCTATGAGTTTGTCGTGTGTGGTTATGACTAGTTGCCTTTGCTCTAGTCTTACACTGCTAAATTAGGGACAAACAGCGCAGATAGCCCTCATTTAGCTTTGAGCAAAATTCGAAAGCAAACAGATGAATACGTCACGTGTTCATTTCATAAATCGTCTTAATTTTGTTTGGTTTAGAAAGAAATTTACCTGACGTTTAACTGTCTCAACTACACTTTTCTGTCTCTTTTTAATTTTTGGTCAAGTAAACTTTTTGAAAAAGTACTTATTTCAGTTAGCTATGAAGTGAGAGTTTGAGGAAGCACTACTTTCTCCGTAATCTTTGTCGGGCTTTACGCTAGTTTTAATATAATTTTCATAACAACATAGTTTACTTCATTTTTCTACGTAATAATGTTAGACTCGTGATTGGTAATCATAAAGTATGCATGTTTTTATCACAAACATGGTTGGTGTTCATAATGACTGCATGTTTAAGATAGATACATGGTTGGTGTTCACAATGACTGCATGTTTAAGATAGATACATGGTTGGTGTTCACAATGACTGCATGTTTAAGATAGATACATGGTTGGTGTTCACAATGACTGCATGTTTAAGATAGATACATGGTTGGTGTTCACAATGACTGCATGTTTAAGATAGATACATGGTTGGTGTTCACAATGACTGCATGTTTAAGATAGATACATAGTTGGTGTTCATAATGACTACATGTTTAAGATAGATACATGGTTGGTGTTCACAATGACTACATGTTTAAGATAGATACATGGTTGGTGTTCACAATGACTACATGTTTAAGATAGATACATGGTTGGTGTTCACAATGACTGCATGTTTAAGATAGATACATGGTTGGTGTTCACAATGACTGCATGTTTAAGATAGATACATGGTTGGTGTTCACAATGACTGCATGTTTAAGATAGATACATGGTTGGTGTTCACAATGACTGCATGTTTAAGATAGATACATAGTTGGTGTTCATAATGACTACATTGGTTGGTGTTTAGTCTGCAATGTTACACAGTTTTAATAAATAATTGTTGTCTCATTAAATACTTGCGTATTTAAACTAAAACTTTTTACGGACTAGATATTTTAAAAAATGAAATACAAACAAAATTGTCCGCTGTGTGTTGTCTACTAGTCGCAAGAAATTAAGTTTAAATAACCAATTTTACGAGATGCACAACCAAAAAGAATGGTTCATTACAATGTAACGTTTCGCCACTAGATGAATTTATAAACTTTTATTCAAACCTTTTTTTCATTATTACAAACATTAAAGCTCTACATGACCAGGTAGCTAGGGGCGCTTGACTCGCAATTTGCTAGTCGCTGGTTCGAATCTCCATTCTACCAAACTTACCCACCTTTTTTCCCGTTGAGGTGTTATAATGTTACGGTAATCTCATTTATCGTTGGTAAAAAGAATAACTCAAGAGTTGGTAGTGGATGAGATGATTATGTGCTTTCCTCCTAATCTTTTACAGTGTAACGGATTTATCAGTGAATATCTATTTTAATACTGATGTTTGTTTGAGCTAAATATATGCATGTAACTTATACAGTTAGATGTGTATTGCAAAATTCCCGCCTCTTTACTAAATCTGTGAAATATTCTCGAATGTAAAAATCAACAATATACGTTTTACCAAAGCAAAAGCATATCAATAGTATAGTTGGGCATTAGCAGAAATTCTTCTCTTAAACTTATAAAAAAAAATAACCAACGCAAAGCGAAGAGACAGTATATATTGTTGGTTTGCTGCAGTCGATACACTATAAACCTCCAAATCTATAATTGCGATTTGCGCTTATTAATCGAGAAAAACACAGATATGTGACCAGGAATACATATAGACTTCGAACATCACAATCTATTTTACTTCAATGGATTAATAACAGACGTTTGTATTTTTATAAAGGCATTATTCAACTTTAGCTGTGAAAAGTAACGCGCAATCAGTGAAGAGACAGCTACACCATTAAGTGACTTGTACTGATGTAAACTCAAAATGAATTTGCTCATAGTGAACTGTTGATGAGATTGGATGGAAGACTCAGTGTTGTTTGTATGTTTGTAAAACTCGTATAAGTATAAATCATTATTTGTAATAACCGTTATTATGAGTTGTATCAATGTTTGTATATTAAAATATATTTGTTTTACGAAAGAAAACTGTGTCTACCAAACCTGTTGACAAATATCACAAATTTGATACGTATTGATACCCAATTAAATTCTAAATCCAAATTACAATTTAGCCCAGTTTCAGGCTAATAATATAATTAACGTGGCATTATAATTTGGAGACTTCCCTGAGATAAATCATCATAAGTAACGCACTGCTAAGTTAGGGACGATTAGGGCAGATAGATCTCGTTTAACTGCTCAAAATTGAAAACAAAACAATATAAATATAATTGTGTGTTGGTTTGTTGCTATCCCTAAACTACCCAGCACACTCTCAATGCTTTTGATATTGAAACTAGAGTTTTAGAGTTATAAAATTTCAGAATTTTCATTGAGCTACCAAGAGGGAATAAATATTACGCTTACCTAAATATAATGTAGAAAAACATTGAATGTTATTTGTTTAATGTAATACAACGTATTTATTATTAAATCACCAAAATTATTTGAATGCACACAACATCATAATTTCACGCAAAACTGAAATAAAAACTGAGTGACGGGTCGAAATAGTTCAGAGGCTTTCTGAACATTCTTAAAATGGACAACATAAAATGAAAAATCATTTAGAACGGTATAATTATCATAAAGTTGCAGATATTAAACTCAATTTCAGGGTTATTTTAAACGTTTTAAATTTGGAATAATTTTTTCACATTACAGGTATACAATCTAAAGTATCCTTTAACACTACGTGTATACAATCTAGATTATATTTTCAAATTGCAATTATACTACCCAAAGAATGTTCTTACACTACGTATATACTATCTGGATTATCTTTAAACATTAGAGGTATACAACCCAAAGTATCTTTTTACGCTACGTGTATACTATTTTGATTATCTTTTCACATTGCAGGTATACTACCCAAAGTATTATTTTACGCTACGTATATACAACTTGGATTATCTTTTTACATTACAGGTATTTAGCCCAACGTATCTTTTTACGCTATATGTATACTACCTGAGTAAACTGTTCACATTATTGAAATACTACCCAACGTATCTTTTTACGCTATATGTATTCCACCTGAGTTATCTTTTCACATTACAGGTATACTGCCAAAAGTATCTTTTTACGCTACGTTTATACTATCTGGATTATCTTTTAACATTACATATATTCTACCCAAAATATCTTTTTACGCTACGTGTACACTATCTGGATTATCTTTTCACGTTACAAGTATACTTCCCAAAAATTTTTCTACGCTACGTTTTTATTATCTGGATTATCTTATCACATTAATGTATACTTTCTAAATTATCTATTTACGCTACGTGTTTATTATTTGAGTTATCTTATCACATTAGAAGTATACTACCCAAAGTATCTTTTTACGCTACGTGTATACTATCTAGATTATCTTTTGACATTACAGGTATACTGCCCAAAATATCTTTTTACGCTACGATATGGATTATCTTTTCTATTACAGGTACACTGCCGAAAGTAAATTTGTACGCTACGTGTATACTAACTGGATTATCTTTTGACATTACAGATATACTACCCAAAGTATCTTTTTAAGCTACGTGTATACCTCTGGATTATCTTTTCACATTACAGGTGTACAACCCAACGTATCTTCTCACGCTATATGTATACTACCTGAGTAATCTTTTCGATTTACAGGTATAGTACCAAACGAATATTTTTACGCTTTATTTTTACTGCCTGAGTAATCTTTTCACATTACAGGTTTACTACACAAAGTATCTTTTCACGCTACGTTTATACCATCTGGATTCTCTTTTCACATTGAAAATAGACTACCCAAAGAATTTTTTTTCCAAAAATATATATCATCTGGATTATCTTTTCACTTTACAAATATATTACCCAAAGTATATTTTACGCTACACGTATACCGTCTGGATTACCTTTTCAGAATACAGGTATACTTCCCAAAGTATTTTTTTACGCTACACGTATTCCAACTGGATTATCTATTTACATTAGAGGTATACTACCCAAAGTATCTTTTTGCGCTAAATGTTTACTTTCTGCATTACCATTTAACATTACAGGTATACTTCCCAAATTATCTTTTTAAGCTACGTTTTTATAATCAGGATCCTCTTTTCTCATTACAGGTATGCTATCCAAAGTATCTAATAACTCTACGTCTATACTGTCTGGATAACCTTTTCACATTACAAATATACTACCCAAAGTATCTTTTTACGTTACGTGTACACCATCTGGATTATCTTTGAACATTACAGGTATACTACAAAAAAATATCTTTTTACGCTACGTGTATACTATCTGGATTATGTTTTCTCATTTCAGGTATACTACCCAAAGTATATTTTTACGCTACGTGTATATTAACTGGATTATCTTTTCACATTACAGGTATACCTCCCAAAAAATCTTTTTATGCTACGTGATTATTATCTGGAATTTCTTATCACATTACATGTATATTACCCAAAGTATCTTTTTACGCTACCTGTACACTATCTGGATTATCTTTCACATTACAGGTGTACTACCCAAAGTATTTTTTATGCTATATGTATACTACCTGATTAATCTTTATACCTTACCTAGATATTTGATTTAATTTGAGAAACTTTGGTAAAACTTTTCTTTAGCATCGTTACAAGCTTACACTTACCTCTCCGATTTCTGCACTAGAATGTATAAACTGGGAATACAAGATTATAACTTGTAAAGGTAGCCAGCAGACGACGAAAGCTATAAGTACAACACACACCATCTTGATAACCTGAAAGGGAACAAAAATAGTCGTGATTCGTCCACGTTTTGTGTGACGGGGATTTGAATCCATGACTCTCAGATTACGAGTCGAACGCCTTAACTTACCTGACCATGCCGGGCTTGCGAATGGAAACGAATTTTTAGAAGACGTTAAGTAAAGTAAAATAATGGATTGTTTAAATCCAGAAGCTATAACAGTGTATTTATAGTAATAAAAGTGCCTTTTCTTAAATAAATGCAACTGTTTTAATTAATGTTTCTAAAGTGCTTTTAATAAAACTTTGGAATATTTTTATGCGTTGACAATATTACACAACTGGCTCTAAAGATATGTAAAATGAATCCTTTTGTTAATGTTATTAGTTTATACATCTAACACTTGTTGCCATGATGTATATATATATATTTTCATGACACTTATATATATTTTAATATAGATCATACCTTTTTCTTAGATCGATTTTGAACACTAATATTAGCTTGGTTTCTTTCGCCGGGTACCTCAGACACCCAGAGTTTCCAAATTATCAAAAAGTAAGCAGTCGCCATAATTACCACAGGAAGGAAAAACAGTGTTACTGCTACAAAGGTGTAGTACAGTTGCTTGGATGGGTATGTTGTCACACACTTCTGGAGACTTTCGTCATATACAATAACTGGCGGCCATGTTTCTCCGCAATGTGCCTCAACAAAATCTCTCCACTGTAAAATAGAAGGGAAGTAACCAAAATATTTCCACTGTAAAGTAAAAGAAAAATAACCAAAGTCTTTCACCTACAAAATAGAAGGAAAATAACCAATGTATTTTTACTGCAAAAGAAAATGAGTATAACCAAAGTGTATCCACTGTAAAATAGAATGAAAGTAACCAAAGCAATAGTTATATAGCAAAAAAAATGTAAATTGCTAAGTTTTTCATTTGAGATAAAGTTTTACCTTTGTGACTTTATCAAGACTAGTGGTACAATAATTGTTTTTTGCACAACTAGCCCAGATGAAGCAAATATGGCGAAATGTTGTCTGAAAAAACAACAACACATTATCTCGATCGTGAAGGTCGATTTTTTTCTAACTTTAATATCAAAATGTCTAAATCTTTACAGTATGTGTTTATTTTTCTTATAGCAAAGCTACATTCGGCTATCTGGAATGTCCACCGAGTGGAATCGAACCATTGATTTTAGCATTGTAAATCCGAAGACTTGGTGAGGAACCTTCCAGTATGCACTAAACAATCTAAAAACAAGAAAATACATTACTCACAATAATTATGATAATATTAACATGATACACAATATTTTCCAAAACAATGTTTATGTTAACCACAAATCCAACATGCAGAAGCTAAGTAATGCATGTCTTTCAGTATTTATTTTAACTCAAAGACAATTTTTATTATACGCCCTCCTTTCGAATGTCGTGATATTCAACTCAGTTGAACCTAATAAAAGCACCTTTTTTTCGAAACCTTCTGCAGTAATATTTTCTCAAGCAATATTAACGCTTTGGTCTGTTTACGATGCGTAACGCCTAAACTAGCAAAACATAAGTAATATAACATTGTATTACGAAAGGAATTTAATAGCATTACGACGCATCAATAAATGCAACAATAGTACGTGATATCATTTCAATAACGGGTGTTTTTGCAGCCCTCCAGTGGCTCAGCGGTATGTCTGCGGACTTACACGCTAAAATCCGCGTTTCGATACCCGTGGTGAGCAGAGCACGGAGCACGTTCTTTCGTTCAGTACAAAGGCTTATTATTGTAACAAAGTACACGAAACGTATTGAAAGTTTCTTCATAACTAGAGAAACCTGTAGTGATTGGAGTAACACATGAGGTGATTTTCGAATCTGAAAACATCTCTGACGAAATTCTGCCTGAAATCATTATTTACAAAAAATAAAAAAAACAACTCTCCAGTTTCCTTTTTGCTATTCATTCAAATAATATTTATGCTTTTATATCCAAATAGGTTTCTTCGAAGTCTTCTACGAACAATTGCTGTTTTAGCACAAAGCTACGCAAGAGTTTATCAGTGGTATGTCCACCGGACCTCAGCGTTATACGTGTATAAACCTTTCGCTGGACCATTAGGGGATCCTCTAATAATAAATCTAGCTGCAATTTATTATTTTGTTGAATACAAAACACTTGGAAATTTTGTGTTATATAATAACGTCAAATTTATTTTCATTTGTTTTTGGCCCCCCAATGGCTCAGCGGTATGTCTGCGGACTTACACGCTAAAATCCGGGTTTCTATACCCGTGGTGGGCAGAGCACAGATAGACCATTGTGTAGCTTTGTGCTTAATTCAAAACAACAACAACATTTGTTTTTAAATCAGCAGTGCGTTTACGTATTCAAACAATCAAATTCAGCTCTGGACTCCTCATGATAGAACAGCGCGAAAACAGCTGTAATGTAGCTATGCGGTAAACCAAACAAATCCTTTCACCCTGTCGACGTTCTCTGTAATAGTAAATATTTATTGACCATGAAAATATATAGACCAGTAAATTCATAGAGAATTCAAGGTGAAACACGTAACAGGGTATACACAAGACTGTCTTTTTATTATTATTATTTTGCTGTTCCACCTGTTATCTGGACTCTGCTGGAGGGGTTTCGTTTGCTTTCAGTTTTACGCAAATTCAAAACAAACAAATATCTATATGGCGGTAGCGGCCATTTTGAATTTCTAGAGAAAAACAAAGACTAACAGTACCAGAGTTTTTCAATTAGCATAATTAAAGGGATACAAGAAAAAAAATTGTTTCTACTCTACTGCTAGACTGATCTTGGGTTATATGTGACTGATAAGTATATTCACTGTTATTTGTTTTGGGCGGCCCGGCATGAGGTTAGGGCACTCGACTCGTAACCTAAAGATCGCTGGTTTGAATTCCATCACACTAAATATGTTCGTCCTTTCATCCGTAGGGGCGTTATAATGTTTTCGATCAGTTCCACTATTCGTTGGTAAAAGAGTAGCCCAAGAGTTGGCGGTGGGCGGTGATGACTGCCTGCTTTCTCTCTTGCCTTACACTGCTAAATTAGGGATGGCTAGAGCAAACAGCCCTCGTGTAGCCTTGCGCGAAATTAAAAAAAAAACACACCGAATTTCTTTTGGGTTATGGAATCAAAACCACAAAAGATCTATTTGCCTTACCTATCCATAAATTTGAGCTAATTGACATAGAGGAAAGGCTTGTTTGTTTTGGAATTTCTCACAAAGCTACTCGAGGGCTATCTGTGCTAGCCGTCCCTAATTTAGTAGTGTAAGACTAGAGGGAAGGCAGCTAGTCATCACCACCCACCGCTAACTCTTGGGCTACTCTTTTACCAACGAATAGTGGGATTGATCGTAACTTTATAACGTCCCCACGGCTGGGAGGGCTAGCATGTTTTGGCGCGACTCGGGCGCGAACCCGCGACCCTCAGATTACGAAGCGCACGCCTTAACGCGCTAGGCCATGCCAGGCCATAGAGGAAAGGCAGTCAGTCAGTCAGCAGCATCTATCAGGTCATCCCATAAGTAATGTCCGAAAATTTAATACAGAAAGTGCATCATCATTTCTGTCTTTGTAGAAGACTTTAATGACTAAAGTATGTAGTAGGATGTGCATAAAAATGTTCAGTCAAATAAAAGAAACAAATAAAACTCCACTTTTTCAGATCATTTATAGAAAAAATCTTAATAAAGACGGATGTGTCTGAGGAACATATTGGGCATATAATGCTTTATAAGTTTAAAAAAGGCAATAGTGCAGCAGAAACTATATGAAACATTCAAGGTGTTTATGTTGAGGAGTCTCTCAATAAAAAAGATGTCGAAGGTGGCTTCAGAAGCTCAGATCAGGTGACTACAGCTTAAGTGATGCGTCACGTTCAGGTCGTCTGTTGAGTTTAATGACGACTTGCTGCTGGCTGCACTTGATGAAGAATGTGCTGTAACAGTTGAAGAACTAGAACAGAAACTTAATTCAACCCATTTAAGAGCTCGCCGTCATTTACAAGAGCTTGGAAAAGTGTCAAGACTTAAAAAATGGGTTCCCCATGATTTGACAGAAGCCAACCTTGGAGCAAGAGTGAACATTTACATTTCTATACACCCTCGTGAACGTAGCTCACCTTTTATGGGAAGGGTAATGGCTGGAGATGAAAAATGGATATTTTGTAAAAATGTTAAGCGCTCGCAGACAAGAGCTCAGTGCAGATATACTGGCTAAAGCACAGCCCAAAATGGATTTCTGTCCTAAGAAAGTTTTGTTAAGCGTTTGGTGGGATATTTTTGATGTGATTCACTTTGAGTCGTTGCCACTCAATGCAACAATTACATCAAACGTAAAAACGAGTAGACGATTGGCCTAAAACTGAAATGTGAGCATTTTAAAGCGCCTTAAAGATCTCATAATGTAGATGCTCTAAAAATACCCCCTCCTACTGCAACGAAAACAAACAAATTGGTGGCCCACATCCACAAATTGCCATGATACTGATAAGCATGAAAAAAATTCACTCCGCACCTGAGCTGAAAAAAAAAGAATGAAACATTAAAGGTAACCACAGTCTCAAATGTGAAGATTACAAGTTTGAGGCAACGAAATGTGAACAATGGACCCTCGGAACTGCAGTATAATACTTATTACGTATTATAATCTATTTCGGAGGACTCATCGATTTATTGTGCTACTCATTACGATTTTAATAAGCCGAACATTTTAATATGATGCTGGAAGTTAATTGAATACCGGTATGTATCAACTTATAACATTTGCCAACAAAACTGATACACACAATTTTCTTTTTTAGTACAAATACAGGGTGGTCGGTAGAAAAGCGGAAAATTTGTCAAACAGCTATTTATTTTCACAAAGAATAACTTTCACAAAGTTTTTTAAAGGCATATGTTATATTACACTCATAGGTGCTCAAAATGCGTTTTATGATATTAAAATCATGCATTTTATTCATGATGTAAAGAAATCAAAATAGAAATGAGTAAGCAAGCATTTTATTCATGATCTCATCTGACCCTCAAATTTTCCGCTTTTCTAACGACCACCCTGTATATTTTAATATACACGCAAAAATACAATTTCTAATAACGGTTATTATAAATATTACTTCAAGAACGAAGGTTTTAAAACTTACAAGCAATATTAAAATTTCTATCTGGTCTGGAACTGAATATTGTATTGACGGTTCACGATGAGTGAATTAATTCTGTGTTTGTATTGTTACACTTCGCTTAATGGCTAGATTCGTGTCATTTAACACCTGACTTTTCTCCCATAATTTCTAATAACGGTTATTATAAATAATACTTCAAGAACGAAGGTTTTAAAACTTACAAGCAATATTAAAATTTCTATCTGGTCTGGAACTGAATATTGTATTGACGGTTCACGATGAGTGAATTAATTCTGTGTTTGTATTGTTACACTTCGCTTAATGGCTAGATTCGTGTCATTTAACACCTGACTTTTCTCCCACGATGATATTTAATGTCATCTTAGAAATACTATCGCATAAAGTTAATTGTCAGAAGTTAAACGGTTTGTAAAATTTTAAATCTATAAACGTTCCTGATCAAATATCTATAGTTTCCCGATTAATAATCGTTTATCACAGTTATAAGTGGTGTGTGTGTTTTTCTAATAGCAAAGCTACATCGGGCTATATGCTGAGCTGCCTACCCAAGGAAATCCAATTTCTGATTTAAGAGTTGTAAATCCGTAGACTTACTTCTGAACCAGCGGAGTATCAGTTATAACTTTACTGTATACTAATCGTAGCAAGCCAACAATATATAACTATCCCTTCGCGAGACAATTTATAAACTTTAAAAGGAGGTTCTCGAAAGTTCAGTTAGCAATAATACTGACAAACGCTAATATTTTACATAAATATTGTTGATTTTTACTCTCGGAGACCTTCTACAGAACAGATTTAACACATCTAACATTATAAGTTACATGCATTTCTAAATGTATACTTGACTGAAACAAGGCCTGACGTGGCCAAGTGGTTAAAGTACTCGACTCGTAATCCAAAGATCGCAGATTCGAATCCCCGTCGCACTAAAGATGCTCGCTCTTTCAGCCGTGGAGGCGTTATAACGTGACGCTTAATCCCACTATTCGTTGGTAAAAGAATAGTCCAAGAGTTGGCGGTAGGTGGTGGATGGTGATGACTAACTGCCGAAGCTTTAGTCTGACACAGCTAAATTAGGGACAATTCGCTCAAACAGCCCTCATGTAGCTTTACCCGAAATAGAAAACAAACAAATCGGTGTACACGGGAGTCTAGAAACCATTATGTAAATAAGGACCACAAAATTCAAAAGAAAGACTATTAAAACTCAGAGCTCCGCTAGATAACAATTTGTTCTGAATTTTCGCTCGATATTTTGTACCAGTTTGATCATTTAGTAAAGTTTACGCATTATTTTTGATATTTGGTAAAGACAAAATACAAATAATTATATTATTGTTTTAACTGTATCACTTACGGTAACTAAAACGAAGAAATCGCTTTGGAAAAATAAAGTAAAAGAAATTCGATTTTAGTAATAAATTTTTCTTATATGTTCTGATTTTTTTATGCTGTTTCATAGTAGTTCCTTCCAGATTATTGCATGAGTCTGATATATTCTGGGCTCGACATGGCCTAGCGCGTTAAGGCGTGCGCTTCGTAATCTGAGGATCGCGGGTTCGCGCCCGAGTCGTGCCAAACATGCTCGCCCTCCCAGCCGTGGGGGCGTTATAATGTGACGGTCAATCCCACTTTTCGTTGGTAAAAGAGTAGCCCAAGAGTTAGCGGTGGGTGGTGATGACTAGCTGCCTTCCCTCTAGTCTTACACTACTAAATTAGGGACGGCTAGCAGAGATAGCCCTCGAGTAGCTTTGTGCGAAATTTCAAAAAACAAACAAACAAACTGATATATTCTTACCTGAATCTGGTAGTATTCTCTGTAAATTATAAAAGGAATGGCTACGATTAACGAAACCAACCAGATCACTGTTATGACGACCCCTGTACGCTGCTTCGTGATCCGGGCTCGAAACGGGAAGAGAATGGCAATGAAACGATCGCAGGCTATTGCAGTAAGTGTAAGCACGCTACTTGTTAAGCACGTCACTGTAAGTAAAATAAGAACGAAAAGAAAGTATTGAAAAACAGCCTTAAAACGAGTAACCCAAAACTATTAGCCATTTTTAATCACGAGAGAAAAAAAAATCAATGTCTGATGGCGTTTTCGGCATGAATAAAGGTAATTAACAAACCGTGTCAGATTTAACTTTCTTATAGGGGGAAAAATGAGCAAGAAAGTTTGTAATAACTATAAAGAAACTTTCCGAGATTAAACTACGTTTAAGGAAAATAATAAAGGAGACGTTAACTTGAAATTACCGCAAGTAATTAAAGGCAAGAAGTTTATTTTAAAAAAGATAAGTAATAAAAATAATACAATCTTTCAACAATTAAAACACAGAAGAGGAGACTTGTTACATGACATGGACTGAGGAAGAAGAGAGAGAGAGAAATGACAAACAAAACGGTTAAAAAAGAGGAAACAAAAAAAGAGAGAACGTACCACATGACATATATAATGGATAGAAGAAGAAGAGAGAGAACGTATCACATGACATGTATAACAGATAGAGGAAGAAGAGAGAGAGAACGTACCAATCAGTGATGTCGAGAAACCCACTTGTTGAGAATTATATATGAAAAAAACGGCTTGTTTGGGTTGAGAAAATATTTTAAATAGAAGAGCGAACAACGTTTCGACCTTCTTCGGTCATCGTCAGGTTCACAAAGAAAAAGGTAACTGACCGGAAGCTGACCACATGTTTGGAAGGGCTTGTGCAACTGAGTGTCGCAATGTAGAGGGCGGGGTTAGATGTTTGAATACATAATTTTATCTATAATATTAATACAGGTATAATGGCGTTCCTTTATATTGGTTTATTTTGGGTTTAAGTTGTTGTATAAGTAAGGCTTCTTTAATTTTGCGTTTGTTTATGTTTGTTTCTTTATTTAGTATTTTAGTGTTTTCTATGGTTACAAATTTAAACCAATACACACAAATCCAACAAAGACACACGAGACGCAACTGAACAAATTACTACTACAAATGAAAAAAGCCAACACAATTTTACAAACACTTTATTCCTACCTACGTAAAACCGACTCACGCACAGCGCAAATATACGGCATCCCCAAACCTCATAAACCAGATTGTCCATTACGACCAATAATTTCAACATATGAATCGTTTAATTACAATCTTGGTAAATACATAGCATGGGCATTCTCCAAATATGTAACATCAGCCAGCTCGTTCATCAAATACTCTTTAAATTTAAGGTCTAATCTAAATCAACTTAATCATAAAGCCTTAATGGCCAGTTTCGATGTTATATCCCTCTTCACAGAAGTTTCAACAACAGAAGCCTGTAAGATAGCCTTAGAACTATATATCCGAGACCCTAACCCAACTATAGACATTATCAGTAACCAGTTAGCAACCCTCATAGAATTCACCACAATAAAGACAAACTTCATGTTCAACAACCAAAACTATATACAAACAAATGGCCTAAGGATGGGCAACCCAGTTTCACCAGTTCTAGCCAATATTTTTATGACACAAATTGAAACACAAGCAATTAATACAGCATTACATCCACCACTAGACTGTTACAGATATGTAAATGACACGGTTGCGGGATTCAAATCTACAGAACACATTTTTTCAATCACATTAACTCTATACATCCCAACATTAGCTTCACAGGTGAACAGGAAGAAAGCAATCAAATATCATTTCTTAACCTCAAAATTATAAGAATCGACACACAATTCAAAACAGAAATCCACCGAAAAATCACCCATACTGGAGTATACATTCCTTGGGACTCAGCACATGAAACAAAACCAAAACTCAACATACTAAGAAACCAGATAAACACAGTCATAAAACTATGCTCACCAAATAAAATTAACGATGAATTAGACAAAATAAAACAATACTTCATCAACATCAATAAGTTTCCTCCACAAACCGTAGAAAACATTATAAGCACACACCTAGACAGAAAGCAAAATCAACCAACTAAAGTAAATATATCTCACGAATAAAAAAATCACGAAACCATATACTGCTGTATACCATATATTCCTGACATCAGCAAACAAATGACCAACATTTGGTAAAAACTGGTAACAAAATATGACATTCCAGTTAATACTAATTTTTTTCAAAAACCAGGCACAAAACTGAGGTCTATACTATGTAAGAACTACACTGACAAACACCACACCAACACTGTTTATGAAATACAATGTGATAACTGCCACGACTTCTATATTGGAGAAACAAGTAGAAAAATGGAAACCAGATTCAAAGAACATAAAAAGTCACCTTCACACGTTTTCGAACACTGCAAGTCAAATAAACACAACATAACCATAGAAAACACTAAAATACTAAATAAAGAAACAAACATAAACAAACGCAAAATTAAAGAAGCCTTATTTATACAACAACTTAAACCCAAAATAAACCAATATAAAGAAACGCCATTATACCTGTATTAATATTATAGATAAAATTATATATTAAAACATCTAGACCTGCCCTCTACATTGCGACACTCAGTTACACAACCCCTTCTAAACATGTGGTCAACTTCCGGTCAGTTACCTTTTTCTTTGTGAACCTGACGATGATCGAAGAAGGTTGAAACGTTGTTCGCTCTTCTATTTAAAATATTTTTTCATCCCAAACGAGCCGTTTTTGTATATATAAAGAACGTACCACATGACATACATAATAGATAGAAGAAGAAGAGAAAGAGAACGCACCACATGACATACACAATGGATAGAAGAAGAAGAAAGAGAGAATGTACAACATGACATATATAATGAATAGAGGAAGAAGAGAGAGAGAATGTACAACATGACATATATAATGGATAGAAGAAGAAGAGAGAGAGAACGCACCACATGACATACATAATGGATAGAAGAAGAAGAGAGAGAGAGAATGTACAACATAACATATATAATGGATAGAGGAAGACGAGAGAGAGAGAATGTACAACATGACATATATAATAGATAGAGGAAGAAGAGAGATAGAGAATGTACCACATGACATATATAATAGATAGAGGAAGAAAAGATAGAGAGAATGTACAACATGACATATGTAATGGATAGAGGAAGAAGAGAGAGAGAGAATGTACAACATAACATATATAATGGATAGAGGAAGACGAGAGAGAGAGAATGTACAACATGACATATATAATAGATAGAGGAAGAAGAGAGATAGAGAATGTACCACATGACATATATAATAGATAGAGGAAGAAAAGATAGAGAGAATGTACAACATGACATATGTAATGGATAGAGGAAGAAGAGAGAGAGAGAATGTACAACATGACATATGTAATGGATAGAGGAAGAAGAGAGAGAGAATGTACAACATGACATATATAATGGATAGAAGAAGAAGAGAGAGAGAACGCACCACATGACATATATAATGGATAGAAGAAGAAGAGAGAGAGAGAATGTACAACATAACATATATAATGGATAGAGGAAGACGAGAGAGAAAGAATGTACAACATGACCCATATAATAGATAGAGGAAAAAAAGAGATAGAGAATGTACCACATGACATATATAATAGATAGAGGAAGAAGAGAGAGAGAGAATGTACAACATGACATATGTAATGGATAGAGGAAGAAGAGAGAAAGAGAATGTACCACATGACATATGTAATGGATAGACGAAGAAGAGAGAGAGAGAATGTACAACATGACATATGTAATGGATAGAGGAAGAAGAGAGAGAGAGAATGTACCACATGACATGTATAATAGATAGAAGAAGAAAAGAGACAGAGAATATACCATATGTCAAATAAAATATTTAGAGATAAAACACACGAGAAAAAGATTTAGAAATAGAACCTGCAAAACAAATAACAACAATTCTGAATCACTACATATATAGGAAATAATAATCTTACAGGAATAAATATTAAAATATGGTGAAATTATAAATATCATACTATATTAAAAATTATATGTGTATACATGTATATATATATTTGTGCGAACTGAATATTAGTCTGATATTTCAGAAATTTCTGTCACGATTGACATATTATCTATTCAAATGATAAGACTTAACATTTTACTCGCATCGTTTGACACTATTGAGGTGAAAATATAAATACTGCAAACCACTTTAGATAAAACTGTGATGGCGACTTATTGATTTTCTTTACTGTTTTCGTAGAATACAAATTTTAGGCTTTGATTGCTTAAAAGGCTTTTGTATATAGAAACAAAATATTCCGATGACAAAACCAAAACACCACCATAAACAAAAGTAATGATTTCTGATGTTTCTCTCGGCGTCGTACGTGACCACTCAACCTACGCGCGCATTACTTCGCCCGACATGGCCAGATGGTTAAGGTACATGACTCGTAATCTGAATGTCGCGTGTTCGAATCCTTGTCATACTAGCCATGTTTACTCTTTCAGGCGTGGCGGCATTATAAGTGACGATCAATCCCCCTATTTGTTGGTAAAAGAGTAGCCCGAGAGGTAGCATTAGTTGGTGATGAGTAGCTGCATTTACTTTAACTTTACACTGCTTAATTAGGAACGACTAGGCGTAGGTCGCTCCGGTGTTGCTTTGCGCGAAATTCAAAACAAACCAAACCACTTGAAAACATATATACAAGGATTGTTTGTTAAGGCTCGAGACCAATAGGACGTCCTTTGTCTAGCTCTTGCTTGAAGCGAATTAGGCCTAAGAGAATTTGAATTGAAAATTTAAGAAGAAGCATTTGAACCTACTACGTATCTCATCAAGGCAGCATATAACTTAAAGAAAACAGAGAGGACTGCTGAAATCGAGAACAGAAGAGCGGGAAACCGCAAAAAATTAACAACTACGGGCCCTATAAGACCGATTAAGGAAATGGCGGTAAAAGCCGTTACGGCTCATGAAAAGACTAATGCAGGTAAGTCCAGTACTTCTGGTGGCAATGATATCAATAATTCCCCATTGCTAACTCTCTGTAGCTTGGCAAAAAGAGAATTAAATACTGTTAAAAAAGCAAAAATAGTAATTAAAAAAAAAGTAGAGCAAAGCGAAAATTAATTAAAGAAGTTAATTCTTCGGAAAACTCTGAATGTGAAGAAGAAGCAGTGATAGCTACTAATACTGAGGTAGAGGTAGCTACTCCTGTAACTAAAGTAGGGTTAAGTCCCAATAATGTAATGGTTAAAAATAGCAACACCGAAGATGTTGATATACATAGTAATAAAGACAAAAAAAAATGATGACAGTGATCAAGAATTGGAAGACCAAGACTTCATCACTGTTGTATCCAAAAGAAATACAAAGAAAAACAAACAAACAACAAACAATAATACTGTGACAAAAACAAGACCACCACAATATGCAGTTATTATAGAAGGCATTCCGGGTCATTATAACCAACCCCTGCTTGCCACAGAAGTAAAGAGATGCAAACCAAATGTTAACATAGTTAACATTAAGCGTTTGCCTAGAGGCGGAGTACTGGTGCAAGGGCACGATGCAGTCGATCTTAACCGACTACTTAAAGAATGGCCAACAGATGCCTTTAAACCAGGAAATATCAAAATCCACCTTCCGGGAAGTAAGCCGCAACCAAAATCAATAGTGGTAAGAGGGGTTCATCAAACGATTGACCTGGATCTAATTAAACAAGCACTACACGAACAGAACATACCATACAACAAAATAGAAAGAATAATTTAAAAAAAACACAAACACCTACCAATCTCATAAGAATTGACATAGACGACAGTTACAACACTCAAAATTTAATTAATAATGGAATATTGCTTGGGGATCAAAAATACCAAGTAGAACAATTGAAAACACCGGCAATTGTTGTAACACAGTGTTACAACTGCCAAAGATATGGACATGTTTCAGCAGCCTGCTTAGCAACACCGAGGTGTTGCGGATGTGGCGGGGAACACCATATTAATCAATGTAAGAAAGAAAAAGAAACGCCCAAATGTTGTAACTGTGGTCAAACCCACACAGCAAATTATAAAGGATGCGAGAAATATAAACAAATAAAGCAACGCATTTTTCAGATCAGAACACCAACAGAACAAAATCAACCGAAAACAAGTAGTTTACCTAAAACAGACACACCAACAGAACAGAATCAACCAAAAACAAGCAGCCAACCTGAAACAAGCACATCAACAGAACATAATAAAACAACAAAAACCACATATGCAGAAATGTTAAAAGGAAAAGAACCACATAAACAACAAGTACAGAAGACTAATACACAGAACAAGAACACATTAACACAAAAACCAAAAGAAAACAACACAACCATACAAGAAACCAATAGTAACACAACAGATAAAACAAGCTTGTTTTCAACAGTGTTTAAAAATGTAATAACAGAGTTTATAACAGAATACACCAAACCAAACCAGACAACTAATTTTATAGAACTACTGATCACAATTACCATAAAACACGTCACACCTCATATACCATACATTATAATTACACTAACAGGTTACATGCTCACAGCTCAATGTTCACAGTAGTGTATATCAACATCCAACGTGCAATAGCTTCCAAGAAACATGAGATCGAAGACCTAATAGAAGAATTAAACCCCCAGATTATAATAATAAGTGAAACTTTAACATATAATAATAATAGATTTAAAATACCTTATTACTCAATAATTAGAAAAGACAGGAAAAATAAAAATGATAAAAACAGAGGCATTATGCTGCTTCATAAAGTAGATTTATCTGTAGAAGAAATAGAATTAAACAGTAACAATGAACATGTTACTGTAGATATCCTCCAATCAAATAAAACTAAAATAACCGTAGCAGGAATTTACTGCTCACCCAATAAACAATTAGATACAACTTTACTAAATAACATCTTTTCCCACAATCAAAACACCATAGTCATAGGAGATTTAAATAGTAAAAATGTTTCATTTGGATGCCGAAGTTCTAATTCAAATGGTAGAAAATTAATAAAATTTATTGATGATAATAATATAGCTCTATTGAACGATACTACCCCAACACATACATCCTATTCCACTAACTCTAGTGACACACTAGATCTGTGTATGTGTACATATAATTTAAGCCAGAAATTAGTAAAATTTCAAGTGGGAAAAGATGTAGATAGCGATCATCTCCCAATTTTTTGCGTCTTCGATCTCACCCCCTATAAAAATATAACATATAGGAAAGAAAAATTTAATTACAGTAAGGCAAATTGGCAATGCTATAAACAAGAATTAGATAATCTATTACCTAATGAAATTATTAAAGAAGTTAAAACGCACGTCGAAATGGACAACTATTGTCAAACAATCACGGATTGCCTTCAAAAAGCAGCCAAGGTAACAATACCAAAACAACACCACAAAACAACAATCAACACATGGAAACCCACCACAGAAATAATCAACCTAATAAAAAAGCGCAGACAACTAAGAAGACAGTACATGATTACAAGAAACAGAGAAACTAAAACACAAATAAACAATATTAGAAATCACATCAGAACTCAAATAAAACAACAAAAACAAAATAAATGGGACAATTACTGTAATAAACTAAACGACATAACTGACCCGAAAAAATTCTGGTCACATCTTAAAAGATTCACAAGTGAAAACACAAACACAAAGAAATATCCTCCACTTGAACATAATAACACCACTGCACGTACAAATAAAGAAATAGCCGAAGCTTTCAAGGATCAACTCCAAAATACATTTAAAACTCACACAGATCCAGAAATGAATACAAACTTCTACAATAAAGTCACTAATCACATAGCAAACAATAAAGATCAATATGAACCAATATTTCCAGTAAACATAACTGATACAAATACAAGTTCTAACACTGATTTTGAAAGCACGTTACTAACAAAGGAAATATCCCTACATGAAATACTAGAAGCAATAAAAAACACCAAAAACAAAGCGCCAGGAGAAGATGAAATACAAGCTATTCTCCTAAAAAACGGCACTCCGAAATTGTTTGACCACCTAAATTCTCTATTTAACTTATCGCTATCCTCAGGATATATCCCAGTTTCTTGGAAGCTAGCAAATATTTTAATGTTCCATAAGGAAGGAAAACCAGCGAATAAACCAAATAGCTACCGACCAATCAGTCTGACCAGCTGTGTAGGCAAAATTCTCGAAAGAATAATAAGTAATAGACTCTCCACATTCTTGGAGGTAACATCAAAATTACCAGGAGAACAGAATGGATTCAGAAAATTTAGACAAACGACAGACCATTTAATAAGATTAACCGAAACCATTATAGATAGTTTCAACAAAAAAGAATGTACAGTCGCTTGTTTCCTCGATATCGAGAAAGCATTCGACACCGTTTGGCACGATGGTCTAAGGTTCCGAATGAATGAAATGGAACTACCGCGAGGAATTACTCGCTGGTTATCTAACTTTCTGGAAAACAGAAAATGTAGAGTAAACGTAGAAGGAACTTTTTCCGAATACTTTACTCCACTAGCTGGTGTCCCACAGGGAGGGGTGGTTAGCCCTATACTCTTCATCATGTATGTTAATAATATGCCATTGAAGGATCCAAATCATAGATTCTCATCACAGTTCGCAGATGATGTGGCAATCTGGAAAAGTGCTGCAACACCCACGATAGCAGCTACAAACATACAACCACAATTAAATAGAATTAGTGAATACTGTGAAAAATATAGAATTAAAATAAACACAGCAAAAACTCAGCTCGTACTCTTTACGAAATCGCCAAAACACAGGAAACAACAGTTAGAAATATATATGAATGGCACGCTGCTCCAGATTGCCCAATCAGCAAAATTTTTAGGTCTGACTTATGATTCAAAATTAACTTCGATCAATCATGTCAACGAAATTAAAAATAAAATTTAGCGAAGAACCAATATGTTAGGAGTCTAACTGGTAAACACAGTGGAGCATCTACAGATAATATTTTGAAAATATACAAAACATATATTAGACCAGTAATAGACTATGCAGCTCCAGCATGGGTAACTGTAAGTAATGAAACAATCAAAACCAAACTACAAACAATACAAAACACACTTCTCACAACAGCATACAGAGTTCCGAGAGCAACATCATCTAAATTCATCCATAATTACTCGAACATACCAACCATATCAGATAGACTCCTAAATATTACAATTAGGTATTTTAACAAAAATTGGATGAAAAATGATTTGTTATGCGAACTAGATAGGTACCTCATACATGATGAAGAAAATCCTAAATACCTCTCCCCAATTAACATATATATTAAACATAAAGAAAAATAAATTAAAGTAAAATATGTATGTATATGAACTTTAAATCTTGTATTTATAGTTTACATATTTATGTATTTTAAAATAATAATAAGATAAAAAAAAAAAAAATTGCCACCAGCAAGCTTGACTACTGTGAATAAGAGACTATAAATGGACATTGCCCTGAAAAGGACCTAACAAACGAACAGTTAGGGAAAATATGTTCAGGAAGGAGGAAGAGGTCAAAGTGAACCTGACCCTCCAGGGCAAAATACCCAAATACCATTGACCAAGTTTACATATATACAAAAAAATTCTGTCAAATTGTGTTTCACTGTTAACTCTGAAAACAACACCATTAAGTGCACCAAAGCAAATTTTACGAAACTTAAATTCAAATATTTATCAGAAATGTAACTCTTGAGATAACTGTTGTATCAATAATTGCACTTGAACTTTCTCGTTAATGCTACGGACGTTTATTGGTTTCGTTTGAATTTCGCGCAAGGGCTATTTACGTTAGCTCTCCCTAATTTAGCACTGTAAGACTACAGGGAAGGCAGCTAGTCATCACCATCCATCGCTAACTTTTGGGCTTCTCTTTTACCAACGAGTGGTGGGATTGACCGTTACTTATAACGCCCTTACGGCTAAACGGGACGAACGTAGAAATGGAAGTAAAAGACGGTTTTGATGCTGGAAAACAATTTTACGTCAAGCGTAACAGATCTGTGTGAAATCAAAAAAATAGTTTATTTTTGAATATCATATAGGTGTTTGTTTCGTTTTTCTAATTTCAGTGATATTAAATCCGTGTTATTAATGTTTCTTCGAAATATTATTAACACAATTATACTCAACTAACTGCACAGATGTAGTTTGAAAATTTCGAACTGCCTGCTACTTTACGTGAACGCAGCCTCGTTGCAATTTACATGGTTTTTTTTTTTTTTTGGGGGGGGGGTCATATCTCTGATAATAAATGTGCTACTTAATAAAATTTATCACTTTAAAAGTAAATCGTAAACGTAATTGAAGTGGATAGCTTTTTAAATTTGAGTTTATTTACGACGAAGTTTTGTTTTTTGTTGTTGTTTTTTTGCATACGTTCTGCTCGCGTGAAAAGTTAAACTCTATCCTTGAGACAGTAAAATAGAGAAGTAATACGAACACCTTTACGTTGCTAGACGAGGAATAGTTTAATTAAATAAAATAATAACAAGAATTCTACAATGAAATATCACATAAAGTCTAATAATTTTCTTAATACCACGTTACACTAATGGATTTCTGAATTGATTATATCACAATGACAATTTAAGAGTTACAGATTCGCGTCTTAGTCATTTTAAAACAATAGAGCAATATCAAGTCATACGTTATATTTATTGTTTAGGCCTGGTTTCTGGAAGCCGTCGGGCAAAGTTATGTTAGTGCTATTCGTACAATCTCGAAAACTGATCAAATTTCGAAACTTCAAAGTTGTTTTAATTCACGTATTTAAGAATCATTCTCGAATCAAAGAAAGTGTTTGAGAAAACTGTGAGAAAGCTCCAATAATAACATCACTTTGTGTCAAAATACGTAAATTTTAAAGGTCTTGTTCCAAGCACATAAATATTCTTTGTCTGTCGCTTTTGTTTATCCAACCTGTATTCTGGAATCGTTCTTGCACATGCGTGAAACAAGAAATAATGTTATTTTTTTTTATTCCATTAAGTTTGTTTTGAATTTCGCGCAAAGTTACACAAGGGCATCTGCGCTATCCGTCCCTAATTTAGCAGTGTAAGGCTAGAAGGGAAGGTAGCTTGTCATCACCACCCACCGCCAACTCTTGGGATACTCTTTCATCAACGAATAGTGGGATTGACCGTGATATTATAACGTCCGTAAGGCTAGAATAACGAGGATGTTTGCTGTGAGGGGAATTAGAACTCGCGACCCTCGGATTACGAGTCGAGTGCCGTAACCGCTCGGTCATGCCGGGCCGTTCCATTAATTTCTCCTCCAATGATTTACATTAAAAAACCTCTCTTTGAAATTAGCTGAACGGTTTTGAAAATGTACAAAACCTTAAGTGAACAGAACTGATTTTTTAAAAGGTTCGTCTTCTTCCGTCTCCGAAAAGAAAAAAATAAACAAATTATTAAACTACAAAGAAGTTTTTCAGTGGATTTTGATGTTTCTAATTATTATGGATCGAATAAATGGCTTTGTAAATCACAGAAAGTTTTTCTCTAGTACAGTTCTTAGAAGTGCTAACAATTTTGACAATGTACAAGAAATTGTTTTATGTATATAGTTTCATCAGTCTCGTTGCTACATTGCTGTCAAACAAATAAATGGTGTAGATTTAGATGAAGTTTGCTGTTTAGCGTAGCATTAACAATTAGACTATATACGTACTGTTTACTACAGGGAATCGATCCCCACAAGCCACATATGGTATGATCAGGTAGTGTGGAAACTCGACGTGTAATCTAAGGATCGCGGGTTCGAGGCTCCGTCACACCAAACATGTTCGATCTTTCAGCCGTTCGGGCGTTATAATGTGACGGACAATTGCACTATTCGTTGGTAAACAAGTAGTCCAAGAGTTGGCGGTTAACTGTGGTGACTATGAGTATTCTTTTTAGTCTTACACTGCCAAATTAGGCACGGCTAGTGCAAGTAGCTTTCATGTAGCGTTTAGCGAAATTCTAAAACAAACAAACAAACGCCCTCCAGTGGCTCAGCGGTATGTCTGCGGACTTGCACGCTAAAATCCGGGTTTCGATATCCGTGGTGGGCAGAGCACAGATAGCCCATCGTGTAGCTTTGTGCTTAATTCAAAACAACAACAACAAACAAACACTCTGTTTTAGCGTTCTAAGTTTGTACGTTTACTGCTGACCCACTAGAAGTCACGTGTATAATGTTTCTAAACTTGTTTGATAAAGGTGTGTAATTAAATAAGGAAAATAACATTTATTATATTTACCAGAAGAATGGGAGTGAGGATAATAGTTTGTGTTTTAAAAGATTTCATGTTAAAACATTAAACTAAGTTAGTGTCTGCATCAGAAGATTATGAATTGTATTCTAGGAACAACACCTTTTAGTTGAATCATGCAACTAAGTTAGTTCTCATTTTAGAACATTATGAACTGTATTCTAGGTAGAACATCTTTTAGTTAAATCATGCAACTAAGCTAGTTCCTATTTTAGAAGACTGTTTCCAGGTAGAAAATCTCTTAGTTAAATCTTAAAACTAAGCTAGTTCCCGTTTTAGAATATTATTTCCAAGTGGAACCTCTGTTAATTAAATCATGAAACTTGGCTCTTCCTATATAGAAGTGCAGGGAGTATATTTGACGTGTTAGTGGTCTGGCTGTTCATTGTCAACTTGTTTGGATCGCTCAGGCTTTAGAGTATTCAATAATGTACTAATTAAACAGTTTGAAAATTACGTTTCCTTTCTCCACATTGAGAAGATTAACCGAAAATTGGTAACGAAGCTGTTAAACTGACTTCTTCGTTGCATTGTGCAACTTGTGTGCATCAGCTACGAAGATTAGTCTCTGATTTTCAGCAGTGTTAGGGTTTCTAATGGACTTTTCATGTTATTCAAAGAACACTTTTACTCTCTGAAGAATAATTTTGATGTCCGTGTACAATAACCTGCTAGTTAGTCGAACATCTCTATAAAACGTGGTGTGTTCTAAACATAATAGATAAGCTAGTAATGCAAGGTGTGTAAACTTCTGTCAAAACGGAACGAACTGTGTGAATTTAAGGGAGGGTTATGTTACAACCCTCTGACAATGTAAGCCAAAACCAGTAGGAAGATTAATTACTTTTACTCTAGTAGTACATGCACCAAATAGAGTGCGTGAAGCTTTTCACAAGCATTAGGCTCAGAACTGTACAAAATGTGCTGAAATATATTTATACTACAAATTCTCAAGTAGCCATACAGTGTAGCTATTACTTGAATGGTTTCGAGATTAAAAGGCCCGACATGGCCAGGTGTGCTAAGGCGTTTGAATCGTAATCCGAGGGTCGCGGGCTCGAATCTCGGTCACACCAAACATGCTTACCCTATCAGCCGTGGGGGCGTTACAATGTTATGGTCAATCCCACTATTCGTTGGTAAAAGAGTAGCCCAAGAGTTGGCGGTGGGTGGTGATGACTAGCTGTCTTCCCTCTAGTCTTACACTCTTAAATTAGAGACGGCTAGGCGCAGATAGCCCTCGTGCAGCTTTGTGCGATGTTCTAAAAACAAATAATTAAGATGAAAATGCAGAGTTGATTTTTTTTAATACTTTTATGCTTCGTTGGTTGAACGTGTATTGAGTGAAATGGTTGTAGAAGACTATCTCTCATGTATGATTTATGTGCTAATGTGTTAATGTTATTCCAAGTCTTCACATGGTTTGTCTGTGACATGACGGTAAACATTGCATACAGATCAGTAGTACTGAATGTTAGTCATGTAACGTAACATGAATTATGACCTGCAGATCCACATCGCGGGACGCTATTCATTGCAACCGAGCCAAATCTGATACATATTTTCCAAAGAAGTTATTCGATGCAATATACATTCGTAAACTTCTTATAAGTAAACCTGTTTTTTTTTAACAGTTCTACTACGTTTTTATTGCCCTGTTCTCTGATAAAGATGTAATTTGTAACATTGGTGTATGCTTAAGGTAAAATCAACTATGTTTGATAATATACGTCATTTAGTACTCCGCACGTTATAAACTGAGAGATCTCTTCTAATATATTTATGGTTTTTCTTAGTTTAAAACTACTATTTATATTTAAACACAAACAAATCATAATTGTAATCAAGTTTTGTCCTAGTTTAAGACGAACTTTTATATTTAAACACAAAATAACCAACAGCAAGGCTTGTGTTTTGGTATTTTATAGTCAACAGGATGTTAGACGCCAAGAGCTTGATCGGTGTTATGTTTCATGGCTTAGTTTATCTTTGAAATAGTCAGTCACAAATCAAAACTTGTCACTGTGGGCAGCATTGTAATAAATTTAGTAAACTGTTCGCTAGAGATTGTTTCAGATTATTCTAATAAATATATAGGCTAACATGTGAAATCTTTATAAAGTGACATAAAACTGTCACGCATTTCTTTAACAAATACAGTTAACATAGAATACAACTATCATTTTGATAGCAAGGTTTTTACACATATTGATACCATTTACTCTCTCCTCCCTATTTACCATAATTATTCTTTGAAAGCATAGAATCCAAGTATGTTGCTTTAGATTGTATGATGTCGAGATTATGCGGTACAACAGTTTAAACCATGAATCATTTAAATTTCCCCTAAACTGAGAAATTTTGTAAGCGACACTATCGCGGATTCGAATCACCGTCACACCAAAGATGTTCGCCCTTTCAGCCGTGGGGGCGTTATAACGTGCGGTCAATCCAACTATTCGTTGGTAAAAGAATAGCCCAAAAGTTGGCGGTGGGTGGAGATGACTAGCTGCCCTCCCTCTCGTCTTACAATGCTAAATCAGGGAAGGCTAGTACAGATAGCCTTCATGTAACTTTGCGCGAAATTCAAACCAAACCAAAGGCTTTGCTACGTTAGCTCTAATGCTGTTTTCAATGACTTAAAATCAACTATAGTATTCATATCATTGACAAGTATTACTTGTTTCATGCGTGTTACGTGTTTCCTTAAATAAATGATGTAATCATATGCCAAATTTAATAAAATTTGCGAAGTTCGAAACAAGCGTGCGTTTATTTGCATAACTTTACCTTAAACACCATTAATATGCCCACAGCCTAATTAATAAAGCTCGAGACACGTTACAATAGTCATTATAGCGTGTTTACAGTTGATTTGTCTTTAAAACCTTAAAACGTTCTCTGCAGATAAGAAGCACGAGAAATGTCTTTGAACATGAACTTTATGAGGTTTGCTGAGAAAACCAGTCAAACAAATAACGATGGAGATTTCTGTTAGAACTTGGCTTTATTTGTGTTCTCAGTTTTGGTGCCAATATTTCCTTTTAAAGCGCTATATCCCAAAGTAAACTGAAGCTACGTCACTTCCACCCTCATTTCCTGTTTTAAAATAACCTATACCAGCCGCATTAACTTTGGGAAGAACATTTTTCAGTTATCAATTTCTGTGTTTTAGATCAGTGATTTATCGAGTTAATCACTTTGTCCATAAATCATACGTAATAAACAAGCACAACTAAGAACGATACAGGAAAAAAATCATTAACTGATTTACACTAACTGTACAGTAATTTTTGTCTTTTTTTTTGGGGGGGGGGTACCGGATTGGTTGATAAATGGCCAAAGAGTTATCCTTAAAACTAAAGCAATTTATCATGGATGATGCCGTGAAATTAATAGTTTAAACGAAACTTGTCTACATGCACTATAATATTGAAGTATTTCTCATCAACTGTGTTTATTCATTATCCTATGGTTTGCTAGACTATCTGTTTGCCTCTGGTGTATTTAAGCCAACTGTCTTTAAATCTTAGTTTGAAAGTGTTTTTTGTTGGATTTTTTTTTGCATGTACTCTTTGTAAAATACACGTGTTACATTAAGTGTGTTTATTCATTATCGTAGGGCTTCTAAAATTATCTGTTTGTCTGTGGTGTATTTAAGTCAGTTGTCTTTAAAACTGAGTTTGGAATTTTTTTGCGTTTACTCCACATAAAATACACGTGCCACATTAAGTGTGTTTGTTCGTTATCGTTGGGTCTGTTTTGAATTTCGCGCAAAGCTACACGAGGGCTATTTGATCTAGCCGTCCCTAGTTCAGGAGTGAAAGATTAAGGTCATCACCACCAACCTCCAACTCTTTGGCTACTCTTTTAACAACAAAAAGTGGGATTCACCGACATATTGTAATGACCCAACGACGAAAAGGGGAATCGTGTTTGGTGTGACGGGTTTGAACCCGCGACCTACACATTACGCGTCCAGTGCTTTAACCAGCTGGCCATGCTGAACCCTTCGTTATTGGAGAGCTTATTTGTCTATTTGTTTGTCTGTGATGTATTTAAGTCAGTTGTCTCTAAAACTTAGTTTGAATTTTTTGCGTGTACTGTATATAAAATACTTTTAATAATGTGTTATTCTAAAAAAAAGAAAGAGCTACGTAAGATAAATTAGAAGACCAGAATCTACACACTTTTTTAAATACATAAACGCCCTCTAGCATCTTGGAATAATTATATTTGAAAATAAGATTAGAAGGAAAATTATAAACAAGCGTGTGTGCGAGCTTCTTATTTTGGTTTTTGTTTGAGGCTCTTGTCTCAAAAATTGTTATGAAACTAGGTAGTATTTTATATTTTCATGTTAACTTCTTTCTGTTAGGCCTAAAAACAATGACAGTTACTTCTCAGCTAGGATCCAGAGGTTTTAAAGTATTCCTGAATTCTAAAAACAGCGAAGTTCCCAATTCTTTTTTCAGCCTCCTATAATCAAGCTACTTTACAGCTTGTAGGCACCCAATAAGTAAAAGCTTTGTTGTTCGATTTTATACAAATTACTGGGTACAATGCTCAAATGTCAAGGATATTAATCGAGTTATTTAACGTAACACGTTAATTCAAGGATCCTAGAAGTTTCACTTATATTGTTAAATGTCGGAATCTTGAAAAAAAATACAGAAATTACTTGCGTGATAAACACGAGTTTAATATTTTATCATTGTCTGTTGTACTAGCGCCTTCCTCTTCCAGTGACACAGTGGCATAGATACAGACTTGCATTGTTAGAAACCGTGTTTCGGTCCCCTTGATGGGCAGCGCAAAGCTAGCCCATTGTGTAGATTTTTGTTAAACGGCAAAGCGTCTTTGTTGTTTCAATATGATGTAACGTTGGGTCATCGTCTCAACAGAACACAAAAAGCTATTTTAATGTCTCGTCATCACACAAAGAGCTATTAAACGTCTCAACAGAACACAAATAGTTATTTCTACGTCTTAACATAACAGAACGAGACGTTTCACAGTGGGTTTGTTTGTTGGGTTTTTTGTGTTTTTTATAATGCACTTTTGCTTACCAAGCCGTGTGAAGTTACAGCGCTGAGATTCCAGATCTAATTGGAAAATATTTTATAAAAAATCTAAAGTGACACTTGCAGGATAAGAAGTGACAGGACTGAAATAGTTCGGAATGTTATGGTCACGTATATTTCTTTTCCAGTTCCTTCTCCTGATGTTTGTACGTTGCTTCAGATCTATAGCTTTGTTATTGCTTACTTATTTAACTTTGTTTTTACAAATATGAATTAGAACTCCAAATGTTGTGCAGTAGATAATCATCACAATCAGTTTTTAATGAAGTATTTCACTGCGAATCTACAGATCGTATATCACACCAAATATGCTCGCCCTTTCAGCCGTGGAGGCGTTATAATGTGACGGTCGAACTCACTATTCGTTGGTAAAAGAGCAGTCCAAGAGTTGGCGGTGGATGTGATGATGACTAGCCGTCTTTCCTCTAGTCTTACACTACTAAATTAGGGACGGCTAGTACAAATATCCGTCGTGTAGCTCTGCGCGAGATTCAAAAACAAATGAACAGATCGTGCATCAAAGTTGATCACTTGCCTTACTTAACACAATCATCTGCTAAAAGTGACAATTAGATGGAATATTTAGCACGAGATTTTGACTCTTCTGCATTTAACTTCTGTGCTTTTATTGCTGATTTTCTATTTGATGATATGGCAGTTAACCTATGTCAGTTCTGTTTTTCTATTGACTCTTACTTCACAAAATTAAACACGCAGCGCATCAAAACGCGAGACAGAAAGAGTTTATTTAATTTTTATTACCGCTACACATTTTCTTTGTTTAATAAATACAAAAAAACTGGACTTTCGAGGACGTATATTAAATTTTAATATCAGCTTTTACAGAACTTATGATCGTTATTAAAATAATGATGAGAAATAAGCGATTTACGCGTTTTTTTTAAATGTTTTTTGGAAGGAATAATTTCCTACTTCAAAGCTGAATCAAAAGCGAACTTGGAGCTTTATAAAGCGTTTGAAATGTCAAGCGTTTTTAGTTGTTTCTTTTTTTACGTTATGATATATCTGCATTATTGTTTAGCGTCTAACCCGTAGATCACTTGTCTTCTATATACAACTGCGAATAAGCATAACTGAAAGTTGTTATTCAACTACGACTGTTCAGGTTCTTTCCAAGCGATTTCATGTCCAAGGATTGTCATTACTGCGCAACTGTGTTTTCTTATATTTGTGGCGCCGTAAAGCTTTGTCTGTCTTCAAGTATGCTATTATGTAACAACGGACTCACCGTGATTTGTCAAAGTGGTAAAAATTTGGACTTGCAGTGAGAAAACGGATAAAAAAATGAATTAAAGAAGCCAGTTTTAGTTACACAGTTTAGTCAGCCATGTCGAATCACCTCACGGATCTTTCATGTACGATTTGTTTTATCCGGAGTAAGGCAGTTCTATATTTGTAAGCGTTTCAGTGCTTATTAAACTGATCGATCAACCAAATCTCTGATTAATTCTGGTGAAGAAACAGTTCAGATAACTTAAATTACATTTCCTGCTGCACTTCATTTTGTTAAACCTGTCTGCTGTGCTTAATTAACTCTTCGTTTATTTCAGATGAGACTGAAAAGAATTCTGAATGGGTCCCAAAGTCAATTTTGTGCCCATTTAGCGTGCAAGAGACAATTCATCTATCAACTAGAAGATAGCGGCAGGAAATACGGTTAAGATACGTGAAGTTTGCGAGGTATGCATTTGCATTAGCGTATTTTTTAAATAAAATGTCTTGCTGTGTTTCGAATTAAGCAAAAAGCTACACAATGGGCTGTGTGCTGTGCCCACCATGGGTATCAAAACTCGATTTCAAGCGGTTTGAGTCCGTAGACATACCACAGTGCCACTGAGGGGCTAAAATAATTAAATATTCCTTTAACAGAAAAAGTGTGTGTATTTTTCTTATAGCATAGCCACTTCAAGCTATCACTTTCACCGAATAGAATCGAACCCCTGAATCTAGCGTTGTAAATCCATAGACTTACCCCTGAACCAGCGGGAGGCAATAGAAAAAAAAAGAAATTTTAACAATGACTGGAGAAGTAAAACCCAAAAAAACTAATTCTGCCTAAGGCTCTCGACTAATAATCCAAGGGTCGCGGGTTCGAATCCCCATCAAACCAAACATGCTCACTCTTTCAGTCGTAGGGGCATTATAATGTGATGGTCATCCCACTATTTGTTGGCAAAAGAGTAGCTCAAAAGTTGTCCATGGGCGCTGATGACTAGCTGACTTCCCTCTAGCCTTACACTGCTAAAATAGGGACGGCTAGCGCAGATAGCCCTCGAGTAGCTTTGCGCGAAATTCAAAACAAATTAAAAAAGCCTTCGCTTGTTCCTATGTCCCCGCCATTAATTCAATTATAAATCTGCAGATTTACGACGCTATAACTCGAGTTTCGATACGTTTAATAAGCAATTCTCATAGGTGTCACTGCGTAGCCTTTAGCTTAACAACGACCAAAGTAAACCAGAGACCTGTTCAATTGTTCCTTTCTCTACTTATAACGTAAAAACAAAATATTCTCAGAGTTAATGAATATATTCCTCATTTATCAAACATACTCGGAAGAAAGAAGCTTCGCGACCCATCTTTGTGACACTTTTGTTACGTTAAACGCTTCAACCACGTATATTAAGCTGATCATTGCTTTATAGTAAAATCTTTCTCATTAGAACATTCCAGCGAAATAGCAATTAGAATTCCACTGTCGTTAGATTAGCCCTCATTATTTTTCTGCTAATTGAAATTCGTTCCTTTATAACCAGCAAGTAAATAACTGCTCAAGCTTTCGGCTGTCTCTTTAATTAAAGACTGGTTATAACAAGTAAAGACGAGAGTTCCATTACCAAGCAAAACCAATTGGAAAACTAGATCTCTTAGGACCTTTGTTATACTCAGCATACTCTAATTCCCGACAAAGACTACTTTGGGTCTAGATTTTACAGAATTCTCAAATCACTTATCGATTATATGCTTCTTTCGCATTCTGCTTACAGATATTTCAGATGTATTTAGTTTGAAATATGTTTTACCTTTCCTTTGTGAACATCCAACTTCGTTGTTATTTGGAAATGTGTACGAAAGGGATCGTTTGTTTCAAGTTAAGCACAAAGAGCTATAAAAAATTTGCGCTGTTTTATAATAAATTTAAAATTATTTTAAAACATTCGATATGGAAAAGTATTTTTCTTGTCACTAGAGGTACTCACTACATTTAAGTAGCTAAAATTAAATTTATTCAGTGTAAAGGCCCTGTAAGTTCAAGTACTTTTGTTTTGTCTCGGGGTTCCCACGTTATACTTAAATAAATTTTTAAGAGTTTTTTTTTAATTTCATGCGAAGCTACACGAGAGCTATCTGCGCTAGCCGTACCTTTTTTAGCAGTGTAAGACTTGGAGAAGGCAGTTAGTCATCACCACCCACCGCCAACTCTTGGGCTACTCTTTTACTAACGAATAGAGGGATTGACCGTCACATCATAACGCCCCCACGGTTGAAAGAGTAAGCATGTTCGGTGCAACCAGGATTCGCACCCGCGACCATCGGATTACGAATCGAACGCCTGGTCATGCCAAGCTTGTTTTAAAGAGAAAGGGAAGATATTAGAGAATGAAAAACATAAATATATTAAGGTGGGGCATGTAGTTGTGTTTTAGATCATTTCATATATGTGTGTGGTCTTTTATTACTTCATTTCTTTTGTAAAAGCGGAGGCTGAGAGTAATATATAACCTGTAGTAGAAATATTAGGGTGGTTTCATTTTTATCATACTTCAGGAATTATTAGAACTTATATTGGCTACTGCTTTCACACAATTGGTTGCAGACAGTAAAAAGTAGTGGGAGTTGAAACATTGTCGATTCATTTAAGTATATGAAGAAGCTACATAGTCACTCAGCTTCATATCTTTAATTCATCTTCCATGCTTGCTGGCTAGTTTAACATCTGAGTTTGGGCTTTGTCTGGTAGATGGGATATCCCCAACCCATTACCAGTTATTACCACAGGTATTATTTTTTATAAGGTTAAAGTCTCAACTAGGACTGACAGTAGATTTTTCAAAGACCTTCTTAATGTTAATTGTATACAAATCATGGTATAATGAACTCTTGCTTATATGATACACGAAAACATTTTATTATTACGCGATATGCGACTCCCAGCTTTGCAAAATGTTTATCTTGTGTGCATGTAGATTTGTAATTGGGGTCACGGTTTCTTATTTCTATCTTCATTTCTCGTCATAGAGAACTTTATTTTTCTTCATTCTCAGAATGCAGATATGACGTCATAAATACGTCACACGCAGACAATGCAGTGCAGCCATGGTTAAGCGGCTAAAATATATAATAGAGTAACTTTATAGTAACAGAATAAGTGTCGATTCATTTAAGCATATGCAGAAGTTACTTAGTGCTTGAAAGCCAATTTAATAGAAAACAGAGGAGAAGTAAAATAATCTAAACCTCTGCTGAAAAGTCCTTTATAAAACTTCTAGAATACTGTAGAATTATAGCAAAACTGTACACAGATCTATTGCTTCTTTTGAGTTATTTCGAAATAAAAGTCTGTAAAATGTTAGAGAAGCATATAGAACTCACAATAATTCTCACAATTGTAATGAAGTATTTCTACAACAATTATGTTTTTTAAAACAGTCTAAACATTTACATTGCTTAACAATTCTATGATGTACATTAAACTCGCAATATTCTTCGTGATCTTATTCTTACTTGGAAGACTTGGTTTTCGTTTGCTTTCGCGGAAAGCTACTTGAGGGCTATCGCGCTAGCCGTCCCTAATTTAGCAGTGTAAGACTAGAGAGAAGGCAGCTAGTCATCATCACCCACCGCCGACTCTCTGGTTACTCTTTGACCAATGAATAGTAGAATTTATCTTCACTTACAACGCCCCCACAGCTGAAAGGACGAGCATGTTTGGTGGGACGAGGATTTGAACCTATGACCCTCGGATTAAGAGTCGAGTGCTTTAACCATCTGACCATGCCTGGCTCGTTCGTCGGATAAATACATTTAATTATGATTTACTCCTATTCATGTTCACTAATGATTAAGTGTGCTAATAAAATTAGCCATTCCTCTTTAATTATCATCCACTTTACTCATTTAATGATGTAGAGAATAAAGTTACGAAACGCTATTGAATTAATTTCAAATTAATAGTATGCGAAGGATTGTCTCAGGGTGACATTTGGTGTTGGTTAATAGTTTTATTTTATTAATCTCAATATTACATGCAGTGGTCTCTCTGTTCGGTCTCCACCGTGGAAAATTGAGTCCCAAGTTTGCGTATGGTAAGTTTGTTTGTTTGTAGTTAAGCACAAAGTTATTCAATGCTCTATCTATCACGTATATCGAGAACCGGTTTTTAGCGTTGTAAGTCCGCAGACATACAGCTGTGCCACTAGGGGCGTTGTAAGTCCTAAAGCTTTCCGCGGAGCTTTTCAAACCTGCTGTTGTTTTTGTTGTTTTGTATTAAGCACAAAGCTACACAATGGGCTATCTGTGCTCTGCCCACCATGGGTATCGAAACCCGGATTTTAGCGTGTGAGTCCGCAGACATACCGCTGAGCCACTGGAGGGCTTCAAACCTGCAATGTAATATTAATTGCAAATGCAAAATATTGCATTTAACTTGGTTGGGTATTTAGAAAATACTTATTTAACCTTGTAAATAGTGTGTATGTTTTCTTATTGCAAAGCTACATCGGGCTACGTGTGGAATCCATCGAGAGGAATTGAACCCCTGATTTTAGCGTTGTAAATCCGTAGACGTACCAATGTACTAGCGGGGAACATCTTGTAACTATGAAACGAGGTTTTAGTGTGTGCATTTTAATGGATAGTTAGCGATATAAATGTTCACGCTTTTCGTATATACGTGTATCTGATCCAGACACATTTTGGAAAATACGATATCTAAAAAAGCTTATAACCTAAACTGAATGTTGACGTTTGTTCATTTTTCAGGATTTATAAACCAAAAAGACGTGAAATGCATTAAAACGAGGTGGCTGATATCAAATATGAACCTTGTGTGAAGCTAATATACATGAAAGATCAAATTGAATCTCAACCCAAGGATGTTGGATCTCAAACGCTGTTAAATTAAAGTTGAATTTAAGTTTTAAAATGTTACGATGATAATAGACAGATACACAAATTATCCTACTTGCTACTATATATTGAATTTTTGTTTTCAAATAAACTTTTAATTTCTATTCGTTGGTAGCCATTAGATAGAAATATTCAACCCAGCAAGGTCGATATTTTGAAAATACCAAAAGGTTATTACTCACAAGATAAAGGAAAAAAAATCTAAGGAGTAACATTTTTGTTATGAGTTACAATATCTTTCACTTCCCTTGTTGAAGGCTCGTGAAAAATGGGATAGCCCGTACTTTTATTCTAACAACAAATGTAAACAACATAGGCGCAAAAAGTCGATATTTGTTTTAAAAGTGAAACGAGATAAAAGTAAAACGTTTTCAGGTTTTATGGTAAATACACCGAAGTACATCGGTGTATATATGATGTGTAGTTACCACGTGTAGGCTTTGGTACTGGAAAGCTGTAGGCAGTATTTGAAATACTGTCTCGGAGTTCAAAGTTTGTGTATACATATAACAACGTTTAAATGTATTTCATTCACAAATCCATACAATTGCACGTGGATTCTCTCACACATAAAAACAGTAAATAATTATCTATATCACGCCTGAACATTGCAATTTAAATGTTTACAAAGACGGGTGTGTTGTATACGTTACTCTACTGTTTCTGTGGTGTTAATAAGGTCCAGACGTTATGTAATAGAATTTAATCAAAATTTTTAGCTTAAACACTCATTAGATGGCACACAGCCATGGTTAATAATGAAAATCGCTTTAGTAACCTTTTATTCTAACCGAATTGTTTGTTTTGTTTTGAATTAAGCACAAAGCTACACAATGGGCTCTCTGTGCTCTGCCCACCACGGGTATCGAAAACCGGATTTTAGCGTGAAAGTCCGCAGACATACCGCTGAGCCACTGGGGGGCCTCTAACCGAAAATTCTTGGTCTGTTGTTTCCGCGTTTCTCGATTTGGAGTTTCAGGACATACGGATATTGAGATAAAAGTTCTACTGGGAAGACAGACACACCGGTGTTATAACTTTTAGATATTTCATCTCTCAGTGTTTATTTTGACTCTCAAAAAGGCAAGCGACAGTACTGAGCTTAAAAGTAATGCAAGAAATGTGGGTCGTCCTTTCACTTTTTGAGCCATAGCGCACAATTTTGTTGTTCAGTTTAAAGGTGTCAATTTATACATCTCTTTGGTGCACGCATTTTCCAAGATGTTGGAGTGTTTAGAAACGACATTGACGTCGCAATCCAGTAAACAGTGGCGAAGAATGGACGACTGATTATGTACAGCTTTCTGCGCTTATTGCAGACAGATATCATGAGTAGTTGAGTGAAAATTATACGACACGTTTATCATAATAATCCGTGCTTCGCATAGTAAACTCTAGTAATGTATCTCTACCAACTTCATGGTTGTTTTCAGGACAAAACTACACAATAGACTATTTGCATACCGTCTACCGAGGAGAACGGATCTCTGGATTTTAGCATTGTAAGTCCTTAATTTTAATAACTAAAACTAATAAATTAACCACGTAATTTCGTAGCTGTGGGGGGAGGAATATTGCATATTGTTTGAAACGACTGTTTACAAATTTGTTAGAATTCTGAGAGTGTCTTCCTTGCAAATCTTAAGGGGTTTCAGAACACCCTTGATTCTCATACGGTAATAAATAAAAAACCTTCCAAAAGCGTTAAGCTAGGATTGAATGTTTAATACCTGAACTAATTTTCGCATGTATCCGCAAAGCCCAATCTGAGAATCTACAAATCCGTTTCATCGTCATATGGAGGTTTCATTTCCAGAAATTCCAAATTTCAAATTAGATCATTGTTTTGAAAAGCTTCTTACATATTCTTACCAATGTTAAAAAAAACAGTTGGAGTCACACTTGAGAGACTCGAGAGCCCTCTCGAACTTTCATTACCAACACTATTTTTAACTCTTTCAGGAAAATGTGTGTATTTTTTCATGTAGCAAAGCCACAAAGGGCTATCTACTCAGCCCACCGAGGGGAATCGAACCCCTGATTTTAGCGTTGTAAATCCGGAGACATACCGCAGTACTAGCGGGGGACACTTCCAGGAAAACGAACAAACTTTGTTTATATTTTATGCGGGCCATTCCTTACGGTCCCTTGGTGGATCAGCTGTAACTGGGTTCGATTACCCAAGGTGGACAGAGAGCAGACAGCCCATTGAGCATTTTACATAAATAATAACAACAAAATATTGTACAAAAGTGGCATTTGTTCCACAAATAGGCCCGGCATGACCAAGTAGGTCAAGGAGTTCGACTCGTAATTTGAGAATCGCGTGTTCGAATCCCACATCGCACCAAACATGCTCGCCCTTTCAGGCGTGGAGGCGTTATAATGTGACGGTCAATCCAACTATTCGTTGGTAAAAGAGTAGCCCAAGAGTTGGTTGTGGGTGGTGATGACTATCTGCCTTCCTTCTAGTCTTACACTGCTAAATTAGGGACGGTTAGCGCAGATAGCCCTCAGTTAGATTTGCGCGAAATTCAACAACAAACAAACTCCGCAAATAAACTTTAAGCAGGAAGTAACAACTCAGGCGCGTTTAATATCTGGCGATGTTTAAAAGTTTTTCCTTCAAATCATTTATAAAATTACGGACAAAATTTTTATGTCTGTCGTAAATCGCAAAGTTACAGAAAGGAGCTATCTGTATCGCTAGTCTCAAAATGCTATTTTTAGCATCGTTAGCTCACTGTTTTACCTCTGAGCCAGCAGGGGGAGTTTGATCGAGTAACGAAAACAAAATGAATTCAGATGTGCTTAACTTGTGTCTCAAGAAGATTTCGTTTTATTTGTTTATAAAGTATAAAAAAAACTCATTCGAAATAACAGAGAAGAGTTATTGTTATTTTTTTCCTAACGCGCAACGTTTTCGGACACGTTAGCACAATATGTGTTTTACCGCTGAATGACAAATACCGAGCTGTTAAACAAACATTTTACGGCTTCTAACGAAAACGTTATCTTGTGTGGGATGTTCTATTGCATTGTCGTATGAGAATGATACGTCTATAGGAGATGCTTCTTCTGATAGTCTTAAGAGACTATCAAGTGAAAAACGTAGACAATTTTTGTTTTGAATTTTGCCCAAAGCTACTCAATGGCTATCTGCGCTAGCCGTCCTAAATTTAGTAGTGTAGGATTACAGGGAGGGTAGCTAGTCATCACCACACAACGCCAACTCTTAGGCTACTCCTTTAGCAACGTATAGTGAAATTGACCGTTCACTGTAACGCCCCCACGACTGAAAGGACACGTACGTTTGGTGCGATGTGGGATTCAAACACGCGATTCTCAGATTACGAGTCGAACGCCTTGACCCACCTGCCCATGTCGGGCCTAAGGTCGACAGTAAATTTACCATGCAAGATTTTTTTTTTACTTGTGACCTGTGTGTTTATAACGAAAAAGAGATCGTAACAAATTCAGGAAAATTTTTCTTTCGTGATCACCTTCTAGTGGCTCTCAGAAAAATCTTAAGGCACATAAGGATAAAAATGTAGCTTTGATACCCGCATCGTACGTAACACAGATACCCCATTCGATAGCTCTGTACATTACAATACATAATAATAAAATTTTTATGACATGATATAACATGTGTGGATATCTCCAGAAATGACCACAGCATATCAATCACTATAATTTGAGCCCGGCACGGCTAGGTGCTTAAGGAGCTTGAATCCTGATCCGAATGTCGCGGGTTCGAATCTCCGTCATACCAAACATGCTCGCCCTTTCAGCCTTGGGGGAGTTATAATGTGACGCTCAATCCCACTGTTCGTTGGTAAAAGAATAGCCGAAGAGTCGGCGGTGGGTGGTGATGACTAGCTGCCTTCCCTCTAGTCTTACACTGCTAAAGTACGGACGGCTTGCGCAGATAGCTCTCGTGTAGCTTTGCACGAAATTGAAAACAGAGCAAACCAAACTGACAGGATGTTTGGCCTTTTGCAATGGATTGCCTTTGGATTTTGTGAATGTTTTACATTTTAGTGAGTTTAAGAAAAAATTTACAACGATATAATTGATATGGGCCTGTTTTAAAAGGTTTTTTTTTTAAATAGTTTATTCAGTAGTTTCAGTTTAGTTTAGAGGATGGGACAACCAAGATGAGCCAATAGATCTCTTGTTATCTCTACACATTATGTGATGTTGTGTTATTATTTATAGAATTAATATTATTAAAATTTATTAAAGCTAATAGGATTTCGTAATACAGATAATGTTAAATATCACTCCGTTCATTCCATCGAAGACGTTTTATTATGATGTGATGTAAATGTAAATGTATTTCCTTTCTTTAGGTTTACAACACCCTAAAGTCTAAGCCACTGTTCATTTTTACTGTATTCCCAGGGGCCCGGCATGGCCTAGCGCGTTAAGTAAGGCATGCACTTCGTAATCTGAGGGTCGCGGGTTCGCGCCCGAGTCGCGCCAAACATGCTCTCCCTCCTAGCCGTCGGAGCGTAATAATGTACGGTCAATCCCACTATTCGTTGGTAAAAGAGTAGCCCAAGAGTTGGCGGTGGGTGGTGATGACTAGCTGCCTTCACTCTAGTCTTAAACTGCTAAATTAGGGACGGCTAGCACAGATAGCCCTCAAGTTGTTTTGTGCGAAATTCTAAAACAAAAACTGTATTCCTTGCGTATAGCATCTTTTCTAAATAATCCTGTTGGTTTTATTTGTTGACCTGGACAAAAAAAACAACGATAAACAGAGAATGTTCTGTGAAATAGATATCGTTGTTTAACACGCTGTATTTGATAACAGTGCTGCTTATGAAGCTAACCAAAACGATACATATACATATATATTTGTAGCCAATCAGAGAAGAAATTTTCGCTTAAAACTACACGAGGCCTATCTGTGCTAATGGTCTCTAATTTAGTTTGTTTGTTTGTTTTTGGAATTTCGCACAAAGCTACTCGAGGACTATTTGTGTTAGCCGTCCCTAATTCAGCAGTGTAAGACTAGAGGGAAGGCAGCTAGTCATCACCACCCACCCCGAACTCTTGAGCTACTCTTTTACCAACGAATAGTGGAATTGACCGTCACATTATAACGCCTCCACGGCTGAGAGGGCGAGCATGTTTGACGCAAACCCGCGACCCTCAGATTACCAAGTGCACGCCTTAACGCGCTAGGCTATGCCAGGCCCCCCTAATTTAGAAGTAATAGGAAAGCAACTATCTAACACCATCCACCCCCAGCTCTCGAGTTACTGTTTTTACCAAATAATAATAGGATTGATCACAACATTATAGTGCTCCCATGGCTGAAATGACGAACATGTTTGGTGTGACGGGGATTCGAACCTGCCACTGTAGATTGTGAGTCGACTGCAACCACCAGACGAGAGAAGATCCATTAAACAAAAACACACAAAAAAAGAGAGAAAAACAAACAAAGAAGGCTTACGCTGAGAATTATCCCTATTTTACTGGTTAAACCAAGCATACGTCTTAGCTCCTCGCTAGTGCAGCGGTAAGTCAACGGACTAACAACACTCAAATCAGGGGTTCAATTCCCTTCGGTGGGCTCAGCAGATAGCCCCATGTGGCTTTACTATAAGAAAGACACACACACCTACGTCATAATAACAAACAAAGAAGGCTTGTGCTAAGCATTATTACTGGTTAAACAAAGCATAGTCATAATAACCACTTCTATAGTCCAGAAATAATCCTTCAGAGCATGCACAATGGTCACTAGCAAAGTCCAATCCCGTCGAGAAAAACAAGGTGTATCAGTTGATATGGACACGGAATATAAATCAGGAGTAACTATTATGATCATGTAATCAACCAAGGTTGTTTAATTTGTTTGCAGTTTATATCTTGGACGAAAGAAATCGAGGACGAACAACCGAGATTAAATGATAGGTTGGAGATAGGTTTCTGTCATGAAAGGAATTACGACAGCCTAAAGGCTCACACGTCAGATATTTTTTTCTCTTTGTCATTGAGTTTATTTTATGAGTTACTTGTTCTAACCCAATAAAGAGGATATAGGGTTGATTTATTTTCTTACCAAAGATCAGAAGTTTTTGTTGCTGACTAAACAAGAAAGGAGCTCGATTTACCAACATTTAAACGCGTCAGGTAGTCTGGTAAAATATTCGACTTGATGGTTTAAAACGGGTTGACTTAGATGAACTCATGAATTTTGCGTAAAACTACACGAGAGTTATCTGTGATAGCCTTCCCTAACCTAGCAGTGAGAAACTAGAGGGAAGACAGCTAGTCACCATCACCCACCGCCAATTCTTGGTCTAGTCTTTTACCAACGAATAATGAGATTGACTGTCCGTTAATAACAAGCATTTGTGGTAGGACGGAGATTCGAACTCGCTACCCTTAAATTGCAAGAGTCCTAACCATCTTGCAACGTTTTACCATCATAGCTGTGTATAACCAATTCCGCTTAGATTATGTTGTGAACTAAACAATAAATAAACAGCTAATTACAGGCAACACATAAAACGGCGGTCATTTTAAAGACATCTCAGTGGCTCAACTGTAATTCTAAAGGCTGGTAACGCTAAAAATCGGATTCTGATACCAGTGGTTGACATAACACAGCATAGTTTTGTGATAATGACAAAAAAAAAAGAGTTAAAGACTTGATAAACATTTATAACTGGTTTTAGTGTTTAAGATACCAAGATGTGTTGTAATAAGTACAGAGGCAAATTTCCATTAAGATAAAAGTTAAATTTTACGCTTGGAATGACTATTTATATAACTTAATTTGAGTAAAAAAAAATGCCTTTTAAACATCGATTGACAAAGACTACTTGTTACATTCAACTAATGTTCATTACGCATTGGTTGGTTGGAAAAGTACTAATATATATATATATATAATCACATATCAAAGAATTACTTTAATATTTTGAATAATAATAATTTTTAATATCTTTAACATTCGTTTCATTTTTGCTTTTTAACACATAACTACAATAGAATACGGTACTGGTGTTGCCCATGGTAACAAAACTGATGTTACAGCTATACAAGTCTTTAAACTTTACGCTGCGCCACCGTAGGGCTAACGATACAAAAAATTATATATATATATAGAGAGAGAGATTTTAATGGAACAATAAATATCAGTCATTACATTTATGATTAATACATACGTTCTTAGAAATTTTCCCCAGCCACCAGCGTTTGTTTGTTTGTCTAATTTCGCGCAAAGCTACACGAAAGCAATTTGCGCTAGCCGTCCCTAATTTAGCAGTGTAAGACTAGAGGGAAGGCAGCTAGTCATCACCGCCCACCGCCAACTCTTGGGCTACTCTTTTACCAAAGAATAATGCAATTGACAGTCACATTATAACGCCCCCACAACTGAAAGGGCGAGCATGTTTGGTGTAACAGGGATTCAAACCTGTGACTTTCAGATTACGAGTAGAATGTCTTAACCACCTGGCCATGCCGGGCCCCCACCGGGGTTTCAGACCACAACGATAGGGAAAAGGAGGATTAATTTTCTGTTTTTAGGCAGGAAATAGAGGTTAATCATTACAAACATTAAATGCGTAATGTAATTATTCACCTTAGTAAAAAATTTTCTCATAACTTTTATGCACTGTTTTGATTAAACATTTTAAACCCAATTTTCGTGATCGTTTCTCCGAGCAACTAAACTTTCTCCTCTGAGATCCAAATAAATGGTTTCTTGCTCGTAAAAACTTCGAAAAAATCTCAAAAATTTTTATCGTACTGCATGAAACCTCGACTACCCCTCCCTCCCCCACGAATCTCGTAAATATCAGAGACACGATTACAGACGCAGTGTCAGAATTTTACATTTGACGCATTTATAAGTTTTTCTTTTATAAAAAGAAAAATATTTTTAGGTGAAGGTTGATACTTCCGTTTATGAAGAAGGAGCAAAAGTTGTCTGAGTTCGCGAACAGAAAATATCCATCGTTTATGAAGAAAGGGCAAAAGTTGTCTGGGTTCGCGAACAGAACATATACATCGTTTATGAAGAAAGGGCAAAAGTTGTCTGAGTTCGCGAACAGAAAATATACATCGTTTATGAAAAAAGGGCAAAAGTTGTCTGAGTTCGCGAACAGAAAATATCCATCGTTTACGAAGAAAGAGCAAAATTTGTACGAGTTCGCGAACAGAACATATCCATCCTAACAGAATTATTTATTTTACCAAGCAGCTTCTATAATAATAAAACTGAGAGTAGATTTTGATGTATTCTATTAGTTGATTAAGTTGTTAAAGAAACGCGGGTTTACATAAGTTAACATATAACATAGCTTTCCGTTTATATATATATATTCATCAATATTCTAACTGCTATTATTTATACACAAAAGTTAATATATGAAGTAAGTAATAGATTTTGTTTTTATGCAAAACGTGGAAAATAGTTGAAATAATCAAAAAACAACAATAATAATAAATCAGTTTTTCTTCTAAATTTTATTACAGTTAGATATTATGCTCTGAGTAATTGTTACAACTTTTACGTCATTTATGATATTTTAAATGACTGATGAATCCAACATTTTAAAGATTTTCCACATAAAGACATTTTCAGCAATTTTAAATACTTTAAATATTATGTTTTATGCGCTATGACACCATAGCATTGGAAGATAAAGTAAGTTAACATACTACGAGGGTGGTAAGGATACGTCTTATGTAAAACAGATATTCAACACTTTATATTAAAACAATTCAGATCCTCTCCATGTTCTTATAGTCTATGTCATCGCGTCCAGTCATATTGGAGCTTTGTGGTGTTATTTCCATTGCAAAAGTATCCCTCGTAAGACTGTCATGTCCAAAACACACTGTTCATCCCTTCAGAATTTCCATAGGCCATCTAGTGTTCAAAGACCACGGATTTTCAGTGTCTGTTTCAAAAATCCGAACGCACAAAAAAAAATTAACGATGCATCTGTTGACTTCACCAATATGCTTAAATATGAAATAAAATGTATGCGAGTTTCTCTTTCCAGCTACCTGAGGTATTTGCCGGTTGAAGGGATAAGTTGGAATAATAACTTTTCTACATGTGACTTTCATTGCATTTTAAGAGGATAGTCCTTTCAGATTATGTTGCGCATTATTGCCTTGAAAACACACTTTTTTCACTTGACTTTATTGCAAGATGCCGCACTTTGTTTAACACGACTAGAGTACGACTTGTCACAGGTGTTTTTCTGTACAGTCCTTGTTCCCTAAGTTGATTTATATGTCATTGTTTTAATATACCTAAGTTGGAAATTATATATCTCCGACCTGAAAAAAATTATATGATCTGAATGTAGGAATATTTTTACTCGAAAAACAACAACAACTGTCACATGCTCTTTTCAAAAGTGACACATTTTCAGCCGTATTGCTCCATCTACGTAGTAGCATGCAACGTCAAAATGTAATTCTGATAGATGCCTTGCAACCGCGATTATTTTTTATAACTTTTGTTTATTTGAATACTGACTAAATTATCTATATATGTTTCAGATAGTAAAAAGAATAAACAGTCAATTAACGATGTGGCTCGGCATGGCCAAGCGCGTTAAGGCGTGCGACTCGTAATCCGAGGGTCGCGGGTTCGCATCCTCGTTGCCCCAAACATGCTTGCCCTTTCAGCCATGGCGGCGTTATAATGTGACGGTCAATCCCACTATTCGTTGGTAAAAGAGTAGCCCAACGTTTGACGGTGGGTGGTGATGACTAGCTGTCTTCCCTCTAGTCTTACACTACTAAACTGGGGACGAATAGCGCAGATAGCCCTCGAGTAGCTTTGTGCAAAATTCTAAACAAAGAATTAACGATTTCTTATCTCCAAGCTAAAACTAATTTTTTCTGGCCCGGCATGGTCAGGTGAGTTAAGGCGTTCGACTCGTAATCTAAGGATCGCGGGAACGAATCTCGGTCGCACCAAAACATGCTCGCCCTCTCAGCCGTGGGGGCGTTAAATATGACGGTCAATCCTACTATTCGTTGGTAAAAGAGTAACCCAAGAGTTGGCGGTGAGTGGTGATGACTAGCTGTCTTCTCTCTAGTCTTACACTACTAAACTGGGGACGGATAGCGCAGATAGCCCTCGAGTAGCTTTGTGCGAAATTCAAAAAACAAACAAACTAACTAAATTTTAATTAACAAATTATCATATATCATTTGAGCGCTTTATTAAAACGATGGTGTATTGTATAATACGAATGTATATACTTCTCATTTGAAATATCGATCAAGCATGTAAGTTATTCTAAAACCACTCGCTCACACCGAAAATGCTTAGATAGTAGAAGTACAATTGCTTCGATTGATTTTCAATCATGGTTTGTAATTTGTACAATACGCTAAGCCTAATTATTAGTCAGTAATTCAGTGTTAATTACCAGGTACTAATTACTTTATATCTTACATCTCTGCTCCTAATCTTTCATTTAAAATAATTCGTTAACCAAATGAATTAACAGCATTCGTAGATACAAATCGCAACGGAAGTAATGGAAGACAACAAACTTTTATTACCAGACCTGATGGTTATCAGGACACAATTGAAACGCCACAGGAGATTAGTGGAAAACCAAACATACAATAAAAGTACCACGATTATTAACTAGACCACCCCAACAGTGCAAGGACGGCAGTCATAACTTGACTGGTTTCAATAACAGAAAATATTCTGTTTGTTTTTTGTTTTATTTTTGAATCTCGCGCAGAGCTACACGACGGATATTTTTTACTAGCCGCCCCTAATTTAGTAGTGTCATCACCACCCACCGCCAACTCTTGGAGTACTCTTTTACCAACGAATAGTGAGTTTGACCGTCACAATATAACGCCCCCATAGCTGGAATTACTAGCATGTTTGGTGCCACGGGGATTCGAACCCACGACCCTCAGATTACGAGTCAAATGCCTTAACACATCTGGCCATGCCGAGCCCAGAAAATATTTGAAATGAAGTACAGGAGATGCTAAGCCTACTTATTAATTGTATAATTATTCATTATACCGGTGAAAAAAGTTACAATTCAAGACCATAATAGATCCACAAGAATGTATAATACTTATGTCTCTGCAGTGACTTATCATGCCAGAAAAGACTGTAATATAAATGTAAACAACACTGAAGTGATAGGATTTAAAATACGAACGAGGAAAAAACAAGGGGGGAGATAAAATAAGTTTCCGTATGCATTCAACATACTCGGTGTAAAAGTCAATACCTCTCTTGACCTCGGTCAGGTAATTTCGTCGAATTAAAGTTCCAACAGGTAACCCACAAACGAATGGTTTGTATGTGTTTTTTTGTAATTTCGTGCAAAGCGACACGAGAAATATCTGAATTTGCCGTCCCCAATTTAGCAGTGTAAGACAAGAGGGAAGGCAACTAGTCATCACCACCCACTGCCAACTCTTGAGCTACTCTTTTATCAGCGAATAGTGGGATTGACCGTCACATTATAGTGCCCTTACGGTTGAAAGGACGATCATGTTTGTTGTTGTGGGGATTCGAACCCCCGACCCTCAGATTAAGAATAGATCGCCTTAACCTCCCGGTCGTGCTAGGCTCACGACGAATGCATAATACATACTTTCTTTTTCAAGAAGACCCGAGCTCGAATCTTAGCTACAAACACAACAGAAATAGTCTTCAGGACTTCCACGAAAACAGCAGAAAATTTGAATTAGTTAGTAACTTGTAACTTGCAATTACGAAATATATCTCCCCTTCAGTGTCACAGTGGTATATCTGCAGACTTATACCGTTAGAAATATGGTTTCCGTACTCTTGGTGGGCGGAGCATAGATAGTTCCTTGTGTAGCTTTGCGAATAACTGTTCTCGAACAATTAAGAAAACGTGATTAATGTCAGATGACCGAAATACTAGCTTGAAACCCCAACTAAGTTTCGTTTCTCGCACTTGTACTAAAAATAGTTAATTTTCTTCCTGTGAAACAAATATTGCTCATCAAATCCCGCCGGTGTTTCGTATGTCGTTATCGTTAGTTTCCAAATATTTTTCTTTAACAGAGTATTAAGTTTGAGTTTGAGTTCGAGATTTGAGTACCTCGCTCTTAATAGCATTTTCTGTCGAACTCCCAATAATATCTCATTAGATTCAATCAGCTTAGGAGATATATGCTAGGCCTAAATACATATATTAAACTAGCGATGCAAAACATTATTGCAATAAAAGTATAATATAAATATTTTACCGTATTACAAACTGTCACGAGAACTGGTGATTAATTAATCTTTTAAGCCATAGATTAATAATACGGTGTTAGAAAAATAAAAGACCTCTGTTTTGGGGACCATAACACTTTGTTTTATATAAGAAACAGAAAAAATGTGAAACATTAGAAATATAGAGCAGAAAGCGAACAACGGTACAAAATATGTGAAAATAACAACAGTGAATTTTAAAAAATAACATTTACAGTGTTTTCAATGCAACAAACCACAGTCAACTTGGTTTAAATGCTGAGTTTTAGTAAAGAATTCACTGATCGAAAAAGGAAATTTGTAAGATAAACGAAATTTCGAAATTTGTTTTGAATCTGTTCTTCCTGGGTTCGTGACTCAACCCTAAGCCTGAAGTCTCACAACGTTTATAACCAAGTTTTGATATCTTTTAGGACACAGCACAGCTTTGTGTCTGACAACAAGCAAACAGTTACATTTTTAATTTTACATCTCTAGGTCCAGCATGGCCAGGTAGGTTACCGCGTGCGACTCGTAAACATGTTCGCCTTTTCAGCCGTGGGGGCATTACAATGTAACGGTAAATCCCACTATTCCTTGGTGAAAGAGTAGCTCATGAGTTGGCGATGGGTGATGATGACAAGCTACCTTCCCTCTAGTCTTACACTGCTAAATTAGGGACAGCTAGCGCACATCGAGTGGCATTTCGCAAAATTTAAAAAAACAACAGCATTTTACATCTCAAAAACAAAATCAAAATGATTAATCGGTTTTTGTGAATCGTAGGAGACAATAAGAATAACGCACTTGAAAGGAAGGATAGTTCGTTTAAATATATATGTCGCGGAACTAACTGATTATATTAACAGAAAATTGGATTATCCATAAATATCAAAACGTTCACTTACTTTAAGATACTAATAGAACTATGAATCTATAACCATGTAAAATGGAAATACCTTTCTCTTGAAAAATGACTTCAGAGATAAATAATGAAATTCAGAGTGTTAAGCACTTAAGAGTATCTACCAAAATAAATAAAATTGTGTACCTTCATTATGCTAGAAATAAAAAAATCATAAAAATTCAAAAGTGAATTAAATAAATCGGTTTTTGCTATGCATGTTATCAGAGAAATGGGCCTTTTTTCGAATTTCTAGCAAAAAAAGAAAAATTTTGGAACTTCCTCTTATAAATGCAACCAGTATTGTTATTATTATTGTAAATTTTCGCTATATTTAGCAGTTCCACCTATTTCTTCCCTCTAAGCCAATAAGCGCACTTCGATTCTGTTGAGGATAGTCCCTCTAAGCCACTAAGCGCACTTCGATTCTGTTGAGGATAGGTTCATCCTAAATATTATTTAGAGCAGCCAACAAGAATTATTAACAAAAAATCCATTCCTATTTCTTAATGGACGACTAACCAACTCTCAATGGTTTTTGCTCAGTTTGATTTTAATAGATACACTTTCATCAGGATAAACTTTCATCTACTTATTTATTTATATATAAAATAATTCCAAATTTTCGTTTGTTTATAATTAAGCAGAAAGCTACGCTCTGAGCAATCTCTCCTCTGCACACCAAGGGTATTAAAATTCGATTTTTGGCGTTGTAGTCCTTCACTCGTACAGCGATATGTCTACCGATCTACAACTCTAAAATAAGGGCTAAATTCCCATTAGAAAACACAGCAGACAGCCTGATAAGGCTTTGCTAAAAGAAAAACACATGTAAGAAAACACTAGTGTTATGATTTCTCAGATGTACCGCTAGGGAACTTCAAGTTTTGTTATCGCATTTCGTACATAAAGAATTTGTTTTCAGCAATTGTGAATTATTTTTTTTAGGTTTTATCGAATATAGATTCACATGTAAAGTTCAAACGAAATAAAATGCAAGACCCCCTATATTCTGAAACCTGTTTTTTAAGAAACATTAGTCCGGCATGGCCAAGTGGTTAAGGAACTCGACTCGTAATCTGAGAGTCGCTGGTTTATATTTCAATCACTCAAACATGTTCGCTCTTTTAGCTGTGAAGGCATTATAATGTGAAGGTCAATCCCACTATGGATAGCTGACTTCCCTCTAGCCTTATACTCCTAAATTTGGGACAGTTAGCGCAGATATCCCACCTGTAGCTTTGCGTAAAATTTAAGAAAACAAACTAAACACACTAAAAGAATAATAATTTGTTTTATTTTCAATAGACGGGTTTGAGTAATTTTGCATTTTTTTTTGTTTTAATTTGTCTCTGCCAATAATGAGTAAGCATATACTTTTGTTGTTATAAATTATTTATTTAAAAACGTTATCCTGTAAAAATATATATGCTTATAGTCTGTGGTTCTTTTTTCTGTAGCCAGTGTACATCCTGTAGTTTTATGTGTGAATTAATCGTTGAATTGTACGCCCCTGTCTACGACGTCTTTACTCATCCTAATAAATTACGCACAAAGTTCTTCCTTTGTTATTCTGATATCAGTGGCTTATAAGTGTGACGTGCAATCGATAACAGTGTAAAGTGGATGTTCAACAAATATTTTTATAACAAATCGCTTTCATTGGAATCTAACTTCGTGATTAATGTAACTTTTACTAACACTTTTCTTTTCCACCTTGTTTTTTCTCTGAATTGATAAATGGCCCTGCATGGCCAAACGTGTTAAGGCGTGCGACTCGTAATCCGAGGGTCTCGGGTTCGAATCCCAGTCGCACCAAACATGTGCGCCCTTTCAGTCGTGGGGGCATTATAATATAACGGTCAATCCCACTATTCGTTGGTAAAAGAGTAATCCAAGAGTTGGCGGTGGATGGTGATGACTAGCTGCCTTTCCTCTAGTTTTACGCTGTTAAATTAGGGACGACTAGCGCAGATAGCTCTCGAGTAGCTTTGTGCGAAATTCAAAAATAAATAAACCTTTCGAACTGCAAATGAATTTTTTTTTCCGAAAGAAGATTGGAATTTTATGTTTATTGTACTAGACGTAAAAATATATTAGTCTCAAACTCTATGAAGTGTAACCATGCCTTCAATATAAATGGAAAATTTAGCAGAGAAATTCTAAATATTGCCTTGAAATCAATATCTCATACACTAATATCCGTCTAGTGCTGAATATATAAGTTTGGAAGATTCCGTTAAAGGAATAGAGATAATGTGTAAATAATACAAACTAAGGGTTTTACGAATATTATACACGGCCTGGCATGGCCAAGCGCGTAAGGCGTGCGACTCGTAATCCGAGGGTCGCGGATTCGCGTCGCGCTAAACATTCTCGCCCTCCCAGTCGTGGGGGCGTATAATGTGATGGTCAATCCCACTGTTTGTTGGTAAAAGAGAAGCCCAAGAGTTGGCGGCGGGTGGTGATGACTATCTGCCTTCTATCTAGTCTTACACTGCTAAATTAGGGACGGTTAGCGCAGATAGCCCTCGAGTAGCTTTGTGCGAAATTCCAAAAACAAACAAACAATATTATAAACACCGCCCCTTCTCTATATATGGAAATTAAAGGGAAAAAGTCTCGACTAGCCAAGACAATACAATAAAATTCTCGACTAGCCAAGACAATACAATTAATATTAAAATAAATTTCAGGAGATTCTTATATCAACATTGCAGTGTTATTAAGCGACTCAAAGTGGACAGATGTATGGATAAGTATAATAATTTTTAATTTTATGTACAATAAACAGTTCAAATATTTATAATATACCGACGAATTTCCCGATCATTGTTAGGTGGAAAATAACCAAAGAATAAGAACAAAACATTGGGGATAAAACTATGAAATACTGGAAATAAAAGTACCAAAAACTGGGAATAAAACTACGAAACACTGGGAATAAAACTAACAAACATTGGGAATAAAACTGTGAAATACTGGAAATAAGGAATAAAACTATCAAACACTGTAAATAAAAGTACCAACCATTGGTTTGGGAATAAAACTAATATACACTAGGACTAAAACTACCAAAGACTGAGAATAAAACTTTCAAAGACTGGGAATAAAAATACTAAACACTAGGACTAAAACTACCAAACGCTGAGAATAAAACTATCAAACATTGCATTCACGTTAACGACTTCCTGGTCTTTTTTCTCTGTAAACTTTAATTCCTTCATAAAATTATATATATAAACAATGACTGTGGTTAAAAAGATACTATGATTCATTATAATGGGAGGTGAGAGGCTTTGTTTATTATTAAACTCGGAAATAGACAGTGAATTATTTTTATAATGCCAACTGACCGAATTATACCTCGACTTACCGTTGCGATAGCCGTAGGCGAGTTGACGGGCAGATATTTTTCAGATGTAAATGACCATTTAAAAGGCATTTCCAGTATCCTCTTGTGACATATTTAACTCATTACTATATTTTTCTCTTCAATGAAGATATTTTTTGTTCCGTAATTAGCATATTATTATAAAAATACGTGGTTTCACAGTTCTTGTGTCCTTAATAATATAGAGCAATAAATATTATTTTTTTTTGGAAGCCAAATGTTTTTGAAGAAAACCAATTATTTCGTTAAAATTGCCCTTGTAGCAAAGACAGCAGCTTACGAAACTTTGGAAATGTCATGCATATTCACAAGTAAAGCTAACGTATTAGGAATTTTCAACTCAATTAAAACACATATAAAGTTTCAGAGAAATGATTCGTTCTTGAATGAAAAAAAAATATACACAGTAATGTCGATTACTCTCTGGTCACTACTGATAAAAATATCTTTTTGAAAATTAGACAAATGGATTAAAAATATGTAAAATTATTTACAATCCGTTTCATTTTTAATTAAGTGACACATCTGGGTTTGCTGCTTTCTTCTCTTTTTTTATCAATATTTTAACAGCTTGGTTTTCTGGTGTTTGAGAAAATATAAGCTGGACTGTCATTCATGTTATCTTGAGTGTATTCTCATTTTAGGCCTGGTTCACAGTATTTACAACTGGAGATCCGCTGGTAATGAATAATATATTTCTTTGCTCCATAAAAATATTAGACTAAACAAGAAGGTGAAAAAAAAACTTATCCTTCCCATCTTACGGCAAACACTCACATAAATTATTTCTAGAATCCTCTTAAGTGGATACAGCACTTGAGTAATTTTGTGCGAACATTATAAATACAATAAACAGCGGATACTCCAAACTAATTGTTTCCTATCTTTGATCAGAAACTGTAAATTAGGGGCAGCTACTTGTTGGTACCTTGAAGTGTGACTTACTTCAGGTACAAGATAACGAACAGTAGACAGTCTCGTTCTTGGAATGTGACCTAACTCAGGTTGAATATAACAAGCAGTTTGACTGTCGTCCTTAGAGTATGACCTGCCTGGTTCAGGTTCAAGATAACAAATAGTAGACAGTCTCGTTCTTTAGAATGTGGTCTTACTCAAGTTGAAATTAACAAATAGCAAACTGTTGTTCTTCAGGTATGACCTGATTCAGGCTTAAGATACTAACTAGTAGATAATCTCGTTCTTGGAATGTGACATAACTCATGTTGAAAATAACAAACAGTTTGACTGTCGTCCTTAGAGTGTGACCTGCCTGGTTCAGGCTCAAGATAACAAATAGTGGACAGGCTCGTTCTCTAGAATGTGACCTACCTCAGGTTGAAATTAACAAATAGCAGACTGTTGTTCTTCAGGTATGACCTGATTCAGGCTTAAGATAATAACTGGTAGATAATCTCGTTTTTGGAATGTGACCTAACTCAGGTTGAAAATAACAAACAGTTTGACTGCCGTCCTTAGAGTGTGACCTGTCTGGTTCAGGTTCAAGATAACATATCGTAAACAATGTTGTTATTTAAACGATTTTTACTAAATGCTGGTAGTTTGTACTTGCGAATGTTTGTAATTATCTGAATAAACGTCTTTTGAAACTTACATGATTGTATCATAAATTCATCCCTCTGAGCGTAAATAAAGTGAACGGTCGTGTTCGATAAATTTAGTTGTCAAATTCTACTAGAATGAATTTTCGGTACTGATAATGTGAAATGAGATTTTGCTGCCCTCTAGCGGCACAGCAACACAGAGATCTGGGGACTAACAACCAAGCTTCGGTATTCGTAGTGTGCACAGCAAAGATATTTCACAATGTGTACATTTGTATTTAATTACAAGCAAACAAAACATTTTATTAATTTCAACAGAAATATGTGCTTGTTTGTTTGGGAGCAAATGAACATTGAGCTATATCGAACAAGTAAAGCTACAAATATACTGCTTGAGAACTGTGCGACCATTCATGTTACACTGTTCCAAATAATGCACTTTTTCATCTAGTTGAAATAGAACGGTTACCTAATTGTAATTTACGAGAAGTTTTAGCTTTTGTTAAACGTGTTTAGTGTTAGCAGATAGCAGTAGTTAAATTTGTTCTGGGCACAATGGTTGTATTTCATCTTAGTTACAACAGAAAATTGAAGCAAAATAAAAATTGCTGGGGAAAAAAGAAAAACCGTGTCTAGCGACCATCAATTAACTACCAGTGATCACAGGGAAACACATTTCAAGTGGGGCTCGATCCTTCAGCAGTGGGGTCGTTATAATGTGACGGTAAGAGAGTAGCCCGAGAGTTGACGATGGGTGGTATTGACTAGCTGTTTTCCTTCTAAGTCTTACACTGTTAAATTACGGACGGTTAGCGCAGATAGCTCTCGTGTATCTTTGCGCGAAATTCAAAACAAAAGAAACAACTGTTGAAGTCAGATGGAACAAAAACACGTGAAATTTATGTACCACCATGAACGTTATACCACACTAACTAGACATTTTATTGAGACTAACTTATACACTGTTGAAATGTGTAATTTGTGTGTATCGACGAATGTTATCTAATAACTAAACACCTCATTCTGTACACTTATAGCATACTAACTACCCGTTTCATTACGAATTTTAAATAATATAGTGCCGCGGTAAAACAGCGTAAGTTTGTTTCCAGACTTAGAACTTTAATATGAGTTTCGATTTGACGTGATGGACATGGTAGGCACCTCACTGTGGCTTTGCTTTAAACAAACAGTACGATATAAGTTTCTTGAACTTGCCATGGTGTAGACTATACTAAGACGCCCTCAGTTTGTGTATGCAGAATTCGCAAACAGTTTGAAGATATCAGTTGCTGATGTCACGTTCATATATTACCTTCTCTAATAGAAACTAACTCGCAAGAAATCCAGCGATCGATACTGCCTAGTAAGACGAATGAAGCCACGCTACGAAATGGTTTCCAACCGTACGAACAAATATCTTAACGTCACAGGTGAGCTCTGGTTCAGCAGGGTGTGAATTTGTAGCTCATAATAAACTATATCGCCGACAACATTCCAATGTACACTGTTTATTGTTAAATGAACAAAGTCGGTGACAACGTTTAAATATACCATGCGTATTATTAAATGAACAAAGTCAGCGACAACGTTTAAATATACCATGGGTATTGCTAACTGAACAATGTCAGCGATAACGTTTAAATATACCATGGGTATTGCTAGTTGAACAATGTCAGCGATAACGTTTAAATATACCATGGGTATTGCTAACTGAACAATGTCAGCGATAACGTTTAAATATACCATGGGTATTGCTAGTTGAACAATGTCAGCGATAACGTTTAAATATACCATGGGTATTGCTAACTGAACAATGTCAGCGACAACGTTTAAATTTACCATGGGTATTGCTAGTTGAACAATGTCAGCGACAACGTTTAAATATACCATGGGTATTGCTAGTTGAACAATGTCAGCGACAACGTTTAAATATACCATGGGTATTGCTAGTTGAACAATGTCAGGGACAACGTTTAAATATACCATGGGTATTGCTAGTTGAACAATGTCAGCGACAACGTTTAAATATACCATGGGTATTGCTAGTTGAACAATGTCAGCGACAACGTTTAAATATACCCTTGATATCATTCACCCTTTTAAAGAGGTTAATGTCGCTCAGTATCAGCAATAGGAATATTTCTCACACTCTTATCTATAGTAGTCTAAAAAAATTAAAATAACAGAAGTCGAATCTCTTGTGTGGTTTTCTTGGTGTTTTACGCTGTTGTCATCTATGTGGTTTTATCAGTGTTGCAACCTGCTGTCAGTAAAGTTAAAATGAAACGCGATTCGTGATATTGTTTGTTTCAGGGCAAAGCTGCTCAGGGATTTACACATAAAGGGTTCTCTCTGCTGTGGCCACTATGGTATGGAAACCATTTCCTCAGCCTTACCGCTAAGCCACTAGATTAAAGAGAACAATACGGCATTTTAACAACAACGGATCTCTTACTATACTTGATAGGCAAGAGCGCTTATGTAGATGATATAAAAGAGAGTACGTTAATTCAGAAATTAGAAAAGAAATATTTGGAAAAAAAGCAAGATTAAAAAATCTTTTCCCTGTTTTTGAATTAAGCACAAAGCCACATAATGGGCTATCTGTACTCTGCCCACGACGGGTATCGAAATCGGATTTTTAGTGTGTAAGTCCGCCGACATACCACTGTGCTACTAGGGAGCAAATCTTTTGAAAACAAAGCGTATAAACCACAGTTATATAATGAAAATAAACTACCAATTTGTAAGAAACTTGAATTATTATTGCTCTTTAAAGATATACTAGTAGGCGTCAATAATTGGAGTTATTTTTTTCATATCAATGTTATATCAAATAAAAACGTACAAACATGATTTTTTTTACATCGCTAGAAAAGATATTAAAGGGATTTTGTCTGTGTTGAGTAAAAGAGCTGATAGCTATTGTTAGCCTCATGCACTGTCTGGTTCTTTTTGAGGAATTAACAGCCTGCTATACAAGATACCAGCTTCATCGATACGGTCTAGTAATTTCGTTACGAGAATCGGCAGACAAAAACTCCACACAATCCAGAATGTTACATCTAAAGTTAGGCACTGGACAGAGTTTAAGTGACTAACCCAGTCTTTCCAAAATATTTGTGAATTAGATACTATATTTAACATTTCTTCCTTAGAGTTTCAAATTTTCATCAGTGAGCTCTGTTTAGCACAAGGGTCGCGATTTCGAATCCCCCGTCGCACGAAACATGTTCGCCCTTTTAGTCGTGGGGGCGTTTTAATGTTACTGTCAGTCCCATTATTCGTAAGTAAAAGAGTAGCCTCAGTGCTAAATTAGGGACTACAAGCGCAGATAGCCCTCGAGTAGCTTTGCGCGAAATTCAAAAACAAACAGAGTTCTTTATTTTGTTATCTGAAGCTTAAATGTTGTTTAGTTTTGAAGTAAAGCTTGTCAAATGCTTGTTTGTTTATACGCTTAATGTTTGCCTTTGATATTTATATCAGAATTTTTGTTTAAAAGAGAATGAATAATACATGAGCAATATACATACATCATTATGCTAAAATATATAATAATATAAAATATTATAAAATATATAATAATATGATTTTAACAAATGTCATCATTCAATAATCTATTTTTATCTTTTTTTGTCACGTGGATTTTCCTGTTTTATTTTAAAAGCATTGAAGCATAGAAACAATAATTCTACATAAAAGCCACAGAAGCATCTTTTATTAATTAACGTGAAAAATCTGATACTATAATTTTTAACTATTGTTGAACACAATGACACACAATATATTGTCTTTGCAATTTCCAACATGGGTATCGAAACCTGAATTTTAACGTCATGATGGTTTAATAAGCTGAACTATAGTTCATGTAAGTTAGTCTACAAGACAGTGCTTATAGTTTTGATACCATGAACACGAACCAAAAACACTTCAAGTAAATTATTTTATTTTTTGAAGTTTCACTCTTGATTACGTGAAACCCATTTCAGAATAAAATGTATCTCAGAACGGCTGGTATGGGGATTAACACTTTCATTCATGAGCAGACAGGCCCGGCATGGCCAAGCGTGTTAAGGCGTGCGACTCAAAATCTGAGGGTCACGGGTTCGCATCCCCGTCGCGCCAAACATGCTCGCCCTTTCAGCCGTGGGGCGTTATAATGTGACGATCAATCCCACTATTCGTTGGTAAAAGAGTAGCCCAAGAGTTGGCATTGGGTAGTGATGACTAGCTGCCTTCCCTCTAGTCTTAACTGCTAAGTGAGGGACGGCTAGCACAAACAGCCCTCGAGTAGCTTTGTGCAAAATTCAAATACAAACAAACAAACATAAGCAGAGAACAAAGTTTCGACCTTCCTAGGTCATCTCAGGTTAAGAAAGAAGTTCTGAGAAGTTTTATTCACTGCAGGCCTTAAGTACAAGCAAGATAAGCGACTGTTCAGGGTGTCACATATATGTGTTAAACATAACATGAAAATGTAGTTCTTTATATTTAAGGCCTGGCATACCCAGGTGGTTAGTGCACTCGACTCGTAAACCGAGGGTCGCACGTTCGAATCCTCGTCTCACCAAACATGTTCGCCTTTTCATCTGTGGGGGCGTTATAATGTGACGATCAATCGATTATTCTTGGTAAAAGAGTAGTTCAAGAATTGGAGATGGATGGTGAAGAGTAGCTGTCTTCTCTCTTGTACTACACTGCTAAATTAAGGACGGGTAGCGCGGAACTTTGTAACTTTGCGCGAAATAAAAAAAATCGTTGTTGTTATATCACGCATAAGTCCAAAAGAGAAAGAGAGTTTTGATCTCTTAAAGTAATACTTAATAATTAATTACTTAACAATCAATTCTGCATGAGTAAATTACTCTACTCTTTTTGGGGCTAGCGCTTACTAAAACCAGAACTTACGTAATAGTTACGTAGTTGAAATTTACAAGTCTTTTCCACAAACTCTGAGAAATATGGCTCTCAAGCCTGAAGAAGTTTCTTCTGCTTGATTCCTATAGACGTCTTGCAGAGCTTAAGTAAAACATGAGAAATTTAAATGTAATTATTTTCACTGTCCCAGTTACAGCTTTAAAATTAAAAACGTTTTCCGGAGTTGACACCAGGGGGATCTCGGATGTATATTGGTACAAACTGTGTTTGTTCTGAGAATTAGTTTACTGTAACATTACAGATATCATTGTGTTTTAATGTGAAATAACCGGCCGTCAAATTCAGAAATGTGCTCTGTTCGTGGTGAGAATATATAATTATGAAAACGTGATATTGGTTGATTAAGCATACTTTACATACTAAAACGAAGAGAAAGATGAATGACCCTTTACAAGCCAATATGTATGCTAATTTCCATTCATTACGATTTACCCAGCTTTGTATAACTTCAGAAAACATTGTGTTCCTCACTTCTAACTCCCTCACGTTTTTGTGTGCATAGATCGCAGCAGTTAACTTGCAAAAGGCGAAATAAAAATGTCCTAATGGAAGACCAAATCAAAACGCACCATTCATTTACGTATCGATTACACAAGGAATGACTAGAAAACGAAAATGCTGAGCGTTTCGATTTCAAGTTACTCGACGTTTTGACGAAACGCTTTTTAATGATAGAACCATATCCAGGTTCCACTTTCATTCAACGATATATAACAAGACTGCAATTTGTTTGCCAACGTATACACGAGATATTTTATTCATGAGACACTGATTAATCAAATATTAATTTAAAGAAGCGAATAACTCAGCTTGTTTTCAGGTCCGAACCTAATGGTATACATGACGTCACAAGAAACCAAAATATAGATTCGATAACGTTGGTACCTCAGTTGTACATTTGATATTATTAAAAATCGATATTTAACCTTGTTACCATTAATTTTGTTTTCGAATTTATCGGAAAGCTAAACGAGGAATATTTGCCCTCGCTGTCGTTAATTCAGCAGTGAAACACTAGAGGGAAGACAGCTAGTCATCACCGCTCACTTCCAACTCTTAAGCTTCTCTTTTACCAACGAATAGTAAGATTGACCAACACATTATAACGTCCCCACGACGTAAAGGGCGAGCATGTTTGGGAGAAGGAGAACAGGGATTCAAACACGTAACATTCAGACTACCAGTGAATTGCTCAAACAGTAATCCGAGGGTCACGGGTTCGAATCCCTGTCACACCAAACATGCTTGTCCTTTCAGCCATAGGAGCGTTATGACGTAACTATATATCGCACTATTCGTTGGTAAAAGAGTAGTCCAAGAGTTGGCGATGGATGGTGAAGACTATCTGCGCTAGCCGTTTCTAATTTAGCAGTATAAGACTAGAGGGAAGACTTATCACCACTCACCGCCAACTCTTGGGCTACTCTTTTGCCAACGAATAATGGGATTGACCGTGACATTATAACGCCCCCACGGCTGAAATTGCGAGCATATTTGGTGCGACGGGGATTCGAACCTGCGATCCCCAGACTGCAAGTCGAGTGCCGTAGCCATCTGGCCATGTCGGCTCCACAGAAGAAGGAAGACAATAGAACTGAAAATGAGCTCTTTTATGTAACTCCTCACAGTGGCACAGCGAGTATGTCTGCACTCGCCCACTAAACACCGGGTTTCGATACCCGTGGTGAGCAGAGCACAGATAGCCCATTGTATAACTTTGTGCTTTATTACAAACGAACAAAATTTCATGCATGACTGAATGAATAAATAAAAAAGAGAAATAAATCGGACGAACTGGGATAAGTCTGTAAGAACCAGAACTAGCCAAAGGGTTAACTTTACGTTCCCAGAGAATTGACAAAATTATGTGATAAATAAAATAAGTAACCTAAGACAGTTTAAAGATATCCACAAAGAACATGACGTAGACTGACTAAAACATTTAAATTACGAAAGGAAATTTCATGGCAAAAGTTTCAGAAACTCTGAGCATAATAATCAATATTTTCAAGAGGAAAACAACAATATATTTGATCACCAAAAGGAAGTCTGAAAGTGCTGAGCATTAGTGGCAGATTGCTATTAGAAAATGAAAAACGAAAACCTTGGGAACAAAGTGCTAATTTTCTACACTAAATAATACATTTAAAGATGTGTAAACCATTCGGTTCCTTTATGGATGGTGTAGAAGTTTAAGACAAACAATATTTTTCGACAGATGAGTCTCGTGCTAAACAAAAGTCTGATTTCGATTTCCTCTAAATGCAAAAATAAAGAGGTAACTTATGAGAGAAAAGTAAATTACTTCGCATTTGCGAAGTGTTCTAAATAGAATATTAGTAAGCAAGAAAATTCAGCTTAAACAAACTTAAGACAAAATATTAATATTGAGATACAGAAAAATAAATAAAGTAGTATATTTGTATAACTATGAATAATTAATATCATTAGAAATAGCTTCTAGGCATTTAGATCAAAAAGGAGGTCAATGATCACAGAACAACGTACTTGATAAAACAGAACTAAAAAGTTTAAAGTTAATCTTACAAAAAAATTAAATACATCTCAGGTTGAAATTACATTGGACATTTTGATGCTCACCAAAACCACATAAACTGAACACCTTACATGAATCTTATCTTTGTGTGAATACCCTACCACCTAAAATACGCGCCAAATTAACCGTTAGAGAAGGAAGAATAATAATATTCCTGAAACTCTTGAAACATTCCAGACACGTTACTTAACCTTCTCATCTTCATAATTCCCTCCAATATTAGATACGGTAGAAACCATCTTGATAACTTGTCTAAAAGAACCTTATAAGGCCATATATCGGTATTGTTTGACGTTATCTATCCGTGTATCAGTATTAAACTTCTCTTTGGATTAAAAAACAGTAACTAACACACTTTCCAGAGAAATACATAAGCTTTGTGCATCTGGAGTTAATACACTTTGGTTTTAAGTGGTTTGGTGCTTCTTTTGAATAATTATTTATTGGACGATAAAATTTACCAACATCCGGCAGGAGCAGAAGTAGACGCGAAAATATTTCATGCGTAGGCAACGGTAGTAATGGGTCGTTTAGAGAAAGAATGTTTAATTAAATAAGTATATTAAATTAAATATGTAACTATTTAAAAATATAATAGAAAAGGGACTTAAGTAAGTGCTTTGCAGCCCCTGGAATCTCTCGTGCAATCTGTAAAATTATTTCACATAATAAACTGGTTCACTTTTAATAAGAATAATTTTCTTTATACAATTTAGGCCTGGCATGGCCGAGCGCGTTAAGGCGTGCGCTCGTAATCCGAGGGTCGCGGGTTCGCGCCAGCATCGCGCTAAACATGCTCGCCCTCCCAGCCGTGGGGGTGTATAATGTGACGGTCAATCCCACTATTCGTTGGTAAAAGAGTAGTCCAAGAGTTGGCGGTGGGTGGTGATGACTAGCTGCCTTCCCTCTACACTGCAAAATTAGGGACGGCTAGCACAGATAGCCCTCGAGTAGCTTTGTGCGAAATTCCAAAACAAAACAAACTTCATACAATTTATCTGTGAAATAAATAAATAAATAACAACAACAAAATACAAAGAGGTAAACATTACCCTCATTTGTTTATGTTTAATCTGCTTATGTCTGGTATAATTTTCGTGTCCAACTAAGACACTAAACCTGCTATCATGTTGGTTTATAAAGTACAATTTATGTTTATTCTCCACACATAGTTATATGGCAACTAACAACATACCACATTAACAAATTATACTTCGAGTTTATACTCTATTATAGCCGCAAATTCTCAGAACAACATTCAATTAAAAATACCAGTAAACAAATTTCCAGGAGAAAGCTGATAATTTGTCGTATTTTTTTTGTCAGTAATTTTACTTACGTATTGGGATTTTCGTCATCGTTACAACGAAAATAACTCTCACCAAATTCAAAAATACGTAAGGAATACAGAAAGGCTTGTTTTTCTTGTTGGATTTCCTAATGGATATTAAGTAGCAAAGGAATATTTTTATACAGAAAACAATGAATGGTGGGTTATTGAAACACGTTGACACACATATATATATTAATGATTGTTCTTTTCGTTTGTTTTTTAATTTCGCACAAAGCTACACGAGGGCTATCTGTGCTAGCCGTTCCTAATTTAGCGATTTAAGACTAGAGGGAAGGCAATTAATCATCACCACCCACCGCCAATTCTGGGGCTACTCTTTTACCAACGAATAGTGGGATTGAACATCACATTATAACGCCCCCACGGCTAGGAGGGCGAGCATGTTTGGCGCGACTCGGGCACGAACCCGCGACCCTCAGATTACGAGTCGCACGCCTTAACACGCTTGGTCGTGCCGGGCTTATATTAATGATATAAGTTATATTTCACGCACTTCAGATTATATTAATGATATAAGTTATATTTCACACACTTCAGATTATATTAATGATATAAGTTATATTTCACAAACTTCAGATTATATTAATGATATAAGTTATATTTCACACACTTCAGACTCGCTTTTCATGCCGCTTTTTGGTTATATTTTTTTACCTTTTTGCGAATAGCTTTGAAGAGCATGTGAAAAGTTTCGTTAACATTATATATAAACAGCCTATTTGTGCGTTCGTGTTCTGTTTTCACCTTGTCTTGATTTACGAACTAAAATAATAACAGTACACCCATACGTGAAACGTTCTATTCTCGGTATTGCAGGCGTTGAACAGTTGTATTAGTTGTTATTATTTAAGTTATTTTTACTTCGAGATATTTTAACGCTGGCTATTTAAAGAAGATTGTCCATTGTTAAATTACAAATCCTGTCTTTAACACGTTAGTTTCCAAGCCTGTTTTGTCGAAGCTTTCCAGGGTCCCACAAGTCAATTTACAATTTCGTTTATTTGGAAGGAGTGTATATGCAGCCATAGTGTTCCAGCCAATACGTGGCACTTTTAAAAGAAAATACAACACGACCCATCGGTGGGTCTTACTGGAAGACTATTACGACCCCTTCAGTGGGAACCAAAATGTTAATATTTTGTTTTTTGTTTGTATCTCAGAGCGGCTATTGTGGGTATTAACACTTTTATTGATAAGTGTTAACCTGAAGGTAGCCTAGGAAGGTTGTTTTCCTCATCAATAAAAATGTTAATACCCATAACAGTCGTTTTGAGATACATTTTTATTTCAAGTGAGTTTCTCGTCATCAAGAATTGTTTTGTTTGCGTTTTTATATTTCGCACAAAGCTACACGAGAGCTATCTGCTCTAACCTTCCCTAATATATCAGTGTAAGACTAGCCCACCCCTAACTCTTGGGCTCTTTTACCAATGAATAGTGGGATTGACCGACACTTATAACACCCCCACGACTGAAAGGGCAAGCATGTTTCGTATGACGGGGATTCGAAACCTCGACACTCAGATTACGAATCGAATGCTTTAAACTAGCACCTGGCCATGCCGGCCACAGTAGCAAAGACTTAATCTTGAAAACCTTTTAACCTTTGTTATAAAATGAACTACTAAAATTTACAAAGCATTTTCGCAATAAATTACTTAAAGCAATCTTACCACTATTTTAGGTTTTTGAAGTTTTATAATCTTTATACCTTGACATACCCTTCATGAAAAACTTAAATACAGTCTTATCAACTGATCGTGTTTCTTAACGCAAATCATTCTCGTGAGAAGTTAAGATGAAAACAAAGACAAACGCTTAACACTTTTATTTCTTTATGTCATGGAGAACATTTGTTAAGAGAAACTTTGGTAAATATCTTCATAAAATGACTGTTTTAAAAAGTACAAAAATATGGCATAAATTATTAAAACGACAGTTATAAACAACTTATCTTAACTATGGAAGCACAGTTACGAGTTTCCTGTTAAGTAAAAGAAATAAGAGAAGTTCATTATAGGTTAAATTTATGATGACTTCCTTAAAATATGTTAATTATTCACTCAAAATGATTATGTTGCTATGGTATTTAATTCTACATTACGCAAAAAAATACACGTTAACTGTTGTTGTTGTTTAGAATTAAGCACAAGCTACACAACAGGCTATCTGTGCGCTGCCAACCACGGGTATCGAAACCCGATTTTTAGTATTGTAAGTCCACAGACATACCGCTGAGTCACTGGGAGACTCCACGTTAATACTGACACTAAACATCAGGTGACCAGATATATTTTTCAGGATACATTTTTTGTTGTTGTTGTTTTGAAATAAGCACAAAGCTACACAATGGGCTATCTGTGCTCTGCCCACCACGGGTATCGAAACCCGGATTTTAGCGTGTAAGTCCGCAGACATACCGCTGAGTCACTGGGGGGCAGAATACATTTTCTTTTTTGCTTAATATGCACCTAATAACACTGAAAATACATTTTTAATCAGTACTGGCCAACGTAAATTAAAACCAAAAGAAAGTAACATGAATAAACCCGTCTTTGGAAAGTATAATAAATTAACATTTTAAAAGTTTTTGTTCGTTCGTTTTCCGAATTTCGTTCTCAGCTACACGAGGGCTATCCGCTCTCGGCGTCCCTAAGTTAGCAGTGTAAAACTACTAAATCAGGGACAGCTTGCAGAGACAGTCCTCGTGTATCTGCGCGGAAGATTCGGGAAACGAACCAGTTCGTTGTTCATTTTTGAACGTTCCATTTAGTCTTTGACATTCTCCTTTCCTCAGATGGTTCTTCACTGGAACCATCTTTTTGACCTTGTCGTCTTTTCGGACACCGATAATATATGTGCTATCTTGTTGGTTTATCTTGGATTAGAAAGTAACCAACTGCTGAGTTGTTACGTCTGTATTTTCAGTAGTAACATTCTGCAGCAGCGTTCATTTCAGGATATTACCAGTTATGCTACTATTCTTCAGTAGCTCGGTGTCCACATTCTGTAACGAGTGAAGTCTGGACATTAACGGCAAACTATTGATCTTACCACTTTTCCAGAAGGTAGATATTACAAAATTCATTTTCAGACATAAAAAGGCTTCCATTTAAAATTCTAACGAGGGTCCACAGTAACAAAAGGTATTATCTTTCCTAACCCTAACAATGATCTTCTTGCTCGAACCTCCGTACTCCAAAAATACAAGTTTCTTATGTGTATGAAATGTTGTAATTTAATTTACTTTTGTAACTCAGAAAAGAATGTACGTTCACTAGGAATCAATACGTACCAAAGTTTCCTTATTTAGGTTCGTGAATATAAAAACCAGGCCTGGTCACAAGAATATATTAATAAACGTATCGTCAGAGATCACGTGTTCACACTTTCTAAAAACTTGTTAATTGATTTAGTTAGGTTTGATTTTCGCGCAAAGCTTCACAAAGGCTATCTGCGCCAGCCTTCCCTAATTTAGCATGTAAGGCTAGAGGGAAGGCAACTGGTCATCACAGCCAACGTTTGGGTTATTCTTTTACCAACGAACTGTTGAATTGACTGTCACGTATATCGTTCACACAGCTGCAAGGGCGAGCATGTTTGGTGTGAGGAGATTCGAACCCCCGACACTCGGATTACGAGTTGATTGCCTTAACCACCTGGCCAGGCCTCTCAATGTTATTAAGAATATGCACTCTCCTTTCCTTCAAAAACGTTCCGAAAAACTCTAATAATTAATTTCCTAAGATGTATTGAAATAAAGACTGTCCTACATTTTAACCAAATGCAAAATACATCTATTTTAACTGCTATAAAAATTTAATATTTACCATTTTAAATATTTCATTTAATCTTCTTTGTTCACTGAGCTATACGCTAGAGACATCTTTATTATCTTATTGAAATCTCCTCCTTTTAACTCAAGCTAATTTTAAAAGATACAGTGGTGAAAAAAAGAAGTGGCTTCCTTGGAAAATGTTCTTAATTTGTGTTATCCTTTGTTAGATAACAGAAAAATGTGTAAAGCTAAATGTTTTTAAAACGCATTCGACGAATTCTGCTCAAGCGTGATCTCAAATCCTAATTTTAACACTGGTTTTCATAAATATCTGAACTTTTCATGATTTTAGTTAAATTTTCTTGTAAAACGTGTTGTGCACGTGGTGTAATGTTTTTAGTTCTTATTACAATTAGACTGCGAAATGATCAAGTACGTTTGTTTGCACAATTGTGCAACGAACGTTTAGTGTGAACATGTGGAGCTGTAATACGAAAGAAAAACTCGATTTATTGACTAAAATAAAAGTGTTGCAGATAGGTTATGCATGTTAATAGTGTTTCATCGGCTGTACTAATTGTACCTCCACAGGGTTTCCGAAAGTGTTCTGTTTCAAGAGTAAATGAAACCAAAATTAAGAGTAAAAAATTTTCTTGTTTCTTGCTTTTGAATTCTATTCATCGTGCTGTGATGTAGCCTAGAGAGTGCACAATTCTTCTCATGATTCATAATATGCGCACGTTTTACTGACGTTACGACATTACAGATTGCAAGTTAAGTATCTCTTCGTTAACATCATTTTACTGTCTATTGACTGACTGACAGATAACGCACTGTCATATAGTGGTTCGAGTGATTACGACTCGAAAACCAGATTATAAAAAATTGTAAGTTTCACAGCCTTCTCTCAGAGAACTATGTGTGTCTTTGCCAAAAATGCTAAAAAATGAAATAAAACTTTAAAATCACAATAAATTGTATAGGAAAACATACTATGTGTAAAGAAAATTTAAATAGTTTTGTAATTTGAAAATTTCAGCTTTGTATTTATGTTTAATAACCCTTAAAATAACAAATCATTTACTGCTCTTTTAGAAGACCAAGAACAGAACTTCTTTCTACTAGCGAATATCTCTTTAACAATGCCATGTCACTCTGTATGCCATAATCAAACTAAACCAAATCTAAAACCCGGAATGAGAAAAAGTTGCAAACGAAGAAAGCGAGAAGATCTTTTTTTTATTTTATTTGATGCAGATATTAGAGAAATAAGATAAATTAAGCATGATTGGAATTATGGGAAATTTACGAAGCTTGATACACGTAGTTTCAAACTAAGAGTACACAAAAAATAAATTATTCTGCAATCTCCAATTTTTGGGTTGAGTACTCTGGTTTTCCGTAGTTTTCTATTTCTAGCTCTGTCCATTGACTTTCCTAATAAAATCTATTCACATCCATTCTCTTTTGCAATAAATGAAGTTAAATACGCCTCTTGGACCCAGCATGGCCAGGTGGTTAAGACGCTTGACTCGCAATCGGAGGGGTAGCTGGTTCGAATCCCCGTCGCATCAAACATGCTTGCCCTTTCAACCGTGGGGGCGTTATAACGTTATGATCAATCCCACTATTCATTTGTAAAAAAATTAGTCCAAGAGTTGGCGGTGGGTGGTGGTGACTAGCTGCCTTTCCTCTAGTTTTACATTGCTAAATTAGGGACGGATACCTCAAATAACCCTCATGTAGCTCTGAGCAAAATTAAAAAAAAAATGCGCCTCTTATTGCCTCTCGACCTATCAAACACAAACTACTCATATCCGATCTGTCACGTGATGTTTTGCAATCATGAAGCTCAATCGTCTCTTATTGCCTCTTGATCTGCTCGCTTGGATTTTTACCCTTCAGGATCTCTACCAAATTTCTCACAGATGCAGTTTCATATCCAAAGCAGCAGTTGTTCTGTGTTATTTTTTCCCATATTTGTACGTTGCAATATTTCATTTTTCTTTCAACAAACATGCTCAATGTCTTCATTGCGTAGAATGATAATGTAGTTTTATTTCAGTAGACAGGATTTTGGTTCCCATCTTGTGAAGTAAAAACTGCCGTTTAATTTTAACAGACAGTTGAATGTAAACAGTGGGTTGGATGTAAGTAGATTATTTTTATGTAGTTTGTTACCCGAAGTACAGAGAAAGGAAGATAACTGGGTGTTTTTAGAAGACTGTTAACGAGTTTATTTTCGATCTGTAAACTAAGACCGAACAAGACAGGATGTTAATTTTAAAGAGTTTTAAGATGAATCTGCTGTCAAATCGGAAGTCGAATCCATAATAGAAGGCACAGCGATACGCTTGCAGACTAACAAAACTAGAAACCAGATTTTGATACCCATGGTGAGCAGACCACAGATTAACCCATTGTATAGCTTTGGGTTTAATTACAAACAAACACATCATAGCAGGAAAAAAGATTGCTTAACGATATTACTCTCTTCGAATATACCGTATACATAAACAATTACACCAAGCTATTTTGATCCCTTAGTCATATATTATCTTCTATTATTCCCCTATGTTCTAATTAAGTTTAAGCAAAAATGCCTAATGCTTAGATGTGATAGAAGTTCTCAGGTGCTCTCAGACGGTTCCTATCCTAACAGTCACACACAACCAAAATTCATTTTTATGTGACATCTACGAGTATAACCTCAAAGCGCCAACTAGTGGGTGATATCAGAAACAACTATCACGGAATCAAATAATGGATCATTAAAATTCCCTTTTTTGGTAATTCAAGTTTTAAAACTTTAGGAAAAATCCAGTAATTCAGGTTTAATTTAGTGTTCTTCTCCACAACTAACTGTTTAAATGTCCTTGCGGATTTAATTGTAATGAAACCAGTTATGGACTGATAAAAGGAAGTGCTCAAGAATCCAGTCGAGAGTAATTTTATATCACGGAGATTAGGCTTGATTCTGTCAGCTTTTATGTTTATTTTTGTTGTTCAACGCTCAAACAAATAATTTTAATTCAGACACTAGAATATGAATAATAGAAATAATAATAAAGCGATGTCTCAATAAGTATGCAGTTCATTTATTTACACGAGGAAAGAAAATAATTAGTTCATAATACCTCATTTTCTGCGGCTACAAAAATAAGGGTAAATTATGTTAACGAATTGTTTCAACAAGAGCCCCCCAGTGGCTCAGCGGTATGTCTGCGGACTTACACGCTAAAATCCGGGTTTCGATACCCGTGGTGGGCAGAGCACAGATAGCCCATTGTGTAGCTTTGTGCTTAATTCTAAACAACAACAACAAAAAAAGTTTCAACAAGAACGTATATCCATAGTCCTGCATGACCAGGTGCTTATAACGCTCGACTCGTAACCTGATAGTCGGAGGTTCGAATCTCCGTCGCACCAAACATGAACCTTTTCAGTACTGTTGGCGTTTTAATGTCCCAGTCAATCCCACTATTCATTCGTAAAAGAGCAATTCGAGAGTTGGCGGTGGGTAGCGACGACTAGCTGCCTTCTCTCTAGTCTTACACTGCAAGATTAGTGACGGATAGCGCAGATAGCTCTTGTGTAGTTTTAAGCGACATTAAAGAAACAACAACATATTTCGAAGTGCCTAATTATGGAAATGCTTTATCAGTAAGATGTCTCATTCTTTTTACTGTAAAGATTTCCGTATTTCCGCAGAGAAACTCTGAGAATAATTCTAGCTCGGGTGTATATTAGTTGAATATAATATTATATGATCCTAAAAGATGTAGAATTTCAGTCCTCGAAGTAACATAAAGAAGAAAAGAAAAAATTATTTAACTATGAGTTAATTTTTATTTTCGTATTTTTCGTGTTCACACGTTTAATTTGTTATATTTACTATCAAAGATGGCTAATATAAAGTGTGAACAATGTCATTCTTAACGTTTTACACTGGTTTAGACTTAGTTTTATTACTGAAGACGACTATGAGACGATGTTCTTTTATATTTAGTTTTAAATTAAAATATATTCAAAGATACTTAGCTCAAATTATCACTTCATATTTTGCACTGGTGAGATTCTTATTAATTAGCAAGATTGCTAAGTGAGGCTAACCGAATTTTCGTTCTCCAAACTCCTTTGGTTAAATTTGAAATGTTCTTGTTCATATTCGAATTTCCTGCAAAGCTACACGAGAGTTATCTGAACCAGCCGTTTCTAATTTGACAGTTAAAGACTAGAGGGAGAGCAGATAGTCATCACCACCCACCGCCAACTCTCGGACTACTATTTTACCAACGAATAGTAGGATTGACTACAGTATTATATTTATGGCAGGGGGATTCGAGCCTGAGACCCTCAGATAACGAGACAAAACCCGAATTTTGAAAGAATAGTTTTATGAAATTAATATATCATACATTTAAGTAATAAAATAGGAATGTTAGCCTAACCTAAATTGGACTTATTCTATGCGCATGTTTTCAACATTCCGAGTGACAATAAAAGTCTTTAAACAGTTAACAATGGAAATACATTCGTGTCTACGCCATAAAGAAATGAAAGACAAAATAGTGGATGCATGTTTATAGCTATCAAATGAAAGAATAATCGACTTTGTTAAAATAACTTTTCCAGTCAAAAATAATAAAAATGCTTGCGGTATCACTTAATAATTTGGTTTATTATAAATTATTTAAAGTAAGAAAAAGTAGTTTAACAAAAATTCGTACATTTTATTTATTTTCTAATTAGAAAACGAGTGTTTATTGGTGTGTTTTTTACTAACTATAAATACTTTTTACAGAATGCTTTTGTTAACGTATAGCGAACTATTGATCTAATGAACGTCCATTCATCTCGACTAGATCCTCCAGCCACAACTGGTTCTATTCTATACAAAACGGAAGGAAGTGGATATACAGGATAATTACGTGTTACCCTAGTGGCGAGTTCTCTATACTTTAGAAAAGTGATGTGGAAACTAATGTGAATAATGTGTCATTTTAGATCAGTACAAATTGCGTGAACTGTAACATAGCTGTACAATTTCACAACTTTTGTATGTTTTCTAACGGTGCAAATGACAAGCGGTTTCTCGATTCAAACTTGTTTTGCTTGATAGATTTAAGAAGCATCAGTGAGAGAACGAGTACTCATAAGGAAACAAGTGAAAATTATCAAGCTATTTTTAATGGAATAACAGAGAAAAGTGGGTGCACATCTGAACATGTTTTAATGTAAACGGGATAGGGCTCTGTTGGAAACAGACACCAAAGGAAACATACATCTCCAAAGAAGAAAATAAGCACTTTATGTGTATGCTTGTGTGTGTGTGTATATATATTTATATATATATATACAACTTATATAAAATGTAAGTACGAAGACTCTGCATCAACAAACATATATATGATTTATTTTGTTAATTAATAACAATAGCCCTGTTTTTATTTCGAATGTGTTTAAGGCACGTGACTCGTTTTCCACAGAAAACGTGTCACTGTTTGAAACAGATTTGTTGTAGCTTCGCTTTTTAGCACGTATTAATTAATTAAAATTATTATTTAGTCAATACTAAGAACTAATTGGGAAGGCCTTTTTCCTTTTAAACCTTTCTTATAAATTTTTCTCACGTTATTTTGGTTTGGTTTTGTTTGGAATTTCGCGCAAAGCTACACGAGGACTATTTGCGCTAGCCGTCCCTAATTTAGCAGTGTAAGACTAGAGGGAAGACAGTTAGTCATCACCATCCCCCGCCAAACTCCTGGCTACTCTTTTACCAACGAAAAGTGGGATTGACCGTAACATTATAACGTCCCCATGGCTGAAAAGGCGAGCATGTTTGATATGACGGGGATTCGAACCCGCGATCTTCGGGACTAGAAAAATAACGTGGCTTTTTGCCAACACTAAACAGGGTAAATAAAAAATAATCTTCCAGAGACTTCATTATGAATAGATTAAATACAACTATAAATATGTGAAAATCTTCGAGTATTCAGTTAGAAAACGTTTTATTTTATGAGTGAAGTCTTTATTAAATATACTTAACCTGTCCCTCTCTAGTACATGGTACAGCGGTAAGTGTACGGACTTATAACTCTAAAATCAGGGGTTCGATTCCCCTCAGTGGGCTCTGCAGATAGCCTGATGTGGCTTTGCTATAAAAGAAAACAACAAACAAATACTTAAACCTAAAATCCCATTAAATATAAAAAATACGTAATCACTTATTTGTTATACACCACTAGGGGATAACTAACACTAAAAAAAAAATTAAAATTATAAATAGTCTGAAACTCGATTACAGCTTCAAACAGAAAATAATGTTAAGTTCTCCTTACAAGCTGAAAAACGTTTAACAAACATCCATGAAATGAGTTGGTTAAAAACACTCTTCATATCAACGTGTTTTTGATCGTAAAATACGAAGTTAACAAGTAATCTCACGTTTTCAATCTGGAACCCAGATAAATGAATAAAAACTAAAAAAAACAGCGAAACAAGTAAAATCTTTAAAAGTTACATCAAGAAAGTCGTTCTGATACCATCATTTCGATCTTTCTACATTAACTTGTTTCACAAAGAGACGGTTTCTCTTTCAGCTGTTTCTCTGTGAAAAAAACAAAAAACAACACACACACACAATTTCTGCATTCTGTGTATTGCGGGGAATCGAGCTCAGGATTTTAGGGTTTTAAGACCACAAACGTGCTGATGACCAACCTGGGTGCAGAAGGAGAACACTTGAGAAAAGAAATAACCATTTGAAGGAACGTGTAACAAAATCAAATAAATAAATATAAGAAAGGATTGGAGGAACGAATAAATAAATGATCATTTGTCATGTTGTTTTTTTATGTCTGTACTAAAGCAAAATCTACCCTAAAGACAGTCGTGTCTGTATTACTTTTAGTAATTGGCTTGTGTTTGATCAGTTCTTAATAAGTAAAGTGATTAGATTAGTATTAAACCATATCATATTCAGTTGTTTTTATACCAAGTTTTGCTGCCTCACAGTAAAAAAAACAACAATAGAGAAACCGACTAGCTCGGTAGATTTGTAAGAAAAGGAATATTAAAAGTGTATTATTTGACATGCTATACAAGTCTTGTTTTATCGAACGAATTACGTATGTCAGTTTAATAGTTGTCTTTATTATTTATAAACTCGATGATACTTGGAAAATGAAAGAGAATTTGTGTGATTTCAGATACGTTTACTGGATTATATTGAAACTGTTTGTGCACTCCAGTCATTATAGACGCTAAAGCTTAACTCAAACATACTTGTAAGTTCCAAATTTCAAACATCCAGGTAGACAAATTGTTGGTTTCTTTGTTGAGTTTCGCGCAAAGCTTCACGAGAGATACATACGCTAACAGTCCCTAATTCAGGCTACTTTTTCACCGACGAATAGCAGAATTGAATCTTACATTGTAACGCCCATCCTCATGGCTAAAAGGGCAAATATTTTTGGTGAGACGAGAATGTGACCCTAGGACTGAGAATCATAGTACTTTAACCACCTGACCAAGTGGACCAATATTAAAATATGAAAGTAATAACTGAAACTCGGAATTTTCGAGTCTCCTATACTAAAAATACAGGAAATTTAAGACATTTGAAAGAGGTAACATTCTCTCAGTGTACGATCTTTGTGCTTTAATTCAACACAAATATTTTGCTTTATATATCAACGATAACTGTTATAACAGTGGTAGAACGTTATTCTAATTTGTGTTGTTAATAATTTTTACATAGAATTTTATATGCAAAAACGGCTCTTTTGGGTTGAGAAAATATTTCAAAAGAGCCGTTTTTGCATATAAAATTCTCAACAAGTGGGTTTCTCGACATCACTGATTGTCATTTTTACATAGCTTCTCCCCATGACATACACTGAAACAGCGGAATGTCTACGGACTTACAACGCTAAAAACCGGGTTTCGATACCCGTGGTGGGCAGAGCACAGACAGCTCATTGCTTAGCTTTGTAATTAATTACAAAAGAAACAATGTTTCGCTCTTGCGATATGCAGAATGTATATTGAATAACTTTGTAGATTTCTAATAAGAATACACAAAGAAACAAAATAACTCAGCTAAACGTGCTCTGTGAAACTACACCCTTAAATTCTAAATTTCATAACCTTTCACACAGTTTTAAAAACATTGCATGGACAAGAGAATTCAGTCTTTCAGCTCAGCCGTCAATACAACGTTTTGCGGATTAAGTTGCAGAAGTATTCCAGGCAGTACTTTGGGGCATACGGATATATAAAGTTTGTCGATCCAAAACCGATTAGTGACAATCTGGGAATCACGCAAGAATATCCTTTTCGCAATCTGTATTAAATAAAACGATAGGATGATAATATAGGGTTCTTCGATGGAACAACTCTAAAATCTGGGGTTCGATTCAACTTTGTAGCCCAATGTGGCTTTACCCTAAAACAAAGTGGATATGAAAGATTTAGTAGGACTGACGCGTTTTTTATGAACTCTTCTTTTCTTTCATTCAAATAATTCTTATCTGTGGACTTTGCTATAGGAAAAAGACGCTATATTCAGAAAGTGCTTGGAATTCTAAATTGAACCATTCTAAGTATCAAGAATATTGATTAAGAATGTAATACGTCAAACATGATATACCATAAACAATTATATTTAATATCTCGATATATCTTACTCTTAATACCAGGGCCCGGCTTGGCCAGGTGGGTTAAAGCGTTCGACTCGTAATCTGAAGGTCGTGGGTTCGAATCAGTGTCGCACCAAACATGCTGGTTCTTTCAGCCGTGGGGGGTTGTAATGTGACGGCCAATTTTACAACTTAGTTGGTTAAAGAGGAACCCAAGAGTTTGCAGTGGATGGTGATGACGAGCTCCCTTCCCTCTATTTTTACACTGCTAAATTATGGACGGCTTGCGATGACAGCCCTCGTGTAGCTTTGCGCGAAATTTCAAAAAAACAAACAAACAAACATAATACTCGTAGGTTCAGGTCTCGTAAGAACGTAATTCACTTTGAAATCTTATCATCTACGTGTTTACGTATACCTGCAGTCACTACAGCTTAGGACGGGCTGTAAGGTAAACATACTTTCATTCTGGTAGAAAATAAATAAGAGCAGTCCAGATGTCGCTTTAATAAGATATTCAGCATCCAGTTCTTTTGGATTCTATCTTACATTTTAAAACTAAATAAATATTTTGAAGATTATTAACAGTGATAGGCCCAGCATGGCCAGGTAGTTAGGGCACTCGACTCGTTATCTTAGGGTCACAGGTTCAATTCCCCGTCGCACCAAACATGCTCACCCTTGCAGTCGTGGGGGGCGTTATAATATGTCGGTCTTACGGTGCTAAATTAGGAACGGATAACTCAAAAAACCCTTGTGTATCTTTGCGCGAAAATTAAAAAAAAATACAAAAATTATTTCAGTGTATGAACTCAAATGGTGTGGCGTATCAATCGTTGATGAAAACACCATTTTAGTGTGTTACTCAGTGTTTCGTTTACTGATAGTGTCGATTCGTACTAGAAAGAGCACACTCACAAATCTACCGTTTCTCAAGTAACTTTAACCTTAGGACAACAGAATAAAGTTTGTTTATGTTTTAGCGCAGAGCTACAGAATGGGCTATTTGCGCTTTGAAGACCGTAAATCGCTGTAGGGAAGGAAGAAGGTAGGACCTAGAAAGAATACAGTCACATTTATTTGGTCGAGGAAAAATAATGTTTTGTTTTTCTCCGGAAACAGGGAGAACTTAGACTGTGGAGCTAGTGGAATAATTTAATTTAAGAAAGTACTGAAGTTAATAAAGAAAAATCTAGAGAAGGAAAACGTAAAATACACCTTTTAATAATTAACTAATCCTAAGGCTTAAGAAACAGCCCCTTAGAAATGATTAAGAAGTAAGGAACTCAATATATATAGAGAGGAACGACTTGTTGGGAAAAAATAGGTTTGAATTTCGCTCAAAGTTACTCGAGGACTATCTGCGCTAGCCGTCCCTAATTTCGCAGTGTAAGACGAGAGAGAAATCAGTTAGTCATCACCACCAACCACCAACTCTTAAGCTGCTCTTTTACCAACAAATAATGGGATTGACTGTGACATTGTAACGCCCCACGGCTGAAAGAACGAGCATGTTTTGGTATGATGAAGATTTGAACCCGCGACCCTCGGATTACGAGTCGAGTACCTTAACCACCTGGCCATGCTAGGCCGAAATAGAAGAAATTACGCCACATACAAAATAAAAATTAGATAAGAAAAGTAAAAGAAGTTATATATATATAAGATAGACAAGAACAAAGTTCTTTGAAATAATAATACAGCATAGCGAGAGAATGGAAATATTGTAAAGATGAATTATTTTAAAGTAATCACTAGAAAACATTGTTATTAGGAATAAACTGCAATAATATTAAAAAGGAAAAATATAGGACAGAGAAGATTGGTTTTTGAAACTCGTGAAGAAGACGAAAAAGAAAAATACCTGAAGTGACGTAAAAAAGAATAGAAAAACTGAAATGCAATCGTTGAATGCTGGCGCAATATTTACTAAACGTATTGACTTACAGAAAATGCCCAAATACACATCATCGTATAAATCTGAATGGAACAAAACCAGCTTTGTTTGTTTTGAATTTCAAGCTAAGTTAGCTACACGAGAGCTTTCTGCTCTAGCCGTCCCTAATTTAGCAGTGTAGGACTAGAGGGAAGGCAGCTAGTCATCACCACATTCAACCAACTGTGGGGTTACTCTTTTACCAACGAATAGTGGAATTTACCGTTACAATATGATACGCCCACGACTTAAAGGGCGAGCATGTTTAATGTGACGGGAATTCGTACCCGTAATTCTCAGGTCATGAATCCAGTGCCCTAATTACCTAACTGGGCCTGAGCAGAAACAACAAATGATTGGTTTATTTTGAATTTCACTCAAAGCTACTCAAGGGCTATCTGCGCTAGATGTTCCTAATTTAGCAGTGTAAGACTAGAGGGAATGCAGCTAGTCATCACCACCCACCGCAAACTCTTGAGATACTGTTTTACTAACGAGTAATGCGATTGACCATCACATTATAACGCCCTCGCGGCTGAAAAGACAAGCATGTTTGGTGCGACGGGAATTCGAACCCGCAAACCTCAGATTAAAAAAGAGAACGCCTTAACCCATTTGGCCATTCTGGGCCTAAAATAAACGAAGTACTCGGTAGATGCAAAATTTATAAAAAAACTAGAAGAGAGAAAGACAAAAGAAAAATGTTGAACGAAAGACAGAAAAAGAAGAGTAAGTTTGTGTTATTAATGGATTAACACAAATAATACAAAAGGGAATAGTGGGGACATTATATAATAGAACTGGAATGGAAAAAAGTGCTGAAATAGCTGAAGAATAGAAACAACTTTTTGAACAGGAGAAAAATTTACATTAGTGGAAGATTGATGAAACTATTGGAAGGGAAATGGAAATAGGAGATAGAGATGAAGAGGGAAGGAAGCATTGATCTGAATGTAACATTATAAAAATCTATACAAAACAACAAGGGAAGAGATCTCTTGCAGTAGAAAATTATGATTCGAAAAAGAATTATACGAGGGCTATCTACGCTAGCCGTCCCTAATTTAGTGGTGTAAAACTATAGGAAAGGCAGCTGGTCATCACCACCCACCGTCAACTCTTGCGCTACTCTTTTACCAATGGGATTGACCGTAACATTATAACATACCACGGCTAAAAGGGCGAGCATGTTTGGTGTGACGGATATTCGAATCCGCAACCGTCTGATTACGAGTGCCATGCATTATGGAAGTGATAAAAAGGGCAGATTAAAAATAGAAGATATAAACTAAATGGATTGAATTATGGAAAATTGGATAGAAAATATAAATTGAGAAATTACAGCAGAAATAAATAAACTGGAAATTGAAGAAAAACAAAAATGTTGGAGTAGATCAATAGGAGAATTGGTTTTAATTTCGCGCGAAGCCGCCAGAGGGCTATCTGCATTGGCTGTCTCCAACTTAGCAGTGACACAATAAAAGTAAAAGTGTCTATTCAGCCTTATCCACAGCAAAAATTCTGATTTATTTTTTTACTAACGAGCAATGCTTTCACGACTGAAAGATCAACCGCGTTCGGTGAGGGGGATTCGAATTCGCGAGTTATGTGTTACGGTTAGCACGTTCTCGCCACGAAGCCTATAAAACTTAAATCGACCTTTGTGAACAAAGTGAAAGAAAACATTTTAGGAATAATCAACAGATTATAAGAAAATGCAAATTGTCCAAAAATGGAGCATAAAGATCAAATTTACCCAATTTATTGATTAAAGAAGTAAGCGGATTTAGCAGCTGAAGAAACATGACATTAGCGAACACGTTGTGTGAAATCGTAACAGACATAACAGCGTACAGATTAAATAGACTACTAGTAAAAGGTAAGAAGATTCCTAAAGACTATAACTGGTAAACAATCGAAATGCGCACCGAACACCATCATACAAATATACAAGGCTTACATCCGTCCACTAATAGAGTACGGATGTCAAGTAACATACAATATGTCAAACAACACACTCCAAAAAATCCAAGTGCAACAAAACAAAATATTAAAATCCGCATTTAGTTTACCATCTTTTACGCCAACAAATTATCTACACCAAATTAGTAATTTACCAACTATAAAAGACAGAATAACAGAACTTTCTCTGAAATATTATCTAAAAGCAGAAAACAGAAACAAACTAACGGCATCACTATACAAATTATCAAGTGCACCAACGAAATTCATATCACCTTACAACATATTTCAAGAATCACAATCCACTCAAGAAAGAATCTAAATAAATAAAATATATGCTATTAACATGAATTCCTTTTTTCTCAGGTACAGGGCACACGACAGGCAAAACTTTCGGCGCCTGTCGTGTGAAAGTGAGTTTTCTCGGGGCACTCCCGTTTCCCCCCACTTCAAAATCTTCAGGCATTGGATTTCTAGATCCCAGCCTAGGCAACCTTTTTGCCAGACCCAGATTCGGGCCGTTTGATTTGATCTGAATTTGAATGTATTACATTCATGTTCACATCTGCCGAACTTTTTCCTTTCGGGACAGGTCCCGGCCTTTCTTTCCACTGCTGCCTTTGCTTCCACCCAAAAGAACATTTGGTGAGACTTTCCCCACCCAAAAAGTCAAGAATAATAACGATAATTAATTTATTAAAATAAAAAAAACAAAAAACACCACTTAATCTTAATAACAATCCACGAAAGGGGACGAAGAGGAACTACAAAGTTCCTGAACACCCCAGTTGGAGAGAGAACTCTTCTGATTTCTCTCTCTCTAAACTGAACCCCTGCCACGTTAGTTTAGTTAGTTTAGTAAGAAGATTCCATAAAGTCAAACAAGGTTTAGAAAATGGTATTGAAAAACGGCATTATATATATTGAATTCCTCGATTAAACATTGGCTACAGATAAAATAGGAAAAGTTATTTATTTCCGTGGACATTTTGAAATGAAGACAGAGAAAGGCTGATATTGAGGATATAGAGACTGGAGTTAAAAGAGGGATGTTGAGGATATTTTAAAATATTTATAGTGAAACTGGAAATATATTGAAGACAGGTATAAAAATAGATGGACGTTTTACGACACAAAAATGAGTCAGATACGAATGATAATTTAGACTAAAATATTTCGTATCTGTGTGTAAACGACTTAGAAGATTGGAAGACTTTTGTTGTCTCTTTTTGGAATTTCGCGCAAAGCTACACGAGAGCTATCTGCGCTAGCCGTCCCTAATTTAGCAGTGTAAGACTAGAGGGAAAGCAGCTAGTCATCACCACCCACCGCCAACTCTTGGGCTACTCTTTTACCAAAGAATATTTCGATTGACAGTCACATTATAACGCTCCCCACGGGTGACAGGGCGAGCATGTTTGGTGTGACCGGGATTCGAATCCGCGACACTCGGATGACGAGTCGAGTGCCTTATCCATCTGATCAGGCCGAGCCAATATTGGAAGAATTGTTGACTGTGGAGATTGAAACCTAATCTATTGATTAAAATATGCCAACTATATAGTTATAGTGGAGGACTGAAGGAATAGAAATTCGTATGGGTGGAAATACGTCGATAATCGATCTAAATAGATTAAATATTACAATATTTTGAAACTGATGGAAGAGGGAAAGAAGTAAAAATATGAAACAATGAGAACAGAATAAAGTAATTATGATGATAAGCTTGTTTAAGTATTTGGTTTACAAGTTTATCAATAACACAAAGGGATCAGATATACACAGCTATAAGAAGAGGCACAGAGAACTCAGGGTGTAGTGTAGAGTACAAGTGGATTGATTGGTAATGAGTACAAACTATAGCTTTCTGATGTGCTGGCTGGGTAAGTGAGTGTTAATTGTTGTTGATCGAATAAGATAGATAATTACATGAAATGCACCCTAAAAACATATAAACTAGGCATGACGGTTAAAAAGAGAGAGACGTTGAATACTGAAGTCAAAGTAATGGTTGATGGTGTGTGTTTGAAGTAATAAGAATGGATTAAAAATATTAATAGAGATAATACGAGGACTTGAAAATGATTTGATGAAAAAATAATAAATGCTTAAATTAGGAACCAATTTAGAACGCGGAAATATTCATAAGATAAGCACATGGCAGAGCCAAATGTTTGTTTATTGATTACAAATGCTAGTCTGACGGAAAGCTTGCTTTGTTTGTTCCGTCGGATCATATTTACTTGCATGATAGGTATTTTGTTTGTGTGTAACTAATCATAAAGCTACATATTATGCAATATGTTCTGTGCCCACCACGGGGATCAAATCCCAGTTTTTAGCATTTCTGTTAAGGGGGGAGTAACGTGTATTTAACCAGATTGGTTACACAAACTTTTAACTGGTACTTCTAGCGTTAATTTGTTCGTATGTTTTACGCTTTGCATTAAAATTAAAGGCTTTTCTACGTAACACACGTTATTATACCTAGATGTATGTTGACAATATTCTATTTTTGGGTGAATCGCGTAAATGCAAATAAAATGCGCATTCCATCTCTCTCTCTCTCCTTTGGCTTTCTTCCCACCTATCTTAATTTTTTTTCTCTTCTCTTCTTTATCTCTTTCTAACCAAACAAACACAAGTATTTATAACAAGCATTCTTTGGAATAACACAATTTTAGAATAAGGTTTTAGCGGATAGTCAAAAGGCCTTACATTCGATTTCGATAATAAGTTTGTTGGAAGAACCGTAATGTAATATTGATTGTTCTCCAGCTAGCTGTGATAAAATAACACACACTCAGCGCTGAAAGCCAAGATCACCAGAATCAGAGAGACAGAACGCGATCTGAGATGTTTGACAAATTGAATCACGTTGCTCACTAACCGGTAGATATACGTCTGGTTTATCTTTTAGATTGAGGTTTGTTAGATAAAGAATCATCAAACATACGATCAGACGTGATTACTTTTAATGTGTGTTTTTTAGAAAGATATAACTCGGATGTAACAGTACTCTGATATGTAATGCATCATCACACAAACACTGCAGAAATAACTCTCGAACTTTGTTGTATATTTTGTAACCACACTTGACAGAGAAATTAGAGTGCTAACCTGATGAATTTCTCCAAACTTTCGATAACATTCGGAAGAAAAGGAAAACCTTAACTAACGGGCCAGCCTCGGTCTCATCTAATAACGTACTCAAACTTCGTCTTAATGAAGTTGTAATGGTCAAAATATCCTATACGTATTGCAAGAGTTTTTCAGTTTATATGCAACCTGTGTTTGTCGTGTCTTATTAGAATATATTTAACTCCTCTTGTCAAGAACTGACGAAGCATGACATATAAGAACCGTTAATACTTTAACTGCTGCGGTTTTACTTGTAATGTTTGTTTATTTATTTGAAGTCAAGCGCAAGGCTACACATGCTCTGACAACCACGGGTATCAAAACCCGGCCTCTAGAGATATAAGCCCGCAGTTACGTCGCTGGAAGCTACTTTTATAAACATTTAAATTTCATGAGCGTAACCTGATTCTTTACAAACAAGTTCGATTAAACTTCAGAAACTGAAAGCAATCTATTAAAGTTATTTGAATCCTTACCCCAAAGCTATGTAAAAGAGAGATTTGTCCATCGAGTGATGGACAAAAATCAAGTAGGCTATATGTGGGCCCCCCAGTGACTCAGCGGTATGTCTGCGGACTTACACGCTAAAATCCGGGTTTCGATACCCGTGGTGGGCAGAGCACAGATAGTCCATTGTGTAGCTTTGTGGTTAATTCAAAACAACGACAGTTATATGTGGTCTGCCTACTATGGTAAATCAAAGACTGAATATTTGCACAGTAAGTCTGTAAACTTACCTCTGACTTACTTGGGGATAGAAAAGTGAAATAAAATAGTTGACGTTAAAACTGTTAAAATATTTTGTGATATTAAACAAGCAAAGAAATGTTTCACTATTACCGAATGTAACATTTTGAGATACGATCTGTTTAAAATGCCTTACGATTAGAACTCATAGTGCTCCGCACTTTGAAGCTACGGGTGGCATGTAAGAGTGATGGTCAAATACTATCATTCGGTCATTCGAAAATAGCCCAAAAGCTAGTAATGAACTCTGTTTGCCTTCCCTTTGATCTATTATTTCAGATAAATTTAGTGCCAAAGGCCTAAACAGCAATCAAACAAAATGACTTATTGATATATTATAAATACTAAAGTGCTTGTAAACATTTCTAGTGCAGTTTCATACAAACTATTTTAACTTTTTTTTTCTGTTTTGCTGTTAACTTTGTGTTCCATCTACCATTGAATGTAGATTCAAAATAACCAAAACGAAATTTAAATGCTTTTTAAAACATTTTTAACAAACCTACCTGGTTCTATAGGGTTAGGTAAAGAGTTAGATGAATACAACATAAAAAACATAAAATATATCACAGAAAAATAATAATGATAACATCTTACTCTGGGGTATTACACTCGAAGATGGAACCACCACCATTTGGCTGGTACGTTTCAGAGTTTGGAAATCGTTCGAGTAACTAGACGTTATAATTTGGATAAAATAAAGAAACTGTAAGTCTCAGCTAAATATTCCTATTACTGCTGCCTAGAGTGGGCAAAAGCATCAACCATGATAAACCCGTAAAAATAGATCTTTACTTTCTAACACATCACTATTTTCTTTGTGGAGTAACATGCTTGACCAGCATGTTGAAGTCGCAAAGTCCTGTTCACTAAATTATATATATATATATATACATTGTTGAGTGGGTGTTAGGAACTGCTTCTCTGAACTCGTAATAGGAATGTCACTTTCACCATTTACTATTAGAAGAAAAATCCTGTTTAATTTTACCAAAATCCCAGATTTGATCGAAGTCTACGTCAAGGAAAAAAATACAATAAATTGTTTTGTTGATTCAGTTTTGACGAAAACTACGTCGGACTACATGCTGTGTCTACCGCGCAGTATTTCTGGTGTCGTAAATTCTTGAATTCTTCCGCTATCCCACCGGAATTACGAAATTTAAAGCAAAGATTTCTATACGAACCTTCTTTTTAAAAGTTTGGGGAAGTAGTTTTTTAGTACGAACACAGGCGATCTTGGTGTTCAAGTATTTCCATACTCGAGTGATGCAAGGAAATAGAAAGGCTTAACAGGACAACAGATAAGTTATACTGCTGTTATCCATTTACAATGAATATTAAGAATTAATGACCTTTCGTGATTAGTGCAGACGTTTGGTAAGAAGGCTCATATGACAACACTAGCCGTATGGAACCCAGATAATTACTTTTAAAAACCATAATGTGTCAAGTTTATTTTGTTTTTCAGCGTTTTAATGACTAGCAGGGAAGTTCGTCTCTCCAAGCCATTCGACGAGTTCGTTATTTTTACAGCAGTGGTGTGACAGCGACAGTGCCAACCAAACCAGCACTCACTTCAGAAACAAAATAACAAAGGGAGCCTTCAGGGATTGAGTTGGATTTTTATTTGAAGAAACAATTATCAAAAATTTTAACTACCTTTGTAAGCCCCATGGCAAGAATAACCGAATATCTTTAAACAAAATTAATGTTTATTATTGCGCTGTACTTCGGGACTTAACGATGAAATCATGAGTTAAATTTGTTTTTGGTAACTCATAGAAACGCCATCTACTTTTTCTGCTTAGGTGGAGTTACAAATTCATTCAGTGTGATCGTTGGTAGTATGAATAATTACTTTTAATTAAAGGACTTTAGAAGACATTTTTGGGAAGTTAACTGATATTATATATATTTATAGGAACTCTTTAGACGACACCGAGAGTAATAATAAATAATTAAGCTCTGGAATGTGTGTGTGTGTTAGTGTTTCCTAAAAGCAAAGCCACATCGGACTTTCTGCTGAATCCAGCGAGGAGAATCGAATTTATGATTTTAAAGCTGTCCCAATGGATGATTTGGAGACGTTTATAAAAGCGAAACTTAAAAGTACATAAATAAATGTTAAAACACAAAATATTTTCTCAAAAATATTTTTACCCATCAAGTAAAAATATTGTTAAGTCAAGATTTGTTCTCACTCTTTTACCTTTCCACGTAAAACATTTCTATTCAACTATTCGTTAATAAAAGAGTAGCCCAAAAGTTGGCGGTTGGTGGTGATGACCAGCTGCCTTCCCTCTAGTCTTACACTTCTAAATTATAGATGGCTAGCGCAGATAGCCCTCGAGTGGCTTTTCCGGAGATTCGGAAACAAACAAACAAGTGTTTGAGGAGTATACTCGTGCTGTGTTGTAAATAATAATAATTTAAATGCTGATAAGTTACTTAAAACTAAGTTTTATTCGTGTTAATGGTTGTTAACGGGGCTAAAATAAATATACCTGTGACTTTATGCTTTTAGAAACTCTTCAAAACCTGCATTTTAATGAAACTACAAGATACGCAACATATTGAAATGCAAAATACATTCATGTTGATTTACTCATAGTATGTTTGAAGACAAATCCACAAGTTTTTAGTCTGTTATTTTCCTCAGTGAACAAATTATTTCTTTTATCCACAGATCTATATTTTGCATTCGTGGAAAAACTAGCCCAGCTAACTGCTGTTGTCCGAAATTTTGAACTATACACCACACCCACAATTCACGCTAAGAGAGAGATTTTCACTTTTATAACATACACACAACTTAAATTTTGTTTGGTGTTGCACGTATTCTAGCCTAACTCGCCAGCTCCGAAATCCATCTTTCATCCTATTGTAAATTAAAATATGCTGTTTTCACTTGAGGCCTGATCTAAATAATATCAAAACATTTATGGAAAACGGCAGATTTGTGTATAAATAAACTTTTTTTATAGTCCGAAATAACTTCTTTGTTTCAAACTTTTCTCTCATGTATCTTCTTTTCAAATATTTTTTTTTATTTTCCATAACTAGCATTGAGTGCTGACAGACATATTGTGTGGAATTCTAGAGCATGTTATCTTTATGGGTCGAGTCCATACGTAAGGTCCCATTCACAGAAAAGAAAACCAAATATTATCATCAGAAACACACGTGTAATCTTTTATTACAACGTGGATACCACAAGCCACTTGTGGTAAATCTGTCCAACCAATCTGAAGCTGGAAGAAAAATTAACAAATATTTACAATAATTTTGAGAACGAATTGTTGGAATCAAATTTTCAAAAGTTTTGCGATAACTATATAACAATATAATTGCTGAGAAAAGAAATTTTCGAAAACATTATAAAATTATCCCATTATTTTACAATTGCTATTTAGTTATAAGATTGTTTCATAATTTTGCAGGCATTAAAACTAAATAATAAGTAAATTCATGGAACGTAATGTTCGGATTACTAGTATTCTGTATTCTAGTATATACTATTTCAAAAGGTTTGTTGTTTGTTTTTGAATTTCACACAACGCTACACGGGGGCTATCTGCGCTAGCCGTCCCTAATTTAGCAGTGTAAGACTGGAGAGAAGACAGGTAGACATCACTACCCACCGTCAACATTTAGGCTACTCTTTTACCCACGAATAATGGGATTGACCATCATATTATAACGCCCCCAAGGCTGAAAGAAATATCATTTCGGTGCGAGCGGGATTCGAAACCGCGACCGTCAGATTACGAGTCAAATGTCCTAACCAACTGGCCATGTCGTGCCTGTTTCATAAGGACAGGTATAGGTAAAGGTATTGTAGCTTTGGGCGTATTGCAAGATTTGTTGTTTATCAGAATTGTCTCTTTGTAATTAAACACAAAGCTATACAATGAGCTGTCTGCATTTTGCTTACCTAGGGTATCGAAATCTGAACTCTAACGTAGCAAGTCCGCAGACATAGCGCTATGCTTCTGGTGGGCCCAGAAATCTCAAGAAAGTCTAGATTATTATATATAGAAAGCAATGTTGCAAACATTATTTTATTTATTTTAAACTTTTAACAGGACAATACGTAAAATACAATGATTACTTTAAACAGAGAATAGAGGTTTGATTTGTGTTTATTTGTATTTAACCACGAAGCCATAACTTGGATTGTTGTGCTCTGCCCGCCAGGGATATCGAACCCCAGTTTTAAGCGTTGTAAGTCCGTAGACTCGCTGCCGTTCCATTGAAAGCCAGAGTTTTGAATAAACCAGGAATGATGATACCAAAATATTCTTTAAACGAGTAATTTGTGCACCTCTATTTTCCATCAAGACTTAATCTTTGAATGAAAAACGAAATAACATTGAATATGAAATAAAACAGTTATTGTTAATTACAATACAAAAATAGACATAATAAATTTCGAATTTTCTTCAAGAATAACGAATAAAACTCGTAAGGGGCTTTTGTAATTGAATCATTTTTTTGAAAAATGTTGTATTGGTAAAATACTCGTACCAATTTTCGTTTTTTAAAGATAAAATCACGTATAAATAAAAATATTATATTGTTTATAGAGAAAACGCTTGTTTCACATATTTGGCAGATATAATATGCTACCTAGAAAAGAAATTTCGTGTCTTACTTATGCTATTATATATCTATAAAAGTAAAAGAACCCGTCTGTGGCTCTGTACATGTGTGACTGTTGTATTTCCAAAAACAACAACCTAGAAACCTGAAACCTCATACTAAGGAAATCCTGAGGGTACGCACCTGGGTATTATTTTTTACTGAGTCTTTTATACTGAAGCAAGCTAACAAAAAATCTCATAGAAAAGGAGTGTAACTATCATAACACCAACGAGATGAACCTAAACGACTGAAATTTTGCATCGGTACTCAAAGTATGCACATGGGTATTACTCAATTTATCCACGTGCGTGCGCAAATATTTTAAATGAAACAATCTAGTTATAAATTACACAGAAAATAAGTGGCTCCGTATATAATATATGGAAAAGTCAGTGCATTTTATTTACAATGCATTCCAAAAAAAATGAATTTTATGTCATATTGCCAACAATAAAAGTTTAACCTGATATTATTGTTAGTCTTAGTGCTGAATGTATTAACTGAAATATATAAACTACAAAATTGAAAAATTATGTATATTTCCTGAATTCTCATTCAGAGTCTCGTCAATCGAAGAGGTTTATTTTTATTAAAAGTGTTGATAGCATAACAAGAAACGTTTTAAGTTTGAAATTGAATAAATATTCTTACTTTCATGATAAATTGTATGCATTTGCTAAAATATGTCAACCTAATAATCCGCATAAAAGTGGGTACTGTCGCTAGTATATACGCATATATGGCATACTTCACTAAGCCTAATAATCCGCATAAAAGTGGGTACTGTCGCTAGTATATACGCATATATGGCATACTTCACTAAGCCTAATAATCCGCATAAAAGTGGGTACTGTCGCTAGTATATACGCATATATGGCATACTTCACTAAGAGAGTGTATATAGTTGATTTATTTTCCAATAAAATATATTATTAATCCATCAAAAGTTTTTTTTTCAAAATTAATACTTCCAGTTTAATAGGCTTATAAGCTAAAACAATTTAAAGAAAATTGCGTAGAACATAAGTATTTAACAATTAAGGAAGCTTGTAATTGTCGAAAGTTAATTGGACAAACTTTGAGTTTTTATTACAACTTACAGCTTTTAAAGTAAGATTAGTTTTTGCTTATTGAAAAAGCTGTAATTGTAACAAAATATATTTTATCGGTAAGTAAACTCAAAACAAAATTTTGACTTTTTCTTTCCGTTTCACTTAAGAGAAATAGGATAATAATAATATGTTTTCATTAAAAGATATTATCACACTTGTGAATACCGTGTTGAAACAGTGGAATTTACTTACTCTGAGAGAAGCCGTTAAGTTTGCACATCAGGGGTCCAAGAACAAAGATGGGCTGGGTCAAATTGTTCACCAAGTGGACCCACATACAAAAACCAGAAATTAACATGTCAGCAGCAGCCAGGTTGACCAGGTAGATGTTGATGGTGTTCCTCATGGTTCGGTTACAAGAGACGGTCAAAATGACCCCCGCGTTTCCCATCAAAGACATACTAATAATGATAACGTAAAATGCTATTTTGAAATTTTCTTTCAATGTTAATGTTTCCGGGAAGGCTTTTATGGGACCTGAATAATCAAACTGGGAAAAATTAAAATCCAGAATATCGATAGGAACACAGTCCGGGATTTCTGTTTTGTTCCCCATTGAAAACAATAAGTTAGAAAAAAAAAAGTTCGATTTTACTTGAGAATGGTATTTCAAATCGACGTTTATTGTCTTTCAAAAGTTTTCTAGGGCCTACTGACGAAAAAGAACTGGTACGGAAGATGAAATAAATTACGCAGAAGAAATGCCTGCTTACAGCTAGTGTAAAAAAAACCGAAAACTCGATTCTGATAATTATATCATCAAAAATATACCTAAAATGTTATCTAATTTATTACGTACCTATGAAATAATATAACAAACATTGTTTAACGTACAACAATATGTCATAGAACTCAAAACTATTTATACTAGTACATCGTACTGTAGCCAATAACGCTTATCTTAGCTAGACACTTTCTAAATACTAGAAGTGAAAACTCCAGTGGCTAGGCGATAGTGTGGCCATCCAGCTGTACACAGCGGAAGAAACTGACGTTGTGTTGAGCACTAGCGCCACCCGCGATTCGTAACGGTATTTCACACGCACACAGCGAGATACACAATCTTGAAATTGCTTACATACAAAATTAGCATTTTTTTTTTATTTTTTTTTTACAGGAATGATAATGCTCTTTTGAACTGCAAACATTTTCCATAAGCAACCGGATTTTAGTTCTCGCAACTATATAAATATATACGAATTATTCTTTTATCATTGGTTCATTGGAGTTTAATAGAAAGTTACTAAATCGACAGACGTACAGCTGACAGTAGGCATGAAGTTCTAAATTATTATACAAAGTAACCTACTGGTCACGATCATGGGCAATTAATTCTAGTTTTAAGTCCTGTTTAGATATGATACTTTAAAAATATTACGTACGAACCACACGAGAATGATCACCAGTAATAATGTCTCGGTATTTGCGGTTGGCCACAATCAACCAATGATTTTCGTTAATTATAGACTGGCACGTAAATCAAAGCTATACTAAATTTACATGAAAGTGACAGTAGAATTACGTCTTATGAATGCCTCGTAAAGGTTACACTTGGGTCCCGATGAAAATGTTATTTGTAGGGAAGTAATATTACATAGATCTAATCATATATTGTATAGTAATGCTGTGTGTAATGTGATGAACGATGTTGTTGTTGTTGTTTTTGAATTAAGCACAAAGCTACACAATGGGCTAATTGTGCTCTGCCCACCACGGGTATCGAAACCCGGATTTTTGCGTGTAAGTCCGCAGACATACCGCTGAGCCACTGGGGGGCATGTGATGAACGAGGATACACAAATCATGAAGATAAGATGATCTTACGATGAAGTAAGGAACAATTGTTATTTACATATCTAAGATAAAACTTTTATTTTACAAATTTTCATTTATAAGTTTTCATTGGGTAAATGGTATTCATATATCACTTTGATCGATTTTTTATGACTAAATTCACTTAAAATGTAATTTTTTTTTTCTAATTACTATTTCATTGCAAAACCATAAAATGAGTTATTTACAGGGGCGTAGATCCTGGGAGGATGGAGGGTATATATTCCCCTTTCATTTTAGGTGGGAGGTATGGTGTATATAATCATTCCCCCCTACAGTTTGGTCTGTTGCATTGTTTTATTGCATCACAGGCCTACAAATTGTGTGTTTGTTCTTGTGATTCTCGTGTTTTTACCAATCGAATTGCATAATTAGGCCTAGATGTAGGCTTTCTTAGTAGCCGAAATGTACATCGTTAATATAGACGTGCTTCTAAGCTTTTCGATCTAAGAGATAGTTCGTAAGTATCAGTCAGTAGGCCTAAGTATACATGTAAGTATCATGGCAACAAGATTTACAGCTTTCAGGTTCAAGTAATCAGAGATTACCAATTTGCATTTGAACAGTCCACATGAGTGGTTACAAAAATCATCCCTCCCATCGGGTGTAAAAAATCTACGCCCCTGGTTATTTATACTCTGTAGGGAATCGAACCCCTGATTCTAGTGATATAAAGCCGTTTAAAAAGCCTGTTGAAAGACGGTCATCCGTACACAGTTCAGCTCATTGTTATCACGAGGTACTGTTGCGAAAGGATTGTTTTGTTTTGTTTTTTACAGCAAAGCCACATCGGGCTATTTACTGAGCCCACCGAGGGGAAACGAACCCCTGATTTTAGCGTTGTAAATCTGTAGACTTACGGCTGTACTAGCGGGGGGCTTTACGAAAGGATTATATGTCATCAAATGTGAAAATAAAATTATAAGAGGCTCCCTTATTTTTCCGATATCAGCGACTAACATATCAGGCTTTTATCTTATTTTAATAAACACCATTTAATCTATATCGAAACAGGAGTTCCAGTAATTTCAGTAAGAAACATTGCGATTATAATTGTAGTGAAATTCGTTACATCAGTTAGGCTTATTTTAAAATTCTTATACATCGTTACAATTTATAATTAAATTTACTTTACACAGTTGCGAAAGAAAGAAACATTGTTCAACATGTCATTTTTGTTGAACTATGCCAACTAAATATCTTGAGACTTAAGCAGTGACGAAAATAAAGTATTAAGACACAATGCGTGCGGTAAATTAGATATTGAGGTGTGCACTTTAAGCTGTACCGTAGGCTCTATTCCAGAGAACTTAAATACTGAAGTGTTTCTTTCCAACAGAAGAAATCCTTGATTGCATTGGAAGGGCACGCAGCAAATCGACTTTACTACTAAGAAAGCTTTGAAGAGAGACTAAAATATTTTCATTCTAAATCAAACTTAAGTAAAACGTATTATGGTCATGAATATATTAAGCGAAATCCCCTCTTTAAATAAAGGCACAATAAGAACTGTGCATCAACTCGTTTTTTAGTCCTTCAGAAGTTCTGTCTGCTTAGTGAAATATTGCTTCTCAAAGGTGTAATATTAATATTCGATCCGAATTTAAAATGTAAATAGGTTTGTTTGATGGTCCCTTTGACTGTAAATATGTACAATATTGTAAGTAATTGTGGAAATAGTAAATACAATGGCTATAAAACGTAAATATTACGAGACTTTTCCATATTCTACTTTACGAAATTCGCCTGTGTCAGTGTAAAGCCACGTGTTGATAGCTAACAATCTAATTAGCTGTCGAAAACGTCTATAAAAGTAGAATTAGTCGTACTATGCCCATCAGTAGTGTGATAAGCGTACTCATGACTCTTATGATGGAAACTTTATATGGTAAAGGTTCATGTTATAATGTTTTGGTTCGTAAAACTACTCTAGACAACAGAATGGGGCGAACATTTATTTTTCAGTGGAAAACTGTATGGAAACTACAACTGTCAATAATAAAAGCATTAGGATAGAAAGCCCAATTTTTTAAACAGTACGTTAAGTATTTCAACGCAAAATATTTACGTGACACTAAAAATTCCAGTAGAGGTATTGTCAAATTACGAAAGTGTATTTGTGAATATCCAGTTTCTTGAAAACAGTTGTTGAGGGTAAATAATATAAAAAAAGGCTGAAATGTACATTGGATCACAACTAGTGAAAACGCTGAATAGAGTATCTTTACAGATAAATAAAGTGCAGGCATATTCTTATCTTTCATGTAATTCTCTCAGATACAAAAAGGTAAGAAACAGAGACACACCTTCCAAAAAAGCAGTGATTCTAAGCGCGCAGAAAACGTGAAATGACACCAGGAAGAAAATCTAAAAAAAAAAAAAATGTGAAAAGAGAGAGACAGGTAGAACACTCAAAGCCATGAATTTCCTGCACAAAGTACAAGTGTTAACATTGACATGATTGTATAGTGTTATCGTAGCACAAAAAGAAAACAATTAAATCGGGTACACTATTGTGTTTGAAGCAAACGCCAGTATGTAGAATAATGCACCAGCTTTTCTTTTCTGTTTTTTGCAATAATGAGTTAAGCTAATAATATATTTACCAACACTCCGTTCTTGTGAGTGTGTGTGTGTGCAACACTCGCGAACTTACTTAATTAATTACAATACTGTATTTGTAATGCGTGTTTTTTAATTCACAACTGGATTTCAGGAACTAATTTATGCATGCCAATGAACATAAAATATATATCGCTTTTTTCGTCGTTTTACTAAGTGTTTCACACAAGAAAAATGCCTCAGGGTACCAATAATAAAAATAAAATCACACTGTTTTCAGTAATTATATCAGTATGAAACTAGATGGGGATGTAACCCCCTTCTTTATCTTCTTCATGTCATCCTGTATCACCGCGTCGAGGTTTGTGCTGATTGATCAAGAAATGCGTCATGTCACCCTGTATCACCTCGTCGAAGTTTGTGCTGATTGATCAAGAAATGTGTCAAGGTATAAGAAAGAGATGGCTGAGAAAAGGTGTAAACAAAAAACCAGAAAATTAACTTTATATAACAGATTGTTATACATATACCCTGCATTTCTGTTGTTTGCAGACAAGTATTGAATTTATTTGTTTAAAATAATCACATTTAAAATGTTCGTAATATAAACGTTACATCACTTGCTTAATGAAATATTTTATCACCCATTCCAATGCAAATTTTATTTGATAAGTATCGAGAGTAGATTTGTATTAACACCTAAATAACAAACAGAAAAGAAAAGTGTTGAAAATCTGATTTCTACACAAAAATAAATGTTTTGTTTTAAGTAGCGTAAAAACAGCATACAAAAGTATTCCCTCCCATTTTACGCGGATGATACAAATAGAACCTGACGATGACCGAAGAAGGTCGATACGTCGTTCGCTCTTCTATGTAAAATATTATCTCAACCTAAACGAGCCGTTTTTGCACATATATTTCTGACATAACACAATTCTGAGTGGATGCAGTATTATGTATTCTGAATTGGTAACAGACTTGAACATTTGGTATATGGTTATCGTGTCGAGTTAAAGACCAAATGGTTCCAAGTTTGGGTCCGCAATGCCCTTTAAGCTACAAACGCGTTATAAAAGTGACAGTTATCTTCACTATATGGTTAAGAGAAAACATATAGGTGATTCTGAATGAGGTCTCTGCTCGCTGTCAGCAGCTCATAATTAATGGTAGTCATACCTAAAAGTTCAGTTCTCTGAAATAGTCACTAAACCAGAGTATCGCATATAATTCCGTTCAAATACCGTACAATAAGCCAGCTGAAATTCCAACACTTCACAGTTTCAGTTCTTTCACTTCACAAGGAAGTTAAACGCATTTTTATATGTTTATAAATACATAGTTAAACAAAATTACACATTATCTACAAGATAAAATCCTCCGCTAGTACAACGGTAAGTCTACGGATTTATAACGCTAAAATGAGGGAGTTCGATTTCCCTCGGTGGGCTCAAGCAGATGGCCCGATGTGTCTTTGCTGTAAAAAGAAAACAACAGTACAAGCTAGGAAACCACACGTTTCTACAATTTTTTTTCCTTTGTTTAGTATGTTTACAAAATTCACGCACGAGATATTTTTTTAAAATTCATGCTGGGAAATTGTAAGTCAGGTTTCATTTAGTATGAAACCTAGTAAAAAAAAGAGACACTTTCAACTAATTATTTTTATGCTTTCGTCTAAGGTAATCTTCATTAAACGTAAATAACGACTTCATTACAGTGATAGAATCCTTTTTTTCCTCTGAAAAAATCTTGGAAATGTATATAAATCAAATTAATGCTCTTAATTAACAAGCACAATTAGTGCAGAAATTCTACTCGCATTCAAAATGCGATATCAAATTAGTGTTTTACGTACTGTTATAAGTATGGTGCTTATTTTGTAATCTATTTTTAATCGTGTAGGCTCAATACGTGACGGTCAACGCTCAAGTTTTTTGTGTGTTTTTTGTAGGTGGCGCATGAGAAACGAATGATTGAATTGTTGTAGAACATTGTTGCCTTCATTTGTTTTGTACTTTTTTGAGTGCCAAATAAAATAACTCTCGCTCGCCACACGCATCAAATACTCATTTCTTTGTATTTTCATCTGTTTCACTCGCATTTCCAAATGTAAAAGTGAAATTTCATTCGATAACGTGTTTACCTTATTAGCCAATCACGAAGAGTGGTTTAAAAACGTTGTTGTTGCAACGATCGCATTTGAAATGTCTAAAACGTTAATAATGTGGTAAATGAGCTTTAAAGTACACAGGTGGAAATGCCAAAAGCATGTTTGACTCTTAACAATATATTGGGTCCCATAAGGATGCTGGACGTTTACTGTATCCTGAGAGTATGTTGGATACTTTTATATGCAAGAACGGCTCGTTTGGGTTGAGAAAATATTTTACATAGAAGAGCGAACAACGTTTCGACCTTCTTCGGTCATCGTCAGGTTCACAAAGAAAGAGGTAACTGACCGGAAGCTGACCACATGTTTGGAGGGGGTTGTGTAACTGAGTGTCGCAATGTACAGGGCGGTGTTAGATGTTTGAATACATAATTTTATCTATAATATTAATACAGGTATAATGGCGTTCCTTTATATTGGTTTATTTTGGGTTTAAGTTGTTGTATAAGTAAGACTTCTTTGATTTTGCGTTTGTTTATGCTTGTTTCTTTATTTAGTATTTTAGTGTTCTCTATGGTTATTTTGCGTTTATTTGACTTGCAGTGTTCGAAAACGTGTGAAAGTGACTTTTTATGTTCTTTGAATCTGGTTTCCATTTTTCTACTTGTTTCTCCAATATAGAAGTCGTGGCAGTTATCACATTGTATTTTATAAATAATGGTGTGGTGTTTGTCAGTGTAGTTCTTACATAGTATAGACCTCAGTTTTGTGCCTGGTTTTTGAATAAATTTAGCATTAACTGGAATGTCACATTTTGTTACTAGTTTTTACCAAATGTTGGTTATTTGTTTGCTGATGTCAGGAATATATGGTATACAGCAGTATATGGTTTCGTGATTTTTTTTGATTCGTGAGATATATTTTCTTTTGTTGGTTGATTTTGCTTTCTGTCTAGGTGTGTGCGTATAATGTTTTCTACGGTTTGTGGAGGAAACTTATTGATGTTGATGAAGTATTGTTTAATTTAGTCTAAGTCATCGTTAATTTTATTTGGTGAGGATAGTTTTATGGCTGTGTTTATCTGGTTTCTTAGTATGTTGAGTTTTGGTTTTGTTTCATGTGCTGAGTCCCAAGGGATAAATTGGGATCCCGGCTGAGCTCCCAATTTTCTGTTACGTTTTTTATGTATGCAGACTGAACGCAACAGAAAGACACAGATAACAGCTTATATAATTTATTACAATAAACTATTATATATGTAACAGATATAACATAAATTATGTAATAACAATGACAGATTTTCAGTTTCAACCTTCAAAGTTAATTACAATACAAAATGGAACTGGCCTGTGTCTGATAATATGATCTAGAATGAAAGTCCAAAAGTCCAGATCAGATATCCAAAATTCCAGTCTAGGGTGTGAATTTGGTCCCACGAAGAAATTCCGAAGCTTGAATTGAGAATGACGAAGTTCTTTTTACGGTATTTTCAATTAATGTGTCAGATTTGTCGTTATCCAACTTTTCCGGTCTTCCCTAAACAGTCCTGTACGTGTTGACCTTCAGTATAACCAATAATTCGAATGAATCGTAAAGATTGACGAAATAAAATCACAGCTTTTGTAGATCTAGCTCTGGTCACAAATCCAAATTGAATAAACTCACAGCAAACGTTGAAAATTTCTCGAACAAAGACACTATCTCTTGAATCGAAAGTAAAAACGAATGACTGACTCTGATTCTCTTTCTCGCGTCACCGTCTGTTTTTATACCAGTAGGCCTACTGTTTTCTCGAACAATCGCGTAACTTTCACAGAATTCCAGAGCAATCCGCGCATGTCTGTTTTTGCACGAGAATCGTCGACTAGACACTAGGCCGACAGACAAATTATTTATAAACATATGATTGACCTACCTAATTCTAGAAATTTCTAAATGTTATTTTAAATGAATAACAACATATTTTATTGGTTTGAACATTAAAACAATAATATAAATATGGAAATATAAATAATAGATATGGAAATCCAAACACAACACGACATTGTTGCCGTTTACATAACATTTACATGATGTTTACATAACAAATGTATAGTGCAATATGGGTGATTTTTCGATGGATTTCTGTTTTGAATTGTGTGTCGGTTCTTATAATTTTGAGGTTAAGAAATGATATTTGATTGTTTTCTTCCTGTTCAAATGTGAAGTTAATGTTGGGATGTATAGAGTTAATGTGATTGAAAAAATGTGTTCTGTAGATTTGAATCCCGCAACCGTGTCATCTACATATCTGTACCAGTATAGTGATGGATGTAATGCTGTATTAATTGCTTGTATTTCAATTTGTGTCATAAAAATGTTGGCTAGAACTGGTGATACTGGGTTGCCCATGCTTAGGCCATTTATTTGTATATAGTTTTGGTTGTTGAACATGAAGTTTGTCTTTATCGTGGTGAATTCTTTGAAGGTTGCTTGCTAACTGGTTACTGGGAATGTTTATAGTTAGGTTAGGATCTCGGATATTGAGTTCTAAGGCTATCTTGCAGGCTTCAGTAGTTGGAACTTCTGTAAAGAGGGATATAACATCGAAACTGGCCATTAAGGCTTTATGATTAAGTTGATTTAGATAAGACTTGAAATTAAAAGAGTCTTTGATGAATGAGCTGGCTGATGTTACATATTTGGAGAATGCCCATGCTGTGTATTTACCAAGATTGTAATTAAACGATTCATATGTTGACATTATTGGTCGTAATGGACAATCTGGTTTATGAGGTTTGGAGATGCCATATATTTGTGGCGTGCCTGAGTCGGTCTTGCTTAAGTAGGATTAAGTGTTTTTGAAATTGTGTTGGCTTTTTTTCATTCTTAGTAGTAATTTGTTTAGTTGCGTCTCGTGTGTCTTTGTTGGATTTGTGTGTATTGGTTTGAATTTGTTTATGTCTGATAGAATGTTCTTCATTTTTTGTATGTATTCATTCGTGTTCATTATTACTATAGTGTTATCTTTATCTGCTTTTAGAATTTTTATGTTTCTGTCTTGTGTTAGGTTTTTAATGGAATTAATGTCTCTTTTTGTAAGGTTGTTTTTTAGTTTTCTGTTTTGTGAAATTATGTTGATGGTTTTGTAAGAAACTTCTTTGAAAAAATCGTTTAAGATGTTGTTTTTAGGTGTTTCTGGAAAGTATAAATTTGTAATTTTACCTGGGAAGTTTGGCTGTTGGATGTCAATAAAATTATCTGAGTTGTCTTCTTTCTGTTGGTTGTTTTTGGTTTTTTTTCCTTGTTTTTGTTTTCTGTAGAAAGTATCACAAGTCTCCTGGCTAGGTCTTCAAAACATGTTTTGATTTCTATGGTTTGAATGTACCTTGGTGCTATTGCGAAGTTGAGTCCTTTCTTAAGTACATGTATCTCGCCTGTGTTTAATTGTCCGTCGGATCTGTTAATTATGAGGTTAGTCAATGGTTTGTCGTTTTGGTGTCTTTTTTGTTGTTTACATCTTAGTTTTTCTATTTTTTTGTTGTGGCAGATCTTTTTGTCTCTGTCGTTCTTACTATTGATTTGGTTTATGTTTCGTTGTATAAGTCCGTAAATCTCGCACACCGCAAATATACGGCATCCCCAAACCTCATAAACCAGATTGTCCATTACGACCAATAATGTCAACATATGAATCGTTTAATTACAATCTTGGTAAATACATAGCATGGGCATTCTCCAAATATGTAACATCAGCCAGCTCATTCATCAAAGACTCTTTCAATTTCAAGTCTAATCTAAATCAACTTAATCATAAAGCCTTAATGGCCAGTTTCGATGTTATATCCCTCTTTACAGAAGTTTCAACTACTGAAGCCTGCAAGATAGCCTAAGAACTCTATATTCGAGACCCTAACCTAACTATAGACATTATTAGTAACCAGTTAGCAACCCTCATAGAATTCACCACGATAAAGACAAACTTCATGTTCAACAATCAAAACTACATACAAACAAATGGCCTAAGCATGGGCAACCCAGTATCACCAGTATTTTTATGACACAAATTGAAACACAAGCAATTAATACAGCATTACATCCACCACTATACTGGTACAGATATGTAGATGACACGGTTGCGGGATTCAAATCTACAGAACACATTTTTTCAATCACATTAACTCTATACATCCCAACATTAACTTCACATGTGAACAGGAAGAAAGCAATCAAATATCATTTCTTAACCTCAAAATTATAAGAACCGACACACAATTCAAAACAGAAATCCACCGAAAAATCACCCATACTGCACTATACATTCCTTGGGACTCAGCACATGAAACAAAACAAAAACTCAACATACTAAGAAACCAGATAAACACAGCCATAAAACTATCCTCACCAAATAAAATTAACGATGACTTAGACTAAATTAAACAATACTTCATCATCATCAATAAGTTTCCTCCACAAACCGTAGAAAACATTATACGCACACACCTAGACAGAAAGCAAAATCAACCAACTAAAGTAAATATATCTCACGAATAAAAAAAAATCACGAAACCATATACTGCTGTGTAACATATATTCCTGACATCAGCAAACAAATAACCAACATTTGGTAAAAACTAGTAACAAAATGTGACATTCCAGTTAATGCTAAATTTATTCAAAAACCAGTCACAAAACTGAGGTCTATACTATGTAAGAACTACACTGACAAACACCACACCAACATTATTAATAAAATACAATGTGATAACTGCCACGACTTCTATATTGGAGAAACAAGTAGAAAAATAGAAACCAGATCCAAAGAACATAAAAAGTCACTTTTACACGTTTTCGAACACTGCAAGTCAAATAAACGCAAAATAACCATAGAGAACACTAAAATACTAAATAAAGAAACAAGCATAAACAAACGCAAAATCAAAGAAGCCTTACTTATACAACAACCTAAACCCAAAATAAACCAATATAAAGGAACGCCATTATACCTGTATTAATATTATAGATAAAATTATGTATTCAAACATCTAACACCGCCCTGTACATTGCGACACTCAGTTACACAACCCCCTCCAAACATGTGGTCAGCTTCCGGTCAGTTACCTCTTTCTTTGTGAACCTGACGATGACCGAAGAAGGTCGAAACGTTGTTCGCTTTTAAAATATTTTCTCAACCCAAACGAACCGTTTTTGAATATAAAATTCTCAATAAGTGGGTTTCTCGACATCACTGATTATGTTGGATACTGTCTGTTTGCTGACTTCCAAAGTTATGCCAGGTCTTCTCTCTTATATCTTCAGTTCATATTTTTCAAAGTCCGAATTTTACATTATTCTGTATTAAGTTTTGAGGGTTAGTTTTTATTTGTATGTTGAATTTCGCGCAAAGCTAATTGAGAACTATCTGCGCGAGCCCTCCCTATGAGACTAGAGTATAACACTACAAATAAGACTGGTAGTCATCGCCACCTACCGTCAACTCTTGGGCTACTCTTTTTTGGATTGATCGTAGCATTATAATACCGTGGCTGAAGAAGCGAGCATGTTTGGTGTGATAGGGATTCAAACCTCCCAACCCTCAGATGAAGAGTTAAGCGTTCTTACCTTATCATCCTACACAAGATAACTCGACCTAATTTCCTTATTAAAATGTTGGGTTCGGAGGGAATTACTTTCGGTTTTTCCAGAATGTTCTTCAGTACTATCATACTCACATGATACGGGTTCTCCACAAATAGAAATTGAGGTAGATTCTTAAAGAGAAAACCAATTGCTTTCTTTGATTGGAAGGAAATGGACGATCGGTGTTTTTACAGAAGTAAGAAAAACCATTTTAACGTGAGGCCTTCTTACTAGCTAAGGAATGTGTACCTTCTGTTCCACTACAGCGAGGATATTTGCCAAGATTTAGACCCAAAACTTCAGTCGATAATATATCTATCTATCTATTATACGCACTGTTTCATTATAGTTTAAGTTTCAGAATGTGATAACATTATGTGTCGATCAAACTGGTTTCAAACGATTGATAGTGTCATATTTCTACACAACATGGTTATTTGTCTTTGCTCATAAATTAATTATTTGTGTTCACATAGATCCTGAATAAAATCTCGGGAACCTTCAATTTTTATCGGCATTTGTTTAAGAATTTTAAACACAATATGATACCTATTTTGTATTTTAAACACGACATAACTTTTGTTTTTTTATCTGTTAGAATGTAGAGGATAGTGGTATATGATAGTTTAACAAAGTATTCGAAGCTCTCATTGGCACAACGTTATGCCTCCTGTTATGTAAATATCATGTAAATGTTGTCGAGAGAGTTATGTAAATGTTATGTAAACGACAACCATGTCGAGTGTTATGTAAATGTCATGTAAATATCATGCATATGTTATGTAAATATAATGTAACGTCGTGTTTGAATTCCCATATTTATTATTTATAATTCTATATTTATATTATTGTTTCGAGGTTTAAATCAGTGAAATTTAAAATAACATTTTAGAATTAATTAAAATTCATTTAGAAATTTTTAAAACTAAATAGATTGATCACTTGTATTGGCCTGGTGTTTGTACTGTGGAATTCTGGGAAGTTACGCGATATAGTATATAAACAGATGGCGATGCGAGAGGGAAAATCATTCACTTTTACTCGGGTCAAGAAGTAAGTCATCCATTTTATTCGGATCAAGAACTTTGTCTTGTTTGAGAAAGTTTAAACTGAATTTGGGAATAGAGCTAGATCGACTAAAGCGGTGAAAAATTTTATTCCGTCAACCTTTACAATTCAGTCGGATTACGGATTATATCGAAAGTCAATAGGAATTGGACTATGAACTTTTGTTTGAAATTACCCATTCAAACTTCGAAAATTTCTCCGTGGGACTGAATTCAACGCCTAGACTAGAACTTTGGATTTCGGATTTGGACACTTATCCTGGATCATATTATTAAGCACAGGCCAGTACCTTTTTGTATTGTAAGTTGTTTTGATGTTTGAAACTGAATATCTGTTATTGCCATTAGATAATATATTTTGTGTCTGTCACATAAGTAGATAATTATAATAAATTATACAAGCTGCTATCTGTGTCTTTCTGTTGCGTTCAGTCCGCAATAAAAAACGTAACACCTCCGAATTTACAACACTAGGAATCAGGCTTCAGTATTCTTGGTGTGTAAAGCACAGATAGCTCATTGCGTAGTTTTGTGATTAACTTCAAACAAACTAAAAAAATATTCGACATAATGTTACACATACAAAGTATTATCCTCAGATGTCTTGGATAATAGACCTGCAGTATCTTAGATGATCTTATACAATGAACTTACCAACTTAACTTCTCCCGCTTCAACCAATGGCTTCTCTTCAGTGCACAACATCTAACAATGTAATACCAATATAAACAACTTACATTTATTGTAGATACTAATTAAGAACGCCATGATTGGTTTCAGAATGCCTTCCATCTCGAATCCTTATACGATTTCTAGGTCTAAAAACACGTTGTAGAATCAATGTATTTTCTCAACGTTTTCGATACTCTAAATTATAATAGTGACTTCTTAGCTTTCTATAAAATCGAATACGAGCAGTTTTGATATCAAAAAATTGTTCCAATAAGATAAGTGCGCTGCACTGTTTTAATATGACATAATGTTTATGGACAACAAGGGATCGTCTCGGTTGTTCTATTCTCTAAGTTCAAGTAATATTATGAAATAAACAAATTAAAAAAAAATAAAACCCAGGACTTATCATTTATATATATATAAGGCTTTCTTTTATACTTACTCATATTTGCTGCCTCTAGAACACTCGAAAACAATCCATTCTACAGGTCAAAGATTCTATTTGAAAAATAAAATTGTCTTAGCTAAAAACGACACTTATCTTGTCGAAACCTACACCTGTCTCTCCTAGTTTTACAGTTTTCACTGTCAAGTATGAAAAAGTGTTTGTGCATATATGTTTAATTTATAAATATGGGCATGAGTTTTTGTATTTAATTAACTGGATCGTAATCAGAGATCTAAATGTAGGCATTTGGCATTGTTTGGCCTTCACAAATTACGCATAAACTAAGATCGTCATTTCATACATTATAATTGAGAAGATCCGTTGTTATTAATACTTGAAGTGCATTATTTTCCCATAAGATAAAACTATCGTTGATACAGTGCGGGAGTTTTCTGTTCCCTTGTTTGCAGGGGCTGATATCTCTGGCTGGGTAGCTTTACCTTATCCCATTTTCATTAACCTTTAGCTGTTCACTTATCGACAGAATTTGTGGATTTTTGTACCTTAGTCTGACTGCTACTCTAGTCTACGGTGGCCTAACTTTTGACTTTTTCATGTTATTTCATTAGGAACATAAATCGTTGTGTGGGGGGCCTGGCATGGCCTAGTGCGTTAAGGCGTGCGCTTTGTGATCTGAGGGTCGCGGGTTCGCGCCCGAGTCGCGTCAAACGTGCTCGCCCTCCCAGCCGTGGGGGTGTATAATGTGACGGTCAATCCCACTTTTCGTTGGTAAAAGAGTAGCCCAAGAGCTGGCGGTGGGTGGTGATGACTAGCTGCCTTCCCTCTAGTCTTACACTGCTAAATTAGGGACGGCTAGCACAGATAGCCCTCGAATAGCTTTGTGCGAAATTCCAAAACAAACAAACAAATCGTTGTGTGGGGATTCGTCTTCCAGCAAGAAAGTGATCTCAAGCGTACAGCAACTGTTGTAAAATGATTTATTGATGGTAAGGGGGCTGGTGGAACATCCCTAACAACATCTATTCCTTTAGATTTATTGGCTTATATTAAAAAAAGAGAAGGTAACCAAACAACTGAGCCAAATTATAGATAATAGTACAGATAATTCTGTACAACATTCTGTAACCTATATGGTAACCCTGTGTGTTAATGTAAATAACTTAGGTGAATCTGGGGAGTAGTACAGATGGTTACGTACAATATTCTGTAATCTACACGGCAACCCTGTGTGTTAATATGAAGAATCCCGTGTTTAATGCAAAGTTAGTTTTCACATGCAAAATACTGGTGCATTGAATAGTTTATTCTCTTCTCATTTGCACTTCTGTTATAGCATGTTATATATATATACATGATAGAGTTAAGTAAATTAAAACAACTTATCACTTGTTAACAGTCTTCAAAAATACTTATTTATTATTTTTTCAATGATACCAGAAAATATGTATAATGTTCACCTTCATTTTAATTATTTTTGTTTGGGTCAAAGTGTCCACTTTCGTAACCGTGGCCTTCATTATATATCAGATAATTCCTTAAGAAATGCACAATTTTAGGTTTAGAAAAACGAAAGGATTTCAAAGGCTGTTAATGTTATTTAATCAATAATGTATGTTCCGTTATTATTGATTACTTTCTGCCAATGATTCACAAGCTTCGAATGCCACTTCTATAAAATTCTTGGGGTTTCGAGAAAAAGAATGTGGAGAGGGTAGTTTTGACATCTTTATGTGTTTCAAGCTCTTTTCCATCAAGATAGTTCTGCAAACTTCAGAATAGATGATAACCAGATGGGGCAAGGTCTGGAGAATAAGGAGGATGTGGAAGTTTTTACAGTCTAACTCTTCAATCTTTGCAGATGTGATTCTTGCTGTATGGGGCCGTGCATTATCTTGGTGTAACACAACACCTTTATGACTGATTAAAGCAGGCTTCTTTTCCTTCAGTGCAACATTCAAGCGTTCTAACTATTGACAATAGAAGTCTGAAGTAATCGTTTCATTGAGTGGCAGCAACTCAAAGAGAATCACACAAACAATATTATACTAAACGCTTAACAAGACTTTCCTAGGGTGGAGGTTCATTTCGGGCTGTGCCTCAGCCAGTGTACCTGCACTGAGCTCTTGTCTGCGGCATTTAACATTTTTTATAATCTATACATTTTTCATCTCCGGTCACTGTCCTGTCCAAAAATATGAGTTACATTCATGAGAGTGAAGAGAAGTGCAAATGTTCACTCTTGCTCTAAGGTTGTCTTCTGTCAAATCATGGGGAACCCATTTTTCAAGTCTTGACACTTTTCCAAGATGTTGTAGATGACGGCGAGATCTTGAATGGGTTGAATTAAGTTTCTGTGCAAGTTCTTCAACTGCTACAGCACATTGTTCATCAAGTGCAGTCAGCAGCCACTCGTCATTAAACTCAATATGATGACCTGAACGTGACGCACCTTTAGTCACCTGATCTGAGCTTCTGAAACCACCTTCAACATTTTCTTTCATAGAAAGACTCCGCAACATAAACACCTTGAATGTTTCGTGTAGTTTCTGCTGCACTACTGTTTTTCTAAACTCATAAAGCACTATGCCTAATGTGCTCCTCAGACACATCCATCTTTATAAGGGTTTATTTGATTAATAATCTGAAAAAGTGGGGTTGGTTTATTTTATTTGTCTAAACATTTTTATACACATCCTAACATATTTGTTTCGTCATTAAAGTCTTCTGCAAAGACAGAAATAATGATGCACTTTCTGTATTAAATATTCAGACATTACTTATGGGATGACCTAATGGAATAGTAGGATTGACCGTTACATTATAACGCCTCCACGGCTGAAAGAGCGAACATGTTTGACGCGACGGGGATGCGAACCCGCGACCCTCACATTACGAGTCGCACGCCTTAACACGCTTGCACATGTCGGCCTTAAAATAACTCTCACACTATGTTAACTTATTTTGTTTAACATAACTTTTATGTATTACCAAAGACACACATACAAAATTCATTTAAAGTAGCTGTTATATTGTGTTGACTTATTATTTTCTTTAATGTAACTTTACGTAACAGAAAACATACATACATGAAATTCACTTACAGAAGCTATTACATTATGTTTTTCCTTGATTAACTTAAATGCAATAGTATATAGTATATAAATAGTATATTTAGGCCTTTTTACGTCATTGTTTTTGATAAAAGTAGATGGCAAGTATCTTATCTTTCCTTGACTCGTGAAACTCACTTTTATGTGAGGCTGAAAACTTTGATGTGTTTGTCTTTTCAGTGTCCCAAGTGGCTCAGCTGAAACTCTGAGAGCTAATAAAGTTTAATTTCAGAGATTTTTTTTTACTTTTCAATGGAAAGACTTTTTTAAAATTTTCAATTATAACTCTTATTTTTAACACAGACTCTTTATTCTGTTCTTGAGGAACGTTAACTCTACATACCCGAATACACACTGTTGTAAACAGCTAGTGTTTATCACGCCATATAATTTCATTTTTTTCTCACAGCACTTTTTAGGGTTAACTCAAGACAGAATTCATTTTGCTCAACTATCGTGCATGTCAAGTAAATCCACGTACATATTTAATTAAAGTTGTAATATTCATGCCGTTTGTATTTAGAGTACATTTGCACTTCATGTGTATGGAGTTCTTTCATTATTTAACTGGTACGCTTACATGTGACGTGAATTAGTAAGTATTAAAGATCGGTCTTGTTTGTCAGAACAACAAGTTACGGTTGTCTTAGTTTTAGCTTTGTTTGCTTTAGAACAAACCCACTTTGGGCTATTTGCTGTGCCCACCGCGAGGAAGCGAATCATGGATTTTAGCGTTGCAAATCCGTCCACTTACCACTGTAAAATAATGAGGAGTTTTCTAGCTAACTTCACGTGTCACCACTTCATTTTCCCTACTTTGGAGCCATCATATTAGCTATTATTAGCCCTTAATCCATAATACACATCTTTTTGTATTTCTTAGGCAAGAGCTTTTCTGAGTTTTATATTGTAAATCAAATTCAGTCTCAGCAACTTCTCTTATTGCTTTAAGTGTAAGATATGATTCGACCGTTTGAAATTATGTTTATCGATTTATGGAATGTTATTTGTTACCGAACACTAAGTTGCAGAATAGTTATTTCTGCTCTCTCCACCAGGAGTATAGAAACCGAGATTTTAGTCTTAAGGATAAGTAGGCTCAAATACTTACCGCTGAGTTGATTTATGGATTGAATTATTTCTCAAGTTTTAATCATAATTCATTTTGTTTTTCAAACCACGAGTTAAGCCTATTTATATTTATTTCAGTAGCTTTTTGGAAGCATTTTGTCCGTGCTAGTTTTCACGATCGTTACATGATTTAAACCACTTTTCATTTTGTGCAAGTTGTTTTGCAAAGAATGAAGCACCTCGTGCTATTCAAGTATATTTTAGCCATGTTGTTTATTATTTTTTGTTTCCTTGTAGAATTTCTTCAGGAACTCTGTTAAAGGAGTCTTGCAACATGTTTTCACTCCAGTCTGTTGTTCACAAAAAAATTCCAAGAATGAAAAAAAAAGGCCTACAGATATTTTCTAATTATCTTCGTAGAATTGAAAAGAAATGATCAAAAAATGTTTGAACGAAACAAACCATTATCTAAAAAATTCCAAGTTTCTATAATACTCGCAGCATACGTTTGATACGTGCTAAACCAAATTATATGTTGATGACATTTGGAATGTATATAAATCATGTTCTCAGCGGTAAGTCTATGAAAGGTTATAACGTTAAAAAACAACTTCTGTATACGTGATGGGCACATTACAGATGAGGCTTTGTGTAACTTTGCACACAGTTTCATCTGAAGTAAATCACTATACATTTATGGCAACTATTTAGAAAAAAACAGCAACACGTAAACTACGCCTAAAACTAGTTACAACTTGAGATAAATAATACATATATCAATACGGGGTTCTTCCTGCAGACAGCACCACTAACACTGTTTTAACATTGTCATCATATTAACGATAACAGATATAGCGTACGTGACTGTCAAATTTATAACGCGCCCACAGCTAAAAATACTAAACGTCTACTTTGACAAATCGCAGATTGGAACTTTGGACTTCCATGATGCACTCAACCATGAATACTGTGCAACGTTTCAAATACAAGCTTATAAGTGCAATAGAGCCTACTAGAATCATATATATATTATTATAGAAGTTCGAGTTTACCTTCTAAGATTTCCGAGTGCTTTCACACCTACAGTAGTCACAATATTTGGACAAAATTCTGTGTGTTTGTGTGTTTTTCTTATAGCAAAGCCACATCAGGCTATCTGCTCAGCCTTTCATTTGAAAGGTGGTTATGTGTAACGTGAATGAAAGGTGGTTATGTGTAACGTGAATGAAAGGTGGTTAAGTGTAACATGAAAATACGTTAAACATTTCTAATTTCATCATCTTTAATGTTTGAATTGGTAATGCTCTTTATCTACAAATAACCTAACACCTTTACAAATACAAACAATGTATGCATCTGAAATTATATTATTTCTGAGACGGGACCGGCATGGCCAAGCGTGTTAGAGCGTTCGACTCGTAATCCGAGGGTCGCGGGTTCGATCCACGATCGCACCAAACATGCTCGCCCTTTTAGCCGTGGGAGAGTTATGATGTTACGGTCAATCCCACTATTCGTTGGTAAAAAAGTAGCCCAAGAGTTGGCGGTGGGTAGTGATGACTAGTTGCCTTCCCTCTAGTCTTACACTGCAAAATTAGGGACGGCTAGCGTAGATAGCCCTCGAGTAGCGTTGCGCGAAATTCTAAACAAACAAATCAAAATCAAAAGCCTTCTGCTCGATCGTTGTTAATAAAGAATCAATTCAATATATGTTATCCCAACCTCCAAAAAATTATGTTCGTACTCACTAAAAATTATAAAATTTCATTAGTTTTCAGGTTACTATTAACTATCACTCATTTAAAAACAACCAAATTGATTCTAATTTATAATTAACAATTAAATATAAATTAACTTGTAGTGAGGATTTTATACATTTTAAAACAATTCACTGACAAGCGTAAAAATAAACTTAAGATGTCTGTGTTCCTATTTTTGAGTCAGTGTCAAAATTAAGCAAACATTCGTAAGTTCAGACTGTACTTTCAATAAACATGATTGTCGCTGGTATTTTATCGTTTTCTTTATTATAAATTAGAGTATAATATGATTATACATTTTGAAACAGTGCGCTTTGTGTTAAGCATCTTCCAAAATACGACGGATGTTGTTTTTTTCTGATTTCCCTGATTATATAATGACTTTGCAGTTTGCATCAAAAACATGTCAGAGACCATTTTTGTTTGTAAGCAGACATTTGTTATTATATTGGGTTCTATCGATGAAATTATTTTAAGGAAAGGTTTAAACTTATTAATGGTCATGGTCTTTATCTCCTGTTACTAGAATATGTAATCTCGTAGCTAACAGTCTAAATATATGCAACAGAGCGCTCATTCGTGATAGCTTTCACTACGCGTGTAATGTATCTATCATTTTAATATCTGGACCTCAGCGTTATCAGACATTACATGCATTGAGAGAAAGGGGCGCGCTTTAGTCAAACACTCAACCAGATAAACCAGGCAAAGTCAGCTGACCAAGCATGTGTGATGGGAAGCAATATATGCGAAACATAATCCCCCAACTTTAAAAGAGATTTGTTAGAAAGGACGTGTTTAATCAGTGAAGTCCATAGTGATGGACTGATGATTTAGATAAGTACTGTCTTCACGTTAATATATATACGTATATGAATGAAAATAATATTCGTTACAACACAAATCTGTGGACAATAATCGCTACACCTGTTTTGCTGTGAAGCTTCATCTATTAATGTTTGTTTGTCTCTAGGTTTCGCGTAAAGTTACTTGAGAGCTATCTGCGTCAGCCATTCTTAATTTAGCAGTATAAGACAAGAGGAAAGGCAGCTAGTCATCACCACCCACCGCCAACTGCTGGGCTACTTTTTTTATCAACGAATAGTGTGATTGATCGTACCATTATAACGTCCCCACGGTTGATAAGGCGAGCATGTTTGGTGCAAACGGGATTCGAACCCGCGACCCTCAGATTACGAGTCGAGTACCTTTACCACCTGCCATGCCGGGCCTGTCTATTTATGAAAATTAGGCCCATGCAAAAAATATTTAATTTTTGCCATAGTGAGTCCTGTTAGATATGGTTTTTGTAAGAGATGGATGATCAAATGAAAAACAACAACATAAGCACTCATTTTCAAGGCATTAAATAAAAACATCAAATTATTAGTTCGGAGAGTAAAATAATTGGAAAATCAGCCACTTATATGAGCTCTACAGTCGTGTAATATCTTTTGAATTAGCAGTGTTACGAGAAGGGGAAACTGTTTCAAAGTAGTTAACGATTCGCAGTTAGTAGGCATGGTATGACCAGGTGGTTAAGGCACTCGACTTGTAATCTGAAGGTGGATGGTTCGAATCCCTGTCACACCAAACATGTTCACTCTTTCAGCTGTGGAGGCGTTATAATGTGACAGTTAATTCCACCATTCATCGGTAAAAGAGAAGCCCAAGAGTTGGCTATATTATGGACGGCTTGCGCAAATAGCCCTTGTGTAGCTTTGCGCGAAATTCAAAAGAAAACCAAATCGCCGTTAGTGTGTAGTCCTTATTCACACAAGCAGAAAACAAACTTAGAGTTACTATTTTAGCGACTTAATAAACCTGGATTACTATAACAGTGCTTTTCAAGTTTAAGCGAACATTTGTGAATCAAAGTTTCTCAGAGCATTTCTTAAACAACACTAGAAGTAAATAAGATGTACCGTACCATAAATGCGTACTCTTCGCTCTGTTCCTTTTCCCTACGATGCAATAAAGACATTAGGGAACAACTAGTGTATCATTAATTATAATCTTCGTGTTTAGGAAACGTTTTTTATATTTAAAAACAGACAGAAAATACTGTTATTATATATTATATCACACATCCCCAACCGTTAGTAGGCCTAATATTCCGTTTGCTTTCTTTTCTAGCAACTCAAAGTAATATATATATATATTATGAGAATAAAACGTGCTCTGAAGATATTTGGTATCCGTCCTCCGGTGGGACAACGGAACGCGTACGGACACATAATGCTAAAATAGTGGTCACAGCCGTTAGCTCAATGTGGCTTTGCTCAAAACAAACAAGCGCGTGTTAACCTTCTAATTAACAAAATGTTTAACTCATTTCACGCTTTTCATTTCCTTTTGAATATCGTTGAATTAGAAAACTGTGGTTTTAAAATATTATATTTAATTTTAGAAAGAAGGGGAAACTTGGTGAAAACATAATTTAGTTTACACATCACATATTACACCTTTGCAATGTAATAAATACACCAACGTAACGTAAGTTCCACATTTCCTCCCATGTGACTTAAGTATTTCAAATTAGTATATATCTTTTACTTTAGCATTCTCACTCGCCACCAAGTGGCACAGCGGTATATCTATGGTCCCACAATGCTAGAAACAAGGTTTCAATATAGGTAGCCCATAGTAAAAGCTTTGTGATTAACTTCAAACAAACATATCATTCTTACACCAGTTTAACCTGTTGACTGCCAAGTATTTCAGCTGTTTGAATACAACTCTAATGCTTCTTCATTTTGTAACTTTTTCGTGACGCCATGCTTTGGATCGAAAGTGAACCAATTTCTAAGTAGGACAAATGCATGTATGGTGCTCACATCTAGCGTTGAAGTTAGTTATTATTGAAAACGAATTAACTCGTCCGTGGTACTGTGTTATCGATCGGCACTGAACCGGTTAATAACAATGCCAGTATTTTATTAGCACTATATACAAGGTTTTACAGTCACTCAAGACGGCAAACCTTCAGTCACTGCTTGTTCGTACAAGACTCAGCAGATAGCCCAATGTGGCTTCGCTGTAAGAAAAACAATTATTGTAAAAATTGTTTAAAATAATATTTTTAATTTTAACACGAAACACATTCTGTATAAAGTGCCAAACTTCTTTTAAATCTTTTAATAACGAATTTTCTCGTTTCTTTACAAACAACAACAACAACCAAATACATGTAATCAGTATGAAAATCAACAACAACAACCAAGTACACGTAATCAGTATGAAAATCAACAACAACAACCAAGTACACGTAATCAGTATGAAAATCAACAACAACAACCAAGTACACGTAATCAGTATGAAAATCAACAACAACAACCAAGTACACGTAATCAGTATGAAAATCAACAACAACAACCAAGTACACCGTAATCAGTATGAAAATCAACAACAACAACCAAGTACACGTAATCAGTATGAAAATCAACAACAACAACCAAGTACACGTAATCAGTATGAAAATCAACAACAACAACCAAGTACACGTAATCAGTATGAAAATCAACAACAACAACAACAACAACAACCAAGTACACGTAATCAGTATGAAAATCAACAACAACAACAACAACAACAACCAAGTACACGTAATCAGTATGAAAATCAACAACAACAACAACAAGTACACGTAATCAGTATGAAAATCCATTTCATCACAATTTCATTATTTTTTCCATAAAACGTTATATTTCGCTTTAATTCTCCGAAGAATTCCTAATTTTCTCACGTGGTATTTTAGAAACGTTTATCCAGTTAATTACAAACATTTGCAAGTACAAACTAATTCATTGAAATGTTTAATAAAACTGTTAAAATGACGACACTGTCTCCTATTTGTTATTGTCAACCTGAACCATGCCAGCCCCTACTAGTACAGCGGTAAGTCTACGGATTTACAACACTAAAATCAGGAGTTCGATTTCCCTCGGTAGGCTCAGCAGAGAGCCCACTAGATAAACTAACCTTTGACTTTTGGAGAAAAACCAATACATACTGTCCGCCCAAGAATACAGTTCTCTATAGTCTCTCCTTCAAAAAAATAATAAATCCATGTCCAGCCTTAGGACCATGGTAGTTAGAATTTTATACGTTTGCAAAAAGAAAAAAGGAAAACTAAATTTTATTTCATCTTTACGTTAGTTAATGTGTTTCTATGGAGCAAACAAATATATTATTCACGAACTAATGCGAATTGAAAGCTGTAAATATTGGAACACTGGTGTAATCTAAGAATGCTCTAAAAATAACATAAATTCAGTCTAACTCGTATTTTTTCAAACACTAGAAAACCACGCTGTTAAAATATTGAGCAAATAATAAATGCTTAAACACGCGTTTAAGGGAGTTATACTGGTAGATACGTAAGAGTAGAAAGCACTAAACCAGAACGTGTCTGTTAGAAATGAAACGAACTTTAAATAGTTGTTATATATTTAATCCATTAGTCTAATCTTCAAAAGAAGTTTTGCCTGTGAGTAGACTAGTTGTAAACGACATTTTTATATGCAAAAACGGCTCGTTTGGGTTCAGAAAATATTTTAAATAGAAGAGCGAACAACGTTTCGACCTTCTTCGGTCATCGTTGTTCGCTCTTCTATTTAAAATATTTTCTGAACCCAAACGAGCCGTTTTTGCATATAAAATTCTCAACAAGTGGGTTTCTCGACATCAGTGATTGTAAACGACATTGCTGTACTTTTAAAGATTTAAATATTCCTCTGAAACTTAAATGAAAATTTAATCTACTAGCATTTTTTTTCTGAATATACATGACATTTTCAAAGTTTATATAAGGGAATATACAAGTTTCACAACCTGATTGTGCTACAAATTTAAAGCAATTGATTTTCTTAAAACATATTACTTTGAAGAAAATATTTATTGTTTTATATTATTGTGTGTTTTTCGTACAGCAAAGTCACATCAGGCTATCTAGTGAGTCCACCTATAGGAATCGAGTTCCCTGATTGTAGCGTTGAAATTAGGCAGACTTACCGCTGTGTCAGCAGGGGACTTTACATTGTTAAAAACTTAACAGTGTATTTTTATAATAATATACTGATTACAGAACAAAATATTTTCGTTAGAGAGAAAAATAAAGTGATGAGTTAAATATGTTACTGAAGGTGAATGGAAGTGGAAATTTATATTTAGAAAATATTCGCCCGTCTTTCGCCTCCGGCTATCTTAGAGATAAGTTTAAGGGGCTGTAAATATAGCAATAACAGTCTGGCTGTAATACGGTCAGTTGACGTTATGAAAATAGTCCACTGTCTATCTCTAAATTTATTAATAAACAAAGCTTCTCACCTCCCATTATAATGAATCATAGTATCTTTCTAACCACAGCCATTGTTTATATACATAATTTTGTAAAGGAATTAAAGTTTAGCGAGGAAGAAGACCAGGGAGTCATTAACGGGAACGTAATGTTTGATAGTTTTATTCCCAGTGTTTGGTAGTTTTATTCTCAGTGTTTGGTAGTTTCATTCCCAATGTTTGGTAGTTTCATTCCCAATGTTTGGTAGTTTTATTCCCAATGTTTGGTAGTTTTATTCCCAATGTTTGGTAGTTTTATTCCCAATGTTTGGTAGTTTTATTCCCAATGTTTGGTAGTTTTATTCCCAATGTTTGGTAGTTTTATTCCCAATGTTTGGTAGTTTTATTCCCAATGTTTGGTAGTTTTATTCCCAATGTTTGGTAGTTTTATTCCCAATGTTTGGTAGTTTTATTCCCAATGTTTGGTAGTTTTATTCCCAATGTTTGGTAGTTTTATTCCCAATGTTTGGTAGTTTTATTCCCAATGTTTGGTAGTTTTATTCCCAATGTTTGGTAGTTTTATTCCCAATGTTTGGTAGTTTTATTCCCAATGTTTGGTAGTTTTATTCCCAGTCTTGGATAGTTTTAGCCCCAATGTTTGATAGCTTCGTTCTGAATGTTTGACGATTTTATTCCCGATATTTGATAGTTTTATTCATATTGTTTGGTAGTTTTATTTCCAGTCTTTGGTAGTTTTATTCATATTGTTTGGTAGTTTTATTTCCAGTCTTTGGTAGTTTTACTCTCAAAGTTTGATAGCTTCGTTCTGAATGTTTGACGATTTTATTCCCGATATTTGATAGTTTTATTCATATTGTTTGGTAGTTTTATTCATATTGTTTGGTAGTTTTATTCATATTGTTTGGTAGTTTTATTCATATTGTTTGGTAGTTTTATTCATATTGTTTGGTAGTTTTGTTTCCAGCGTTTGATAGTTTTGTTTCCAGTCTTTGGTAGTTTTACTCTCAAAGTTTGATAGCTTCGTTCTGAATGTTTGACGATTTTATTCCCGATATTTGATAGTTTTATTCATATTGTTTGGTAGTTTTATTCACAATGTTTGCTTATTTTTTCACCTAAAAATTATTGACAAATATGTCAGTAACTTCAAGTACTTTTCTGTGTATCATTAATATTCGAATTGTTTATTTCACATAAAACTCATACTTATTAAAAACCATTACATTTATTAACATATTTGTCCATTTATTAGTCCACATTATGTCGCTGAATAACACTGCAATGTTCCAAAAGTTGCTTTGATATTACTGGTTATATTGCCATGGTCAGTCAAGATTCTATGAATTTAATGTCTATGTACAGACAAGGCTGTGCGACGTGATGGTGTTTAAGACACTTCATTAGGCTTAGTATGTATAAGTGATCGCTGTTTCTTTAACGGGATGTTCCAAAATCAGATATTCAGTTTTCTGCGAGTTTTAGTGCTTGAAATATTGATTTGATTTCGATACATATATTTTATCCACGAAATTTTCCATTTTTAACGAACATATGAATACATTACAAAGAGTTTGAGACTAATTTTTTTCAGACCAGCTCAATGGCTGTAAGCTTCTCATTTGTCTCCGGAATAAAGAGTCTCATTTGCATTTTGACAGGAAACCAATTATTAATCAAACCTCTGAAGACCATTTGTTTTATACGAACGGGGAAGTATCGTCCCTGAAGACCTTGGATCTCATTCCAAGGTCCCTCTCATAAAAAAATGAACACGGGTCGTAAAAACGCTGCGTAAAAACTTTAAATTTTTACTTTTTTATACACTATGTAATCAAGACATACGTAAACGTGCGATTTTATGGTATACGCAGTTACGTTTTTATAACTAAACTCTCTTAGATAATATGTTCATGGGATAAGAAAAAAAACATCACACCAATTTTGAGCAATTGTGGTTTTACCTGAAAACAAGTAACCATAATCACACTAAATGCATACACTACCTGTAAGTTGTACCAGTACAAATCATGACCTGTTGAGATAACTCTGGAACTAAAAACAAAATACCTTTACCATAACTACGTGTTATTACACTAAAGAAACATGCAGTGGTCCTTCTAGTGGTTGAATTCTAGTAGGAAACGAGGATTTAGAAGACAAGCGGAATGTGATTTTCATGCAATAAATCACATATTATTTTACCGTTTTTTTCACACTAAATAGGTCATTCAGTCTCCTATCACTCCAAGTGGTATTAATGAGATCAGAACATCCAGTATTTATGATCACGATAAATCAAGAATTATTCTTCTAAGTTTATCTGGTTCCGGGGTAAAAAAAAAAATAATATTTTATGAGTGAGTTTCTTTTGTCTCGTCCACGATTATTTATTCTTGAAAACGTGGAAATTTTCGGAAAGGGTTTAAGACTGAATATTTTCTTCCCATATAAAAGGATTAATGTTCCTGTTAATCCTGTTGGTTAAAACATCTTATTTTCCCTATGAATGTGTATTAACTAATGTTGAATGCACTTCTTTTCAACAGGGATACACCCTTTAACTACTGGTAAGATAGAACAAGGGTGTATCTTTTAATATTCTTAGTACAAAAACCTACTGGGAAGATATAACAGGTTAACACCCTTTAATATTCTCAGTAAAAAAAAAACTACTAATAAGATAGAACAGGTTAACATCCTTTAACATTCTTAGTAAAAAAATCATATTGGTAAGATAGAACAGGTTAACATCCTTTAACATTCTTAGTAAAAAATCATATTGGTAAGATAGAACAGGTTAACATCCTTTAACATTCTTAGTAAAAAAATCTACTGGTAAGATAGAACTGGTATACATTCTTTAACATTCTTAGTAAAAAAAAGCTTATTGGTAAGATAGAACAGGTATACACCTTTTAATACTTGAAGTTTAGCTGTCAGAGAATAAAGCCCCCATGTGGCTCCACGGTACACGGTATGTCTGCGGACTTACAACGCTAAAATCCAGGTTTCGACACCCGTGGTAGACAGAGCACAGATAGCACATTGTGTAACTTTGTGTTTAATTCAAAACATCAACACAGAGTATTGTGGCTGAATAGCTAAATACAAATAGAAGTGTGTGTGTGTGAATGGATACAATTCTAACTGCATAAAAATATTTCACTGTGGTCAGTTCAAGATCGATTATGGGTCACAACCTTAGAAAATAATTGTTATGTGACACATTGAACCAACGACAGATAACATCTACACCAACCCAACTGTCTTTTATCTCGACATGTAGGTTTCATCGTAATGTAAAGGGTTACAATAAAGAGAACTCCATCCATTACCACTAATAGTGTGTTTACCCATTGACTCACAAATACAACAAACAGTGACGTTGTGTACATTTCTGTTTAACACTGTACAATGGAGACATTTTATGTTTACAGATGAGTTAAAGTTAAACCTACGATACGACTCACGGCTTACATGTGGAGAAAGAATAAAACACACAACCAGCCCGTACGGGTCAGGGCAGGAATACATGTTAGCGAACGAGCAAACTAATCTTCGTACGTTTGAGATTGGTATTACGAACGAAGACATAAGGATGAGATCCTGGATCCATATGGCTTTTTTTAACGTATAATAAATGCTCCTCCACACAAAAAACTTTTATCAGCCAATATCTGCAAGACCATACCATCATCGATGTGAAATGGACAGCACGTTCATTTGATCTCAGTCCATTAGAAAAATAGTTCTCAAACGTTTCAGGCACGATTACTACTTTCTGTAGTACTTTATTTACTTAATTTTTAATTACAAATCCAGGCCTAATATTTTTTTTTAAAAATTAACACTTAATCATTAATGTGAAGGATGCGATTGTTTTTGCTGACACGGTTGAAGAACATGCAGTACCATTTTTGTGAACTTGAAGGGAAGATAACACTGGTGAGGCTGTGCAGGTGGAAGAAAGGTCTATAAGTGTAGAGGGTATTGTATGTATGTTCGTGGAAATTTCAGACAAGACTTATTAAAAGTTCTGTGATTTTTTTTTTATTTATTGTTTCGTGTACCAACGACATTAGCTTCAGGTACCACAATTTGGGAATCTCAGCCATAGAGCATTCTACGCATGCTCGAGGAAGGTGTGTTGTCTCTTTCAACCTCTACAAGACTACTTCGCCATTTGTATGAATTAACCAATACGTTGTCCTGTTCCCTTTTCATATAGCACGTTAGCGACGCTGTAGGATGACGTTTTATCTTCTTCCAATCCGCTTCAAACACACTCCAACAATGTTTGTCTGTTTGTATTTAAGTACAAAGGTATACAATGGATCATCTGTGTTCTATCAGTATTGTTTATGGTGTTTTAAGTACACAGACATGCGAGTGTGCCACTAGGGGGCACCAAAATATGAGATCTGCCTTAATAATTAAATATATTTTTTCTTATATCGTAAATTAATTTATAAACAGTACGCAAGGTAGTATACAAGCGTCAGAGGAAATCATAATACTCTACTTAATATCACTGACATCCTGTTTTCAATTTTTTGTTGACCGAGGGCTTTTTTCTTTTCTTTCTAGACATTTATTAGACATTAAAATTAATTTTTATTTATATTGTTACCACTTGTATCATATAAACACTGGCACATAGTCCAAAGTTGGTGAATGAACCTTGTCTTATTTTACCATCATTTGCATTTTGCATCTGTATCATAAATCAGTGATGTCGAGAAAACCCACTTGTAGAGAAATATGTATGGAAAAACGGCTCGCTTAGATTGAGAAAATATTTTACGTAGAAGAACGAATAATAACGGCCCGGCATGGTCAAGCGTGTTAAGGCGTGCGAATCGTAATCTGAGGGTCGCGGGTTCGCATCCCCGTCACGCCAAAGATGCTCGCCCTTTTAGCCGTGGAGGCGTCATAATGTTACAATCAATCCCACTATGCGTTGGTAAAAGAGTAGCCCAAGAGTTGGCGGTGGGTGGTGATGACTAAGTACTTTCCCTCTAGTCTTACACTCCTAAATTAGGGCCGGCCAGTACGATACCCTCGAGTAGATTTGTGCGTAATTCAAAAACAAACAAACAAGAGCGAATACGTTTCGACCTTCTACGTAAAATATTTTTTCAACTGAAACGAGCCGTTTTTGCATACATGTACTATAAATATTTGAAACCATTTTGGGTCTCTCTTCTACATAATTCATACCAGTCAGCCTTTATACACTTTTTACTGCTGTATCATAAACTCAACTAAGCATAGAAATGTGCAGTTTATGAAATACTCTGACGTGACAGAATTATATATGCACGTTCTTATCTTGTTTGTAGTTACAAACAGTCTAAAAATTAAATGGTTTAAAGCATAAGTTTCAGAATTACATGTAAGACAAATGTGCACGGACATGCGTTTTTTTTATGGTATGTACTATAGATTCTTAATGGTTTCAGTTTTGTTTCTGGTATGTCAGGTCTCACGTCAGGCTGACACATAATGTAATTTCTCATACAACGTAAAATCTGTGTAACACGTCAGTTTTCAAACTTGGAAAGCTCTAAGCAATAAGTACTTTATATGCTTGTAACAAATGAGTGTAGTTAATATTCGTCAGAGTGCGTAAGGTGCGCATTCTTTTCAGGCGTATCGTAATCAGCACGCCATCTATAACAATGTTTGCTTTTAAGTGATGGCTAAGTGCCAATAAGAGCTCTTCTCTTTTAAATGTTTTTTTTAAACAGGTCTTTTAGCCCTCCTAGCGAACATGAACGTTTTACACTAACTATAATATACGCCAAAAGTATCACAAATAACTCTTTAATTACCCTCAAGTGTATCGCAAAACTACGGAATTAAACATAATTTTAAATTAAATCAAAGCTTTTGTAATAAATAACACATAAGAAATATTTTATATAGATATTTTATTGCAAGAAAAATAAATTCAGTTCGAATTCCTGTTTGATGCTATACAAATTATATATTATATATATAAATTATGTATCTTCGGAATAAGTTGTGAGTAGCACTAATTAAGCATCTTTAAAAGGAAATTCCGTAAAGGTGAATTTCCAACAAATTTAATAATTGTCTTAGAAACTGTAATTTGGTTAGGTATAATTCCTATGTGGTTGCTATATTTTTAAACACTTTAGTTTTTGAGTAAAAAATGAAACAAAATATGCGGGTTCTCGAACTTAAGTTTTTTTTGATCGTTTGGCTGTTTCCGTGACGTTTTACAACAATGACGTAATAATTGCCAAACACGCTTCGTTGAGCGCCGAAAATTTCGTTCCTATCAATGATGGTGTTTTATGTTAATCTATCGGTGCTTTATTCGGGATTACATACTTTGTGATACTATTTATTGTCTAAAAATTGGTTTGACACTTTGTCGTATAAACGACAACAAACGCACTCTCCTGGTTAGCATTTGCTCGCATAAACCACACCTACACCCTGAACGAACATACGGAATATGTCATATAAATTATACATTTATGGTAAATTTCAAATTAACTATTGAGGCTGCTATATCTAGTTTGATGTTATAGATAGAATTATGACGTATAATTGAAATTAATTTTGTTACGAGTATTAAATATCCGGTGCAATGATTGTGGAAGGGCAGAGTATTAGTTACCATAGTCGGCAAAGTATAAACAAATAAAACCCAGTCTGTGATACCAGTAATTTATGAACACGAGACAGGTTTCTAGATCCTTAACATTGCACGTGAAATAATACACACCATATTTGTTGTCATGACTTAGGCTTAGCATTCTTCCACTAGAGGTATGACCGACTCGCAAACTGCCTGGGCGCTAACAGTTTCACTCACAGTTCCGCTACTCTCGCTCATGGAACTCTCCTCATCACTATAACTTGTCAGATCTGCGTTAAAATTAACTGTAACACAGTTTACTAGGTTTTTACAGAGTAGGTTCGAATTGATATGACGCTACTCGACACTGTTCAGAACACAAAGTCAAAACAGACTCCGTCTCTGTTTCTCCGTATGCACTGGCCATGTTTATTTACATTCAACGCGCTGGCGTTGGCAGTTTGTTTGGCAACTATTACGCCACAGTACTTTTCCTAGCCGCAAACGTAAAAACTAAAACGTTCGGATTGCCGCTCGGAAAGGGTTCTTTCGGCACCAAGTTCTATGTTTCATTTATGAGCACGTATGTTTTATAAAAAATGTGAATCTGCAAAATTAATCAGTATGATTAATTAAATCAGTTCTTTTTTCTGTAAAATTCACTTTTAAGCAGCTGCTGTGTACCTAGAGGTAAAGCAATAATGAGATGCCTAGCATATAGGGGGCGTGCGGTGATTTGTTCTGATGAGGAAGCAAAACATTTAAATGTGGATTATAAGATAACTAAAAAAAAAAACTACTGGACGGCCAGTAAAGATAATCTTAAATACGATAAATGACTAGAAGTAATTAATTTTAATTACTTCCAATTAAAGATAAAAACAAGACATGTTCGTCTGTTTACTTCATTTATATGCTAGGTCTATCGTCCTTTTCGTTTGATTGAATAAATTTATTTCATCTTCATAAAGACTAACAGTTTTATTTCCTTAAGAGGATTTTCCTCAATTGCGATTAACGTCAAACATCCAAGCCTGGTTCTTCATTTCTGCTACAGTTGTGTGTTTTTATTTTGTTTTAAATGAGATGAAGAACGTTAAACTGAGGCACTAGTGGCTACATGAGTCAAGGTTAACTCGCACAACTTTTGTAAGTTGTTGCAGAACTCCATTTAACGTGAAATTTCGCAAGCAGTAAAGTAATTCATTCGCTGGCTTTACTTTCAAAGCAGCGCCGACGTATGAAACCAGGAGTTCAATTTGTTTATTTACAAAGTTGGACCAACCTAGATGCTCCAGCTTCACACATTACTAATTACAGATATGCAACTTGACAACACGAAGAACAAGAAGTTTTGAGATAGAAGCTTCGCGAGAATAATTTGTGTCTTAATGAAACAAACAGCATCATTGGTCAGAGTCAGCTTTGAGGGTAAAAATAATTACAGCTTTATATTAGCTGATGGCTGTGAACTGTTTTTCAAACATACAGAACCGAACCTGCAACGTTCCCTAAGGTAGTTCGGGCACTCGAAACCTAACTGTACGGCCAATGCAAGGTGTATTAGATGCAGCCGGACCCCATAAGGTAAAAAATTGCCCTAAAATCCGTGAAAAAGTAAAATTTGCTAACTGCTAGAGCCCGCATGCAGGTAGTTACAAGGTATACCCCAAGTACCAGAGAATTAAAAACCGGTAAACACAACTAGAACTGAACACACTGCTATCTACTTGACACCAACACCTGCCCAACCTTCTACCACACGACTATCACACCGATTGATGACGAGAAACCCACTTGAAGTAAAAGTGTATCTCAGGACTGCTGATGTGGGTATTAACATTTTTACTGATAGAGCAAAACAAAGTTTTGTCCTTCTTAGGTCATCTTCAGGTTAAACTGAAATACATTTTTACCACAAATAGACTTCATGACACAAAACCTGAAGATGATTTAAGAAGTAGAAACTCTGTCCTCTGCCTTATTAGTAGAAGTGTTAATACCCATACCAACTGTCTTGACCATAACCAGACTTCATGACACAAAACCTGAAGATGATTTAAGAAGTAGAAACGCTGTCCTCTGGCTCATTAGTAGAAGTGTTAATACCCATACCAACACAAAACTTTCACCCTTTTTATTAACCCATTAACCAAAAAAGCAGTCTTACTTGTCAACAAGGCAGACTTACTCGTCAACAAGGCAGACTTACTCGTCAACAAGGCAGACTTACTCGTCAACAAGGCAGACTTACTCGTCAACAAGGCAGACTTACTCGTCAACAATGCAAACTTACATGTCAACTACTACAATACTTCATTCGCTGGCATGAACTCACCATCGTTCAAACAATCCTTAAAATAACCATTTCTCGTCTGGACCAAACTTATGCACCCCACAATTTCCGACGAACGTTACCGACAACTTAACTTCAATATAAGTACACAATGTCTTTGGCAGACAAATTGCAATGAGGGAACTCAAAACTAACCTTGTAACACTAAATACTCCTCAGCTGGAGAACACAGTGTTAGAAATATTATCTTAAAAAATGCCTCTGCGACACATCACCAATATCAGAAACCTCTCCCTTCTTTCAGGATGCTTCCCCGACTTCTGGTAAAGAACTAAGATAACTGTTATTCCTAAAACAAATACAGGAAACTCCAACTCTGACAAAGCAAAAAAAAACACACTTGTCAATAAGTCATTCAACAAAAACCAGACAACAATTGCATTCTTCCGAGACTCCAAAAAAGCGTATGACATAGTATGTCCCAATACCATTTGATATCATCTATACTCCCTAAACGTTAACCAAAAATCATCGGATGGACTTCTAGCTTTTTAACTAAGTGCAATGGAGAAGTTAAAATAAACCCCACTTTGCAAGACATTCAATATGTGTTCCCCCAGGATCTGTTCCATCACCTTTACTCTACACAATATTTGTGAACATCACACCCTTCTAGAACCTGGCATACTCTTATTTCTCACAGTACACTGACGACATAGCTGTCTGGAGTGTGTCACGTAATCCAATAATAGCAAGTAACAGAATACAAAAATCACTAAATGCCACCCTTAATTGGTATAACGACTGGAAAATCCTCCTAAATCTCTATAAAACTACTGCTGTCGCATTAAGACGCGGGCTAAACAAACGTGTCATAAATTGACTGTTAAATAATAAACACGGCTAACAGAAAAGCTTCTGCAAGTTAGGACAAGCAGTTCTTAATCAAGATTTTCTGTCATACTGATTAACATTGAATTTTTTAACGCACTGCTTTGTTCTTCCAGTCAGAATTAGATCTAGCATCTGTTTACCATTTCTGACGATGCTTTCTTTATCGCTAAAACTCTTTGTGCCAAACTTGTTAACTAATAACCTTTCAATAATACGATTACAAATGTTTCTATTATCTTTTGAATCTATATTCAAACCTGAATTATGACACCACACAGAAAAATTACACACATTAAAACTAACTATCATTTAGTACAATGCCCGAATCAAATGCATATCACGTGACAGCTGACGTAACAAACAGGTACGAGCACGGGTTGAAGTTAACGTAAAAACAAATATCGCGAGAAAATTAACTATAATTTTTTTATTATTATACATGATTTGTTTATTTTAATTTATAAAATATTAATTACGAAACGCTAACCTATTTGGAAATTATTTATTTTGCTTAATTTTAGTGATTTAAATAATTTAATTTTTGTTTGTTTATTTGTTTTGAATTTCGCGCAAAGCTACTCGAGGGCTATCTGTGCTAGCCGTCCCTAATTTAGCAGTGTAAGACTAGAGGGAAGGCAGCTAGTCATCACCACCCACCGCCAACTATTAGGATACTCTTTTACCAACGAATAGTGGAATTGACCGCTCATTATAACGCCCCCACGGCTAAGAGAGCAAGCATGTTTGGGATGACGGGAATTCGAACACGCGACCTTCAGATTACGAGTCGAGTGTCGTAACACACTAAAGTAAGGTGAAATGGGAATTACTTTGGGTAGTATCCCTCCTTCCGGCTAGTACAGTGATAAATCTACGGATTTACAACGCTACAATGAGCCGATCGATTCTTCTCTGGACGAAAACTCAATGTGGCTTTGCTATAAGAAAACACACACATACTTCTTTTATAACATAGAAAACACCAATATAACATTCAAAATATGTTTGTTTTTAACAAAAGTCAGAAAATAATTCACTTAGGAAGCATTTTATAGTTTAAAAACGAATATATTATGTAATAAAACTATTTTCAGTTTGAAAGTCTTTTCCGGCAGGAAAAAAAAACTAAAGTTAACTCAACAAAGAAGCACTTTGCGAGTTGTTCTCCATTTTCTTCCCAAGTGCTTTCGTCCGTACATGGCTCGGGACGGCCAGGTGGTTAAGGTACCCGACTCGTAATCCGAGGGTCGCGAGATCGAATCCCCGTCACATTAAACATGCTCGCTCTTTCAGCCGTTGGGGCGCTATAATGTTTCAGTCAATCCCACTATTCGTTGGTAAAAGAGCAGCCCAAGTGTTGGCGGTGGGTGATGATGACTATCTGCATTCCCTCTAGTCTTACACTGCCAAATTAGGGACGGCTAGCGCAGATATTCCTCGTGTTATTTTGAGCTAAATTCAAAAACAAAATTTCTTTATATTAACTTTCTCCCTAACTTCGTTGTCTCTATATGTATTGCCCAGCTGAGGCCAAAAATTGTCTACACACCTTGAGGCATACTGTTGTAATAATACTAACTGAAACAATGTGAAAAGTGGAGAAGGTTAAAACAACAGGACGTCGATTCACAACAATTTAACTGCACAACACATGATTTCGTAAACAGTTACATTAGCAAATTTGCCATAAATTATTCATTTTTAAAATATTAAGTTAAACACTGTTGCTTTAAAATTGTCAAAATTGTAGTCTTCCTTTTACTTAATATCTCATATGGCTAGTAAAATGCCCCCCAGTGGCTCAGCGGTATGTCTGCTGACTTACACGCTAAAATCCGGGTTTCGATACCCGTGGTGGGCAGAGCACAGATAGCCCATTGTGTAGCTTTGTGCTTAATTCAAAACAAATAAACAAAGGCTAGTAAAATATCTAAATAAACAGACTTTCATGCATGTGTGTGCGTTTTTAGCAAAATGTGTGAGTGTGTGTGTGTATGGAAAATAATTATAAAACATGGATATGTGAAGGTATTCGTATAAAAGTTTCTTTATGACTTAGAAAAGTATTTTTAGTGTCTTCATAAGGAAGCTGACAATGGTTACAACCTTTTTTAAAACAGATTTCTATACTCGTGATGGAAAAATCACGTATAGCGTGTTGTGTAGCTTTGTGCTTAGGAACGACCAACGAAACCAATCTCTCAAGTTCATACTAATTAATTCTATTAGTCTCAGAAACTACTGAAAATAAAGTTTACAAAACCTTTTATTCTAGTTCTAGGACCCCTGGTGGCAAAGTGGTATGTCAGCAGACTTAAAACGCTACAATCCGGGTTTTGATACCCGTAGTAGGCAGGCCACAGATAGCCCATTGTGTAGCTTTGTGTTTAATTAGAAACTAGTGTAATTCTAGCCATGGTGTGTTTTGAAGACATGGTGAAAATCAATTCTTCAATACCAGTTGTCGTTATTGTTTTAAATGCAAAGCTTGACAATGTGCTATGTAAGCTCTGTTCAACGAAAGAAAATGAGCCACGTATTTAAGCATTGTAAATATATAAATGTGCCCCTAACCCATCACAATAACTCAGAGTACAGTAACACTTCTTAACTGTTTGAGTCTCTCAACAATAACAAGATTACAAACACACTGTGACTCACTGTGCTCGAAAATATTGAGTGGTTTGTCAGAATCATTGAGTTATAAAATTTTTAAGTACAAACTATTTTATACAAACTAATTTCAACAAGTGAGTGTTTTCTTATGGCAAAGCTACATCGGGCTATCTATTATCTATTTAGCGTCATAAATCCGTAGATTTACCGCTGTAATAGCTGGGGGCTTTTTCAATTTCGCGTAAAGCTGCACGAAAGCAATTTGCACTAGCCGTCCCTAATTTAGCAGTGTAATGCTAGATGGAAGACAGCTAGTCATCACCACCCACTGGTAACTCTGGGGCTACTCTTTTTCTAACGAATAGTGGAATTGACTGTAACATTATATCGCCCTCACGACTGAAAGAGCTAACAATATTTGTGTGACGGGGACTTAAACCCGCGATCCTTAGATTACGATTCGAACACCTTAATCACCTGGCCATACTAGGGCCGTAATTTTAAAGATCCTGAAATGATTTTTAATACTTGTATGATATTTTAATTGTCCTTTATAAACCGTAGAGAGCATATATTTATATAGGATTTGAATAATTCAAGGTAATGGTGATATTTATTTGTTTTTCTATATTATTCAGCATAAAAGTTGGTTAAAACACTAAAAATAAATACGAAGTGCGAGTATCGGAATCGCATGATCGATTAGGCTTCACAATTATTTTCGTAACTTGGTTTTTCTTACGACTTTGTTTTCTCTTGACCAATAAATAGTGAAAGCCTACGAATAAAGTTATTTTTACTGACAATTTTGTAGTATATAGCTTTAAAATACTTTACTGTAAACACGTAACAAATTTTCATAAATCTCGTTATATAACAAATTGCTCGTTCAGGTTTCCAATGGTTATTTTTTGAATTTTACTTAAAATGTGGGAGAAAACAAAACTGTTTGAACTTATTCAACATTTAATTATATAATTGAACAGTGTTTTATAAGTGTTCGACAAATAACCCACTTTTTGAAAAAGAATGATGTCCCATTTTAAATTAGAATTTTGGAGAAACGCATTTAATGAAATAAAGATATTTTGTTTCGCCTGGAAGTCACTAGATTGAGCCACTTGCTAACATCTACCATTGTGTAATATATTCAAATATATTATAAAATTTTTAAGGCTTAATTCTAATTTCATTTCTGTATTCTTTCTGGAGCTCACGGCTGAAAGGGCGAGCATGTTTGGTGTGTAGGGGATTCGAACCATTGACCCTCAGATTATAAGTCGAAGCCTTAACCGACCTGGCCGTTTCGGGCCAGGTAAGTATGAATCGATATATACGTAACCTAACTAGCTATAGTAATCTACAAACTTATGCTGCTAAAAATATTGAAACGAGAAAGTGAAAGCTACAAAGTCTGAGTTATTTAAGATTTAAAAACAAACAAGCTCTACTTTGATGTACACTGACATAATACAATGATTTAACGAGGCAGAATTATTTTTTTAAATTTTAAATAACTCAGTTTTTATTCTTTAGACTTTCTTGCTCTATATTACTATATCTAACTATCCTACGCATATATCGATCTCTACTTGATTTTATAACATTTAATTTTTATTATACTTATATATATTTCACTCCTTTAATTTCACAACGACCCCGAAACGTCCGTCAAGTTACTTGTGATACCCACCCTGCTAAACCCAACCAAATGCTTCAAGACACCAACAAAAAACGACCTCATAAACAATATTTTTGAGCCATTTTATTTCCCATTTTGTAGATTGTGTAAAATCTGGAGTTGCAATATTCGTGATTTTCAACAATAAATGGACTAGCAAAAAAATATCCCCAGTGTACCAATCAAGACCTACCACTTACTTCCACAGCTGGCCACCTGGTGCTCGCCCTGGAACCTCATTAAGACACCCACCCATAGTACATGAACACTTGAAATAAAATTGATCCAACTATGTTGTGAACTGACATGCAAAAGCAGTTTAAAAGTTGGCGCTCGGAGATCCTTACGTGTAGAGGGTATATTAATACAAAATCCAATGCCAAATCTATTCCTAGACCCACCTGATGTTTGGGTGATATTCAAGGTTTGTCTTAGTCTCAATTGATTCCACAACTAAATATAGGTAGGGAGGCTACGACACACAGAGAAATCTCCTACCCCAGAACATAATGATTTCTCTGCCACGTTTGGTCTTGCAAGCTTCTAAGTTTAGAAGAGTTCATGGGCAAACGAATTAAGAAACACATAAAGTGAATTAATATGCAATAAACTATATAAAATAAAAACCACTAGATGGCAGCACTAAACCGATATTATATTGTGCAGAAAAATTTCATTTGCAGATCGGTTTGATTTTGTTTTTTTTAAGCTAAGCATAAAGCATCACGGGGATCGAAACCTAGATTCTAACGTTGTAAATACGCAGGAAAATCAACGCATTCCAGAATTTCTCTAGACTTCTAACTGCTTTGTAATGGATTTAGTGGATCGTTCCTGACAAGTAAGGAATATAAAGTCGAGGTTAAGCTTAGAGGGAAATGTAAGACTATTTCCTTTGGAAGTGGAACACAACACTGGGTTTTCAGGATGAGCCGATACTATAGATACTATATTCGCAATATGGCGTAATATTTGCGTACTTTAACTTAGTTGTAATTTGGCACGAAATTTATTTGTTTGTTGATAGCCTTCCGTTTAAATGCAACACATTATCTTCACTTTTAGTCTCAGGCATCTCAAACATGTGTCGTCACAGCTATACATTCAGAAAAAAATAAATAGATTAATGACATATCGTGACATATTTCATATATAGCCTGCTAAGTGAACGTAGTAAATGAACTTTCGAATTATTGATTTGGTAACAAAAATGTTTTTGTGATTTTAAAATCCATCATGATCTCAATACCTGGATCACAGCTTGCACATTATTGCATTTCTTTCTTAAACATTCTTCTTAAAATAGAGTTCAGCTTGCACTTTTTTGCACTTTCTCTTTAAACATTCTTCTTAACAAAAAAATAAAGTATCTTGAATCATACCAAGCGATCATTTCACAATATGTCCAGAGATTTTTCATTAAAATAAGCTATTTAGATAAAAGTGAATTTATATATCATTGCCCTTGAGCGAGTACTCGTATTAACTTATTATGAACGCTTGTACAAGTTACCTCTAGCTAGTCTGGCACAAGCTCTAATAATTGAGCGTGCACACAGTGACATTTTAGAATTTGAGATGGAAGTAATTTGCTGGCCCACGAGCAAACGGAATCGGTATCATTATTCAACAACGTTATCGTAAAGCTGGTTTTGTCACATCTGTCTATCATTATCATATAATAGGATCAGATCCTAAGGCCTGTTAGAAGGAGACAATTCTCTCAGGGGAAAAAAAAGTCAAATATTACGGTTATGAATTATGCAATAAACGCATTATTTGCGCTGTATGTGTCACGTCTTGTTCCAAAATCTCCCTCATCACTAAGCCGAGTAAGAAAGTAAGCTATAAAGATTCCGACAGTTTGTTTTTAATAATTATTAAATATAACGCGAAGATCCTATATATAATTATTTTATTTGTAACAGAAATATCAGTATCACGTCAACTAAAGTCTTTAATTTGTGTTAATTGTCTTGTGTAGTAATGGTAACTGATATATTTACATGTAAATAACCTAAGAAAGCAACAGATAAATACATATATGTAACAACAGGTAGACAGAGATATGGAACACATATATGCAACAACAGACAGAGACGGGTAAATGCATATATGTAACACCCGGCAAACAGACATTGGTAAATACAAATATGTAACAACAGACAAACAGAGATAGGAAATACATATATGTAACAATGGGCAGAGATAGGTGAATATATATGTGTAACAAGAGACAGAGAGAGATAGCTAAATACAAATGTGTAACAAGAGACAGATAGCTAAATACAAATATGTAACAAGAGATAGACAAAGACAGGTAAAAAAAAATTGTGTTACAACAGGCAGAGATAGGAAATACGTATAAGCAACAACAGACAGAGTTAGGTAGATACATATATGTAACACTAGGCAGATATAGATAGGTAAATACGAGTATGTAACAACAGACAGACAGTGATAGGAAATACATATAAGTAACAACAGGCAGAAATAGGTAGGTACATATGTAATATAAGAAAGAGATAGGTAAATACATTTATGTTCGAACAGACAGATAGAGATAGGTAGATACATATAAGTAACATCAGAAAGAGATATGTAAATACATATATGTAACAAAAACAGAGATAAGCAAATACATATGTGTAACAACAGAAAGACAGTGTGTGTATATATACACACACACAAACACAGTGGAAATAAATACACAAAATTCGAACATCCTATATGGAAAGAAGGGTCACTTTTCATTGTGTAAGATTGACTGTTATAAACCTTTTCTTTAAAATTTTCTATTTAGTTTGGTTCACTTTTTGTTGCTATTTTTATTTTAAGATCTATAGATTGAACTTGTGTTGGGTTGTTTATTCTTTTTAATATTATTACAGCGAAACTACCTTCTCATAACTAGCGTCAAGTAAGAAGCGTAGCTAGGTTTAGAACATTATGGGTACAGAGAATCTGGATCGAGAGTAATTTCAGTTTCTGTTTATTTATCATCACACAGCAGATCATTATCAGACGTTGATGTACGTTGGATAGATTGTTTATCTTGATGTCGTTTGAATGTTAGTAAATGATGTACGTTGGATAGATGGTTTATCTTGATGTCGTTTGAATGTTAGTAAATGGTTATACATAACGTGTGGGACTTTATAACTTCTTTTTAACATTTATTTTTATTCTTGTGGTTGTTCTTTTGTTATGTAAACCTAAACAGTGGACTCTATCCACTCTGTCTAATGACTGGACTCGAACTCTAGGTTTTAGCGTATAAACCTGTAAACTTACTGTTCTGGCTTATTAGGGGACTCGTTACTCTTTATTCTTTACTTGAACTGTTCGTAATTTTTTACAACGATGTTCCAAACAAAACCACGAACAGGTTTGGAAAACAACTGTAAATGTGAACCGGGTATAAGTGGATTGTTAGTTTACCAAACTAGGGCTTCAAACGTCCAACGTTTAAACCCGTGTACGCCACTGTAAACGTTCCTCACTTTCAGATGTGGTTAAATTATAAGATTGAGAGTCCATCCCATTTTATGATTAAGAATAGCTGTTTAACTCCTTTGATGGGGTCAACTGTGGCTGAATTTTGTAGCACTTGACGCAAGCGTTTTTTGTCTATAATGCCCCCCAGTGGCTCAGCGGTATGTCTGCGGACTTACACGCTAAAATCCGGGTTTCGATACCCGTGGTGGGCAGAGCACAGATAGCCCATTGTGCAGCTTTGTGCTTAATTCTAAAAAATTGTCTATAATACCACTACTTTTTCAAATACCAATTTTTTTTGCATTGTTCTATGGTAAAACCGTATAATGTTGTTGCATTGTTCTATGGTAAAACCGTATAATGTTGTTGCATTGTTCTATGGTAAAACCGTATAATGGAACTGAACATGGAATTCTTGTGCTGAGTCAGTATATTTTAATCACAAATGTTTTGGTTAATTTAAGTAACTAAAAATCCATACGAATCGTTGAGAAACCAAATTTTATGAATTAATTAGTATCTCTAATTCTGATGAGCGAAAATTAAAAACAGTAAATGAACAATTTCAATACATAAAATCGAGATGACAAAATATCAGGCAGACTGTAGCATTGTCTATTTAGGGGTGGCTCGAATTGTTTATTGAAAGAGTATTTTAAATATCTTCTAAATAAGTCATCAGAACTTTACAATACTACACAGTGTCTTCTTTTACAACAACATACGTGAAATGACGGAGTCACAAGTTCTGTAAATGTCTGTAAATATCCCAGAAAAGAAAAAGAAGGCAACCTTCTAGTTAATCTTTGTTATTACATGATAACACGAAAACCATAACAATAAAATCAACCAGTTTCATTGAGGTAACATTGTTTCAAACCGACATTCTTAAGCACAAGGTGAAATAGAAAATACTAGAAAACAATAGATAAATAAAAAAAATATTACAGTTGGTTATAAATTTAACCTTTCTATGTCCTAACGAAAAACTTTTCAAAAAGGATATAAATGTAGCGATGGCTAATAACAATAAGATGTGGGGTTGTTTAGAAGTAAGCACAAAGCTACACAAAGGGTTATCTGTGCTCTGCCCACCATGAGTATCGAAAGCCGGATTTTAGTGTGTGGATCAGCAGACGTACCACTTTGCCACTGGGAGGCAAGATATATAGTCATCATCCCTAAATAAAAGCGAAGTCATATATATAACTATTCAATCACAGTTAGGCTTAACAGGTCCGAACTTTGTTAACATTCTACTACACTTTGTGCCTGAGCTATTATGATGCAATTGGCATCCCTACTATCTTGTTTGCGTGGATTTTGAAGAATTGTTATTAGCCATCCCTATATTGACTTCTTTAAGAAAAAAAAAATTATTCAACTGTATGAGGCCCGGCTTGGTCAGGCACTCGAATAGTAATTCACGGGTTCGAATCTATGTCGCACCAAATATGCTCTCCCTTCCAGCCGTGGGGGCGGGCGTTATAATGTGACGGTTAATTTTACTATTCGTTGTTAAAAGAGTAGCCCAAGAGTTGGCGGTGGGTGGTGATCACTGTCTTCCCTCTTGTCTTAGACTGCTAAATTAGGGACTGCTAACGCAAATAGCCCTTCAGTAGCGTTGCACAAAATTCCAAACAAACCAGTTGTGTATTCAAAATAAAACGGTTTCTGCGAACAGCATTCTAAAAGAAAATGTGCAATGTGTGGATGTTCACTGTATTCCTAACCGTAAAGATCTGAAAAGATGGCGTGTACAAATTGTCTAACAAAACCATAATTCCAGAATATACACATTGCTAATACAGAAACATAAAATTCGTAGTAAAAAAAAACTATTTAAAGATGGCGATTATGCTCAAACTTTCCAATATTTTTAAGAAACGTCCTCTCAAATTCTTTTACAAAAAGTTCAATTATATGTTCACTCGTCTGTCAAGTCTTGTGTTCTTTCCTATCACCTAACATGTAGAAAAAGACATTTTGACCATTTCTATATCTAAGAACAGTAAGTCTTTCAAAAATAAAGTGTATTGAGTTTAGTGTGTGTTAGCTTAATATAAGTTATATTGTGAGTTGCTTTTTAAATATTTTGAATTCTGTAACCAGAGCGCTATTCCTGTGTGTGTGGTTTCTCATAGCAAAGCCACATAGGGCTATCTGCTGAGCCCACATACGGGAATCGAACCTCTGATTTTAGCGTTGTAAATCCGTAGACCTACAGTTGTACTAGCAGGGAACATTGAATTTAGTAAGCACATCACTTGATAATCCAAGTTTCGGTGTGTTTCGGCACCGTTTATATTTAGTACGAAAATAATGAGATTTCTCAGCTTCAAAAATTTCTTCCCATCATTGTGTATAATACATGAGTAGCAGTGAATGAATTAAAAACCTGTTCACTTCATTATATTGATTTTTATCACAGACACAGGTACAGAAAATGCTATACGTGTTTTGCCAACCACGGGCATCGAAACCCGGTTGCTAGCTATGCGAGTCCGCAGATATACCGCTGTGTCACTTGGGAGTTTTACCCGATGGACACAGAAGATAACCAGCGTGGCTTTGCTCTAAGGCAAACATGACACTCATTTTGTCATTAGGTTTTATTTCGTAATTTAATAAATATGATAAACTTATTTATTTATTTACCAGTAAGTAAATTTTTACCTCTTGATTACAAGTATTACAATATAAACTAGGTTGACTTTTTTCTATGATATTTTCAAACAGTTTCATTAAATTACTATTATCAAAATTCAAGTTCACATTTGACTAACTGTTCATTCAATGTTGCAACAATATTTCGTTATCTAACCTCCATCTTATGTTGACACGGACATAGAAACATAAGTTTTTTTATGACACAAATTGTTCGTCTCTTACATGATTACGGAGAAATGTGTACATCAACTGTGATCTCTCATGGTCATCAGCGGTATTACCTTTTGCGCAAATTGGGCAATTTTCCGGAGCCCCACACAGGATGATCCCCCCCCCGATGTTATATCTTTTAATCTACTTCTGAGTTTTTTATATCATTATTGATCTCGAGTTACTGAATTTTGCCCAGAACTTTAGAATGACTAAGACCGCCCCAGTTTTTTACTGTTAGCTTTATAAAACAAAGTTCTCCAAAATAAAGACTAAATGTCATTGGTTTCTACCATATTAGTATCTGTAACGGAAGTCACTTACTTTCTTTATATGCTTAGAAAGCCTGATTAAATTTTTTTTATTATGTCATGATGATGTCATCAATATATCTTCTAATCCAGATTTCTGGTATCTAATTAAATTGAGTTTAAAGGTTAATTAAAACTTATTGCTCCAAAAATCACACAATTATGTTAATAATGAGTATTTTACAGCTAACTTTTATTTTGTCTGCAAGAACTGCTATTAATTAGGAAAAAGAACAAATATTTTATACAACATTTTAACCAATGAATAATGTCCAAAGGTCATACTTTATTTCAAACATTGATTATTTCAATTTTTCATATTTTATTTCACTTTTTGAACAACAGGTAGCAGCACAAGTTGGTGATGTATGACAATTTGCGACGTATAGCATATTTAAAATGTCTCCATTAGAATTTTGGGAAAAAATAAAAAAACACGTATCATAAAAATTGCATGTACCTAAAACATCGAGTTAGTAGCCGATTAGCAATTCTATAAAAATAATATTAGCATATGCATTTTCTTAACACCACTTTTTTCATTGTTAACAAGAAAAATTTTATATGACAGGTTTCCATAGGGTGCAACTCGTATAGAGCTTGGCCAATTTTTTGGAAGTGTGAGGTGCATCTTCCTTGTGGTCTGCATTGATTATACGGGCATATAGTAAGATGGAAGACATGGATTCCTCTTAGCATCAGTCCAACGTTCTGGGGTACTTTCAACATCGAGGCGGGACCACTTTAACTTTAATAGCTCTAAATTTAATATCAAATATGAACTACTACCTTATGTGTCAGTGGATTAAATTCAGTAAACTAAAATTGTTTAACACTTTGCTTATCGGTCAAGAGATGGCGAATACATCGTACACTTACAGTTGCACACTTTTCCAATCAATAATCAGAAAAGCTCTTAATTTGCTAACTTAATGTTTTTCATCTCTTCGTACATTTTAATAACAAAATCTCTCACAACCAGCATTTTTATTTAAGTCATAAAAACACTGAGTGTACAAGAATCACATGCAGTTTGGCAGACTTCCAACAACTATTAAACAAAATCTATATAGTTCTTTGTCACGTGTCATTTCTTTAACTTTCATTCGTGAATCCCATTTTACACCTCGTTACATTAAATTGCAAAATGACGGAATGCCAAGCAAATCTGTTTAAATATAACAGTAAAACTGCTGTTGTATGCGTTTTTTTAAGTAGCTCCTTCATGACATTTTCATTACATAGCTGTATTCCTATGCACCGTACGTTGTTGTCTTTTCTTGTCAAACACAACATTCTGTTTGTGTGCTGCTCACTGTGAGTAACGAAGACCACCATTGATTTTTGTTTAATGTGTATTCATATTTAAAAATTTTATATTTCTTACAGTGAAATGAAACACTTCTGGGGTTACCCAGTGTTTAAAGTGTTAGCCGTTGAAATTGAGAGTCTATGGTTCCCGTCTCTTTGCAAGAAAAATGTGCTTCACTGTTTGCCAAAACATGGTAAAACAGGAATAGCGGTATCCCGTTGGTATACCAGTAAGTCTACAAATCTACAACGCTGAAATCAGCGGTTCGATTCCCCTTGGTAAACTCAACAAATAGCCTAATGTGGCTTTGCTATAAGAATAAAACACAACAAATAGCCTAATGTGGCTTTGCTATAAGAAAAAAACACAACAAATAGCCTAATGTGGCTTTGCTATAAGAAAAAAACACATACACAGGAACAGCGTTCTGATGACAGAATTCAAATATTTAAAAACAAATCCAGGATGTTAACTTGCATCAAACTTACAGACCCAGGTCCAGTATGGCCAGGTGGCTAAAGCACTCGACTCGTAATTCGAAGACCACTGGTTCGAAACCCTGTCGCACCAAACAGGCTGACGTTTTTAGCCGTGGGGGCGTTATAATGTGACGGTTAACAGGCTTTTTGTGCTTACTGTTTGTACATTTCAATGTTGTTTTACCAGTATGTTTGTAACTCTGAACTAAATAAAAGACATAATTTCATTTTTTTTAACTTTACTGATTACATACACAAAACAGTCATATATGACCAATCTATAGCAGTAATAAATAATAATAGTTATAATAATAATATAATAATAATAAACAGCTTAAAGACATTGGTCAGGCCTAGTAGCCGCAAATGATAAAAGGCTCTGTCTACAATCAATACTCTCAGTTATTTGAAATAGTTGATATCTCGGGGTTAATCCCAATATTTGTGGCTAAAAAAAGTAGCTCAAGAGTTAGCGTTGGATGGTGACAACTAGTTGCCTTCCCTCTAGTCTTACACTGCTAAATTAGAGACGGGTCGCGCATATTCAAAAAACAAACAAACTTACACAACAGTAGAGATCAAGTTTTCAGTGCAATCACCAACACAATATAAGATGGAAATATTTGTCATCGTGTTTTCTAACATTATTTAGGCTAAAACATCGTGATAAGAATGAACAGTTAGAAGAACTACTTAAATGTCACAAAATTTATTGGCTTGTTTCATTGCATCAGAAAAGTTTTAAAACACATTTATTTATCCGTGACACTAAGACGTCTCCACTTCAGCGTCGTACAAAAAACATAACTAAATATGTTCAGACGCAGTTGTATTCTATTGTAATAATATTTTTCAGATTATGCTTCCATTCCATTACTTATTATAATCTGAATACATAGAAAAAATAATGTATATGAAGCTGAGATCATCATCTGATGCTGACACAAATTATATGAAATTAATAATGTCTTTATGATTTTGGTTGATTACAAAAAACATCGTGAGTTAAAAATTACTGCGTTTATTCCTTTTCTATATCGTATTTATTTCATATTTTAATTAAAATGTTACTGATGCTAAAATACTGTACTCATTAGGATAGTTTACCACAACTTTTCCATAGTTATTAATTAATTAGAAGAAACAGAACAGGTCGACTAATCAGATGACGTAGATAATCGGCCACAGACCAACCTACCATAACTAAATAGCTAAACTATATTCACGAAAATGGATATTACCAAGGTCATTTATTGAAGGTTATACGATAGTCTACGAGAAACCAGTATTGGAATCCTTCATAACTAAATCAGTAAAATATTATTATAGAGATAATTATTACCAGAGTAATACACGTTAAACTACAAGAAATCAGTATTAGAATTCTTGATAACTAAATGACTAAAACACCACAAAGACTTTTCTGTTACGTCGACTCAACGTTACTGAATTTGTTTCTTCCATAAACATGCGCTTTCCTTGTGGTCACCTTTGATCCAAGATAAATGAAATATTTTTGCTGTAAATTACGTTAGAGAATTTTGATTTGACTCTCTCTAAATGTGTTCGTTGAAACATCTACATACAACCACAAACAAACATGTTTTCTTTTACTTTTGAATTTCGCACGAAGCTACTCGTGGGCTCTATCTCTTCTAGCCGTCCCTAATTTAACAGTGTAGGACCAGAGGGAAGGCAGTTAGTCATCACCACTCACCGCCAACTCTTGGACTACTCTTTTTACCAACGAATAATGGAATTGCTCGTAACATTATAACGCCCCCACGGCTGAAAGGGCGAGCATGTCTGGCGCGAACGGGATTCGAACCCGCGGCCCTCAAATTATGAGTCGCACGCCTTAACATGCCAGGCCTCACAAACAAACATATAAACCAATCATCTCCGTCATAGGCAAGGTAGGGAAAAAGGAACTAATAACGAAAACTGAACTTTTCGTACAAAACAATACATATTTATGTTCACTTTGTCGAAATGGAACCTTTTTACTGGGGTTTTACTTTTATTGTAATCAATAATGGGCGATCGATGTTCCTAATGCTTTTGAAGTCAGCATTGATGGCCTTAGCGAGGTTCTATTCAACTGTGATATCAAAAGTCACTGATGGACTATTGGTCTACAAGATTTTAAGGGCAGGTGCGCACAAAATTTAACTTTACAACTTCCTGTTTTGATTGTTTTAGAACCAGAAGCTGAAAGCTGCAAAACTTGTTCATTTTTCAGTTGCAAATTCGTTCCTAAAACTACATTTAAAACCTATTTTAAGCAACCAAATTCGAACATCGAAAAAATATAAATACCAAGCTTTTGAGGAGAAGATAAAACTTAATGCTTGGAAACACTATAACGAATGAAGATTATATAAAGAAATTGTGAAATATAAAAGAATTAGGCTCAGAAGTAAAGTGAGAAGTCAAAGGTTCGTTTGTACTTTTGAAAGTAATAATGGTTTCTGTACAGAAGTTACTGAAGTCCCAGTAAGGCTTTCACGTGGAATAATCTATCGAATATTCATTAAAAGTCTTCAACATAAATCAATGTCTTTATATCTATCAAAATCTATTTACTTTTATTCGTGGTGAAACTATACAAAATATTTAAATAGAAAATATTGTTTGTTATCAATGATTTGAATTTCGCGCAAGGCTACACGAGGGCTCTTTGCTCTAGCCATCCCTAATTTGAAGTGTAAGACTAATGTGAAGACAGCTACTCATCACGACCCACCGCCAACTCTTGGACTACTCTTTTACCAACGAATAGTGGGATTGACCGTCATATTATGACGTCCCCACGGCTGTTCGGTGTGACGGGGATTCGAACCCGCGAGCCTCGGATTACGAGTCGATTGCCTTAACCACCTGGCCAAGTCGGTCCTCGTTATTAATGAAAAGTTACGAATTGCAGGTCCGAATCCCCGTCACACCAAATATGCTTGCCCTTTCAGCCGTGGGGGCATTATAATATGACGGTCAATCCCACTATTCGTTGGTATAAAAATAGTCCAAGAATTGGCGGTGGGTGGTGATGAGTAGCTGCCTTCCCTCTACTCTAGCCTTACACTGCTAAATTAGGGACGGCTAACGCAGATAGCCCTCGTGTAGCCTTGCGCGAAATTCAAAATAAACAATGATTATCTTGAGATTCACGGTCATTTTACTTTATTTTATGTTTCCTTAGAGAATAGTTAGGGTTAAAGTGTGGCATCATTAATCTTACATCCCTGACTTAATTAATTTTACTAAAGCTAATTAATCGGTAATTAAGAATAGATGAAATTAAACTAAATATACGTTACGATGCTTTAATACATTACGATCATTAATTTTTATTTATAAGAGAATATCATATCAGCAGTATTTTTATATAGATATTATATAATGTTTTATATAGATATTATATTATGTACATCCGTAAAAGAATTATATTAAAAAACGAAAAACTTTCCTTATCGATCACAAATTCACAGGTGATTCAGAGTTAGTAAGCCTAATGTGAATACTAACCGTTTCTGTTAAGTTTTTAATAAGTGGAGAAATCGTTATATAATTATCTATTCTATATAATGATGTCATAAGTACATGGTACTTTAACAGTTATTGACACTCATAATAATTCCCTACCAGCGCGGTCCTGAGGACCGGAGGTAGAATATGCCCACCAAATATGCCCATCTCTTCTGCTGTAAAAGCGTTATAATATTAGAATCAATCTGACTTTTCGTTAATAAAGAGAAACCCGAGTGGTGGGCGGTGTTCACTAGTTGCTTTTTCTTTAGTATATTACTTTTTTCTCATTGGTGAATAATGCGAAATTAAACAAACAAATAGCCAATGATATAAAGTCAATAACACTATTTAATCTCACAGATCAACATTACCGTACTCGTATGTAAAGTAACAGCTCTGCCAAGCTATGCCAACGTCGAATCAAACTGTGACAGATGGACAGAACGTTCGGAAAGTGGATTCAGACTGTGGGTGAATAGACCACCATGACTAGCGGACGTGACGATAAAGACAATGACGAAGTTGATCAACATGTGATCAATGGCTAGAATTAATACAGTCAATTTATGTATAAAACATAAATTCGTTAGTCCTATATTTAGCCATACATTTTTACATTTACTAATCTTTTACATGTAAATCGTTCGTGATCCTGAAAAGAACGATTATTTAGCTTACTTACGACAACCTTACTGTTTCACTAATTTGTCTTTATCCATATAATTATGTAATTGACAAAATAATGTTTCTGGCGATAAATAAGATACAAACATTTGTCTATATACGTTTTTTACGAAGTAGCATCAGTGGAAAATTTTGAAAAAAAAACAAAACGCTTCTACTTTCGACCAAAAATTCCATGAGTTGCTGCTTTACTTGTGTTGTTTCGATCAATGTTGTTTCCCAGGTGAAACACGAGATTAAAGGTAGTGAATGCAGCTGTTGTAAAAGCTTTATATTTTTAGACTACTGCCGATTGTACCGTGGCAGAGTGTGGAAATCCAGGAGTGAACCATATTTTATCTTTCATATAGATTTCCGAAGCAGACGAACATCGTGGAACATCCTGGAAAAATCCAATATCGCAAAGTAAAACTGATAAACGAAAAATTTGATTTGATTTTTGTGTTAAAACAAATCTTTGAGAAGTTTCTTTTGAATGCTGTCTTCGTGATTGATGGAGAATGAGCAGTCCAAACGTTTGTAACAAAAACTGAATGTATTTAAATATTGTCGTACACTCACATACCGGCCTTTAAAATGCCTGTTTTCACTCATTGAATCAACTAACTACAATGAAGTTGTTAATCTAATGCGACAGCATTTTTACTGGAAATAATAATGAAAATTACATTCAGAACTATTTTATAACTGGGCACGTTTATTATCTTTTATGAAAGCTCCCAGATGTCACAGCAGCGCGTCTGCGGACTTATAACGCTATAAACTTGGTTTTGATACCCGTGATGGGCACAGCACAGACAGCCTATGTCTAACTTTGGGCTTAACTTAAAAAGAACAAGCTTTTGTGAGAAAAGTTCAATGCTTATAAATTTACATTATCGTCGTCAAAGTTCTAGAAATTTCTATTATTGTAGTTTGGTCAGCCGTAGAATGCTCTTCTGTTGTTAAAATGAAGTATTGTAAACATATATTTCTTATAACTCTTTGTACCTCACAAACAGAAATAATTTCAACACGCAAACTGTGTGAATAAAATAACACATAAGTAAAAAAATACAGTTTTTGTTTGTTGATGTTAAGCGCAAAGCTATACAATTAGCTATCTTTGCTGTGTCATCAGGGGTATTGAAACCAAAGTTTTAGCATTATAAGACCTTGGATTTACAGATGAGCCACTGGGGGAGACTAGGTAATGAAGTATTTATAAAAGATATAACACGAAATACCCGAGTTCTTATACTGGATTCAAAACCCCCTTCATGATTCACGGGTGAGGGGCGAATGCGCTGGGCAAGCTCCTTTATTATCCCGAATTACTTCTCCAGATACCATAAGAAGGGTCCGTGCGAAAACAACCCCTGCCATGATACCCTCTCATGGTACTTGAGCACGTGTGCCACGTTTGGTCCCGAAAGCAACACAAAGGGTTATCTGTGCTCTGTCCACCTCGAGTATCGAAACCTGGTTTCTAGTATTGTAAGTCCGCAGACGTGCCCTGTGTCATTGGGGAGGTGGTACTAGATTATTAGTGTGTATATGGACATTAATCCCAGGATACCAGTGATATCGAGAGGGTTTAAGGACCTAAAAGCCTTCTGCTATATCCTCATCATGACTGGGTGGCCGCCTAAGCACGCCTCAGATCCTTCCTCCCACCCTCTATACCCCTTTCGGTAGAGAAAATTGCGCCATTTAGATAACAACGCCCCCTTGCTACGTTTTGTGTGCAAATGTCACTGCTGTCAGCTACGTCATAAAACTGTGTAAAATAATCAGCGGCGTCAAATTCCATTTATACCCGGATTTTTATGACAGTTCCACAGTCACATATTTTAACTTTGTTTCACTTAGGCTGTCACCAAACTCGAAAACTGCGATCAAGTTATTCTGTAACATCATGTAAAGTGGAACACCATTCACGGGTTGGGCAACATTTTCAAGGGGAACAATGTGACAGCCAGAACAAATTGAAGCCACACCTTAATCAAACAATGGGCTTTGTCTCTTTCTCAATGACGTCTTTTACAATTATATCAAGCAGAACCTGGCAACTTAAGTGCCTACTTAATCAAGCATCTCATCACATTTCGTGTGTTCTTGCGTGTACTTAAATATAATGTACTCAGACGAACCTCTAACAACGACGAACAGCGTCCGTGTGTACGGGGTGACTCAGATGTTTGTGTTCTGCTCCAATAACAAAATGTTATCATTACAGCTCCAGAATCGTAACCAACGTTGCTGTAGTTGGAAAGTAATTCAAACGAAACCAATTTGTCAGGTTACAGAAAGTGATGTGTTTAATAGATATCACAGGGAAAGTGTAAAGTACAGTTGAATACTTATAACTTTTCCATATTTTCCCTGTTGCTCTTCACACGTGTTTTCGACGACTTTGAATGTGATCTGGATGTGTGTTTTTTTTTCAAGAAAGCTATACCATAGAGCGTTTGAGTCGCAATCTGAGGAGTCGTGGGTTTGAATCCCTGTCACACTAATCATGGCGTGGGTGTGTTATAATGTTACAACCAATTCACTCTTCGTTAATAAAAGAGTTGGTCGGTGGGTGTTAATAAAAAGCTGCATTTTCCATGGTCTTTTACTACTAAATTATGGATGGATGGCGCAAATATTTTTCGTATAGCTTTTCGCAAAATTCGCAACCAACTAGAAACTCATCAGATCTGTATTTTTAAAAATTTTTGGGCAAAGCACAATATTAACAAATGTTATAGTATCATTACTAATTTGTAGATGGCAGCACATTACAAATTATTATGACCGACTACCTTTAAGAGAAAATTGTTAGACAAATGACGAAATGTTTAAGCAACAATGTAAAAATAATCTATGAAATATAGGTGTTGTAAAGCAATGCGACTTTTGCTTTCTCGCATAGTTGTAAAATTCAAAGTCATAAATTTAAAGCCTTGTTTCTAAAGAGGGTACTGACTGACCATGGCCTAAACAGTACCACACTGCACAATAAGCTTTTTTTTGTGTGTGCAACGCGAGCCTCGAAACCCAATTTTTAGCTGTTTGTTATCTCGAGACACTTTGTATCTATAACGTATTTTATTGAACATTGTTCATCAGTTTCTAGTTAAGCACAGAGCCACACAATTGATTATTTGTAGTATGCCCATCATCTGTATCCAAACAGGTTTCTGGCAATGTAAGTCTGCAGACATACCGTTGCTGAAGGTCTTACTTCAAATAACAAAACGATTACTTTCGAGTTTTTCTAATAGAGCTATACTTTTAAACGATGAGGAAATTACTGGCCTTAATTCAATGAACTAGACCATAATAAAACTTTTTACAGAGTTGAACACTATTTAATTGCTTACTGTTACTCTTTTAACGTTCGTTTGATTACATGTCATTTCTTACATCGTTTGTAAAACAAAACTACTCATTTGAGTAATAATTATTGTTTCAAAGATTTATTTACATGGCCAAGAAAAACATAAAATCATTGCCGTTAATCTCTAAACTAGTTTCATTAAATTTAGTTAAATCATTTCTAAAACATGAGAATATTTCACGTTATAATCGACGGGCGTTGCTTATCAACTGAAAATTAAAGACACTTTTTTGAGTATGATGTAAAAATTCTGAACATTGAATAAAGTTTAAACTACTTTACAAGTTATTGTGTGTTTACATACCATTAAAGCGAAACATATTTATTAAGAGGAAACACGGAGATCCTGAATGTTTTTATTTTTGAATTTCGCACAAAGCTATTCGGGGTATCTGTGCTAGCCGTCCCTAATTTAGCAATGTAAGGCTAGAAGGAAGGCAGCTAGTCATCACCACCCACCGCCAACTCTTGGGCTACTCTTTTACCAACGAATAGTGGGATTGACCGTCACATTATAACGCCCCCACAGCTGCTAGGGCGAGCATGTTTGGCGCGATGGAGATGCAAACCCGCGACCCTCAGATTACGAGTCCCACGCCTTAACGCGTTTGGTTATGCCGGGCCGTATTTTATCCTACTTTTCTGTCACTAATCAGTTACAGTTCTCGGGGAAATCTTGAGAGTGAATATGTATAGTCTAGTAATGACCAAGATTTATCTTGTTTTTTTCTCAGGAGGGGTATAAATGTTTTCAGGATGTTTCACAGCTACCAAGTAATGGCTAAGTACCTGATAAAACAACAGTCACACTAGCTTTGCAGACATGAAATAAAATTGTTAAACAAGAATTATATAGGGCGTAATTGTATAGGCTTGAACTGGAAAGTTTCAGGTTAAACTCGTCATCAGTATTCATTGCATGAATCTAACATAGTTTTTAACTGCCTGAGCTGGATTCTGGAACTTTCAGTGCGTAAGTATCCTGTATCATTCATGTAATATCTGTGATACCTGTAAGAACCAATACAATTTTCAAGAGAACATTATGTTAGATAGAAAATAGCAGAGTGATACTAATGGTTTGTCGGTCTCTTCCTTTTACTAAAATATTAGATTTACGAAAAACTGGTATGGGAATCCGCTATGATTCGCTTTTGCAGATGAGGGTTGCACCAATTTCGTATGTGTGTATTAAAGATACTAAATAGCTCTACCAATAAAAATTTGTCCAGGCTACGTAAAGCCAATAAAAACTGGGCCATGTTAATAAAGTATAGCCAATAAAAATTTAGAGAGGTTAAGTATAGCCAATAAAAATTTGTCCAGGCTACGTATAATCACTAATCAGTGTGGTCAGGTTAACTACGTGTAGCCAATAAAAGCATAACCGCAATTATGTAAACTCGACCATTTAGCATTCAGAATTTTAACTCTAGTGATATAATTCAATCCAAATAGCACATTTACTATTTTACGTAAAAGTGTTAATTACAGGCCTGACGAGAATACAGTAATTATTACCATTTACTGTCTTTCAGTATTAATTATAAGCCTGACAATTATAATTATCTTTTTACAAAGAAATAAATTGGCAAAGCCAAAATTTGCAACCTACGAATAGAATTTTAAGGAAAAGATTAATCAGCATAGAAAAAAAGTGTACTTTAAAGATAGGAAGAAATATTAAACAATCTTATTTCCACCAGTAGAAATGTTTAATTCATTTGTCGAAAGCAGTATTTTCATTTTGACTTCCGTTTACTAATTTCAATCACTTTCTGTTGTATACGTTTATTTTCGTTATTAATTGTCTTAATGTCTTGTTCAGAGCTTTGTACTAATGTATTTGTTTTCAATGCATTAAAAATGCTTTGAAACATTGCACGTGTAAAATGGGAAATGTGTGATTGAAAGTGTGAAGATAACGAAAGTTGTTCAGTCCACTTATTACTTAACAACAAAATCAACAACCTCTCATTACAGCTCCGTACAGATGGTACGGTATTGGTACGTTCAACAGGAATGGACATTACACGTTAACTAGCTAAATATGATACCCTCCCATACTCCTCGAAGTTTAGACACAAACCATTATTAAATAGTACTGCTAACCAGTGATAGAGGGCAACCAATGTACAACTGCCACCTATGTAACTGGTCTTAACCAAAGAAAAAAAAACGTGGAACCTGTTACACTTGAAAGTAGGAGTCGTGTTCAGTGCCACACTGCGGCTTCAATTGTGAACTGGCGTCCCTTATGCTTTAAAATTCGTTTCATCTGACTGGTGAACAGAAAATGTCTCATTTAACAAGAACGTGCATCTGACTGTAGCAATTCTGACGTAAAACGAAACATGTATACACTTTCTATATGTAATTTTGTTCCACACACACAAAGTTTTAAATTCTTATAAAATTGTACTCCCGCTAATACGGCGGTAACTATACGAATTTACAACGATAAAATCAGGGGTTTGATTCCCCTTGTTGGGCTTAGCAGAAATGGCCCGGTATGGCCAGGTGGGTTAAGACGTTCGACTCGTAATCTGAGAGTCGCAGGTTCAATTCCCAGTCGTACCAAATATGCTCGCCCTTTCAGCAGTGGGGGCATTATAACGTGACGGTCAATTTCACTGTTCGTTGGTAAAAGAGTAGCCCAAGAGTTGGCGGTGGGTGGTGATGACTAGCTGCCTTCCCTCTAGTCTTACATGCTAAATTAGGGACGACTAGCGCAGAAAGCCCTCGAGTAGCTTTATATCAATCCTTTCACACATTTAAATCACAAAGGTGCGTTTAGATCTGGGATATAGAATATTCAAAACAGGGATAGCTGTTTGACTTGTGGTCTGTGTCAACTTAGGGTGGCGGGTTTGTAAAGAGTTTAGCTTTACAAATAAAATACTACTTGATGAACTACCATGAAACTTAAAACTAGGTTTCAATAATTGTTCAAGAACTACTTCTTTACTTCGAACTAAGAAACATGAATACTCAGTTTGTTTGGGCGAGGGCTATCTGCGCTAGATATCCCTAATTTAGAAAGACTGGAGGGAATGCTGGTAGTCACCCCCACCCACTGGCAATTTTTGGGCTACTCTTTTACCAATAAATAATGGGATTCACTGTCACGTTATATCGCAAGCATGTTTTGTTGGGGAGGGGGGTCGGAAATTCGAACCCGCAGATTGCTAGTGAAGCTTTATAACCACCTGTTCACACCAAGCCCCAGTGCTCAGAAGACAGATATATTGATAAATAATTTACTCGGTGTAAGTTTTTTTTAAAAAATAAATAAATCATAAGACAGTATGTTGTTGGAATTATCATTATTTAGTTTTTATTTTTAATCTGTGGCAATATATGTATATGTATGTATGTGTAAATTTAATATGAAAAATACACCGATTATTATAATTATTTAATAGTAAAAACATAGTACAGGTGTAATTAAGTTGCTTGTTTTACTTACAGTAAAGCCACATCGGGCTATCTACTGAGCCCGTCAAGGGGAATCGAACCCCTGATTTTAGCGTTGTAAATCCGGGAACTCAGCGGAGGGCGTGTAATCAAACATGAAAATACGAAAGAAGAGTTCCTTATATTCACTTTTTAAAAATTCCAGGTTTTGAAGTTCTTTAGAAAGTCGCAATCAAAGCCGAAAATTGCATGCGTAAAATAATTAGTAGTGTACTTTGAAATGTAATTATTGTTCCGTTTTCCTTTACGTTCTTACGTTTTAACACAGTTTTAGATTTTTAAAGATGTATGTCTGATCCAGTTACCGTAATTAACTTTTCTTTTCCTTCCTGGAAATGCTAGCAGTTTAGTCCTACCAACTTTTTTAACCCGTTTCATTAAACTTCCAATCTACCCTCTATCACGTGCTCTATTAGGGCTCAAGTCAATTTAAAATATACCACTTTGTTTTATTTTTGAATTGTAAGAAACATTATAAAAAAACATTTAAAACTTTCTCAAGTGTTCTTAAGTCAGATAATAGACCTAATTACTTTAACTATAACACTCAACCAAATTGCTTATACAAAAGCGACAATTAACATGCAATTATCTCAAAAGTTAGAAAAGTGCAAAACCTCACAATCATGGTTGATCTCTCTTCAAGGTATGGGCTGAGAAAAGAATAAATCATTAGGTCCAGGATGCACGTTCGTTTACCAAGCCTACACCCTCCGGTTCCAAGGTGGATTTGTAGCGCTAATTACTGTTACATCTGGTCTGCCTGCACCCATCAGACTGTTAGGTTTTTGTGATCAAGAAAACTATAGTTAATGTACTAGTGTTTTTTTGGTACAAAGAAGCACAGACATTTACTGACACAAATGCCTAATAATTAGGTTTTCTTAAAGAGCGTTGTGTTTCTCTATGAGGTCATGCGCATTAATTTTATTTCCTGTTTAATACCATAATAGAATTTTGTTTTGTTCTCGTTGTTGAACGATCAGTGTAATAAGATGTATTGTAATGAGCAAATTTGACTCTATGGAAAAATAAAATTTAAGGCACGTTGTTTAAGTGTATTAATGTGATGAAGAATCAGCCATGTTACTTTTTTTTTAGGCCTAAATAGTTCAAAGGTTGTGTTAACAGCGTAACATTTTTATTGTATTCTTAATCACATATACAACTATTAGTCGCTGGTGGTGATTTAAGAGACTTACAATGCTAAAGTTTGGGTGGATTTTTAGTGGTGAATACAACAGACGTATTGAGTGGCTTTGTTTTAATATAAAGAAATAAAGAATTAATACAAACGTTATGGTTTATTGTACCCAAAAATAATTGTTTTATTTTTTTTGTTTTCACTCTTGACATATTGTAGAAAATTGTGCCTAAAAATAAATTATGCTATCGTAGCATAATTTGCTTAGTTTAACAATATTTAGCTAATAATCACATAAAGCTGAATATACAACCAAAGGGTTCCTCATCAGAGATGTCTAGGTTCTCATTTCTATTTCGTCATAATGGCGTAAACTCATTTTTTAAATGTTATTTTGGTTACTTGAAGAGTTATTGAAACCACGTATGTAAGTTTTGTTATGACGAAAACGCTGTTGTAAAGCACTAATTTGTTTCTATCTGTTTCCTTAATATGTTTTAATCTCGGTTATATGTCTCATGTGAGACATATTTTCATCAACTCAATAATCACAAGATATGTCCAAAAAACTTCTCACTTCGCCGAATTCAGCTTCGTTCTATTCGATTTTTTTAGAATTTCTTTCAATGAATATTTTTTTAACCTGGAAATCTTTTACATGGTAATGGTTTGTTTTGAATTTCGCTCAAAGCTACACGAGGGCTATCTGCACTAGCCGTCCCTAATTTAATAGTATAAGACTAGAGGGAAAGCAGTTAGTCATTACCACCCACCGCTAACTCTTGAGCTACCCTTTTGCAAACAATAGTAGGACTGATTGTCAGATCATAACGCCCCCACGGCTGAAAGAGCAAGCATGTTTGGTGTGACGGGGATTCGAACCCGTGACCCTTGGAGTAGGAGTCAAGTACTTTAACCATCTGGCCATGCCGGGCCTATATGATAATAAAGTACAGACTGAACTCGGTTTTACAACTAGTAGAACCAATCTGTTTTTAAACCTCTTGAGAGTGAAAGGGATGTTGGAGTATGAAAATGACGTATTTTAGAGATGTATACATCTGTCGTTTCTCTTGTGGATACAGACAGAGTGTTAAAAATTCTGATTGAGTCTTCTATAGCCTTCTTCTGCCGTTTCGGAATCACATATTATTGTTTTTTGATGTTCATGCATTTCGATTTGAATATTCGTCTTACAAGAATCAAAGCTTTCTAATACCACTCTTGAGACTAAACTTATGATAGATCTATGCAAGTTTTGAAAAAACTTTTATTCAGTTAGATTTTCTGAAGTAAGCTCCGTGAAATAAGAATTTTGAGGAGTATACATCATATCTTCTTGAGGTTTCTTGATCCACTGATCAAACAATACGTCAGAATTATTTCCCTCAATATAGGGGTAATCTAAAAACCACATTTCTTAAGATAATCTACAAAAGTCCAACCGTGACTGAAGAATCAGTTTTGTTTGTTACAGTCCGAGTTAAGTCACGTGGTCTTACTACTAAGGAGATTTGAAAATCTAATTTTCCTCTTTGATTCTTCAAGTACTATAAGTTCTCCTAACTCGGTTAAACTTGAATTGACTGAATGAATTGAGAAACCCAGTTAAAAATCTTATGTGTTAGTTAACCCGAAAAAGTAACATTTGAGATATTAAATTGCTATCTCACTGAAAATATTCAATAATAACGTTCCTATAAATACACACACAATTTTTTTTTTGCGATTTAATAGTTGCACAGAATTGATTCGAGTTTTCTACACGAGTGGAAAAGTTTAATAGCCAATCACGAGCTAGTAAGTATTCATGAAATACTTTGTACAAGTATGGGATCGTAATCCGTAAGAGAGTTTATGAGTCCGTCTATTGTATTAAATTTTCTAGGAAGCATCAGAAGCCAATGAGACGTGAATATAAAAGCACATGAACCAAGAATTTATAGCGTAAATAACTATACATGGAACGTTTAGAATAATGACGTCAGATTCAACGTCATACTGTGTTCTACGATGGTTTTTTTTAGTGTAATGCATTACGTAAATATAAATTAGAAGTAGTTCTAATAATGTGTCCTCCAGATACGGTTGGCGTTTTGTAGATTGTATTATAAAATATGATCTTCTATATATATATATATATATATATAAAGAAAATAAAGAAGTTGTTTATAAGCTCATTTTTATAGTTATGTGAAAATTAGGAGCTTTATAGATCTATTTGTGTGGAACTATGAAACTTAATAACAAATACTTTAATGACAACTTGTTTTGTTTTCTATAATATTTTGTATAATAAGTGAAATAATGTTTCCTTAGTCACCTGGTATTCATTCACCGAAACTAAAACGGGCGCGAATGTTATTTAACGAGGTTTTATATTTACTCGCTTAGACTTCACCACGAAATTGCATACAATGTGTAGAAAACATTAATGACGACAACTTGATAAAAGAGAACACGATCGAGACTTGTTTGTTCGTTTGTTTTTTGAATTTTGCGTAAAACTATTCGAGGGCTATCTGCGCTAGCCGTCCCTAATTTAGGAGCATAAGACTAGAGGGAAGGCAGCTAGTCATCACCCTCCCCCGCCAAATCTTGGGCTACTCTTTTACCAACGAAATAGTGGGATTGATTGTCACATTATAACGCTCCCACGGCTGAAAGGGCGAGCATGTTTGGTGTGACGGGGTATTCACGAATCCGCGACTCTCGGATTACGAGTCGAGTACCTTAACCACCTGGTCATACTGGGCCAATTTACGAGTGTATGTGGACAGTACGTAGTTAATACCAAAACCGAGAAGAGAGTGATGAAGTTTTATTCAATAAGCCTACACAAGAAGTTTAATCGTGAACGAGTTATTTTACCTGTTTTAAAATCTCAGGTAATAAGATTAAAGTGTTTGGCCCTAGGATTTCATGGAACAGTTTTACAATGAACAGTAATGGCCATAAATTAAAACATTCGGAAAGAATAATCCAGATCCAGATGGTCTTAAACCAAACATTTCATTCTATCGTGCTTATAATTGTGTTGTTCACTGAATACCCTCATCAAACACAGCGACAAAAATTTAAAAAAAAATTGTGAAGACTTAATGAACTCTTATTGACGTGTCCAATCATGTTGAACTTTCTCGCAGCTCTGAGCTGAGCAGTTCACTTTAATTTGATTCTTCAGTGTTGCCATGGTAATACTCAATCTTCTTAAGGTAATGAAAATCGTGAATGTTTTGAATAACCCCACGTGGTGTTTAAGTATAGACTGACGGGTTGTCTTTAAAAATAATGACATTTCTTTGGCAGAAGAAAAACATGTGTTTGAATGGAAGGATTGAACACGACGAAGTTGTTTTATTAACTAAATTTTGTTTTTATATTTTCTTCATTAGTTATAGAGTGCATGAAAACATATGCTATTTACTAATGCTATCTTAAGTAGACGAAAGGCAGTATTAATTATGTTGAATACTGCCAGGTGTCGTTGTCCGTTCACGTTGATAGTAAAGAAATAGTTATTTCTGCTCGAGGGGACATAAAAGGAACTTCACGAATTATTACGCAGGTGCACAGTGTCATTCCGACTAAAACTAAGTTATGTGTTGTACACTACGTTACAGTACAGGGCTCATTAGCATGGCATTAAGTGTGTTGTTTACGTGAGTTTTAACCATTATTCTTCAAAGGCAGCTAGCTATAAAAAAATGTCTTATGCTTCTAATCGTGTGAATTTCACCTGCTATTGAGGTGACAAATAAAGGACCAGTAACCGAGTTTCGTGTTTAATTTGGAAGCCTCGTGACCTTTTCAGCAGGTGCAAGTCTGTCGTCACCAAGTCCAGCGTGATCTATCCCTAAAATTAGGCTTTCAATATTAAGAGAGTGTAGCCATAATGATCGCTATAAGAAACACGTTTAGTCAGAAAGATGACAGACCAGTTTGGAAAAATCCTTGATTACTGACATGGTAGTTGAATGATCATAGAGAAACGTTGGATTAAGTCACGTACACGAATTTCCCAAATACTGACAGGTGTAACAATGTTTCTTTCTAGCTTCTGTTACAAACTACCATTTTAAAACTCAAAGCTTCTCAACTCATCTTGTTTGGTAAATACACAGAAATTACCTTTAATGTAACACAAGATAATTAAACAGTTTCAAAAACATTACGCCTCAGTAAAAACTTATAGATTTTTTTTTTGCCAAATAAAATGCCTGGTTTGGCATGATCAAGTGGTTAAGGCACTAGACTCGTAATCTGAGGGTCAAGGTTCGAATCCCCGTGATGCTCGCCCTGTCAACCGTGGGAACGTTTATAATGTGAGAGTCAATCCCACTATTCGTTAGTAAAAGAGTAACCCAAGAATTGACGTTGGGTGGTGATGACTAGCTGTCTTCTCTCTAGTCTTACACTGCAAAATTGGTGACGGCTAGCGCAGATAGTCCTGGTATAGCTTTGCGCGAAATTCAAAACAAACAAACCTTTCGTATGTAACAGATTGTAGAAAAGGGAACGTCTTCGTCATCGTCTTTAACTATCTCATAATTTTGAAAAACCAGACGAGAGTATTTAAAAACAAAGAACGAAAATGCTGAATAAAATTGAATTTTTATAGTGCTGAACACAAATGCGAGTTATTTTAGTGACGTCATGTTTCTGATTCGGTTTGAAATACTCGAACTGGTTACAGTAGTCATAAAAGAAATAACAAATTTCTTTCTAAGTTAATCCATCGTATTTAAGCTTCCTACGATTGCATGACAGGAATGCTAGAGTTATTGAATCACGAATTATCAGTTGAAGGTGTGGTATTTTCAAGACATTTAAAAGAACTGTTGTTGTTTTTTGATTGGTTACAACGAATCCAGTCCAGACTGTAAACCCAAAATTTTAAGTTATGAAAAATAATAATAACATAAAATTATCGGAATGTTTACGCTGCTTTCCTTTGAAACATGTTGGTGTTTCCTTGCGGGAAGAGATAACTGAAGAGAGTGTTTAATTACTTTTCTACTTTTAATCGAGCAATGTCGCTTATCGACTACAACAAATAATGTGGTCAATTAGAGTAAAATATGCATCTTAAATGGTAATTTTTTTTGGAAAATAAAGAATGTTTTCTATTAAAGGTATTTTAAGTTATATATGGATAGAATTTTCACCCATAAATTTGTCTTTTAAATTAATGTGTTTCTTTATGTACCAAAAAGGAATTGTTTTTTTTTTATTTCGTGCAAAGCTACTCGAGAGACATCTGTAATAGCTGGCCCTAATTTAGAAGTGTAAGACTAGAGGAAAAGTACCTTGTCATCACCACCCACTGCCAACTTTTGGGCTACTCTTTTACCAACGATTAGTGGGATTGGCCATCATTTATAACGCCCTCAAAGGCTGAAAGGGCCAGCATGTTTGGTGTGACGAAGATTTGAAGCCGCAACCTTCGGATTATGAGTCGAGTGCCATAACCACCAACTCGTGCAGAGCCATCTCTGGTGGGAAACAGGACCTAATTATAATAAGTCTACATGGAGCAATACTGAAACATATACAGCCTTAAGATTGTTGACATATTATTCCTGGACTTTTACTCAATGAGTCATCTGATACGTTTTCTTATGCTTCCTGAAAGAAAGTAAAAAGAAAAACACAACATAGAGAGTTAACAAAGGTTTGTAAAAGACTTCTACTGTTGTTTTTGTTTTTCTAGTAAACTATTAGTTTGACAGTAAAACCCTAAGCCTGCCTTAAAAATTGCTTTAGCACACCCTTTATTTAAACAACAGCTATCCAATTCTCCTCTGGTGGCAATTTTAGTACATTCTTTATTTAAACAATAGCTATCCAATTCTCCTCTGGTGGCAATTTTAGTACATTTTTTATTCAAACAATAGCTATCCAATTCTCCTCTGGTGGCAATTTTAGTACATTCTTTATTTAAACAATAGCATATCAATTCTCCTCTGGTGGCAATTTTAGTACATTCTTTATTTAAACAATAGCTAACATTGGCTGTTTATGTGGCCTTTTTTAGTACAGTGCTTTTTTAACAATAGCTAACAATATATCCTTTTTGTAGCCTTTTTAACACAGCGCTTATTTAACAATAGTTAACAATATTTCATTTTGTGGCCTTTTTTAGCACGGTGCTTTTTAACAATAGCTAACAATGTCTGCTCTTGTTGCTTTTTTTATGCCTATAACTTAATAGTAGCTCGGCCTGTTAAAGACGAAATATCTTCAGCATTATTTAATGAATTATTATTAATAATGAGGACATAGAGGAAAACGCTGTTTTATTATTTCATTTTAAACTGAATCATAACTATGTGTATAAACATTGATACTGTTGCTTTTTATCTTAGAAATATTCTTTCATTTCATGACAAAAGTCTGTTGCTAAAACCCAGTCTTGGTAATACTTTTAAATGTTCCAAACATATAGTTAACGTTGTTTCTTTTGCGTGGAAAGTGTTTTCTAATTTTTGTTTGTTTGTTTTTTTAATTTCGCGCAAAGCTACACGAGGGCTATCTGTGCTAGCCGTCCCTAATTTAGCAGTGTAAGACTAGAGGGAAGGCAGCTAGTCATCACCACCCACCGCCAACTCTTGGGCTACTCTTTTACCAACGAAAAGTGGGATTGACCGTCACATTATACACCCCCACGGCTGGGAGGGCGAGCATGTTTATCGCGACGCGGCCGCGAACCCGAGACCCTCGGATTACGAACCACACGCCTTACGCGCTTGGCCATGCCAGCCCCAGAGAGAAGGCAGCTAGTCATTATCGCCCACCGTCAACTCTTGGGCTACTCTTTTACCAACGAATAGTGGGATTAACCGTCACAATATAACTCTCCCACTGTTTAATGGTGTGACGGGGATTCGAACCTGCGACCCTCAGATAACGAGTCGAATGCCTTAACCCACCTAGTCATGCCGGGCCCGCGTGGATAGGAAACTCCCGATTGAAATGTGTTTACTCCCTGAATCTCTGTCATATCTGTCAAAAGGATATTTCATTAAATTTATGTTGTGTTAACCTTAGTTAACTTAATCCACTTAACGTATTGTGTTGATATTTTGTGTTTATTATCTAGCTTTTTATTTCTTCTAGTACATTTTAAAGCTTCTAATTTGTACAACAATTCAGTGCAACCGAAAACAAAACAGACTAGAACAATAATATGAGTTTGTCTACGTCCCTTGGAATGATACATTGAGAATTATCTAGTCGTTTATTTCAAATTAATCTAAATCAAGTAACATACAAGACTAAACTGCTGTCAACACTGGAAAACAGCTCTAAGATTTCCCATAATTTGCTATCTTCCTTTTCTTACTACAGTCGGCGTGCACTCGTAATCCGAGGGTCGCGGGTTCGCGCCCGAGTCGCGCTAAACATGCTCGCCCTCCCAGCCGTGGGGGTGTATAATGTGACGGTCAATCCCACTATTCGTTGGTAAAAGAGTAGCCCAATAGTTGGCGGTGGGTGGTGATGACTAGCTGCCTTCCCTCTAGTCTTACACTGCTAAATTAGGGACGGCTAGCACAGATAGCCCTCGAGTAGCTTGTGCGAAATTCCAAAACAAACAAACTTACTACAGTTCCTTATAAAGGTTTTATTTCACTAGACAAAAAATATGGATTTCGTTATAAAACAAATTACAAAAATAAGAAGTTAAATAGGTTTGTTTTTGATTTCCATTTTTAAAAATGTTCTTTGATGTTGACAGAAAAGACATACAAATCAAGTGCTTTGCATAGAGATTTACCACAAGAAAGTCAACATTTCGAACCGTTTTCTACAGTCTGATTTCACGTGTATATTTTCTGAAAGTAAATGAGAAATGGTAGTACATATAGTAAAGATATTTCAATGAAAAACGCACGTGATATTTTCTTATCACACTGAAATTTTAAGCACTAGAATGTATTCGAAGTCACTCATTTTGTTTAAATGGACTCGACATGTAACAGCCTTTTGGAAGATAAGTTACCATACAAGGATGTTAAACGATGGAGCCATATAACCCAAAGGGTGCCGTTTTTTGTTCTACTGTGCTACACCGTCATTAGTAAAGTGGAGATTACAGTTTCAAAAAAGAATCCTCAGATCCAAAAAATCATTATGTTGAAGTTGGGAACAGTTCACTTGTTACCACTAACAAAAGAATAAGCAATAGTTCAAAGTTGGCCGGAGGCTCATTAGTCTAAAGTTCATAAGTTTCCAGAGAAACCTCGCTGTCACTAATACTTTACACGAGTAAAATTGCCACAGAAAGTGTAACGACAGCTATCCCATAAGACATCACGTATGTAAGGTCCCTAGCGGATATCTAATGAACTTTGTTCCCTTTTTTTTTTATCAACTTGAACCTGTCTTGAACCAGAAATACAAGTGACTGCGGTTCTCTAGGTGAGACACAAACTTTGTATGCGTTATCTTGCAGCAAAGCCACATCGGGCTATCTGCTGAGCCCACCGAAAGGAATCGAATCCTTGATTTTAGCGTTGTAAATCCGCAGAAATCACGCTGTACCAGCGGTAGGGGGTTTTGTAACTGAACATTGTATTTAGCAAATTAAAAATGTCTGAAAAAATAATTATTGTGAAAACATTGTTTACATGCTATGAAACTTATCCTATCGATCCAAGAATTTTGACTGACTAGTATAGGGAAAAAACAACAACTTGATACTGATATGCGTATGAAATAATTTTATTTGTTAAAAGCGAAAAGTCACCTATTTCACTATTTTCCTGAAATTTAAAGGGAGACAAATACAGAAATAAATATATATTATTATTCTGCTAGCTGGATGGATTTCCCTCCCTGGACGGAAGTTACATGAGTTCTTTAATGCAGGTATGTTCAATCCGGTATTTTTTTTCTAAATTTTCATACAGTGTTTCTATAAACAGTTAAGAGTTTCACGATAAATAACATGTAGAATAATCAGAAGCAATCACTAATCCACTTAGCTAATGACGTAAATATTACATAATGCAACGAGCAACCAATGGAAGCTTATATTAATTCACTTAGTGTCTGTGTCACACCCCTCTGGTAGGGTAGATCTTTTTTAAAAGTGATGCAAATAATTATGCAATCGAATATAAATTATGGGATTTGCTCCCTTCTACATATATATGCTTATTTGGAACCATCGTTTCTTGAAGGTAATATGTGTATTATGGAACATCGTACATGTACAAGGTCTCTTGTTCGTCCTGAAATAGTGGTATCTAATTATACTTGTCTTAATCTGTGTCCCATAAGAACGTATCTTGGATGCTGTTTTTTTTCCTAGCAGCAGGGCCTAGCATGGCCAGGTGGTTCAGACCTTCGACTCGTATTCCAAGGGTCGTGGGGACGTTGTAATGTGACGGTCAAACCCACTATTCGTTGGTAGCACAAAGGTTCGCGGTGAGTGGTGATGACTAGCTGCCTTCCCTCTGGCCTGGCATGGCCGAGCGCGTTAAGGCGTGCGCTCGTAATCCGAGGGTAGCGGGTTCACATCCCCGTCGAGCCAAACATGCTCGCCCTCCCAGCCGTGGGGGTGTATTATGTGACGGTCAATCCCACTATTCGTTGGTAAAATAGTAGCCCAAGAGTTAGCGGTGGGTGGTGATGACTAGCTGCCTTCCCTCTAGTCTTACACTGCTTAATTAGGGACGGCTAGCACAGATAGCCCTCGAGTAGCTTTGTGCGAAATTCCAAAACAAACAAACAAACAAATCCTTCCCTCTATTCTTACACTGCTTAATTAGGCACGGCTTGCGCAGATAGTCTTTCAGTAGCTTTGCCCGAATTTCAAAACAAAGTAAGCAGCAGAAAAGTTGATTTCCAACAAATACAGAAACCAGCCAGTAAGTAAAAACACGATATCTTTTGTGACGAAAGATATTGATTTATTTGATGACTTCTGTTAACTGCTTCCCTTTGGTGTCGATGTTCGTTATAATGATCTGCGTAACGCTTCCTGAATCTGGTTTTCCTGGATACTTGTAACTATACGATGGATACATAAATATCACATATTAATGTAACTCGTAACATTTAGTTTTGTTTAGTATTAGTTTCTAACTTACAACGTTACTGTATTTTTTTTCTTTCTTTTTGGGTAATAATCTATTTCATGGCAGTTTTCAAAGATTGTAAATAAATTCTATTAAATTCAAAAAAATTAATTAAATTTCACTTATTAAAATTTTGATCATATAAATTTGTTTCGAAGTTACTCAAGGGCTATCTGCGTTAGCCGTCTCTAACTTAACAGTGAAAGATTCAAGGTTAGACAACTAATGATAAGACTGCTCTTTTACCAGCGAATATTGGGATTGGCCGTAACATTATAACGCTCCTACTGCTGAAAGGGCGAGCATTTTTATATGTGACGGGGATTCGAACCCGCGACTCTCAGATTATGAGTCGAGTGCCTTAAACACCTGGCCGTGCCGGACCGACCATTCGGAACTTAAATCACTGGTCACTGCCGCAGAAATACGTACATTATAAACGCTAAGTGAATTAAATTTTAAACAAAATTCTTTCTATAACGTCAGTGAAAAGAGTTAAGCGAATCAAACTCTTAGCAAATATCGTTCTCTTCTACCACAGCAGTAATTCTTCTGATTTAATATGCTAAAATAAGAGGTTCGATTCCTCTTAGTAAACACAGCAAATTGCTCAATGTAACTTTGCTATAAAAATACACACACGCGTTAACCAAATGTCCTTTTCTAACGTCGGTGAGAGAGCTGTGTGAATTAAACCTAAAAGTATATCGGTCTATAACGTTAGTGGGAGAGCTGTGTCAATCAAACCTTAAACGTATATCGGTCTATAACGTTAGTGGGAGAGCTGTGTCAATCAAACCTTAAACGTATATCGGTCTATAACGTTAGTGGGAGAGCTGTGTCAATCAAACCTTAAACGTATATCGGTCTATAACGTTAGTGGGAGAGCTGTGTCAATCAAACCTTAAACGTATGTCGATCTATAACGTTAGTGGTAAAGCTGTGTCAATCAAACCTTAAACGTATGTCGGTCTATAACGTTAGTGGTAAAGCTGTGTGAATCAAACCTTAAACGTATATCGGTCTATAACGTTAGTGGGAGAGCTGTGTGAATTAAACCTTAAACGTATATCGGTCTATAACGTTAGTGGGAGAGCTGTGTCAATCAAACCTTAAACGTATATCGGTCTATAACGTTAGTGGGAGAGCTGTGTCAATCAAACCTTAAACGTATGTCGGTCTATAACGTTAGTGGGAGAGCTGTGTCAATCAAACCTTAAACGTATGTCGGTCTATAACGTTAGTGGTAAAGCTGTGTCAATCAAACCTTAAACGTATGTCGGTCTATAACGTTAGTGGTAAAGCTGTGTCAATCAAACCTTAAACGTATATCGGTCTATAACGTTAGTGGTAAAGCTGTGTCAATCAAACCTTAAACGTATATCGGTCTATAACGTTAGTGGGAGAGCTGTGTGAATTAAACCTTAAACGTATATCGGTCTATAACGTTAGTGGGAGAGCTGTGTCAATCAAACCTTAAACGTATATCGGTCTATAACGTTAGTGGGAGAGCTGTGTCAATCAAACCTTAAACGTATGTCGATCTATAACGTTAGTGGTAAAGCTGTGTCAATCAAACCTTAAACGTATGTCGGTCTATAACGTTAGTGGTAAAGCTGTGTGAATCAAACCTTAAACGTATATCGGTCTATAACGTTAGTGGGAGAGCTGTGTGAATTAAACCTTAAACGTATATCGGTCTATAACGTTAGTGGGAGAGCTGTGTCAATCAAACCTTAAACGTATATCGGTCTATAACGTTAGTGGGAGAGCTGTGTCAATCAAACCTTAAACGTATGTCGGTCTATAACGTTAGTGGGAGAGCTGTGTCAATCAAACCTTAAACGTATGTCGGTCTATAACGTTAGTGGTAAAGCTGTGTCAATCAAACCTTAAACGTATGTCGGTCTATAACGTTAGTGGTAAAGCTGTGTCAATCAAACCTTAAACGTATATCGGTCTATAACGTTAGTGGTAAAGCTGTGTCAATCAAACCTTAAACGTATATCGGTCTATAACGTTAGTGGGAGAGCTGTGTGAATTAAACCTTAAACGATATCGGTCTATAACGTTAGTGGGAGAGCTGTGTCAATCAAACCTTAAACGTATATCGGTCTATAACGTTAGTGGGAGAGCTGTGTCAATCAAACCTTAAACGTATGTCGATCTATAACGTTAGTGGTAAGCTGTGTGAATCAAAACCTTAAACGTATGTCGGTCTATAACGTTAGTGGTAAAGCTGTGTGAATCAAACCTTAAAACGTATATCGGGTCTATAACGTTAGTGGGAGAGCTGTGTGAATTAAACCTTAAACGTATATCGGTCTATAACGTTAGTGGGAGAGCTGTGTGAAACAATCCTTAAACGTATATCGGTCTATAACGTTAGTGGGAGAGCTGTGTGAAACAAACCTTAAACGTATGTCGGTCTATAACGTTAGTGGGAGAGCTGTGTCAATCAAACCTTAAACGTATGTCGGTCTATAACGTTAGTGGTAAAGCTGTGTCAATCAAACCTTAAACGTATGTCGGTCTATAACGTTAGTGGTAAAGCTGTGTCAATCAAACCTTAAACGTATATCGGTCTATAACGTTAGTGGTAAAGCTGTGTGAATCAAACCTTAAACGTATATCGGTCTATAACGTTAGTGGGAGAGCTGTGTGAATTAAACCTTAAACGTATATCGGTCTATAACGTTAGTGGGAGAGCTGTGTGAATTAAACCTTAAACGTATATCGGTCTATAACTTTAGAAGGAGAGCTGTGTGAATTAAACTTTAAACGTATGTCGGTCTATGGCGTCAGTGGGAGAGCTGTGTGAAACAATCCTTAAACGTATGTCGGTCTATGACGTTAGTGGGAGAGCTGTGTGTGAATCAAGTTATTAGTGCGTGTAGTTTTATTAAGATCATTAAACAAGTATATTTTAAGACTTGTGACAGACTTTAATATAGTGAATATTATGTTAATTTGAACCAACACTTCGTCTCCCGTCTTTCCAGTTAGAAAATAACGAGCATACAAGTTAGTGTCATTAAAACGAAGTGTAAATGAGACATGATATAACTACTAAATATGTTTGTTCTACTACAGCTTTTATCGTCTATAAATCATTTAACTCTAATCTAATTTCATATTCATCTTGGTTCATATTAACCCAGTCAAGTAAGCGAGTGTGTATGATATATTTGTTTCATTGTTTTACCATCCCTGAAATCTTGAATTCACGAGACACGGTTCCATTTTGTAAACCATAAAGCAGTGAAATTGGCACTATTTAATGTTAGTTAATTTGCAAAAAAGAATATCATTGGTCCGGCCTTGCCAAACGGTTAGGGCGGTCGACTCGTAATCTGAGGGTCGCAGTTTCGATACCCGTTCCACCAAATACGCTCGCCCTTTCAGCTGTTGGGGCATTATAATGTTACGGTCAATCCCACTGCTCGTTAGTAAAAGAATAGCCCAAGAGTTGGTAATGACTAGCTGGTTTCCCTCTAATATTACACTACTAAATTACGGACAGCTAGGGCAGATAACCCTCGTGTAGCTTTGTGAGATATTCAAAACAAAAAAAATTGATTTTTTTTTGTGGCGGTGGTGGAAGGCTATGGTGTATTTTCGTGTGTGTATGGGGTTTTTAACACTTGCTACACAAGAAACTGATGTTTTGACACAAGAAAAGATAAATAATCAAATAATTCTTTAAACACAGTTGCCTAGAATCTAAACATTTTAAATAGGTAAATCTTACCACTCTAGTTGCATACAAAATAAACTGCTTTTCTGTAATTTCATTGTTTCCTGGTTACTGAGCTTGAGGACTTTTTGAAAACTAGCATTCGAACCTCGGTTGACATGCTTCAGATAACTTACTGTACAGCGGCTTTGCGCTTATTAACAAAGAAATAATTTGTTGTTGTTTTGAATTAGGCCCAGAGCTACACAATGCGCTATCAACACTCTGCTCACCACGGGTATCGAAACCCAGTTTTGAGCGTTTTAGTCCGCATACGCACAGCTGAGCCACTGGGAAACACAGAAATAAGAATTATTTGAAATGCGTTATGATAGATCTAACGCTATTTATGATGTTCACACACATACATTACTGAAACCGTTGGGTATTTAAAATACACTAACCTTGACATTAAGTTCGTACTGTTTTAAACAGGCATGTGACAAGTTGCCATTCTGGAAACACAGTTAGCTATTTTTCAGGACTGTATCCACACTATTTTTATATTCGTAATGACATTTGTGATGAAGTTTACTTTAGTAAAATCCAATCGGACTCAATTTGCCCCTGAAGAAGAAAGGTCCACTTTAAGACATTCGACTCGTATTCTGAGAGTCGCAGGTTCGAATCCCAGTCGCACCAAACATGCTTTCCCCCTTCAGCCGTGGGGGCGTTATAATATGATGATCAATCTCACTATTTGCTGATAAAAGAGTAGCCTAAGTGTCAGCGGTAGGTGGTGATGACTAGCTGCCTTCCCTCTAGTTTTACGGTGCAAAATTATGGACGACTATCTCAGATAGTCCTCGTGTAGCTTCGCGCGAAATTAAGGAACAAAGCAAGTTCTAACACTAGATGTACTTTAAAAAATATGAAGTCATTTATCTTTCCTTACACATTGTTTAAAACTCAGTTTGAAATTATAGATTTATTGAGATGATTTTAAAGTGTTTTATTTTTGCTGCTAATTATTATCAGATAAAATTTGAGATGTATCAATTAATAATGTTTTTTATTAGTGGTGGTTAAATTAACATATATATAGTACGCTGACTTTTCACATTCTTTATGCCTTGGGGTTATGTGATAAGCGTGTACTGATTAGATTAACAATTCATTAAACAGAACGTGTGGAGGCTGCAGTTCCATAATTCTTTTAAAAACGCGTTCAATAGGATAATAATCACAAATTTATAATTTATGATTCATTAGATATTTAATTATACTAGATGAATAGTATCATATAGTTATCCACTGCAGTTGGACGTTATTAAAGTAAACTTCAACACAAATGTTATTACGAATGTAAAAATGGTATAGATACAGTCCTGAAAAATAGCTAACTTTAGTTCTAGAATGACAACTTGTCACACACCAATTTAAAACAGTGTAAACTTCATGTCAAGATTAACATATTTCAAATATAGGAGCAAGAAGTAATTAACACATATATGTGTGTGTGTGTGTGTGTGTGTAAAAATAAAATTATTTCTCCATAGAATGCTTTCTTAATATCCAGCAGATTTACTAATGTACATCTATTTTAACATCGATGTTTGTGTCAGTTTAATCTATATTTAGAAATGCATGTAACTTGTACTGTTAAATTTGTATTGCGAAATTCTTGTCTGTTTATCAAATTTGTAGAAGACTGATAAAACTCTGCAAAAGATTCTTGAGGTAGAGAACCAACAATGTACTGTGTGTTTGTAAAATAGTAGTGATTGTCACTATATTGTTACCAATTGAACTTCCGAGATTGTCCCCCGCTGGTACAGTAGTAAGTCCACGAATTTACAACGCTAAAATAAGAGGTTCTCTTCCCCTCGGTGGACTCAGCAGACAGCTCGATGTGTCTTTGCCATAAGAAAAATACACGCACTTCCGAGAACCTCGCCTAAGGTTTATAAATCGACGCGCCAAGAGACAGTTTTCAGAATATTGTTGGTTTGACACAGTTACCCTAGTATACTGGATAGCTATACGAGTGATAAACGCTTATTAATCAGGAAACTATTGATATATGACTAGGAACTTCGTCGGAAGGAAAGCCAGCTTGTAAGCAGCGTGAAGCCAGCCAAAAATAGATAGCTAGTTATTTTATCAACTCAGAATTAATTCGCTCATCGTGAACTGTTGATAAAATATTCAGTTCCAGATCAGGTAATATATTTAATATTGTTTATAACTTCATAAACATTTTGTACATAAATAATCATTTGTAATAATCATTATTATAAATTATATTGTTGTTTGCACGTCAATATATATATATATATATATACATACATACATATCGACATTTAATTAATTTCTAGATTAAAAATTAGAATTTCCAGCTATTTTAAATCGTTATACGTAACGTACGTAGTATTATAAATAGGAACGCGTACGGAATTAATTGGAATACAAAACAAGTATCAAAACCAAACTTTTTCTGTTCAATTTATTTAAAATAAATTTGCCATCTTTTTAGATTAAGTGGTTTTAAATTAAGCACATTTACGAACTATTTTTTTATCCTTGTTTTTTTGGGGGTGACATAAAGAGATGGATCAAATTCAACGCAAATGCTAAAGTATTGGAACATAGACGCTTCTTTCTTAAACAGCCTCTGACCGTGCTTGTATTCAGACGTATTTCAATAAGTTTTAGCAAAAGAAAATTATTGGTTTTTATCTCCCCTTAAACACACTATTCAAGTTAACACGCTATTTCTACAAAACATTATCACCATTGCTCAAAAGGATTGACTACAAATACTGAAATATTATAATTTATTCATTATTTGTCCAGCAAGCCCGTGTTAGTATAGTTTTATTTAATTTACTGATTGACGATTTACAACAATCGCGTAATAACTACTAACGAGATGTCCCTAAAGTACACGAGCATAATACCATGATCACCAAAAACACATCCATGCATTGGAAGATTCAGTAGGAAATACAGCTGAAGAACTTCATGCACTTGTGATGTTCCAGTCCCTCATCTGATCCATCCTGCACTATGCACTACCGATTATCTTTATGGGTACAACTCAGATAATATTGAAAAGATGTATCTCATCTCTCCTCATCCTCATCACATTAGTAATACACCTTACAAACACATGCATTCACCAGTAACTTGAAATGTGAATAACATGCATTCCACAATCAAGCCACTGTCCTTTTGAGTTAAGATATTCCAACTACACAACAGCATTATAGACACTAGCCAAGCAGGGGATTACCTTAAAAAGGTGGCTCAGAAGACAGTGAATGGTAAATAGGTATTCTACAGCTGTAATTGAAGTAATTCATCACTAGCAGATATCAAATTTCTTTTTGTGGAACAAACATTTGGCGCAACTAGGATCTGTACATATTAGTCTAGACAGAGAATGCAGAAACTGGGCAAAGAGTGAGGCAGATAAAAAAACCCATAATCACCTATATAAAGACCATGGTGAACAATCACATATGTATCTTATACCAAAGACACTGAGAGAAACTCATTGGTCATTCATTCATCGTCTCGTGAAGTAAGAAAATTCTGCATAAGGCAGGTGGAGAGCTTGAGTTTTCAACAAAGGCTACAAAGATGACTCTGGAAGCAATAAGGAAAGCTTCTTTCTTCTGAATTAATGAAAGCAGTGAACACACATGTGCAAAAACTTCACAACATTTAGTAATCCATTAAAATCAGAATGAGTATTCACAGACACGTGGCATAAAACGAAGCAACACAGTAAGTCCTTCACTTGTGAACATGCCAGGATATACAGAGAAAAATGACTCGCTTTTAGAAGAAGAAACATTTTTATCAAATCCATTACAATTCTACTGACAGAGTGTCTGTCTCTTCTACACCAGTAAAGTGCAATCAGCCATCACAAAAGGTCTTTATCGACATTTATAAGGAGACAGAAGACAAGAAAACCAGGAGATGATTGATAATATTCACAAAGGAACTAATTCTCCTTTACCTTCCACGAGACAACAGGTATCCACACGAGAGGTCATCACCTCTGTCGGCGTGTCCACTTAGATTGTCACTTAGTACTCAACTCAACCAGATGTCCTAAACTTCGTGGAAACAATTTCAAATGTGTCTCTATATTAATATCACTACGAGATAACTGTTTAAAGTGAATAGAAAATGGGTTATTTTTAATTCCATTTGGGTGTGTTGTGAGGTGGCAGAAAATTATTTTCTTTTATAAAATTAAAATCACTTTCAGCTAAATGTGTAAACAAGTATATTTTAGAGTTATATAATAAAAATAATAACGAAATATTCTGAAATTATATGGTTAAGTGTAATTTATTCCGTCAAAGATTTAGAAAACGTAAACCAGGAATAACTAAATTACTAGCGTTATCACCTTGAACGATGTAGTTTCAGTGTTTTTAATTACAATACACACAATATTAAATTCATTTGTCTTTAGAAAGCTTTTTTTATTCTTACAGTCATTATACTGAATCACCGCACGTGGTAAAGTTACCACGTTATCAGCCACTGAATCCTCTACTGACCAGCTCATAACTGTTGTCAAAGACGGTGACCATTTCTGTCACTGATAATACATATACGATAAGGAAAGAATGAAACGGTTCTTGTTTTATGGTTTAGATTATCCTGTTGCTTTGTAAAAAAAAACAAAAAAAACAACAACACGTGGGATTTGTCTCGTGCGTCAACCGTCTGGAAGGAGTTTCGTAGGTTCTCTATTCTTTGAAAACAAAGACCACAAAATTGAACTGTCTTATCAATGTGGAATTTTTGGAACAGAAAAGAAAAGACTAATTTGTACTCGTACAAAGTTCGTGGCATACAGAGTATACCATATTGCATGTGTAATATGAACTTAAACATTATAAATCATCAGCTGTAAGTCATTTATTCTCAATGGCAGAATGATGAGCCGTTGAACAATATTAATTATCTACGTTCTCTCATGACAACTCGCTTGGATGATTAAATCGCCCCTGGTGACAGACTATGGAATCATTTTTCACATAATTCTAAAAGTGATATGGTTAATACGTAATCTAAACTAAGATTTTCAAAGTTATTGGTAGCACTGGTAATTTAATGAATGAAGGAAGGAAGTGTTGAGGAAATTGTTTCATGAATCTTGGAATCAACACAAAAATACTTACCAACTATTAGGAATTTTAGAGATGATTAAGCATTGACATAAACTACTTAACTTACGACAACTACGTTTTATGAGAAGAAATTTGGGGATTACAAGTTGTATTTAGAAAAGTTTGGACTTGTCACAGAATATCAAAATGTGATTTTCGTCATTCTCGGTCAGCTCACCAAGTCTTTCCCTAAATAAAGCTGCGGCAAGCTTATTTTTTTTCGAACAATGTATAACACTCAGAATGTCCTGTAACTGACACTCACGATACCCATACTATTTATAAAGAGAGAAATAAGATATGCTAGCTTGCAAGAAAAAAAAGAGATTTAGGCATGCATTGAGGTGATGCACTTTGTACAATATGCATACTTCCTAATAAACATTACTGTTATAAATGTGTCGCGGGGGGGGAATTTTGTTCCTTTTCAACATTGCATACCGTATTGCCTCTGATCAACGCCCCTGGGAGGCGCTGCAAACTGCAAGAGAAAAGTACTAAATTTGCACGTAATATTAATGCAAATAAGTGTGCGTGTGTGTGTGTATGTTTGCTTTTCTGCTTCTTTTTACATCAGAATTACGGTACTAAATGTGGATTATGTGGTGGATTACTATTATTGTCACACAAGGAAAGCTTTTGGAAAACACAAGATAGGAGCAACAATTAGATAAGGGGCTTTAATGACGGGCAATACGGTAATTTAAAAAAATTAATAATTTTAAATATAGTTTTTGTAACTTCTATAGTCACGGTGACCTGTAATTTGGGGAATTTATATATCTTAAAATATCGCCCAAATCATATATATATATATATATATATATTTAACTACGAAATTAAAGCTATTTTTGTTTAATTATCTTACTGTTTTAGCAATAAATATGTTGTTGTTTTGAAATAAGCACAAAGCTACACAATGGGCTATCTGTGCTCTGCCCACCACGGGTATCGAAACCCGGATTTTAGCGTGTAAGTCCGCAGACATACCGCTGAGACACTGGGAGGGCAGCAATAAATATACATATTGAATTTCGGTGGTTATTTAATATTGTTAGATACTTAACAATAAACGTGCGCAATTAATTTAAGTAATTTGCTTGTTTGTTTTGAATTTCGCGCAAAAATACACAAAGGCTACCTGTGCTAGCCGTCCCTAATTTAGCAGTGTAAAACTAGAGGGAAGCCAGCTAGTCATCACCATCCACCGCTAACTTATGGACTACTCTTTTACCAACGAATAGTGGGATTGACCGTCACTTTATAACGCCCCCACGGCTGAAAGGGTGAACATGTTTCGTGTAACTGGGATTTGGACCCGCGACCCTTGAAGTCGAGTGCCTAAGCCACCTAATCATGCCGGGGCTAGTGTTTGTTCAGTATTGTTAGATACCTAACAATAATTGGTCACAGTAAAAGTAGATGGTTATTTAATATTGTGAGGTGTTTAGCAAAAAGTACACACAATTTAGGGCATCATTTAACAATTTTACGTGGTGTTACTGCTTTTACAGAAACATTGGTTCATTATTATGAAATAAAATATAACACTCGTAGTAATTGTGAAGACGAACTAATTTACTGGTTTTGGTTCCTCTAGGTACATGAAAAATAATTATTTATTATAGATATTCAAAACCTTTGAAGAACCTCAGTGTGACATATAACTTTAGTTTGTTTTAAATTACGCGCAAAGCAACTCGAGGGCTATCTGTGCTAGCCGTCCCTAATTTAGCAGTGTAAGACTAGAGGGAAGGTAGCTAGTCATCACCACCCACCGCCAACTCTTGGGCTACTCTTTTATAAACGAATAGTGGGATTGATCGTAACATTATAACGCCCCACGCTTGAAAGGGCGAGCATGTTTGACGCGACTTGGATGCGAACCCGCGACCATCAGATTGCGAGTCGCATGACTTAACACGCTTGGCCATGCTGGGCCTGTTTAGCACAAGCCCGCAACCATCAAACGAATATCTAATGAATCAAAGTATAGCTCCACGTTGTACACTGTAGCAGTTTTAAATGAATCTCTTACATTATATGAAATCTATGATATCTAAAGAAAGAGACAATATTGATTAGTTGAGTTTCCAAGCTAACTGCTGACGACGTCAGTAATGAGTCGAGAGAGAACTTGCTTGCTTTACAGTTTCCATGAAATAATTAAACCTATTTAGGAGCTATCTCAGGAGAAAGCAGTAATGACAACTTAGATGCTTTGTAGCGAACAGAGAAGTTCTCGTCAAGTATTGTGTAGGAGAGATACTATAAAGGAGTGATTCGGTTTTACTTGTCTGTGCAAAGTTATTTATTTAACAAGTTTATTGATCGAAAGTTGCTGAGAAGGAATAGAAACCGCGACAGTTTCAAAAGTTAGCAATTCTGGAGCTTTCAGCTCAGATGCGAGAGAGTTAGTGATTACCCGAGATCATTTATAATCCAGATGAGATAAGTTTCTCACATAAAATACCTACGCTTTGACATTTTGCGTCATATATCATTATCATTATTCTGTTTCTAATTGAAACTGGGATACGGAATTCTAGAAACGTCTTACATTGTCGTAAAATTATACAATTAGAACCTGTCATTCTGTAAATTCCCTCTGCGTTGGTATTTCTTTAGGCTAACGTTTGGAGATTTCTCACAACTGAACACAAGATTCGGTAAAATAACTATACTCGTTTATATGAGTTTAGGAGAGTGTGTGCTTCCTTGTTTTCTCATAACAAAGCAATATCGAGCTATCTGTTGAGGGGAATCGAACCCCCGATTTTAGTAAAGGACGAGTTTAAGAGAGAAAGGATAACTATTATTCTTGTTAGAAGTTCAGAAACGATAAACTTCAGAGACGGTTTGGTAAGTGAAACAATAGACAAAGGTATTGTAATATACGTTCGAAAATTAAACAGGCTAGCTCTGCTGTGCCCACCGCTGGTATCGAAACTAGATTTCTAGCATTGCAAGTCGGAAAAGATGTGCTGTGCCACTTGGGGGCTTAACTTTTTTACTAAAACCTCTAATTAGAATAAATTTCATTATTTGGCTCAACGTCATTTATTGTTTACATTTTGTTTTAAAAACAGGTAAACCGGTTAATTACGTAGCATCCTCATTAGTAATGCAAAACGTCAACATTATCAGTAATGCTGTGTAATTTATGGACTAGAAACAGACCTTACTTCTTTCAATAGACTTATCTGTCGGAAAGTTTTACTCATTTACGACAGTACTAGCAACATCGCTACCTTTGTGAATTTTTATATCTGTATTTATCTGTCTCGCAGCATCACGAATTTAAATGGACTGTTACTGCCTTCGTGAGCATTTTCGTTAATAAAACTAATTTTAGTGAGTTAAGAAGTTCTACTAATACGGAGATGAAGTCGAAGTATTATGAAGTTATCTATTTTTTTAATACATACATTAGTTTGTTTTTTGAATTTCGCGCAACACTACACGAGGGCTATCTGCGCTAGTTGTCCCTAATTTAGCAGTGTAAGACTAGAGGAAAGGCAGCTAGTCATCACTACCCACCGTCAACGCCTGGGCTACTCTTTTTATCAACAAATAGTGAGATTGACCGTCACATTATAACGCCCCCACGGCTGAAAGAGCGAATATATTTGGTGCGACGGGGATTCGAACCCGTGACTCTTTGATTAAGAGTCAAATGCCTTAATCCACCTGGCCAGGTTGGGCCACACATACATTAGAAGCAATAACAAGTTTTCTTTTACGTATATTAAATGTAGTCATTATTTTCATTCATCAAAAGTAAATACTGGTTGGACAAAATATTATCGTAATTCTAAAAAATCGAGACTTTGAGACACGTATTATGACCTTTCACCTTTTATCCTTTAAGTCTATTGTGTCATACTGGTTAATGGCTTCTGTACAAGACTATCTTGTTACTTCAAGCTGTTTTACTTCCATTAGATTGATAAATATTCTTTATTTGGAACTATTTTGTGATACTCCAAGTTACACTACTCAGTTATATTAAACAAGGTTATCCGTTTAAGGTTACTTTATGTTACTTCAAAGAACTTTGTTGTGTTATATCGATCAATATTTATATTTAGGAATATTTTGTATCACTTCAAATTACTTTTATGTGATTAGAAAAAGAAATTAACATATTTTGTTGATATAAAGTTTCGAATATGAGTGTTACGAAACCAATTGGTAAAATATCCCTTCGTTTGAAGTACCACAGTAGTTAGCATAGTTGACAACAATGATAATACGTTATAATTACCAATTATTTGGCCTGCCATGGTCAGATGGTAAGGGAGCTTTACTCGCATATGAGGATCCATGAGTTCGAATCCCGTCATACCAAATATTCTCACCCTTTTAATTGTGACGATATACGTGTGTGTGTGTGTGTGTGTGTGTGTGTAAGAATCAATTCTCAATATATCACCTTGAGTGATAAGCAAAGGTGGTTAAAGTGCTCGAGTCGTAATCTGATGATCGCGAGTTCGAATCCCCTTCGCACCAAACATGCTCGCCTTTTCAGCCGTGGAAAGTTATAATGTTACGGTCATTCCCTCTATACGTTGCTAAAAGAGTAGTTCAAGAAATAACGGTGGACGGTGATGACTAGCTCCAGTCACTGCTAAATTAGGGACGGCTAGAGCTGACAGCTCGTATAGCTTCGCACGAAATTCAAAAACACAAACTTTCTAGCGACTTCACTTTATGTATGGCACAAATAATGGCGATGCATCATAAAGAAGTTACGGAGATACATGATAATTACTCACATGCGTATTTGTATATACCTCAGTCTATTTCCATTGAGCATCCGGGTTACATTGCATGATACTTCATGAGTAATTCTGTATAATCCTTTAGGGTTCCTCTGAATTATTATACGATCAATAAGACGATTTTCTGACGAATTATATACTGTTTCAAATAATATTAGATGGCAAATCGCTTAAGCAGTTTATTCTTAAAATATAAGCATAAGTGGCGTTTCTCATTAAAAACTGCCATCGTCTTTAAAGCTATTTAAGAAGAAACATTAAACTAACACGAGAATGCATCTGGACTCTGGTAAGGGAATAACATTCATTCCAACGGACTTTATCATGTCCTGAGCTAACAGTTGCGCGGTCTTCTTTTTATACCCCAAAAGCATGCTTACATGTTTTGCACGCAAACAGGACAGTGGAAACGTACAAGATGTTGTTTGGTGAACAAAACGAAAACTTGACGTTAGTTTCTCTTTTAATATTGGAGTTTTCTGGACTAATTTAGTTTGTTTGCTCAATCTCATTAATCTTTCACACTTTGATCTGCCATCAATGTGATAGTTATTCCCTGTGAGTCCATTAAGAGCTAAGAGAGTGACTCACGCATGAGAGATACCAGGAAAGCGAGCTTTCGTGTTTTGCTGGGAATGTATACGTCTGGTAGTTTCGATTTCTTGGGATTTCCCTCTTCATTGTGCGTGAAGGGGGCTTCTATAAAGTTCAGTGTTCGGCATTCTTTAGCGTTGATTCGAAAGTCATTTAAAAGTACGCACAATCATTGTCAATAAGAGTCTTATGAAAACATAACAATAATAATTTATTGAAGGCTACGTCAGAAAAAAATAAGTTTTTGCTTAGTTTTATTCATTTTCTCTGTTCTGCCGTTCCAGAAATTCCACTCTTTTGGAGGTCTCACAAAATCTGATATGTAAAAATTTCTCTTACGATACTGCATAGGCCTAGAATTTTTAAAATATTCAGCGTTCTTTTACAGAATGTGTGTGTGTGCGTTTTTCTTACAGCAAGACCACGTTGGAGATATTTGCTGTGTCCACCAAGAGAAACCGAACTTCTTGATTTGGGGGTTGTACATTTGGGGATTTTCCTATGTTCTATTGGAGGACATTACAGAATGGATCGTTTTGAATTTCGAGCAAATCTACTAAAGGGCTATCTGCGCGAGTCGTCCCTAATTTAACAGTGTAAGACTAGAGGGAAGGCAGCTAGTCATTACTACCCACTGCCAACTCTTGGGCCACTCTTTTACCAACGAATAGTGGTTTTGATCGTCACATTATAACGATCCCACGGTTGAATGGGTGAGCATATTTTGGTGTGACGGGGATTCAAACCCTCAGATTACGAATCGAGTGCCACCTGTTTTGCCGGGCCCTTTACAGAATGAATTTAGATTATCACACGATAGGTAATTGAAGAATTGTATAAAATAAATTTAATTGCAATACGAATACGGTAGATAATGTATTCTTATGACTTGGGCAGGTATGTAAAATGTTTTTGTTTTCTGCTACAAATGCTTTATGGCTTATTCAAATTATGTTTGTTATTTGCTAAACTCTGAAAAATATATATACTTGCAAAGACGCGACAACAAAGAATCGTCCAGAATACGTTTCAGTTTAGTCTGCACGGAAATATGTATCTTTAATAATTATAAGATTTAGATAACACGATAACCCTCGTGTAGCTTTGCGCGAAATTCAAAAACAAATTAACAAGTAACAGGTAGTTCATATTTTGTTAGCACATGCGTGCTATTCATTAGTTTTCAGGAAGAGCACTGATTTGTCTTTATTCACTGACAAAGCTTTGCCTTCACCAATTAATTTTAATTATTTCCTGGCCAGATTTTGTTCTCAAGTTGAGCCTATGAATACTATAATTATTACTTCAAAATATTAACAACAACAACGTAATGATTCAAGTTAAAAAAAACAATGTTTCTCTTAAAGTATTTTCTTGTCATAAAACTTTCAGAATTGTCAACCGTAAAGAATAGAACTTTGAATTTTAGCGTTGTAAGTATGTAAACTTATCGCTGGCCACCAGAAGATAAAAACTATTAGAGTAAAAACGTTCCTTTTTTTAACTTCTTCCGAAACAACACATCATTTAAAAAAGCTTGTTTGTTTGTTTGTTTTTGAACTTCGCACAAAGCTACTCGAGGGCTATCTGTGCTAGCCGTCCCTAATTTAGCAGTGTAAGACTAGAGGGAAGGCAGCTGATCATCACCACCCACCGCCAGCTATTGGGCTACTCTTTTACCAACGAATAGTGGGATTGACTGTCACTTTATAACGCCCTCACGACTGAAAGAGCGAGCAATATTTAACAATTTGCAGCCAGAGATAACGTGTAACATCAAGGTTGATTTAGTTGTTTCATTTACTTGAAATAAACCAACCAATGAACATGCACCTGACCAGATTATCTTTAAGACTACGGCTTTACTATTTATCTCAATACCAAATGGTTTTGACCTTGGAATTAAATAGTTAATCTATATACACGTTACTAATTATTGTCAATGAATTGCACAAAGAGGATAAATATGATAGTGTGAGCACGAAACAAAATTACTTTGTTAATATTAAAATTTTGACAGTTATTTTAATGATATAGCAAACTCAAATATGACAGTTATTTGTTTAAGCCATTATATGACTTAAACTTATTCATTTTAACATCAAAATAAATTAAACCAAAAAGAAGAGTAAATCCGTGTCTTTTTACGTATATTTTAAGCAACTAAGTTAATAACAAATATGTTAAGGTTTGCAACGTGAACAATAAGTTAGGTCTAAGTTATAGTTAGTAATTATTTGTTAATTACTAATTACATTAGAGAAACGAACACGACCAAGAAAAGACAAAAGTTAGAAGCTTTCTGAGTTATATGTATATATATAACAAACCTATGTATGTATATATATATATATATATGTAGGTTGAAATAAATTTTACATTAAATAGAAAAATTGTTTGTTTATACAGTGTTTCTGCACACAATTATTAATTAGTATAAAAGTAAGTCTGAGGACACAAGCCATAATGCACATAAACATATTAATGAAAGGCACAATTGTCTAATAAAAGCTTATTGGATATACGTGAGTCTGAAACACCGATCCATCTGCAATAGCCCATCCTATCAGTGAAAAAGACAATACAGTAAAACAAAAAGATACGAAAATACTGGGACACCAGATAAAATATAAATTTAATGTGCTACATCTCCCTCTCTGTTAACACTCAGTTATTCTAGTATAAAAGCCAGAAACACTTGAATAGTTGATTTGAGGTTAAATTCTGGTCTCTACCATCACGATCAAACCTTTTCAGAACTTCTCTGAAAATGACAGCAAATTAGTAGCCGAAACGTAGAATATTAGTATAGAGTAATAAAAGTAGTAAACTGTTAATAACTAGAGGAGGATTTTTTTTTGTGTCACTGTCCGTGACAAAGAGTAACACAGTATTACCGTGAGTGTTAAAATTAAGCCATAGGAGAAATAGTTAAAAGTAAGAGGTAGCTAAGAAAAGTAAAATATACAGTTTGTTTGTTTTTGAATTCGCACAAAGCTACTCGAAGGCTATCTGTGCTAGCCGTCCCTAATTTAGTAGTGTAAGACTAGAGGGAAGGCAGCTAGTCATCACCACCCACCGCCAACTCTTGGGCTACTCTTTTACCAACGAAAAGTTGGATTGACCGTCACATTATAATGCCCCCACGGCTTGGAGGGCGAGCATGTTTAGCGCGCCTCGAATGCGAACCCGCGACCCTCATATTACGAGCGCATGCTTTAACGCACACGGCCATGCCAGGCCGATGGAATATACAAAAGAATGGGACACATCATATATAAATGTATTAGCGTGATTCGAAAATTCACCATGTTCTAGAATTATTATTTTGACTACAACAACAGTATTTATTACAAGGTCACCTGAGATAGGTGTTTAACAATTGAACAAAATTTCTACAAAAGTAAACAAAAGGGCTGAATCACGACATCGTCCATTTCTCACGACTTTATCATACAATTTCTCTAATGCTTTAAAAACATATTTTTTTATTGATGCAGACCTAACCATGCACTGCTTTAGTTAGATACACAAGCTACCAAAACGATTACCAGCATTGAATATCCTCCTTTTACACACACAAGATGATAATAGTCCGGCATGGCCAGGTGGTTACGGCTCTAGACTCGTAATCTGAGGGTCGCGGGTTTGAATCCCCGTCGCATCAAAAATGCTCGTCCTTTCAGCAGTGTGAGCATCATAATGTGACGATCAACACCACTATTCGTTGGTAAAAGAGAAGACCAAGAGTTGGCGGTGGGTGATGATGACTAAAGGACTGCCTTCCTTCTAGTCTTGCACTGCGAAATTAGGGACGGCTAGCGCAGATAACCCTCGTGTAACTTTGCGTGAAATTCAAAAAACAAAGAAACATGCGTGATGATAATACACACTGCTTATCTACACAGCGTTAGACAGATACATGACACACACGTATGCACAAACGATCAATATGCTATTTAGATAAAACTGAAGAAAAACATTTATTATTTGCACCAGATGATGTAGAAATGAACCGTATGAATTTTGTTACTACAGAAAGTACGCTTACCTAAAATACGAGATACTTTTATTTGATATTTTATAATTAACCTCGTTGTGAGAAGAAAGTAATTTCGTGTAATTACAGCATTACGTGGGCTTACAACTCTGAAATTCGGGTTTCGATCCTGCGGAAAACGCAACACATAAAATTATGCACATATAACCAAAATCACTCTTTTCAAATCGTCCATGGGTAACACAACTTTAAAATACAGTGTTCGATTCCACCCAGTGTGGAAAGTGCACATTACGCTTTGTACTACGAAAATAACACCAATATAGTTTTGGAAGACAGTACGCCAAAGAAGCCTTCGTTTTCAAATTATTTTTATTCCTAAATCATGAATAAAACCTCAAAGGAAATAAATGTCTGTAATTCAGATAAAAAGATTTAAATACAAGTGCCAAATTTAGCGACTTTAACCCTAATGCCAGATGCACGGCGGCAGACTTGAAACTTTCAACAGGATCAAAGAAAATAGAGAGTGAAAACTGGATATTACGGAACTTTTTATGCATCAATACATTTCTGAGGCAACCATTTTGGTTGAATAGTACTTTGTTTTAAATGAGTGAGGCCCAATTGAATGTCAAGTGTTGAAGAGATCAGAGAACCGCATTAGCCACGAGTGTCTCATTCTATCAAAAGGATCCACTTTACTTTGTTTGCTATCAACACTATCGTGAAGTAAAATCAGAAAAAGTCTTGCTTTACAGACAGTAAAACGTACGAACGTATATTAACGGGTTGGAGTTCTATTGGAAAGCACACAACAAGCTCAGTGTGTTAATTACAGAATCTTATTGGTTATTAATACTTGAATAAGTATCTAGACGTGGCAATTAGTTACCTACGGTTACTGCTTTTTAATCTTATTCGGTTTATACAAAGATTCCAGAACTCCGCATTGCAACGTGAAGGTGGAATCCACTGTACTACAAATGTAAGATACTTGAATTAAAACATCTCACGGCTTGAATTTAAACCTATCATAAGTTGTACTTCTTGCCAGAAACTGATCTTTCTGCAGTTTCTTCCGGCCTTTTCAAAAGTATTACTTTAATGTTTTCATACATCAAAGCTAAGTGCGAATTTATTTGTTAGTTTTAGAGCAAATCTGCACATGATTTTAGCTTTGTAACTGGAGACAGAGGAATACCAAGCGTGAAGAACATATTTAAAATAAATAAGTTAAATATATATGTAAGAGTTGTATTTCTTATATTTCTATTTGTATAATACTGCGCTAGCCGTCCCTAATTTGGGAGTGTAAGACAAGAGAGAAGGCAGCTAGTCATCACCATCCATCGCGAACTCTTGGGCTACTCTTTTACCAACGAATAGTGGGATTGACCGTCACATTATGACGCCCCCATGGTTGAAAGAACGAGCATATTTGATGCGACGGAGATTCGAGCTCGTGACCTTCGGATTACGAGTCGAACATCTTAATCCTCCAGGCCATGACGGGCCGCTTGTAGTCGAATATATTTTAGATGCAATTTTTTTGACAGGGTCCTCGAAAATGTTGTTTGAAGAGTAAATACAACAAAAATTAAGAACAACAACTATTTTTTATTTCTTGCTTTGAAGTTCATATGTCATGTTGTGTTGTTGTTTACAAAATGCATAATTTATCTCGTGATCCATAACATGCGCACCTTTTACTAAAGACTCGACAGTACAAATTGTAACGTTTAGCGTCCTTTATGTAACGTCATTTTAGTATCTACTGACCGACAGACAGACAATATAAAACTGTATAGTGGTGAGAGTGATTAAAGCAAGTTACCTTTCCGGGCTGCCTTAATCTCTTTATCGAGGAAATTACTACTGAAATGTACGTTTACTTAAACACTATACAACGCTAAAATCAGGAGTTCGATTCCCCTCCGTGGGCTGAGCAGATAGTCCTTTGTGGTTTTGCTATACGAAAAAAAACACAAAAAACACTTAAACACTAAATACAATTGTGAGACTAATATCTGTGTAAATTGTTATTCATTACCATTGATAAAACTTAAGCTACGGTATAAAAACATCACAGTTAGGTATCTCATACATTGATCAACTGACAATTAACAATTAATCTATGTATAGATTGCGACGAAAACTCACTCACGTAATTATAAAATATGGTAAAAAGAACAAAGCATGTCACAAACTATCTTGTCTCTACCGGACATTCTCGTCTTCTAGTGTTATTTCTAACAACTATTCATAATCAATTTTGATATAAATATAACCAGAGTGCTAGGCTAGCTGTAAAATATGCCACAGAGACATCTGTAAAAACGAAAATATAACAACAAGAAGCTAATTATTACACAAAATAATTTACGAATTATTGACAAAGTAACAAAATATGTTAAAATATTTCCGAGGTACAACTGGTAAGCAATTTCAGAAATTAATACCATTGTTTTATTTTTTACTGACCATTTGTCATGGCTTGATAGCTTTTACTTCCGAAGTATATCAAAAAACATTGTCAGTACTATGATGCAATTGGTAACATTTTACGTGATTTCACTTTATTCACACACATTTTTTTCTTCTTTTGTGTTTAAACTATTAAACTTGTATGTCAGTCAACGAACTAAATGTTTGACCATCAAATTTGTGCTCAAAAGTAAACCCTGTAGTTAGTTATTTGTTTGTTTTTTGCAATAATTTTCGTAAAACGAATTACAGTCCGTCTTCAACTGTTATTCGTTCTTCTACGTATTGACTGTAATAAGTGAACGTTTTCGTAAGCGATATATAAACAGCATACATTCGTGTCATGGTTAGAGCCATGATTCGTCATAAACATGTCCTGCCCTAAATATTATTTAATATTCTGCAATAAACCCTAAGTTAGGGACGCCTGTGCTTGAATCTTAAGGATTCGCGAAGTGTTCAATTAGTGTTTATTTTATAAATCATCAACCCAGGGCGAAAATAACAAATGCTTAGATCTAAAGAACAAACTATAGTAGCCTTCTTTATAGGTATAGGTTTCGATGATGTGAAATTCTATTGATATTTAATATTCATTGCATTAATGGCAAAATTCAGTGACAATCGTAATAAAAGAGAGTAATCTTTTGTGGACTTTTTGTTGAATTTTTTGTTCTATTTTCAACTACTTTTTATAAAATTTTCAAATGGTGACACTTGTCGAAAAGATAAAGTTCTCTCTCGAGGGTTTGAATATCGAACTTCATAACACTGTAGGTCCTGAAACTATTTCCTAGCTGTTTGTTTGTTTGAAGTTAAGCACATAATAACACAATGGGCTATCTGTACTCTGCCCACCACGAGTATCAAAACCCAGATTCTAGAGGTGTAAGTCTGCAGATACACCGCTATGTTACTGGAGGGCGTTTTACTTGTTAATTTGATATTGATAAATAACTTACTAAAAATATTTGATCTTTTAAGACGCAAATGAACGTTTTGGATGTTTGATAGTCATTATTTTAAAAGCCGTACTGTCCTTTCTATAGGTTATCTTCAATACGGACAATCTTATTTCGTTGGAGGATGGGATAAAAACAAGCTGCGTCATGTTGAATGCACTTCAGTTATTTTCAAATTTAGAATGTCATGAAAGTTATATAAACGTGAAATTCGTGTACAATAATTCTCTTTTTTTCTCAAATCCGAGAATTTTCGAAGCGTAATCGCTTACGCATCTCTTTGGGGATATTTTTATTCCACCTAAAAAATAAGCAAATAGCGTTAATTTATGAAAGTGCAATTTTAAGGCATTTCAGTTACAAGATTTTCATTCCTTGCTTTTTTTTTTTTGCAAACGCCGCAAATGTATACTACCCGAGACCAAAAATAGCTGTAAAGCGGCAAATTTCGACTTTCAAAGTTCTAACAAATTCACGCAATTTTTATGCGATTATCGCTAACACTTATTATCCTGAAGAATACTGTAAATGAACGTTTTCAAATAGTTTTCATAACACACAAGAAACAGCGGCCCTGCATGGCCAGGTGGGTTAAGGCGTTCGATTCGTAATCTGAGGGCCGCAGGCTCGAATCCCCTTGACTTTGTTTGTTTGTTTTGAATTTCGCACAAAGCTACACTAGGGCTATCTGCGTTATTCGTCCCTAATTTTGCAGTGTAAGACTAGAGGGAAGGCAGCTAGTCATTACCACCCACCGCCAACTCTTGGGCTACTTTTTTACCAACGAAAAGTTGGATTGACCGTCACATTATAACGCCCCCACGGCTGGGAGGGCGAGCATGTTTGGCGCGATGCGGGCTCTAACCCGCGACCCTCGGATTACGACTCGCACGCCTTACGCGCTTGACCATGCCGGGCCATATCCCCTTGACACCAAACATGCTCGCCTTTTCAGCCGTGGTGGCGATTACAATGTGTTTGTCAATCTCACTATTCGTTGGTAAAAAGAGTAAACCAATAGTTGGCGGTGTGTGGTGGTGACTGGCTGCCTTCCCTCTGGTTTTACCCTGCTAAATTAGGGACGGCTAGCGCAAGTAGCTCTTTGTGTAGCTTGTTGTGAAATTCAAAGACAAATGAACAAACAAGGAATATCTGAAGGCATTCGAAATGACGAAATTTAACTTTTAAGCCACTGTTAAACTTAACGAATTTTTTCTTTGATCACCACCGATCTTTGCTATTCATGAGGATAGTTGCACGCTTTTCATATGTAAAACATCTTTTTTTCATAGCTCACTGGAGATAGCACGGAATGATTATAACGTTCTTGAATAGCAGTGTATACTGACATGCAAAGGTAATTTTTCTTTCCATTCGTATAGATATTCGCATGCGATACTCAAGATGGTTGTTGATGGAAGTGACGAATAACCGTGCCAGAAATATCTCTATAATCATATAGAAATTACCCGAGATCATTACAAAAGACATGAAATTCATTCAACTATTAGAACCTCCGAAATGTTGCACTTTTTCATTACGAATGTCGCTACTTGTTTCCGTTTTAAAAGAACATTTAGACGGAAATACCAAAAATATCGAATATCCATCTGGGTCTAGGTCGCTTTAAACTCTAGGTCATAAAACTAACGTCCAATTACATTTTGAACTAAGATAACAGTAAACTACACTGTGTGGCTTTGCACTCAACTGCTACAGTCCTCCGCTGGTACAACGATAAGTCTACGGATTTTCAACGCTAAAATCAGGGGTTCGATCTCCCTCAATGGACTCAGCAGCTAGCCCGATAAGAAAACACGCATTTATTACTGCAAAACAAACTGAGAGGATCCAAATGTTATATTGGAACCTTGACAGTTTTATATACATTCTATGATTAATTAAAAAATAATCTACGTAATGACTCAGGAAGAAATACAACGTCCTACTTTTGTATTTAGTGTTATATTTATAATTCTAGCTGGACTTAAATTAAATACTTTTGAGGATATCAGACTTAAAGTGATGTGTAATATTAACTGATGTGAATCAGTTCCATATTGTTCTTATGATTAAGTTAACCAAAATTACTGGGGTATTTAAGGGCCTATTTCAATTGTTACACATTGTGTTCATCCTTTTCATTCACAAACAGAACCAGTGTTTAGTAGAAACGTGCTTTTGTATTTAGATTAATAAAGTATCATTATACGCATGCGTTGTTGTGGACATTCTCCGACTAAAAGCGCTATTACAGACTTCCTGTAAAGATAGCAAAGGCTCTGAGTGTCCAAGCGATTTAAATTTGTCTTGGTAAGTAATTTGATTGCGCACGTATTACGGAAACATGAAAAACGAAATAAAAAAAAAACATGTGGCAGGTGATGGTTATCATTGTCAATAGCCAATTATTATGACCTTCACCCCACGAGAAATTCGTGTGTGCAGGATTAGCACCCCAGATTTCGAACCACGATAATACAACCCTTAAATATCAGGCAAACCGCATACACCTCCATCCTTCATTAAGCCTACTTTATACCCTCCTTCCCTGTCGTCATAACAACATTGCCACAAATCAAAGTGACAAGTTTGACCTTTATGACAATCCAGGTTGGGAATTCCCCTTTAGTTCCCAATTCAACTTGTGCCAGACTCAATAACAATAAAATATAAATTATTCAGCCACTTTTGTTGCTGTTCCTAAGTGTTTGATCTTGTAGAAAGATATTAATAAACCTCACACTGCTTAGTAGTTGTAAAATAATAATGTACCTCACACTGCTCAGTAGTAAGATAATAATGTACCTTACACTGCTCAGTAGTAAGATAATAATGTACCTTACACTGCTCAGTAGTAAGATAATAATGTACCTTACACTGCTCAGTAGAAAGATAATAATGTACCTTACACTGCTCAGTAGTAAGATAATAATGTACCTTACACTGCTCAGTAGTAAGATAATAATGTACCTCACACTTCTCAGTAGGAAGATAATAATGTACCTTACACTGCTCAGTAGTAAGATAATAATGTACCTTACACTCCTCAGTAATAAGATAATAATGTACCTTACACTGCTCAGTGTAAGATAATAATGTATCTTACACTGCTCAGTAGTAAGATAATAATGTACCTTACACTGCTCAGTAGAAAGATAATAATGTACCTCACATTGCTCAGTAGTAAGATAATAATGTACCTCATACTGCTCAGTAGTAAGATAATAATGTACCTCACACTGCTCAGTAGTAAGATAATAATGTACCTCACACTGCTCAGTTATACATTTATATACATATAAAGCAGCTGGGATTAATAAGTCATCTTTCTCTTTTTGCATATACACGTTTATCAAATCACAACATAAAACATGAAACATTTAGTTTTTTTAACCAATTTTCCCGAATATCCTAACAGACAATGAGAAACATCTTACATTATCCTTAGTTCTCAGACTGACAAAAGAGACAATAATGTATTATTATAATGGGATTTGGTCCCAGCAGTCGAAATCTGTTTATTTGTTCCTTTATCTAACACTGGAATGAGACCGTGGCTCGTTTGTGTTATTGAATTATTACATTTTGCGAAAGACAACCCTCTTTCAATACCAATTAATAAAAATAATTTAGAAATTAGATTCTAGATCCGCATATTAGAGACTGGTATTTTGTTGGTTGGTAATACGTTGTTATTTTTTATAAAATAAAGCATCCAATTTGATAAATTATATATATATATATATATTTACAAAATATACGGTTCCATGATACATAAAGAATTTCTCAATTTCTCGCACATGAAAAATATTTGGAATAACATTTATGTTTTTTGTTATATTTAAATTATTCAAATGCTTCTCATCTACTTAATAATGCTAGATGAATTAACAAGGCTCCTAATGGCTTTATTCACGCGTATTATAATAAAACCAGATTTGAAGGAACAGGTTAAAATGTCGCAGAGTGTGTGGAATACAATATAGTTGCTGTCGGATGGTTCCCATAATATACAGGGTGGTCGCTAGAAAAGCGGAAAATTTGAGGGTCAGATGAGATCATGTATAAAATGCGTGCTTACTCATTTCTATTTTGATTTCTCTACATCATGAATAAAATGCATGATTTTAATAATTTTGAGCATCTATGAGTGTAATATAACATATGCCTTTAAAAAACTTTGTAAAAATTATTCTTTGTAAAAATAAATAGCTGTTTCACAAATTTTCCGATTTTCTAGCGACCACCCTGTATATGAATTTGAATATAAGAGCAATGTATGTCATATTTAAAACCTTTTATTTCAGAGAAATACATTTTATCACAGTGCGAGTATTTATTGTTTCAACACATTACTGTAAGAATACGGGGTGGATTTTACACCAGAGTAGGCAGTACGTAAACAAAAAGGAAACTGAATTTCCGCGTAAGTTGTGTGAAAGAACACTGTGTAACAAACTGCCTTCGTTAGGTTTGTTTACCTTCAATAAATATCACTTTTTTTAAAACATATTTGCAAATAATTCTTAAGACAAATGCTAAAACCTAAGCCTATCAGCTTAATCGCAACATAATGCTTTGGAACAAAACGGGATCTATTGGTCAATTTCAGCTGTTCCATCCTTTAAACTAAACTAAAACTAATAAATAAACCTAAAAAAAAACCCTAAAAGTTAGCTCTTATCATTCATAGACTTATCATCAAGCTTTCTCTTAAACTCATTTAAATTTACTGTCTCACAACATCGGAAAGCAACCCATTCCAAAAACCAGGTGGTTAAGACACTCGACTTTTAATCTGAGGGTCGTGGGTTCGATTCCCCGTCACATCAAACATGCTCGCCTTTTTAGCAGTGGGGGCGTTATGATGTGAAGGTTAATCCCAATTGGTAAAAGAGAAGCCCAAGCGTTGGCAGTGGGTGGTGGTGACTAGCTGCCTTCCCTCTAATCTCACACTACTAAATGAGGGTCAGCTAGCACAGACAGCCCTTGAGTAGCTTTGTGAGAAATTCAAAAACAAACAAACAATTCAATATAGGTAAGTATTTGTATTTATGGCAAAGCCACTAAACCTATCTACCGCTGTCTGAACTACTAATCAGAAGGAAAGAAGCCAGTCCATAGCATCATAGCACCTACCATCCAGCTTAAGGGATACATTGTCACTCTTATAACGCATGCACATTATATATTGCGGAAAATGCTTATTATCGTTGTAGGTTTGTTGTTTGTTTGTTTGTTTTTTTGCAGGAATTCGAAATCTCTCTGTCACAAATCTATCCAATGACCAGTATGTAAGTTTAGATTGGCATATTTATAAATTAATGAAATTAAAATATTTGGTACCAATGGAAATTTGTAACCATTACTAGTGGACTTCGTGTCATAAACACCAGAAACTAGATATGTGTTATGTGATATAAGCATGTGAATAAGTGAAGATATGAGGAATGCCAGCAATTATGTGGATACAACTTCCAACTGACTCCCAATATGTTGGGTCATTTGTTTGTTTCAGAATTTTGTTGCATTCCTACTCAAGGGTTTTCTGCATATTGTTGCTCTAAATTACGAACTGATAGATTAGGATGAAGACAATTACTCAAAGTCGCTCATTCTTCGCTTAGTCTTGATCGAATTATAGAATTTCATCGCTTTGCTTGTAAGCCATGATTCCAAACTCTAGGCTTATTAAACTTTTTAGATGAAGTAAGTCTGCTGATTACACGCAAGAAAACTTACTCATGAATTTCAACATGTTTAAGCTCTAAAGGTAACTAAAATATGATCCGATTCGTAATGTGAGGATCTGTAGTTTGAATCTCCATTACACCAATCATGCTCGCCCTTTCAGCCGTGGGTGTGTTATGATGTAACGGTCAATCCCATTATTCGATGGTGAAAGAGTAGCCCAAGAGTTGGCGGTGAACGGTGATGACTAGCTGCCTTCCCTCTAGTCTTACACTGCAAAATTAAGGACGAATAACACAGATAGCCCTAGTGTAGCTTTGTGCAAAATTCAAAACAAACAAACAAGCTAAAATATAGTAAATCTCGTGACTCATAAACTCTTCAATGTCATTCCAATAGCTGCGGGTTTGCTGTATAGCAGAAAACAACAGAAAGAATATTGTTAGCACATGTAACTGCGCACATTTTATGGCTTAAGTACATTATGGAAAAGAAGGAACAATGCCATTAAATTTAAAAGCCAGTATGAAGTAACGCATTCCTGTAAGTGCACTACGCCCACCTCACCTAATATAATGCTAACATTTTTTTTTATCATTACTAACTCACGAAGGTTTTCTATTCTAGCTTCCCTTAAGGCCCAGCCCATCTCCCTTTGTGGAGGCAGTGAGGTTTATCGACTGAGGGCAGTTGTTTTTCTTTTTTCAGGCTGATAGTGGGGACGACGACAAAAGCTGTTAACTAGAGAAACCAAATATTTCCAAGAGACAGTAGAACACTTGGAGATAATAGTCTGGCTGGATGGTACGCATCAAATACCTAATAATGCTACTGTTGAAGTCAGATAATTGAGCTGAAATAGCCTAAAATTAGATTTATTTGCTAGGAAAATAAACCGGAACACTCAATGTTTACCATTTAATAGCATGAATTATTCAGGTATGATTTGTTGAATGATTAAGTAAACATTAAAACAGACCAATTTTGTATCGCTGTTATACTTTGACATTAAACTCTAGACTACACATAGAGTTATCTGTGTTCTTCCCAGCATCCACTGCCGTGTCACTAGAGGATACATCAAGTAAGCTTAACTCGTTTCCACTTTCACTCTCAATGAAAATTATTTATTTTTAAAGGAAATAATCTCAAATATAAGTTGCTTTTAGTTAAAAATATATATAGCATTACAAACACTAAGTATAATATTTGTATAGTATAGAAATGCGCTAAATATACGTGTATATTTATATATATATTTAGTTGTTCTGGCCGAATGCAGGACTTTGGAGATTTCTAAAAAAATGTTTAATTAATTTGAAATACTTCTTTTGTTAAGAGTAGGCCCTGCATAAGGCTAAGGCAGTCGACTCGCAATCTGAGAGTCGCGGGTTCGAATCCTCGTCACACCAAACATGCCCCCTTTCAGCCGTGGGGGCGTTACAACCTGACGGTCAATCCCACTATTCGTTAGTAAAAGAGTAATCCATGTGTTGACGGTGGGTGGTGACAACTAGCTGCTTTCCCTCTAGTCTTACACTGCTAAATTAGGGACGGCTAGCGCAGATAGTCCTCGTGTAGCTTTGCCAACCAAACTGTTGGGAGTAATAATGCTGTTGTTGTTGTTTTTGAATTAAGCACAAAGCTACTCAATGGGCTTTCTGTGTTCTGCCCCCCTCGGGTATCGAAACCCGGATTTTAGCGTTGCAAGTCCGCAGACATACAGCTGAGCCACTAGGGGGCTGAGAGTAATAATTTAATAATTAACTACTATGGCTTTTTACAGTTTTACAAGAGCTCACCAAGAACCAAGCAAACAGATTATGTATGATGGCTATTTAGGCTACATTTCTGCGTGGGTGTTCCACATTCAATGGCGTTTTGTACAAAAAAGAAATAGCGTACAGCGACATGATTTTCAAAACACAGAGCTGTGGTAATTTTAGGGGATTACTTTTGCGTGACCATATGAATATTCCTAATAAAGCAAAGCTTCTCTGTAATTTGAATCTTAATTGTAGTGTTCTATCAGTTCCATCGCGCGCCCGTGCGCACGGAACGACCGAAATGAGCATGTTATGAACGCACCAAAACAGTATTATTACAAGCGAGTTCCTGTATTTATAATCTTATAATGTGTTAATGGAAACACAGCGTCAATACAACATTTTAATTATTAAATGGTTGTGCCCTTAGGAGGGCGATTAGGAGTCCAGTTTCCACTCTGAGTTTAGCTGTGCCCTTATCAACAATGCCTTCAACAGTTCCCTCAAGATTAACATATATTATATTAAAAAGTTGGTTATCGCGTCCGTTGTCAGTGTCTTTTTCTTATTCTCTCCAACCATTATAATAACAGTATGAACATTACCTTAATTATAGAAAAATTCCTCGAGCGTAAACCAAAATTCTAAACTCATTAAACTTTTCTGAATGTAATTTACTTTCAATACAAGAGATCTTCGAAAGTAACACTAAATTTAATCACTCAAAGTAGTCGGAAGGCGGAGTGATACTTATAAACGTTGTGATTAGTCTGTTTGTTTTTGGAATTTTGCACAAAGCTACTCGAGGCCTATCTGTGCTAGCCGTCCCTAATTTAGCATTGTAAGACTAGAGGGAAGGCAACTAGTCATCACCACCCACCGCCAACTCTTGGGCTACTCTTTTACCAACGAAAAGTGGGATTTACCAAAACATTATAACGCCCCCACGTCTGGAAGGGCGAGCATGTTTGGCGCTACTCGGGTACGAACCCGCGACTCTCAGATTACGAAGCGCACGCCTTAACGCGCTTGGCCATGCCAGGCCATTGTGATTAGTCAAATGTAAATGAAACATGAGACGTTATAGTTTTACATTGTTTTTGGTAATAGAAAACACGGTTTTATTTCATAGGTATGTCTGAGGCTAAGTGCTGATTAATATTTGAGCATTTGCTCAGACAGTATTCATTTCCAGCCAAGTTTCCTGTTTAATAATACGTTTTGTTAATACCTTGAGATTCGATTATCATATCTTAAGACATTCATAGCAACAAAGACATTAAAACAGGATGCGCTGTACCTTGTGGTTCAACGGTAAGTTTGCATGCTTATGATGCCAAAAAATCAGGTTTTAATACCCGTGATGGATACGAAAGAAACATTCAAAGATTTCCTATATGTGAAACGATTAATATTATATTTATGGAAGTTTATAATATTCCATATATTGTAGGGAATATACCAAATAGTTAGACCATTTCTTATTTTATAGGCTTAAAACGAACTGACTAAAACGTTTATCAAAAAATATCTGATTTTTTTCAGTGACTATAGACTGTACGTTATAAATATGTATTTCTTTAAAATGTGATCACACGGATTTTCATTTACATTTATTTTCATTTATCTGTCAGGAAATGAAATTTATTTTAGGTATCTAATATTCAACGTGTAATTGGAGTCGTGATTTATCGTCAAAACAAATGATGCTGCATGAGTTATAACGAAATTGCTACAGTGCTTACTACTGTAGCTACACTAATGAAAACACTTGAGACTATATTGTTGCTTGGCAACCAGCCCACCATCTCTTCGAAGGATAAGTCCACACGTTAATTTCAACTAGATCAAATCTCGGAGCTAACCGCTGATTGTGTATTCTATTATAGATGAATTAGGCAGAGACTTCGTAATGAACAATCAAAGGTGAAATTGGTAGCAACTACATAGAACAGCGTGAAATTTGTGTAGAAGGTACTGGAAAACTAATCTACGAAACTAGCACAGACGGAATTAGTTTGCGTTTTCCGTCCTTTTCCATCTGTGTTTCTTACGCAGATTTATCCTCCGAGATTTTTTTCCACAAGCGTCACGCTGTTCTTGGCAGTTGGTATCCGTTTCACCGTTATTAATCCATCACTAAGTTAGGCGTTACACAACTGTGTGCAACGCAACACAAAACGCAAGTCAAGTGTTAGCGAGTGTTAAATTTAATTATGCACGTGGTTACGTGCTCATCTTTAACATTTGGGTGGCACTTACCTCGCGCTTCTAAACTGTAATCTACCCACGTTTGTGAACCAGAACCTTCCTACCCCTTCTTGTGAGTAATGGTTCGTTCTGGCTGAGTTACATGATCAAGACAACAGCCTGTTCACACTCTCCGCCTGTTAAATCGTACGCATATCAGCCGCCGTACAAAAACCCGGAACTCAGTAACACGTACACAGGCCAATGCCACGCCACATTACGTTTCTTATTTGTTGCCTTAGAATCACCCTTTTCTGAGTGCAGGTCGTGAGATCCTGGCAAGGCAAACCACTACATTTTTATATCGTCTTCGTTGGACGGATATGGTAATGTGCATTCCTTGCTAATGACCATCCAAATACGAAATATTGTCGGCCATCTTTTCTTTTTTTAAATATCCGAAGATTATCTCAATATAGCCTGTTACTGAATATAACTAGCAGAGCTTTGGCGCAAGGCATGATGGGTGCTTCTGTCTGTCTGCGGGTAATTGTAAAGTCAAATAAGAGGGAATCCTCAATAACTGTATATAATTTTTAAGGCAGGTTTACAGTCAATTATTTTATATATGACACCTTTCTTTTCCATAAACACCAAGCATGAGGTACTCCTATATCCGATTGAAATTTATTACTCATCAGAACCTCTGCCAACCTACCCTCAAAATGAAATTATTTTAAGCAGGATTAGAGTGAATTAAACTATGAGACGCCCCCCAGTGGCATAGTGGTATCTATGCGGACTTACACACTAAAAACCGGGTTTCGATACCCGTGGTGGGCAGAGCACAGATACCCCATTGTGCAGCTTTGTGCTTAATTCTAAACAAACAAACAAAACTATAAGACCTTGGGCGTGATCAAATACATCAATCGAAAAGGTTTGATCTCCTGAATTTAAAATTATAATTTGCTCTCGAATCGGTCAAAAGGTGACGGACCTATAGGATAAAAGTTTATAATTGAAAAAAACAAAAAAACTCAGAGCCATTTTATAAGCCACTGTGCCGCGGCTAAAACAGTACATGAAGGATTTGAGGCAACGTTACACACTCAGAATCATTAAAGGAGTGTGTGTGTGTGAAAATCCATTACTGTAAAATTACGAGTATCGTGTCAGATTATATGTATAATAAACTGGACTAATCTAGTAACTGATAAATAGCCAAGTGTTTGGCTAATTAATTCCTTGCACAAAGTAACGTGTGATATTTTCTAACTTGTCACCATCGTCTACAATCGGAAGATGGATGCACAGCCAAGTGTATAGATAGATAAATGTATTTTTACTTAAAGATAAGAATACTTGCTTAAAATGCACTCATTTATACAATCTACAATAATCCGCTTAAAACAACATCAACTTATCACTACACAAATTTATCAGTGAATCAAGCCCAAATGAAGTTACCAAGACAGCATGAAAATTGCTTACCATTTTATACGCAAAACTATACAGAAATACCTGTGCACAGCTGTCCTAATTTTGAAATAATAATTAAAGAGAAGGCATTTAGTTAACATTATCAACTTCAACTCGTGGACCACTTTTATTTTTTTGACCGAATAATAAAATATTACCGTCACTCTTGTAGTGCTCCAATACCCTAAGAAAATTTGATGATTATTCAGTCTTGTTTTAACTAATTAAATTTTCAGAATTGTTGCTGATAAAAATTTAATATTAAGCTATTTCTTAACACTCTAAAGTTTGTAAGTAGTAGGTAGAAATATGTATTCAGTTTCCAATATTATAAGATCTTTCGCTCTGTGTTTTTATCAAAGGTCCTCTGGAATAAAATGATTTAAACATCATCCTTGTTGTTATTACACAATCTTGTTAATCTAAGTTACATGATGTTGATATTAGAATATTCTGTTAATCTAAGTTACATGATGTTGATATTAGAATATTCTGTTAATCTAAGTTACATGATGTTGATATTAGAATATTCTGTTAATCTAAGTTACATGATGTTGATATTAGAATATTCTGTTAATCTAAGTTACATGATGTTGATATTAGAATATTCTGTTAATCTAAGTTACATGATGTTGATATTAGAATATTCTGTTAATCTAAGTTACATGATGTTGATATTAGAATATTCTGTTAATCTAAGTTACATGATGTTGATATTAGAATATTCTGTTAATCTAAGTTACATGATGTTGATATTAGAATATTCTGTTAATCTAAGTTACATGATGTTGATATTAGAATATTCTGTTAATCTAAGTTTCCTGTTGCAGACATTACAATATTCTGTTAATCTAAGTTACCAGTTGTAGATATTACAACATTCAGTTACACTAAGTTTCCTGTTGTAGATATTACAACATTCAGTTACACTAAGTTTCCTGTTGTAGATATTACAATATCCTGTTAATCTAAGTTACCTGTTGTAGATATAACAACATTCAGTTAGTCTAAGTTGCCTGTTGTAGAGATAACAACATTCAGTTAGTCTAAGTTACCTGTTTTTGATATAACAACATCCTGTTAATTTAATTAACATGTTTTGTTTTTCTTCTCTCTCTGTTCCACTGTTTTCTAATAATATTTAACAACGAATTAAAGACTAATGAAGTGGTTTATTTTGTGGGGTAACACACTAAATGTTTGCTCTAAAATTTATAGATTAATTATATCTATAAATCGATCTATACCTAATATTTTATATTAATTTAATATTATCTCCCAAAAAAGTGGCTTTTTTTCTTTTCTTTCATGACAAGAAACTAGATCTTTTGTAACCTGTATAAAAACACAAACATATCAATAGTTTCTAAATACGTTATTGCTTGCAATTTTGGCGTTTCTAATTTTTCGTTTTCTCCTGATCCCCGATTTTTTTTTACACGTGACATACACGTTCTAACTGGTAAGTGCTAAATGTCTGTACACATCCATGTTTAGTATATATACATAAGTACTCCATTTTCAGAAACGTAACCTATACACACACTTGGGTAAGACATGTGGAAACGTATAAGGAGCTCTACTCGAAAGATTACTTTTACGTGTTGAATTAACAGCATAGATTTGAAATAACGTGTAAAGAAAAAACAAACTGTACCGTCTATCAGGTCCTGATGTAACAATATAAAAAGAAAAACAGAATAGTAATCGATAATAGCGAGAGAAAAATAAATTATATTTCATATCGGTCTTTTGATTTATTATACATATATTATATCCCATCCATGAATATGGTTTCTTTACAAGAGAAGCCCTCCGCTAGTACAGCGGCATGTCTCCGGATTTACAACGCTAAAATCAGGGGTTCGATTCTCCTCGGTGGGCTGAGCAGATAGCCCTTTGTGGCTTCGCTATAGGAAAAACACACAAACACAAACTCTACAAGAGAAAGCGGATGTCCACGTTGTTCTATACTTGACCTGATTACATACGGGAAATCCCTAGATCGAATTCTGTGTTAGTGTGCCTAGGTCATTAGAATATTTGGTATTAATCCGATTGGACAAGCACAGTAGGTGTATTTAATGAAAAGGTATGGCTTATGAAAATTTCATGAATTTTTTTTTCTTTTCTTGAATACAAATACATCTTGGATATCAGATATAAAATGTAGGACCTGTCTGACTTTTCAGTTAGAGACCCAACTGTATTGGTATGAATTTTTTGCCAATCAATATTCTACGAAATCAACCAATGCCTATCCTGTTGTATTCATGGATACCTTTCTAGTTCCAACGTTTGTATGCCTCACAGGTAGGAGCAACTTTGATTCAGAGCATTCTATTAATAGTGTTTGAATGTAGGACACCTGTCTAGTGGGCATGTAATACCATTTCACTTATAAGATAGTAAGATTTGAGTTGATAACTAATTCACTTAAACGAAGACAACACCCTTAAAACACGAGAATGATCTTGTACTAAATACAGCATTATAACTTGCGACATACTTCTAAACTACGATGAAGACATTTGCCTTTTATGAAGCTTTAGATTTTCCCTTCGTTGTTAATGTATTGAAAGCTTGAACCTGTACGTCACTTGTTCACGTGTTTCATGAAATTGTGGAATACTTTCAACTATTCAGTTTTGTTTCTTCTTGCATTTTTTTTTACTGCATTCAGGACTCTTAAGCCAAAGTCCGAAGTGGATTAACACTAGAAATCAGATTAGTTACTAATCTTCAGATTAAGGCTGGCTTTGACAGGAGAAAAAAAAATCCTCCCCAAACTATGTAGGTCCTAAAAAGCCTTAAAAACAGTGACTTTTTTTATTATTAATGCAATGACAAGAGGAGGAGAGAAAGCAAATTTATTCGCTCTGTGTCAGTAACCTTTACAAGGAGTGAGGTCTTAACAACTGAACTAGCGTTACATCGTATGCTGTACCAGATTCATTAGCATTTTTGGTAGTAACTACAACTGCTACCAGGCGTCAGAGAACTAGCCTACAAACATGACAACGGTTTTCTTCACTTGGCAAGGAATCGTCATTTCTGTGTGATAACCATTTTTGTTGTTACTTTCTCGTGTTATTAATAATAAGAAACATAACTTAAGTTAATGCTTATGATCTATAATGAAATGAATACATATTCTTAAACGTACTAGTACCACGTATCATAGTTCAACGTGTGATGTGACTGTAAGTGTGGTCAAGTAATAAATGGCTTTTAATCCGTCATGGCGAACTAAAATTTGTAGCTATAATAAAACAATCTCGTTATAATAAATATAAAAATGTTTTCATAGAAACCGGGTTAGTTAGAAAGTGATTTGAATGGGTGGAGATTGAAGGCGTAACCATTCATTCAATTCTGTACAGCATTCACTTAGGATAGAAAAAGTGCCTGGTTCGAACCCGGAAAGTGAAAAGTTTAGGATATCGGTAGAAAGACAACGAACACGTAACTAGTGGTCGCCACACAAGCCAGTGAAGTGGTTAGAAAGTGGCTTACTAGATGTGTCTCTAAGTTTAATTACGTAATTACGTAACTTAAGTTGATATGATGTGCGAGAGACATCATCCTACAGTAGATGAAGAAATTTACGTAATATCTTCAACACTGTTTCAACTCAAGCTGTGATGTAATATTTACAATAATAAAGAAACTCTTACTTTCACATTTATGTATATATATATGTATATGTATATATAGTGAAAGCAACTCATTATATTGTTTAAATACTTCCATAAAAAAACACACACCAAAGAAATGGTCTTTCAATGATTGCAAGTTCTTATGCCTACTCATTTAAAATATTAATCGTTAACGCATACACTATTTTAGAATATTTTGGTTGTCACAATACATATTTTTATGACTACAGCTTTCTTAAATAAGTTTATATAAATATTCGTATTAGTTAAATTCTCAACATTATAAAGGTTCTCCATTATAAATAACAGGATTCCTACTACATCCGATCCTCGTAAATGTCATTCAGTAGGATCTAGGTAAAGCATTTAATGATGTTTATATATAAAGACAGATGTGGACAAATGATACTATGCACCAAGAGTTGGTACTAAACAGCTTGTACAATAGGTTAGGTTAGCATTGTTTGGCTGGTACAGTCGATGTAGTTGGTACTGTATGGTTGTTGCAGTCGGAATAGTTATTATTATACGGTTGTTGTAGTCGGTGTAGCTGGTACTGTATGGTTGTTGCAGTCGGAATATTTATTATTATACGGTTGTTGTAGTCGGTGTAGCTGGTACTGTATGGTTGTTGCAGTCGGAATATTTATTATTATACGGTTGTTGTAGTCGGTGTAGTTGGTACTGTATGGTTGTTGCAGTCGGAATATTTATTATTATACGGTTGTTGTATTCGGTGTAGTTATTTTTATACGGTTGTTGTAGTCGGTGTAGCTGGTACTGTATGGTTGTTGCAGTCGGAATATTTATTATTATACGGTTGTTGTAGTCGGTGTAGCTGGTACTGTATGGTTGTTGCAGTCGGAATATTTATTATTATACGGTTGTTGTAGTCGGTGTAGCTGGTACTGTATGGTTGTTGCAGTCGGAATATTTATTATTATACGGTTGTTGTAGTCGGTGTAGTTGGTATTATATGGTTGATGCAGTCGGGGTAGTTGATATCATACATTTGGTACTAAAGAACTTATTACAAAGATAATTGATACCAATTTAAATATTGTTTCTTGTTTATTTGTTTTCAGAGTTATATGACAGAAATTAAACTATGTTATAAATGAAACCAAGGTGTGGTAACTTTCACTTCGTCCTTTATATGTTTCTAAAATCATAAAAATGTCATATTTAATGAAGGGTTTGGTTTTGATTTCGCGCCAAGCTACACGAGGGCTACAAGCGTTAACCTTTCCTAAATTAACAGTGTAAGACCAGAGGGAAGGCAATTAGTTATCACCACCCACCACCAACTCTTGGTAGTTACTTTTTTACCAAGGAATAGTGGGATTGAGCGTTATGTTAAAACGCCCTCACGGCTAAAAGGACGATCATGTTTGTTGTGACGGGATTCAAACCCGCGACCCTCGGACATAATTAATATGGTTAACTTTATAACTTTTCACATCTTACAAATTTAAACTAATTATCGAACGATTACGGAAAATGTGTAAATCCGACATCTCTTTGTTTTTTTTATAAAATATCCAGCAAACCTGCACATACCTTCTAGGTTAAGACGAGATAATTTGGTTCACTGTTTAATAACGTGACACCAGGTGGTATGCTTAGTTTATGTATAAATATATTCTCACATAATAATATCAGTTCCTTTACATCAATCTTCATATCAGGGTATGTAAGAGTGTTGGGAGTGTTAGGCTTATCAATAGAAGAATTGCTCTAAGCTGTATTCGGCTTAATATATTGCATTATTCTAATGCACGCGTCTCAAAATATTGCGAAATTCTAATGTACAAACTTACAATATTGCGTTCTACTTAACGCATACTGAAATTAATTAATTCATGGTCGTTTGGCGTTTATTGGCGCAAAGCAACTGGGCAAAGAACGAGTAAAATAGTAATAATTAAAGTAAAACTATTAAAATACGTATACCGGAATCATACTAAAACAAATCAAAGTCTTTTTTTTTTAAATTAAAAACTTAAATAGAGTTAAAAGGGCCAATGGCTCTTAAAAGTTTAAAAACACAACTGAGGTGGACAGTGACCACCATTGCCAATGACACTGTTTAGCGTCAATTGTGAACCAGTGGTAAAAAGTCTAAAATGGTCCTCTCGCTCACAGTGGTAACGACGGCACGACAGTTAAATGTGGGCTATTGTGACCTGACTGTCACACAGACCACACATTGGTGCATCAGTGCCAAAGAAAAGAAAACAATGAGCGTATATACAAAACTTAGTGAAATTAACCCAAGAGGACTATACACTATAAACATGATAAGTAGGTAATTATTAAATATTTTTTTTTATTTATATCTTCATTTACTTTTTATCAAATACAGCTTCCTTAGTAATTCAGTCAAACTAAACTGAGGCTCCACCTATCGATTATTAAAAAATCAAAATGTTCTAGTTTGCTTAATAGCTACTTAACATATGAATTATTTTTAGATACGTTTGTTTCTACAAGATACAGAGAAAATAGTAAAGAATTGTGTTTGTACCTATATAATAGCCCTCCCCAGTGTCACAGTGACGTGTTTGCGGACTTACAACGTTATAATTCGGGTTTCGATACCACTGGTTTATGTTGCGCTTAAATTCAAACGAAAACAAACCATATTAAGTAAATAGGTACGACCATTTTTTTTTACTTTTTTTAGCTCAACGTTTCGGCTACACTCGTATAACTGTGTTATAAAGTAGTAACTCACCTGAAACTGTAATGTTTTGTTTTTTTAAAGTTTCTATCTTTGAAAGACGTAATGTTTGGAAGTGATTGGACGTATCAAAAGAAATAGTTACGACCTATTGATACAAACCTGACGAAAGCATTTAGTCACTAAAGCGAAGGATACTTCATAATCAAATTTTAGTTGTGTGTATGAAGTATTTTATTCAAGATATTATCTCTATCAGACCGAAGGTTACGTTGCTCATAGACCTAAACCTAAGCCTAGAGGAAACGTTTCGATACTAGACAGTAATTTAAGTCTCTCTATATGACCCAGAATAAAATTTATACATTATTTAGTATTAAATAACAAAAAATAAACAAGAACAGGTCACAGTGCATACGATACTGTCATACCGTCACTCTCTATAACTCCTCAGGCTTAAAATAACATTATTACCGGTAACAATACAGATATTTCAGTGGTAATATAACGTGCAAACTTTCAAAGAGAGATATGATAACAGAGAAGTGTACAGTAGGACTTATGTACCATATGTCACTAAACAATTCACGAGACATCTTGGTAAGACTGGTGGAAGTGCTAAAACCTTATTTTTATGTTTAATTGTTGTTGGGTTTTTTTTAAAATTTGGTCAATCAAAATGAAAAATACGGTAATTCAATTTAAATAATAATAAACTAATTATAAAAAAAATATTTTAATCGTTACATTTCTTGTGATTTATACACTATAGAAGTTGATGTTCTGTTACTCTATGTGCATATTTTACAAGAATTGAAATATTATATAGAAATATCTCTTGTAGCTCAGCGCTAAGCTTGAGGTACTATAGTGCTAAAATTCTTGTTCGATACGCGAGGTTGGCACTGCGTAGATAACTTCACAAATTTGTTTGGTTTTGAATTTCGTGCAGAGCTGCACGAGAGCTATCTGCGACAGTTGTGCCTAATTTTGCAGTGTAAGACTAAAAGGAGGCAGCTAGTAACTACCACCTACCGCCAATTCTTGGGCTATTCTTTTACTAACGAATAGCGGGACTGACCGTCACATTATGGCAGCCCCATGGCTGAAAGAGCAAGCATGTTTGGTGTGACGGGGATTCGAACCCGCAACCTTTCGATAACAAGTCGAGCACCTTAGCCACCTGGTCATGTCAGGTCTTCACAGATTTAATAAACAATTTCACATTATCAAATGTTTTAATAGTTAATTCGCTAAACCAACATATGAAGTTTATGAATAAATAAAGTGTAATAGAGTGTGGGGAAGTTTGTCGGCCATTTTGTGTCTTTGAGTTTATAGTATTTTTTTATTTTATTAAATAGCTGTTAGAAAAAAAAAGAGGACTTTGAAAATGTCATCATAATGTGCTAACAGTAGCCACACATTTCAAAACAAGGGATAGGTATTTATTCTTCGTGGTTTGGCGTAGTAAAGTGGCCAGAATTTACGTTTTCATACTTAGTGATTCAATATCTCTACACCATCTGCCAATGAAATCGCAGGGGGAGGGGCATCATATGTTTTTTCTATTTCAAAACTTCTATAAGTGGAAAGATCTGAAATTTTATATCCTTTAATTTACGTCAACTAAACTTATACTGTCTAATAAAGCACTGTTTTTTTTATTAAAAGAAGATTCTTACACTCGTAACTGCCAGTTATTTTTTGCGCCATGTTAATCGTTAGGCAGATGATTAAATCATGTTCAAAAGACCTCAACAAACAACTGAAGATGATAACCTTGCTATTCAAGTGATGTTCAAAGAACAGTAAGGCTCTACCATGAGTATGGCTTCACTTTCGTTCAAATGATGTACAAAGAACAATAAGTTTCTAACATGATTTAAAATGGCTTCATTTTTGTTCAAATGATGTTCAAGGAGCAGTAAGGCTCTAACATGATTTAAAATGGCTTTACTGTCGTCCAAATGATGTTTAAAGAACAGTAAGGCTCTAACATGATTTAAAATGGCGTTACTGTCGTCCAAATGATATTTAAAGAACAGTAAGGCTCTAACATGATTTAAAATGGCTTTACTGTTCTTTATATGGTATTTTAAGAACAGTAAGGCTCTAACATGATTTAAAATGGCTTTACTGTTCTTTATATGATATTTTAAGAACAGTAAGGCTCTAACATGATTTAAAATGGTTTCATTGTTATTCAAATGATGTTCAAAGGACAGTAAGCTTCTAACATGATTTAAAATGGCGTTACTGTCGTCCAAATGATGTTTAAGGAGCAGTAAGGCTCTAACATGATTTAAAATGATTTCACTGCCGTTTAAATGATGTTCAAAGAACAGTAAGGTCCTAAAATGATTTAAAACGGCTTTACTGTTGTTCTGATGACATTCAAAGACCAATGATGTGCAAGCATAGTTTCTTTCACAAAAACAAAAGAATCTTTTCCAATTGGTGTCTCACGAGAACATGTGTTATTTTCAAATCACCATTGGTTTTAACAAAATCAAACAAAGAATTCTACCTACGCGTCTAGTATTACTACAAATATGCTGTAATAAATATACGTGACACAAATTATTTAAAGAAACGAAAAGCCTTGGCAACATAGTTCACATCTGAGTTCGGATAAATTATCGTTTAACAAAGAACCATCTGTAGATAATTCGAAAAAAAACGTACTATTGATAGATTTATTTTACTGGGAGACTCGTGTTTTATAAGGAAATAAAAAAATTCGTGTATTCGTTGACTAAAGAACGTTAGAAAAGACACAAAACAAAATACATTCCTCATGAGCTTACATTTTTTTTCTTTCCTTTGTTCCAAAAAATTATTGAACCCGTTTCAGTTATAACGAATTATGCATTAACAAGATATTCAGATTTATATAGAAATTAGCAATTTAACATGTTATACATATTTTCACAGTACAATACAGTATATTATACCATAGAACGGAATATAGACCAGCTATAACTACGGGTACTACCCGTCGTTACTGTTCTAGAACAAGTAGCAATTTTATCAGTCACCCAAAACTTGTTGAAGTCTCGTGTTGTATGTAAATTACACAAACTCATATCAGTGGTTTAGTCGTCAAAATTACTTCACATAATTTTGTACACGATCTAATTTTATAATGTAATTAAAGTAGTGAGTGACAAAAATATATGTGGGACTAGGGTAAGGGCCTAAGGTATAATAGGAATTATTTGTTTTTCAAGCTGTTGTTTGATATCCCTGGAACATTTTGGTTCATTAAAATTTTGATTCCCTATCGAGTTTTATACCGGCTTCAAAAAGTTATGTTGTTTTTTTTATTTGAGCAAAGCTACACGAGAACTACCTGCGATTGTCGTCCCTAATTTTGTAGTGTAAGACTAGAGGGAAGGCAGCTAGTTATCACCATCCACTGCCAACTCTTGGGCTACTCTTTTAACAACGATTAATGGGCTTGATCGTCACATTATAATGCCCCCACGGTTGAAAAAGCAAGCATGTTTGGTGTGACAGGGATTCGAACTCGCGACGCTCAGATTACTAGGCGAGTGCCCTAACCACCTGGCCATACAGGGCCTTTTTAAAAATATGTTTTGGAAACCAACTAAACATATCAATTTCAAAAAACAAAATCTTTATAAGTATTTTTATCTAAGGATTCGATAAGAAATTTATTAAAATAGTTGTTTGAAAATATGTGAATATAATTTTTTTCCCGAGTGGTTAGCCATTTTCATCACCTCTTGAGAAGGCGAATCTTTTTCAGTTACTACAAGAACTCGGTGGACTCAGCAGATAACCCGATGTGGTTTTGCCATAAGAAAACACACAGACACACACCTCTACAAGGAAATGTTCTGTTTGTATTAAAAGAAAGAATTAGAAATCTTGAGCTATAAAGAGCAGTTTGAGGTCGCTGCTGTAGCTATTGTGCAAAGCTTCCTCGTAAATATTCACACTTGAGAACTCCTTATTTACTTAAATTCTATACATTTCTGTTTCGAATTTGGTCTGGCGTGGTCTGGTGGTTAGGGAATCTCAACTCACAATCTGCAGGTCGTATCGTTGTTATCAAACATGTTTGTCCTTTCAATCGTGAGGGTGTTATAACGGTGCAGTCAATTCCATTATTAGTTGTTAAAGGAATAGCTCAAGAGTTCGCGGTGGGTAGGTCAGGCTAGCTGCCTTTCCTCTAGTTTGCCACTGCTAAATTAGAGAGGGTTAGCGCAGGTTGACATCGCGTATCTTTGCGTTAAATTCAGTAAAAACCAAACGAACTAAGTTTTTTTTTTTTAAATTTCTGAATGATCTGTTAAATAAACTGTCCGTGCACGATGACAGTAAGTTATGATAAGGTACCATGAGGTTCTATAGGCCAGGCCTTCTTTGAATCACCAAGAAATACTAAACATGCAGTCTCTTAGAAGAACAAAGTTGGACACATAACAACCAGCAGTTTTATTGTGAAGTCTTAGTGACCTTGGGCTGCTCTTAGTGACCTTGGGCTGCGTGTAAAACGTTAGCCCATACAAGTTAACAACTTCCAATATCTTTCTTCCGCTCCCAGATATAACATTACAAATTCTTTGGTTTTTTTAGGAGATGTCCTTATTATTTATGTACCCGTATTGCTGCAAGTGTTGTAACAAATACTATACAACGTAAATGTTTCTACTCTTTATCAAGAGTTGGTTATCTCACTACTAGTTTTAAAACGAATAGAGGTTATTATAGGTGTTTTTATGCTTTATCAACTGTAGGTATCTTAAACCTAGTTTTACAAAGAACAAAGGTTTTTAGAGTTGTTCCTATTTTTTATTAAGTGTAGGGTATTTTAAGACTAGTTTTACAAACTTTGAGGTGTTTCTATTGTTTATTAAGTATAGAATATCTCAACACTAGTTCTAACAGGAAAAGAGCTATTAAATTTGTTTGTACTTATCTCACGCTAAGTTAATTCTGCTTGTAGTCTGGGTTAACTTTCCTCCTGCTAGTGTTCTGAAGAAAACCTAAGTTTGACATTCTGCTCGAATATTTTGTTCAAACTGTAGTTTTTCCGAAAAAGAAAAGCGTATTTACGTCGTACGAAATCCGTATTCAAGTGTGTGTGTTCAAATTTAGATTTATAAAATTAATTTTATAAACAATATTGAGAAGGTATTACAATAATAACCATTATAAAATGCGTATATTGTGGTGGGCCAAGAAGTATTTTTCACCCTCAACCTGAAAAAAAGAAAATAAAAATAATGAACACCACGTGCACGTCACTTTGTGCACAGGCTACATTCGTCATCGTCACTGAGTGATGCACTAGTCGTGATAATGCCTGTGGGCTGTTTTACGTAGGTCTTTCGCATAATTACTCTTTGTTCAATAATTATCTTACGTCGCAGAGCCGAATGTCGAATGTATTCGTGGGCGGTACACTATCCCACGTGCCCTTCCCATATCTAAACCGTTTCTCTCCTTTCCAACCGAATGTTTTATGTCATCTTCCATCGGCTGATTCGATTTTTTTTAGAAGTCTCGCGTGGAGAACTGACGTGATGATCTTCCTGCTGGGTAATAGACATGTCAATTTCCTGCTCGAGCCCAAGTCATGCGGATATTTCTGTGAGCCTGTCATCTCCACGTGAGTCATGAAAATGGAACAAAACTCCTTTCCAATCGCTTCATAAAGGTTGAGACCAGATCATTAGTATCACACAGCCTATCACATTTTCATTTCTTGAATAACAACTACGTTCTCATAGATCATATAAATTATGCTTTGCAACGTCAACTGGTTTCACTTTAAATACCAAAAGCGGTTTAACAACTTGGAGATCCTGTGAGAAAAAGTGACGAAAATATAACTATGTCAACCACACAAAATCTAGTCTCTAACACACTTTTAGTCCAATATTAATTGACCCAGCATGGCCAGGTGGTTAAGTCACTCGATTCACAATCCGAGGGTCGCGGGTTAGAATCCCTGTTTCTCCAAACATATTTGCTCCTTTCAGCAGTGGAGGTGTTGTAATGTTACGATCAATACCACTATTCGTTGGTAAAATAGTCCAATAGTTGGCAGGGAGTGGTGATGACTAGCTGCCTTCCCCCTAGTCTTACACTGTTAAATTAGGGAAGGCTAGCGCAGATAGCCCTCGTTTAGCTTTGCACGAAACTCAAACCAAACCAATACTAATTATGTAACAGCTTGTAGTGAAACGATTCTTACAAATCTTCAATTTAAATTAGAATTAATAATAATAAATCTGTTATAAGGACCACAACAAACAACTGAAGATGGCATCCTTGTCGTGTCAAAGGAAGTTCAAAGAACAATCAGGCTTAAACGTGATTATAAGTTTTGATTATCAGTAAGAGACAAAATATAAAAACCTTATCGATCATTCTTCCACAGGTCATCGTTTGAATGCCCTTGCTGTTAGCAGTGTTTTAAGACCTCACAAGGTTAAGCTTAGTTAACGAAATTCCGATCACCAAACTATGATTGTCACATGTAAAGATTAACTGTACCATTGGAACATTAGGTGTGTTGGGATATGACATAGTAGTGTGTAGAAACGGTAAGAGCAGAATGTTACTTGTCTGTTTTAACACCACTTACTCGTTTTTATTATTTTAAATTAAATTTTACACTTGAATGAAAGAACCATAAAATTGTAATCACTGGAATAGTGTCTACACTCAAAATACTATTTTTTAAATATCGTTTCTGACACTTAAGTAAAATTATGGAAAAAGGGGTCAAAATTATCTTCCTAATGTGTTTTGTTATTAAGTTTCGCTTGCACTTAAAGTTGTGTTCAAGCTTCACATTGCATTCAATTTTAAAATTTCATTAGTCTATAAATATTTCTGTGGTCGGGTCTAGCCTAACAGTTAGCATACCAGGCTGAGGGTCGTGAAGTCTAACGTTGTGTGTGTTTTCTTATAGCAAAGCCATATCGAACTCTCTGCTGTATTCACCGAGGGGAATCGAACCCCTGATTTTAGCATTGTAAATCCGAAGACTTACTTGTTTGAAAGTATAGTTAGTTTTTTTAATTTCGCCCAAAGCTACACGAGGGCTATCTGTGCTAGCCGTCCCTAATTTAGCAGTGTCAGACTAGAGGGAAGGCAGTTAGTCACCACCACCCACCGCTAACTCTTGGGCTACTCTTTTACCAACTAATAGTAGGATTGACCGTCACATTATAACGCCTCACGACTGAAAGTGCGAGCATGTTTGGTGTGACGGTGATTCGAACCCGCGATCCTCAGATTACGAGTCGAGCGCCTTAACCACCTGGTCATGCCGGGCCCGTCTAAAAGTAATCACATAAGTAGCGTGTGCTACAGAGAGGTTCCTTTACCTCTGGTTACTGCATCAAAGTTAGGTATCTGAACTTCATGGGCTTCTCTAACCTGACTGTTTAGTCCACGTATCGTATGGGATTCAGTTTAACTTGAAAGTATCCGATAAGAGTTTCTGTAGTCACTAGCTGGACTTGTAAAGAAAAAAAATAGGTTGCTGATAAAAGTTACAAAGACTGAAAGCTAATTATAATATGTTTAAAAAGAAACATAAAGCCGATTCCACTTGAAACATTAGGACTGACATCATAAGATAAGTGTAGCCTATCCAGTTATCTATTTTATTTGTTACTTTATCGGGCTGTCGTTTGTTTCTTTGTTTTTTTAAAAGAGATAAGTTTAAGCTTTAAAACAGCAGTATCAAAATTAAATCGTCTTCTCCATGGCTACAATCAGTCTGACCAATTCGATCCATCTCTGTGAAATGTTTCTAAAATTATATTCTTTTGAAAAACATGTGCAGAAAAAAAAAACTGTAAAAACAAAATGCTATCAACTCAATAGAACTTCCTGTTCAGTATTATGGCTATTTTTGACTTCCATTCCCACAGTGAATAAGTATTGGAATGAAGGTGAAACCCTCAGGCCTAGACTCTTGTGTATTCATGGAAAAATGAAAGGTGACTTTATGACGAGCAACGTCCAAGAGAACATATATCTTGAGCGACTCTTCAGTCATACTAGAATATCAGGGTCACTTTCAAGATACATTTTGTCGCATCGCTATAGGATATTAATCAAAAAATAACAAGTACAGCTTACTATTCATTATTCGATTTATTTACTACTCTACATATCTGGACGTGTTTTAACTACGTCCGGTGAAAGAAATTCTGAAATTAAGAATTAGTCAACACCGGCATTTTGGTAAGAAAAAATTATACCAACGTCTATGTTTGTTTGTAATTAAGTACAAAGCTACACAATGGGCTATTTGTGCTCTGCCTTCTGCTGGTATCGAAACCAGGATTCTAGTATTGTATGTTAAGGTCAGGTAAGTTAAGGCGTTTGACTCTTAATCGAATGGTCACGGGTTCGAATCTCCTTCGAGCCAAACATGTTCGCCCTTTCAACTCTAGGGGCGTTATAATGTGATGGTCAATCTCACTATTCATTTGCAAAATAGTAACTCAAATGTTGCGGCGGATGGTGATGACTAGCTTACCTTCCCTCTAGTCTTACACTGCTATATGAGGAACGGCTGGCGCAGGTAGCCCTCGTGTAGCTTTGCGCGAAACTCAAACGACTATGTTTGTCGATTAATATTTTAATATTATCATTTCTTTGTTAATCGGTTTAGGTTTCAGACAACTGCTGAGCTTGATTTTTTTAATGCGCAAAATGTTTTATTCTTGCCTTTGTGATTAATTATTACCAAATTGCTCTGTTGAAGTTTTTTCAAAAACGAGAAAAACTAGCTCTTTGTGTATAGAATTTTAAAATAAAAAAGATGTTATGGCACACTTTAAAAAAGAAATTAAATCATCACCGCTGTAGAAGTAAAACGTGAACTTACATAAATATCAATGCACGTGTATTGACGATATTTAGGGTTAAATATAATATTCAGGTAATGTTTGGCACGTTTAGTACTGCAGTGCAGATAACTCCACCTACGCTGTGGTATCATGAAAGAACATTACTCGACCGGAACATCTTTCTCTGATGAAATGGAGACACATCTCAAGCCCGGAAGTAAACGAACTATTCACATCCGCACGTGAGATGGCACACGACGATGATGAACGACCCTTAGGACCTCCCTCCTCCTCCGATTCTCTATATCTGCAGTCTGAGTGAGTCTCGGAAATGTCGCCTATCGGACACCAGAAGGAAAATGCCGTCATAATGCATTACTGTAAAATGCACGTCAACTTTATTTGTCCTCACTCGGTAACCTGAAACCTGAAGCCATTTCTTTCACGACAAAATGATTACTGACTGACGTATAACCAGTAATGCAAAGGTAGCGTCAGGGTAAAATCAACGGTTTCCCTTTGAGCTCTTTTTTTTGTCTCTGCGTTATCCTAATGACAGAATGAGGCCCTACCTGAGAAAACCCCCCAAGAAGCTCAATTAGTGAACAAAATTTGACATTTTTTTCTTTCGTTTTTTCTTTTTTTTTAAATTAACACCTCTCAAATTGTAACGACGACTCGTTGTCGCCACGTGGATCTGCTCTTATTCTAACGTGTCGTTATGGCTACCTTGAGAAAAGTGACAATTTAACAAGGAAAATATCACAATGACAGGTTGTCTGACTGGCTACTCGGGCAGATTCTTATCTTATGATAAGCTTTTCCAGCCCCGTCTCTGACATTAGAGTGACAGCTCACACGAAGGTCCGCCCTGCTGGGAACAATAAAGAATGACAGCTGTTCGGTTTCCACTTTCATCTTACAATAAAGCTTACTCTCGGGCTTTATGCGGAAAAGATCCAAACCAATTTTTTCGATAACGTTATTGGGAATCCAACATTTATTGGCACTATTGACCAAACGCACGGAAAGCTTCCAATAATCCAGTGTAAGCAGATAAGAGCATTTGTTGTTTAGACGAATGTATCGTAAGGAGACGGAATGGTTTATGGATGTCTGACACTTCTAATAGTTGGACATAACGTTCTATCAAATCATGCATTTATATTTATGAGCGCTTGATGAAGTTTTCAAGAATTAAAATTCCCATTAAAGGAATGTTAAGTCAAAAAAAGAAAAGAAAGATCTTTAACGGAAAGTAAATTGTGAATTTATTAAATTATCTACGCACGTTTAAATTAACCAAAGAAACAAAATCAATATTTCTATAACATAAAAATGTTTTCTTCAACTACAGAAATACATAAATTGATAGCGAGCATTGCAGTAACACAAACAACGCTTAAGTCCCTAATATTTTAGGGCTAAGCGATAAGGGTTATGGATATGTGTAAGAACTGTCACTGTGTCTCAAACAAACCTGTAAGTTAACTATATTATTTCTACAGTCGTTTTTTCGATTAGACAGCGATTATTTCACAATGCTAAAAATCCGGAGTTCGTTTCCCTGCAGTGGACATATAGCCGAATTTGGTTTTGTTCTAAAACAGATAAACAAACAATTTATACGGTTTAATGCATTATTGTTCTCAAGAAAAAAACTAATTGACTCGAACACTGAGCGATTTTGTTCTTAATGTAGAAAACCACAACAATAACCATTAGTTCGTGTGTTGTACAAGCTAAAAATAAGTTTTAATAAGTCCTCTCAGTACCAACTAAAATATGGGGATCGATTCCTCCTATTAGACAGATGACATTATGTGAACTTTACGCTCAAACACTCTTTTTAATGTCTTGATATCTCTATAGACTATGGAGAAATGTTAACCAGGGGTCAAAACAATAAAAGAGTGTTAAAGGACGGCCACTGAAATGTTAGGGTTGGAAACACGTGGTCGCAAATTGGTTCAAAAATTCGTTATTTCAACTGCTCTTGTTATTTTCATAACACATTAACGTGATGTACTGCATTTGTTTTTCAGTGATAAGCGCCATTAATTCTAATTAATAAATTATTAAATGTTTCGTTTTGACATTTCTGAAAGGGCGAGTTTTATACTCTGCGTAATGATGTTTCAGTATATCTTATCCTGTTTAAAGTTTTGATGAAAAACTAGAACAGCAGTCGAAAACAAGTTTTACAACGTTTACTGAGACATTAGATAATTTATTTATCATAATAATAAACGTTGCCTCACAAAAGCCCACCATGGCCAAGTGGCTAAGGCACTCGACTGATAATCCGAGTTTCGCAGGTTTGACTCTCCGTCACACTAAGCATGGCCGTCCTTTCAGTAGTGGGAGAGTTATAATGTGACGGTAAATCTCACTATTCGTTGGTAAAAGAGTAGCCCAAGAGCCCAAACAAAATTGTTTGTTTTGGAATTTCGCACAAAGCTACTCGAAGGCTATCTGTGCTAGCCATCCCTAATTTAGCAATGTAAGACTAAAGGGAAGGCAGCTAGTCATCACCACCCACAGTCAACTCTTGGGCTACTCTTTTACCAGCGAATATTGGGATTGACCGTCACATTATAATGCCCCCACAGCTGAGAGGGCGAGCATGTTTGGTGCGACGCGGGCCGAATCCGCGACCCTCAGATTACGAAGTGCACGCCTTAACGCGCTAGGCCATGCCAGGCCCGCTGCAAAATTAGGAACAGCTAGCGCAGATAGCTCTTGTGTAGATTTGCGCGAAATTAATAATGAAAAACAAACAAAAACTTCTGGAGCAAAATGTACAAGAAGTTTTCTCTGTTTTATGAGTACAAAGCTCTTGAAAACTTATGAAGCAAGTATCGAAACCCATCATGAAACATGCTCGTCCTTCCAGCTTTGGTGACGTTGTTACGACACTGTTAATCTCACTATTTGTTATTAAAGAGTGACCCAAGAGTTGACGTTGGGAGGTGATTACTATCTACTCTCGCTCTAGTCTTATACTGCTAAATTAGGGACGGCTAGCGCTGATAGCCCTGGAGTAGCTTTGCGCGAAATTCAAAACAATCCAAACCAAACTTTGAGTGCAACCACTTCTTCAAAGTCCACGCACAAATACTCAAATACGCAAACAAAACCAGATAGACTTCTACATAGTACAATGAAATATTTTGATAAAAACTGATGAAAAAATGAACTGTTATGCGAACTAGACAGACATATATTGCAAACACGATGAAGAGAAACCTAAACATCTCTCCCCGTTATACTTGTACATTAAGCTGAAATGAAGTTAAAAAATAAAAAGAAAAAAACTATAATAAATAAATTAATATATATATAACAATAATAATAAAACTAATGCTAAAATAAAACACGTCACCTACGTTTTAGACTTATTTAAAAAATGAAAGAACAATATACATGGACATTGCCCTGAAAAGGCCTGAGTTATGCTTAGCACTCTAGCCCTCTATATTTACTTTAAATATATTAATAAGTTCACTTAAACAGTGTAAAGGAAGGAGGAAGAGGTCTAATGTATCTGACACTCCTGGGTATACAAATTTATATATCCAAACACCCAGAGTTTGTTTGTTTTTCTTGGAGCAAAGCCACATCGGGCTATCCGCTAAGCCCACCGAGGGAAATCGAACCCCTGATTTTTGCGTTGTAAATCCGGAGACTTACCGCTGTACTAGCGGGGGGCAACACCTAGAGAGAGAGTGCCCATGGGTTGGTTGATGATGGTTTAACCTCTCATTTTGCTACATGAGAGAACCACATGCTATTCTTTTCCACAGTATATCTAATATTTTGACTTAATATATTCTTAGATTACTTCTACAGCAATTCTTCTTCCATAACAGGAGAAAGTGGTAAATGTAACTTTTCATCAACCATTAATACATTTGGAACTACCGGCTTTATATGGCTGAGCAGGTCGCCTGGTTCGCCTGATATCATGCGTCTATTACGTGTGTACGACGTAATAGAACTTTACTGCTGAGTGGACGGATATTTATTGTACATGGACAATTTAAGTGGAAGCCAAAGTCATAGTCATCAAAGCATATATCCGGTAATTAGACAGTGGTTTGTTTTTGTTGTTGTTAATATCACGAGAGAGAAGCCAGCTATCTCGTTTGCAGCCATGATTTTCTGTGTAGAAGTTGCCCAGATTAATTGCTTTGTCATAAATACTTCAGTGTTTTGTGATCACGATTAAGCTTCTGTGCTATATCCAACGTTCACCAAGTAAATATAAAACTCTTCAATGAAGTTATTAAGAATTCACAGTTCCAAGAGGTTGTGATACCAAAGATGTTTAAACTAGTGGTTCTCAAACTCCATGTCTATCAGAAGTTCATTGGTAGTTCTCAAAATCCATGTCTGTTAGAAGTTTATTAAACTAGTGGTTCTCAAACTCCATGTCTATCAGAACTTCATTTAACTAGTGGTTCTCAAAATCCATGTCTGTTAGAAGTCTATTAAACTAGTGGTTCTCAAACTCCATGTCTATCAGAAGTTCATTAAACTAGTGGTTCTCAAAATCCATGTCTATCGGAAGTCCATTAAACTAGCGGTTCTCAAAATCCATGTCTATCGGAAGTCCATTAAACTAGTGGTTCTCAAAATCCATGTCTATCGGAAGTCCATTAAACTAGTGGTTCTCAAAATCCATCTCTGTTAGAAGTCTATTCAACCAGTGGTTTTCAATATTACGAGTCTAGTGTAATCTTTTGTATTTTAATACAAATTCCCGCACTCTAATGATTCTGATACTGAAAATAAACATTTTTTTGTGTTTTTGTTGTTTTTTTCTTGATATTTATTTGGACGCTATCATGGCAGATGTTTTTCTTCATTTCGTTTTACGTCCTCCTCCGACGATCACTGCGCACCCCAGCGGTACATGTGCTGCAGTTTAAAACAACAACAACAGACACTACATTAAACCAGAGGGGTTATATTATAGTAAACGTAGAGTACCATGGCAACGCCACATGGACCACACAATAACTTCATCGGATTTAAAAATAAACGTTGATAAATCAGTTAACATAATTTTCGAATATATTGTATATGATATATTAGTTTGTTATAGCCAAAACGAAACGGAAAAAGAAACTGATGCACTAATTGTAAGCATCTCAGACTACAAGCTATAAAATGTTTATATACCTTTTATTATACGGAAATTCCGTTTACTTAACTTTATCAGTATTAATTCTCTGTACATAACATATACATATGTTTACATTCTTCATGGTAGTGCCACAGAAATAACAGTTTTGCACAAAATAAATGACTTTTCAATAATTATACATTAATTTGGACAGTTTGTTTTTATAAGGTATTTACTACACATGTGTTATCACGAAACCTGAAACATGGCCAGGTGGTTAATTCACTCGACTCTTAATCTGAGGGTTGCGGGTTCGAATCCACATCATACTAAACATGCTCTCCCCTCTCAGCCCTAGAGGCGTTATAATGTGACGGTCAGTCTCGCTATTCGTTGGTAAAACAGTAGCCCAAGAGTCGGTAGTGGGTAGAGATGACTAGTTGCTTTCACTCTAGTCTTACACTATTAAATTAAGGGCGCTGAAATCAGTGGTTCGATTCCCCTCGGTTGGCTCAGCAGTTGGTCCGATGTGGCTTAGCTGTAAGAAAACACACTCGGATCTGGACAGACAGATTCGAAAATCTAACACTACCACAATACCAATTCGCTTATCAGCTATTCTTACATTTCTCATCTGAATGGCCTGGCATGGCCTAGTGCGTTAAGGCGTGCGCTTTGTAATCTGAGAGTCGCGGGTTCGCGCCCGAGTCGCGCCAAACATGCTCGACCTCCACCCGTAAGGGTGTAAAATGTGACGGTCAATCCCACTTTTCGTTGGTAAAAGAGTAACACAAGAGTTGGCGGTGGATGGTGATGACTAACTACCTTCCCTCTGGTCTTACACTACTAAATTAGGGACGGCTAGCACAGATAGTCCTCGAGTAGCTTTGTGCGAAATTAAAAAACAAACAAACAAACTGATCTGAATTCCATAAGGAATTAATGGAGATAAATATCACGCTTCCATCATTAAATGAGGCGAAATTGTTCTATTATTTCTCAATGCAGTTTTCGATATTCAATATTCAGAATACACAAACTCTGCAACAATGAGACAAAATAATGACAAACGACAGAATGAAAAATGTGAAAAAACTAAAAATATACAATTCCAGCACAGTTTCAGTTAAATAAACAAAGAACATAAACTTAAAAAGTGTTACTTTCGGTTTTGCAATTAAAGAACGAATATACATTAGAGCAGTATCATAGACCTAGAGTTCAATATATCAGTCCTATATGGACAGTGAAAAATTTTTACTTAACTCTAGTAATGTAATACAGATATATATTTAGAGCTGTATAAATGTTAACATTTTACAACCCCTGAGTAGTCAGTGATATAACCCCCGGGGTTATGGTTGTTTCTACTCTTCCTATGTCCAAAGTTTATTTGGTTATTCATGACCTTTATTAACCAACACATTTTATTTTTCTAAAGAAATTATGCACAGATTATGTAGACTCCTAACATAGAATTGATCCGTTCTCAATCCAAACATGCTCGCCCTTTCAGCAGTGGAGAGGTGTAATGTAACAATTAATCCCACTTTTCGTTGGTAAAAGAGTAGCTCAAGAGTTTGCCGTGGGTGTAAATGGCTAACCAGCTGCCATCCCTCTAGTCTTACCCTACTAAATTATGGACGGCTAGCGTATATAGCCTTTGTGTAGGTGTGTGCGGTGGCCCGGCATGGCCAAGCATGTTAAGGCGTGCGTCTTGTAATCTGAAGGTCGCAGGTTTGCATCCCCCTCTCGCGAAACATGCTCGCCCTCCCAGCCGTGGGAGTGTTATAATGTGATGGTAAATCCCATTATTCGTTGGTAAAAGAGTAGCCCAAGAGTTGGCGGTGGGTGGTGATGAATAGCTGCCTTCCCTCTAGTCTTACACTGCTAAATTAGGAACGGCTAGCACAGATAGCCCTCGAGTAGCTTTGTGCGAAATTCAAAAACAAACAAACAAACCATTCTCAATGCCTACTGAACTATCGATCGTACGAAATAGTTGAGAACTATCGCAGTACTATAGTATCATCGTGGAAGTTTAGACGTGTATAGAAGGTTCAAGAAAGAGATGCGGCTTTGATAAACTAACAGAGAAAAGAAAAAATTGAAGAAAGTTGATTTATGACTCCTTCAGATTCCTAGGTTCTGAAAAATGAATGGATTTGGGAGCTTTCTACAATTGCGCTATACAAAAGTAGATTCACGAAAGAAGTGTTGAGATTTAGACAGGTATGGAGCAGAAATTGACAACTTGTTTCCCTTATGTGAATTCAATTAACTTTAATTAGAATAAGTTCCGTTGTTTATTAACATGCAGCTGAGGGCGTTAACAGTCTTCAAGTGTATTCATGAAGACAAGTTCACAGTTAAGATAACATGATACATTTATGTTGGCTTGTAAAACTTATTACCTATAAAAGCACACCAAGCTCTCAATTTTTAAATGGTTGTTTTTGATTTTGCTTAATTTTTCCTTTACTTTGTAGAATATCAAACTAGACAGCTGACATCATAATACGATTCAACTGGGGATAGATGAACGTGTTTGTTTGTTTAGCAAAAGCTGTTCACAAGATCATCTCCGCTGTTCCAACTGCACACCTCGAACAAGAAATTTAATTTTGTAATCTCTCAAGTTTACAGCTAACTACGGATGGGAGGGAAAGACCTAAATGGCTAGTTATTACGGTTAACAATTGGTTTCGGTATCCGTGGTGGACAGAGCACAGATAACCCATTGTGTAGTTTTCTTTGTGCTTGACCTCAAAACGAACAGGGAGGAACTAGTTGAAACTAAAACTAGAGTTACTTAAATATAGATTTAGATTTTTCATCAAGCTTAATAAAATCAACAGAATTTCGTTATTTTTTTATCAACTTGTTTGAAAATTTAAATACATGAAACTTGAAACTAAGAGACATTCGATGCGTTGTCGTAACTTTCGAACAGATATCGTACAAAACAAAACTAAAAGTCTCGAATACTGAAGATCTCAGTTTTTAATTAAGAATTAAGGTTCGTCTCTTGAAACTTCAGACGTAACTTGTTGTTGTTCATCAGAACAAAATGAACTAAATAAAAAACAACAGCACTCTTTTTATCGTTGCATTTTGAAAATTAAAACCCCTAGAAATTAAAACACCCATTTCACAGTTGGACTGGCAAGAAGTTTAAATGATTAAATTATTGGATATCGAATATCACGTGCTTCAAATCTGGATTTCTTCCCGTTTTTTTTAAACGAGTGAAAATTTAAACTAAAAAATGTTAGCTATTCACTTCCAAATTGTGAAGCCTGATTTCTTTTTAAGAAATTCAAAGAAATTTTACTTTTGCTCACAAACTTCTATTCGTAATGTCGTTAAGTTATTGTTATTTAGAAATTTAACAATTTGGAACTCAAACTGTTCTTTTTATCTTTGGGGGAGGCAGCGAAAAAAGGCACCCCACTAGTACAGCGGTATGTTCCGGATTTACAACCCTAAAATTTGGGGCTCGATACCCTTCGGTGGGCTAAGCAGATAGCCCGATGTAGCTATGCTATCAGAAAAACACAAACATGCCTTTTGAGGTTAAAAAAAATAAATACTGAACTTGAAATTCGTCATTTAGCCATAAAATTAAATTGTTAGATATGACGTTTTACTTTTACCGCAGTTTTCGTTGTGCTCTTGTTGTTAATAGAATTTTTGTGGTGGGCATTGTTGTATTAATATTTTCAATGATAACACAATATTTTGTGGTAGGTATTGTGGTAATAATATTTTAAATGATAATACAATTTTTGTGGTAGGCATTTTTATATGAATACATAGAATGGTAATTTAGATTTTGTTGGAGTAATTGTTGTATCAATATTTTAAACGATAATACAATTTTTGTGGTAGCCATTGTTGTATTAATATTTTTAAGATACTGAGCAAATACGACTTACAGTAAAGAACAGAAACAGCTGTATAATAACTAGAAAACTAATTTAAAAATATGAATAAAACTAATAACTCTATTTAGAAACTAAGGTATTGTCTTTGAAGTTTTCTCCCAAATGGTACATAGAAAGTAGTACAAGTTAAACGATCATATTACAGTTTATAGAGATTTGGTTAAAACAAATGATTCTCACGTTAGGGTAAATCTCATATAATGAATGTATGTCTTATGCTATTTTATTGGTTTGTCTGTTTGTTTTTAATTTCGTGGAAAACTACACAAAAATTAAATGTGATAGCTGTCCGTAATTTAGCAGTGTAAGACCAAAGAGAAGGCAGCTAGTTATCACCACTCATTGCCAATTCGTGGGTTACCTCGTTTACGAACGAATAAGGGGAATTGACCGGCACTTATAACGCCCCAATGGCTAAATGAGCGAGCATATTTGGTGCGACAGGGATTCGAACTAACGGCTCTGCGATAAGAAGTTGAGTACTTTACCTACCTGGCCATGCCGGTCCGTATTTCACTGGAATAATTGTCATTAGATAATGAAAGACACAAAACGTACTACAATTGCATTAAACTTGAAGCGGATAATGAGCGTTTCGGTTATTATATCTGATGTCAATAGAAGTCATGTTATAAAACTGATAACTGATAAATTAATGAAACTCATGATATTTTAGGACTTTACTCATAATATCGAAAGAACAATTCGGTAAAACTATATCGGGATCACTGCTGTGTACGCTGAGAAGATTCGCACCCCTGATTTTAACGTTGTAAACCCGTAGAAAGGCCCTACATGGTCAGGTGGTTAAGGCACTGGACTTGTAATCCGAGGGTCGCGGGTTCGAATCCCCGTCACACCAAACATGTTCGCCCTTTCAGCCGTGGGGGTGTTATAAACTGAAGGTCAATCCAACTATTCGTTTGCAAAAAAGTATCCGAAAAGTAGGCGGTGGGTGGTGATGAATAGCTGCCTTTCCTCGTGTCTTACACTGCTAAATAAGGAACGGTTAGCCCAGATAGCCCTCGTAGAGGTTTGCGCGAAATTCAAAATCAAATCAAACCAAATTTAGCGGGGAACGATATTTCATTCACAGATAATTTTTTGTTGTTGTTTGGTAGAAAAATAAAACTTAGAAACTAACGACAAGAAATTCCCGAAGTCACTTGTCTAATATTGATTCATAAAAATATATGAGTAAGATTAACACACAAGAATAAAATATTCTTCTCTTTCCCACTAGAGGGCGACGTCATAATAAACAATTTACGTACAGGTTTTGAAATTTGTGGTGGAATGATGACTACAACTTCTGATTCAGATATTATTTAAGAGAAAATAAACATTCACGTTCATTTCTGTCATACTTTAGTTTCACCCTAAACTTCTGTGTGATTTACAATGTAAATCATCCTCTTAACTCAAAGAATGAAGCTTAAATAATGCAATAGTTTAGAAATGAAAAACAAATGTTTCTTTGTTTTTGGAATATCTCGCAAAGCTACTCGAGAGCTATCAACGTTAGCCATTCCTAAGTTTGCAGTGCAAGACTAGAAGGAAAGCAGCTAGATATCACCACCTAGCGCCAACTCTTGGGCTACTCTTTTACCAATGAATAGTGAGATTGACCGTAACTTTGTAACACTCTTACAGCTGAAAGGACGAGCATGTGTAGAGCGACGGGGATTCGAACCTGCAACTCTAAAATCACGTGTCTAACGCTTTAACCTACCTGGCCATGGCGGACCAGGAAAAACAAAACAGAACCTGTCACACTTGTGTGTGGTGAGTGTATCTTAATACGCTATAATTAGTCATAAACAGAACAAAACAACACAAGGCGAGATTCGAACCCGCAGATAACTAGTCGAGCGCCATTACCATCTGGTCATGCCGTCAATTAATATTACTTACTTAATATTTACTAATGAATAGAGAGATCGACCGTGACATATAACTCGTGACAGGGATTCCAGGGCCACCTCAAAGTGTGTTTGGGTTAAAGAAAAAAACCTATATAAATTAGAATAACAATCATAAAATATACTATCACCCTGTAACATCAATAGAATTTTTCTACTTCACTTACAGATATCATTTACTTTAAAGAAGAATGATTTTAGAATAAAAATTTTTCCTGAAATTTAAAATACTTAAAAAACCGACACATTTGTTCGATTAATCACAAGCTTACGTAAAGTTATATGTATAATATACGGATTTCAAGTTTCAGTATAAACATTATAGCCTGCGACTATTTACTTGTTCCTCGCGGTGAATTATATCCAGGTGCCTCACAGTAGCGCAGCAATATGTCTGTAAACTTACAATGTCAGAAACCGTGTTTCGATACCTCTGGTGGGCAGAGCTGAGATAACCCACTGTATAGTTTCGTGCTTAACTTCAAAGAAAAAAATATCCTCACGTGAGAATGATCACGTGAAGATTATTTAAAGTATTATAACCAGTAACTACTTGTAATTTCAACGCGATGTATTAAACCTAGGTGGCAAAGATTACGTGACGTTTAGTCTATAAACAAAACCTCGCTAATCTTACATTGCTTTATTTTAACCGAAAAGAACTCGTGCATCAGTGATGTTAGTGCGTAAGATTTAGTTTTCGGCTTAACTCTGAAAATTCGTGATGACGAGAAATCAACTTCAAGTAAAAATATAAGTCATGACGATCTGGTATGAGTACTAACACCTTTACTAAAGCAGAGAATAACGTTTTGGCCTTGTTAGGTCATCTTCAGAGTAACCTGAGAAGTTCAAAACGTTGGGCTCTGCTTTATTAGTAAAAGTGTTAATACCCACACCAGACATTCTTAGATATATAAGCTTTGAAAACTTTAAATGAAATTGTTGATATATTCAGAATCACTGTATTAAATTTCTTTTCAGATTCATGCAGTTCCAAGGCTGATGTTAAAAGCTTGTTCATATAGTAATCGGTGTACAAATATCATTTAAGGATATACAGTGTGGCTGACACGTGATTAAATGCTTTCACTCGTAAGGTATTTGAATCACTACGAAGTTTATATTTAAATTTCATATTAATAACGTGTTTCAATGTAACATTAGCAAAAGGCAGTTCATTGTATGTAGCATTGTTAACATTTATTTTAATTTTATTATTTTGCAATATGATAAACCTCTAAGAGAAGACATTTAACAATAACTGTTCCTTAATAACATTTCCTGTTTTTTTTTTTTTTCCATTTCATCTTCCATCCTAAACTTCTATTAAGTTTCATTTACTGTAATTTATAAGGCGCGTTTTAACCAAATGTCTGTACTGGAAGATCCTAATATGCAATAATTCTTTTGAAATTTATCTCCAATCGTTATTAGAAATATTAAACTTTAAAAAGATGTGATCGTCATTCGTCGGCAGGCGGTACACTTCACTGTTTTAGGGGAAACTTGTTTTGTCTTCGTATTTACCCCGACCTCAGAGACATTCTCCCAAGTATTTCACTGACATTTTGATAGTCTTAGTATTAACACCCCACCAGTACAAGCTCAATATTTCACAGCCTTTATTTCTGTATTTATTTAACCTGTTATAAATTCATTCGAAAATAGCGAAGAACGTCTCATATATGCGGAGAATGAAAACAATAAACGGGGAAAGTATTACTCGAATAGAAATATACGCATTCTGTGAAGAAAGGAATTGTTTGTTTAAAATTTCACGCAAAGCTACACGAGGGCTATCTGCGCTAGTCGTCCCTAATTTAGCAGTGCAAAACTAGAGGGAAGGCAGTTAGTCATCACCATTCACCAGCAACTTATGGGCTACTCTTTTACCAACGAATAGTGCGATTGACCGTCACATAATAACGCCCCAAGGGCTGAGAGGGGCGAGCATATTTGGTGTGATGTAGATTCGAACCCATGATTCTCATATTACGAGTCTCGCGCCTAAACCACCACATTATAATATGAATAACTATAAGTACACATATTAAACTCTATACGTAACGCGACCTCGAACGTGCGAACACAGTTTAGTTTTCCTTGTATATTTGTGGACTCTGTAATTTCGAAAGAGATTAATTTTAATCCGTAATTGAAAAGAGCTAAAGTTCAAATTTAACTGTTAAGTGATTTTACTTTGTCTCAAATGAGGAACATACATTTTTTGGAAGCCCATTGTGCTCTGATTACGTGGGTTATCTTGACAGGTTTATGTGCGATCCACTTTCAGCTGCAAACGTTCTCATGCATTAATGTCGAGTCTTCCATAGTTTCGCGCCATGATAATATTCTATAGGCTTCACCCAACATTGAACATAGCAATGCATATCTTGTAAAAATATTACTAAAGATAGCTTACGTTAAGTGCGTGACTCACTTACTAAAGCCTTCTTTGCCCATATATCGAGATTCTTTCTTGGAAGCGAGACGAACGTCCCATAACTTCTATCTATAAAATAAATTTATGTCTTTAAGCATGAGCTACCCAATTTTAGTCCATGTGAAATCCCCCATTTCTAGTGTGTGCTCGTCAAGATGGAAGATAGATTAAGTGATACGGATTGTATGGATTCATAGCTACCGAGATCTTAACATTTCTACATTAAAATTTTAATGTTACTAAAAGCATTCGTCTCGTGTCTAAAAAAACAAAGGTGGTCATTCTGTAACTCATTGTTTCTAGGCTTAGTAAAATCATCTAACACATTTGCTTACAAATAACAGATTTAAATCAAATATCAGGAAATTTAATCGTATTAAAAAATCTGTTATCTTGTGTTTTGACCATTTATACATTTGGTATTACTATTATTCTGTAACTTATTAATGAAACATGAACATTTGAAGTTGGCTCTGGGAAGAATACTCCTGGAATGGTATGTCAATGAACAATGAATCAAATAATTAAATGTCACGTAAAAGTAGGAGAACCTACAGATTACTGTTGTTGTTTTTACTACATGATTATTTATTAAACAAACTAATGAACATGTCAGTGTTCAGTTTGGAGGGGGCGTCCACCAATGGGTCAACGATAACTCTGAGTACCCACATTGATTAAAAACTGTTTCCATATTCGTAACGGACAAAGCACAGATACTCCACTGTGTAGCTCTATGATAAACAGTAAAACAGGGTGGGTTGAAAAGCACATTAAAGTTACGGAAAGAAGCAAATATTTTAAGCCTATTGCTTAACTGAACTTATTATCATAATGCTGTAGGAAAGAACAGTGTAGTTGTGGCCTCAACTGACTGACTCAACTCAACTAACCTCGCGTTCATAAAAAAAATTTCTTGTGTCGTTGTGGACTTTAATATTAGAGTCCTTTGTGTGATAGTTGTGATAAGTTTACTGCCCATTTCATTGGAAATATACAAATATATATTTGCTACAAAAACAAACTTTTGTAGCTCTCCACAAAGATTGTACTTTTAGGATATTAAAATAATGAAATTCATCAGAAGGTTTGTAAGACATGATCAAAGATAAAAGAACTATATTTCACCTTCAAAGTTGTCAAAATTTGTAACCACAAATAATAAAAAGAGTTTAATTAGTCATAAAAATATTTCTAAAATCATGTTTGCAACACCAGTTTTTATTAGAACCAGACAAAAGGAATATTAAGTTTACCATTGGCGAAAAGCGAAATGACAGTTTATTGGATTTCCATTAACCTAGTTTTCATGTGCCTAGATGTATCAATCAAGTTTCCTTTACCTGACCGAAGTACAAGTGGTAAAATGGCATTAAAGACTGAGAAAGAGAGGAAGTAAATAGAGACGTTCATGTCAAACTAGAAATCTATAACTGAATCAGACAGTCTTGTAAGAACCTAATATAAGCTCGGCATGGCCTGGTGGTTAAGGCGCTCGACTCGTAATCCGGGAGTCGCGAGTTTGAATCCCCATCAAACTAAACATGCTCGCCCTTTCAGCTTTGGGGGTGTTATAAAGTTACGAACAATCCCACTATTCGTTGGTAAAAGAGTAGCCCAACAGTTGGCGGTGGGTGGTGATGGCTAGCTGCCTTTCGTCTAGTCTTACGCTGCTAAATTAGGAATGGCTAGCACTGATAGTCCTCGTGGAGCTTTGCGCGAAATTAAAAAAACAAACAAACCTAATATATATGTATATATACTTAATTTTTGTAACAGTTTTCTGGGGTAATATAAATTTCAGCTAGTCAGTTCATTTTTCTTGTAATAAAAACGTATATAAAACTGGTTTTCTTTCAAATCCTGAATGACGACAGTCAACAAATAAGTTGGTTTGCTGGTCCAGTTTACTAGAACTGGTTAATGTAGTGTTTCAGGACGTAAAGTACTATTGCAAGAGCCAAATAAAAAAATTACTTCTTCCTGATGAGGTTGCTTAGTAGAACAGAAATAAATTTATTAGAGCAAAGAAACATAATTTAAAAGCATCTAAAACATAGAGCTAACGAAGCAGAGAAAAAAATTTAACGAGAAGCTATTCGAAACCTTCGATAGCAAAATAATGTGTCCCAAATATTTTGTTTACGCAAGTGGTTTTACAAAGTCACTCTCTAGAATACACAGATATCATTTTTGGCCCCTGGCAGCACACCACTAAGTTAACGGACTTATAATGTTAAAATTCAGAACTCGATTCCACACCATAGGCACAGCAGATAGCCGAATGCGATGTTTGTTTTGAACTAAATAAACACCTCTTCTAATATTATTTATTATTGCTGTATATACTTTCTGCAGATATGTATCTAATCCAGTATTTGAGAAATGTTTTCTATCTGGAATGTATATCCTCAAGGCCGAATGAGTACAGCACAGAAGTGACACATACCCGTACCAGTCTCTCCGGGTATGCCCTTTGCCTTCTCTGCGAGTTTAACTGATAAATGCGTCATATTATCGTAAACTAAGATATATATTTACAATGTTAAGGCCATTTATCTGATTAGGCCTTTATAATTACGATTAAATGCCTTAGATAATAATGATTATGAGCTGAAGAAAGTAATTTGTTCGTATTTAGAAATTACTTATTTAACAATTTACAGACTGAACTGAATTAATCTTGTCTTTTGGCGAATAATATCTTCTAAATAAAACTACAGGAACTATTTCTGATTTGTAACATACTTGTTATTTTGGTATCGATTCATACGTTCGAATGTTAGCTTCCCATGCTGGGAGAGCGGAAAGTCTACGGATTTACAACGCTAAAATCAGGAGTTCGATTTTCCCTGGTGGACACAGCAGATAGTTCGATGTGGATTTGCTACAAGAAATAAACACACACACACATTGAACGGTCTGTATAAATATTTAATGGTAAGTAAATGTTAACTTTTTTACACATGTTTGCGATCCAATTTTGAAAGGTATTTAACTTGTTACAATCACACGTATGGTTCCAATCCTACAGATGGTTATGCTTCATATACCCCGATTCTCTGTGAATTGCAAATACCGTTTCTGATTGGTATCTTTCAGGTGAAGCGATTATATGCAAGATTATATACATATTTCCTGCAAAAATTCCTACTATCTGATGTCTTAAAACTAAAGGAAATGTGACGCGTTCATAAGATCAACCCAATGTATTTCTGTCCTTAAAGTATAGAAAATGTAACGAGTTCACAATACCAACCCAGTGTCTTATTGTTTTGAAAGTAAAAGAAATGTAATGAGTTAATAACATCAACTTCATATATCTTGTGGTACTCAAAGGGAATGTGACGAGTCATAATATCAGTATAATGTCTTATTGTTTTCAAACTGACAGAAACACCAAAAGTTTGTGATATAAACTAGTATGTTATTGTTTTCAAACTAAAGGAAATGTTACGAGATCGTAAAATTCACCTCAATAAAACTTTCTGAAATGGTGAGCCAAAGTTTGGTTTGATTCTTGAGATCTGTGTTTGTTTTTGAATTTCGCGCCAAGCTACAAGGGCTATCTGCGCTAACCTTCCCTAATATATCAATGTAAGACTAGAGAGAAGGCAACTAGTCATCATCACTCACCGCCAACTCTTAGAGAACTCTTTTACCAACGAATTGTAGAATTGACTCTTCACGTTATAACGCCCCCACAGCTGAGAGGGCGAGTATGTTTAGTGTGACGGAGATTTCAGCCCAGGACCCTCATATTACAAATTGGGCACCTCCAAATACCTGACTATATCGGGCTGATTTCTCTGTTCTGAGTTATTAATACTCTATGTTAACCAGAGAAAGAGTGTCACACAGTACAAATAATTAAACATCAGAAGCTATAAACGATTCTAATAAACAAAGAATGAAGTTTGCGGGTTCGAATCCCCGTCTCACCAAATATACTAGCCCTCTCAACCGTGGGGCGTTATAATATGTCGGTCAATTCCACTATTTGTTGATAAAATAGTACCACAAGAGTTGGCGATGGGTGGTGATGACTTACTGCCTTCCCTCTCGTCTTACACTGCTAAATTAACGACAGCTAGCGCGTATATCCCTCGTGTAGCTTTGCGCAAAATTCAAAACAAATAAATCCCTCTCCTAGCAATATTCGACAACCCATGTCTCCTATTTATTCAACACTTCGCAACATTCGACCATCCATATCGCCTATTTATTCGTCTCTTCAGTTCATAATTCTATTAGGTCTTCCTTTAGATTGAGTAAGAGTCTGTGGTAGCAACTTTTGTGTGTGTTATAATTTTGAAGGAAACGATTCTTGGTAACGTTCTGTGTCATATTTGATGTTGTTTTATTTTATTTTAGAATATGGGTTTAACATATTTTGAGGAAATTTAACTTCACAACTCGATTTTTACTTTTAACAAACGTTTTTGCTCCATAGTGTTTTTCATCACGAGGCTCGAACATTTTATCACAAATTGCGAAACTGAGCACGAGCTAGCGTTACGTAAGCAGCGCTTAGATAAGAGCTAAAAAAAGAGTAGGAAAAAGTAACCCAATTACTAAAAGTTCACTTAAAGAGGAGGTCAACCGTTAAAAGTGTCTATCTCAAGTAAAACGATATACCGTGTTACTACGAAGCAGTTTTGGTTCCTGTTTAGAATATTCGTAACAATTCAGGTACTTTATTTATCTCGAATTGCATCCTCTTGATTTCAAAAGAAAAAAAAAGTAAAATGTTTAGAATAAAATTTTAGAATAAAACATGAGCTCCCCTAAACCTTCTTCACCTATTCCCTTTCTATGGCCAGGTGGATTACAGCGTCGTAATCTGCGGATCGCGGGTTCAAATCCCTATTCCACTAAAATGCTCGCCCTTTAAGCCATGGAGGCGTTATAATGTGACGGTCAATCGCACTATTCGTTGGTAAAAGAGTAGCCCAAGAGTTGGATGTGGCTGGTGATGACTAGCTGTCTTCCCTTTAGTCTTTCACTGCTAAATTAGGGACGGCTAGCGCAGATAGCCCTCGAGTAGCTTTGTGCGACATTAAAACAAGCTTTTTTTTGTTGTTTTGAATTAAGCACAACGCTACACAATGAGCTATCTGTGCTCTGCCCACCACGGGTATCGAAACCCGGATTTTAGCGTGTAAGTCCGCAGACATACCGCTGAGCCACTGGGAGGCATTAAAACAAGCACTCAGAGATTGTATTTATTTCATTGTATGAAGTTAAAAACAAATGTTTTTAATTTCCCGAGAATACTTTTTATATTACTTGTATAGTTTAGTTTCACATTTTGCTTCTAGTGTATCTCGAAGCTTCTTCCCCATGTTCCAAGTAATTTGGGGTAAAAAAGCAAACAACATTTATGGGTGATATACTTGTTTTAAAACTTCGTGGAGCACAGGACATCAGTGAATGTGTACAGAGAAGGAACGATGAGTTGCTATGTCCTCAAGTTTACATTCGTGAGTGTTACCAGGAGAAATGTTTCTTGCGTTACCACCAACTAGTACCATCTCTATTTCTTGAGACACGTGATTACAATAAGATAACACTTTTAAAAAAAAAACTGGTCTTAGAAAGCAAGTTTCTGGTTGTAATATAACATTCCCAGTCTTTGCTTCCACTGACCGAAAAAAATATTTAGATGAACAAGTTAAACTATAATTATTGTTGTTTAGTTTTCTGATTGTCTTTAAAACTTTATCTGGCGTATATATAAATATAATATAAAAAATCCTACAGGATCGTATGAAGGATTTCTGAATAACTAGAATAACGAAACGAGTTATCGCGCTTTTTTTGTGATTTGTAAACTCAGTTACACGTGACAAAAGGCAACACTGTTCATTTGTTGCCCTACTCATGCTAACAACAAGGCCTACAACTGGTGGCGCTTGAATCGCAATCTGTGTGTGTGTGTTTTTTTATTTTTTTCGCAAAGCTACACGAGGCTATCTGCAGTAGCCGTCCCCAGATTATCAGTGTAAGACCAAAGGGAAGGTAGCCAATCATCACCACCAACCGCCAACTCTTGAGCTACTCTTTTACCAACGATTAGTGGGATTGACCGTCATTTATAACACCCTTACTGCTGAAAGGGCAAACACGTTTGGTAAAACGGGGATTCGAACCCGCAAACCTCAGATTACGAGTATAATGGCTTAACCTTGCTGGCCATGCCGGGCCTACCCCTAATATATCACTACAACATTAGGAACTGCCATTGCAAATATTCCTCGAAATGCTTTGTACGAATTCAACAATCAAATAAGCTGCAACGAAAGGCTTAAGCTTTTCAGTAGTTTATAAATTCCACGCGCTCACGGAATAAACAGCATCGAGAATATGTATATACAAAATTGAAACTCTAGCATTGAAAAAAATTATTTTGCTCAAAGATATATCTTTTTCTTTTTATCATTAATTACATTACTTTCATCTGGAAAAGGCTTAAAAAATGTAAAACCGAGTAATTAATTTGTTAATGAAAATATGCAAATTACGATGAATTATTTCTTAGATAAAATTATAGTTATTGGCTTTAATATAGCTGACTATTTTAACTGTTCTAGTATCTATTCGCATGCGCCCGCGTCGCGCCAAACATGCTCGCTCTTTCAGCCGTGACGGTTAATCCCACTATTCATTGATAAAAAGGATAGCTCTAGAGATGGCGGTGGGTGGTGACGACCAGTTGCCTTTCATCTAGTCTTGCATTGCTAAATTAGGGACGGCTAACACAGATAACCCTCTGTAGTTTTGGACGAAATTTAAAAAAAACAACAACGAATCCCACTATTCGTTGCTAAAAGAATAGCTCTAGAGTTGGCGGCTCGTGGTGACGACTACGTGCCTTCTCTCTAGCCTATTGCAGATAGCCCTCGTATAGCTTTGCGCGAAGTTCAAAAAACAAACAAACAACTCTTGAAATTTCGACGTGCACTCATTTCCCCTTTTACGACTTTTAAATATTTTGGAATTAGATATAATAAATTTGACATATTTGTTTTAAAGTGATATGATGAGGATGTATTTTTACGTACACACACTTCAATTCGATGTTTTTTTCTCAGAATTCACTGATATAGAAATTTCTATGAACTCGATTATTGTGCTCGTCTGTGTTGTAAACATGTGAAGAATATTCATTTTCAGCATGTTCAAGTACTCATGTTCATGTTTTTTTGTCCTTTTTTTATTTATAAAGTACAAATTTCTTACGACTAAAAATGTCTTTAATTCAACATTTCATAACGTGTATCAATGACGGAAAAAAGGGTTAAAACAGAAGAGCGATAACCGTATCACATTATATTTTTCATATTATACAGAGAACTTGGAAAGATTGATTCTTTCCAAAGATGCTGGTTGAGTGTTCCATATAGACAAAATTACCCACAAAACGTCTCCGGTTAGTAGACTTTGTAATCCATCAACGAGATGACGACAATAACTTACAATTTAACGACCGAAGCTCTGAACGAGGAACATTTATCTTCCATGACAACAAAATTGAAAACTCGCAATTGCCAGTTTTCGTGTGGGGTAGAATCTCTACTGTCCTTCTTTCATCTTACTGTCTTCAGTGTTATCGGACAGAACCAGCTCTCTTCAAGTAACTCCATATATTTTTTTTTACTTAAATGATATACGGTTTCACCTTTCCATACGTGAATTTTAACGAGTTTAGCGTGATGAATAATGCTCGTCTTTCTGTCCCTCATAAATGAAACGTATTTGAATCCAAGGTATTCACAGAAGTACATAGAATTTTCCTATTCCTAATGACCTCGCAGAGGAGACTTCTGTAGAGAGAATATCTCTAGAAGTATCATTAACGCAGGCTATAAAAAAAATGCTGACTACGATTTAAAATAATTGCTGTTTGTGTGAAGTTTCCAAGCATCTATCTATGGGATAATAGATTCATTACTATGCAACGTTTCGTCTCTAACAGTGAGCTACGATTACGTACAACAGTTAAGGTACAAGTATATTTAAATTGCAAATGCACACATTGAAGTAATTTGATCCAATGTATTTTAATGCACCTTTAGCCTTAACATCACATATGATCATTTCTCATTGTTACAAATGAAACGTTATATAGAATTAAGTAAATCTATTGACCAACAAACAGCTGTTTCAGAACTTTATACAGTTCGTACGTTAAGTGGGTATAAAAAAAACCTAATACCTGTTTCTAAATTGATCATTCGTCTCCATTACTCTATTTATAGTAAACTTAAGCACTGAATAGATAGAAGTGCTTAGGCCTAAAAAGAGTGATAAAAATCGCACAACAGTGCTAGTTTTACGACTCTATTTTGAAATCCAGAAATAACTAAATAAGAAGAGAGTAAATCTCCAACGCTTTATTTTCTCGCAATTTAATTGATTACTGAAGGTTACTTAACTTCAGCCTAATAGCCATGTGCAAAAATTAAGAAATTTATGGTAAAATAGTAAATCCGGTAAACGGTCAATGGGCCTTCATGGGACTGCTTATAAACTAGGTACCAATAAATCTGGAGCTTTATTCATAATCCATGATTTTATTGATATTGTCATCGTCTAACGGCCAAGGTCAGAAAACTGAAAGGGAGCCCAGACTGCCTTAACAGGTCCTGTTATTTTTTATCACTTACACTGGCAAAGTCATCTGATGTAATAGGGTTATTATTGATTTAAGTATTTCCTGTGCTAATTAATGACTGCACAAGTGGGCTTAAGGAAACATTTACTCACACAGAGAGAACGATTGAAGTGATTCCTGCTGCATAGATTGCCTTAGTTAAACCTATCAAAAGATCAATCTTTCTGTCCGTGTATCAAGATGGATACTGATGGAGTCATTCATAGCATGTTAGCGTCGCAACGTTGGAAATGGTAACTCCTGTGGACAACACTACCAGTGGCATCAAGACCATGCAATAAGCTCATTAAACATTGATGTTTGCTAAGGTGCAAGTCAGCTGGTTACTCTTGTGGACAACACTACCAGTGGCATCAAGACCATGCAATAAGCTCATTAAACATCGATGTTTGGTAAGGTGCAAGTCAGCTGGTAACTCCTGTGGACAACACTACCAGTGGCATCAAGACCATGCAATAAGCTCATTAAACATCGATGTTTGGTAAGGTGCAAGTCAGCTGGTAACTCCTGTGGACAACACTACCAGTGGCATCAAGACCATGCAATAAGCTCATTAAACGTTGATGTTTGGTAAGGTGCAAGTCAGCAAGATGCAAATATGTCAGTGCTTTTAAATAGGCTTGCTTTAGAACTTTTGGTATATGGGATTGCAAGTGCTTAAGTTTAGTTTGGTTTGTTTTTAATTTTGCGCAAAGCTACACGAAAGATATCTGCGATAGCTGTCCATAATTTTGCAGTGTAAGACTAAAAAAGAAGCAGCTTTTCGTTATCACCCATCGCCAATTCTTGGGCGACGCTTTTACCAACGAATAGTGGAATTGACCATCATATTATAACGCCCCCACGGCTGACTGGGCGAGCATGTTTGGTGCGACGGGGATCTGAACCCTCTTACTCTCGGATTACGAGTCAAACGCCTTAACCCACCTAACCTTGCCGGGCCTTGAACAGTGAGTGATTATACCACGATTGGAGATTCGTTGAAAAAAAAAGATTTCTTTGAGGGAAACAAAACTACTCACAGAGTTTCAAAAACACACACGCAAAGAAAACTAGTAATAAAAAGATGAAATAATTTTCTGCTTTGAAAGCAAAATGTGTTAATTTTTTAGCCTTGCCCAGAGAGGAGAGGAGAGCGAGAATATTACAATCTGGTTCGTCTGTGTCTGTCTGTCCATTTGTGTCCGCCTGTGTCTGTCTGTCTGTGTTTTAGCTCGCGTATCTCGCAAAGTTATAGACCGACGTCCACGTAAATTTTACACAAGATGGAAAATCAGTGTGGAACATATCTTTCGAAGTTTGGCCCAGGTTCTATATCACTGTGAAACATTCTTTAAAATAGGGAGATAGGTTTGGTTTCAATAACTTTGTAAATTGTGATTAAATTTGTACTAAATTTCATGGGCTTGTTAAATTTAAGACTCCCCCAAAAAATGGTCCAAATTGTTGATAATTCTGAATGCGTGGAGCATTTTCTGTATTTTCAAATGTGATATTTAACACTATCCAATATAAACGCATGAAGTATCGATAAGAAGCTCCGAACGGGCGAGGGTGTGCAATCTTTTTGATTGCACTTCTTTCTATCTTGGAAATGGTTACACAGGTCATGATGAAGCTTGCCTATGACTTCTTTGTTAAATAACTGTGTAAAAACTATATGTTTCTTCGTCAGTTGCTGCTCTTATTCAGATATTAGATAAATTTTTACTGCTTGTGCTTAAAATATCTGATACTCTGACCAAAGTTGCACCAAAACCAGCAATCAAAACAGATCAAGCTGTAAGCTACTGTCGAAGTTGTACCATAATCTGTTTGAATTATTGTGTTGCTTTTGGGCTCTACTGCGTAAACAAACCAACAATATAAAAGTTAAAATTAATACAACTTAGTCTTATGATGTGAAAATTTACCACCTACGTTTTAGGGATTTTTAGCTTAGTTAAGTCTCGAGTTAGTGTCTAAATAAATATTGGCTCGCTATAAAAAGATATGCTTCACACAGAAAAATAAATTTGTAAGAAGTTCTAAAAGAATTACTAGGTTTGTAGTTCACTTCGACTAAAGCTCAGACCTGCAGTTAAATGTTAATAATTACATTAACATGGTTTACTAACGACTGACGAATTATTGCGTCTTAGAAGTAAATTTAAAGCATTATAAACATCTTTGATTATCAAAAGATGAACATTGCGTTAATTTCTCATATTAGTGCATTGTTCAGTTTAGATAAACATTAACGTCTTTAGATCTCGAAACAAATATAAGATACAAAATAACCCAAGCTAATTATTCGTTTTTCTGTTAGGCTACAAGCTGAAGTCATTACATTATTAAGCTTCCCTTTAAACGAATATTATTTCTATTTAACTATCTACTTTAGAAAATGAAATCCTTTCAAACAAAGTGGAAATATTATTTGGATTTTGTCTTGTGACATTTAATTACAGTCTCTTTAAGTTGCAACTGCTACAAAATTTTAGTATAACTTTTAGAGGGTTATACCATACAAACCGTTTCTAACTCCTGAGGGTTAACATCTCTTACAATTGGTTTGCAACTTTAATTTATTATAGAATATAATTTTGTCAAATTAACAATCTCGAGGCTAACATTATTTGAAACTGTACTTCGTATGCGAGAGTCTGTTTTATCGTGCAAGCTGAGATGTTTCGTTTCTCTATGTAATTCGTTATTTGTATAATTATGTTAGGAAACTAAAAAGTGATTATTTTTATTAAATTCGCAATATTTCTGTGAATATTTGAACCTCATTTAATTAGTGACAACGAATGGACATTTTCGCATTTATTTTACGTATCAATGACATTGCACGTTAAAAAAATCAATATAGAGGGCGAATTTTAAATTACAAAAACACTTAAATCGAGATATCTGGAGTTATAGTGTAAAATCAAACATAGAGTATTGCCAATTCAAACTTCTCTAAAGATTTTCTGTCATCTATCCTCGTAGTAAGTTATTTAATTTTCTGTTCTGGCACATTTGAATCTAAGGTTCTAGTGAATCAAATATTAAAAGCGCGAAATTCAAAACAAATACACAATCACTGAATCCTCCAAGGGTTTGAAACTGAACCTTAATATCAATATTTTGATATTAGTTGGCAGATGTGGATATAAATATATTAACTCTAATAAATCATTTAGTTTTCAGTTGTTTTATTTTCAAAAATTTTTTCTTTTTTTTTTACTTTTTTAATGTCATTGTCCTTGGGTTTTTTCCCTTACATATTCTTTTTTTTCTGGTCTTTATAGAAAATGGTGGAAACTTATTAAATGTTACGTGAAATTTTATAATTTTATCTATATTAGACATCATTTATTTAATCTAAAAACGAATGTTATTTAGGAATTTAAATGCCAAAAAGTACAGATGCTTAAAGTTGTGCATAAATTAACAATTTTTACACATATATCCGTTTAAAAAAAACAACAGTAATATACTATGCAAATTATTTTCCCACTACTGCTTTGATCACGCAAAAATACGATTTTAACATATAAACTTTGATTATGCGGAAACCCATTTAATTTTCTAACGCGACTAACCGCATAAAAGGTTTGAATGCCGTCACTCCACTGTCAGTGGCGTGCGTCTCGCGCTGTTGGTTTTACGTTCTTTTGTGAGGTATCTGGAGATTTTTTTTTTATTCCTTCGAGTTTTACAGGCCTTAAGGTTGATTCTTCCAGAATAATGTTTCATGGCGGTTGCTATAGCCATGAATGTAGACATTACTTGATGATTTATAAAAATTTTAAGGTTCAGAAAGACGTTGATGGCAGGAAATACTATCGTATGTAACCCCGAATATCCATACATCACGAATGCTATCACATTAAACTACTGTAGTTTGTCTATTTACATCAACTGAGTCAAAAAAGTTTGTTCTTGTTCTTTGAATAGTTGAAAACTCAGTTCCTAGAAATTGATGCAACATTAGTTCAGAAAAATAAGATAACTTGGCAACCTTTAACCATTTTGTGTCGCTTAATAATAAAATATGTCTTTCACGAAAACCAAAGTTCACATATATTTCCTTCATTATTTCGTGTCATCGAATAATAAAAGATGATTTTAGTTTTTGTTTTTTTTACCAAAAAGAAACTACACACCACTTCTTTTCAACACTTCGTGACATTAAATAATAAAAGATAATGTGTTTGCGAAAAACAAAGCATACAAAAATGTTTTCAATAACTTTGAGTTATCGAGAGCAAAAGATTTTTTTTTCTTTACGCCTTAATCTCAGCTACATTAATGGTACCAAATATATTCTCCATGTCTCGAAAACATTCCAAGTTGTAATCTCAAACAATTGATTTTCTCAACAAGTGTGTTGAAACTCGCCCACGCTTGTACAGTTTATTATAACTTTTATAAAATTTAATGGCGTATAACATTTCGTTTTTAAGACTTACATTCCACAACAACGATAAAGAAGTACTAAATAAAAAATAAATAGTTCTTCGTGATTTGATAATTTATAAAAGTGGCAAAAATATTTAAATTTTTGTAAAACTTAGACTAAATTGTTGGAATAACAAGAAACAACATAACCATACAAGAAAAACCATAACCTCACAAGAAACAACATAACCCGACAAGAAACAACATAAATTTACAAAAATCAACACAATCCCACAAGAAACAACATAACCCTACAAGAAACAACCTACCCTCACAAGAAAAACATAACCTTACAAAAAACAACATTACCTAACAAAAACAACATAACCCGACAAGAAACAACATAAATTTACAAAAATCAACACAATCCCACAAGAAACAACATAACCCTACAAGAAAAACATAACCTCAAAAGAAACAACATAACCTTAACTTCTTAATAAGATGATTTTTTGATGAAACTACATTTATTACAAACTAAGTTGGTCGCCACGCGCTTGAAACTCGTATTGAAATTAGACTGAATGTTGCCGCCTTCTTAAAGTTTGGTTGTTTGTAGTTTCAGTATTTTGTAGTTCATAGCGTTACTAATAGCATATGATTCACACACATAAAACTGAATAAAATAACGTAAATAACAAATAAAAATAATGTAAATAATGCTGTAAGTAATTTTGCCCTTATTTTTTTGTCAGTTCGTTAAAATGAATATTGTGATAGGCAAAAAGATCAAATTAGTGAATACGATGGCAATATATGGTACTCACTGACAGTGAAAGGTACAAACCAAGGCTAGAGTCCTTGGGCTACTCTTTTTACCAACAAATAGTATGATTGACTATCACACAATAACGCCTTTACGGTTGAAACTGTGATCATGTTTGTTGTGAAATGCGTTCAAAACCGCGAGCCTCAGATTACGAATCCATCTGCCCTAGTCACCCGGCCATGCCGGGGCTGTCTTATCTGACATGCCACACGTGATGTTTTCTCATATCTCAAACACTACCGGATAGTGCGTATTTCAAAACGTACATTGTTTTTCACAGTCAAAATTCTTGTACGAAACAACCGGATTTCCAAAATGGAAAGCCTGTATATCGTTCTATAACTCTATAATTTACCCCATATGCGTTTCACACCTGTATCAAGAGCTTAGTTTCAAACACACTTTTCAACGCGCATTGAAAATGTGCATACAAGCCACGTTGTATTACACATTAACGTATCTTATAATCAAAGCAAACAGCTTATTGTTTCTTAAGTGTTTTTCCTCTTCGAAATAGCATACCACAATATTTGCCAGCCTTTGACAAAATTATTTGCCCAAATTTTCACTTCCCTCTAGTGGCTTTACGATAAATATGCTTATGACATAAAATATCGACTCGATACAGATATCCCATTGTGCAGCTTTGCACTTAATAACAATTTTCCATAATGATAAAGTTTCATGAAAACCATTTAAATTAATTGTTTGTAACCATAATAGTTTTACTATTTGGACAAATCATATTAAGACCTTGGATATTTTATCTTTAATCAACTAAATTTGTTGAACATTATTACTGCATTATCTGCTCTTTAGAACTAGGTTGAATGTAGCAGCAACACTGTGTTAGCAGAACATGCTTGCCCTTTCAGCCCTGGGGGCGTTATAATTTGTCGGTCAATCCCAATTTTCGTTAGTAAAAGAGTAGCCCAAGAATTTGCGATGGGCGTTGATGTCTAACTGCCTTTTCTCTAATCTTACACTGATAAATTAGGGGGGCTAGTGTAGACAACCCTCGCGTAGCGCAAAATTAAAAACAAACCAAATTATTTATAGCTTATGGATTAGTTCGCACGTGGTCTTGAAAACCCTTGTTATATGTTTCTCGAGGATATATTGATATTTTCGTTCCATTTTATTAATTGTCTCTAATAAAACATTTATGATTTGTACTTGTCACTTTGGTATGATATTTTCTGTTTGTTTCAATATTTGACTTTTTGTCTGTCCTTCTCTCTATATGGCCCGGCATGACCAGATGGATTAAGGCGTTTGACTCGTAATCTGAGGGTCGCGGGTTCTAATCCCAGTCACTTAAAAAATACTCACCCTTTCAGTCGTGGGGGCGTTATAATGTGATGGTCAATCCCACTATTCGTTTATAAAGAAGTAGCCTAACAGTTGGCGGTGGGTGGTGATGACTAGCTGCCTTTCCTCTTGTCTTACACTGCTAAATTAGGAACAGCTAGCACAGATAGACCTCTTGTAGCTTTGCACGAAATTAAAAAAACAAAACAATTGTACAAATTATTTAAAACTAATTATTTCTCTTCCAGCTAACCCTATGTAAAGTACGTAAAACGAAGTCCTAATGTTATTTAATTAAGCTAACGAAGTCGTTGACTTGTTACAAATTTAATAAAAATGCTTATGTTAACATGAATACTACTATACAACGGCAGCTTTCGCTCTCTAATTATTTTGATAAAAAAACAACAAAAACGGTATTAATTTCAAATCTAGACCATTTCTTTGACTAATCTAATTTAAATTACTTTACACACAAACGGCATCGCTCAATTGAAACCTACAGTACGCTTTATTTAATAATGTTTCGGCTTTGGTTAAAATTTGATTCAATAAACACACAACGGTATAATCCGAGGGTCGCGGGTTCGAATCCCGGTCACACTAAATATGTTCGCCCTTTCATCCATGGGGGCGTTATAATGTGACGGTCAATCCCAGTATTCGTTGGTAAAAGAGTAGCCCAAGAGTTGGTGGGTGGTGATGACCAGCTACCTTCTCTCTAGTCTTACGCTGCTAAATTAGGGATGGCTGGCACAGATAGCTCTCGAGTAGCTTTGTGCGAAATTCAAAATCAACAAACACAAGGGTATGGAACGTTAATTTTACCTCTGATACAGAATTAAAAACTGAACATTTTATCGTCATAAATAGGTGATTCGCAAAAATAAAGCGTTGCTGACTTTCCAATTGAACTATCATAATATTCACTTCCTCTCATCTGAAATAATTCATTCGCCCTTAAAAAGAATTTTCGTCGTCAATGACTTGCCCGAAGGAATTATATCATATAGTCATAAAACTTCACGTATGAAACGATCTCAACCGAGAATTTTTCAAACAGAACACTTTTCATTTCTTTTGTCTCTATAGCGAATGACCGCAGTTTTCGCTAGATAGTATTTAACCATTTCTGGCGTCTCAATAACCAGTGTATTTTACGCGTGGATTGCCCGCAGTGGTGAGTCTTCGCGTTATTTGTTCAGCTAAAAGAGAACTTGTTGAAACATGTTGAAAAGCTTGAACGTCTTAGAATCTTTTGTTTGTTTTTTTTACCCTCGTGCAAAGCAACTTGAGGGCTATCTTCGCTAGCCGTCCCTAATTTAGCAGTGTAAGACAAGAGGGAAGGCAACTTGTCATCACCACACACCGCCAACTCTTGGTCTACTCTTTTACCAACGAATAGTGGGATTGACCCTCACGTTATAACGCCCCTACAGTTGAAAGGGCGAGCATCTTTGGTGTGACGGACATTCGAACCCAGGAGCCTCAGATTACGAATCGAGTGCCTTAATCACCTGGCCATGGCGGGTCTACGTCTCAGAGTTGTCGAACGTCTAAAATATGCTCAAAAAGAAGAAATGTAATCGATCGTCAGCTCATCTGAAATACAAACACGTAGAATTCACTGAAAGAATCACTTCAAAAGCACTAAAATTTGAATTAAAGCAACTAACAAATTTTAAGACACTTTTACAGAGATTTATTCTGCTTTAGTCTGTGTCTTTCATATTAGCGCTATGATTTTGAGCATTGTGTATTTCTAGCTTACCAAACCGTACAGAAACTAACGAAACGACAAATTAATTGTAATTATTGTGCATTTCTAGCACACCAAACCATATTGAAACTAACGACATGAATTGATTGTAAGCGTTGTACATTTCTAGCACATCAAACTGTATTGAACCTAACGACATGATGAATTAATTGTAAGCGTTGTACATTTCTAACACACCAAACTGTATTGAACCTAACGACATGATGAATTAATTGTAAGCGTTGTACATTTCTAACACATCAAACTGTATTGAAACTAACAACATGATGAATTAATTGTAAGCGTTGTACATTTCTAGCACATCAAACTGTATTGAACCTAACGACATGATGAATTAATTGTAAGCGTTGTACATTTCTAACACACCAAACTGTATTGAACCTAACGACATGATGAATTAATTGTAAGCGTTGTACATTTCTAACACACCAAACTGTATTGAACCTAACGACATGATGAATTAATTGTAAGCGTTGTACATTTCTAACACATCAAACTGTATTGAAACTAACGACATGATGAATTAATTGTAAGCGTTGTACATTTCTAACACATCAAACTGTATTGAAACTAACAACATGATGAATTAATTGTAAGCGTTGTACATTTCTAGCACATCAAACTGTAGTGAAACTAACAAAACGACAAATTAATTGTAATTATTGTACATTTTTAGCACATTAAATCGTATTAAAACTAACGAAACGACGAAATAATTGAGTGTTGTGCATTTCTAACACACCAAAACGTACTGAAGCTCACGAAACGGTGAACTAATTCTGAGAAGTACAAGAGAACGTAAGGAATAATAACCTTAACTAACTACTGTGACATTATAAACATTATGAAATATAGAATTAAAGGGGAAAAACAAACCAGATTATAGAACATGTTTACCAGAGTGCTTCTCAACAGTACATTTATATACCATAAAGTTAAAAAAAATGTAAGTAATACAAGTAAGATGTGTAAGTGTATTAATAATTTATTGATTTTCATGAATCTTAAAAACTAGATGCAAAAAATAGTTTGCAGTTACGTCTCAAATGCGTAGTTTCTGGTGAGTTGATGCTGAGACTCGGTACAAACAATTCCGACATCTGGAGTTAGAGTCCTCTCGCCTGACGAATCGCAGATAACTCATTTTGTAGTTTAGCGCTAAGAAAATAAATTTGTTGGGAATTAAACGCAAGGCTACCCAATGGGCTCTATCTATGCTTTGCCCACCACGGGTATCGAAACCCGGTTACTAGCAGTGTGAGTTCGAAGACATACCGCTATGTCACTGGGAGACAAAGAAATATGTGGCCATTCCTTATTTAAGTTCTAAAATTCAAGTTATAAGAAGAAAAGTTAAAAAAATGTTCTTGTGACAAAAGATGATTATGGGAAAAGCTCTCAAATAAATATATTAGTAGTAACTTATGCAATAATCTACAAATTAGGTTATGTAATGAAATAATATTCTATGATAATGTTTCACAATGCTTGATTGAAAGTGTGGTTCAAAGTGGTGCTGAAGATAATTTTATTGTATTAGGTTAATTTTAACATGTTACTCTTGTGAGGCTATTCGTTTACGAAATGGTTTTACCTTCACCATGGCCTAGAAGCTCTAACTAAAACATTTGATTTATTAAATTCTTAAAATAACGATTTCGAACGTCTTACTGGATGCTCTTATCTGCTGAAGAATCGAGTTTTAAATTACAATCGTTGTATTAAAATACATCAAACCGGACCTGTGTTGCAACGCAGATTTTAGCATATGGTTTTGAAAATATGGTCGGGTAGACTGTCGGATTGTTTATCTCTTTTCACCACAACACAGATTTCTGTGCCCTATTGTGGAGAAAGAAAGAGATATTACAATATAGATTGTAGCAAACTACACAGCTCATATTCTGTTCGCATTCTTTTTTATTTCAAACGTGCATATATGAACCATAGAAACTTCATTTGTTAATGCCAACTTATTTTTTTAGTTGCCCTAGCAACAAGGCGTGTACAAACATACGTATAACAGCTATCTTTTTTCTATATTTTTAGTAAAAATCACGTTATTTAAAAAATAGGAAAGCTAGATAAAAAATGACTCCGTCATTTGCATAAAGACTGTGCTTTATATAATAAGCGTTATGAGAAACAACATCAGTCCTGAGGAAACGTTGTGGAGAACAGGGCGTCGTAAGAAACAATATTAGTTCCGAAAAAACGTTGTGAAGAACAGGGAATCATAAGAAACAGCATCAGTCCTAAAGAAACGTTATGGAGAACAGGGCATTATAAAAAACAACATCAATTCTGAGGAAACGTTGTGGAGAACAGGGCGTCGTAAGAAACAATATTAGTTCCGAAAAAACGTTGTGAAGAACAGGGAATCATAAAAAACAACATCAGTCCTTGGGAAACGTTGTGGAGAACAGGGCATCATAAAAAACAACATCAATTCTGAGGAAACGTTGTGGAGAACAGGGCATCATAAAAAACAACATCAATTCTGAGGAAACGTTGTGGAGAACAGAGCATCATAAGAAACAACATCAATTCTGAGGAAACGTTGTGGAGAACAGGGCATCATAAAAAACAACATCAATTCTGAGGAAACGTTGTGGAGAACAGAGCATCATAAGAAACAACATCAATTCTGAGGAATCGTTGTGGAGAACAGGGCATCATAAGAAACAACATCAGTCCTGAGGAAACGTTGTGGAGAACAGGGCATCATAAGAAACAACATAAATCCTGAGGAAACGTTGTGGATAACAATCTCAAGTTCATTTATTGCTTTAATGATTCAAATCCTTATCTGTAAAAAATATGTTTCATTATTTTTAATGGTCTATAAGATATAATGATAATAATAGCAGAAATCTCAAAAATAGTTTCCATTTAAAAAAAAACGGCAACTTGTTATCTGTAAGTATAAAAACACCAGGTATAATAATTCACATTTCCAGCAATAAATCTCCACTGATCTGGTAAGTTATTACAGTGTCACAGGTGCAATAGAAATATATTGTTTTATTATAGACAAGAAAGGAGGTTTCTAATTTTTCTGATAAATATATAGTGTTTCTCTCTGAGCTTGGGAATTTCTACATGTGTACTCATATTGTTACAATAAGTACTATCACGTATCACTACACATATATACGTATTATTAACCCTGCCGAGTATTCTAAATGTTCATACAAATCTCAGTACATGGCAGCAAATTGGTAAGGCGTGGCTATAAAATTATATCCTTGAAAAGCACGAAATAATATGTTTTTCTCTATTCTGTAAGAATAGAGGTAAAAAAAAAATTCAAACAAAGAAATATATAGTGTTTCCCTCTTGTGGCCACCGGCAACCAACATCCTAAGGACAACAACTTGTCTCAATTGTTTGAAGTTACGTAACCTATATATATAAAACGTTGTAATACTTTATTTTTTTATCACTTTCTCACATAGATGTTGATTTTATATACATACATACACATCGTGTTCCAGTCCCTTGTATCGGATTAGTTACCCAAGATTACAATGCTAACACCCTGAATTCCGGTAAACACATCAGACAGCTCAAGGTGACTCAGTTTTAAAACAAACAAGAGTCTGCATGCTAGATTATTTTTGCTGTTTTTCATTTTCATTTTCGCTCTACAAGTTCATAGTATAATTTTACTTGAATCATAGTTCGTAAGGCCTGGCGTGGCCACATTGTTAAGGCATTCAACTCGCAATATGAGAGTCGCGGGTTCGAATCCCCGTCACACCAAATATGCTTGCCCTTTCAGCTGTGGGAGCGTCATAATGTGACGTTCAATGACACTATTCATTGGTAAAACACTGACCCAAGAGTTGACGGTTGATGGTGGTGACCAGCTGTCTTCCCTCTAGTCTTACACTGCAAAATTAGAGACGGCTAGTGCAGGTAGCCCTCGTGTAGCTTTGCGCGAAATTCAAAACAAACACACCAAACCACTCGTATAGCTCAAAGGCAGAAGTTACTTATATGAATAGGTTTGTATCACAAGATAAGTAAATAAAGGAAGAGTTGTAACGAACGCCATTAATGACAAACATAAAAATCAGTTCTAGTACCACAAAAAAAATGCTACATTTTATGGTTTGTCATGAAAAAAAAGCTGTCATTACCAACAAAATGATTTGCAACCAGTTTTCACAACGCTGTTTATTATGCATACTTAACCAGAAGAAAACCCAACAAAAACAATAATATAAATATTGATAAATTGTAAATAAAATATATGTGTTTGTTTCATACAAACGCTTGTATTGTAACACACTGTAACAATTTGCGGCTCTCTTTCCTTCCTTTAATAGAAAACACTTAAAAATAAACTATAGGTTTTTAGCTTATATTTCAAAGACAAGACTGTTATGTTTCTTTTTATTGTTACAGATTTAAATCAGCCGTTTTAATCAGCACTAACAAAGTTATAGACACGATTCCGCTTTTGTGTGGTTTTTCAAATTTGGTTTACGACAAAGTACAAAAAGAACTATCGGAGGTCTTCTCATCACGGGTATCGAAACCCGGTTTCTAGCAGCATAAGTCCGCAAACATATCACTGTGCCGCTGTAGGGGCCTTTTTTTTTCTTTTGTAACACTCGGATAAGTTATTAACGAAACGGTTTCTTCTAAAGTGCGAAATGTTATCGTTTGTTTCCTCTGTCCGCTCGAGGCATGAAACCTAAAACAGAACCGTCTCTTTACTTTATTCGCTCAGTCACACATTATACGCCATGGTAGAGCTTATTGTTTTTAGGATTTTTGGGACGGTTTAAACCGAAACGCTGTTATTACAACTGTCGAATAAACCTGTGTAAGAGGTTTTTTAAAGTACGACTCTTGCTTTTTGCTTTTTTTTTCTCCGTTTAGCAAATATTTCGTTGCATTGTATCCGTGGTGGATATAAAATACATATATACACATATTTATAATACAGTAATGAAATGAAACATACGAAACTTCTATGTAGATGTAAGTTTGGTTTGAATGTCGCGCAAAGCTACACGAGGGTCATCTGCGCTAGCCGTCCCTAATTTGGCAGTGTAAGACGTGATGGAAAGCAGCTAGTGGTCACCGCCAATCGCCAACTCTTGGGCTACTCTTTTGCTAACGAATAGCAGGATTGACCGTCACATTATAACGCCCCCACGGCTGAATGGGGCGAGCATGTTTGGTTCGACGAGGATTCGAACCCTCGACCCTCGGATTACCAAGCTAGTGCTTTAACCACCTGTTCATACCGGGGCTTAACCATAAGAGAAAATAACTGTTTTATGTCATCTCTAAACCTTTATTAGGTTTATCACAGCAGGCTAAACATTATTGAGAGAATCTTAACACGTTATTTCACAAATTAGTAGTTGGAATGTAAGTCCACTGCTTTCTTTTAAACAAAATATATGATAAATAAGTGACCACAGAATTTATTTATGAAAACACGTGGAACGTTTTTTCCAATATTCCGTAGAATGTCACACAGTTTAATATGTTTTTTTTATTACTTATTGATTTCCAATAGGTCGACATTATTTCTCCAACTATACTGAGGTATAAACCAGTATCGAATTCAGGAGGTGCACAAGGGAAAGTTAACCCTGTGTAATAGAGTGTTATGTGTTTAACACCACAGCTTCAAATCATCGAACCATCCCGATGGAAAGTATGGGTTCGACATTACTGTGAACTTCGTGGTTAAAGTTCTGCTTTTGTTGTTTATGCCCTGAGCATTTCTTTCACGGCTTCAGGTCAAGTAACCATATTCTCGGACTACTTAAGTGGCATATCTTCCGCAATTATTGGTGCTTAGATTTCAGTTGAAATTCTTTTCAATGTTTTTCGTTCATTATTATAAGGCCCGGTATGGCCAGGTGGGTTAAGACATTCGACTCCTAATCTGAGGATCGTGGGTTCGAATCCCCGCCGCACCAGACATGCTAGCCATTTCAGCCGTGTGGGTGTTATAATGGGGCGGTCAATTCTACTAGTCGTTTGTATAAGAGTGGTCCAAGAGTTTGCAGTGGGTGGTGACGACTAGCTGCCTTCCCTCTTGTCTTGCACTGCTAAATTAGGGACGACTAGCACGGATAGCCCTCGTGTAGCTTTGCGCGAGCTTCCAAACAAACAAACAAACAAGCCATCGTTATATATTTCCTAAAACCCTTCAAAAATTTACGTTTTTACTTATCATCCAAAAAACAACATCTGTTCGAGCTACTAGACGGTAAGATAACGCGATTATTTCTATCAGAGGTAAATATATAAATACATACATATATATTAACTATTCTGAATGATAATGACGTATTATATAGAGTCTTTCAAAGTATGTAATGTAAGTTAACGGTTTAAATTATATTTTTTATTTCACTGTAGACTTTGATCCAGCATATAATGAACTACACTTGAAATTACTGCAGTTGACAGATACTTATTGAAACAATCCTTTAATTACTTTGTACACCAAGGCCTCATTCCTCTGAAACGAACCAGCGTTGACCCCATACGTTGGCTGTATTTTGTGTACTACATACCTCACAGTGTCTCGACGGTAAAGCTGAAAACACATAATGCTAAAAAGGCAAAGTTTGACATCTTTTGTGGGCCGGACACTTGTTGTTGTTGTTGTTTAGTATTAAGCACAAAGCTGCACAATGGGTTATCTGTGCTCTGCCCACCACGGGTATCGAAACCCGGATTTTAGCGTGTAAGTCCGCAGACATACCGCTGAGCCACTGGGGGGCAGGGCAGGACACACAAGAAATCTTTTGTGTAGCTTTGCGCTTAGCGGCAACGACAAACAAATATATGTGCCTATTTCGTGGAGTTTTAACATATAATATAAAATGAAGTTTATTTTCATGACATTTAAATTTGATATGAATATGTTTTTGTTCTTTGTGTTTTTTTTCAAGCAAGAACATTGCACATACGTTTGATTGTAAACCAGTTATGATAAAGTTACGAAAGGTCTTAGTTGGTTGTGGTTATTTTAGTATTAAAGTTCCTAATAGGTACAATTAGTGGGGTTTTAGGGGAAACAAAATTTGCAGAAATAACCAAAGAAACGCTACTGCTCGTATAAACCCCCTGGCAATAAGGTCTTTTAAAGGAACACAAAACTTGTTATTGATATTATATTGAAAACATACAAGTGTGTTGCACGACCTTTTGGAATAGTCCTGAACCCAGTCCTCTTCTGTGACTTCCTAAGCCTAGTTAATGAAAATGTTACAATTATAAAACAGTAAGCTTACTAGAATGTGTCATACAGATTGTTATCACTAACCTGGAAATAGAATGACAACTAACAAGGGTGACATTTATAAGACTGTTCTACTGTTACTTATATTACAAACATCTCATTTTGTCTAATATCTTCCTTTCTATAGTTAGTTGTTTACACTCAATCATATCATCCTGCCTCTCTCTCTCTCAATAGCTAATCGGTAACTCTGTAGGTTCAAGACCTTAAAAGTCAAGTTTTGATACCCGTGATGGGCAGAACACAGATAATTCATTGCGTATGTTAGCACTTGACAATAACCAACGGCATTATTTTAGAACCGTTTTAATTCGAAAATATTATTTTATTGAAAGGTTTTCAACGTACTTGGAAAAATATATTAATGGCTTTTACTTTTTCACTTAATCAAATGGCTCAGACTAGGCCTAACTTTATGAATAAAGCCATGTTCATTAGCTCGTAGCTCGGTTTACAGGGGATTCTTTACACTCTCTGCCGTCCGAGAGTTTCATTATTTCACAGGGTAAAAGCAATAAGACACGCCCCTCGAACACAACGTTTAAGTCTGGCAAATTTGAGTCGAGCTAAATGTTATTCGTAAAATCGAATATTGTAATTCATTATGAAGTGTACTCAATTTACAATGTTACAATTTATGACAACTTTAAGATGAGATGTACACATTTCACTATATTCTTAACCTTTTGTCGGCCAGAGGCTAACTAAAACGAAAAAAAAACACACCTCTCGTTTGGCGACGCTGATGTATTTATAGAATCCAGACTCATGGTTTTATTTCACCTACCTAGTCTGCACAACATAATTTGGCACAAGATCTATAGACAACTACTCTAGTGTATTTCTGGTGCAGGTGATAGCAGCTGGCATTGGAAAAATAAACAAAGACTTCCGGTGGCTTGTAAGGTTTCAAGTTCAACTTGTATTTTTGGAGTATCTATGGTACTACTCCAGACGCAAGTGTTGGTTAGTTAGAGGAATTTTTTTTATCTGTTTTTGCTTCAGTTTTCACCTTTATACAGTTTCATTCACCCAACAAACTTCATCGTATTTCAATATTTAACAAAAATTAAATAGTTTTTCCTTGGGTCTCGAAAACTGACCCAAAAGTTTACTTCAAGTCCATCAGTGGTCCAGCGACAGGTCTGCGGGACTGACAATGCTAGAAAACGTGTTCCGATACTTAAAGTGGACACAGATTTGTGTATCTCTGTTATTAACTAACAAACAAATCATATCTTAACTGCGATGAAACTTGATTTATCTTGGGAAGTAAAGTGTGAAAAATGAAAAAAAAACCCAAAAAAACTTAATAAATATTATGTTTAAAGGTATTACTAATTCACAATAATCAGATACTAATTAATTAATTGATCTAAATATCTCAGTAAGAAACTTTTAACGTAAGGCTAAAAATTAGCACAAAGTACTGTTTGACTCGAAGAAGTGCTCAGTTGCATTAGCAAGGCGAGATCTTGAGTGTTATAGTTTATATAAATCAACCGTGATTGGTCGAAACTGAGTTTCAAGTAAAGAACCCAAATAAGACGCTTTTCGGAAATTTGCAATCTACCCGGCTTAGAAAAAACAACTTAAGCATCCTATAACTTCAATGCTTGAAGCTGAACCAAATAGCTGGTTGGTCTGTACTTTTATTTAATTAAAAATCTGTCAATCAAATAAGCATTACAAACAAAACGAGTATTTTACGTAGAATCGTTTAATCAGGCTAGTTGTTTGATAAGATTTCTTATTCGTATCTTACCTACGAAGCTTTCCAAAATCCTGTTTGTTTGTTTCAAATATCACACAAAGCTACTCGAAGGATATCTGCGCTAGCCGTCCCTAATTTAGCATTATAAGACTAGAGGTAAGGCAGTTGGTCATCACCACCCGCCGCTAGCTCTTAAGATACTCTTTTACCAACGACTAGTGGAATTGACCGTCACATTATAACGTCCCCACGGATGAAAGGGCGAACATATTTGGTGCGACGGGGATTCGAACCCACGACCCTCAGATTAGGAGTCGAGCGCCTTAACCACCTGGTCATGCCGGGCCCGTTTAAAAGTAATCACATAAGTAGCGTGTGCTACAGAGAGGTTCCAATATCTTTGGTTACTGCATCAAAGTTAGGTACAGCTGTATCTGAACTTCATGAACCGCTAAATCCACCTGGCCATGCCGGGTCTTCCAAAATCCTAAAACCCTCACCGCAACTTTTGTTAATTTAAACAAGTGTTACTACGCTGTACTGGTCATTTCTTAAAATTGTAATAATGACTAATGTTTTCGTTCGTAAAAACAATCTCAAATCGACCAGACTGAAACAACATTAGCACTAAACGTAAACTTGCAAAATTAGCTGTCGAAGATACATCCAAAATAAGACACGTTTTCCTTCCCAGCATGAAAGTAACATTAAATTAAACTAAAAACACTTTAACGACACGTGCCAAATTCAAGACATAAAATATTTTCAGTAGATGTCGTCCTCGAATCAATAGCGTGTGTTTCCTTATAGTAAAGCCACATCGGGTTATTTGCTGAGCCCACCAAGTGGAATCGAACCACTGATTTCAGCATTGTGAATCCGTAGGCTTACCGCTGTATTAGCGGAGGGGGGGGCAGAATCAATAGTATTTGTCAAGTAATTGTATTTTATTTCTCTATGAAACAAATTTTGAAAAAATCACTTTAACTTGAGATGTTGTATTTTTCTAGGTTCTTCTTAAAGGGCTCATTTTGGATTGATTTCTATCTCAAATTTTTGGCACATTGGTTTCTAATAATTAATATCAATTTATAAAACATATTCCAAGAAATAGTTCTCTGCTACCTCTCCCAGTGTAAACAATAATGCGTTATAGTTTTTGAATACAAATCTGAAATAGGATTAAAATCTAATGAAAACATATTAATACGGCTACGCAAAATATTTTTGTGACAGTAACTGTAGTTGTCATCTATAGAGTTCTTTTTTTTTATTTTTAATATCATTAACAGTAGGCCCAACATGGCCAGGTGGTTGAGGTGCTCGATTCGTAATCTGAAGGTCGCGGGTTCAAGTTCCCGTTACACCAAACATGCTTGTCTTTTCAGACGTGGGGGCGTTATAATGGTCGGTCAATCTCACTATTCGTTGGTAAATTAGTAGTCCAAGAGTTGGCGGTGTGTGGTGATAACTAGCTGCCTTCCTCCGGTCTCATACTGCTAAAGTAGGGATGGCTAGCGCAGATAGTCCGCGAGTAGTTTTGCTTTAAATTCTAAAACAAATAAAGCAATCGCATTCTTGTTATACCGAGTTAACGTTCCTTCCCCCGCTCCCTCAAGCGGTAAGTTTACATACCAACTTACAAAGTAAAATCTGAGGTTCGGTTTTCCATGATAGTCAAAGCGCAGATAGAGCACTACTTCGTTCTGCGATAAAACAACAACGAATAACTACATTTCAAGTATTTATTACATCATTCACCGCTGGCAGTACTAAATATTGCACATAAATATTTTTAGGTGAGTCTCAATCGAACAATGCTTAAAATTTGTCTTTTTATTAAATGCTTCCATTTTTTTTTCTGATGAAAACAGTCGCTCTCTATCAAAAGTAGGCTTAATGAAGTATCTTAAACGTGGCGTATCAAAGATTGTTAACGTGCATGTTTTTAACTATCGTGATTTTATGGCGATTTACAATTTTTCTTGGAAATTGCTCTGCAGATTTAAACAACTCATTAGCATTGAAATTAAAATATCAACAGCTGTTTAAACCGTACAAAAAAAGCAATGAAGTTATATTGGAGTTACGAAAACCTTCATGTTGTCACAGAGAAATTTCCAGAAAAATATCACATAAAATTTGCTACAGTTATATTCGATGAATATTAAACACTTTCCGATATTATGAAATGAGAATCCTAATAGACGGTTAAATGTAATACTGTGAGAAGCTTCACGGCAGAATTATTTAAACAAATTGAATATCATCACGTTAAACAACGATTGTAAACCTGATCCCAATATATCGTTGATTTTCAAAAAATTTAATAGTAAACCTGATCCCAATTATTCATTATTTTTTAAAAAAAATAATTGTAAACCTGTTCCCAATATATCATTAATTAAAAAAATAATAATTGTAAACCTGATCCAGATTTATCATTATTTTTTAAAAAAGTTAATAGTAAACCTGATCCCAATTATTCATTAATTTTTAAAAAAATAATTGTAAACCTGTTCCCAATATATCATTAATTAAAAAAATAATAATTGCAAACCTGATCCAGATTTATCATTATTTTTTAAAAAAATTAATAGTAAACCTGATCCCAATTATTCATTAATTTTTAAAAAAATAATTGTAAACCTGTTCCCAATATATCCTTAATTAAAAAAATAATAATTGCAAACCTGATCTAGATTTATCATTATTTTTTTAAAAAAATTAATTGTAAACCTAATCCCAATTTATCATTATTTTTTTTTAATAATTGTAAACCTGATCTCGATTTATCGTAGATTTAAAAAAATTGACTCTGGATCTGATTTCGAGGTGCCATTGTAAAAAAATAACTGATTGTAAATCTGTTCCTAATTTATCGCTGATTAAAAATGATTTAAATTAAAACTTGATTCCGAGTTAGCATTGATTATACAATAAATCTTTCTCCACAGTGGCAAAGCTGTGTGTCTGCATAATTATACCGTTAGAAATCGGGTTTCGATACTCCTGGTGGGCAGAGAACCACATATCCATCCTGTAGCTTTGTGCTTAACTTCAAACAAATAAAATGAATCTGACATTTATTCTTGAGAAATAAGAAAGAACAAACTAATAAACTTTTGTTCTTGAGAAATGCGTCATAACAAACACATTGAAACATATTTAAACTCGTAACTCGTACACTTTTATAAGTCTTTATAATGTATTGTAATTATAAGAACACGGATCTAGATTTCTCACTTTATTATTTTATTCTAACGTATTTAGTTATTAATCAACTTGAGTGATCTAGAGTTGACTGTAAATACTGCATTTTCACCAGTTGTATTCTAACTAAATAACATAAAGATCAACAGAATATTTCCGTTTATTTTAATATAAAATAATTCAAATATTCTATTTATCATTATCTCGTGGCAAATTATAATATTTTACATTTTCAGTTCTGGTAATGTATGTTTTACCTCTTTTGTATGTGTGTGTGTGTGTGTGTGTGTGTGTAAATAAATTATTTCCTGTTAACTCGAGACCCGAACTAAATCAATGAAAGATGGAGGTGATTAGAATGAATATGAGTCCTCGAGATCCGAGGATTGAAAAATGTTTGATATATACTAGATTGGTATGCTTTTGGATTAGGGCAGCTAAATTAGTGAGTTCTTGAACAAATCATAACTTAGCACGAGCTTAGTCAGCCATTGATGACATCATGACGAGCAGACAGATTTTGCCGATAATTGGCTAGTGAAAGGGTGGAGTTTGTGGGCGTCTTCAAAGTAACTGATGATCTAATCACCAGCGTATTCTAATTATAGAAATCATTAGAACAAACAGAACTTTTCCAAACTTCTTAACAGAAAAGGTCTTCAAACACGCGTGCACACGTGCATTGATTTACTGTTCGTTACGAATTATTGCGCTTCAGGAAAGTCGCTGTTCATTCACCAAAATTATTTAACGCAATCAAACTGAAATTAAACATTATGCACAGTAGCACAAGTGATTTTGATGCTACGACTCGCTTTTTGTTATCTTCTGTATACGTTTGTCTTTAAAATTAATGGATAAATTGTTTTTATATTCACAATATTTGAATATTCTATTGTTCTATAACATTACGAGCAATGTACAATTTAGTTATTAATATAGTAAAAGTGGACAAATATTTATTAGATATGATATTCAAATATTGTAATAAAGGTAAGGCAAGGTAAAATCAGGATACAGTATATCTTTAAAAGATAGTTTAGACTATAAAATGACTTTGATATGATATTCAAATATTGTAATAAAGGTAAGCCTAAGTAACATCAGAATACAGTATATCATTGAGAAGACAATTTAGACTATAGAATGAGTGACAATTGATATTCAAATGTAGTAAAAAAGGTAAGCTTAGGTAGAATCAGAATACATTATATCTTTAAAAGATAGTTTAGACTATAAAGGGAGTAAATACCTCCCTACTAAACATGAACTTTTTGATTTCACGCAAAGTTACACCAGGGACATCTGCGCTAACCGTCCCTAATTTAATATTGATAGGGTGGGTAATTAGTCAAGAAGAAATATACAGATTTGGAGCTCTGTGTCTTCATCAAGCATTGTGGGTATGGACTCACAGAGGTTATCCATTGTGATAAATAGTGAATACATATTTAGATCTCTCCTAAAATGAAGTAATGCGCACAACCTACTTTAGAGACGTCTCCAGAATTCCTGTGCAATGCAAAAGGAGGTCAAATCTGCCTTTGTGAATCAAGGATTGCTTGACAAAAGACAGCATGCTGGTCAAGGTGTTCCAGCAACAACAAAAAACTATGTTATCTTTGCCCAAGAATCGCGGACAGGAAAGTCCGTCAAACCCGTAGAGCATGTGGAAACTCCATGTCTGCGCTGATCACTCCACGCCCACCCAGTTTACGGTGTGATGAGTGTTTTGAAAATGACTGGTAAAAGATATGAGAAACACTTTGCGTTCACTCAGAATAAGTTTTATTTACATGTTGACCACAACTTGGCGTTAGTTTAATTCTGAAACAAAGTTTGATGTAGTGCAACTCCCTTGGATCTGTTCGGACCTCAAGCACATTTACGTACAGTTTGGTATTTTTTGTTACGTATTTGAGAAATCTGTTTCTTCATTCTGTATTTCATTAGTTTTTTTATTATTATCAGATGTCAATCAGAGAAGAAGTGGCTCTATATTATTGAAATATATGTCAGTGGTGATAATTTTGATGTCTAAATATGAGAAGATGAGTGAAATTAAATTTCACATTTTTTAGTAATAAATCACATATTATATACCTGTGGTACTAAGTTTTTCTTACATTTATCTGCACAATTCTATGAGAAGCCAGTATGCCAACATCAACATCTAAATCACAGCTTTAATATTATGATCCTTAAATATATGTGGGGTCCGTATGGACCTCAGATGTACTGAAAGGTGGATACTTTAACATGTAGTGATGAAAGTTAAAAAGAATATTCAGATAATTTGATCTCAATGTTTATAATTCGAAACTGTACTGCCCATAATGTAGTACTATCTCGAATGTCATACAAAACAGCTTAAAAAATAAGTTGTTTTACTTATAGTCCATGTCAGAGGAAAATATTCTGAGCTGTCCATATTCAAAACTTAACAAATTAGGCTAAGATACACACTTTTGAGATCAATTCACATAAAGTGTATTGTATGAGGATATGGACTCAGTATTGTATTATCTGAAGACGTAAACTCAATATTGAATTGTCTGAGGGCACAGACTCGGTAGTGTAGTCTATGAGGATATAGACTCAGTATTGTAATGTCTGAGAACATAGATTGAATATTGTATTGATTGAGGGCACAGACTCGGTAGTGTATTGTATGTAGACATCAACACAGTATTGCATTGTCTGAGAACATAGACTCGGTATTGTACTACCTGAGGAAACAAACTCGGTAGTGTAGTGTATGAGGATATAGACTCAGTATTGTATTGTTTGAGAAAATGGACTCAATATTGTATTATCTGAAGACGTAAACTCAATATTGTATTGTCAGAGGACACAGTCTCGGTGTATTGTGTGAGGATATAGACTTAGTATTGCATTGTCTGAGAACATAGACTCAGAATTGTTTAACCCGAGGACATAGACCCAGTATTGTATTGTCTGAGAACATAGACTCAGAACTGTTTAACCCGAGGACATAAACTCAATATTGTATTGTCTGAGAACATAGACTCTGTAGTGTATTCTATGAGGACATCAACTCAGTACCGCAGGGTCTAAAGGCTGTTAGTAATGATTAAAAGTCAAGAAGTATTTACTTCATTTTCTACCATAAATATATAATAAATCTATACTTGTTTATATGTAGAGATACGTTTACTGCCGTTATTTGAAAATGAAACATAATAAAACACAGTTTCAAACAAAACGAGATAGGAGGTTGTTACCTTTGATTTTAAACCCTGAAAACTGTAAGGTTATTATTTGTAGCTGCATATAAAATTTTAGAATATTTATTTTTTATTTTCAGAAAAAAATATCATATTTTAATCTCTAGTGACACAAGAATATACTTTAAAAATTATGACTGTAAATAAAGTGATTCGATATCCATACCAATAAAAACTTGTAAAAATGTTGACCCTCATTCATTTTCCAGGTCATGGTTGACTTACAGAGGGGCCTGAACAATATATATATTTATATTTCAGAATCAATTGATTTTTCCTAAATACTTAATAATAAAGCCGAGACAAATTTCCAATGTATGATTTTTTTATTTTTTACTTTGTTTAGAAATTTCGGCCATAGGAGAGAAAATATTCCTAAAAGAAGTTATTCAAAATACAAGCAAAGCGTTCTGAGCACAATGCGTGGTTAATTTATAGTTTCTACTGTTGTTGTCCAGATTAACAAACTAGCCAACGTGAACTTGGGTAAATGATTCAGTCTATTTCGAGAACTTTAGTAAAAGGTATGATTTCCATCATGAACTTGGATAAAACATTTCACTAACCATCTTTGACAGATTTTTCCCGATTCGTGCATGTTCTTGTAATACGTAGATAGTGTTATGAATAGTTTTCTAACGTTTCAAACCTTTATATAGAACACATACAAGTGAATATTTCATTAACTTTGTTCAAATACATTAAAACAAGCATGAATTGTTGCCCGTATTATGAGTAGTTCGCACTGAACCAATCAGCGTTGCTGTTGACGTTTCCCAGACAGTTAAATTAAATATTCTTAAAAACCGCTGAATAGTTTTGACTCGGTTTCTTTTAGTTAAAAGCCAAGGCTATAGCAAGTAAATGCCAAGGTAAGAATGCAGTGTGTTATCTTTCGTTCTTATCTGTTCAAACGAATAAAACACAACTTCTTGACAAGTAAAGGATGGTTACAGCCAAGGGAAAGCTTTGGGTTAAAAGAATGGCGCACCCTGGTTAGCAGAGATTGGAGACGAAGTGAGGAGAATTTATTTATCTGATAATAAATATTATCACACCACAAGTTTGGTGTGCAAACAAATACTGCATGCATAAGCATAATATATTGATTAAAACGAGAGATAAAATGTTACTGAAATAAAAGAATGAATAATAAATGACATCGTTAAAATTATAAACAAGAGGGAAACCTCAATAGCCGCAGCAACTGAAATTATTTTAGGTAGGATTACAGTAAATTAATTTATGAGTGTATTTTCTTATAGCAAAGTCCCATTGGGCTATTTGCTGAGTTCATTCAGAGGAATCGAACCCCTTATTTTAGCGTTGTAAATCCCTAGACTTTCTGCTGTACCTTCGAGGGACTTGTGTCTAAGAGGATAGAAGACGAACAGCTAACCCTGATAGCTCACGTGTAGTTATGCGCAAAATAATAAAAACAAAAAAACAAAACATACTCTAACAGCTCTTCATCACGTGTTCAAGTGAAAAACAGCTGCACAAAAAATAGAATCGGTTAAATTTAAATCACAAAGATTGACAAAGAGATTGGAAAAATGTCACAATAAATGAATCTTCTCTTATCTGATATACAATTTCTCATTCTATTAAACTTACTCAGTTTTTATTGGACAAAGTTAACCTGTAATTGGAATTTATTTAAAGTTTTTTAGCCACAGATTTCATTTCAAGAAATTTCAAACTCTCACAATTAAAAGTTAACTTTAGCAAAATGCGACATCAGACAAAAACCCAGCTAACGTAAAAAAAATGACACACTTTCCGTAACATTTTCCATTTTCATGCCCAATAATTAATGCTCTTGACGAATAAATTAGCATTCAAAGTCCTTCATTTACAAGTTTCTATAAATAAACTCGGGCTTTTTCTCAAACACATACAGGAAAACTATTTATAAACAATGAAGTACTTGCATAATTGAGGAAAATTGTTTAGCAAATCCATTAACTCCGAATTTGCGGTAACCTCGATATCCATATCAAGATAGCATTCAGAAGAACAAACGAGTAGGCCCGGCATGCTCTGGTGGTTAAGGCACTCCACTCGTAATCCGACGGTCCCGGGTTCGAATCCCCATCACACCAAACATGCTCGCCCTTTCAGCCGTAGTGGCGTTATGGCATGACGGTCAATCCCACTATTCGTTGGTAAAAGAGTAACTCAACAGTTGGCGGTGGGTGGTGATGACAAGCTGCCTTCCCTCTAGTCTTACACTGCTAAATTAGGTACGGCTAGCGCAGATAGCTCTGATGTAGCTTTACAGGAAATTCAAACGAACCCAATTATCTTGGTATTTCTTTCTTTTTCGACACAACCATGGCTTTTGTCTTCTTCCGATGTAATCGTACCTCCAAAACGTCCCTACTATTACTAACCAATATGTAGGACCTATAATCTATTAGTCACTTTTTACATACATTTTTAAACACGAATTCAGAGAGACGTGGTAACCGTACGCATCCTTGTTTTAACATCTCTCTTGATGATAAATCTCGATCTACCCCCATTATTCTTCGTACCTTTCCATATTATATTGGAATATATTCTATGGACTGTTTTGAGAATTTGTAATTTTTTTTATATGTAATTTTACGGCCAATAAGACGCACACACACACACACATATCCAGAGTCGTATGATTTTATTTGCATAAATAAATTTTGAGTTACTGAATCCTGCCTCGTGTATCTCTTCCATCGTTGTCGTGTGTGAATGTATACGCTACTAAACCTGCATTTCTGTTTGTTTACTTGTTTTCGAAATTTCGCGCTTAGCTACACGAGGGGTATCTAATTTAGCAGTGTTAATAGTGGTAATTATCTATCGGTTTTATAGTACCTCTGCAGCTAAAAGTTCGTTATGTCTTAAACATGTGGCCTCATGATCAGCAGCCCAACATGCTAACCGCTTGTACACACTCGGTTTATAATAAAATTAAAAATTAAATAAAACTGTAAATATTCCAACTTTTATACAAAACAACATTTTAGTTGACACTTGCTGGTTGTATTCATATAATAAATTAATATAATTTAAGAAGTTATGGTATGATTTTAAAAGATATCTTATGGCCTAGTGGTTAAGGTGCTTGACTTGTAATCTGACAGTCGCGGGTTCGAATCTTCGGCATCGAACATGCACTCTCAGCCAGGAGGACGTTGTTATGTGATTTTTAAACCTACAGTTTGTTGTTTAAAGTGTTGTCAATGTTTTTAGGTTAAGTAACCATATTCTTGGACTACTTAAGTGGCATATCTTCCGCAATTATTAGTGCTTAGATTTCAGTTGAAATTCTTTTCAATGTTTTCTGTTGTTGTCCATTATTATATGGCCAGGTTTTAAGACATTCAACTCGTAATCTGATGATCGTGGGTTCGAATCCCCGTAGAACCAAACATGATCGCCATTTCACCCGTGGGGGCGTTATAATGTGAAGGTCAAATACCACTATTCATTGGTGAAAGAGTAGTCCAAGAGTTGGCGGTGGGTGGTGATGACTAGCTGCCTTACACTGTTAAATTAGGGACGGCTAGCGCAGAAAGCCCTCGTGTAGCTTTCTCGGAATTCAGAAACAAAAACAAAAAACACTCTTCACATATGCCGCCTGGGCAGAGTGCAGATAGTCAGTCCATCGAGTACCTTAGCGCTAAGAAGATATCAACGACAACGGTATCTCCATCTAATGGCAGCAGTGAGACAGGAAGTCAACTAGTTTCCGAATGAGTGTTTGTTTGTTGAATTCCAAGTGAAGATAATTAGGGTTAACCGTTCCCAATTTAGTAATGATAAACTAGGGGAGAAAGCGAATAATGAATACCACTAATTCTTGAGCTACTCTTTTAACAACGAAAACGTGTTAACTATCATATTATCACGTCCGCAAGATTAAACTACGACTTAAGTACCATAAATACTGGGCTATGCCAGGTTTGAGGAGTCATCGCTTTTGATAAAACTTGAAATCAATTTATGTTCTGTTTTTATAATTAAAAAGCACAAAAAAGAAACTTTATATTCTGAATCATCGGGTTTGTAAACAAAATATTTATTCTTAGTGTTAACTTTAATTTTCTTGGGTTTTTTCTTCAATAAAAAAGATAAAAATAAACTTTATTGTGGTTAATATCCAAAGGTTTGAGACTTTAAATAAATTCTTCTCAATTCTGTAGACAATCCAGAAATAAGTGAATAAGTTTGTTGTTATTTTTCAAAAAAGATGATAAAAATATATTATTAATTAATTTCTGTTTTTCGAATCTCTCGCAAAGCTACACAAGGACTATCTACGCTAGCCGTCCCTAATTTAGCAGTGTAAGACTAGAGGGAAGGCAGCTAGTCATTACCACCCATCAACAACTCTGGATCTACTCTTTTATTAACGAATAGTGGGATTGATCGCACATTATAACGCCCTCATAGCTAAAAACGCGAGGATGTTTGATGTGACCAGGATTCGACCCCGAGACCCTTGGATTACGAATGGAGCGTCTTGACCATTTGACCCTGCTGTCACTTAATATAGATAAATAAAAATTCAGACTTTAAAGTCTACTCAATTCTGTTGACAATTCAAAAGTGAATGAATAATACGAGAATCGAATTGTTTAATTCATTTCGAATAGTCTAAATGGGTTGCTGAAATGCATGTGTTAATATTCGTTAACTGAAATATTTTTGAAAAGTCTAACTTTTCACTTACAAGAGTTATCAATGTATTGTTGGTTGCAAAAATAATGGTCTTATGAATCCTAAAGGAAGACTTTTGAAGAATACTATAAACAGAATCTTATTTCAAAGAAAAAATGAGATTTAGACTTATCTGTAGTGTTCAGCATCGAAGGGCTTTAATATTAAATTTGTAATGTGTCAGCATTTCTCAAACTTTTGTCATCCACGATGTCTTTAAGAAATATTCTCTCTTGCGTGCTCAGATCTGTTTTTAAACAAATGAAAGATGGAGTTAGCTGATGAGATGCAATACACGGATATGCATCAATATACGATATGTGTTGTAGTAATCACTCATTATTTTGATTAATAAAATACAGGGTGTTCAGAAAGTCACTGTGCAGTTTTGTTATCATATTTTATTCAGTCTATTTCAACCCAGCAACTGATAGCGGTGTTTAGAAACAAAATAAGTAGGATCCAGGCCTGTATTGATGCCAACGGGAGTCACTTTCAACGTTGTTTATAATTGTCATTCATATTTACCTCCTGCATTCTATATTGAAACATGTCTGTTGATGAATATATAAATGCAGAGTGACTTTCCGGACACTCTATATATTGAAACCATTTATCTTACATTATTTCACCACTGACTCTCCTCATCGCTCGCACCCCTCAACAGATCATTTGCACATCGAAGGGGAGGCGCGCCCCACTCTTTGAGAAACACTGAAATGTGTAACATTCAGTTATAAATAGCTTGCTACATTTTATTTAACTGGAATTTCAAGCACGCTTGTTTGTTTGAATTTAAGCACAAAACTACACAATGAACTATGTGTGCTTTGGTATCGAAACCCAGTTTCTAACGTTATAAGTTCGCAGACATCCCGTTGTGCCACAAGGGGACAATGTGACGTCAGGTAATGAAAAAATACACTAAATTTTGGAATGTGACACACATGCTTAGTGCATATCTCAAAGGAGAATAGGTTGCAGAACGAAGTGGGTAATGAGAGAACATGACCCCCAATTTTTATTAGACAGCGATTTGTTTTGTTTGTTTGTTTTTAAGTACCTGCAAAGCTGCACTAAGGCTGTCTGTGCTAGCCGTCCGTCGACCCTCAGATTACGAATCGAATGCCTTAACCACCAGGCCACGCAAGGTCCAATGCTAAGTTATCAGTAGTAACTATTTAACTGTATACCTAACAAAAAGAGCATTACTTTAATGTATAAGTTAGAAGCTCTTGTGAGGACATTACGTAAAATATAGCTGACGTCATATTTCGGTTTACACCACCAGTGGCAAAATGCAAAATTAAAACTGTTTTTATTAATCAAATATGGTAAACATTGCACTTCATGTTAGTATCTCATCTACAATTTCTTCTTTATATATAGATTTTAGAAATGTTTGTACTTGTGTTATGATTTTTGTTCTAATATCCCTAACAGTAAGTGTTTAGATAAGATCTTATTGACGAGATTTACACATTCCCACTGGCCAAAAACTGTGAATTTAAAGAAATACTCCATTCTATAAACACAGGAGAGGAATCTCGTGGTTGCTATAAACTGTTACCTTTTACAGTTAATTACGATGTTTCTTTCGGAACACTTCCATTAACTAGCTACCCCCCTTCAGTGGCACAGCGGTATGACTGCAGACTCACACGGCTAGAAACCGAGTTTCGATACCCGCGGTGGGCAGAGCACAGATAGCCCATTGTGTACTTTTTTGTGTTTAATTGCAAACAAAAAACTTACAACTAGTAGAGAATTATTAGTCTGTAAATGTAATTGAACCGTAATAAGTAATTGGACAATTTTGTTATTTCTTCATGTAAACTTGCTTTTCATTGGAGAATCACCGTATACTTTGTACATCTTACACGGCTATTTATAGTTCACTAATCACACCTTTCAAATGTAAATGTTAAGCCAGACGGACCTACATTCGTTGTCACTCAGTAAAACGGTAATCATTGCTCATTTTAAAATCCAAAGTTTAACGAATCAGCATTATTGACAGCTTATTGCGAGAGCGTGGGTGCCACCATTTCACATGTTAAGCGTTAGATCCGCGTGGTACGAGGCAGGGTGGTCAAGGTTATGATTGGCATGTACGAGTAATGGGAAATTCCCTTTATTATATGTATATATATATTTACGTCAGCTCACGCATTTTAGCTATCCTATATATTCCAAGGTTAACACACTAAAAAATATAATAAATTAATAAGCAACTTAGTGAGTTTTTTAAACGCTGAATTTTAGTTGTGTTGCTAAGTGCTTAGAAAATAATGAATCGAATACGGTAATTTAATCCGTGCTACATACGTTTTTACACGGACAAACTGTATTATATTACACATACGAAGAAACCACAAGGTTATATGTTTTTGCAAATTAGTATTAAAAAAATGAGATAGACATGACAAAATAATGACAGTATTTAATCGTCTTTTATCTTTAAAAGTTAATATATTTTTTAAGAAAATATCACTCATTTGCATTATAGGTCAGCTGCTTAAAGCGCTCGAATTGTAATCTGAGGGTCGTGGGTTTGAATCCCCGTCACACCAAACATGTTTCCTCTTTCAACCGTTAGAGCGTTGCTATGATACGATCAATTCTGCTATTTGTTGGTAAAAGAGCAACACCAGAATTGGCGGTGGGAATAATAACTAACTGCCTTCCCTCTACACTGAGGCCTGGCATGGCCGAGCGCGTTAAGGCGTGCGCTCGTAATCCGAGGGTCGCGGGTTCGCGCCCGCGTCGCGCTAAACATGCTCGCCCTCCCAGCCGTGGGGGTGTATAATGTTACGGTCAATCCCACTATTCGTTGGTAAAAGAGTAGCCCAAGAGTTGGCGGTGGGTGGTGATGACTAGCTGCCTTCCCTCTAGTCTTACACTGCTAAATTAGGGACGGCTAGCACAGATAGCCGTCGAGTAGCTTTGTGCGAAATTCCAAAACAAACAAACAAACCCTCTACACTGATAAGTTAGGGACGGCGAAAGCAGATGGCCTTCTATCTCTGTAAGCGAAATTCAAAACAAACAATATCTCTACCTGTCCTGTAATTTATTATTTTATTAACCATCTGCTAAATACTAATTATTACTACTTCAGTTTTCATTCTGGATTATATGTAACTTCGACATTTGTTGTTAATTAACTTTTTCCTCATATTCTACTTATTTAAGTATCAATAAAAGCTAATTGATAATTAATACACCACAAATATATTGTTAGACTGCATTCCGGTACCCCCCTAGTGGCTTATAACAAAGGCTGACAACCTAAAACGCTGAAAACCGAGTTTCAATACCCGTGGTGGATAAAGCACAAATAGTCCATTGTGTATCTTTGAGCTTAACAACAAACCAAACTAGACCATTGAAATAATTCCAATACTTAAGTGATTAACCCATTGGAGGGATTTACAATTTTATGAAGTTTACGTCTAGTTGATTAATAGTTAACAATTAATTATAAGTTCTTGAGTTCTAAATTCGATGTAAGAAAGTGATTACTGTTTTTAAGTTCATGGCATCTTTAGCTACTAAGAATTATACAACACATAACAGATAATGGGTGTCGTTAAACAAATAAAGATAATAAAGTAGAAACAACATATTTCTGATAATTATTTTTACCTTGAATTTCATGAACTTACAAACATTCGTAATAGAGACGTTTCAACTTACTTGTATGTAACTTATTCAATCGATTGATAACTATACACACGTTTCCATTCACAAAAGAACTATATCATTCATCATTTACCCTTCACTGACCTTTAACCTTACTAATAGGTCCGGCAAAGCCAAGTGTTTAGATCGCTCGAATTGCAGCTTGAGAGTCGTGGTTCGAATCCCCGTCACACCAAATATGCTCGCCCTTTTAGCCTTTAGAACGTTGCTAACAGGGGCGTAGATCCTGGAGGGATGGGGTGTACATCCCCCTTTCATTTTAGGTGGGGGGTATCGTGCATATAATCATCACTCCCTAGAGTTTGGTCTGTTGAATTGTTATATTGCATCACAGGCCTACAAACTGTGTGTTTGTTCTTGTGATTCTCGTGTTCTTACCAATCGAATTACATAATTAGGCCTAGATGTAGGCTTTTTCAGTAGCCGAAATGTACATCTTTAATATAAGCGTGCTTCTAAGCTTTTCGATCTGAGCGATAGTTCGTAAGTATCAGTCAGTAGGCCTAAGTATACATGCAAGTATCGTGGCAACAAGATTACTCTGTGACTGCATGTTTACAGCTTTCAGGTTCACGTAATCAGAGATTACCAATTTGCAAATTGAACAGTCCACAAAAGTGGTTACAAAAATCATCATCCCCATCGAGTGTAAAAAATCTACGCCCCTGGTTGATATATAAGATAAATTTCGCTATTCTTCGGTGAAAGTGTAGCACCAGAGTTGGCGGTGGGTGGTGATGACTAACTCTTTTCCATCTACCTTCCATTACTGAATTGGACCTTTGTGCGAAATTCTAAACAGAGAAACAATAATCTTAATAAAGATTGAGTCCTTTAGGCCTCACAATATTCCCAATATATGGTAGTGTTATTATATGGTTTCAAACGTATGTATGGTGGTTGTTTACCGTTAAGAAAAATAAAATATTAAGCTGGATCTTCATTGTATTTCACTTCTAAATTTTTTATACGAAAGTAATAATCCAAAGAGAAAATTCAAGGGAAAAATGGGTGAAATAAAAGATTCTTACGGTTGGATGAACTAGCGTATTTTACTTTCAATTTCCTTAGAGAGCTAACTCGTTCAATGATGTCCTGGCGTGACCAGGTGGTTAATACCCTCGATTCGTAATCCGAAGGTCGCCGGTTCAAACCACCGTTACACCAAACATGCTTGCCCTTTCAAAGTTGGAGGCGTTATAATGTGACGGTCAATCCCACTATTCGCTGGTAAAAGAGTAACCCACGAGTTGACGGTGTGTGACGATGACTAGCTGTCTTTCCTTTAGTCTTTCACTGATAAACCAGGGACAGTTAGCGCAGATAGTCCTTTTGTAGTTTTGCACGAAATTCAAAACAAAACAAACCATAGTATAATAAGATTATCTGCGCGAAATTCAAAACAAAAACTATAGTATAATAAGATTGTTTTCGCAAAATTCAAAACAAAAAAACACAGTATAACAAGATTATTTGCGCGAAATTCAAAACAAAACAAACCATAGTATAATAAGATTATTTGCGTGAAATTCAAAACAAAACAAACCATAGTATAATAAAATTGTTTTCGCGAAATTCAAAACAAAACAAACCATAGTATAATAAGATTATTTGCGCGAAATTCAAAACAAAACAAACTATAGTATAATAAGATTGTTTTCGCAAAATTCAAAACAAAAAACACAGTATAACAAGATTATTTGCGCGAAATTCAAAACAAAACAAACCATAGTATAATAAGATTGTTTTCGCGAAATTCTAAACAATTCGTTCAAAGAAATCTCCATGTTAAATTGGATTTAACTAACTTTAAATTAAGCCATATTCCAAAGTATCTCCCTCAAATTTTAGCTTAATCGAATTATTACATTTGTTAAATAAGCAGAACTTTGTTTTCCAAAACGCCCCCCAGTAGCTCTGCGGACTCACACGTTAAAATTCTGGTTTCGATACTCGTGGTGGGCAGAGCACAGATAGCCCATTGTATAGCTTTGTGCTTAATTCGAAACAACAGTTTCACTAATAAGAGAGATTAAATTTTTTAGCAGCATTCTAGATTCTTATTTCAAAATGTACGAATAGCATTCCAAATGTTTATTTTAAATAATTCGAGCAAAGTTATATAATCTTACTTAAGCTGTTTTCAACAAGATGGTTTCTAGTCTAATTTAATAATATATTACAAATATGTGTTACCAAAGGAGCACGTGACTTATCACTTTTCTCTCTTCCGCTTCTGATTTTTTTTTTCTGTACTGTTTCATTTCAGTTGGGCTGGACATAGCCCAGAAATTGAGAACAGAAAATTTTATTTCTCATTCCGATGCCGCCAGAAAATGCGCTTTGCATTGTGGGATCATTAATGAGTGATGAAAGTGACGGTCGAAGCCAACTATTGGAACAAGCCGTAAACTAACTGCCTTTTCTCTGGTGTCCAATCAGTCCAATATTAGGGACAGTTAACGTAGGAAACCCTTAAGTAGCTTAGCGAGTAAAATCTAAAACAGGGAAACAAACCGTCTCAATAAAGTGCACATGTCCCTCACTGGTACAGCATTATGTCTACGAATTTACAAAGCTAAAATAAGGGGTTCGATTACCCTCGGTAGATTCAGCAGGTAGTCGCTTTGCTATAAGAAAACACACATACAAAAAGTACATTAAATAAAATTATTAGAATATTTCAGAATGATATTAGCAAAGACAGCCTACAGATTATACATATATATACATACATCAGTTCAGAAGAATCTTCAACTCCTATCCACAAATGTCTCGTGTGATTTATTTCTATAAAACTTTCAGCAAAATACGCAATAACAATAAAAGTGTGTAGCATCTGTTATAGAAGAGTTTTCCGTCAGGCTTAACTTATAGGTGGTGTAATAACCGTTTTCACATACGAGCCGCTAACCCTAAGGACAAATTGTGTTGAGGCCAGTAATTTGACTTCTGTCACAGTAGGAGGGGATAATGGTTACATCGTTTGATTGTCCCTTTTTTTACTGTCTTGAACACTCGTTCGTTCTTCCATTCCTTCTACTGGTATTGGACGTGACTAGTAACAAGTTAATGTTTTATTATGCTCGCGGCTACTGTGTCACGCCTGGCCTCACACCGTGTTAGTAAGAATCTTGTCTCTAGGTTGAGCTCTTGCTACTTTTGGTGTAGATGGCAGCTTTGTTTTAGCTAGCTTTTTGCTAGGTTGTTTGTAGCATTAGCGCGAACCTTACTTAGAATTCGGTTGCGAGACGGTTTTAGTGTTTGTTCCAGTCCACTTTGCAGTTTCGATGAACGCCATCACGGTTTTTGTTTGTTTATTATTGCAAAATTTGTCTAAAGAGCCACATATACACTACTAGACCGCACAGCCGATAGTAATCTTGAAGTACAAGGTATCAAGTTTACCTAAATGGATAACTAAAATCTTGTATGAAATGTTTACAGTAAAGGTCAGGAAATACTTTGTAATGACTTAATCTCAGGTTTGAGACACCTCGACATCCAACTTCGTAGGAGTCAGCTTCTCACATCACGTAGCAGTATCTGTCCTTGAGAACATTTACTGCAACTACACGCCACTTGTGGCACATTTTGGAAATATGGTTCAGCAGAACCATGAATCTCCAGGACTCATATGATACCCCCTACTGTGAGGCACCCTTTAAATACCCCCCACTTCGACGACCTTCAACTGGGAATAATCATCTCTTCAGAGGGCAGCATCTTTTGTTTACATTTCAGGATCTCTTACTACTGGTGTCCATGTGTTCGTTATTAATACACTAACGCAAGAAATATATTACACACTTTAAGTTTCTTATACACAAGGTTATTGTTAACAGATAATAAAACTTTCGTAGGGCTACATTTTTTTCCCTAAGGTACTTTTAGGGATTGTAAGAATAATTTACGATCTTAATTTGGTCATACTGCATGATGCTTGATACCTATATACTATCTTAATTTGGTCATACTACATGATGCTTGGTATCTATATACTATCTTAATTTAATTTTTTTTCTCGCAGTTAGAATTGTTTCTAATTTTCTTCACATCTACAATTTGAAATTTCAGTGAAACTCGTATCAAAGGGCACGATAGTGTGACTATTAACTGACTTTACCATCCAAAGAAACGACAGTGATCTAAAGGTAATTTATGCTTGTTCCGAGTGGTCATCTGAATCTTTGAAAATTAAGGTTACTTAAATTACACTGGGGAACACTCATTTTGTTGCATTTAAAAAAAGACCTTTCTATAGTCAATTTGAGTGTGTTGATTTCAAATCTGAAGTCGGTTTTTGTCTGCAAGCTACAGATTTTATGCAATTTAACATTTTTATTTATTTTTTAATTTTTCGTTATTATAGGAAATTATAGGAATAGCTTATCAACTTGTTTCTGTATTTTATTCAGGTAGGAATTTGCGTTTGTACACTTTATCTGGACAATCTCGTTTAATGCTCCAGCAGTAGTCAGCCAATATACTTTTGTCCCAGCGCCCTTGGTAGCGTTCTTTCATGACCTTTAGGTCTTGGTGGAATCGTTCTCACTCACAGCCCCAGGTTGTCAGGGAACTTATCAAGATGGCTGTTCAAAAAATGAAGCTTGATGCTTATGTTGCACCCGAGATCACGAAAAGCGAGGAGCATTCTGTTCACAGGTTCACTGTAGTTCTCCGCCTTATTGTTTCCAAGGAAGTTCTGAACGACTGCCACAAAGGATAACCATGCTGCTTTTTCTAAAGCGGTCATCTTAGCAACAGACTGATCATCACGAATTAGGGTTCGAATCTGTGGGCCATCAAACACGCCTGCTTTGATCTTCTCAAATGATAACCTTGGTAAAGCTGTGATGATGTGTTGGAAACATTCACCTTCGGTTTCCAGTGCCTTGACAAATTGCCTCATCAAACCTAATTTGATGTGAAGAGGAGGAAAGATGATCTTATCTCTGCTTAAAATTGGGTCTTGTATGATATTTGGCATGCCTGCTTCAAGGGTGTAACGAATAGGCCAGTCCTTCTGGACCCAATGTCTGTCTCGTGCTCGGCTTTCCCACATACAGAGGAAACATGGAAACTTGGTTAAACCTTTCTGTTGTTCAAGAAGAAAGTTGACCATCTTTAAGTCTACACAAATGATCCAATTGTGCTTATGATATTTTAATAAGTCCATGACCATTCTCATATCATCATAGTCTTCCCACAAATGCACTGAGTGATCGAAGGTACTGCACCACAAACATTCCCATTATGTAAAAGAACACACTTTAGACTGCGTTTTGAACTGTCTAAAAAGAGTCTCCATTCAGCAGGACTATAGTAAGGTACACCCAGTTCTTTGAGAAGCCCTTGGATGTCATGGAAGTAAACAAACTGTCTGTCTTCTGAAAAGAAGGTCACAAAAAGCTGATCACGCTTTCTGAAATATGATACTTTAAAATAGTGATCAACAAGATTTCTGCCTTGTAATCTTGATGCCAAAATCTCTGCTGCTTTCTTTGAAAGACTTAAATCCCGCACTAAATCATTCAGTTCAGCCTGGGGAAGAGGCTTGGGGACGGGGAAAGGTTCAGTGTCTGAAGAGCAGTTCTCCGATTGTGTACACTTTTCTGACAATTCACTGTCACAACTGTCTTGTTCGCTTGTATCATGTCCAATGTCTTTATCGTCCAATGAAGGCAAGCCCTTGAAAACTGGAACAGGAACTTCTTCAGAGCAGGCCGAATAGCTGAGGGAATGTTCGGATACGTAATCTTATGTCGGTTTTTCTTCCCAACACCCGTTGTGTTTACCATGCAGAAATAACAGTCAGTTACATGGTTGGTGGGTTCGCGCCAAGTCATTGGAACACCAAAAGGCAGACCATTTCGTTTTCCTTTGGTCCAGTCTCGAAGCATTTCCTCACAATTGTGGCACACAACATGAGGAGCCCATTGCTTGTCTTGATCACCAAGATGAACTTCAAAATATGCCTTGTAGGCACGCTTGACGAACGAGGATATGTTACGTCTCTGACGATTGAGTGTGTAGCATCCACATATGTAGCAGAAGGCATCAGGCTTGTTTCTGCAATGATATTTATTTTTGGAAGCCATGTTTGATCTGAAACAAAAGAAGAATGATCAAAATATTAGAAGCTATCTATATATATGGACGTGAAAATGCTTATACATGGTTTACGCAAGTTCACATTTGTACAATTTCATTAACCTCAAATTGCATACAAACTAGAGCTTGTAGAGAAAAACTAATTTCAGATTTGAAATCTGCGCCTAAAACACCTTCAGAATCAGTTAAAATATCCAATGCAACTCAAAGTTACTGAAAAAGTGTTCCCCAGTGTAATCTAACACAAAGCTGGGGGAGAAAATGGAAACGGAGCTGCTCGAAAACTTGATATTAACCATACTAGGCTGTGAAAACCAATAACAGTAAAGAAACTCTGAAATCCAAGGTTCGAGATGTCTTTATTGATCGACCAAGTCAATGATCACTGGAGCAAAACATCATTTGGACACTTGCATCTTTGTCTTAATGTATATATTAACGCAATGCTGTCATCAATCCTTATTTTCCTAAACTGATTTCTAAGTGGACTTACAATGTTAAAATCCGAGGGAATCAGCATGATCGTCCAATGTGGCTTTACTCGAAATCAAATACTCTGAATTTGTTAATGAAGTTAGCTGTACCCAAGCTGTGTTGATAAATTGAGTCCTCTATGGATACGGCCCGGCATGGCCTAGCGCGTTAATGCGTGCGCTTCGTAGTCTGAGGGTCGCGGGTTTGCGCCCGAGTCGTGCCAAACATGCTCGCCCTCCCAGCCGTGGGGGCGTTATAATGTTACGGTCAATTCCACTTTTCGTTGATAAAAGAGTAGCCCAAGAGTTGGCGGTGGGTGGTGATCACTAGCTGCCTTCCCTCTAGTCTTACACTACTAAATTAGGGACGGCTAGCACAGATAGCCCTCGAGTAGCTTTGTTCGAAATTCCAAAACAAACCTCTATGAATACATATTCGAAGACCACGTTATTCTATGCCTAGAGACACAAATACAAAAGACATCTTCTTTCAGAAGATTGGACAAAATATTACCATTAAAAGTCATATAACAGAAAGTTTTACTAATGATAGAATCATAACAATCTAGTCAGAAAGAAACAGTCAGTGAGGACCCTGAGAAATGTTTTTTCCTTACTCCCTGTATTTATACGTTTTCCGCTGGGACAGTGGCAAGTCTAAAGACTTACAGTGCTAAATTTAAGGGTTCAATTCCTTTTGTTAAACACAGCATGTAGCCACAAGTGACTTTCCTCAATGCAATACACACACTGTTTTAATTTAGAAATTTCAAAACTTCCTTAATTAAGAATGTAATTAAATGCCTTTCACTTCAGCTACTCATTGTATGATGCCATTTACCTAAAGTAAGAACATTTGACTGTCCACTGGTAGTGTAATTCCAAGGTTACAAGTGGAATGTGAAGTTTGAAAATTATGTTTTACAGGAGCAGTGAGACAATCTCTAGAGGTAACAAGCTCTCTTGTATTTTATTGACAAAACGATTAATCATGTGGCCAGAGAGCACTAGTTGTAGATAAGTTTAATTTTAACAATTTAAGTAGTTGAGGTTTGGACACGATACTGGAAAGATATCATGGAGCTCGAAGTCATGGAAGAAGATATTTGTGTAACTAACTTTCTGATAAGGAAAACAGTTTTTTGTGACAAATTAATTATACATTTTAAATTCGGGAAAGGATCTTCACATAGTTACATTCAAAATTTAATCAAACGACTTTATTATAAATATATGTTAATGAAATTACCACCAGAGTGCAGTTAATAATTCAAATATTTATGTTATCTAAGTTGAATTTACTAATTTCTAAATAGCATATTTACAAATTACTAATCTTCATTTCTGTGAGCTTGGCATGGCTAGGTGGTTACGGATCTCGACTCGTAAACCTACGGTCGCGGGTTCGAATCTCCGTTACACCAAACATGCTTGCCCTTTCAGCCGTGGGAGCGTTATAATATGACGGTAAAAACTATTATTCGTTGATATAAGGGGGTATCCCAAGAGTTGTCGGTGGGTGGTGATGACTGTCTCTTCTCCCTTTAATTTTACACTGCTAAATTAGGGACAGCTAGCGCAGGAAGTTCTCTTGTAGCTTTGCGCGAAATTCAAAAACAAACAACACATGACATAGTTGCATTCTTGTTTCACTTTTTTTAGTTTCTATAACATCAACGTTATAACAGTTACACATTCTGGCGTATCCTAAACAAAATCTACAAACCATGCCAAAATTAAATATGCAGGTATAACATACTAACTTCGCCCTATGGTGATGGATAAACAAATGTTCTCAACCAATTGTAGAAGCCCCGATCATGTATACTTTAATTTCAAAGACAGCTTTCAAAAGCCAAACATGTTTAAAACAAAACAACAACAAAAAACAAACGTATTTATAATTCCAATCTTTTAATGGTCCTTTATTGAAAATGGTACCATTAAACTAGAGGATTTCATTAGTTGTGTGCTGGTGTGAGTGTTTATACTCAAGTACCATTCAATAATTATTTTAACTTAAGTAATTAGAATACTAACAGAACTGCAGTTGTTTGTAGATACTTTTCTCTTTTTATTATTAACGTATCATTTATCATTTATCCTATGTGTATTCGAAAGGTAGACTAAATTTTCTTTCTGCATAAGGCCCCGGCATGGCCAGCTGGGTTAAGGCGTTCGATTCGTAATCTGAGGGTCGCAGGGTTCGAATCCTCATAACATGTTCGCCTTTTCAGCCGTGGGGGCAATCCCACTATTGGTTGGTAAAAGAGTAGCCCAAAAGTTGGCGGTGGGTGATGATGACTAGCCCTCTTCTCTTTAATGTTACCTTGCTAAATTAGAGACAGCTAGCGCAGATAGCTCTCGTGTAGCTTGGTGCGAAAATTCAAAAAACAAACAAAGCAAATAAACTTTCTACTAAAACAAGAGGAAATTCTCAGTGGCTACAGCACTTGCAATTCTTTTTGGCAGGATTAGAATACATTAATCTATGAGATCTTGAGCGTGGTCAAATACATCAATCGAAAGGATTTGACCTCCTGAGTCTAAAACTGTAATTAGACCTCAAACCGGTCAGGAGATGACGAAGCTATAAGCTAACAGTTTGTATGTGATAAAATAAATACTAAACCCATTACTACTTTATGACCCACTATACCAAGGATAAAAAAAAGTTAGGCTTAGATAACTACGAATCACGAGTCCAAAGCCTCACGCGAACTTAAATAAGTATATGGAAGGAAATCTAGAACTCTGAAGAAAAAATACAAAACTCTTATCACATAAGCCAAGCAATAAAATTATAAAATTCAAGTAAAATGTATGTTTTAAAGAAAATAGATGAAACTCGGAATATAATAAAAGTGACGACATTGTGACAAATAGTCCATTCTAAAAAGAAGACAAAGTGTTATAATTTGATTTCACAGCTTACAAAATGTCGTATTACTGTAAGTCGATAACTTTGCTACAGTCAGGGTTAGGTTAGAGAAATTAATTGATAAGGTATAGACTATTGATATTTGATTAGAACAGTGCACGTGCTGAGCAAGCGAAACGCTAACATTGTAAAACTTTAAAGTGGAAAAAAGTATTATTTTTAACGTAAAAATCAGTTTGCACTGAGATTAACTCAGAACAGACTTTTTGAAGATATTAATTTATACTATTAATACTTTATTGAACAATCTTATTCTTTGAATACACCATACTTGTGGTATTGTATAGTATTCAATCAATTTAACCCAAATAATTCATGATATTCAAGCTATTGAGAAATGAATGAGTCGTGTGAGAAGTGACTGGAGTGTTAAATAAAGGTTGTTTGCCTTACTTTTATGTTCAGACTTTCTTTATTCATCACTACTTCAATAGCTGGATAGCATAGAACTATTTTTTAGGAAATATTTTGTCGAATCTTCTGCTATTAAGTAGAATTGTCGCTTTGAGTGTAATCAGCCTTATTACTACAGAATATCTCTAGATATTGTTAAGTACAGAGCTTCGAACCCTATATTTTTGCGTTATAAGTCCTCAAGATTTTTGTTGAAGCACCGATATAAACATATCTATATATTTCAAGACAACTGGAAATGGAGAGGCAATGATAATTTGACAGCCCCCCCAGTGGCTCAGCGGTATGTCTGCGGACTTACACGCTAAAATCCGGGTTTCGATACCCGTGGTGGGCAGAGCACAGATAGCCCATTGTGTAGCTTTGTGCTTAATTCTAAACAACCAACCAACTTAGATAATTTGACATTGTTTTGGACGGACGGTGCTTGCTGTAGCATCTTTTTTTAATAGGGTTAATAACCTTATTGAGAATAACAGAAATCTATCTGAACACATTCTGTGACGGTTTTCTGAACATGGTCAACCTTTCTCGAGTAAAAATAACAATTCTCAATGTTCTTCTGATGAGTTTAGATCTGCAGTGCAAGTTGTACCTGGAATAAAATCATTTTAAATACGGGATTTTTGTTATGAGCACAGTAGTTTGTCTTTTATCTATTATTTTATTTTTTAATAAAATGCTTCATTTGTTAAAATGTTTTATAGAATCATTTTGGCTTTCCGAGAAGGTTAAGCAACCAGTAGAATGAAATATGTCAACGTGTTATAATAAACATCATTGGGTTCCTTTTAACCTCGAAACGCAGAGATAAAAAAAACAATTAACGGGGAAATATATCTTAGAACCTAATCAAAATCCTGATAATATAACAAGCCTCTCATATTTCATTACATCGTCTAATGTAATCAAACTGAAAATGCTTATTATGTCTTTATGTGACCAAATTGAAAGTATTTTATTACGTCTTAATGTGGCTAAGTTGAAAGTACTTTATTACGTCTTAACGTGACCAAATTGAAGGTACTTTATTACGTCTAAACGTGACCAAGTTGAAGGTACTTTATTACGTCTTAACGTGACCAAATTGAAGGTACTTTATTACGTCTTAACGTGACCAACTTGAAGGTACTTTATTAGTCAGCTCTTAGCACTTTCGAGGGTGAACACTTTGTTCCGGTTGCTGTTCTTTCGTTTATTGTAAATCACGTAGGACCAAACAATACATTTATTACAAAATAAGACATCAGACAACCTGAACGTTTCCGACAACCATCTGAGAGCGTTCGGGTTCTAAAAATTCCTATTTCCTTATCTATTAAAGCGTAACTGCTTTCACCTAAAACCTATTGTTTGTTTCTTATGAAGTGCAAAGCTGCATATAAGGCTGTATCTGCTCTGCCCACCCCGCGTGTTGGAACATGCTTTTTAGCAATAGAATTTAGCAGACATATCACTGTGCCACTGAGATCTACCCAAAACTGACCAAGATTGGAGTTCTCTCGATCCAATAACGTATTTTGCAATTAAATTAGTTAAATCCAATTATACATTACGTATCTTTAGCGCAAATCTTCAAATAGCATCGTTAATAGTATGTGAAGGTAGCTTATTAATATCTGTGTTTTCGGGATATAATAAACATATAATTTGGTTCGATCACAGAATAAACCGCTCTCGATGTCTACTTCCTCTGTCTATTAAAACTTCACATTATGAATGCAGAGGATGTAAAAATGTATATTTATAATATACATATTGTATGTAATATATACATATAATAAATATATTTCTTATTAAACTTCACCGGAGTTTTTCACGATAACGAATCGCTAACAAGTCGCATTATCCAAATGAATTGTGTACAGTTGATTACATGTCATAAATTTCCCTGCTGCATACCATTTGGGTTGTTATATAACTATGTTGGAGCCACTACATTACAAAAAGTTATGTTATCTCCATTTCTTTATCTTGCCCATCTGTTGTGGTAAAGCTGATGAGTAAGTAGTTTTCTTTAGTAAAGGTTGTGTGATTCCTATCACACTGAGCCATTCATTTGGACCCTTTCAGCACCAGGCCACCCAGGTAGTTAAAGGGTCCCTCTAGGGACGATGAAAATATTTCAATATATATATATATGGAAATGAGATTAGAAAAACGGGTGGAGAGAAGAACATCAATTGCAGAAAATAAAATAAAAAAAAATAGAATTTAATATTGAATTTATTACACCAATAAAATGTCATCGCATCATCATGTTCCCCTGGCGGATCAGAAAAAAAATATTTACCGACTTAACCACAAAAACCTGGGGTTTGATTCCTCGCAATTAATAGAACGCGTCTAGTTTATTTTTGTAGCTAGGCCTCAAACCAGGCAAACAAATGAATGAACAGTACTTAGATAAACCTCGTGGTTTATACATAGATTCTGTTCATATCGCACAAAATTTACATCCTACATCTATGCGTTTGTTTTTCTGAATTTCGCGCAAAGCTACTCAAGGACTATCTGCGCTAGCCGTCCATGAATTAACAGTGTAAGGCTAAAGGGAAAGCAGCTAGTCATCATCACCCACCGCCAACTCTTGGGCTACTCTTTTTCCAACGAATAGTGGGATTGACCGTCACATTATAACGCCCCCACGGCTGAAAGGGCGAGCATGTTTGGTGTGACCGATATTTGGACCATAGCTAAACAACGTTAAAGATACAAATTGAGTTTATCTGTTTTTGGTTGGAAACACATCATTTAATATTTTGTTTTTGGGTGAATGATAAACATGTGTTAAGATTTTCTATAACACACATACCGGCATGTTTTCAGTTTCTATCGATTTCGTTGTCCGTTTTATTGTTTTATTAATAACAAAAAAATACAGTTAAAGTTTCCACATAAATGATTGTCCCAGTTTTATGGGAATGACGTTTCTTTGACGCATTAATTATGTTTTTTTTCGTTTCGCAGTTTTCTTCTGAGCTTCCACAGAAATTTGTTGTATAAGATCGTGAAAAAATAAAAACACACCGTACATTCGTGAAATACGATAGTTTCATTGCGTTTAAAACACTAGCATGCAGGTTCTGCGCCGTCCTTAGAAATGTTTCCTCCACCGGTGATGGTGATTGGTCAATTTACCAGTCGTGAATACAGCCTGCTTCCTAGCATCGTAATTTCCGTTGTAACAAGTTTCTACGAAAAGCACCGAGGTCAGTCTTGGACGACACGTCTTTATAACATTTTTAGAGACCCTTCACTGCACGTGGCCGTCGCGTCCAACGCCAGTTTCAACAGACTTAAAGTACGAAAGTCCATAACAGTCCAGCGGGGCGGTGAAAATATGTGGTCGAATGGGTTGGTGAGGTTTCTTCGACCAGCTTACTTGTAATTTCAAGGTGGGGCTGAGAGCTCGTGAACCTACATTAACTTCAAATTCTTGGTCATTATATTGTTAACCACAACAAAAGATGATGGACTGCATTGCAATGGCTTTTATTTTTCCACAGGTTTTCTCATTAGTTGCCACAACGTTTCACTACGAATTTGCTACGGATTGGGTTAAGGTGTGATTTCGGAGCCTGTTATTCCCTTAAAAGCTCTTCTGGGCGAGTTTTTTCTCGGAGAGCAATCAAAGCTTTCTTCGAAACGTTTTCTCCTGTAACTGGACATCCTATGAAATGCTTGCTTTGCTTTGTGAGGAACGAGTATGAAGCATTATTTTGGTTATAAGTTGGTACTTTTTTGTTTGCCAAAAAGTTTAATCGAGACAAGATTGATTTCGGAAACGAGAAATATTGTTTGGTGAGCGTACGCATGAATTAACCTAATACACTAATTATCTATTGTAATACTTATTTAATCATACTCTGAATACTTTTATATGCAAAAACGGCTCTTCTGGGCCCAGAAAACACTTCAAATAGAAGAGCGAACAACGTTTCGACCTTCTTCGGTCATCGTCAGGTTCACAAAGTGAAGTGTTTTCTGGGCCCAGAAGAGCCGTTTTTGCATATAAAAGTTCTCAACAAGTGGGTTTCTCGACATCACTGATTCATACTCTGAATAGTGTCCAATGTGACACATCTAATTATTCATGTGACACAATTTCTAACACTCACAGATTCAATTTAATTATACAATTCTACGTTCTGTGCAAATAACGTCCTGTTTTATGTTCATTATTTTTGAAAGAATCTTATCCCCCACACACACACACACATATATACAGAACATAATTTAGATTAGTAATAAATATAAAGTGCGTGCATGTGCATATCAAGCTAAAGTTTGAAAGTGTTTGCTAATTTTCAATATAATCGTTTCTAGATACTAAGACAACGTGAGTGTGTTTTTATTTGGGGTTTTTTTTTTGTAAATTTGCGCAAAGCTACACGAGGTTTATCTGCTTTAGCCGTCCCTAATTTAGCAGTATAAGATTAGAGAGAAGGCAGTAAATCATCACCACCCACCGCCAATTCTTGGGCTACTCTTTTACCATTGAATAGTGAGATTAACCGAAACTTTATAACGCCCTCACGGCTGAAAAGGCAAGCATGTTTGGTGCAACGGAGATTCGAACCTGCGACTCTCAGACTATGAGTCGAATGCCTTAATCCACTTGGCCATGCCAGACCACGTGACTGTGTACAACGACACTGTTGTCAGCTTTATTGATAACAGGCCATTTAGAAAAACGAAGAAAAAGAGTATATCCAATTACTGAATTTACTTGCTCGAAAGACACGGTTAGAAAGGTAATATACAGTAGAAATCGTTGAAATGTACAATCTTCCTGAAGAAGCACTGATTAGATAGAGTTTCGATCCATTTCCGTGTATCTTCATCCATTTCAAGAGTTTTTGTGAAGAAAATAAATTTAAAGTTGTTAAAGTGGCCAACTAGTGATCAAACGACAATTCGATCTACTTCGATTTTCTTCAAAAGTTTATCCATTGAGCACATTTTAAATTGATTTTCTTATTAGACAACATTTCTTTTAAAGCGTGACATAATTAGTTCCCTTTATACATCAACTGATTTCAACTGTTTTTTATTATTATTATTCAGTTTTTGTTACACGATGAGTTAAAGAATATTTGTAGAAATTGCTTATGTTTATATTTCCTTCAAACGTATCCGCTCCTAAAAAAAGAATCAATCACGGATGTTGTTTTTACGGTGGTAGGATTGTTTTAGAAGTTCTGGAAATTTGTTTTTAAAGCAACTGAATAACAAATATTTAATCCTGCTAATCAAGTGTCGATCACGTATTTGTCCTGTTATCCTTTGGAGCTGCTTCCCAATGCTTGATTTAAGAAGTTATATGAGAGGAACACGTTATAGCCCAGATAGCATGTGTTGTCGAAGAGGTTCGCGTTGAATTCATTCCATTGGTTGCTCTTGCTGTACAATATAACTTTACCGAAACTAGTAAAACACTAAGTTTTTCTGTGTTTCAAAAATTCGATTTTCACCCTTTTATAGTATTTTGTGGTATAGATGAAATCACGACATTCGACTACATGACTGAATTTTACGTTCGTTAACAAAAAAACAACAAAAACGTGTAACATTGTTTTGTTAACAGAATTACTACAGTTGATACAAAACTGTCAGTTTTGTTTCGTTTTATAACAATAACAAGACGAAGAAAAAAGGAAAGGGAAAATGTTCATGATTTAGCTTGAGCATTTTTAGCATAAATATTTTGACAAACTTACAATACTAAAATATAGGGTTCGAGTCCCGTGGTGGAAGGAGCAGATAGACAATTAAGGTTTTGCTCTGCGAGAAATAAACAAAACGTTTTATAGTTTGTGATAATATATCATCTACAGTTCATTATGAAACAGAATACCTTGGCACTGAATCTGGGATTTGACGGTAATTCTTATTACGCACCACAATAAGAAGGAGAGCGATTTATATTTTTGGCTATAAAAGAATGCTCAGCTCACAAATATCTTAGAATACTCGCAGTCAGATAGGTTTTGAAACAAGGAATTATTGGATACTGGTATACAGATACACCGGTGTCTTTCTACTTGTCTTATTCTCTGATAAGATATTCCTGAAATAAAAAAGAATTTATGTATTTTGAAGACGGTGTTCAAAACATGTATGAAACTTATTTTATATATGTATAAAAAGTTTAACCCAGTCTCTAGGGCAGTAAGTAATCTTGGTTAAACAAAGCAATAAGACGGTTTGGCTAATATACATGACTGCATTTAATAACGACATGCCTGAACTGGTTATTGTATAACTTTTCCCTTAATAATCTGTTAATTTTAAGCAGTGAGAATTACAAATAGCTATTTAAATAGAGTTTCTTATACCATCTGACTTCACATCCTTAAACGATTAAATTTGTCTTTCAAAAACTAAAGCACCATATTTGTGACAGACTTACTTTACACTCCGTATGTACCCTTGACAATAAAACTTGCAAAATCCCTGCTTGTTTGTTTTTGCTTGTGTAGTTAGCACACATTGATTTTAAAGCTTCATAACGTAAAGCAAATAATTATTTTCAATAAACATCGTTAATTACAAGAAATATCGTTGTAATGAATTGTCTTCACCACGGTCACTTCAACGTTTCTTGAGTTAAATAAGCATGATAAGTTTACTTTAAATTTCACGCGAAGCTACACGAAGGCTATCTGCGCTAGCCGTCCTTAATTTAGCAGTTTAAAACTAGAGGGAAGACAGCTAGTTATCACCACCCACAGCCAACTCTTAGATTACTCTTTTGCCAACGAATTGAGATTGACCGTCACATTATAACGTCCTACGACTAAAAGGGGCAAGTATGTTTGGTGCGAGCGGGATTTGACCCCGCGAACCTCGAATTAGGAGTCGAGAGCCTTAACCACCTGGCCATGCCGAGCCTTAAGTTAAATGGTCGCTGTATTTTGCAATGTATTCTGAGCTTCTAACCAGGATTTTAAAACCGAAACTTGAAAACATTACACAATTCCTAATCTGATTTTAAATTACTCCTTAACATTTATTCGTTTCTAGTCTAAAAAGACTTGTCTGAACGTGCAGTATCATTCGTTTGAAAACTGTATGATAGTGATGCAGTTTAATACGTTTAGTCTTCACAGCTTGTAAAACTAAGGTTAATAATTATGCGATCTACTTGATAAAGAAAATGAAATACCCATTGCTGAAAATGGCGCCCGTCGATCGTGTTCAGGGGCGCGGAAGAACATGTTTGTGATGTGGTCGGAACGCTGTTTTCTAGAATTTGGGAGCTTTGGCAAAGAACGATCGTCTGTTATTGTTTTTGCTGCTCTTATTTCGTTTATTAATTGGAGCACAATGGGCTACCTGCACCAAGCCAGCCGCGTGTATCGAGCACTAAACTTTAGCGTTAAACGGTCTTCTATTTGCGTAAGCTCTGGTTAATTTTCAATGTTCTGGTGTCATTTGTGAAGGAAGACAAAATGTGAGCTATGGTATACATGAAAATCTCGTTGAACGTGATGTATTGAGACATGCACTGACTAAACTTTTAAATAAAATCTATTTTTCGCTGTATTGTTCTAGTTGAATTTATTTCTAACAGTGTATATAATGTACTCTTAAGTATCAAAGTATCAGAAATAAATAAATATCTTGTGTTACGTATTATCATTTATTTTGGACGAGTCTCCGATTTGTTATGTTTCGTATGTTAACATATTGCTATTTCAAATAACCATAAATTTGGATTTGACTCTAGAATTTAATAATATGTTAATCTGCATTAATTGTATAATATTTTCCAACAACATTCATATGCACAATTTCCTTTTTTTTAACACAAATAACGTTTATTACCAATAGTTATCATAAATGATGGCTTATATAGAAGAGTTTTAGAAATTTACATACAATACTGATTCTTACATCCGGTCTAGAACTGAATATTTTATCGATGGCTCAGGTTCACGAGGAAAAAATTAATTCTGAGTTAATAATACTGTCACATCTCGCTCGAGCTAACTATCTATTGATGACCGCACCCCTTTATAAGCTGACTTTTACCGATCGTGATATATAATGTCCTTGCAGAACTTCTAAAGTTTGAAGTAATTTATTGAAGTTGAATGATTTGTAATGTTCGATTTCTATAAACGTCCCTGGTCGAATTCTATAGTTTTCCGATCAATAAGCGTTTGTCAGAAATATAACTTCATAGGCCTTAGCGTACTGACCGTAGCTATTTAATAATATCACTATAACACACTAACTTTAGCTGGCTAAATTATAATACTCTTTGTCTCTCGGTGCGTCGGTTTTTATATACGAATCAGACAAGTCTCTTGACGTTTTAATAATATTCTAGCGCGTTTTTGAAGATGTTTGTTTGTTTCTTTTGAATTTCGCGCAAAGCTACTCGAGACCTATCTGCGCTAGCCTTCCCTAATTTGTCAGTGTAAGATTAGAGGAAAGGCAGCTAGTGACCAAAGCCCACCGCCAACTCTTGGGCTACTCTTTTACCAACGAATAGTGGGATTGACCGTCACATTATAACGCTCCCACGGCTGATATGGCAAGCCTGTTTGGTGTCACGAGCCCGCAACCACCTTAACTACCTGGCCATGTCGGTGCCGTTTTTTTGCAAAACAAATATTGTTAATTCTCAATTTAAAGAATCGTCTACAAATTTCGAGAACAGGCGGAACGTGCGCAATACATAGTTAAGAATATACATCACATGCAAAAAAGAAAGCTGAACAGAAACAAGTGTAGGCGCTACAGTGAAGTACAACAGTAAATCTATTACAGTTGTTTAAGTTCTCTAACTGTGTTTGTTTCTTTCTAGTTTGCCTTTTTTTATTGAGCCTAAGACTGTTATTTTTCTTATGGAAACAATAATTCTCACATAATACCATATTTTTACTCGTGTTACTTCACTGACATATTGTAATAAATACATGTCCCTTCTAAAATTATCGTCACAGCATTACGGTCCCGTTTTATTAAATATTGTCTTCTGCTCTCTCTTTCAGTTAGATGTAACGTGCATGTGGTTTGAACATTTGAATTGGAAGTAATTTTATAAATTAGATCTGTATCAAAACACTTTATAGTAAAGTTGTGATTGTAAGATATGTTATGAGACTTCCTCACTGTTACAGCAGTAAGTCTACGGATTTACAACCCTAAAGTCAAGGGTTCGCTTCCTCTCGATGGACTCAGCAGATAGCCCGACGTGGGTGTGCTATAAGAAAACACCTACCTGTGTTACGAGTTCCAATACACTGGGCCTGGCATGGCCAAGGGCGTAAGGCGTGCGACTCATAATCCGAGGGTCGTAGGTTCGCGCCCGAGTCGCGCTAAACATGCTCGCCCTCCCAACCGTGGGGGTGTATAATGTGACGGTCAATCCCACTATTCGTTGGTAAAAAGTAGCCCAAGAGTTGGCGGTGGGTGGTGATAACTAGCTGCCTTCCCTCTAGTCTTATACTGCTAAATTAGGGACGGCTAGCACAGATAGCCCTCGAGTAGCTTTGTGCGAAATTTAAAGAAACAACAAACCAATCCAATACACTTTTGCTGCTTTAGAGTAAAGTTGTTATTGTAAAGCACTTTATTTCGTTACAATGATTACAGTTATTCAGTTTCCAGTAGTTACAAAATGTACAGAAAAATTACGGTTATGTTGTTTTTACCGAGTTCATCAACCGAGTCACGGTGGCGGTTTCCAGTTGCTCCTTGTTTGTACTGTGATCATTTCTTTTCCATGTAACGGCACAACAAACAGAGGTTGAACCTCTCCACAAAAACTAGGTTCTGGGCGGTCCTTCTATAACCTTACTCTTTCCGTTGATTGGTCCTCTGTAGTGGCTTAATATAATCACGCAAGGCGAAAAGCCAAATAATTTGGAATACTCGTTTGAAATGATCACAAGCACCCCATATCTCTTCACTTCCAGTAGCTTTCGGTTCAGGTAACCTAGTCTTCTCAGACGGTCATTTGGAAGGCTTCAGTGTTGTCCAGTCCAGCCAGCTCTTTCGCTTTTTTTCTTGAACCATCGTGTTGCGTGGCATTTCCGAACATACAGTCTGCATGGTGAACTCAGTGAGTGGGCAAACGACGGCAGAAACTCGTGGACAGCAAACGTAGAGGGTTAAATAAACCACTGGGGAAGACAAGGCGTCTAGACATCAGAAATTAATACAAAGCTGAAACTGTACCCAGTTAGAAACCGGTTGTGTCACTTGATGTCTCGTGTTGTTCGACTGGACTTTCACAGGTAGGTCTGCTGCTTTCCATACTTAGTCAAAACAAGTGAACATTTCATGACTTTGTACGAAATGAATGTTTAACAAAGAACACAAAATTAGCATCGTGAAATGCATCAATACGTTAACTTTCCTCATTGTTGAATAAATACAAGTTGTGAAGAGTTAGTCAACATATATACGTATGTATATGTACTATATAATGAAAATGTTTGTGAAACAAACATTTTATTCCAAATTTGTTTGCTTAATATTTTCGATATTTCAAAATTTGAAGACAAATGTTAAACCTTTGAACTTATCACCTTTCAAAATCATGGGAACAGAAATACATTCCGAAGGAGTTTTCATTGTTTTTAAAAAAAGGAAGGCATGGTGAACAAATACATTTGAAAGTTCTAGAAACAATATTATTTTACTGCGGTATAGAATGGTTCATAGAATGACTCTGAGTTTGTTTGTTTTTATTAAAGTAAAAAGGTTTAGCTCATATGTCCGTCACCTCTTGACCGATTTGATATCTAACGACAGTTTTAGACTCAGAATGTCAAACCCTTTCTACTGATACAATTGATTGTGTCCGGGGTTTCGTAGATTATTTCAATGTAATCCTGTGCCGCGGTTATTGAGAGCTCCCTCTTGTTCCTGGCTCTGTTCTCTTGCTTTCGATACTTTCTCGAAGATCACAAGATACCTAGGTGAAACCGAATGAAAATCCACTCTGATTAAGACACTTTTTCATCACGTCAAAACTTATCACATGAGAATTTCTTTGAAAACAAATCGTTAGACCATTTGTTCATTACCCCCTTCTGACACAATAGTTTTCTTATCTACGTCTGTGTTGACTTCTTATTTATTCTATGGATTTCCCCTGCAGTGACACGGCGGAACGTCTGTGAATTCACACCGCTAGAAACAGGATTTCGATACCCGTAGTTGGGAGAACACAGATTGCACAATGAGTAGATTTGTGCTTAATTCCAAACAAACAAATAAATAATCCATGGATTATTATGCATTATTTTGGAAACTTGGATTATGGTTTCTAAATAAATAAGAAAAAAAAACACAACGTAATAATATAAATATGATAAGCAAAATACGACGTAAAAATTGTGTTAAAAACAATAAAACCGAAGTAGTCGACAAGTAACATAAGTTGTTGTTGTTTTGAATTAAGCACAAAGCTACACAATGGGCTATCTGTGCTCTACCCACCACGGGTATCGAAACCTGGATTTTAGCATGTAAGTCCGCAGACATACCGCTGAGCTACTGGGGGACAATTAACATAAGAGTGAATTACTTTAACAAGAGTAGAATAAGCAATTAATTATGTTAAATCTGACAGGTCGAAGAGTGTTTCAGGGTGAGAAAAGACTGCTGTGATGACCAGTACTTCACTTTTGATAACAAGATAATTTTAACTCTGTATATATATATATAAAACAGAATGGGCAAGATTCAAAAAATAACAACTATGTGATTGTTTGAGGTTATCGCCTGCAGGATATGGAGAAAGCCAAAAATCAGTAATTCATTTTAAGTAGCATGCTGTGCTCTTTACCGTCCTCTGAATTTTTAATTTTTAAATTCGTAAACTTACTTCTTTCGTTTTAAATCAGAACGCTTACGACACACACACTAGCGTCTGTCTATCATTACTGAATATTTAGAGCACCAGTAACTAGAGATTGGGGTTTATAGCCCGCCACGGCCAGATGGTTAAGGTACTCGACACGAAATCTGAAGGTCGCAGGTTCGAATGCCCGTCGCACCAAACATGCTCGCCCTTTCAGCTGTGTGGGCGTTATAATGCGACGATCAATCTCACTATTCGTTGGTAAAAGAGTAGCCCAAGAGTTGGAGGTGGGAGGTGATGACTAGCTGCCTTCCCTCTAGTCTTATATTGCTAAATTAGGAACGACTAGCGCAGATACCCCTCGTGTAGCTTTGCTCAAAATTCAAATCAAATCAGTTAAGCCTTATTACTGTCATTTCATTTGAAATATTATCTCAGCTGGACTCAACGCAGATAGGCTTCGTGAATAATCCTAGGTGTAGCCTTGCGCTTAAAACAAACAAGCAGAACTTAAACTTATATCTAAAGAATTTTATGAAGTATGTGTTGACATTTTCCTAAATTGTGGCTGATATCAAAGTCATAACGTACCTCAGATGAAGATTCCAGCGTCCTTCTTCCTGAATGTTAACTGTGTATCTTCTTTGTTAATGTGGCATTCAGTGGTCAATTATGCAGTCACTCGACGTTTCGGTTTCTATTTGTGATATACGTAAGAGGTGAAGGTACCCGTTGAGGAAGTCAAAACTTAGTTGAGGATATTGTTAGAGAATGTTCCTCTAACTTCGTTCTTTTATTGTTAAATTCTTTATAAACTTATTTAGATACAATGTGCAAACCCTGCTCTGTGGAAAATAATAACTGGTTAAGCACTTGTGTCTTTACATAAAAGAAAAGTCTGTACAATACGGTGATGAAGGTAATAACCGACTAATTTTACTGATCCGTGTCTTTAAATTTGAAAAAAATCTGTATAATACGGTTTTGTTATCTGTTTTTGTAGAAGGTAATAACTGACTCACTTAACTGATTAAGTACTCATGACTTTGAATTCAAAACTAAAACTCTAGAAGATGCGCTAATACTTTCTGCTTCAGGACTTTCAGTCGCTCTTAGCGAGTGAAAATTCGATAATAAGATAGCACTTGGACACCATCTGACAGTTTTTATTTACCGTATCAAAAATTAAGACAAATCGAGTCAGTAAACACTGGATGATAAAAGCCAAATGCGTATAGAAAAGATGCAAATACATCCTATTTCAAAGGTTTTTGTACCTTCACCTTTCTTAAAGCATTTACACCTTTGAACAGTTTCCAATTACCATGCAAAAAATTACGGTGATCAACTCGGTCATACACGTGTAACGGATCATCGTGGTAAGATGCACAATAATGGTACAAATTTACATCGTGGTAAGATGCACAACAATGGTACAAATTGATACAAACGTATAATTACTGTATTTTTTAGTCAAAACACCCACCCGAAATCATTACGACTGTTAAGAAATTAAGTTTGAAATGCGATTTTAATAGTGACATCATCCGTAACGCAAGCTATTTTTTGTACACATTTCTATACCCAAGCGTCATCACTGATGAGGGTTTGACCAATATAATATCAGTAAGTGAAACCAAGCGTGTTCTACTGTAATTGATTTTTATTTGCGTTTTTTTATATCAGTCGTCTGACGCTCTCTGGTATGAAATTTCCATTATTAATTATGAAATATAAGGATAAAACTTCGTATGAGTTGCGTTATACATGAAAAAAATTTAAATAAAAACGGAGATTAGTGAATCTGTCATAAAATAAATTTATGCTTTAAAATACGTTAGTTGCAACCGTATATTTTTACGTTATGCGTTCATCCCAACTGTGAAAAATAAATTTTATTTTGAAGAACTTTCTAGTGTACAATATTTTTTTCTTAGAAAAATGTCAAAGGGTTTTCCTAGTGTGCAGTTGAGCACAAATTATCCATTTGTAAAAAATATTTACACAGTTGAAAATTCACTTATATAATTAAATTCAAGTGGATATATGTTTAAAAATTCTTAGATCATGGAATTCTATTCCAGAGTTAAGAAAAAATGTATTTACCAGAATATTCCTAATTTTGGGAATCATTTGTTACTAAGTCCGAATATGTGAAGTGTAATAGGGCGTTAAATTAGCCGTCTTTGATTTAGCAGTATAAAATTGGAGGGATGGCAACCAGTCATCACCACCTACCGCCAACTATTGAGCTACTCTTTTACCAATGAATAGTTCTATTGACTGACACATTATAACGCCCCCACGGCTGAAAGGGCCAGCATGTTTAGTGTGATGGAGATTCGATCCATGACCCTCAGATTACGATTTTAGCACCTTAACCACCTGACCATACCGGGCCTAAGTGTATGGAATAACATTTTTTTATGTGTCTTTTATGATAGAGTTTTCTATTCATTACAATAATATTTTTTCATCCATTTATCAAGCATTATTGTTTGAATTGTTGGTAGCTTAAGATGATAAAGCTAGCCGATTTATCTTGCCATCCATGTAAAAGCCATAAATCGTTAATATAATATCTCACTGGTCTTACTAAGAGTAGTGAGATTGTAAATCTAGAGATGATAATACATCTAATTTGATCACATTTTTGTAACGATAATCAAACACTGATATGAATACTACAACGTTCTGATTTCATATTTCTTTCAAAAGTAGCCAAAGAGTTCTTTATCAATCTCTGATAAGTACTACGGAAACCAAAGAAACAAGTAATGTTGTTTTGAATTAAACACAAAGCTACACAATGCGCTATCTGTGCTCTGCCCACCACGGGTATCGAAACCCGGTTTTTTGCGTTGAAAGTCCGCAGACATGCCGCTGAGCCTCAAGAGGGCAAACAAGTAATAAAAACAAACAATCAACAACCTGTGTTGTGTTTCCATGTTTTAAGACTAAATGAGAATGTGGTATCAGTGGAGTACTGTGGGCAGCCTTTATAACAACATCAGTCCCTGCTTTTCTTCTATACTTAACTTTTATCGCAGAAGATTTAAAAGCTTAATATTTTTGTTCTGTTTCAATTCATTCCTGAGCAGACGATATACACGTAAGGTAATTAAAGCCATCAAACAGTAATTCGACCAAGTAGGTACTAACCAATTATCGCTGTAAGAGTAAAGCAGCATCCATGGTTATTTAGTACACACTAATTTTGATCACTGTTGGACAATGGTGCATTTTTCGTTATCCTCTTGGTGTTGACAATGAACAACATTGTTTGTTTTGAGATCGTTTGTTTAGCGTGAAATAAATGTTTTTAATAGACTTTATTTATATTCGAGGTTTATGTATAGTCCTGGCGTGTTCTACGGAAAACATTTGTGAGGTAAGATGGTTTTCTTACACCGATACCAGGTAATACGGTTCGACAGTTTTATACTGGAACTCTGTTATTCTTTTTTGTAACATTGTAACAGTATTTTACAGACTAGTGGTAACAACTGTGATTTTTTACCATATAAATAACTTCTAAAAGGATTTCACTTTGAAGCAATAGTAAGAAATGACGTGGAACTATTTTAATTTTTTATTGAAATACATTAGTATACTCTTCTCATAACTCTTCACGTTGATTGGTTATTTTCAATAATTTGCCGAAAGAACTTCTGATATTAAAAAGCACTTGAATAAAGTGTGTAATTTATAAATTTCATAGATTTCGATCAAATGATTTGTTACGTAACACGTTTCTCATAAATTTTGTCATTTGTGTTTGTTTGTTTTCCGAATTTCGCACAAAGCTACTCGAGGGCTATCTGTGCTAGCCGTCCCTAATTTTGCAGTGTAAGACTAGAGGGAAGGCAGCTGGTCATCACCACCCACCGTCAACTCTCGGGCAACTCTTTTACCAACGAATAGTGGGATTGACCGTCACATTATAACGCCTCCACGGCTGAAAGGCAAGCATGTTTGGTGTGACAGGGATTCAAAACCGCCTGATTACATGTCGAACGCCTTAGCCACCTGGCTATGCCTGGCCTAAAACAGAATTGTAAATGACAAGTTTAGCCAAAATGTGGCAAACATTGAAATTATATCTTTTTGCTAGTTAATACAGCCCATGGTTTATTTATGTTAGATTATTAATATTAATACTGAAAAGGTTAGATAAAACCTATGTAAGGTGATTAGCCAAATCTTTATCCTGCACGTTAACGGTGTACAAACAAACAAGAACAATATTAGTTCCTTCTTACGACTTTTATTTTATTTTGGCGGAATATCAGTGGATGTATAACGATATATCAACCACACTTGAAGCGTTCCATTCCAAGAGAACAATCATAAAATATGAGAAGGAATGAATTAAACTTTGTACACAGACCTTTCAGACTTCACAGCTTTTAACATTAATTATCTTTAGTATTATGTATAATTGAAGTATTTCTTAGAAAGTATACATTATAAAGAAAAAAGGCATCAAAGCAGCCGCCATATTCCCATGCAGCTGTTGACAAATGGTTTTGTTCACTAAGCCTTTTCTATTTTTTCTGGACACAATCTTTCTTCTTTCGCTTCTTTTTTTCTTTTTTGGTTTATATTAATTACATATTTACTTCAAAATGATAAGTTTCTTTTAAGTTGTATTTTTTTCTCTGTTTCGAATACAGATTTAATGAGAAAATTACTTTAAGTACTTCGAAACGTTGAGAAAACAAAAATCATAAATTAATGTCAAACTATTGGGCTCTGAGTAAGTTCATACCAGTTAATTTAACGTTTCCTAAATTTTCCGATATGTGGCGACGTATTTTGTATCTTTTTTCCGTCCCATTCGCCAGTCATCAATATCAAAATCTATTTCCAAGTTAATTATAGACCAGGCATTGGAATTACTTCCAAATTCTTCCCTTTCCTTTTACATAGAAACACAGGTTTGAGTCGGTTTCTAGTGGTTTGCCAGGCACCAGTAAACATGTCGGGCAGAGATCTCAAAGGGGTAGCGTTTTTTTTTTTTGTTTCCTAGGTGCCATTGCACATTAACATCGCATTTTTAATTCCAGTTCTATCAGAGCACATTACTTCTGGAAATATAATTATTAAAATTTTATAATTTTATATAAGCTTAATACACGTGGTTTGGAGGCTGCTTCGTGTTTTCTTGAGGATAAATATTGACAACCAATCACATCATTCTGTTGAAAGAGATGGACAAAGTCTTCGACGCCGTAGGTGATACTGGTTCTCTATCTGTTTTTAAGAACAAAATATATATACAAATGTTATGCATTCCTAAACTTGAGGTAATACAGTAGAAGGAAGACAACTCACAAAGAGCACCACTTGCGATGCTCTTGCCTGAGTCAATCCCACTATTCGTTGGTGAAAGAGTAGCCCAAGAGTTGGCGGTGGGTGGTGATGACAAGCTACCTTCCCTTTAATTTTACACTGCTAAATTAGAGACGGCTAGCGCAGATAGCCCTCGTGTAGCTTTGTGCAAAATTCGACAAACAAACTCTTGCCTGACACATAACAGTGTCATTTGATAGACACTTTTACAAGTTACAGAACATTTTCCGACTCGAAGTGCAGTGTGCGATGTTTTGTTATTTTTGCGATTATCCGGTACGAAAATGGGAATAAGAGAATTATAAATCTGAATTTCAGTCTTCGAACATTCTGAGTAGTAAAACTGCATAAATTTGAACGTCACATGCTTTGAAACTAAAAGAGTTTAAACTTTTAGATTACTGTGGTTGAAAAATGTACCAAATGAACGTATTGGCGTCTCCGAACAAGGATAAGTCATAAACACGTTTCGAAGGCTCATCTCTAGACGTTAAATTAATTTCGTTTCATAAAATTTTAAAACGTAAAATACTTATGCTTACAACATAATTCGACGTACAAGTTCATTACGTTAGATAAATATTGTTTCGTAAAATTTCAGAACTTAAAATGCGTTTACTAAGTAATACAACGTACTGGTTCATTAGGTTAGATATATATCGTTCGTAAAACGTTAAAACAGAAACTATTTACGTTTACTAAATAAAACAGCGTACTGGTTCATTAGGTTAGATATATATCGTTCGTAAAACGTTAAAACAGAAACTACTTACGTTTACTAAATAATACAGCGTACTGGTTCATTAGGCTAGATTTGTATAGTTTCGTAAACTGTTAAAACATAAAAATGCTAACATACAGCACACTGGTTCATTAGGTTAGATTTATACAGTAGTTTCGTAAATTGTTAAACATAAAAATACTTACATTTACTAAATAATACAACGTACTGGTTCATCAGGTTAGATTTATATCGTTTCGTAAAATGTCAAAACGTAAAATACATGCGTTTAATAAATAATATTCGGAGATATTGATTTTTTATATAATCGTAAAAACTGTCAGTTGAAATAATAAAGACATAAGAATTCTCGTACCAGTGTTGTATCAGTTTCCCTTCGTACAATAACTCGGAGTTCAACTGATAACTTTAGGAGTTTGTTCAGAAGCATTACAATAATTGTCCCTTTATTTCATTCCCAGGAGCATAATAAAAGTGATTATTACAACATACACGTCTACGAAGAGTGAAAACAATGGCGGTGAAGAAGTTTCTTTTTATGTGCTGTTGAACGAAAGGAAACGTGTCCATTCTAAAAAGATTAGCTATTTTAGGGTTAGCTCCAAATGAGATTTCATCACACCTGCATTGTCTGCTATACCCTTTCACTCTAGGTAAGTCATTCATAAAAGTATAGTTTATAGTTAATGAATGATAACTATTATTATCCAGATACTGTGCACACAACTTAAAATATTTCTTGTTATGAAATCACAACACAGAGGTTTGTTTGTTTGTTTTGAATATCGCACAAAGCTGCTCGAGGGCTATCTGTGCTAGCCGTCCCTAATTTAGCATTGTAAGACTAGAGGGAAGGCAGCTAGTCATCACCACCCACCACCAACTCTTGGATTACTCTTTTACCAATGAATAATGGGGTTGATCGTCACATTATAATGCCCCCACGGCTAAAAGGGCGAGCATGTTTGGCTCGACGGGGATGTGAACCCGCGACCCTCAGATTACGAGTCACACGCCTTAACACGATTATCCATGCTGGGCCCACAACACAAAGGAAATCCTGACAAGTAGAAGCATAATGAAATAATGAACAGCCTTTGGTAGTGTTTGGTTTGTTTGTAATTAAGCCACACAGTGGATTATCTGTGCTATGCTCAACAACACTAGTATTGAAATCTGGTTTATAATGTTGTAAATTCGAAGATTTCCGCTGGAGGGCAGCGTGTTTGATTGGAAAACATTGATAATGAATTTTTGCATAAACAAGATATCTGTAAGCCAACAAGCTTACGACGCTAAAATCCATAGTTAGAGTAAATACTTTAAAGACAGCAGACAGTCCAATGTGACTTGGATCTTAAATAAACAAACAATTTAGGTAAACAGAAAGAAACGTATTGGGAGAATCAAACCAAAAATACAAGGAGGAAAATATTAAACAGAAAGGAAACAGTTTTATTGGTAGAACTTCTGTTTAATGTTAGGGACGAAACTATAGAATGGGATATCTGTAATCTGCCCACTACGGATATAGAACCGGGGTTTCTTGTGTTATAAGCCGACAGACTTACCGGTGTACCATTCTAACACTCGGTTGTTAAAGCAACGTATGTGAATACCATATCTGTGTCAAAAAGAAATTGTTATTCAGAATGTTATATTCAAAACCTTCTTCAATGTATGTCTTTATTTAGTCAATCTTAAGAACTTTGAACTTTAATATGTTTTTAGAAAATCTGGAAATATAACCTGTCAGGATCCTTACACGTACGTGGGTTGAAATGACCATGTCAAAGACATCTGTGGTTTAGACATAGCTGTCCTTCTTTTGAACTACTTATCAGAGAGAAGATAATCACAAGTACCTGTGGTCACAAAGGATTTGTCTGACTCTTTGAACCGATTAACAGGATTTGCTGTCAGTTTTATAACATGTCTGCAGTATGTAAATATTTCATTAGTATGACTAGTGTGGTGTCTCGAACCTTAACCAACGGTTTGCAACCTGGCGCGATAATCGCTAGGCAATGCCCAGTCTTAAATTTTCTGAGCAGAAAACCTTGTTCAATTGTTGTTTTTTGTAGTCAAGTACAAACCTACACAATGGGCTATCTGTTCTCTGTTCACCACGGATATCGAAACTCGGATTCTTGCGTTGTAAGTCCCCAGTCACATCGATGTGCCACTGTGGGCACCGGTTCAGTCACCATAATGTTCTACATTCAGATTTATGGGTGATAAACATCACTGGTTTTTAATCGTAGCATAGTAAGTTCATTATGAAAGAGAAAACTCGTAATCGTTTCGCCCTGTAGCACGTTTTTCGTGAACTTCAGTGAACATTTGAACTGAGCGAACATTTATGAAAATTTAACAATAAACATTCCATGGTGCTCTTTGGTATTAAAAAAATTCAGTTAAAATTAATTAAACGGTATACTAAACAATTTATTTAAAACAACCATTTGGTAGTTTTATGTGTTAAATTACTTGCTCAGGAACTATTGGTTTCCAAACTAAGTGTAAAAAACAGAAATACTATATTTTTAAAACTCTGTACATAAACTTACTCGACCTTAGCTTCAAACTCCACGAATTAAAACCTTATTTTACCTATGGAATTTTTCTTTGCAGCAGTTCGTTATTTCTTCTCTTGAGGTACACGTTGTTAATAAAAATTACTTAAACATTTTTTTAACTCATGAACATTTATAAAAAATAAGCAATCTTTATTGTATGCTTGACACGTATAATGTAATAACGTAGAAATTAAAGTAGAGTTTAGAAAATATATAAGTAAATGTGAATAATTAAGTCCTGTTTCATAAATTAATATTAGTCTTAAGCCGTCTGTGAGTCTTAATAGTAATACACTTATTAATAAAAATTATTTATTAAGATAATATCTTAGAATAGAGATTAAGAATCCAGTATTTAAAGGGACTAATATTAATGGGTTGTAGAATATAGGTTGTTATTTGATTTTTGATTTTTTGCATCAACAACCAACAGTGAAGTTAAGCCTAAGTAATTTTACTAATTAGCAATGAAGATTTATCATTAAATTAGCATGGAAACTCCAAAGAATTAGAGTTAACGCTTGAGTATAATACAACGTGCATAAATTTTTAATCGTTACCTAAGACTAATGAAAGCTAATAATAATACATAATTCATGACATTCCTTCTTGCATACTTCGAGTTCACCACTCTTAAAGAAAAAAATATTATTTTGTCTATAATAACTCAAGAGCTCGAATAATAAAACTGGCTCTACATTTTTCTTATTAAAAAACATCCTTCAAGTCCAGAATTGGTTGAAACTTCATATAATCAGTTCATCTATCATGATAACGAGGTTATCTCATATCAACATTGAATCCAGGAATGTAATTATTGTCGAGGGACGTGGAAGTGTATAAAAGTCTTCCAGTAATAATTCCCATGGCAACCAATTTATTGGCCATTTTACTATACATTTTGTAATTGATAAAATACAGTGACTACTATAAAATAATTTTGGAGCTGTAATTAAATTTATTTATTAATCACGCATTAATTAAAAATATATCTAGATGGCGCTATAAAAGAAGTTGTTTTGAATTAAGCACAAAGCTACACAAGGGACTATCTGTGCTCTGCCCACCACGGGTATCAAAACCCGGTTTCTAGCATTGTAAGTCCACAGGCATACCGCTGAGCCACTGGTGGGAGGCATGCTGTAAAAGAAAAAAGTACATTATACACGTAAAAAACGGCTCGTTTGGATTGAGAAAATATTTTACGTAGAGGAGCGAACAACGTTTCGACCTTCTTCGGTCATAGTCAGATTCACAAAGAATGAAAAAGGTAACTGACCGGAAGCTGACCACATGTTTGAAAGGGGTTTGTGTAACTGAGTGTCGGAATGTAGAAGCCGGTGTTAGATGTTTGAATATATAATTTTATATTATTTGTTTTATTATTTTTAATATAGATATAAAGGTGTTCCTTTGTATTGGTTTATTTTGGGTTTAAGTTTTTGTATAAGAAATGCTTCTTTAATTTTGCATTTGTTTATGTTTGTTTCTTTATTTAGTATTTGGGTGTTTTCTATGGTTATGTTGTGTTTATTTGACTTGCAGTGTTCGAAAGTGTGTGAAGGTGACATTTTATGTTCTTTGAATCTGGTTTCCATTTTTCTACTTGTTTCTCCAATATAGAAGTCGTGGCAGTTACCACATTGTATTTTATAAATAATGTTGGTGTGGTGTTTGTCAGTGTAGTTTTTACATGGTATAGACCTCAGTTTTGTGCTATTTTCTCGACCCAAACGAGCCGTTTTTACATATATATTTCTCTACAAGTGGGTTTTCTCGACATACAGATGAAGAAAGTACACTGCCCAACGTGGTCCCTATGTAGCTATTAATTCATTTCTGTGATTTGTTCCAACGCGAACATATTAATTTACTTTGTCTATTACCTCATATGTCTCTGGGGCGTTTGTAAACAAAAAAAGCGTAAGGGTTGTCATAAGCGTAAAACTTATATTATTAGCGTAAAATCCTGTGTTATATATTAGCAGTTCGTATACGCTACACTGGAGCATCCAATAGAGATTTGGCAGTTCCACGTGGCAAAGATTAAAAATGTACCTTCCTTGGAAAGACACTTGGTGGCGCGGACAAAGAATTTAACTCCTCTATAAAAGTTGCCCCTCAGCGGCACAGTCTGAGAATTTACACAGCTAAAAACTGAGTTTCGATACCCGTGGTGTGCAGAGCAGAGATATCTCTTTGGGTAGCTTTGTGCTTAAGTATAAATAACAACAATCTATAAATTTAACAAAAAAAAACATTTGTTCTTAAAACACCAAAACGAAGAATAGCACTTTAACATATTTAAAGTACAGTTTAGTACTCGACTGGAACTCTTTGTAATTATTTCAGCGGATACATATTTTATAACTTTCTACTTTTTACTAATACAGTGGTAAGTCTACAGAATTACAACGCTAAATTAGGGGTTCGATTTCCCTTGATGGACTGAGCAGATAACCCAATGTGGCTTTGCAAAAAGAGAAATACACGTACTTCTTTGTCAAAATGTGTTTAGCAATTACTCAATCTGTTAGAGTTATTTTTAAATGTACTACAATGAATTTAATGCATTTGTATTTCCATGAATTATCAGGTTATGTTGTAAAAATAGTAATAAACCGAAAATTTTGTAGATTAATTATTTTTTTTTGTTTGGAGCTATTAGACCGCCATAGAGCACTCTAAAAGGTGTATACGATTAGAATTGTTACCTCTTAGTTGATAGCGGCACGTCTGAGCTCTAATTACGCCAAAACTCTGGTTTCGATACACGTGGTTAGAAAAGCACAGATATCTTAATGTGCCCCTTACAGGTTTTACCCAAATTCAAATAACCAATTTTTACCACAACAACGTTAAATTATCGGATAATAACGTTTAATCTTGTTGCAGTTAAGCAAAAGCTACTGAACACACTGTTTGTGTTGCACCTCCGTGGGTATCGAAAGCCAGGTTTTAGGGTTACAAGGCTTCAGATTTATGATGACGAGAAACCCACTTGAAGTAAGAATGTATCTCACGACAGCTTTCAGATTCACTGCTAATTTACTGAAAGGTTTCATGGGCCACTTTGGGCTTAAGAAATAGTTATTTTATGCCTTAGTTGAATTTATTTCGAATAAAAATAGATCAATGCACCATTAATTCGATTAATTAATTCAAAACAGTTTTGAATCAAACAAAAGCTAACATTTAAGCTGCTTCGAGTTTTCTCAAACAAGAATAGTTTGATGGACTTTAAAACATTTTTGCTCATTTCTGGGCCAGCCAATAGTTATGTCCAGACTGGTTTGGGGTCTTAAGCAGTCGTTGAACTTTAAATAACTCCGTACAAATTCAAGAATAAAGACGCAAAAAAAACATATCAGAGAAAGAGATAAAACTAAATACAGTTTTAATAAAACATTACTGTTAGTACGTTTAATAAATTTACTCAATTCGCAGGCTATAGAAATTATGTTACTAAATAATAACTGATGAGGTTTAACGCGTACAAACTCGGTTCTTTCTTAGCATTCAATAATTGCTTTCTAGCCCTCTACTTTTTCCTTCTTCGTTCCACTTTAATTCCGTTTAATTTTAGGGTCGGCCGCTTGGATAATTTGAATTAGCTAAGAAATTTTGCACTTGATGGCTGGCCTTGATAACAAACCTAAAGGGCAAGCATGTTCAGTGACAGGTATTCGAACCCGTCACCCGCAGATTGCGAGTAGAGCACCTCTAACAGAGGTCCTCCCAGGCCTTGTAATGGTAGCTTTTGATATAATATAAATACTTGTTACCTTTTCAGTTGACCTTAAAAGAAAATATATTTGTTCTAGCCTTCAAAGTTTAAGCAGTTGCTTATATGTTTCCATATTTCCAACAGTGTTCTCTACTTGTTTAAATGTATTTTTGTACGTATGAACTCATGCTGTTCGTATGGATCAACAACAATCTTTGAGTTATTAGTTTGTTTTCTCGTTAGACACAAACAGAATCGCCTACACTCAGCAAGAAGTAAGTTCATATCCGTATTTCAAAATGTGACGAGAAATGTCACGAACATAAAGTACCAAAACATTTATTGCTGCTTGGATAGGCGGCGAAGAACTCCTAGCATTATGACCAACGTCGAACTCCCTCTAACTTAATTAGATGATGTTGTCTTAACGTTTAGACCGAGGTCGTAACCAACAAGTTTTAAGTATTCATAGCGAGTAGAGGCATAAATGTATAGTTGCTGCATGCAACACGCGAGATTAAATGTTTAATAAATTCATACAGATATATACACAGCATCAAGTCAGTCTACCTTAATATCAAATCTCCATCTGTTTTACTGTTAACATGATGTGACCAATGTCGGCTATTCAATAAAATACATGATAAGCACTGTTTCTTCTTGTTGTTGTTCACGATCTCAGTATTCATTATAATTTTATAAAATCTACATGATTTTTTAAACTTATTTTCGTGAAACTTTGTTTGCAACGTAAACAACAGATGTTTCTATAAGATCAGGTCTGGTGGTTAGGTCGCTCGACTCGGATTCTGTGGGTCACGGGTTCCAATCCTCGTCACATTAAACATTCTCATGCTTTCAACCCTGGAGCTTTCGTTGGTAAAAAAGTAGCCAAAGAGTTGGCGGTTGGGGGGATGAGTTGGTTCACTGCTTTCTTCTTAGTCTCTTAATGCTAAATTAGGGACTGCTAGCGCAGATAGTTCTTATGCAGCTTTACGAACAGAAACCAATCTGTAGAATATTCTATTTCTTTGCCCGTTACAAAGCTTCCTGTAAAGACTTACCATCACAATGATGACAACGGAAAATCTGTGAAAGTATACATAGTTCATGCTTCGAATGTTTCTCTGCTAAAACTGTCGTAAATAATCATAACTTATTTTCCTGCCACTGTAAGTGTAATTTCAAAGCTGCAAGAGCTTTAACGTTGACAGCGACTCGCAAAAAATTTAGTAATCCGTCATTTATTCTACAGGTGGCTCTCCAAATTAAATAAACGATTTTGGTAACAGAGCTAGAAATAAAACGACCCATTTTTATTCAGATGATAATAATAGCGAACTTCCATTTCAGCTAACTTCTCGCCATTACTGTTGCATCAAATCTCGTACAATAAGAGCAGCTCAATGTGAAATATATTTATCTAACAAAGTCGCAACGACGAAACGTTGGATGAAGTAGAAAACTTTATTATTATTAGAATTCATAGAGTGAAAGTGATTTGTTTTTTGACTTTGTTGCCAAAGCTTCTAAATCCCTCCGATATAGAATACAAATTATGAAAAATCGGACAACTGAAAAATTGCTGATTTAACTCTTCTTACTTACGTATGTGTGTGTGTTTGCCCAAAGTTTCACCTGGAAGTATGAGAGCTTATAACGCTAAAAATCGGATTTCGATACTCGCAGTAGGCATTTTCCGGACTGACTGTTGTGCAGCTTTGTGATCACTACCCAACAATAATCCGATGGGTAGCGGGTTTGGATCATCGTCACACCAAACATGCTCATCCTTTCAACCGTGGGGGCATTATAATGTAACAGTGAATACCATTATTCGTTTGTACCCCAAAAGTTGGTGGTGTGCGATGATGACTAGCTTCTTTCCCTCTAGTCTTACACTGCTAAGTTAGGGACGGCTAGCGCAGATAAACTTCGTGTAGCTTTGCGCGAAAAATAAAAAACAAACAAACAAACAAAATGCATCTGTTCCATTATGAATACGTCATTATTATCCTAACAGTTTGGAATTGATACCATAATATTACCATGTCATTATATAATATCACTTAGTAATGACCTTTGGAAATGACGTAACGCGGTAAAGTCTCTCTGATGTTTAAGTATTGTGTAGTTAAATGTTCCATGACCCTAATATATGGGATATTAGAATGAGTTTTTCGTGGGAGAATCAGTTAAGCTAACACTTAATAAACTTTTATATACACAACACATACACAGACACAAGTATTGTGGTGTCGAAATTACGAAGCCAGTTATAAATAACTATAGATTTGACATTATAAAACCTTTGACCATGATGCAAATGGGTTCATGCACCGAACGCTCTGGAGTTTATCTGGTTTTAATGAGACATATCGAACCTTTTTCATACTATCTGTTTTTCTTCCTCTCGTGACACTGTTAATAGCAACATTACTGATTTATCAACTTCAATACAAACTAATTACTTCTATGTAATATAAAACAGCTATTAACTGGCTACGAGAGCAACAAATGATCTCTTATCTGAAGTCTGTTTGTTTGTTTGTTTTTGAATTTCGCGTAAAATTACATGAGGCTATCTGTACGAGTCGTCTCTAATTTCGCAGAGGGAAAACAGCCAGTTATCACCACCCACCTCCAACTCCTGGGCTACTCTTTTACCAACACCTAGTGCGACTGACCATAACATTTTAACGCTCCCTCAGCTGAAAGGGCAAGCATGTTTGTGTGTGATGGGGATTCGAACCCGCGATTTTGAGATTGCGAGTCGAGCGGCGCCTGACGGACGTATCTGAAATCATCAGCCAATAATTGTTTTATATTACCTTACTCTCTTTTAATACACAGTTTTAACAAAGTCTAATTACTTAGCGCTGTCACATAGTGTATTTAACTGACATCTCCCAGCCTCCTTTTATATTTTGAATTTTAAAATTTCGTTGAAGAGTCATTTTAAGAATCAGTGACAAATCAGTAAGATTTGAAAGCTATTTAATTTTCAAAATAAAACAACCTGTTAACACGATATCATTTCAGTTAACAGATAAAATACACATTTTGGTTTACTTAGAAAGCTGGCGAAATTTCTCACGTTGTTTGTAATTAGGCCTAAACCTCCAGTTACATTTTTGATTCTTCAATTCCCTTACACACTGATTACTTAACTGTAATATTAATGCTTGATGTATAAATACATTTATTATCTATAGTTACATTAGCGACTACGTAGGCCTAATATTATTGATTGGTTTCCTGACTAGATATGTGTAATGTTGCAAATCAGTGAGTAAAATGATACACTTCCTGGCTAAAAATGTAAGTAAAGCATACTTTACTTATAACCCTGAGTATTTGTTTGTAACCTCTGTCACTTCTGAAACTACATCTGTCTAACTTACCATCAATATTGTTAAGTATCTCTCATGATTCACAACACCAACACCAGTCCTACTTACTATAAAATTGTCAAGCATCTATGGTGATACACATAAGGTAAAACAACATCAATACTAGTTTGATTTACCACCAATATTGCTAACTATCTCTAATAATACATAACACTTGAAACAACTGTTTTAGTTTGTGCGGCATCATATTTGATGGTATACGAAGCAACACCTTGCGTACCTTGTATTTAATTTCTGTTTTACCCTTCACGGGATGTGGGCTTTGACTAGCTCGATTACCAAACCTTATGAGGCAATTAATCCAAGTGTTACGATCGTGCTGTTCTCGAGCTTTGCCTTCCGTTCTTACGCCCACCCACCTTATTAAAATCATACATACTCCCGTTAAGAATTTATCCATGTTAACATGCATACAGTATGTGGCTGTTTATTACTGTTAATCAGTAACACATAAATTTAGAAATATATTTTTTTTCTTGTTGGCAGTGTATTACTTTCTTCCTTCGCCTCTCAGCGCCCCCCGCTAGCACAGCTGTAAGTCTACGGATTTACAACGCTAAAATCAGGGGTTCGATTCCCCTCGGTGGGCTCAGCAAACAGCCCCACGTGGCTTTGCTATAAAAAAAAACACACACCTTCGCCTCTCTCGGTTTATTCGTTCTCTTTCTCTCTCACGTGTCCCCCGCTAGTACAGCGGTAAATCTACTGATTTACAACGCTAAAATCAGGGGTTCGACTTCTCTCGGTGGACTCAGCGGATGGCCTGATGTGGCTTTATTATAAGAAAAACACACACAAATACACATATCTCCCGGTATTTCCTTTCTTTCGTTAAATTCTTATATTTTCAATTCCTTACAAAATCCCACGTCAAACCGGTTCTTTTCCTTCTGACTTTGTATTTATTTCCCATATATCGGATTGCAATGTTTCATAATCATAGTGTGTCTGGTAATTTCATACTGGTAAACATGAAAAAAGCTGGTTATACTGGCTCACTGGAAACATGTTCTAAAGACTAAGAGAACTGCAATCCCATAATTCCTTCAACACTGACCAAAATCTAGCTGGTTTATAAGAGTGTGTTTTTTTTTAACTTCAACTAATGTTACGCTACACCAAGCACAGAGAGCCATTGGTTCTTGTCCTGCCGCTCAAAAATCGCATTATTTGATTAGAATAGTCCAAGAGCTAACGGTGAGTGTTATTTACTACCTGTCTTCTATTTTGTCTCTTGGTTCATTATTATGGGCTGTTATTTCAAATGTTTCATTTCTTGTTTCAAGCAAATATTCAAACCAAACGAACACACAGTATGATTGGCAGGTTTTCTGCCTAAAGAAACCACACCCAGTCCTCGGTGATCTGAAAATACTCTTTCATATTCTGTAATAAACAGTATGAGGTTTCAACCAAAGGAAAGGAAACCACAGAACATGGTCCTTAGCTCGTGTATTTAAATAAATCTGTGTGTATAGTTTCAGCAATAACTGAACATAGTACGCAGATATTAAGAAATAGTACATTTATACATGCGTGTGTGTGTATATATAAATATATATATAACACATATATAATATGTTTCTGTTTCTAGTGTTTATTTTCTGGTTCGATTCAAAGCGACTTTTTTATTACTAACTGGCTGAGAACACAAAGGAAATTCTTTTTTCCCAATAACGAGTGCGCCTTAGTTTATTCTGAGAATTATTATTAAATGTTGTCGTATTATTCTCGAGTACGCAGTTCATGTGTAACTTGCTTGAAATATCTCTGTTATCTCTCATGTCACTAAAAATAAATTGTAGAATCAAATGGTTCGAGGCCTTTCTGTTCATAAAAAAAAATCATGTTATCTCGTCCTTAAAGGAAAGTCATGCAGGCTACACTTATCTACTTCTTTGTTTTCGTACAAGTAATTCTTATTCTCAGAGAAAAGAAAGCATTTAATCAGTTATATCACATTGCTCACAATAGCGTGCAAGGCCCCAGGATAAAGGAAAGGGATTAGGTTATTCGTGCTCTGTCTGGTAGCGATATGAAACCAGACGATACTTATCAAAATAAAACTGGCCATCTTTAGATATTAACTATGGAACATAATTACAGTTTTCTAGGCTATGATCTGTTATTAGAAAGCCATTTTGGCTGGCGGTTTCGTATTCATCAAACACATCACCCCCACACCCACAAATAGACATTATAGGTAAACACGTCTCTCCGTATCACCTACTGCCACTATAAATCCCTTGGCGCGAAAAGCAAACGTAAGAGGCGGGTTAGTGCACGAGGTAAGCTCACGACTAAGTCTGCAACTGGAACCTACCACTAGAGTCGCCCCTGTCAGTTTTGCAGTGCGTTATCGTTGCATATGTAAATAGACGAGATGTGAGCCAGTTCTGGGATAATAGCTGACAATAAATATTACGACCGTGCATTTTTTGAGAACAGTGCACTTGTTTTGTCATTCACTGACTCAAGATGAAACTTGATAATTACTGTGAAAGTTATTTTAATTCGGCCAGTATTACACACGTACATGTTATTACACTGTTGAGCACATATTCCATCGTAACGAAGACCTCCTGACAAATAATAACACACTTAACAACCAGAATTCTGAAGTTGAGGTGATGTCATGGTACGGTGATCTGATGTCGCTGCACTTGAGGTCACTTTGAACCCTAATCTTCGAGTGTGAATGTACACTACTCGTTTTATCTTAATTCTCCGAGGTATGTATGACGTTTTCCTCGTGAGACCCGTATTAACGTATTTAACTTACTCGGTTGTTAAAGTGGATAAAAAAAATGTGTTTAAACCTTGATCAAGTCACACTTACAACGTCATGTTTTGCTACCTTACATAAAGTTCTTACTTAAAAACTCAAGTCACACTTACAACGTCTTGTTTTGCTACCTTACATAAAATTCTTACTTTGATCTCAAGTCACACTTACAACGTCATGTTTTGCTACCTTACATAAAGTTCTTACTTAAAAACTCAAGTCACACTTACAACGTCTTGTTTTGCTACCTTACATAAAATTCTTACTTAAGATCTCAAGTCACACTTACAACGTCATGTTTTGCTACCTTACATAAAGTTCTTACTTAAGAACTCAAGTCACACTTACAACGTCATGTTTTGCTACATTACATAAAGTACTTAAGAACTCAAGCCTGCCCCCACTCCCGAATTTTCGCACAAAACTGTACAAAGAACCATTTCCGTATAGTTATCACTAATTTAGAAGTAAGATATTATAAAGCAATCTGCTTCCTTTCAACGTCGCTAACCTATAACTTTTGGACTGCAGCGAATTGTGGCATTTTGTGGTAATGGGACACAAACCATGAACCCATGGATAAATAATCCAGCATATTAAGCACTAAGCTACACCTAGCTCACCGATCTAAACTAAACGATTTTAAACGTTTCAACTAAAGCATGTGAACAATGCAGAAGAATATTCCAGAACTAACATAGCCCCGCGTGACATGACGACTTGAGTCAGGCTAAGACGGTGAATGAGAGAGTAAGTTCTAAACAAACACTTTAGGTGCGTGTGATTTACATTATGTAAAACGGACAGATAAGTATCTAAATCTTAAAACTTGCACGTGTGATATATTTGAGTTCAGAATTTATATTAGGTTTCACTTAAATTTAATTTTAGATAACATTTACAAATTTTAGGAGGAGGGCAGTCTGAAGCCCCCTCAGCCCTATATCTAACTACGCCCACGTAAGATGAAAAACATCACACCTTGCAAAATCGCTTTGTATTTCAGTAGCTCACCAGTAATTATATCATTGTAATCAATTCTGTAAGTTAAGTTTATTCAAACACGTTATTATCTACTCTTTAGTCCAAAACTTCTTGGACCGTAAGTTATGACTAATACAATTTGTAACACGCACGAAAACTCTAGAAACACGAAGACTTTCCAAGCACAAATGTGTCGGTTTTTTGTTTTTTTCTACAGTTTATTCATTAGCCTTTTTGGTTTGTAACACAGTCTTCAATAAATATTTGTTACTAGCTGGAAGACCCCTCCGTTAGAAGGGTGAAATAATAACTCGTTTGAAACAAAGGATAGGAAACTTCGTGTTTGTTTTTTAACGTAATTAACATCGAAAGTATAATAAAAATAGATAAACGTATCATGATTGGCAAAGAAATATTTACTGTTTCCGAAAATTCTGTAAACACTGTTTACAAAGCTCATTCTAACGCTGAGGAATACACAATATTGATAGTTTTTGTTTAGTTGTTTTTTTTTCAGAATTAGGTACCAAATTAGAAGAGGGTTCTAATTCGAACAATCTTTCTCATATTATAAAAGTTTGGTGCTGGCTGCTCAGAAAGGTGGAGATTTGTAAAGAATGGATAAACACACACGTATTGTCGTTTATTTATATAAAGCTTAATATAAAAATCATTATTATTCGTGGTTGTAAGTGTGGAAAAACTTACTATATGCAGTTTATGAGAATGAAACATAATTTAATAAATATTAGTAACTTCGATAAACGAGCTAAAACTTGAATCCAATATTTGAAAGTAGCATCACACATTGTTCTGATATTATGCTTGTTGTTAATCGTCAATGTCTTATTGAAAAGGCCCAACATGGACAGGTGGTTAAAGCCCTTGACTAGCAATCTGAAGGTGAAGGTCGCCGTGGAGGCGTTATGATGTTACGATAAATCCCACTATTCGTTGGTAGAAGAGCAGCCCAAGAGTTGGTTTGGGAGATGATGACCACCTGCCCTCCCCTTAATTTTTTACTGCTAAATTAGGGACGGCTAGTGCAGTTAACTTTGTACAAAACTAAAAAAAAGATCAAAAAATAAATCTGTCGAAACATTTATATGAGAAGAATTTGGTAAAAGTAGTTTTCCTAGTCTTTCCTCCAATCTACTTGTTGCATACTAAACCTAAACAGTTTATACTATCAATCGTCCCTCGTATATGGACGTGTATCGTAAACCTAAACAGTTTACACTATGAATTGCCCCAGATTAACGTCATATATCTAAGCGTAACGTAAACCTAAACAGTTTACGCTGTGAACTGCCCCAGATTAGTGTCATATATGCACGCGTAACTTAAAACTAAATAGTTTACACTATGAACTGCCCCAGATTAACGTCATATAATCATGCGCAACGTAAATCAGTTTATCTTTTCTCTCTTCTGAGATTAACTTCAAATACACCAATACAGATCAACCTGCATTTCGTTCTCTTCTAGTCAATCATTTATATTCGTAGCCTAAAATATCTTCTTTTTTGTTTTTTGATTGGATCAAGTTCACGTATCAACAACGTAATACAAATACAGCCTTCTCTTTTCTTAAGCCTACTTCATTTATTCAAAAGTAAAATACCTTATACTTCGTGCTTTGTTTCTCAGATTATCAAAATGCTTACAAAGCCTAAATCAGTTTCTGTTCTCGTTCTTTTATACAGAAGATTTAGAACAAATCGTAACTGGCTTTCGTTCAGGTCCGCTTCTTGTACACAAAGCCTTTATATATATGTGTGTGTGTGTGCATAAAATTGTATTATATTTCTTATTAAATGAACTTCCTAGGTAAAACGATATAAAGGTTTGTACTCTCTGTATAGTCTTTCATATCTAAATCTTATATACAAAAGTCAAAGCAAATTCCGGCTCATTTTTCTTATATTACTCCTTTTTTAGTAGGACAGCCTAGGATTTCGAAACACAGGCAAAAACAAAACTGTTTACTTCCTTCTGTCCTGGTGACTGGGACGAATGTTTTGAACATAGGAAAGAAAATAATGAGACACGTGATTCCAACCGAGCCTACATTTGCAACAACCCAAATAAACCTTTATTTCACAAGAAATTGACGAACAAAATAACAACGATAAACTGGTCTGCTGAGATATGAGGTGGAATTTCCTTGGTCTGAATCCATAAAGAAAATTATTCTTTAGGAGTTTTATTAAATAAAATTTTCACATTCGCAAAACTTCAAAATATCTTTCATTGGTCCTCTATAGACACAAAAATCTGACCGTTTGATTTGTTTTGAATTTCCCGCAAACCTACACAAGGGCCACCTGCGCTAACCGTTCCTAATTTAGCTCTGTAAGACTAGAGGGAAGGCAGCTAGTCATCAACACGCACCGCCAACTCTTAAGCTACTCTTTTATTAACAAACAGTTGGATTTATTGTGACATATAACGCCCCCACGGTTGAAAGGACGAGCATGTTTAGTGTATCTTAACCACCTGGCCATGCCGGGCCTTCTGGCCGTTCTGAAAACTGCAAGTTGATCTAAAAACATCAAATGCCTTTAAAAGGAATAGAATTTTCATATTAAAAAGCACGCCCCCCAGTGGCTCAGCGGTATGTCTGCGGACTTACACGCTAAAATCCGGGTTTCGATACCCGTGGTGGGCAGAGCACAGATAGCCCATTGTGTAGCTTTGTGCTTAATTCAAAGCAACAACAAATTAAAAAACATTATGCTTTAACTTAATTGGTTGGGGTTTTTAGTAAGTCTGAATAGTTTTTTTATCAAATTTCTGGAATATTACATGTTAGGAATATTTTCCCGTATGTAGTTGTAACGCTAAAATTTGGAACCAGGTGAAGGTTACTTTTTGAGTGATAGTATGTGGGAAAAAAATGTATTTAAACTTTTCTGTAGTTAGAGTAAAATTAATAGGATATACTTTCAAGCAGTACGTACACTTACCTGAGGGGGTATTCGTACTGTTTTTTGAATATCTCAATGATTTACGAAAACACATCAATAAAAAGGGGTAACATAACAGAAACGAAGTCCAGCTGTGTTAAGTTTTGTACTGACTGATCAACAAAGATGGGGGTATATGAGGGATGCACAAACACGCATACTGTTCAGCCTTCAAGGGCGATTTGTTTGTTTGTTTTGGAATTTTGCACAAAGCTACTCGAGGGCTATCTGTGCTAGCCGTCCCTAATTTAGCAGTGTAAGACTAGAGGGAAGGCAGCTAATCATCACCACGCAATGCCAAGTCTTGGGCTACTCTTTTATCAACGAATAGTGGGATTGAGCGTCACTTTATGCACCCCCACGGCTGGGAGGGCGAGCGTGTTTAGCGCGAACCCTGGACCCTCGGATTACGAGTCGCACGCCTTACGCGTTTGCCCATGCCAGGCCAAAACTTACATTCCTGGGTGACGCCCGAACTTCAAGGGCGAAACTGAAAGCTTATTAATCGTTTATACAACACGGCAATCGATAAAATTATTAACACGATTGCGTTATCTACCTTAAAACTACTCCAAAACGTTTGTTAGTTTTGTCTAGTGTTTAAAGAAGTATTCATGCTGGAAAATAGCGTTAAAGAAATGTTTTAAAATAACGCAATAATTTATTCATTCTTTTTAATGACCACAAAATGATTTTGAAGAGAACACTGAGCTTTCTTTTGTCGCAGATAGCCCTCGTGTAGCTTTGGGCGAAATTCAAACGAATCAATCAGCAATCAAGCTTTTTATTGTCGTATTATATTTCTGTTTTGAAATGGAGGTATAATTCTTTTAAAGTTTTAATTTGAAAGGCTGGTTTCGTCTTACACTTAAAAAATCTACAGAAAGACTAATATACTTTTCGGGACAGCTCCAAGATAAAATAGTTTTAATTTATTTAAAATATCATGAAATCACTGATTTTTGTTTTATTTTGAAAAAACAGTCGCATAAAATCAGCCACCAGATGGCTCTGTAATAATCTTGTAAGGTTTCAACCCTTACACTGAAGGGCAGATCCTCACGGTAGGTATAGCACGTTATGCAGTTAGCGTTGCGTTCAGCAGCAAATAAAACAGTTACGATGAAGACAAAATAATTTACTTTAACCAGATTCATAAATACACTGGTATTATACAAACTTTAATTGAAGCTGACAAAATAGATTGAAAAAGTTTTTAAAACCAACATTAAGCTCCATAAATAATATAATGACGCATGTCGTGAGTACAAGACATTATACTTAGGAAAAATGTGACTAGAATTTGTAATCACATAGAAAATATGTGAACGCGCTTGAACAGTTCGACATCCATACCTTTCTTACCTTGCCTTTGCGATCACGTTGGAAACCAATTGTTATAGTTGACGCAGAAACTAGCGAGTTCTGAAAAGGTTTTGTTTAACTAAAACCTTGTTTCGTATTCTATTACACCATTCTTTCCCTCTTAATAATGATTACGTGTATGCTGTTAGAATATGGTGAATAATAGCTTTCACCTTAACAGGAAATATAATGTATCAGAAGGTAGCTTATATATCTTCCATTTTTATTGAAATATATCGTCAAAACTAAAAAAAAAACACTTACACTTTCGACTAGTGTAATCTGATATTTCAAAAACATTCCAAGTATATAACTAACAGATGAATTTGCCAGGTTAAACTATGGCGGACAGAACAATTGGTAAGGGTATTAACACTTTTGCTAATAAAGCAGGCCCGGCATGGCCAAGTGTGTTAAGGCGTTTGACTCGTAATCCAAGGGTCGCGAGTTCGAATCCCGGGCGCATCGAACATGCTCGCCCTTTCAGCCGTGGGGGCGTTATAATGTTACGATCAATCTCACTATTCATTGGTAAAAGAGTAGCCCAAGAATTGGCGGTGGGTGGTGATGACTAGATGCCTTCCCTTTAGTCTTACACTGCTAAATTAGGGACGGCTAGCCCTTGTTTCAAGTAAGTTTCTCGTCATTAATTATGGGAGATAGAACTGCAATTTTCATCTTTCACATTGTTCACATATTTAACAGAATAACATGAGCAGTTTCGGGATAGGCTTAAGGTAAGATATTACGTAAAGTGTATGAATTAGGTAATGGGGAAGAACACCATACAAACACTGTAAAGTTGTTGAATAAATTAAAACGCCTAATGAAAAAAGAATCACTAATAATACAACGAAACCCGAGTTTCGTTGTTGGTTGAATGTGTGTGTTCAAAGTTTTTCAAATTCTGATAGCACAAACAATGAATATTAGAGGCTATTTTTTGAAACTGTAGAAGCTGATTACGTCATATTAAACAATTTTAGAATGTCTTTACTTTGTTACAGTTGATGTCGCCACGTCTTATTAAAATTTATCTGATAAATGTGGTTCTTAATAATAGCTTTGAAATGTATTTTCATTGAACGAAACGCTGTCGTAAGACTGTCGTGTCCAAAATATACCCTCCATTTTTTTAGTTTCCAATTGTGTAAGAACGACAGTTTTCCAACGCCCGTTTCAACAGTCCGATTGCAAAAAAAAGTGTAATAAAAATACATGGGCTCTGTTCCCAGCGATTTAACCAGTATTTCTTCATAAAATACAACGAATATTCACTTTATTTTCTAACTGTTGAAAGTATTCAACGGGTGAACAAATATAACATGGAACCAACGTGTGTACAATTTACAACAGACTTGTGTCACTTTTCCACATAGAAATCCTCCTTAATTGTGTTGCAAACCGCTATCTATTTGTTGCCACTGAAAGGAATTAATTTGTTGCTAGTCTCGTTTTCAAAAAGTACTGGTACCTCAAGTTGATCCAGTGTGTTTTATTTTCTTCGATGATATTACATTCAAGAGAAACTCTAAATTACATATTGTAAATTATAAATTACTGATCTGAACACATCTTTACAAGCTAACAGTGTAAATTTTTTTGCGTCGAAAAAGGCTATTACATATGCTTAAAAGAATGAATCATTTTTCTTTGACATCATACAAATTTTGAAGTACCAGATAATGTCAATTATAGTTCTGATACCTGTCAATCCATCGCATTGTGAATATTTTGTAACTTAATTATTTCATATTTAAAATCATTTTAGTATAAGGTGCTCAACTTTCTGTATTTCTAATTTATGTTTGTTGCTATAGTAGTCCCAAATATAAAACCAACAGACCAGAACAAATACATCTAGCCAACAGTACTCGTCTCCAAGTCTTGAGTTACTTTTGTAGAACAATTGTACTTCAGCGTTACTCTTTACAACCCTCTGTTTAACAGTAGGGTACACTAACCAAAGGTCGCGCCAGGTTCCACAACTTCAGATGAAAGGACAAGGTATAAATCTCATCCACATAAATAAGAAAAAAAACTGAGTAGCTTTCCGGCCGATATAACGAATTATTGTGAGGAACTGATTGAACAAATTCTGATGAAATTTGGTAGAATAACTCAAATGGGCTCCCAGAGGTCGAGTTTAAATAATAATTGATTAGATGAACGTTTCATATTTGGCACACATGACTTGATCGTCTAAACGTTGTAAACATTGTTAGCCAAATAGTTGAAGATTGAATCAAAGGAAAGTGGTATTTAATACGCCATTTTTCACAGGTAATTCTGCATCGAACGAAAGATTCATGTCCACGAAATAGGGAAAAGGGAGGCTCATTCTCACATCTATATATGTACTATAGTGAAATTAAATAATTACATTGAAATGAAGTTAACTAAGTAAACAAAATTACGAGGAAGAACTGCGTTAAAAACAGCACATTTCAATCTCTGATTAATTGTAACCATAATTTTTAAGCTATAAACAAACACATTAAAATTAAACAAAATACGTTGCATATTTTAAAAAAATATATCCTAAGATACAAACTACAACGTGGGATTATATAATGTATCCTAAGTTTTCAAGAAGACAGTGGAAGTAGGACTCACATTGCGGTGGAGATACGCCGTGTATCAGTCTCAACCTCCAGTTTGCTAGTCTCACCCAAGAAGATGAGAAATAAGGAGAGCAAGATTTGGGTGCTCAAGCCCACAACGTCCCACATCTGTATCACCCTTCACTGTCTACAGACAGTTGTGGGCAGGTCACTGCTCTTCCAAATTAAAATAAGAATAAGATAAACATAAAGAACTGAAAAATAATGCAAATAAAGCACTACCATTTGGGAATAAGTAAGATGACACCTCTTAAAGCTAGCATCCCTGCTCCTTGTATGGTAGAGATACTTAATAACACGACATTGAGCCATATTAGTATACTAAGTTTGCTGTGACTGGCGTGCTTTTATATGCGACTGAAGGTGTACATTCGCATAAAGTTGAGCAAAGTTCTTAAATGACCTCCTGTTAACCTTTTAACAACTGTCTACAGGCAAAAAAGGGTGATATAGATGTGGAATGTTGTGGGTTTGAGCACCCACATCTCGTTTTCCTAATGTAAGTAAGACTAGCGAATTGGAGGTTAAAACTGATAGACGGTGTATCCCCACCGCAATGTGGATCCTACTTTTAGCAGTCTCCTCTAAAACTTAAGATAGATTTTATGATCTCACGTTGTAGCTTGTACCTTAGGATGCTGTTTTTGTAAAAAAAAAATGCAGCGTATTTTGTTTAGTGTTATGGTTATAATATATATATATTGTACATCTTTTTGAACAGTGCCATTGATTTTTGTTTTACATTTTGTCGTTAAATGCTTCTGTCCAAGTCACAATGAATGTATTTTAACAGCTTGTTGTAAAATACATTTACAACTGTTTTCTTAGTTTCATATTTCTTAAACTGTTTTCTGAAACGATAGCATACAAACAATATCGAACTTGATTTTAATAAGAACCAAAGCTACTCTATGCTGTTCAAACATATCCTGCATGGCCAGGTGGTTATGGCACTCGACTCGTAGTTTGAGGGTCGCGGGTTCAAATCCCCGTCACACCAAACATGATCGACCTTTCAGCCATGAGGGCGTTATAATATTATAGTCAATCCCGCTATTCTTTGCGAAGAGAGTAGACCAAGAGCTGGCGGTGGATGGTGACGACTGGCTGCCTTCCCTCCATCTTTACACTGTTAAATTATGGATGACTAGCGCAGATAGCTCTCGAATAGCTTTGCGCGAAATTAAAAACAAACCAAATATCCTGTTTCCAATTCACCAGACTTTATCCATAAAAACCGAAACGATTAGATTAACATCTGTTTCAGGGCAAGTTAACTTCCTTTTAGACCCATAATCATCTGTGTCACGTATCTCTGACCTTCAGCATTGTTTCTGTGCTTACAGACACGTACGATTGATTTCTAAGCATACTTTACGATGATTACTTACTCCTACAGCACAAATACAACAACTAAAATAAATCATCTGGCTTACGGTTCTATCTATCAGTTGAGGCGGGATCAGAAAGCGTTATTGTTTTTTGTTACTTTTAAAAATGAGACCGGATGTGATGTCATCATATTTCGTCATCACCTTATGTCATCGTTGTTCTACGGACTGACACGGATCTTCTCATTGACAATTTCTTAATTTACTGAAGTTTCATCTTAAGCTGTCTAATACAGCCTGCTAATTTTCTCTTCAAATAAGGCTGGAATCGAACTCTAGTTATTTCTATTATTATTGTTGTTATCATATATTTAAGTGCAATACTAGTTTATGACTATTTTTTTTCTGGGATCGAATCAAAACTTGCGTACGAAATAATCCAAAGTTTGTTTATTTTTTTCATTAGAAGTCGCTCTGTAAAGTCTCATTAATTGCTAACGACTTTGAACTTTATTAAAGCTAACGCTCTTCAAATAATAATTCGTCGAAAAAGCATTGTATTTCTATTAAGGATTCAAGAAATATAATTTTATTGGATACGCATAAATAGTACTGAACACATTCATGGAGTATTATTATAATTATTGGTACATTAACAAGAATAAATTATTGTGACGTATAAATAAAGAGAGTTTTAGTATTTGGTTGTTATTGTTGTTTTGAATTAAGCACAAAAATATACAATGGGCTATCTGTGCTCTGCCCACCACGGGTATCGAAACCCAGATTTTAGCCTGTAAGTCCGCAGACATACCGCTGAGCCACTGGGGAGCTTTAGTATTTGGTGAAAAGCTTGTGCTATATATACATACGGAATCAAATCCGTTTTACAGACATGTAAACAAATTGTAATTGTAAATTACTAGAGTTAACGAAGTTCTGATACTGTAATTCATTGTTCGTTATTTAATGTGAAGATTAATTACGTATCTTAATACAGTAGCTTGAAATATATATATCGAATGTAAAAGAGTTAGTGTGTAGATATAATGCTGGTAAACTGCAGATTATACATATCGCATATAATTTGTTGATGTTGAGTAATCAGAGAAATATATAGTGTCTCACCACACTATTAATCAATTTGATGTTACACTTTGTTAATATATAGTGTCTCACCACACTATTAATCGATTTGATGTTACACTTTGTTACAAAGTTCTTTGTGGTCCATTTTGTCCAGTTCAAAACTAAAGTTTTGGTCGGAAGAAATTTTGAAGTACTGAATATAATTAAACAGGTTTGGTTTGTTTTGAATTTCGCGCCAAGCTACACGAGAGCTATCTGCGCTAGCCGTCCCTAATTCAACAGTGTAAGACGATGGCAGGTAGTCATCACCACCAACCGCCAACTCTTCGGCTACTCTTTTGCCAAATAATAGTGGGATTGATTGTCACGTTATGACGCCCGCACGGCTGAAAGAGCGAGCATGTTTGGTGAGACGAGGATTCGAATATTCGACCCTTTGATTACCTAGAAGATGAATATAATGATAAAGAGGATTAATGTAATAAATACGGAGCTCATACATTTCGGAATTATAGAAAATAAATATTGATTGTTCATTCCTTGTAAGACCCACAGTGGCACAGCTGTGAGTCTAAAGACTGATAACGCTAAAAATCAATTTCAATACCCGTGGTAAGCATAGCACAGATAGCCTACTGTGTAACTTTGTGCTTAACAGCAAACAAACAAATATTCGACGGATTGATTGTTTTTTTTTCATAATGTAGTTGAGTTTTTACTTAATATTTTCATGCACCTTTAAGTATCTCAGTATTAAGTAAAACTTTGAAACAGCGCCCTCTAAATTTTTTTATAAATCGATGTGCCCAAAACATTTAACGACTATCATCTGTGGATACAATGAGTAGAATTTGCTGATTTGTGAACATGTTTTAGAATTTCGCGTAAAGCCGTACGAGGGGCGCATAGACATCTATAATTTTCAATTAATACACTAGAGGGACATCAACTATTTAAAGGCACTCACTATCAATAGTTAGGTTACTTTGTCTGATCGAATAATGGAACTTAGCCGTCACTCCTGCTACGCACCTACGACTTTCAATTGTGAAAAGCGCCTTTACTAGAACAGGTCGCGAACATGGAGTCCTTAAATCCACAATCCAGTACTCTTAATTACAAAGCCACACACCTGTGGTTTAAACTGCACTTATGCTTCATTCAAAGAGAATTACCCTGAGGATTTAGTTAACTATAGTATTGAAAAATAAATAAGAGAAAAATATATACATAAAAAGAAAAGACAGTTCGTTAATTTAGATTCAAATCTTGTATTCATCGTAACGTAAATCTAAGAACTATCTTGTGTTCAGAGAGATAGAAACGTAGCAAAATGTTTTGAGTATTTCAATTCATTTCTAAGTTATTTGCATATTCTGGATGTTAAAGTTATAAATTTCCAATTTTCTACAAATATTCCCAATTTTTAAACGCAGACGATCCGTGTTTTTTAATGAAGTAAGGTTTACAAAGAAGCTAAGCCTAGCTTTATTAAAATGCAAACTAACAGTTTATTGCTGATTAGCATATCAATGACTATAGAGTTAAAAACGTTATATTATAATAATTCTGAACATGCAAATCAACGTGCCACAAGTCAAACACAACTTATATAAAGTCGCTTTGGAAAAATGGCACGTGTTGGGACTACACTTTGACATTCTTGAGTTTTTCATAGGTAATGTGATGTTACCGAAAAAGATATTTCTTTAAACGGAGGACTCAGAACATCCCCTTGAATATTGTTCAGGTTGCAGGAATCATCAGGTAAGCATCTGCAACAAATCATGTCCCAGCCATAATTAGCCAAATAAAAGGTGTTATGATAGAAAATAATTCAAAAACACAGACGTCAGTGGTAAAAAGCCTTCTACGTGCCAAAGGCAAGAGTGCGTAACATATTGAAGAGTGATATTCGTATGGATACGAGGTCAATAGAATATGGGTTCACCAAGAAAAGATTTTCAGCTATTATCTATGTTCAACTGTCTCATACCTCAAGTATCTGTCGAATGATACTGGTATTCATGTTATTCCATACGAAAATATATCGATCAAGTTGCGCCTATAAAGTTACGTGGAATTGCACTTTTGAAACTGTCGCTATGAACCGTTGTCTTCATTCACATTATGAATTATGGAAGGCCTGAAGAGAGGAGTGGTTTGTTTTGAACATGACAGCCTTACGACGGAACCATTTATAACAGAAACTACTTACATATTATCAAAGTGTACTGCTGTTAGACGTAATGACACGGACTGTAACAACGTATAAGGCTCCAAAAAAGTTTTAATTTAATGTACTCAACCCTGTGTTTGACATAAGCCTAAAATAATTCATCTACCTACAAATGAACGTTAGCATAACATTCACAGAACTTACAACTTTGTTGCTACAACTGACTGGAAATAAAAATGTATCTCAGCCGTTCAGAGATGGGTTTTTATTTGAAATGGGTTTCTCTTCATCAAAAATGACTGAAAACAATTTTTATTCCAAAACTCTTAATTACGATACATTATTTAATAAAACATCAAATATTTTATGTATTTTCTAAGGGACAATATTATACATTCGACATTACAATTTCCAGCACATTTTCGTGTAGCTTTGTGTGAAATTCAAAACAAGCCAATCATTCCGAGATGTTATATAATAGTATTACTGTTGATAAAGATAGGCCGGATGTTTTTAAGTTCCTAGATAACCAACGTTCTAGCTAAGAAGTTTTGTGATTTTTGAACAATTCTGTTGATGTCAAATCTAAAAAAACGTTAGAGATTGAATCTTGAATTGTTATTTATGTATGTAAACAAATATCAATGAACATAAAAGAAAAAGAAAATTTGTTTTAAAAAAATTATAAAGGAAGAGTTTAATATAATTTGTTGACAAGTTCTTATATTTATATACTGACTCGAACGGACTCTTACGTTAACAATTCGTTGAAATAATATAATTGTTATAGGAAAACTGAAGACCAGAGAGTTCGATTGCTTTGGTTCGTTTTGGAATTTTGCGCGAAGCTACACGAAGGCTATCTGCGCTAGCCGTTCCTAATTTAGCGGTATAAGAGTAGGGAGAAGACAGCTCGTCATCATCACCCACCGCCAACTCTTGAGCTACTTTTTTACCAACAAATAGCAGGATTGACCGTAACATTATAACGCCCCCACGGAGAAGCACAATAGTTGGCAGTGGGTGGTGATGACTAACTACCTTCCCACTAGTCTTACACTACTAAATTAGGGATGGCTAACGCACAAAGTCCACGTGCAGCTTTACGCGACGAATCTACCCGAACGCGTAGAAACGTTCGGGATGGACAAATATTTCTAAATAAAAGTACTGAATACAGTTGCATTTAAAGCTTCTCGGATTTTTTCAGCGTGTTAAATTGCCTGAAAATGTTAGTGTGGAAATTATATTTCTGTATCATGTTCTCCTCTCGCCCAAATCAAAAGTAAAACTTAAAGAGCTGTCACCTCTTTAACTACGTGTTCCTGATTTACACTTCATCTTTCAGAATGCACCTTGATACATGGGATTTCTCAAGTACAAAGTGGTTCAGTCATAAAGTGGGCCCCGTAAAGAACAGAAACGACTGATTTAAGGCCTGCGTGTCTTTGTGCCCACCGTCACCCACGCTCCTTTGGTCAGCAACTGACGCCTAGTATTTCGTGTGTGATGTCGCTTAGGGGAGAAGCGACTTCAGCTTTTCCTTCTCTGTGTTTTTTTTTGTTTCATTTTGTTTCCTAGTCAGACTTTAGGCAGTTTTTCTCAGACTTGGCGCCTTTTATCTACAGGCAGAAGCAGTTTCGTGTAAGTTGTAAGGTTCGTATAGAGTGACGCTCATGTTATAACCGCAGCAATGTAGTCTTAGCCCTTGAGCAATCACACGCTTGCCTGTTAAAGTTTCTTTCTTTCTCTTTGTCGTTGTTTTCATACTAGCGACGGTAGTAAGAAGAGAAGCTACGAACACTCAGATATCGTGATGTTAAAATATGAGAACTAACGTAAGTTTGGAGGCTTATGTTTGAAATACGTTTGAGAGACTCGTACAGTATGGGTAAGTTGAATTTCTGTTAAAACCTAATAGCGCTTATTCATCTTCAGTTGTATTTGTTAACATTATTTGTCCTTACGTCATCGCAGAGCAGTTCAATATATTGTTCGTATTATTTTTAACCGCTCTAAATATTTGAGATGCCATTGCTAGTATTTATTTCAACAATCGTTTAAAGTTGTATCATCCTAAAATAATTTATCTTTAAACTATGTTTGCTCAAAATAATTTATCTTTAAGCTCTAATTACTTACAATTTGTGGCTCCGCATGGCCAGGTGGTTAAGGCACTCAACTCGTAATCCGAAGGTCGCGGGTTCGAATACCCATCGCACTAAATATGCTCACCCTTTCAGTCGTGGGGCCATTATAATCTGACACTCAATCCCACTATTCGTTGATAAAATGTAGCCTTAGAGTTGGCGGTGGGTGGTGATGACTAGCTGCCTTCCCTCCAATCTTACACTGCTAAATTAGGGACGGCTAGAGCAGATAGCCCTCGTGTAGCTTTGCTCGAAATTCAAAACAAACAAACTAACACTCCCTCAAGTACAGCAGTAAGTCTCATAATTTACAACACTAAAATGAGGGGTTCGATTTCCATTAGAGGGCTCTGCGTCTTTGCTATAAGAAAACACACAAATACACACTTAACATAACTTATCTTTAAACTATAGTTACCTATAACTAAGTTATACTTACTTAAAATTAAATTTTCTTTAAGCTATATTTATTTCAAATGACTTATCTTTAAACTCGTAAATATAGCTTAAAGATAAATTATTTTAAGTAAATATAATTGAAAGAAACTTAATTGTAAATAACTATATTTGTTTAAAGATAAGTCATTTTAAATAAATATAGCTTAAAGACAAATTATTTAAGTTTTCTTTAAGCTATATTTATATAAAATGACTTATCTTTAAACTATATAGTTATTTACAATTAAGTTTTCTTTCAATTATATTTACTTACAATAATTTATCTTTAAGCTATATTTACTTGAAATAATTTATCTTTAAGCTATATTTACTTGAAATAATTTCTTTTTTAGTTAATAACACAAACGGCCTTAAGAGAGATATGTAGTAGCGTATAGTGTGTATTTCAAGTTACGTGTGTAATGTTCAGTTGAGAGTTGTTAGTGACGTGTAAATTAAGTGTTTTCTAATCTAAGAACAGAAAACTAGTAGCTTCACCCACTCCACCCTTCCTTCTTTGGCCAGAAAATCATTAAAATGAGCTTTGAAAGCGAAAATCCCCCACACGAGGGACAAGAATCCAAACTATACGTAGTTGCTCCAACTCGTCATCGTGGAAAAACGGCTTGTCCCTACCTTATATTTCCAATTCAAAATTAGGTCTAAACTTCGGGCGGGGTAAAAAAAACAAAAAAAAGCCGTACGCGTAGGAAGCGTATTCTACAATGACGTGTACAAACTTCCTGCTTCCTTACTTAGCAACCACGTTTATAAATTCTAGAATGTTCCTAACACTCGAGTAATTCTAAAGAACCAAGCAGAATCTGAAGGATAATTGCGATCATTAGATTCCGGTATTGTGTTGAGCCACAGATGAGGGTTAACTCTAACACCTACGACACAAGACACCCTCCACACCTAACTACGTTCGCCATAGCGTTTTCTTAAGTGAACGTTATAAAGAACGCCGCACAATGGCAGATAAGATAAAACAAAATTCTTTCTTGATATGTAAAATAGTGCTTGTTATTGTAAATCGAGGAAACCCTAGAAGTAAAAGAATGTTTTAATGTTTTTACCCCTTCATATGTTAATTTATTTCAGAAATTTTTACTTTTTCTTAAAAGGTATGCTTACTGTAATACGTAAGGATAATACGTAAATATAATTAAGCTTCAGTTGAGTGACGAATGTTTAATTTTTAGAGTTTAGAATCTAACGATGGAAATTAGTATAGTGTTCTCTTGAGCCGATGGTCAAATGTAAAGGGGACAGTTAAATTCCAGTGTTAGGTCAAACAAAACTAGCCTATAAACTGGCACACAAGATGCACTACAAAACAACACACTGATCATTCCAGTTCGATAAACAAACGTTGTGGCTATTAACATAAAATTTGCAAAAGTTAATCAGAATAGAACACCACAATTTTTTAAAAGTTTGTTTCAAAAAAATTTCGTTCGATCGTTAAAGGTCACCAGGAACTCTGCGAAGATGAACATTTTCGAGACTTCGTGAACACTAATATTTACACACTTGAAGTCACGAATAACGTTTAAAAACCATCACAATTTTATCCATGATAAAACTGAATGATCTTTCTTGTTCATAAACTAATTATACCGGAGATGTAACCTCAGTACTCTGACGGACGTTTCTGTGCACAGAGAAACTACAATCACAGTGAGGATTGGTCCGGCATGGTCAGGAAGTTAAGGGACTCGAATCGTAATCCGAGGTTCGCAGATTCAAATCCCCGTCGCACCAAACATACTCGCCCTTTTAGCCGTAGGAGCGTTATAACGTGACGGCCAATTCCACTATTCGTTGGTAAAAGAGTGTCCCAAGATTTGGCGGTGGGGGTGGTGATGACTAGCTGCCTTCCTTCTAGTCTTACACTATTAAATTTAGGACAGCTAGCGCAGATAGCCTTCGTGTAACTTTGCGCGAAATTCAAAACAAACAAACAGTGAAGATTCATGAACATAGTCCATGACCCTGAAGCGTCAGACAAACATATATATCAGAATATACACTGTAAATGTGGGATTAATTACGTACTTCAACTTTATATGAAGAGCTCTGAAGTAGATAATAATAAATTAAGTGTTCTCTGATGGTAAGCCTCATTCTTCAGTAGTTTACGAAGAAAGGAGTACTTCCCAATATGAAAGGGTCTCCATGCAATGTTAAATAGATGCATTTGAGTGTTAAATGGATCCTCGTGTGTGTGTATACTCTCAGTAAACTCGAAGCACATTGTGCTAACCTAATACTTGAATGTGTGTTACTTTCTCAGTCTATTCGTTACATTAATTCTGAAAAGCTAAATCTCTGATATCACGTTGTAATGTGAACATTCTAAAGAGGTTGTTTTCAACAAATTGGCCTTTTTGTCTCCAATTCATGGTGTGTTCTAGTATGAATGATTATACAGGTTTGCAATGGTTTTATTCTCTCGAAGTTTTCACATATTCTACAGTATTTCCTGTACATTGAATTATACAATGATATTCATTTTTCTACATAACGTACGCATTTTTCACAAACCGTCATAATGCAGTACGTAAAAGAAATACCACAACACGTAGTTTTGAAACTAAAAGACATAAATTTCTTCCGCCACACTCAAAACAAAATTCGATATAAATGAGGAAACATATTCGTTTGACAACAATGTTCTTCCATTTTGGTCAGTTTGTTTGACAACAATGTTCTTCCATTTTGGTCAGTTCGTTTGACAACAATGTTCTTCCATTTTGGTCAGTTTGTTTGTGTTTGTATTAACAAGCATAATAACAATAAATATATTCATTGTGGCAAACGAAATAATGATTTGATCTAAGTAAGATTTTTTTCTCCAATTTGTAGAAACAAAAATCCTTCATTACGTGGCAGTTTGTTTGTGTCTTGAATTTCGAGCAAAGCTACACAAGGGCTATCTGCTGTAGCCGTCCCTAATTTAGCAGTGTAAGACTAGAGGGAAGGCAGCTGGTCACCATTACTCACCGCCAACTTTTGGGTTATTCTCTTACAAACAAATAGTGGGATTGATCGTAACATTGATATGCCACCACCGCTGAAAGGGCGAGTATGTTTGATGTGACGGAGATTCGACCTTTGCGACCCTCAGATTACGAGTCAAGCGCATTAGCCACTTGGCCATGCACGGCCCCTCAGGTAATAGAGAAAAATAAATACTATTTTCAAAATCTGTTTTGTTGAATTAGTGAAGATTCGTTCTTGAAACCAAAACAGGTTTTATCAAATTTAAGTTCCCAAGCCTGTCTTATTTTCGCCACTTGTACAAACTCGTGTGGGATGAAAACAAACATCCGTTTATTTATGAAACACATCACGTTCGAAGTTTCGAAGGTAGGTTAAACTGCCAATGGTCACCAATTTAAAGAAAAAAAAACGTATGTTTTTCAAAATTTGTACTGCGTACTAGAGGGAATTACACGTTTTGATAAAAAGCTGAGGACATAAAAAAAACGATCTTTGCACTCCAGTTATATATAAATCTATGTTTTATACGTCCAAACAGTTGATTTTTTGTCTTTTCTTTACTTTTGTATTGCTTTATTCCATGGAACTTTGAATTTTCATTTTATAGCTATTGTTTTCACAATAATGTATGATACGTCCATACAATAACATTTTATCCAACCATACAGTAATGTTTTATACACCAATTCAATAATGATTTATAATAATATTTTATTCATCTATACAGCAATGTTTCATACATCCACCCAGTAATATTCTAAACATCCGTATAAAAATGTTTTATAATAACATCTTATTTTTTCTATACAGTAATGTATTATACATCCATACAGTATTTTATACAACAATGTAGTAATGTTTTATAATAATATTTGATACGTCTATACAGCAATGTTTTATAATAATACATCCATAATGTTTTATGCATCCACGCTTCACAAATCTACATCATTAAGTGATTTAAATCAGAATTTTCTCTCATTGTTTTCAATGTGTATTGATCATAATATTTTACTCCTGTTGTAGTACATATTACACACATAAACAGATTTATGGAGTGTTTACAATAAAAACACTTAATTCTGTTGCGATATACTTTGTTCTCTTCTTTGTAATTAATGTTAAAATAAAATCTTAGTCACTAGTTGTTCCCTTGTTTACATCTGTTAAAGAGTTTATAACTGCAACCTATATAGTATAATTTACTATCCAGTAGATTTGGTTTTAAAACAACAAATAAATTCGATTTAAGTTTCCATGCCAACAAGCTCTGTCCAAACATGCTAAACACTTATGTATAAAAGCAAACTGGTTACACACTGCCTCTGGTATTTTATAAAAGCAAACTGGTTACACACTGCCTCTGGTATTTTATAAAAGCAAACTGGTATTACACTGCCTTTGGTATTTTATAAAAGCAAACTGGTTATACACTGCCTCTGGTATTTTATAAAAGCAAACTGGTATTACACTGCCTCTGGTATTTTATAAAAGCAAACTAGTTATACACTGCCTCTAGTATTTTATAAAAGCAAACTGGTTATACACTGCCTCTGGTATTTTATAAAAGCAAACTAGTTATACACTGCATCTAGTATTTTATAAAAGCAAACTGGTTATACACTGCCTCTGGTATTTTATAAAAGCAAACTGGTTATACACTGCCTCTGGTATTTTATAAAAGCAAACTGGTTATACACTGCCTCTGGTATTTTATAAAAGCAAACTGGTATTACACTGCCTCTAGTATTTTATAAAAGCAAACTGGTTATACACTGCCTCTGGTATTTTATAAAAGCAAACTGGTTACACAATGCCTCTGGTATTTTATATAAGCAAACTGGTTATACACTGCCTCTGGTATTTTATAAAAGCAAACTGGTATTACACTGCCTCTGGTATTTTATAAAAGCAAACTGGTTATACACTGCCTCTAGTATTTTATAAAAGCAAACTGGTTATACACTGCCTCTGGTATTTTATAAAAGTAAACTGGTTATACACTGCCTCTGGTATTTTATAAAAGCAAACTGGTATTACACTGACTCTGGTATTTTATAAAAGCAAACTGGTTATACACTGCCTCTGGTATTTTATAAAAGCAAACTGGTTACACAATGCCTCTGGTATTTTATATAAGCAAACTGGTTATACACTGCCTCTGGTATTTTATAAAAGCAAACTGGTATTACACTGCCTCTGGTATTTTATAAAAGCAAACTGGTTATACACTGCCTCTAGTATTTTATAAAAGCAAACTGGTTATACACTGCCTCTGGTATTTTATAAAAGTAAACTGGTTATACACTGCCTCTGGTATTTTATAAAAGCAAACTGGTATTACACTGACTCTGGTATTTTATAAAAGCAAACTGGTTATACACTCCCTCTGATATTTCTTGGGAATGTGATAAAACTCTATAGGTACAAAATATTCAATATTTAATATTTTTTTTAATAAAGAAAAAGCACAAACGCAGGTAAAAATGATGACAAGTTATCGCATTTAAATTTCTTTGTTCAGGAAAGCATCAGCCACGCACGAATAAAGGTCACCTCTTCAATAACTTAATTTCCAGTTACATCAAAAACACCACAAAGATGTTCCAAATACCAACCAACAGTCGCTATACAAAGATTAGAGGGCTGTAATCCGTGTCGTTACGCAAACATTATAGGGTTGCAGTCTGTTGTGTTTTGCGAAGATTGTAGGACTGAAATCCATGTCGTTATGCAAAGATTGTGGGGCTGCAATCTGTGTCGTTGTGCAAAGATTGTAGAGTTGTAATCTGTGTCGTTGTGCGAAAATTGTTGGGCTGTTGTCCGAGTCGTTGTGCAAACATTATAGAGTTGTAGCACGTATCGTTTGCAAAGATTGTAGGACTGAAATCCGTGTCGTTGTGCATACATTATAGGGTTATAGTCTGTGATGTCGTGCGAAGATTGTAAGGCTGTAATTTGTTTGTTCTTTGTCTGACGTTTATTTCAGTTGTGACGTCATTATCTAGTTTGTTGTTTTACCTGATACGTCTCCCAACTAACAACTACCTTCTTGTCTCGAACATATCTGGCGTATTATTATACAAGCTATGAAACTGGATAGGCGTTTCTCTCTCCTTGTTAGGTGGTGAATAATTTATTAACAACAAGAAATAAACGGGAAGACTTGACAAGTAGCGGGAGGAAGGGGGAGGTTCCAAAGAAATTTGTCTGGAACGTTAATTGGGAAAATGTTTAATTGTTGTGAAGAAATAACGCACCGAATATATACATATCTATATTTTCTGTGCGCCAATACGGAATGGTTACCTGTAATTAATTTTATTAAGCACTGTGTGCAACTGATGAGACTTCAGAAACGGTGACTTTCCTGGTGTACATTGTGGTTGTTTTAACAGACGTAAAATGGATATCTCGGCTGAACTAGAATTTACGAGAAAATATATGCTCTAGTTAAGAGCAGGACCCCACATTACCCTGTTATAGAAAATTATGAGGTCCAAAACAGCACGTGCTTTTCACTTATTAGCTTCCAAGTTATAGTGAAGTTAAAGGTGGAGTACGTGGCAAAGGGAGTCATTGACGTCGACTTTAAGCCTAACTAGAACGTCTTACTCGATCCAAACCTTAACATGATGAGACTGACTTAACCGAGTTGGGATAGTAGTGGATTTTGTTGAATGATTTCAGACAAAGGTCGGTAGCACAATTCGAAGATTCCTATGAGAAGGTAATATTATACTTCTCATAATTAAACGTACAGTTTGCACATTGTAGTAATGAATGAATTAATAGCTCTAATTAACACGAACAGATGATCTTGCAAGACGTTTAGTTTAGTAATGGCCGGTAGTATGTAAAAAAACTGAACGTTATTGAGAATGAAAAGGAAATGAAGAAAAATAATTGTTAGATGTCCAAAACAATGAAACTACCAACAACATTCTTTTAGATTTCCCATATATTAAATAATCTAATATTATAGGTTGCACATTTCTGTCGCTTCTTACTCTTTGGCCTTGTTTTTTACTTCATTGTTTCATTGTTACTTCTAATGTTATTTTTTAATGTTATTGACGTGTGCATTAACTAGGTTTTCATAATACGAACTTAGGTGTTGTACATTTTCAGATTTTTTTTTGTTTAATTTCGCGCAAAGCTACTCGAGGGCTATCTGTGCTAGCCGTCCCTCGTTTAGCAGTGTGAGACTAGAGGGAAGGCAGCTAGTCATCACCACCCACCGTCAACTCTTGGGCTACTCTTTTACCAACGAATAGTGGGATTTATCGTCACATTATAACGCTCCCACAGCTGAAAGGGCGAGCATGTTTGGTGCGACAGCGATTCGAACCCGCAACCCTTGGATTACGAGTCGAACGCCTTAACACGCTTGGCCACGCCAGGCCATCTTCAAATTAAGATCACCACGTTTTCTTGGCACATGTGATACTCAAGTTATACCAAATGTATTCTCTGTTTCACATCCTCAACACCAACTGAAAATTCATATACTTTAAAAATATGGTGTAGAGAAATATACAATATACAAATCGTATATTTGTAACGCCATTTCTATAAAGACAGTTAAAGAGCGACATACGTTGTTTTATTTTGTAATACGACGTTTTGGATATTTCTTTTGTTTTTTACTTTAGCACTAAACTATACAATAGGCTACATACGTTTTGTTCACCACGGAGAACTAAACTCATAATTTTTAAGTATTGTAACTATGTAAACTTACCACTGACCCACTGGGTGATTTGTGCAAATCATATAAAAATAGCAAAACTGAATTCTACGTTTTCAGTAAATAAATCCAACGCAAGATCTAATTGCTTTTAAGGAACATATTTGTTAGCCAAAGGTATTAAGAAAAAACAAATAATGTACCTTTTGCGAATCTAAAGGAACTAACAGAAAACTCTTCGAACATTTCGGATCATTGGACTTAAAAATAAGTAAATATGCTGTGGACGACTCTTTTAAATAGAACACCAGTACGTTCTCGAAACCGAACAGAAACAGTGGAACAGGTAATGTGTCATAGTGCACGTTCCAGAAAGACCGGGCTGTTTAAAACGGTTGTATTGTTGAATTCAGTCAAGAGTTTCGGTTCTAAGATCATTATGTAATTAAGTCTTCGTACTTTTCTTTAAAGTTTTGGTCCAAGAAAGTGTTAGCATACATCAAGTTTTGGTCTTCAATAACTGCCTTCCCTCTAGTTACACTACGACGTTAGGGACGACTAGCACAAATAACCCGCGCGTAGTGCGCGAAATCTAAAAAAGAAACCTCTCTCCTTCTTTTCTTTGTTTATTGTTATTAATAATACGATCAAACATCTAATATAATATATATGTGTGTGTGAAATAATGTTGTTGTTTTTCATAATTTCAAGACTGTGAAATATTACTGTGCTGCCTTGTAAAAGTTTCAACTTGTGGTTATTTAAATTTATTACTAATCTATTTACGCCGAAATAGTCGTTGTTTATGTGACTAAAGAGTTCTGGTCTTGTCGACATTTATTATATCAGACATAGTGTGGTACATACATCATTATATACTATTCTTTACTGAGGTGGTTAAGGCACTCGACTCGTAATCTGAGAGTCACATCAAACATGCTCACCCTTTTAGTCTTGGAGGCTTTATGGTGTTACGATCAATCTCACTATTGATTGATAAAAGAGTAGCCCAACAATTGGCGATAGGTGGGAATGACTAACTGCTTTCCTTCTTGTCTTACACTGCAGAAGTAAGGGCGGATAGCGCAGATAGCCGTTGTGTAACTTTGTGCGAAATTTAAAAAAAACAAACTAACAAAAGCAAAGATTAACAACTCTATATCTTTTATATTCACAGCCGATGAGTCCTGTCGTCAATACTGTAACTCATCGGGCCGCCTGGAATACGACACATATGGTAGTTGTCAAAACGTTCTTTTACTGTTATCCACTGGCCACGTATTTAAACATCAGTACATAGTGGTCAGTAAGGATACAATTTAACTTTTTTCTGTTCTCAAAATCATTATTTTACTTTTATACTGCATGCAGAAACACGAGTCACTTTTTTTGTGGAGATCGAGTAACTGGCTTCCATTAGTGTTTTACAATAATGGCTACTTTTTACAAAGATTGAGTTAATGGCTTCCATTACTGTTTACAACAATGGCTACATTTTTTGTGGAAATCGAGTTACCGGCTTCCATGAGTGTTTTACAACAATGGCTACTTTTTGTGGAGATCGAGTTACTAGCTTCCATTATTGTTTCACAATAATGGCTACTTTTTATACAGATTGAGTTACTGGCTTCCATTATTGTTTTACAAAAATAGCTATTTTTAGCCCCTGTTTCAAATTAAAGAAAGTGTCACCTTACAAATGTTACCTTACGACTTTGCTAGTTGCTTCTTTCGTAAGATTTGTAACCTCATGTATTTCGTCGTTCTAATAAGCCCCCAGAGACACAGCAGTGTGTCTGTGTACTTATACCGTTAAAAATCGGGTGTCGATGTTCCTTATGAGCAGAGCACAGATAGCCAATAACACAGATTTATGCTCAACCACAGACAAACAATCGTTCTATCTATTTGTTGCTTTCTCTCACTAGCACAACGGTATGTCTGCAGACATGCTATGCAAAAAACATGGTTTCGATTCACACAGTGGGCAGAGTACAGACAGTTCATCGTGTAGCTTTGTGATTAAGTCCAAAAAAACAAACTTTTTAATAAAAGGACGTTATCATTCGGTTATTGCTAATATATGTATATCTTTGCCTTCTCTATATATGATTCTTCCTGTTGTCTCTACGCCTCATAGACACGTAGATCTTGGAATAAATTCTTTGTTAGTTGTGTGGCAAGGCATCCTTCTTAATAAATTTGTAAATTTAAGTTTTCAGAGTGGATTTATAATCGCAAACTATTTATATTTAAATGATATCAAATGAGTGAAATTATATAAATGAAGTAGGGTTAAACAAGAATATTATTTGAATGCAAAAAAGCAACAAAAAATTGGCAGGGTATTAACTCTTACAGCGTATATTCGCATATACTGGCCCCCCGCTAGTAGAGCGGTATGTCTCTGGATTTACAATGCTAAAATCAGGGGTTCGATTCCCCTCGGTGGGCTGAGCAGATAGCCCTTTGTGGTTTTGCTATACGAAAAAAACACAAACACTCGCATATACTAATTTGTGGAGATTCTTACTTCATTTAGGTGGCCCTGTATGGCAAGGTGGGTTAAGGCGTTCGAGTTGTAATTTGAGGGTCGCGGGCTCGAATCCCTTTTGCACGAAATTTGCTCGCCCTTTCTTAGGTGGGGGTTTTATAATATGATGATCAATCCCACTATTCTTCGATAAGAGTAGCCCAAGAGATGGCGCTGGGTGATGATGACTAGCTGGCTTCCCTCTAGTCTTACGCTGCTAAATTATGAAGTGCTAGCGCAGATAGCCCTCCTGTCGCTTTGCGTGAAATTCAAAAACAAATAAATATTTCAGTTAGTAAATATTGCCAAACATCTATCTTATTGAAGTGGGACAACAATAACATCACAATAACGAAATGAACTATTGTGTAATTATTTTCAGTTTATACATATATTTATTTTAAGGAATTAGGAGTTAGAGGGTAGAACCACAGGAATTTGGCTCTTAAATGTTATGACAGAAAGCTAATATTAAACTGATTACCCAAACTATTCCACTCTTGGCTTTCTTCTCGTATCTTGTCTTTATATTCAAATAATGATGCTTGGCTTTGGTTTTTCATCGTTGTTTTATGGGATTGATTATTTACTCATTCAGGTATGCAGTTGGGATTGTCCCCCGCCTTTGAGTGTTCTAAAGTCTGTTGAAAGGTAAGCTAGCACTCGAGCACGCGATTGTTTTGACAACTGTTAGACTAGTCAGCACAGAACGTAGATTTCAGCACCTCTCCCGGGTGTCTGAAATCCTATGACGTTAAAAACTGATTTCCATACCTAAGATGGACAGAACACATATAACGTATGTAACTCGGTGGTTAACAACAAAGGAACATACATACATTGTAAAATTATTTAAACTAAATATCCATGTATATAATGTAGTACCTCAAAAGTGAATTATATAAACGTGTGTGTGTATATATAATTTTCCCATCACTTCTTATACGGCCCAAGTGAATCTCAGAAGGACCATCGTGTGAAACGTTTCATAAATTGTTTATTTGTTTTAGAGCAAAGCCACACAGAGCTATCACGTGTATCCGTCGCACTATTCGTGGACTTTGTGACCAGATAGTCGCATTTTAACCGTCTGAAAACGACTCTAAATTCAGAATAAAAAAGCAGCAAAATACTATATGTATTGACGCTTAAACTAGGTAAAGGTAATGAAATACGTAACCTTTTCAAACATATAAAACGATAAAGTTGCACATTTACAGATTTATGAAAAGTAAACTGCAAGAAACCTAAAAAAATAGGCTAAACCTTAAACTTCCACGTTGGTTAAATGTTTTCAAACCCGTCCACATTCACCACAATTACAGCTTATAATACACAGGTGCTCTTTCATTACCACTTTTTATTTAGATTCCCTTTACTGGATTATGCAGCTAAACTGTTGTTACTGGACGCTAATACTCTGTATTATTATTAAATACAAATCATCAATATTAATGTATTCATTTGGAAGTAAGTGTGTATCACATTATACAAGAACGTATTAAAACGTGTGTGTGTGTATACATTTAGTAAAAACAAATATTACTAACGATGATTTACACAGATAATAGTAATTATGTAAAATTAATTAAACAGATTAAAACCAACTGACAGCACAAGTTGCTCTGTAACATGCAAACTCGAAGGATTCTGATGGACAGTATACTGTTTTCACGATATTGATAACAGAGAACTTTGGTACCCAGTACAGGACCCCGGCATGGCCAGGTGGTTAAAGTATTCGACTCGTAATCCGAGAGCCACGGGCTCAAATCCTCGTCACATCAAACATGCTCGCCTTTTAGCCGTGGAGGCGTTATATGTGAAGGTCAGTCTCAGTATTTGTTGGTGAAAGAGTAGCCCAAGAGTTGGCGGTGGGTGGTGGTGACCAGCTGCTTTCCCTCTAGTCTCGAACTGCTAAATTAGGGATGGCTAGTACAGATAGCCTTCGTGCAGCTTTGCACGAAATTCAAAATCAAACCAAATAAACAGTTTTTCGCTGTTAAGTTACTCAGCGTGAAAGACAGACACAGAATGAACATGTTAGAGAACTGATCCAAGAGGATTTTAATAAACAGTATACCACTGTCATAGTATGGTCCATACAGTAATTTGATAGACAGTTTATTATATTGATATCATATACCATGTACAATGTCATGTTACAAGACGTATAATAAATATAATATATTATATCTACAGAACTTGACAGACAATGTAACCTTGTCATTCCACTGATCCTACTAAAAAAACAATATAACCTTGTCATTTGACTGACACTACGGAACTTCGATAGACAATATAACCTTGTCATTTTACTGACACAACAGAACTTTGACAAACAGTGTAACCTTGTCATTTGACTGATGCTACAGGACTTTGACAGACAGTGTAACCTTGTCATTTGACTGACACTACAAAACTTTGATAGACAGTATGACATTGTCATTTGACTGACACTACAAAACTTTGATAGACAGTATGACATTGTCATTTGACTTACACTACAAAACTTTGATAGACAGTATGACATTGTCATTTGACTGATACTACAAAACTTTGATAGACAGTATGACATTGTGATTTGACTGACACTACAAAACTTTGACAGACAGTGTAACCTTGTCATTTGACTGATGCTACAGGACTTTGACAGACAGTATGACATTGTCATTTGACTGACACTACAAAACTTTGATAGACAGTATGACATTGTCATTTGACTGACGCTACAGAACTTTGATAGACAGTATGACATTGTCATTTGACTGACACTACAAAACTTTGATAGACAGTATGACATTGTCATTTGACTGACACTACAAAACTTTGATAGACAGTATGACATTGTCATTTGACTGACGCTACAGAACTTTGATAGACAGTATGACATTGTCATTTGACTGACACTACAAAACTTTGATAGACAGTATGACATTGTCATTTGACTGACGCTACAGAACTTTGATAGACAGTATGACATTGTCATTTGACTGACGCTACAGAACTTTGATAGACAGTATGACATTGTCATTTGACTGACGCTACAGAACTTTGATAGACGGTATGACATTGTCATTTGACTGACACTATAGAGGCCTGGCATGGCCGAGCGCGTTAAGGCGTGCACTCGTAATCCGAGGGTCGCGGGTTCGCGCCCGCGTCGAGCTAAACATGCTCGCCCTCCCAGCCGTGGGGGTGTATAATGTGACGGTCAATCCCACTATTCGTTGGTAAAAGAGTAGCCCAAGAGTTGGCGGTGGGTGGTGATGACTAGCTGCCTTCCCTCTAGTCTTACACTGCTAAATTAGGGACGGCTAGCACAGATAGCCCTCGAGTAGCTTTGTGCGAATTTCCAAAAAACAAACAAACAAACAAACAGACTGACACTATAGAACTTTGATAGACAGTATGACATTGTCATTTGACTGACACTACAGAACTTTGATACATCGTACAACTGTCTTATTGCACTAATCCTACTTTGTCACAAGATACGTTTGTACTTTATACCGTCTTTATTGAGTAGAAATAAGAAGTAGGTTTATTGTCATTGTCTTATAGTTGCTAACTCGTCACATAATATTTATAAAAGTATTTTGGTTGACATGAACCTATACAGACGTATTGTGTTGCTTCTATAAAGTCTCAGAACAGTAATTTTCGTTGTTGTTGTTTTTTTTGTGTGAAACACCGTACGTGTTTTTTTAGATATGACGAACGAGCTGGTTACAAGGATGCCACTGTTGCCATGGTGACCAAAAACTCAAGATTTGAAACAAAACAAAAGTATCTCAGTCTAGTACATTCATCGCTGCTTTCTTCGTTCAAGTACACTCATTTCTTCTCGACGAATGTCTGTTTGATGCTTAGAAATCGAGCAGGTATGAATATCTATTTAATCTGTGTACTTAAAGGACGTGTTTAGAGCTTTTAATATGCTTTAACACGAAGGACTCGTTTTTAATGTCTATTTAGTCCTTTAATACATGTGTGCAGAATGGTATTTTGTTAACAGAACTTTAGCTCTTGAAAACAGATATACTGATGTATATTATGTGTCTGTCTTGTGAAAATATGTTTGAAAAAATATATATCTTATATCTCATAAGGTATTCAAAATCTTGAGTTTCATATTATAATTATTTCTTTCGTAACTGACATGTATCCTTTTTTTGAAACCCCTTTTTACAACCCCCAGCATGTTCAAACGTGTTAAGGCGTGCGACTCGTAAACTGAGGGTTGCGGGTTCGCATCCTCATAGAGCCAAACATGCTCGCCATTTCAGCCGTGAGGGCGTTATAATTTTACGGTCAATCCTAATATTCGTTGATAAAAAATTGCTTAAGACTTGGCGGTGGGTGGTGATGACTAGATGTCTTCCCTCTAGTCTTACACAGCTAAATTAGGGACAGCTAGCAGAGATAGCCCTCGAGGCGCTTTGTGCGAAATTCAAAAACAAGCAAACAGTTTTACTGACGAATTTATATTAGTTTAGTCTACGTGTTTTTATTTGAAGACACATAGTAGTGTTTCGTGCGACCTGCAGGATACACAGTTATTAATTAACAAGGGGAATAATTTAACGATTTTCCATTTTCTGCAGCTCGGACTGTAGTAATCCAAGCTATCAGACATTATCAGTCACCGAACGTGTCCTACTGGGCTCTTACTTCACTTACCACGTTCCAAGGCAATTCGTTAAGAAATACACGCGACATAAAGTCTCCAATTTTGGTTGAATATTTTTTACTTTCTTTTCTTCATTCTCACCAAAGTACAGAAAACCAAATGTACAGAAATTTATTCGAAAGAAAACATGCTTAACTTTGAAAATTTATTTTTTTAAATTTAGTACACTGATAAACCTTTATAACTTTTCTACGCAAAAAGTCATGTGAGCTGACATTTTTACCACAACTTTACGTAAACGTTTTTATCACTTGAAATAAAGACGACTAATTGAAAGCAGCAGAATTATAGGGTGAATGAAGGTGGAGATACACAGGTGTTAATTAGACCAAGTTAACTAGATTAACAGTTTCTAGCTCAATTTTTCAAAGGAATCGCATGGGTTGACGGTTATTATGCATTATTTATTGCCAATTTTAAAGGTTTATTTGCTTGTTTGTTTGTTTTGAAACTTCGTACAAAGCTACTCGAGGGCTATCTGTGCTAGCCGTCCCTAATTTAGCAGTGTAAGACTAGAGGGAAGACAGTTAGTCATCACCACCCACCGCCAACTCTTGGGTTACTCTTTTACCAAGGAAAAGTGGGATTGACCGTCACATTATAACGCCCCTACGGCTAAAATGGCGAGCATGTATAGCACGACTCGGATGCAAACCTGCGACCCTCAGATTACGAGCGCATGCCTTAACGTGCTTGGCCATGCCAGGTCTGCCAATTTTTAAGGACAAATTTACTCAATTTTGCAAAATTCTAATTAAACAGCATTTAGTGTCACGTGACATTAGTTTAAGCAATTAGTGTAAATAATGATCCTTGATACGGCTGTCTTGGGTGCATGTGGATGATGACAGGAAACGTTAAACCTATATTCCATGGCGTGACTATAAATGATATTCTTGACACTGTTTTATAAATGAAAAACTACCACCATACATTTTAAATAACATGACTGCTTTTGTAAAACATAGGTCTGTTCCGAATAATATTGTAGTGATCCTGATAATAATATTGGCCACTATCGAGACTCACTTTCTTACTTGTAGTTTATTGGCGTGTATTGACAAAAATTCATGATATGTAATCATAAACACCTTAGCTGTGACAAACGTTGCGGACAGAAAAAGGATTGAATGTGATGACTTGAATAAATGAAATCAAAATGGTGGACAAACTGGTAACCACACTTATAACACTGATAAAAAACTTTACAGCAAATAGTCCACGTAATTTCATTTTACACACCACTGTGCTCAAAGTTCAACAAAAATGCAGCTTGGCTAATTAATGAATGTATTTGCTATTAAGTTTGTGTCAATGCTATAAGTGTAACTACCAGTTTGGCTCAACTTTCGTTGGATTCCCTTGAGTTACACGTTCAGGTTTTTATTTTATTTATATCTCTTTTTTCTTCACACCTAAGGTGTTGTTGTTTTTTGCATTAGATATACTTTACAACTAAACGTATTTTTGAGAAGACGTGGATTCATGTGTGAAAACCATCGATACGTTTCCTTCTTAAGTCAATATTATCTTTAGAAATCAATGCGACACCATCCTGACGAGTTAGGTTTTTTTCCAGAGTAAAAACCTTATCCATATTGAATGATTTGTTTTATTTGACATTTCCCCACAAAATTTAGACACTTTAATACATGTACTGCTTTATCTCTTAAGCTTCTGAAAAGATATGGACCTTTTCCCCTTAATTTTGTATACTTAGGTGTATATAACGAATGTATTTCTCTTAATTTTTACGTCCCATGTTCCTAGCCCGGCGTGGCCAAGCGCGTAAGGCGCGCCACTCGTAATTCGAGGGTCGCAGGTTCGCCCCCGCGTCGTGCCAAACATGCTCGCCCTCTCTCCCAGCCGTGGGGGCGTTATAATGTTATGGTCAATCCAACTTTTCGTTGGTAAAAGAGTAGTCCAAGAATTTGTAGTCGGTGGTGATGACTAGCTTCCTTCCCTCTAGTCTTACACTTCTAAATTAGGGACGGCTAGCACAGATAGCCCTCGAGTAGCTTTGTGCGAAATTCCAAAACAAACCCATGCTCCTAACTATTGACAAATTTTCCAGAATGGAATTTCTATTGTGTTATAAGCAAACTGTTTTTGAAGTAATGTAATAATTTAGAGATAAAAAGTCTTAGAACCATTGTCGAAAACGTCATTGTTGCTTAATGCATTGACCTCCAGTGTTTTCATTGTTACCTAATGCATTAACATCCAGTGTTTAAAACTTAATTTAAATTCATTGCTGGAAGATTTTTCAGCTAAACATTTACGAATGAAATTAAATTTTACTGTCACGATCTAGATTTCTACTTATTATTCGCGACTCTAAAAGTTCAAACGAAGACTCTTGTCTTATTGTTTGTTTGTTTTGGAAATTCGCACAAAGCTACTCGAGGGATATCTGTGCTAGCCGTCCCTAATTTAGCAGTGTAAGAATAGAGGGAAGGCAGCTAGTCATCATCACCCACCGCCAACTCTTGGGCTACTCTTTTACCAACGAATAGTGGGATTGACCGTCATATTATACACCCCCACGGCTGGGAGGGCGAGCATGTTTTAGCGCGACGCGGTCCCGAACCCGCGACCCTCGGATTACGAGTGCACGCCTTAACGCGCTCGGCCATGCCATGCCCTCTTGTCTTATAAACAGAAGAGTTGTATTACAGATAAAAACTCTAAGAATGAAATAAATAACTGGTTTTGATTTCAAAACTTTATTGCGATTAACATTTTGGAAATTAATATTCAAAAAATAAAATAAGCACATAACTTCAACTTAAGTTCCCGTTCACAAAACATTAAACAAAATATTCACTATTAAGCCTCAGGTCACGGCTTAATATCTCAAGTCGTTTCAGCGAGTAAACAAACAAACGTCAAGTTTGTATTTTCAGATAAAACTCGCCATATTTACCCTGGCGAGAAAAGCTCTTCAGATTCAGAATGAACTTAGGGAATATAAACACAACGGACTTTTAAGCTGCTTCTAAGTCTTATCTGAAATTACGCAGCTTGTTTCTTCTGGTTGCTCAGAATGAAACCTGACAGAAATTACTTTCCCAAGAGAACAAAACCAATTCATCTAAATAAAGGCTGATGCGGAAGTTAATGATACACATCTGGAGTGCTTTTTTGCGTTAGGAAAACGACCATGGATAATTTAAAGATTTAGCCCCAGGGGGAAGAAATATCGTTGCTGTATTGTTTACCAGTTTTCTCTGTTAAAGAAATACAAAAATGCCAGAAAACCCATCTGGGACTCATGGAGTGCTTAAATGTAGACAGCCAATTTGCTGGTTACACAAAGAAAGTTTTGTAAACACATGACTGTTACATCTTTAGGTTGAAACATGGAAAGGAACGTAATTCAATAAGGGATATTTTTTTACGAAATTCCTTGTGGAAGTTGTTTTCTTTTTTTGCATACAAAAGCAGGGCTGCGAACCCTGATTTGCATTGCCTTTATAGCTGAGAACGGTTTCAAATAGATTATTTAGTTTGTGACGCCAGGAAAGAAAAATTAAACAAACCCTCTAGCAAAATGTCTACAAGGACAGTTTCCATCCAGTGGGTACAATAGAAATAAGTGTAGTTAATGTGAACGTTCTGTAAGAGAGGGGTTCGAGTTACTGATGTTGAATAAAATAGATCATCCACAAACGAATGTTTTTCACTTTATTAAGACTATGAATGATTATATCTTAATGCCCAATGCTTTCTCAAACTGGTGGTTAAGTAATCAACGGGATTTAAAAATAAAGCCAAATTAAAAATACATTCATCTTTTGTACAGACAACCAAATCTTGAATGGGCCCCGGCATGGCCAGGTGGTTAAGGCACTCTACTCATACTACAAGCGTCACGAGTTTGAATCCCCATCACATGTTTGCCATTTCAGCCGTGGGAACGTTATAATGTGACTATCAATCCCACTATTCGTTGGTAAAAGAATAGCCCAAGAATTGGCAGTGGGTGGTGATGACTAGCTGCCTTCCCTCTTGTCTTACACTGCTAAATTAGGGACGGCTAGCGCAGATAGCCCTCGTGTAGTTTTGCGCGAAATTTAAAACAAACCAAATCATAAAAGTTAAACGTTCACTCTGAGCTAAAATAACAGTATTCACTAGAACTACCGAAATTGGTAACAGATTGTTTAAAATATCGGATAAAGATCACTTGGGTCTATAAATTGACAAACACATGCAGATGGGATTCGATTCCACAATTGGAATAAGAAGAATTTGTGCTGGCCTCGAGTTACACAGCGAAATGTCTGCGGACTCACACCGATAACAGCCGGGTTTCAATACCCGTGGTGGGCAGAACACTGATAGCCCATTGTGTAGCTTTGAGCTTAATTCTAAACAAGCAAACAAACAAAAAAGGACCTGTGCTTTGATCCGTGCTGAAATCCTTGTGAAGCAAATGAATATACAGAATGGGATTCGTATATTTATAAAAATCACGTGATGTATTCATTACCGAAGAATGCACGTCTTAGAGTAAAATTTTTGAGAAAAATCCCAAGCTAAAAGGGATTAGCATTATAAGCTCATGGAATTTCTAAGTAGATTTGCACAGTTGTGTATCTTTGTTGAATATCAGAGTTAATATTATTGACCTATTATTCCTCGAAACATCAATATTATTTAAATGGCATGTCTGAAAAGTCCAAAGCTGATATGAATGTACAGATATAATACTGCAACTCAAATTCGTCTCAATTAAAGCATAACAACAGGGAACATTTTATCACCTAAGACAAAAATAATGTTAAATAACTGTTTTAGGTGTACAATGGTATATCGTCTGCTGCGGGGACAGAACTCTGAATTCTAGAGTTGTAAAATCTGAATCTTACCCCTGAGTCACAGAAAAACGGGGATTTATTCACATAATTTGGGTTATAATGAATTTGCTTGTAAAGGAAAGGGGCTTTAGATGTTTCGTCTGTATTTAAGCCTGAATTATACTAGTAACATGAAATCAAATGTTTATTTATTCAGTATTTTCTCTACGAAATTATGAACCGAGTACATAAACTGAATTTCCTTACGGTACCCAATAGTTAATTATACTTTCCTTCTGCTACTTAAGTGTCCAATGGACCATGAGAACATAATGACGTGATGTTACTCACTAGAAGCATGTCTTACTTATTTTGTTTAAATTTGTTTAGTAGTAGATATTAGAAGATACGGTGAACCCAAGAACGTAAACTACCTGGCCTGGCTAATAATATAATGTTAGGTTTTGGAAAATACTATATGTGTTTGCTTGTTTTAAGCTCTAGAGTGGATGTGTATGTTTTTCTTATAGCAAAGCCACATCGAGCTATTTACTGTGTTCACCAAAGGGAATCAAACCCCTTATTTTAGCGTTGCAAATCCGTAGGCTTGCCCTTGTCCCAACGGGGGACAAGTGCGAGAAAAATCTCTGTGATCTATTTTGAGTTTAATGTTCATAGTATTTCAAGGGATTACAAAAATGATCAAAACACGATCACGCGCTATTTTATTATACGTGAAAAACTATCTAAGCAAATGTATCTTCTCATAACTCATTTTAAAATAACTTGTGACGAAATTTGGTTGTACTGGAAGTTTGAATGAAAGAAACACGTCAAAGAATAACGTTTTCTTTTTTTCGTAACACTCAATTTTCCGACTTTATAGCAAACAACCTCAGGACTTCATCACATTCATCTCTCTCTAATAAGGTTTTCTTTATGGTCGAAATTAGAAAGTCGTTTATTTGTTGGGTTTCTTTATTTCTCAACGTTAGCTCTTTATTACAACATAACACGAATTAGTACTGGTTCTGATTTGAGATTTGGCATCAGATGTTCCACTAACAATGTCCTCTAAATGCTCAAATGACGTTCATCCTGAAACCTTCGTTAATATTACCACCTAACACTTGTTACTCTATACTTTTTACTAATGTTCATTTTAAAACATATTGATTATATTTTTGTTACTTATCTGAGAGCAGCTCTAATGGCTAAACCAAAAAAAAACAAACTCGTTTATAAAATACCTATGGAATCAGCACCTGGTTGACGAAAAATGTACTTGTTAATTCCACCTGACTTGATATTGAGTTTTTCAGATACCACAAATCATCGTCTGCTTGAAATAATGAAGATAAAAAACTCTCTTCTTGTCAAGGAGGTAAAAAAAACGTATTCTGCTACAGTCTAGTCAAAGTTTTTTTTTGTGTGATTGATTGACGAAAGTATATCAAACTGGGATTTTAAAGAGGGGATCGTCACGAAATAGTCAAGGAGTAACATTAAGCCCCAAAGATAAGATTATGTAGTGCGTGATGAAGAAGAAAGTAACTCTTTTATCTTCCTCTTTTTTTCATAAATACATAAATGTAGCTGAAATATCTGTTTAACTGTTTTTATTAGGTTTAGTTTTTCTTGAATTCCGCGCAAAGCAACACGAGGGCTATCTGCACTAGCTGTTTCTAATGTAGTGGAGTAAGACTACAGCAAAAGCAGGTAGTCATTACCACCCACCGCCAACTCTTGGGTTACTCATTTGCCAACGAATAGCAATGTGAGACTAAAGGGAAGGCAGCTAATCATTACCACCCACCGCCAACTCTTGGACTGCTCTTTTGACAACGAATAGTGGGATTGACAGGTCACTTTATAACGACTCCACGGCTGAAAGGGTGAGCATGTTTGGTGTGACGGGGACTCGAACTCATGACCTTCAAATTACGAGTGGAGTGCTTTAATCACCGGGCCACAAGGAGCCGTCTTTATTGAGAAGAATGAAACCGTCATTAAACTCGTCCAAAACAAACCTTTAACACTCTATACGGCTATGTTTCTGTTGCTCTCCACAGCTCATTGATACGTCTGAATAGTTATGACGTTAAAACCCGAGTCTTGATACCTATTCTGCATATAAGAAAATTAAAAACTATATAGATAGGAAGTTCCGAAACATAGTTCGACTCAGCCATTAGTACAGGAATCAAATTTTTATGATTAAAAAATTACGTTTTGTTCAACGAATACGTCACTTGTATTAACATCCATGGACCTGGCATGACCTAGCGCGTTAAGGCGTGTGCTTCGTAATCTGAGGGTTGCGGGTTCGCGCCCGAGACGCGCCAAATATGCTCTCCCTCCCAGCCGTGGGGGCGTTATAATGTTACAGTCAATCCCTCTTTTCGTTGGTAAAAAAGTATCCAAAGAGTTGGAGGTGGGTGATGATGACTAGCTGCCTTCTCTCTATTCTTACACTGTTAAATTAGGGACGGCTAGCACAGATAGCCCGCGAGAAGCTTTGTGCAAAATTCCAAAAACCAAACAAACAAAATTAACATCCAAATTTGATCTCGATATACATTCTTGCGAATATTATTAAAACAGATGTCACAAAACTTCTTTTTAAGAATGGAATAACGGGTTCATAATAGTGGTTTAAGCGAATATGCGAAAATACTATACTTTAAAATTATTTGGAACTTTATGAAGTCTCATTTGTATGTGAGGGAGAATGGAGTACAGTTTGAGATTACGACAAATGAAAGTACTTATCCATGTGTTACATATTTTCAATTTAAACCTAGAATTATCGGTTACATAGTTTTATATAAGTCAAGTTTCTAAACTATTCTCGCATTAAGTCTTAAGATGCATGTGTGTCCATCATATTGTTGATTACAGGATTGAGAATCACAAAAATAAATTAAAAAAGTTAACCCTAGAAAATAATTAAAGTGTTATAAGTACCTGTAGATGTACAATGATATCCTTAGAAAATAATTAAAGTATTGTAAGTACCTGTAGATGTACAATAATATCCTTATAAAACAATTAAAGTATTGTAAATACCTGTAGATATACAATGATATCCTTAAAAAGCAATTAAAGTACTAGCCTGTTGCAAAACACACTCAGTTTCTTAGGATATTTCAGTATAGGCACTTCTTTATTACTGATTAATTTTAACTACCTAACTAATAAACTAATCGACTCGTTGCCTGAGGGTCGCGGATTCGAATACCCCTAACATAAAAATGCTCGTTCTTTCCACCGTGGAGGTGTTATAATGTGACGGTCAATCCCACTATTCGATGGTTAAAGAGTAGCTCAAGAGTTGGCGGTGGGTTGCGATCCATAGCTTCCTTTCCTCTGGTCTTACATTATAAAATTAGGGACAGCTAGCGCAGATAGCTCTTGTGTAGCTTTGCGCAAAATTTAAAAAAACAAACAAAAAACAAACTAATAATAAAATTTGCCGTTGGATTAACTGGTTTTAAAAGTTTAGAAATTTGTAGCTAAGTGTGTGTAGCGATAGGCGAGCAGGATTTAAACTTTACTAATAATGATAACGTAAATCATCACAGGGAAAGCATGGTTATAAAGCTTAGTAATAGAATTGCAATAGGTCGAATTCTTTGTTTTTTGCACGAATATTAGAATAAAAAAGAAGTCTAAAAGTCTCATGTAAGTTTTTAAAAAGTTTATCACGAATTAAATCCTGGATTCTCTTTTTTCGTTCGCGCTCAGCCACCATTAGTCATTACCAGCAATCAATTATTAAAGACATTCAAATCTACGATTTCATTCTTTTCTTTGGATGAGCTTACATAATCAGAACGAGCGCCTGATTGTTTAATCTAGTTTTCTAATTATTTCCTTTTTTTTTTCTAAGTTCATGTTTGATACATCAGATGTCTCTGCCTCTTTTTTTTCAGTTTTTATTCCGTACCTACTTCATTAGTGAAATGTGCTAAAGTCCTTAGGATTTGTAAGGGATTCGGTATCGTTAAAGGAATCTCGTTTTTAGGTTTGCTTCATATTAGTCCAAAATGAACCCTTTGATGTTTGATACTTGCGTTGTTAGCATATTCTTCAAATAAGTGTTTTTACATTCTTTTTTCCTTGTGTGTTTAGATAATGAAATAACAGTCGTTAATGACATGGAACTGCAACATTGGGAGCACAAGAGAACTGTCAGAAATAAAAGTGGTAAATTGAGACAAATATCGAATAAGGATTTATTATCGCATTTGGAATTTATTATGTTAACAACTACAGTGCTAGTATAAAACCAAGACATTATCGCTGTTTAACAGATAATGGTAGGCACACTAGCCTGTAATGCCGCTTTACATTGATTTATTATTATTTTTACTGGTTATTTGTTATTTCAACTCAAAAACAAGCCGAAACAAAAACAAATTAAAAAACGCTGCAGCAATTGAAAAGATTCTAGGGTACAAGCTACAATATGGGATTATAAAATGTATCCTAGGTTTTGGAGGTGACTACAGAAGTAGGACCCACATAGGGATGGGTGTACACCGTCTAACATTTGCAGCAATATAATTATTAAAACCAGCCTGCTAGGCTAAGTTATAGATTTACAATATATCATTAGTTAAGGCTATTATTCTTCATAAAGATTGAACAATGTAATGGTAAGTGTGACAGATATATATATATATTAACGTGCTTTGGGGCTCGGTACAGACTTTGTTTCTAACTTAATCTTTTACTAGTTCAAATTTCACATTTAAAGGAATATAAAATAGTTAATAATTTCTCTCCTATATTTGCCACCTTATGAATAATTAAACAACATTATTAAATGGATTTGCTTGTTTGAGAGCAAAGTCACAAACTCTCTCTGTTAACATAAAGACGACCTAAGAAGGCCAAAACGTTGTTCTGTACTTTATTTTAATTAAAGTGCTAATACCAATACCAGCCGCCTTTAGAATGTAAATTTACATCGGGTTATCTGCCGTGTCCACCACTGGTAATCGAACCCCGAATTTCAACATTGTAAATCCGTAAACTTCCAGTTTTCCCAGGGAGAATATTATATGTAAAGTCAAATACAAGCCAGTTGGTCACAGGAAACTAGAAATTATATATTTTAAAACTGTTTTAGAAATAAAAACTTCAGAGAGCAGAAATGTCTATGTACATGAAAGATTCGTTATCTCTATCATGACATAATCGAATAATACACTATTAGTAAAAATATACGAAACTTGATGAAGTTTTAGTGTTAAGTCAGATAATTAAATCAAAAATTATGTTTACAGAATTTTCTAATATACGAACAACTTTTAATGAAACGTAGATTCGTAAATTTTGTGCTATTTTAGAATCTGGAGTTAGATTACACAGACTCTGAATAAGACTAACAGTTTTGTGTTACGCTGTTGTAAACTGCGTGTTAACTTATTCAAGTCTGTCCTAAGAAATGTATTTGTTTCCATAAAATAAGATTAGGAAAATCTGAATGTTAATTAAACATTTACAAACAGCAACTAATGAGATTTATCACACGTTATGGAGATGTTGGACTTCAGATTTTATTTCTTGCTGGCAGAAATAATTGGAGACTGTTTTATTCTTTTGTAACTTGCTTAGTGATTTAATATGAGCTTTCATTGCTTTAAAGATTTTGTGGAAATAATTTGAAATAGCTTCTTTCATTGAAACTATTTTATTATTTTGACAGTTTAATATAAGTTCTACTCGTTTTAAAAATGTTGCGCAATTGAGATTTAACTATTTGTTATAGTGCCATTGATGACCAACGTTTCACCTGGGAAATTTTTGTTTGTGATCGATTTCCTTTCAGAGAACAACGTTCCTTTGATTTTAACACCAGACGTTGTTTGTTACTTTCTACATCTCTTAGCAATGTTAAAACAAACCTCTAAATATAATTTCCAACAGATTTATTTTCGCTTCTACTAAGAATCTGTCTTTGTGATTTGGAGATTTTTTTTTTCATAGCTGTGCTTAATTCGTTTCAAAAAAATTAAGTAAAACAACGAATGAAAAATTAGTCTACGAAAACATTATTAACCCTAACTAGTCGAAATTCTTATCAGAAGAAAGAAATGGCATTGCTTAATCAAAAATTCGAAAGCAGACAAAGACTCTGATAAACAATGGAACGTTTCCAAGTCAAACCTAAAGACATACGATTTGAATTTTGTTTAAAGAACGGTTCAGATGTTACAAAAAAAGCCCTTATTTTGTTTCTCCTCATTTGATATACGAAATGAACAGAGATAATCTAAAGCTAATATTTTTTTAATTTGGTAAAAGGTATTATAAATCACGCCTGATAGAGGCTGTACTAGGTAATTGCAGCTACTGACTTACGCCATGACGATCCCTTCCTAAGCCGTATTATCTAGGCTATACACAAACAAACCGCAATCTCTAGCTTGACATTTCTCAACCAAAATTTTTCTCGCTAAAATACATCTGCTATCTAAAAAAAGCAGTATTTCGTTCTATCACTAAGCGCATGACGAATTCAAACGTCTCCATAGAAATCGTGAATTTTTTTTACTCTAGTTTTACTGTATTTTTTAAGTAAATATTATTTCACTCAAATAATATTCTAATATGTTTATTCAATAATAAAAATAATGAAAAAAAACTCACACAATTCTTGGTTTCTCTGCAACACAAACGTACAACTTTGTTTTAAATTTCTCTTGACAGAGAATCTTTTCAATCTTATAAAATTAATTCAGCTCTTTGGGTCCTTTATCTAGCTCTTCCTATTCCGATACTGATGCCGTATATTTACATTAGAAAAGCTACTAAATATTAGCTTTGAGCTTCACATAAATTCTATATAAGTTAGTAGTGTAATGTTCGTGAATTATTCAGACAAGATGACAGCGTTTGACAGCTAGAATTTACTTTTCATGGTTCATGAATCAGCTCTGTGTTTAACATGTAGTACATCTTTCTTGTTTGTGTTTGTCTGTTTCTTTTGAATTTCGCGCAAAGCTACACTAGCGCCATCTGCGCTACCCGTCCCTAATTTAACAGTGTAAGATTAGAGGGAAGGCAGCTAGTCATCACCACCCACCGCCAATTCTTGGGCTACCATTTTACCAACAAATAGTGGGATCGATCGTAACATTAAAATACTTTCATAGTTGAAAGGGCGAGCATGTTTGGTGCAGCGGGAGATTCGCTTTCGCGACCTTCAGATTGCGAATGGAACGTCAGAGTATCATCGCAGTTCATGGCTCACATTATGTCATGCTGTATTTATTTGATAGCTCAGCATCTTGACATATTCCTGCAACGTAGTTTTCATTGCAAAAGACATTGTCGTAAGATTGTCATCTCCAAAGCACATACCCCCTTCTTAATATTTTTTAATCCATCCGCTGTACGAAAAAGACTGTTTTTTGGTGCCCATTTTAAGTCTGATTGCACTGAAATCCCTAAGTGCTGCAGCCGATGACATAACCAGTATCCCTATTAAATTAGTGAACTGAATACAAATTTCATTCTCTAGCTGCTTGAGGTATTCAGTGGATGAAAAAGTAATGATTAAATTAGTGAACTGAATACAAATTTCATTCTCTAGCTGAGAATGGTATTCAGTGGATGAAAAAGTAATGATTAAAAACGTTATCCTGGGTGCTCGCATGTTACGAGACACCGCACGTTGGAGTATGACTTTTAACAAGTCGCTTTCTAGATGATCCTTGTAACCAAGTTGATCCACATTCATTCGCTTTACATTGATATTAAACACAAATAGTATCTGCGCCTTTAATATTCTGAATTCTTGTTCTTAATACATATTTATAATTTGAGTGTAAGAATGGATTAGAGTAAGTTATTGCATATCGTTTACAATGGAATCACACTACCCTAAACGTCATTAAGTGTCGAAATGTAGTTCTGATACATGCCTTCCGCCACTTTATATCGGTTGAGGTATCCACGTGATTTTCTGATTTGAATGTCCAAAACTGCTTTAATATAACGCATTCAGCCATCAGCATTTTGTACTGATTACTTCCTTCAGTTCAGTCATGTTTTTAACTCTTTTAAACGTTTCAAGTTTCCCCATGAGCTGTAAAAAGTCATGGTTCTAAGTGTTTCATCAGTCTTTTACCACATTTGTTGCATATTTTGTAGCACTTTAGTTTTGTTGTTGTTGAAAGATGAATCTAAGGGAACGGCATCATAGATAAAAACCAGTTTGTGTGTATCGGCAGTCAGGGTGCCATTAATGTTTCGTGGCTTTCTAACACTATTGGTTAGAATGCATCCTACACACATTGTTAAAAAATATAAATTGGGATTCATCAGTAAAACGCATTGTTCGTCTAACTGTATGAAGTATGACATACGTCTCGGTTTCCCTTTTTTTTCTCATGTTAAACAGGTCCCTCGTTGGTACAGCGGTAAGTCTACGGACTTACAACGCTAAAATCAGGGGTTTGATTCCCCTTGATAGACTAAGGAGATAGCCTGATGTGACTTTGCTATAAAAACACACACACACTTTTAAACGGTATTTTTAATCAACCACAGACGAATTAAGACAAATTCATGCAAATGTGTATCTTACTCCGTTAAAGGTAACATTTGCGTATGTGATTACAGTTAGCAAGATCTGAACGAAATTGTCGTATATCACGTAAAGAGTTACATAACACAAATTTGAAGAGTTTAGGGCTTTTATCAATAATGTTCTAATATCAACGTTATCAGAGTTTCCATGAAGTTCATTCTCAAACATGAAATTTATCTTTTCCCTGTCGTGTGAAGGAGCTACACAGTTGTCGTGTGACATATCTGTCGTGGGAATCGAGTGCTTCCATACTTCGAACTTGAAATGGATTAATCATGCCTGCGTAATAATTGCGCCAGTGTGGTACTGTATATTTGGTTGGATAATATCCAGTTCTAGTTTGGACAACACGTGGCTGTATTCCGATACAATTAATTTTCGTTCAGTAGAAGACCAGCAGTCCCGTAATGTTTTAATCATATATCAATCTTTTTATTATTTTAACACAATTATTTCAAGTACCTTATATACTGTGAGTCATTACGCTTTTTAAGCTTATGCTTGTTTTTAATTTGGTTGAAAGTTTATTATGTTAAGATAGCAAACAAATGCAATTGCAGCACCATAAAATCTACGGTTCGACTGAAGTGAGCTCAACATTTCTCCAGTGGCTCAGCGGTAAGTCTAACAACCGATTTTCGATACCCTTGACGAGCTCATTACAAATAACCTATTGTGTAGCTTTGCTCTAAATAACGAATAAAATCTATACAGCTCTTTTGATAATTCATTTGTATTCTTTCAGCGCTTGCACGAGAGGTCTGAAATGTGAGAAAATGATACTTTTATTCTCGGAAATCACTAAAGATAAAATTCTTCCACTCGGTTCATAAAACCATAAGAACGACTTTTCCCGCCCATAAAATTTTTAATAATTAAGCTCCAAGAGCCTTCGAACTATTACCTGGATATTTGCGCAATATTTACAATTAGCTAAATTCATGTTTCATGTTTCGTACGGTTTTTAGAAATACTAAAATAGTTCCTTTTTTCTTGAGTTCGTTATTATTTTTTAATTTAGGGTAAAAAACTGTATTTACAGAAAATAAGATAACATTTATTATTGCTCTCCTGCTGTTTAAATGTTAGCATACAACATGTTTATATTGAGGGGCCCCAGCATGGCCAGGTGGTTAAAGCACTTGACTCGTAATATCAGGGTTGCGGGTTCGAATCCCTGACACACTAAACATGCTTGCCCTTTCAGCCGTGGGGATGTTATAATGTTACGGTCAATCTCATTATTCGTTAGTAAAAGAGTAGCCCAAGAGTTGGCGGTGGATGGTGATAGCTAGCTGCCTTTTTTCTAGTCTTACACTGCTAAATTAAGGAGGGCTAGCGCAGATAGCCCTCATGCAGCTTTGCGCGAAATTCAAAACAAGCCAAAATGTTTAGATTGACGATTTTATCTCACGTCAAAGCAATATATCTCTTTCTATTGCGCATCTGTTCACACACACACACACAAAGGTCGTCAGATAAGAAAGTTTAGAGTTCACTCATGACATCTTTTAAACCAAAACAATTCATTAATTTTTTGTTTGGAGTTCGTGTAGTTTTTGTTACAGTGTGTTTCAATGATACACACAGCCCTCTTTGAAAACTGACGTATTACCTGGATCGATTTTATGTATCTAATTTCAGCTTTCTTGTAAAACAGAACGTGACAAAAACATCTGTTTTCCTCTAAATATATATATACATATATAGTACACATAAGAATATGTTGAAAGGAAATGGCTTTTGCGTTAAACCACTAGAAAAGTAAACCAGGATAGGCTGAGATTGGAAACAAAAATAGCCCTGCGACGTCAGTAAGGGATGTGGTTGAAGTAGTGGGAAGACAACTGGAATATGCTTATAGTTGTAAAATAAACACAAACGAGATGCTTGTATGAATACTTACGTCCGAAGCTACACTAAACTGGAAGCGTCAACAGATACAACTGTGTTCGTGTCTTACGTCACAAATATCTGTTGATCGATCTGTTGTTGAGACCCTAATGCATCCGGTAGAAACAGATGCAAAACAGAATAAAAGCTGTTGGAAAATGCTGGTTTCTATGGCGGCGTTTTATTCGCTTCGGAATACATTGTGACATATTTCTTAGCATCTGATGACGATAAAAAAATAAATCGTAGTTTATATATTTGTATTTCAGCTGCTTAAATCATGGCCGAAATACAGTTGTTTGTGTTCCTCGTATTAAAATATTTGCCCATCGAGTAAAATAAAGCTTCTATTATGCAACAAAAACCTGTTACTTTTATTACTACCTTTTGTTATTATTTCACTCATTACTAGGTATATTCTCATGTCTGTTTTATTTGAAATATTCAGACATATTAGCTATACGCTACGGTTTCCAAGTACCTTCACAAACATTATGGTGTTATTTAATCATATGATATGCTCCCAGACTGTCATTGTTCGTATAGCAGTATTTCATCACTTATTTACTCTCTGACTAGGAAATTATCAATGTAACAAAGCTCGTGTATTACCCATAAGACGACATTTAGCTTTGCATATAAGCTAGTATGTCAATGGAAATAACAAAGCTCTAAGCTAATGTACTTACAAGAGAGATGCTAGAAAAGTTACTTAGAATACCAAACATATTGAATTTTCTTTTAAAATGTGTCTCGTGAATTTCCTTTAATCACAAGTAATTTGAACATTGGTTTTTAAAACAATTCGTCATCACTTGATTTATTCTTTAGTGTTTTGTCACGAATGAAACTGCGTGGGTTTTACGTTATTTATTGTAACCATTTAGATCAGATGACTCACACGTGGAGAAGGACTTACCATATCACACATGGAAGTGACTTTGTTTCAAAATTATTCGGAAGTTAATATTACATTGCACGAAAATAAAGCTACTGAGCTAAATAAACACTGAAGCCGTTTATTAACAATGTGTAACGAAAACCAACAAGTTTCAAGGCTTTGTAACTTACTGGTTATTTCACTAAACGAGTTTCTTTGTTTTTGAATTTCGCACAAAACTACTCGAGGGCTGTCTGTGCTAGCTGACCCTCATTTAGTAGTGTGAGATTAGAGGAAAGGCAGCTAGTCATCATCACCCACAGCCAACTCTTGGGCTACTCTTTTACCAACGAATAGTGGGATTGACCGTCACATTATAACGCCCCCACGGCTGAAAGGGGCTAGCGTGTTTGGCGCGACGGGGATGCGAACCCGCGACCCTCAGTTTACGAGTCGCGCGCCTTAACACGCTTGGCCATCCCTGGCCGAACGAGTTTGTAATAACGATATTATGACTTAGAGATGGCCTGGCATGGCCGAGCGCGTTAAGGCATGCGCTTTCAGCTGTAGAAGCGTTATAATGTGACGGTCAATCCCACTTTTCGTTGGTAAAAGAGTAGCCCAAGAGTTGACGGTGGATGGTGATGGCTAGCTGCCTTCCCTCTAGTCTTACACTACTAAGTTAGGGACGGCTGGCACAGATAGCCCTCGAGTAGCTTTGTGCGAAATTCAAAAAACAAACAAAAACAAAAACATAGTTAGAGACTTTATCACCGGTTTTGTTGGCTTTTTTTAACATTCTTTGACGCTGTCTATTGTTTGAATGATTGATAGTTTCGAGTTTTGTCGGTAGACTGGCCGGTTTTTCAAGTTTAAAAGACTAGCAATGTTTAGTATCACTACGTTAAAAGTAGTTCGTGATTATATTTGTTGAACGAGCGCATGTAGCCGAAAAATAAGTAAGTGAAGAGGTGTCACATGCTGCCGTTTCCACAGGTGACATGGGTGAATGTTCCTACTCATACAAGTAACGTGGAAGTGATTCCTTCCCTCTTCGTTATGATATACCCTAATATTAAGACAGGCTGTTACCTTTATTTCCCATCATCCTTCGAGATCGTTCGTAAATGAGAGAAAGTCGTAAATGACATTTTCAACTCTCTTCTTTCCTATTTTCTGAAAGTTCTGGGTAAGTGGCGCCATCTAGTATATGTACTTACGCAATGTTGCATCTTTTGTTTAGTTTTGAATTACATTCACAATATTAATGCCAGTTCAAGTTCTTGCTCATTCGTTTTCATCTGAGGTGCTCTGCTTTCCAAGAACTCCTCGTGCATAAACTTCAGTGCTGATTCTTTATTCGACTCCAGTCATACAGTTATAACTGTGTTAAGTCATTAGTTTTCACTGTTTCTTTAATTTTGTCTTTAAATTTAAAACCATTAGTGTCTTTTCGGTATACCATATTTTGCATGTATTGTTTTTGGCACTTACATTTCAGCAAAATTTTAACCTCAGTTTTCATAAAAATAAATCTTTACTGATAGAAGCCTTATAATAATTTTACTACTAAGCGACTGAAGTTTATAAAAAGAAGGCTGGAGATAAACTTTATTAAAATTTGTAAAAAGATGGAATACGCATATTACGAAACGTTCAAGAATCAAGTATTTTTTACTGTCTGTATTCACACGTCAGATGTTTGTTGTTGCTGCTGTCGTTTCGTTGTTTATCATAGACATTTATTTAAACAAGTATCGATGGAGTCAAATTGAAAAGTTGCATCTCTATTATTTCTAAATAGTGACTTCTGGTACCCAGTAAAGCTGGTTAGATTAATATAACACGCATGCGTGCGAAAAGTATGTAAAAGGTTTCGTTGTGGCATTTGAATTGTAAACGGAATAAAATTCCTTGAAGCTGTGTATTTAATCACGCTTTTCTTCAACCTAATTTTTTTTAAGCAATCCAGACTGAAACTCAAGTGACAGTCTTAAAATAAATAACTATTTGTGTAAAATATTGGTGTTTTCTTAGCGTGTACTTCCTCAGTTTATAAACGAAGCACGTATTCGCCTCGGTTAGGGAGTTGCGATGTTGTGTTTACCTTTGCGATACCATAAAACATTCCCTCTACTTTAATTAAGCCGTGAGTGCGTTATAAGAGTGATAGTTAAAATAAAAAATAATGCTGCTATACACCAGGAATGCATTTCATTTTGTCGACTTTGGTAAGTTTCGATCCCAAACGACCTTATTGGATATGGAACGCTTGAGTCAAGTTTGTTAGTTGCATCAGTACTTACAAGAAGTATTGACAAACAACCATTCTTTTGAGCGTTGTAAGATGTATACATCCTAGTCATAACAAGCACAATACATGCACTAAAGATATCTAAACAACTGGTTTGACCAATGAAATTTTGTTTTTCTTGTCCACCGAGAAAATAAAGTTAAAAAAACAGCCCAAAACCTCTTGATTCATTGATGTTTTATTATCAGTAACTGGTATCAAGTTCGTTGTGCACTAAATGTATTCACCACTCAAAATATTTGGAATCCTGTATTTTAAATTTTTCTTGCAGACATACCAACGAGAAAAAAATTGATATAGAAAAAGAAAAGTTAAGAAACAGACAGACAAAAGTAGAAAATATTCAACAACAATTTATATATGTTGGTGTGTCAATTTTGTGAAAAGCTACACAAGAGCTATCTTAACTCGCAGTGCAAGACTAGAGGGAAGGCAGCTAGTCATCACCACCCACTGCCAACTCTTGGGCTACTATTTTATCAATGAATAGTGGGATCGACCGTCACATTATAACGTCCTCACAGCTGAAAGTTCAAGCATGTTTGGTGCGATGGAGATTCGAATTTGCAACCCTCAAATTACGAGTCGATTGCCTTAACCATCTAACCGTGCCGAACCAATTTCAAATGTATAACCAAATAAATGATTTTTACTTTAATATTTTATTGATGGAAATTAATGTACTTAGTTACAGTCCTACCATGGGAAGAAGACCTGAACTGGTGTTGTTATGCATGGTAAAACATAAATAACAAAGCATTGCTCTTTATGCAGTATCATTGAAGACTTGAACTTGTAGCTGAGACTTATTTTGGTTGTTTTGAGGTTTTAAATGTCATTTCAAGTCCATTAAACTGTATAATACACATCACGATAAAATGTAACTCATTAAATAATTAGCATGTTTTCCAAAACACTTTTATAAATATATATATATATTCAGTTAAGATGTTTATAAATTTGACTGACATGTATATCTGGGCGTATCACAGGTTTATATTTTTAAACTCGAACATGGCATCTATTTTCTTACAAAGTTTTCTTTTAAATCATTATAAGTTATTTTATCGAGTAACTACGATTTAACTTTTCTTGGTGTTTGTAAACGTACCATTTTATAGCGACAACTGATGGGCTATTACACTACAAAATTACAATCTAACATGCAGGCGTGGTTCTGAAACTTCCTTTTCAGTTCTCTAGTGAGTAAATATGTATGTATAGTGAAGGATGTAGTAGAAAGTCATAGTGGGATGATACACAAAGCTAGACGTACATGATTTTCTGTAAGTTGGTGATCTACGCTATTTCAATAACGACTCTGGGCTCCCAGCCAATACTTTTGAAAAGAGTAGAAGGGCACGTGTTATCATCTGTCAATTCAGCAAAACTTCGATGCCTGGAGATATACGTTTACTTCAAGCAAGGCCTATTGCAGTCACTGGTTTAAAACCTGAAACACAACAGGTCAAATAATGCAAAGAATAGATGGAAAATCAGTACGTGTGAACTTCTATATATAAGTGTGGCCTTAAATGTGCTTATGGCATCTTACAGCCGAAGTATGTCATTACATAAATCAGTAATGTAAAAATAAGTAAAAACCTAATGCCACACATTAGCATAGGTTAGGCCTCTCGGAAGGTGTTCTCATCAAAATGTCACACAAACACTTAGGAAATACTGTGATGAAATGCTTGAATTTGCAAAATTAAAAACTGCACCGTTCATTTTGTTAAACTTTGACGTTTTTTTTAACGTTTAACTATCAACAGCATTTTGATTCTTTTTTTAAATATTCAAGAGCTACTTTTGGCAGATCGTTTCCACGTTTAGATTTTACTTTCCTTTTCTTGTAAGGTGTATTACCTAAAACGTGTAATTCTCAAGAATTGTTTGTTTGGAAATAAGCAAAAGATGCACAATAGCCTGTTGTGATCTGCCCAATACCGGTATAGAAACCTGGTTTCTGGCAGTGCGATCCGTAGACATACCGCTCTAGCTTTGGGGTCGGGGATAACTTTCAAGGAAAAAAAATTATTTCTTTGCAGAAGTATTTTTTTTACAAATAATTCTCTTACATCTATAATAGGTTTCCAGATTCTAGAGTATTTTTTAAAAAATGTTTGTCTTCTTGTGGTGTAGCTCCCCACCCCCTCAAGTGGTACTTAAACCGCTTGAAACCGGATTTTGATACCTGCCCTGCAGATTCTAGAGTATTTTTTAAAAAATGTTTGTCTTCTTGTGGTGTAGCTCCCCACCCCCTCAAGTGGTATTTAAACCGCTTGAAACCGGATTTTGATACCTGCCCTGCAGATTCTAGAGTATGTTTTAAAAAATGTTTGTCTTCTTGTGGTGTAGCTTTCCCCTAAGTGGTACAGCGGTATGTTTGTGTACTTAAACCGCTTGAAACCGGATTTTGATATCTGCCCTGGTGGGTAGAAGGCAAATAGCCCATTGAGTAGCTTTGCGCTTAAGTCAAACAAACAAATAGTCTTACGATGTAGCGTCAAACAAACTAGCAGTCAACAGTTCATACTTTGTCGGTGTGACTCTTCACACACCACAATTCTGAACAGCGCTTGTACATTTCTTCTTCTATTTCAGTCTCGTCAGTAACATCTATTTAGGCTTTACAGAATTCTTATATTCGCTTTTCTCTTTTCAGCCGTGAAAAACTCGCCACTGTTCAATATACATTTATGTATTTTATTTTATCAACTTAGAACCGATAAATGAAATAACGACTGGCGACAGTGAAAGAAGAAGAAAAACCTCCAAAGTAATAGTCGAACTAATCTACAACGGATCTCAACGAATGTTTGAAAACGATAATCAAACTAGCCTGTGACAGGTGCTAATCAGAATTTGGAAGTAATAATTAATCTATTCTATAGCAAAGATGATTAAGATTTAAGATTAGGAATTGATGACTGAATTAGTCCATAGCAAATGTTAATTTCAATTCAGAAATTGCGAAGGAATTACTCTACGACACGTGCCAATGAAAATGCACAAACGATGGTTGAATTAATTCAGGGCAGGAGTGAATTAGAATTTGAAATTTATGGCTGACTTCATTAACAACAGGAAATGGTCAGGATTCACAAATTATGGTTCAATAAATCAATGGCAGATATTAGACTATTATCTCATGATGACCACTGAATAGTGCTATGTTTTGACGCCTTCATTGGTTGGCTACAAAATGGCCAAAAAGTATGACGACACTCGATCAAATTCTCATGAATAGTTTGAGTTAAGTATGTAAGAATTCATCTATATCATGACATCTATACCGTAATGACTGATGTAATTGCATTACTATTGTAATTGACAGAAACAAATTTATATACAAATATAAACTCACTGGATTAATTCATGAATTATGTTATAAAAACTTAGTGTTAAAGGGGGTTTATTAGAGAGAGATTACTTTTATTATATCCATATTATCCGTTCAGTGAACGTTATGGTTATAGAGTTCTATGGTTCATTTTCATTGAAGCGGGATTCCGTTAGAGAACAGTTAACGATATTTGTAAAAAATAAACAAAAAAAACTTGTATCACGAACAGTGGTTGATGTTAAATTGATGTTTTAAAGTTCACAAAGTTTCAAACTTGGACGCCTTTCCTCTGGTGATTTTAAATTTAAAAACCGCAAGGGGGAGACCCGGTATGGCTAGATGGGTTAAGGCGTTCGATTCGTAATCTGAGGGTCGCGGGTTCGAATATCCGCTACACTAAACATGCTCGCCCTTTCAGCCTTGGGGGCGTTATAATATTAAGGTCAATAGTTGGTAAGAAAAAGTAGCTCAAGAGTTGGCGGTGGGTGGTGATGACTTGCTGCCTTCTCTCTAGTTTTACACTGCTAAGTTAGAGACGGCGAGCGCAGATAGTCCTCGAGTAGCTTTGCGCAAAATTCAAATTAAACCGAAACCTTAATATTACTTTTATGAACAATTCAGACACAGTTTAAAATCGATAAAAAAATCTGTCTTTGATAATATTTGTTTGTTCGTCAATTCATGATTCAAATGGTAAAAATATGTGAGTTTGAATAACTCATTAACTACACCAATTTTTTTCAATGAATTGTTTTAGATACGCGAAAAAACTCTGGGAAAGAATTAGGTTTTTATTTATAAATTTCCAAATAAACGTAGCTAAATTTGATTGGTTACTTTTAACAGCCCTATCACAGAACATTTAAAACTCAAACTGGCTAGTAATATTTATATCCAGAATATATTTTTAATAACAATATTTTTCAATATAGTTCGAATCAGAAATTCTAATTTGTGAGCAAACTTTACACCAAACACTACATTTCATTTTCCTTTTTATAAAATAACATTTATATAATTTTCATCCTATTTGTCGAAAACTGAACACTCATTAATTAATTCAAAATTGGAAAATAACAGTTTTGATATTAAGCAAGTTTTGATTTTAACAATTATAACGTTTCCATCCACAGTGTTGTCTGGTGATGACTCGCTACTATGGATCAAAACGTTGTAATTTATAAAAATCGAAACTTGTGTAATGTAAGTGTTACTTTTATTAAATTTTTAATTGATTGCTCATTTCAGAAGGTTTCTTGTTGAACCTGAATAGTTAATTTTGTTTGTTTGTTTTTGAAATTCGCACAACGAATTTCGAGGGCTATCCGTGCTAGCCGCCTCTAATTTAGCAGCTAGTCATCACCACCCACAACCAACTCTTGGGCTACTCTTTTACCAACGATTTGTGTGATTGACCGTCACATTATAACGCCCCCACGGCTGAAAGGGCAAGCATATTTGGGGCGGCGGGGATGCGAACCCACGACCCTCAGATTACGAGTCGCACGCCTTAACACGCTTGGCCATGCCGGGCCTAAATAGTTAACAGTTATTTTAAATTTTCAAGTCACGTGAATGTATCCGTTCCATTGTCGCCAGACTGTGCCGATAAAGTATACCTGAGATAACGCTTACTAAACTGAATTCATGTATTTTATAATGGGAATTTTACTCATATATGTGTAAAAGCACATCTAAAGAACGTGCAAAACTAGCTAACACACCAATTAAACCTAACTCTAATTTCCCAGCACTTTGTACTGATGTGAAACACAGCTGTGCACGTGGCTTACAAAAACTGCACCATGACTGGATACATCATCTCTGATGAACTATTTCATAAAATAATCGTCTTTTCTAAAATACTATTCACATTTTTTTTATTTGTTTTAAATTCTAAGGTTTCCACAAACCCTGGGTAAGGGGATAGGCTGCTAATATTTTCTCAACAGCTCTTTGTCAGTTTTAAGGTTCCTTTATAGAAGATACTTATCATAACGTGCGTACATCAATGACATGCTTTCTCGTAGTATAAGTTAGGACGCACATAGCAGCCTGGGCGCACAGTCATATCTTACCGTGCTGTTATTCAAAACGTAAAGAAAATGAATGTTAAAGGCTTTCGCGGAGAATGGATGTGGATGAAATGTAGCATTGTATATCTTCAGTGTCAGCCTAGAGAGCAGCTAATTAATGACACAGACACAGGCCTTTTGGGCTCGAGAAATCGACCAAAGCCCCAAAGTCACACGTGTGACATCATTAAATATAAGGAAATTTATGTGAAATTGTAGGTTCATTAAAATTATTATACAGCAAGCATGGTCGTCTGAACTTTGCTTTTTGGTTATCGTCTCTAGATAATACTGGAAAACTGATCGATGCTCGTGTGTGTCACGTGCTTACTACGTGAGGCGAAATCTAACAGAAATGTGATTAATATTAGAAATAAAAGGAGACATTTTACCAGCATTTCATGACCATAATCCTATGAGTTTCTTTAGAAGTACGTCACGAATATTTAATATTGCAGAGACGAGGCTCCTTTATAAGGCGTACACAGACAGACAGACAGACACCTGGGAACAAAAAGAATAAAAGAATGCCGAAACTGCATGCACTCTAACTCTTCGAAAAAAAAATCATCTTTCCGGGTTTTTTTTTTCTTGATATATTAACCGGTTACTTTCTGTGACAGTAAAACATATTTATGTTAAACTATATAAATATATTTTAATTTGGAGACTGCACGACAAAAAATAGTCTTATTATGTTTAGTCTCACACACAAAATCACGTTTCGTTATTCCTTCAGCAATGATAATTCAAAAAACATACATTTCTGGTGCTACATTTTGTTTGTTTGTTTTTGAATTTCGCGTAAAGCTACACGAAGGCTATCTGCGCTAGCCGTCCCTAATTTAGCATTGTACGACTAGAAGGAAGGCAGCTAGTCATCACCATTCATCGCCAACTCTTGGACTACTCTTTTACGAACGAATAGTGGGATTGACCGTCACATAATGCCCCCACGACTGAAATGGCGAGCATGTTAGGTGTGACCCACCTGGCCATGCTGGGCCATAAAAATGAATTAAGAAAAAACGTCTTGACTTTTGATAACTTCGTTTAATTAAGATAAGATTTTGTTACATCTTTTGTTTAAATTAAAAATCATTTCATTTCTAACCTAAAAGTGGCTCTATCTCTCCCAGCGGCTCTATCTAATAGTTGGAAACGCTATAAACAAAGGTTCGATACCGGCGGTACAAACATACTTTTTTTCCCTCCGTTTACATTTTTACTGAAACTTTGATTTCTCTCTACTGTTCGCCCCCCAGTGGCTCAGGGTATGTCTGCGGACTTACAACGCTAAAATCGGGGTTTCGATACCCGTGATGGGCAGAGCACAGATAGCCCATTGTGTAGCTTGGTGCTTAATTCAAAACAACAACAACAACAAATCTACTGTTCAACATCAGTAGCCCCTCTGTGGCTCAGCGGGATTTCTGCGGACTTACAACGCTAAAATCGGGGTTTCGATACCCGTGATGGGCAGAGCACAGATAGCCCATTGTGTAGCTTGGTGCTTAATTCAAAACAACAACAACAACAAATCTACTGTTCAACATCAGTAGCCCCTCTGTGGCTCAGCGGTATGTCTGCGGACTTACAACGCTAAAATCGGGGTTTCGATACCCGTGATGGGCAGAGCACAGATAGCCCATTGTGTAGCTTGGTGCTTAATTCAAAACAACAACAACAACAAATCTACTGTTCAACATCAGTAGCCCCTCTGTGGCTCAGCGGTATTTCTGCGGACTTACAACGCTAAAATCGGGGTTTCGATACCCGTGATGGGCAGAGCACAGATAGCCCATTGTGTAGCTTGGTGCTTAATTCAAAACAACAACAACAACAAATCTACTGTTCAACATCAGTAGCCCCTCTGTGGCTCAGCGGTATTTCTGCGGACTTACAACGCTAAAATCGGGGTTTCGATACCCGTGATGGGCAGAGCACAGATAGCCCATTGTGTAGCTTGGTGCTTAATTCAAAACAACAACAACAACAAATCTACTGTTCAACATCAGTAGCCCCTCTGTGGCTCAGCGGTATTTCTGCGGACTTACAACGCTAAAATCGGGGTTTCGATACCCGTGATGGTCAGAGCACAGATAGCCCATTGCGTAGCTTGGTGCTGAATTCTAAACAATAACAATAATCATCACCAAAACATTTGTTCAGACTTTAGACCAAAACTGTATTGTTTAACTCTTCGGTATATTGTTGTTAGAATGATAACGATAAACAAAAAGCGGCTAAACATTTTTTCAACAGATCACAATACGAAACAATGAGACAATTTATCTTAAATACGCACATCAGAGTTTAGCTTGGATAGCTATCCTGGTGTGTTTCTCTTAGTGGTCAAATCGCAGACATTTAAATTTGTTTTAGTTGAATATTAAACATATATAAATAATTTTTAATCAATTATTTTCTCTGGGCTGTATGCAAAGCCGAAGATTTTGTTTTGCCGTATGTACCAAATGTCAGAACGTTCTTTTCGTTTTCTTGTTTCGTTAACTGGAATTTGTGAAGGCTTCAGTCAATGTTACTTTGATTCTAATAGTTCATTCAGAAAGGACGTTTCTTTGTATCAATACAGCATTATGTTTGTCAATCAGAACACGGTAACGCAAGAAACTTTTAACCCATTCGAGTGAAAACAGTTTGATCTAGTATATGTATAAATGTATAAATGGCCGAGAAAAATTTATTTGACGCTTTTAATTTAGTCAAACTTACTGGTAATCAGCTGTCAATTTACTGTTAACGTAATAGGAATACTAATTAAAACCTGTATTTCTATTAATTTCTCAGTGTTCTCTGAAATACCATCAGTTTGATAGTTCCATTGTCTGTTTTCCTCACTCTATAAATGATGTTTTCTAACATCTGTTAAGAAAGTTTATTTATGTTATCTATTGGCTGACATCGCGAAAGACACATCTGCGAAGATCAAAATAATGTTCATAAACGGAAGCACTTATCTTCCTTTGACCAACTCCATAACTCATTCCTGGGTTCCTTTCATAACTGGAAATATGACAGATTCGATCAATCACTGATGAAAGCAAACGCCCGCGATCTGATCAACAATAAGTTTCCTAAGTCATTCATTGCTTTCGTAGGGGTTGGCTGGAATCTCTTCAACAGTTCCACGTGTTATTTTGTTACCCGAGAATCAGATTTCGTATTGACCAATCATGACGTGGTAGTATAGTTATACAGACTGCGTTTTTTGATCTGCTACAACTGTATTTAATCAGTTTTCACTAAAAATGAATGAAGTACACGAAATACTTCAGAGGAAAAACATGTTTCATTATTAATTTGCTATTTTCATGCTTTTGGTTAATTAGTTGGTTTCTAAGCACATCCTTGAAAGTGTAAGACCGACATAAAGTGTTACAGAAAGAAAAGATTCCATGTATTAGCTTGCTCTATCACACATTAGGACAACAGAACAAATTCTCACGTCAAATGTTAGATACGTTCTTTATAATAAAACAACATATATATAATGTAATCTTCATTTTTCAATTAATTACTCGGTTTTCCCGGCATGGCAAAGTGATTAAGGTACTCCACTTGTAATCCGAAAGTTGCTAGTTGGAATCTTCGTCACACCAAACGTTGTCGCCCTTTCAGCCGTGGGGCGTCATATCATATCACTATTCGTTGATAAACGAGCAGCCCAAGAGTTGGCGGTGGGTGGTAATAGCTAGCTGCCTTCCCTCCAGTCTTACACTGCTAAATTAGGGACGGCTAGCACAGATAGACCTCGTGTAGCTTTGCGCGAAATTCTAAAAAACAACAACAAAATTCAAGACCTCTCGTTAATGCTCTTTAAAACATTTGTTTATTCTCTTAATTTTGCACTTTGATATTTTCGAGTGTCAAAATATAACCAGTTTTTCATTATTTCAAAAATAAACTTTCGAAAACTTTGTCGAATAAATTGTTTGTTTGTTTAGTTTTGAATTTCGTGCAAAGCTACACGAGGGCTATCTGCGCTAGCCGTCCCTAATTTAGCAGTGTAAGACTAGAGGGGAGAAATGTAGTCATCATCACGATCCATCGCGTACTCTTGGGCTATTCTTTTACTAATGAATAGGGGGAGTGACCGTAATGTTATAACGCCCCCACGGCTGAAAGGGCGAACATGTTTTCTGCGACCGAGATTCGAACCCGCGACCCTCAGGTTACGACTCGAACACCTTGAACCAACCGGCCATGCCAGGCCTTGCTGAATGAAGCATCCAATGTTTTGCACAGCAGTTAGAAACAAAAGGCAACCTAAACAAGCCGTGAATGAAGGCACATGAACGCAATACGCTTGTCAAAGACAATCTTAAATGCATATGTTTTGTACGCAACCTAGTTGAAACATAACGGATATACGTAAGAACTGAGAAGTGAAGTAATAAAAAAAAACGAAAATTTAATTGGAAGTTATAATAAGCTATTAAAGAATTATTCAAACAATCACAAATCTTGGGCAACTGTTCCCTTTGCCCCCCAGTGGCTCAGCGGTATGTGTGCGGACTTACACGCTAAAATCCGGGTTTCGATACCCGTGGTGGGCAGAGCACAGATAGCCCATTGTGTAGCTTTGTGCTTAATTCAAAACAACAACAACAACTGTTCCCTTTTTGTTCACAGCGTCACCTATAAGGCACGGGTTTTGCGTTAAAATAATCCATATAGTGTCACACAGCACCTGTGGTATTTACTCTACCAAAATCATAATTTAAAATGAGAATACGTATATATACATGTGGAATACAAAGTAAAACATCTTTACTTTGATTACGATTTGAGAATTTCGTGCTGAAAACACATAAATGTGTTCCACTTAAATAGAGAAAATATTTAAAGGTGTTGTGTTTTAAATATTCCATATCAGAACTTTTGATGGAAAACGGGAGATATGATTATGTGTTAACCTTGTTTTATTTCAAAAAGATATTTTCTGCAAAACTTTTAGTATTCGAAGCATTCAGTATAATAAATAGTTCCATTATTTTTCTTCCGCGAAAGGAGGTCTCGAGCTGTTATATGTTTTAAAGTTAAACTGTTTGTTTTTTGCGCCAAGAAACTAACGTTATTTATCAACACAGAACGCCCTCTCCTTGACTGAATAGGCCCGGCATGGCCAAGCGCCTTAAGGCGTGCGACTCGTGATTCGAGGGTCGCGCCAAACATGCTCGCTCTCCCATCCGTGGGGGCGTTGTAATGTTACGATCAATCCCACTATTCGTTTGTAAAAGAGTAGCCCAAAAGTTGGGGTGGTTGTGATGACTAGCTGCTTTCCCTCTAGTCTTACACTGCTAAATTAGGGACGGCTTGCACAGTTAGCCCTCGAGTAGCTTTGTGCGAAATTCCAAAACAAACAAACAAACCTTGACTAAATAATTTGAATTATGTAATTAAAAAGACCATACAAGGATATTCGTAATCTAATATTTAAGGATATATTTATGTTATGAAAACCAATCGTTCTATTTAAAAATTCACGTTGTTTATCAAATTTAAAACTCAACATGAAACATTTGCAAAGCGAGAAGTGCTGTACTGCGTTAGTTTCTAAACTAATTTCTTATATAAGAAAGGTAGTTTGTGTTCGAGTTTATTATATATATATATATATATATATATTAACGTATTATCAATAACAACAGAAAATACAATTGCAACTAAAATCAATCTCATATTATTAATGCTGGACACATATGTTGGCTTGTGTTTTATCAAAACAGCCTATGTATTTATACATGTGTGTGTGTTTTAAATAGCAAAGCCACTAGCTAGGGTCGAAATCATATCAGAAAGCTTCAAAGTAACAAAGTGCCTTCGTTCAAACTCTATTGCTCTTTCTCGTCGTTGGGCAGTAGAATACAGTTTTTCCGAATCAAAAACTACGACTGTACATTTTTTTTGAGGCCACTAATCTCATCTGAAGGTAATTTATTAAATCTAGATTGCCATCTCATTTATGGCCTTTATTTCTGAATATTAATGGACAAGTTGTTGTTTTGTTGTTGTTTTGAATTAAACACATAGCTACACAATGGGCTATCTGTGCTCTGCCCACCACGGCTATCGAAACCCGGATTTTAGCGTGTAAGTCCGCAGACCTACTGCTGAGCCACTGGGGGGCAAGTGTAAAGTACGAATGCACAAAGAACCCCGTAAAATTATAAAAATACGTTTAATATTCAGAACAAAATTAAACTAGTAGAAGATATATATTTAGTAAGACATATGTGTACAATTAGAATAAAGCAATGTGAGCTGTGGAATGAAAAACGGCGTAAAGGTAGTGAACAATTTATAGAATTAAAAATGTTTATAAAATTAACTATAGAATTACAAAGAAATTCTCTACCTAAAATTTAAAGAGAAGTAGAAGAATACACAAGTGGCCAATGAAGTTCTATAAGTTAGTTTGTTTTTGTGTTTTTGAATTTCGCACAAAGCTACTCGAGGGCTATCTGCGCTAGCCATCCCTAATTTAGCAGTGTAAGACTAGAGGGAAAGCAGCTAGTCATCACCAACCACCGCCAACTCTTGGGCTACTCTTTTACTAACGAATAGTGGGATTGACCGTCACATTATAACGCCCCCACAGCATTTTAATATATTCAGTTCAAACTGAACTTCATATCTTATGTCAACGACTCGTGACTGGCAAAGTGAGATGAACTTGTACGTCTGTCTGCTGCATATGAAATGTGATCTTTGATCAGATTAAGGAATAAAAGTAATTGATTTGTTCAAGTCGCGGATCTGAATGATCGTTATTTAATATTACACGTTTTTCCGACAGATGAGGATTCGAAATTGAAAGAATATGACTTAATGAAAAACTAACAACACACAAATACCAAATTAAAATGTGTTTCGAGCCATTTAGTTTCTCCAGATATTTCAATAAAATAATATTTTCAGTCTTTATACGAGGTTATAGAGAACATAATTTTTGTTTTCATTGTCATTGCTTTACCGTGTTTAGAAGGCTAGAATAAATACGCTCCACTTCCCTCTCTAAGTCCATAATAGTCTTGAAAAGCCTTTGTTGTTGAATTACACGAAGCACGTTGTGTGAACGTGACAGAGACGTTGTAAGTTCTGTCTGCGTGCTTCAGCCATACTGCAGGGTTAGAGTTTGTAGATACGATGTTTTGATTTCATTTAGCTTGGAAGCCCACACATTCCATGGGCCGTTCGATCGAGCAGGTCACCGCTGATACTTTCACTTCACTCAGTACTGTTTAAGAGGCTGGTGTACTTGTAAGCCCAGTGGTCATGTAAGGGAAAGCGACAAAGCGTTAATATTGTAGCGGGAACATAAAAGAAAATGACAATGGTCCATTGATCTAGCCTAGGGCTACACTAGGCCTGTGAGCTGGGATTTGTTCAGTCAGCAGACTAAAGTAATCTCGTTCCCATGCTTTTAGATGCGAGCCTATCGAGAAGAACGAACGTATGTGAATTGAGCACTCGACTAAGATAAACACATTTCTTAAAGGCACTGATATTGAAAGATTGAATTAGGTTTGGAGGCAAGGACATTAAGCGAATTATCTGGATTTTCATATACCTGTTTACTGTTTTCCAACGACCAAATCTAAGACGATTCAGCGATATTCGTGATAGCTTTCCACGTGGTTAGGTCTAAAAGAAAGAATCGACACGTTTTTTTTATTGCTATACAAGTCATGTGAGTGATGGAAAAAAAAGTCAAACACGAAGAGCCAACTAATTTTGTTACTGTATAATAAATGCTACACGTACAAAACAGATTTCAAAGTTGAACACTTGGTTTTTAGGCTTTCCGTATAAAAGACATTACAGACATTAGAGTGCTAGACCTAACACTAAAGTCAGATAGCGATAACCTCAATCTCTAATTCGCTATAAAAATGAAATAAAACTTGAAACTAACAAAACTCCTACAGTTAATCTATATTTCAGGTGATGACAGATTTGTTTAATGGATACGCCCTGGCATCAAGTGCGTCGCATTGAGAAACTACATCAATGTAGGAAAGTAAAGGCGTCCAAATTCCAAGCATGAAATGAATTCTCTAATTATGTATATAAAAGCAAACCAATATAATAAAGTATCTGCGTTTTGTTCACCAGGTGGAAATCTAACCTGGAATTTTAACTTTATAAATCTTTTTGTTTGTTTAATTTCGCGCAAAGCTGCACGAACACTATCTACGCTAGCTGTCCCTAATTTTGCAATGAAAGACTGAAGGAAAGTCAGCTAGTCATCACCACCCACCGCCAACTCTTGGGCAACTCTTTTTCCAACGAAAAGTAGGATTGACCGACAATTACAACGCTCCCATGGCTGAAAGGGCGAGCACGTCTGGTGTGACGTGAATTCAAACCTGCGTCTCTCAGATTGCTCTTTAAGTTCGAAACTTATCACTGAACCAGTGTTGATCTTTAGGTTCAAAACTTATCACTGAACCAGTGTTGATCTTTAGGTTCAAAACTTATCACTGAACCAGTGTTGATCTTTAGGTTCAAAACTTATCACTGAACCAGTGTTGATCTTTAAGTTCAAAACTTATCACTGAACCAGTGTTGAAGAAAGTTTTCATCATTTCTTCTCTGTTATACAAGTTACGAGATTATTGTTTTGCAGCATTATACGTTAGATTCTGCAAAAGTAGGACAAACTTAACATGTCGAATCCGTATTTATACGTAATGTATAGCAGTTTAAAATTATCACTGGAGTTTAACAAGCCAGATTGCTTGTTGTCGGACAACATTATCCAAATGACTGGCATACATAGTTAGATGTGTGAAACGTCTTCCATAAGAAAGTGGTGCCTGTCGAACCAAACATGCTCGCTCTCCCAGCCGTGGGGGCGTTATAATGTGACGGTCAATACCACTATTCGTTGGTAAAAGAGTAGCCCAAGAGTTGGCGGTGGGTGGTGATAACTAGCTGCCTTCCCTCTAATCTCACACCGCTAAATTAGGGATGGCTAGCACAGATGTACCTCCAGTAGCTTTGCGCGAAATTCAAAAACAAACAAACAAACAAGAAAGTGGTAAGTCTAAAGACTTACAACGCGAAAATCCACGGTTCGATAACCTGCGGTGAACGCAACAGATATCCCAAACTGTCTTTGCTCTAAAGCAAAACAAACAATGTTGGCGACAGATTGGCATAAATATGCTTTAAAAACGCACATATCATGTGACTCTTTCATCTCACAAAAAGTGGGTTGAAGATGTTTTTACTCCATTATTTGAATTACGTCACATCTTTTATATTATGCTCTTTATAGTAGCATAAGTTGAGTTGTTAAACTTATTAGTTTAATTAAGATTTTTAAAAAAAATCCCATCTCTCTGGTACTACACTTTCGAGTGTAACTCTTACTATTACAACTGCGCTGTGTGAATTTAGTTGTGGGAGCTTATTGTAGATCTTTGTCTAAGACTTAAAACTTTAAGCTTTCTCAGCCAACAAACACAAAGGTGAAAGTTCAAGGAAAATCCACACGACGTAGAAAGTGTTTGGATTCTCACTTCAAATTAAAGTTTAATCTCGTTATATTTTTTTCGTAAATATATTAGTACAGAAACGATAAAGATTTTTTTTTAAAGGAGGGGATACGCCAGCTGTAAGCAATCTAAACGTGACATTACGTCTTTCAAATGAACCTTCTAGAAGGTAAAAGAAGGAAAACGCACTTTGTTGTTGGAGTGGACCTTATTCTATTAATTTAAAAGCGCTCTCTTTCGCAGTGTACTAGAAGTCATTCAGTCAATCAATTCTGAGGAGAAAAAAGTATTCTTCCATAATTATATAACTGAAATTGAAATTATATATATCTATATGTATAAAAAGCTTTGCACTTCGAAATATCAATTAATGTTTCTTTTATTTCACGTCGACTTAAAATCAGTGAGTAAGACTTCATATGGAAATATTCTAACGCCTTCAGATCAATGAACAAAAAATATGTCGTCAAAAACATATGGAGGAAAATTAAAATATTCCAAAGTGAATATGAAAAACTGCTCAATGGATACATATGTCTGGATAAAAGTATTTTTTTGCTAAAATAAAAATTGTGAAAATGCTCTGACTTTTGTTGTAGAACGAGTTTTACTGTGTTTAAACTGTACATTCTCTGTTTCATGTGTGTAACGGTCCGGCATGGCCAAGTGGTTAAGGCACTCTGAGAGTCGCGGGTTAGAATCCCCGTCACACCAAACATGGTCATCCTTTCAGCATTGGGTACGTTATAAAGTTAAGGTCAATCCCACTATTCATTGGTAAAAGAGTAGCTCAAGAGTTGGCGGTGGGTGATGATGACTAGCTGCCTTCCCTCTAGTTTTACACTGTTAAATTAGGAACGGCTAGCGCAGATAGCCTTCGTGTAGCTTTACGCGAAATTCAAAATAAACCAGAACAATCCATGTATGTAACACGTGCTGGACTCACTCAAGTATCAAGTGTATAGCTTGAATGTATTTAAATTGTTTACATTTTTGAATAATCATTTCACCTAAAACTAGAAAAAAAATGGCGTCTCATATATTTTCTTGTCGTTACTATTTCTCTGTAGTTGGAGTGTCATATAAAGTTCTTATTGTGTTTAATTTTGCCCAATATATATGTTCATGACACATCCTGCAAGTATTTATTTTCTTATGATGTCCGCAAATATATTTAAAAAACCAAATTATTTTTATAAAAGCACACTGCACAATTCTTTATTTCAGATTTAATAAATTCGCATAGTGAAGTAGTCAACGCCCTCTAGTTTTTATCTTTGTCGAAAAAGAGTATTTAAATTGTTTACTTAGGTTTACAAAATCATAAACGTTCGAGAAGTAACTATTCACATGACTACGCATGGCTGTTTCTTATTTTGTGATTAAATTCAGATAAACTTGCGATTCCATTTGGAAGAAAAACGACGAGTCCAGAAATCATTTCCCTAATTATGTTCACTATATCTTTGAAAATCAGTAGACTCTTATGATTGTTTGGTTTTTTGGGTTTCGCGCAAATATACACGATGGTTATCTGCGCTAGTCGTCCTTAATTCAGCAGAGTACGACTACAGGGAAGGCAGCTAGTCAACACCACCCATCGCCAACTCTTGGACTACTCTTTTACCAACGCATAGTAGGATTGACCCTCACATTATAACGCACCACATCTGAAAGGGGCATGTTTGGCGCAACGGGGATGCAAACCCGCGACCCTCGGATTACGAGTCGCCTTAACGCGCTTGGCCATGCCGGCCCCTTTTATTTTTTGTTTTTTTTAATTTTTCGCAAAGCTACACAAGGGTTATCTGCGCTAGTTGTTCCTAAATTAGCATAATAAGCTAGTTTGTGGTGAGCTAGTCATCACAGCTCACCACCAACGAGTGAAAGGGCGAGCATGTCTCGTGTGACGGGAATTCTAATCCCCAACCCTCGGATTACGAGTCGAGTGCCTTTACCATCTGGCCATGCTGGGCAGATACTCACGAACCATAAATAGAATCCTTTACATTCAAGTCCTCAAGATACTGACTAACGTTTCTAATTGACACTGTAACGTGATTAGTATGTCTAAACATTTTATATGACACATAACCGTATTTAATTGATACTTAATGTATCACCAATTTGGATCCATTATAATAATAACTATCAAAAAAGCTTTAAGTTGTAATATGCAAAAACGATAAGTTGATAAGTCCAGTCATGCTCTATCTGACAAGCATTCATGTTCATAATAATATTCTAGCGTAGTTTGCATTGCAAAAGGGTTCGTCGAAAGCATGTGAGGTCCCAAGGTCACCATTCCTCTCTGCAAGCTTTCCATAATTCAACTGCTGTACGAATAGGCTATTTAAAAACCTTCTTTTCAGCAATCAGATAGCACCAGTGCAGTGTACGATTAGTTTCCAGTATGTTTTAATCTGTACGATAGTTAGATTAAAAGACAAACATTTTATTCTCAAGTTGCTCGGAGTATTGAAACAGTTGAACTGAAAGTATGACTATGCTAACCTCATTTATAGTTCTGTTGCGTATTTTTGTCTGGATTCTCACTTTAATTTAAAATTTTGTCATTGACTTCGCGTTTGTGGATCCTCACTTTGCTTATTTTGCAAGTTAAATATCGAGATTCGACTCCCCCGCCCCGCAATGGCCAGGCAGTTAGGGCGCTCTGCTCTTAATCTGAGGGTCGCTAGATCAAATCCTTGTCACATCAAACCCATGAAGGGCGTTGTAATGTGGGGTTGTTGGTGAAAGAGTAGCCTAAGAGCTGTCGATAAACGGTGATGACCAGCTGCTTTCACTCTAGTTTTACACTACTATGCTATGGACAGCTATCACAGGTAGGTCTCGTGTTGCTTTCCATGAAATTAGAAACAAAAGAACAAACAATCGACCCCCCCCCTATCCCACTGCGTAGCTTTGCGCTAGGAAAACAATAATAAAAATAATACATTGATTGTTTTAAATCCAGAATAGACTTACGGAAAGGGCAATCTGTTCTCTGCCCACAACGGGTAACGAAACGAGAATTACAGCGACAATAACAACAAAACGATAAATAATGTCAAAACGTAGCCCAAGAGTTGGCGGTGAGTGATGTTGACTATTAGCCTTCCCTCTTGTCTTACACTGCTAAATTAGGGACGACAACTAGTCAACATCACCCACCGCCAGCTCGTGCGGTACTCTTTTACCAACACATAGTGGGTTTGAACATCACGTTATAACGTTGAAGGAGCAAACATGTTTGGTGTGACGGGGACTCAAACCCATGACCCTTAGATTATGTGTCGAGGGCCTCACCACCTGGTCATGCCGGGCTAAATGTAGCTGTGATACATATCTTTCCATTAATACTCTGGCTGTGTTTATCACAGAATTTGCTGATTTAAATATCCAGAATTGGTTGAATATAACTTATTACATATTCTGTTGTAGTGTAACATGAAGAAAAAACACGAAGACATAAGCTATACGTCATCACAATATTTATCAATAAAATGATCAGTTTCATAGGCAAAAATTCTTTATTATGTATTTAAATTCATATCGTATAGAAATTAATACTATAAAAACTTTTAACACATTGTCCTTCATTGGGGTTCTCCCCGTTCTCCGAGTCACTCAGCGGCTGCAAACTTACGACATGAAAATCATGGTTTCGATACGATATTTACGCTTAAAAACAGCCAAACAAAACAGATCTTGTACGTTAAATAATTTTTCTCTGATTGAGAGCTTTTGTCTTTGTCACCAATGCGTTTAAATGACAACAATATACTGAACAATATAAATGTGTTTTAACTGGAAAAGAGTGCATTGAACACTGCACTGTTGACCCCAAAAAACAATATTGTAAGTTAAGAAAGTGAATTTTATTGTTGTTGTTTTTTTTATAAATAACTTGTTACAATAGATTAATATGTAACACAGAGTGTAAGTAGTTTTATGGTTTTTATTGACAAATTCAACGTAAGTTGGGGACATCCAAGGTCATGTTTTGAGCTAATTCTAAACTTCTGTTTTTGAGAATAAATGAACTACAGATCGCTAAACGCTCAACATTGACTTCTTTTTGTAAGGTAGTTCCTTTTTACACTTTAAGTGCCTCTTTAATATGACGTCTGGAAACTTAATAGTATCTCTTTTCCTTTATTTTGTTCAAGAAACACGCGCTTCTAAAATTTGCTTTGGGTATTCCATGAGGATTTCCACGATAAACTCTTGGGATTTGTCGTCTTGCGGAAATGGGGATTGAACAGGGGATTAAACAGCTTTCACTTTTCTTCAGCATGTCTGTGTTTACTTTTCTCATCTTTTTTTTTCTTGTCGGGTATTTTGCAATTATCGAGGCTTCCAACTTTTTTTGCGATTAAAGATTTTTTTTGCGACGTTATGGCTTGTTAGACGACTTACACCAGTTTAATAAAAAGCAAAATTGTTATTTTTTCTTTATTGAATGCAAATCACAGGTTCAGATTACCCTACGTTTCCACATTATTGCGAAGCCTCGGTTGGTTGAGCCCCCCCCCCCTTGAGTGGCTCAGCGGTATGTCTGCGAACTTGTAACGCTAAAATCCGGGTTTCGATACCCGTGATGGGCAGAGCACAGATAGCTCATGGTCTAACTTTGTGCTTAATTCAAAACAAGAAAAAACAACGGTTGGTTGGTTTGTTTGTAGGTAAACACAACGCCAGACAATGTGCTATCTGTGCTCTGCCCATCACGAGTATCAAAATCCAGTATTGCTAATCCTTAACTCCATTTATTTCACGTTTAATACAGAAGTTAAGTAAGATTTGCCAATATATGTTGGTCAAAATACTCGTGGTTCTCATCAGAGATATCAAAATCTAGTGAAACTACAGTAAAAGGACCCTAAACTGTCATAAGTCATTATACTATCAAATTGGAATGGCTAGTGTTTAGGGCACTCGACCTCGCAGTCTGAGAGTCGCGGGCTCAAATCCCCTTATCACCAAAGATATTCGCCCTTCCAGCTGTGGGGGCATTATAAACTTACTGTTCATTCGTAAAAGAGTATCCCAAAAGTTGGCGGTTGGTGGTGACGAACTAGCTGTCCTCCCTCTAGTTGATGATTGTTAAATTGCAGGCTGCTAGCGCTGATAACCCTCATATAGCTCAAACAAAGCAATATTTTAATTTAATTCGCTATAAAACACTGTATTTTGATACCCAAATAGACTAACAAAAATAATTAAATACATCTTATTTGCGATCCTTGATTACCAAAGTCCTTTTTTAACAACGTGTAAAACAATGAATACTTTTTTTCTATCAAGTATCTGGTCCAAGAAAATAATAGCATTGCTCCTTATCAGCGAACATAATCGTATATGTCTTTTTTCGTTGTTTTTTCGCAAAGCTAAGTAAAAGCTATCTCAGCTTCCAACGTTCCCTGTAATTTTCAGCATATAGACTACAGAGAAAACGCACATACTTTACAGAATCCACTTGGGCAACTATTGTCCAATCAAACGTTGGATATAATTCTGACTCTTGCAAATTATCCACAATCTCAGAACATGAAAAATTAACTTTCGGATTCAAAACGTTCAGAAAGTTGTTTGTTCATATGAATAACACGTGCTCATAATTAATTAAATAGCTGTATCAGAGGCACTTTCGTGTTTAACTGTCCTTAATTCTAGGCTGTGAATCACGAGGGGGTGAGACAGCTATTTGAAATAGCTACTCTGAAACAAATAGTGTGATTAACTGTTGCTCTTATAGTGAATGAACTGTCAGCTGACATTGGGATCTGTTTCGTAGTATTAAGTCTCAAAACAACGGCCATCAAATACTGAGATACATACGGAAGCTACTCGGTCTCATTCGTAGCAATGATGAGAAAGATAACGTAATTACTTAGGCCTTACTCGTCCCAACACTGAGATAGATGTGGTAACTATTTAGGCTTCGTTGGTACCAATAATGAGAAAGATACAGCAACTACTTAGGCCTTGTTCGTACTCTGGCTGATCGGAGTTCTGACGAAAATTAAAAGGAAAATTAAAAATCAGACTATCTGTAGTTGAGGGTGAGTCGATTTTAGTTCGTCTAGTGGCCGAAGCCAAACGAAATAACATCGTGTCTAATTCTTAAATAATAGCAGTAAAGAGGAACAAGCAATCAGATGATTTGTCAGTTTTTATTAGTTACACTGTGAAACAAAATGTTTACTGTTTCTTGTTCCTCGGTAGAAAGTGTTATTTCCCAAATGTTTGTGCCTAAAGTAAATGGAGGAGACCTATTTTTCTCTTCAAACTTTGCTTTTGTGACCTGAAAGCGTACAACGAAAATATCATGGGAGACTATTTGGGGACTGATGCGTGAAAGTGATTTACATTACAGTCGCAAATCTCGAAAAAACTACTCACTTCTAAACATTTTTGTCCATTTTTATATAACTTTAATAGAAATGCATGTAAATCTTGATTCATGTGTTGTTTTTTTCAGACCTTATGCAAATGAAAATGTGCAAATTTGCCTGCTTTTACATAGAAAATAGATTAATTTATAAATTTCATTATCCAGGTCACAAAAGCAAAGTTTGAAGAAAATAATGGCCATTTTCTGTACTTTTACAACATAAGCAATTAAGAAATAACACATACTATCCAGGAACAACACTTGTGTTACATTGTGTACTTGTTTTAGCATCTATTATTAACTACTGCCGGATGTTAAAAAGGAATTTTGAACGTTCTAAATATTTACATGAGTCCAGTTATTTATTAGTCAGTAATTAACAATTTGTTTTACTCCGTGTTTTTCAATGACTGGTAACCAATTATCAGTTATACTCAGGTAATAGTATAGTCAACTAAACATGCATATCTCCTACTTTGTCCACTCCTGAGCTTTTACCAATGTTGTATTCGACTATATATTTATACGGAGTTATATGTTTATTACTTATAATTCAGAAGTCTACTAATAGACAAATTATTTAAAAACGGGGAGATATTGGGAAATAAGTGTTAGTGGCATGAAACGTGATGTTGTTTGGTATCCTTGCGAGCCAGTATTTAGTTTCTGCCGAATATTTCCATATCTGGGATAAGAAAACTGATTTAGATTTTTTCCCCTGGTTGGTCTGAGCAGATAGGGCCCGGCATGACCAAGCGCGTAAGGCGTGTGACTCGGAATCTGATGGTCGTGGGTTCGCGCCCGCGTCGCGCTAAACAAGCTCGCCCTCCCAGCCGTGGGGACGTATAATGTGACGGTCAATCCCACTATTCGTTGGTAAAAGAGTAGCCCAATAGTTGGCGGTGGGTGGTGATGACTAGCTGTCTTCCCTGTAGTCTTACACTGCTAAATTAGGGACGGCTAGCACAGATAGCCCTCGAGTAGCTTTGTGCGAAATTCCAAAACAAACAAACAAACGATTTAGATTTATTTATTTTTTAATACGAGAGCGAAAACTTTATAACTAATTTTGAAGCTGCTTAAGTTGTATTTTGAATGGACGTTTGACTTACTGGTCAATTACACTACTACCCCCTTCACACCCTTCCAAAATTCTTTCCCACTGCCCGTTAAAATTGGTCAGGTCCGTTTTTCGTCTTCTGCAAATTAAACCACTTCTTCAAAGATCATTGAGGTCATATGTTTCGTGAACCTTACTAATTAATATCATACACCCAAAATATCAACGTAAAACACATGTCGTTGAAAATGAAACATTTTAATCCAAAAACTTCCAATTCTTCTCGAGAGCAACAGTTACAAGCACAGATTTGTCTCTTCCATGGAGATACATCTGTTTTACGAAATGTTGAAATCCAACCACATCAGAGATTAATAACCAAGCCCAGGTTGTTGTACATTTGAAGAGCCTAAAAAGTTAAAAAAATTAATGTAAAAGCTCCTTACAGAATGTAGCATACAAGGATTTTGCTGGATCTACTTCCAAATCATCTAAATAATGGCTTATTACTCAGTTGAAAAATTCCTATGTGGTCCTACTACATGGATAGAGATACCATTATGATCGGGGTGCTGCCAGATAGCATGCAAAATTCTTTTGAGAAGAACATCATCCTTCGTATCAGATGCTACGAAACGTGTGTCACTGGCTGCGCACTACAGTCCCATCTACCTATAGCCTCATATGGGCATGCCAAGAACAGCAACTGGTAATGAAATGAAGACACCTTAATGGAGTTTGACACGTTTGCATAGCACTTTGAAGACAAAATTATTAATTGTTTGATACCGTTTTGTAATAATCCTGGGACGTTTGTAGTGATGTCTGTAACTATTGTAGCTGTGAAGCAGTTTTTGGTATGTGTGGTTTAGAATGTTCCATTATCGTTGTGTACAACTTTCTATTGTTGAGGGATAAAAATTAATAACAGTTTTGAGACAGATAATCTCGAAGTTGGCTTCCAGTTACCTAAGTATTTGAAGTACTTTACCTTGCCATCAACTGGCTACTTTCCTAGTACCTACACCCTTGTGCAGATTAATTGAAACAAGATGGAAAATTATAATTTTTTTCAATTGTTTGCATTTTATTTCTGAGAATCCAAAAATTACTCACAAATTAATACATGAAATGACCGCCTTTATTTTTCAGAAGACCATTAATCCGCTTTGGCATCGAGTCCACGATCTTTACTAATTTTTGGATCGCGGTATCCCACATCAATTATGGCTTCAAGTAGTTTATCTTTCGTAGTACACTCTTTTCCCCGAAGTCTTTCTTTACAAATCGCCCAAAGATTTTTAATTGGATTTAAGTCAGGAGAGTTTCCAGGCCAGTCCAGCACCTTTGTTCACGTTGTAGTAATAAAATTCTTCACAAGTTTTGATGTGTGGCACGGAGCCACATCTTGCTGGAAAATGCCAGATCCATCTGGAAATCTATTTTTCAATTCTGGAACGACTCTTCTCTGCAAAACGTTGATGTACTATGGTTCTTGCACCATACCCTCCACGATATGTAAGCCTCCGACGCCCAAGTGGCTGAAAAAGCCCCAAAATATCTTCTTCAAGGGGTGTTTTACGAACTGATTGATGTGAGATTCTTGAAGAGTCTCACCTGGAGATCTGCAAACATGCAGACTTCTTTGACCCTGTACGAAAAAATGAGTCTCGTTACTGAATAACAACTTCCTCCATAATTTTTGCGTCCATTTCTTGAATTTCAGACCCCATTGATACCGTTTCTTCTTCATTGAGTTGGTAAGAAGTTGTTTTTTGAATGGTCTCCTTGTTCTTCGACTGACATAAAAAAGCCTACGACGAACCATTGAAGAGCTGACTTTTATTCCTTTGACCTCCAAATCTCTTTTTATGGCATCATTTGTCTTCCGTGGATCTTTCACACTCTCCCTAATTACGTATGCGTCGTCTCTTGGTGTTGTTTTCCTTTTTCGGCCACATCTTTCTTTACGTTTCGGACTAATAGATTCGGTACTCACCTTGGCCTTGATCAAACGACTGATAATCGATAGGCTAACACCAACAACGTCCGTGATTTCCCTGTAAGTCATGCTGGTATGGTCATGCAGTGTCACAATCTTTGTGAGCTTTCTTGGAGTCACGTCCATTGTGTATGACGGCTGAAAGATGACTGATTAGCAGTAAAACAAACAGCCTCATTTTTGAGAAAAGTCTAACGCAATTTCGAATGATGTAATATTCCTCAAAATTTCGTCATATATCCCAAAAATAGATTGACCATACTCCAAAACACAGCTAATGACGCCGTCTATGTGAAAAAAGTGACCATTAAAGGAAATCAGCGGGTCCAGCGAGCCTACACTGGCCGCCATGCTGAAAATATTGTAAATTTGTTTCAATTAATTTGCACAAGGTTGTATCTCATCTCCACTCTGAGGAAACATTGAACATCAATTCAAAACTCGACAGATTTCATAGAACAACTCAGAAAGCTACACATAAAATCCCAGAATATTATGGTCAGTTTTGACGTCACAGATCTATTTACCTCAGAAACCCTTCACGTCAGCAGACAACGACTGATGAATGACAACTCTCTATCACTCAGAACAGATATGAAAATAGACGCCATAATGGATCTCACAACCATTTGTCTACAGTCAACCTATTTCCAATACGACGAGGAATTCGACGAGCAAACAGATGGTCTAGCCATGAGGTCATCACTTTCTCAAATTCCAGCAAACATTTTCCTGGAGGACTTTGAAGAAAGAGTCCGTTTATCCACACCGACAAAACCAAGTTTATACAGACGTTATGTCGACGACACCTTTGTTATTTGGCCCCACGGTCATGAAAACTTATCAGCCTTCTTAGAACATCTCAGTTCCTTAGACAAAAGAATCCACATCGCTATGGAAATAGAGGAACAAAACAGTCTATCGTTCCTTGTCATACTCATCAGCAAAACAAGCAAGATAAATAACCACAGCTGTATACAGAAAACCCATCCACACGGACAGATACCTACACTTCCAGTCCTATCATCCAACATCGATAAAACGTGGTGTAATCCAATGTCTAAACAAGAGAGCTGAAAACATTTGCAATAAGACATTCATCGAAGCAGATCGTAGAGAGTTATAAACAGAATGGTTACACCTCCTTCTTCACCAGAAACTCCTTGAAGACCACGACAGAAAGAAAATATCAGAAAGTCACCACCACTACCACCATTTACCTACCATACCTACAACATTACAGAAAAAAACTCAAACACATAGATAAAATTTTCAACATAGAAGTCTGATGGAAATCCTAAAATACCTCAAGGTTCATTCTGGTAGAAAAACAAACAGCACCTTCCAAAGAGAATCTCGAAAACATCATCTATATAATCACGTGTTCCAACAACGATACATACTTTGGAGAAACGGGAAAAAAATCAAGACAAGAATAAAAGAACATAAAGATAGCACAAGACCCATGAAAACATAAAATTCAGCCATTGCATAGCATACCACGTCAATTGGACACAGAATAAACTGAAAGAAAACTAGATACACAGACAAACTCTGGAAGACAAGAAAAAATCAAAGAATCACTTTATATTAACACAATTAAACCACAAACTCTGGAAGACAAGAAAAAATCAAAGAATCACTTTATATTAACACAATTAAACCTTTACTAAACAGATATTCTGGGTTAGATGTGAGTAACCTGTGGCTGCCATTGGTTGAATCTACAGGAAATATCTCCTCTAATCAGAAACAGTGATAATTTGACCAATCCTAACACGCTCTTCACAATCCACCAGGATATTATAAAAGACCGTCAGCACCTACACATACACTGAAACATTCTTGCCTGTTTCTGAAAAGAGCTTTTTAATTCAATCTTAAGTAAAATGTTTGGTAATTGCCAGTCGTCTGGTTATTCTGACCACCGGCTCTGGCTCGACTCACTTCCCTTATCCCGCCCTTGTCCAGGTCTCCCTTCTCACGCATCACTTTCATATCCCTTACCTCACAAAATAAAAACAAATTCCCACGTAAATTTCAATAATATTTCACGACAGGGGACGAAGAGGAACCACAACGTTCTTGACCACCCCTGTTGGGGAGAGAAGTCTCCAGACTTCTCTTTCTCTCTAAACTAAATCTCTGCCAAGTTCGTTTGTGTTCTCACATACACTCACTTGAGGACGAAAGGCGGAAGACTTTCAAAACGTCGTCCTCTACACTTGTGTTTCCACAACAGTCAGTTGCCGTCCGCTCTACAATGTTTCACCATAAATACTTTGCCTAAATAATCTATCAAAGAATACCTAAGTATTTAAAACCACAATACTTCATTCCATACCACCGACAAATAGCCCAGAAATGGAGACGTTCAGTATTTATCAGTGGACTCCCGAGTTACCAGTTGCGAGATGTTAATATTGTTATTTGGAAACCATTTATGGATCCCTCGTACTAAATAGCACGTTACCTATCGACCACTGCTATCATTACGTCTTCATGAATGTGCTCATCTAATATCGCTTGATATCCTTACTTAGGTGTGCAAACATAGCATGGATGAGTCTCATCTCGCATTTATTTCTAGTTGGCACGTAATGAAAATGATACAACTCTTTACCCGTCTATATCCAGACCCACATTCGGTTATGAAATCAAAATACGGTAAAGTCCTGTTATTCAACAAGCGTATTCTCTGCCAGTCTTGAAAATACCCTGATTTCGTGCTTGAACTGTTTCATACGAAACAGTCTTAAGCATTTATGAGGCTTGTGTGGTTAGGGTATCACAGTCCTTCCAAACTACCTAGGTTTATAAATACACAAAGATCTCACACATGGCCGGCCCCCACTCACGTGTGATCACACAAAATGAAACCAGTCACTTAGAAATTGTTCGGAGGGGATAGTGGGGGACTTCCGACGCTAATTTATGGTCATAATAAATGAACATTTCGTGCTCTGAGATCAAACGGGAGCTTAATGGATAGTTTTCACGAAGGTTTGCTAATATACTTAGTGTGACAAAGAATTGTGACAACGTTCCCCATCGATTTTTCACATTTGAGGGATATACTTCGACACCACTAATCTACCTATTTGATTTCGCTGTATGTGTCGCGTCGCAGGGTCAGTAAATGCCATGTTACTTTATGGCAACAGTTGTATTTGTCATAGTAAAGACTAGTGTAGTGACACTACAATACTCTTTAATGACCTCTTACTTACCTCCCTATTACAGAAATAAATAATAGTTACTAGGGAACACAAGTGATAGAGTTTTCATTGGGCATAAATTCACGGCGTAATCTTAATTTCTTTTGTTGTTGTAAAATTATAGTGATGAAGCTGTTTCTGCCTGATCATGGTAATATTTAAAACATATTGTGTGAATGGGTAGTATTGGTAGGTGTTTTCATGAGAATGGGTGGTGTTGGAAGGTGTTTTCATGAGAATGAGTATTGTTGGAAGGTGTTTTCATGAGAATAAGTAGCGTTGGTAGGTGTTTTCATGAGAATGGGTACTGTTGGTAGGTGTTTTCATGAGAATGAGTATTGTTGATAGGTGTTTTCTATCTCTAAAAATCAAATATAATTTTCTAATGAAAAGGAGTAACTAGTAAGTGTTGTATTTACTATAACTATTTGTACGAACGTTGCTGTTCTTTGCATAAGCATATAAACTTCATCTGCCGTCACAATAGTTATATCTCTACACAAAAACACTTGATTACCATTTTCAGGGTTAGTTATAAACCCTGAAAAAGAAACATAGACGAACAGTTATTCAAAGAGACGAAAAATCTGTTAAGGCCCAGCATAGCCAAGGGCTTGAGGCATTCGACTCGCAATCTGGTGGTCGTAGGTCCGAACCCCCGTCACACCAGATATGCTCACCCTTTCACCCGTGAGGGCGTTATAAGTAAGAGTCAATCGTTGCATTAGTCGTTGATAAAAGAGTAGACCAAGAGTTGGGGGTGGGTGTTGATGACAACCCTCCTTCCCTCTAGACTTACACAGCTAAATTAGGGACGGCTAGCGCATATATTCCTGGTGTAACTTCGAGCGAAATTAAAAACAAACAAATAGAAAACATCTGGAGCCACATTTTTTGGGACAAATTGTAGTTCATGCAAACTTTGTATATGAATTTGTGCGACTAGCGATAAAGAGGACTTGTTCTTACCATTCTTTCTTATTGCTCCGTCAAGACGACCAAACGAGAAAAGCTTTCACGCGGGGTGTTGCCTTCACAAAGTGAAGAAAACGTGAATTTTCCATAATATCAAACCATCTTTAAAATCAATGTGCTCACAGTTAAAAGCAGTCAACAAAAAGTTAGGACGTAAAACACTGATCAAAGTATATTTTCAAACTTTAAACAAAGAGTTTCTTAGTAGGCTTAAACAAGCAACAAGATTATGTGCATATATATATATGTATGTATGTATTTGTTTATGTTTAGCATTTAATTAATTGAAAAATAGTAACGTATATTATTTACCCCATTATCGAGGTTTTCAGCAGAAATCCATTATATATAATATACTATTCTGTGATTTAGCACGTGTACACTTTCAAAATATGTATTGTCTTGTTTTACTACTCATACATATGTAAAGTTATACACATATCTAATAATGTCTTGGATGTATATTATATACACATGCAGGTGTGTGTGTATATATATATATATTTTTTCTTTATTATTTCCAACATATAACAAATTATTAACTAACAGCATTTTGACAGAAACTATGAATAATTTTCACCGTCCATAATGAAGTGTACAAGACAGCGCACACCGGTTCGTAACTATACATTTTATACAGTCGTGTGATGTTGTTAGGCTTGGAGGCATTATTCATTTTAAAGTTTCAGAATTTGTTTTAGTTTTGAGGCCAATTTCAATCTCAGCGTTTAACAGCTTATTTCAACCTTAAGACCGATTTAATTTCAAAGTTTAACAGGTTGTTTCAGCCTTAAAAGTGTTTTCGTTCTTAAAGTTTCAGTTTGTTCCAGTTTTAAGACCAATTTCATTCTCAAAGTTTAACAGTTTGTTACAACCTTAAAACTGTTATTCATTTTAAAGTTTCGCAGTTTCTGACGTAAGACCGTTAATCATTCTTAAAATTTCGCAGTTTCTAAGTTGAGGCCCTAGGTTTAGGGCTTTATAATTTACTGCTTTCATTGTTCCTAAATTCTACGTTTTATTTGTTCGTGTTTCGTAACAGTTTGAATTTTGTTTCCTTTGAAATATATGTAATTATTATTTTATCTCTGGAACCTGTAAATTAATTCAAATGTACAACTATTTCCTTTAAGAATAAATTCTATTAAATCCTTCAAATTAAAGTAAAAATATTGACTAACATTTTTAAAACCCTCCTAATGCAGCACTCTTGTGTGTAAAAGCAACTTAAAACAAACCTTTCGAAGATCAATGAATAGATAGATACCGTACTTATATTCTGTTGAATTTCCCCTTTACGTACTGCTTTCCCTCACTCCACTTTATAATTTCTTGCCGCGTTACAAAAGTAAACAAACTGAAAATTGTAGGATGAAGACGGTGGATTATTTGTTCATAACGGGTTGTTTTCACAATTATTTCTGTTCTCGTGTTGCGGCCCTTCAACGCACACGTCCAGTGCAGTCAGATACGTTCAAGATTTATTAATTTATCCCTAACGTTGGAGCTTTTATGCAACGTCTCTTCGTTCCAGAGTTTAAAAAACAAACAAACGAACTTAATAAATTTATCCAAAACACTAGGAAACAGAGGGCGATCAACGTGAGCGTGGAAAGCAACGATGGCTTGAAGCGTGTTGGGAAAATCTCCAGCTGTGGAAAGAGTGTGAAGTAATATTCGCCTATGCCGTTAAGTGCCCGTGTTTAATAACGTGGCACGTGAGTTCTCTCGCTATGCTCTAAAGTTACCGGACACCACAGTTTCCCGCTAACTTATTTTATCAGCCATTTCACTACGTGTACTCAGGCGCCACCTTTAAGGATGTAGTTGTGTACTTAATGTCTTTCAAGCGGCGAAGTTGAGTAAGTTCGTCTGCTAACTCTCAATGTATTCCAACTTATAATAACCCTCATTCATTCACTTTCTACAAGATGGCATTTCGTGACGCTGTGTACAATGCGATGAGTTCTTGGTTTTCTTATTGGTTGTCAGTGTCTGAGGATTCAACTCTTCTCGAATAAATGCAATAGTTTGTCTCACCGATGAGCTGCAAAGTGAGTGGCATAATTCTGCTAATGGACCAATAGACATACTAACGAACGAAGCAGCTGCCACAGTTGGTGAAAGGGTTCATTCTGATTTTTTTTTCTGTTTTTTTGTTAAAGAGATTATGATTGAAGGAGAATGGGTGCTCTTACGTGAGGTATAAGGAGTTAAACAGGCTTACATGTTGTTATACAAAAACATTAGAGGCTTCTATTTCGGAGCAGCTGTAACAAACACAACAACAACAAAAAAACGTAATCCTACTAGAAGTCAAAACGGTTTATCTGTAAAAACTAGTGTTGCTTATGGGCCTGGTCCGTCACTGTTAATCTTTTTAAATTTGACATTACATACAACTTGAAAAACACTTTAATAACCACTTAACCTGGTTTCGTGATGTGTCTCTTGTCTTCTTGTTACTATCTAAAAATTGCAAGAATTCTTCTCAACAAATTAAATATTTTTAAAACTTAAAATCATAAAACAAAACTGTGGAGTATGCCAGTTTCAATTAGTGTCTGCCTTTCAAAAGAACATATAAAGTGCCGTACCACAGTGGCTTAGCGAAAAGTCTGTCGGCCTATGATGCTTAAAACTCGGTTTCAGTAGTTGTGTTGGAAGAGCACATGTAGTCCGTTGTGTAGCTTCGTGCTGACGAACAATCACATCACCAAGCAATCTGAAATACGAAAACATTCTTTACCGTTAAGACTTGTGTGCTTTAAAATTATCGTACCATTGACCAAAACATTGTATCTGTTTTGAAAACTAAAGTTTCTTACTGTATAGTCTGTAGCTTGTAATACGAAATACACTTAATGAGTAAGTAAGCTCAAAATTAAACCACCTAAAATTCTGTTAGGTATTATTTGTATTTTAAACGTAATTTTGTTCTGGTGTGCCACCAAAAAGGTTTGTGTTGTTAGAATATTCGCAATGGGATCAAAACCAGTTGCGTTGTACTGGTATGGGACAATATCAGGTTTGTCACCAGAAAAAGTTTTAATTATTAGAATATTAATAATAGGATCAAAACCAGTTGCGTTGTACTGGTATGGGACAATATCAGGTTTGTCACCAGAAAAAGTTTTAATTATTAGAATATTAATAATAGGATCAAAACCAGTTGCGTTGTACTGGTATGGGACAATATCAGGTTTGTCACCAGAAAAAGTTTTAATTATTAGAATATTAATAATAGGATCAAAACCAGTTGCGTTGTACTGGTATGGGACAATATCAGGTTTGTCACCAGAAAAAGTTTAATTATTAGAATATTAATAATAGGATCATAACCAGTTGCGTTGTACTGGTATGGGACAATATCAGGTTTGTCACCAGAAAAAGTTTTAATTATTAGAATATTAATAATAGGATCAAAACCAGTTGCGTTGTACTGGTATGGGACAATATCAGGTTTGTCACCAGAAAAAGTTATAATTATTAGAGTAATAGTAATAGGATCAAAATGAGTTGCGTTGTACTGATAAACGACAATGTCAAGCTCAACTTTTGTAAAAGAATAATTCACCCAGTAAGATTACTGTTCAGTCAGAAGATAGTAGAATGTCGTTATCAAGATAATAACAAGTGTAATAAGTATCATGCTATCATGTTAAGCCTCACTTTTTTCTTCACCAATAAGTAATGGATTTCTGAAGCCAAACAAGCTTGCAAGTCTAATGTAAACATATTGAAAACACCTGAACAGAGATTAAACCTCCACAGCGGGTGAGTCCTTTGACCATAAGAGTCTCCAGCATACTCGTTTTCGAATCCAAATGTAACTTGTGACTTCAGCTCAGGAAAGCAGGTTGTTGAGTAGATTATTCAGTTTGAAGTTTCGAGTTAAGTGACGATAGATAATGTGACGCATAACAACGAGTCTTTTGCATTCATAATTCCACCAGGAAACTCGTCGATGAATTTTGTTTGAAAAGCAAAACGGGTGAGAAAACAATAAGTTAGAATGAACAAGTATTTTGTTAAAAGAATCGATAAAGACAGTTTCAGGAGCAGAAGAACCCAGGACAAAATTATGTATTGTCGAAGAGTTTGTCCAGTTGACTCTTGGAAAACCTCTGAGAGTCGAGTACCATATTAAGAAGGGCCACCATATTTACAATATTAAAAAAGGTTATGTCAAGCAAAATCGAAGGAATAATGGAAGAATTGGCACTTCCAAAGAGGCACTATTGCAGTCCATGTGAGTAGAAACAATAACTGAATGTAAAACAGAAAATACGCCTGAATCTGGATCCAATCAGATAAGTCTATTGTACTCAAAGGTTTGGCCACAACTCTTTACCTCTTATGTGATGGAAATTCAAAAAATATCAAGTGGTGTTAAGAGATTGGAAGTGTAATAAATGCTCTGTTTTGGGCATCTCAATAAACCATTATGTCAAGTGGAATTGGCCAATTCCTTCTGAGGAAAGACACTGGCATAAGAAAGCTATTTGCTTAGGAAAGAAGAGAGTTGGCCTGGCATGGCCAAACGCGTAAGGCGTGCGACTCGTAATCCGAGGGTCGCGGGTTCGCGCCCGCGTCGCGCTAAACATGCTTGCTCTCCCAGCCGTGGAGGTGTATAATGTGACGGTCAATCCCACTATTCGTTGGTAAAAGAGTAGCCCAAGAGTTGGCGGTGGGTGGTGATGACTAGCTGCCTTCCCTATAGTCTTACACTGCTAAATTAGGGACGGCTAGCACAGATAGCCCTCGAGTAGCTTTGTGCGAATTTCCAAAACAAACAAACAGGAAAGAAGAGACAACGAGAGCCCCTGCTTCAGCTTTGACAACACCACGTATGGCTTTAATACGTTTTATGTCTTCGACTCCAGGGGTTATTGAGTATTTCGCACAACCAGCACGATGTGCCTCACCACAACGAAGAAATTAATATACGATCTATTCGATAATGGTTTTCCCCACAAATGGAGCTCTTGGGGTGTCTTCAACTGTGAGAAACAATACCTACAAATTTATAAGACTTGTACCACTTAGAAGTTGTGTGTGTTTTCTCATAGCAATGCCACAGCAGGCTATCTTCTGAGTTCACCGATGGAAATCGAACCCCTGATTTTAGCGTTATAAATCAGTAGACTTACCGCTGTACCAGCAAGGGAACCACCATAAAGAATTTCTATAAATAAATGAACAGAAAACTTCTCGAAACTTCCTATGATATGACAAGTGAGGAGAACAGTGCCCACGTGGGTACTAAAGTAGTTTCAACTATTCTTGAATAGTCCCTTAATTTAAAGACCCTCATATCTTGTTATGGAAACGTGCATGGATTTCACCATCACTTAAGTCTGGTTAGTTGCCTAGGATTACTCCGCGTCGTTCGAGTAGGTTTGTTTTGTTTTTGAATTTCGCACAAAGCTACTCGAGGTCTATCTGTGCTAGCCGCCCCTAATCTAATAGTGTAAGACTAGAGGGAAGGCAGCTAGTCATCACCACCCACCGCTAACTCTTGGGCTACTCTTTTACCAACGAATAGTGGAATTGACCGTCACATTATAACGTCCCTACGGCTGAAAGGGCAAGCATTTTCGGCGCGACGGGGATGTGAACCCGCGACCCTCAGATTACGACTCGCACGCTTTAACACGCTTGGCCATGCCGGGCCCGTACGAGTAGGAACGAAGAGTAGTGACAGTGGATCTGCCAGGTATCCAAACGTGTAGAGGGAAAAAGGATTTTTAGAACATGTCCTTCTTTTGAGAGCATCACCAATAATCGCTTTTGGACTTCAATAATAGATATGAAAGGGATGACGTATTTCAAAAATCAAGCTAGATGTAACTGATTGGATTTGTTGACTTAAATATTATTGTTCAGAGCGTAATAAAACGATCACCTAGTCAGCTACACAAGTAAATATTCTAAGCCTCTGAGACAGGTGGCGCCACTTTCTTCAGACTAAAATAAGAGAGAGCGTTTGCATAGCCTGACAGCATCCAGCGCTTTTCTTCCGCACCATTTGATTCACGTTTCTATTTCGTAAAATGATCTAGTAGCTGAAGAAAATTATTTGTGTTAACAGAAATAACCTCCAAAGAGTTCACAACTACTACATTTGACATTCTCGAGGGCCTAATAGGCCCATTCAAAAGATTAGAAGTAAATAATTAAGAAAATTGTCAAAAAAACACGACCAACCACAAAATAAAGAGTCTGAAAACATGTACAAAGAAAGCTTGTTTCTAATTAAACCCAAAGTTACGGAATGGGTTATCTGTGCTTCGGCATCTGCGAGTATTGAAACCTGAGTTCTGGCGTCGTACGTCCGCAGACATACAGCTGTGTCACTGCGTAACGGGGGGAGGGGTACAAAGAAGGTAAAACATATACTGTGGCTGCTAATGACATGTTTTCAGTCCCGTTTCATGTCAATAGCAGGATGCCAAGTTAATATATATTACGATATAAGAAACCTCCCCAGTGGCACAGCGGTATGTGTGGTTTACAGCACCAGGAACCGGATTTCGATATCCGTAGTTGGCAGAGCACAGACAAGCTATTCTGTAGCTTTGAGTTTAATTTTAAACAAACGCATAAGCAGTAGAAGAAAATAAACCCCATTAATCAAAAAGGGAATTATATTAGTTGGGTTAAGAAAGAAAGGAGATCAAAAGGTAAGACTTAACGAAGTGACGTATCACAGTTCTTTTTTGTTTCTTTTTCTTTTTTTTTGAGACCAGACAACGAGGGCACAATTTATCGTCATTGACGAAACAAGTCAACTCGCTTGGAATGGCATGGAATTGAATATGACAACGTGCCATTAGCTATCGCGAAGAAAACTTCAGCGTCCCACGCAGTGTCAGTAATTTATTTACACTGTGAAAATAGTATCATTTCAACATTACTAGAAGTGTTTGGGCCTTATGCATTAAAAAAACCCAACTCAATAGAAATAGGACGTAAATATGAACAGAATAACAATCAACCAAAAATTGAAGAAACCCCACTGAACACTATACTAATATATGGTTTAACCACTTTAGACCCAGTTGAATAGAATATGTGAACCAAAAAATCCTATACTAATATGCAGTCTTCAACTATTTCAAGGTCCAGTTAAGACTTGTGAAGCTTTGTTTGTTTGTTTGTTAATAAAGCACAAACCATCACAGGTATTTAAACCCAATTTCGAGCGTCATAAATCCGCTGAAATACATACTGTTGTGCTGCTGAGAGAGGCAATGTGTAGCGAAGAGACAATATCAACTGTTAACAGTCTTGAGTCACTTTGGTGTGAAAACATTGTTTTATTAATTACTATACAGAGTCGCAAAGTAATTTCTAATGGCACCAACATGTCCATTGTAAATGGTTTTCACTCCTTCCAACACTGTAGTTGTTAACCTCCTTCATTTACAGCCTATACAAGGTATGCTCAGGTGGTTACGGTGTTCGATTCGTAATCCGAGGGTCGTGGGTTTGAATACCCGTCACAGAAGACATGCTCGACCTTTCAGCCCTGGAGGCGTTATAATGTGACAGTCAATCCCATTAGTCGTTGATAAAAAGGTAGCCCGAGAGTTGGCGGCGGGTGGTGATGACTAGTTGCCTTTCCTTAACTCTCACACCGTTAATTTAGAGACGGCTAGCGTAGCGTCGATAGCCGTCGTGTAGCTTTGCGGTAAAATTCAAAACAAACACAAACGAAAAGCTGTGGTGATCAACGCTGTCAGTTTCTACTGATCACTTTGCCCGCGAAAATTAATACAGGCGCTTTGGTGATCTGGAGAACCAGTGACGTTTTACAATGGGTGAATTCACCGTTCGAATGATCAGGATGGCTTGGTGCTTTAATTAGGTTCCTTTAGCCTCACAATACCTCCATTGCGATATTTTGCCTTGTCCTAGATTGTTTTGTGTCTGGTAAAAGAAGGTTAATATGAAGGCAAAGCCCATCAATCAGTTGTGTTTTTCTTCAGTGTTTCGCAGCGTTCTCAGATGAGGTATTACTGTGTTCTAAAAGTAAAATAACGTAATCTATTTATGTTGAAAAGAACATGAAATTAAATTCAGTTTGAGAATCTCCAGTTATCCAACAAATATTCGACAATTTATTTGATTTAGCGTGATGTGCATGTTTCGAACATCGAATTTTAGTGTTTTAAGTTATAAAACGTATGAGACGTAATCTGCCGATAATAAGGCAATCATGTATTCGTCTGTGGTCACGACTTTGTTAAGTATAATAGTTATAGGTAGAGATGTCAAAAAAAAATCTAGAGAAACGTTTTGTAGCTCGTCATTTTTATAATAAATAAATAGTGTAGATTAAAAAGCGAAATCCTTTTAGTAAAAACAGGAAGGAATACTCAATAGCCGCGGCTGTAATTAGAATACAAATCGGTCAAGGATTGGAGCTATGAGTTAAAAGCTGATACCTGAAAAAACAAACAAACCCAAAGCCATTCTGAAAGCTGTTATGCTGCGGCTAACAATAGTTCCTTAGTGCAATAGTTAGTGTTATTAGACGCATATAAAACTTTGGTCATATGCAATCAAAAATACTGGAGTCACGTGATTATCAATTATCGCATATTTTACATTTACTTAAAATGAGCTTTGCAATTTAATTTTTGTGTGCGTACGTATGTGTTTGAATATTTCATTTTTACAAACTCTCAGGATTGGTAAAAAACTGGAGACGCCTTTTTATAACATATTCACTCTAAGAAGTTTGGGTTGGTTTTCTTTGCAACATGATCATATCATACCACAAGTGTAAAATGCGGTATATCTTCAGGAGTATTGAATCTGCTGCTAGTTTGGTCGATGTATACGGCGAACTAGAAACCCAAACCGAATCGTTTCTCATCTCTGCGTTGTTTTATCTAATTGCAAGCAATCTCTCAATTTATACATAACCAAGCAAGTCATTTGTGATGACGAGAACCCCACTTGAAGGAAAAATGTATTCTCGACCTTCTTAGGTCATCTTCAGGTTGACCTAAGAAGGGCGAAACGTTGTTTTGTACTTTATTTATATCAAAGTGGTAAGATTGATACCAGCCGTCTTGAGAATACAAACAAGTTACTCCCTACTCTGTAGTTAAAGAAAGATCACTGCTGTGTCTTATTTAATTTTAAGCTATCTCTCAATTCACACAGAAAGAAACAAGTCATCCCTGATCTGTAGTTATAAAGGCTCGGCACTCGACTCGTAATTTGAGGGTCGCGGGTTTGAATCCCCGTCACACCAAAATATGCTCACCCATTCAACCGTGGGGACGTTATAAAGTGACGGTCAATCCCACTATTCGTTGGTAAAAGAGTGGCCCAAGAGTTGGCAGTGGGTGGTGATGACAAGCTGCCTTCTCTCTAGTCTTACACTGATAAATTAGGGACGGCTAACGCAGATAGCCCTCAAGAAGCTTTGCGCGAAATTTAAAACAAAAACAGAACAAATTGTAGGTATACAGAGATCACTGAGCGAACGAAACCAAATACTTCATGAGCTCCCTTTGAAGAGATGTGACTTTGCAGCTTTATTTCATTTTAAGCTGTCTTTTAACATATAAAGTACAATTTGGTGATCGATTAAACAGACATTTTAACATATATTCACATAAAAATTAATTTGTGTCATAACCCAAGTAATTAAAAGAAGCTCTAATGGTCTTGTCGAAATGAATTACAGAAACATACTATTTAATTTCTAATTATTCTTGCTCAAAAAGTTCCAAATAGGATGAATTAGTATAGTATTTTCAGGAAGCTTGTCCTTATGCAGTTTTAAATATTGATTTAAAGAGGGCGTTGATTCTTACTATTTTTTTAGTTGTATTTCCCTCCACCCCTTCCACTACTTACTAATAAAACTGGCCCATTTAGTCACGAAGAGTTTGTTTCTTTATTTTTTGAATTTCGCACAAAGCTACACGAGGGCTATCTGCGCTAACCGTCCTTAATTTAGCAATACAAGACTAAAGGGAAGGCAGTTAGTCATCACCATTCACTTGGGGTGCTCTTTTACTAACGAATAGTGGGATTGACCGTAACATTATAATGCCCCCACGGCTGAAAGAGTGAGCATGTTTGATGCGACGGGAATGCGAACCCGCGACCCTCAAATTACGGGTCCCTCGTCACAAATAGCTTACCTATTAATTCTTTACATCACTTTTTGTTAAGTAACTTTGTGGACTGCCATACCTAAATCATGAAGAAAGTCAAACTCTGATGTTAGTATCCTGATAAGAATGAGAATCATGCTTGGGAGGATTTTAAACTACGTCACCCTAAGCAAAAACGAAAATAAGGGTAGTAAAGAATGGGTAAGTGCAAGCGAAACTTTTTAAACCTCATTACGTTATACAAAAATGAAAATAGATGGCATTGAAGTAAGGACAACGTTGCCAAGGGTGCAAGGAAGGTTATTCCGGATACGTTAAATGTGTTGTATAACAATAGTTTTAATTCTTTTGTTAAACAAACGCGTGTCATATACAGTTTAAATGTTAGCGTGTCGGGCTCCAGACCGTCAGGTCCATGGTTCCAGAAATTATATAGCTGAGCACGCTTCACGTGGATCTTACATTCAGTTTTATTACCGTTCGTGTTTTGTTGCTTTGTAATTTTAATATTTTTCTTCTCGTTATTAGAACATTGCGATAAAAATCTAGAGTTTTCTTTTTATGGATATACAACGGTCAGAGATATTTTTCGAGACGAATCATTGTTTTATTGGTTTATTGAAATTCCACACATTTCAAACAAATTAGCTATCACTAAATGCAATTTCGTTCCATTATTGTTTTGTCTATTGGTGCTGTTTTTATTCTATAAGAAAGAACTATTAAAACGTTAGACTTGATGACTCATAGTATGGTGAGAAGACAAATTATATTGCAACTGGTTATTGAGGATAAAATGTGTAATTCACTTGACTTTTGTCTTTCATAAAACGGTATGTCAGTTTTTAATTTTATGTATATTACACGAGCGCTTTCTGTGCTAATCGTTTCTAATGTTGAGGCGGTATATTTATGGGACGATTGCTAGTTGATACTGCCCCCTGCCAACTCTTGAACTGCAAACCCAAACTAAAGTATAGGTAATTACCTAGGTGTGAGGATTGAACAATGCAACTAAACATTGTGATGTGAGTAACTGAGCAACAAGGTAATGGAATACTTTAAAAGTATATACATAATAACTGTTGTGGGTGTACGTAATTAATACGTGATACATGAATTTTTCCCTACAATAGATTGTAAAGCACCAGTTTCTAATAACATTTTCTCTTGCAACTATTGTCACCAGAAGATCCCGTCACTGGTAGCCCCATAAACTGTCTTATTGTCTTACAGCAAAGTCACATTGGGATGTCTGTTGTGTCCTCTGTCGGGAATCTAACCACGAATCCTTGCGACGATTCTTGTTTTTTACTCGCTAATTTTGTCTTTGCAGTTTAGTGGAAATTGCAAAGTGTTTCACCTGTAAAGCTTTATAATATGCAAATTCTCAACAAATCAAACAACCCGAATTTCATAATTTCTATTAACTACGACAAGGTATCGAATGGGTTAAACATTTTATTTTGCAGGTATGTTCTAGTCTGTCTCATAAAAGGCTTTCAGCGTGTACTGATTCATTTGAGAAAAATAACTCTATAAACCAACGAAGTATTCTGCTAAGTAAACACCTGACCTTTTAAAACATCATTTAGTATCACATCTTATGTTTTTTTTAATGTACGCATTCCCGCATAAGATTTTTTTTTACATGTCATGTTATCTATGTAATTAATCCTGAAAATATGGTTAAACCTAATTATTGGTATCGCTCAACAAATGTTTCAACTAAAAACCTGCATTTTAGGTTTTACTTCTTTTACATATTTGTAGGTAGCAAGACGTCATATTTCGTATAAAAAAGTACGAATTAATTATGGTTATCTACAACGTACGACGTTAATCATTAATGAGGATAATTGGTTCGTGTAACAAAAAGCTAAGTTGCGTTTTAACACTGCGGCTAAGGACTTGTTTTTTATTTATGTTCGCAAAACTTTATTTTCAAAGAACCAATCTAATCTTCAGCTGTACACTAATTAAAAACCATCTCTGTTTGAGAAAAATGATAAAAATACATAACAATATGAAAACTATAGACTTCATAAAAACTATGCAATTTATCTAATTAATATTTTTTTATTTTAAAGTGAGTTTAATTAACTCTTTTTCGAAGAAGGAAGAAGTATGAGAAAAATGAACCACGAATTTATGACAACTTTGTTATGAGAGAAGATATGACAGATAAGCTATTAGAATCATTGTTGCTTTTCCTGGATGACACTGAAAACATCTTTGGTCTGAAAAATTAAAATTTCATTTTTCTTCGTGCAAAGATGTAATTTGTTTACATGTTCCTAATTAACTACCGTACACCATGTAAAAATGTTCTATTAAACCAGAAAAGGGTCGAAACTTTATTTAGTTTATTTAGCAGAGCTCGCGATATTTTAATTAGATGTGTGTTTGTGTTTTGTTTTGCTTTCACATAGCAAAACCACATTTGGCTCTCTGATTTGTCCGCCGAGGGGGACAGAGCCCTTGAATTTACTGGGGAGTCTTCAATTGAACGATCCGTAACGTACAACATAACAATATACGAACGATCCGTAACGTACAACGTAACAATATACAAACGATCCGTAACGTACAACGTAACAATATACAAACGATCCGTAACGTACAACGTAACAATATACGAACGATCCGTAACGTACAACGTAACAATATACAAACGATCCGTAACGTACAACGTAACAATATACGAACGATCCGTAACGTACAACGTAACAACATACAAACGATCCGTAACGTACAACGTAACAATATACGAACGATCTGTAACGTACAACGTAACAACATACAAACGATCCGTAACGTACAACGTAACAATATACGAACGATCCGTACCGTACAACGTAACAATATACGAACGATCCGTAACGTACAACGTAACAATATATAATTTATTCGCGAAAGGAATGTATCAAAGGCTGCGAGATACTTTTAAAATTTAGTCGGTAAGGCTAAGTTTAGGGAGTCTCGACAGGATTTTGTAAATACAGAAGTGACAAAATATATACATATCGGAAATAGTTATCCTGAAATATTGTTTACAAATAATGATGTTCATAATATGTTCTGCCCCCCCCTATTTTTAACTCGTCACACCAAACATGCTCACTCTTTCAGCCGTGGGGGCGTTATAATGTTACGGTTAATCCCACTATTTGCTGGTAAAAGAGTAGCCCAAGAGTTAGCGGTGGGTGGTGACCCCTTCCCTCTAGCCTTACACTACTAAATTGGGGACGGCTAGCACAGATAGCCCTTGTGCAGCTTTGCGCGAAATTCAAACCAAACCAAGCCCCCATTTTTATTATCGTTTGTTTTATCAGACTTTATCATCCAAACCAATATTCTTTGAAATGAAAATTAATATTACTTTTTAAAAAACACATTTCTTACAAAAACAGTGCCACACCTCATTTAAATGATGGAACACGGCACGAGAGCCGACGAGCATTTAGAACAAGCTGAAGTTTTTAGATTGGACTATTTTTTAAATATAAAAACTTTCATTTTCTCGATAATCCAGTCAAATTTTCTTCAGCACGCAGAAGTTCCTTTTGTAACGACCAAAGCTTCGCCATAAAAAAAACCCATAAAGAATAAGTGAAAGCATGTAAATAAGGTACTATCTATCTATATATATATTTAAATTTATAGCATCATATGTCATTCCTTGTAGTTATTTTTGACATGTAATTCATACGACAATATACAACATGAGAAAAAAAACGTATGTATTTCATATATCAGCAGAGCAAACCAACCAAAATTTAGAGCTAAATATAGAACTCTGTGTTATAACGCCAAGCTAACACTGTTGGTTAAGTTGGTATAGTATAAACGTATGTAAAAAGAGATAGTGATAAGCATTCAAATGTACTACTTTGATATATATGCGATATATAGCGTTCTATTTACACGTAAAGATTTGTTGAGTTTAAAGAATCGATTTGTGATTTCAATCACTTTGTTCGTTTAAGTTGAAAATCACCTTCAAAATATTCGTGCGATACATTAATCAAAATACTATCCAGTATAGATGTACTAAATACAACTTTAAATAATTAATATTATATTAAAGCTCTGGGCAGAGCATGTTTAATATGTATCCCTTATTAGTTAAATACTGATCGGCGTATTCGGAAAAACAAACAAAAGGCGTGTGTGTGTTTTCTTACAGCAAAGCCACATCGGGCTATCTGTTGAGCCTGCCAAGAGGAATCGAACACCTGATTTTAGCGTTGCAAGTCTGTAGACATACCGCTGTACTAGCGGGGAGCGAACGAAGGTCATCATCACCCGGTATTCCCAGGTGGTCACCCTCCCGAGTACAAACCGGCAAACAAACGAAAAAATTATTTTTTTTGTAATTCAACTAATTGTATTAAAAATATAATTAACCGATCACCACTTCTAAAATTTATCTCTTTTTTTTTTAAATACGGTGTTTTTAAAAAGCCTTACCATATTGGTTCGGTTGTTGTTTTGAATTAAGCACAAAGCTACACAATGGGCTATCTGTGCTCTGCCCACCACGGGTATCGAAACCCGGATTTTAGCGTGTAAGTCCGCAGACATACCGCTGAGCCACTGGGGGGCCATATTGGTTCGGAAATACGGAGGCGCAAAACAACAAATACACCTAGTGTATCCACACACATTATTCTTTAGAGGACTAAAATCTGAATCCTGGATCACGAACTACATTAAAAATATGAAAGGATCACTTACTTCAGTTTCTCAGTTGTATCTATTACGCACTGGAATATACGAGTTCTGGTTCATCATGCTGAAAATCTTCCCGGTTGATTTATACAGCACGAGTGAGTACAAGTTCCACCAGTGTCAATACACGACCTGTCACAGAAATACGTTACACGTGATGTCGCTAATAACACGCGAATGTTTACCCGTTAATATAACCAGTTATTAAAGCCAGTTTTCTGATGTACATCTTATAGAAAATGCATTCCCGTTTCTTTCTGATAGTTTGTTTTGAATTTCGGGCAACGCTACACGAGGACTATCTGCGCTAGTTGTCCCTAATTTAGCAGCGTAAGACTAGAGGGAAGACAGCTAGTCATCACTGCCCACCACTAATTCTCGGGCTACTTTTTACCAACGAATAGTAGGATTGGCCTACCACTTATAACGCCCCCACGGCTGAAAGGGCGAGCATGTTTGCTGGAACAGGGTTCAGAAAGCGTAAAATAATTCTGGGGTTTGGTTTCAATAGCTACCATGATTTATTTTCAGCGTATTTATGGTATTTCATTTTTCTTTTCTTTTACACCATTATTGTATGAATAAGTGTTTTTTCTTAGTTGAATTACCGAGATTTATCAAAGTCAGATTTATTATTACCAGTTTAGTTTCAGTCGTTTTGTTTTTTCTGAAAAATACTCTACAAATTATGTGAAACAAATCGTTGTTACTGTTTTATTGCCAGCGTTACTATTTCGTTTTCAGTACTCAATGTGAAACGTATCAACGTTTCAAATTTGTAGTGAGCATCGTACAAATAATTACTGATTGTTACGACTAAATCAAAGCGTTTGATAAGGCTTAGAAGGATAACGGCACATCAGTTGGTCTGAAACATAATACATCTACAGTCAACCAGAAAGTGCAAAATAATGATATTAACTGTAAAAGAGTCTGAAACATAGAATACCTCTGAAGCTTGTATATGAACTTCGTACTTGTGTTTTATATGTTCTAAAGTTTGACGATGTGGAAGCCAAACTGCATAATCTATTGTATGAAAACTAATCTTATTAAAGCAAAGAAATAACGACAATAAATTGTTTTCGATTTTACCTTTTGTTCTTTACTCACATGAAGTAGTTTTGCATGACTAGTTTTATAAGTTATTTTTTGTAATCTCGGTGGTTCTTTTTCGGCTGATTTAAAATACCATATACATGTGAATACTAGCTGGAGTTTCCGTCCGCTGGACGGAAGCTGTTTAAATTCATGATGAACAAACTGATCAACTCTGTGCTTAATTACAAACAACAATATCGACCGTAATTTTACGTCGCCAATAATTATAATGGTTAGCACATTCAAAATAGGTTTAATATAACAGACTCAACTCTGTTTGCTTATAATGTCGACACAGCATGGCCAGGTGGTTAGGGTGCTTGACTCGCACTCTGAGGGTCGCGGGTTCGAATCCCCGTTCCACTAAACATGTTCGCCCTTTCAGCCGTGAGGGCGTTATAATGTTGTTGTTAATTGTAGGTAATTCATTGGTAAAAGAGTAGCCCAAGAGTTGGCGGGGGGTGGTGATGAAAACAAACATATACTGTCGACTTCTAATAAAACTCGGATATTGTCTTTATACGTATATTTCTTGTTTGTTTTGGATTTTCGCACAAAGCTACTCGAGGGCTATTTGTGCTAGACGTCCCTAATTTAGCAGTGGAAGACTAGAGGGAAGGCAGCTAGTCGTCACCACTCACCGCCAACTCTTGGGTTACTCTTTTACCAACTAATTGTGGGATTAATCGTCACATTATAACGTGACCCCCACGGCTGGGAGGGAGAGTATGTTTCGCGCGAACCCGCGACCCTCAGATTACGAAGCGCACGCCTTAACGCGCTAGGCCATATCAGGCCTTACATATTTCTTGCTTGTTTATTATTTAAATGCTGGACCCCGAAATGACATTTTAGCTATCATTTAACATTTGAATCAGTTGGGTAATGAACATCATATTGCTGGCGGGTTTTAATTAAATAATCTCGGAATTTTGTAAAAAAAAAAGAGAAAGAATTGGTTTTACAAATAACAGGTTAACTATTTAAATACTATTTGCCCCCCCAGTGGCTCAACCGTATGTCTGCGGACTTACATGCTAAAATCCGGGTTTCGATACCCGTGGGGGGCAGAGCACAGATAGCCCATTGTGTAGCTTTGTGCTTAATTCAAAACAACAACAACAACATTATTGTATTAATTTATAAGCCCTCCAGTGGCTCAGCGGTATGTCTGCGGACTTGCACGCTAAAATCCGGGTTTCGATACCCGTGGTGGGCAGAGCACAGATAGCCCATTGTGTAGCTTTGTGCTTAATTCAAAACAAACAAACAAACAAAAATACTATTTATTATATGTGGAATGTGTTACCTCTTAATAACTCTATAATCGCAAGAAAAACTTGTTTTCACCATAATACAAAGCTTTTTAATTTCACTGGAAACAAATATTATTTCATAGTATTTAAAATTATTTTGCGTCCTTAAAAATAATTTTTAATCTTAAGAAACATCACTGCGGAAAGTGGGTAACATTTTATTGGCTTATGAGACTGTATTAGTATATACATGTTGTAGACAATCGAGAAACCGAACGACGGCTTATTGGTTTCAAAAATCTTTATTTTAATGTTCTTTCCGAGTACTTCTATTAAATGAAATAAACAAGGAAAAATTCAGATCAGCAGTTAAATAATTCCACGTCAAAGAATGAAAGCTAAGTTATACCAGCACCCTTAAAAAATACTGTTGTTTTGAATTTAGCACAAAGCTACACAATGGGCTGTCTGTGCTCTGCCCACCACGGGTATCGAAACCCGGATTTTAGCGTGCAAGTTTGCAGACATACCGCTGAGCCACTGGGGGACCTTAAAAATGCAGCTGCTACATATATATTTAAAATAATTATTATACATCATTTAAGTTCTGCTGAAAACGATCTTGCTTAGTTGTGAGGTGTATCGCTCACTCATTATCATTTATATAACAACCGCCTTGCCCCCCAGTGGCACAGTGGTATGTCTGTGGACTTACACACTAAAATCCGGGTTTCGATACCCGTGGTGGGCAGAGCACAGATAGCCCATTGAGTAGTTTTGTGCTTAATTCTAAACAAATAAACAAACAAACAACCGCCTTATGTTTATTAGTCATTTGTATTGTTTGATATTTAATGAGATGACATTGATATCCATGGTGCACAATTTGATGCTCCAATAGAAGGTCTTAGGAATATAGCACAGAAAGTGTAAGTTATACAATTGTTTTTTATTCAAGGCAGAGTGTAACACATTAAATAAGCACCGGAAAGTGCACATTGCACGTACAATAATAACTGGAGAATGCAAGTTATACGTACAATAATAACTGGAAGGTACACATTCGAGGAAGTGTTTAGGTATCTTAGACTGGGTGTGGTCCAGTGACTCGCGAGTTTTTCACGTTAAGAAACGGAAAGTTTAATGGTCAGAGGCCACGGCATGTCACTGAACACTGACAGCTGTGAGCATACTACATATATATATGACAGTCAGTTCCTCTATTCGGTTAAGACTTGCCGATAGGTGACGGAAGCTGCTCTTTCAGTGTTCTTCCTCTGTGAGTAAGCGAAACCTTGCTATTCAGCCGATGAATCGCCTCAAATGTTAAGATTGAAACAATCCAATATCCAAATATGACAGGAAAGTGTCTAAAATAATTATTTCAAAGCATTATTTTAAATTAAAATCAATATTTGATTATAGTTTATATTTCATGCTTTTTTAATAGCATTGTTATACCATGATTTCATTTTGTTCCAAGTTTTCCTAGTCTTTTGTATTCATTAGACTTCTTTGCTCAACTAAAATGCATTAGCTTCAATAATCAAACGTCACGAACTCACGATCTGTTGAGAGCTTGGAATGTTCATGTGATAACTAGAGTTACTATTAGACGACAGTTTTCTTACATCCAAACCTCCTACGAATGCTACCTTGAAGTGATGACAAACTGCACGCGCTTGCTTGAAACATTTTAAAAACATTTCTTTAATCCATTTGTTGTTTCATTTTTGTTTCAAACTTGTAGCTTTTGAGATATAAAAAATTAAAACTTCAAATTGCCTGTCTTAAAAACGCAGGCCCGGCATGGCCAGGTGGTAAGGCACTAGACTCGTAATTTAAGGGTCGCGGGTTCGAATCCCAGTCACACAAAAGATGTTCGCTTTTCAGTCGTGGGGGCGTTATAATGTCGTGATCAATCCCACTATTCTTTAGTAAAAGAGTAGCCCAAGAGTTAGTGGTGGGAGGTGATGACTAGCTGCCTTCCTTCTAGTTTCACACTGCTAAATTAGAGACGGCTAGCGCAGATAGCCCTCGTTGTCTTTTTCTTTACGAATTTATAGATAATGACAACTCACATCGTCGTGTATTGTTGGAGTCCGTTTCTTCTCCCTTGTGAAAGAAGATCGATCAGTAATGATTTTACCGGTTTCTCACAGCATTCGTCAGAATTCAGTGTTTTTCAGTTACCTTTCGTATTACGTTAATTAATTTCCCATAACGTGTGCCCTCTCAATAAAAAGACTTTCCTATTAAATGAGTAAAACAATCTGATACACGAATCTATTCATGGTATCGAACGACTTTATTACCTCCTGTACCTAGAGTAACTACAGTGTTCACAACCGCCAGTAAAGTTTAACGTTGGTTGTCATTTTTACATTATTACTTTCAACACATCAGTCATGAGTTTCAAGCACGTACCACACATAAGAAATAAATTCCGATAAAAGTTTGGCATAAGAAAACTGTGTGTTAACAGTTGCAACTAATGTGTTACACAGTTCAAATGTGTTGTTTTTCGTGTTTTAAACCACCATTATTATTTCAAATCCGGTGAAGATTATTGTAACACACTAATTTGTTGTTCTTACGAATATTCTCGTGTCTTAGTAGTAGGAATTTTCCTATATAATCGGGTTTCGCATTTTCAAATATGCTCGCTTTTTCAGCCGTGGAGGCGTTAAAATGTACGCTCAATCCCACTATTAATTGCTAAAAGAGTAGCCCAAGAGTTGCCATAGGGTGGTGATGACTAGCTGGTTTCTCTCTAGTCTAACACTGCTACATTAGGGACAGCTAGTGCAGATAGCCCTCGTGAAGCTTTGCGCGAAATTCACAAAACAAACCACATTTTCAACGGGAATTATTGTTTGCCTTGACTTGTAATAACAATAGATGTAAATCTTAAAAAGCAAAACGGTAGATTTCACGTTTGATGTTTCAAAATAAACGAACAAGATATTTTTCGTGGATATATACGATATTAGTTTGTTTTTAATACTTGTTAAATCTTAACTGATCTCAACAGAATATTTAAGTTAGAAAGCATTATAGTAAAGATATATTTATTTCAGTTTTCCAATGTAAATTATCCTAAACAATTCTGATATATATATAGGCCTAAACGTTTTATAATAAACCATATAATTCTCAGAATGTACGATTAATGAAACAGTTTGTTTCAAGTGTACGTGTTTGTTTTCTCACAGCAAAGCCACATTTGGCTTTCTCGTCTGTCCACCAGAGGGAGTCGAACCTCTGATTTAGCGTTGCAAATCCGAAAACTCACCGCTGTCTCACAGTTCTCCTTAATGGTGGTTCACTAAAGGTAACATCATATCCATATAAATTGTATATTCAGTTTTCATATACAACTATAAAGCAGTAACGCAAAAATAAGACACCGTAACGTACATCCACTTGCACCATTTTGATTAGCTGGAAATTTGTTTCCAAATCAAAATGATCTTGGGATTAAATTGAAGGTTGTAACAGCAGCACTTACGTATCAACAAGGATAATTTATTTTTAAGTGCTTTATGTGAGGCCGTACAGCAGCATGAAATACGCATATGTATAGACATAGTTCAAAGGGTATTATATTTTTGAGTAGTGTATATTATTTAAATTAATTTTCTGTATAGTTTACGTATAGTATTTCTTTCCTTTTCATCATAAATCTGTCATTGGATTTTATGATACCAAATATAATTGTATAAAGATTACAAATCAGACAGCAGACATATTCCAGTTCCAAACTTGAAGAAAAGTTCAGAAAAGAAACGAGCTTCATGGCTTACCCATTATCAGCTTCCATCTAGAACCTCCATGTTGTTCTCACAGCCAAACTCAATGGATGAGATGATTTTACAGCTGCTTTCTTAATGCAAGGCAAGTAAACAACGAGCACTGAAAGAAATTTTTTTTTTATTTCGCGGAAAGCTACACGAGGGCTAGCCGTCCCTAATTTTACAGCGTAAGACGAGAGGGAAGGCAGCTAGTCATCATCACCCATCGCCAACTCTTGGGCGACTCTTTATGTTGATAATTTGCATGTTATAAAGCTTCACAGAAGAAACACTCTTGTAATTTCCACTAAACAGCAATACAAAAGTTAGAAAGGAAGAAACAAGAATCGTTTCTACAATCCATGGTTCGATTCCTGACACAGAACACAGGCATACATTCCAATGTGGCTTTGCTATGAGACAGTTTATGTGACTTCTAGTGACAGGAGTTTCTGGTGACAATAATTGCAAGAGAAAATGTTATTAGAAACTGGTGCTTCACAATCTATTGTAGGGAAAAATTCATGTATCACGTATTAATTACGGACCACCCACAACAGTTATCATATCGTATATATTTGTTTTTTGTTTATTTTCGAATTTCGTACAAAGTTACATGAGGGCTATCTTCGTTAGCCGTTAGGCAGCTAGTTATCACCAACCACCGCCAACTCTTAATCTACTCTTTTACCAACCAAAAGTGGGATTGATCGTAACATTATAACGCCCCTACGGCTGAAAGGCCCAGCATGTTTGGAAAGAAACAAAGAATCAGTAAATAAAGCAGGATGTGGCACTCGTTGTACACATATATCGTTCATTCATAAATTCAGTTCAGGATACACGCTATGGGTAAGTATGTCCACCAAACAAATATCCAGCCCTTCGTAACGGAAAGCACGTTTGCCACAGAGTATACGTCGATTTATGAGGTAATTTAGTGTGAGAAGCCCAAGAAAATCAGTGTTAAGAAACTGTCTCTTCTCACATTGTGTTGCTAAAATACCCACCATCTTAATAAACTATGTTCTTTAATAAATACGAATGTTATTTACCGTGCTACGAGTGTTGTTTTACATAATGGTTCACGTAATTTTCTTTGATAACCGTTTTAGAATTTGAGCACTTAAAAATTTCCTGAGACAAATATTTGCCTACGTATTGCTAATGCATATCGAACTATTTTGATTTTATCCAGAATGTTAATGACCTGTAAAAAATGCTACCCAATTAGCTATATTTTAATTACTAAATGTAGAAGAGCTTGAGTGCCTTCTAAATCGATAAGTTCTAAAGTGATTTTTCCAGGAGTAACACCAAAGTTTTAAGTAGTTACTCAACCCGAACAAACGTTTCTTTGTAACATGCCAGTGATGGCGCCTGGCGAAGTACAGGCTGTTGTCTTGTCACGTAAGAAGAATGGGTCAGCAGGCGAGTATTGTTTTTGTAGAATAAGTGTCTTATTCATAAGACAAGAAGAATAGGTCACCAAGCGAGAACCATTGTCGTACATTAACTAAGTGCTCTTACTTATCGGATACAAAGAATGGTTTGGTAGACGGGAACTATTGTTGTATAATAAGTGCTCTTACTTATCAGAAAGAAAGAATGGGTAAGCAGGCGAGAACCATTGTCGTACAATAAGTGCTCTTACTTATCAGAAAGAAATTGTGGGTTAGCAGGCGAGAACCATTGTCGTACAATAAGTGCTCCAATTTCTGTGAGTGAGACAAATTTCTACTTCTCACATTGCTTCAGATTTTGATATCTCGAGATGAGTGTCAGAACTTCAGTGCTAACTTGAACAAATAATTGAAACATAAGCAGTTTTTGTGGTTCTCCTAGTCTTTTATATTATCATTCAACTCGCACTCCTTAGGGAGAAAAACTGAAGACGAACAAACTATCTTTCTAGGAGACTTCGAAAACAAGTACTTTCAGGTGTGTGTGTTTTCTTACAGCAAAGCCACATCCGGCTATATGTTGGGTCCAGCGAGGTATTACATGAGGACAAATATAATAAATTTAATTTATAATTGTCAGAATGAGATAATCTTAAAAGCAGAATTTGGTTGATTGTTCGGCGTCTTATGGCGCAAAGTAACTCGGCTATCTGTGCCAAGCAACTGGTAAAAAAAAAATTAAAAATAAAGTAATTTTTTTTAAAATTCGTAAAAAGTAATCATGTTGAAACAAAACAAAGTTCAGTTTTATTGAATTAAAAACTTAAATAGCGTTAAAAAGACCAATGGCCTTTAAAAAATTAAAACATTTGTAAATTGGACAGTGTCGCCATCACCAGCGACACTGTGTCCGACGTCAGGGGTAAACCTGTGGATGAAACATGTTTAAAATGGTGCCGTCGTTCAGAGTCGTAACGACAGCACGACAGTAAAATGTGGACCATTGTGACTTAAGTGTCACACAGACCACACATTGGTGTATCAGTCCCAGATAAAAGAAAACGATGAGCTAAAAAACTGTGTCCAATGTGTAGTCTAGTAAGGGCAACCTCTTCCTTCGATCCTTGCGGAAACAAGACAGCTTAAAGTCCAATAAAGGGTTTAATATCAGAAAAGCTTGTTATCACTTTGCTCACTCCAAGTCGACTGCCAATTGAAGCGGAGCAGAGCCTTGAATGCAGGATCATAGTCCATGTATGGAACAGATACGGCAGTAATAGCACGAGAGCAAGCAGACTTAGCTGAGGCGTCAGCGAGCTTGTTCCCGCGAATACCAACGTGACCCGGTGTCCAGAAGAACTGGATAGAAGTAGATGTTAAAGAAATTTGAGCCAGTCGGTTTTGAATATCGGTGAGAACAGGGTGAAAACTAACGTGAAGCGATTCCAGGGTCAATAGAGATGTAAGTCAGTCCGTATGAATAATACAATTCGAGTACTTCTTTGCTTCAGTGTGATCTATAGCCAGGGAAATGGCGTACAGTTTGCCAGTGAATACACAAACTGTAGAGAAGATCCTGTTCACAACCATCAAACCACAACAAACCATGGTAAAGCCTACACAGTCACCTGATTTCGAACCTTCTGTACAAACAGGAATAGAAGACGGTACTTCCAATTGGAAACATCAACCTTTCTCAGATGAATCAAAGAAAGGTCTTGGGAATGGTATCAAGCCATGTTGGGATGGGCTGATTAGTGAGTATAGCAATATTATCCAAGGACAGACCCATTTCATCTAACTGTACCCGGATACGAAGTCCAAAAGGAACAATGGCAGTCTGTCTGTTCTGAAAATGCATGGCCCACTGAGGAAGGAAAAACAAAAACCCAGGTGGTATGATGAGGTAAAGATCAAAGTTTTGAAGCACACAGTAAAGACAGTTACGAATAACAGAAGTGTATAAAATGTTTGTGAAAATCTGTGTGCAAACTCTGGACTGTGGAAGTGCAGAAATCATCCATGCAGGATCGAAGCTTCTGATGATGAATAGAAACCAGCATCTTCAAGGCAAAGGTCCTGACAGAGCTATAGGACAAAGACCCATAGTCCAGTTTCAATCGAATGAGAACACGATAGATCTTCAGCATAGAATACCGATCTGCTCCCCAAGAGGTGGAAGAGAGGACATGGAGGATGTTCAGTGCCCTTTTACACTTGACCCCTAACTGCTTGATGTGTGGCATAAAGGTCAGCTTGCGGTCAAATATAAGCCACAAGAACTTTGCCTCAGTGACCACGAGAAGCACAACTTCGCCATCATGGAGTTCGGGATCAGGATGAACACCCCCTTGGGAGTGAAAATGCATACAAACTGTTTTAGAGAAAGAAAAATTAAAGCCGATTAAGTAAACGATTGAGGGCAGTCTGTAGCTGCAACTCAATAAACCTCGTGTTCGACGACTGACAAGAGATGTGGAAATTGTCGACATAGAGTCCGTTTGTAACAGTAGTAAGAAGTTGTCCAGTGACGGCATTAATCTTTATACTGAAGAGTGAGACACTCAAAACACACCCCTAAGGGACTCAAAGTTCCTGTAGAAAAAAACAGGAAAGTGTCGAACCCACACTAACTTGGAATCGTCTGCTCCTTAAAAAAGTTTTAATAAAAACTGGCAAATGGCTACGTAACCCATATGAGTGGAGGTCTCGCAAAATACCGTATCTCTACTTAGTATGGTAAGCCTTCTCAAGGTCAAAGAATACTGACACAAGATGTTGCTTGAGAAAGGCTTTACTGATCGACGTTTCAAGTCGAATCTGGTTGTCCACAGTGGAACATTATTGTCGGAACCCACACTCTGTGGGCAAGAAGAGGTTGTTTGATTCGAGAAACTAAACAAGACGAACATTAACCATCCTCTCTAAGGTCTTACAGAGACAACTCGTCAAAGCAATTGGACGATAGTTTTAATGAATCTTTGGATCCTTCCTAGGCTTAGATAAAGGTAAGTCAATAGTCTGGCACCACGCATGAGAAAAACATTCTTCTGCCAGAACCGATTAAACACAACGAGAAGAATAGTAAGAGAAGCAGGAGATAGATGGCGCAGCATTTTGTAGTGTCCAACCAATGAATACCCAGCCAGCTTGGGTTCCACTAATGTAAAAGGGCGATTTTAGGCATAGAGACGATCAGTCTGAAAGAAGAGAGTTGATCGTTCTGCCTGAGTCTTTATGGCTAAAAAAAAGTTGTGAATTTAATCCAAGATTCCTTTTGGCTTTGACGTCTTACCTGCCAAGCATGTGCACGGGTTTGCTGAAAAGCACTGCGGTTCGAAAGTGTCGGGTATCTACGAAAGGTATCCCAGGCCCGTTTTAGAGCCTTCCATGCCATGTAGCACGTAGGATTTCACCACGGACGGAGAAAACGTGTCGAAATTTTAGGTATAGATTGGACAGCTGTTTGAAAAATACAGTCAGTTACTGTCTATTGATGATTTATCGACAGTGGCAAGACCATTTTCTGAGAGAACAGTGAAAGATGGCCAGTTGTCTTGGTCCAGCTTCCAATGAGGAACGCAGGTTGGGTGATATCGACCACGGCCAGTCTCTCTCAAAATTATAGGAAAATGATCACTGCCCCGTGGGTCAACCCTCCACGAAAAGTGAGAACAAAGTGAAGGGGAGTAGACCGAGAAATCAGAAGCAGTAAAAGACTGACTGGGTGCATGAAAATACGTATAAGAACAAGTAACGAAGAGAGGAAGATTGTAATCCGAGGAATGTTCAAAATAAAGGAAATACGTTTCACTACTCATGAATCCCTACTATACCAAACAAGGACATTACAGCAACGCCAGGGTTTCGTGAACACTATACCCAAACACCAGTATCAGACGCAATGTCCACAATACCCGTTGAGAACGTCCAACAGTGGTACTTGGTTGACCCTAGCCTAAGTGGGCCAGCCGAGTGACCCTATAGGGGGAGGGGCAAAACCAAAGCCGCCAGTCTACAGAAATTCAAGGCCAAGGTGGCGTGTTAGAGTTGAACCCCTCAACCACCAGGATCGTTTACTCATATTCACAGCAAACACGTAGGTGGATAAACAGATCCTATAGGAGGTAAAGTAAAAGAACAGAACCGAGGGGTTAAAACAGAACATTAACCTGTTTTTGCTATGTGTGTTTGTTGTTTTTTTTAAAGTTACTTGAAATGTAATTTTAGTTCCTCTACAAGTGGTAAGCCTTTCAACGTAAGTTGGTATCAGGGGGAGACAACATTATATAAATAGCGAAAACGTGATCTGTGTAAATTAAGTTTACGTGGAAGAGTGTTCACATAGGCTTTTCTTCATTAGTGGTACTATATGTATTATGTTATATTGGTTAGAGATACTGTAGTTATTCTCTTGAATCCAGAATATATACCCTATCTTTACCCTTTTCAGAGATAATGAAACGTTAATTAAAACTGCATTTATTTATCTTTCGAAACTGTTTTAGAACGGTCTTTATTAAATACCACCAAAATAAACACAATATATTTTCTCTCTCTCTCTCGTTATTCTGTTTTTGTTTAAGATTTATATTGCATTTTACGTATAATACTTTTACAAAGAACCCTCTATATTTTAAAATTTTCCTCATGTGACACTGAGTTCTACCATTTAGCACGCGGATACTATAAATTAATGTAACTAGATTATACCACTTAAAACGTGGAAAACTATAAACGAAAAATCCATCATTACAATGCCACGTGTGACTGAATTGTACCATTTAACACATGGAAAACTTTATACGGACAATCCGATAAAACAATGACACGAGCGCTTTGATTGTTTGTAGTGAAGCACACAGCTCCAAGAGGGGTTATCTATAATCTGCCCACTACGGGTATCGAAGCCTGGTTTCTAGCGTTGTAAGTACGTAGACATACCGCTGTACGACTGGAGGGGGGCTATGACTTTGAACTATACCACTTAACACATGGACAGCTATAGATCGAATATCTACTGTAACAATACATTATGTGATTAGCATATACCATTTAACACGTAAAAGACTATAGATGGAGAATTTGTTATAACACGCGTGACTTTGAACTGTATAGCGCTTAACGTTTAGAAAACTGTAGATGGGAAATCTAATATGGCGTTCGAATTCGTCATCCTAAGTCGTAATTACAGCCAGAGCGTTTTACCAATGTCTAAATATTCCACACAATTTGGTGCTCACCTAATATAGGAAAACACACCAAATGAGAAGATTGGGCTAAATGAACAGTTTGTTCTATACGAATAACTGGAAGTAATGAATAGCAAAACAAGTTTATTATGTAATGTTTCTAAAGAACTAATTGTTTTGGAATTGCTTTAAATAAGAAATACACCTTGCTTTATGGTTTTGTTGGTCAGTAAATTTTCCAACTATATAAATCTACCAAACACTCTGTCTATATCTTGTTACATGTTATATGAAACTACTGTACGGCTAAAGCGATAACTTAACTATTCATAATGTTCTTGACCTGACATAGCCTGGTAATTAGGGTGCACGACTCGCAATCTAAAGGTCGTGGGTTCAAGCCCTGTCACCAGAAATGTTCATCCTTTCAGCCGTTAAAGCTTCATGATGTGACGAAGGTCAATCATACATTTTCGTTGCTAAAGAGTAGTCCGAGAGTTGGCGGTGGATTGTGTTGAGAGCTGCCTTCCCTTTAGTCTATCACTTGGAAAATTGGAAGAGTTAGTACTGAAGATAGCCCTCTGGTGGTTTGCATGAACATCAACAAATAAAGGAGTTGTATGAGAAGTAATTACATATTTATACCTTTTGTTTTCGTGAACGTATGTGGCAGGGAAAAACTACATTCATTGTTCCTTCATATTTGTTTGGTTTATTTTCAATTTAGTGCAAAGCTACACAAGAGCTATCTGCGCTATCCATCCCTAATTTAATAGTGTACGACTAGAGGGAAGTCAGCTAGTCATCATCACTCAACGCCAACTCTTGGGCTACTCTTTTAATAACAAATAGAGGGATTGATAGCCACATTACAACGCCCTCACAGCTGAAAAGACGAGCATGTTTGGAGTTATAGGGATTTGAACCCGCGACCTTCAGATTACGAGTCGACCGACCTAACCACCTGGCCACGCCGGGACCGTTCCTTCTTATGACTCTATCTCATGGTTAATGCAAGCATATTTACGCAAAGGGAAACCAAAATTACGGGGTTAGAGATAAAACCCATACTAACGATATTATTTTTGGTTAGGATAAACAAAAACGATTATAGTTAAAGTTGTGATAATTTGACTGTGAAGTATCTAAAGCGTTTCATTACCTTTAACAGTCCCTGATTTTTGTCCTCTTCTACCAAATAAACCTAAAGTGAAAACATAAAATAAATATGCAGTTGAGACGAATGCACTAAATATTATCAGACAGTCACATTTTCAAGGTTTTGTACTTTTGTTTCCAAGTGTTTCTGCCAGAAAATGTAAAATGCTCGTGTCTCTTCTCTTGTCCTTGTCAATACTTCTCTGGTTGCTGAGCGAAAGTGATGGATTACAAAAAGAACTAACTAATTGCCCAATTCCTTTTTATTTGCACTTCATTGAATCAAGGAAATTATGTAGGTGGCTAAAAACAGTGCAATCTGGAACAGGAAGTCATTTGTTTTGTGATCAAAAGTTAAGCATTTAAGATCTAATGATGTTCTGGAATAAAAATCTAAGCATTTAAGATCTGATGATTTTCTGGGATCAGAATCAACGCATTTATTTTCTAACGATGTTCTGGGATAAAAATCAAGGCATTTAGGATCCAACGATGTTCTGGGATCGAAATCAAGACGTTTTGGGTCTAACGATGTTCTGGGATCAAAATCAATGCATTTAGGACCTAACGATGTTCTAGGATCAAACTAAGGCATTTAAGATCCAACGATGTTCTTGGATCAAAATCAAGCCATTTAAGATCTAATGGTATTCTGGGATCAAAATCAAGGCGTTTTGAATCTAACGATGTTCTGGAATTAAAATCAAGGCATTTAAGATCTAATGATGTTTTAGGATCAAAATCAAGACATTTAGGATATAATTGTGTTCTGGGATCAAAATCAATGTATTTAGGATCTAACGATGTTCTGGGGTCAAAATCAAGGCAATTTTGAGATCTAACAATGTTGAAAAGAGTTAATAATAATAAAAACGTCATTGATACAGATACTCCTTGATGAACGCCACCCAAAGTGATGATAATTCTTCTTATTATATTTACTTCCGATGAAACTCTTAAATCAAGTGAAATGTTCATAAAAATAATGTGTATTTTGTACAGACAGGGACCATTTGTGTACTTCGTAGTAAATATCGCTGATTAGCTTGTTTCATTAAAATATTGTACGTGGAAAAGTTGGAAAAGGTTTCACTGTTATGACAACGCGCGTAAAGACTGTAATTTTTTGGAGTTGTGTTTTTAATAGGTCAAAGTTGGTGACAATAACTGACTAAACACCCAGTATCCAGTTACATACATATAAACACATGTATATAACCGTTTTCAAGTTATTTTAATACATTGTTTCTAAATAACTGTAAAAATACGAATCTCGTTGACTTTTTGATTAGAGCGACGTCAGTTTTCGTGAACTGTTCGAGTCTTCTTACCCAGTTATTAAAACACTATTTCGATGCATCTTCGATGTAACAAAATTGTGAATTCCTGAAAACGAACTACCCTAATCTCCTAAGGCGTAAGAAACAGGTGTTTCGGATACCAAAACAAAAGTAATTACTAGTTTTTGAAACTCAACAGGGAGTTTGTTGGTGATTACATAAATTAAGTCAATATTTTGTTTTAAAATTATTGGAAGAATATGTCGTGTTCTTCTACATGACGATCCATCTGGCTTTTTTCGAAAATCAACCCGTGGCGTGATTAATGAAGTAGGGACTTCATAAAGAATATTTAATGGTGAGAAACGGCGTCATGAAACATTTTAATTCATTGTCAGTAGTTCGATAAGGAATGTCTAATTATGAGAAACAACTATGAAAAACACTTTACCTCATTGTTGGTGGTAGTTTGGCGAAGGTGTTTTAAGTCCATTAACATGATAAAATTGCTTATATCTCGTAAACTTATGTTCCAACATTTTTATAGAGTTCAAAACTGGTTCTGAAAATGCTGTCGATGCACTGTCTTGTTTTTGTGACTTTTTTATAGCTTATTATTGAAACAAAAACAAAATGAAGAATTTGAACAAACATGAAAAGAAATGCTACCGAAGGATCTCACTAGCAAAATTATGAATAGTTGCCAGTTTCGCGCAGAACTTGTAAATAAACTCTAGAAATTTAAAACGGTTCAAAGGTTAACATTTTCATTATGTTCATGCTATACTCTTTGTATTTTTGGTTCGGATTCGCACAAGGCTACTTGAAAGATATCCGCGCTAGTTGTCCCTGCCCGAGAATTGGTAAACTGGAGGGAAGGTAATGCCAACTCCTTTCATTTGTCAATAAAAATGGGATTGATTGACACATTCTGATGACTAAAAGGTTGAAAAGACTAGCATGTTTAGTGATGAGATACGAACCCGCGACCCACTGGTTTAGAGTAGAGCTCATGATCACTAGGCCATGCCAAATCCCATTTTATTATGAGTGTATAAGAAATACAGCACGGTTACCAGACACCTAATGTTGCATATTCCCAACTGCTTACATTTTAACTAATGTTTCCCACTTTTCTATATCTCTATCCTTTTTCACCTGGCTGTCTGCAATCATCGCATATCGTTTGTCAGTGTATTACAGCGATGCATTTAGGGTCTTAATAAATTTGGAATTTCACAATAAATTTCTCACTCTTTCCCAATGTTTCCACGATTAATATTCTGTAACTTAAGATAATGACTCACAACTAAACTTGTGCTTCACCACCTACGTAGGACTTACGTTCACTTTCTTTGGACTTTCTTGTTAATCTCCCTGTTTGGAAATCATTGTTGTAATGAGCTATTAAAACAACTAATACATTTTTACCTCTCGATCTCTTTGGCCTTACTGAAATTACTAATACACGTTTTACCTTGCGATGTCTTCAGCCTTACTGTATCAAAAATAAACGTTGTTTGTTTCTGAATTTTGCGCAAAGCTACATGAGGGCTATCTGCGCTAGCCGTCCCTAATTTAACAATATAAGACTAAAGGGAAGACAGCTAATCATCACAACCCACTGCCAACGCTTGAACTACTCTTTTACCAACTAATAGTGGGATTCACCGTAACATTATAACGCCCCCACGGCTGAAAGGGCGAGCATGTTTGGTGCGACGGGAATTCGAACCCGCGAACCTCAGATTACCAGTCGAACGCTTTAACCCACCTAGCCATGCCAGGCCCGAAAACAAAGTTCAACAATAACAACTAAATTAAATCTGAATATAATCTGATAAACGCACTTTGAACTTGGGATAAGATAGTTGTCTTCTGATGAAGTACACGAAATATTCAGGTTTACGTAAAAGGTAACAAGCGTCTGTCTTAACGATTGTCAAGCATTTTAAGTATCATTACCCCGAGCAGCATATAATAAATGATTTATTTTATTTTTTTACGTTCGCCATTTGAAATACCACATATATCTGCATGCGTAGGGTAAACGCGTTGCAGCAAAAGACGTTCTTTCAGGCGTTACAGTTCTACCAAGTTGAAAGGTTCATTTGATATTGCTGAAGGGAGCTTATGGAATGCTTGGAGGTTGTTACGGCGATCTATACCGTTATTTTTCACACAGGATGAGCTGTTGTCTGGTCCGGCGTTGGAGTTTTCAGAGCTTAAAGACACCATTTGTTACGAGGACTCTTATTTGAACGTGTACAGTATAACGGCTAGACAAGTCATTTAATCCAGAAAGTAGCATTTTACTAGTTCGTGTTGATATATAAAATGCTCCGAAGTCCAGCTCAGAATCATGCTTTCGTCCATCCATTATTACGCTCTAGAAAACTAAGTGTACAATAAATAAATATCTTACGTTTTAATAAATTTAGATATTATTTCAGCAGATAAATAAACAGGTATACAAGAAACCAGACAGACAAATAAATATTCATCTTCATCACATTAATCGGCCCAAAATGTCTCTGAATATCCTGCTAAATTACAGAAAGTTTCAGACACATCAAGACATAGGCAAAAAAAATTTAAAAAATCGTGCTCTTATTACAAGTATTGTTTGTTTACTAACTAGCGTCGTCGTCAGTTTTAAGCTGATACATAGAGACTTCAGTTTTAAGCTGATACATCATAGGGACTTCACTGATGGACATCACTCGCTTCGGCTACTCTTGTCTGACCGAATAGTGGAATCTGAAAATCACTCTTGTAGCGAAACTGTAATTTTATATTGAAGAATGTTTTGTTTGTTTGCTTTTGCAATGCGAACGGTGGATACGCGGACTCATAGTCCAGAAAGTAGCTGATCACCCCAATGTTACAAGTAAATAACAGTGATAAACTAATTATACAACGAAACGTGTTTTTATGTGTTGGAAAGACGTTGTACGTTTGGTCGTGTGCTCAACTTATAAGTAAACTTTTCTTTGTTATCCTTGGCCTGCACAGCCACGTTGTTTGGGCGTTCGACTAGCAATCTGGAAATCGTGGGTTCGCCCTTTCAGCCGTGGGGGCGTTATAATGTCACGCTCAATCCCACTATTCGTCGGTAAAAGAGTAATTCAAGAGTTGGCGTTGGGTGATAATGACTAGCTACCTACTCTGTGGTCTTTCACTGCTAAATTAAGGACAGAACATGGCGGATAGCCTTCGTGTAGCTTTGCGTGGAATTCAAAACAACAATCAAATTACTGTTTGCACACTAAAGGCCGTCTCTTACTTTTATTAGTCTTCAAATAGGATCCTTGTCACGAAGTTTTAAGTTAAATCAGTATAAACTCGAGCGTAGTCTCTCCTAACGCTCCTTTGACAGGCGCTCACCCCCTCATCCAATATCTCATAGGTTACTGTGATAACACCTGGTGTGTATGTTATTGTCATACGAACATTTTACACAAGACTATCACATGTGTGCAGCTTCCCACACGTGAAAATATTGTGTTCATGTCAGGCTATACTGATTATAAAGTCTGAACGCAATTTAAAGATGGCTGGGTAAGAGCATTAGAACTTTAATTAAAGTACAGAACAACGTTTCGACCTCTTTAGGTCATCTTCAGATTAACGGAGATAGATTGCAATTGACCGTTGCTGGACACATGTTATAGAGACGAGATTGTAGGGACGTTGCATTTATATGTTAGGTTATTAATTAATATAGGTATAAAAGTGTTCCTTTGTACCGGTTCAGTTTTGGTTTACTTATAAGTAAGTACGATTGCACTGTTGTCGTATACAAACTTCTCACACAGTGTATTAATTCTCACCAATGTGGTATGAAATATTACATTACTTTTTTAAATAGTATGTTAAAATGAGAATTGATGGCTTCGTACTCAACTGTGCCGAACACACGTTTTGCATCATCCAGAAACTGCCCCCTTCAGTGGCACAGCGGTATTTCTACGGACTCACATCACTAGAAACTAAGCTTCGATACCCGTGGTGAGCAGAGTACAGATAGTCCATCATGCAGCTTTGTAATTAATTGCAAACAAACACTCTTCCTTCATATTCATATTAATGTTTGTCTGTAATTACTTTTCACATTGTACAAAGTTTTTAAAAGGACTTCTGTGTGTGTGTGTGTGTATATATATATATATATATATAAACATTTCGTACTTCATTGCACGTGCATCCATCATCTTTCTCTTTTCTGTCATTCTTCACCTGTTTGAAAATATTCAAACTATCCAGTTCTAGCAAAAGGAAACTCTTGGGAAATCATAATAATAGGATTACGTGCTACATAATATGATTGACATCAAGGTAAACATTTCTATTTTGTTTCGGAAACCTTCTGGAACATAACGTTTTACATGTTACCAGATAACCAATAACTATATATTACCAATTACTATAGTGTGTACAGCAACTTTTTATAGCTTATATGGAGCCGTGTGACTGGGATATTGCTTTCAAATAGCGCAGTTCGTGGAATTTTTTTAAAATTAATGCAAACGCGCTGTTCAGTGTTAGGAAAAGCATACCCGCGTATCTGTCTTACTTCCTAGGCATCTAACGGCTATCGATCTGTCTAGGAACGTATGTATAATTACTTTGACATACAAACAACAGTTATAGCATTGAACAAGATATCAGTTGAAAGATAACTTTTTCTATATTTGTCCTCAGAAAAACAATATATTCAAATGCGTTGTCCAATTCCGTTGCAGTTTTGGTTCAAATTGCAGTGCAACAGGCCTAGTTTTGACGTTGTCGTACGCGTTTCAAACCGTCAAGTGCATCTTAAATACAAAACTGGTAATCTCTTCCGTACGAACGAATATAGTTTTCTTGTTTTCTACGTTTATGGAACATTATAGTGTGCTATATACTATTGCGATGAGCTGTGACCTTCATTCATAACGTAAAATATAACTGTAAAATCAATACAATATTCTGAATGTTAACTTATGTTTTCACTTTTTCATGTCAGACATGTTTAATCTTTGAAAGTAGACTAGAGCATGAAAATGTTCTTCTCTTGCCAAAATTTGAAGAAAAAAACAAAAACTAATAACACATCTTATGGGTTCCATCTTATCAGCACGTTTCAATTAATTGTTGTTGTTTGTTTTGTTTTGAATCTCGCGCAAAGCTACTTGAGGGCTATCTGCGCTAGCCATTCCTAATTTAGCAGTGTAAGACTAGAGAAAAGACAGCTAGTTATCACTATCCACCGCCTACTCTTGGGCTACTCTTTTATCAACGAATAGTAGGATTAAACATAACATTATAACGCCCTCAGGCTGAAAGGGTGAACATGTTTGGCGTGACAGGGATTCGATCCCTCGACCTTAAGTTTACGAGTCGAGTGCCTTAACCACCTGGCCATGCCGGGCCATTTTTGTTGTTATTTAGTTTACTGTAGTTTGGTTTGAATTTGTCGCAAAGCTACACGAGAGCTATCTGCGCTGGTTCGCTGTGTTTTGTTTGAATAATAAATGTTTACTGTCACTCTCATTAAAATCGTGGAATGATGTGGTACGTATGAAACATATACACGAATATACTCTGTAAATATACTTTCAATTTGTTTATTATCTTTCGTTATTTATGGCTCGTTTTCGGAACTGTTATCTTTCATTTTTTAACAGTTTGTCAAATAATTTATTTTAAATTTGATGATACTTTTTAAAATCATTTGTGGATTGTTTGAGATCCTTTGGAGAACTTAATTTCTTTGGAGGTTCTTTAAAAGTGATGAAACACATTCAACCTTGAATACACTTATGTCTTATTAAGAAGAACATCAAAGAACTAATGGAATAGTATTTCTTTACGTTTCTTAAGTTCCCCGCTGGTACAGCAGTCAGTCTTCGGATTTACAACGCTAAAGTCAGGGGGTTCGATTCCACTCGGTAGACTCAGCAGATAATCCAAAGTGGCTTTGCCATAAGAAAACACACGCACGTTCCCTAAACCTCTACATAATAACACAGTATAAAGTAATTGTTAAAAATACGCTTCTAAGATATCCTTAACGTATAGATAAACTATTATATTAATATGAGTGGGTTTTTTTTAATATCTACAGATGTAACGGAAGGTTAGAACATAAATAATTAATTGACAATAACACTTTAACAAAGTATTTAGTAGTTTCCAGCACGCGCTGGCACATTTCTCCGCAATGCTTCTCAAAATGTTCCAAACCGTCGTTCTTGTACAACAGATAACGATACTTTCGGTATCAAACACAGAATAACATATTTTATTCTCGTCAGAAGTAAGTATTCTTACGTTTTCACACAAATTGTCCCCAATTTAGGGCTGGAAACAATATTATATTTCTATGTGTGAAAACGGGTTTTCTCGTCATCACTAATTAATATTATGTTTCTTTATTCTCTTGGCGTTAATATGGCCTGACTTATTTATAGATTATTCCAGCTTTCATCAGAATTCCCCTGAGGGTCACATGTGCCACAAGAATAACAAATAAGAATATTTTGTTCATAAAATACCACCTCTTGGGCTTAGATCACAAGATATGTATATAAATGTGGTAGAACACATACTTTAGTTATCTAGTATCACCAAAAACATTTCTACATCGTGAAGAATGAGGGACAAAAGCATGCTGCCACCTGTCGTCTTTAATTATAAAATGTAAATTAAGAACAGCTACGGGATATGCAAGGAGCAGTCATTGTGAAGTGTTTCGGATAAATTATAGAGAAACCCGATGTAACTAGTTCTTATGTAACTAGTCTTAAACATAAAGACAATTTGGACGTTATCAATGACGCAACTAGTTCTTATGTGCCTAATCAAACACACACATTTGATCGTTAATAATGATGTAACTAGTTCTTATGTGCTTTAAACAGAAAGACGTTCTTGGTCGTTAACAGTGACGTAACTAGTTCTTACACCTGGTCGTTGACAATGATAGCCGAAATGGGGTTACACATTTAAACGCTTTGCCAGCTTAGATTTATAAATTATTGAAAATTGGATCTAAAATATGTAACCGAATTTCCTGCATCTAACTGTTCATTATTTCAGTTATTCTGCGGAGGGCACAAAAGAACTAAACACTTTCTGTCATCTATTTTTTTTTTAATTTAGTTTCTGGGTACTTAGGTTTAACTTTTATGGGTACTTAGTTATAACTTTTAGTAATTCGCTTGGTAAATGAAATGAAAGCAAAAAACTTGTTAAAGGTTTGGTTCTTGAGCGTAATAACGTACATTTTACACTACGCATAATAATATACGTTTTACGTTGCACATAATAACGTATATTTTAGGTTGCACGCAATACCGTAGATTTTACGTTGTTAGTATTAGTAAAAAAGCACCAATTTCAAGATTTTTTTTCCTAACTTTGACCTTCTATTTAAACTACGTCAGTATCAGTTCTCAATGATCAGTTACTGTATTGTTTCTTTGGCCATAATTAAACATAACTGGAATATTATGCCTCCATTCCCATGTACTTTTTAATCCACTTGATCGTGGTTGGCTGTATGTATTCACCTTGACTGACTACTTAAAACGCCCCCTAGTGGAAGATCTGCGGACTTCGTGATTCGTGATGACGAAACACGTAATAAAGCAGATAAGAAAGTTTTGATCTTCTAAGATCATCTTCAGGTTAACCTCGCTTTATTAGTAAAAGTGTTAATACCTATACCAACCATCTGCGGACTTGCAAAGCGAGAGACTGGATTTCGACATCCGTTGTGAGCAGAGCACAGATAGCCCATTGTGTAGTTTTGTATTTAACTTTATTCAATCAATGAACACTTTATTTAATATTGAATTGTACATGCTCACGTTTCTATCATTTAATGTAGATTAGCTTCAATTAATAGGAACTTTTTATTATCTAAATTAAAAATAATTTCTTTGCTTCCTTTTCTGTCGTTATTTTAAAATCGCGTGGTTTAAACGGACTGGACGAATCCTAGAGTTCGGATATAGATGTTCCTAATTTCAAACAAATGGAGAGCAGGCAATCAACAGTATTCGCCGCCACAATGGATTTATTCAATTATTTCAATCGCATACCCAAAATTTACTGTCACTTTTATAACGTAATCAAATCAGAAAAGTGCATAGCGCGTTGAGCAGCATCACGGCTGTACTTTTGAACTTTTGATCCTCAGCCCTATACGTTATCCCACTGGGCCATTTAACGGTTCAACAGTTCAGAAGAAACATACAATGCATTTGACGAAAATAAAAGCCACACCTATGGATAAACAGAAACATTAATATTTATGCCGTTTTAAATTTTGTTTCTTTAATTCTTACTCCTTTATATTTGTAGTTTAAAACCTTCCATCTAAATGAACATAAACTTTATCATGTTAACGTTATCACGATACTTGTATATTAAAGTTAAGGATTTATTCTAAATGAAATTACCTGCACTGTTGCACTAATTTAAAAAGTTCATAAAAGTAATTTTAATGCAATATCACTATGGTCAGTGCATTTATATGTGTTGTTTAAGACTCGAAAAGAAAAATATTTTTGACAATAGCAAGCTTATATAAATAATCTAATCTTATGCTCGTACGGTTAAGTTCAAGAAACTAAGTGTCATTTGATATCCATCCAAACTTCTTTCACAAAAACTTTTAATGTGATTTTACACGCTTAGCCACGTGAATGTCAAGAAGTGCAGTGGACTCACAGTGACGTTTGTAATCAGACAGCGTGCAATAAACAACGGAGATCATGAATATACATTTCATAAATAATCAAAGACAGCGTGATGTGGGTTCGTATAAAGATTTAGCAAAAAGGGAAATAACTTTTGCGTTGGTGTTGTTTTTATTTTAATTTCATTCGTTTTCTAGAGATTATAGCAGTATCTTATTATATTTCACTATTACTCAGAAAGTTTAATAAATTTTAGGGTTAATTACTGAAAATAACCATTCCAATAGAACCCTAAAACTGCTTTCGATTTTCTCAGTTGAACAATTTCTTAAGACGTAAATTAATTAAAGGAACACGTATTATAACTGCTCTGCGATTATTATTTTTTACCATATATATGATATTTTAATACAATACTAGAATTAATATAACTTCCTATGAGGGCCGTAATGACCAGGTGGGTTAAGGCGTTCGATTCGTGAGTTAGAATCCCCGTCGCACCAAACATGCTCGCCATTTCAACCGTTGGGGCGTTATAATGTGACGGTCAATCCCACAATTCGTTGGCAAAAGAGTAACCCAAGAGTTGGCGGTAAGTGATGATGACAAGCTGTTTTCCCTCTAATCTTACACTGCTAAATTAGGAACGGCTAGTACAAATACTGTCACGTGAAAAAGTTAGGACACCCTATGAAAGCCTGTGTATTTTTGTAACATTTTTGGATATATAGATATTTGATCTCAATTGCAACATAACTGAGAAATTATAGAAATATAACTAAACAATTAAAACTTAAGAAAAGACTTTTCAAGATCTTCTGTAAATGTAATTTTACAAAAATGCATATTCTAACTGAGGAAAAAGTCAGGACATCCTAGCCCCTAATAGCTAGTGTTGCCCCCGTTGGCTGAAATAACTGCAGTAAGACGCTTCTTGTAGCAACTTACCAGTCTCTGACATCGGTCTGAAGAAAGTTTACCCCACTCCTCAATGCAGAAGTCTTTCAGCTGTGAGATAATTAAGGCGTTTCTTGCATGTACAGCCCATTTCAAGTCACCCTAAAGGATCTCAATGGGATTAAGATTTGGGTTTTGACTTGGCCATTCCAGGACTCTTAGTTTTCTTAGTTTTCAGCCAGTCCTTAGTGAATTTACTGGTATGTTTTGGGTCATTTTTGTGTTGCAGGGTCCAGTTCTGCTTCAGCTTTAATTTTTGTACAGATGGTCTCACATGATTCTCAAGCACCCTCTGATACATAGTAGAATTCATGGTGGATTCTATGTTTGTGAGCTGTCCAAGTCCTGCTGCAGCAAAGCAGTCCCAAACCATGACACTTCCATCTCTATGCTTCACAGTTGGTACGAGGTTCTTTTCCTGGAATTCTGTAATTCGTTTACGCCAAACATGTCCTCTGTTATTGTGTCCAAATAATTCAACTTTGGACTCATCTGTCCAAAGAAAATTATTCCAGAAGCCCTGCTCTTTGTCTACATTCTCTCTGGCAAACTTCAGTCTTGTCTTGATGTTTCTCTTAGAGAGCAAAGGTTTCCTCCTTGCACACCTCCCATGCAAGTTAAACTTGTGCAGTCTCTTTCTGATTGTAGAGACATGCACTTTCACATCAACAGTAGCCAGAGCCTGCTGTAGGTCCCGTGATGACATGTTAGGGGGTTTGGAAACCTCTTTTAGCATCTTGCTGTCTGCTCTCGGGGTGAACTTGCTTGAACGATCAGACTTATGCATGTTGGCAGTTGTTTTGAAAGCCCTCCACTTGTTGACTACTTTCCGGACAGTAGAATGGCTAATTTCAAAATATTTTGGGATCTTTTTAAATTCCTTACCAAACTCATAAGCTGCTACAATTTTCTTTCTGAAGGCCTCAGACAGCTCTTTTTCCTCTTACCATGATGCTCACTCTCACTTTAACAGTCAGGAGCACACCAAACTAAACTAAACTAACGTAGTAGGGGTTCAGTTTGGAGAGAGAGAAATCAGAAGAGTTCTCTCCCCAACCAGGGTGTTCAGGAACGTTGTGGTTCCCCTTCGTCCCCTTTCGTGGATTGTTATTAAGATTATGTGGTGGTTTTTTTGCTTTTTTTAATAAATTTATTATTATTATTATTATTGACTTTTTTGGTGGAGGATGTCTCTCTAAATGTTGTCTTGGGTGGAGGCAAAGTCAGCAGCGGAAAGAAAGGCCGGGACCTGTCCTGAAAGGAAGAAGTTGAGCAGATGTGAACATGAATATAATTCAAATCCAGATCAAATCAAACGGCACGATTTAGGGTCTGGCAAAAGAGTTGCCTGGGCTGGGATCAAGAAATCCAATGCCTAAAGATTTAGATGTGGGGGGAAACGGGAGTGCCCCGAGAAAACCCTCTTTCACAGGACAGGCGCCGAAAGTTTTGCCTGTATCCACACCAAATTAAATATCTGAGGTTTAAATAGGGCAAGCCTCATCCAAAATGCTGAGTAACAATCTTCTAATCATGTGCACCTGGTGTGATACACCTGTGTGTGAGTTGAGCCATTTTAAGTGGGAATAAATGTGGGGGCGTCCTAACTTTTCCTCAGTTAGAATACACATTTTTTGTAGAATTACATTCATGGAAAGTCTTGAAAAGTCTTTTCTTCAGTTTTAATTGTTTAGTTATATTCCTATAATATCTCAGTATTGTTAAAATTGAGATTAAATATCTATATATCCAAAAATGTTACAAAAAAACACAGACTTTCATAGGGTATCCTAACTTTTTCACATGACTGTAGCTCTTGAGAAGCTTTGCGCGAAATTCAAAAGCAAACAAACAAAGCTAACTTATCTGTACAACATTAGCGTGTCTTTTAGCATCTCGTCATATATGCTCTTTGTTCTTTAATATTTTGCTTAATTAAAAGATTTGGAGTTAAATAACTAATTTTCTCTCTTCTTAGAAATATTTGGTGTTGGGATTTTAAAATTTACAAAAATAAACTCCAAATACACTATAAAAGAAAATATATTTATATTATCCTTATCATTTTTCGCAATATTTTGTTTTTCTGCATTTTGAAATGTTTCTAGACCTTGAAGTGCTTTACTCTTAAATAAGCTTTGCATCAGAACCTTTGTTTGCATAAATCTTCACACATCTGCAAATTATGTGTTTGTGTATTAGAACCTTATTCCGCAGAAATATTCACACATCTGCAAATTATGTATTTATATTCAAGAACCTTTCTCTGCAAAAATTTTCACACACATGCAAATTATACATGAACTAGAAGTTTTGTTCGCATAAAGTTTCACACATCTGTAAATTATGTGTTTATATATTTGACTTTTAATTTTTGTTACATTAAATATAAAATATTTTAGCAAGTATAATGAATCTTATTAGATAAATGCTCAGTTTCTTCAAATGAAGGCTAAGACTAATAAGCCATAATAAGACATACATAAGCCTCGTTTTATTTAGTCTTAAAAATAAAGGTTATTTATTATAAACTCTAACATACTGCTTTGAAATTAGACATTTTTTTCTCTCTTATTTGTTCAAAAAGTGGTGTGATTTGCTTGGAATTTCACGCAAAGCTACACGAGTTCTATCTGAGACAACCATACCTAATTTAACAGTGAAAGCCCAGAGACCACCCACTCATAAGCTACTATTTTGCCAACAAATAGTGGAGGTTACAGCCACAATATCGCAACCCTCGGCTGAAAGGCCGAGCATGTTTGGTGCGACGTAGATTCAAACCTGTGACACTCAGATAGCGAGTCGAGATTTCTAGCCATTAAGCCCTTTCAAACAGTGTGCTCAGTGTACAGCATTGTCCTATTTTGATAAATTTATCATTACTTACAAACATTTTTTTCTTATTTTTACGTAAAACCTGGCATTCCATATTTGATACCATATATTCAATTTCATTTGGCGATGCGAATATTGAAAGTAGAAAAGTCACAGGGTATGTCTTTTTAGTATAGGTTCACTCTGATGCTTTTATAATTTCCATTTTTAACTCAGTGAAACATATCACACCAGCCTTGAACCGTTACGCTAATGTATTGCAACCCTACACACATTGTTTCGGTTTGGAGCTCCTATCGTGCACGGGAATTCAAATGACTTCCACCATCCATAATGTCTGAAGTCGATCAGAGAAAGCCAAGAAGCTAGTTATCTTGTTTCTGCGGCTTTTGAGCGATGGAAACGCACGTTTTTATCTTTCCGTCTTTACTTAAAGACTAGGATTGTTGGCTCCAAACCAGCACGTCTGGAAGCTTAAGTAAGCAATGTTAGAAGGCTGGGATTTTTTTAGAACCATTCTGTTTAACTGCAAAGGGGATTTCTGACCAGGCTCTTTCGTGTTCTTGGGGATCGATAGGTAATTTCTTTTACTTTTCCATCGAAATAGTCGAGTCGTTAGATGCCTAATAACACACACAGCAGATTTATACTTGGGATTTCCAAACGAAATTTTCTAATTGCATAAAAACGAAAGAAAGTGAAATATTTCAAGTTTCTTTTCCTTTACAACGAACAAAATATGTGTGAAGATAAAAGGAAGAAAAAATGGAACAGAATTACACATTTTTTCAGCTCTAGAAAATTTGTCCAAAAAAACAAACAAACTTAGACAATTAGTTAACATCTAATTGCTCCCTGTTGGCTCTGTTTTTAAGTTTAAGGGTTTATAACGCTACAAATTAGGTTTTGATACTCGAGGGTTGACACATAGCAAAGAGCCCATTGTGTAATTTTGTGCTTAACGACAAACAAAACAAAAAATATCTATTTTATTCTTCTCATGAGTTAAATGCCGTGATTTTCCGTTCGACATTTTAGGAACAACATAATTAAGAGACATAATTTGTTGTTGTTTAGAATTAAGCACAAAGCTGCACAATGGGTTATCTGTGCTCTGCCAACCACGGGTATCGAAACCCGGATTTTAGCGTGTAAGTCCGCAGACATACCGCTGAGCCACTGGAGGGCTAAGAGCTATAAATTCATTAATTGTTTTAGGTTCATTCTAACCCTCGACTGCTAAGTGCTAGATAAAACGAATATTATTTACGTTTTTAAATATTTTAATTGTTTTTTGGCTGGTGAAATTATTAGGCTTGGTTTGTTTTGAATTTCGCGCAAAGCTACACGAAGGCTATCTCCCCTAGCCGTTCCTACTTTAGCAGTGTAAGACTAGAGGGAAAGCAGTTAGTCATCAACACCTGCCGCCAACTCTTGAGCTACTCTTTTACCAACGAATATTGGGATTGACCATAACATTACAACGCTCCTATGGCTGAAAGGCCCAGCATGCTTGTAAAGAATCAGTAAATAAAGCAGGATGTGGCACTCGTTGTAGACATTTTTCGTTCATTCATAAATTCAGTTCAGGATACACGCTATGGGTAAGTATGTCCACCAAACAAATATCCAGCCCTTCTTAACCGAAAGCACGTTTGCCACTCATCACCACCTACTGCAAACTCTTGGGCTACTTTTTTATGAACGAATAGTGGAATTGACTATAACATTATAACGCCCCAATGGTTGGAAGGGCGAGCATGATTGGTGTGATGGAAATTCGAACCAGCGACCTTCAGATTACGAGGCGAGTGCCTTAACAACTTGGCCATGCCGGGCCTTATTATAAGGCACAACACTGTTTAAGTTTTAAACAATGCTTCATTAACTGGTATAAAAGGCGTCATGAATATATTTTCGCTGCTATATTATTTACACTTTATTTTAGTCTGTGTTGAAGAAATTACAACCTATAATGGTGAATATTCTTTATGTTATTATCCCAGCTTCTCTTTTATTTTTCAACATCTAAAAGCTGATTTTGTATAACATATATCATTTCATATCATATTGATCCCTGCTTGATTGATTACACATGTTTCTATTGCTTTGGAAACTTCATTTTAAATACATGCTTCCAAAATTAATCACTAGCTAACACTGAAATTAGGCTTATGAATTCCAGTCATTATTGCGTAAGTACTCTTGTCACGTGGGTAATGCTGAGAACTCTAACATAGGGGCAAACCCACTATGCGTTTTAGGCCTGGCATGGCAAGGTGGGTTAAGGCGTTCGACTCGTAATCCGAGTATCGCTGGTTCAAGTCCCCATCGTACCAAACATGCTCGACCTTTCAGCCGTGAGGACGTTATAATGTACGGTCAATTCCACTATTTGTTGGTAAAAAAATAGCCCAAGAGTTGGCGGTGGGTGGTGATGAGCAGCTGCCTTCCCTCTAGTCTTACATTGCTAAATTAGGGACGGTTAGCGCAGATAACCTTAGTGAAGCCTTGCCCGAAATTCAAAAACAAGCAAACAAATTTTTGAAATTACATGTTATGAGAACTCTATGACCAAAGAATGTAATGTATCTTACGTTAAAATCCCTTATTTCACGCATCAGTTAATTAATATATATTTATTAAATAGCATCTTGTAAGGAAAAAAATTCATAACAATGAAAAGCTTTATAATACAAGCAGAGACAAGTGCAGTATTTGTTTCTGTAAAAATTCATTACTGAAACTACGATATAATCCCTTAACTTTTAATATTACTTACGATCATTTCCTGCTACAGACTGATAAATGCTGCTAATGCTCTAAGCTAATCTTTGTTTGTAGGCTTAGACTTCTAATTAAATCACCGCCGGTTTCTGGCCTCTGTTTTTCTATTAGTGACAGAAAACTTCATTGTGGTATCATCATTAACATTTGCTGTTAAACTAAGGCTGAAGATTAGCATTGCAATAGAAGAAAACGTTGCGAAAAGCGTGAACAAAACAATCCAGCTCACTTCATGCCCATATTGTTATAAGTATCAATTAGAGTTTGTTTGTTTGTTTGCTTGTTTTTGAATTTCGCACAAAGCTACTCGAGGGCTATCTGTGCTAGCCGTCCCTAATTTAGCAGTGTAAGACTAGAGGGAAGGTAGCTAGTCATCGCTACCCACCGCCAACTCTGGGACTACTCTTTTATCAGCAAGGAGTGGGATTGACAGTCACATTATAACACCCCCATGGCTGAAAGGGCGAGCATGTTTGGCGACCCTCATATTACAAGTCGAACGCCTTAACTCATCTGGCCATGCCGGGCCATATAGGGAGAAGGACAGACAAACAGTCAAATATAAAAATAAACAAATGAACAATGCAAAATATGCAGACAGGAAGATATTAGATGGCCAAGAAAAATATATAGGAAGAGATAGAGGTGTGTCTATTATATGTTTGTTATTGATCTGAATGAAAAACTCGACAATAACGTGGCGTTTTTAATTAAGAACAGTTTGCCAAGAAGAGGTTAGAGCTCAATCCATAACGGGAGGGCCTAAAATTCAGGGTCCGAAGTGAACAGGAGGGTAGTGTGGTTGAATTGCAGCCTGAGTGTCGCGAGTTAGAATTCCAGTATCATCAAACATACTCGCCCTTTCAGCCGTGGGAGTGTTATAATGTGACAATAAATCCCACTATTATTTGTTAAAATAGTAGCCCAAAAGTTAGCAATGGGTGGTTATGACTAGCTGCCTTCCTTCTAGTCTTACTCTGCTAAACTGGAAAAGGCTAGCGAAGATAGCCCTGATGTAGCTTTGCGCGAAATTCAAAACAAACCAAACAAATCTAGGATTCAGCGACCAAAAACTGACTAAAATGGTTATAAGTGATAAATAAATAAAACAATTAGAAAGGACCAGAACTTACGCTTACAACATAAGACTTGTGAACTGACAACTGATGCCAAACAATCATTAAACTGGTCAGTTCCATTCTTTGAGTTTCAGAACAAAAAATTAATTCCGAAAAAAATACCATGAATCAGCACAATTATAGGTTCGAGACTAGGCGGTTATGTTTGAGACAAGCTTTCTCTGGACACATCTGTGACAATTGTACAGTAACAAATATAGTACATGTGACAGTTTCAAACAATAACTCCAGGTGGTGTTGGCACCATCTGATGAAAATGTTACACTTTTATGTTAATAAACGTTGTTTCTGGAGTTAAACATAATTAAAGCTTAAACCAAGAAGTTGTTGTTGTTGTTGTTGTTTTGAATTAAGCACAAAGCTACACAATGGGCTATCTCTGCTCTGCCCACCACGGGTATCGAAACCCGGATTTTACCGTGTAAGTCCGCAGACATACCGCTGAGCCACTGGGGGGGGGTTAAACCAAGAGGACTCTATTTAATACACTTCAGTTAGCATTGTGAATTTTTAAAGTTAATATTTTAGTCACTGAACGAATAATGCTCGATCAAGTAAGTTTTACTAAACCGTATTTTTATCTCATTAAGTCTTTAATTAATTTATCAGAAAAAAATTTGATGAAAACGGTAAGACAAAGTAACGCATCCATTGGCTAAAAATAGCACAAAAATAAAACACTAAAAGTATGCGCTTTGTATTGTGTTTTTACGAACGTGTTGCCCCTGGTTATTACCATTGTAACGATAGAGGGTGGTTTCCTTAATAGTTTGATAAAATTCTGAATTTAAAGTGTCCTCTTGCTTGTATTTCCAAGTGAAAAATAGCGAAGGATGGAAATGCATGAGTTGTAGGACATTCAGAATAATTACTTTAGCGCGATTGTCGTTGAAATACGTCTAATATACCTTGTTTGTTCAATGACAGCTTCTGACTGACAAACAGCAGACTCTTAGAGCTCTCCAGTTCACATTATCTTCGTATTTTCAAATTATAATAAAATTGTCAGCTTAGCAGCAGAATTAATATTTCTAGTAATTAAGTTAGTTAGTTTTCACCATTAGATCCCATCAAGGAACACAGGGCCGCATCGCTTGCGGAATTCTTCAAGTATTAAAGTGAGTAGGTTGTTAGCCCGCTGCACCGAGCCGTCCCTAATTTAGCAATGTAAGACTAGAGGGAAAGCAAGCTAGTCATCACCACCCACCGCCAACTCTTGGGCTACTCTTTCACCAACGAATAGTGGGATTGACTGTCACATTATAACACCCCCACGGCTGGGAGGGCGAGCATGTTTGGCGCGATGGGGATTTGAACTTGAATATCACTAATTCCTTTCTTAACAATCTCTTTCGTCGAAACGCATTTTAGGTACGGCGTTTTCAAATGTCTCTTTACTCAATCTGTAATCTTATTTTTTATTGACGGCCTAGCATGGCCGAGCGCGTTTGGGCATGCGCTCGTAATCTGAAGGTCGCGGATTCGCATCCGAGTCGCGCTGAACATGCTCGCCTTCCCAGCCGTGAGGGTGTTATAATGTGACGGTCAATCCCACTATTCGTTGGTAAAAGAGTAGCCCAAGAGTTGGCGGTGGGTGGTGATGACTAGCTGCCTTCCCTTTAGTTTTACACTGCTAAATTAGGGACGGCTAGCACAGATAGCCCTCGTGTAGCTTTGTGCGAAACCCCAAAACAAACAAACAAACAAAACAATTTTTTTGAGGAATTTCAAGAATACGTTGATGCTACAAATTCACTCTCGTGAATCAATCAGCCAATCAAATTGTTTAAAAAACTAAAAGGTGAATGCAACGTCTAATCTATCATTTGACTCATTTATTTTTAGTGAGTCATGCCTGTTTGGGGGAATACCATCATATGATCAGTAACAATCTACTAGGAAGAACTGAAATAATAAAAATAAGCTTTACAAAAACCTATTTAAAGAGTATAAAACACTTCACAAAGCGTACACATAATATACACCGCTTCACTATGTGAAGCCTGGTGTTTCGATTAGCCCCAGTCTGGGGTTACTGACGAAAGATGGAATGCCACGAAACCAATGTAACTCAGCGATAAGTGGTAAATCCTGAAAGGTTTGATTTCATATTTTTGATATATGAAACACATTTCATTTCAAAAATTCCCCCCCCACACACACACTCATTTCCTCTTAAGCGCCGAACTTTCGTTTCGTGGTTCCTTTATATATCCAAATCAAATAACTGCTTCCATGAAATGACAAATATATCTGAATTCTTTAAATGAAATCAGCTCAGGTAGGATGTCGTACAGATTTAAGACAGTAGATACCTCGTGATGTAATGTGGCATACAGTGAAACAAACAACGTGCCATTTACAACGAAGCCGTAATTTAGGGTCAAACCCTGACCTCTCATTTCTTGTTTCAAACCAGAAAAAAAAATGTGATAGCAATGTTTGTTGTAATAATTTTACTCTTCTTCAAATATTTTTTTAATCAAACTTTTTATTTTGTGTTAAAATGTGGTGCATTTATTCGGTCATCGCCTAGGGCGTGCACACGAAGTGGAGTCCATTATAAATATATAATCAGCTGAAGTCGTCACAAAATAGGGCCTGTTCAGCTTGTCGCTAATAGCGACCCGCTGTTACTGCGCGTGAGAGTTATGACAGGAAACGCCCAAAGCTGTAATACACGATGTTCTGTTTTTTTCATCCTCTTGAAGATGATATTCGCGTGGAACTCTACGTTCATCTTTGCATTGTGGAAATCTGATCGTCATTGAAATAAAAATATGATATTAAACGTGTAATTTTAGTGTTACGTTGTAGCAGAACAACGTAATTGCTCAGTAAAGTAATGAAAACTGCCAACGTTGAAGGCTTATTGCAAAGTAATCTACCTACGCAACATTCATTACCTAACATTACCAAACTAGTTTTTCGTGCTTAAATAGTAGAAATTTTACAGCTATGCTCATAGACGAGTTGAAAAGGCTTAGCATGACCTATTGGTTAATCGAGTTACTCGACTCACGATATGAAGGTTGTTGGTTCGAATTCTGTCACTGATGAATATGCACGTCCTTTCAGGCGTGAGGACATTATAATGTTGAGGGCAATCTCATTATTCGTCGGCAGAATAGTAGTCCAAGAGCTGCCGGTGAATGTATGCGTATCTGCCTTCCCTCTAATTCATCACTTCGAGATTGGGGACAGCTATCTCAGATAGCTCTCAAATAGCGCTGCATGAAATTCGGTATACAAACATACGTTAAAACAGTTCAAGCAATCTGAGCATCTCTGACGTGATATTTCAGTTTGTGCACAGTTCCCCAGTGACTCAGCAGTAAGTCTGGAGTCTTGTAACCCTAAAAATCAGATTTTAATACCCGTGATGGATGCACTACAGACAGCGCATAGGCTTAATAACAGACAAGCGAACAGTTTCTCAACTATGGGATGTCAGGCGTTTTATTTACTTCTTACATTACATCTACGAATTTACAACACTGAAATCAGGGGTTCTATTCCCCTCGGTTGACTCAACAGAGAGCTCGATGTAGCTGTGCTATAAGAATCAAACACACACTCTTACTTTACACAGATATACGGTTATAGCCGTGTGAAATATTTAACTATACGTTGCTCGTAGGCCTAACTTGGTTAAAGAATGTTGTGGGTGTGAAAGGAAAGTTTGGATCTTAGTAAGCGTGTAAAACCAATAATCTCAAACCAAGATGACTTTGAACGAGTAAAGCTGTTACCCTTCTCGTAGAAATACAATACTCTCAGACCAATGTGTCTTCCTAAGATATTAATTGCTTAATACATAACAAATCCTCAGTTATCCGATTCACAACCACGTTTCTGTAGAGATAATAACAGACTCCCAATATAACCATGATCTCTGTATAATTTAATCAATATTAAAAAATCTTCCCACATGTTGTTTTTTTATATCCTTTATCGTTGAAACCTCTGAAACAGAAATCAGCTTAACGTAATTTAAAGAGAGAATTTTAATATTTCTTTCTTTGAGCATAATTCTACAGTTTGATAAAAAATATTCAGATGAATGGAAAACTTAGACAATAGTTGATTTTTGTATTGTCTCAGTAAATGAATTATATGAGTTTGAAGTAATGAGAATCAGTTTGAGTTACAGAAGCAAGTCTATCTCAGAGAACTCAAATCGAAACAGCAAAGAATATGTTACTCCCAAATGATGGGGTCATTATTCTTACCAAACCCATTAGTAGAACTGCAGTATTAAAGTTACATCTTACTTTTCTTTGTTTATTTGAAGTTAAGCTCAAAGCCCACCAGGGTTATCGAAACCCGGTTTATAGCTTTATTTGTTTTCTTTAATTTCGCGCAAAGCTGCACGAGGGCTATCTGCGCTAGCCGTTTCTAATTTAGCAGTGTAAGACTAGAAGGAAGGCAGCTAGTCATCACCACCCATCGCTAGCTCTTGGGCTACTCTTTTACCAACGGATAGTGGGACTGATCGTCACATTATGACGCACCCATGGCTGAAAGGGCGAGCATGTTTGGTGCGATGAGGATTCGAACCTGTGATCCTCAGATTACGAGTCAAACGCCTTAACCCACCTGGCCATACCGGACCACTTGTAACTTTGTAAGCTACTAGGGGTAGGAGTAGGGTGGACTATTTCCTTCCTGTTAAACATATGTTCACGAAGGTCGCTTACTTTTTATGTTACTGTTAAATTTCGCATAAAGCTACACGAGAGCTGTTTGCTTAAATCATTGCTAATTGAGACAGACCAGAGAAACGCAGCTAGTCAATACCGCCCACTTCCAAATTTTTGTGCTACTCTTTACCAACAATAGTTAGTATCGACCGTCACATTATAATTCCTTCCCCATTGCCTAGTGAGAATATTCAAAGGTTCTAAACGTGTCACCCATTAGTTTGCAAAGAACCTTCAGTTTATGTTTACCAGATTAGAGATTTAGTTTTTAACTGTAGCAAAGCGATACGTCTGTGGACAAAAGCGCTAATAGCCGGGTTCCGATACCCTTGGAGGGCAGAGCATAGATAGCCCATTGTGTAGCTTTGGGCTTAAACCTACAAACAAACAAGCCTAACTTCAATATTGCAAAACGATGCTAATAATGTAGTTGTATTACTTTCTCTGTGGTATCTATGGTAATCTTTACAGGAACGTAAAGCAGGGAAGAAATCGTACAAATAAATTTTGAAATCCGTTTATTATCTTTCATCTGGAAATCACAACTCTAAAAGTAAATAATTCAGAGTCACTTCGTGGTAGATACGTGTATGAATTGAAAGCAGCACGTTGGAGATTGTTTTAGCTAGGGAGCTTAAGATTGTTCGCTTCAATTATGTACCAAACTATTGTTACAAGTCTTTCAAACGAAGACCTTAAGCAACGGAAATCATTCAGCTAATTCACTTACGCATAAGATACGTTGTCAGATTCCCAATGTAATTCAGCTAGATAGTCATGTCATAACCCATAATAGTAAAGTGGATTTGTTTGTATAGATCTTCGATTTTTTTGTTCGAATTGCAGTACGGTTTCACGATCTTTTTCTTTCTAATGCATTTACCTGGAACAACATATCATTACTGGTGTATTGAGTAGGCAGGAAGAGTAAGACAGTATTAACATATAATTAAAATACTTTCTTAATGGTTTGTCGATAAGAACTAAAATCTACGTAATGTGCCTTCTGCGCTCCTCACACCAAAAGATATCCAAGTCCTTATGTTTACAGCTATAAACCCTCAGACGTACTGCTGAGCCACGAGATAGTATAACAAGTCTGAAGAAATATGAGTACTTTAGCATATTTAGCATCTAATAACAAGTAAGATTTATTTACTTTGATTGTTGTTGTTTTGAATTAAGCACAAAACTACACAATAGGCTATCTGTGCTCCGCCCACCACGGGTATCGAAACCCGGATTATAGCGTGTAAGTCCGCAGACATACCTCTGAGCCACTGAGGGACTATTTACTTTGAATATAAAATATTTTGACCAAGTACCAGACAAGGTTTAATTGTTAAGTTCTCCTAATTTATGCTCTAAATATATATGTAATAATCATAGTATATTTCTTTATGAGTGACTGGAGGTTTCGGTACCTAAGAATAGCTGGCAACTCCACATGTCAGACTTTGATGGATGGTCCCACACGTATAACGATAGGTATGGTAGATTGTTTATCACGTGTATTCCTTATTATGTTATAATTTCTGAGATGGCGACTGCAAACGTGTACAGGTCTCTATGTTAATTCAAGAATTCACGTGAAGTAAATGTATATATTCGTGTCTCAACCGTTACTACTATATGCATATATAATAGGAGAATATTTTCTTCATTAGTGAATTCTGAAAAAGTGGTAAATCCTGAGATACTTATCAGCTCCTCCGATGATAGATGAAGATACTTCCATCATCATGGTAGCTCGTACGACAGAATAAACAGATTAATGTGTGTTACTGCATTACGTCATATCCATTCGAAACAAGTCTGTGGTTTGTCAGCTGCTCAGTTGGATCTATAGCACTGCCACTTAGCCATGCACAGAATTCCAGATATGATCATCCTATCATGTCTGAAAAAAGTGACTGAGATATGACAGTCCTAATGAGAGTGAGAGTCTTATACGCACCATAGAACAGATACAATTTTCTACTGCCTATGTTACCGTGAATTGGAATTGATTCGTAATAAACTGTTGGCAAGTTTCTGAGAGAAAAATGTCTGTTGTCCCTGAGAAAACTGTTGTTATCCCTCTTTGTGATCTACATGCAGGCCTGGCATGGCCTAGCGAGTAAGGCGTGTGACTCGTAATCCAAGGGTCTTAGAGCCGTGGGGGTGTTATAATGTGACAGTCAATCCCACTATTCGTTGGTGAAAGAGTAGCCCAAGAGTTGGCGGTGGGTGGTGATGACTAGCTGCTTTCCCTCTAGTCTTACACTGCTAAATTAGGGACGGCTAGCACAGATAGCCCTCGAGTAGCTTCATGCGAAATTCCAAAACAAACAAACAAATCTACATGTATACTTACTATTAACAGCAAAGGCAGCTTGAACATACATGAACAGACTTTGGACAAGTAACCTGTGTGTTATTCAACATTAAAGTCTCACTAGATACAGGTTAGAACCCAAAGTATTGTGTAACCCAAAATTATTCAGAGGATTTTCAGTATCAATTATGCAGCCGAGGTGAAACAACCAAACCGAAACGTGCAGCGCAATACATTCACAAGCAAACCAGTATTTAGCTTTTTTATTAGACACTTGTCCAGAATTCTTTCTGTCACGCATGTTGCAACTTCTGTCCGGTAAGTTCACTAACGTCATCATGGCCTAAAATTGCAGAAGTTTGTCCATATCTGAACCTTGTTCCATAGAGTAAATGACAAACAACTGTAATAGGTATGCTCTATTGAACTGTGTTGTGGCACTTATCACATTATTGTCTTTATTATTATTGCACAATATATATATGTGTTATAACAGGTCTATGCGACTAAAATAAACCAGATGACAGCAAACTGTGGATCGCTGACATTCAATGTATCTTACCTCCCATTTTTTAGTTTTCATCTGTTTAGTTGGATCACTGACATTCGATGGATCTTACCTCCCATTTTTTAGTTTTCATCTGTTTAGTTGGATCACTGACATTCAGTGAATGTTACCTCCCATTCTTTAGTCCTCATCTGTTTAGTTGGATCACTGACATTCAGTGAGTGTTACCTCCCATTCTTTAGTTTTCGTCTGTTTAGTTGGATCACTGACATTCAGTGAGTGTTACCTCCCATTCTTTAGTTTTCGTCTGTTTAGTTGGATCACTGACATTCAATGGATGTTTCCTCCCATTCTTTAGTTTTCATCTGTTTCGTCTTGAAAAATTGTTGATCTATACACACAGTGCCTCAAGATTCTGCTTAACAATCTCCTCCCAAGATACTTAAGTTGTACTCAAAGATGACTTTAAAAATATATATAAAACAGGTTTTATTTTTATTTAGTAGTACATCTATATTCAGACGTTGGTAGTGTTCTTATCATACCGAATAAAACTCTGACCAAGTCCAAATTATTTCCGATTTTGAATGCTTCAAAGACCCATTTGATGTATTTAAAAGCTCTCTACTTCAACACAAATGAATATTTGGTAAGCCTACAGTTATGTAAGGGCCTGGCACACTCCAACCTTAACAATACATAATACCAGGGGCCTTTATTTTACCTGAAATATTTTTATATCAAATTTTGTGGTAGCTCCAGCAACTACAGATTTTTTGCCTCAACGGACAACACAAAGAGACTCTATTGTAATTTCATCACACGAAAACAACAACAAAGAAAGTTACGGTCATAACTGTGATGGTCATAACGAATATTTTTTATGTAAATGCCATTTAAAGAGCACTAACGTTCTTGGTTCCGTTATAGGTAAAATGGTACTACACACTTTGCAGTCTCATTGGTTTGGCTTGTTTTCGAATTTCTTGCAAAGCTACACGAAGGCTATCTGCGCTAACTGTCCCTAATTTAGCATTGTAAGACTAGAGTGAAGGCAGCTGGTCATTAACACTCACCGTTAACTCTTGGACTACTATTTTACCAACGAATAGTGGGATTGACCGTCACATCATAACGTCTCCACAGCTGAAAGGATGAGCATTTTTGTTATGATGGGGATTCGAACCCGTGACCCTCGAATGCTTTAACCATCTGGCCAAGGTGAGTGCATGGTAGAAAAGTGGACGAAGATTTTTTTCTCTGAATGGAAAAAATGTAACCTTGATGGACCAGATGGCTTCCAATGTTACTGGCACAACAAAAATATCCCACCGGAGACATTTTCTACACGACACAGTGGAGGAGGTTCCATCATGATCTTGAGGTGCTTTCTCCTTCAATGGAACAATGGAGCTTCAGGTTATACAGAGGCATCAAACAGAAGCTGACTATATTGGCATGTTGGAGAAGGCAACCTTATTGACTGAAGGTCCTCGTTAGTGTGGAAATGACTGGATCTTTCAGCAGAACAACGCTGCAATTCACAATGTCCGCAGAATAAAGGACCTTTTCGTGGCGAATGACGTGATTCTTTTGAACCATCCAGCGTATTCGCCCGAACTGAACCTCATTGAAATTGTTTGGAGGTGGATGGCAAGGAAAGTCTATAAAAATGGACGACAATTCCAAACAATGCATGATTTTCTTGAAGCCATCTTCACCAATTGGAATAACATTCCAGTCAGCCTTCTGCAAACTTTTATATCGACCATGCCAAAGCGAATGTTCGTAGATGGTCGCAATGACGACCGTGAAATTCAATTTTGTTAGGCATTTCTTATCCTGTTTAGGTCTTAAACTTTTGGCCAGCTAGTATTTAGGCTAATTTTATAGTGTTCACATTTTTCCCTATTAAATGCTAAAAAAAGTTGTTGTTTGTCCCTTTTCTTATTTTAATCGTTCGAAGCTCTACTCAACTAAGTGGTTGAGTCTACCAACGCAAAATGCATACTTTTTTATTTATGTTCATTGGCCTTAAGATTTTGGCCAGCAGTATATTTGCATTTGCAAGTAGAATAGCTATTTTAACAAAAAGTCATTTCAGTATATTTTGTCAATCTAACTATAAAAGCACATCATTCAATTTTTGTCTTAGTTTTAAAACAATAGATTAGTTCGGGTTGTAAACGTGTAAGTATAGGGATAACCATATGGCTTACACCTTTACTAGTTGGTACAGATGTATGACACATTTATTTAAAAAATATCGTGAGATGGCACTGCAATAACACCTTAAAACCTTATTTTGTTTGGTTGTTTATTTATAATTAAGTACAAAGCTACACAATGGGCTATCTGTGCTCTGCCCACCATGGGTATCGAAACCCGGTTTCTAGCAGTGTGAGTCCGTTGTGCCACTGGGAGACGAAACCTTATTTACAAGTGATGAAACTTGATCAAGGAAATCGTATTTATAATAATAACATTTAAGAAAAAAAACATTTTTAACATTACACAAAACACGCCACTGGAGATGTGTTTTGTGCTGCTCTTTTGTATCCAACTACATCAGTAGCCTTTTCATGATCTTGTTTTTTTGTTGTTAAACAAAAAGTTATCTTTGTTTCCCCATCGCTTGAGTCGAACACCTAATTTTAGCAGTATTAGCCATCAAAATTGCCGTTGAGGCTTTCGAGATTGTGTTACTGAAATGGGCAAAAAGGACCTGAGCATTAATGGGACTTCCACTGATGCAATAATTTTTGGAAAGTATTTAATGAAATATTTTTGTTCACGTTTCAAATGTTAAAAACACCAAGCGTGTTGTGCTGGATTAGAAATCACATTTTATAAACTGACATACGCTTATTGTTAGCTACAGTATCACTTTAGTGTTTTTGATTGTAGTTAAACCTAAACAACATAATTTCTATATGATTTTAAATTTCGCAAGTCCTATCGAAAGTAAAATTTAAATGACGTAATCGCGAACATTATAATCCTAATATATACGATTGATTTATTATTTCATGGATTGGTTTCGAACAACTTGCAGACTGATAACCCTAACTATATTGACCACAATAGTAAATCAATATTTTTACTGATACTTACTATGTCAAACGGACATGTTAAAATGCATTGTGGGCCCAGTATGGCCAGGTGGTTAAGGCACTCGGCTCGTAATCTGAGGGTCACGGGTTCGAATCCCCGTCATATCAACCATACTCGCCCTCTCAGCTGTGGGGGCGTTATAAGTTGCAGTCAATCCCACCATTCGTTGATAAAGGAGTCGCTCAAGAGTTGGCGGTGGGTGGTAATGGCTAGCTGGCTTCCCTCTAGTTTCACTCTGCCAAATTAGGGACGGCTAATGCAGATAGCCTCAGTGTAGCTTTGCGCGAAATTAAAAAAAAAGCATTGTTAGCCACTACTTTGCGATAATAAATTAAACGAAAACTGAATCAAAGCATTAAGATTTGTAAGTACGTCTTGTGAAAAAAAAAACGACTGGTTGTTTTTAGTATTATTCACACCAAAAAATGGTCTGAGCTTTAATAAAAAGTAACTATTGATCTGCGCATTAAAAGTAAGCCTTTAACTGTGAATAAACGATCGTCATATTTTTCTTTACCGTTTACACTTCATATTCTGAGCATTTATATCAGTTGCAATACAGCTTGAAATGTAGTTATTTTGCTTAGGGTTTACTACAAGAAAGTGTATGTGTGTGTCTATATATATGTATCACCATCCCCGATGTTGAATGTTATGGCTCTGAAAATGGACTGTCAGCCATTAAAGGCTGCAGCACCGCCATCATAAGACAGTGTTCTATCGCTTTGCAGAGTGCATTGTAAAATGGTAATTGCACGGTTATGACAGTGGCTCGTGAAATGACGTGCACGTTTACCATTTATTTGAGCTTTTATTACAGGAGTGGAAATTTCCCTCCACGTAGGACTTCCTACTTGTTTCACCCGATCGTGTCTAGTAATCATTTAAGCTAGATATAGTCATCGGACGGACGTTCTACTTTATGCATTGCACTGTATTTCAGTTAGAGTTTTCTTTTTCTTTGGACTTTATGACGAGTCATGTACAATTTAATGGAAACCCTTATTCAAGTTCGGGGACAGCTATACACATATAGCGTGAAAACTACAAATTGTCCACTGTGTGAACGAGCGGCTGACCGAACCAGGCAGGAAAGTCCACCCAGTAGGAATATGCGTCATTGCTGTAAATGCTGGAGCAACACAAACTTAAACAAAGAAAGAAAAAAAACGCGAAACAATAAAAAAGCAGAGTAAAGCAGTTTAGTGCCATAAGCGATATTTACACACTGTTTAAGACGTGAATCTGGGAAAGCACTTAAGCTCCAACAGCGTTCGACGTCCCCAAGTCTGGCAAACTTTTTGTCGAGGTTATATAAATAGTCGTTGTATTCAACTAATTTGTTTCACTATTTAAACGAAAAGTTCAACTTTTGACATTTAGGCTTATATATGTATATGGGTAAGTGACAATAACAAAATTATTGCGGAGGTTAAACTAGATTGAAAAACACCCGAAACATAGTATTGTGATGTTGACAGTACCATTGTTAAAGGTATAAGAGTAAGTTTCTGTTAAAATGCCAACAATCGATTCTTCTCAATACACCAAATCATTATGGGATTCAGATTAAACACGCGTAAAACCACGTCGTCTGAAACTCCCTGCCCACGGTGCTATTTATTGACTTTCCATTACAATTCCACCACAATGTGGCATTCAAACTTATACAGAAATGTCAGATTTTCTCCGTTGTCATGTAGAGAAAAACAGATCAGAACGCCTACAGTTTAACACACATACTAATACATTTGCATCTTAACAGATTAATTCTAAATATTTATCGTATGAATGTTTGTTAATCTATCTCAGATAATCCTTTTCGGGTTTAGTTATTTGATTCTCTCAAAGATCGAAAAATTTACTAAATCCGACTTTGCGAACACAAGTGTGAATACAGATCTTTATTTCGATAAAGCTTCATCTCAACCAAATAAATTACTGTGATACTTGTGGTATACGTGACTCTACATCAGTCAACCAAGTAAGTTAGCGTGATACTTGTGGTATACGTAACTCTACATCTGCCAACTAAGTAAATTACTGTGATACTTGTGGTGTACGTGACTCTACATCAGTCAACTAAGTAAATTACTGTAATACTTGTGGTATACGTGACTCTAGCGTCAGTTAACCAAGGAATTTACTACAACACTTGTGGTGTACGTAACTCTACATCAGTCAACTAAGTAAATTACTGTGATACTTGTGGTATACGTGACTCTAGCGTCAGTTAACCAAGGAATTTACTACAACACTTGTGGTGTACGTAACTCTACATCAGTCAACTAAGTAAATTACTGTGATACTTGTGGTATACGTGACTCTAGCGTCAGTTAACCAAGGAATTTACTACAACACTTGTGGTGTACGTAACTCTACATCAGTCAACTAAGTAAATTACTGTGATACTTGTGGTATACGTGAATCTAGCGTCAGTTAACTAAGTAATTTACTGTGATTCTTGTGGTCTACGTGACTCTACATCAGTCAACCAAGTATATTACTGTGATGCTTGTGGTATACGTGACTGTACATCAGTCAACCAAGTAAATTACTGTGATACTTGTGGTATACGCGACTTTACATCAGTCAACCAAGTAAATTACGGTGATACTTGTGATATACGTGACTCTACATCAGTCAACCAAGTAAATTACTGTGATACTTGTGGTATACGTGGCCCTAGCGTCAGTTAACCAAGTAAATTACTGTGATAATTGTGGTGTACGTGACTCTACATCAATCAACCAAGTAAATTACTGTGATACTTGTGGTATACGTGACTCTAGCGTCAGTCAACCAAGTAAATTACTGTGATACTTGTGATATACGTGACTCTACATCAGTCAACTAAGTAAATTACTGTGATACTTGTGGTATACGTGACTCTAGCGTCAGTTAACCAAGTAATTTACTGTGATACTTGTGATATACGTGACTCTACATCAGTCAACCAAGTAAATTACTGTATACTTGTGGCCTAAGTGACTCTAGTGTCAGTTGCATCGACACTTGTACAAACTTTGTTATTTCTGCTATACAAGTAACGGAGTTTAATTACTCATACTAGTAATTGTATATTCTTGAATTATTGATGTGATTATTTCTATTTTTGTTACATAATATAAATCGGTCCATTTGTAGCTTTTCACATGCAAGTACTACTTGTATCTATTGTGACTTCTCAGGAAAGTTGCCACTTTTTCATTGTGTAAAAACCATATGAGCGACATGTGGAGGTATTAAATAAAGCTTAGAAATTATGGGATAAATTAAAGAAAAAGTTTTTTTCAGATTATTTTGGGTGGGCTTTTATTTATAGAAATGGCCAGGTTGTTAGGGCGCTCGATTTGTAATCTGAGGGTTGCGGGTCCGAATACCCTTTAAACTAAACATACTTTCCCTTTAACTCGGGGGAAGGGCGTTATAACATCACCATCAATCCCACTATTCGTTGGTAAAAGAGTAGCCCAAGAGTTGGCGGTGGGTGTTGACGACAAGCTGTCTTCTCTCTGGTCTTACACCGCTAAATTAGGGACGGCTAGCGCAGATAGCCCTCGTGTAGCTTTGTGCGAAATTAAAAATGCGAACAAACAGTTTATAGAAACCAGGAACTACTCACAGTGTGAGCTGTATCAACTGAAGTTATACTTTCAAACAGTCTGTTGATATGCAATGATTTTTGTGCGATAAACAATATTACTTTCATTAGCCACAATGAAATAAAACTTCTGTCGATGGATGTAATCATGACATATCACAAATGTTTGTGTACTGAAAGTAAGATGCTACTCTGGGTACTCACTGCTTGTGGAACTCATGACAATGAAATATATTTCAGTTTATGGTAAAATCTGTCACTTTTGTATTTCTCGAAACATTACTAATAGATTTGAAAAAGATATACGTTATTTAAACCACATCCTATCCTGCACTTAAAACGCAATTTTATTTTACTTAAGTTCAAGTATACAAAACAGTAATTGTGCAACACGAATCACATGTTTAAATCGCTCTCACCACTATACAGTATTGTGTTATTTGTCAGTCAGTCAGTGGAAACTAAAATGACGTCTCATAAATGATTCTCAACGTTGCAATTTCTAATAGTACTGTGGTGATCAAACATTTGAGTGAGCGGGGTTTTCTCTACTAAGAATTAAATAAACGAAAAGTGTAGAGTACGTCAGCCATTGATAGAAAATGAAACTTTAAAAAAAAGCTTTTACTTACTCTGAATAAAGTCATCCCGCGTGTACAGCTGTAAATCTATGTATTAATACAACGCTAACTTCAAGGATCTCATTCCCCTTACGGAACTCAGCCGATAGCCCGATGTTGCTTTGCTGTAAAAACACAAACACAAAACATTCGTTATTGTTTTCTTGTTTTGAATTAAGCACAAAGCTACACAATGGCCTATCTGTGCTCTGCCCACCACGGGTATCGAAACCCGGAATTTAGCGTGTAAGTCCGCAGACACACCGCTGAGCCACTGGGGGGGGGGGCAAAACCTTCGTAGTAAATGGTTGAACTGAAGTCAGCCACTAATAAAAAGAAATGTCACTTCTATGAAAACTCTTACTCATTGACAACCGAACCGTTATAGTAGTTGGTTAAAAATAAAAACCTCTTATTTGTCGCCAATCAAACCATCATTGTGAAGTGTAGACAGCCATTGATAAATAAATGAGACTTTACAAAAATGTTTACTTGTTGACAATTAAACTGTTATAGTAGGTGGTTGAACTGACGCCTGCGCAGACATAATTTACATTTATTGGCTTAACGATGAACTAAAAGTGATACAGTTCTTCTAACTTATTTGTTTTCCGAAAGTGACGGAGGAGGCAAATAAAGGAGATAAAATGTTATTTTTAGCTTCATTTTCTAACATTCTTAAAACGTTCGCGCTGAAAAGTTATCATTTGTAGATACCAAACGAAAAGCCAAGTTAATCTATGGATCCTGTTTAGTGTAATACAGCTCCGATCAGAAGTTTCGCACAAAAAGATGAATTACTATACGTGAAATTATAGCCTCGAGAAACATCACAGCCGAACGCAATTCAAGACATGTGTAACAAACTCGTACGTCTAGAGCAGACATTCAAACACATTATATCATTTAAACAGCACATTTCAAACTGACGGACTGTTAGCAACGTTTAAAAGATTGTGGTTAGAATTACCCCATAATGATGTAAGAAATGAAATACTTTATGTAATCTCATTGGTGCAAAATATCAATTTATCTTATCACTTGGGTTAGAACATGAATATGCATATAATATTTTACTTAAGTTTCAGCATACGAAAATAGTAATTGTACAACAGGAATCACCTGTTTTAACCATTCTCACCATTATATAATAGTGTATTGTCTGTCAGTCAATCAGTAGACACTAAAATTTCATCACGTAAGGGACTCTTAATGTTGCAAATTGTATTGTGGTGACTTCAGTAGAACGTGTGTATGCCATGAATCACAGAAAAAACAATTGTGCATTCTGTGGGTTACAACACTGGATGACACATAAAACCCAAAAGCAGAAAAAATTTTTGTTATTTATAATTTTAGTTTTATTTACTATGGAAACAGAGCACTTTTGGGGACTGTGCAGAAGTTCATGTAGTATTTTAGTTTCGGGTTAACCTTTTGAAAACGAGTTCAAGACTCTAGTCTCTCTCTATATATATATAATGGTAGCAATGGTAGGAAATCTGTAATTAATATATTTTACAATACCGTACACGTATATACAGGTTCACTAGAAATTATTTCAAGAACTCTTTAAAACCCAAGATTAGCGATCCTGTTAACATAATTTCTGGACACTCTAATGATTTGTAAAATATAAATAAATATATACATGTGTGTGTGTGTATATATATATCTTTAAGCTTTCAGTATTGTTATTTCCAGTTTTTGTTAGATAATTGCTAAATAGTTTCACCAGTTTCTCAGGTAAACAAAAAGTAGTGTAGGCTTAACACATAGATTAATACTACACTTGTTACATCCGAGGGAAGAAATAGTACATTCACAGTAAATTTTTCAAGTAGTATAAAAGCGAATATTCTCAAGTATTTTTTTTTCAGAAATTAGTTGAACAGTTTGATTTTGGATACAGTGTATCTGTTTTTCTAAAGAACAAATATCTGTAATTAATATATCTGAAAATATTATCTGTGCTACAGCGTAGTTAAGTTACACATCTTTTCACAACATTAGTTTGATTACTGTTAATATAAAACATGTATTTGTAAAATGTCATGATTATTACGCGAGTCATTGCCCATAACAAAGAATTCACTTTTACTTTCAAACTTAATCAAAGCGTGTTATGTACAGTGCAGTAATAATTGATGCCTTTACTATTACGGGGTGGCCCGTAAGTCCCTACCCATTCATATATCATTATAAACAACGTTATGATAGTAATGATGAGTTGAAGGCAGCTGCTACCGCGGCATTTGGAACAATAACCCCTGCTGTGTTGAGGAAAATGTCTCACAGAACATGGCGTTGCATAATATTATGCAGCGAGAATAAGGGACAGCACACAGATACACTGGATACATAAGATATACAGATGGGTAGGGACTTACGGGCCACCCTGTACTTTATGAAACTGACATCGCATTAGCAGTGTTCAAATTGTATATTCTTGATTAATATATTTAACAATGTTGCTCAAAGGAAGAAAAATAAAAATCGTAAACTATTATGTTTCTGACACACTATTCATGAATCGCACGTGATATCCAACTTCTAAACAAGCAGAACCTATCCAGAAACACGTAAAATACAATTTATATCAACAGCTATTATGTAGAGAAAGCAACTCTTGAAATATGAAAATAATGTATTTCTGTCGAACAGAGCTTTATGTAAACCACCTTTAAAGGTTTTGGCATGACTTGTTGGTCTTAGGACAATACAAAATATCAGGTTTATAACTTTATCATTAATTTGACTACTTTTTATACGATAAGCATTATCATATGGAGTTATTATATGGAATGAGAAAACTATCCAGTATAACAAGAAACACCTGGATTTATTTGTAATATCTTGATTCTCTATGAATGAGCAGGTGAAAAGCTGTTGTTTTTTGTGTTATTTCCAAACTAACATTTTAATCTAAACTTCACCAAAAAGTAATGAAAGGCTAACATGATAATTGTTATAATGCTTACAAATGCTACTCCATATTTAATGGATCACTTCAGAGCATCCTAAACATTCTGACAACTACAAAAGGATTATTTGTTTTGAGACGGATGGTAGTACACATCCACGTGTGGTTTAACTGTCACATTAATACTTCATAACATTTTCGTCACAGCGATGGATGTGTGCAAATAGCTCATCCAATACTTTCTAGATTCTAGTTTAATAACTTAAATTTTAAATATGTGGCATATATGTTGATGTAAAATCTTCAAATTGTAAGATATTCTTAAAGTAATTAAAACGAGGAATCACGATATATATCTTTATATTATATTTAAGAATTTAGTAATACGTTACGAATTATAAAATACTCAAAATAGTTAGATAAGAAACGTTTATTAACCACGTATTTATGTCTGTTTTAAATGGGGTTTTTTACGACCTAAAAAAATGTGTTCTTGTTAGGATTGTTTCTAATGGACGTCAAGTTCTTGTTCGAAAATACTTTTTAATGTCCAGGGTAATTTTGAAGTTTGTCCTTAGCACTTAATTTGGTGCATGGTACGTAAAAGATAAAATTAACAACTATGTTTTGAATTTTAATTAAAAATGGCACGGTGGTATCAAAATAACGGCCTATTTAGCCTCCCTTGGCAACGGCTCTACGACGTATAAATACCCCCTAAACTAACATGTGTACGCATACGAAGTTTCGTTCTGCTACCGTTCGACTCGTAATCCGAGGGTCGTGGGTTCGAACCTCGGTCGCACCAAACATGCTCGCCCTCCCAGCCGTGGGAGCGTTATAATGTAACGGTCAATCCTACTATTTGTTGGTAAAAGAGTAGCCCAAAAGTTTGTGATGGGTGGTGATGACTAGCTGCTCTCCCTCTAGTCTTACACTGCTAAATTAGGGAAGGCCAGCACAGATAGCCCTTGAGTAGCTTTTCGCGAAATTCAAAACAATCGTTCTTCTACCTGCAGAACTGAGGGGGAACAGCTGGGCACGTATACACTTGTCCTACAGAGATGAGGGGGAACAGCTAGGCACGTATACACTTGTCATACAAAACTGCAACTTAAATTAATATAGGACTGAAAAATAAAGGACTCAAACACTTTTGGAAACTACAGGCGTCTGAGAAACCCGCTGGCTTTTTTCATTACGTAATAACAAATTATTATTATTGTGTCAATAACGTAAAATTATCAGAAAAATACGATTTCGTTTTTAACCTCGATGAAGTCAAAATCATTCTTCCCGTTACACGTAAAGGTGTAAATTTGAGTTTATACGGAAATCAAATAAGTAAAACAACACATCTTTCACACTACAAATCTGATTTGAGTTCTATGAAAGACCACAGTGTACATCCATCATCCCAATTATTATACAGTCTTCAACCACAGCGTTTATTTAAACTAGCATAAAATACCCGTGTCTCATTGCAGGGTTCAACTCATGGAAGCCCCATTTTATCGATCAAGCTCCCCAATTACTTACCTTAGCATCTACTCTGGGTCTGTATTCGACAAAAAAAAAGCTAACACATCCGCCTGTGCGCCTCAGTACGTCTGCTGGGTTTGGTTTCGCTAACTTGTGGGTAAAATGGGATATGAGTACAAACTTGGCACCCCTTTATTTCAAAGAGGACCGCGAACACAAGATAGGATACCCGATTGGTTTCAGAGACCCTGTGAAACCTACTCTCAGACTTCTCTTCCATCATGCTTAGGTAATCGTCCGCGATCTCTCTATTCTACTTCTGGGGACTTAGCCACGTAGACACCTCCCCCAGAGCAACGCTGAAAGTCTGGTCCTTCTAGCTCCAGAACTGTAGGGGGGAGTATTTTAGCTGAACATGTATACACATACCATGCAGCGCAGATAGCCCTCGTGTAGCTTTACGCGAAATTCAAAACAAACATACCATACAAAACTACAGTTTAAATTAATATAGGATTGGCAACTAAACACTTTTTCAAAGTTGTTTAGCTTACTTTTCTGTCATATATCTTAACCATAAAAAGGTTGTACACGTTGACCACCATCCGACAAGGCAACAACTCTGAAATTTGAATAAACTAAATAGCCCATTAAAAACCTATACTGTATTATTACCTTTCTCAATGTCAAATTTTCCATCGCTGAAAGACACTGTGGAGTCATATTACTGAATGATTCTCAGTTGTTATTTGTGGGGTTTTATTTTGAAGAATAAATTATAAAGCTGTTTGAATAATATTAAATGACACAAAGACGAACAAATAATGTTGTTGTTGTGTTATTTTATATAGGCATTTCGGTTTGCCTTTGTTTTGTAATTGCATATTTTAAAGTCACGGAAAGTAGAAATATTATATTGATTTCGTTAAGTAGATGTCTCTGTAACACGAAGCCTCGTTTCCTTAAAAACTCCACGGATTTAACAATATACTTAATTATTATATAAAAAGCAAAATAAAATCCATAAAATGCAATAGCAAGATGAAGTGCTGTTGCTTAAAACTGTTTTATAAAATAATAAGTAGTAATTACGTGTATAGGCCTGATTTTAAAAGGATATTTACGTGTACGTATACATGGTTCTTAGCATTCATATCCATACCATTAAAACATCGAAGACTAGATGAAGTTTTTAAAACCCCTTGCAGATAATTTACACCTTCATTGATAATAAAAAAGACATCTCTTACTCAACAACTAAGTTGTAGTGCCGCCCAGAAAGAGTAATTTAATAAAACCTTACACGCCTATCCCAATTGCCTAATACCCACCCTTCATGCAGGAGGTCTCGTGATAACAGTTGCGTAGCCAAAGACTATGGGCGTCAGCATACAGATGGGGCTAGCCATCCTAATGGCAGAAAAACGAACAACCCGTGCAACATTGTCGTAAAGGATCGATCTTACGACCAAAAGAACGTAAAGGGAGATGGTTGGATCAGACAAGTTTTGTTTGATCTAGTTTTCAGGTATATAATACATGTTTACAGCTTCAGCCTAGAAAGTCGAATGGATGATGACAGAGTGCTAGTAAAAAGACGAAAAAACAACAGAAAGCGAGATAAACGAGGAGCCCACCAATAACTATTCTTTCACGGGTGATTTGCTTTGTGATTCTTGTATAATTCTTAGGCACCTGTTCTCTCTATATATACTTATTATAGGGTGCGTTGCAAAATAACGGATGTATTTTTTTTTATAATACACCTTTGAATAGACTGTGGTATTTACAAATAAAATGATCAAAACCTACGAAACAAAATTACATTTCAAATTCTTGTCACACAGATACAATCTTGGAATGATCAGATACAATCTTGAAATAATCAACTGTTCGCGCCCGAGTCGCGCCAAACATGCTCGCCCTCCCAGCCGTGGGGGCGTTATAATGTGACGGTCAATCCCACTTTTCGTTGGTAAAAGAGTAGCCCCAGAGTTGGCGGTGGGTGGTGATGACTAGCTGCCTTCCCTCTAGTCTTACACTGCTAAATTAGGGACGGCTAGCACAGATAGCCCTCGAGTAGCTTTGTGCGAAATTCCAAAACAAACAAACAAACAAACAGAATGATCAACTTTATTATCAGAAAAACTGCTAGCAATATTATTATGTCAATATTAAATTGACTATTAAATTCTCTATGATAATAAATTCATAAACACCAAAATATTTCATCGCGAACTAATATTTTAGCTCTAGCTCTAATATCCTAGTCAGTATAAGCCAGTGGTCCGGCATGGCCAAGCGTGTTAAGGTATGCGACTCGTAATCTGAGGATCGCGGGTTCACATCCCCGTCGCGCCAAACACGTTTGCTCTTTCAGGCGTTGGGGCGTTATAATGTGACCGTCAATTCCATTATTCGTTGATAAAAAAGTAGCCCAAGAATTGGCGGTGGGTGGTGATGACTAGCTGCCTTTCCTATGGCCTTACATTGCTAAATTAGGGACGGCTAGCACAGATAGCCATCGAGTAACTTTGTGCGAAATTCAAAAACGAAACAAACAGTATTAGCCAAAATATAATTCATAAAATTACTTTTTGAATTTCGCGCAAAGCTACACGAGGACTATCTGCGCTAGTTGTCCTTAATTTAGCACTATAAGACGAGAGGGAAGGCACCACCACCAACCGACAACTTTAGGCTTCATATTTTACCAACTCGTAGTGGGATTGATCGTAACACGATAATGCTCCCACGGCTGAAAGGGTAATAATTTTTTCGGGTGACAGGAATTCAAACCCTCGATCGTCAGATTACAAGTTGAACACCTTAACGACCTGGTAAAGTTGGGCCTGTCATAAAGTCACTCCTCTCAATCGTTATTCAGTTAATAATATTTCTAGGCCTAACATATCAACTGATGTGTGCAAACAAGGAAGACATTTTCCGCTGAAGACATTTATTTGATTTAAGAAATAAGTTCTATGTATATCTATATAAGTATGCAGACATATGTGATTATTTCAGGCAACAAAATAGAGAGTTACTGTTGAATTTGTAGTAACACATAACAAGGAACCATGTTGTTTGAAGCCATGTTATCGTTTTTACATTCATTGTGATGCCACGCCTCTTTTGACGTCTAATGTAACATTATATTTTTAACTTTATATCCAATGTAATGTTACAATTTTAGCTTCATATCTAATATAATGTCACAATGTTGGCTTGATATCCAATGTAATGTCACATTTTTAGTTTGATATCCAATGTAATGTCACATTTTTAGTTTGATATCCAATGTAATGTCGCATTTTTAGCTTGATATCTAATATAATGTCACGTTGTTGACTTGATATCCAATAAAATGCCACGGTTTTAGCTTGATACCCAATGTTTTCTTTTGGCGTCCAAGAAAGACATTATTAATGTTTGTTTTGTGGATGTTTTGTTATCTTTGTGAATATATACAAGTAACTCCTTGGACTTTATTTTTATACATTTGAGTTTGGTAACTCTCACTTACGCACCATTATGCTAACAACAAAAGAGACACACACACACGAGTGTATATACATAGTAAAGACTAAAATAAACGTGGTAGTAAATTAATGTTTTCGTATGAGTTTGTTGATGCGGTAAAAAATACCTTCATGAAACTGACTATTTAATTACACTTGAGTTGTCTTCTAGTTTAGTTTCTCTTCCTACAAACCAACACTAAACATTTTAAATTGGTACTTTACAAGTGACTACAGTCGTATCTTTCATCTCACATAAAAACGTATCCACCGTGTGTCATCATCAATATTATATTTCTTTTATCCAATAACTCGCCATTCGAAGACTTCGCTAGCGCGTTATTTAGTAGTTCCTTCTTTCATTTCCAGCGACCAGTGTCTTCGACCCAGTAGCCACCAGTCTGTTCGACGCTTATAACGACGCCTGGTGACGAGAGTAGGGAATACCCAAGAGAGGCAGCACCTCGACTGTATCTAACAGCAGCAGTCTTGTGGTAGAAGCGAGGTTGTGCAGACTTCTGTTTCCTCTGTCTTGCTGCATGGTACACGAAGAAGAGATAGGGCCCGTTAACTTTCTCTACCTTATGGTAAGATTGTCTTGTTTTCAATCTCTTCATATAACAATAATTTTGGTTCCCTCAGTACGTGTCTCCTGCTTTGACTGATTTCTACTCTTGAATTTCTGATGATCTGCAAGGATTTTAAAATTACAAAAATACGTATAATATGTACTGCATAATTTAGTTTAGATATATCTCAAATGTTTCAACGTTAACTAATTCAGAGCTAGTTTGGTCGAAACTGCTAACACAACTTATTCTTTGTAATTGTTTTTGTTGATCAATTTCTGTTCAATTCATCGTTATGCCAGAGAGCTCCACGGGACTCTGTGAGCTACGTGTGTAGCTTAAGTTATTTCCTAAACACAATCAATCCCCTATAACACTCTCTTTCCTCCAAGATTCAATCATTCTGTTACGTCTCACGGACCCATGAACGTTCCGAAATCAATAAACATATGAAGCACCAAATCAGAAGAAACTTAAACCATATGTTACGATGTGTGGGGAAAAATATGTAAAGGTCAACCATGGAAATTACGATACATTAGTACAGTAAGTGAGCAAATTTCTATCGAACAAAGCACGTCAATTCTGTAAACTGTTCCTTGCTTGCATCTTCTTTTAAAACTTCAGACTGGACTCAGTAACACACACACTTCACAGCAAAAGTAAGTGATATTCAATTCTAATACGTGCACATATCGTTTGAGTTAACTTCACAGCTTCAAGGCTTCACTAACATTATCGTTGTCACGTTTACGAAACTAACTTTGTTAATCCGAAGATGACCTAAGAAGGTCGAAACTTTGTTCTGGTACCTTATTTTAATTAAAGTTTTTAATACCCATAACCGTCTCTGTAATATATTTTTACTTTAAGTGTTTTTTGGTGTATTTTCCGAGTTATTTTCTCTGGAAATTAACGTGATAGTTCGAGATTTCGTGTCTCCTGTAATTTTTCGTGTATCAATAGAAATACTTGATAAGATGCACATCGAGATCAAACACTAAATTTATTAAGTTTATTTGTTTGTTTTTAATTTCGCGCAAAGCTACACAAGGGCTATCTGCGCTAGCAGTCAATAATTTAGTTGATTGTTTGTTTTTGGAGTTTCGCACAAAGCTACTCGAGGGCTATCTGTGCTAACCGTCCCTAATTTAGCAGTGTAAGACTAGAGGGAAGGCAGCTAATCATCACCACCTACCGCCAACTCTTGGGCTACTCTTTTACCAACGAATAGTGGGATTCACCGTCATATTATAACGCCCCCATGGCTGAAAGGGCAAGCATGGTTGGCACGACGCGGATGCGAACACGCGACCCTAAAATGACGAGTCGCATGCATTAACACGCTTGGCAATAATTTAGTAGTGTAAGGTTAGGAAAACAGCTGGTCATCATCACCCATCACCAACTCTCTGTCTACTCTTTAACCAACAAATAGTGGAATTGACCATCACATTGTAACTTCCGCACGTCTGAAAGGGCGAGCATATTTGATGCGAAGAAGATTTATTAAAAGAGAATTCACTTATGAGTAAGAGGAGAATGTCATATTTATTGAATAACTGTCAGTTCGTAAAATATCTTAAACGGTAAAGTTCGAAAAGATGCTTTCTATTTGTTATTTTATTTTATGTAAAAAAATAACGTTATTAGCTCAAAACAGGCAAAGAAAATTTTGAATTTATATAACAGTTTTATTCAACCTACTTCGTTAGCCTGTTGAAATTTTTCTTATTACTACTTGATGCCAGCTGATATTTGGCTCCCGAGCTTCTTAATACTTTACTTTAAAATTAATCCATAAATTAAAAATTAAAACAAAGCTCTTAAAGCCCAGGTTATGAAATTCATTTTTCAATTACCTTACAATTATCACAGTCTTTAATTGAATCGATGAAACTGATTTGATACGTTTCAGAATTTTTTATTAAAACAATTAGTAGTTCCGTCACTTCAACGGTGCATCAGAGTGAAAGTGTGTGAAATTATGATGTAAGACTGACTGTACGAACCTAAATTGAACGTGAAGTAATTATGAGTAACCTAAGCCTAACCTCGTCATCATTTTACGGTTATGGTGTGAGCTCTTCGTTAACCCATATTTTTCTTTCTAAATTGCATTCGTAACTGTCTGCTAGATCAGTTAATGAGAGACGAGCTACCCTCATGATAATCGGTTAAATAACATTATCAATAATCAATTTCATTCAAAACTAGTGGTTTTACAAAACTGACGCAGTACAAACGCTGGTTCACATTTTACAATTTGATACGTGCGTGAACTAATCAGGTCCCCCCCCCACGGGTGGTGGTGATGTTTTTATTAATCTTAAAGATATTAAAATGTTGTTTATTCATTACGTGTACTAGCCATACAGTCAGTGCTCACGATAAAACAACTTGGTAAGAGTCATCAGCTCCATTGTGACATAAAGTATTGGAAACCTTGAGCTACGTTATCAATGTTCCAGCCGACTTGAGTTGTGTTATTAATGTTCCAATCCAGTCTTAAATCAAATTAACTTTAGGGCAGCAAGAATAACCCCAACATCTGGCACGTGTATGTGTGGGTTTCTGTAGTACTGGAATATTTATTTCTTTAGTGCGAAAATTCTATTTTTTACATTCCTTTCCACGAAGCTACTGAGTACTCATCGCCAGTGGTTTTTATCTCCAGTTTCTTGTGAAGTCAGCCACCTAAACAAAACCAAACAGTACATCACTACATAAATTTGAATCCGTAAATTACTTTTAAAACTACACTACTAAAGCTTAGAAGCATATTTATGTTCTAAACAAACAATGCTAAAAATAACATTGGTTTAAAAACAACACGAAACACTATTCAAATAAAGATAATTTTTAAACAGCCACTAGTAACAAAATGGGGGTTCTGCTCCTCAAAAAACAAATTTTCCTGCCGTTCAACTGTGATTATTGAAAGAAACATCATCGCTGGGGCCTGGGGGTACTTGAACCAACCTGAATTACCAAGAACAACAATCTCAAGCAGTCTAACCTTTCTTAGCAAAATAAACTTCAATATATTTTAATTTAAACACAGTGGGGGAAAAATCTCAAATTTAATTTACTTAGCATTAATAAAATCGCACACAGAGAGTATCAAAATAATAAAACCAAACATACTACGCTTTAATAAAACACACTATACTTATTACACAATTTAAACGCAAAAATAATATTTTTTTTTATTTTTTACTGGTTCACAACTAGGTGATTTCCCTATCACAAATTGAACGAGATCATTCCAGACTGGTATTTCTATATAGCGATCTCTGTGTTAAGTATCTTATGGAACCATTAAAGACGCATCCTAAGCTCGTAAAAAAAAGTTTTAGTTTTGAATCAAGTTTTAAATCTCATCAAAAACTTCATACAGAAAAACCATTTCCATCGAGTTATTTGTAGATACTTTTGAATTTGTTGCGCTTTGTGGCATAACATATGGCGAACTTCACTGTGCAGAAAGAAATAGGCATTTCATTAGTTTAAACATAAAACATCGTCACTAGAGGATATTAGACATTTTCTGATCAATAAAGAATTTTTTGTTGATTATTTATCATACAGATGTTCCAATTGTCTTACTCACCGCTAACGTTATCCTGATATTCCACAAACACCTGCTGGAGACATACACGCCTATCTTAGATGATACAACTTCTAAAGTTATTAACAACCTAGGTCAATTTTAAACTACACGTCTCGGGAAATATGCGATATTCTCTCCACCTGGACATTGGTTTCCAAAAAATATCATTTAAGCAGGCTAAAGCCATAGACGTCTACTGGAGCTTTATCGGGGCGGTTGACAATTGTGTGTCCAAAATGCTTTGTTGTTACTCTAGCCATCTTCCTGATGCAAATATCCTTTGGTTTTAGGGTGTGAAAGCAACTCTGTGAATGCTAAGATTGTAAGATTTTATCACTTTATGATATTAGATATTTTTCTCTTGTAATAAAGTTTTAGCTTTCATTACCATTACGTACTATGCAAATCAGAATGTTGTTTTTAATTCGTAAACCGTTATTGTCCTAATCCTTTTGCTGTGCGAGTGATTCCTTTGGATCATTTGGCTCAAAATCGTTTAATACTCGTCACTTCAAGAATATCCTCTCCTGGGAAGAGTTCTAATAAATATTCTTCCATCGATAAGTTTACACGTTGCAGTATTGCATTGTCTAATGTTTGAAGACTTATCACGAAGTAAATACACAGGTGCTACATACGTCACAGCAACGTCACTTCCCACATATGGAAAGACACTCCATTTCAATAACATGTGTTATTATCCTTCTATGTGGGAAAGGATCTTTGTTAAAGTGGCCATCAAAGTATGTGTGTTTTCTTATAGCAAAGCCATATCGGGCTATCTGCTGAGACCACCAAGGGTAATCGAATCCCTAATATTAGCCTTCTAAATCCGTAGACTTATCTCTGTACTAGCGGGGGACTGGCATTAAAGTCGGACAAGTTGATATCTAGTCACGTTTTGTTTATTTTGTTTTGCTTCTTATTTTCACGCAAAGTTACTCGAGGGCTATCTGCGTTAGCAGTCCCAATTTTGCAGCGTAAGACTAAAAGAAAGGCAGCTATTCATCACCACCCACCGCCAACTCCTTGGCTACTCTTTTTACCAACGAATAGTGGTAAATACAATGCCCCTACGGCTGAAAGGGCGAACGTATTTAAGTGAATGAAATTTGAACCCGTGACCTTCAGATTACGAGTCGAGCGTCCTAGCCAATAAGCCATGACGAACCACATTCAATTAGATCCCTAAGCGAAAGCTTGAAAATATTCTGTGTGTTTTAATAAAGATGATTTTGGAACTTAACTAAATATTACACGGTATGTCTATTTAAGTTTTAGTTTGTGTTTTTCTTGCCCTATACGATAAACGCCGGTGGCTGTCTATAGAAGGCAAGATTGAGTGAAATGGTTAAGCGCGCTGAGTGGATTCTTCTTCAGAAACTACTGCTGAGTGGATCCTTCCTCAGAAACTACTGCTGAATGGATCATTCTTCAGGAACTTCTGCTGAGTAAATCCTTCCTCAGGAACTACTGCTGAGTGGATCCTTCCTCAGAAACTACTGCTGAGTGGATCCTTCCTCAGAAACTACTGCTGAGTGGATCCTTCCTCAGGAACTACTGCTGAGTGGATCCTTCCTCAGAAACTACTGCTGAGTGGATCATTCTTCAGGAACTTCTGCTGAGTGGATCCTTCCTCAGAAACTTCTGCTGAGTGGATCCTTCCTCAGAAACTACTGCTGAGTGGATCCTTCCTCAGAAAATACTGCTGAGTGGATCCTTTCTCAGAAACTACTGCCTGTGTGTCGTAGTTGTTGCACGGGTAGACAGACTGATTGACACATTGGAAATATATCTTTTTCCTTTCATTTTTATTTTGACAAAACTCATTTAATTTATCGTGGTGTAGAATGAGCGTCATTTGTTTAATTCACATGTCTGATTTACTCCAAGCTGCTAACTTGTACCCAACTGATTACGCTTGGTTGCGTTTTATGAAGTTGCTTGTGGCAATTGCTCGCAATCGCGCCTTGTGCAACATACAGTTAAATCACGTGGCCTTAAAATGCGTTCAAAAGACAGCTTCTTGTGTGAAACACAGGTGCACCACCTGGCCCCGATAAGCGTTCATAAAGTAGCCAGCCGTTAGATCTTAGGTTATCGCTGGTCTGATAAGAGATTTTCATAGCCGTTCTAAATTAAATGGTGCACCATGTTATCGAGTGTTATTAACGCTCAGTATAATTGCTTATGTGGTGAGTTATAGTGTTTGTTGCATTTGGTACCAAGTTTGAGGGTTATGTGTTTCCCATATCTCCACCCTGTTGGTTCCTGCCAACCATTAACCCTACGCTCACCCCTGTTGTCCAGTATTCTGAATCTTATACTCATTTATTCTCCTCTAGCTGGATGTTCCGTTTCTAAATATTGATGGACCATCGTCTTTTTTATTTAGCTTCCGAATGGGTGAAACGTTACGCATTTAATTATCATGGCAATATGTCTATTACTTTGTATCTTGAAGTGAGCACTAACATTAAACGGGTTTAGATTCTGTTACGACTGCGATGACTATTTGAGTAAATACCTCAGTGTACAACAAAAGTAAACTGAATATACCTATTTAAAAGTCAGGGTGTCCACCATGTAATTATGTATCTTTAACAGCTCTATACTGCAAAGTTTTTCCTTATTGCAACTCCATAATCAGAGGCGCGTCAAGCCTAATCGTTTTTTTATTTTTGGTGGAGGTTTTCAGTGTTTATTCCTACAGATTTTATGGTTTATCAATAAAGAGGGATTCGAACTCGCGACCCTCAGATTACGAGTCCAGTGCCATAACCACCAAGCCATGCCGAAACCTAAGTCCGCTTACTATGTGTTTATGACGTACTAAGATAGAATATTATTAATAACACTAAATTGTTGGAGTAATTATACGAATGTTAAATTTACACGAACATTGGATACACAAGCAATACATCTGGGGTAAGGTACACATAACAAGAAGTTTGTATTAATCAACTAAGTACAACGTAACTCTTATTAAAGTATTTAATTTTGGATCAACTTACTTAAATAAAATTATCTCTGCAATTGCTGATTTGTTGTTCTTGTTGTTGTTTAATTCATAGAGAATTTGATGTATAAAACGGTCCCCGAAGATGCAAACTTGAAAATTCCTAACCTTTGTTTGCACACACATACACACACGCATGTGTGTGTGTGTGTTCATTAATTCAGTTTTATTCGTTTGCACATGTGCTGCCAACAGCACCTGCGTCTGATGTTTTGTTCAATACAGCCAGTTTTGGCTCCACTCGAACTAGTTAAAAGGGTCGAGATAAACCTCAGAGTTTTGTACCTATGTTTTTCATTCAAATTCGGCAAGTTATCTAATCTTTATCTTACTGGAAATTCTGTTGTTGTTTTTTTCCATTGTTGATGTTTTAGAGTGTATACTAGATCCCCTTGCATTTATCTTTCTTCTTAATTTCTAAAAAAAAATCCATGTTCTACATTTCCTAATCAAATATATAAATAAAGATGTTCTGTGTTTAATGTTCGTTTTTTTTCTTTTACGTAGTGATTGCTGTTTTCTGTTAATCATTATAAGTCTTTTTGTTTTCAATTAAGTGTGAAGGCTGTAGGGCCCAACATGGTCAGATGGTTAAAGCACTCGACTCATAATCCGATGGTTGCATGTTCGAATCCCTGTAACACCAAACATCCTTGCACTTTCAACCGTTGGGGCATTATAATATAACGGTCAATCCCACTATGTGTTGGTGGTGGGTGGTGATAACTAGCTGTCTTCCCTCTAGTCTTACACTGCTAAATTAGAGATGGCTAGCGCAGATAGCTCTCGTGTTGCTTTGCGTAAAATTTAAACAAAAGAAAAAGAAAGCTGTAAAAAATATAAGGACTTATAACGCTACAATTCGTGGTTTAATCACTGTTGTGGACACATCACAGACAGCTTATTGGGTGACTTTTCGTTTAAAACAAAAATATTTCTACCTCATTGTGTCGCTGGGTAGTTAATAGTTTTCCAACTTTAAAATCCTTGGTTCGAGTCCCCACCGTGAACAAAACTCGGATAGCTTGTCGTAAGACTTTGAGCTAAAGCAGACAAAATCAAATATGGCGTCATACGGTAATGATATTCAGTATTATTTTGTCACAATTTTTTCAAAGGCAAAATAAAATGTTTTCTAAACACTATTATATTATACTGTAATATATTTATTTACGTGCAGCAATCAGTTACAGAACAACTCTTTCCTGGAATGTAAACAACCATCGTACTTTTCAGTCAACTGTAACTTTCGAATATCATTTCCTGAACCTCCTCTTTCGTATTAGTTTGAGAAAAAAATTTAATATAAAATTAGATATCACAGTTAAATGAAAACAATACAATGTTAAAAAGTAAGAAAAAGAATCCTATATGGACCTAAAAATGGATATTTTAAAAGTGTTGTGATGCTTTAAAGAAATGGGAAAAGTTTGTAAAGTTCTATTTCCTATCGACTGTAGTTTTGCTTTATACCGTACCACTAGAAAGTATTGGAAACTCTACTCACAAATCAATTAATAAACATGAAGTTAAAGAAAAATGGACATCTTGCGTCAGTTACCTACGTGACTTAGGCCTTTCTGTTATGCCTTTACGTCTATTTTTTACGTCTTTATAAAACTTTTATATCGGTTCTACAGTACCAAACATTTAAAATACCGACAGTAAAATCAGTTATATTACATGATAACTGAAATTCCGTCCATCAAACGATACTAGAATGTTGAGTGTATAGTTTTAGTTTTGGTTTTGTCTGTTTTGTCTAACTTGTCGTTAATTCCTAACTACAATGATAATAATTTATCAACATTGAATAAAATGAGTTTCTGAAAATGTATGTTTTTTTCAGACACTAGTATAAAAATATATATATTCTTTTATAATTATAAATTATTTGTTCTTGTTACTTATAATTTTGCTAAATGGATAAAACTATGATTACCTTAAATTTAGTTTGCATATTTCGGATTTCCAGCAAAAAGGATGAAAAGCGTAATTTTACTTGTATGTATTCCAAATCTCTGCTGCTATTAACAGACAAACAATCCTATCCATAATGGGATCGATTAGTTTTAAAGGATTCCTAATATGGCAAACAGCGTAGATCCTATAAACTGTTCCAATATTTGACTTACAGACCTACTTATACATATGTGAGTGTATTTTATTAAGCGTCACGCGTCCAAAGGCCCCGGCATGGCCAGGTGTTAAGACGTTCGACTCGTAATCCGAGGGTCGCGGGTTCGAATTCCTGTCGTACCAAACACGCTCATCCTTTCAGCCGTGAGGGTATTATAAAATTACGGTCAATCCCACTATTCGTTGGTAAAAGAGCAGCCCGAGAGTTGGCGGTGGGTGGTGATGACTAGCTGCCTTCCTTCTAGTCTTGCACTGCTGAATTAGGAACAGCTAGCGCAGATAGCCCTCGAGTAGCTTTGCGCAAAATAGAAAAAAACAAACATACAAACGCGCCCAAGGGTAGACAGAACACGCGTTTTCTGGAAATGAATCCTTGATGTGAAAACAACATAAAACATCACGATTAGTTTTGAAATTTAAGCTCGTCTTACAAGTTTAACGACACGTGATTTATAAGCCTACTACTTAACTGTGTTATTTGACACTTGTCAAACATTAATTCTTTGTTTTTTGCAAATATCTCTGTTTCCAGAAAACACAGAAATCAGGGAGTCTCATTTTTATCGTATTTTTCCGTCAATCCCTCATAACAATGAATCATATTGATTCCAATAGGATGGTCTGTCTACCCTTTCTCAAATTACACGTGTGGTATTTTGATGCACTGCTTAAAACATCGCCCTGATGCAGTTTCAACTGCCGTTCTGGAAAAAAATGATATTTTTTGTCCGGAAACATTAGCTTGTTATATATCACACAAAAGAGCATTTCTCTAGGAACATTAGCTTGTTATAAAAAAGGGCATTGTACCAGGGAAGTTAGGTTCTTGTACTAACTATCCTGTTTGGTCTTGACGTTTAAAACAGACATCCATCATCTGCAACTTGTCGTGAGTCCTTCGAAAAACCATTAGAACGAAAACCTTTAAAATGTTTATTTCGCCACAAATAGACAACAGTTCAGATGAAAGAAACGGAGTCATTCATATGAACAAAAACTCGCTCTATCTACGTCAATAATAAATATCTATCTTTCGCAATCGTATGTTTGGTCTTTGCTGTTATTTTTGTTTGTCTTTTTGAAAGTTTGCGAAAAGAAACTCGAGGGCTCTCTGCGCTAGCCGTTCGTAATTTATAAATGTGAGACTCGAAGAAAATCAACTAATGGACACCGCCAACATTTAGGCTGCTGTTTTACAAAAGAAAAGTGGAATTGACCGTTATATTATAACGCCCCCACTGCTGAAAATACGTTCTATAATTGGATGCCCTCCAGTGGCTCAGCAGTATATCTGCGTACTTACCGTACTACGAACCGGGTTTCGATACCTGTGGTGGGTAGAGCACAGATAGCCCATTATGTAACTTTGTGCTTAATTCAAAACAACAACAACCATAATGGGATTCGAATGCACTACCCGCAGATTTTAAGCTGAGCCCTCTAACCACAAGCTCCTGCCAGACAATTGTAGGTTTTGATTTTCAAAAATGTACAGCGATAAAAGTTGATACGTTCTGTGTCGTACATCTTTGTGTAGGGTTTTCATCTATGAATGATCACGTGATGTTTATTTACAAGAGAGTTTGTTTGTTTTCAGTTTCGCTACACAAAAGGCTATCTGCGCTAGCTGTCCCTAATTTGTCAGTTAAGATAGATGGAAGGCAGCTAGTCATCACTACCCACCGCCGGCCCTTGGGCTACTGTTTACCAACGAACAGTGGAATTGACCGTGACATTGTAACGCCCTCACGGTTGAAAGGTTCCTACTAAAACGCTATATGGAATAACATTTGTAGTTTTAATGAATATTTCCCAATATTTATGTGAGGAAAAACCAAACGAATCAAATAAAGACACGTCAGAGATCAACAATAATCAATTGACCACATTGTTTTCCATTTGTGAAAAAAAAAGACTGGTTCACAAAATAAACTTAATTTGGGTTATCCTTAAAAAAGAAAGGTTTAAGATTTATATCTTAAGTTGATGAAGTCGTTTTGGCGAGCGTTTCTATCTTGTACATCCTGTATGTAAAATATTCCACAACTGATCGAATTGAAACTGTTCCTTAAACCCTACGATATGATTAGCATTCACTCCTTGTTGGTTAACTTTTATCTGCTGGTAAACTAAGATACAGTCAGCTAATAACCTCATAAAAGTCCCCCCGCTAGTAAAGAGGCAAGTCTACGGATTTAAAATCAGGCGTTCGATTCCCCGTGGTAGACTCAGCAGATAGATCACTGTGGCTGTGTTATAAGAAAAAACATACAGACATACACCTTTATTAAATATATATATAATTTAATTAATTAGAAGAACATCTTCGCTGTATCTAATTCAACGTCGTTAATATGCCACTAGTGAAGCATGAAAAACCTGATATGTGATTAAATTTCCTTTATTGTATTAAGGTTCGGTCTTAACCCAAGGTTTCTTTTACCCATCATCACCTAGACACACCTTTGTTCCGCCTACGATCGTTTATTATGTGCACATATTTTGGGTTTAGCTTGCAGAAATCGATAACTTGTAACGGTGCAATACACGATGGACACACAGTGTATTAAGTATGTCAGATAGTTCAGTTCTGTTTTAACATTATTCGTTCATAAGTTACACGTTTTAATTTTTTTTTAAACGTATCTGACGTTAAAGTAAATATTTTTCAGGATGGCATTTAACTGACAAACTACATGTGAGAGTTTCACGTTTCGTGACGTCATACGTTTCTTTGTCTCTCTCTCTCTTTTATTATGATGTTTAACCCCTGTTGACATCGGATACATCAAACATCCCTGAATAAATCTTATTTTCAATGGAACAGATATTTATTACTGAATGTAGAACTCAAAAGATTAGTAGATAAATTTATTTCTAGCTGCTGAATAATAATAAGTCTAAAAATTAGGGTTAGTTAAATGTAAGAAATTATCATAGCGGAAAAACAGACGTGCTTAGTGTTCTCTTTTGTGGTATATACAAGCTTATTACATCAAATTCTTAATATTGTAATAAAGTAACATATTAGGACCACCACAGCCAAGTGGCGCTCGTAACTCATATCGACTCTTTCTGCTCTAGAATGGATATTTTCTTCAACATTAATGATTTTTTTATTGGTGATTTAACTGGTTGCTTCTGGAATGTACACTCCATAGTATTTTGCTTTCACTGTCAATAGGAAAAATAAATAAATCGCTACATGGTCCAATTCTACAAATAATTTACAGTACATTTGTTTTCTTGCGTTGCTTCAATTAATAGAATTATCAGAGGGAATCCTAAACAGCCGCGGCTGAATATAGATCTCAAATCCGTCAAGAGATGGGACTATGAGCTAAAGGTTTGAAGTTGGAAAAAAATATGTGAACATTAAAGATAGATTTTAAATATGAAGGTTATTAAAGGTACAGATTAAAACCAAATGTTAATCTGTGATGAAAATCCACTTTGGAATGTATGTATATGGGTGTGTATTTATTTACGTTGCAGTTATAAATATTTGCATGTGATAACATCATGTATAATACTAGTAAGTAAGATTTCTATCTATTTGTTGTTTGTATTAATTAAAATTAATCAATGAAAATAAAAGGTAACAAGAAAGAAATTCAAGCGGCACAGATTTTTTTTTCGTTTAATAAATAATTTTATGACCTTTAACCTGAAATATTTTCAGATAAAAATACAAAACTAATTCTTGAGAAATTGTCGTAAGTCTTCATTTTGAGCTATTTCGAATGCATGAATATAGAATGTTTAACCAATGAATAATTCATGACTAATAGATGGGCCTAATTTTCGTGAAAATATCTGTATTTATCAACCATTGTTTGTTTGTTCTTTAATTTCACACAATGCTACGGCTCCCCAGTGGCTCAGCGGTATGTCTGTGGACTTACACGCTAAAATCCGGGTTTCGATACCCGTGGTGGGCAGAGCACAGATAGCCCATTGTGTAGCTTTGTGCTTAATTCAAAACAACAACAACAACACAATGCTACTCGAGGGCTATCTATGCTAGCCGTGGTTAATTTAGCAGTGTAAGGCTAAATAGAAGGCAGCTAGTCATCACCACCCACCGCCAACTTTTGGGCTTCTCTTTTACCAACGAAAAGTGGGATTGACCGTCACATTATGACGCCCCCACGGCTGAAAGGGCGATCTTGTTTGGTGCGACGGGGATTCTAATCCACGACCCTCAAATTATGAGTCGAACGCCTTAACACAAGAGGTAATGCTGGGCCTTCTATCAACCAAGATGAAAAGTGTTAAACTCGGGACGTTTGCGATTTAAAATAATTTAATATTTTTTTTACACAAATTGAGTTGAAAAAATCGAAACATAATGGTGATGATTTCACCCAGAAGACGTAAAAGTGTCATATGCATATGTATATAAAAATCCATTCGAAAAGTTTCTTTTACATTAGTATCAGTAAAACTAATTTATGATACGAGAATGAAATTAAGGCAGAATGAATACGATTTTACCTTACAGTTCTCAAACATCATTCGTGTAAGAGTTACGTCACGTATTATTCAAAAAGAACAAAAACAGACACAAAATCTCTTTCCCGCACAGCGCAATTTTTTTTTCTCTCTGGCAATCGATTTACCCACAGTCAGCTTTCTAGCGCTACAACGTTCACTTTCATTAGACCCCAGGCGGTTATTCGCTTTATTAGTACATAAAGTTTTGTAAATCGTTTTATAGAAAGTTTGATGGATCGAATTTTGTAAAGATTTAATCAAGCTACTCTTTTTTATTCATCAAACTTTTGAGAATGGTTAAAAACAAATGAGAGACTTGGACTGTCGTTTATTCTGTTTCTTTTCTTTTAAATTGTGAACTAAAATCCAGTTGACATTTTTAAACGTTTTCGAGAAAATAGTTAAATATTCTTCTATTTACTTATAAGGTAAAATTTGCAGGTTTTTTTTTTTCAATAGAAAGAAAAACTGTGCCACTTTACAAAATGTATTCACAGTTTTTGGATAGAAATATTTTTTTCTGACGTTGGTTGTTTTAAAGACGCTGAGAGTTAAAAATCAAAATTACGA